>OU342636.1:29764349-34564349 GCA_910589415.1 Malachius bipustulatus
AACAAAATTATATGAATTTTCAGAGTTTAGACAGTTGTACGTTCATGAAAAATTTGACGTCTTTGAAGTCAAATTTGACATTCCCAACTTTTTGTGAGAATGAGAATGCGTTGTCCTAGCAAGCGTCTGTGTATGTGTCGGTAATACAGTCCAATGTAGTTTGCATCGTTGCAGTAGGACGGAATATGGTTCGTAGTCGGATCGAGAGACGAGAAACGAGAGAGTCAAATGTTGGGTTAGGTTACGTTTTACGTTAAGATTAAAAACAGTAGATGAATGTAGGTCGAAGAGAAAAATTATTGTTATTGTTAATAATAATTAAAATAACGTACCCAATATTGAATTATGCCCTAAATCAAATGTTAACTTTCCCTCTCTATTACTTCCACGAAAAAAGTCGAACAGTTAGCATGTCTACACCCTTTGAAGATTGTTTTGAAAAAGAATAGGTAGGTACTAGGTACATGAACATTGTAACTGATTTTTCAAAAAACTAATTGAAAATGAAATTACTTGACCTGAATGTGACAGATTACTAAATAATTTTTTTACAGTTTTTAGAGACTGTTGTTTAGCACATAAATTCTGTTGAGGTGGACTCTTGGATGAGCGGTTTCATCTAATCAAGAAACTTTAATGAACCAAATTCATTACCAGTATCTCAAAAACGAGTTTTATTGATGTCAAAATAATACCCAAAATCTTATAGATTGAATTAGCAATCGGCAATGCTTTCAGAACAATTTAGTGTTGAAAAACGAAGAATGCCTTCTAAAATAGAAAAATCTATTCCGTAGCCAGACCATCCCAGCTGTCTTCAAAAAGGAAAATCATAATTGCAGATCTATAAATAAAACCTATCAAAAGAATGAATACCTTCAAGTGGAAAGTCCCAAGTGAATTGAGAAGGTGATTTCTTGGAACAAAATTGAAATTGCAGATTGATATTATAATAAAAAAAATGGAAGGTGAATATTGAATTGAGCAGCATGGGTATAGGGCGATTTGTCATCTACATTTGGATAGCTTGTGTCTCTAGGAGTAACAAGGTACCATTGAATTTTTGCGCTGGCAAGTAATAGTCGAGATATGAGGCCTAAAAGTGTCATGAGACTGTAATAGTAGCTAGCGGTCCCGTCAGGTCTTTGGGCAGGGTAATTTTTTTTTCAATTTACGAACATTTGAAGGGAAAAGAAAAAACCTACCCCGACTAAAGACATGAAATAAATAGTTGAGAAATAAGGTCTTAAAGTGTCATCCTTGTCCTAAGATGTATATTCGAACAAATGTACTTGAACAGGAAGCTCGCTCTCCGTTGCTACACATGACGATGGAGAGCGAGCTTCCTGTTCGAGCGCATATGTTCGAATATACATCTTAGGGCAAGGATGACACTTTAAGGCCATATTTCTCGACTATTACTTGCCGGCGCAAACATTCAATGGTACCTTGATACTCCTAGAGATACAAGCTATCCGAAGTAAAAGACAAATCGCCCTATATCCATACCGCTCAATTCAATATTCACCAAATGGAATTTATTATAATCCACTATTAATGTCAGTCAACGTATTTGTAATTAGGACTCCTAAATAAATGTAGAATTATTGAAATTTTTACAGAAATTTTGCAAAAAAGTGTCCTATAGATTTCAAAATGTCTCTTCTAATTCTGCTAAAACTGTATTCACATTCCATTAACGAAATGCAATGCTAGAGAAAATCGAACAAAAATTAGATAGTTTTGAAGCTACTTAGTTGAATAATATCAAGGGCTAATAATTGGTGTTAACATGCATAAGTAATTGCCAAATCCGATGGAGAACTGTGTCGACTATAAAGTTTGAATAAGCGATCAAACACAATAAAGGAGTGTGCGGTATTATAGATAAGAATGGAAATTTTTTAAACTTCTGTTTTGTAATTGAAATTTGTGTAACACCTACAATCTGTTTTTTAATTTCAATGGTTTTAAAATGGAACATGAAATAAAAAAGAAAACGAGTTGTGGTGAATTTCAATGTGAGTTTTATTTACAATTATTAATCAAACATTTTTAAAAATCTGCGACATTAAATGCGCGACGTATCGGGACCTCGCTCGTCCCCCCCTCCTGCGGCCACGCCCACGGCCGCGGTTCTCGCTTTGGCTTGCTAAAACAAATGATCAATTATTATTAATAGATAATTAACAGGGACTCAGGGAGTGAGCAATGACTTAGCGGGTGAGAGCAGAGATAATTAATTAAGCCATTGAGACTGCCACCGATTAGGTTCTAATTTCAGTTTCGCTATGAATGTGTTTATAAAACTTACATGCTGATTTATAAAATGTGCGTAGGATTTCAGGATGTGATAGTTCGTTGAAATATGTAATACGAAAAAAGTATAAACCTCGGTTTCGCAAATCCACCATTTTTAAGAGACAAGAAAATAATTTTATTTCCTTCAGTTTCTTAACGATTTTTCAGGAACCCTTTTAGAAATAAAATTAAATTTTTGTACACATCTCATCATTAATTATTATTTACTTTTTGAGTTCTGCTTAAATTTACCTCATAAAAAATTGAAAATAGTTTATTTTTTGACACCCTGTATCTCGAAAATGGTTCTTTTGCGGACCGATGTTTGGCAACTTTTTTCAAATTTTTTAACGAGCCAACACAGTTCGAAGTTCTGCGCACATATAATGAATCACCCTGTATAAAAGAAATGTGTATGTGGCTGAATGAGTTAATTCTTAGAGTCAAATTTTTAAAGTCAAGCTGTCGAAAAACGTCTTTTTCAGTGAAGATTGAATGAATAATAATTGTAAAGTAATTAATAAGTTAAGTTATTAATTATGCACAAGCTAAGTTTTAAAAAGGTCAAGAAAACTAGAGTTAAAAAATGTAATAAGATAACTGTAATATCTATTGTTATGGATGTTAATTCTGAAATACAATAATTTATTTCATTAGGTATAAGAACGAGTATTAAAATGAATAATAAAGTTAAGAAATATTTTAAAATCTTCAAGCATTAACTAATAATCATCACTTACACATTTGAAAATTGGAGACACGTTAATCTGTTTATCGGTAAACTATATTTACAATTATTTTATATACAGGGTGTATCTTAAATATTATGAAAAAATGTACAGATTCCTTGATTAAAAATAAACAATAAATTTTTATTAACGTGTCCAGGAATGTGCGTACCTATGTACCATTTGCGGAAATTGAAGGGAAAGGAGACGTTTTTTGCCCTTCACTTTTCAACATACGTTTGAAAACATCCAAAGCGAGTTCTTAAATAGCCGTTTTTTTTTTTCAAAAACAGCGCACTTGGTTATTATAACCAAGAGTTGGGATCTTTTTTGTGTTGAAAAAACTGGCGGTTAAAATTGCGCTTTTCCCCAGATATCTTCAAAAAAACTAGAAAAATAATCTTTTTTTGACACTGTGGATCTTGAAAACGGTTTATTTGCGGACACATATTAATGAGAAATATTTTATTTATTTTTTATCAAATAATCTGTCTGCATGTTTTCGCAAATTTAAAAATACTTTCTATGAATAGGGTTTGGCCAATTTTTTGTAGTAGCACTGCACTGGCTAATAGAAGACCTACTTTAAGAAATGTCCATAAAAGTTTAGAAATTTTTTTTCAGTTTTCATCGCATTCCTTGGACATTTATCACATTTTTAACTTTAAATTAAGAGGTGTGTTCATTTTTCATATCTTTTATTTTATACCAAGAGGTTATTTATTGTAAATTAGAATATACAAAATGAAAAAAACCACGGATCAAAAAACTAATCAGTGACGTAGAGACAGGGCATTTTTTTTTCGCTCAACAATTTCTGCGCCCATAGATTCCCAGATTACTCATTAGCGTTTCATTCCCTGGAGATTTGTTTTATTACACAAAAAAGTAATAGCCATTAATATTCGAAATTTCCCAAATTGTTTCAGGTTTAGTTTCGAGTTTAAACTGCTTTAAATCACTTATTTTGATATACAAAATTATGGATTTCTTGTACAAATTTTAAATTCAAAGGTAACAAATGAAAATGAAAAAATGAGCTTATTTTTGCGGTAAAATGAACTTTGGACTCCATTTACTTAAAAAGCAACGGTAATTTTGAAATTCATTGGTTTAGCTTTTAAAGCCTCTTGAGTCCAAGGACGTAGAAGTTGTTTGGCGAAAACGGGGGTTGTATACCATGTATCTGCGCCACAGATAAATTTTATCACTCATATTTTTAGTCATTTTGTGTGCTCTAAATTATAACAGATAACTTCTTGGCATATAATTAAAAAATTGAGAAGTGCACAAATAATTCGGCGAAAACTAAAACATTATACGGTGAGCGGCAAAAGTAAAGGAATAAATTCGATAAAACGGAAAACGCCGTTTTTGGAAAAAATAAAAAAACCAAGCCGATTTTGTTTTTAAGTTGTTCATCTTTTGACTTAATATTTCGGTGTACAGGGTGATGCGCGAAAAAGTCGTCATGTCGTCATAGACATTCTTTTTCATCAATCAAAGACAATCAATTTGTATCCTTAAAAAACGAAATTTCTGAGAAAATAGCTTGTAAACTCGAAATTGTGCACTTTTTACTGGTGGTGAAAATCCGGATATTCAGCTAAAAACAAAAACTATATCAAATAAAAATAGATGTTTCCATGGTGAATTTGTAAGATCAATCTATAAACTTAAATATGTTCAATTAAATTGAATCTGTCTATTAATAAAGCTTTTTTCTCAGGAATTTTCTGATAGAAAGTTACAAAATGATTATAGTCGACCAAGAGATATAACGAAAAAATTTAATTGTTAAACTGTCATATTTTATAACTTCAACAATATTTCAATAATCCAAAAATTGATAAAATGACAGAAGTCGTTTCGTTATATCTCCGGTACAACTATACATTACCATACTGGCAATTTGGATTGGGTGTGAAAAAATGGAATAAAAAATTATAGTTGCCATTGAAAAAAAATTTCGTTGACGTCACCAATCTTTCACGTATACCCGAATACTATGTCAAAAGTTGAACAATCTAAAAAGAAAATTGACTTGCTCGTGTGTTTTTTCAAAGAACCGCCACTTTCCATTTTATTGCATTTATTCCTTAATTTTGCCGCTCCCTGTATATTTTTCAACATCTTGTATTTTATTTTGTTTAGCTTTTCTATGGCAACTGTCATTCTTTATAACAGCTCTTCTATAAACTGGTTAATTTTTTATTTGATACAACGAGTAGGTATACAGGGTGATCAGTAATCGAAAATGTGATGTAAATTTGAAACAATAATATCACATCAATTTGACATCTACACAGCAATATTGAAAAATGTCATATTTAATACACAGCAATAAAAAAGAAAACAAATGGTGGTTACTTTAAAAGTACCTATTTGTTTCTATGTGACAGACAGGTCTAAAGTTGTAAATAGAAAAATAAAACAAATTGTATGGATTAAAAAAGATCACCTATTTCATATTATAATAATTTAAAGAAGGTTGTGAGGTAGGTACCGTTTTAAGACTGGTGCATTTTGTACCGACAAAAATCATCGCCATTTAAAAAAAAAAAAACTTATTAATATCTTATTAATAATTTTTCAATTTTATAAATGAAGTAAGTTTCAATGTCTAAATAATGCCTACCAAAAAACGGCGAAGTGGCCAAAAATTATCTGCGTGTCAATATCTAATGTCTATGTATGTAATCAATATCTCAATTGAAATGCTATCAAAAAACTTGTTTTTATTTTTTATTTTTATTTTTTTCAACAATAATTAAAGATACATTAAAAACAGAAACCCGTTCGTGGATATATTGATCCTATATTGATTTAAGAAAACTGATTGTCATTTGATAGAAGAAAACAGAAAATCGAAAGTGATAATGATTAGGTAATGGTTAAAAAAAATTTTATCTGCGTGATCTTTAGTCAGAGGCTATTTATTTGTTATTATTTTTTTTTTTTTAATAGTTCGAACCTCTATTACACAGATAGCGGCAAATTTATTAAAATTTTAATGAATTTTCTGGATTTAACAGGTATCTTAATTAGCCGTTCCATGTTGACAAGTTTGCCATATTTTGGAATTTGGCATTAGTTGAAAAGGAGAATTTTTTTTTTTTAATTTACCAGTTTGTTCGCCTGTTTCCCTGTTGCCGGTTTCTTGCTGTTCGACCTCTTCCAATGTTCTCGGCTGTTGAGGTAGAGGTTGGAGTGGAGGCATATGGCGGGGAGCCTGAAAAATTGGAAATTGCGAAAAATGTGGGAGGGGGAGATGTTGCAGTTGAGGGACCTGGTTGAATAAAGGCGGTGGAGGTAGGTGGTGTTGGGGGGCCAGGTGGAGGGGAGATAGGCTTGGGGGGGAGAAAACCACATTCATTTGTACATCATTATTAGGGTAGTTTTGGGTTGAAGTCGATGGTTGCTCTGAATGCTGCGGTTGGGCTGCTTGCCGCATTGCCGCCATCTCTTCTCTCAGGGCGGCTATTGTCGCCTGCAGGTTAGCAATCACTGCCGCCTGTTGATCGATCTAGGTATATTGGACAAAAAATTGAATGTAATTCGCTAGATAGTGTTAATAAACGTTAGTTTGTGCAGAATAATTGAATTCCAATTAACAGTGTAAAAGTACACAGTGTGAAACCAATGAAAAAGTCTAATATATAATTACTTTTGTATAATAGTTAAGTAATACTTTAGTGAAATTTGTAAATTTAGGTGATGCAATTGAAGACTTTTCTTTATCTCTTAATGGCTCCTTGAAGAGTTAGTCAAATTTAATTAGTCAAACAATTGGTCGCAAATGGTCATCACAAATTTAATTTTTACCACGCAGTACTGACACTAAAGACTCCAACTTAATAGATGCGTGTATGGGATGTCGTTGACCAAACAGTGTCAGAGCCTGTTTTTGCTATTTAGAAAATTTGAAATTCGTCAAACGAACTTGAAGAAAAGTTTCCAAATAAATTAGAAAATTCACATTGTATTTTATAATCTACCAAAAGCCAACTGCAAAAAAAGTTCAGGTGGGGTGGAAAAATGGACGCGAAATGGGAGAAATTCAGGAACAATATCTGTACCTGATGTACAGACATAATAATCAATATTTTATATGATAGGTATAGGTAATAAATCTGATTCTCACAACAAAGTTTATCATGCTTAGTGATGTTGGCCCTACAGCGCGTAACCTGATGGGTATTTTTCAAATTTGAACCTTTAAAAATTTCATAAACTATGGAGGCTATAAAGAAAAGCCGATTTTTTTTATATAAATTCCATCTTGTAGCTTGATAACGAGGCGTTTGCGGATCTATATACGTTTATATGAACTTTTAGGCATAAAATAATAAAGCTTATAAGAATTGGGTACCTCTTTTCATATGTATACCTACCTGGTCTTTGGGAACAGCTTTGTAATGCGGGAAAAGTGAGGATATAATTATACAATCAAAGCGGGAAAAACAGAATTTGGTGTGGAAAGGTATTAGGTGATCGATTAAGTCATGCAATTTTGTCATATTATTTTTTAAATCAAAACTTAATGAGATTATGTTGAATAAAATATTGAATCTTTTCTACATACAAAAGAATTACCCCCTTATCCCACACCACATATCGCGAGGAGGTCGGTTAACTTTAAAATTTTGAAAATGAACTGCAATTTTTTTATCGCCGATTGGGATATTATGTGTGTGAAATAATATCAAATTATTGCCTGGAGCAGTTTTTCATTCAATATCTCCCTCGCATTCTGAAATGCAGCTCAAAATCGACTGATTAATGACAAAAGAACTTATAAGTAGGTACCTACCTACCTACCTACCTGCCTATGCCTATTATATACTAAGTAGGTATAGGTAGGTAACTACCAACCAAGTAGTAGGGTGGTGGGTATTCCGGTGAAACTGAGCTTTGTCGTGTTCTCGAATGAAAAAAGTTAATTGTGCGTATACGAAAAACTGTTATTCATAAAATTTGTTGCAAACTGTATAAAGAGCGATTCTCTCATTTAAACAGGGGGCATTTTTTGCAAGGAAAGTAATGAAAAGTTGCAAGTAAAGTAAAAATTGTATTTCAACCTGTTTGCTGGAGCTTATTATGCGTTATATTTGTTGAAAAAAACCGAAATCAAAAAAATGATAAAAGGAATTATTTGGGTTTGCAGTCAATTAAATTAAAGAACACTCTTTTTTCTACGTCAAGCTTTCGAATTAATTTTAATTCTTCTTCAGGACTATAGAATTTGAGATTAAAATTTAAAGTTTGTAAAAATTGTTAACCATAGGACTATTCTTGTAAAATAAAAACTTTTAAAATTTTTTTTATCATTTCGGCCTGAATTAGAAATTGAACTTCATTAGTATACCTATGTAATTTTATCTTTGTTGGCGTTAGTTGCTTTAGATGTATACAAGAATAGTCCTATGGTTAACAATGTTTACAAACTTTAAATTTTAATCTCAAATTCTATAGTCCTGAAGAAGAATTAAAATTAATTCGAAAGCTTGACGTAGAAAAAAGAGTGTTCTTTAATTTAATTGACTGCAAACCCAAATAATTCCTAATATCATAATACCTATAACTGGACAGTCGAAATAAACTACTAATTTAAAAATGATAAAGATACATTAATGTAGAGAATTAAATTCCTCACAAATTTATAGATGAGAACTTTTGCTTAAAACTAAAAAATAACTGAGAAAATTACACCGTAAAAAATTTTAGATGGCGGCTATAAAGCCTAGGGGTAATTTGTGTTACTTATTTGCACTTAAATAAGCATCCTTGGGGAGGAAAGGGAACAAAACCGTATCAAAAATATTGATCAAATAAGAAGTTATTTGAATTTTGAAATTTATTTTATGTAGAGGTATATGGTCAAGGACCTCCGTTCCGAGTCGGTCCTGGCGGGCAACTTATGATCGGAAAACAAAGTTTAGGGACGCCGTTTCTCGTGCGTTAAATTTAAATTTTGTGTAGTAAAAAGCCAAATTGCACATCTTTTACTTTTCTCAAACCCTATTCCGCCTATGTTGTAACTCAAAAAACTTATCAACGACTGTAATAATTGAAAGAGTTAAAAAACAAAATGGAAATCGATGTTGACGTTTAATGAAATTGGTACTAAACTTACACTGTTTATTGGAAGAATTACCGCTTATTAATTTCAAAAGTATGTATAGGAATTATGATGTACTTACCGCGTTATTTTCTTCACCACTCATATTTACTTAATTGATTAATTATTTATTAATTCAAAGAAAATAGTGAACACTTTTGACTTTCAGTACCTAATAGAGAACTTTGAAAAACTTACTGAGACGGTAGGTAGGTCTGGACTAGCGGCCAAATCGATAATAACCACCAACCACGCGTCTGTATGAATGGTTTCTTGGAAATTAGTAGCTTCTCCTGGTTGAAAGTCGCAAAACTACAATATTTTCAAAGCCTTCTGAGCACAGTATAGAAATAAAATTTAAAAGTAAGAACAGAATAGACAAACATGTTTTATGAATTATTAATTTGTGGATTTTCATTTGCTTATAATTTATTGTATTTTGGAGATGAAATATGACAATTGAAATATATTCCATATCATTTTAGCTTCATTTTGCTATAAATTTCATTATTATCAGACATTTCATTATTTGTTGAATCTTATTTAAAAGAAATGAAACCTAAATTTTATAAAATTATACTTCATTATACAGGGTGAGTCATCGATATGGAAAAGTTCGATTGCACCTACACCATAAAGATATCGAAATGAACCAAAAAGTGTTGTAAATGGGAGGGTAAAGTACAGTTTGTAAAATTATTTTGAGATATACAGGATGACCCAATATCGCTGTACGCCATTCAACTTTGTTATTTTAAATAGGTCACCCCTTATATTATTAAATTTGCATATTGCTTGAGAACAGTCAAAAAGAATGGTTTGTAAAGTTGAAGTTTGTAATGAGCGATTTATGAGTTATAAACAAATGAAAATCGCGATTTTTTCATTTTTAAAGCAGCTTATATGGAAAACGGCTCGAGATATGGAAAAACGGTTTACATGTTCCTATCTTAACTTTTCAAGCGGTATCCTATTGGATGGATGAAATTTTTATACAGAGTGGTAAAAAATTTGATTATTTTCATCACCCGGTATAAAAATTTCAGCTACATGATAGGATACCAAATTAAAAATTAAGATAGGAACATGTAAGCCGTTTTCCTCTATCTTGAGCTGCTTTTAAGAAAAGCTGCTTTGAAAATGGAAAATCGCTAATTTCATTATTTGTTTATAACTCATAAATCGCTCATTACAAAGTTCAACTTTACAAACCATTCTTTTTTACTTTTCTCAAATAATCTAAAGATGTAATAATATAGAGGGTGTCCTATTTAAAATAACAAAGTTGTATGGCGTACAGCGATATTGGGCCATCCTGAAAAGTAATTAGTATCTGAAAATAATTTTACAAACTGCACTTTACCTTTAGAGCACTTTTTGGTTCATTTCGATATTTTTAATGGTATAGGTGTAATCGAGCTTTCCCATATCAATGACTCACCCTGTATTAGACCAACTACCTATAGGTAACATTTTTTATTGACGAACCTGGTTTGGTTTCATTTAAGAAATGATATTTTGTTTATTGCACTTTTTTTCGCATTTCAGCTTTTTCAGTTCACATAAATCTACACTTTTGCTATAGATACTTTTGTGATAGGTATCGCTTCGTGCTCCTTATATTATATCTATGTTTTTTTTTTTTAATTTCATTTTTAAGTATAAATTGCATGAAATATTATCTTATTCACCATCTTTCCATTAAGATTAAATTTACGCTACCTATTCCGTCATCTTTTCGATTGGTCATTTACGGAACGTTTCAAAATGAGCGTAAAATTTCCAAACGACTTTTTTTTATTAAAAAAATTCCTCCAGATATAGTTTTAAATTTTGTGATGTGGAAATCTTCAAGTTTATTCTTACCGAACGATTTTTTTTTGCAAATACGGTGCACTTCCAGTTAAAATTGAAAAAAAATAGTAACAAAATAAAATAATTTTTTTTACGCATTAAGAGACAAAAGTCCAAAAAAAAAACTACTTTTCAGCTTCTTTAGTCCACGTTACGAATTTAGCGCTTTTAATGTGCAGATTTTGTGAGAGTCGTTTCTTGTCGCAGATGGTTTTTTCGTTTTTTATCATTTTTAAGTACACTCTGTATGAAATTTTGATTTGTATCATATAATGTAACAGGTGAATTTGAATCCTTCATTCACCATCTTTTCATCAAGACTAAATTTACTGGATTCTATAAGAGTTTCGATTGGCATTTTACAAAACGTTCCAATATGAGCGTTAAATTTTCAAACGACTGTTTAAATTAAAAAATTTCCTCTAGAAATAGCTTTAAACTTTGTGATGTGAATATTTTCCTGTTTATCATTACCGAACGAACTTTTTTTTTTTGAATACGGTGCACTTCGAGTTAGAATTGAAAAAAAAATACAAAATAAAAGAATTTTTTTTTATATTTTACGCATTAAGGAACCATAGTCCAAAATTGTTTTCTAAACAGTAATTATTAGCTTGATTTAAGAAATTATATTTGTTGTTGAACTATTGTTCAACTACGTTTCAGCTTCTTCAGTCCACGTTACGAAATTAGCGCTTTAAATGTGCTTTGAATTTGCACCACAAATAGCAGGCAAATTTGAAATCATACACCATCTACACATGTTGAGATTGTGTACAAAACGTTCCAATATGAGCGTTAAATTTTCAAACGACTGTTGTTTAAATAAAAAAATTTCCTCTAGAAATAGCTTTAAACTTTGTGATGTGAATATTTTCCTGTTTATCATTACCGAACGAATTTTTTTTTTTTTGAATACGGTGCACTTCGAGTTAGAATTGAAAAAAAAACAAAATAAAAGAATTTTTTTTTATATTTTACGCATTAAGGAACTATAGTCCAAAATTGTTTTCTAAACAGTAATTATTAGCTTGATTTAAGAAATTATATTTGTTGTTGAACTATTGTTCAACTACGTTTCAGCTTCTTCAGTCCACGTTACGAAATTAGCGCTTTAAATGTGCTTTGAATTTGCACCACAAATAGCAGGCAAATTTAAAATCATACACCATCTACACATGTTGAGATTGTGAAATGACACACAAAAAAAATTCACAATTTGTTTTTATTCAAATACAAGACATAATTACCATCTAATTTTCACAAGAGTGTTTCATTACTAATAATTTGGTGAATACCTGTTTCTGAAATTTCCCACATGGTACACTTGCAAGGTTTTGAAGATGGACTAAAGGTGGGTTAATACAAGTTGAATTTTGCAGTAGTTTTAGCACAAATTTAAAGAGCAATTTAGTTTTTACATTAGTGTTAATTTGGTGTTTATACAAATGCGTATTAAGGTTTACACAGCATGTTCTTAATTGAAAAGTTGACATATTACCGTATCATTTATGAAAAATAATAAACTTGGGTATTATGTTTGATTCTTCTTAACATTTATTGGCTATTATTACTATAATTTAATTACTTACACAAATCATAATTGTCTCTCATAATGACAAATATAATAATTATGAGGAATGAACATCGGCAATAAGACTAAAATTAAAACTAAATTATGGCCAAGTTGAAAACTTTCAAAGTTGTTGAATCTTAGTGCAACGCTTAAATACTAAAGCTAAATTTGTGTAAACGCTAATACTGGAATGCTATATTTGAACTTAATTTTAACAGCTTAATCCTAAATTTATGGTTGAAAAAAACTGTAAAAACCCAGCTTAAGACAGCGAGTGTTCCCGAAATTCACTTCATGGGGACATCTCCATGAAGTGACTATAATTCACAAAACTACTACTGTAATTCTTTTGAATATATTATGTTATAAAATTCACATAGAAAAGGAAAGCTCCTCTTCTTTTTTATTTCATGTTCCATTATAAAACTATTCAAATCAAAACACAGATTGTAGGCGTTACACAAATTTTGAGTGCAAAACAAAGGATTTAAAAATTTATTTTTTTATCTATAATACTAATAAAAAAAAATCTGTTAGTGTTTGATCGTTAATTCAAACTTTATAATCAGCACAGTTCTTCATCGGATTTGGTAACTACTATTGCATGTTGACACGAATTATTAGACCTTGATATTATTTAATTAAGTAGCTTTAAAACTATCTAATTTTTCTTCGATTTTCTCCAGCATTATGTTTCAATGATGGAATGTCAATACGCAGTTGTGGCAGAACAAGAGATGATATTTTGAAATCAAGGAAACATTCTTTTCTGTAAAATTTCTGGAATAAACTGAATACTTTCACATTCATGGGAGTCTTCGTTACAAATACATTGACTGACATTGATTGTAGATTGTAGCAATTCCATTTTTTTATTATTACATCGATCTGCAATGTCAATTTTGTTCTAAGAAACAACTCTTCAACTTCTCAATTTTGGACTTTGCTCTTGACGGTATTCATTTTTATGACAGGTTTCATTTATAGAGCTGCAAATATAATTTTCCTATTGAAGACAGCTGGAATGGTCGGGTTAGGTAATTGTGTATCTATATTAGAAGGCATTCTTCGTTTTTTTAACACTAAATAGTTCTTAAAGCATTGCCGAATGCTTATTAAGCTTTCTGAATTTTTTTTATTTCGACATTAATAGAACTTTTTTTGAGAAAGACACTGATAGTGGATTTGGTTGGATGGCACTTTGGGCATATCCAAGAGTTCACCTCAACACAATGTATGTGCTACTGCTGCTAAACAATAGTCTGTAAACTGTAAAAAAAATTAGTATCACTTTCAGGTCAGTTAAATTCTAATTCAATTAGTTTTTTGAAAAATCAGTTAGGTACTCACAATGTTTTTGTACCTATTCCTTTTTCAAGACAATCTTTAAATCAAGTAGACATGATAACTGTTCGCCTTTTTTCGTGGGATCAATATACAAGAAAAATAGAAGTCCATTTGATTTAGAACGTAAAATAATATTAGATATATTTTTACCAACAATAATAATTAATAATTAATAATTCTCATTGACCTACATTCTACTCTTGTTTACATAAACACTTGTCGTAAAAACGTAACCTAACCTAACATTAAAATATTTAAAATATTTAAAATTAATGTCTCTCGGTTTGACACTTGACTCAAAGAGAATTATATATAGTGACGTCACAGGGCGGGGCTAAGTGGTTCTGGTTCCACACAAACAACAAACCCTTCACGTGGTCTTTGTTGTCAGTTATCGTGTTTGTTCCTGAAGTTTGACGTGATGTTTTCACCCCCGCCATTGACATCGAAGTGATTAGTGAAGCCATTACTGAATTGAAGTTATTAGTGATGCGAAAGATGCCATTAGGGAATGAATATTGAATATTATAGTTTAGTTAAAATTAGGCAGTTCAGTATTATACTTTAGTTATAGTTTACATAGTAACTTACGTCTGTCGATATTTATTTATTGATTGGGTGGTTTGATTTAGGTGTTTCCGTAAAATTCTAAGTTTATCCTCAGTTTGTTTTACGAAGAGACCAAAGGTGAAAATGTTGTGGAATCTGGCCATGCTGAGAGAATGGAGTTCGAGGCGGAACTTAAAATTAATAATTCGTGGAACAGTACCCGCCAGCATGAAAAACAAAACCTAATAGCGTTGAGGTAAGAATATCCTGCTAGCAAATTCAACAGGTAGTGGCAATGGGATAATTATTGTTTTTTTTTTTTTTTTTAATTTACAGATTGAATTGAAGGATGATTATCTCATTGGGAAAAGTATAGTTTTGTTGTTGTCCTAAGGGTATAAAGTGCCATCACATTTGCAGCACTTTTGAAGTTCTACTATAATGCGAGACCTCATTAGAGCTTTGATGTTTGACCGAGACAACTTCCATCAGAACTGGCAAACCTGTAAACGTCAAACGTTTGTTTGTATGGAACCCTGGCCGTTGGCCCCGTCCACTGACGTCATCACTGTCGGCGTCTATCTGCAGTAAAAAATTGGCAACAAAATAGGGCTTTCCTCCAGCCAGCAGCTGGCAAGAACTAAACTTGGCTCGTAGCTCGCATACAAATCATACACGCACTGTTATCCAGTACACAAACCGGGCATATACCTGTTAAGCCTTGGCATAAATGTAAATTAAAAATTATTTGTTTTATAAAGTCAATAAATAATGTAATTTTTTTACATTTTATTCAATAGTAACTGGAATATTTTTTACATTCTAGGTAGGTATTCATAAATGTTTGTTATTTATAGAGAACATTGAACTAAATATTACACTTACGTACAATACAACAACAACTGTTTAATAACATTGGTACAGTAATGGATAACGTAACGTAGCTTTACCGATTTATTAGGTATTTTTCAACTTTATTAATCTTAATTTAAAAAAAATTTCGGGTTTTTTACACGTAACATTTCACTTACGTATGCTTCAAGTTTTTGATTGTTTCTTATAATTATAAGAATAATTATAATTATTATAATTCTTATTATAATTATAATAAGAATAGTAATGAACAATTGTTCATTACAGTAATTTAACTATATGGGTAGTCTAGCCATGAAAGCCAGGGGTGGTTAGTTCCTGCCACGTTGGAGGAGGGCGCTGTACTGATGACAGTTTCACATAATAGTTTACCCCTCTCTTAGTTAATGCTTCTGTGGTTTGGCCACAAACTGTAATATTTCGCCTACACTGCGCCGATGCATTCTTATCGATTTTTACGTTTTTAATAATTTGCGTTTGCGTAATTGCGAACAGGTAACGGTAACAGGTACTCACTCATCATTATATTATTCTTCACACCTAAGTAGTTGTTATAATTTTTCTTGTGAAAATTACAAATTACTAGGAGTTATAATATAGTGTACCTATTTATTGAAAATTACATTATTGTGCTTTAAAAACTATTTTAGTGTGTGTGTTTTGTGGTGAATACTACGACAACCTACCTACTAACTGGCATCATAAATCGAACTGTGTTCTATAAATTTCAAAGCGATAAAGCTGGTAAGTGAAAACTCATTAAAGTACCTATGTGCTTCATTATTTTCTATTTCGTATTGTAAGTAAGTGTATTAATTACAATAATAGGGAGTTGTACGAAATAGGTATATAAGTAGTGTTTCATATTGCATTTGAGCGAAATCTAACGGCAGTCATTATTTCAAGATGGCGGTCATTTGAATTCTTAGAAAAACGATATTTTTGAACTATTTCTTGAACCCTTGTAATGAGCAAGATGGGAAAAAACTTTTAAACCAAATTAATAGAATTTCAACAAAAGTATTTGAAATTTGAGTTAATGTAATCAAATTTGCATTATTTCTAGACCCAGTGGCGTGGGCGTAGGGAAAGAAAAAAATCGTCAAATTTCACGTACCTATATAAAGTTGGCAGGACAAGTTGCTGAAAAGAGAAAGTTACTATGGCGGAAATTTGTCGCTAATAATTCGCGATGAAATTTTGTCGCTGTTGTAATTTTTTTTAACTAGGGTGTCCTGCTAAGTTGATATAACCTTAGCAGGACAACTATAATAAAAAAATTATTTAACATTCGTAAACCATTTAAAATTACTTACAGCCAATATTATAAAGGCTCATTAGGCAATAGTAGGATCAAGTTTAAAAAGTCAGATGTGACGTTACACTAACCGTCCGAATTAATATTTTTAATTTGACCAGAAAATGTCAAACAGTTAATTATTGTCATGTTGTGAACGAGCGTAACTTATTGAAGGAATCATTAAAACAATGGATTGAACCTCTTACGTCAGTTTGAGAGCCACTGACAACTACATAAAATTTATTCATGTAATGACAATCTATCCTCTATGTTGTGCATTTAATTCTCATTCAAAACCAATGTTGACGTATACTTATTTATGCGGGATGGAGTGTTTAGACAAACTGGACGGTTACTATAGGCTAAATAAGTAACTATTGTGGCGCCACTAAGTAGGCAAATTTGACACTTTCATGTGGCAAGTCCTGCGTGCCCGCTATTCATTTTAATGTATTTCTCATTATCTATTTAACCCTCCTGTAACTGGCTACACTGTAGTATGTTTTCACCATAAAGTTTCATTCTTGGTTTGTATAACCCATTTTTAAATAGAACCAGACTTTATTATTACCTACTGACTTATAAAGTTTTATTATTGGATTGTCAAAACGTAGAAACGTCATTATTGTTTAGGCAAGGCATGCTATTTTGTGATTAAACATTAACAATTACTTGAACTTTTACTGAATAATTTTAGAAAACACCGTGAAATTAAAATAATTTCTGATGTCAAGCGTTATGCGAATTAATTTTAGCTTCATTTTGATACCAAAACCATTTCTGTCAGTTTAAACGGCGAGCAGGAATCCTCAAAAACCACTTTCGCAATGCTAATCCCTTACGGCCCGCTTTGAAAATCAACACCCTGTATATAAAATAACAATGAATGGATTGCGAATTCTATAATTCATAGCGAATATTTAAAAGGAGCCTAGCAACGAATCCCGACACGAAGAAAATATAGATAAAGATGATCAGAGGCTTACAGTAGGGTTTTACAAATTAATTTTTCTCGCGAATAATCGAAACGGACCGAGCGACAAATTCCCAGATGAAGAAAATATCGATACGGATGTAACAGAAATGTGTTTTTAAAAATGAAAATATCTAGCGGCAAAATCCAAAAAGGTGCGAATAAAACAAACAGTCCTAGCGGCCAATTCCTGCACAAAAAAATCAAAATGTTTGATATGCATAGGGATTTTAGGGAGTGTCTTTACTAATTTTCGTTCGCTCTGAACTAAAATATATTTTTTTTTAATGAAAATATATAGCGGCCAATTCCTGCACAAAAAAATTAAAACATTTGATATGCGTAGGGATTTTAGGGAGTGTCTTTACTAATTTTCGTCTGCTCTGAACTGAAATATATTTTTTTTTTATGAAAATATATAGCGGCAAATTCCAAAAAGGCGCGAATAAATCAAACAGTCTGAGCGGCCAATTCCTGCTCAAAAAAATCAAAATGTTTGATATGCATAGGGATTTTAGGGAGTGTCTTTACTAATTTTCGTTCGCTCTGAACTAAAATATATTTTTTTTTTAATGAAAATATATAGCGGTCAATTCCTGCACAAAAAAATTAAAACATTTGATATGCGTAGGGATTTTAGGGAGTGTCTTTACTAATTTTCGTCCGCTCTGAACTGAAATATATTTTTTTTAATGAAAATATATAGCGGCAAATTCCAAAAAGGTGCGAATAAATCAAACAGTCCTAGCGGCCAATTCCTGCACAAAAAAATCAAAATGTTTGATATGCATAGGGATTTTAGGGAGTGTCTTTACTAATTTTCGTTCGCTCTGAACTAAAATATATTTTTTTTTAATGAAAATATATAGCGGCCAATTCCTGCACAAAAAAATTAAAACATTTGAATCATTTGATATGCGTAGGGATTTTAGGGAGTGTCTTTACTAATTTTCGTGTGCTCTGAACTGAAATATATTTTTTTTTAATGAAAATATATAGCGGCAAATTCCAAAAAGGCGCGAATAAATCAAACAGTCTGAGCGGCCAATTCCTGCTCAAAAAAATCAAAACCTTTGATATGCGTAGGGATTTTAGGGAGTGTCTTTGCTAATTTTCGTCCGCTCTGAACTGAAATACATTTTTTTTTAATGAAAATATATAGCGGCCAATTCCTGCACAAAAAAATTAAAACATTTGATATGCGTAGGGATTTTAGGGAGTGTCTTTACTAATTTTCGTCTGCTCTGAACTGAAATATATTTTTTTTTAATGAAAATATATAGCGGCAAATTCCAAAAAGGTGCGAATAAATCAAACAGTCTGAGCGGCTAATTCTTGCACAAAAAAATCAAAACATTTGATATGCGTAGGAATTTTAGGGAGTGTCTTTACTAATTTTCGTTCGCTCTGAACTGAAATATAAATTTTTTTTAATGAAAATATATATCGGCAAAATCCAAAAAAGTGCGAATAAATCAAACAGTCCGAGCGGCCAATTCCTGCACAAAAAAATCAAAATGTTTGATATGCATAGGGATTTTAGAGAGTGTCTTTACTAATTTTCATTCGCTCTGAACTGAAATAAATTTTTTTTTATGAAAATATATATCGGCAAAATCCAAAAAGGTGCGAATAAATCAAACAGTCTGAGCGGCCAATTCCTGCTCAAAAAAATCAAAACCTTTGATATGCGTAGGGATTTTAGGGAGTGTCTTTACTAATTTTCGTCCGCTCTGAACTGAAATATATATTTTTTTTAATGAAAATATATAGCGGCAAATTCCAAAAAGGTGCGAATAAATCAAACAGTCTGAGCGGCTAATTCTTGCACAAAAAAATCAAAACATTTGATATGCGTAGGAATTTTAGGGAGTGTTTTTATTAATTTTCGTTCGCTCTGAACTGAAATATAAATTTTTTTTAATGAAAATATATATCGGCAAAATCCAAAAAAGTGCGAATAAATCAAACAGTCCGAGCGGCCAATTCCTGCACAAAAAATCAAAATGTTTGATATGCATAGGGATTTTAGGGAGTGTCTTTACTAATTTTCGTTCGCTCTGAACTGAAATATATTTTCTTTTTTTTGAAAATATACCGTGTGTCCCCGGATAGGTGAAACGACTCTTATAAAAGACAAAAATTTTTTGATTTTAATTTTAATTTTTTGGGGTTCAGCCCTGCTTGGCTAAAGAATAATTTCTAACAAAATTTTAGTTTTGAAAAATCAAGCATGCCTTGGAAATTTCCAAGAAACCGGTTTTTCTGTTGAGTAAAGTGCCTTTTATGTGGCAAAAACGACAAAATGTTATTTGAAAAAGTTGTCCAGAATCAACATTTAGGTCCGTATACCAAATTTAAAAATCATAGGCCAACTTTAATGTTTTTAATTTATTTTCATGTTTTATTTCACAAATCAAAGAATTTCATTTTGTAACAATGACTGCCATGGAAAAACCAAATTGTACCCATAGCAATAGCAATCTGTCAATATCAGTCTTTGTTACAAATGAAATTCTTTGATTTGTGAAATAAACATAAAAAGAATGTAAATGATCAAAGTTGGCCTATGATTTTGAAATTTGGTATACGGACCTAAATGTTGATTCTGAACAACTTTTTCAAATAACATTTTGTCGTTTTTGCCACATAAAAGGCACTTTACTCAACAGAAAAACCGGTTTCTAGTGAATTTCCAAGGCATGCTTGATTTTTTAAAACTAAAATTTTGTTAGAAATTATTCTTTAGCCAAGCAGGGCTGAACCCCAAAAAATTAAAATTAAAATCAAAAAAATTTTGTCTTTTATAAGAGTCGTTTCACCTATCCGGGGACACACGGTATATCGGCAAATTCCAAAAAGGTGCGAATAAATCAAACAGTCTGAGCGGCTAATTCCTGCACAAAAAAAATAAAAACATTTGATATGCGTAGGGATTTTAGGGAGTGTCTTTACTAATTTTCGTCCGCTCTGAACTGAAATATATTTTTTTTAATGAAAATATATAGCGGCAAATTCCAAAAAGTGCAAATAAATCAAACAGTCCGAGCGGCCAATTCCTGCACAAAAAAATCAAAATGTTTGATATGCATAGGGATTTTAGAGAGTGTCTTTACTAATTTTTATTCGCTCTGAACTGAAATAAATTTTTTTTTATGAAAATATATATCGGCAAAATCGAAAAAGGTGCGAATAAATCAAACAGTCTGAGCGGCCAATTCCTGCACAAAAAAATTAAAACATTTGATATGCGTAGGGATTTTAGGGAGTGTCTTTACTAATTTTCGTTCGCTCTGAACTGAAATATAAATTTTTTTTAATGAAAATATATATCGGCAAAATCCAAAAAAGTGCGAATAAATCAAACAGTCCGAGCGGCCAATTCCTGCACAAAAAATCAAAATGTTTGATATGCATAGGGATTTTAGGGAGTGTCTTTACAAATTTTCGTTCGCTCTGAACTGAAATATATTTTCTTTTTTATGAAAATATATATCGGCAAATTCCAAAAAGGTGCGAATAAATCAAACAGTCTGAGCGGCTAATTCCTGCACAAAAAAAAATCAAAACATTTGATATGCGTAGGGATTTTAGGGAGTGTCTTTACTAATTTTCGTCCGCTCTGAACTGAAATATATTTTTTTTAATGAAAATATATAGCGGCAAATTCCAAAAAGGTGCGAATAAATCAAACAGTCCTAGCGGCCAATTCCTGCACAAAAAAATCAAAATGTTTGATATGCATAGGGATTTTAGTGAGTGTCTTTACTAATTTTCGTTCGCTCTGAACTAAAATATATATTTTTTTTAATGAAAATATATAGCGGCCAATTCCTGCACAAAAAAATTAAAACATTTGATATGCGTAGGGATTTTAGGGAGTGTCTTTACTAATTTTCGTCCGCTCTGAACTGAAATATATATTTTTTTTAATGAAAATATATAGCGGCAAATTCCAAACAGGTGCGAATAAATCAAACAGTCTGAGCGGCTAATTCTTGCACAAAAAAATCAAAACATTTGATATGCGTAGGGATTTTAGGGAGTGTCTTTACTAATTTTCATTCGCTCTGAACTGAAATAATTTTTTTATTTTTTTTAATGAAAATATATATCGGCAAAATCCAAAAAGTGCGAATACATCAAACAGTCCAAGCGGCCAATTCCTGCACAAAAAAATCAAAATGTTTGATATGTATAGGGATTTTAGGGAGTGTCTTTACTAATTTTCGTTCTCTCTGAACTGAAATATATTTTTTTTAATGAAAATATATAGCGGCAAAATCCAAAAAGGTGCGAATAAATCAAACGGTCCGAGCGGCCAATTCCTGCACAAAAAAATCAAAATGTTTCATATGCATAGGGATTTTAGGGAGTGTCCTTACTAATTTTCGTTCGCTCTGAACTGAAATATATTTTTTTCTAATAAAAATATATAGCGGCAAAATCCAAAAAGTGCGAATAAATCAAACAGTCCAAGCGGCCAATTCCTGCACAAAAAAATCAAAATGTTTGATATGTATAGGGATTTTAGGGAGTGTCTTTACTAATTTTCGTTCGCTCTGAACTGAAATATATTTTTTTTAATGAAAATATATAGCGGCAAAATCCAAAAAGGTGCGAATAAATCAAACAGTCCGAGCGGCCAATTCCTGCACAAAAAAATCAAAATGTTTCATATGCATAGGGATTTTAGGGAGTGTCCTTACTAATTTTCGTTCGCTCTGAACTGAAATATATTTTTTTCTAATAAAAATATATAGCGGCAAAATCCAAAAAGGTGCGAATAAATCAAACAGTCCGAGCGGCCAATTCCTGCACAAAAAAATTAAAATGTTTAATATGCATAGGGATTTTAGGGAGTGTCCTTACTAATTTTCGTTCGCTCTGAACTGAAATATATTTTTTTCTAATAAAAATATACAGGGTGTCTCTGAAAGGTGCGGAAAAAAAGCTACCACAAATTCCTGAGGCCTAAATAAGCCGATCTAACCCAATTTATCTCCGTCCAAAAGTGGAGGATTTCGGAGATACAGGGTGTCAAAAGTTCAATTTGGTTTCCGTTTTTCTTAAATAACTTTTTTAATAATTGGTATATTTTCACAATATTCGGCTGAAGGGGCTTTTGTGGGGTGAAAAATTAAAAACTGCAATCATTTTTATTGTAAAATATAGAGGGCGCCACCTGCGGTACCTTGAACACATTCAAAACGAACTCTCTTTTTTTGGGCCACTCTGTATTTAACTTTTAAATAAAAATTCTTATTCTCCAACGTCTTTTACCAAAAAAAGGCATACGTGGTAAGAGTTGATTTGAGCAGCCGTTTCTGAGATATCTGGATTTAAGAAAATCACTACGTGCATGGCCAGGCCTAAGTAAGTAATTGTATTAATTGAACACAATTTGAAGCAAAGGCGTTGAATTAAAATAACTGTCACTGAAAGCTACAAAAAAACGACTAGGTACATAAATGTGGATTTAACTTTATAGGTACTTTAGTTAAAACAGTCAATAAGAGATTTATCAACAACAAAAATTTTGTTTAATTTAATAAAAAAAAATGCGTCTATCAAATGTTCAAAATGATTTCCATTTTCGTGTATACAAAGATTTATACGTTTTAAAAAATTAAATTGAATTCTTTGGAGCATTTCGTGATCATTTTTAAAAACGTCCATTCCGGTTTTAATACGTCTCCTTAATTAACCTTCTGTATTTACTATGGCCTAGAAGACACAAGGGTTTTCAAAGTTCCCCATAAAAAGTAATCCATCGGTGTCATAGCAGGCGATCGAGCTGGCCAACTTGTGGGTGCATCATTGGCTCTACCTATCCATCTACCATCTATTTGGATACTGTTCACTCAAATAATTACGTAAATTTATCGAAAAATGTGGAGGAGCACCGTCATGCATAAACCACATTCATCTTTGAAGTTCCAAGGGCCAGGGGATCAAACAAGTGTGGTAATTCGTTTTGCAGATGTTCTAAATAATTTTCGCCATTAAGTCGAGGTGGTAAAATGACAGGACCAATTATGAAAGTGTCTATGATTCCTGTCCACACATTGATCTTAAACTCATGCTGATAATGGCTTACTTTTGATAAGTAATGGCTTACTTTAATCGCATGAGGATTTTCTCCAGCATAGACGTGTACATTATGCAAATTAGTTATGCCAATCCGCGTGAAACAGGCTTCATCTGTGAATAAAATTCCTTGTGTAAAGTTCCTATCCTGATTCTTCTTGAAAATGAACCGGCAGAAAGCTAGACGTGGTTCATAATCATGGGGTAAAAGGTCTTATACCCGTCCAACATGAAATGGGTGCAGTAATTGTTCTCTGGTCACCCTGTTAACAGTATCTTTGCATACACCTAGCTCTAAGCGCAATCGTCTGGTGCTGAGTTTAGGATTTTCTTCAATCCTATTTAAAATATCTTCCTCAACCTCTGGAGTTCTTATCGTACGTGCACGACCTTAATTAATAGAAACAGACGTAAACCGACCTGTTTCACGAAGATGTCTTTCATTAAAGGTTTTATTTATGGTTTGGTAAACGACGATTCGGAAATCGTTAACTGATAATCTGCAAGATTCTAAACCATTTCCTTGGCAATATCCAAAAACCAATAACATATCGTTCATTTCTTCATTAGTATACTGTACGGCCATTACTAAAGTAAATTTGTTTTTTTAGAGTCGATTTGACACCAATTACTTACTTGCTTTATAGTGACAGTGATCTCGTTGATGTAAATTCGTTAAGTGGGTCCTGTGGTGTAGTGGATAGAGCGTTCGTCCAACAGCCGGTAAACCTTGGTTCGAAACTCACCAGCAGCCGAAAAGTATTTGTTGTGCTACTCGAGCCAAAATCGGGATGCACCTTGTGGAAGGCAATGGAGAAGCACCGCATAGTACTCTGCCTCGTAATACTTCTCAAATAGTGCCTTTCGGACTCTTCCGATAAAAGGGGTGGCCCCAAAAGAGTGAACTTCAACAGTACGCGCACCACAGGCATATGTGAGAGGTAGCTCACACCTGAAACCTGGTATGGCCTTTAAGTAAAATAATTTTAATTCAATGCCTTCGCTTCAAATTGTGTTTAATTATTACAATAATTACTAATAACTACTTACTTAGGCCTGGCCATGCACGTAGTGATTTTCTTAAATCCAGATATCTCAGAAACGGCTGCTCAAATCAACTCTTACCACGTATGCCTTTTTTTGGTAAAAGACGTTGGAGAATAAGAATTTTTATTTAAAAGTTAAATACAGAGTGGCCCAAAAAAAGATAGTTCGTTTTGAATGTGTTCAAGGTACCGCAGGTGGCGCCCTCTAAATTTTACAATAAAAATGATTGCAGTTTTTAATTTTTCACCCCACAAAAGCCCCTTCAGCCGAATATTGTGAAAATATACCAATTATTAAAAAAGTTATTTAAGAAAAACGGAAACCAAATTGAACTTTTGACACCCTGTATCTCCGAAATCCTCCACTTTTGGACGGAGATAAATTGGGTTAGATCGGCTTATTTAGGCCTCAGGAATTTGTGGTAGCTTTTTTTCCGCACCTTTCAGAGACATCCTGTATATCGGCAAAATCCAAAAAGGTGCGAATAAATCAAACAGTCCGAGCGGTTAATTCTTGCACAAAAAAATCAAAATATTTGATATGCTAGGGATTTTAGGGAGTGTCTTTACTAATTTTCGTTCGCTCTGAACTTAAATATATTTTTTTTTATGAAAATATAATAGCGACAAAATCAAAAAAGGTGCGAATAAATCAAACAGCCCCAGCGGCTAATTCCTGCACCAAAAAAATCAAAATGTTTGATATGCAAAGGGATTTTAGGGAGTGTCTTTACTAATTTTCGTCCGCTCTGAAATGAAATGTTTTTTTTTTTAATGAAAATATAATAGCGACAAAATCAAAAAAGGTGCGAATAAATCAAACAGCCCCAGCGGCTAATTCCTGCACCAAAAAAATCAAAATGTTTGATATGCAAAGGGATTTTAGGGAGTGTCTTTACTAATTTTCGTCCGCTCTGAACTGAAATATATTTTTTTCTAATAAAAATATATATCGGCAAAATTCAAAAAGGTGCGAATAAATCAAACAGTCTGAGCGGCCAATTCTTGCACAAAAAAAACAAAATGTTTGATATGCGTAGGGATTTTAGGGAGTGTCTTTACTAATTTTCGTTCGCTCTGAACTGAAATATATTTTTTTCTAATAAAAATATATATCGGCAAAATCCAAGAAGTGCGAATAAATCAAACAGTCCGAGCGGCCAATTCCTGCACAAAAAAATCAAAATGTTTGATATGCATAGGGATTTTAGGGAGTGTCCTTACTAATTTTCGTTCGCTCTGAACTGAAATAAATTTTTTTCTAGATTTACTGGAGCATTGACATAGGTTCTTTCTCGCGAACTCAGGATAGTTCTGCACTAAAAATTTGAGCACCCTTGGACATAGGCTTATTTGTAATTTAAATTTACCGTAAATGGGATAAATATAATTATTAGGACTTAGATTAGTTCTGCATTCGATCGGCGACACCTTACTCTATTGTTTTGTATAAAAAACTCATTTTTGGCAAAAATGGACGTAGGCTAGTTCTGTTTTAAAGTGACGCTTAGTAATGTAAATTTTAAATAATAGAATGGGAAGACAGGCAGAATTCACAACAAATAAGGGAGTGGAGATTTATGAGGGGACAGCTCAACCCAATGAGCCAAACGAGGTTTGAAACCTACTCTGATATCAAAAGACAGGCAATAAGTTCTGAGTTATGAAATAAAAAATTAAAACTACTGTCACAAATTGTAAAGATCTTTGCCGATCAAACATTTTGATTTTTTTTTCAGGAAAAAGTCGCTAAGGCTGTTTAATTTATTCGCACCTTTTTGGATTTGTCGCTATATATTTCCATTAAAAAAAACATTTAAGTTTAGTGCCAATGAAAGTTAGTGAGACACTCTAAAAACGGTTTATCAAGCATTGTGATTTTTTGTTTGGGCGGAGCTGTTTACTGTTTTCATTTTATAAATGTGCTTCGCCATCTCCAAGTAGACTTTCTCACAGTAGACTTTGTCTTTAAAAAAAAAATTTTTTTCAAAATAAGAACTACAAAATGTTTGTTTACACAACTAATTAACGGCAAGAAAACTGCAAATGATTCAGCTATCGCGCCTCGATTTGCTATTCATTTGCACCCTGTAATCTTTTATCTGTAACCCTCCAAAAAAAAAACACCCTGTATTTAAAAAAAAAATGAGAACGGCAAACTATTTTTTGGAGGAATTTGGAGGAAATTGTCGCTCGGTAATTCGCAATTCATTCATTGTTATTATATTATGGTCCTATCCGTCTGACGAGCTTAATTGCCTGACACTTTCCATTCAAGTTTTTTTTTTCAAGTTTTTTGTTTTTTTTATCATATGTACGAACTCTGTCTCTATGTAACTAATTAGCGACAAAAAAACTACAAGTCTAAAAGTATTTTATTATAGTTTATTTAAAATTTTTTTTACATTGTTGTCCTGCTAACTTTATATCAACTTAGCAAGACACCCTAGTTAAAAAAAACTACAACAGCGACAAAATTAGTTTCATCGCGAATAATTGGCGACAAATTAGCGACAAATTTCCGCCATAGTAACTTTCTGACAGCTGATTGGTCTAATGATCAAACCCTACGAACGCTATGAATTTTAAACCAATTCCAACCAGTTCCAAAATATAACCCCAGGGGTTATTTTTATTGATGAATACGGGCCTAAGTGAACGAAATTTTTAACTCTTGCAAAATTTATGGATTACGTTTGATTTTCGTAAAAAAAAAACAGTTTCCTAAGATTGCGTTACTTCCTTCTACAGGGTCTCTTCAAATTAAAAAAAAAAAACGCCCGTGAGACACGGTTTCTGGTTGCAGTTTTATATCTTCGAAGCTGAAGTTTTTGTGGGAGTAAAGCTGGGTCAGGTCAGAATTTTCAAAGTCGCTGAATCTTAGTGCAATGGCTAGAAACTAAAGCTAAATTTGTGTAAACGCCAATACTGGAATGCTATGTTACTTAATCTTAACAGCTTAATCCCAAAGTTGCAGTTAAAAAAAGCTGTATAAACCCAGCTTTAATCCAATAAAATTTGTATTATTTATATATAATAATAAATTAAGCCATTGCCGTGGATAGGAAAACGGTAAAATTTGTTAAATTTCTACCGTTTATGAGTAAATTTTTTAAGGAATTTAATGAACTTTTTAGTACAGTAGATAACTCTGATAACTCTAAAAATTCATTAACCATGCAAATAAGAAATATGGCGGAGATAGGTATTTTGATTTTTTACATTATTTTTATTTCTCTAAAATTTGAAATTCTAGGTTTTTAAAACTCATTGTGCATTTTTTAAATAAAGTTAGCCTATGAAAAATAAATTGTTAAATTTAGTCAATTTTTTTTCGTTTTGTTAAAATTTAAAAATCAATTTTATGTTATGCTTTTAAGCGAAATGTAAATAAATTTTCACAGTGACAATGCTATTATGACCTAACTGGAAAATTTCAGAGAGCCCATTTAAAAAGTGGTTAAAATATTCAAATTCGAATAGCAAAAATACACTATGCGATTAATGCGTAAGATTGTTTTTATTGTGTGTGTTTTTTTTTCCAAAATGCAAGATTAAATTCCTTTAAAAAAAGCATACGTACCTAAGTACTTATTTATAAAATTTTTATACGTGACACCGTTATAGATAAAAATTCACAGTGCTTTTTAACTGTTAAAAATTCTTATTACTTATCTTCCATAACTCGTTTTGAAATATTCATCCCCTCAGGTTTTTCACAGCATTCAGTGGAAATGAAAAAAACATTTTTGTTCTATTTAGCTCCAAACCAAACAGTATAATTTATTCGTATTTTCCCTATTTTCAGGTATTCAATTATTAAGAGATTTTTTGAATTTTTGACTTTTGTTCGTTTTATTACAAGAATTTAATTTTTCATAATTTTATGCATTAAAACGTGTTTTTAAAAATTAAATATACAAGATGATTCAGTGGCAAGTACCATAAATTGTGGGGCTTGTAGACAAAGGAAAAATCGAGGCAAAAATATTGAGAAAACTTAAATACCTACCTATTTTTTTTCGAAGATGGTTTTTAATCGAAATACAGAATGTTGGTGTGCCAATGCGCGATATGGTTTTTCATTGTATCTTTCTACAGAGTGGATCAAGTATTTTGAATTTTTGTATAAAAAAAATTGTATAAAAAAAATTTAGAGAATATGTTTTCTTTGGAAGTAGTCTTCTTATCGATCCCTTGAGTTATTTTTTATACAATAATATTAATAGCCCCCCGAGATGGGGTGCTATTCACTCCCACGATAATAGAGCAAATCGAATTATCTAGTAAATCACTTTTTTTCCTTGAGACAATCTCTAACTACTTACTGATTTTAACACAAATCAATGAAGGTTTAAACTTTTGTGAGGAAAAAGTTTTCAGTGACTGTACTACATTACAAGTGAATGGCTCTGGCTCTTTTCTGAATGAAGTCGAGTAATTTCAAAGCATGTTTAGAAACTGAACTCTCAACATATGATCCAAATATGATCGTATTTGAGTCTTGTATAAGAGGAGAAGCTGTTGAGATGTATAAAATTTATCTGTGTAGAAAAGTTTTTCAAGTTTTAAAGAGGCACACTATGCCAGGCCTGTAATAGGGTCATGCCAAAACATGTTCGCGTCGAAGCCTACGTTAAGTAGACGAAGAGATAATAATTAAGAAAGACAGTGACCCCTAATCACCATTTCAGGCTCTTAAAACAGTGACCTTTTTGGAGAAGATGACTTACAATTTTTTTAACATTAAATGACACTTGATTTTTCTATCACCGTAAGGTAGAATTTTTTGTAGATTTTTGTTAAGTATTGAGACTTTTTGTTCTTTGTAAATTTGTATATTGATGATTGAAATTCGCGTATTTAAGGTATAATAACATATCATCGGCAAAACTGTATATTTGATTTTTTTGTTGTTCTTTTTTACTTAAAACTGAAAGATTCATTTGACCGTTGCTAGACTTTTAGCACACCTTAAATATTTCTGCTATCGTTGGTGTTTGTCTATAATATGAATTTAAAATTATCACGTTCCTGCTTTTTCTTGGAATTATAATTATTACTTCTAATTCTTAATTTATTTCTGAGCTAATATTTTTGGTTGGATGTTTTTTATGAAAAATTAAAGTTCTTTTTCGATAAATCAATTCGTAAAAGTATATATTCGGTTGAGTTTATTTAATACATTATTTTTGTAACATTCAAAACACTTTCGAACGTTTTATCTCAATTTTTTTCAACAATTCAACAAATAACTCAGTTTATTTTTTATTGCAGACCTAATACATTCAACAGTTGTCAAAAGTTGTCCATTTTTTGCAAGCGACTTGAAGTGAGAAACGCATTCTTTTTAAATTGAAAAAAAAAGTTGAAAGAAGTAGAATTGAGTGACTAATATTTTGTGGTGGAACAATCAACAAATATTGAGTATAGAACGTATCTAGACGTTGTAATGTCTACTTCATTTGAAGATCGTCTCGAAAAAGAATATCAAAACATTGTATCGGTGATTTTTCAAAAAATAAAAGTTGAAATCACCTGTATGCGACATATTAACAAAGATCTTTTCACAGTTTCCAAAGACTATTGCTTAGCACATTGTGTGGGGGCAGACTTTTGGATGAGTAGCGGCATCGCTGTGGAATTTAAAAAGAGATTTGGGTCAATTGAATTTCTTTTAGCTCAAAACCAAACAGCCGGTGGACTAGCCGTTTTAAAGAAGGGTGATAGATATATTTATTATCTGGTCACCAAAGATTTTTCGTATGGTAAACCTACTTATAAAAATCTTTGTAGCTCTTTATTAAGAATGCAAGAACATATGATATCAAATAATATCACAAAATTATGTATCCCAACAATTGGTTGTGGATTGGATGGATTGGATTGGGAAAAAGTTAAAATTATGCTTCAGTTGATTTTTAGAAACTTGAAGGCAACGGAAATCTTAGTGTGTCACTGGTGAAAATAATGTTTGAATTATGTAGCAGACTATTCCCAATTGGGAAATTACGTTATTACAAATGACAAGAGAATATGTACTTTCAGTATCATTTGCCATTTAACTTGAGAGTCAAACCGATTTATGACATAAAATGGAACATAATCATGGCAATTTTTTCCTCCGGAAATTCAATTAAGTTAATGTTAACAAGACTGGGAGCTTTTTTAAATATTCTAGCTCGCAATTTTTTCTACTTAATCCACTTCAGATGGAGATTAACCCTGTGTGCTAATTATTCTAAATGGTAAATTACGTTCGTTCATTTTATTATTTTATAAAATTTTTAAGAGATTACATTTCTTTGATTGTTTTTTGTCAGAAAATGAAAATGAACAATCAGCATGTTGATTGTTGTATTTATTTTCAAAGCTTTGCAAATCTCTTAAAACAATAAGTACTTATCAAATTTAAATAAATTAGCTTTCAGATTTTACCTATACAGGATGATCCCGAAATGGCGGACACGGTATACAGGGTGGCGTAGAGGATATTCAGAAAGACTGTAAATTTAAAACAAAAATGGGTTCCTCGCCTTTCGTTACCGAGATATAGGGTGTCCTTTTTTGAAAATTTGAATCAAAATGGCAGTCAAGTTTAAACAACCTCCACTGGCAAAGCGCACGATTTGACATAGTTATTGCGATAGTGTTTGCTTTTTATTTATTTTTATCATCTGCAACGGATATACAAGCATTCAAAGTTTAACTATTCCCTGTGTTCAAGAAAATTTTTTAATGTGGCACCGTTGTTCGAATTCGAGATTTTGAATAATATTATAGAATTTGTATCCGCGCAACGATTATTGTTTTAAGCTTTGTTGTGTTTCCGTTTCATATGTTTCCATGGTAACAACTATCTGGGTATTGTAGACCTACACATTATTTTTCTGTCCGTATTTTCCATAAAAGTGGTTATATCTACTTAGGGGGGCCATACTGGAGAAAAAAGTGAATGGACTTAGAATCTTTAATCCACAATGGATGCTGTGGTGCTGTCCGTGTGCGCCATTTCGGGATCGTCCTGTATATTTTGATAGCTATCAATTATTTTCTTTACCAGTGAGTACTCCGTTGACGTCTTTTCCGAAATATTTCAATTTTTAATTATTCATTAAATTTCAATTAATTCAGTGTCAGATTTGATGTATGATACCTTTCAAAAAATTAGTTTCGCGTTTCGTCGATTTGTTGCCACATAACCGTATGATTTAATTCGATAATTAATTTTGAGTAAATGCGCTCTTAAATTTAAAATTTGACACCTGTCAAAAATTTGTTCTGCTCCGTTGCTGATGTTTTTATACGATTGCTTCAAACTAATAAGTACTTATGAAATTCAAATAATTTGATAAAATTGAGTTCATCGTTCTGTTCAACATAAAAAAATGCATCGCCACGTTTTACATATTCGACAGTTCAACGAAAAATAAATTACCTATGCAGTAAATAGTCTAAGAAAAATCTCATACGTTGAAGAAGTTGCAAATATGGCTAAACTATTGAAAGAAAAAAAAAATTGAACGTGTTATTTAGGTAACTGAGATACAGAATGTTTAGGTGTCATTTACGATAAAGGTTTTTCAACAATAGATGTGTGTCGGTTAAAAAACATTTTTCAAAAACAAATTACTTGAATTATTTAAATTTTTTACCTAATCTGCAAGCTTTCAATTTATGGTGTTTTCCGTAGACTATTTAATAAGAATAATACAAATAAAAAATTTGTAGACTACATATTAGAAGAATTTTAGAAGAATCAAGTAAAAAATTTAAAAAAACGCTACAATATTGAAATTTTATAAGGATGGCTTTTTTTAGCAATTTAATCTTGTATTCCGAAACAAAAAAATTAATAGTTTATAAGTTTTTAAGGACAGAAAAAGTGTCCTGTGACCCCGAAATCTACGACATTGAGTGTTTCAGTTAAGCCCGGAATTTTTCAAAATATGTGTTATTATTCAAATGGAAAATTTGTGTACGGGTGGGCATCTAAGAATGAATCTTAATGTCTCGTGGAGGCTCCTTTTTTCTCGCTTGCTTTTGTAAAGACATTTTTTAATCGGAAAGTGAATCTTTATGCCCCGCGGAAGCTCCTTTTTTCTCGCTCGCTTTTGTAGAGACATTTTTAAATCGAAAAGTGAATCTTTATGCCCCTCGGAGTTTCCTTTTTTTCTCGCTTGCTTTTGCAAAGACATTTTTTTAATCGGAAAGTGAATCTTTATGCCCCGCGGAGGCTCCTTTTTTCACGCTTGCTCTTGTAAAGACATTTTTTAATCGGAAAGTGATTTTTTATGCCTCGCGGAGTTTCCTTTTTTTTCTCGCTTGCTTTTGTAAAGACATTTTTTAATCGGAAAGTTAATCTTTAGGCCCCTCGGAGCTTTCTTTTCTTCTTGCTTGCTTTTGTAAACACATTTTTTAATCGGAATGTGAATCTTTAGGCCCCTGGGAGCTTCCCTTTTTTTTCGCATGCTTTTGTGAACACATTTTTTGTCGAAAAGTGAATCTTTAGGCCCTAAAGAACTGTCTTTTTTTTCTTGCTTGCTTCTGTGACCATTTATTTTAATCGGAGTCAACTTTCAAGCTTTTTACAGGTTATTTATTTTCTTGCTTGCTTCTGTGACCATATTTTTTAATCGGAAAGTTAATTTTCAAGCTTCTAGGTTGTTTATTCTCTTGCTTGCTTCTGTGAAGATATTTTTTTAATGGAAAGTTAATTTTCAAACTCCTTATATAATTCTTTTCTTCTCGCCTGCTGTGACAGTATTTTTTATTCAAGCTTTTATAGTCAGAAAATAATTTTCACAATTAAATATTTTCAAGAAATGTCATGTTTGTCAAATACCATCGATATAACGTTTTTCAATGGATGAAATATTTTTTGAGGTGGAAGGATTGAAACTTTGTAAGCTTAAATATATTAAAAAGAGATGCAATTGATTCAAATCTGATGAACTGGTCAAAAGTAAAATACTGAGAGAAAAATACATAGTTCCGGATTTTAACGGTATAAGGTCAAAATAGAGATACAGCGTTTCTGTAAAAATTTGCTTTCAACAATAAATTTTCAATATCAATATAAATTTTCAATATTAAATATATAATTTATAGGCTTATTTTTGTTGCCTTGCTTTATTTATGTATTTGTAATTATTGTTGTAATGTAAAGGGCTTTGCCCGTTGATCTTTCAATAAATAAATAAATAAATCATTCAAATTGCATGTTTTCAGAATATATATACAGGGTGTCCGGAAATTATGAGCAAAAAATTAAGGGGGTGATTCTTCTTGATGAAATATTGCCAAAAGTATCTATAATTTTTTTTCGAAAACTCAAAAAGAAGAATGTTATAAGCCTCCAAAGTTGATTTTTTTAGATGAATATTTTTTATAACTTTTTTTCTAGTGCAAGCAAATTTTTAAAACAATTTTACTCGGAAACAGGTCATTTTATCACGATAGACAAAGATGACCTTTTCCGAATATTTCTTCATGTTCTTCAATTGTGCGTCTTCAAAACTCAGAAAAAAATATTACGAAAACAGTTATAGGCCTTTTTTGAAGGTCAAGGGCAGTTAAGCCGTTTTTATTTCGAGGGATTCAAGTCTAATTTGGATCAAGGATGTAAAGCAACATCAGTGGCAAGTGTGTGAAATTTTAAGAAAATCCGTACACTAGAAAAAAAATTATAAAAAAATATTGATTTAAAAAAAAAAACTTTGGAGGCTTATAACATTCTTCTTTTTGAGTTTTCAAAAAAAAATTATAGATACTTTTGGCAATATTTCATCAAGAAGAATCACCCCCTTAATTTTTTGCTCTTAATTTCCGGACATTGCATATATTGTATGACATTGTATGACACTGTATATATATATTCGTTTAAATTACAAATTGAAGTCTTACGATTAACATGTTGTTTAGTTTATTAAATTACATATCATAACTGCCAACATAGAATAACTGCCAACTCTTGAGACCAAGGGTCCATTAAAACCAGGGTGAAACCACGGTGAAAATGAAAACACAAAAAGCAAATAGTTTAGAGAGAACCTGTTTAACAGTTTGAAGGTAACTTAAAAATATCTCTTTAGTTTAAGATGCCGAAAACAAAGAAGCAATCGACAGAAAAAAGAAGGAAGTTACAAAAACAATTAAAAAATAGAATCCCTGAAAATGTATGCAATGTGGCTTTTGTTTCCGAGTCTATTGCAGCTTCGTCACTCTCTTCATTGCTTCCTTCCTCAACCAATGATGTGAAAATGGACGAACAAGGAAAGAACTTGATTGATTCTGTTGACGAGCCAATTCCATTCTCCGAGTCTATGGTTTCTTCTTCTGACAGAAATAGATTGAGAATGGCTACAAATCGAATGAACCTAGACTATCGTAAAATTGAAAAAGAAAAGGACAAGTTGTATAAACAAATTCACCGTCAATCAAATGAAGTCTTCAGAGAACAAGAAAAGGTTTCAGATAGTTTGAGGAAAAAAAAGTCACGGGAAAATGTTAGCAAAAGGCAATCTGAAAGGGATGCCGATAAAATTGTAAAGAAACTAAAGAGAACAGATGAATCCATATTAAAAAAGAAACGGGAACAAGATAAAATCGCTTATAATAAAAAAAAGCAAGATTTAATTCAATACCAAGTTTCACGCAATAAAAAAAAAGATGTGAAAGAAAAGAGAAGGCAAAATGAAGACTTCCGCCTAGCAGAAAGAAAAAGAGATGCTGCTGCAAAAAAACAAAAACGTGCAAGTGCGGTAAATGAGCGACCTATACAAAATCTTTCACATTTTGAATTTCGACAGAAGATCAAAGAAGGTCCTACAACAATTTGCTGCTGCTGTCTGCGATGCTGGTTTCCTAGAAAGTGTCAGCAAGTTAACAGGGAATTACTTCAAAGCAAACTAGGTACGTGCTTCATATTGATAAGTGAAAATATATCGGATAAAATAATTTATGAGTTTTTCATTATAAAATAAATAAATATTGATATTAATCAAATGGTTTGAAATACACTTGAAAAAAAACAATAGAAATGTATTAATAGTTATCTTTTTTTTAGGAGCCAGCTTGCGCGATAAGGTTTTCAACAATGGAGAATCAAATATGATGTGTAATTCTTGTTTTTATAGCATTAACAATACAAAATCTGTCCCCAAATTATGTGCAACTAATCATAAGATTGTGTTTGACATTCCACCGGAGCTCAAAGATTTAACTTGCCTTGAAGAGCGTTTAGTATCAGCTCGTTTACCTTTTATGCAGATTAAAAAATTAGGGTACGACCAACAGTGCAGTATTAAGGGCCAGGTAGTTAATGTGCCTCTCAATGTCGACACAACCGCAAAAGTTTTACCCAGAAACGTGAATGACACTCAGGTCATTCAATTGAAATTGAAGAAGAGACTTCAATATGATAAGGCTTATATGTGTGAAACAATTAGGCCGAAAAAGGTTATGGATGCTCTCAAATATCTGGTCAATCAGCCTCTGTACCAGTCTGAAGGAGTAACAATTTCCGCAGATTGGGACAAAAAATTTCAAAGCGTGAATAGGGGCCAAACAATACAGGTTTGTATGTTTTTTATGTGTGTTGGCCTTTGATCATAACAATTACAAATATAATTTCTTACAATTTTATTAATTTGTTACGTTTCAGAATGCAGTTAGTCCAAGTAAAGATAATGATGTAAACAACTTGGAGGACATTTCAGAAATCATGGAAGTAAATTCGAATAGTGTATCAGAAACGATGTTCATTGGACAGTCGTTACCAAGAATAGTTTCTGAAGAATGTCAAAGTTCAAACATTAATGCTACACGTGACCAAAATTTGTTACGTTCTCAAAGTATTAATCACGAATATCAAGGAAGCGACGATATAACAAATAGTTTAGAAGTTGCAATTAGAAATATGTTGCTTGAGGATGAAGAAAACGATGACGTCTTTGAAAGAGAAGACTTGAATGACAATTTGAATCCAGGGGGAGAGGAAACTTTGCTGGATAATCAGGTGCTAGAAAATATTTGCATTGCTCCTGGTGAAAACAAGACTCCAAAGCATTTGATGCTCGACAAATACGCTGAAGAACTGTCGTTTCCGACAATATTTTGTGGTCAAAAAAAGGAGTTCCTTATAGACGTCCCATACAGCACCATTGCTAAGGTATGTAGTTTGACAAGTATTTTCTAAACATCGGTAACATGTATTATGACAGGAAACTCTAAATATCTAATAAGTACTAGTTGATCTTTTATTTAAACAATTATACATGGTAATTTATAATAGATGTAAAATATATTGGCATCTTGTGGAGGATCGTTAAAAAAATCATATAAATGTAGTCCTCTTTTTCTTCGTTGCAGAACTACAAGAGACTTTAATTTTATCGCACTATAATTTTAATTAAAGGAATGAGCACTTCAGAAATAATTGCTTATTATAGTTGTTCAAAATGTCCTTGAGCTTGAATTGAAGCATGGCAATTACGAATAACATTGTGACTAATAAGTATTACATTATAATTAATGAATGACACCTATTTAAATTAATTGTTGCTTTCCGACATAGGTAATATGTATTTTGTTCAAACTCGTTTAATTTTGTTTCGATATTTTTTTTTTTTTTTTTAATATTTATTTATTAGGTAACTAGGATAAATAAATATGTATTAGTTACACATTTAAAAAATTTATATCTTTTGTAGTTTGTAACGAAAAAAATAGGATCCACATTTATATGGAAAAAAACGTAAAATGACCCCCTATGCAAGATGCCAAAATATTTTACACCTATTATGAATCATCTTTTATGTATCTTTAATAATTTGACTTATGAATTTTTGTACTATAAAATTTATCAAGTTTCTTTTTAATTTTTTTTTTAATAAGCAGTGCATTTTGTTTTTGTCTGCAAGGACAACATCGTCAAATATACAAATTCATTTATTCAGGATGATTGTTGCATTTACGTATTTTTTAACATCCAGTAGATTTGATTAGGGCAAACAGCTTTTTCAAAAACCATTTTTTATACTTTGAGTTATTTTTTTCGTACTCTACTGAGTGTGCCCTACCCTACAATGTACTAAAGAATTCATCCGTCATTTTCTTAACACGTTGTATAAGTCATAATAATGTTTCTACGAATGTTTGCTTCCCCAATTATTTTAAAGTAGAAACACAAAAGAATCTAAAACCACAGAGAATGTTTTTAATATTTTGAAGTGCATCTAAAATTGTTCATTTATCATGCAAATTTATACTGCATTTTTTTATATTTTTTATAAATAAACTGTCGTTATTGCGATTTTATTAGGGAAATTTCCATTATTCAAAAAATAAAATTATAAATATGAATGTCCAAATGTCTCATTTACTGAAAGAATATTAATTGTCTTACAGATTCAAAGTTGTCACATGGATCGTCGTTTTGCACGAACCGATTTCGTCCTGTATATGTTCAAAAAATTTCAGTTGTTCCAAGTTGTGGATGCTGTAAGTATCTACTTACGACAGAAAATAAATAAAGATCCCAAAAAGTTTAATGCAGGACAAGTCATAAACGAAATTTTTTTGAAACAACTTATCAATAGAGACCTGGGATATTCTTTCTTGCAAAAAATTAGGAGTTGTCCGGCGCACTGGCAAAAAGAGAAGCAGAAACTTTTGGCCATGTTCCGGCAGTTCAATGTTCCCACAATTTTCTTTACCGTATCCGCTGCCGAAACTGCATGGCCTGAATTGCTAGTCGTTTTAAGTCAAGTTGTAGACGGCAAGCGGATCACAGAGGAAGAAGCAATGAACCTTACTTTCTCCGAGAAAACACGACTGATCCGAACGGACCCAATCACTACGGCTAGATATTTTGACAATAAATGGCATCTGCTCCTGAACCATATGAAGTCCAAAGACGGGCCTTTCAAAAATCATATGGTCATTCATTGGTATTATCGTGTCGAGATGCAACATAGGTAAGATTTGCCACTTTTTTAATTAATTAAATTCGTAATAAGTAATAAGATAGACAAAATCAACAGCTATTTGAAATTTTCAATGACATGTATTATAGTTGACGTTATTTTCTCATCGTTTCCAGAGGTTCTCCACACGTACACGGTCTTCTGTGGTTGAATAATGCACCAAAGTACGATAAGGACGACGTGCAGACTCTAGAACCGTGCATAAAATTAATCGACGAGTTGATAACCTGCGATAGCTCGATATCGACTGTGCAAGACATCATACATTACCAAACACATCATCATTCCAAGTCTTGTAAAAAAGAAGTGAGAGGAGTGAAAATATGTCGTTACGGAATACCATTTTTACCAATGCCAGAGACTACCATTTTGAGTCCCAAGACAGACTTGACTCGTAACGAACTAATAAAAATGGTTGAACAACTTCGATGGATAAGACGTTTTTTGGATGACAACAAAGACAAGAACTACACCTTTTTGGAGTTCTTGACCAAAGTAAAGATCACCAAAGAACAATATTATAAAATAATCGAATATAATATAAAAACGCCGACTGTGTTTCTCAAACGTAGCTTGAAGGATTGTTACGTGAACCCCTACAATGAAGAAATCTTCAGTTTACAGAGGGCAAACATGGATATACAGTTCATTTTAGATCCATATGCCTGCGTCAATTACTTGGTAAATTACATAAATAAATCTGACAGGGGAGTATCAAAGATGTTAAGAGAAGCCATGGAAGAAATAAAAAAAGGAAACCTGGATCTAAAGATACAGCTGAAAACTTTGGGAAACGTTTTTCTGAACGCTTCTGAAGTTAGCGCACAGGAATGTGCTTACGGCGTGATACCTTTGAATTTGAGCGAGACATGCACGCGATATGTCTTCATTCCTACAAAACCCAGCACCGAAAGAGTTAGGATGCTCAAATTTAAATCTGATTTAGCTAAATTGGATCCAAACAGTAGTGACATTTATCAAGCGGGAATGATGGAACATTACGAACAACGTCCCGTTGCTTTAGAAGACTTGTGTTTGGCAGAATTTGTTGCATATTACAGGTTTGCAACCAAAGACAACCGAAAAGATGAGTCTAAACAATTGAAACTGTTGGACGACAGCGGCTATTTGTTCAAGAAGAACCACGCCAATGTTATAGCGTTTATAAGATATGGCTTACAACGGGATCCGGTAAACTACTACAGGGAACAAGTCATGTTATATAAACCCTGGCGAAATGAACAAACGGAAGTGGAGTGTATCGATCACAAACTAATCTACCTAATGTTTAGTGATGTGATTGCAGAAAATCGTCAAAAGTTTAACTGTCTGGATTCGGAGATTCTAGACGATGCATTAGTGGCAGCTGAACGTTATATGGATGATTTAGGTGACATTCCCGACACCGAAGTCGATCCAGAATACATGCCGTATGGTGTTGATGACCCTGTCGTGGATGCGTTCCCCGACATTGACACAAGTAACGGACCGGACAACATCGATAAACAGACATTTCAGACACCTCGTCAAATCGATGACAAAGAATTTCGAGAGATAATTTCCAGTCTGAACGAAAAGCAATGGGAGTATTTGAACCACGTACTGAAGAGTATTAAAAATGGTCAGGTGTTTTATGAAATTATCTCAGGCGGAGCTGGAGTTGGAAAATCGAGGTTGATAACGGCCATATATCAATCCCTTTTACGCCACTTCAATTCGATTCCTGGAAATGATCCGGAACAACTTAAAATTCTTCTGGCCGCACCTACTGGAAAGGCAGCGTTTCAAATCGGAGGCCTAACGTTGCATTCTTCGTTTGCCTTGCCGGTCAACCAACTGACCATGGAACTGATCCCGTTGGGTGCGAGCACTGTGAATTCTCTTCACGTCACTTTATTCAACCTGAAGCTGATAATCATCGATGAATTTTCAATGATGGGAGCGCGCCTTTTCAATCAGATCAACTTAAGGCTGAAGCAGATATTTAAAAGTACCGCAGATTTCGGAGGCATCTCTATAATCATGGTTGGAGACTTGAGACAGCTTCCGCCTGTTGGAGACAAGTGGTTATTCGATGGCGTGAGTGGAGATCCCTACTCAGTCATCTCGGGAAATTATCTGTGGAATAAATTCCTTTACTTTGAACTCACCGAAATCATGCGGCAGAAAGATGACGTTGATTTTGCCGAAGCGCTGAATTCCCTAGCAAGAGGTGAAATGACCAAGCAACAAGTCGATCTCATCAAGTCAAGAGAGATCGACGAAAATGAAACGATACCCGATGAAACCATCCATCTCTTCCGGACCAATAACGAAGTGGATGCTTTTAATGAAGAAAAATTGTCAAAGTACAAGACAGAAAGTTACGTTTCTACTGCAAGGGATATCGTAAAAGGGACTTGTACTGAAAAATTGAAACAGATGCTACTGAAACATGCTTTCAATTTGAAGAAATCAGAAAGTTTCGGTCTGATGTATACTTTAACGTTACAATTGGATGCGAAATATATGATTACGTTAAATATAGATGTTGAAGACGGTATGGTGAACGGCGCATGTGGCATATTGCGAAAAGTTTGTCTTGATGGTCAACAAATTCCGTCAAAACTGTGGATGGAATTTCCCGACAATAAGGTAATTTCCTTTAGTTAGTTTTACTTGCAAATCATTGTCTTTCTTATTTATCAACATTTAATTTAATATAATTACAATTAAACTGAATGGAAATTCTTTTTTCAGGTGGGAAAGAACACACGAAAAAAATATGCCGCACAAATGAGAGCCGAAAAAATACCCGAAAATTGGACCCTCATCGAGAAATGTGCCAGAGCTGTCAAAGTGAAGAAAGGCAGCGCTGTTCACGTGGAGAGACTACAATTTCCCGTAGCCGCAGCCGAAGCTTTGACCATTCATAAATCTCAGGGGGCTACCTTGCCAAACGTAGCAGTCCATTTAAAGAAGGGGCTACCTAGAAATAGTCTGTATGTGGCTTGTAGCAGAGCGACATCATTGAGTGGACTTTACATATACGGAGACTTCACGGCACCAGCCAAACCTAACGAGTATGATGCTGTATTCAACGAAATTAAACATTTGAAAGCAAACAAAAGTTTGGTTACAACATATTCGGAACAGTATCTCCAGAATAGAGGGGGTGCAATTGTGGCTTATCAAAATGTCCAAAGTTTCAAGAAACATAAGTCATACATAGAAAGTAATCCAATATTCAAAAACGCAGACATCTTAATGTTTGTGGAAGCATGGATCTCAAAGAAAGACCTAATCGAATTGAAAAACTTTACGTGTTTTGCTAAAATATGTAATGATACGATTAGGAACTCGTTTGGAATTCTATGTTATAGGAAACCGTATGGAATTCTATGTTTCAAACGAAATACCTCACAAGTAAATGTGGAAGTCGAAAAAGAATATTGGAAAACTGCCGATTCTTTCAGTTTTCACGCAATTAAATATCTGCTGAACAAAAACTTGTGCATTGTCGTTTTGTACATTCCGCCCAAGTTTAAAACTGCGATGGCTATCGAAGTCATCAACAAAATAATGGAGGATATTGCTGATAAAAAATGCATAATTATTGGCGATTTCAATCATGACATTTTAGCAAACGACTATGACTCTTTGAAAAAATTGCTGGAATCATACAAACTCGTGCCGTTGCTGAAAACCAATACTTCTACCACAAATTCAAATACACATATTGATTGGTGCTTCGGTAACATCTCGAATCGCACGAGGGTGGAAACTCACGAGACTGTCTATAGTCACCACAAGGCTATAGCCGTTAATGTATTTGATCATGACATTTCCAAATCAAATTGCATTACTTCATCGAAACAAGACGACGAATTACAACATAATGAGTTGATGTTTAATCTTGTCGACGAACAATCGGAACAAGACGATAGCGATAAAGATGAAGTGACATCAATACCGGAATCATCAATTATTCCAAACTCGTCATCTGACATCTCTTACAACATTGACAGCGACGGTGATGTAGAGATGTTTGATTTGAATTCGCAAGAAATTGTGTCAAGGGAAATTTTCGAACATTCCGGTTTGCAGAATGCCGATTCGGTGTCTTGCTACGCTAATTCGGTGACACAGTGTTTATTGTCACATGAAGAATTCAGAACGTCTGTTTTGAAAGAGAATTCCAATATTAACCGGTTTTTCTCTGAAATAATCAACAAACAAGTGGACAATTGCAGTAAAATACGTCGAGAAATTGGAGGGATATTTACTCGGCGGGAGCAACAAGACGTCCAAGAATTCTTAGCAAATCTTCTCAACGGCCACATTGATGAAGATTTTACAACACTCGTGACTTTCTCAGTTTACCATTCAGCTAGGAAGTGTCTAGAGTGTCGGTTTCAAGACCTCGGTGAAAGAACAAATGAAAACATATTGGTTTTATATTTCCCCGATCATGGTACACCAAGCATTCCCTTTAGAACGCTTCTTGATGGGCAAAACGCTGGAACTTCGTGTGGGTTTTGTGGAAGTTTCGACTATAACATCGAAATGAAATTGGACAGTGTGAATAAATACTTGGTAGTATGCGTCCAGCGAAGTAAATGGGAAGATGGAATTGCTAGGAAATTCACACAACATTTACTGGATTTAATAATGATCATATTGTGATCAACTCATTAAGTTTCAGGGTGAAAGCAGTAATATTTCACCTAGGTGATCGTATAACCGAGGGCCATTATTATTCAATTGTTCGAAAACCAGATGGAGTGTGGCAAAAATTGAATGATGGTAATATAGGTGTCGTGGAGCATTTTGATAATTCTTTGAAAGATGCATACTTGCTCTTCTTGGAAAAAAATCCATGATGTGGTCGTAAAGGAGTAAGATTCATCTCCTTTTTTATTATATTGACTGCTAAAAAAATGTATATTTTCTAATACATTAAGTACAAATTCTTGTAAGAAGCTACATGTACCATATATTTGTATATTAACACTGGTCCTTAAATATTTATTTACAATTTAAAATTGCTGCTAGAACAGACCTAAAAGCTCCGTTACCAAACGTTGTATACGTTAGCGCTGAGCGCTTGTAAAACACAATAATTATTGTTTTCGTATACACTGGTCTTTTTACTTCAAAGCCAGATTATCGCGAGTACAATTTTTTTTCATTTTTCGATAAATTTTTCAAATGGCAGAAGTTTTTTCACTTAAACGCCATATTCATTTCAGCGTCCAATAACATTGTCTGGCTTGGGGGTATAGAAACCTGCGAGCACACAGAGAAAGAGAGTATTGTATGTAGTATGTATGTATGTCTGGAGTTAATTTGACTGCGGCAGATGATTCCATTCACACACTTTTATCATTTAAACTCAGGTCTTGAGCGAATCTTCAACTCCGGTCAAATCTTTCTTGAAGGACATGCAAACATGTATTGGCAGCATAAACGTACAACTCTCTATAAAGTTATGATTAAAAAATAACCCTTATTAAGAACACATGTGTCGTTTACCTTTTTATTTCAGATGGAGTGATGAAGTTGCGGAGCTCCCTCATCGAACAGCCCACCAACCTTTTTAATTCAGGTAATTTAAAATTACTGCTTTTTTTCAATTTGTTATCAATGTTTTATAAGTATTTTTTTTCAGATATACCGTAGACATCTACTAATAATTATTCGGTTTTGGATTTATTGAAGTGATTGCACTGAGGGAGCTCCCATACTCAGGTGGCTTACAGGCCTCTCTAAATCAGGTGATTAAAAATTTTGGGATTTTTTCTCAAGTTTATTAAGAAATTTTGATAATTAAATTCTTTTTCAATTTGTTACAGCTAGGCCTTCTTCGAGATGTCCTCGACTCCAGAAGCCTTTCTGGCGGTACAGACGCAAACGTTTCATGTCCGTCCTGCATCTGAATTATCAACAGACATATGTGCAGGAAACCCTTGTCACCCTCATTGGTCGGCACTCACCCCTATCTAGCCGATCAAGAAGCGAACACCGACCCTTAGCGGCTATAAAGCTAAGGGTTATATCTTCCGCACCAACTTCTAATCCTAACATTAATCCCGTCCAAGTTATTCCTTTCTTTTCAAACAAAAATACCAACCGTAAAAAAGACACATCCGCGAATGCTGCCCTCATCTACTCGGGCCAGAACACGGCAACGTCTATATCAACATGCTTCCGCAGCATATACGAATGCCGATCCCACCCACTGCTTCGTTGGCCAATCGCAGATCATCGTCACCACCACGTCCTCCGTTCCAGCGAACAACCCGATCCTCAACTCGAGCTACAATCTCCAGGCGTCTCAACATGTTACCGGAGGCTCTCATCGTCTCCTCCATGCTGTATCTCTCCCCCTTTCGGAGACCCGTTCCTTTGTATCAAATTCTGAATCATGTAAACAAACTGACGCAAAATTCCTCCAAGCAAGCTCTAACTCCTAACCCTAACATTAAACCCGTCCAAGTTATTCCTTTCCTTTCCAACAGACAAACTAATTGCAAAAAAAGACACAGCATCCGCGAATGTTATTATCTCCACCCACTCGAGCCAAAACACAGCAACGTCGACATCAACATGCTTCCGCAGCCTGCACGAACGTTGATCCCGCTCACTGCTTCGTTTGCCAATCGCAGATCATCGTCACCATCACGTCCTCCAACTCGAGCTACAACCTCCAGGAGCCTCAACATGTTATCAGAGGCTCTCATCGTCTCCTCCACGCTGCATCTCTCACCCTTTCGGAGACCCGTCCCCTGGTATCGAATTCTGCAACATGTAAAGAAACTGACGCAAAATTCCTCCAAGCAAGCTCTAACTCCTAACCTTTACATTTATCCCGTCTAAGTTATTCTTTTCCGTTCCAACAGAAATACTAACCGCAAACGACACAGCGTCCACGAATGCTGGTCCCACCCACTTGGGTCAGAACACAGCAACATCGATATCAGCGTGCTTCCGCAGCGTGTACGACCGCCGACCACGTCCACTGGTTCGCCGACCAATAGCAGATCGTCATCACCATCACGTCTTCACCTCCAGCCAACATTCCGACCCTCAACTCGAGCTTCAAACTCTAAGAGTCTCAACACGTTACCAGGGGTTCTCCTCGTCTCCTCCACGCTGCACCTTTCCCGCTTTCGGGGACCGCCTCTCCCCCGGTATCAAATTCTGCACCATGTAAACAAACAGTGGCTGATTCACTGCATGAATAGTTAAATATTCACCTATGAGCCTTCGTCAATGGAATAGTCAATATTATACAGGGTATTGATTTATTAACTCACCAAAAAATACGTAGGTAAGCTTGAAATTAGATGATTTTTTTTTAAATTAACACTTTGTGTTACCAAGGTTTGGTAATCATTTTTAAACAACTAATTATTACTAAATTTAATAAATAATTTCTTTTTCCAGCTAGAATTAGTGTATTTTTTATGAAATTTTCAATTCAATACAACTATGAGAATTAATTTAGGAGGCGATTTCTTCTACTCAATTTCTTTGGTTGCCGAAATTATCTAATAGACCTCCATCTTATTTAAGAAGACAGAAAACTGAAGATTCGTTGATTAAGCATTTTTATCCAACATTTATCCAAGGATTGTTTCAAAGTAGTTAACATAATTGGTTGCCGAAATTATCTAACAGACCTCCATCTTATTTAAGAAGACAGAAAACTGAAGATTCGTTGATTAAGCATTTTTATCCAACATTTATCCAAGGATTGTTTCAAAGTAGTTAACATAACAAGCCCATGCGACCAAGCGATTTATAATTACTGTGAGTTTTTTGTTTTCTTTTATGTCATTTTTATAGCCAGCTTTCTTTTACAGGTGTGTACATATAATTGTTAGCTAAAGTGATGTCATGGTTTGAATTGTCCTCAAGCCAAAGTTTCAAATTTCTATTCTTAGGGCAACAGATTGTTGAAATTAAACATCTACTTAAATGAATGATTACTAATGAAGGATAATTGTGATTTGATTTTGAATATAACAAAAACTTGAAGTCTAAGTCTACAAAAACTACGTCCTTTGTAAACTTGCTGGAATAGTTTTGACCCAGACAATTGCGTTAGTTCTCTCAACAGCTGAATCCTGCGTTTCTATTCTATTGAAAAGTCCTGAAATTTACAAAATAGATTTTCAAGTCAACACAACAACAATAACTATCTGAATTATTTTGAGATGATTTCCTTCAATTCAAATTCTTTGGTTGACGATACTATCTAAGAGGTATTACCAATAATCTTAATTAAGAAGACAGAAGACTGAAAATTTAGTTGACTGGACCATCTATAATGAAGAGATTGTAACTAATTTTTAAAGAAGTTCATAAGCTATCAAGATCAACAGATTCAAAATTACTGTGAGTTTTATTTATTTTTTATACGACATTTTTAATAACCACTTTTATTTTACAGATGTGCACCTGATAATTATTTGTGAAAATGGTGAAATTATTTTATCAATCCTCCAAAAGCTCAAATCTCTATTTTTTGAGCAACAGATTTTTGAAGTTACATGTCTACTTAAAATGGATCAATAGTAAAGGATTATTTCGTTCTTACTAATCTCAATGTGATTTAGAATTTGGAAAAACTGAAGCAGAAGTCTCTCAACAATTGAATCCTGTGTTCCTGTTGTGTTGAAGTCATGAAGTTTCCAAAATTAATTTTCAATACAACACAAGTGAAAACAACAACTATCTGAACTATTATTGAGGCCATTTCTTCGACTCAAATTTGTTGTCGATACTTCCTAGTACCTTCATCTTATTTAAGATGTCAGAAAATAGAAAATTATGTCGATTAAGCCATTTACAATGAAGTACTTATTTTCAAAGAAATTTATAATTCCAAGACCAACTGACTTGAAATGATGGTGAGTTTTATTTTTATTTTTGTTACATCATTTTTATAACCAGCTTTATTTTTTAGGTGTGCACATGAAATTATTTGTGAAAACTCAAATTCTTTGGTTGACGATACTATCTAATAGGTATACCACCAACAACTTAATTAAGAAGACAGAAAACTGGAAATTTGGTTGACTAGACAGACCATTTATACTGAAGAGATTGCAAGTTATTTTCAAAGAAGTTTATAAGCTATTAAGATCAACTGTTTAAAAATTACGGTGAGTTTTATTAATTTTTCTTATGCCATTTTTATAACTAGCTTAATTTTTACAGACATGGTAATTATTTGTGAAAAAAGTGCAATTTGTGTTAATTCTCCAAAAGTTAGAGTTTCATATCTCTTTTTTTGAGCAACAGTTTATTGAAGTTCCATGTCTACTTAAATGGATCAACAACAGTGAAGGATTGTTTCGTTCTTACTAATCTCGATGTGATCTTAAATACATTAGTTGCAGTCTGAATTTGGAAAAACTGAAGCAACAGTTGAAAATGAAATATTTCGTCTTTTGTAAACTGCTTTCCGGGATAATATGCACCTCACAGCTGTTGAACAGGAAAAACAATTATTATTATTGAATTTTTATTTTCATGATATGTATATTGCTGATGGGTATGTCAGAGTTTTTGTGGGTTTCCTCTGATCTTCTTTGAAACAAATGTTTTACCCGTAATAAATATTTTCCTACTACATTTTGAGTTTTAATTCCATTTTCGTTTTTCAAGTTAGCAAAAAAAAATTAATATTAAAACTTAAAAAAAAATAATAATATAACAGGCAGATTTCTTTTCAATGTGTTTAACAAAAATATTTGAAGTCAATAGTAACTTCAAAATCAATAACAAAAAACTTTTACATAGTAATAATTGTGATGGTTTTTATGCAGTACATCATGTGAATCTTTTTGAAATTTATTATGATTTTTTTAACAATTTAAAGGGATCACTAAATATATTATACAAAGAGGACAAATTAATTCAATCTCTTTAGAAATCAATCACTATACTGAAATATTGTACATTGTATTTCATAGCAAAGGTAACAGGGAATACATTACAGTGAACATTGATAGGGATCCAAGCTACTCTCTTTCACAATTAATTGTACTGTCAAACTAACGCGTGACTAACTTTGACGCGAATCTAACTTCTACGCGCGGGCTCGGAACTTCCCATATTGGTCCTTCAGGAGCGATATAGAAAAAAATAACACAAAAAGAGATGAATGGCAGATTTTAACTACGACGCGGAATCTACTGATCACAGTGCCGTGTAGCGACATAGAAAAAAAGGTAACACGAAGAAAACATGAAAAATTCTAACTTTGACGGGGATCTACTGACAAACCGGGCCGAAGGCCCGTCATGGAGGGCCGAAGGCCCGACGCCGCCGGCAGGCCAAGGTCGAGGAACGAGACCTTGTTTCTAACGGTTTAGAAGTTTCTTCTACTTTCTTGACTTCATCGTTAGAGCTAACCTCTCCTGAGCTTGAGGCCTGTTCGTTTTGATACGCAGAAAACACATAAGAAGGGTCAAGCTTTTCGCCGCCAAGTTTTTCAATAACTCGTTCTTGAGAGCTCGGTTCTTTAAGACTTACAACTTCGGCTTCCGTCCTGTTAATCGCAATTGAATTATCTAAACCTTGATGGAATTCCGCACTGCTGCCGGAAGAAAAAATTGGATCAGTCTTGTTCTCTTTTAAGTTATCTGAGCAGATCTCATCTAAAGTATCTACTTCAGTTTGATTGGATGGATCTTCTAGAATTGAAATAACTGTTGTGATTAGATCTTCTTCAATTGTAACAGCCGTGGTAAGTGGGTCTTCTTGATTTGAAGCAGTTGTTGTAAGTAAGTCTTCTTGATTTGCAGCAGTTGTTGTAAGTAAGTCTTCTTGACTTGTAGCAGTTGTTGTAAGCGGACCTAGATCTTCTTCGTTTATAATAGTTGTTGTAAGAGATGCAGGAGATGTTACCTCGGTGTCGGTGCTTTCGCCGGAGATAATATTTTCATTGATTTCTGAAGATGTATTATTTGTCTCATTCAATGCCATTGAAACCACTGGACCAGTTTCTGAGATGTAAAACTGTGGGAAAATCAAAGGTGGGGTTTTAACAGGATGATCGACCACCAGGATATGTCTTGCTCGATCAGCACTTGAGTTTACTCTCAGGAACAATTCTCTACTTAAGTCAATGGCTGCAGGGTTGATAAGAGGTTCTTCTTCAGCTTCTTTTAACATTTTGGAATCACCAACAGTGCCGGAACGAGACTCCAATGTATCTGAATGCAATAAAGGTAAACTCATCGTAGTGTCTTCCATTACTTCTGTTGGGGTGTGACCTAAAATCAAATCAGTTCTTATCTAAATTTACATGCAATAACACCAATAAGTACCTTCGATAATTTCTTGCGGCAAAGCTTCCTCTTTACTCTTTGTCTGATTGCTTTCTTCAACTTCTCGGATTAGGCCAACAGTGATACCATTATTATGATCCATTTCTTCAGTACCATCCCCGAACTTTTGGGTATTCAATTCCTGTCCATGGAGTAACTGCTCATTCAGTAAATTCGCTTCAGAGAGTCTTGCTTCGATATCTTCAATTCCTTCATTCATCATATCGATTTCTTGGGATAATATTTCTTTTACGTCTGGAATTTTAGGTGCAATAGTAATAGAAGGCAATTTTAAGGAAATAATTGCAGGTTCTTCAGGTTTTTCATCTTTCGAATCTTCAAGATCAGCATTATTTACTTCAGAGGAGCGGAAGAATCCATTTCCAAATGGTCCAGAAGAGAAGCCATGCCCAAATCCGCCATGACCAAAGCCTCCGTGACCAAAGCCTCCATGACCAAATCCTCCAAAACCATTACCAAAACCACCATTGCCATGCCCAAAACCTCCAAAACCAGGTCTGATTCCATGACCAAATCCACCTAATCCATGCCCGAAAAACGTTTTACCTTGCGGTCCTGGATTTTGATCGCTTTGGGAATCAATGTTGCTTTCACTTTGTTGATTAAAATGTTCATTTCCAGAATCTACAAAATCAAGTTTATTAATAAATTTAGTTTACCCGAGATATGAGAATTGTTACTGTACCGTTATTATTATTCTCTTTAGAGTTGAAGTCTTCGAAAGATTGTCGATCAGCGCCTACAAATCCATGTCCAAAGTGATCCTGAGAGAATCCATGACCAAATCCCCCACTACCATGTCCAAAACTGCCTATACCATGACCAAACCCTCCATTAGCAAATCCATGACCAAACTCACCAATATCATGTCCGCCGTCAATACCATTACCCAGTCCGAAAGTTGGCGAAAAGCTTTTGCTGTCAGCGTTTTGATTTTGAGGATTATCGTCACCAGCTCGGACGTTATCGGGTCCATTTTGCTGAGAAGTTTCTATATCATGGGTAAAACTTTCTCTGGAAATGGGTTCATCACTGGATTGTTTATCTGAGCGTGAAAAACCTTGCCCAAATCCTCCCTGCCCAAAACTACCTGCACCATTACCGAAACCTCCATTACCAATTCCTCCACCAAATCCACCGTTACCAATTCCATGACCCAAACCTCTATGACCAGATCCACCATTTCCGATTCCATGGCCTAAACCTCTATGACCAAATCCATGACCAAAACCTCCATTACTAATTCCATGACCAAAACCACCACCACCACCACCACTACCATGACCACCACTACTGCCATGACCACCACCAATACCATGCCCACCGCTAAGACCACGCCCACCGCCAAGACCACGTCCACCATGCCCACCACCTAGTCCAAAAGTAGGCAAAAATGATTTGCTATTAGAGTCTTGACTTTGTGGATTATCGTCACCAGCTCGAATATTTTCGGGATCATTATGGTGAGAGGTTGCTTCGTTTATGGTATCTATATCATGAGCAAGATTTTCTCTGGAAACGGGATCTTCAAAGGATCGTCTTTCTGAGCCCACAAATCCATGATGAAGCCCATGCCCTAGACCGCCATGACCGTGCCCAAATCCAAGACCATGACCAAGCCCTAATCCTCCAATTCCATGATTACCAATACCAAGACCTGGGCGAACTATGCCATGGCTAAGACCTTGACCAAGTCCTATGTGGGGTAAGAAGAGTTTACCTTGTGCAATTTGCGGGTTACCAGCTCCGACTTTCTCTTCAATATTACCTGAAATATTTTGATTATTAAAAAATAGTTCGATTAAATTTTTTAGTCATCAGACACCTTTATCAGTTTCATGACTAGATAGTTTTCCTTGCGATTCTTCAGATTTTTTTTGGTTGCCCAGAATGATGTCATCTTTATCAACAGTTAACGTAGTGTGAGTCTCGGTAATCTTTTTAGGATTACTTTTTAAATTCTCGACCTGTTTCATGGTCTCAGGAAGATTTTCTTCATCTAAGATTTTTTTCGCGTTTTGAAGTGATTTCTTTGGTGGAGGGATTTTTTTGTTGAACGACTCTGAAAATTTCTCTAATTTACTTTTCGTTGATATACGTTCTTTTTTATTCCTATTACCTCCTGCCGATTTTGCCGTAGATTTCCTTTCCGCATCTCTATCTTCATCTTCTTGTTCGGTAAACGCATCTGAAATAGGGGAACGTTAAATAAAAAAGTTACGAATAAGAAGTAAACTCACCATCTGGTTCCCCGGACGTATCTAGGATATTTGTTTCTTCATCTTCGTCAGAAGCCTGTATTTCTTCAAAGAACATTGGATCTTCAGATCCTTGTCTTAAAAACCCAGTGCTAAATCCCGGTTCAAAATTATTTTGAGGAATGTGAACACCTTGGCCCCCAAAACCTGAAGTTTCGTACTCAAAACCTTGCACACCATTCCCTAAATTTCCTGTCTCATGTCCAAATTTATGCTTTTTACCATGTTTGAATTTACCTTGATTGGAGAGTTCATGTTCAGCAACATGGTGTTTGGTATGTTCATGGAGGTGTTTATGAGGTAGCACGTTTTGGGGTAGGAATTCGTTTTGATTTACTTCTGCTGACTTGGTTTGCCCAAGGTAAGATTTGAGAAATTCTGCCGATTTTTTGCCAGCCTCTAACTGTTGTTGGGGTGAATGGACCCACAGGGAGCCAAGAGTTCCTAATTTAGGATCAATGATGCTTCCAGAATCTGTAATTTCTGGAGCAATTTGGGGGTTGTTTAGGAGGTCGGTGTTAATCGACTGTAGCAAGGCTTCTTGGTTTGAAGTTGTACTTGTTGCAGGATTATTTTGATTGGGATCCCTGGAGTCTTGAAAACTCTGCATCATGTTACGAAGCCTTTGGAAATTAGCCATCGTGTCATGTTCTGAAAAGATTTTTCAGATTTCAGTGTGGTAAGAATTGCATGAAGTTAAAATTACTAGACTTGATGAATAAATTTGGGGTTAAAAGATCGAGAAATTACTAAAACATACCTCCACTTATTTCGTCTTCTTTCGCCGCACCAACCATATCTTCCGAATCGAGAGCCAGACGTCTCAGTATCATTTGGTTGTTGAGCAAATTATTCTCATTGGCGAAACGCGATCTGGTCTCAAAATTGGTTTGTTTTGGTCGACCTATTTCCCCAACGTGGAATCTGATGCCTCTCTTGGTCAACGATTTCTCGTCGCCTAATTTCGTATTCTTCAAACTTTCTTCATTTCTGAACACACTCTGATTGCCTGGATCGTCAATCTGAGCCAAGGTGGCGCAAAATAAAGGCAAGAGCGGCAATAAGTTTACGACTTTCTGTGAAAAAAGATAAGAGTTTCATCATTATTGATCCTGAGCAACCCATGACGTAGAATTTAATAAATCTTCATTATTGGAAGTGACACTAGAAGAAGAAGAAGAAGGAATATGCTCAGTTGTCAAAAGACATCATGCCTCGTACAGTCTTGGACAAAACTACTTTATTTAAGAATTGATCACATATGAACAAAAAAGTAAATTGTAAAAGTTGAGAAGAAAATTAAAGTTAAATATGAAGCATCGCTCTTAATGATGCTGAAACGTGGACTTTGAAGAAAAGATCAAAAAATATCTTCAAGCTTTTGGAATAGGATGTGGGATGTCGGAGTAGATCATGTCTTTTTGCACGACATGATGGAGAGCAGACTTAAGAGGGGCAAAGAGGAGTTTGTATGATTGTAGCCCATCTTCAATAATGGAGGTGCCATCTGAAGAAGAAGAACGTACACCCACACTGAAGGTATAAAAGACATCACATCTCGTACAGGCTCAGACAAGATTTCTTTCTATTAGGCTTGATCACATCTAAGCAGCAAGATAAACTACAAGTTGAAGAATTCATGATGCTGAAACGTGGACTTTGAAGAAAAGGTGAAAAAATATCTTCAAACTTTTGGAACCTGGGATGTGGGATGTCGAAGGAGGCTGGAAAATATTACTTGGACTGGCAAAATGGTCTTTTTGTACGACATGATGGAGAGCAGACTTAAGAGGGGCAAAGAGGAGTTTGTATGATTCTAGCCCATCTTCAATAATAGAGGTGCCATCTGAAGAAGAAGAACGTATACCCACACTGTAGGTACAAAAGACATCATATCTCGTGCAGGTTTAAACAAGCCTTTCTATTAGGCTTGATCACATCTAAGCAGCAAGGTAAATTACAAATTGAAGAATTCATGATGCTGAATCGTGGACTTTGAAGAAAAGTGAAAAAAATATCTTCAAGCTTTTGGAATATGGGATTTAGGATATCGAAGGGGACTGGAAAATATTACTTGCACTGGCAAAACTTGTCTTTTTTGTAGGACATAATGAAAAACAGGCTTCAGAGGGACAGAGAGGAGTTTGTATGATTGTAGCCTATCTTCAATAATGGAAGTGCCATCTGGAGAAGAAGAACGTATACCCACACTGTAGGTACAAAAGACATCATATCTCGTGCAGGTTTAAACAAGGTTACTTTCTATTAGGCTTGATCACATCTAAGCAGCAAGGTAAATTACAAATTGAAGAATTCATGATGCTGGATCGTGGACTTTGAAGAAAAGGTGAAAAAATATCTTCAAGCTTTTGGAATATGGGATTTAGGATATCGAAGGAGACTGGAAAATATTACTTGCACTGGCAAAACTTGTCTTTTTGTAGGACAAAATGAAAAACAGGCTTCAGAGGGACAGAGAGGAGTTTGTATGATTGTAGACCATCTTCAACAATGAAGGTGACACCTGAAGAAGAAGCCTCACACTGTAGGTACAAAAGACATCATATCTCGTGGAGGCTTAAACAAGGTTACTTTCTATTAGGCTTGATCACATCTAAGCAGCAAGGTAAATTACAAGTTGAAGAATTCATGATGCTGAAACGTTGACTTTGAAGAAAAGGTGAAAAAATATCTTAATGCTTTTGGAATATAGGATATGGAATGTTGAAGGAGGCTGGAAAATATTACCTGCTTGGACTGGCGAAATTGTCTTTTTGTAGGACAAGAAAGTAAACTTTAAGTTGAGAGAAAAATTAATGTTGATGTGGAAACGTGGTTGTTGAAGAATAGGGGAGAATAATTTTTGAAATAATTGGGGTCGAAAGTGTTGAAAATAAAATTCCATTTGGATTTTGGATTGAAAAAATGTGTTTTGCACAAAATGATGGAGGAAAAGCTCAATACGATCTTACTTGGATCTTGTAACTTTGAGAAGACCTTGGGAAAAGTTTGACCAAGTACAGTTGACCTGGCACGAGCCTCATGATGTAGACAACCTTGATATCGCATTTAAATCGAGCAACAAAGTTGCAAGCAGTTTTTACAATGAGAACCATTATTTTTTAGGTATTGATCCCATATAAAATTATGGAACTCAATTTTTTACTTTACTTTTGTCTTGTAAATAATTTTAAGAATAGTAAAAAAATATTGGTACCAGTTATGGGACCGTGCATTTTTGGCCTAAAAGGGTCATCTCAATGCTTGAATAAATTATTAGAAATAGGTAAAATAAAAGCAGACTTACCATTTTTGTTTTACTAAACGGTTCACCATTTATGAAAAAAATTATAAAAGTAATAAAGAAAAATGAATCTTCCTATTACACATTCGAATACTTCTTTCACAATGGTTTGAAATTAATTAAGCACAATCAATAAATTACTGCTTGCATTATTTTTAATAACTATTAGCTGATCAAGCACTAATTACTATTTATATTATTTATGTAAGTAAGTTATGTATAATGTACACAATTATTATTAAGTGTCCTATATTTCAAATTATAAACAATTTAAGCACTGAAAACATTTTTTGAAAAAAGAAACAATATTTTTAAATGTTATCAATAAAATTAGAGGACATGTTACTTTTATGTATTATTATTTATTAATAATTAATAGGTAGGTACACTCTGAAATATAAAATAAGATTTCTTCTATGACATGTTTCTAATATTTGTTAATTATAGTTTATTAAGTACATTTCCATGTTGATATAACATTTAATTATCTACTTTAAGAATAAAAATAAATTTAAAAAATAGAATAAAATTGATATTATTGTGTCTGGGATAATAATAGTCTCTATTTAAATATAGAATTTCGGTCTTTTGTTTAGAACTGTTGAACTCGGTCAGCGTAATAAGAGATCGGATTCCGCTGTTGCATCTATTTCATTATTTTCGTTTCATTTAATTGCATCTACACTCTACAGGGTGGTGTTAGTATACTTACTGTTAGTGTTTAAAATGCCAAAGTACTCGAGGTGATACATGGGTTTTGTACATTTACAGTGCTTTTAGAATATTTCAGGATCTCACAGATCGTCCCTAGTTCAAGAAATTGATATTTTTCAGAAATTTTCAGAATATTTCTGGATTGAAAAATATGACAGATTATTACCTAACAGCTTTGTGCCCAAATTTTTCTTACAAATATTAACTTCTTCTCAGTTTTTTTGGCATATTTCAAGAAATGAAAACTTATATTAGATCATCCACAATTTTGTACCAATTTTTTTGTGACACTTTATCTTTTTCAGTACTTTCAGGATATTTCAGGACAGGGAAGAAATTTCAAGTATCACTAGGCTAGAAGTCAAATGCTTGCTTAAAAATATATTTTTTTTAGTACTTTAAAGATGTTTCAGGATAAGAGATCATCCCCAATTTTGTACCAATTTTTTTGTGACACTTTATCTTTTTCAGTACTTTCAGGATATTTCAGGACAGGGAAGAAATTACAAGTATTACCAGGCTAGCAGTCAAATGCTTATTAAAAATATATTTTTTTTAGTACTTTAAAGATGTTTCAGGATAAGAGATCATCCCCAATTTCGCACCAATTTTTTGGTAACATTTTATCTTTTTCAGTACTTTCATCAGGATATCTCAGGAGAGGAAAGAAATGACAAGTATTACCAGGCTAGAAGCTAATAATTGCTTAAAAATATAATTTTTTTTGTACTTTCAAGATGTTTCAGGATAAGAGAGATCATCCCCAGTTTTGCACCAATTTTTTTGTGACAATTTATCTTTTCCAGAAATTTCAGGATATTTCAGGACAGGAAAGAAATGACAAGTATCACCAGGCTAGAAGCGAAATGCTTGCCCTAAAATATAACTTTTTCAGTACTTTCAAGATGTTTCAGGATAAGAGAGATCATCCCCAGTTTTGCACCAATTTTTTTGTGACAATTTATCTTTTCCAGAAATTTCAGGATATTTCAGGACAGGAAAGAAATGACAAGTATCACCAGGCTAGAAGCGAAATGCTTGCCCTAAAATATAACTTTTTCAGTACTTTCAAGATGTTTCAGGATAAGAGAGATCATCCCCAATTTCGCCCCAATTTTTTTGTGACAATTTATCTTTTCCAGAAATTTCAGGATATTTCAGGACAGGAAAGAAATGACAAGTATCACCAGGCTAGAAGCCAAATGCTTGCCCTAAAATATAACTTTTTCAGTACTTTCAAGATGTTTCAGGATAAGAGATCATCCCCAATTTCGCACCAATTTTTTGATAGCAATTTATCTTTTTCAGTACTGTCAGGATATTTCAGGACAGGAAAGAAATGACAAGTATCACCAGGCTAGAAGCGAAATGCTTGCCCTAAAATATAACTTTTTCAGTACTTTCAAGATGTTTCAGGATAAGAGATCATCCCCAATTTCGCACCAATTTTTTGGTAGCAATTTATCTTTTTCAGTACTGTCAGGATATTTCAGGACAGGAAAGAAATGACAAGTATCACCAGGCTAGAAGCGAAATGCTTGCCCTAAAATATAACTTTTTCAGTACTTTCAAGATGTTTCAGGATAAGAGACCATCCCCAATTTCGCACCAATTTTTTGATAGCAATTTATCTTTTTCAGTACTGTCAGGATATTTCAGGACAGGAAAGAAATGGCAAGTATCACTAGGCTAGAAGCCAAATGCTTGCTTACAAATATATTTTTTTTAGTACTTTCAAGATGTTTCAGAATAAGAGAGCATCCCCAATTTTGCACCAATTTTTTGGTAACAATTTATCTGTTTCAGTACTTTCAGGATATTTCAGGACAGGAAAGAAATGACAAGTATCACCAGGCTAGAAGCCAAATTCTTCTTAAAAATATAAGTTTTTCAGTACTTTCAAGATGTTTCAGGATAAGAGATCATCCCCAATTTCGCACCAATTTTTTTGTGACAATTTATCTTGTTCAGTACTTTCAGGATATTTCAGGACAGGAAAGAAATGACAAGTATCACCAGACTAGCAGCTAAATGCTTGCTTAAAAGTGTGTTTTCAGTACTTTCAAGATGTTTCAGAATAAGAGAGCATCCCCAATTTCGCACCAATTTTTTGGTAACAATTTATCTTTTTCAGTACTTTCAGGGTACTTCAGGACAGGAAAGAAATGACAAGTATCACCAGGCTAGAAGCCAATTCTTCTTAAAAATATAATTTTTTCAGTACTTTCAAGATGTTTCAGGATAAGAGATCATCCCCAATTTCGCACCAATTTTTTGGTAACATTTTATCTTTTTCAGTACTTTCATCAGGATATCTCAGGATAGGAAAGAAATGACAAGTATTACCAGGCTAGAAGCCTAATGATTGTTTAAAAATATTTTTTTTTTTGTACTTTCAAGATGTTTCAGGATAAGAGAGATCATCCCCAGTTTTGCACCAATTTTTTGTGACAATTTTTCTTGTTCATTACTTTCAGGATATTTTAGGACAGGAAAGAAATGACAAGAATCACCAGGCTAGAAGCCAAATGCTTCTTAAAAATATAATTTTTTCGGTACTTTCAAGACGTTCAGGATGAGAGAAATTCTTGGGAAAAATCTTTTTCAGTATTTTGAAAATTTTTTTGAGTACAAAATAATCAGATTGTCAACAATTTTTTTCATAAAATAATTATTTTAAAATAACATTTTTGAAATCTTTTCTAATTTAAAAGTATTACAGCTTCAGTTAAAGAAAAGTTGTTTGTTGAAAAAAAAATTGATATTTTGATGGGTTTTTGAAAATTTATATCTGAAATAGAAATTTTCAACATTTTTAGACGTTTAAGGAAAGCACTGAAATGTCAAATTTTAACGAGTTTTGCAGTGAATTTTTAATTAAAATTTTTCTGTATGTATTTCCAGTTACTATAAATTAATGAGATCATCACCATTTTCTTTGAATGAAAAAATAATTCTCATCTGATGATATTTTTTCAGTATCTTCAAGATTTTTCAGGGTAGGAAAAAAAGTCAAACTATTTTTTTCTGTGTCAAACTATCATCTTCAAGACTTATTTTAATTGATAAAACGGCATGATGTACCGAATGCAATAATATAAACCATGCACACTTTTTTTAGTTAGCCCTTCAAAATTGCACTCTATGTTTTTTTACCCCCCAGTATATTGTAACAGTTGGAAACTATGGGGTTGTATATGTTTTCAGTTTTTTGTTTCAGCAAAAGTCAAGGATAGTGCTGCCGGGAATAGCGTTTATTCCACATAGGGGCATACGGCAAGTCTCAGGGGAATCCCCGTCACGTTTCATGGCTTACCGATGTTAGAGATTTTTTGTGTCTTGCACAGTACCTGGGAGTGCTCTTTGAAAATGACAGGATTGTATTATTTCTATTTTTCAAAATAGGAGAATCGGGTTTTTTCGGAATTTCAAACTTGTTTCAGGATGAGAGAGTGTCACAAACAAATCATGATGACATTTTTGATTTTATGATTTTCTTATTTAACTAACAAGCGGACCAAAATAATTGAAAATTGTGAGTGAGAAAATGAAACAACAATTTGTAACAATTTTAATATTTATTTATAAACTTTGACACTGGTACTCAACTTGAAATGTTAGAAATCGGGGCAAAATTTCAACATTTCGTAGGTACCGTATTGACATAAAGAAAATGTAACATGTAATAGATTAACTTATAAACTATTAAATAAAAGTACCCATCAGGTAGGTAGGTACGATATATTGATATACAATAAGCTGATTCAAAAACAGTCCTTCAACAAAATTAATAACAAAAACCTGATAAAAACATTATAAGTTACAACAATGCGTTATTATTATTATTATTATTATTATTATTACTGTAGTAGGTACGAGTATTCTTTATTCTTTACAAAATTGAACTTATATACATAGAACTTGACAAAAAATTTATAAGAATTTTCAAAAATACAAGCAAAACATTTTTCTTCTTATAAAATAATTATTCTTGATCGCGTTTTTTGAGACTTTGCTATTATAGGTACTGCATCTCTTCTTCTTCTTCTTCAAAAAAAAAACTTGTTAAAAATCACTTTGACCTGGACCTAGAAAGCCAATAAAATTAAATTTTCACACCATTTTTAATCATATTATTGTAAATTATTAAAGATAAAAATGCAATAATTAATGTAGGTACTGAAAATGATCAATAATCCTCTTAAACAATACATTTCCAAAGTATTTCAATTTTTAAAAATTTTGTTGCTATTTTTTTATTTTTTTTTATTTTAATCTCAGAGAAGATATAGGGTGGGTTAATAATCATATTGTCTTTATTTGGTGAGTGTACAATGTCAAAAATTGATATAACATTTTCGTTATTTTATTTATGGTCAGTGTTGTTAATAAAATGTTGCCCGAAATTTTACAAAAACTACTAATTAAAATTTCAGTTCAATTCCTATGAAAACGTACCATGATTGACATAAAAACTTAACGATTTCGGACTCCATTCTTACCTACGTAACTGGCAGCCAGTCAAAAACGTATTTTTGACATGTACTTAGGTAGCTCAAGAAATTATCTTCCTATCCTGTTAATTTGGCTTTAACATTTGTTTCATCTCATATGAACATAATTTGAAACAAATGGCCACCATTTTGAAACGACTCGACCGATATTACTCAAATGCAGTACCAGACCACTCCCCCCAAACAATTTCTACAAAAATTTCAATCAATTCACCAGAACCACATTATTTGATGGTTTAGGCGATTTTCACAAAGCCGGAGGGGGTCCCCCAATATTTTTTATTAAGGAATACACTAAAAGGGATGTCAACTCAACAACTCATATTAGGTATAAGCGAGAAAGAAGACCAGCGGGGTCTTTATGAAAGAAACATAGGCAACAATTGGAAACATGTTCCATTATATATATTCGTTTGAAATATTTTTTATTAAATATAAATATTAAAATATTCAATTCCATTGAATATTTTAGAAGAGGTTGCCATCAACCCTTAAGGGTTGAAGCTGCCATATGAAAAAAAGCATATAAAAGTTTTCCCATTGTTTAAAGTAATTTTATATCTATAAGGATTTTTTCACTTTTAAGGGTGAATGAACAACTGCCAGGGACTAGAAGCAGTTCGGTTTCAACAGGATGGAACCACACCACATAAAAAAATAATTTTCGAAATTGTTAATTTTTTACTGACTTTTAAACCAAATACATAATATTATACCGAGCCATTATATTCACATGTATTGTTGGTTGCCCAACGTTAAACATCTTAAAAAATGTTGGAAAGCTAATTATTATTTTGATCGGTCGCTTGACTGCCGCTCGAGCCAGAAAGTCCAAAACACCCAGAGAATTTTTTTAGTTTTTTTTGCCTCTAGCTTCGAAATAATGCATTCCAGCGAATATTTCAACTCAACTAAAATGAAAGAGCATTCAATTCTTGTCAAATACGTTCCCCATTCATTGAATTCGGTTCAGCGATATGGCCGAAATCGTCGCTCGAAATTCAGTGATTTTTACCAACTTTGCTGAAAAAACGCATTATAGTGACTTTCAATCATCGTTCAAATTGTGTGTTCAATGTACACTAAAACAGCAGAGCGGCTTCGCTGACAATCCAAAGTAGCCCCCCCCCCCCCCAAACGTAGTATTTCGTGAATCAATCAACGACTACGTCAAAAGAGGATGTCTCATCCAACGAAAGTAATAAGAAACGTCTATTTAGCATACTTCAAAGAAAGTTGCATGATGAAGGGTTTTTAGTAAAAGTATCAGAGGAAGATGTTGACAGATTCATTGTTACGACTGCTACCTACCTATTGACTTATCAGTGATAATTGATGGAGAGGACATTGACCTATTAGTTCTACTCACAGCCTTGGCACCTTCTACCTCAAAGGTTGCACAAATGATGTCTGGGAAAGGTCCAAAGAAAAATACTTTGTACTCTCCCGCAGACACTGCTTCAAGTACCCGAATAGTTTAAAGTCAAACTTTCTGTTTCTGAATGTCTTCAGAGGGTGTGATACCATGTCCTCACTGGTAAAACTGGTAAACTGGACTTAAAAAAAATTATTTTCACTATCTTCAAAAACAACAATGCTTGTGCTGATGAGATAGACGCCGCTGGGGAAAATTCCTTATAGCCATTTATTTAGTCGAAGACACGCCTCATTGGATGACATAATATAAGGTACGGTCTGTTTGCCAAAGTACAAGATGAACCATGAAGTTAGCATCCCTTCCCACCACTCAAGCTGCCTCTCGTCAGCATGCCCTCCGGACATACCACGCAGGTCAAGTAGTGGTTGGGACCCGCCAAAGATCCTCTCCAGATGGAAAACAACAAAGTACGGCCTACTATACCCATACTCATCATTGAATTTCGACCAACGATTTCGGCCATAACGCTGGACCAAATTCGATGAATGGGGAACTTACTCGACCAGAATCGAACGCTCTTTTATTGTTGTTAAGTTGAAGTATTGCATTGTTTCGAAGGAATAGGTAAAAAACTAAGAACAGTACGAAATTTGTTGGGTTTTTTGGACTTCTTGACTCGAGGAGCGGTCGAGAGATCGTGCAAACCTAGGATACTTGTACGTGACGTCAAATGAACTGATTAAAACAATAATTAGCTTTCCAAATTTTTTTTCCAAGTAACCCCTTAAAAAATTTGACTGTCTCGAACTGACTGCTTACATGAGAAAACTAGCAGATGAGTTTTTCTCAAGATATATTGTAACCACGACCTTTATTTGACAACAGAAATATGAAATTAAACAAATCGGCGTTAGTTAAGAGTACTTAGACCAAGACCTTTTTCCGCATTCCCGAAACCTTTGTTGGACTCTCTACTCCAACTACCTGGCCTTTCATTTCATCTGAGGCTACTGATTATGCCTCATATCTTCACGTCTGTCATTAGCAGTGAGCAGACTAGCCTGGTTGCAGTCCGAGGTTCCGTCCCAATATTCGTTAGGCCCTTCCAGGTCCATTCCTAAACAAGAATTGCTCTTCTTAGAGGATCCTTTAGATCAAGACCCTTTTCCTCATTCCCGAAACTTTTGTAGGATTTTCTACTTGAAGATATTTTTATGAGAGGAGTTCTATTTCTCCTGAGGCTACTGTGTAGGCATGCCTCGCACATATCTTCACGTCTCTTATGAGCAATGAGCAGTCTAGCCTGTTTGCAGTCAAAGGTTCCGTCGCAATATTTGTTACGGCCTTCTAGGTTTATTCCTAAACCTGAACTACTCTTCTTATAGAGGACTCTTTAGACCAAGACCCTTTTCCGCATTCCCGAAATTTTTTTTGAACTCTCTACTCGAACTCCTTTTTCCCGAAGATAAAGGAGATCTTTTTATGAGAGGAGTTCTATTTCTTCTGAGGCATTCCTCGCACATATCTTCGCGTCCCTAACGAGCAGTCTAGCCTGTTTGCAGGTCAATATTCATTAGACTCTTCTAGGTCCATTCCTTGATCTAAACTGCTCTTCTTAGGGGACTCTTTAGACCAAGACCCTTTCCCGCATTCCCGAAACGTTTGTGGGACTCTCTACTCGAACTCCCTGACCTTTTTTCTTTTTCCCAAAAATACTGAAGATCGTTTTACGAGAGAAGTTCTATTTCTTCTGAGGCTGCTGGTGTATCCCTAGCACATATCTTCACGTCTCTCATGAGATGAGCCGTCTAGCCTGTTAGCAGTCCGAGGTTCCGTTTCAATCTTCGTTAGGCTCTTCTAGGTCCATTTCTGGACCTGATCTGCGCTCTTAGGGGATTTTTGTCGCGTGTTTACAGTTTCTTTGGTTCCTATCTCTAATCTAAAGGGTCGCTGAAGTAAAAAAAAAAAATAGTTGTGAAGATTTTCAGTTTCATTGCTAGTAAATGCGACTTGAGACGTTTAAATGAAAAGACAATATGATTATAGAGCACCCTGTATATAAGACAAATTAAATTTATTTGCATTTGATAGAATAATAATGATTTGTAATTAATATTTATTTATTAGGAGTTAATATGTGTTACTAACACCAAAAACCATGCAGTTACAACAACTTTCTTTTAATTAAGTAAATTCGCTTAAACACTCATGATTATGATAAACAAAGAAATGAAAAAAAAACAAAAATTGATTATTCATGTTAAAGTCTATCCCATCATTGTAGCAAACTACACCTTTAATTTTTTTTAGTAAATTTTAAAGAATTGTCAGTCACTATATTATATTATGATACAGGCAAGATCAGTAAAATTGTTAATGAAATTAATATACCTAACATTATGTAAATGAACATTAAAAGAAGGACTACAGATGATGAGGAATAAAAAAAAAATGAAATAGTGACTTGATCGATACTTTCAAATGCAAACAAATCTAATTTTTCAAAAAATGTAAAAAAAAATATTTGATGAGAAAATAGGTGGAGTTTACTCCAAAAATGAGATATTGTTTAAACATTGGCTCCTTATCTATATCCAATAAGAATTCTTCGTTACAAAAACAATTTTTTTAATCGCAATAATAATAATAATTATATAGATATAGATTCAAAACTAGCCAATGTACTTTAAAACCTACCATTCAAAAATAAATAGCCAAAAAAAAAATTTAAAAAACAAAAATAGCCTCTACTACAAGGCAAAATACCAATAATAATTATACCTCCAAAAACAGGTCCAGATAAATTAACAAATTAATCGTTTCTTCCTCCCCCAACTCTTTCAAGAAGCGCTAGTAACTTGATTTCTGTCAAGGACGCTATCGGGATTTCCAGGAGAATCAGACAAATTCTTAGGAGGAGATACCTCAGAACTCTTTACAGTTTTACCTAAATCTCTTCCGATCTTCTTACTAACAATTCTAGGACACTTAGCGACAACCACCGTGAAACCTCCAGACTTATTGCTGTTGAAACTCTCATGCTCTTGTATCAACTTCAAAGCTTTCGGATTCGAATCAATCGCATCGAGTCTACTCCACGACTCGTAATAATTCTTATAATCATTATACGACGTGTTGTAGAATTCCTGAGGAGTCTGGGCTGCTGATGAATTCTCAGTGCTCGGTCTACCGGGGGAAAGGAAACTGCTGATATCTTCAGGAGTTTCCGAGGTGCAAGAAGCTTCTTCTTGGAGAATTTTCACAGCAGCAGCTCTTAATTTAATCATCGACATGCTTCTAAAGACTTTCCCTTTTCTCTGCTTCAGCATGCTTTGAATTAGCTCATTGACCAGCTTCTCATTTATCGAGCAATTCGAGAAGTCATCGTCTAGTTCTAGAGGTTGATTGACGTTTTTGAGAGGTAAAGACAGCATGGAGCGTCGATCTTCTTGCTTGGTTCCATTGGGTGTCTCTATCTCGTCGTCATCTTCCGCATCGCATTCTTCTTGGAGCAGTTTGAATAAGCGAGAATGAGTCGCGGCTCTTTGATATTTACTCATCTTACCCAGTTCGGGGAATTCCTCGCAGTCAGAAATGTGTCTGCTCATGTCAGACGTCACGCCGCTGTCTACTTCTTCTTCACTCAGCTCCTCGAACGATTTCAGACTGCTTTTGGTAGAAACGGTTTTGCTGTTTTGAGTCTCATTGGTTTCGGGTAATTGCAATTTATCTTTTTCAGGTTTTTCTCCTTCAGGCATTTTTTCCTTGTTAATCAATCTACTTGATTCTAGTTTCTCTTGTTTCTTCTTGATTAGATCCTGCAAAGCTTTGATTCGTTCTTTGATCGATAAAGGTTTAGAAGATTCTTCATCCATTTCTTCGGTTGCATCCTCTTGAGCCTCGTTCTGATTGTCATCCTCGTCTTCTTCGTCGCTGCTGCTGGAGTCATCTGAAGAATCATCAGCGATTTTCTCGAAGTTAACCGAATTCCCAAGAATGTACTCGATGTGACTCTTACTGGAACTATCGTTACTATAGCTGGTAGAATCACTAATCGTTCCATCGTTTGATAGAACAATTTTTCTGGTCTCTTGGGTTTGGAGAGTTTCTTCAACTCGACACTCGAGAGTTTCAGTTTCTTCTATTTGACACTCGATGGTATTTATGTTATCTTCACTAAACTTAGAGTTAATATTATCATCACGATCATCAGGAGATGATTCTTCGGTTGTCTGATCAATCGTCTTTGACTTGGAAGAATCTTCTAGGATCTCTTTATCACAGTTTCGGTTTTCTTCTTCGAAGTAGTCTTCATAATCGTAATCTATGTAGTAACTTCGTCTTCGATTAGGACATATTATATCATCCTCGTCTTTTTGTATCATACTCCAGAAATCAGGACTGGGACTTTTGACTTGTTTTTCTTCATCTTTATCGTTACTGTCATTTATTTCATTATCATTTACACTAGCACCAGCTGTAGAAGAATCTATTTCTTCCCTTGCCTGCGCATCGTCATGTGAAGAATCTTGATCAATACAAGAGGACTCATCTTCGATTGTTCCATTTTGATTGATCTCCTCTCCAACTTCCTTGGATGAAATCGTCTGTTCTTGCTTTTCTTCTAAAGCGCTTTGTTTATTATTATTATTGCTATTATTAATCACGCCATCTTTTATACTTTTAGTGGAATCGACTAGCATTCTAAGTCTTTCACATAATACCTCGCTCGAGAGGTAACTATCACAAGTTTGATTTTCATCGTCTTGCAATTCATCTTTTACCATCTCTTCCTGTATTTCCGTCATGATTCCATTCTGTTTATTTTTCTTCTTCGCTGGTAGTTTGATATTAACAATGGTGCACTCTTCATCTTCGATGTCTTCAGCTCTGTCAGCGATTGTAGAAGTGTCGCTCAGAACACTCGAAGCTCTGGTTTGTCTTTCAATTTTAGAAGTGTCAGTCTTTTCACTTTCTTCATAAATAACACTCAATTGATGAGGCATTGTGTCGTCTACAATAGCAAAAGTTGATGAATCATCTAAATCTTCTGAGCAAACACTTGTATCGTCGTCCGAAACGACTTCTTCTTCTTCGGTGTAAAGAGTTACATCAGTGACAGACTTCAAAGATTGCAGCGCATTGAAACTCCCATCTCGATTCAAACACTTCTCTTGGTCTTCTTTTTCAGTGTCACTGTCAGATTCAGTGTCTGAGGGATAAATTTCAGTCTCAGACTCGGTAACTTCATCCTTTAGTTGAGGTGAAATCGATTTTAGTTTCTCTTTGATCTCTTGATGGATCGATTTATTAGAGCCAGAACTGCTTATCTTCTTATTGTGAATCTCATTGGCTTTCGCTGCAGTTTTTTCCTTCATCTTAGGAGTTGGAGTGTCAATTTTCCTCACTGGAGTGGGAGTCATGGAATTTCTTGATTGAGGTCTCAAAGACTTATTCTTTTCCTGAAGGAATTTCTTGGAGTAAAGACTCATTTCATCTGTTGAAGAATACCCACCAAGTTCTTCAGTATCGCTGTTGTTAACGTGATAGTAAGGGTAAGGTGAGTACACTGGAGGTGGGTAACCGTAATAATATTGGTAATAATAAGGATCCCAATAGGGGTAAGTATAACCAGGATACATACTACTATCCCCGGGAGTTTCGTTACCGCTTTCTTCATTTTGAGGCTGCTCCATAAATTGCGGCATGTAACTTGGATGGTAATAATGGTTATAACCCCAGTAAGGTTGGGGCGTTTTCCTGGAAGACTCACTCTCGGATTCTCCGTCAGTTGTTGGAGTATAGAGGGGTCTCATATTATAAGGGTAGGGGGAGTAATAATTCATATACGGTTGGGGAGTTTGTCTGGCAGGTGTCTGTCTTTGGCTGTTATCGTTTTTCTCTTTGTTCTTGTTGATCGCTTCCATTTCTTTGTCCTCTTTATCGTTCTGTGGGAGTTCTGAGTCTCGGGGTGGAGGGGGGTAGCAATAGTTGTAGTAAGGGTCATACCAGTATGGTGGGGGTGGGTAGGATGGGTCGTAGTAGGAATAAGGGTATGAGTATGAGGGGTCGTTGGCGTTTTCGATAACTTCGCTGGCATAGGCTATAAGAAAATTTCCATCTTACTATTAAATTTAGGTGTGCAAAAAAAGTTGGTAGGTCAAAAAAATCTTATTTAGATTTTTATTAGTATCTGGATTTATACTGATAGTATAGCGATGGTGATTGGTTTGAATGGCCAAAATTCATGATTTAACTTACCACAACTTTCAGGCGATGTCATCGCTTGTAACATTTTAAAAGATTTGCTCGGGATCGAGCTCCCCATGTACTTTTTAGGCTCTGGCACTGTTTGTTCGCTTGGTGGCACGTATTTTGTTTGAGGTTCACCTAAAGAAGTAACAAATATAAATCGCATATTTTGTCAAGTCTAATCTAACTCACCTTCAATTTGAATAGGAATTGTCCTGACTTGCGGAGCCTTATTTGCAGCAGGTGTTGGACTCCTATCTGGAACTGAAATTTTTTCATCAACGACTCCATGTATTGAACCCCCAAAACTGGGACGTTAAATATTTTCATGCTAAGAGGAGTGGGAAATTTGATTAAGATCCAGAAGTGAAGATTGACAAGACAATACAAACTGTGAATGTGAAGTAAAGCTGGATGAAAATCAAGGAGAATTAGTTTAGTTCAATTTCATGACCAAAAACTGCTTCAAATTACTTAAAACATATCGTGCAGAAATGAATCCTACCAGAAGTGTTATCTTTGGGTGGTGAGAATCTCTCAGTCATAGACTGAAGGTACTTGAAAGCCTTGGAAGGAATGACAGCACCCCGATATCTGGGATCAGGCTCAGTGTGTAATGGTCTTTCTTCGTCCACTCCTGAATCCAAAAAAATCGATTGAGAAGAAATAACAGGGGTCTTATATTAGCTATAAGGGCTTGTTTCATAAATAGTCAATAACACCTTCCACCCTCCACCAAGACATTTATAAATTTGTAAATAATAATTACTCCCTCCACCTCAAAAAAATATATTAAACTTATACCACTGGCGTCCAACAATCTGAAAACCCTGGAAGGTATATTCCCTCCACAGTAACGAAAATGATCATAGGTGTCAACGAGTATATCTAGAATTAAACAAGAACTCCTGAAATCGAAACAATCCTTGAATCAAACAACCCAACCCCACTCACCTTGCTTGAATTTGTTCAACAAATTTCTATCCCCTTCATCGTTGATCTTCATGCGACGTATCTGCTCTGAGGGTTGTTGCTGCTGAAACTCTTGATTATACCTGGGACCGTGCTCTGTAACCGGACCGGTTTCCTCAAGATCCCCGTCCGTGTTGGTCAACTTCTGGAGCATCTTGAACGAGTTCGATTGAATCGGCGTCCAACTCTGCTGACGATTCAACCTGGAACCGCGTCTCTTAATCGCTAGATTGGGAAAATATTACAATATTACAAACCTGGGATCGCCTCCGGGAGTACCAGGAGTTCCTCCTCCACTTTGTCGTCTTCCGGCCCCTTCAACATCTAGCGGTACAACTCTTTCACCGCCTTGTTGCTGTCTGATTCCTCCAGGATGTTTTACTACGGTTGGTTGACTGACATATACAGCATTAGGGTTATTTCTTTGTTGGTTATTAACACTTGTAGGTGCAGGTGTATCAGTGTATATAGGTTGAGGTGGAGCACTAGAAGATACCCCGATCTCTTTGAGGAATTTAGCGAGTTCTCCTTGGACTTGCACTTGCCCGTTCCCGTCGAGGTTCACGGGAATCGAGTGTTGTTGACCGGTGACAGGATCGTGGATCAAAGCACGAGGGCTGCAGGGACGACCGTGCTCGTCCTCGGTGATTATATTAACACGAAGGACGCGATCTGGGGTCTGCTGGGCACGTGGAGGTTGTTGGGGCCAACGTTGATTTTGTTGCGGTTTTTGTTGTTGTTGTTGTTGTGGTGCCTGGTTACGGTGCTTAATTAATTAAATAGTTAGTGGTTTAACATGAGTACTTACTTGTTGCTGTTCACCAGGAGTACCTGGAGTGGAAGGAGTACCAGGAGTTCCAGGCTGGTCACGTTTCGCCCAAGCAGGTACCTCTTGCTGATTCCGCTGATTCTGCCACGGTCGAGGAGCTTTGTTCAATGTTGGAGTCACAGGACTTGGATCTTGTGGCGGTTGCCATTCTGGAGAAACCGGGCTTCTTACTGAAGGCGATTGTCTCGGTTGCTGCTGCTGCTGCTGATTATTATTACCGTTATGAACTTGCTGTTGTGGAGCGTTATTGATAGGTGGTATGTAAAGCGACCCTAAATGAGCCGTGCTAGTCTTAATCGGTGGTTCAAGTTCTTGTTTTGGAGGACTCCTTTCAATCACTTTCACCGGCGGTTCAAATTGCTTCACCCTTGGAGGTTCCGGTTGTCTCTGCTGTACTCTCTCCACCTCTTTAGGGGGTTGATAACCACTATCCACTCTTACTGATGGTGCCTTCTGGACTGCAGGTTGTTGCTGGTATATTGGTTGCTGATTCTGGTATCCAGGCTGCTGATTCTGGTATCCAGGTTGCTGGGGCTGGTATCCTGGCTGCTGTTGCTGGTATCCTCCTCCATTCTGATTCTCCATGCCACCTAAAACACCTCCTAATCCATTAGCAGGTCTAGGTTTCGGTCCACTAGTCTTTCTAAGTAAGGCCATGGGATTATCGGGGATGATCTTGGTCATATCGGGTCTTTCCACGATCAGGTTGTCTCCAGTGATGACCTTCTGCGTGGGTAAGGGTTGCATGGGTGGTGGTGGAGGAGGGATTCCCCCTGAGGGTGGCGGTGGCGGTGGGGGTGCATTGTATTTCGGGAGAAGAGGGACTTGACCTGGTGGGAGGACTTGCACGTGCATTTGTGGCTGCATGGCCGCGAGGGCCTGTGGCGGGATATTTTGGTACGCGACGGGGGCGGTTTGGACTTGAGGGCCTGAACTGGCGGGTTCGTCTTCGCCGTAGTGGGCATTGCGTTCGATGCGTCGGCCGAGACGGGGGGACTTGATCTCGGAGAGATTGATGCCGCCGGGGGTGTACGTGAAGGGTTTTTTGTCCTTGGTTAGCATGGCGTTTTGTACGCAGGGTGGTGGATCCATTTTCGAGCGAAGTAGTTGCTGGAATGATGAAAAATTGGTTCAGTGTGAAGATCGAGTTGGGTGGAGCTGTAAAATGAGGTTACCTGGGAGGTCAGTGCACGTAAAAATACCCTCTTAAGAGGTATGCAAGTGAATACAATAGGAAATATTGAATATTTGTTCTACATATGCATCGAGGTATGACTTGGCGCCTGCATCTGAATCATTGTCTTATTGCCATATTGTCACTTCTAAGCTTTTTGATTTGTCTCATTTGTGAGACAAAATTTGTTTATTACCCCGGTTTTTTTTACTAATGGAAAATTAGCTTGATAAGTTGAGAAATAAATTGAGAGCACGCAAGAAAGAATTAAATTTAGAGACCGAGACATTTTATAGAACGCACGACAACAGTGCGAATATATTGCGTGGGTTTCGCAAACATTTGCAAATTGTTCATCGTTAGTTCAACCGGTTTACTTAGCAAGTATAAACAATGCAATATTGATGTTATGCTAAAAAACAAACATACCATGCATTAGCTTATAATTTAAGTGCGACTTAGCGTCTAGGGCACGTCGAGGAAGTATTTATAAACATTCTACTTGTCAAAGACGCAGGACTAAATTTAATACCGCTGAATTTGATACATTAAAAGTTGTGCTATTTTTTGACAATTATCACTTACACAGCTTTGAAACATTTCCAAGACACCTACACGCTTTCTTCCTGTAACTTTCAGCGAGTTAACAATTCGAGACGATTCTAATATTTGATAAAACGGATTTATTCTATGGGCACGCTGATTGAATGAGTTCGTTGTTTGTGTTAATCTAATTTAAATTCGTTTTAAACGAAATATTCTTGAAGTGTACCAGAAGCGTACAATCATCTTCAACTTTCTGTGCAGAGAAATAGGCTGAAATCTTGAAAAAAGTGAAAAAAATTACACTTCTATGAGAAATAGGAGACATTTCAGTATACCTAACTGTAAAGAATTCTGATGAATCTCCCTCTAAGAATTTTTTTAATAAAAATATATATTTTTACCCTACCATGCGTGGACTGACTACAGGAGTTATTACAAATGCAAACTCTTAAGTTTCGCGTCCTAAACTTGTGACAGCGGCCGCCAATGAGTTTAACCGCCCGTCTTCAAAGCAGCGACCTTTAATAAAACAGTTTCACCTGAACTGATTATGGTATTTGATTTGCAGAAACTTCATTTTCTTTGTTTTTTTTCCTTTACGTCACTTCCTCTCCAGAAATTCAATCAGCTTTTTGTGAAAACAACCAAACATTCTCTATAGTAATAAAAATACTTACTTCAGTTTTAAGTTTGACAGCTGGTATGTGGCCTATTTGAGGAGCTAGAGGAACTCGTCCAGGTAGTGAGAGCCTAGTGTCTTGTCTGAAAGAAAATAAATTCAATTACTTTTCGATATTAAGAAAACAGAGCAAGGAAGAATAAGAATACATCAGCTGGATGGGTTCTTGAATAATATGTTTAAGAGTTTTAGATTCTTTCCGTGTCGCATAATTATTATAATTACGCACAATTATTCACTCGCAACAAGTGAAATTATCAATTTACTGCCACACTCATAAAAGTCATGCTCGTTTGATCCTCTTAATCACGATTCACGATTAAAAATTTTCGCTACGCATAATTTAAATCACGGAAAAGCTCAATGAATAATTTACATGATGGAAAATAGCGAATAGAACACAATTTAATTAAAATGTACCTACTTTTTAAATTTAATAAAAGTAGAACTACCCGAGCGTAGGAGCGTACATTCAGGTGCATTCTATTTTGATATAAATAGCCCCCATGGAAGAACTGGAAATCATTCTCAGCTTGGTTGTTAGACAAACAGTGTAACAGCATGGGGGTAAAAGCTACGGTAAGTTCCATCTCTCCCTCGTTTAATATTATCAAATACTAATTCTCCATTATTATTTCAGGCGGTTACGATTGTGTTATTCTTCCTAGCCTCAACGAGAGCTTACAGAGGGCGTTACGATGGTCCTTCATTCGCAGGACCAACGGCTAAAGCCCCAATTGATCAACATAGCGATCTGTCCGTAGCGAGCTTTCAAACAAGTCCAATCAACTACGAACCAGTAAACACTCCGCTCCTCCAGTTCACTCCAGAAGATGCCAGAGACCGTTACTACTCTTACGAAGCCAACTACAATAATAATAATAATAATAAAGGAGATAATTTCTTAGGGGGAGACTCGGCAGAACGAGTCGCTAACGAATACAACAACGATCCAGATTTCCAGAACACCGATGATTTCATCAACACTGAAGGGTACACCCCTTATAAAACGTCGACGAGTTATAACAGAAATGGTCCCCATCAAGTAGAAACGATCCAGAGTAAAAGCTACCACAGAGAAGTGGAACCGTACGATCTAGGCGGCTTCGAGCACAAGCATAAAGAAGAAGAGGAGCACGCAGAAGTTCACTACCACCAACACAAGCACCTCCATAAACATAAGCATAAGCAAGAGCACCTTCATAAACACAAACAAGAACACAAACACGAACATGGACACAAGCATCAGCATAAGAACGAGCATAAACACGAGCATCTACAGGAGCACAAGCACATGCACAAGAATCAACACGATCATCATCATAAGCACGGCCATAAGCATGAGCATAAGCAAGAACATAAACACGGTCATCATCATGATCATCATCATGGTCATAAACATCAAAACGATCACAAGCATGATCACCATCATAGTCACAAACATGGTCATCATGATGATCACAAGCATGATCATCATCACGGTCATAAACATGATCATAAGCATGGGCATAAGCATCATGAGCAGCATAAGGAAGATCACAAGCACCATCATGGTCATAAACATCATCAACATCATCACCATGAAGAGAAGCACCATCATCACCATAAGAAGCATTGATGATTTGAGTTATTGTTTTAAGTGTTATTTTCTTGTAAGATTTGTTTGTGTTTTTTTTTTAATAAATTGTTTTTTTATAAATTTATTCTCTTTATTTAATAATTTCAGTTGATCTAATTCTAAAGTTTGTCTTTATAACAATGCTTCAGTAATTTTGGAAGTGTAAAAAAATTTGTTGGAAAAAAAAAACTTATAGGCTGAGAGCAATATCAAAGACTTGCCAATAATATTTAATATTAAGAGCCTATAACAGAGACTTCTAAAATAGGATGTGTGTAAGATTTCATGTCTCGCTTCAACTGAAATCATAAGTGATTTCGGGCTGCTTGGCCGTGGTCCTTGGAGACTTGATCCGATCGTTTAGTATACAACTGCGATAGATATCATCCAAGTTCTGAGAGTCTGAGCTCTGAGGTCTTAACATGTTTTGAGCTTATAAAAATAATCATTAGAGCTGACTATTTACAGCTGTCGAGCATTTTAAGGCTAACTTCACCGAAGCGGAATTGTTCAGCCAGTTTTGCTCAAATTTGGTTCAGTGTTTCTTTTTTTTTCAAGTTTTCAGTATATTTTTGGCCCAAATCTGCTAAAACGGTAACAAAAACAGCTAAAGCTTATATCTATAACGAAAAGTCTAAGTACAAATAAATATTTGTGATGAAATTTTCTGGGTTCAAAGCGTTATTCTTCAACTGATTTTTTTCAAATTAGGTTTCAGGAGGTTTTAAAAGAATTTTTGAGATAACACACTTCACCAAAGCGTCATTCTCCAACCAACTTCGCTCAATTGGCGAGTATGACCGAAATTTCACCATTTCAACCTCTGCGAGGTCTTAACCCCTTAACCTATTTCGAGGTGAAAAATCACCATCAAAGCTGAAAATTTGAACCAAATATGAAGCTTCTGCTTAGCCAATTTCGCTCAAATTCCTTTTCAAAGCTTTTGTTGAAAATTTCAGTCAGTTTTAGGGAAACTTCACCAAAAGGTAGTTATTAACAGATTTTGCTCAATTGACGAGTAGAAAATAGGACCGAAATGTCACCATTTTAAGTTTTACGAGGTCTTAACTCCTCAACCTATTTCGAGGTGAAAAAAAATCATCATCAGAGCTGAAAATTTTAATCAAATATGAAGCTTCTGTTCAACCAATTTCGCTCAAATTTCTTTTCAAAGTTTTTGTTGAATTTTTCAGTTAATTTTGATGAAAAACTTCACCAAAGGGTCGTTATTCATCAGATTTTTCTCAATTAGTGAGTAGAAAATTCGACCGAAATTATACTATTTCAAGCTAAACAAACTGCGAGGTCTTAACCCATTAACCTGTTTCTAAGTTAAAAAATCATCATCAGAGCTGAAAATTTCAACCAAATTAGAGCTTCTGTTCAGCCGATTTCGCTCAAATTTTTTTCAAAGTTTATTTTGAAGTTTTCAGTCAATTTTTAGGAAACTTCACCAAAGGATCGTTATTCAACAGGTTTTGCCCTATTGACGAGTAGAAACTATGACCAAAATTTCATCATTTTAATCTCTGCGAGGTCTTAAGATCTTAGCCTATTTCGAGGTGAAAAAATCATCATCAGAGCTGAAAGTTTGAACCAAATTAGAGCTGTTAAGCCGACTTCGCTCAAATTTCTTTTCAAAGTTTTTTTTTGGAGTTTTCAGTTAATTTTGATGAAAAACTTCACCAAAGGGTCGTTATTCATCAGATTTTTCTCAATTAGTGAGTAGAAAATTCGACCGAAATTACACAATTTCAAGCTCTGCGAGGTCTTAACCCATTAACTTTTGCTCAAAATTTTTTCAAAGTTTTTTTGAAGTTTTCAGTCAATTTTAAGGAAACTTCACCAAAGGATCGTTATTCAACAGGTTTTGCCCTATTGGCGAGTAGACAATATGACCAAAATTTCACCATTTCAAGCTCTGCGTGGTCTCAATCCTTTAACCTATTTCGAGGTGAAAAAATCATCATCATAGCTGAAAATTTTAATCAAATATGAAGCTTCTGTTTAGCTGATTTAGCTCAAATTTCATTTGTTTTTGTTGAAGTTTTCAATCAATTTTTGATTGCAAATTTGATTTAAATATAACAAAAAGACTTATTAAGTATTTAATCCTCATTGTAAATTTACCATTTGAACAAATTTTTAGAAAAATAGGAGTAAAGAAAATAAAAAAAGTAAATCAATCGTTGGGGGGGGGGGGCACTCAGTTTTGGCATGCATTTTGGTTGCCTGGGGTGTATCCTATGGCGCAAGTCGAACCCATCGTGTTCTTTATTTTAATTTCACTGTGAAGAATATCGCATGGACATATTTACAAAATGGCTAATCGATTTTTGAAATCGACCGAAACTTATATTTTTTTAATACCTATCCGGAAAAAGGATTTCGGGGTTTGAGGTTAAACTGTTTCCAGGTGTTAAGGTTAAGGCTATCATCATATTTTAAGTATTTTAAGATAAGAAACCAAAGTGTTTTCGTTCTACCGATTCTGCTCAAATTTGGTTTTAAGGAGCTTACTGCATTTTGAGTTTTGAATAACCGGATCTAAATTATTAAACAAAAGAAAATCATAAACAAATATAGAAAAATATGATAACCTTCATCTTTATACGCATTATCTTTTTTAAGGTTGCATGTGTCCGGGCTACTGATCTTTTGAGAAGATCGTCTTTACAGAAATAGTGTTGGGGGGGGGGATCTGAAGGAATAATAACACCAAATTTTTAAATTAATGATGCTTTTCTTATCTTTCAGGAGTTGCTATCTTTTACACACAGAAAATCAATCAAATTACCTAATCCAACTTTCCAGACAGGTTTACAAAAGCATAACAGAAAAAAATCTCCAAAAAAAATCGTCACGCGCAAACACCCATATGAGTGATTATTCATAAGTTACAAACCACTGATTCTATGACCGATGCGGAGATGATTATCCGTTTTTGTTTTAAATAAATTCACATCGTGAAAATACTCCTGGTACCTAATTGAAAAATGCACTTTTTAAATTTAATAAAAGTACAACTACCCGAGCGTAGGAGCGTACTTTCAGATGCATTCTATTTTGGTATAAATAGCCCCCGCGGGAGAACTGGAAATCATTCTCAGCTTGGTTGTTAGACAAACAGTGTAACAACATGGGGGTAAAAGCTACGGTAAGTGCCATCTCTCCCTCTCTTTATATTATTAAATATTAATTCTAAATTATTGTTTCAGGCGGTTACGATTGTGTTATTCATCCTAGCCTCAACGAGAGCTTACAGAGTGGGTTATGATGATCCGTCATTCACAGGAACAACGGTTAAAGCCCCAATTGATCAACATAGCGATCTGTCCGTAGCGAGCTTTCTAACAAGTCCAATCAACTACGAACCAGTAAACACACCACTCCTCCAGTTCGCTCCGATAGAAGCCAGAGACCGTTCCTACTCTTACGAATCTGCCTACAATAAAAAAAGAGACGACTTCTTTGGAGAAGACTCGGCAGAACAAGTCGCTAACGAATACAGCAGCGATCCCGATTTCCAGAGCACCGATGATTTCATAAACACTGAAGGGTACACCCCTTATGAAACCTCGACCAGTTTCAACAGAAATGGTCCCCATCAAGTCGAAACGATCCAGAGTAAGAGCTACCAGAGTGAAGTGGAACCGTACGATACAGGCAGCTTCGAGCACAAGCATAAAGAAGAAGAGGAGCACGCAGAAGTTCACTACCACCAACACAAGCACCTCCATAAACATAAGCATAAGCAAGATCACCTTCATAAACACAAACAGGAACACAAACATGAACATGGACACGAGCATCAGCATAAGAACGAGCATAAACACGAGCATAAACAGGAACACAAGCATATGCACAAGAGTCAGCACAATCATAATCACAAGCACGGTCATAAACACGACCATAATCAAGAACACAAACACGATCATCATCATGATCATCATCATGGCCATAATCATCAGAACGATCACAAGCATGATCACCATCATAGTCACAAACATGGTCATCATGATGATCACAAGCATGATCATCATCACGGGCATAAACATGATCATAAGCACGGGCATAAGCATCAGGAAAATCATAAGGAAGATCACAAGCATCATCATGGTCATAAACATCAAGAACATCATAAGCATGAGGAGAAGCACCAGCATCACCATAAGAAGCATTGATGATTTGAGTTGTTTTAAATTGTTGTTTGGTTTGTAAGATTTTTGTTATTGTTTTAATAAATTGTTTTTTATTATATTCTTTATTGTTTTTAATTGTTTTGGCTCATTCATTAACTGTTTTTAAAAGAGAAATATGTATTCATTGTTTAAAGAAAAATTAACACATAAATGCTGTTAAGAACATCAAGAATTGTTCATATGAAAAAAAATCTTCAATTGACTCAATTACCAATTATTATTCAAAAAACTTAAGCGGCTCTTTTGTTCAGATACTTTTTAAATTGTTAATATCAAATATTACTCTATAAGCATTATTAATTATTGTTCAATAGAAAGAAAAGGCAGCCTTATCGAACCATTTCAACATTCTTCTTTAGGTCCAAAATTGTCCTCGAAGTTCTGAGGGCTTAACCTGTTTTTAGCTGTTCAAATCTTCAGATGAGAAACTTCACCAAAGCGATTATTCAAACAATTTTGCTCGAATTTCTGTCTTTTCTGATCTTATTTCTTATATCTTTTGTATCTTTATTCTGTACGTTTTTTTTATCTATTTTTTTGCTCCACATCTAGAAAAACCCCACTAGACGTTTTTTCCAAAGCTTAAGAAATCCTAGACCGAATTGGATATTTTTGATGAAATCCTCTTGACCTGAGGAGTTATGTTGGTTAAAAAATCTCAAGAGTTTATTTGAAGCTCATGCACGGTCTGCTTTTTGTTCCGAAGCTGGTCCAAATGCAACAATGTAAATGTGTTAATTTTGTCATTGGAACGCTCGCTCCAACAGCCACAGACTTTTGGAAGGTCAGACGCAAGACTCACTTAAAAAGAAAAACTACAAGCAATAATAAAGTAGCTACACACTACACGGAGGTGACATTTTATTATTCTTATTATTTTCTTTTCCCCTTCCTTTCTTGTATTTTTTTTATTTTTTCCACTGTTTTTTGTTTATTCGTTTTTTTTGTATTTTTCTTTTTTTTTCTTGTTTCTTTCTTGTTTCTTTTTTTTCTGAGGACCGGGAGGTCAACAGTGACCACAACGCATCTAGGGGTCCATCAAGATGACTTTTATGCTAGACAAGACAGGACCGCGGAATCATATGGGTGTCTCCTTTTGGGTGTCACCTCTTGCTTTCTTTGTCCCCCTTTTCCTCCTTTCATCACCTCACTCATAATAATTACTACCCATAATGATATAAATAAAAGAGAAATTGTCACTCAAGACAGAAGAAAAGGAAAAAAACTAATAAACAAATAAAAACACAACATGATAGAAAAGAGTATGTACTGAGAATGTATGAGTAAAAATTGAGTGTGTACAACGCCCAAATGGCGGTTTTATACTCAAAATTGGATTTTGGTTAATTTACAAAATTTATAGATTGCCGTATACACGTCTACTGATTAACAGAAAGAAAAAAAAAGTATAGTTTATTTCCTTAAGCAATAAAACATTGAGCGAACGCGGTTTAATTTATTTAATTTAATTCTCATTGTCCCTTAAAATAATTTTTCTGCAATTTTAAGGTCTCAACGTCTTTACCTATTTCGAGCTGCTAAAATCATCATCAGAGCTGAAATGTGAATCAAATTAATATAAAGCTACACCAAGTGTTATTTTCATCGGATTAGGCTCAAATTTGGTTTCAAGTCTTTCCTTGGAATTTGCTTAATTTTTTTCGTAATTGGAGGTCAATATTTTAGGGTATGGTTCTTGTCATTATATCAAGAAAAAAATTCCAATGAACGTATCTCTTAAACGGCTTCAATTTGAACTACGGGATGTTGACGTTTTACGAAAAAAAAGTTTTTTAATAATTTTCATATGTACCAACCCAGATATTTTTATGAAATTTGGTAAACACCCTCTAGGTATGCATCAAAAGACATTTTTTTTGTGAATCAATTTTTTGAAATTTTACCAGTGACGTATGTGTAAAATTTTTACAAAATATTTTTAAATTAAGAGAAAAAAGGTCTTTCGATGCATACCTAGAGAGGGTTTGCGAAAATTTACGAAAAAAATCTAGGCTGCTATGAAAGTTATAATTAAAAAACGAATTTTTTTTTCTTCAAAAGTTCAAAAGTTACTTAAGTCGTCTAGGGCATACGTTTATGGGAATATTTTTTTCTTGGCATATCTTCAAAAACCGCACACTAAAGTATTGACATCAAGTATATTGAACTAGTTCTAGTTTTCAGGTTAACCTGTTTCGAGCTATTAAAATCATCATCAGAGCTAAAAATGTGAAGCTAGGCATTATTTAAGGCTCAGGAAACTTCACCAAACCGTTATTGTTCTGCTGATTCTGCTCAAATCTGCTTTCAAGTTTTTTTTTTGTATGTTGTCATAAATTAGATCTAAATTAAACATAAGAAAAAACATAGCCACTATTAAGAAAATGAAACTATCATAGAAAAAATGGGGTCTTTCTAGGATCCCATTCCAAGGATACTTTTTTGAAAAGAGATTTACAAAAAATAAATTTGGGAAGGTTCTTAATAAACAACAATAACACCAAATTTTGATATTAGTAATTCTGTTTTCTCTTTGAGCAGTTGCTCTCCTAAATCAAACTTCCTTCAAGTTTACAAACCACTGATTCTATGACCGATGCGGAGAAAATCATTCGTTTTTTATTCTTTAATCAATTCACATCATAACAATACTCCCGTAATTGTTTAAATATAAAAATAATTACATTCTCTAACGCTCTCTTCGCCGTAGTTAATTACATCTATGAATATTAATCAGCCTTCTTCTTGAATATTAATGATCTTTCACCGGCGCTTACCTTAGGTTACTTATTATTTCTAGGCTAGGAACATTCTATGTCTTTAACTTAGTCGATGGTCTCTATTTTTACTTTAAATAATTTTTGAATATCTAGAATGTCACTCTTTCAACAATGGGAAAGTAAATTATTTCAATGTCACTGCTTCTTCTTATTTATGTATAAAACTGTATATATCAACGTATAAACTGCGTCCGAGAAAAAAATTACTTGCGCAAAAGTATCTTGGATTAATTTAATTTTTCCAATCATCTATTATAGAGTAATAGAAAACAAACGTCTTTTTTTAAATAAAATTTAGTACAAAAATAATAATTCTATTTTTAATAAAAACATCGAGTAGTCCTGGCCTTTCTATATCGTGCATAGACTGATGCACAACACAATAAGATGCACGCGGGGTTAATGTAATCGTGGAGTATAAATATCCAAAATTCTAGTAATGGGGAGTCTATTTTCTCTATCAATGTGCTACAGTGTAGACATAAGCAAGAAGTATGGGAACATGGGTGAGTACCTACCTACCGATACGAGTTTTTCTACAATTATTGGATTATTTCAACACCTTTAAAATCGACTTAAATGTTTCGTGTCTTTAATTTAGAATTGTAAAAAAGTGTTTCTTGAGTTTTTTGAGTATCCAGCTTAAGTCGTGTATGAATAATAGAAAAAATAAAGACCTAGATTTGAGTCCTGAGGTACACCATGATAGATAACATAGTGAGTTCTATTCAATGAGACATGGATGGCAGTAGGTGTTTGATAATTTCTGATAAGAAGTGGCTGTTACTTTTTTTTGCAACATTAAAAATTTTGTCAAAATTGTATGTTTTTTCTTATTAGTAGTGAATTTTTGAATTTTTAGATGATCTCTCAACATTTATAGTGTATTATTTATTATTTATAATTATACCTGATTTAACTGGTCTTATCTGAAATGTACCTCGAGGTCTGCGTTCTCATATCCCAGGATTATTTTTCAAAAAATCTTTCTCAAAAAATGTTTTCTTGATTATTTTTAATTATTATTTTTTAATTACAAATTTACTTCTTTTCAAATATGTTTCATGAAGGCAAAAAATTAATTAGAGAGAGACGTAGAAAACATTTTTAGAAAATAAAAATTTGACACTTTCATGATAATTTGATAAACATCTTTGCAGTCATATAATTTCTCTCATCAAAATAAATTATTACCTTGAACCAGGACTTTTGTAATACGCTTGACAACGTTGCAATGTATTACTTATAACATAATTATCTCTTGTCGTCAAATTATCTCTTAAGATTTCTTGAAAGATCGCTCTTCAACCTGGATTTGTTGGATTCCATCATATATCTCATAATAATAAAAGTTGTGGGGGGTGATCTTGCGTCAAAAAATCCAAATTTCTTAAATGACTCAGGGGCAAATGTATTTTTGCAGGACAACTGGCAACATACCTCTTCATTCCAAGCTATTTCTTCAATATTCTTCTCTCCGATCTCTCCAGGAATGTTCCTCTTTCCACTCATCACTTGGGTGTCAGTTCGTTTAAAATTCTCATCAAAAATTCGAGGAATCCAATAGATTTATAACCTAGAACTAAGATTTTTGCACTATGTCCGGCAACGTTCAACTTATTGTTTGTAGCATCTCAATAAATATTTCTGGTCACCAAATTATCTCTCAAGATTTCTTCAAAGATTTTTACTCCAATCTGAGATTTTTATACCTCTCATATCTTGTAAGAGTAAAAATTATGGGTGTTAAACTTGACGTCAAAACATCCCTAAAAGTTTTTTTTTTGGCCAAGAGACACGATGATCAGCAAGTTGTTGCCATGTTTCTTCTTCGGGAATAATTGCTTTGGCCTACTAGATTTGGCCAATCCAAATATTTCTGGATAATCTTCAGATCATTTTTTCCTCAACGGTTTTTCTTTCAGTGACCTTGACGGTCTGTTTTTGGATCTCCAGACATCTTCAGAATTCTTTGGATCATCTTTTGGTCCTCACCATTTCTAATAAGTTCCAAATTTATGGCACTTTCCTTTATTAATTTTACTGCTCCACCTTTGAAAATAAGCATACTCCAATCATCCTGTAAATTTGTATAAGCGCCCCAAATCTCTAATAAAATATCCAGAAATCTAACAAATTTGGACACCATTAAAGTAACTTATTGATAAGAATAACACTGATAAACTTTTTTTTATTTCCAGGTAAAAGCGAGTTTGTTTTTAACTTTACTCTACCAAGTCACCTGCTATACAATCAACTTCGACACAAGAGACCCTTCAACGAACCAAATAACTTCCTCCACAATAATCAAAGAGCTGCCATCGCAAATTAGGTCACCGAATGTTTCGCCCCTAACTAGACAACCGATAAAGCATCAAGTGCTGCCAAGAAAATTAATATTTCCTAGTCAAACGCCCGCAGTGCAATTAGCAAACCTTCCGATACCCCAAACGCCACCACCAACACCTCCACCACAGCCACTACCACAACCACAAGCAAGAATTCCTGGAGTGATATTGATACCACACGTTAGACCCATAGCAGACCACCAAGCAGCAGCGGCCTCGCAAATCTTCCCTCGTCTACCCCAAATCACGAACAACTTGGCAACTTCTAGCAGTCAAAACTCGTTTTTACAAAGCGCCTTACCCATACCCATTTACCCCGATTTCCATTTGAAGAGTACCACTGAACCGAGATATCAAGTGTACGAGTACAATGAAAAATCTGGATCTTCCAATAGTGACCACTTCGACTCCTCCAACTTGGAAGAAAGAGAAAACAATGAAGAACAAGAAAACTACTCAGGCTCGGCGGAAAACTATCAGAGCGAAGACGGTTCCGGTGAGAATATCCAACCTTACGTAGCAGACACGTCTGTTCATTTCAACGCGAACAAGTCTCCTAGTAGATTCCAGAGTTTCGAGGAACCCAAGAAGAAGAAGAAGAAAGAAGTCCACTACCACCAACATAAACATCTACACGAACACGACCATAAACAAGAACATCTGCACAAGCACAAACATGGCAACAAACACGAACATCACCATCAGCACCAAAACCAACACAAGCACCAACACGAACACAAAGAGGAGAACCTCCATAAGCATGCTCACGAGCATAAGCACGAACAACATCATGATCATTTAGAGAAGCATAAGCACGGTCATAAACATGAACACAAACACGGTCATAAGCACGAACATAAACAAAAGCACGAACATAAACATGAGGATTCGCATAAGCACGATCACGATCATCATGAAGATCATAAACATCACGAGGATCACAAGCATGGACATAAGCACCATCAAGACCATAAACACGATCACAAGCACGGTCATAAACATCACGAAGATCATAAACATAAACACGACCATGATCATAAACACAAGCATGGACATAAGCACGAGCATAGTCATCATAAACATCATGGACATGCTTATGAAAGTGGAGCTGGTGATGCACACAGATTTTCATATGAACACAGACCTACGTTTGAGCATCGAGGCGATTTCGGCCCTGACCTACAAAAATACGTTACGGTGCGTCACTATGATGATTTTTTTTAAGAAATGAAAAGAAGCGAATGCATTTTCAATGGAGAAATCCTTTTTAATTTACCTACTACGCAAGTACGTAATGTGATTTTAGTTTTTGTTCATGTAATGATAATAATTCATACTGTCACCAAAAATTGTTAGATTTTTATATTTTATAAATGTTGCTGTTATTTCTTTAAGTTTTGTTACATAAAGACAAAAAAATTACGCATTTTTTGTTCTCTTAAAATTCACTTTAAACAATAATTATTGCGAAAAAAATTATTTGACATAATTTTTCCAAAAATAATTTTTTTGCTTTGGACCTCATTTTTGAAGGCCTCTAGAAACTGTTGAAGACGCAGTTTAAGTAACGCCAATACATAAATCTTGACGTGTCTGGAAAGCTTTATAAAACCGTGAACACACTTTAAATAATGATTGATTTCCAAACTATTCTAATTGGGAGTATTTTATGAATCACGCAGTGTATGGTTGGCTTTAAAATCAATCAATACCAGTGGCGTAAAATATCGAAGAAGGGTATGGGTTGTTTTAAAATAAGAACAGAAATTACGAAAAAACGATGTTTGTGTATTTGTTGTTTATATCCGAAAAGCTATGGCGAGCTTTAAAATTAATGTCCACCTGACACAGTGGCGTACCTTCTTGCAAATCTGTCATGAATGTCTCCATAACGAAGAAGCACAGTCGACTTTCATTTATTTATCTTACTATGTATCTTCAAGATACGATGGGCTTTAAAATAAATCAATAAGTGATCAGTGGCGTGAAATATTTAAGAAGGGTATGGGCTGTTTAAAAAAAAGAATAGAAAAGACGAAAAAAACGATGTTTGTGTATAGCTTGTGTATATCCTAAAATGTATGGCGAGCTTTAAAATTAAAGATCACCTGACGCAGTGGCGTAGCTTCTTGCATATCTATCATGTATGTCTCGATAACGAAGAAGCACAGTTGGCTTGGATTTATGTATCACGCTGTATGTATGCATACCTTCAAAGTATGGTGAGCTTAAAAAATAAGATGAGCGATTTAAATTTACATTGTATGGGGAGCTTTATTTAAAATTTTAGCAGAAACTTTTCATGTCTCTTCATCGCTGAATTAAAATATTATTGGTGGAGATAATCTTCAAGTGTATGGAGAGCTTTAAAATAAAGGTGCAATAATTATTAATCATTCACGTAGGATAAATTTTATAATGTACGGAATGTTTTACACTATCCTTGAAAGAAAGTGTATGATGAGCTTTACAATTAAAATGAAGAAGCAACTGACCAGTGGCGTTGCATAAATTTAAAAATATAAAGGTGGCTCTAAAGGTTATTATCATGCCAGTTTCTTGATCACGGAAGTCTTGGAATGTCCTGGAAACATACGGGATTTAAGGATCACCATCCTAGCTATCAAGTGGATGAAAAGTTGACGGTGAGCATAATAAGATTAGGTACTAGTGAAAGTTGTTATGATTTAATTATGAATCTGGCAACACCGCGTCTTCTCTGCGTTGTTGATAAGAATTATTACTTGTAACAGTCAAAATATTAACTAGTAACGACCCGCTATCAGTTACTTTCACTTTTAAATCGCGGATAAGTATCCACTGCTATATCATGCACCAGTGGCAGTGCAAGTGATTTAACCCCTTGGGCATTGCAACCACAACCCCAGCTCACAGCACTAAAAGCTGCCCTTTTTTTGCATCCCGTGCATAGGCTCAGGACGCGAAACCCAGCCACTTGGTTCATAAAGCAGAAAATGAAGATTGACTTGAAGGTGGTCAGTATCAACACAGGAAGCCTTTTCCTTTCCCGCCGTTTGTTCTTGCCAAAATTTTTCTCAAAGGGATTTTTGACAAAAAATCGATTTTATTAAACCAATCACAATGTGCAGCTAAATACTCCGCCAATCACTCAGTGAAGGAGCTCGCCCTTTGTTCGGGACTCTCCCGTGTCTGGGATTTTTACTTTACCAACATGAAAGACCAGAACTGAAGCAAAGACCGACTTCCAGCGGCACTAACACCGTCGTCGCCGACAAATTTGTGATTTCAAGTTTTTTTTTGACTTCCTTTTCTCAGATCTGGATTGTGATAGATAGGGTGATATCTCACCGGAACTGAGGTCTCCTTTCTGATCCTTCTAACCACCTCTTCGATGGACTAGCCACTACATTTTGCTTGAATTGGATAGCTGGGATTGTTTGCATGTACTGAAGGAGTCGTGGTGGTCACTCAATTTTGGCCATATACTTAGGTAGGTACTTCCCCTAATATGGATTGCTGATACTGACGAAGCTCTGGAGACTGGTACAACATATGCTCTGCAATTTCGTCTCCTTATTTACATTTTTGTTGTGACCAGATAATAATCTCCTCTTCCTATTTCTGAATGAAGATCCTTTCTAATAGTAACGGGTCAAAAGTTAGAGTGCGCAGGAGTGGCAGAAAGTAACAGATTTCATTTATGAAATCCTCGCGGTCGATTATTTCTGAAGAAACAGATGAGTCAGGTAGGTATAGGAGGTAATTAACTCTACAATTTTCTGCAGGTAGGTAAAGTCTCCCTGTCACTTATGACAAATTAGATCAACCTCTCAGCTCGAAGATACCTAATTACCTCTCGCAAGAGCGAAGCTCGGTCGTCCTACTAACCGCCACGACTTCCCCAGATAGGACAGTTCTTTTTAATCTCATTTTGACATAGTTGGCAGTTTGTAAAGGAAACAGGCCTGATTTCGAGTTGACGTGACTCGGACGTGGTCTAATTATAGATAAGGTGCATTTATACCAAAGTGCAACCGAGATAGGCACGATCCACATGTGGTTTGGTCGTTTTTTGTTTTTTTTTATTAACACTCTGCATGTCTAGACCAAAAAAACATGAATATTAATTTCGATCACTTAACGCTTAGATTGGAAGTTATTTTCTACTTCTGGCAATCCATTTTATATTTAAATCGAAATCCAAGTGGGAGGTGTTGGTGTTGGTGTTGGTGTTGGTGATTCTAAGAATTCTATTTTGTAACACTCACACTCAGGACGACGAGTGTGGTTTTAGTTTTATTACTGGCTCGACAAATTGTAATTAGTCACTTCTTATGTATGAGTAAAAGTGTAGACTAAACTTGAGTACCATTTTACCATTACCCCGTGACAAATTATTCATTTATGTATGCATGACTACCAACTTTTTTCTAATATTTCTGTCTGCATTATTTACGCATTGACTTGCTTTTCGTGCGGGAAGGTTATTAAAGTTGTCTAGGTAGAGAAAAATGCGTTTATTGCGTAATGTAGACACAATTTTCATGGTTGAATGATCAGCTCAGCCCACTGGAAAAAAGGTCGACGATCGGGTGTCATGTTTATTTGCATAATTTTTTAACGTGCAGTATATGAAAAGAGGATATTCAACTTGAGAGTGACAGTGAAATATAGACTCGCTTTTTGTAATAGGATTATGATGAAGTTTGAAATAGTTCAGATGTGAATTAAATTAATTTTTCAACCGGTTTTTATTGCTCCTCTGTTTCTTAATATTGCCAATATATTTTTCTTTGAGTCTACCTACACTTAGCCCACTTTTAGACAAACTGTAGATACATAAATGGAAAGAGAAAGTCAATAATAATTATACAAAAATCAAATTTCAATCGATGTCAGGAGTAGGAATTTTGCCCCATTTTGAGCAATAACTATGGCAATGAATTCATCTAATCTCCTCCCACCGCCCGTTTTCGAGGGCGCTGAAAGCAAATCTGAGATCATTTAAATTTTTTACTGTGAGCAATTCTTTGAAACTGGACAAAAAACACCTTAAATTACTTTTTCCGTAATGAGCTGTATGAGACGTAATGAAGAGTAGGTAATGAGCTGGCTAAATAGCTCAACGAGCTAAAAGCCAAAAACCTAAAGAATAAGAAGAAGTTTTTCCTCACAGAATCCCATTTTCTGACTGATTATCACTCCCTCGATAGCCCAGTCGAAACATTCCGTTGTCGATCTTCCTTGTTCTACCCATTAGGAGGGAGGGGGTCACCGGTACACTAAATTCAAAATGGCGACCAGGTCCGAGGTGCGCATCAGTCCGCCATTTTGAATTTTATGAAAAATAATTGTTTTCTTTTAATTTAAACTACATAATATACATTCATGAAAAGTTAAGATAGGGACACGTACGCCGTTTTCCCATAATATATTGGGCCTTTATCGTTGTACACAGTGCTTTGAAAATTGAAAATCGCGATTTTCAGTTGTTTATAATTCATAAACTATTCAATTTAAAGTATGTGCAGGAAACCACTTGTAGGTATACGATTTTCTCATAAAAAATATAATAATATACAGGGTGTCTCATGGGTGTTAAAATAATGAAGTAAGTGTCAATTTCAATTATTTACGTAAATGCGGCCATCTTGAAAATTTTTCATTCAATTTTTCATTTTTTTTCCGGCTCTTACTAACATCAGTTCCTAAGATACTATCAGCGGCCAACCTTAATAATAACATACACCGGGTATTTGTCAAATGACCCGCTTTTATCAGTTTTAATTAAAAAAATATCGATCATAGAGAAATAACACACAAATTTTTAGGAAATTCAAGTTCCTACAAGTTCTGTCATTTTTATCAAAAAGAAATTATTCAATAAAAACAAATTTTCATAAAATTCAACATAGCGGATTGATGCGCACCTTGGATCTGGTCGCCATTTTGAATTTGTACCAGTCACCAGTCACTTCTCCCCCCTAACGAGTAGAACAAGAAAGATCGCTAAAGGAATTTTTATTAGGCTAAAAGTGCATAACGAATGGCCTACGAGTATAAGTATAACGTCAAATTACTCGAGCGAGATTACCCCAACCCCAAACACCAAACGCCACTACTTCTCGATTACACTGTTATTTTTAAAGAAAGTGGATCGACAACCCCCCAAGGGGCGGAAATAGATTTTGTTACGAGAAAATTATTTTTTTCATGTCTGGAGAAGGTGATATTTCCTAAGAAAGGGGATCGACAATCACAGTTTATTGTAACAATCACCTAGAGCCAAATATTAGTAAAAAAAATCTTTGGTGCCAGGCTTTTTTAGACAACCGCGGATGAAAAATTGGGGTACTAAAGTTGTAGGAAGTTGTAAAAAATACCTTTTTTTTTCAAAAAATCATTTCCTCCACAAAGGAAAAAAAGTAAAAAAAAAAAAAATCTTCTGCCCCTAGCAGGGGTGAAATTGGAGGGTGGTGGTGATGACGTTTGGGGGGTCTTTATGAACTTAACAATATTCTGATAGTCAGCCAAAAAACAAAATTGGAAAAAGGGTGTGTGCGGGGAAAGTTACTTTACGAGTGGCTTTTGGTCAAGTTCGAGCTGTTGCACAGGGTAAAAAATTCATTTAAGGGTGTCGAAACCGAATCCAGGTTTCCAAGCCCTCAAAGAACGAAAAGGGGGATGGAAGATTAAAGACCCACTGTCAGTTATTTTGAAAAATAGATAAGCGTTTTGTATCAATTTTTAGAAATTACGATTTTTTTACCGATTTTCTGAAAATTTCTAATAGGGATAAATCGATAATAAGTCAGGTCAGGTTAGGTGAACAATTTTCTAGAAAATAGTTGATCACTTTTGTCCTGTTTGTTTATAAACAAAAATTATTCGATGTCAGAGGTATCGGGATTTTGCTCGAATTTACCCAATTACTAGCAACAGGTTCATCTAATCCCCCCCTCGTTTTAGAGGGTGTTGAAACCAAATAACGGATCAATTGAATTTTTTACCCTCAGCAGCCCCTCCAAACTGGTCAAAAACCACCCTTAAAGTAATTTACTTCTCCACGGACTGCTTTTGCTGACTGATTGTTACTCTTTCTTGAGGGAGATTACCCCAAATACCACTGCTTCTCGATTCCACCCCAGTAGCAGATAAAAAATTATTTTTGTGCGAAAAAATAACTTTTTCATGTCCTGAGAAGGTGATTTTTGAATAAAAAGTATCGACGACCCCCAAGGGGGTGGAAAATTGATTTTGTTGCCAGACAATTATATTTTTCCATGTCTTTCCTATACCTCTCCATGTCTGGAAAGGGTGATTTAAAAAAAAAAGGGGATCGACGAGCGTAGTTGCAACAATCCCCTACAGCGACATATTTTTCAAACAAGCATTTGGTGCCAGACTTTTTTAAGATCTACTACCGCAGATGAAAAAATGGGTGTACTAAAGCTGTAGTTGTCAGAAATACCTTTCTTTGAAAAATCACCTTCTACAGAAGGGATAACATTTGTTTTTTCGAAAATAAAATCAAATTTCAGCTCCATCGCGGGAATGGAATCAGGAGGGGCGGGGGTGATGTTTGGGAGTCTCTCTTGATAAACTTAACGTTATTATGACAATCACTTACCTAGAAAACGGGATTTAAAAGAGGGAGTTTACGGGGAAAGTTACTTCAAGAGAGGTTTTTTTTTCAATTTCGAGTCCAAGGTGAAAAATTCATTTGAAACCTCGATTCGGCTTCGGCACCCTCGAAAAAGGGGGTAGAAGAAAAGACCCATTGCCAGTTTTTTGGAAGTTATGCCTACTCCTGAAATCGATTGAAAAATAAACATAACTTTTGGATCAATTTTTTGAAATTAAGATTTTTTTGCAGACTTTTTTTTAATTTCTGCTGGAGATAAATCGATCATCTCATGCCAGGTCAGGTAGTTATTTTCTTTTAAAAAGTTTTTTTGCAATCACCACTTTTGTCCTGTTTTGACTAAATTTTTAATGAAGGGTTTAAAATAATTTGAGCCCAGGAACCAACTTTGAGGAAATTCTGATTGAAAATATCAATTTGGGGCGATTTTTGAATATTTCGCTGAACGTTTCAGTCATTTTGTGTTGAAAAAAAATCATATTTTTGTAAAAGTTTCCCGCTCTTTATTAGAAACTTTTGCAAAGAAAGTTTTTTGACAAGTTTTCTGGAAATATGTTCATAACTTTTCTGGTGTTTCTTTTTAAGACTAAACCTACTTATAAGAAGGAATTGAAAGGGTGAGCAGGACACTTTCCGAAACCAAATTTGAGGAAAAGCGTAGTGGAAATAATAACTTCAGACTTCAACTGAAGAAATAACAACTTCAGTTGAAAACTTGATTTTTCGATTTTCACCGCAAAAACATCTTTTACTATACGAGCATTTCCCGATTCTAATCTGTTACTTTCTACGAATCACCGTTTGCAAGATACGCGCTCTAACTTTAGAACAGTTAATTTCATAGAACGGATTTATACACAGAAATAGAGAATGCAGTCAAAAAGCTTCGAAAATCGATTTTTTTCAGCTTTGATGATGGTTAAAAAGTTAAAATCCATCCACTTAAAATCCATGAAACCAATTGAATAAGACACTTGTTCCCTTCGACTGGCACACCTCTCATGATGATATGGCAAACTGACGAGCTTTAAATAAGACGAAACAGTGTTGCCTTAGTTTTCAGACTCATTATTAATTTTCCCTACTTTCTGAAATAGTAATTAAGTCGAAGGAAGTCTTGTGAGTAGAAAAAAACCGTATTTTATCATTCAATAAAAAAATTACAACAATACAAGATTCAGGTTTTTTATTATTTTTTGGATCTTTTCATGGACATCAAAAGGAGGAAAATTGCCTATTTGGGACATGTATCGTGGGTACTGTTTGTAGATAATAAAAGAAAAGGTAGAAAAATATTCGTGACGGGACCGATGTTGGCGTTGAAACCGGCAGAAGATCGTCAGAAGCGATCGCCTACGTTAGAGGAACCTGTTACAGCAGATTGAAGAAGTATAAAAATAATAATTTATTAATCCTTGCAGGGAATACAATAATTACTTTTGCAAATAATCAGATTATGGGCTTTTTTAAAGGGCGATCTACCCTAAACAATCTCTTTTATATGAGATAATTTACGTTAGTTAGTAATGATGGGTAGAAATTTCTCCAAGTGAACCAGCAGCACCAGCACCAGCACCTCCACCAGAAATTGGGGAGAATTACTGATGGGCTATCTGAGTTATGTAGTTTGTTTGGTTCCTTGAGACAGGATGCATCTCATCAACAAAATAGGAAGTGTCACTAAATAGGCACTTCCAGCAGTTTTGACTTCACTTTTGGTGTACCGCAAGAATCAATACTTTGACTGGTATTATTTTAGTTTTGTTAATATAAATGATTGTAGAAAGCAAAAGAGGCCTGGTTAGGATAGAGTTGTTTTGGACGAGAAAAATAAAATATTAGATAGGCTTGATACTGCCAATAACTTTACTTTTGGTGTACCGCAAGGGTCAGTGCTTTGACTCATATTATTTTATTTTTGTAGATAAATGACGATTCTAGAAGAAAAGATAGAGAGCTTGGTAGGAAAGAGTTCTCTTAGGCGATAAATATCAGACATTGAACAGGCTTGAAGATTATAGGTGGCGTCCAATAGAATGGAAACTTACAAAGAAGAAATTAATTTCGGGGGCAGCTCGTTAAAAAAAATGATAAGAATACTCCCAACTTGTTTTTGGTGTACCGCAAGGGCCAGTGTTTTGACTCGTATTATTTTAATTTTGTTAACAAAAACTTAAGAGACAGGGAAAAGTTGTCTTGGGCTAGTAAACTCAATAATTTTTGTTATGGTATATGTATAAATTGGCTCGATTTAATCAATTAATTTAGTTTAATCGTCTTATAGTCAGCTTAAGCCGTCTTAAATCTATATTTATATTCTTAAATAAGATAAATAAATAAATATTTACTTTTCCTTGGTGATCTGTTTAACTAATAGTTTCGCTAATATTTGCCAAGAAAATAGGAATAAGGTGTATAGGGAGGGACAGCCCATAAATTTCGTTCTAACTCGGTCTATAGGTTTTAAGGTTACTTTTAAGTTATAGGTCTAAAAAAGTTAAAGAAAAACTAAACAGACAATCGATGTTCTTGTCCTCATTTCTATTTTTTTCGGCTCTCCATCTATATATAACGTCAACCTAGACTTATTTTCGTTCAGCTTGTCAACATCTGGAAAGACAACAATAAAACAAGTGATTTTATTATTTTTCTATATTTTCTCGAAATATTAAAATAAAACATTACCTCACACTTACCACTTACCACTTGCATTGCATTGCATTAATTTCGCTATTTATGCATGCTCGTAATAATTATTCTAATCATCGTTATTTGGAGCAATTACAATAATAATAACTTCGCGCTAATTAAACGGGGCAACCTTTTCCGGACGTAACAAACAACATTAATAAATGCACAAAGTGATCGGTTTGTTTATTTTAATTTGCATTTCCTGTAGATGCAGACCAGTTAGTAATTGACCATCGCGTTGCTCGTCTAGACACGTAAAAGAAAAATGAGAGCATTATAATAGGTACAAGCGAACGTTTGTAAATGAAAAGTCATTTATTTCTTAAAAAATAATCTCGTTAAACGTTTATTAGGCTTGAAATTTATACGACGTGATCGTAAAATTTTACAACATTTGCGCTTCGATTTTAAATATTTGCAGTAAAGAGGTCGTTAATTCCTTCAGATTTAAGTCATAAAGAATCGTTTAAAAATGTTATCAACTCTTTAATGCAATTTGACATAAAGAATGACAAGATATAACCCCTTTTTTCTCCTCCCATCAATTGAAACCTCTTCTCATCACCTCTGAGGGTGATCAGGCCCCAGCTGGAGTCTTTAGTTGAACGGAAAAAAAAAGATAAATTCAGATACTTTTCAGGGGATTAACCTCGTCTCCCTATGGGAGGAAACAAAGATGGCGCCTCAGGGTACAAACGCGTAATAGGACACCTTTATCTGGATAAAGTAACGGCAGGAAAAATATTATGCAAATTAATGACAGACGAAACAAAAACGACAAGCAATGAGAGCCCAAATAAGTATCAAAATAAGTTGACAGCCCTAGTCCTCTAAAAACCTCTTGAACCTGATAGTTACTGCCTTAACGTTTTTCCTAAATTAACGTGGCATCCACGATTTATTGAAGAAAAAAGGGTTTTTTAAAATCTTTCGACCAAAGCGGAGAAAAATGTTTAGTCTATAGTTTTTGGAAGCTTTTCTAATTTGGTCTTGATTTACACGAACACAACAACAAAGGCAAGACTAGGATTTGAACCCAAATGGTGCCGACGCTAACGGATTAGTATAGGATGCACTTTAACCCGCTGAGCTACCGCCCGCTCAATGATGATGGATGGGTTCTTCTTAAGTCGTTTTCTAAATTATCGATCTTCTACTTAGCTTGCAAACCTTTAGACATAGGCCAAGCAATAGAGCTCTAGAATCGCCAGATTCTGACCAAAATATGGACACGAAATAGCCCCCATTTTCTTTTATTTATTGACCATTTAGTGCAAAAAATCGCTTTTTTTGTTTTTTTGTTTATTAAAGTAAAACTGATAGAGTAATGTAAATGGTCTCAATAATGGACGAATTGTAGAGAATTGAGATACGAAGAAAATGAGGGATGAAATAACCAGATCGGTTCATTATCAAGAGAGAAAATAAAAAAAAGAAGAAAAATCTCGTGTTTTCAAAAATTTGTAACGTCGCCATTTTTTTAATTGTGGTGCAGGCTTTCGGCGAAATAGTCGATATTGATAGAAACTTCCGGTATGCAGAACCCAGACGCTATCGAATAATTAGTTTTCGCGTAATTACAATCAGAAGTGATTCATACCATATTCTGCAGCGAGGTTGGATGCAGAGGTCGTCCGATTCGAATTCATCAAACGGATGTATTCAGCTATGAAACGTCAATCTTCGTTTTCCATTTTTAAATGCTGAAAAATAGGTAAAAATTACGTGCAAACATGGGGGGAAAACGGCCGAGTGCGCTAGAACAGCAGTTGAGGGGAACACATAATACAAGTGAAATTGTATCTCTTTTGCTGTTCTACCCCCAATCTCACGCGCTCGGCCGTTTTCGTTTATTTGCACGCAATTTTTACCTATTTTCCAGAATTAAAATAGAAAACGCCAGTTTTTTGACGATATCTGAGGAACCCTTCAAGATACAGAACTCACCTTTCATTCCTCGTTCATATTAGTTACTTTGTTGATATCAATTCAATTTCTTCATGTGCCATTGGCGGAAATTTTAGGGTTGCCCGAGGTTTTTTACTCTTATTTTCTACGCCACTGTTTTCTACATAATGATAGTGCTCTTGGTCAAAAGCCTTATCGTTAACCATTCTTGAGAAAAATGGCTTTTTATGATGAAAAACATGAAAAACAGTAGCAGCATCAATTTTTTTAAACGAAACTTTACAAAACATTTATTCATCATAAAATGTTATTTTTCTCGAAAACGGTTCACATTTATTGCGCTTTTGATCAAGATCATCTTTATATTTCTAAAATGTCAGCCACTGGAAGACGAAAAAAATTTATTTTTTGATTCTAGATCATTAAAAAAACAACACTAATATCAATGAAAGATCAAGAGTGCACGGATATTTATTTAGGGGCGCTCAGGGGCGTAGGTAGCGTGAATTTCTGTCACCTGGTTCTGCTATCTTTAAATACACCCCCCCCCCCCCCCCCTCTACACCACCTAAGAATTTAGCCTGAACCGAACGTTAGGGAGCGGAGACTATATTTCGGAAAAGTGAATGTATTAAACGTTTTATATTAATATCAGTGCCGTGCAGTGATTATTTATGTTAGGTAATTAAAAAATAAAATGACAAGGATCAAACTGATTTTCAAAGAAAAAGCGTTTGGCTATAAAATGTCAAGCTTCGTTTCCCATTTCTAAATGCTGAAAAATAGCGTGCAAATTGCGTGCAAACATGAGCTAAAAACGGCCGAGTGCGCTAGAGTGGGTGTAGAACAGCAGTTGAGGTGAAGGCATAATACAAGCGCTGTTGTACCCCTCTTTTGCTGTTCTACTCCCAATCTTGGCCGTTTTCACTCATTTGCGCGCAATATTTTTACCTCTTTTTTACAATTAAAATGTAAAACGAAGATTGACGTTTTGTGCTTTTACGCTGAACACTTCTAATATCGACTATTTCGCAGAAAGCCTGTACTACAACTAAAAAAAGGGCGCCGATTTTTTTTTTTTTTTGTTTTCTCCCTTAATAATGAACCGATTTGGATGTTTTAGCTCTCATTTTCTTCGTATTACAATTCTCTACAATTAGTCTATTGAGACCATTTAAATTGCCCCATCCAGTTTTTCTTTTATAAGCAAAAAAGGCGATTTTTTGCACTAAAGTGATAATAAAGAAAAGGATAATTAAAAAGGTTAGGATCTGGGGACTATTCCGCCTGTGTTAGCACCGGCGGTATTCCGTTACTATTTTTGTCAAAAAAAAACTCTATTTGCTTGGTCTAATGAAACAGAATTGCAATTTTTGTATTTTATTTTTCCGTCTATATTTAATAATTATCATTAATTTTGTTTACCACAGCCGCAGGTACAAATTGAATCACCATCTGTCACTCTAATAATTAAACTCCATCCACATTATAATTATTATTCACATCAATTCCTAATTAGATTTTAATTACAACTATACCATATGTTACCTTTTTACGCACCAGAACATATCACCACTTTTATTTATTTATTTATTTATTTATTAATACAGGATAATAATAATTAATGAAAATGTTAATAAATAATAACCGTGTCCGATAATAAAACAATAACGATCGATCGGCGATAACTGACGTTTGAAATGAGCACACCGTTACGAAAATAAATCGACCTTCTCATACCAAGTAGGTGATCTCCAAGATCTGAGAGTTTGCCATAAAGGGAAGCAATGTCATCTTCAGGTTTCGATGGTACGAGCGGTTCGATCTTTTAAGAGGGGCATCGAAAATAATATAAACGAGCTATTATTATAATTTTTTCAAAAAACATGTCTGATGAGACTTAATAAAGGCGAAACGGTGCCATATTTGTTTTCAGACTCATTGTTATAATTTTTTTAACTGGTTAATCTTTTATATCGACTCTTTTATCTTTTATAACCGATCTCAAAGAACCAAAAATGTGAGAAAAACCAGATAAAGAGAGTGCTGTTTTCCAAGAACTCTGAAACTATTAGCCAGATTCGGAATTCACAAGCTCAATAGGAAACTTACGAAACTGGTTTTCCACCTCTCTCATACCTAAAATTCTGTTATTTCTAGTTACTCTCCCTATTTTTTATATCTTTAAATATTATAGTACGAGAGTTTATTGACAAAAGTGGTATCGTGCACCGCAGACGCCGCGCTTAATTGGTGGAGATGTTGTAGTAATGTGAAGCTACCGAGGTGGCTACGATTTTACTAGCAGAGCTCATTGGCAGCTCTCGTGACCGGTGCGCCAAAAACAAGAGACCGGTTATGACTTGTTTTCCTTACCTAATTGTCATTCATACATTTTTATACAAAATTTTGAAAATCGACGAACGTATTTTTTTGACTAAAATAAGTAACTTTTAACTCTGGAGTTTTCTTTTAAAACGTTTCCTTCAATAAAGTTCCCGAATTCATGTTTTTTTTTAAGTTCTTTCATGAGAAGGAAGGAATTGGGAAAAATTATCAATGGACAAAAAATGGTTATTTTTGCTCAAGGAACATTTTTATTCTGATTTTCTCGGACAACATACAAACGGCCTTTTTTCACCCTTTAAAAGGAACCGCTATCATGACCTACCACTGGGTGGAAATCGTAGCTAGACATCCCTATAATACGCGTGCGCCAAGCCAACGCGATTATGCTGCACGAGGCCGTTTTTGTCAATCTTGAATTGAAAGTGACGTCACTTTGTTTCCATCAACTGTCATCAACTGAATGACGTCATTTTCCAAGCAAAAGCAGATCTTTCAGGTTCTTCCCCGTCCTTTTTTTCATATTTTCGCAACAAAAATGCTTCAATCTCTCCCTCCCCCCTCTTCCTGTATCAAAAATAGCGTCAACATCGACTGCGGTTCTTCCCTCCCCCACTTTAACCGTAACCGCAGCTCAACTTCGCGAAATTTTCATTTTTAGATATTATGACATTCATATTCGACAGCTGTCACTTGTCACAAATGTAAATTTTCTTGCTCTCTAGAAATCAGTGATCAGGTAGGTAACCGTCAAACCAAATAGTCCTCCCAAAGCGAAGAAATCCAACAAGGCTAGACCGACGAAGAAGCCCAAAGCTCCCAAGCCCAAATGAAATCACTGATTTAATTAAATAAACTTTTCCAGTCACTTTCTTCCAGTTAAAACTTATCATAGACTTAATAGTTTCAAGACGGTTACATGTATAGACTCCCAAAGACCTTGAAGATATACATAATAGAGGTGCATATAAAAAGGAAATTTCACGCTTAGACTGGATCACGAATGGGGGGGGGGGGGGCCAATAAGCAACAGCATTCAATGTCCCGCTTAGCCTTAGCACTTCCTGATCTGTTTCCTTGCATTATTCGAACAGTGCTTGCATTTGAAGATTACCCCGGCTGGTGTCTTCTAAAACCTGTTCGCTTTAGGGATTATTGAACTAGCGAATATAGCCCACCAGAAGCTGACACTAAAAAAGGCTAAAATTGCATAGCTTATAATGTTCTATTTTTTTGGAATGTTGTATGGACCAGTTAGGGTGGTGTGAATCTTCTCAGGTTCGACAAGTTCTTCAGGTTCGTCTATCGAAATCACGGCGAGGTTACCACAGGATTTCCCTGAGCAATTCAAGCATAGAGCCGAGCATTTGAGCCTACCTGTCAGGTAAGTACATGCCCCCCTGCATTGCTTCTTACGTTTTCAGGCTATGATTTTGAGCAGCTCTTCGTGAGTTGCTACATGTTAGAGGGATAAGGTCGTAGGAGCTCATTTCCCAACCCCAATCGGTAGGGTCCTTCTCTACCCCAAGCCACTTTTGCATTGGCTTGGTTTGGTAACAGCAGACTTTAGATGGTTCGCCGATGGATCTAAAATATCCAAAGGAACTGTGGACAGTCTTCTCGAGCCTGGGTGTTCACGCAACAACTTGCGAGACCGCAATTTATGTCATCAAGTGCTCTGTGCGCAGATGCACAGAGCACTTCCAATAAAGATATTTTCAGACGGCCCAGTGGCTCTAAAAGCCGTTAGGCTCCAGCCACTGCAAGGTATAGAACTGTCAGTTAATGCTGGACATGGAGAGAAAAACTTGCTGACTCTCTGACGGCTGGGAAAGATGCTGAATCTGAATTTATTGGACCAGAACCATCATTTTTTATATCTCCGAATATTGTCAAAACATCAATACACAACTGGGCTGAGAGGGAAGTCCTCCAGCACTGGAAAAAGTTACCAAGATTGGATCACTCGAAGGCTTTCATACAGGATACGTTGGAAAAAGGATCAAAGAACTCTTGGAGCTTAACAGGAAAGAACTGAAATCCTTAATAGATCTACATAATGGGCACTGCAAGCAGTGCAAGCTGAACCGTCTTGGGAAAAACCAACCTTCAGATAACAAACCTTCGGGAGAAACTTTTTCACACCGGAGGACAATGTTCACATTAACAGTAGTCAAGATGGTCACCTTCCTCGGTCGCAGTCGAGGAAAGAGACCTACAGTCTCCCACGGTAGAGAAGTAGGACGAGAGATAGGGGACGACCAGGAGAAATCAAACAAGGGGGTGGTGAAGCAAGTCCCGGGCAGAAGTTTATTTCTCATGCAGGTTGGTCTTGATAATAACAGGGGCATCGAGGTAAACTGATGGAAGGGCTCGAAAGTAATCGGGGATAGTACAGCGGGGCAAAAAAAGCTCGAGATTTGTTATTATGGACGGTTTTTAGACCAGAATAAACAAAAATATATGAAATCGAACAGTTGGGTTCATTTTTATAGTATGAAGATAAAAATAATCAACACTATATCTTTCCTAACCTCGCCTGTGACGGTAGGTAACTATTAATCCGACGTGCAAGTGTAGCAAACTTGACATATTTGACATATCAGACAAAAATATCGCCGAAAAATGTATAGATGTCTCATTTTCCTTCCTACAGTTTCCATGCAATAATTTACTCAGAGACTCGAAAAGCTTGTTACTTTTACTTGTGAATTATTGTGATACGATGCGCGTTACATCGTTTCCAACATTACTAATAATACAAAGTTGCACTCGCTTAAAAATAAAACAGAAAATCTGGACGCAAACGCAAGTTAAAGCATAAAATAATTCAGCCTATCATTAAGTCGTATAATAAATATAATTTTGGAACAAATACTCGTACTGATGCTGGTGTTGCGACTAATCTGACGACCATTCTAATAATAATGGTCTATTTTTACCCGTTCCGATCGATTTAAGATCTTTACAAGACAAGAAAAGTTATAATTGACCAATCGACATCATCACTTTTGCGTTACATAGCTATTCAAAAAAAATTCAACAGAATCACGTAATAATGACGAAACAGTAATGAAGTACATTATGCACTTCCAGTACTCCGTCATAGCTTAAGCCTCAGTGATGGGCCTTGATTTCCATTATAACATCAACAAACGGCAGAAATCAAGGTCTCACAATGGGCTAATTTTGTTAGCATTACATTATCAAGTCGGCATTGTTAAGACAAAAGGAAGACAAACCAAGCACGCCAGGATACTTACAATGATCGTTGTTGTGCCTACGCCAGCGAATTTACCGAAAACCCTCAAAATGGCATCATTTCTCTTATAAAACTGAGAGGAAAATGAATCATTGCAAATCTGCCCGACTCGAAGATACACGAATATTTTCAAACTCGGAGCGTGGCTAAAAATGGAAACATGCATAATATCATACGACTCGTGCTGGTGCCGATGCTGCTGCTGGTGCTGGACTTTTCTTTGGAAATAGCCGCATTTTCCAGGGCAGTATAGGAAAGCCTGGAAGAGGTTCGGTCATTTTCGAAATTGTCTCGCTTTAAGACGGTTTTCAGTAAGTTTGCTTCGATTTAATCGAGGAAATTTTTCCAATTATTGTTAAATGGGTCGAAAAAAGGGGAATTCTAAAATTAAATCGACGATTTTACGCATGCACAGGTGGCTTTGACCTATACTTTATAATGCAACGTTGCCTGATTGATTTTATTATCCTTATTGTTCTCAAAAATCACTTTTCCGGACGTGTTAGCTTGACCAGGCTTCATCACTTTAAGAACAAAATCTCTTTGAATAGAATAACACTCGAAAAGCAAAAGGAATACTCCGGCGCCGTGTTTCATGACAGTTACGACATAAATATGAAATAACAAGAACAAACCCGCGTTTAATACGATCCGGATGGACTCACTACATCAATCCAGGATGTGGATAAGAATGGAAATGACTCAATGCGTCTGTTCCCGATTCGGGCTAGCTAGGGAGGAGAGCCTTGCGATTAATTGCACCTACAGAACGGCAGGATTCACCCTTATGCCGCGTCTGCCAAAGGGGAATCATCTGATCAGAAGAACAAGGTTTATGGATTGGTAATACCGGAAAATGAAGTACCCTTGTCGACTTATTACGTCTGGCAAACGACAACTCGGAATTGCGATCGATTCAATGCATGGCATCAAGAAAAGATACGGTAAGGGCCATCATCTGAACGTGTTAGCTTGATCAGGCTTCATTACTCTAAGTAAGAACAAACATTTTTCTAAACAAACAGGTCTAAAAGCTAACACGACGTTGAACAGATCTCGTAAAGCAAATACTATTGAAGCTTGATCAACCTTCGTGACTCTTACGGGAAGACATTTTCAGGGTTTATTAGCTTGACGTAATCCAAGAACAAACATTTTCTCAAGTCTAACATTTTCAATATCAAACACTTTAAACAGATAACACTCTTAGAAAGTAATCCATTTTTCAGTTGAGGGGATACTTTTCGGGACATGTTAGCTTGATAACCCTTTATTACTCTAAGAACAAACATTTTCTTAGCAGACTTTAAACGCTAACACGCTGGACAGATAACACTCTTGTAAAGCAAACACCGTATTGAAGCTTGAAACTTGATCAAATTTCATGACTTTTAGGAAGAGACATTTTCAAAACGTGTTAGCTCGATGTAATCTAAGAACAAACATTTTTTCAAGTCTAACACTTTCAACACTTTGAATAGATAACACTCTTTGAAAGTAATTCACTTTTTAGAGGAGGGAATACTTTCTGGAGGTGTTAGCTTGATAACCCTTTATTACTCTAAGAACAAACATTTTCTTAGCAAACTGTAATCGCTAACACGTTGAAAAGATAACACTCTTATAAAGCAAACACCTTTTTGAAGCTTGAAGCTTGATCAAATTTCATGACTCTTAGGAAGATACTTTTTCAGGACGTGTTAGATTGACGTAATCCAAAAACCAACATGTTCTCAAGTCTGACACTTTCAACATCTAACATTTTAAACAGATAACACTTTTGAAAAAAGAAACATTTTTCAGAATATAGGGGATGTTTGTTGGGTCACTCTTTATTACTCTAATAACAAACATTTTTCTAAGCAAATGGGTTTAAACGCTATCATTTTTAAGAGATAATATTCTTGTAAAGCAGACACCTTCAACGCCATACAGAGAAATTGTCTTGTTAGTATAAATGCGTCGAGATGCGCCGTCCAGGAAATAATACGGGAATCGATGGCGACGCCCTCCTGCTGCTTTTAAAACTACCCTTATTATTTTAGTAGACTCCCCGGAATCTCATTATTACGACGTATGAGAGCTATAAACATTGCTGAGATATAAAACTGTACAATATTCTAAAATGTTCTAGAACGCTTGATTCCAAAATATTTTAGAATATTCGATTCAAGAATGTTCTAGAATCCCCAGAATGTTTTGAAATACCTACTCCAAAAATTTCCATATGTTCTAGAATGTTCCAGAATGGTGTAGAATGTTCTAGATTACTCTAGAATATTTGAAATAATAAAAACGAAGCAGTTTGTTGTAATACGACCTGAATTGACTCACTACATCGATCCAGGCTGTGGATAAGGACGGAAAAGTGTTTAATAATCTCCATAATATTTTGGAATACTCCAGAAATTTTCAATATGTTCTAGACTGTTCCAGAATGATGTCGAATGTTCTAGATTACTTTCGAATGCACGACATAATAAAAACGAAGCAACTTGCGTTAATACGATCTGGATTGACTCACTACGTCAATCCAGACTGTGGATTAGGACGGAAAAGACTCAATGCGTCTGTTCCCGTTTTGAGCTGGGGACGAGTAGCATCGACTCAATGCATCAAATCAAGGAGAGGGTATGGTAGAAGTCATCTTCTGAACATGGTGGCTTGATCAGAATTTATCACTCTAAGAACAAACATTTTTCTGAACATACAGGTTTAAACGCCAACACGTTGAACAGATAACACTTATGTAAAGCACAAACCTTCAAGCTATACGCTGTTCAATATTCTAGAATGTTCCATTCAAAGATGTTTTAGAACGCTTGATTCAAAAATATTCTAGAATGTTCGAGAATATTTTAAATGTTCTAGAATGTTCAGAAAGCTTTGTAATACTCCAGAAAGCTTCCATATGTTCTAGAATGTTCCAGAATGGCGTGGAATCTTCTAAATTACTATGGAATATTAAAAACGAAGCAACTTGCGTCAATCAGAGCTGTGGATAAGGACGGAAAAGACTCAATGCGTCTGTTCCTGTTTTGAGCTGGAGACGAGTAGCATCGACTCAATGCATTACATCAAGGAGAGGGTCATCTTCTGAACATGTTAGCTTGATCTGGATTCATCATTCTAAAAGCAAACGTTTTTCGAAAAAAACAGGTTTAAACTATAGATAGAAATCGTCTTGTTGGTGCATCGTCAATGTCCTGGGCTTTCGATGTGCCTCTCAAGAATAGATAATACGCGATTCGATGGCGATGTCCTCCTGCCGTTTGCTAAAACTAGCCTTATTATTTTACCAGGCTCCCGGGAATCTCATTACAACGTCCGAGAGCTATAAACATTGTTGAGGTATAACACTGTACAATATTCTGGAATGTTCCATTAAAGAATGTTCTAGAACTCTTGATTCAAAAATATTCTAGGCTGTTCGATTCAAGAATGTTCTAAAATGGTCGGTCGATTCAAAAATATTCTAGAATGATCGAGAATATTCTGAATGTTCTATAATCTCCAGAATGTTTCAACAAACAGGTTGAAACACCAACACTCTTGTAAAGCACGCACCTTCACCGCTATAGAGAGTCTTGTTAGTGCACTACTTATAATCAATGTTCTAGGCTGTCGATGGGCCTCTCAGGAATAAATAATACGCGATTCGATGGCTATGTCCTCCTGCTGTTTGCCAAATCTAACGTTATTATTTTACAAAGCTCCCCGGAATCTCATTACACCGTCCGAGAGCTATAAACATTGTTAAAACTGTACGATATTTTAGAATGTTCGATTCAAAAATGTTCTAGAATGTCCAGAACGTTTTGTAATACTCCGGAGAGTTCCCACATCTTCTAGAATGTTCCAGAATGATGTGGAATGTTCTAGATTACTCTCAAATGCATGAAATAATATAAACAAAACAACTTGCATTCAAGCGACCTGGGTCGACTCACTATGTCACTACGGGGACGAGTAGCATCGACTCAATGCATCTGAGCAATGAGAGGGTATGTAGGGGTCATCTTCTGAACGTGTTTTTTTTATTGAAAAGGCACATGAACTGCAGGGAAATCCCTATGGCGCTCTGGGAGCGGTGCATGAGCGGAGATATCGTTTCACGTTCACTTTGAATTGTTGCAGGTTGTATTCCTCAGGAAACACTTCGCTTGGAATGCTATTCTGGAATGCGGTGTAACGAGCTGAACCTAATAGGGATGAGCTACTGAGGCTCGACGTGTTCCAGGTGAAATAAAACGGGGCACGTCTTTTGAACACTTCCCATAATAGTATAGTGTGAAACAAGTGCGGAAAAGAGAAAATTTCTCACGAGTCACAATTCACACGAGTGTGAAATTTCTTTTCCGCACGTGATACACACAGTACTTTTCCTACGACCACAATTTAACAGATTAATTATAACAAATTTAACACATAAATTATTTTTTCTGACAATGCTCTGCTTTTATGACCTTGTCTCCAATTTATGAAATGTTTATAAGTTGATTCGTATTTTTCTCTCGAAACTACAGGTAACAAATTCAAAGAACACAAACCTGCTTGTTTTCTGACTTCAGGTGGTGTATTTTCTGCTTCAGATTCAGAGGAATTACAATCCATTATAATGATAGGTACCTAACTAAAGATTATTTTTTCAGACTAGGTACCTAGGTCGGTATTATTTTCAATTCTTCTAATAACTTTTTAATATTACTATTATATACTGTTAAATCATTGAATTCTACCGGCAATATTATTATTATTTATTATTAGACTCCGTATAAACTAAAAATAAATGACGTGAGCGTGGAGACGTGGTAGATAATAACAATGATTTAAGAGAGGTTAGTATATCATTGATATGCAACTTCTACACAACGCAGGCGCTGTGAGTCGTCGATTGAAGTTAGTAGAGGACTGTGGTAGAGCGTAGAGGTGTGCGAGTTATTTTCACGATCACGTTTGTGAATTTGATTGAACGCTACCAATGCTGTTATTAGCGATCAACTCGTAAATTTTAATAATTACTGACACAAGAGAATAATGAGTATATTTTATAGTCTTGTCGGGTTTTATGTTATCCCATTTGTGTTTATTTTATTACCTTGAAGCTTTAAATGAATAGTTATTCCATTAACAATAAGTAACAGTTGAGTTCTCAGTTACCGCCCATCACTATTGTTTACATTAAAACTGTACGGAAACGATTTTTGGCTATGCGTTATGTCACTTTGTTGCACAGTTTTGGATACGTAAGAAATCTGCTATAGTTTGCGCACAAAAAACGATGCGCAAAGTATAGTGGTCGTAGGAAAAAATATTTGTAAAACTGGCTCAGCAGGTCAGCTAGTTTTCTTCGATGTTCAAAACTATCTAGATGTTTTGTCAAATCAAATGGCTCTTTTCTGAATGGAGTTAACTGATAACGCTTCATGAACAAACATTTTTACGGCTTTTAGCGCTTGATAAAATCACGGAAACAAAAGCTATTCCACCTTGCTGGCTGCATTTAAGCTAATGCATGAAATCACTCGAGATATAAAAAAATATTCGGTGATTAAATCGTATAAAAATGTTATGGGTTGGTAATTATTGTGACATTTTCTCTCCTCTCGCCCTGTCCTAAACCAACATAATGACATTCCCGCAAGTTCTCCGATTACTCGGACATTGATTAATTTCATTTTAATTTCTGATACGTTATCACTTCCTGTTGCATTGGCGCATTCCTAAACATAAACGAGACAGAATTAGTGTTATTAGCTTCGTTCGCGGATACAATCCAGAACCGGTTCGGAATCAGTTTAGAACTATTCCGGATTGTCGTAGAGCGCATGCCTAAGTGCGAACTGGTTCAGGATTTTATTTCACCGCGAACGAAGCAGGGACCGGATGAGAACTCCGAACTGTCAGATGACGAATGATTCCGTCTAACCCGCAGAGTAAGGACTGAGGCACTAAAAGTTCTTATTTTATGGTCAACAATTAATTCAAAATTTAACCTATATAAAGAATAAACGCTTTGGGCCTTTGTCACAGTATAGTTTATCTATGTATTATGAAAAGATCTTTTGTGTAGCAGTACCTAACCACACAAACCTTTGCGATTGTTTTGTTTTACTGGTATCGGATACGGTAAATTATTTTTATAATGTTAGGTATTTATTTTTATTGTATTATACGTCAATAAATAATTATATTGGAATAAAAAAGTGCGAATCTGAAAGAGGTAAATACTTTGAATAATATCTACTTATTTTATTATACAAATCATCGACATCAGAGCAGAATTACGCATGAGCAGCGGAACCGAACTACTAGTTCCTGAAAAATCCCAGAACTGCTAGAATCGGTTCTGAACCGATAATGAACCGGTTCGATGAGTACCGCGAACGCAGAACTGTTAGTACTGGTTACTAAAAATTCAGAATTTATGCACCGCGAACGCCGGTTTTCTCACTGCGCATACGCAAGAGTTCTGAACCGGTTCAGGACTGTATCCGCGAACGAAGCTAATAATTATTATCAGTCTTCTGAATAATGATCAATCAAACGGGAGCAAATATTTACAATTATTATTGTTAGAAACCACACCCTAACAAAATCACTGTCCCAGGAGAACAATGAATAATAAATAAATATTCAGAGTGGGACGTTCTTAAAATATTCAAAACTAATTAGCGTTAATTTTATTATTTCCCTCTTTTAATTAATTAAATTCTTTTCCTGAATCATTATTCAATCATAGACCACAAAAATAAGAGCCAGACAATGAGATGTCAAAGTTGAAGGTATTATTCATAATTATTATTATCAACCTGATTGAACCTTCGGGAGTGAGAAATTTTGTTCATCTTTTTTAATGTGACCAATTAACTGCGTCTAGAAATAATAACAGGACGATGAGAATTATTGTTCGCGGAAAAAATCAGAGTACTCGCAATTATTGCAAGTAGGTACCCACATTGAGTGAATCATCCGAACCAGAACAGAATCATTCCACTCGAGATCTGAAGTTAGCTACATCACCTTGATTATTAAGCAGTCGAGTTGAATCATCATTTCCTAAGGAACTGATGAGGAAATCAATGCATGCATGAACTTTGTAATTTTTTATTGTGTGTTTATTTAATTTCATTGCCAGATCGTATGGATTGTGTATAAACATTATAAACGGTTATCCTTGTGTAAATATTATCCTTATTAGCATTTTTTTATTATAACCATGTACGAGGAAGAACTGCTCGGAAATATTCCGCCTCCATATGAGGTCAAACAAATTCTGACGCCCTAGACTCCCTCAACAACACTTGTTGAGACAAATCACCCTCTCTGCTGCAATCCAGACTCTGGATCTACATTGTAGCCCAGACACCCATATAAAGACCATATTATATAGAGAAATAAAAAAAAAGAGGAGAATTCATGCAAAAAACAAAGTTTAAGTAGATTTGTCTAAATAAATAGTTTGTAAATATATAAATAAATAAAACTACAAATGTTACTACTAAAGAAAGACGTATATTAACTTATACAGTAATATGTACAAATAATTTATATGTAGAGAGAGATATATAACAATCACCTGCTATTAGGATCTAGAACTAGAACTATAGCACTACTCAGCATCTTGAGAAGGATTGACTCTGCCTGTAAGTTTATCCAAACCACCCTGAGACCTAGAATCATGCAAAATATTAATATCAAAACATCAAATAAATACTGTACGAGGACCGAGTCTTTATACACGGGTAAATTGAAATTATTAAACTGTTTCAATGGGATTGTTTGTAACAATACCCTCAATTAAGTAGGTATCTAAATCGAACTTGACTATGTATAAAGACTCAATATTCGCACGGAATAAAAACAACTTTAATAACTAATACTACAATAATTAGAAATATATTGAACAAACTAGTAGGGTAGTTTACTAGCTCCTAGCTCCAAAAAATAGGATCGCACAAGGCACAAGAGAGGCGTCTTTATAATAATAATAATTATAATCGAGCGAGGCGAGATTATGATTTCAAAGCCTCGGGATGATAGAAAGGCTTCACTTTAGCAGAACAATGTGCTCAAATTGGAGATAAGACCAGAATTTATGCCCCCATGGGACACAAAATGCTGCAAGAACGAGACGACTTTCACGTATTCACGTTCAGCAAGGAAACTGGTCAGTCGAACTCGAACACCTCTGGCATTGAAATCACAACGCACAATGGAATTCGTTTTGTTCATGTTCACCTTTATGTGGTATTATACAGGGTGATACGTAATCCGCTTGTCGCGTTATAATGCATGAGCTTTTTTTGCTTTTATATCTGCAGCTCGACGATATCGAATATGGTGAATAATGGTAAGGAGCAGGTGGGGGGATGTAATGCAGGAGTGAGAACTGAAGAGGCGGAGATGTTATGATAAAGGAAAATGGCGCAAAATCTTAAAATTTTTGAGTTAGTATATCAAAAAGTGACAAATTTGAGCCAAATTGGGCTTTGATTTAACATTTCAGTTCTGATGGTGGTTTTCAAGATTCAAAACAGTTCTTCTTACACCCTCGGCTTCGACTCAAGCGATTTTCCTCTAAACACGTAACGATGTGCAATTTTGGGCCCATAACCTATGTATCGATTCTATTTTTGAAAATTGCTTTATTTTAATTCCAAAAATTGAATTATAAAACCAAAAAGTACGAAATTTGATATAAATTGGATCATAAATTTAAATTAGAAAATTGTAATATTTAAAATTTAAAGAGATTATTTTGAATTTATTCAATTTTTAAATATTTTTTCCAAAAAAATTTACCTGAAAACCAAAAAGTTGCAGATTTTAGCTGAAATTAAAGTTTTGAGAGCTCTGTGTATTTATGCAAGCTCTAAGCTCTGATGGTGCTTTTATTCTGATTCAAATCACGTCTTGGGTAAAATTTTATAATAAAATAATTTTTTTCTGAGTTTTCCCAAAAAAAATTACCTGAAAACCAAAAAGTTGCAGATTTGAGCAGAAATTAGAGTTTTGAGAACTCTGTTGAATTTATGAAATTTCTAAGCTCTGATGGTGCTTTTATGTTGATCGAAACACGTCTTAGACAAAAATATTATTATGATAAAATAATCTTTTTCTGATAGTTTTCCAAAAAAAGTTTACCTGAAACCAAAATGTAGCAGATTTGGGCAGAAATGAGAGTTTTGAGGGTTCTGTTGAATTTATGCAACCTAGAAGCTCTGTTGGTGCTCTTATATGGTGATTCAAAACACGTCTTGGATGAATTTTTATGATAAAATAATTTTTTCTAATAGTTTTCCCAAAAATATTCACCTGAAAATCAAAAAGTTTCAGATTTGAGCAGAAATTAGAGTTTTGATAGCTCTGTTGAATTTATGAAACTTCCGAGCTCTGATGGTGCTTTTATGATGATTGAAACACGTCTTACACAAAAAAATATCATAAAAGAATATTTTTCTGATAGTTTGCCCAAAAAATTTACCTAAAAACCAAAAAGTTGCAGATTTGAGCAGAAATCTGAGTTTTGAGAGTTCTGTTCAATTTATGCAACATCTAAGCTCTGATGGTGCTTTTCTGATGATTCAAAACACGTCTTAGAAAAAATTTTATGATAAAATTTAATTTTTCTTATAGCAGTTTTCCCCAAAAAAAAATTCCTGAAAACCAAAAAGTGGCAGATTTGAGCAGAAATGAGAGTATTGAGGGTTCTGTTGTATTTATGCAACCCTAAGCTCTAACCTCTTTTATGAAAACACGTCTTAGACAATATTTTATGATAAAATTATTTTTCTGAAAGTTTTCCCAAAACAATTTACCTGCAAACCAAAAAGTTGCAGATTTCAGCAGAAAAAAGGAGTTTTGAGGGTTCTCTTTAATTTACGCAGCCTGTAAGCTCAGATGGTGCTTTCATGATGATCAAAACACGCCTTAGATAAAATTTTATGATAAAAAATTTATTTTTCTTGAAGTTTTCTCAAAAAAATTTACCTAAAAACCAATAAGTTGCAGATTTGAGCAGAAATTAGACTTTCGAGAGTTCTGTTGAATTTATGAAACTTCTAAGCTCTGATTGTGGTTTTCATGATTCAAAACACCTACTACTAGACAAAATGAAAAAATAATTTTTCAAATGCTTTCTAAAAAAATTTTCAAAAAATCAATAAATTTGTAGATTTGAAATAGTAAATTGAGTGTTAAATTGAAAAAAAAGTCTTTATTGTGCCAGACTGTATAATATTCGATTATAACGAACATTCGCAGCTTGAGTTAGAGCCGTTATAACCAATGGAGAGTTATAGCCACTCTACTTTTATTTATGTACATAAAACAAATCTATTCTTCATTAGGTCTGATCACAATGGCAGAGCGATTTTTCTTTATCTGTCAATGACAAAAAGGAAACTCTCGAGCTGAGTACCCACCTACCTATCTATCTATGATCAGAATGATAATTGGTAATAATAGGCGAAGAATTTTAATAGTCAAAGCAGTAAAGCATGAGAAAGTTGTTGTTGATCTTTATACCTGTTTAATTGAGTAGGTACCTGGTTTTAGTATAGTAGGTTAATCGATATTCGATATAAAAAAATCACCTAAATGTCGGAAAAAATAATTATTGTAGGATTAGGTAAACAATCCACTCGAAGATAGTTTGAAATACTATTAATTTACATATGTATAAAAGCACGGAATAGAATTTTCGACTAGACGTAGTTTGGAATTAGTAAGTAGTAGCGTAGGGAAAAATTGTAATTATTATTCTTAGGCACCCTTTCATACCTGGCGTTGGGGATTTTATGCAAAATTAGGAAGATACGTTCTTTTGAAAGAATTTTTGACATTAGATCTAAATATTTATCCAAAATATTTTAAGAAACTAAAATTTAGAAACCACAATCCTACACTTACGTTTTTCATAACTTTTAAAACTGTGCCACCAAATGTTTTGCTTATAACTTTTTGGTTCTAATTTTTTGAGCTACTTTTTCATTTTTGATGCCAAATTTTGACTGCGTAAAAAAATGATACCAGAGACATTCGATTTCATGTCCGATTTAGCAGGAAAATCGGCGCGAGAATAATTTTTCAGAAATTTTCACATAAAGCTGTAATTTTAAATTGGTAAAATTAAAAAAAAAGGGATTCTAGAAAATTAGACTCTTATTTATTTATAGCCCGATTTTACTCAAATTTGGCGATGGTGGATTTTTAGGGCTCCTTTTTCATTTTTCAAGTCAAGTTTAGAAAGAATTAAAAGAACAACAGTTTGCGGACGTTTCTAAATCTAAAACAGCCGGAAAAAGCGACTTTACTGGGATTATATCTTTTAGGAGATTTCCAGAATTTAATATTTTGTTTTTATCAAAGATTTGGAATTTTTTACGACATATTAAGTCCACTATACGCATTTGGTACCCTTATTAAAACCACCATCGTAGCTCAAATTTTTTGGGGTCCATAAAGTTCAAAAAGGGCGTCAAAACCATTTTTTTATGGCACGATTTTCTTCATATTTGGTTCCAGTGACTTAACTGACCTAATTTTTTTCATTTTTGATCCAAAATTTGTACCAAAGTTATTGATACTATTAAAAAAAATGGATAGATAGAAGTGAGCCGATTCGATTTCATGCCCGATTTACCCTATAAACAAATTTTCAAAAAAATTGTAGGGATTAGTATTTTTCATAGTTTTCTGGTTTTTTCAGTTTTCACAGATTTTACAGAATCTTTGGAATGCGGGCTCTTCTTTTAAAAATGGGATCTATTTTTTTAATTTTTGAAAACGATTTTACTGAAATTCGGTGCTGATGAATTTTTTGAGCTCCTTTTTTCATTTTTTAAGTCAAATTTTGGCAGAAATTCACAGAACAAAAGTTTCACGGAAGTCTCTTAGTCTCCAGAAGAAACGAAGGAGGATTGAGCCCATAAATTTTATGAAAATGGGCTCATATTTTTATTTATGGCCCATTTTTATTCAAATTCGGTGCTGATGGATTTTTAGAGCCCCTTTTTTCATTTTTAAGTCAAATTTTGGCAGAAATTAACAGAACAAAAGTTTCACGGAAGTCCAATACCTCCAGAAGGAGCGAATGAGGATTGAGAACATAAATTTTATAAAAATGGGATCATTTTTTTATTTATGAGCCGATATAACTCGAATTCGGTGCTGATGGACTTTTTGGGTTCCTTTTTCAATTTTTCTAATCAAATTTAGGCACAAATTCACAGAACAAACGTTTCACGGTTGTCTCTGAATCTAATACCACCACCTCCAGAAGAAGCGAGTTACTGATGATTGAATTGTTGAGAAATTTTCAGAAAAATTTACGAATTCACTATTAGCGCGTTTTGTCCCCTAACTACAACCACCATCAGAGCTCAAATATTTTTGCCGCTCATAGAGTTCAAAAAAGGGCTTCATAACATTTCTTTATTTCTTTGGCACGATTTTCTTCATATTTTGTTCCAGTGACTTATTTGAACTAGTTTTTTTTTTCACATTTGTGATCTCAAATTTTGAGAAATAGTTAATAGGGTAAAGTTATTGGTACTATTTCAAAAATCGATTTCATGACCGATTTACTCTACAAATAATTTTTCAGACAAATAGGCGCAAGAATAATTTTTTTCGGAAATATCTGAATCTTTGAAAACTGGTAAAATTAAAAAATTTTACGAATTTTCTAATTTATGAGAAGATTTTACTTAAATTCTTAATTTTTTATCTTATTTTCTTCGTTTTTGAACTCAAATCTGACTGAAAATAACAAGCCGAAAGTGATTTTCATTATTTTCAAAAAAAAGGTCAAAATTTTGAACGAAAATTTGGAAAAAAACGACTAAAAATGGAATAAATCTATCTGGAATCGGCTATTTTGTCATTTTGGTAAAATGTTTCGAATCTTGAAAATAATCCTCAGAGCTGAGATTTTGGATATTGCATTACCCCGAGATTACTCCCCTCAATTTTTTTTATATACAGGGTGTTAGTTAAGTACGGGGCCAAACTCCAAGGGGTGCTTCCTTGAGTGATTTTAGGAAGAAAAGTTCAAATAAACATGGGTCCGAAAATGCATATTTTTCAAGATACAGGGTGTCAAACTTAAAAAAAAAATTCGAATGTTCGTGAATATCTCTAAACTCTTTCAATCAATTTTGTTGAAATTTGGCAGTTCTGTTTGTAATAACAAGAGAGTAATTTAGCCCCAATTAGATTAAAATTATTAATTCCAGTGGCGTCCCGGAAGACAGTCTAACTAATATTTTGGATTAAAAAATTGAGCGCCACTGACTTTTTTTTAATTTTGTATTTTTTTCGAATTAAGCAACTAGAAATACAACTATTTTATCTCTTGAGTTTTTTTCATATCTTGTTTTGTTTTAGAGAATTTTTTGACACCCTGTATCTTGAAAAATATGCATTTTCGAACCCATGTTTACTTGAACTTTTCTTCTTAAAATCACTCAAGGAAGCACCCCTTAGAATTTGGCCCCGTACACCCTGTATAGTCCAACCTTAGCTCAAATTCATTGATTATGAACTTTTGAACCCTTTTTGGAAAAGATAATATAATAAAGAAAATAAATGTCCAAAACCGCGACTAAAAAAATAATTTTTGCTCCAATTCTACCGAATTTTGATACACAAGGACTTGACTTTTTTTATCCAAATCGTCATCTTCACGTGTCGCTAAGCATATAAACCTCAGAACTTTAATAATAATTTAAGGAGTGAAAACGACACAACCCTAATGGTATGGTGAAGACTCATCAGTCTGACATATACCATCACCAGCAGAGGAGTGTGTCGAACAGAAAGAAAACCAATCTACATAAATAAATTGATTTGTTGTTCAATAAACGGATTAGTATTATTGATATCATTTTTATTGTATCAATTTATTGTTTCTAAGAAAATGAGGTAAAACAACCTCCTGGGCAAAATTACCACCTCGGACTTATTCGAAACGCCCTGTATTTGATTGTAAAACAAATGTCAGATCGCAGACGCTGATAAGGACGCCTTGTACAGGTACAGTAAACGCAATTGCGCCAACATTGAAAAACATTTCATTAACCCAACATTGAAACCTGAGCTCATTAAGGAAGAACTGCTTGCAATGCCAAACAGAAGGCCACTCATTAGCAATCTGCAGTTCTCACGCCATAATTTGCTTTGTTATCGGATTGAGAACACGCACCTAAATGGTGTTTAATTTTTTCGTTTAATTTTACTTTTTATCGCCACTTTCTATGTATACAGCAGCTCTTTAAATTCTCCAAATCGCGTTTAAATTAGGTGAACGTCTAATTTTATTGACGATTGGATGGAAATAAAATTTTCTATTCAAGGAGCTTATTACGATTATATAAACGGGACAGTGTATATTATTATACTCATCTGGGAGACAATTTAAGGACCTTTAATTTGAAACCAAACACGGTTTGTTTATTTAAACCACAACCGATGAAGAAGTAAAATTCTACTAATCAATTATCTTTCTGAATATGTTTAATAATATACAGGTGTCCCATAGTGTGAGTAAAAAATAAAAGGAAAAATACTCACGCAATGCTATCAATGATATTCTGTAACCCATTGTTCTTCTTCACCATGTAACTAGGCAGTGTCGAAATATAATCGTTCGCTTGTTCATGGTAAGCCCCGTACATCCCTCTCAATTGTCCATAAGCGACCTTCTTGATGAGATCCCTTTTCTGAGCCTCGCTCAAAGGCTCCGAAGTCTTCACGTTGGTCTCACTGGGCAGCTTCGAGTTTTTCGGTAACGTAGCGTAAGTGAATCCGTTACCATTATTTTGGGGGCCACTCTTCCTTAAAGTTTGCGTGCCAGCTGCTCTCTTGATTTCTGGCCTTGGAGGTAGAGGTAAGTTTGGCCTTGGAGGTGGAGGTGTAGGTATGTCTGACATCGTTGGTGGAAGCGGTGGTGGTGGAGGTGGTCCCGATGGTGGTGCTGATGGTGCTGATGGTGCTGATGAAGGTTCGTCCGCGAAACTTGGTGGCGGCGGTGGTGGCGCTGGTGGGGTGGAAGAATATTGCTCGAATTGTTTGTTACTACTGTTTAGTAAAATTACATGTTGCGAAGTAACTTTTTTAGTATCTTTCGGTTCCGGTTTTAGATCATCGCTCAGCATACGATGAATTTTTTGGAATTGTGAGTCATTTTTCTCGATTCTTGTTTCATAATTACTGACGCCGTTACTCTTCCTGGGGGATTTGGAGAAATCTACAGAGTCGCTAGTGTTATTATTGTTATTATTATTAGCCTGTTTAGTTTCGAACGCATTGATCTTATTTTTAATGCTATTTGATCTTAGATTTTTCTTCGGGATTACCACCTCAACTTGTTGAAACTTCTTCGCCAGATTTGAGACTTTCTCAGCTTCTGGATTTTTTATCTCTATGTACACTTCGGTTTTTATTGTTTTATTGTTATTATTATTATTATTGTTACCGTTTGTTGGTGGTGGTTTATTTTTGGGCTGATTATTCTGATTCAAACTTTCAAAAAACTGCGTCTTCACTGAAGAGAACTTCTTGTTCCGGTAGCTCTCCAAATAATCGTTGTAAGAAGAACAAACGGGCTTGGTGTTGGGGTTGCTGTTATTATGATGGTCACTGGTGGAATTGTCGGAGTTTACACTGGAAAAAGAGCTTTTCCGAGAGCGATTGGAAAAGTTCTTGACCGAAAACCCGCTGTCGGTGGACGATACGCTGACCTGATCATCTTTTTTAACGGTCGACTTGTTGTAATTGTCTAGGAAGTTCACGTACTCTTTATACTCGGGCCTTCTGGAGCTGGAGCTTAAGTTCGACATGATTCCTCCGAGCACCGGCTTTTTGCGCGAGTTGAAAGTGAAACTGAAACCGTTTCGTTCAAACTTCAAACGATCGACGCAACGACCGGTGGAACTGCTGAACTAAAACTGGATTTGTAAATGGAATTCTCGGTGATATCATACAGAGTGTTCGGTTTGTGGTGGGGCAAAGGTTTTATCATAGATCTATCTTATATACTAAGTTATGTGTTATGCTTATGCCACCCAGAAACATGCTTTGTTTAGTAAAATCTACCTATCTTTTCTAATATGTTATATATGTTTTATTTATGTACTTACTCGTCGTAATACATACATAGGTATCTACTGATAGGTAGATGTTATTAAATACATACCTAATATTAAATAAATACATATAACGAAAATGTAACCATCTAAGTTAGGTATTACTCCCATAATCTAATATAGTGATTTAATTACTTTTGAATTTTTTTTGGTATTATTATGACAAGAAACCTCAAGAAGGTATTTTTTAATTTAATTCAAGCTAGGATTTTTTTGATAATTCACCATCCATTTTCGGCGATTTTTTCAAAAACCAAGAAAGTTGATCAGGAACAATTTCACCCCTGAACTGAGACACCCTTTTTTATAAATGCAGACATGCCTCACCCTCTCACTCACCCCCAACTACCCCTACTTTGAAATTTAAAACAGCACCCCCTATCTCTAGTTACGTCACTTTAAAAGGAATTTCCTTATTAGATTATTAAAATATATTCATAATCTAAGAGAATTTCAGTAGACCTACAAAAGGGCGTTTCGTATTTTGAATTCGATTCATTTTTACGGAAGTTATAAACAAGTGAAAATCACAATTTTCCATTTTTAAAGCAGCCTTTGCCTTGATATGTGATATCCGATTGTGTTGATGAAATGTTTATTATACATCCAGGGTGATCAAAAATCTAATATTTAATTTTTATCACCCTGTATAAGCATTTCATCCACACAATAGGATATCACATATTATATCAAGGTAGAAGCTGCTTTGAAAATGAAAAATTGTGATTTTCCGAATCATTTTCACTTGTTTATAACTTCCGTAAAAATGAATTAATTTCAAAATATGAAGCACCATTGGTATTTCTATTGAATTTCCCTTTAAAATTAAAAATCATGAAGTAGGGGTGACTTTTACTTAAATTCAAAAATAGGGGTGGTTAGGGGTGGAAGGGTGAAACCTAAAATTCGTTAGATACAATTTTTAACTTCCCCGTGATATCTAAATCGACCGTTTTTTTTTTTTCAAAAATATCATTTCAACATAGTAAAATGGTGTGTCAGGAATTTCGGGTTCGATTCCCAATCTACATCACTTTTGTGTTTGTGTGATAATTTTCATAGCCCGTGATTATATTGAAAATAAATAGAAATTGTATAAATTATGCCAAACAGTATTTAAAACTAATAATTAGCTAAAATAATGCACTGTGTTTAGGTTACAAAAAATTTAAACAGCTCCCTTGCTGCAAAGGCGCCAAAAAATTGAGAATTTTTGGGCGCAAAATTAAAATTTTGGGCCAATTCAAATTCAAACCAAATCAAGTTTTACGGTAAACAATTTTACACACGCACAATTGTAAATTGTGCGTGAAATTACATTCTGTGTAAAAAGGTATAAAAATTGGGGTTTATGCATGTAAAAAATCCCACAAATAGCTTACAATGAATCCAGAATATTATGTTTAGGGTCAAAATAATTTAAAAAACCTCCATTAAAAGCTGCCAAAAATGTAATTTGATGTAAAATGGTGTCAAAATTGGGCTTCTTGTTGTAAACGCTTGAAATACTTCCAAAATGTGTTTAGGGTCTAGGGTCAGAATTATAGAAATAACTTGTATAGGGCGCCAAAATTGAATTGTACTGTAAAAAAATACAATTTGCTGTAAAATAGTGTCAAATTTTGGGCTTCTTGTTGTAAATTGATGTCAAAGTGGGGCTTCTTATTGTTGTAAAAATGCCACAAATTGCTTGAAATAGTTACAAAATGTGTTTAGGGTCAAAATAATAAAATTAATAAAAATAACTTATATAACAGGGCTCCCAATAAACTTAATTCTACTGTAAAAAATTGCATTTTGTGCGTAAAATATTGTCAAAATTGGACTTTATATTGTAAAAAATCTCAAAAATCGTTTGAAATAATTCCAAAATGTGTTTAGGGTCAAAATAATTGAAATGACTTGCATAGGGCGCTAAAATTGATTTTTACTGTAAAAAATTGCCATTTTTTGTAAAATGGTTTCAAATTGGGGCTTCTTGATGTAAGCAGCCATGCCACAAATCGCTTAAAATAGTTCCAAAATATGTTTAGGGTCAAAATAATAAAAATAACTTGCATAACAGGGCGCTCAAACTTAATTCCACTGTAAAAAATACACTTTATGCGTAAAATATCGTCAAAATCAATTTGTTGTAAAATGGTATCAAATTTGGGCTTCTTGTTGTAAATTGGTGTCAAATTGGGGTTCCTTGTTGTTAAACATGTCACAAATCGCTTGAAATAGTTCCAAAATGTGATTAGGGTCAAAATAATAAAAATAACTGGCAGAAACTGCATTTTGTGCTTAAAGTATTATCAAAATTGGGCTTCATATTGTAAAATATTCCACAAATTGCTTGAAATAGTTCTAAAATGTGTTTATGGTCAAAATAATCAAAATAACTTGGTTAAAATGGCACTCAAACTGGATTTTAGTGTAAAAAATGGAATTTGGTGTAAAATGGTGTCAAATATGGGCTTCTTGTTGTAAATTGGTGTCAAATGGGGACTTCTTGTTGTAAAACATGCCACAAATTGCTTGAAATAGTTCCAAAATGGGTTTGGGCTCAAAATAATAAAAATTACTTGCTTAAAAGGCCGCCCAAATTTAATTTTACTGTAAAAAATTGCATTTTGTTTGTAAAATATTGTCAAAATTGGGTCTTATATTGTAAAATATCCCAAAAATAGCTTGAAATAGTTCCCAATTGTATTTAGGGTCTAAATAATTAAAATAACTTTCATAGAAGGATGCCTAAACTGAATTTTACTATAAAAAATTGTACTTGTGCGTAAAATATTGTCAAAATTGCGGGCTTCGTATTGCAATAAAGTATCTCACGAATAGCTTAAAATGGGTCCACACTATGTTTAGTGTCAAAATTGCAAAAACAACTAACTTGCATAAAAGAATACTCAAATTGAATTTTTCGAGGTAAATTTGTGCGTTAGGCGTAAAAGGGTTCATGACAATTATGTCAAGATGTGCTAATTATATAAATGCGCATTAAACTACATCCAGGGTCAAAATAAGACAAATAGCTTACGCAAAATTTGCTGAAACCGAATCAGTTTTTACGGTAAAAATTGGAAATTATGCGTGAAATTACGTTCTGTGTAAAAGGGTGTTAAATTTGAGATTCATGTTGTAAAATATCCCACGAATCGCTTGTAATGGTCCAAAATGTGTTAAGGGTCCAAATAATTTAAATAACTTTTCAAAAAAAGGGTGCCCAAACTGAAATTTATTTTAGCTAAATTTTGCGCATTGTGCGTAAAAGGGTGCGTAAAAATTATGTCACAAGTGCTAATTGCATAAATAATGGGCTTAAATTTTTTTTTATTATGAAATTAACCCAAACAGCTTGCAAAAGAATTAGTTGTCCAAAGTCACGATTAAAAAATCGTACATGTTGCGCAGAGAAATTAAAAATTGTGCGCTTTGGTTTCAGAAATAACACTCATTTTGTGTAAGAGTGTCAAAATTGGGCTTTATGTTGTAAAAAATCTCACTAATAACATTAAAGGATCCAAAATAATTGAAATAATTGCATAAATGGGCGCCCAAAATAATTTTTACTGTATATAATACTCGCCTAACTTCTAGCTTGTGTGAGAGGGTGCCCAACGTGGGTTTAATGGTAAAAAAAGTAGCCAAATTGAAAAAGGGGGGCGCGAAAGGGTTCAAAATTGTGAATTGTAAGTTTCAAAAAGCGCAAATTCCAAAAAGACAATAGAATTTTGTGAAAAATAAGTAAGGGCTCCTAAAATGGGTGTCATAATTATTGTGCATCCGTTTTGATTTACATCAGTAACATCGGAAATGGCGTAGAGGAAAAAACGAAAAAAATTGGCTTTGTGTTAGAAAAAATGGCAGAAATCCCTTTAAATGTCGCAAAATGTTTTCCCTGAAATGAAAATAACACAAAGCGCTCGAACTGAGTTTTATGTCAGAAAAACTGATCGTGCGTAAGAAGGCCTCAAGATTAAACGACGTGCAAAGTTGCATGAAGGGCTGAAATTTCGAAAAATTGAACCCAAGCTATGTCTAGTTTAAAAATAACTCAAATAGCTTGCATAAAAGAGCGCCCAAACTAAGTGTTATGGTAAAAAATAATTCACATTGCGTTATTATAGCAGGAAGTGCCAAAATTTTGGATGATTGTTAAACTGATTTTGACTAGAACATTTTACTTTAACGTAATAACATTAACGGACAGTCGAATAAAAAATTATTCGATTAAAATCGTTTCTTATCTCAAAATATTGTCAAAATTTTGACACACCCTACTGCATGTAAGACGGAACAACCGCGTAGCTTTCTTTATTTGAAAGCGCCTCGTCGAGTATTTATTTTATTAGTAAATGGCATGGGAAATTATTGAGACATGGTACGTGGTTGAGTGTGCAATGCATAATATGCAAAAATGACTCATAAGTCATAAGTCACAGGTGGACACCACGGACAGAGTCATACCTACCACAACGTAACTGGACAAGCGACCACTCCCAGACATCGATACATAAATTGCGAACCGAGCCGCTAATGTTAGTATCGATAAATTATAATAATAATAATAAAGATAAAGACCCCCGACTCCAGACTGCACAAATTGCCCATTTCCGTTTCCGCGGAAGAATTCCACGAACGAAATTCCTGAAGCTTTCACTGGTCTGCTAGACGGCGGATGACGAGACGGACGATTGTTGAACTGGTTGACTCGATTATTCCCACCTGGATTCACAATGGAATGAACGGAATTCCCTTCCCTCCATTCAAGATTCAAGATTAAGATATGCCATTTCCTATCCTTCATTCATCATTCCTTTAGTGTGATTATATTGTGCTAAAAGTTTATGGTAAGGGTTGGTTGCCTTTTAAGAATCTCCTATTTTTGGCTACCTGTTTATTTCCTATTTCTTTGGATATAATTATTCGGGAATAAATTGGACAAGCCTGACCGGAAATATTAATTTGAGTCAGACTCGGGACGGGAAGTAACGGGATTAGATCGGGAAGTAATAAAGCCAGGATTTCTTATTCGCTAAAATGTCACATCTCTTTTAGCCTGTCTCTGGGTGAGTAGGCCACTATGATAGGTACGTCGATTCCAACACCTATTCACTCATTCCAGTCGATTGTTCACTCATGTGCGTCATGAAGTTGGCACCCAAAAGCTCGAAAACCGGATACATTTCTTACAATTCTGGAAAAATTACTTCTTTCTACAGGAGTTCTAGAACACTTTTTCAAAGTTTCTTCAAAGTTCAAACTTTCTCAAAGAACGCTCAAAGTTTCTCAAAAGTTTGGGGCGGTAACTTTTAGACGGCACTCTTGTTACTACGAAAAAAGTTTGAATAAAAGTTCTGGAGATTTCGGTTTTTCTTAGTATTGAGAGGGCTTTTGGAAATCCCTTCTTCCACTGCTAACACAGCAGGCTTGGTATGATGACACCACAACCTGAGCTCTCCGATGGAAGGCAACGAGAGTTCAAGCAACCATGTTTTGGGGAGACTTTGAGGCTCACAGTTTCCAAAGGGTTTAGTTTAGAGAGAGACACTAAAAACAAGACACCTCCACTGTGACCAAGTGTCTATTGTGGCTCACACCTAAGTGCTTTACATCCATTCCAGCAGGCCACTGCTTTTAAAAAGCTAATGACCTTAGATGGTGTGAATGTATCCAGGTCTCTTGGAGAGAGAAGTACTCTTTCGAACGTTGAGTGTCTGTTCTTCCCCCAGCTGCATAGAACATTCTCTGCTGTTTCTACATCCTCCAGACACAGGCGACATTCTGCGTTATCGGCTAGATTCATATCCTGTGTAAGTGGTGGTTCACTTTACAGTGTCCTGTGTATAGGCCTATCAGGGCCCTTAGGTCAGTCCTTTTGAGCTCCAGTAGCTTTTTGGCTCTGTTTCTCGATGGTCCCTCAATGAAGGTCTTAGAGTGAGTTAATCCTGGTAGACTTTGCCAGTACCGAAGTACCTTATTTTCCGCCCAGGTGTCTATTGTTGTTTTGGCAATATTTGAGGATATGCCAACAACCGGTTCTGGTCCTGTAAATTTGGATTCGGTTCCTCTTCTGGCCAGAGAGTCGGCTATTTCGTTCTCTATATATCCAGCATGGCCCGGAATCCACACCAGAGTCAAGTTATTGTTTTTAGCTATCTCATTGAGTGCTGCTGTTTGATTGTTCCATAGTACTTTGGAGTTGCAACGAATATGGAGCAAAGGGCTTTCAGGGCCGCTTGGCTATCTGAGAAGATTTTTATATGTGTTGCGTACTGACCCAGACTTGCAAAGAATTCTCTTCTTGGCCCAGCGTCGTACGCTCCGGATCCAACTCCCGTTGGGGTCTTTGAACTGTTGGTGAACCACGTGAGGTCTGCTTTGTGGTGCTCATTGCTCCACTGATCGCCAGGCATGCTTGTCTTTTCAGACTTGACAGCTTCATTTTGGCCAAGGCTTCTAAGCCTTTGTACCACCAAGCTACACAGCCATATGCGATCATTGGCCTAATGATCGTTACATATATCCAGTGTATTTGCTTGGGACCAGTGCCCCAAGTTCTTCCACAGAGCTTTTTGCAACTCCATAGGGAGAGCTTTGCTGTGTGGATAATCTTTTCCAGATGGGAGTTCCATAGTAGCTTCCTATCAGTGTCACCTAGATATTTAGCCTCCTTCGTAAATGGTATAACTACTCCTTGAAGAGTAGCTGATGTAAGGTCTTCCAGGCTTTTACGTCTAGTGAATGGTGCTATAACAGTTTTGCGAGGATTTACAGACATCTACTCCCTCTCGCACCACTGATACGTGACTTGAAGAACTTCCTGAAGGACATTAGATATTGTCTTCTCGGAGTTTCCTTTGATCATTATGACGTCATCCGTATATGTTTGAATATCAACTCTCCATAAGGAGAGGATCGCCAGCAGAGGTCGTCTACAAGAAGGGTCAATAGTAGGGGGGAGAGTACTCCTCCCCGCGGACACCCTCTCCCCGGCCTGAAACTGACTTCAACTCCCTCCATCGAGGTCGTTATCATTCTACTATCTAGCATATTACGGATCCAGCCGTTTATGACCGGTTCTATTCCTCTGGAAACTGCTGCTTCATACAGTGAGTTTGGTAATGCATTGTTAAACGCTTCTTCTATGTCGAGGAAGACTCTTCCAAAGAGTGATCACAGGGTGGAGTTATCTCCACTGCTGCAGGACTTAGTTAACATGGAAAAATGAATGGGTCAGAACCCATGCAAGGACATGGGAGGAATGGTACCAGAGGGCTAAGTTGCAGGTTAGATGGAAATCATCCTTAATGCAAAAGTTACCTAGAAAATTCACCAGCTAAAGGTCATTTGGTAAAACATGGGATTTTGAACCATGCATGGTTATATTTCGTCGTGGTTAGATCCATACGGTTATTTGGTCTGGAGGTCCATAGTCAACCAGAGACAATAAGCCACTATGATACTTCAAGGTGTAGAAATGGAAAGACTCGCATGCCTAGGGCTTAATTTGAACCATCTTCATCAATGGTAGGATTGGAGACCATAAAGATAGCGAAAAGTGACTTCCGTGGCCTAGTGGTTCTCCGCTGGCTCACGAAGCCATAGATCGCGGGTTCGAAACTCACCTCGGCCCGCTTTACTTTTCAGATTCATTTTCGAATGTCTGTGAAAAGTAAAACAAGCGATCGAACGTTTAAATGGCAAATTATATAATTTAAAGTGTGTGTGGCTAAAGAGTTCGTCTCAAAGCCAAATTACCAGAGTGGAGCGACTATGTCTTACCTACACAGTTAAGACCGATGCTCCCTCTTTTTATAAAAAAAAAAAAAAAAAGATAGCGAAAACAGTTTTTGCTCATTTTTTGTTTGGCGATAGTTTTACTTTTTCTACTCATCTCATAGGACTCTTTACACGCCACTCGACGTTAGAACAACAAAAAATTTAATTGTCCTATATGAGAGTTGAGAGGTGAAGCGTGAACAATAGACATTTTTTTAAGGATCCTATTGTCGAATAACTTTCGGGTGCTGACTTCACACAACAATCCGATCGTTCCCATTAACCCACTCAACTTTGACCAGCGTTGAATGGCAGTGGAGGTGAAAACGCAGGTAACTTGAATCGAAGTAGAGGTACCTATTATTAAAACAGATGACGATGTTTCGAGTAATTTTTGATGGGTATATCTCGAAGCCCAATCAATGATCTGATGAGTCATACCCACTGTGTTATGTAAATATGCGATGGCTCATTGTTGTTATGAGTGTTTTGACATGACGCTCGAGAGAATTGTTTGCATGGACGGGTGTTTATGGAATTATGTATAAAATTGTTTACAATTTACGCGAGATTAGTTTGTTGTTAGTCGTTGCTGCTGATTTGGATAACAAATGATGATTAATTCGCCATTTTTATTGTTCTTTCAAGAAGATTGATGGAATTTATCTTGCTGGAGTATACAATTTCCTGTATCAGTAATAATTATTCTTGGAAAAAAAAGTAACATATATCTCCACGGAGTTTTTAAGGGAAAATTAAAAAAACGAATAAGAAATAAATTTGTGTTTTTTTGAAGAGACAAACTATATTAACCAGACCCTGTGTAGCCTCTAAATCATTGCAGCTGATGGTCAAAATTTTTTGAACATTTCTTGCAGAAAAAAATTAGTAATCTCTCATCTCTCGAGTAATCAAAAAAATAAAAAAATAAATCTTCCGTTAAAAAAAAAGTTTATGGGAGATCAGCTGGGCTCATAAGTGAGACAGACATCTATATCCGTAAAGTAGATTGAATATTTTTGGATTAGACCACGATCGAGCTCAAGTAATATCTGTTTATGCGTGTTACTTCTCCTAACATGTTTATGTTTATATTATCTTCCTATAATGTATTTATTTACCTTGTTATCTAATATGTTTACTTTGTGTGTTAGTAATCAAAATCAATACAAAAACATGTTCGTCTACACCTTGCTATACTTTAAAACAATAATTTGAATGAACACCCGACAACATCTCATTTGTGCGGTAAAGTGTTGTCAACTAAAAAAAAAGAAGACAGCGTGACAACTGACAGTTCGAGGTTATTAAAATTAAAGTACGAATCGAAAAGGCAACCCGTTTTTATTGTTGAGTTGAAGAATATTATAAAAGTAATGAAGTTTTGGCACCTTTACAAAATGTCAAAATGTGGAGATTTTATTTCAAAAATTCCAGGAGACTTTAGCCTTCAATACTGGCGCTGTATGAACGAAATTCAGCCTCATTTATGAAAAACGGACATTTATAAATTTTCAAAAAGGCGACCATGAAAGCTGTTGGGGCCGGATATTTTATTTCATAGGAACCCTAAATTTTATGAAACAATAAAAGACTGCTAGAATTTTGGAGCAGCCTTTATATTCTCTGAAAATACCAAATAACTAAATTTAATGTAATTACCATTTTATTGAAAAAATAAATAAAAACAAAATGGTTTCAAAAACAACCGACAACACTGCTGTACCTATGTGTATTATTGGTTGCATAAGCTATTTGTTTTATAAAACAAATCGCTTATATATATTATATATATTTTACGCTTAAATATATTTACGATCGAAGCAATAATTCATCAAAGCAGCTTCTTCATTTTAAAGAAATTTAAGCAGAAAGTTTCAAACTTCTGACAATTTTGAAAATATTTTTGTTCAGATTTAAAAACTGATCTTGTATCATCAACTGGGCAACGCTGCTACATGTGTATTATTGGTTGAATAAAAGCGATTTTTTTTATTTCAAATGAAAACAATAATAATACGTCCAAACAGCTTCCTAATTCAAATTTCCTCATTAAAGAGGCAATTTGAGCAAAAAGCCTTCAAACTTCTTTAGAATTTTCGCCTATTTCGAATCTTTCTTGTTCAGTCTTCAAGGAAAATTGATATTGCCTGATCAACCGGCAACACTGCTATGTGTATTATTGGTTGCATAAGCGATTTATTTTATTTTAGATCAAAGCAATAATACTTCGAGCCAGCAGCCTTTCATTAAAAAGGAAAGTTGAGCAAAATACTTCAAACCTCTGCATATAGTTTTCCAATATTTCTTGTTCAACTTTCAAGAAATATTGACTTAGCATCATGAACCGGCAACACTGCTACTTTGTATTATTGGTTGCATAAGTGATTTGTTTTATTTCAAATCGAAGCAACCAGTCATCAAAGCAGCTGCCATTAAAAAGGAAAGTTGAGCTAAAAACTTCAAAACTTCAGAGTTTTCGCGTTTTCAATTTTTTTTTTTTTGTTCAGCCTTCAAAAAAATTGACCTTGCATCATCAACCGGCGACACAGTGCTACATCTATTATTGGTTGCATAAAGCGCTTTGTTTGATTTCAAGTGAATCAGAATTTTCGCGTTTTCAATTTTTTATTTTGTTCAGCCTTCAAAAGAATTGACCTTGCATCATCAACCGGCAACACTGCTACGTGTATTATTGGTTGCATAAGCGCTTTGTTTTGTTTTATTTCAAGCTGAAGCAGCTTCCATTAAAAAGCAAAGTTGAGCTAAAAACTTCAAACCTCTTCAGAATTTTCGCGTTTTCAATTTTTTATTTTGTTCAGCCTTCAAAAAAATTGACCTTGCATCATCAACCGGCAACACTGCTACGTGTATTATTGGTTGCATAAGCGCTTTGTTTTGTTTTATTTCAAGCTGAAGCAGCTTCCATTAAAAAGCCAAGTTGAGCTAAAAACTTCAGACCTCTTCAGAATTTTCGCGTTTTCAATTTTTTATTTTATTGAGCCTTCAAAAAAATTGACCTTGCGTCATCAACCGGCAACACTGCTACGTGTATTATTGGTTGCATAAGCGCTTTGTTTTATTTCAAGTTGAATCAGCTTCAATTAAAAAAGAAAGTTGAGCTAAAAACTTCAAAATCCTTCAGAATTTTCGCGTTTTCAATTTTTTTTGTTCAACCTTCAAGAAAATTGACCTTGCGTCATCAACCGGTATTATTGGTTGCATAAGCGCTTTGTTTTATTTCAAGTTGAAGCAGCTTCCATTAAAAAGGAAAGTTGAGCTAAAAACTTCAAAACCCTTCAGAATTTTCGCGTTTTCATTTTTTTTTTGTTCAGCCTTCAAAAAAATTGACCTTGCGTCATCAACCGGCAACACTGCTACGTGTATTATTGGTTGCATAAGCGCTTTGTTTTATTTCAAGTTGAAGCAGCGTCCATTAAAAAGTAAAGTTGAGCTAAAAACTTCAAAACTTCAGAATTTTTGCGTTTTCAATTTTTTTTTTTTTGTTCAGCTTTCAAGAAAATTGACCTTGCATCATCAACCGGCAAAACACAAACGTGTTTTATTGGTTGCATACGCGCTTTGTTTTATTTCATGTTGAAGAAGCTTCCATTAAAAAGGAAAGTTGAGCTAAAAACTTCAAACCTCTTCAGAATTTTTGGCGTTTCGAATCTTTCTTGTTCAGCCTGTCAGGAAAATTGATCTTGAATCGTCCACCGGCAACAATGCTAAGTAGATGTATTAATGGTTGCATAAGCCACAGTGAGTGGCTTATGAGAGGGAAACATCACGAGTCCGCAGGACGAGTGTAGCGTTTTCTTTTACACCGTTGACCATGACAGCATGTTATTTTCGCGGGGTATTTTTGCGATTAAGCATACGTTAACGTAAAATGCATTCATTACTCGCATGACAAAAATTATGTCACACCTGGGATATATCCCAACGCGCGCATACTAACCGCGTGTTCCCCTTATATAAGACTCATTAACGATTAATGAGATTGTTACAAAAATTTATGATGAAACGTGACTGACGACCGTAAACCTTGTCTTTTCCTTGTTTATATATTTTCCTGGACGCTGATGTCTCATTTTTCTCGCCTTAAATTAGAAATCAGAAAGAAAAACACGGGAATAACGATTTTCATCGAATAAATCTGTCAAATTAACGGGTGGTTGGAGTTATAAAATGTGAAAATCTCCATAAACTTGTTTGAAAAAATAATCCTGATTTATACAGGAATCTCCAGGATTTATTTTCTCTCATTAAAATAAATATATACCTAGATATGTTGCGCATAAACGAATCGAATTCGGCAAACCGGTAAATAATCAAAGCAAACGGCAAGCATTAAAAATAACATAAAATCTAGTAGGCGTTGAAATGTGTGGGGTTTAATGGTATTTGAAATTTCAAGGTGCGTGCCCATCGTTATTATGTTTTTAGCACAATATTTTAAAACCGATGTCGGTTTATTAAATATTAGGTTCAAGTTCTCTCTGGATTGGCACGCATCAACCAATCAAGTGAATTTTCCAAAATAACGCACTTATAGATCAGTGCTTCCCACACTTTTTATAATGTAGTACCTACTCGTAATTTCACCGTATCACTAGCCTAGGAAAGCTGCGACATCAGATACGCCACAATAAGTGAACCAAGTAAGGAATTTTCAAAATCTTGGTGTCGAGCTTGGTGTTTAGGTACTAAAATGTAGCTCGAGATTTCTATTAAGTTCGCGTAAAAAAGACCTTAGTCACTGAAGGCATCGCCCCAAAAAAAGTTGCTTTCCAGGAGAGGGACCATAAGCTCCGATATATTTGGGCATATACTCCGTTACCAACAACACGTGAAAAGTTCAGCCTCTAGTTTTTTCTTCTCAGACTCGGCGCCTGCTACATGACGGTCACCCCTTCAGTCCTCCTACCCCTTGTGAATATGTCGCCTTATTTGTTTTAAACCCTCAAGAGAATTTAACTGAACATATAGGAGGGAATAAGGCTACAAACCAAGGACACAGACGACGATGGCTACATTCTTGGTGGTGATGCTGGAAAAAAGACTGTCGAGAATACCAAGAAGAACCTGTATCCACAGAAACCCTACTAGTTTTTCCGGGAATCCATCTTTAGACCCCTTTTAGACAAAAGAACAGCTCTCCAAAAAGAGGAAACCAGGACAAAATCGTGGAATCGGGAAAGATACCATTATGAAAAAGTGGCATGCAGGAAAGACGGAAAACGCGGAAACGCGGCGACTTATCAAATAATGTCACACAAAAGAGATGACTGATCACAGATGAAGCTTTCAAAGATATTAAAAAAGAATCAATAGACAAGACAGTGGCCATAGTGATGGACTGAGGAGGGAGAGCAGAAATTATGGATACTATTCTTCAGTCGGCCAACAGATATAGCAAATCTGCGCACTAATTTTTATGGTCCAAGTAGTCACAGCCTGTAGGCAGATAATGCGTTATTTATTGGTTACCTGGTTCCAGTAAACCAATACGTATTAGTAGGGCATTCTATTGTGCATATAAGGTCATAAGGTCTGCCAAACCTTCTGGACCTTAAACTTACCGCGCACTTTTATTACTATATCTTTTGGCCGACTGAGGTATAGAGGACAGAAATCGAGCCGGAAATAATGGGGAAGCCATTAACAGTGGAAACATTGGTGGATCTCTTGTTGGAGAGCTTTAGTCTTGGACCTGAGTAAAACCCGAAGACAGAGGTTTCGCTTTTTATTTGTAATAAATCTGCTCGATTTTTTGGATGATTACACGCTCTAAATGACAAGAGAAGTATCGAGCCCTCCTCCCCCCCCCCCCCAAGAAGGCTATTGCTTTGAAGTTATGGGTAAGTGATACCGGAACAAAGGACGGTTCTAAAGGGTTAATTTCTAGGTTTACCCGTATTCTTTTCACAAAAAAGGCTCATTGGTTTATCTTTGTCGCTTGAGAGTGACAAACTCAGTCCCTCTCGCAATCCGTGTATGAATTAATTTTCTTTTATTATTGCTGTTGTTAGTTTGTTAAATAATTAATTGTTAAATTACATTTTTATCTGTTTCAGTTTCAACAAACGAAGAACGAGAGGCATCGTTTCCTATGCGTTTATTCTTCCCTTCCTCGTATTTCAGAGCATTTATTGATAAATAAAAAAGAAAATAGACAAGTGAAGTTTGAAAGACTATAGCGGAATCTACAAGGGAACCTGCATTACCGGCACTGACGCTTACTAGGGTCAGTGTCATTCTCATTCTCACAAAAAGTTGGGAAAAAAGTTGGGAATGTCAAATTAAACTCCAAAAACGTCAAATTTTCCATGAACGTACAACTGTCTAAAAATTCACATAATTTTTTATTAAGTCAGCGTCAAGTAAACGTCATTGAGTGAATGCGGTACCCTAGTAAGCGTTAATGTCGGTAATATAGGTGCCCTACTAGAATCAACTCTAAAATAGAAAGAGGAAAGAATAGAGAATATTCTGTTGTGTATAGTACTATAACAAATATGAACCTTAGAATTATTATAAAATCATGTAGAACTCATTACGAGAATGTTTTATAAAAAATAGTCATGCGTTAAAAAAAATCAAAAATTTATTTTCATGGTTTAGATTATTTTGTTTTCATGGTCGAGGTGTCCTCAACGATGATCTTTTATTCATTATCAGAACATGCAATTGAACTCAAACAAGCAATGAAAATGAAAATAAATAAATTTAAATTGTTTGAAGGCCCCTGCTTAACAGGAATAGAGTTTAGTTAGAAGCGCTTCCTAACAGATGGCTCCGACTATTTTACAACTCGTGTCGTTGGCCTGATGTCTGCCCGATACCGAAAGTGAAAAACCTGTTAAAAGTGTTTAACCGATGTCAGAACTAATCAGCCATTTGCTTTAAGGCGTCTGTTCATTTTTCACAATAAAAGCCTATTATAAAATTAATGGATTCTAAACATTTCACCAGTTTACCTCAGAATCTATTTTCGTGAGCCGCTGAAAAGATTGATTCGCTTCCTAATTAATTTATTAAGCGCTCTTCGTCCGCTCGAACCAGACCTCAATCTTGATCTAGAGTAATAATTTCTGAGACGACGATTCTTCCGTGACCCGTTCTATTAATTTTGCAATTCTGCGTTCGCTCTCTGAGAGACTAAAACCCTAGGAAGGGCTCAAAAAGACACCTTCGGCAGATTTAGATTCGTCACGGCCAGACTTGTCATCCTCCATCCTCTCGTTGCCAGTGATCGCGTAAATTCCAGTCTAGGTTTGTCGATTTTGATTCCAGACTGCAATAACCCAAAATTGTTAAGTTCAAGTAAAAAGAGGATTCAAAGAAATCAATATTTTGTTTTCATTTTCATGCAAGTAAACATAAATATAAATATGCAGGCTGGCTCGAAAGATTCGACCGTCCGATTTAAGAGGACACCTGTGCACCGATGTGCTAGATGCTTGTGACTTCAAGGAGGGAAAACTAAGGGAGTGTTCGTAACAAAATAGACTCTGGAAGCGATGCGCCTTGTCCAGTTTACTCCAGGACTGGACTCGTAATTTCCTATATTTACATTCTAATAGATATTTTTCCTCCATGGGAAAGCAACAGACATTATCACCATATTTATCGTCACACTTTCAACTTCAACCAGCTATACAAGCCCAAAAAGGGTGTCTCAGTGTTTCTCAGTGAACTCTTTACTGTTAAACAAAATGCTTATTGTTCTGTTTTTTCTATAGCATAAGTTAAAATTGTTTCTTTCAGGAGTAACGGAATGGTTGAAGAATCCATCTGGAGACCGACCACACGCTTCTTGTGAGGTTTTGCCTTTCTTATAATAATTTCAGGTAAGGTCAGAGCGTTTCAGAAAAGGTCCGCGGTCAGCTTAGGGGAGTGTTTGATCGAACCAAGTCAGGTCAGAGGGGGTAGTGATTGTCTCGCTTTTAATATCAAGAACAGTACTGGGTAATGCGCATTCGGTACATTATACATACCAAAATTTTATAAACAAGCTCCATAAAATTATAGATTTTCCAAGTGTTGCGTCCCATTTTTCGTTGGCTTGTCTGACCATAACACCTCTACCTTGACCAGAAGTGAGCAAAGGGCCGAAGGAAGGGAGGAAGGAATCTTGCACTCTAGCAGGATACTCCCTCAGGATACTACTCAGGAGAGTGTCTAGACGCGGCTTCCCAATATCAAGTATCCGTAAATTTCACATTTTAGTCATCCGCATCCACAATTAGTCGTATCGCAACCAACTAACAAAAACAATAAACAGTTAATTTACGCAGAGCTATCCAAGAAGTCGGCTTACAACTGTAATTATTACATAAACGTATAAGTACACGCACTCCTTTTTTAATTGTCCGCATTTCCTAATTTTATCTTAATTATTCAGGGTCATCAAGACCCCAAAGTCAAATAAAAATTCAAATCTTCAGCGCAAATGAGATCCGCGTGACGTCATTGCGGTAACTAGATGAATATTAGACCATCTGTGATTATATTTTGACAACACACTTTATTATTATTACAACATTATTAAAACCGTTTTTATCTTGAAACTGTTATGATCGGTGGAACACTATATTTAACAATAATACGAGGAGTACTCTGAGTAGTTCTGAAAAAATCCATGACTAGGGCGCTACTGTTGTTGGAGATCAGCAATTTGGTTCATTTATGTGGGTTTATACAATATATGGTTTAGAATATCTTAAAAATCAGAGTCTTAATTTCATTTTTACAATTTCTTCTTGTTGTGTTGTGTCCCTTTGCTCATCGAGTGACGATTTCTAAAAAAATCAAGAATTCCCTTCTCTTACATGAAAGCAGCAAGAATCATTTTTTAAATCTGCACTGATCTCCAGCCACAACAGCGCCGCCTACCTGTAATATATTGGCGCCCATACTCCTCATTACATATTATGGACGCATTGGGGACACTAACATTATTTGATTTGATTAGGGATTAATAATTATTATTATTACTATAAAGATTAGAGAAGTTCTAGTTCTAGTTCTAACAAGTAAATATTTGTTTTGTCTACAAGGACGACGATTGAATTTATTTCATCAGGGGGTTTAAATTGTAAATATAAAGTTGATGAATGTACTCGTATGTATCCAGTTCTGGTGTAGGAAGTATCTTATTTTTATATTTAGAAATTTCGCCTAGCCAAGTAGGATTATTTTTACATGCTCTTACTTCTTTTACTGTTGCTTGGTTTGAGGTGAGGTGTTTTAATGCAAGATACTTGATGATTGAGATGAGATTATTTTACAGATTTAGCTACTCGTACTTTTTATATTTTTTGAGCTAGTTACTTTTACTCGCGTCAATTTAAGAAGAGTAATAAATGAAAGAGTTTCCCCTTAATTAATATGAAGTTAAGAAAACATACAATAATTATAATTTATTCAATTAACTGCTTTTTTAGCAACCATAATTCAAATAGACAGGTTATGGGCCCAACTTTTTACATTAATTTTATATACTCTTAAAAGTTTTTTGTTTGCTTAAACATCAATTTTATATGTTAAAATGATGAATGAAAATTCTCTGGAAAGCTAAAAAAATCACTGGAGAAATTGTGTTATTGTTTGTTAGCATCAATTGTCCAGGGGAATACCACAAAAAAGTACAGAGTGGCTTGATGTTCCTTTTTGGTGTATTCTGTTGATAGTGACGAGAAGACTTGACTTGTTCTGCGTAGAAAGGCCAAAAGTAAGAAAAGTAAGATGTAGAAAATCTTTTGTGTATCCCCTTCTAGTGACTATTCGATTATATCATCCATCCAGCTCTAGTACTAGTTCTAATAGGAGATTAGAATTTTTGATGGTTCTAAAGATGATAAGTTTTCCACTGGTTGGTATAAAGACCTACACAGAGGAGCTTATTCTTAGTTGTACTTTGTACTGCGTACTGCATGGAACTCGACCAAGAGATATATATTGACGGAATCCCCTCCCCCTCAATGCAGAATCTACAGGTTTGGTCGTTTTAGCCCCGAAAGAAACCCTGTTAACATTCTCAAACCATTTTTGTTCAAGTTGATGCAGGCTTCTTTTTTGGTTGTATTTCAATTTAGCCTGTCCTGGTCCTGGGAGCGATTAAATAATTCCAGAGTTTTCTCTTTGCATGGATTTCCTATTTTTTCCTTCGTACGAGATGATATTGTGTTATAGTGAAGCTTAAAGGAATAAGACTTTGAAGTTTAGGAAGCAAAGTGAAAGTGAATGAGTACTTTGATCAAAGGTAATGGGTTTAATTTGTTACCTAAGGGTAGAAAGAGCCGAAGATGGTCCAACGTATAAAACGCGTAATAAGGCACATCCAAGAAAAGGTTCAAAACTGGGTTGAATGTGTAAAAAAGCTTTCCATCATTCCAGCCAAAAAGACACTCCACAAGCAGCTTATGCAGCAATGAGAAAGTTTATTTGACTAGGCCTTCATGCAAAAGGGTTATTGGGAGGAGTATACAGCAGCTATTTGGGATGGGAAATGGCGTCTATTGATCATGACCATCAAAGACTCAGTTCATTCTCCTGGAAAAACTTACCAAGTTTCTATGCGAGATGTTAGATACCCTTAAACAGAAGTCCGCCAGATTCAAGAAGCTTTTTGGCCATCAAGAAAAGAGCATGATCCACTCTACTTTGAAGAGAGGGAAAAAAGACCTTGCAACAAAACCGTGCCTTTAAAACGCGTTGTTGATGCAAACGGTTCACATCAATAGTTATGACAGTTCTTCCATCCGCAGCAGATGTATCTCTGCGTCACTTTATCATCAACTTGCGAGGGATGAGGATTAAAAGGAGAGGGATATAACTCATGCTCTGGATTTTAGGAGAGGAAGACTAATCATGGCCACGATAACCATCGAGATGACTGCGCATAATTTTGGCAAATTTAGCAAACACCACCCATATCAAGGGTTTTCTGAAGGTATTCGTGGTTTCCTGATTCCCTTTTGGTCTTACTCCCTTTTACTCTTTTTTGGTCTTTTGTTCGTGTAACGAGACGTTGAAAATTAAGAGTTTCGGAAAAGAAGTCAGCTAAAAAATTGAAGAAGCCCCTTTCGCAAGAATGCTAAAATGCATCAGGAGAAAAATTAAGAGTTTTGGATTGAAAGATAGGACTAATAATTACTTAATGGATAGATAGATATCTTATTATAACTAGAACATTCCCTCTCTCTAACTCTTACTTTCTTATACTTGTACTGGTAAGGCTGAAAGGTTAAAAAACAACAGTTGTTGTTAATTATCCATTATTTATCTAAGTGGTTTCACTATCATATCAGCACCATTATTTTCTCGCCGATCATCTGCTGGTTATGGTAATAAAAAGCAGAATACCTGGTATGAAAGTGACAGTAGTTGTTTAGTGAGCGACAATCTAATGGGTAATATTCGCAGAAGGTGGTATATGGTACTTGTAAGTGCAAATGGTGCCCATATATCAAGAACCATCACGAAGTCGTTAGGTAAATAAAAAAGTGAAACCCCAACTTTCTTCCTTTAGAGACTTTGAATTTATTACCTTTTTTGCGATCAGGATTTTATGGAAACAATAAAATAATTCTTCTTTCCAAGGACTTGAGTGTTAGTGTCAAGGACATTTCTATATCAATAATAATGACCTCAAGTGTTGAAGAGACATTTTCTATTTTTCACTCCCGAATCAAGAATTTGTGTCGTTTTAGTTGTTGGGTCGAAGGAAATTTTGACCACTCATTTTAGTCCAGTTCCTAAGATTTCAAACAGTCCCTAATTTTGGCAATGAAATATTTACTCCAAATGAGTCCCTAAATTATAACCTTTCAAGTAAACCCTCAATTCTTAACATTACAAACAGTAAGTTCTTCCATAGATCCTCTGAAATGTTGACATAAAAATTAGCCCCTAATAATTCAAACCAAATGTACCACCAACTTTTAGATTCCTGAAAAATTTTATTAGACCCTAAACGACTATAATATTATTAGTACCTTAAAAACTTAGATCAATGTACCCCTTAACTGTAAAAAAAAAACAGACAACCCTTTATTTATTCCATTAGTCCCTTAATGTTTCAAATAATCCCTAACTCATTGAGTTAAATCAGTAAATTAGTCCCTAATTTATAATAATTACAGTAACACATATTTACCCCTAAAATATTCTCACTTTATCCCCTTAATTTAAAAGATTTAGGGAGGTCAATCCTCTTTGATATTATTAAAACAATCCCAAAAGTTGTGCAACCCTATCTCCAGCCTCGTTAACCTTAAACAACCCCTAATCCTCAAACCTCTTTCGGGGAAAGATGGAGTGAAAAAATCAAAACATTTCTAAAATCAGTAACAAAATCATGATCCTCAAGCGTCCCTAGTTTTTAAATCAAACTCCTCCCCTAATATTTAACAACCCCCAAGCTGAACAACTCAAGCTGAAATACGATGGACCCCTAATTCTTCAAACTACTTGTTTGGAAGGAGTAAAACAATCAAACCTTTCGTTCTTAACCACCCCTACATCACAAAACCACCCCTAATATGTACCCAATAACCGAGTTTACTATCCAATATTAAATATAAGCCTATAAATTAAATAAAACTAAAACTAAAGCGGTATTAGACTCCTAAATTATCTCCAAATATTTTGATTTGGGGAAAGACAACCCAACCCTCAGTTGGGCCCTTTCATATGTAAATAGGTCTCGAGCTTTCGAAATATTTAACTTAAAGAGCCCATCGAATGTGGATTGATTTTCATTTCTAAGACACCCTAATAAATGCAAAATTAACCCTCACCTGATGGAAGCAGCTTCCATGGCCCTCCAACACTCCTCAGAATCGGCACAGGCCACTGGCCGAGTGGCTTTAATTCACCGGATTGTCTACAAGATGAGCGCACGTTGTCAGTACTTGACCGCGTGTAGGAAACTGAGACGTTCTCTAGCTCTAGGAGGAATAGCTCTCTGGAGACGGCTTCGGCACTTTGCCAGCCGGCACAGGCTAGCGGTATATCACTTCTTGGGATGTTGGGTTTCTCTTTGAACGTGCGGAAATGTTGTGTGATTGCAAGGATTGTGAATACGAGGAGGTGATGTTGCCGTTCGATTTGATTGGAAAGAGAAAGTCTTTTAATAGCCTGCTGCTAGTGCTGCTGGTACCAATAAAGTTTATTGTTGTGATTTAGCTGCATGTACTTACACAATCTTTCTTCCTATTTTGGAGACATCGTGATCTGAAAATGTCTAGGCTGCCGGTGTGCTACCAAGGTCGATCTACCCTTTAGGGAAGAGAAGCTGCTGGGTGGCAGTTTTTTGGAGATGGTGGTAAGAAATTTGGCATATTTTAAAACTACCTTATTTCCTTGGAAGTCCTTCTCGTGGTCGACCCCAGGATAAATAATCTCCCTAAATTTTTCCTTTCCAGAAGAAAACAATCAAAGGAGCTCATCATCTCTCTGGTTTTTGTATAAGGGGGAAGCTGATTAAGCGAAAAGTTTCATTTGGATAAATGTAAATCGTTGCTACGCCGCAGACAGGGATAAGCTGAATCAATCTTGACCTTGCTTGGTCTCTGTCTTGCAGGAAAACTAAAACCTAGATCAAAATTTGTACCTGCAATTGCAGGACCAAGACCAAGACTGAACAGGCAAGACACGAAGACCGAGACCATTATGTTTGTGAGACTTGACCAAGAACATAATTGTGAGACTTGACCAAGAACATAACAGAACTGCGAGAGGTTTGTTGACTGTAAAGTGCGATCTTGGCCTTGCAGTCTTGGTCTCTCTCTTGCAGTTAAAACAAGATCCAGACTTGCAGAAAAAATAAGACTGAAACCAATTTTGTGTTTGCAGTGTCATGACCAAGACACTCAATAGACAAAACGGAGACCTAGACCATGTTCGTGAGACTTGACCAAGAACAGAGGACATAGAAAACATTTATTTCTCAATTTTTAGTATCTGCAAGTGCGGTTTTGGTCTTGCAGTCTTGGTCTGTCTTGCAGAAAAACTAAGATCGAGACCAATGTTCTACCTGCGCAGTAGCATGACCAAGACCAAGACTCGATGGGCAGAACGGAGATCAATTGTAAGACTGGACCAAGAGAACATGACAGAACTGCGAGAGGCTTGTTGACTAGAAAAAACTCCTTCATCAATTTTTGGTGTCTGTAAAGTGCGATCTTGACCTTGCAGTATTGGTCTCTCTCTTGCAGAAAAAACAAGACCCAGACTTGCAGAAAAAATAAGACTGAAACCAATTTTATGTTTGCAGTGTCATGAGCAAGACCACTCAATAGACAAAACGGAGACCTAGACCATGTTCGTGAGACTTGACCAAGAACAGAGGACATAGAAAACATTTATTTCTCAATTTTTAGTATCTGCAAGTGCGGTTTTGGCCTTGCAGTATTGGTCTGTCTTGCAGAAAACCCAAGACCGAGACCAATGTTCTACCTGCGCAGTAGCATGACCAAGACCAAGAACTCGATGGGCAGAACGGAGATCAATTGTGAGACTGGACCAAGAGAACATGACAGAACTGCGAGAGGCTTGTTGACTAGAAAAAACTCCTTCATCAATTTTTGGTGTCTGTAAAGTGCGATCTTGACCTTGCAGTATTGGTCTCTCTCTTGCAGTTAAAACAAGATCCAGACTTGCAGAAAAAATAAGACTGAAACCAATTTTGTGTTTGCAGTGTCATGACCAAGACACTCAATAGACAAAACGGAGACCTAGACCATGTTCGTGAGACTTGACCAAGAACAGAGGACATAGAAAACATTTATTTCTCAATTTTTAGTATCTGCAAGTGCGGTTTTGGTCTTGCAGTCTTGGTCTGTCTTGCAGAAAAACTAAGATCGAGACCAATGTTCTACCTGCGCAGTAGCATGACCAAGACCAAGACTCGATGGGCAGAACGGAGATCAATTGTAAGACTGGACCAAGAGAACATGACAGAACTGCGAGAGGCTTGTTGACTAGAAAAAACTCCTTCATCAATTTTTGGTGTCTGTAAAGTGCGATCTTGACCTTGCAGTATTGGTCTCTCTCTTGCAGAAAAAACAAGACCCAGACTTGCAGAAAAAATAAGACTGAAACCAATTTTATGTTTGCAGTGTCATGAGCAAAATCACTCAATAGACAAAACGGAGACCTAGACCATGTTCGTGAGACTTGACCAAGAACAGAGGACATAGAAAACATTTATTTCTCAATTTTTAGTATCTGCAAGTGCGGTTTTGGCCTTGCAGTCTTGGTCTGTCTTGCAGAAAAACCAAGACCGAGACCAATGTTGTACCTGTGTGGCAGCGTGACCAAGACCATGACTCGATGGGCAAAAGAAGATCAATTATGAGACTGGACCAAGAATATGGCATGACCGAACTGTGAAAGTCCTATTAACTAGAAAACTTTTTTTCTCTCCCAATGTTTAGATATTTAAGTGAAAATTGGAGAAAAGAGAGTCTGGCAAACGATACCAAAACTTGGCAAAAGATGAGCAAGTCTGTTGGTGCAAGACCAAAACGAAGAACGAATGTGGAGGACCAAGACCAAGACTGTCATAGTCTCTTGGTCTTGCTTTTGCTCGTCACACTATACTAGCCACTATCATCGATTTACTCTGCAATGTACTGTAATAGCAATAAAAGTGATTTGCTTTATCTAGATTGTTCTGTGACATCTGATTAAAAAGCTTATTATTTGACGTTCTGGAATCATAACTGTCTCTGGTATTTAATGGATAAAAAGAAGCTGCGTTCAGCAGAACCTCCATCAGTGACTCAGTTGAAGAGTAGAGTCGATTAATTGTTTATTGTGATAGAAGATTATTGTTTATTGTTCATAGGTAGCATGTTTTGATGTCCTCTCCCAATTGTCATAATCCTTGGTCGCGACATTAAACTAGACAAGGCCTCCTGATAAACGTTCAGTGATTATTTATAAAGTTTCAATTCGTTTCGCTTTGTATCGTTTGTCATCTTCAGGGCTGACACGCGACAAGTGTTTTAGGAGGCGTTTATAGCGAATCGCAAATATCGCACTTCGTTTTCCCGAAATGCAATTACCTCAGCAATGATTGATCGCGAGTGTCTTCATGGCTGACCGCGGGCTGCAACAAATGAATTTGTTTATTTTGCGCGCGCCCGCCAAACTATCATCAGTTTTGTTGATATTGGCGGTCGGTGTTGCAAAATTACATTTCTGGACGTTATTTTAGGACAATCGATAAAGTTATTAATGATTACTTTCCAGGAAAAGACTTTGGTCGCGTTAGTTCAATGTTGCTGTCGTAAAATTTTAATGGGAAATTAAAATAGAGCAATGCCCGGAAAAATCATGTTCCTTGACGCTTCTGATGTTCTGTGAATGACCAGCACGCAGGACCTCTGATGATTATTCAATTATTATTCAATTCGAATTTTTCCTTCTGTATGTTATTAAACTTGGTAGGTAATAATATAGTAATCTAGTGATACCTATAATTAAGCCCATATTAGGTAGGTTAGGTAGGTGCCTACTTATTCCTCTACAAGTAGGTAACAAGTGTTCCTGAATCTATATATAAACCAGACGGTAAAAATTAGCTTATAATCAGGCAAATCTTGCAAAACATCATCTAACAAGTGAGGGTAATATCCTTTTCCATTTCCGGCAATCATTAACAAGAACCTCTCTTCACCCATTTACTCGAACCCCTGATCAATTATTGTGATACCTTAACGTCAAACGTTTAATTATTAAGACAGGTCGGCTTGAACATTGAAGCTACAGTGAAGGTAAGCTATCTAACGTCACTACAAGAGCTGAATAACGTCACTTCGTCTTCATGATTGCCCCAACTTTCTGTTTTATTTATACTTATACACGGAGATCGACCCGGCGAGATGGACGACTATGTAGACTACATCAAGCAAATGGGCCTTCGCTTTCAAGGATAGCAAAGCCGTTAGCCGATAGGATTGGCGTAAATATAGGAATAAAATAATAATCAAAAGACTATAAATATCGTCCAGACGATCGAGGACATCTTGTGGGCAGAGAGGGACAGAGGCGTCACTTGAATCCAAGAAGGCGTTTAAAAATATCTATAATTCGATCGTTGAATAATTGGTGATATAGTGTTGGTGATTTTAATTTTGCACACTTTAAGCTGACTGTTATGGTTGAGTAGAATTTTCTGGCAATGTTGGGGATTTTAGTGAAGAGAACTTGGACCTGAATCTTTGAATTGAAATATTGTTACAGTAGCAGCAGGGTAGCTAGTAGAGCTACCTATAAAAACGAGTGACTCATGTGGAAAGCTCATCGACCTCAACACTTGCCGAATTTTGACCATAGTGGCCATTTGCCATTTCAATCACGCCGTATTATTTTTACGATTTTCTGTATATTGTTGTATATTTAAAGCGAGTGTACGACGACTTTTGCATTACACAATCCACGAAAATAGATCACGGGTTTTTCACACTTATTACGGGAAATGTGCCCAATGCATTAGGTATTACTCCTTCGTTTCGCACGTGCTGCCTGTTTATGTAACGGGAAATCGCTCTTTTAAATACAATTTAAACATACCTACATAGTTACCATTACCTAATGGCTGCAGGAAGTTATCGAGTCCTGTTTGTTTTATAATTATTATGTCATTAACCGCTAACAGGATTTCATTAATCTGTTTATATTAATAATATTACTTTTTTTTCGAAGCGGTTTATTTTACACAATGTTTTTAAATTCGTATACGTCTTAAATTCGCGGTAATTAATTTGAAAATAACCAATCATCATTCAGCTTTTTGACGTTTCCTCTGTTTGCCGTTCTTACCACGATCGCGCCTCTAGCTTGCACATGCGCATTATAACTCTTATTATTAAAATGTACCAGACGATTCAATCAATAATAATTATTAACAAAAAATTAATAAATAAAAAATGAAATTAAATGTGAAAGCAGCCAACTGCGCATGGTAAAATCGAAAACTTAAGACTTAATTGTCATCTTTCAAGCTTTCAACGCTAAAACGTCAATTTTGTCATTGTCATGTTAATAACCGATTCAACTCTAGAAAAACAGGGTTAGATTCACTTGTACTTTCAACGTCGAAACCACGTCAAAATATAAGGGTGAGGGTGTAGCCGAGCCCTAAGTTATTTAACACTTTTAAGACACGTTTCTTCCAATCTTTTTATAGTTATTTGATTTATTTAATATGAATAAATAAGTGACTATTTTGATTTAATTATTTGGGTAATTTTTGATCATTATTTTATTAATTATAAACACGTGTCCTTAATTTAAATTGATTTGGGATAATTAATTCATTTGGGGATTTTGATCATTAATCATTATTTAATTCAATTATTGTTTTAAATGCAAATAACACACATGCTTTGATATTTTATTCGAATGATCGCTTAAATAATGAACCGCCACATAGCCGTTCTTGCAATTAGCCGTTTTTAACGATGAGTTAACGGTACGGTAACGCTGGGGATCCTTTTATTTATTTTTCCTCTCTGTTTATTTATATATTTATGTGTGAGTAGTTAATCCTGAGCGTTATTTCAAACTTATAAACGGATTCTTCAATAATTCATATTAGATTTGATAATTTATTTATGCACTATGGTATTTATGTACATACTTTGTTTCTAAATTGTTATCGATGACTGTCCTTTTTGCTGTTCGTTATTTATATTTGTTTGATCACATTTTGTGTTTACCCATTTCCGGATGCCGGATTTATTTATCCGGCGTCGCTGCACAAATTAAACACCTTTGTCAGCACAAGGCTTGAATTTTGTATAAATATTTTTGTGGTTTTGTTTCTTTTTCAGGATGTCCTTGAAAGAGAAAGATAAAATTTCTTCTTTCTGAATATAAAATATAACAGATACAAGTTTACACCCAGAAAGGTAATTTTTTGTATTTTGTCATTTGATTTAATGTTTGTGAATACAGTCAGAGTTTTCCTAGCAAGGGTTCTTTTCTCTGATTAGTTCCAACGAACCCGGCACTTGGAGGGGGGATTAGGCTTACAACCTGTATTACCGCCACTGAGGCTTCCTACAGTGTCGGTAATACAGGTGCCCTAGTTAGACTGTATAAAATTTGATTTAATTTCATTACGGAAAATTCTGGCGTTTTAATAATATATCTCCTTTCTCCCAATGATTGGCTAATTCAAGTTTTTCGTAGCGTTTGCTACGAACAAACAGGTGGAGTTACAACAACACAACGTAGAAGGTAGAAGGTCCACGGGGTTAATTCAAAACTAGACGATCAGGGGTAAAATCATGGGTTTTTGAAACTATAGATTCAGGGCGGCAAGACTTCAAGGCGGGATAACCTCAAATTCAAAGTTAGAATTCTGGGCGGGAATTAATGAGAGAAGTTGACATTTCTAACGTCAAAGGGGTTCTTTTTTCTAATTCATTCAGCTATGATCCTTTTGATTTGGAACATTTTAGTTATGGGGGCAAATTAAATATGGTGCGCATGACGCAAGACCTCATTATTTATTACGGTAGGTTAAACTACAAAAGTAATAATAATAATGTAATTGTGATTATAGTGGAGTTGGTAAATTAAATAAAAAATGCCCGATAATTCAAAAATGTTTTATTATAAAAAATACTTACTGCATCTATGTAGTTTTCTGAACGCGTCTATTTCCCAATATGAAACAATGCGAAATGAGACCCTGTCAGAAATGTCATTTTAAATGTCAACCTGCTATAAATAAGTCAAGGTCATAAAAGTCAAAAACAAATCTCAACAAAACTGGAACACGTATCGTTATTCGTTTTATAATTTTTTCTCAAAAACCTATTTTGTGGACAATTACAAATTTTTGTAATTAGAATTGCCCGAATTAACGTTGTCATGTAACAAACTTATGCGGTGAAGTGCGGCTCAACAATCAAACCAATGATATGAAGACAACTGGGCATGAATTCGACGGACACGAAGCCTGGGGAAGCGACTTGTTCTCCCTCAAATGGCCACGAAGCTGAGAAAAACAATGACTTTGAATACGCAGACACTCTGGAAAAGTTACGTGAAAGTGCAGTTTTCCGATCAGAAAATAAAAAGGTAGTGAAAAAACGTAGACGCTTCCCCCCGTGGGCTTTTAAAATGCTGAATTTATTCAAAGACATAACCATCATGGTCCTGGTGGCTGTCACTTACGCTGCTTTGTCCAACGAGTAAGTACCCCCGCGAAAATACGAGCAAGTCAACGTTGCACAAGCCCACTTTTTATTCCAGCCCGCCGAAAGTAACGAAAGGCCCCCCTGCTTACCCGTTTTTCCCCCGGGACTCTCCCGTGATCGACTGGTACCGGGGGCAGGTGTCCGAAGCCATAGAGGCCGGTAGAACCTCCGATGTCTCCTTCGTTATGTTCTACGCCCCCTGGAGCGCCGAAGCACAGAGCGCCAGGAAAGAGTTCGATCTAGCGGCCAGGTGAGCTTCTTTTCCATGTAAATGGATCATAAATTTCAATTATTTTGCCCGTTTTTAGGTACATGAAGGAGGAAGTGTTCTTCGCTGCAGTAAATTGCTGGCAGCCGGGCACAGAATGTCGTACTCAATACGGGAAAGTACTCAGCTGGCCCGTGTTGATCGCTTATACTTCTTACGGTCGTGGGATTCAATACAACGGTCCGATTAAAGCTGCTCATATTGTGGCGTTTCTGAGGAACGTCTGTCGTCCGTTTGTCCGTACAATCGGGAAACCGTTACCTTCTATGGTAAGTTTGATTTTTATGTTCCGATTGTTGCCTTAGGAGTAGATAGATAGATAGACTTATAGATAGACTTTATTTAACTCTATCAGAGCACGTCACATAAAATGCAATACAAAATAACAGTAATAATCGTAATGACAACTGTAATGTTTGCCATTGTAACCACAACAGCAACAATAACGAGCCAAGCCAAGCACATCTGTGGAATTCCCGAGACTAGTTTCTAAGACTTGACATGTACTCCATGTATTCCTCTGCAGAGTATATTGTTCGCTGTAACAGCAGTTTCTTGATCTGTCGCTTGAAAGCAGCATTGCTCAGATTTCGAATTTCCATGGGGACTTGATTGTATAGGGTGATGCACACGTAGTTGGCCGACTGCTGCGATTTCTTGATTCTATGGTATGGGATTAGTAGATTTTCTCCATTTCTTGTAGCATAAGATTTATTTATGTTTGAGTTTTTCAAGAAAGTGTTCTTATTGCTTTGCACATAAGTGAGACATGCCAGTATGTATGCTGATGGTATTGTAAGTATTTTCATCTTTTTAAACAGTTCCCTGCACGAATCTCTGCCACCAGATGAAGTGAGTATGCGTAATACTTTTTTTTGACATAAAAACACTTGTTCGATATCTGGTGATTGACCCCATATAAGGATGGCATATGTAGCAACGGAATGGAATAGAGCATAATATGCTTTAACAGATACATCGATGTCAACAAGGCGGACCAATCTCCTCATCATGTACACCACAGAAGACAATCTTCTTATCAGGTCAGTAATGTGTGCATTCCAGGAAAGGTTTTCCTGGAAGATGACTCCCAGAAACTTCACATCTGAAGACTCAGTGAAAGTTTTCGTGTTAAATGTCAATGTTTTTGTCTTATCCAAATTAAGCTTAAGATAGTTGGAATAGAACCAAGAGTACCATCATAGGAAAGTGTGTCAAGGCTTTCACTACATTATAATTATTGTTGCAGGTGTCTATCTATGCGGAAGTAGATACCTCTCCAGGTAGTTACGAGTACTCTGTTGTATACTCGATGGCTTTGCGATTGCTGGAGAAAGACCCGTTCAGAGAAGTGCCTTTTTATATTGCTTCTAAATCGTATAGGAACAATCCTGAATTAGCCTTGGTTAACTGGAACGAAACACTGGTAAGTGAGCAATCTGACAAGAACAAAAAATTCGATCTGAAAACGTTCTTTTTTTATAGTTTTACCCAAACGATAACGGATGGAGCACCGAAAGTATACTCTCATGGGTCCTCAGTAATATGGTGAGGGTAAATCAGTGGGTTTCCCCCAAAAACACCAAAAGTAGGATGCTGTTCAGTCACGTCAGGTCCGGACCAACTTTGATCCTGTTCACTCCCAGGAACCCCATGTTGCCAAATAACGATTATTATTTAATGGTGGGTGAGAGGGAGAGTTTAGGTACAAAAGACGGATCTATTTATGGATTATTTTATTTCAGTTAACAGCCGTCGGGAACGAATATTTCCAATGCGAGAACTATTACGGTTTTCACGGAATGAAAAACGCGACCGACGTCATGATTCATACAATGAGACTGAGTGAGTAATAAAATAATTGTAATAAGAAGTCGTTTTTAAATAATAATTTTCTAAATTAACAGGAAACTATTTAAATTATAATAATTTGAAACAAAGATGCATCCGAAAAGCAATCAAAAAGAGGAACACAAGGAACCCCCTACCGGATATCGTGCCAAACGTTTGGACGAACATATCCTGCATCATCAATAAGAATAAACTTAAAGAGACGGACTGCGTCGAGGAGGACAACGTTAAAATAGGAAAATGCGACTTCCCCGGCGCGAGTTTGTTTGAATACGAAGACGATTTCGACGAATACACCGACGGTTACGAACCGCAAGCACAAACGCGATTCACATCGAGAAGATTCAAAACGTCCATGATCACAGGTAAATGTAAATCTAGCCTTAGTTAATCTTACTGAAACGGATTGTTTATTAATTGAAGGAGAAAACGATCGATTATCGCCGAAGAAACTGAGAAAACTGGCCGATCTGGAAGAGTGCAAGTATTTCCTGATCGGTCAGGATTACCAGCAGAGCGTGTTCGCGAAGACGATTCTAGAGAAAAACGCTGGCGACTTCAGATTATCCGGACTCGGATGCAAGACGAATTATTCCCTCAACTTCATTTTGATGGACAGCTTGCTCTATTATCATTTCGCTGAGAAATTGGGAATCGATCTGTTCTCAAGGAAGGATAAATCGGCCGTCGCTATCATTGATCATAAGGTAGGTGACTTCTTTTGTTTTCTTTCGGGTCTCCTAAATCAAGACGGGGCTTATGGAGAGGAAGTGATGAGCAGACTGCAATGATTTAAAAAGAACGCTGTTTTATAAAAAAACACATTTTTTCAGATGGAGACTCATTTCATCCTAGAAGAGGAGATCAACGATGCATCCATCAGACAGTTCGTCCTAAATTTCACCAACGGACACCTCAACCGTGCCTTGAAATCATTTTCTAATCTCAAATCCAATAATACCCACGCTTACATAAAGAGACATTGCAAGAAAGGGGCGGTGTGCGTCGAGGAACTCGATTCTAAGACATTCCTGCCAACTGTCATGAGTAATAACACCGTAAGTGACTGTTTATAAATGACAAATTATTGTATCCCTCTAGTCCAGGTCTCTGGAATTAAACTGGAATTTGTTTTCAGGCAGTCGTCGTGATGTACTACTCGAGACAGTGCGCTTTCTGCAACGGAATCGCCTACACTTACCTAACCGCCGCCAAGAAATTTTCCTACGTAGACAATATAATTTTCACCAGAATCGATGGAGATTTAAACGTACTACCGTGGGAGTATACGATGTATCGATTCCCGACGATACTTTTCTTCCCCGCTGTCAGGTTAGTTTCCGTTTCTAAATTTTAATTCTTCTTGAAAAAAAAATCAATTTTTTGCAGTAAATCAGAAAGTCGGATGTTCCCGACCGAAATACCAGTCACGGTTCAAAATCTGGTAGGTTTCGTGCTGTCAAACGTCGAACCGAAACTGAAAATCCAATCAATGTGGTCCATCTGCAGTCACATTAAGGTAAGCTCGTAATAAAGGGCTCAAGGACCTCTTTAAAATTTCATCTCCAGTTACAGCAGGACAAGTCGAAATGTCTCTCGTCGACCCGTCTGGAAATGTTGTCCCTGATCGAGACGACGCTCCGCAGTTGGCGTTCGGCGTCGACGAGACGCCGTCAGGAGATATTCAGGAAGCTGCAGCTGCTCAGGCACCTGCACCTGTTGATCGCGCACGACGCCCACAAGGTCGACCTCGTCCAGGCGCACTTCAAGAAGCTCGCCTCGATCCGGGAGGACGAGTGCCGGTCGACGCGAGCTGGCGAGCGGGCCAAGTTGCGGAGGACGAGGGACGAGTTATGAGACAGGTTTCGCTTGTATTTGTTTGGTTTACCGTTTGTTTGTTGGTCGGTTTATTTGATGAGGCGTTGTTGTGATAGGAAGAGAGGGGAGAGGTAGTATTTTTTGTAGCACCTTTCTGGAATACTGTCGGGTGATCGTTGATGATGAGTTTTAGTTCTACTTGTACTAGTAAATGTTGCCAATCACTTGAAAATGTTCAATAATTATCACCCCGGCCCCGATTTATTGTTGATAAATTGGAAGATTTTTTAATTTGTGCAATTTTTTGTTGATTTTGTTTATTATTATTATTATTATTATTATTATTATTGTAAGATCAATAATTAAGTAGTCCAAATCGTTAATTTTAATGGTTTCCTTTTATGAACCAAAATTTAACATTCCTGAGTAAATTGTTTTTAATTTTTATACATTTAAGCTCAAAGTTATAAATTTTCAAACGTTAATGATTTTATGATTACCAGAAACTTACAGGCTCAATAATATTTTAAATTTCTACTCAGAACGGATTATTAGACACCATTATGATCTGAGGTGGGTTCAAGAAATCTGATTGATCAATTTTTTACATTCATTATCAAGCTTGACAGTTGAATCAATGACTGAAAGGTGAGTCAGCTGTCACAATCTGTACATGGTTGGGTTTGATTAATTAATAATTTATGAGTACTTCGAATATATTTTATATACCAATAGGCTGTAGGTATAAATTATCTACTTAATCGTGAAATTATTTATCATGGCCTTGATTGAATATGTGACAGTTATACAGATTTGTGAAATTATAAATTCTTTTTAATTACATAAATGAACTTATTGATTTTCTAAATTTACATTATGGTTTGTTGTACAGCCTCAAGAATCAACATTTTTTTAACAGAACTGTTTCTTCTCTTCATTTTCATAGTATCTTGTAATATTTTAATTTACTTTTATAGAAGGGATCGCAATTTGCTAATTAATTAACATAATTGGGTAATATGTAATTATTATTAATTATTTATAAAGAGTTTGAGATTATGAACAACTTGCCCTTGTTACTGAGAGTTCATTTTATTTCATTTTATAGGGGTTTTTATAGCATTGGTATCTATATTTTTTAACCAAATACGAATTTTTTGATTGTATTATGTACTGTTATGGTTCGTAGGGTCTGTGCTTTCTCTATTCTTTTTTGAAAATTTTCCTCTTTGATTCCCTCTTACCATAAACAATTTATTTAGGGGGCCTTTCTTTATGTAAAAACTAATAAAAGTTTAGCCTGTATGAGACCTCTATGACTCAGAGTGAGTTCAAGTATTTTTTTTATAAATTTTTTAAAATTTTCATAACCTATAAACTCCTATTGAAACTCAAATTTAAACTTGTTTGGGTTTTATTACAATAAGAAATTTTCCCAACAATAACACTTATAACGAACTTAAAAATAACTTAAAATTACTCACAGTTTGTTCCTTTAATGAATCTTCTTCGTCACCGACTTTCTGTCATTAATTCTTTACAGAAGTCCCTCGTAGGTTAACGAAAGAAATAACCCACGGAATCAGCTGTTGAACAAAGCTTGAAGTCAACTCTCTCTAGTAGCCTTGCTGTTTGTGTGTCAATCAATGTAGATCTCTGCACGGATATATCCAATTCGCTGCTACGTTTTTCTATCTTCAATGTCAAAATCGCAGAATCCAAATCGCTGCACGGCTGTACCCAAATCAAACTGCAATTGTCAGCTACCTGCTAGCCAAATCTCTGTACGGCTGTATTCAAATCAAATGCAGTTGTCAGCTACCAGCTAACCAAATCTCTCCTTCTAACCTATATGTTTCTGCTAGTAGTCAGCTACGGCCTCTGTTCTTTACCAAATTCTTGATGTTCGAAATTTTTCTTGATGTTGACGATGTTTGGTTATGATTTAGTGGTCTACACTGCTTAACTTGTGTTTTAGGAATCTCCTCTGATGATAATAATTTTTGTAACATGTTTAATACAGCCATTCGAACTTTAGAATGTTCATCTTGTATTAACTTCAGCAGGATTGTGATACACTTAGTTTCTGACAAGGTATATTCGGGAGCATATTTTGCCCAAATAGCGATTTCATTCGCACATTCTCTTCTAATATCGTAGCACTGCTTGTCCGGAATAAGGCAATTTTTAGAGAGGATGATGCAACTATAAAGATAATACATGTACTGTTTTATTTTTATTTGTTGGTCGTTCAGTTCCTCAAAGTCAGAGGATCACTTTCTAAATTTTTTCTTTCAACCTGATGATGTATGTACTTGGATACATCCAGTCATCATTTTTAAAGCTACCATTATTCCAGTTTTTTTAATATGTCGCAAGTTACTGGATGCCATGAATCTGAGAGTTTCAAATATGTTAATAAAAATAAAATTATTAAACAAGACATTTTGATTGTGATTTTTCAAGATTAAAGTACAAAATAAGTTATATATCGCAGATTTAATAACAATACTAGTCTTCCCCGGATAATCATCTAATAGAAAAAAGGCGTTGGTTTTGGATGTAAGGAAAGAATCGAAGGATTCTGCATCATTCTGCACGTGTTCAATTAGAGCTTGTGGATCACAACTTTTGACGTTGTAGAGGTTTTTGATATCCAAATTTTGATAGCCGCAGATGTCGACCAACAATTTTATAATTGCTTGCACATAAAATTCCGGGTCGTCTTCAAATTTATTTACCAAACCTTCAGCGAGTACGCCCGAGCAACATCATCATCATCAACATCCATGCTACCTGCTTTTGAACTGAACGGAGTGCTGGTTACTTAGATTCTTGAGAAAATCTCAGTACCGGGTCCATTATCCTTAGTTTTACTTGTTCGCACTCAACACTTCCACACAAACTATTGTAATTGTATGTACGTAATGTAACTGTAGGCTTCAAAATTTTATTGTTATTGAAATGAAAAATCTCACAGAGACCATTACGTACATGCAATTACAATAGTTTGTGTGGAAGTGTTGAGTGCGAACAAGTAAAACTAAGGATAATGGACCCGGTACAGAGAATTTCTCAAGAATCTAAAGTAACCAGCACTCCGTTCAGTTCAAAAGCAGGTAGCATGGATGTTGATGATGATGATGTTGCAGTACCTACCCCGTCTATCTCGAACATAAGCAAACCAACAACATCGATTATTTCGTCTTCTCATAATGAAAGTTCACAAAGCGTTTGTTTTGACGATTCGCTGTTGGCTGATCGTGATGCAGAATATGTATGTGATGATAAAGATTCAAATTTACTTCAGAATGTGAAACTAAATAAAACTGGAGCATTTTGGCGTACGTTCAAACCAAAACATGCCGACACACTCTATAATGCGATTTTAACTGAACCAATTAACTCGGGCGTACTCGCTGAAGGTTTGGTAAATAAATTTGAAGACGACCCGGAATTTTATGTGCAAGCAATAATTATAAAATTGTTGGTCGACATCTGTGGCTATCAAAATTTGGATATCAAAAACCTCTACAACGTCAAAAGTTGTGATCCACGAGCTCTAATTGAACACATGCAGAATGATGCAGAATCCTTCGATTCTTTCCTTACATCCAAAACCAACGCCTTCTTTCTATTAGATGATTATCTGGGGAAGACTAGTATTGTTATTAAATCTGAGATATATAACTTATTTTGTACTTTAATCTTGAAAAGTCACAATCAAAATGTCTTGTTTAATAATTTTATTTTTATTAACATATTTGAAACTCTCAGATTCATGGCATCCAGTAACTTGCGACACATTAAAAAAACTGGAATAATGGTAGCTTTAAAAATGATGACTGGATGTATCCAAGTACATACATCATCAGGTTGAAAGAAAAAAGTTAGAAAGTGAATCCTTTGACTTTGAGGAACTGAACGACCAACAAATGAAAATAAAACAGTAGGTACATGTATTATCTTTATAGTTGCATCATCCTCTCTAAAAATTGCCTTATTCCGGACAAGCAGTGCTACGATATTAGAAGAGAATGTGCGAATGAAATCGCTATTTGGGCAAAATATGCTCCCGAATATACCTTGTCAGAAACTAAGTGTATCACAATCCTGCTGAAGTTAATACAAGATGAACATCCTAAAGTTCGAATGGCTGTATTAAACACGTTACAAAAATTATTATCATCAGAGGAGATTCTTAAAACACAAGTTAAGCAGTGTAGATCACTAAATCATAACCAAACATCGTGAACGTCTAGAAAAATTTCGAACATCAAGAATTTGGTAAAGAACAGAGGCCGTAGCTGACTACTAGCAGAAACATATAGGTTAGAAGGAGAGATTTGGTTAGCTGGTAGCTGACAACTGCATTTGATTTGGATACAGCCGTGCAGAGATTTGGCTAGCAGGTAGCTGACAATTGCAGTTTGATTTGGGTACAGCCGTGCAGCGATTTGGATTCTGCGATTTTGACATTGAAGATAGAAAAACTTAGCAGCGAATTGGATATATCCGTGCAGAGATCTACATTGATATTGCTGACACACAAACAGCAAGGCTACTAGAGTTGACTTCAAGCTTTGTTCAACAGCTGATTCCGTGGGTTATTCCTTTCGTTAACCTACGAGGGACTTCTGTCAAGAATTAATGACAGAAAGTCGGTGACGAAGAAGATTCATTAAGGGAACAAACTGTGAGTAATTTTAAGTTATTTTTAAGTTCGTTATAAGTGTTATTGTTGGGAAAATTTCTTATTGTAATAAAACCCAAACAAATTTAAATTATTTGAGTTTCAATAGGAGTTTATAGGTTATGAAAATTTTAAAAAATATAAAAAAAAATACTTGAACTCACTCTGAGTCATAGAGGTCTCATACAGACTAAACTTTTATTAGTTTTTACAAAAGAAAGGCCCCCTAAATAAATAAATTGTTTATGGTAAGAGGGAATCAAAGAGGAAAATAAATTTTCAAAAAAGAATAGAGAAAGCACAGACCCTACTAACCATAACAGTACTTTCTCTTCTTCAAGTGGCGTCTCCTCTGAGAAGGTTGACTATCAATCACAGCTATTTTCATCTTTGATTCTGCAGCTCTAAACAGCTCAATGGAACTACAGTAGTTGTACCACAAGTTACTTAGCCAGGAAATGCGTCTTCTTCCTCTATTTCTTTTTCTGTTTTTCCCTGCATAATGTTCTACAACACTATACTTCTTTCTCACTGTGTTTAATGCCTCGGTCTCCCTTTCCTTTCCCATTATTCCCAGTACCTACTTCTTCATTTGTTATCCTGTCTACCCAGCTCATTCTCAAGATCCTTCCATATGACCAGGACCACATCTCAAATGCTTCTAGTCAATCGCTATCCGATAGAGCAACACCAAGAAGACATACCATCTCAATATTCTGACTCTGAGGTGCAAATTAAGATTTCTACCGCATAATATATTTTTTATCTTCTTAAATATGGTTCCGGCTTGTCCAATTCTTAGTGTACTCATTACCCTCATTGACAATAATTGTTCCCAGGTATTAATACTGACTGACCTTCATGTTATTATGCATAGACACAGCCAAAAAAAATTGTTGAATCAAATTCAAAATATGAGCGACAATATTTTAAAAATGAATTACCCGAGATTGGTCGTGGTTTTATTTAGGCTGACTGCTGTAACTATTAACAAGTTTTATTTGATAGTTGAAATATTTGTAAATGTGGGTTTCTTGAATTCAAAAAAAGATTATTCATGGTGTCTAAGCATTATAAAAAGAAATATTCTAAAATGATGCATTTTGAGTGCCAAAAATGTTGAAATGGATGCAATTTAGTTAAGCTGGAAGTGCACTTGAAAAATATTCCTATGGCTTTTCAATGATAATAATTATTATTGTTGTTGAGAAGTTCTTACTTTAATTTTTTAGTCATATTTTAAAGGTTTAGGAAGAAACAAAAATAAACATATCGAATTATAAAAAAAACTGTAATTTCTAATTTGATATGTATTTTTTATGTTTTTTTAAATTATATTTTTCCTTTGCATCTCAGACTAAGATTATTTTAATGTTAAGCTGTGATATAAAAGGTGAAAAGATATTATATAAATACGATAATATATTTCAAACAATCTTGTATATAGTTATATCAATATAAATAATACGTATAAATGTTTTTTTTATTTAAAAATAATTTATTTTAAAATACTCTAAAACATTTTTTATTTGCAATGAGGTACCAGTGCTGATGCGGAGGCCGATATCGATGCCAGTCGTTACTGCCATCTTGAATCAAAAATAATATCAACTATGAATGTACAGAGTGATTCTGGAAAAATGGGAAATATCTCAGGAAGTGATCTAAATGAATTACAAGTAATTTATCATTCAGACTCAAAATTTGACAGATGAAAATTAAGAAGAGGATGTTGTAACTATCAATAATTTATCTTAACGTTAGTTGTTAGATGAAGCTAAAGTAGCTCTCCCAAGTTAGATAGGGGAAGATCTAGATAAAGATTATTAAATCACTAGCTTGAAGGTCAAAAAATACTTTGGTATTTTTACACCCTTAAATATATCCTATTCTTCCCGAATCACCCCACATACTGTAACTTTCTAAATGCTCTCGTAGTTAATGGAATTTTTAATGTCCCTTTTAGTTCTAAGCGATCTAAACACAAATAAAAACATGTAATTTAACAATAAAAAAAAAACAACAAACACCGATAAAAATAATAAAATTGCAGTACAAAAATACAACTACCATAATAATAATAATTAACTAATTATCCAAAAGCTGGGAAAAAGAGAATCCCGATTTCGAATTACTTCTGAAAGTATCACCTACATCTTCATTTCCGTCGCACACTTCATCTTTAATTTCTACACTTCTCTCAGAATCTGAATTAGAATTAGCGTCCTCGAAAATCTGAGAAAACAACTTATTTTTCCTCCTGTGCACCGGATCTTCTGTATCGATCAAGTCTTGATTCTCTAGCAACGAAAGAAATAAACCCTCTCCTCGAGCATTCGAAGCGGTTGACTTCTCCGGTTGAACCTGAGCGGGACTGGGACTGCGACTGAAGACTTCTGTTTTGACTACATCGACTGGAAGACTTAAAACTGGACTGTAGATTATGGTGTCATCGCTGTCTGATTTTTGATCGGGTTCTTTTTTAGTTTGTCTCGATTTCTTTCTGCAAGCCGTTTTCCTGGATTTATTGCTTACTTTTCGTTTTCTCCTCGTTTGCGGATTTCTCGCTGGTAAAGGTAAACGATGCAGATCCGACCAGTTTTCAATCGTTTGATTGTATTCCTGAAAGATCAAGCAAAGTATTTCAATGTTCTTGTCATGGCGGTATTTTTACCGTTATTTCTTCATTTGTTGGTTTCTTGAAACTCTCGCAAAACATCCACGTCAATCTGAACCACCACTGCCTGTAATTGTCTCTAAAATTTTCAAAATTAATGTTGTCCTCCCTAAAATAAATAATTAGAGTCAGATTTATTATTCCAGACCTTTTTTTAGGTTTTCTCACTCGTAGAACTCTTTTAGTTTACCGACGCAATCCGGATTCGCCCAATTCATCATTGTCCACTGCAATTTCTGATCCGGCAGCTCCTAAAACCAAAAAAATCGATTAAAATGATTTCAAGGTAGGATATGTGAGCATAGGCGGGTTTTTTCAACTAATTACATAAAAACTCCTTTTGGTGATCCCGATATTGAAAGTTCCTGATAATTTCTTAACTATCCTCTTGTTAGCGACCAAATCGAAATCGTCAATGATGATCGAGTAGAAATCGTGATCCAGAACCTCTTCGGCCGCTTTCAATTCATTAAAAGGAACCAATACAGCAACCCCGGATTGTTCAGAAAAGTAATCCAGTACGTCTAAAAATAAATAAGAATTGGCTCATAAATAAAATATCGTATTAATAAAACCGAGGAATTACTTCTATTATTGCAGGTGTAAACGTTAACTTTTAATCCGGCGTGGTTCGTTAAATGATAATGCCAGGAACCGACAGACTCGTCCGGACAAACGACGCACACATTTAACGAGGCTTCCGATCCGCTGCTGAAGAGTGCGTTCAAGAACACCGAAACTTGGATGGGGCAGTTGAGGTGCTCCTCTTCGTTTAGTATGATGCCGTTCAACTGAAATTAACGGGATGTTAATTAAAATTGGGGCGTTTTTGAGGGAAATATTTACCTTTCCAGCTTTCGATTTTTTGTAGCTACGATATAGAAATTCGATGCCGGTTACATGGTGGATTTTTAGGTCTTTCAAGACGCTTTTGGGGATGATGAATTTGTGTGAATCGGTCAGTTTCGAGAGGTGCCACGATTCGTTCAATTTGGTAGGCTGAAAATTATTTTAATGCATTTATTTATTATATCTATTGTTGTTACAACCTTAATCTATTACAGCCAATATTATAAAGGCTCATTAGGCTAATTGGCAGATTTCTGTGCTCGTTTTTGAAGCTAATATCGACGTCAAATCACTTTTATTAACATTTTTGTAATTACTTTCGTGTCAAGAATAGATAAATTTAAAAAATTTCCACTTAGACTCGATACCTTCTTCAGAAATGGCCACAGAAATCTGCCCGTTAACTTAATGAGCGTTTATAATACCTGCCGTTAGTCTCTTAGTAGCCAACCCATTAAAACCCTACTAAGCCTCTTGTTATTATAATAAGCCAATTTTACTTTAAATGATCGATAAATTGATTTGCTTTTATGAGTCAACTACAAGTTGCATGTTTTAAATAACAATAACAAACAAGGCAGAAAAAAATTGATTAATTATAATAAACATACTACTTTAAAGTATATTATCCTCAATTTATTTTTAACCACCATCAATACAACATGACCCTATCATGCAACTGAAAAATGTTCAATTAAAATGGCCAATTCAAGCTATAAATTCGTTTGTATGAATTATAATAAATTCTTATCAATTATTTATAATAACAACTGAAATTGTCAACTAGGTACAGGGTACAAACAACAGAGCGGAAACAGACATTAAAGAATTAAAAACATCAATTATTTCAAACAACTGTCGTTTCCTTGATTTTTGAATAAATTAAATATTCCTGACAACATTCAAGATTCAAGGAAGTCTGGTCTTTTGCAGAGCGAGATAATCAAATGTACCAGTTGCCCAATAAAAGGTGAATAAACTTTCACTGGAATATTTACCCTTGATATTAACCAACCTTGCATTATGCAGATATTATGTTAAAATTTATTAATGGAAGAATTCTGTTGCATTGCAGGCCTGACCATGACCTACTGAAAGTATAGATCGGCCTTTTTGAGAGACAATTGAAATATTTACTAGTTTTATTACCTGTTCAAACCGGATGTATAATCCAGAAAATTATAGTGTCTAAATATTTACATATTAATTGGTAAATAACACCAAACCAATAAAAAAGTTTTTTTAGCTTTCTCACCAATAGAATTGTTCCCTCACCCTATTATTGAAATATTGTTTTCTGTCTGGATAGTGTCCCATGAATAAATAAATAAAAGGTCGATGATTTTCTAATGTTTAATATTAATAATAATAATTGTTCTAAGTTTACTTTATACCTAATTTTAAAAACATGCAAACAAAAATGCCATGGGAACTTCTTAGTTTGTCTTCAATCTTCAAGGTCAAGACGTCATGTCAAAACATGTAATTTTTTATTTTTCACCAAATACCAAAATGTTCAACGATTTTCTGATGTCAAGCAGTAGCCAAATTGGTCCCCAGTTTGAAGAAAATGCAAACAAATGTCAGGGACTTCATAATTTGTCTTCAAAGTCAATAAGAACATGTAGCTTTCAAGTCAAAACATGCTATTTTTAATTTTTCTAAAAAAATATCAAAATGTTCACGATTTTCTGATGTTAAATTGTTCAATGTTTGCTTTTTAGTCTTTCGAGGTTTAGTACCTACTGTTTTTCCTATTTACAGAAAGCACACAAATGTCATAACTGTCATAGGGACTTCATAATTTGTCTTCAGGGTCAAAAAGCATATGCATCTGTCAAGTTAAAACTTGTTATTTTTCGCTCAATCAAAATTAAAGGTATGTACCGTAAATCCACCAGGGTTAACCATATTTTTTGTGGTTACGCGTTCTGTAAATAAACGGTTGTATATGGACGAGGTTAACCTTGATCGCGGTTAAAATTTCATAACCAACTTTACTGATGTAAATGATGTAATCTGTCAATGATAAGTCAGTTCAGTATAACCTTAACCTAACACAATGACAGGAGACAGTTGACATTCAACATTCAATTACACTATTTACACTAACCACAATAACTATAAAGGTGAATTACGGTACATACCTTAAATATCAAAATGTCATTATTTTCTGACCACAAATTGTTCGAGGTTTACTCTTCAGCCTGTTCAAAAAATTCGGGACTTTATAATTTGTCTTGAAGATCAAGGAGTAGATATCTGTCAACAGTGTCAATATTATGTGCCTAGACTACATTCAGAAACTTACTCCGAGTATACAGAGCATTCTCCTTAACCGTTCAGAAACTATTGGCATCCCCCGGAAATGTCATTTACAGAGTTCATAAACAAAGAGTTCGTACTCTAGGGCATGCTCCGAATACCCTACGGAAAAGGAGGTACGAGCGTACTCTGACATTTAACCTGTCAAAAGTGTCAAATTTAGCGGCATTTATCCTAGAGTAAGAACTTTATGGTACGTTAGTTCTTATTCTATTCGCATTTCGTGGTATTTATTTGCGGTAAACCGGTTCAAGGGTTTGGAATGTCTTTTTTCAAGTTCTGTGTTGCGTTTCTTGTGTAAATAAATCCAATGACACTGCAGTTGTCTTGACAAATTCCGGGGTAGGTTTATGAGAACGGGTTATAAGATACGGGTGAGCAGGAGATGCGCCCATTACTCTACCCCTGCTCCAATTATTATCTTACTCCACAGTGAATTTCTGAACGTACCCCTAAGGCCTCAAGCCTCATCCAATGAATGAAGTAACAATCTGTGTCTAAGGCCTCAGAAAATGAACTATATCATACCAGATAGGTATGAGGTATCTGTCATATTGTCATAGGTCAATAATTGGAGAATTGGCCGGAGTAATGTTGTAACTTACATTTTTACATGAGAGTCAAAAAATGTACCTTGCAACATTATTGAATGGAATGTTTTCATTTGGCGATTCTTAAAACATTGTTTGAATATTATTTAAGGTAAATTGGGCAATATTTAAAGCTTTGGTGGAAGTATTCTGCCCATTTAAACCTGCTGAATCGAAAAAATGACTCCAAAAAGTTATGTAAGTTACATATAACTTACTCCGGCCAATGCTTCAATTATTGATGAAGCAATTCTAGTCTTCTTATTGAAAATTCTTAATTCTTTAAATAATTAATCGAAAGAATTAAAAGATTATTTTCAAAATCAAAACAGGTAGTAAAACTACTTCTCTCTCTCTATCTAACTGTACCAATTTTAAATTACATAGATAAGCACCTAGCAGTAAATTAAACAAGCTCAAACAAGACATACTTACATCTCTAATCTGGAACATAATATTATTATTTATCTCCTTATATTGGTGGATTTTTTATAATAAACAGGTACATTATTATTTACATAAACATTAGGAGAGTATCTCGTTGTATCTGGACAATATATAAAGGGTCATGACTAAAATATACAAAACTTTGAGGTAAAGTATTGCCACAAATACAGAAAAGCTGGTTTTGTACTGCTCGTCAGTAATGTCGATAAGATTACGTAGTTCGATCATGATTATAAACAGAACATGATAACAAACAACACAAACACTGCACCTGACCAGGAACCAGAAGCTAATTTTATAAGGAATCGTGGCCTTGTGTGACCCCAGTCTTGTCTACAAGTACGACGAACGAATTCATTACCATCTGTTATTATTATTTTAATGGAAAAGTGGAATTAGTGGAAAATAAAAACCGGAAACTGGAACGATTTTAAATGTTTAGGATATCAATGTTTGTTGATTTGCTGAGCCAAGTAAAAATAAAAAAATGATGACGTATTGTTATTTGATTATGTCATTGGTGTATTATTGACAAATGACAAGTAAAGTCAAATCTATGTCATATGTCACCTTAATCTTGTTTTTTTTATTTTATAAGGTTTTGACGTAATAGGCACTCAAATATGACCCAGGTGCGGTAAGTTCCCTTTACTACTCATGCGCACCAAGATTTTTAAATTCGTCTTACAACTTTTGTCGTGCAGAATCGTGCGTGACTCGTGAAGTCGAGGTAGTCACTCTTACTTAACTTTGAAATTGTCGTTCTCTCAGCAGACTTGAAACATTTAGTTTTCATACAGAGTATCCCCCAGCTCATTCGAAGCAGTCTCTGTGAGCCAAACGATGGGTTTTTCAAAAAAAAAATTACAATACAGGATTACAATGACCATGATTTAAAATTATACGATTGGTTTTTACAGTTTGTACAAATTGAGAAGTTTGTGAGTTATAAACAAGTGAAAATTGCAGTTTTCGAAATTTAAGTTTTGTATTTTTTTTTAATTGGCGACGCGTTGAGAAGTTTCAGAATTTTTATCACTCTGTATAAACATTTCATCTACATCTACATCATATCGTGTGATCCACAAAATCTTCCATCAACTATTGCCTTGAAAATGAAGCATGTCTGCCAGATAAAACGCAAACAATTGGTAGGTGTGTAAGTGAACTACTCCAATCAATGATCTACAAATCATAGAACAATAAACAAAAACATAACTACTTGCATAATGAACTTTGTTAGAGTAAAGAAACTAACCTGGAACAGTAACGATATCTGCTGAGTACGTGTGGTGCTGAGTTTCTTACTAATTGCAGTTTGCATTGGTTGTATTTCAAGGAGGATGAGCAACTCGAGCCATTGTAGGGTATCTGTATTACCGACACCGTCCCTACTAGCTTTATGGCCGATTGCACCACCCACACTTAAATCTTAAGTGTCACTTAAAATTTTAAGGGCGACTGTTTCCGTTGCACCACTCATTTAAGTAGACCTTAAGAATTTTAAGTGACACTTATCTTAAGGGCCGCAAATCTTCCACTTAAAGTCCCACTTAACCTAAATAAGGTAATTTTACAAACATTTTACCATGAAAATAAGAAGAAGCAAATAATGCCTAATCAAAGCGCCAATCAAATAATGCATGAAATCAACATAACCATAAAATCGTGTTGTGTGTTCATCAGTATCCTAGCATTCCTGGCTAATAAAAATAAAACTACCCTTGATTTACTAATATAAATAGAATACGAAAATGGATGTTGTATTAGAAAACGATATTTTGGAAGATGATCTGGAGGAAATATTCGAAATCATTGATCATGGGTTGCCAAGGCAAATCAATATTGATATTCGAAATGAATATTTCTATACCTTTATTGACTAATGACTATCACGTCATACTGTCAATAACCGGCATCGTGTCCGCTACAATTCGTCAATCAAAGTGACAACCAACAGAATTCTTACGTCAGTAGTACCACTATACATCACTTTTAGCACAAAAACAACCAGTATTTAGCCTTGTTGACAGATTCACTGCGACTTAGTTAAGTATTTCGTAAGTGGCAGTGGTGCAATGCTATTAAAATTTAAGTGGCTCTTAAATTTAAGTGTCACTTAACTAAGTCCAGATTTAAGTAGAGACTGTGCAATCGGCCATTAGTGTCGGTAATACAGGTACCCTAAATCGTTGTTATCTCAGAAACTCAGAATATTCCAACGTAAAGAAGAAAAAGAAGATAGTTTAAATCTGTCAATCAAATGTCATCTAAAACGTCGATGTTTGAAATCTTAAAAAAACACACTCATCAACTTGAAAATGAAAATGCCAGCAACAGCTGAATGAAAATGAAACTAACGTCCGCAAAAATTGATAAACTATTTACCTGTACCTGTTGCTTCTAAATCCAGATTTTTCATTAAGAAAACCATCAATCAGCGTTATCGGACAACGAGAAGATACAAGATACCTACAACTCCTACAAGTGAGTAATTTATTCTCAATTATCTGGAAATTATTTTTATTGTGATGGGTGATGGATCTGTTTCTTGACCCCTGAAGCCTAATACAGCGTTACCAGGTCTAGGGATTTCTCCCGAATCTAGGGATTTTGGTTGTATTGAAGGGATAACAGGATTTTGTTCATTTTTCCTACTAATCTAGGGATTTTTGAAAAGTACATAAAAAATACGTAAATACAACGAATTTTCTAGTGCATTCTAATAAATTGTTCAATTAATTTGCATAAGTCTACTATTTGCAAGCAAAATATATAAATATCTGCTATTTTTTCATAAAAACTTTAAGTGGCATACTTACATACCAAAAGCTTACTTAAGAATTAAAACTGTTCTGATTATAGTATTAGTCCAGATTTGTTGGTAAAATTAAATAAAAAAATATATGAGTAATACCTAATATTTGTTATTTTTTTATGTAATGTAGTATTTTTTAAAGAATTTATCAAATTTTATATTATATTGGAATGAAATATTTTTATTAATTAGGTACTTGCTCATATATTTTATACCTATTCTCATACATATTACATGTTTTGTATTATTTTTTGTTATAATTAGGTACAATGAAAATAAACCTACCACAATAATTTGAAATTTATTTCAATAAACTTGCTTGTAAACTAACTTATGCAACCAAAAAATACACCAGAGAAAATGAAATTGCATTGTATTTCAGTAAACTTGCTACAACATTCACAAGAATATGCAACAAAAAATACACCCGATTTTCCTAGGGATTTCTAGGGATTTTTAGAAGTCACACTAGGGTATTTTGAATATTTCATCTGGCAACGCTGGCCTAATACATTTTTCGTTATTTATACCCGCAGTTTATAAACTAAACAAGAATAATCGTCCGTAATCCTTACCTCTAATCATCAAACAAAAACCTTGTTAGAGTTAGAAGTGCGGCGATTTACGTCATTTAGTTGAATTACATTTCATGTTATTTAAAACCTTTCTTATCATGATCTATTATTAATGAATGGGAATGATTTATCTCATGTTTTCATTTATATTTATACCTCGGGTATCATTTCCTGAACTTTCAGAATACACGACAGTCATTTGAGCTACTTACAGGATTAATAATTGAAGGAGAGAATCTCAAAATGGATAAACTAAAACGAGTCCTAAGCGGCAACGATTCCCCCGATGAAGAAAGCGGGATCATGTCTCAGGTGAGTAACCCCTCCCTTCCCTGCTCGTCTAAATAATAATAATTCCTCTTCTAGCTGGATGAAACGACGACTCTATCCTGGTCGACACGAATAAAAGCCTTCCTGGCTTGTTTCATAATCGGAATCCTGCTATCCTTCCTTGGCTCGTTCGCCCTGTTCCTGAGCCGCGGCCTGACGGTTTTCGCCGTATTCTACACCCTCGGCAACGTCTGTTCGATGGTCAGCACTTGTTTCCTCATGGGGCCCTTCAATCAGGTCAAGAAAATGTTTGCCCCTACTCGAGCCGTCGCCACTTGCGTCGTTATCGGGGCTTTTGTTATGACGCTCATCTCCGCTATCGCTGTAAGTTAGCAGGGTTATAAATGACAATTGTTTGATTGTGATTAATTAACGGTCGTTCATCTTTTCCAGCTGGATAAAGCGGCGTTAGCGTTGCTGTTCATAATAATCCAGAGCTTGGCGATGACTTGGTACTCGCTGTCGTACATACCGTACGCTAGAGATACTGTAAAGAAGACAATAATGGCTTGTTTCGGTTAAACGAGTCGTTCTTCGATTAAATCAAGTAAGTGGAATTCTAGCAACATTTTGCAAACGATGCGATGAGCAGCTTTGTAATTTTTTAACAAGTTTTTTAACGGCTTTGAGAGATCTGAAGGTGACAGACGTCAGACGTGTCAAATTCAACAAGACTGGATCTAATCACCTCTCCCCTATTCTACACAATTCGGGACCGAATTTGGAGTATATTTTTGTATCACTTACTACTGCTTCTAGGCCTAGTACTACCCTACTAGGTATCTATCATGATAATTATTATAAAATTTGAATTGATTTAAAATCGGTATGACCAACTTTTTTAATAATCAGAGTGTCTGTAATAACATGTTTACATGTTACTTGAATAATGTTTCAAACTGTTATTGTATTGTCATATGTCACTACTATCAAATAAACTTGTCATATGTCAGTACTGTCAGCAGCCAGTGTACTTCATAGGCCTTTTTTTGCAAACGATATCACTCGTTTTGGGCCTAAAAATTAGGAGCACTTCCTGCTAGCTGCAAAGTATAATTATTGATAACACTGATTCGTAGCAAAGAACAGAAAACCTAAAAAGTTATCACTAAATAGAAATAACAGGCACAAGGGTTCGTGTTAACTTTTCGACACTACATAATTTTAAGACTGGGATTTACTGTAGATTTTTTTATGATCCATATATTATTATGTACCAGAAATCAGATTGCTTTTATATACCTACCTAAGAAAAATGTCATCAAAGAGTACGAGAAAATTAATTAGGTTAAATAAATGTTCTGTTCTTCTTTTTTTTTGCCTTCTATGTATGTACTTTACCATTACCAGCCTCATTCATCTTGGAGAATTCTTCTGAAAAAACTCTCAACTGAACATAAACTTTCTGAAGGTTGAAGTGTTAACTGGTGACAGGGTTTCTGTCTAACGAATTAGGTTGTATGTGTGGATGTCAATTGTTGTCAACTTGTGGTATTGTTTTTCCTGGTAAACTTTGATGGCATTACATTAGTAATCACTCAGTATTAGAGGACCAAAACATGGACTTATACACACACTGATCTTTTATACCTTAAAGGACAAATAAAAAAATAATAATAGGATCATGAATTATACACCATAACCAGTTGGGATTTTCAACTATCTGTTACCTGTTTTACAGTCTGCTAAACTTATTTTTAAACTTTTTTTTACAAAATTGACAAACTGGAATAGTTTGTCTCAAAGAGAATTAGGAAAAATACCAAAAGGTTCTTTTTTTCCTGTAATTTCAAGAAAATGAAATGGCCATGGATTTAGTGACTGGGTTAACACCACAGTACACATGTATATAGTAACGGTCCCATGAATTCTTGCTGCTAAAAACTAAAAAGCCAGCTAAATCTGTTTTCCGGCATTTTACAAGATAGACAAATTGGAAAAGTTTGTCTTGAAGAGAATTGGGAGGAATACCAAGGAGTTCTCTCTCCCTTGAAATTTGAAATATCAAGGAAATGGGCATGGATTTAGTGGCCGAATTAACTCCACAGTAAAAATGGATATAGCAACGGCGTTTTATAACCGACGAATTATGCTGAAAACTGCAGGCCGGCAAAATCTATTTTCCAGTATTTTTTTTACAAAATCAACAATCTGGAATCGTGTCTCGAAAATAATTGAGAGGAATACCAAGAGGGTCTCACTTCCCTGAAATAGCAAGAAAATAAAACAGCCATGTATTTAGTGGCTGTGTTAACTCCACCATAAACATGGACACCGGCGGTTTTTAACCGGCAGATTCTTGCTGCTGAAAATTGAAAGGTCGATGCTACAGCGCCACTAATTGTAGCAATAATAAATTCATGTCCATGGCATTTTCTTGAAACTTTAGGGGAAAACCCCAGTGATGACCAAATGAACTCTCTACCAGGTTTTTCTAGTCAGTTCCTGGTCAGCATTATGTGAAAAAATTTACTTTTAAATTTCAAAGTTGCCAAAATTTAATAATAAGAACAGCCCTTTAAATGGTAAATGTCGCTGCAGTCTTTATCTTCTGCAGTTTCTATCTACTTAATTTTTGCTTGTAAGTAAGAGTGTTCGACTTCAGCATCATTTTTTTTTTATTATTCAACATAACACCTACCTATTCTTTTTTCATAGTAAATTAGTGCCAGAGCTAGAACCAAAGTTTCTGTAAGTTTTTTGCTTTATCCTTGGAGTGTGATATCAGATGAATATCCAAGTGTGGTTTGCAGTTGTCGCTTCAAGCTACAATAATTTTAATGAATTAAGTCTGTGACCAAAAACCTATAAGTCAATTATGACAGATGCTACGCACGAATTTATTCACACCATCGTCACATAAAAAAATTACGATGTGACTGTCTATTTTTATAAATGAACATATCTTGCCAGTATTGAAGACAATAAAACTTTTAATAAGAAATGTTGCTAGAAGATGTGTGTACCTTTTTCGAGCTGTGTGTTAAGATGAATGTATAAATGTTAAATGTGTCCTTATAGTGGAAGTGGTTATTACAATAATAGACGCTTGAAGAATGACGAGCGTTTATTAATGACAGAAGGTTACGAAGATGTTAAATTTTAAACGAGTCATTTATAAACGTTCGTTTTTAAATGTCTAGATAGCCCATCCACTGTTTGATGTAATTCGAGTCAATTAAAATTATGGACGTTACATAAGTGTTAAGTATTACTATATTATTATTACTTATTAAATATTATTATTATTATTATAATCACACTGTTTTAGCACTGTAAATTATATTTTAGATGTAATTATATTATTACCCAATTATTTATTTTTATACTACATTATTTTATTAAATAAATTGTACAGTATCTAGGTGTGTAAATATAAATAATAAATTTAGTTTAATGTTTTTATTGTTTTATTCAAAATTATTTTATAAAATATATAAAAAGACTACAACTATATACCACTATAAACATAGTTCGTGGTCGTCGTCATATTTCAATAAATAATCACTAACAGAACTTCTAGATAAGTCGTACATCCCAAAAAAGATATACCCGCCTAATGTAATCCAAACTACTCTAGGAACAAAACCTGCAAACAACCTACAAAAAAATAAATGAAACAGTTACTATGCTGTTTCTGTCCAAAATAATCATACCCTTTAATCCCGTTTTCTTGGTAAACGGCAACAAACATCCTCCTGATTGTCAACTTCCCGGCGCTCGCTTCTTTTCTATCTCCCAGGGTGATCCTCGTTTTTATCACGTCCAGGGGAGTTGTGACGGCTGCTGCAAAACCGCCTAGCGAAACAAGATAAAATTCAATTTATTAAAATAGACCTTCAAGTGAACAACAAACCTGCAAGGGCTCCACAAGTGGCAACCTCCCAAGATTCCAGAGGGATATTATTCTTGAACGTGTGCCGGTATGTCCTTTTCAGGTACTCCAAAACCGGGAACTGGATAAAGGAAAACGGCACTTCCCTTACCAACATAGAACCGTATCCTCTATAAAGACCCTGTTTATGATTAAAAAAAAATCATATATTTGTTTGGTACTTCCATAATCATTCCACTCACTTTCCTAAACCCTTCATGTCTGTAAGCGCTCATCAAGATATGAAAAGAGTTCTTATGCGAGGTCTGTCTTCTCTGTTTCACCACTTCCATCGGGCACCTCACGAAACACGCCACCTGTAAAAACGGGCTATTTTTGCTATGACCTTGTGCTTCGAGTCGTATCGATTAATACAGACCACTTCGCCCAGAGACGCTGCTGCCATGTGGACAACCGGTAACGCCTGCACTGGTACTGAGGCTTCGGTATAATATTTGACGCTTTCGTATGTAAGGAAGAATAGGGCGGCTGGAATTGTTAAAAAATTTGTTGATTATGCAATATAAGCTGTCTCAGAGACTTATACCTTGTGGAGCACTTCCTATCACTTGAGGACCAATTCCTTTATATACCCCGGTGAATCCCCCAGATTTCCAGAAACCTTGCTTCGATTGTAGCCTTGTTTTAATGGTATCTAGAGGGAATAGGGATATATCGACGCTAAGACCTGCTACTCCTCCACCCTGTGAATTTTATTATAAAACTGGAGTTAAGATTAAGGTATTTAAAAGAATTACAAGAAGTGTGTTAAAGGAGAGATAGCGAGGTAGGCATAGACAGTCATGGATGTAGGAGGTTGAGAATAATGACCTTGACCTCAAGGGAAAATAACTGAGGGGGAAGAATCCCAGTACCGGGAATTGTGGAGGGAAACTATCCAGAAAAGTGGTAGATGAAAGTGTGAAATTATGAAGAAACAATCTTAGCCGGTTCTGCTTGTCAATGACCCCAAATTTGGTGAACCCTAGTTGAAAAAAAAATTATAGTCTTGAAAATGTAGGTAGTTACTTACAATTAAAGAAGAAATGTGGACGTTTTTCTTCTTCACATTTTGAGCGAAATCACCCATTTTATTTGAACGTTCCAAAACGAGTTATTACTACTTTATATTAATAAGATAAGATCATAATTTATTACTTATTAGCATTCAATAACAACAAAACTGTCACTGACCCATATTTTCATTTTCATGAAAACCTTCAATCAAGGTTACGATACCGCTACTGCTAGGTACTTGAAGTTTGTCACATAATAATATCATCTACGTTTTGTACTTTCCTTGCCAACGAAAATTTTCTAAATTCTTAAAATAAATACAATTAAAAGTAATTTTAACCATTACATAATTCATTATTCAAATTTCGACACCACCTGTTTTTGACATAACCTAGATATTGGAATCAAATCAAAACACAATCTACAGTGCTCACGGACATAATTATCGAGGCACGCGTCATAATTTCAGAATTCAATAGAACGACCTGGCAACAGCGAGAAGTGCTCTGATTAATATTTTTGGGTTTTTTATCTTCAATTTCAGAAATCTGATTTCAGAAATTTAACTGAATTTCAGTACATTAGTCCATCTTCGAAATAGTTAGAGTGAATAGTTTCAAAAAATCAGTTCGTGAATAATAAACAAAAATAAAAAATATACTTACAAGTTACAAGAAAGCCTGATACCGGTAAATATACCGGTAAATTAGGGATCTTTTGCTTATTTTAGTCCCCATATATTAGGACCTCGCACGGATCGGGATCATTGTGGAAATCAGCCCTCGATTTATATTCAACTGTTTATATTGATCAATAGTCTCCACAGGCATGAAATGAATTTGCATACAGGGTGATGAAAAATTTGCTATTTTTCTGTTCACCAGTTTTAAGTTTTTTTTGAGATACCATGAGATATTCTCAAAAACGTATTTTTTAAACGGCAGAACAAACGAAAATCGCCGTTGTCGCCATGTCTCCTGCTTATTTGTAGACTTTGAAAATCGAAAAATGGCGATTTTCACTTGTTCCTGTCTCATAAAGCTACTCACTTTAATTTAAACTCACACTCACACTATACATACAAGCCATTTTAATTAGATTATCTCCAGAGTTCAAACAAAATGGAAATGTAAAAATACACGGTTGCCTAATTACAAAATTACATTTTTGAGAAAAACTTATAACGTCGAGTTTCAATTACTTTTCTTTCTCACCACTGCTGACTTTCATAAATGTATGTTCTTTAATACGAAAAATACGGCAATAATAATTAACGTGTAATTTTTTTGAGAACAAAGATTTACTAATTCCATTTGATTTAATTATTTTATGTACCAGAATCGGACTGCTTAGGTACATATATGCACATGCATAATTTTCTCAAATGGAAACTGGAAATTTAACCTTGAAAAAACGTAATTCACTATTATTATTGTATTGCTCTCCAACGTGACGTCACTGCTTCTTTTAATTTGGCAACGCTGGTGATCCCCTGTTTCTTGTCAATCTATTTTTATTTATTACGTCTATGCTATGCCGAGCCGATCCCACCACGTAAAACAAAAATAAACTTTCGGCTGTGTAATTTTAATTTCAAAATTTAAAACCAAAAAAATGGCAAGGGATATTTTGAAAAGTAGTGTCCAGAACGCTTCCTTTAGTATAATTTTCCAGGTGAGCTTTTATTGATAATAAATTAAAGATTAATCAGTAAACATTAATATTAATTAGGTGATTATTAAGAATTATTTCATTATTCTACCTTGTAGAACATTCAAGTCTTTAGTAAGTATGGATGTTTCGTCCTTTTTATGGACTCATCAGCAGTGGACATCACAACGGAATCTACCTCGCTCAGTTCTGGATAAAAAAATCTGCGACTTATATATACTCTCAGGTCTTTTATTCCATTATACTATGCCAGGTATAGGTTCCCTAAATAAGGTCTGATGAGCCTTAACAAGGAGGAAACATTGATTCCCTTGTCTGAATAACCATGTCAAAAAGACACGTCCAAAAAATGTTCTATGAGCTACAACGCAGAAATTAATTTATGATAATTTACAGATCCTGTTCCGTATAATTACGTTTTTATTAAATGCCTTTATAATTCGCACAGTAGGACAGGATGTCCTAGGAATAATGAACGTACGCTTATTACTCTTAGAATCCACGATATTATTCTTATCGAAGGAACCAATCTTGAGGGCCTGTCTCACCGATACGAAGTCGCATAACTGGGCTCAGGTTATCAATCAAATTTGGCTGTCGTGAGTATCAATGATTTTAAATCTTATTGAAGTCACAAAATTAATTATTAATGTACTTTTTCAGGGTGCCCTTGTGTGCATTATTGAGCATCGCTCTAGTGTACGTTTGGATTTATCTATTAAGTCCGACAGATGACATTTATAGCCATCAATACAAGATTGGATGTTATGCTGTAGCGTTATCGTGTGTGGTAGACCAGATAAGTCAGAATGTTGTACTGGTCGCACAAAGTTTTTGCTTTGTCAAGTTAAAAGTAAGATTGATGACCGAGTTGACTGCATTAATTATTCATTTCAGATTTTTTTAAGTTGGCAATGAACCAAATAAGGAATAAGAAATGTCGTTATTAAATTTCATGATTCTCTCTGTTAGTGTTGATTGAAGTTTTGGCAGGTTGCTTATTATTGTGTGTTTTTTTTTATTATTAAAGCTTTTCAAATAAAAGGTACTTCATAAGATTTTAATAAAAATACGTTGCCAACTTAAATTATAATCGTTAATTTTGAATGATAGAAATAAATTTATTCCTGCAGGTAATTTTGGAAACCATTTACATAGTCTCCAGGACGATTATATTCGTATTTTTTGTAATAAGAAACCCCGACGAAGCGATCAACGCTTTCTCCATAGCGCAGCTTGTCTCTTCAGTAATACTCTGTTCCATGTATTACATATTTTTCGTGTGGTACATAAAGCAACTTAATAAAATAAAAGCCACTGATGATGTGAAGAAACACAAAGAAAAGATGATGTTCTCTGATATGAACGATTTCCCTTTCACTTCCATTAAAGAGTTCTTCCCGAACCAAATGTACAATAAGGTACCAAGTATGAGGTATCTTCTTTGCGATTAATGCAATTTTAAACTTTATTAATTCCAGGAGAGCGTAATTAACAAGAAATTGTGCTTGTTAACCATCAGTTTCGCTAAGCAATCGATAGTAAAACAGGTTTTAACGGAAGGGGAGAGGTACGTGATGACGGTCTCTCCAGTTATGACATTCAGGGAGCAATCTTTATATGACATCGTTAATAATCTAGGAAGTTTGGCGGCCAGGTAATTTATTTTGTTCCCAGGAATCACAGATATGTTTTCTTCAAATATCACCAATAAAAATATCATTTTTTTAAAGGTTCATATTCCGTCCGATTGAAGACAGTGCCTATTTCTATTTCACGCAAATGATAAAACGAGACGAGCGTGTTTCCAAACAGGATCAGGTACGCCAATCAATTGAAAAAAAATTAATTTAACGTAAATGATCGACTTCTTCCAGAAATGTGTGTCCGAAGCGGCGATCGTTCTAAGTCAGCTGATTCGAGTGGTGACGAGCATAGGCCTGGTCGTGGTCGTCTTCGGCCAGTCGTACAGTTACACCCTCCTGTATCTGTACGGGGGTCAAAAGTTGATCGAAAACGGACTCTCGGTGACTTTGTTGAGGTTCCATAGTTTCGCGATCGTTTTACTTGCGATTAACGGAGTCACTGAAGGTTTCGTTAATGCTACTATGAATAACAGACAACTGGACAGGTTTGTGTTTAGGTTTAAGACGATTTATTCAAATTTTGCTTTACGGTAACCAGTAACATAATACGAGGTTATTCCAGCAGTCACTGTTACAATAATAATTGACAATTTGAATGTTGGGAACAGTTTCATAATTATATTGAAACTTGAGTAAACTTTGGTGAAAAAATGCAAGTTAAATTAAAGTAAAATTAAACCATAAAATGGGGCAATTTCACTGAGGATCGCAGTCCGGATTTAAAATTTGAAAAAGAATGACTTCTTTTTCCTCTCTTAACATTTTTTGAGAATTTTTGACTGCAACTGTCAAAAAGATTGTTTCTTCTTTTTTATGTTCAAGTTTAGACAATTTTTGGCCTTGTTTGGTCGACTATTCACTCAGTTCATTTAAATAATTAAATGGCCTTTCAATTTATCAACTTGAAAGAGAGTGATCACTGATCACTGCTGCTGCTTAATTATAACATTCCATTGCCGGGATAACAATAATTTATCATTTATTATGCTAATCGGTAATTAATATTTCATTTTTCCAGGTATAATTACATTATGGTCGTCTTCTCGATTAGTTTTCTAATAATCTCGTATTTATTAACAAATATTCTGGGACCTGTCGGTTTCATCATAGCGAATTGTATAAATATGTTGGGACGAATAATTCACAGGTAACGTTAATTTTACCTACAACGACCGGTGCTGGTATTATAAAACTTCCAACTCGGTGTTAAGTTAACTGATTGATTGCAAATGAATTGTCAGATTATCAAAACCTTGGGTTAAAAAGTTTTATATCAGTCGTTATATCCGGTCCTTTTTTTTTTGAAGTGTTTGTTAACCTGGTCTTTTTTTTAGTGTCATTTACATTCATAAAAAATTCCAAGATACAAACCACGAGCCATTAGAAGGATTGATACCGGGGAGGAAGTTTTTTATTTCTTTAATGTTTGCAGGATTAGCTGTAAAAATATCAGAGGTAGGTCCAGTTGGAGTTGTTTGTGCGATTTGAAATAATGTCTGTGTATGAATTTCAGGGATATTTCGTGACGTCTTCAGTATTATTACACATTCTAATCGGGGGATTGTTCTTTTTGCTAGTGATAGCCGCATGGGCGTATGAGAATACGGCTCTACTAAAATACGCTTACGATAAGTATAAGAGAAGACTTTCCGTTAAGTTAGATTGACGTTATGTTTGTTAATGATTTGTTAATTTATTTAAAACAATTATATTGTTGTATTTTAAGGGTTTATTTATTAACAAACAACTAACTGTGGTAGTGGTATTGGGTTCAATTTGAAACCGTTTACATTTAGGTACATGAACGACAGTACATTTAGGTACCATGATTTTAATATTAATAGGACTTTTTTATAAAAATTACAAAGTTGTAGATAATCTAACTACATAATATATAAATACAAAAAATATAATATTTATTGGGACTATAAATACATACAATAGAACATTTACATAATATATCTATGCCAAATTTATTCACAGTTGAAATAATAATTATTAAAGGTGACTGAAAAATCACAGAAAAAGTATTATATTTCCACAACACAACACAAGATTTGTTTATTTTTTTTACACTATAATACTTTTCCATTATGTTATGTTAACAATAATTTACATCAATAATAAGTAAAGATTGATTAATTTTATTTCTTGCATCAATCATTAAAACAGTTATGTAAACGAGGATACATTTCAATTATAGATAGAGTGATCAATATTAATTGCACGTCTTGATTGGTTTATTTACTTTCTTTACTCATACAATTACACAGCTCAATTGGTATTCACTATTCAGATTAAATAGTTAACGACCCATTACTAAATTACCGATTTATATGAATCATAATGATAAATTTGACATATTTTTCAAGGTGATAAAAGTAAGACTAGTTGGAGTGTTTATAAATCGCCCCGGTGATTGTGCCGTTTCGTTGTATTATACAAGACTGGTTTTCGTTTTCAAAGTAAACGACAGGCATGCTTTTTTGAGGTTCCAATTTCGCAGCCTGGTCAGCGATTGCGCTTATTATACCCGAACTTTGTGTTGAAGCCAGTCCTTTTGCTGCAAATAAAAAAATTGTAAGATACATCGGCGAGAGATTGATATCAATGTGGATAGAAAATTACCTCCCAAGCATAAACCCTGATGATCTGCAAAGACGCAGCCATACACTCCCGGCTTATTTACGCTGAAATTATATCAGAGAGTTTATTAGAATTCAAACTACGTTGTATAAGACTTACATTTCATCCATAACTTGTTCCAGACGTTTCTCCATATTTATGAATTTATTATTATAACTGCAGACACTGATCACTCGGTATATGTAATCCGTACGATATAAACAAGATAATTATTATTGATAATAATATTTATGATTCATTGTAGATCCTATTTTATTTTGTATTTTTGGACCCAAACAGACGTTTTTAATTCATTCTTCCTTCTTCTTTGGGGAATGGGGAACGAGAACGAACAATTGTATTATTTGAGGTTAAGATACCCTAACTGTCAAAGTATGAGAACGACATTTGACAGCTATGAAGACTCATTCTTTTAAGATTTGTTAAATAATTTTTCTGGGCTCAGATCTTCAAATGTCAGCTATCCAAGTATGACTCTACTGCTTTGGACTGCAAAACTTCCAGAAGACGTTGAGAAACGTAACTCAATTATGATGGTAGGATTGGTAGGTATTAAATGTTGTCATTTCAAAGTCTAAGCTTACAAGAGAAGTTATTGTTATTTTAGAATTTGTAAAAATATATCTAAGCTCATTTTTTTAAATTATAATAATTGTGAGTGTAATTTTAAATTATTTCTGGTTTATTTGTCAGAGAGTATTCGACTTGATGGAAGCAATTCCTTTTTTAATTCTTCAAATCATTTAAAATATATCATGAAAATCATGATTGGAATTCTAGTAAACTTTCTTCAAAATTTTTTTTGATATTTCGTGCAGAATAGGTACTTCACCTACACAGAAAATAAAAAGAATGCTCCTGTCATGAAGGCATACTTGATTATTTATTAAACATGAAAATAAGACAAAATTTATTATCTACTCAAGCAGGCCTGGATTCACGAAAATTCTGTAGAAAGCATTTGTTGCAATTATACTCGTATATGTATAGTGTACCTATTAAGAATAAAAAAAATTATATTGATGCGTAGAAGTTTATTTGTTGAAGTGGCGACACTTCAACCGTAAAAATAATTTAAAAAATAATAATTCGTTGTAGATTTCAATTTGAATAACCCGCGCTTGTCAATGATATCTCCAGTAGCCCAGGTAGTCGCCACCGTCGCAGGTTACCTAGAGACTAACGTGTAATCGAACACTCTATTATGTTATTTTCTCTATGGTTGAACCTGTCGTTTTTACTTTTTCCATCATTGTCATTTTTAAATATCAATGTCACTGACAGAAGTGTCATAACCTCAATTACGATTAATAAAAATTAATTAATTAATTGCTGTTTACTTTTTTTAAAAGTACAAACAAAGTTTGAATCCCAACTTGAAAATTCACAAAGCAACAAGAACAAGAATTTTTAAAATAAGTGTGAATAGGTGAAACAGTTACCATTACAACAGAAATGGTCAATATATTCTTTTTTATTCCCGACAATTTACAAAAACAAAAAAAGGGATATTTAGAAGGATTCCATAAGAAATTCCAGGACTCTGAAGCCTATTACGTGATAAATAATCAGATTCACCCTAAACCCCCAGAGAAATGTATAGGATACATCGGACCCCGGACCAAGAATAGATTGACAGAAACTTGCGAGCTTTTCTACAACTCCCAAACGGGGGAGATCACACCCAGCAACGCTAGACCAGATTCTGGTTGTAAAAGTAAAATAACCAAAATTATTTATAATTATAAAGCGTTCAAAGGTTCCAAAGTGATTGACGATCAATCGGACAATTTTGGAGACCATTTTAAAAGTCTAGTTGAATTTCTAAGGGACGATAAAAGAAACAGTAACGGACGTAAAAGTGTTTTTATTTCAGTTCTTCTTTACCTTTTGAATCATATTTTAAGGGTAAATATTTTCATTTAATTACAAGCCATTGTTGCCAGGTGTATGGTAATAAAAATGACACACCTGAACCTGGTGACAATCTACAAAATGAGCTCTTCAAATAGTTATTCGACTAATTTTTGTATAAAATTTTAGGTATTCGAGAAATGGAAATCGTTGGTTAAGTCTTCATCAACCCTCTCACATTTCCAAGATAATCTAGAAACAATTAAGTTTCTAGTAAATGAAGCAAACATTTCTCCAACTTGGGGCAACATTTTATTAGCAAAATTGATCGATTTATTCCTTGGAGTCTGTTTCTTCTGGTACTTAACACAACATGAATCGATCCTTGTAAACTTCATAGGAAACTCCACTGAAGTATTTATTTTAGTATACACCGCTAATATAATACACTGATGCACTCTTTTCAGACGATCGTTATAAACCTAAAAGAGCTCCTGTTATATCTAATGGGTTCACCTATAGGCCTAAAATTGAATTACGCTTTCAATAACTCCCTAGGGACTTTCTTCTTCTACCACATCTCTTTATGGAGGATATTCCTGCAAGGACTGCAACCGGTTTTCTATCACAATTTTAAAATCCTAGTGCTACCGTCGATTTTAGGATTATCGTTCGAAATCGCAATATTATCGGACGTGGTATCGGTGACGACGTTTCACATGTATTGCATTTACGTCTACGCGGCACGGTGGGTCCATTTTATGCTTCCGTTACGATTTATTTCATTTTAAACGTTTCAGCTTATTTAACTTGCAATTGCGAGGAATTACATCGCTTTGGAGGTTATTTATCGGACAAAAGTACAATCCGCTTCGAGAGAGGGTGGATTCGTGTCAATATTCGCATCACGAGCTGTTTATCGGGACCTTGGGCTTCACGATTTTGTTGTTCTTGTTACCCACTACGGGTTTATATTACACGGTATTCACCCTGGTAAGTTTGAGGGGTCTGGTGGATTATTGTTAGTCAGTACGAATTTGGGGTCAGTACCTTGAAACTAGACGATTTAAGCAAAAAAAAGTGGGTCCTTTAGAGAATAAAAAAAAACGAACTTCGACTTGATTTTTTACTCTTCTCAGTAGTTTTTTATCTCCATTTTCTCACCTTTCCTGTGCACTAGGATTGATTGGTATTGTTTAATGAGGTTAAATAACACAAAATTATTTTTTTATTTTTGTTTTAATCAAGCAAAATAAGCTACTTGTTTTTCTGTGAAGCAATGTCCAATGTTTTAAATAAACTTTCGATGTGAAGTCACATCTATAAAAAATGTCTAATTAATTATGCCTAAATTTTGTTTAATTTTTGAGATATCATTAAAAACCTGACAGGGGTCCAGTTTCACCTTCTAATTTAATAGCACTCCGCGATTTTTTCATCCTTAAAATGACCATTTGAAGGATTTATGCAATAAAAACCCGCTCTTTTGATAGTGCCTTATTATTGGCCTGTTTATTAGAACATAATCAATAGCCTAATAATTTTGTTAAATTGATTTCAGACTAGCCAGAATATTTGAAATATTCTGTAAATATTCAAAAGTGGTCATCCAGCTCCAAACAGAATTTATGCACCAGCTGACTGTCGTACAGTGTTGCCAGATCGTACTGATTTTACAATAGATAAATATAAATTTTTACTGAATAACGATGATGACCAGAAAATGATGTAAGTCAGGTCAGTGGTCATTGTTTTGGCCAAGGTTTTCCTCTCCTGAAATTTCAAGAAAAAAAAGGAAAATATAAAATACAGAAGTGAACGAAAAAGTCATAAATTAGTCGAAAATTTCAGGGAAGAGAACCGAACAATGACTTGTCAGTTTCAAGTCATCTCCATTTAAAAATATAATTTTGTAAAATTACAGCTACTGAATCAGGCAACACTGTACAACTGTAACCTGAACACTGGCGTGTGCATTATTGCCCTGAAAACTCAGATACATTCTGTATATTTAACAAATATTTCCTTAAACTTTATGACCCAGTATCTATTTGACATTTGAAAAATTTTCCTTGTCCATTTTGCATGGCCCATTTTTAGTTTGATGTACTTTGGAACTGTTTAGAAATTACATTCGCACATTAGTTTGACAAACCATTCCTAATTTCAGCAAAAAGAATATTATATCACAAGATATAAGTAATGAAAATAAATCTGCAACATTGCACATAATTATTAGTTCTATGAATCTGTCAATGTAGCGAATTTTTGGATATGAAATTTTCAAAAAAGCAAAATTTATAATCCATCAGACCCAGTTTGAATGACCGTATATGGACTTAATAGGTACTTATCAAATCTTTTTTTCAGCTGAGAATTGTAATTTTACTGATTAACGAAATATTATTAAACATTCGTTACCTCCTAAAATGTCTCCCAATATACTTATTCTGTTTATGGATCGTTAAATCAAACAGTCTGGCTGGTAAGTTACAGTTACCGTTATTTAATGATTTATTCTTGTATAACGACTTGTATTTTCCAGGTTGTCTTAGTTTAAGATCGAATGGAAGCGACCACGACTCACACTTAGAAGCTCAATTAAATATAATTCCCTTAAATGAGATTCTGAAAAAATCGACACATAGCATCACCTCTAATTCTACTTTGAAGACGTCAAATTTTTCTTGCAGTTCCCTATTTTCGAAACTATTCAAAGGATCCTTGTTGTAAATAAATTATTCTATCGAATACGTTTTTATTTTTGTTTATTTAAAAATTTAAGCATTTACGATGGGAGGAGGGTTCACAAAAACTTATTAAACATTACACCAATCGTAGAACGACTCATTGCATATTATTTAATAAAGAATTAGTGAACAAACAGTACCCCGTTATTGTAAATTATTTACACACTGTAGATTATAAGTTTTTAAGTATAAGTTACTACCGCTAATCAATTAATTTAACGACTATGAACATACTTGAAAAATATAAAATTTGTACCTTAATATTACAGTTTTAATAAATAAATGACAATCTAAACAAAATGTCATGTGATAAAACAACGTAAAACTATCAAACAAAACAAACCGCCACACAATAGAATGAAGCGATCAAACCGGAGCGACCTTATCTTGCAACCTGTCAATGTCAACATCAATGATAAGATCGCTTTGATCGCTCGTTAATAAAGTTATAACCGCCGATCTTGGAAAAATATAACTATAACTCTTGATTAACATCACTAACGAATGACATTAATAAGCGTTTTAATCATTATAATTACGTATTTCTATCATATTCACAATAATATGTACACAATATTATAGGAAATGTTGTGTCTATATTTAAAACAGGAAGAACGATCAAAAGTACACACATGGTCTTAAATAATAATAATAAAATCGTCTCCTAATTAATATTAATAATAATTATTCTTCTTACCTGTTATAATTATTATTCGTGTGCTTATAACCTTCTTTCATTATTAGATAGTTAGTGTTTATTAAATGATTAATTATGTCTAAAAAAATTCCTACCACTTACAATAATAATAATAATTATGAAAACACTGCAAAGGAATGCCTAGAATAATTATTATAAGAAAACCAGATCGTTTTAAAACATTATATACACGAGTATAATAATTAACTACTATTCCCTATTTCATAAGCTGCGATATAAAACAAAAAGGGTTAGTATCACAGAATTCAAGTGTGGTACAAGTACGAAAAAGGAAGAGACAACTGCAGGAATTTGTATCCCGATCACCTTATCAATGGCCATACATTGAAGCCAAATTGTACTACGAATTAATTCAAGACCACTGATTGAAGTTCTTCAAGTTCATAAAAAGCAACGCACAGAAAAATCGATTGAGGTAAAAATTCCTGCATTCGTTCCTTCCCGAAAAAAAAGGAGTGTACTTCCGATTCAGACTTCCCGTTACTTTATATACAAAACGAAACAGAGGAACATACCTACGACTTACTAAAAAAAAACATTCAATAATTATTCACAGACAATTATCACAAAATCTTAAAAATAAAAAAGTTGCATCATCACGCTAACAAAAGTTTACATCTTGAAGGTTCCGGTTCCATACGTTAATACTGAGCGTTTCGAAATTAAAGCCGTTTTTTTTTGAGAAGCAGAAGTGTGTGAACCTTTTCATTAATAAAATTTTGCGCTCTAAGTTGTCGACACAGCGTAAATAATTAATTCTCATTTGGACAGGCTTTGGATGCTCGGCGTGGGGCTGTTCTTGGCTGAGTGTCGAGTCCTACAAAAATATTTCATTTAATGGTTCTCGAGGGTGGGGGGTGAAAGCAACTCACCTTAAATCACCGTTTGAGAGATCCCTGTAGTCGTACGGGATCTTATCTATTCTACGTTCTAAGCCCTAGAATAACAACAGAAAAAATACAATAATTATTTACGGTCTCAAGTCTTTCACACTTTTTTTTTAGTAGACACAACTTTAGTTTTTGTTATTTTATTTGCACTTGAGCGAGGTTAGAGTAGCAAACTGTCATGTAATAAGTTGAAAATGTCAGCTGTCACATTTCAATTAATATAAACTAACCTCAAAATCACTCTACTGTTAAATAGTGAAAAGGTGCAAATGTCAATCGTCCAATTTTTATCTCATAATAATTTATTTGTTGTTAACACCTGTCACAATGAATTAGTGAATGAATAAAAAAAAAAAAACAATTTTTAGCTTAAAATCTACTTGAACAAATAAATAAATCTCCCAGCTAAGTGATATATGACAGTAGATTTTTATTAAATGAGAGCTGTCACATATTGAAAGACAGAAAATGACAGCTGGTAGATTATGGATGCGTTCAGAAGCATCGTTATTATTTGTTGTTTGGCACATGTCACAATTGATTAATGAAAAAAAAAATCAAACACGTAAACAACAAATAGATTCAATTATTACTTCTTGAAATTATCGACTTGAGGTGAAACAAGTAAATAAATAAAATATCCCAGCTTTTAAACTGATTGATGACAGTGGATTTTTATTAAATGACAGCTGTCACACATTGAAAGATTAAAAATTACAGTTGGTAGATTCTGGATGCATTCAGAGTTTGGCACCTGTCATAATTAATTAATGAAGAAACAAAAAAATCAAAAACGAACAAACAGATTCAATTTCTCCTTGAAATTATTGACTTTACGTGCAACAAATAAAAATAAATAAACCTTCTAGCTCTTGAACTGATATAAATGACAGTTGACAGTAGACTACAGAAAGTTCTGGATACGTTTAGAAGCATCATTATTTGTTGTTTGGCAGCTGTCATAGTAACACAAATTAAATTAATTAGTGACAGCATATTACTATTGAATGCCAGTTGTCAAACAATAACCTGAAAATATCAGGTTTTGGAAGGTTTGAGAAGCATGATGATTTGTTGTTTAGCAGCTGTCAAATTTCAATGGATATTAAAACACAACAATGAAACATGAAGAGATCAAATAAATTTATTTAGGTACATCGAGCCGCAATGGAAATTTATGAGGTTTAATCTGTCGAGGATAAAACTGACAAGGATAAGAAAAGCTTAGATTAGAGGATAAGTACTGGCTCAATAGCTAAAGGCCATAAATTCTAAACAAGAACGTATATTAGAGATTAGTTTTATGAACGAAAAAAAAAGAAATAAAAACCGGTGTCTTGTTTTATTAAAAAAAAAATATATCACCGGCAACTTGATTGCTATAAATTCTTATCAATAAAAATACTGCCACTGCTAGTGTAAAAGTCACCAACTGCAGTGTTGCCAACCATCAAAATTAGTCTCCTTTTTCTGGAAGTTGAATTGGTTTTGAGTCTTTGAAATTATTTTTAAATTAAATTGTATTATAGCTGTCAAACTACTACAGCACTGCCAAGATTACATTACCAAAAATTTAATATTTTTGTTGGAAACATTCCAGTAGCTTTTTTTATCAAAACAATTGGCAGCATTGTTGAAATAATACACATGACACTATTGCCAAGTCATAGGAATTTTTCCCTTTTCCTTATAATTTTTTTCTTCAAATGTTTCCTCCTAGTTTCAACCAGTGGGTTTTCAAAAATGTCTATAATTTAGAGCCCACATATCAAAATATTTTACAGCTTTTGGAGTGTCTTGGAGTGTATGATGATGGAATAACTACTCCTGTGATAACTTATGGATGACTAGTGAGCAAGAAAAAAAAAGTTTTTTTCTGAATACAGCTCAATCCAGGTCAGCAATAAAATAAAATAAATACATCAACATAAAAACCTGTTGACATTAATTATTAAATTATCGAAACAAACTTATTTGATCTCTCATTTTGTAAATAAAGCATGTGCGTAACAGTGCAAGTTATTCGGACAGAAAATACGCAGATGTTCTTTGTTAGCTCGACAGGGACTGATGGAGTTGTTATTTAACGAGCGATACTTGATTGAGACGTAACAAACCTTTTAACCTGCTGTTGTTTTTAATAGCAGTGGACGGCGGGCAGTCTGTACATTTATAAAGACCGCAGTGTTCGCACAGGAAGCGAGACAGCTGCAAAACACACACACTTACATGCAAACACGTGCTAAAACTATAATCAAATAATTTATTTAATCACCTCTCGTTAAAAACAATACATTATTTATTATTGTGCAGGCGTTGAAAACTAGCACTAGCTAACCTCAACTATTTATGCTACAAAAATATAGATCATGCTACCCACTCTCACAGATCACTATAACCCTCTAATTAATCCAGGTTAAAATCCCTTAATGATGAGCCCTAATCAACTCTAAATAATATAACGATCGTTTAATTAATAAACCTCTTCAAGGGATATCATCTACATCTAATCGAGACAAGTAAAAAATAAAAATAAACAACTAGCAGTCTAATACTTACTCCGACTCTTCTCATCATGTCGCTTACGATATTCAGAGCCATCACTCGCGAAGCCGGTGATATCGGCGTCTGATAAAGGTTAGAATTTTGATCTTCTGCAATAGATAAATATGACCCGTCAAGCTACTGACACGTGCGAATTATACCTGATGGAAGCTTCTGTATATGTAGATGGATTTTAAAAGCTTAATAAAACTGGCACTAATAATTAACGATTCGTTAAGAGTGCATAATCCATGACTACATATACATAAGCTTCCAATTCCTAGTATAACAATCAACAATACTTACTTACAATGCAATGAAACAATAACACGGATACAGACACCAACACTACAATGAAAAGAAACAGCAGACATGCAAAAAAGTGGGGAGAGGACCGGGAAGGTTCAAGCAAAGCGTGCAGCAAGTAACAAGACTCGTAAAATACGTAAAAAAAAACAAACAAAGAACAAAAAGTGAAACGAACGTACGTGAAGCGGACAATAAAACAAAAGTCGGGGCTCAAATTGTTTATTAAATAAATACATCTCTTATTATTAATAATACAGATTTCGTTGGGATGGAGTGATAATTTCTAATTGACTATAATTTGATTGGTGAGTCTTGTTACCTCTTACTTTTTGCAGTTATTATTGTAAAAGCAGGCAGCTCTATCTCTCTCTCATTTACTTGAACTATTCCAGAGCTCCCTGCCATCACACCGGATTAGAAGAAAATTTCTGAACTATAATACTTCAATAAATTTATTACAAACAATCTGCAACGATCAGGCAGGCAAGGTAACATACAACAGGAAACACGGTATGATACAAAGATCGTAAATTATATAAACATTATTAATCATCCCAGGCACATTCTGGCATTTTCAATTTCATAAACATGCAACCAGAATTTCATCAAAATATATGAGCAGCAACTTTCTCTTCAACATCAGTCTTGTATTACTTGCAATGCAATGGAACTTGAATGCAGTATGTTTGCAGCAAACAGACCATACTCAAGCATCTACTCGCTGATGAATTAATTATTTCAGATTTATTGAGTCATGTTACTTTTCCATTAGGGCGCCCCTGTATAATTACATTTAATAAGTAATACTAATAATCACAGACCGATTAGTGAAAGAAATAAGATGGGTCGATCTCGAGTTACATAGCATCCGCTTCAAACAACGCCCTAACACCAACAACACTTCTTTAATTTAATAAACTGCTGGAGGGAAAAATCTTGGTCTGATAATATAATTATAAAAACGGATATGTAACAAGAACTAGAGCGCTTAGTTGTCAAATTTATATCTATTCCAGTCCAAATTATTTACGAATAGATAAAACTTGACATCTCTGCGTTCTAACGATGTACTCTCATCAATTATTATTACGAATTTTCAAATATTGAAGTGTTGCCAAATTTCACAAACCTAACCTAACCTAACATCGAGCGTGATTTAGTCATTATTAGTTCAGTTTCAGTCCATTACAAACAAGATAAGGAACATCTTTTCTAAGCTAGCAGGTAAGTGCACTTAAAAGCTAAAGTTAAACACACATAGATATGCTTTCCGGCTGGGTGAGAGGGGGTTAGTTTTCGATGCTTTTATGAGGACTGCAATAGTCAAGGAGACGCTGAAATGTCTTTGAAAGCTTACGTTTCATCGGAGTCGTCGTCTGCGTCTCCGTCTCCCTCAACCGGTTGGTATCATAAGACGACACCGGCGGCGTCATCTTGTACCCGTTCGTCTGGCGTTCGTTGTCCGGACCTCTCGTTCGTTCCTTCACCACGAGCTCCTGTTTGAGATCTGCGAGGAAAATCACATTAGCCGTGGACAAACGAATGAGAGGGAAGCGGCGTCTCACCTCTGCTCTCGTCGACGAGTCTCTGCAGCTTCTCCTGGAGGGTGTCCTTCTCGTCGACCTCCGATTCCAGGATGGCGTTCCTTTCGATCGCCGAATGGAAGGCCGTCTCCAGGCTGGTTATGCTTTCTTCGATTATGCGTCGGGACCTCTCCAGATCATCGTTCTTCTGTTCCAGCTCTCTGATGTAGGTGCCCATTTTTGATTTGTCGCTCTTGAGGGTTTCCATGTCGTTTTCGAGTTTGCTATTTTCTTTGTTGCATTCATCTAGTTTTTCCTACAAGATAATGTTGTTTTGATTTCAGGTCGGGTAACAAGTAAAAATTTAAATTTAGAAAAAAGTGACACGAGAGACAACTTCATAATATATGCAAAATTTCGCAAAATGGGTGGAGTAAACTTGATTAATGATTAAAAGTAACAATTTCAGGTACATACCCTAAGTGATTCCACTTCATTTTGCAGTCTATTGTTGGTACTCCTCAATTCCCTGATGGTTTTTTCGTGTTGATCGATTGTCGTTTCATATTCCCGTTCCAACTGTTGCGATTCAGACACGAAATCATCGAATTCCCGCTGCAGGCTCTCTTTCCTGAAACGAGGCGCAATATTTTTATCAATCAACTTCGCGGTAAACCATTACACTTGACCTACTCTTGAAGGTGCTTCTGTGCCAGGTCCTTCCAATATTGACTGGTATCCTCCATACTACGATTCCTCACCCTGTCACCGTCGCACATCGTGATGGTCTATTTCCGGAGATAAAATAAGGCTACAAGATCATCCCCTGCAAGCGAAGAATTTGTAAAAAACTCGAAAAAAGAAAACTGAAGGCTGGTAAAACAGGTTCAATATTTTCCTTTCGTCGATATTGTAACTGTCAAATCGCGAAAGGATAAACATGAGTCACAGTTGTTTCGGTTTAGTGATGCTTCGCGGTTTTGGCATTTGGTAAAAGGGTTTTTAATTGGAAATAACGAAACTGGTGAAATGTACTCACACGTTTTAATCCTCGAGGGTTATTTTATTTTCTCTTATTTTATTCTTTCCTAGCACTAAACGAAAATAATTTGCAACGTACAAAATGGCAGCAATTCGTGGAATTCGTTTCTTTTTGTCGATATTGGTTGACATTAATGACATTACTATGAACTTCAGGTTATCAATACTATATACGTCAATGTCAATTTTGAGTGATATACTGTAAAGTCATGATTTTGAGTGACGTACTTGACTTAATCGCGCAATCCGGGCGCGTTCAGTAAATCTAATAATTTTAGTACCTACCAACTTGTGTGTAAAATAAAAAAATAAATAAAATAAAGAATATATAGTCCAATAAAGTCTAAAAAGTCATACGTATCGATTAAGAATACACCTCCATTTGATAGTTCGATTTATTTTGTTTCATATACGTGGTTTTTATAGTAACCGTCCAGTTTGTCTAAACACTCCATCCCGCATAAATAAGTATACGTCAACATTGGTTTTGAATGAGAATTAAATGCACAACACAGAGGATAGAATGTCATTACGTGAATAAATTTTATGTAGTTGTCAGTGGCTCTCAAACTGACGTAAGCAATTCAATTCATTGTTTGAATGATTCCTTCAATAATTTACGCTCGTTCACAACTTGACATTTAACTGTTTGACATTTTCTGGTGAAATTAAAAATATTAATTCGGACGGTTTGTAATACGTCACATCTGACTTTTTAAAGTTAATCCTACTTTAAATCCATTTTAATCAGTTCCCACTAAAGGTAGGTACAAACTAAAATGGTCTTACTGTTGAAACGGTGATGATATAAGCGCGTTCAATTTTATTAACGACCGCCATGTTCCTGCTAAGTTTCCCTCAGAAAGAATCCTTAATGTTTAGATACAATACATGATGTTATTATTTACACACTTTGAATAGAAATTATAATTTTGAACCTTATCCAAAAAATAGCAAACAATAAAAAGGGTGATGCAATAATACTTGGACTACATCATTAGTTTTTACTGGCCTTGCGCCCAGTTTGTTCAAAAATAAAATCGGTAGATCCTCAAAGGATAAAAGGTTAAAGACATGCGTCAGTCATTTTAGGCCAAATTGAAATTAGTTGATTGATAAAAAAATTGATCGCATAAACTGAGCTTTTTATTGATAACTTGAAGAGTTTTTATATAAAAAAAAAACTCTTGATAACTACTTTGAATGAGATTAGACTAACTTAATACTGAAATAATAAAATAAAAGTACTTCCAGGGTGTATTCAAAGGTTAATAAGGAAGGACTATTATTGTAGGGGAGTGATTGAAAATAAAACAAAAATAAAAAGTCAAAACATAATTTATACTTACTTAAAATAAATACTTATAAATTACATTCCAATAATCAACTATATTAAAACATAATAATAATTGTGCTTACATTAGCAAAAATTACACTAAGTATCACATGATATTCATCAAATAAGACTTAATAAAAAACTTTATATAAAGTAGAAATATAACTTATCACATTTTATAAAAATACTAGTCTAAGAATAAGGCCACAAGATTTATTTTCAAACATGAAGAGTTCATAGCGAACTGGCAAAAATCTTTGGTATATTCAAATCAGAAAATGGCTTTTAGATGGCTAAAATAAAGGAGGCGATCAAAAGGTTTACTCATTAATTTCATTATAATAATAAATAAATTATAAATAACTTGTCACTGTCGTTGTCAATAAGAAGAATAATAATAACAGACAGTGACAACTGACAATTGATGGGAAAACTTCTTGATCGCCTTGATTTGTGTAGTTTTTTTATAATTCGAAAACATGAGAAAATCAAATCCATACAACATTTTCAATTCGTGTTATATAAAACAAAGTTAAAAAAAAAATGGTGGAGACTGGGGAGATTTAATAAGTTCACCTAAAATGGAACATATCTGTTACAGACTGAGATTTTTTATAGTGATTTTTTATATTAGGTACCCTGAATTCGTTTAGATTGATAAAATATAACAAAGTATATGTTAGATTCACCGTGAGTGGGCCATTGTGACACCTCCACTGCGACTCAAGCGGTGGAGTGCTATACTGAAGTTTCAGAATAGTAGGCACTAAGTTCTTAGAAATATTACGGACTTAAAGTAAACACATTGTTGCCAGCTTTTAATTCTTGGTGTTTTATCATTTTGTATTTTTATCATTCACATGCAGGTAAATGGTTGTAGGATAAAAAATACTGTGTTTTATTTGTTGAGTAATTTTTCTGCTATAATAATTTCACAACATCGATATTTAATAGCAAAAGATGTAGAATTTCAATGAGGTTCGGTCCCTTAAAATATAATATATGGCAACATTACAGCAGTGTCAACAAGTACAAAGGATAAGCAGATCCAACTTGTAAGGTAAAGTAAGATGGATATATATCGAGCATGCTGCCAGTCCGTCCAAGGCAGCTCCGTATTCAGTGGCGTATCGTTCATGCTATTTTCGTGAGGGGCTGCAATATAACATTTATCGCTCCTTTAAATCCTTAATATTTTATTTTTATGTTTATATTTGCTGAATTATTGAAGCATCACAAAAATTAAAAAACGCATGAAAATGAATGAAAAAGAATTCGCGGCAGTGGAATAACCTGAACAAAAAGAAAAGTTGTTTGTTTTGGGCTATTATTGGATGTCGATCGGGACTTGTATATTTTTCTCTTTCTGTTTTCTGGTTGTCAGAAAAGAAAAATTAATATTACCGGGGGAAGAAGATTCTCGACTCTCGGGAACAACAAAATTTTGAATATTTCATATTGTTCATAGACAATCTGTGAAGTAATTAAGAAATACAAGCTAGAAAAAATCAATATCTTACTAATTTGTTAATAATTAGTTATTAGTTAATTATTTGGTAAAATAATAATACAATAATGATTCCTGTTTTGGGAATGAACTGAGTTCCAGGATACAGAAAAAGTTTAACTATAAGAAATTTACGGAATTACCATCCCGGAAAAACCCATACCCGGTCGACAATAAAGTGCATAATTAGTGGGGATAGCTTGGTTGCTTTAAGGGTCGCTCATCAGATTTCCTGTCTGAATCTTATTTCTCAGTTCTCACTGTGGTGTAAACGGGAAAGAAGCAAGCTTCTTTGAGTGCCGAAGTGAAATACTGTTTAAATTTAAAGTTGTGAGCAATATGGAAGGCGAGAGCAGCCAAAGTAAACGTCGTCGTACGAATTTATCTACAGGAGAAAAAACTATTATATACAACGTGTATTGTGGACTCCGTGAAAGGAATCAAAGTATGTTGGTAAACGATGTAGTTGCTTTGTGTAGTGATTTAACCAAAGTGTCAACTAGGAGTGTACACCGAATCTTGAAAACTTTCAAAGAGTCCAAAGGCGGAACAGAAAAGGTAGCTGAAAATATTGAAACAAGGGGGAGAAAACGCATTGACATTGATGATGACATAAAATACGCCGTTCGGAGAAAATTTCATTCGTTCTTTTTCCGAAATGAAATTCCAACATTAAAAGCAATCGCTGCCGAAATCAATTCGGATGAAGCAATGCCGAAAATATCGCGACGTGTCTTATTGCGGACATTAAGACAAATGAACATAAGGCATATGAAAAGGCAGAGAAAAAGTCTTCTTATAGAAAGAGAAGAAATAATTTTGTGGCGGAGAAATTATTTACAAAAAATTCGAGAGTATCGTCGTGAAGGGAAGAAAATATATTTCTTAGACGAAACTTGGCTGAATCAAGGTCATACTGTTTCGAAAATTTGGCAAGATTTGGAAATAACAAGCCGTCGACAAGCTTTTTTTGAAGGTTTTTCCACAGGACTAAAAGCGCCAGCGGGCAAGGGGCGGAGGCTCATAATAACTCACATAGGTAGTGATTCGGGTTTTTTGGAAAACGGATTGCTACTTTTCGAATCGAAGAAAACTAGTGACTACCATGAGGAAATGGATGCGGAAAAATTCGAAAGCTGGTTTTTAAAAATTTTACCAAGCCTTGAGCCAAATTCGGTCGTGGTAATGGACAATGCTTCCTACCATAGTCGACGATTGGAGCCATCGCCAACAACTGCATGGCGAAAAGGTGACATCATTAACTGGCTGGCTCAAAGAAATATACCATTTGATGACAACATGTTAAAAGTGCAACTATTAAACATCGCAAGGGCACAAATACCTAATTTTAAGAGATATGCTGTCGACGAATTGGCTCGCGAGTGCAACATCATTGTACACCGCCTCCCTCCTTACCACTGTGAACTGAATCCTATAGAACTTATTTGGGCTCAAATAAAAAACCAAGTGGCGAAACAAAACGTGACCTTCAAGATGGATGAAGTGAAACGCCTGCTAGCTACTGCAATAGGAGATGTGACGGCTGAAACATGGAGAAACTGCATCCGACATACTACAAAAGAAGAAGACAGAATGTGGGATCTAGACACAATAGTTGATGTTTCGGTTGAGCCATTAATTATCAACTTGAACGATAACGGTGATCGGGATAGTTGTCCATCATCCGACGATTTTTCTTCTGACGATGACTAAGGTACTATTTTTTTCCTATTTTCTTTGCTATTTTTATTTTTGCTATATGCTATATTATTTACTATATGCTATATTATTTGGAAGTTTACAATTATATTTCTCAATAAATTCATTATTGTCTGAACCTATTTTGATATTTTGCGTCCGCCACTGAATGCTCCAACTGAGCGCTTATACGTCACGACCACTTCCGAGAACTTAGTGCCTACTATTCTGAAACTTCAGTATAGAACGTTAATTACAGATCTGCCAGATAATTACTGATTTTAAAATGCCCTGTATTAGGAGTAGAAATAAACTCTACTCCCTTTTAGAAGAGTTAATTACTGATAAAAAATGAAAAACCATTCAAAATATTCACCCTATTTTCAAAATTTGCAATTTAAAATCAATAATTATCTGACAAATCTTTAATTAGCGTTCTAGCACTCCACCCAAGGTCTATTATGGCTCAATTTATATGTTACAAGTGAGCTGTTTGTGAATACTGGGATAAGATTAGCACCTAGTTAGTTAGTAATAAAAATTGATTTAAAAGGAACATAGTACCTAGAGTAATAATTGTCTTACTGATGGTAACTAATTTTAAATATATCAAGGTAACTGTACCTGTCATTTTTATCACTCTACTCTAAAAGAATGACAAATTCATAAATAATAATAACAATTACACGAACAGTTAGCCTGCAACAATGTTTCATTTACGTCAGTAGTTCTGCTGTCATTCTCTGGTAACCGGTTAAAAAAAAAAATGCAAAATACGAGAAAATCACAAACCCACGCAATGTCGAAAAAATTCTCTACACCTAGGTCAAAAAATGTCGTATAAAAAATAAATTAAAATTGCTATTTCGTCATAATTTAAAACAATTCCCTACTAATACTGATTATATCTCTTTAGAAATTGCCAGCTCTTCCACACCCATCCTTCCTTGGTGCTTCCAAACTCTATATCTCGCTAGATCTTTCCTCGTCACCATACCAATTACCTAAAAAAACTCAGTTTGACATTCTCACACACCAAATAATATGACATCTCTTACCTCGTTCGTATCGTTGATTATCGGCAGATGCCTCAGCCCCAAGGCACGGAACAATCTAAACATCCTTGGCAACGAGGCCGACTAAAAATGAAATAAATAATAATAATAATAATACTTTTAATAATAACAGAAATACTCACATGTAAAACAGTATAAGGTGAAGGATTCATGAACGGTCGCAAGTCAATGGAGTATGTTTTTTCTTCGTCCGTTATCGATATATCCTGAAATTAATATTGAAAAATTACAATAAAAATGGAAGAAGAAGAAGAGGAAAGCGATAAAAATCAACACTAACACTAAATTGTTTATCTACATACACTGAGGCACGAAACGCATCAGACAAGCTAGAAATACAGCAAAACGTTAATCGTTTAAACACTAGTCACTAGTCACCAGCACTAGCACTACAAAGTCATTTATTTGGTGCGTTTACTTGCAGTTAAATAAATAAATAATGTCACTAGAACAACAATAATTATGTGACATTTGACGGGAAGTTTATGTCGTCATGTTATTTTGTCTTTTGTCACCGTCAAATCTAATTTTTAATTAATTTTAAAAGATCTTTTGATATTGTTCTACAAGGTCTTTATCTTTATTAAATCATCATTTTTATAGAACTTGGTGGTTTTTTTGAAGCGAGTGAGTTTCTTAGAGTAGGGGGAAAGAAAGAACAAAACATTGTTGACAGGTGAAAACTGCTCAAAGTTTTTTTTTTTTAATAAATAATATGAGAAAATTTCAGAGAAACGGACTGAAAGGGAGTGAAGTGAGTAAGTTCCGCCATTAATGACTGGGGAAGGGAAATAAAAACTTGTTGACAGGCGACAGCTGGTCGAGCGCAACTTTTTTTTCAATAAATGTGAGAAAATTTCAAAAAACCAGACTGAAAGGGAGTGGAGGTTGCGAGTTTTTTTTTGAACTGGGGGGAAGGGTAAAAAAAAACAGTGTTGACAAGTGGCAGCTGAATTATGACTTTTTTTGAATAAATATGAGAAAATTTCAGAAACAAAGAAATGGAGTTAATCAACGTGACTTTTGGGAGATATATTGTTTTTAATGGGGTTGGGAGGGGAGTTGGAAAAGGATAAATTCCCTTACGATTTCGGTTTTATACGTTTCTGTGTGAGGGCAAGGCCCTATTAAAAAAAATTGATTCTTTTAGATTAATAGTAGCGACTGGGTGAGTAGGGGGAGGGAAAATAACATTCTTGACAAGTGACAACTGTCACACTTTGGAAAGGATAAAACTCTTCTACTGTGGCAGTTTTTCTCATTTCTGTATGAGGGTGATGCTGTTTCCTAGTAAGATTTTTTTTATTTCTCTAGAGTAGTGACTGCAGAGAAGGGACAATGAATGACAATATTGACAAGTAACAGCTGTAAAACGCCAAATTTCAAATAAATATGAGACCATTTCAGAAACAGACCGAGACTGGCCCCAGTATGTGGGCAAATCGGCCTGATGAATTTGACAAGACTGTCAATTTTTTTGTGTTGTAGTTTTCCTAATCTTGAAACATTTCATATCCGAAGTATTTTTGGAATAAATATCAAGATATCGTTCGTCTTGACAAAGATAACGAAAAAACAAACCTTAAAACCAACAAAATATAGTAAACACACCTTTTGATTAATTTCGATGAGGCTGCTAAAATTGTTTAAGACAGCTAGAATGATGGAAATGTTTTTGATTAGTAGAAAAATTTCGGGTGATAGTTTAAAAACATGCAGAATAATTACAGTTCTGGACAACCTTGGGAACTGGTAAACGCAACAACGAATTGAAACGTTCGATCTGAAAAGAGGGACACAGAAAACTTATCTGATGGTTTTTTTTTTCACGAGACATCGTTTAATAATAAAAAATCTCGGCAACACTTACATCGATTGTCGGATAGCGGGGGTACTCGGCCCTGAATAGGTTAGCATTGATATCGTCCCAAATGGCTGACGCTTCGTTAAATATCTTCTTTTTCAGTATTATAATCAACTGGGACTTGAGTATGAGACCTCTGATCCTACCGTAAGTTGTAACTACACTCTGAAATAATAATAATAATAATAATAATAAAAATAATTAGTAATAATATCAAACATACCTGATCAGTACGAGGTGGATCTACCACCGGGAATCCGTTATACGTAGTCAATTTGAGCAGTTCCAGGATATGCCCGACGTTTTCAATTGTTTTCAACGTGACGACCGGATGAGACATAACCTCACTAGCGTAGATATTGTGAACTAGCGGCGGCGGTTCCCATGGTAACAACGGTACCCCGCTTAATTGTATATGAGTGTCATAGATACCCTAAAAGAATGATTTTATAACAAAAGTCTCCTTAAGTAGTAGTAGTAGTAGTAGTAGTAGTAGTAGTAATAATAATAGAACAAACCTCATTGAAGAAATCGCCCGTCCATTTCGCAGCAATCAAAGTAATGATGAGCGGCAGGGCGAACGAAATGTCGCCTGTAGTTTCCATTATAATGACGGTCAAGCTGATCGTCATTCTGACGATTCCGCCCAGCTGAGCGGCGGCTCCGATCAGGGCGTACTTCCCGGGATGAGAGGTTTGCTGCGTTCGGAATTTATAAAGTAAACGAAATAAACGCATTTTAAATGAACTTACAGCGTCCGGGAACAAACAATAGACACCCAGACTGACCAATCTTCCCCAAGCGGCGCCCGTCAGGAGCGACGGTATGAAGAGCCCGTTAGAAGTGGCCAGTCCGAACGTCCAACAGGCCAGGAAGAAGTAGAAGACGACGAAAACGAGCAGCGAGGACCAGGAATGCGTCCCGCGGGGATCGTGGAATAACGACCGAACGGACGCCTCGGGCGTCTGGAACCAGAGTGATGCCAGCACGTTGTATTCTCCGTCCTGGCAGTACAACTACAAGAAAAAAAGTCATATTTCCATTCAATTTGTTTAAGAATTATTAATTCAACCTGCGTGGGATACTTTGTAGGATCTTGACCCAGAGGTTTACAATCGTTGAGCAAATACATCATCAGAAAGCCGACCGTAGCACTAGCAGCCGCCACTATACAAGCTTCCACTACTTTCAACCATCTATATCTTATATACCTGAAAATAAATGATACAATAATTTCTCTCTCTCTCTCTTACTCACTCTCATTTTCTATTTCACTCACCTAATTCTGAAGACGCTCAGTTTATAGTTAACGTGATTCCATAAAGCGCCCAATAGCCCCCCGAACGCTCCCATCAGCAGGAACAACGGTAGCTCGTAGACCGAGTAATTGAAAGACTGGAATTTCCCGAGATTGAGCAGGCCCGGGTAACTCAGATCTCCGGGAACCGAGTGGTAAGTCGAGAGGACTATGTTCAGGGTGAAGGTGCTCACGACCGAGGCGAAGAACGTCCGCCAGGTCAGCGACTGGTTCCAGAAACTCGAGCCTTCTTCCAGGGAGAACAGGACTCCACCTGGAAATTTTATAAAAGTGTTATTCTGTGTTTCAACATACTTGATATAACATTTTTTATTAAAGGGGGATAAAATATGGAGCTTGTAAGACAGTTTTGAATGTTCTTGAAGAGGAAACAAAAGGAAGATTTGAGAGATCTTGAATTAAAAAAAAAAAACTAATTCATCTTTTATCAAAAAAATCACGTTGAGAATCTAAGACAGAGAGTTCTTGAATGTTGAGTGAGATGTTCAAAAGTTCTTGGAAATGAGAAAAGGTAAAATCCTTGAAAAGATCGCGATTCATGCAAATTTTGAACATTTTTTAAAAGAAAAATGAAAATTTAAACGAACTATTTGAGAGTCCTTGAAAAAGTAGTAAAATTTGAGTGTCAGATTTTTTTATTACATAAATTTGTTTCTTTTGGCATTAGATTTGAATTTTCTCCAATTTCAAGTAAACTATTCAGGTATTCTTAAAACACTTTCGGGGGTTTGAAAGGTAAGAAAAAGGGAGGAAATCTCAAAAGTCCTTTATAAGTCCATCATATGGAAATTTTTCCTGCCAAAGAAATAAATTTTGAGGCCAAATTTTTACCTCTTTTCAAAGGAAAGAAAATATTTTAAAAGAACGACTTGGGTCTTTGAAAAATGAAAATAAAATTGAGGGCTAGATTCGAAAATTCTTAGATTTCAAGTAAAATATTTGGGTATTCTTAGGAATAATTTTTCAGTTATAAAAGATAAGAAGTATGTATTGGAGGAAGTTTCAAAAGTGCTTGAAAAACGGACGATTCATGCTTAAATCATTTTTTTCCTTGGAATAACTTTATAACTTGGAATAAATAAATAACTTTAGAGGTCAAATTTCTAAGATTCATTATCGGATGACTGGAGAGTTTGAGAGTCATTCAATCAAAGGGGAATGCTCGACATGGAAGTTCTTGAAGGTTAATACGAAAAATGAGCAATTTAGTCATAACTTCCAACTTTCAAATGGAAGAACTTCAGGAATTATGAACAAAAATGCTTCTCTTTCTGATTCTAACAAAAAGCACCATTCTTCACTTGTCGTTTCATGCGGACCTTTATTAAAGGAGAAAGATAGAAAAAATAATGGAAAAAGAAGTAAAATAAATACATCTCGAGTCCTTTTTTGAACACCCTTGAAAAGACCCCTCTATTCCACTTGAAATTAAGGGGTCTTTTCAAGGGTGTTCAAAATATGGACTCCAGATGTTTTTCAGCTCTTTTTAAATGATTTTTTTCTATCTTTCTCCTATAATAATAAGGGGAGAGTCTGAAGTTTTGACTAAATTGCTCATTTTTCAAGAGTGTTGAAACATTTCAATTACAGCCAATATTACAAAGGCTCATTAGGCTAACGGGCAGATTTCTGTGCTCGTTTTTAAAGCTAATATCGACGTCAAATGACTTTTATTAACATTTTTGTAATTACTTTCATGTCAAGTATAGATAAATTTAAAAAAAATTCCTCTTAGACTAGATATCTTCTTCAGAAATGGCCACAGAAATCTGCCCGTTAACTTAATGAGCCTTTATAATACCCGCTGTAAGTCCTTGAAAAGTTGTTAAAAAACACTTTTACCAAAATATTGTTACAGTTATTTGATCCAGTACAAGTTTACTTAAATCACTCTAGCCCGACTTTATTTAAATCAAGCTAACACAGCATTACTTAAATTGATCTATTACGATTTTACTTAAACCACTCAACCAGACTTTGCTTAGATCAAAGAACTAACCTGGCTTTACTTACATTGATCTGACCCGGCTCTCCAACCCAACTTTACTTAAAATAATATGAAAGACTTTGTAAAAAAGGGTTTATCCTAATTTTTGGGTTCATAAATTCAAAGTTTATACAACAAGACTTGTCTTAAAAAAAATATATTTATCCTTGAGCTTAACAATGCCTTCAGGGTCTCAAGGGTTAAACATTGGAGACTAAATTTAGAAAACCTACCGACTGGAGCTCCGAAAGCGGCGGAAACGCCGGCCGCGGCCCCTCCGCACACAAAGTCCCGCTTCTCGCGGTCCTCCCGAAAATAGTCAAACAGGTTGAGTTCGAATTTCATCGTCGAACTCTTGCCTTGGGATATGCCGGCCGCCACCACGGCCCCCGAATGAATCATCGGACCTTCCTGTGGGAAGAGAGAAAATTTAAAAAAATCCACAAATTTTCCCATGTAAATAAAAATCATAACTTGACATCGTAAATAATCAGGTGTTACGGTTGTTATGAATGAACGAGGCATAAAAAAGTCTTCTCTGCCACCACGTGGCTTATAAATATATCCGTTTGAGGTCTGAGATGGCAGTTAATACATTCTATAAATGCTGCTTGATAAACATTTTTCATAAACACAAGCATCGTTCCCACTTTAAATAACTACTGGGAATATTTCGACCGGTCAAAAATAGACAAGGTAAATCATATATTAAGTTATGCTAATTTTGAATTCATAATGATTGAACTGAGGAAGACAAATTAGGCACATTATTGATCTCTATTTTTGGACATGTTTGTTTTGGTTTCTGGATATTCTGTGATTTCTATATTTTTTTGACTCACAATAAGTAAATAAATAAATAAATAAGCTCAGGGTGAAGTATTTATTACCCAATCTTGCTTAAGTAACTAATTACTCATTCGGAATTCACTGGAAACGATTTAAAATAATTTTAATAAATACATCCCATTTTATTTCAATGTTTATATTTAACGGAGTTGCAGTTGGAACGTCAAATGACCCTAATAAAGAAACAACCTATAAAATCCACTAATATTTTTTTTATTTACTCCTTATTTACAGCTTTTTATGATTCACACATAGGTAATTTTCCTAGCTACGTAAAATGGAAATTATTGACAATTATTGTAGCTCTACATAGTCCCAGTTCTAGTTAAACAGTAATAAACAATAATACTTCATTAAATGCAAATAGATAACATAACTTATTTGACAATAATAATAATTTAAAAATATATTCCTACTGCCAATTATTTCGTAACGATTCCTCAGAAATTATATAATTATTCATGTTTTATCTTGATGAAACTTCGTAAAACAAACAATTAAAACATGAGGTCGGTTTAAATAGATATTCCGGTATTCACAAGATTTTAAAAACTGGTTAAATTTTCAGTTCAACTTGAGTAGACCAAATTTTTGATATTAGGATCTTTATGAAAACATAACCCACCTCTTTTCACTTGTTGTCATTTTGACATAATATGGCACAAAAAAACAACTTTTAGTAATTACTATTGTATCATCCATATTAAACTATCATCCATTATTTTATGAAACTGTACATGGTATGGCTAAATAGCTTGAACAAACTAAAGGCCATAGACTCTAAAGAATTTTCTTTAGATCCGCGTTAGTTGATCGAAATTAAGGTATTCATAAAAAATTCAGTTCATTTTTATATCAAATCAGGTCAGGTAATTTTTTAAAGCTCAGGTTTGCTCATTTCAATTATTTCAACCTGGATTGAAAAAAAAATGAGCTGGCCCGAGTTGGTAAAATTTGAGCTAACCCAAGTTGAATGAAACTCAGCTGACCTGAGTTTATTGAAATTGAGCTGACCCGGATTGAGGAAAAATTAACAAAACATTAAAATATGAGGGACGTTATATTTTGAATAGATATCCCAGTATTTAGAAGATTTTTAAAATAATCAACTAACTGGTTAAATTTTGAGTTCAAATGAACCGATTGGCCCCCTTTATGAAGTGTCATCATCAGTTTTAAACCACTCAAATACCTACTTACAAATATAACCAGATTACCAAACATTAATGATAATAATGACTTTATCAGAGGCTACAGAAAAGTGTTATCCATAATTTCATGATTCTAACATTATGGTATGGATAAACAGCATCGTAAAAACTAAAGGCCATAAACTCAAAAGAAGAAGAAGAAGAACTGCATACATAAAATGACATATTATAAGTCTGAAATTAGTGTACTATTTTTCTTACTTACTTTTCCGCCGGCCAGGCCGCCGACGACCGAACAAACGACCCCCACGCTCTTCACGAACAGGGTCTTTATCCTCACGACTCTTGGAATTTTCACCCCGTTCAGGTAACACTTGACCTGTGGGATCCCGCTCCCCGCGGCGATGGGCTCCACGTACGCCACCAGGGCGGAACCGATGAGGACAGGAATGACGTTGAAGAGTACCCAGTAGAAGTACGGGATGTAGAGCTTCCCTTTCGTTACATAATTATCGACGTCTATGTCGAATTAATTAAGGAAAATGTACAAATTTGTGTTATATTGATTTTTTATTATTTCTAGGTTAGGAATTAGAATAAGAACAACGCGGCATTTACATAAAAATCTTCATGGCACTTGTTTGTTAAATTTTATATGCTGCCATCTGATTGGATAAAACTTCACAGAGTGGAGCTTAATTCAATCTAACAATTTTGATCAATAAAATTTCAAAACAAAAAATGGCTCACTCAGCTATTGGGAACAGCAACAGTGTTGTTGTTTATGTCACTGCCACTGTTATCGACTTACGTTTGACAGGTAAATATATTCAAGTGTATCTATAGTAGATAAAAAAAAGGATACGATTGCTAAGCGACTTGTATTTGAGTGTTGACAGTTCCTCGATTGAGATATCGACAGCACAAGCTATCAGGGCTGTTATCATCCCTATAAGTAGGAAAATGAACCATCTCGCCAAGCTTTTCTGCACTATGAACTTGTAACCTCGCTTCCTCTCTTCGTCTAATAATAAATAATTTTCACATGTGTCATAATCTAAACTCTGGAAAAAATTTAAAGATTCGTTGATATAATAATAATAAAAACAATAATAAAAATAATAACTACAAGAATGTTGAGACAAAGTGCCCGGACTTACAGTTTATATTTTATTTGCTCAATTTTGCGAATTCACGCATGTAACCGATTCAAAAAATTATAATTTTTCGCTATAATAAAAGAGAAAAACATCAAAATTGAATACAGTCAATTTGACAATTTTAATTTAATGGCAGCATAGTCTATGGTCATTCAAATTGTAGCACAGTTGTCACACTGTGTCTTATTTCTTTATAAACTCTGCGTAATTTTAATTAACTTATCACATCTCCCCTCCCACCTCTCAATCGACCAACCTTCAAAATCGTTCTAGATCTATCTCAAAATCGCTACAACCAGTAAATCCAGGCACACTCCACATTAATTAATTTATTTGCGAAACTCAATTTCTCCAAGGTTAATAATTAGCTTCCGGGATTTATTATTATTTTGAGGATTAAACGATTCGTTCCTCATTGAAAAATCGGACTTTATAATTCGATTGTTTCATTTAAATTTACGATCCACTCACCTCGAACTTAGCTGATAATACATTTAAAGATCCTATCTTAATGTTATCTTTGGGTGCTTCCGATACTACTCTTCTCCTGGCTGACGAAACCACCTTTGTGTTATTCACTATAATTTCATTGTCTTGATTTAGTGAACTGGCTGAGGCTAAATTCTGTAAACAAAAAAATATAAATCGGTATGCTATTATGTAATTTTATGAATTAATCGAAAATGGCCTGAAAATGGCCGCTCATTTTGCTACTTTAGAAAGGTATTTTAGTATTAACATTAACAACACAAACACGAGAAGAAAAATGAAGAATGACATAAAGAAGTAATACTTGAAAGGTCAATAATATCTAGAATAAAGGTGAGATATTTATATTTATAATAATAGTAACCATGATCATGTATTAATATTAAATAAACTCTGAACTTAATAATATTACTTAATCTGTTTTAAGATTTTTGATCATGAACAGGTAGATGATTTATTAAATAAATTAATTAAACAATTTACAGGAAGCAAATGCTTCAAAATTAATTAATAGGTGTTTATAATAAAATCCCAGTTTAATTTTAAACCATTGATGAGAAACACTAAGTAACACAGATACATAAAAAAAGTGATAAAACAAAATAGCAAACTAATTCTTGAAATTACTTTTAAATACATCCAATATTTTAAACAATACCTACATCGGTAGGTAGGAACCCAATTTAATCAAGAAAAATCGTTTTCAAAATATTTATTTACTTCTCCATAGCCACTCGAACTGATGGAAAATAAACTGTTTACTTAGATTTTATCAATTAAACGCTCATGTTCCTTTATATTTAAAACGATCGACTGTATTTCCTGGAAAATGAAACATTTTTGTGGAAAAAAATTTACTTCATTGATGAATCATTTGGAACAATTCTTATTTATAGATACTACTACAATAGCCAAACAAACAGCATCATCGTAAAATAATTCAAAATTAGGTACTTAACAGATTATTATTATCATCATAATTCATAACTGTCACACTTTCACAAGTGTCAACATAATTTTCATTCAAGTGACCAGTGACAAGTAGTGTCAAAAAATGAGGAAGTTAACAATTAAATTAATCATACAGGATTTTTCTTGAATGTTTACTGTTAGTAAGCCTGTAATAATATGAAATAATCGAGTTAGGTATACCAAAATTAGTTCCGAGGACCTTTTCTCTTTTACATTTTCATTATTTCTTCATTTTTGACTACCCTCAGATTAATAATAATTAACATTTTTGCAGTCCATGATGTGTTGTTGTAAGTGTTGTCAAAAAAAATTAAAAAAAAAACTGCAAGAGCTGAAAATACATTTCCTCTGCATAAGCGGCAAAATTTACACCTGAGGCGCAGGCGCAGCCCAAAAAACCGGCAAACTTAGAGTTTGAATAAACCATTAGTTGTAGCCGGCGATGGACATGTGCACAAAGATCCACAAGTCATAAAATAAGAATAATAAGAAGATGTAGCAATGTGCTGGCCAAATAGCTGGTAAAAGCTAAAGGCCATAAACACTAAAAAAGAAGAATTAAGAGCGGCTGAGCCAATTAATTAAAAATTATAATCCAATTTGACATAAAAATTTAATTTTGATTTCGACAATAAATTTGCATACTCTTCAACAGGTGATTCGTTTATTTAAATTAATAACAATAATTATTGTTGTCATGATGACATCCTGACATGACAGCCAAGAATACAAAATGAGCCGCGACTTTCAATGACTTATTTTTATTTATTGTCAAATGAGAACTATAGTTGTCGAAAAAAATATTAGGAAAAGCAAACCTCTAGATCTGAGGCCACTAATCCTCATGAAAATATTTCATAAACAGGTTTAAGGGTCAAGTAGGAAGAAGTAATTTTTCTCCTAAATTAAACTTAAAAATCCCCATCGATAGATGACTAGACAAGGAGAAAACTGAGCCACAGTTTCAATATAAAAAAAAGAAACAGACAGACAAATCAGGCAAAACAATTCAAAAATCAAAATATTTGTACATAAATGAGGCACCGCAGTCTTGCTTGCTAAGTTTGAGACTTTATTTTGTTTTATAAAGGTTACATGTTTCGGCCTATGGGCCATCATCAGAGCAATTTTAATAAAAGCAGTCTCTTTATTATTCATAACAGCAGTGTCGTCAAATGTGAATTTGGAAGCAATAATAACACCCCCAGTTAAGTCAAGGGGGCTCTTATGTCATTTAAAAAATCATCTCTTTATGTCATTTAAAAAATCATCAAGTTGAAACCAGGTCTTCTTTTTACCCAGGTCAGATCTGGTTTCCACTTGAGAGTACAAAAGACTAAAGAGACTAATAACTACTATTGTTAAAATTGGTCTAATGATGGCCTAAAGGCCGAAACATGTAACCTTTACATAAAAAAAATTAAGTCTCAAACTTTGCGAAGCAATACTGTGTCTCATTTCTGTTCATGTTATTCTTCGCAATGGGTCTCCAAGAGTTTTTAATACACAGGGTGTTCCTAAATTGGAGGTACAAATGAAGAGGGGAGATTCCTTAAGTAATTTTAAGAAAAAAAAGTCCAATAAACATAGGGTCGCAAACGTTTCGTTTTCGAGATAAAACAGGGGAAAAAGTTCCAGAAAAAATATCACCCTGTAGATTTGCTATCGAAATTGGCATGTCACATGGTGCAAACTCTCAATTGTAACATCTGTGCCTAATTTCAGTTGAATATCTTGTGAAGTGTAGATACTATGAGAAAAAAAACTTGAAAAAAAATTCAAACTTCAACACCCTGTATCTCGAAAATGAAACTTTGCGACCCCATGTTTATTGGACGTACAATATTTGTAATTTTTAACAAATAATACATTGTTGTCAGATTTGATCCTTGTAAGGAATGTCTTATACAAAAATCATTGAAGAAAACAAAATGAACAAAAATACAAATAATGGGTTAACAGTGTTGCCAGACTTCAGACAATTTTCCTTAGGTTTCAGGATTTTTATTTTGGTCATTTATTATATTGTACTATACAGTATTTGATACCGGGTTCATCTGGTTTCTATATGGCGCGAAATGGCACGAACGAACGAATTTCTTGCAAAATATAAAATTTTAATTTATTACAGTGTTGTCAGGTGACCAGTTTTCTTTCTTTAGGAGAGATTAGTTTTTGAGGCTTATTTAACATATTTTCCTTAAGAAATTTAAGTCATCCTCATTGAGAGAACAACTTGAAAGAAATTTGTGCAGATGAGTTTTTTAATTCATTTTCCAAAGCTCAGCTCGTATCGCCATGCAATTGCAATCTCTCTAATCACTCGGTTACTAGCGTCAAGAACAGGTAGTTTTTTTACATTCTTTACACTTCAAAGGAGATATAATTGAGAAGTGTTTTACAAGAATTTTTTGATGGCGCGCCAGATTCGATGTTTCTGCGAGTCTGGATACACATTAAGGTGTAAGGTGGATAAAAAATTATTGAAACTTTCTTTGGCATCACGTCAAATTGATACGATTTTTCGATTACTAGAACCTTCTTATACTCGTATCAAAAAAATTATCTTGGACAGCTATTATAGTATTGTCAACTTCTGAATTGTATTCGAAAATTAATGTAAACAGTTTAATCTGTTTTATAAAATAATTTTAGGACATAAATCAAGAAAGAAACCGTCTAGCCGCGATTCTGGCAACTTTTCAATGTATTCTCATAATGGGATGCTTTTAGATGTAATAGTAGGCTTACGAGAAAAATCCTCAAAAAAAAAGCAACTCATATCGTACCAATACAATGTTGCCAGATTAGAAATTATTCTGAAAATCTGGTGACCACTACTGGGAAACATACAAATGATATAATAAAAAATGAAAAAATAAATAATCCCGCAACACTGCTCGTCGTTGAATTTTTTAAATATTTTCTCGAGCAGCGATACAATCTCGTGTAAATTTATTATGCGCAGTCAATTATTTCTAACTTCATACTAAACTTACATTTTTATTACAACTGGCGCAGTAATAAAATAACTTAACTTACTTACTTAAAAGTTATATATTTTTAAAAATTGGCAAAAGCCGCTGTTTCTGCATAATTATCAATAATTGCACCTGCTGAAATATCTCTCTCCACGAGGGTAGAGATATAGATGCGTTGACATTTTCAAGCCAACTTTAAATGGTTCACATTTTGGTTGAATGGATAAAAATAAAATCAGTTTTTGCATGCTTGAATAAACTGGCATTGTAACTGTAATGTAATTTATTGTCTTGGTAAAGAATACCGATTTGTGAATTGTTATAACGCCTGTTAGCTATAGCAGACATAATATGTTTCTAATAATAAGGCGGCTATTTTTTGCCAGATAATAATATGATGAAATAAATCAAATATTATTCAAATAATCGCACCCGTACAATCAATGATTATCATTATTGGCATTGGCACATCATCACATCCTCTCCGTTCGTTGATCATTCTATAAGAAAGAACAACAGTCTTGATCTTTATCAGGATGTCGATGCCAGGCCAGACAAACACAGACCTGACATTCAATCATTACACTGTTCCCTTCTAAATATAGCAACATTAAAAATAATAATAACTGAAGTAGGTACTCGTTACAATATTATCAAATATTCCATATCGCACAGGTACAATCTATCTCTACTTACAGTAGCCAAGTATAAGTGTGGAAACAAAAGGATAAATATAGCTTCGATTAAGAAACTCATCTGTACATTCCTTTTATCAGCCTTTAAAGTACTTCAAACTTCAATGAAATTTAAATAATATTTCTCTTATTGTTTGATACATACATACTTTAATCAAATCTAACTATTCTGTTCTATAAGTTACTTTTACTTATTTTGTCTTAATTTATTATTCCAGATCCATATTTTGTTATTATTATTATTGATAGACACTCTGTATATAAGGATATAATAATATAAATATAGAAGGCTACAACAATTATTCCTAAGACATCTTACTTTTATCTTTTCATCTTCTCATTCTGAATTATACTAAATTATTGTCATGATCATGACTGAGCAATAAAAAATACTTAAAAATCGCTCCAATTAACTTAAATCAGGTTGGACTATGCAAAATTAAACTGATTGGCAAAACTCAAGTTTCATATTAATGATTGAGTCGAAATATTGAACCAAGCGTCTTCTATCAGGGAAACATTCACATTTTCTCACTCAACTGTCGATTCGGGGTCATAAGCAGTGGTTATTCATCAATTTATCCCCAAAAATTATAAAATAAAATAAATAATAATACCATGTTTGAAGCACAATTATTGGTAACTGTACAGTCAATTTGACACATACGAAAGACGTTTCCTTTCATTATTCAGTCATAGGTAGGTACGTAGGTAAAGGTATCAACTTTCGTTCTTTACGAGAACAATCTTCACTTAAGTTGTAGTTTGCAATTAAAAACCGCGTCTCAAATTACTATTATGGTTTAAATTACTAACGGCTTGAAAAGGTAAAACTTGCTATTTTAAAACAGCGAAAATATTCAGCTATCTTTATCAAGGTTTGTAGGGTAATTATTCCGGCGGCGGTAATGAGGGGCAAATGCATTAAAGAAATAATGAACAAAAAATACGTTTTCTTTAATTAAGAGATAATTTTAACAAGGAACGTACTAATTTATATTATGGGCAAGGACTCAAGGACGTATGCGTGCATTTTCAAGTAAAAAAAGCATGTCATGTTTTAACCAATAACACGCGGGAGCCATTAATTTTTGTTTTTTGTTGAGTCTACAAAGTTAAACAATTAAAATTAAGGATTTGCTAGAAAAGTCAGGTTAAAAACCTGATAGATAATAAAGATAGGGTGAGAAAAACCATAAAAAATAAACAAAGTCACAAAGTACACCAACAGCGTTGTCATGGTTCCTAAATCCTCAAACTCTAACACCTACAGCGGGTATTATAAAGGCTCATTAAGTCAACGGGCAGATTTCTGTGGTAATTTCTGAAGAAGGTATCGAGTCTAAGTGGAATTTTTTTAAATTTATCTATTCTTGACATGAAAGTAATTACAAAAATGTTAATAAAAGTCTTTTTACGTCGATATTAGCTTCAAAAACGAGCACAGAAATCTGCCCGTTAGCCTAATGAGTCTTTATAATATTGGCTGTTAGAGTCCTTAAATTAAGAGTACGATAAACAATGCAACCAGATTTGAAACTTAATTTAATTAGAAAAAGCTAATTAATCCTAATTAGTAAGATGGGTAATTACGCGCAAAGCGTGGCAACATTGCATAGTTACTTTTATATGCCACTCTTTCGTCAAAAAGTTTACCATAATTTCATTGTATTCCATTTCATTAAATAAAAAAATATTCCAAGTTTCTCAGAACAGATTCCTTGAAAATTGAGTTCGAGCTGTCTTGTCTCGATTAAAAAACTGTCAAAATAATCCAACTTTACGTCCAGCTCGTAAAGTATTTTTTTTTTGTTTCGATAGATAAAAATCCCCGGAATATTGAGATCTCTTTTGTTGAATCTAAAGCGAAATAAAATATTCATAATTTTCAAGCTGTCAAAATAAACACACTTATTTTATTAGCAATAATGGTAATAATAGTTTTTTATTGGTTGCTAAAAAAAGTTCTTGGCAGAACAGAACTCCAAGCTATGGCAACCATGCTAATCGCCGACTTTGGACATTACATTTTGACAACTCCTGACAACATTTCCATCCTCTGCTGAAATTAAATGAGGATCTGACTTATCCTTATCACTTAAAGGAGGATTTTTCTACAGTTTTTATTAAATATTATCAAATTTAATTAACTCTCAAATGAAGAAAGTAGTGAAAGTACCTACTTTTAATGTGAATTCAGATAACTCTGTTCTCTGTTAAAAGTGTTAAAACTTGAAGTAGATCTAGATAGTTGTCAAATCAACTAGCACTAGCACTAGCACCTGTCAGTGTCAAATAAATTAGACATTTTATATCTTAATTAGGTACTTCTTTTTTTATTTACAAAAATTAATTAAGAATAATTAGGCAACTCACCCTAAACCTTGTGGGTCTGGTTTCATGACCCCTATTATTCCTGTCGGTCGCCCCAATATCAATACGGGTGTCGGGGGTGCCAGAAGGACTCTCTGGATCGCCTTTCCCATTATTTACGTTGTCATGAGTCTTGCTGGTATTATTGCTTGGTTCTTCCATGTCTTCTGAACATTTAAATTAAAAATTCAACATTGCATAAGTTATTTAGCAGCACTTTAAAATCAAACTTTGGCTGGTGCTGGTGCGGGTGAATGAAAGTGAAAACACAAAGCAGAACGCGAATTAATTGAGAAACGATGACAATCTGTCCTAATTAGAATTTTTTGAGATGATATAACCTATGAACCGATGACATCTGAATTAATTTTCACTCTCTGTTTATCAATTATTTTACGTAATTAATTATCTATAGCGTTAGCGTTTCCCTTATTTATAAATTCACATACTTTCAGCGATACGAGCAATGTACTGATCATTAAAGGAACTTTATTTTTACTCATGTTTTTATCAGCTGGGTACCTCACACTCGCGCCGCTGACGTCATTCATTAGTTCGCTCGCCATCTCCAGCAGTCAGCAGTTATGTTGCCAGATCGTAAATCAATGTCGTCACCTGATATTTTACTGCGTACGTTGAAAAAACCGCCCATGTAAAATAAATTAAAATTATTTTATGATTTTTTCTATTTTTTTCAATACAACTTGCACTGGTTAATTATTAATAAACCGGTCTAATTAATTAGTAAAATTGTAATCAGCTGCTTGTAAAATCTGGCAACGTGGAAAACAGAAAGCAACGCGATGACTAAAGGTACACACGTGATGTATTTGAAAAAGTAAGATACAAAGAAGTGGGACTTTACCTTGTAACGGTTTGGTAAGAGAGAGAAAGAGTAATCACAAACAACAGGGAGTGAGTGGGCGATTTGTCTGCTCTGCTTGCTGCTTGTAGTTTGCAGACATGATAGGATAGAAAAATTACCTATTTTAAATTTTTAATCTGATGATTCTAAATAATGTAAAAAATGGGTAATTGTTTACATCCGCGGCTCCTAAGTTTCATCAATTTTTTCGGGACCGAGGAGCGAAATAGGGGTGCTGGGTGGGTAAGAAGCTAAAAACAGCCAGGGCAAACTAATATCAAGGTCACCACTAAGGCCTCTTTGGCACTACGGTCGAATTTCTATTTTTTTTTCACTTTCAGGGCAAGGAATATCTTCGAGAATAACGGTAGCACGCTTTTTATTTTCAAATTTGCATTTATTTTGCATTTATACTCCAAAAATACGCGACATCGCTCGCTATTATATTCCGACTACGTTTCCATGCCGCGTATGTTGCGTCTGTTACCAGACCGGCTCTGGTGTTGTTTACGAGTTTCCGCGGTTTCCGCCGTCCTCTCGACACTCTGACCTTGCATGTTTATTATGATATTCACTGTTCTAAACAGGCCCGCACTCAGGAAGACCTTCTTTTGATGCCGTTTTGTTCGCTTATCTTTCATTTCCCCAGCAAATGAATACCTTCCTGGTGTTACTATAGGTATGTTCTCCACCCCTATATAGGTGCCATAGTGAAACTGTAGGAGCCGCAGATGTAAATAATGACCACATATAATAATCAGAATTATCAAGATTATTATGATAATAAGGGATGGTTCAGCAGCCATAAAAATAATTCAAAACAATAATAAAGTAATGGTCACAATTTTGCACATTTTTATTTTCATTTCATCTTAAACAATACTCTTTATATTTATTTACAATAATAGTTACATTATATTAAAAAAAAACAATTAAATTTGAGAAGCTAACTCAATTATATTCTTCGCCTGCTTGACAGTCGGCATGTCTATCATACTGCCTTCATAAGTAAAAGCACCCTGAAACAACCAATTCAGTAAAAATCGAAACAACAAACAACCATTCCTACCACTCCGCTTTTTTGATGATTTTCGAAAGCGCCCATCAAACCTCTAGCCCATTCTATTTGTCCCTGAGTCGGTATAAACGTTTTCTGCACTACATCAATCTGTCCTGGATGTATTACCTGTTTACCGGTATATCCCATTCTTGCCCCTTCCAAACATTGTCTTTCTAAACCTTCCAGATCTGAAAATATTTCACATATACATAAGAAATTAATTGGTAATTGTTTACATCCGCGGCTCCTAAGTCTCATCAATTTTTTCGGGACCGAGGAGCGAAATAGGGGTGCTGGGTGGGTAAGAAAGTAAAAACAGCCATGGCAAACTAATATTAAGGTCACAACTAAGGCCTCTTTGGCACTACGGTCGAATTTCTATTTTTTTTTCACTTTCAGGGCAAGGAAAATCTTCGAAAATAACAGTACCACGATTTTTATTTTGAATTTTGCATTTATTTTGAATTTATAATCCGAAAATCATTGCATCAATCCCTGTGCGAACTGAACACGTAATGAAAGCGGATATATCGCTCAGTCCGCCTCTGTGAACCTCTAACACAGAATAGAATGCTTGGCAATTATGGTGAAGTGGTTTTATCCGGGATCGCGGCATCTAATCGGTGCCTCTTGTCAGGACCGCACTCCCTCCGCACTCTCAAAACCATTTTTTTACACCGTTTTGTGGCTTTCCCTTTCATTTGCCCAGCAAATGAATACCTTCCTGGTGTTACTATAGGTATGTTCTCCACCCCTATATAAGTTCCATAGTGAAACTGTAGGAGCCGCAGATGTAAATAATGACCAATTAATTAAACTAATAATAATACATTGGTACCTTTAAATTTGATATAAACCATGTCAATGGCTTGTAATCCGAACGCTTTTGCCACTAGCACCATTTTTTGTCTGGCGTATAAAATTTCAATGCTAGAATCGGTCCTTGTAACGCCCAAACTGGCACACAAATCATCGCTCCCAAAAACTAGGGAACTGGCAAGGAATTTACTGTGCAGAGAGAGTTCGGTCGCAGTTTTACAAATGTCGACTAGATTTATAAATGCTATGGGAGATTCGATGTAAATGATGAGGTTTACCTTATCGTTTCCCTTGATCAGCCGCCCGATTCGGTCTGAAAACTTAACATTTTAAAAAGTACAGGGCTACTTTCTCAAGCTTACACAATCTGGCAACAATCATACCCATTTTATGTCACTCGAGCTGTCAACTTTCGGTAATAAAACGGTGTCGGGCAAGTGTCTCGCTGTCAGCAGTTGTTCTAAATCTTTTTCGCATAAACCGCTCGAGATTGAATTGACACGTACACCTAGATCGTACTGCTTCTTTTTGACTGGTTTTCCTTGGTCAAGGATTGATCTCAGTTTCGTTCTTGCCTCTTCCTGAAAAAAATATGAAAATTAAATTTAATATAATAAAAAAAGAAAATGTGACGATTTTACCTTCTTGTTCAAAGCTACCCCGTCCTCACAATCCATAGCGATGCAATCCACGTCCAAATTGAAAGCTTTCGTGAGCTTTCTCTCATCATTGCCTGGCACATACATAAGAGCTCGTCTTGCAGTGTATGTACGTTTTATAACCTATTTTTTTTTTATTATTAAATAAAAGGTATTATGTATTTTATAATTAATTAGAATTTATGTACACTTACACATTTATATACACTTAAATTAGAATCATTGTTCAACATTGGAAGAAGTCTTCTAGATTCAGTTAGAAACCATTTATTTAATAATCCTTTCATTGCTGCTAAGTCAAATCAAGTGATTTTTTCAGAAAGAAAACCTTCTTACTTGTATGATAAAAGAATAAACTCTTTTATCTCTCACCAATTTTCATTATTTTTATTTTCAAAATAACAATATCAATATCTTCATTCATCAACTTCAAATATCCATATTTCATATTTATTATTTATTATTTAAATTTCATTGAGTTTACACCTTAGACTATCTTAATGAATATGGACTGCGCCTTCCCTATCTTAGCTTGAAGTCAGTTTTGGTTTGTTGATATTCTCTCTCGCACTCATATGCTGCTTGTGGTGGGGTAAGGGGAACGACGTAAAATGTAAACAAACGGAATTCAAGGGCAGGGGCGTGCTCGAGTTCAGTTATTAGGGCAATGTAAATGTAATAATTACATAAATTATAATAATGATCACAATATTCATAGTATTATTATTTTATTTGCAGTTTTTGTTACAAAAAATATAAATTATGGGAATACTAATAGATATAAAATTAAGAAAATATATACTTATACCTACCTATACAAAATAAAAGGTACAAAAAGGTTCGTGGTTGTAAGTTATGTCTTTCACTTGTGTCCCAGAAAATGAGTAACAAAATAACACCTTCTATATTCATGCAGTCTGTAAATATTATTTAATTCAGTTGTTTCATTTATGCTTACAAATTTTTGTCTTTCTGAAAAAGAGCTAATCACACATAAAAATTTGGGTTTAATAAAAAGATAAAAGTGTAAACCTAATTAATTGGCTACAATCCCCATATAATTCAAATTGCATATTATATTATCAGCCAAAACAAATCAAAAATATGCTTCAACGGAAAAAAAAATAAATAAATATAACTTTTTTAAATGAGTTTTTCCCACGATGACCCATTATAGTAACTGAAATCGTACCTTAGACTATCTTAATAAATATGGACTGCGCCTTCCCTATCTTAGCTTGAAATCAGTTTTGGTTTGTTGATATTCTCTCTCGCACTCATATGCTGCATCTGGCGGGGTAAGGGGAACGACGTAAAACGTAAACAACAGAACGCAACGGCAGTGATGGCGCGCTCGAGTTCAGTTATAGGAAATGTAATAATTACATAAATTATAATAATGATCATAATATTCATAATATTATTATTTTATTTGCAGTTTTTGTTACAAAAAACATAAATTATGGGAATACTAATAGATATTAAATTAAGAAAATATATACTTATACCTACCTATACAAAATAAAAGGTACAAAAAGGTAATAACAATATTTAGCAAATAAAAAATCGATAGGAAAGTCGGAAAGCAATATACATCAGTAGGTACCTAAAATATTTTTTCAATTTCTTACATATTTAGTTGATTTTATTCTAAAAATAAATTAAACGAACCTAATTGAAAATTATGTCAGATACCTAATCACTAATTTTAGTAATTTTAAAATGCCCTGTATTACTAAAGTTTTGTTCTGATATTGCTGGGAGTGAATTCGTCTCAATTTTAGAAGAATTAATTGCCGATAAAAAATGAAAGATCATGGAAAAAGTTCACCACATTTTAAAAATTTGCAACTTAAAATTAGTAATAATCTGGAATTTTTTTAACGTTCGTGCAACCGGGTCAAAGTCTTCTATTTCATATTCTTTGATGATATTGTTTGAATATTATTCCCCCTCTACATACCTATTCTGATTATCTTAAATTAGAGGTTGACAATAATAATAGCAGGTAATGTACTTTCAAAAAGTCAGTATTTTTTATTTATTTAAATGGAATAATTTTTCCAAGTTGCATTTTTCAAAGTATTCAGTAGGTATTCAGTATGCTTTCGAAAATGAAAAAAAACTGTCAAACAATAATTGTTTTCACAAATTAAAAGATAAAACACTTACACTACGCTACGCCCATGACCATGTATGCTTTGTTTTGATTGACGGCTTTGCGTTGCTTACGTAGGAAACTGATAGACTTACCTTCTTTCGAAGTTTTCTCAAAAACAGAACACGTTTTCGCCATTTTTTTTTAACTTAATTGAAAAATTAATTATTAAAGCTTAAAACGAGTGAAAGCTAGAGCTGAAAATATAAACAACAAGGAACTTAGCACTGTTTGAAAAACACGAACTCTTATTATGGTTTTATGTAAACAAACGGTCTGACAGGATGTAAACATTCATGTTGCCAGATGTAGCAAAGTAAAACGGGTATAAGGGATCTATCGATGTTTATTACACTGGAGAGGTTGCGCTCTTTTATTGTAAGTGCCAGTTTCATTATTGATCTGGCATTCATTGTTTTGAACAGTCTTGTTTGGAGAGAGAGGGATGTCGGAACACTTTTACAGTGTTTATGTCTTGGTCCATATATTTATTAATATAGTCTAAGGTTTACACTACTACGAATGGAGGGATTGTGAGCAACTCGTACAGTGCATCGGACTGTCGCCAACATTAAAGAGAGATAGTGAAATACGACGGTGCGGTCAATGGTCTGAAACGGGAGATGTGTACCACGTGACAACTGGCAAAAGCCGCGATATTCCATTTCAGTACATACAAAACTCTGTACTTTTAATAATTAAATTAAAATATTTACACATAATTGTTCATCACTAAATTTGTGTCAAATTATTCCTAGTATCAAGTAGAAAGAGGGCACAATTTAAATTTAATCATAAATTCTAGGAATACAAGATAAAAGGCGGGATTTTGAATGGTATATATTATATTAAAAAATATTCACAATAATAGGTATCTCAATAAGTTTACTTCCAAATCTATTTTTTGACCTATACAATAGAAAAAAAGTGTATAGTAACTCTTAAAAGTCTCCAAGATCACACACAATAAATTATAACATGGATAATGTCAGATCAAAATTTTTGTAGGTGAATGAAGAATGGTGGATAAAGAAAGTTAGAATAATAGACATTATTATTATGTTTAACTGATTTATTTAAATCTAGATAGGTAGGTACGTATTGAACATAATAATACGTAATTTTACAGTTGATAGGTATGCTGTAAGTGAGTATTTTATTTTACATCAATTTTTAATTTATTAATTAATTTTTAATGACTCAATAGAAAATGATATTCAAAGATCGATAAATTAAAACTTTGTCAACAAAGCCTTTTAGATGTTGTCGTTATATCACGAATCTCCTACTTCTTGAGACTGCAGTTGACTTTAATTATCAATAATTTATTATTGGTGTTTAAAATGAACTAATTTTGTAAAAATATGTCTTACACGATCTTCTTTTTCGTGCAGACTTTTATTTCTGTGATTTAATCGGATGCAAAAGTAGTGTTTTAAAATTAGATAAACCATTTGAATGAGGTGATTATTTATGGGGTTTTGTTGCTTTATATGCTCTGACAGATTTGTAAATAAAATTCTGAAATTAACTTGCCTACTTGCTTCCATAACCAGCCTATCCAAAATATTATTGTTACTAAATGCCATTGTACCTCTAAAAACACGTTCTGCTATATGACATAATTTAGTAACATCAACTGAAGGCTTGGTAAGTCCTCCTTTATTTTTTTGATTTAAAAAGCTAGAAATTGAAACATTTTCTGTGAGACAATTCAAACAGACATCACATTTAAATGATCGTTTTAATCTTTTAACAATAAAACCTGCAATATATTCTGTAATATCAAAAATATAGGTTTCTATGGCATTTGGTATAGACAGTGATATTTCTTCTTCAAATTCTTGTGCATCATAACAAATTAAATCCAAGTTCTGATTAACAGTTTTCTGAGTAGAAACAACTCTTAATATACTTGTTTCATCCAAAGCTAAGCAGTTTGCAGCTTCTGAACTAGAGAGTTCTGTATGGACAAGAATTTTTTTATAAGTAGATTCAAACTGAATCGCTGTTGGATTATTTGTGAATCCTCCCCTTGAACGGATGTTGGAAAAAAACATTTCTAAGTGGTCCTGGCTTAGTTTATATGTGAGAAGATATTTTAAATGAGGTCGTGATATAATGTGGTGATTAATAATACCCTCTATTGAAGCCATATTGATCAGTAATCCCAAAAATCCAGTTTTCCGGGATGAAACAAGTATATTTTCCCCTTTGCAACCACTTACATTTGAAATAAAAATTTTTGCTTCAGCAAAAAATTTTTTGATGAAATTAAAATTATATTTAGATAAAGACTTTTTGTAAAGATAACCACTTAAACTATTTCTAGTGTTCATAACATCAAAAATATTATTCATCATTAAACAAAAATCTGCAGTGTAATTGGCATTTTTAAATTGTTCTAATTTTAAATCATGGCAACAATAATTTAACGCATCTGATACACTAACGCTAAAAATTTGGGTGGCCAGCTTAACTTTCATTACTTCTTTCCTATAGTTCATATGACGACGTCGTATTTTTGTGGCTGCATGTAAACCTGTTTGCTCTTGCAATTCAACAAGGTTTTCAAAACACTGCCAAAGTATTCGATGATTATCTTTATCATATAGAAATCCCCAGTCAGCCAGTGTATTTCGAACTAACTTAATCATATGGCAAGCATCGAGTAAAATAAAAATCGGTTCCTTTGTAATAGGATGTGGAAAATATGTCCTCAGGTTTCTAAAATTGTGAACGTCTGCTCCCAAATGCGTAGCCATGGATAAATTGGCAGCTGCCCCATCGAATGTTAATGAAGTTACAACAATTCCAATACTATGAAGCATTGTAAAGCACCCTTTCACCAAATTAGCTTTCTCGCTTGCATTTAAGCCGCTAATTAAAAAATACCCAATAGGAATTTTCCATTTACAATTCTGAGCAACTAAAAGAAACACTAAAGCATCCTTGGCTACAGGTAAGTTGTCACTTTCCACTCCGAAGCCATAATTTATATAGCCTGTTTGTCTCTGTCCGTTCCACTGTACATGCTGCCTAATTGACATCTCGTCCATAATCAAGCCACACACAAGCACTTTATCTTCTTTTCTGAACTCATTTACCTTCATTTCAAGAGCTCGCAACGATTCTTGTGTATAGCCTGGCGAACCATCTACTGCTCGATACCATTTTTGAATGGTTTTAGGATGTGGAAGACATTTCGCAAATGTTTTCCGAATATAATTATACGCTGAACTTGAATAGAAATTCAAAGTCAAAGCAAATACTCGGAGTTCTTCTGGATACTGCTTACTCTTTGAAACACCCATATTTCGAAGTAGTAACTGTTGCACACATAGAGGTGTGCATTCCTGAAAATCAAGATACTATGAATATAACTATTCTTAACAGCTATGTAAATTTTCCATATTATATCTGAAATAAAAATAATAATTCTCGCAATCTTCCCAACCCACCACCTATACCGTGTTCCCACCACCAATACTAGGTATACTAGTCATGCACTTGTACATTAATACACAAGAAATAATAATAATAATATCTTTATTTAGCTGAAAGCTAATAATGACAATTTATTTTTTAAAACTGTAAAAATAAAAAGCAATAACAATAATAATTGGAAGAGTTAATCAAAAAGCTTTAATAAAAAAAAATTAATACTTTGAGCATGGTGTAACAGTTGTCAGATATTCGATGGCTGTGTTTTAAATGGTTGATCAAATCCCTCAATGACTTGACCCGCTTCTGCAGTCGTGAATTTCTCTTTTGAAGACATTTTATAATTCGTTGTTGTCTGCTGATAGTGTTTTTAGCAATTACTAGTAGCTTTCGTGCTTTTTTAGGATCGTGTAAATCTGCAGAACGAAAATCACCAACATACACTTCCTGACGGCTAAAAATTGTAATCATTATTGTAGGTTGTTATCGTAATAAAAAATTATCTCAAGTATTACCGCTTCTTTGGTGGATTCACAGCTGGCTCATCAACTGAAGGTGGAATTATGTTAGATGTAGATCTAAAATAAAAATTAATAGATTAATATAATTAAAAAATAAATAAATTTTATACTAACGCTAAATCTTCTACTCCAGTATTTGAATCATATTCAAAAGCAATTTTGGTAGTTTCCGCAGTTGCTTTAGAAGAAACCTTGGAGGCACCATTTTCATGGATATTCTCATCAATGTTTTCATCAATTTCTTGCCATCGCCTTTTTCTGGATACAAGCGGTTTCCTTTTCTTGAGATGCTCAGGAAAAGCAAAAACGGTTGGAATGGCAGTCTTGATAAGCGAGAGTCTACCAAACTGTTGCTCGTAATCTTCACGTAAAAAATGCTTACTGCAAAGCTTTTTCCAGGGCGTAAACTTGAAATTTTTCAGTTTCAAGGCATTGATCCACTCTTTCCTTCGGTTTTCATCTTTAGGAAACCTAGAGCAACAGAATAATTAACACTAACAAAACAATCGACCCCAGGATTAACCGAACAGCTTACGAGTGAAACGTTATTCCATTGCCCTTTTCAAATCGTTCAGCACAATTGTAGGCACAGCACGACACTACCATTTTTCTGGAACCCTTATGAATTGTTCAATGTTCACAAATTAAAAATTTGCACTTTTTTGTTTTTGGCCAATTGTTTTAGCAATTCTAGATTACTTCTAGCCAAAATACGCATGCATTCCTATGGCCGCAGCGTCGCAACTACACTGTTTTGCCAGTCGTCAGCTGATTGCGCGCTATCTCATTTATGCCCGCATGCTCTCTCTCTACATTCCCTCCATTCGTAGTAGTGTAAACTCAATCAGCGTTGCCAGATGAAATATTCAAAATACCCTAGTGTGACTTCTGAAAATCCCTAGAAATCCCTAGGAAAATCGGGTGTATTTTTTGTTGCATATTCTTGTGAATGTTGTAGCAAGTTTACTGAAATACAATGCAATTTCATTTTCTCTGGTGTATTTTTGGTTGCATAAGTTAGTTTACAAGCAAGTTTATTGAAATAAATTTCAAATTATTGTTGTAGAATTATTTTCATTGTACCTAGTTATAACAAAAAATAATACAAAACATGTAATATGTATGAGAATAGGTATAAAATATATGAGCAAGTACCTAATTAATAAAAATATTTCATTCCAACATAATATAAAATTTGATAAATTCTTTAAAAAATACTACATAATATAACAAATATAGGTATTACTCATATATTTTTTTATTTAATTTTACCAACAAATCTGGACTAATACTATAATCAGAACAGTTTTAATTCTTAAGTAAGCTTTTGGTATGTAAGTACCTATGCCACTTAAAGTTTTTATGAAAAAATAGCAGATATTTATTTATTTTGCTTAAAATAGTAGATTTATGCAAATTAATTGAACAATTTATTAGAATGCACTAGAAAATTCGTTGTATTTACGTATTTTTTTTGTACTTTTCAAAAATCCCTAGATTAGTAGGAAAAATGAACAAAATCCTGTTATCCCTTCAATACAACCAAAATCCCTAGATTCGGGAGAAATCCCTAGACCTGGTAACGCTGAACTCAATGTTAAATTTATTTGAGGTTGAGGTTAGGTAACGAATTAGCGAGTGACGATAGTGACAACTGACAGCAAAATATAATAGAGTAGTCGAGTCGATTACACGTTAGACTCTAGGTAACCTGCGACGGTGGCGACACCCTGGGCTACCACTGCTACCAGAGATAACAATGGCAAACGCGGGACATTCAAATATAAATTTGATAATTTTTCTTGAACCTTCTTGTAATTGTTGAATTTCTGTCTTATTTAATTGGGAATCGGGTTCTTTAATGAAATTATTATCTATAAAAATATTTTTATAAAAAACGAAACGTAATTTATTGTTTATTGTGTCTGTTGCGTGTATTTTATTGTATGGTAATATAGTTTTAAATTACGAGTGAACAAGGGACTAATCGGCCCTGAAACGTTTCGTTTTTTATAAAAATCTTTTTATAAATAATAATTTCATTAAAGAACCCGATTCCCAATTAAATAAGACAGAAATTAAAATATAAATTTATACCAAATTATTATTTGAAAAATTATTTTTACGGTTGAGTGTCGCCACTTCAACAAATAAACTTCAAGGCATCAATACAGGGTGTCCCAATATTCCATGGACATGGAGCAACCACAGATTACTGAGGTAAAAAAAAGTCGCTCGGACCAAACTTATCTCTATACCAAAGTGCTTCGTTTGTCCGTTAGAGGGCTTCAAAGTCTTTTGAAAATTTTAGTTTTTTTTAAATAGCTCAAAGTCGGCTGATTCCAATTCGATGAAATTTGGTAGGTGAATTTCTTATTAAAAGTACTAACTTCTGATGTACATGATAATTTGACGGAAATCCGGGAAGGGGTGAAACTACCCCTACCCTCCATTAAAATCGATCGTAATTGTTGATACGGTAGCAGGAACACTGTTCATGTTTTTTTGTTTGAAAGATACATCGTTTTAGCCCATTTTTGGTCTCCTACAAAAATCTGTATCTTTCCGAGGTGCTATGTGATAAAATAAATTAGTCGATGGTAACTAAATTTTTATTTCATTCTTTTAATTTGAAATCAAATTTTCAATTGTCAGTTGATTATTTTATCTAATCTCATAAAAGATGCTCGATGTGGGCGCCGGTTTGGACCCTAGAAAGTTCCATCCGGCGCAAAAAAATGATTTTAACTTTTTTTGGAACCTCGTCGTTTTGCAAACTGTTTACTGCGTTTGAAAAAAACCGTTTGCAAACACCTGAAAAAAAACCGAACCATACTAAACATCTTTTATGAGATTAGATCAAATAATCACCTGACAATTGGAAATTTGATTTCAAATTAAAAGAATGAAATAAAATTTTGGTTAGGTGTCATCGACTAATTTATTTTATCACATAGCACCTCGGAGAGCTACAGATTTTTGTAGGAGAGCAAAAATGGGCTAAAACGATGTATCTTTCAAACAAAAAAACATGAACAGCGTTCCTGCTACCCTATCAACAATTACGATCGATTTTAATGGAGGGTAGGGGTAGTTTCACCCCTTCCCGGGCTTCCGTCAAATTATCATGTACATCAGAAGTTAGTACTTTTAATAAGAAATTCACCTACCAAATTTCATCGAATTGGAATCAGCCGACTTTGAGCTATTTCAAAAAAACTAAAATTTTCAAAAGACTTTGAAGCCCTCTAACGGACAAACGAGGCACTTTGGTATAGAGATAAGTTTGGTCCGAGCGACTTTTTTTTACCTCAGTAATCTGTGGTTGCTCCATGTCCATGGAATATTGGGATACCCTGTATAAAACTTCTTTATTCTTAATAGGTACACAATACATACGAGTATACTTACTTGTTACTTGCAACAAATGCTTTCTACAAAATTTTCTTCACATAAATACAGTTTAGTTTTTACAGAACATGCTTCTATTTTTATAACCCAGTTTTCTCAACGTGAAAAGTATTTTCCAGAAGAAAGACATTTGTCATTTGTTATAAATAATAATAATAGCTTTTAACCTAAAAAGCATCTTGGTTGAGATGTTGTAGGCGTGTGCTATAGCTACGATTCCACCTAAGTGGCAGTTCACACAACACCGCGGGTTCTCTTCAAGAGGGAAGTAGTCGAAAACAATGGATCTCTCTGAAAAAAATTACAAAAAACAAGAATTTTTAGATTATTAATTAGTTTAGAGTGAAGCAGAATGCGTTTTAAAGAAAAACTCCAAGAGTCAGAAGGTGATTTATCCTTCTACAAAAGATTAGCCCTCTTATTTTCAAAATTTACTACAAAAATAAGAAACTTTATTATATGTCTTATAAACTTTTTCTTCAAATTGATTCCTTCTCTTTGCAAAAATATCAAAACAAAGAATTCATAGACCTTCCTTTGATGCGTTGACGGAGAAGGAAGCGTTTTAGAGAGAAATCTCAAGATACAAAAAATACTTATCTTTACTCTAAGATGCCTGAATTTTTCAGAGTTTTTTTTTTGCAACAAATAAGCGGCCCATTGTTTGAGGTTTCCCTCTCGAAGAGGGCCCGGTCACGTGAACTTTTTTACTCAATAAAATGCCCAATAATAATGTACCAAACTAAATAAGTATAAACAACGAAAACAACTCAAAAGATTTGCATTCGCTTATTTACCTTCTAAATGTACTTTTGCTTAGATTTTGTATTCATAATTCTGATAAATCCATCTCGTGATTAGAACTGCTTTCAAACCAAGACACAGACAGATAAGTGGTTCATAAAACAATTATTTCGCATTCAGAAAGAGTTTTTTTGGTTTATTTAAAATAATTTTTACTTACTTACAAGAGCCGGAAACGTAAACAACATTTGTACCTATCTCTCAAAAAGGTCAACGAATAAGTGAAAGTTTTACGTTATACCACACAGAATAGGTACAATCAGAATATAAAACTTCAATAAAAATACCGAGTTCGCGCATCTACATCGCGCATAGATTTCCGCCATGATTTGAGATGAGCTTTCATTAGTTTTTTTTGCGGGCCCACAGAATAGAATAATTGTACCTATTCTGTGGCGGGCTGGTGGCGGGCCTGCGTTTCTACTCTGAAGCAATGGCCGCTAGAGGTGTGGCTTGTCTCTAAAAGATCATAGGCGCCGCCGGCGGGTTTAGCTTCTCATTGTATCTCTTCTGTGGTTATACTGTTATAAATTATATTTCTTATAAGTACTTTAAAAGTAAACTTTCATCTAAACTTTATTATTAGTTTGATAAAATACTTAAATTAAATAAATCAAATTTTACGCAATTACAAAACTATACGTCAGATTATGTCAAGCTGAGAATTTAGATCTAAAGGCAGCTTCATTTTAGTTTAGCAATCGTCCGCAATGCGCCATGCGCTACCGGGATGCGCGTGAACAGTGTACCCATTTTCGTCCGTCGATCTGCCGGTCTCTTTATATTAAGTTTTAAGTTGTCTCTCCGTTTATATTGATCTCTCCTGTATATCGATCAGTGATCAGTTGCTCACTGCTTATCTTATAGCATAGCTTATAGCAGTTATAGCATAGCATAGCATAGCATAGGCATAGAGCATGAGCATAGTATAGTACTGCATATACGTCATAGATCATTTAGCATTCTAGCTCTAGCACTAGCTCCACAATTATCGGAGCTTTAGCAATTACGAAACGAAATTATGTAAAAGTTTAAAATAAAATAATAAAAATGTTATTGTTCTGAGATAAGTGATTTTGAACATTGAAATCGAAGATCGAAATGCTCAAAAGATAGCGAAGCTAAAAAATACTTTTACCTATTTAAATAATCAATTTTCATTTAAGTCAGTTTTGTGTTTATATCACTGGGATGCACACAGATCTCGCGGATCATTTGCATAGTAACAAATGCAATGATTTAGTGAAGGCTTTACAGCAATGCCATGCCGAGGTGAATCATTATAATTTACCTATTTTATGTAAATTTTAAGCCCAGATAGCCTTTATTTCGTTTGAGAGAATTATTGGTACTATTATGGTACTTGAATAAAAGATTTTGTGTAACCACTTCAGCGTTCTAAAATGGTTAAAACTCACCGTCACCGCACTCAAGGGGTATTAAATCATGAAATATTTAAGGAATATGTTTTTCTTTGCAGAATCCGTTCATAAAATTCTTTGGTGCCTGTAACAAACAAGACGATGCAGTGGTAAAGTGTTTCAAAGAAGAAAGGCTCGCACGTCGGCAGCGAAATTATGAAAAATCATTGGAAATGAAAGCGAAATGGAAAAGGAAATTCAAAGAGGATCGTCAGCAAGAAACAAATTCTTAAATTGTATTTCATTAATTGCAAATATGTAAGTAAATGTACATAGTAAAGAGACTTGCAATTTAAAATTTTATACCATATACCCTATCCTTTTTTTTCTCCAACTACGTAAGTTGGAGTCATATCGGAAACGTTTTTATTATCCATTTTAGAATAATAGTTATTCTCCATAAAAAGTTGTGATTGGTCTGAAATCTGAAATGAATGAAATAGTTATACATCAAATTTCATAGCAATGGGTGTGTTCCCTGATGAATACTTACTAGTTGAAGTGTGTCAGAGGCAGAGGTGAACCGAGTGGTCACCGGTGGCACACTTGTCCTTACTTTGGTAATGACTTACTATGACCTCTAAGAACTTACAGATATTAGGTAGGCCTGTAATAAATACTGTACACCTAGTACATAGATAAGATATAAGATCTTGAGTGTACCACAGGCTGCGTCCTCAGCTACATAGTTGTGGATTATGAATTTATTATAAGATTCAAATATTATGGTCACAAAATAATATTTTTATGAATAGGTACAAATAAAACAGTGGGGACTTAATACAATTCTTGAAAAAACCACATTTCAGTAAACTAAAAAATTTAAAATTCTCTTCAACAATTTAACAAAAATGAAGCTATTGCAGTTTTTTGAATGTAAAAGATTTTTCTAGTGAAAACGAACTGCGTCGTTTCCCTCAAATAGGTGGTACACATTAGTTCCAGTGAATAATTATTCCCTAGAGCCGACGCCTGTTGGTAAATTTTGGAAAAAGCTATAAAAAAAGGAAAACATAAACATTGTGTAAGAACGTATAGGATATTACTCATCTGGATCACCCCTGTATATACAGGGGTGACTCTATAGTACATATACATATAGTAACTCTATATGTAGTTTACTAAGCGGAACCGAAAGTTTCACTGTCCAAAGTGTACAGTATGGTTCGATTGATCTTCCTAATGGTCCTATATTGAACGAGTAGGCAGTCATACAGGGCAAAGCTGTGATCATTAGAATGCAGGAGGTAAATAAACTTGAAAGGAATGTTGAAGAGCTCTATTCAAAGAAAACTGATGACATATTCTTTGACCAGCACCCACTATCACTAGCTATTCCCTATTTCTTCTCGAAGTCTCTTATTAACGTCTTCAACACTAATAGCACCACCTAAGATCCTCAAAGTTTTGGTCCTGCTCTTGAATCCCCTATCGAAGTTGACATCACCTTTCCTCACTCCCAACAGCTGTGCCATATATTTGCAGAGCTCAGTATTCGCCTCTCCTTCCATTGGGGGCGCATTTATTTGCACTCCTACACCTTCATCTGGAAAATAACAGGAAATTCTATATTTTTCTGTACTGTAAGAGAAAACAGGACAAAATCTACCAGTGATATCTGTAACGGAGTTCTGTTTCGCTCCCGGCTTGGCCAAGATCGTGATTAGAATGTCCTTAGTTTTGGGGTCCACTTTGATGGGGGTGGGTGTTGGTTGTGGTGCGGGAGAAGCGGTCACGGCGGTTTTTGATTTGCTCTTTTTGGACATCGTGTTTGGATATAACTTTAATAATTTGGGGAGCCTTTGAGGTAGTTGTTGTAATAACTTTAGCATTGACTTTAGGAGTGAATATCACTTACAGGGTGGATATTTTTGTTCTCTCTTATCATCTATCATCGTCTTGATATTAATTTATTTTAGACTAATTAAAATTAAAAAATAAATATTACAATAATAAAAATTTGATTTCTATTAATAAATCCGGGATTGGGGTTATGTTTATTTGTTTATATCTTTATATTTCGGTTCGGCTGCTCTGACGTTGATGTTACAGCGCCGATAATTCACGAAAACTTGTAATGCGCATGCGGAGTATCTTGTTATCGGCAAAGCGACTCTTAGAGTCTCGACTATCAAGAAGGGCCTTTACAGAACAGACAGAACATTGTTCTTCTTCATCTTTATCCCAGATTTATCGCTTTTCGGACCGTTTTAGGTTTTAGGTTTCATCTTCTGACAGGATTGTTTTTCGTTTTCCTGAAATTATGCCAAAAGTTTCACTCGGCGCCTGGATTTTGCTACAGAGCTGCATTTAGAATTGTATCGCTTGACAGCTTGTCACTGAATATAATATCAATGTCACTTTCATTTTATTGACAATTGACGTTTTAATATTGATCATGTAAGAAAAATTTTGCATTATTTTATTACATTAGTTGGATTTTAGAACTTTGCCTATTAAAATTTTATTTCCAACTTGCAGTTTTAAATAACACAATGGCTTTTGGTGATTATCCAGCTGACTACAACCCAAAAGTCCACGGACCGTACGATCCTGCCAGGTTCTATGGAAAACGTAAGTCAGATCTCCGGTCGAAAATTTTCTTATTACATAATCCTAGGTACTAACTACGATAAATGATTTTCTTCAGCTGATGCCCCCCTGGCTCAAGTGAAACTTGGAGAACTGGGATCCTGGTTAGCTCGTCGCAACAAATCACCACAAGCCTTTGCAGGAGCCTGCAGCAGAGGTAACCCTCCAACCATCTTGTCCTGTTCAATTTGTTCTTGAATCATTTAGAAAAAATTTTATATTCAGCTTGAGCAATATTAAAAGACCAAATGGGGTAAATGTGTCAACGTCAACACAGAGTAGTGCCAGTTTTTATGTTGTGAGCGTTACGTCTTGTATAAAGAAAGGGGTTGCCAGAAAAACTGACACGTGGGCAAAGTTGTGGCAGCCCTGTAATCTATTAATGCTCCAAAAAATTAAACTTTAATCGTGAGAAATTATTTTGGTAATTATGGAGATGAGCGGCATGGGTATAAGGCGAAATGGCTTATACTATCAGATAGCTTGTGTCTCTAGGAGTATCAAGGTACCATTGAATTTTTGCGGCGGCAAGTAATAGTCGAGAAATAAGGCCTTAAAGTGTCATCCTTGCCCTAATACGTGTATTCGTACATATGCGCTCGAACGGGAAGCACGCCACCATCGTCGTGTGTCCGATGAAATGCTTCCTGTTCGAGCGCATATGTACGAATATACACGTATTAGGGCAAGGATGAAACTTTAAGGCCTTATTTCTCGACTATTACTTGCCGCCGCAAAAATTCAATGGTACCTTGATAGTCCTAGAGACACAAGCTATCCGATAGTATAAGCCATTTCGCCCTATACCCATGCCGCTCATCTCCATAATGACCATTATTTTATTGTAATGTTGCTCAGTCTGTTTAGTTTGATGAGTGGAAGAAATCACAGTTACGCTGTAATTACCAATACCACTAAGGTTCAGATTGTTACCTGATCATAGGTGTAACTTTATATTTTAAAGGGAATTCTCCTCTTCCAGATGGCTTTTCAATTTTTTTAGAGCCGAGTGACTTAATTAGAAATTGCCAGCATGATCTGTAGCTTTAGGGCAACAACAGTCTGAACAATGTGAACCAATCATTGCACTAGATTTATTATATTTATTTCTGTAGCTTACTGGAGGTGGCAGCATAAGTATGTTCAACCGAAACGTGCAGGAATAGCTCCATTTTTCCAGGCCGTGTTCGCAGGGATGGCTTTCTTTTATGTAATGAATTATGGAAAACTAAGTGAGTCAATTCTTCTTTTTTCTTTAATTTCAAAAATGACTAATCTTTGTTTAATCTCGTGTAGGACACCACAGGAACTACAAATATCACTAAGCTATGGTTTGGATTCCACGTAGTAGAATACACTTGCTGGTCATAATTGTTATCTGATAATAGTCACTGCAATTATAATGTAAGCGAATATTGTCTATTTACTGTCTTTAATCAATAAAATATTCTTAAACAACAAAGTAACGGTGCTTTACTTGACAGGGATTTGTGGGTTGCGTTATTATTGAGAAATGAGGAGAGAATAATAATAATTGAAGTCCCAATCCCAGAGCAACTTCCAAATTATTAATCGTATCTACTTATTAATAACAAAACGACCTTAATAATAGTTATTAATTTATTTTATTGAAATAAATATATGGATCAGTATTAGCTGATAACGATTGGGTGAAATCCTATTAAATTTTAATATTGGCTTGATGTTTAAATTTAATTTCTGGTGTTTTTTGTGTTGCATACCCATCTTGCCATCTTATAATTAAATATGAAAATGTAACAACAATAGCAAATAACAGGTGCAGTGGCAGTGTTAGTTGGTGTTATCAGTGTTTGTTGTTTTTGAAGAAGTTTTGAACCTTTTTGAGAGATAAAAAAAAGTGACCAGGCATTTTATAGGACTCTGGGGTTAGATCTATCCTATGCCTGTGTTAAAAAAAATTGGTCTCAACTTTATAATATAATCTCATAATTTGAAGTTTTTTCACTGTTGCCTTCCTCTGGAAATATTTCATATAACCTTCAATTCTTCTTCTTCTTCTTCTTCTTTTCCCTCTGGACTCGGCCCGAGAGGGAGGGATTTAGCCGCGCTCGTAGGCTACTTGGCCAGTCCGCCCAAGGAGTTTGGGTCGGTGTTGATTGGAATGTTGAGAAATTTGTCCAGGGAAGCCTCAATTAAGAGGGTCGAAGGCTTTTCCTCTCCTCCCTCGGACCTGTAGATTATTTAATGATTGATTTGTTCATTATGTTTGTTATGGTTTAACTTCGGCTAAGAGTGAGTGGGAGGATTGTGATTTGGTTTAGATTTCTATGTTAGCTGAATTAATGAAATTTGTTATGGAGGAAATAGAGTTTGAAGAGACATGTTCAAAGAAAAGGGAATGAAGCCCAAATGGGTTTTGAGAAAACGTAGGAGCAATTTTGTTGTGAAATTGTTTAATCTTGTTTTCTATGTTCTTACAAGTAAAAAAGTAGTGAAAGACATCCCCTATTTCTCCACAACTACATCTATCTGAGGCGGAGGCCTTGATTTTGTGTAGGTGGTAAGGGACAGCGCAGTGGTTGCTTCTCAGTCTAGATAAGGTTGTAATGGATCTGCGGTTCAATTGTTTAATTTTGTGAAACCATGGTTTGTTGAGAGGGACCTCTACCGATGAGAAGTAATTCTTGCCTTTATTTGCTGATATTTCTTTGAATCGGGTTGTCCAATCGTGCAGAATGTCTTCCTTCAATGTTGGAAGGATTTCATTGTAGTTGATTTTCTTCTCTCTTATAACTAGGTCCCTACCCTCGTTTGCGAGTTTGTCGGCGATTTCATTTCCCCTTATCCCCGTGTGGCTGGGAATCCAGCAGAAAATTATGGATGATTGTTTTTTGGAAACAAGACTATAGTATCTGTCTTTTATATTTAAGGTTAGGTAGTCTGATTTTGCATTGATGTTTCTGAATTGAAGTTTGTCCAGTGCGTTTTTTGAATCTGAGTAGACTATAGCTTTTCGTATCGATCTTTTATCGATTTCGCTGATAGCGACCGAAATCGCTTCCAGTTCTGCATTCGAGATGCTCATTTGGGGTAGAGCTGCTGAGTAGCGGATGTTTAATTTTGGGCAAAATACTCCTATCCCTACTTTGTTGTCTCTGTCTACAGAGGCGTCTGTAAAAAAGGCAGTATATTCTGGCCAATTATTTTGATGCAGATAGTTGAACTCTGTGTTCAGAGAAAGAGATGCGGGAAGTTGGGGAAATCGAATTTGTAGTTTAAAAATTTGTGTAAGTGGGTCGAATAGATAACAGGGTAAATTAGGGAGTTGTTCGATCTTTTCAATTTTCGAGATTGTATTGTCAAATGCATCCGTTAGGTAACATGTGTTATCACCTAGCCAGAGTTCAGGGTGCAAGTTATAACTGGTGTATAGGTTAGTTAGACTCTTTTTTACGGGGTTGTTGTTACAACTAATGTATTTCGCAGTACATTTGGTTGCTAGCCATTTCCTTCTGAAGTGTAATGGAATTTGGCCGCTTTCCGATAGTATTATGTTGATCGGTGTGGATCTCATGTATCCCAGGGCAATTCTAATGGCTTGGTTCTGTATTCTATCTATACTAGCGAGACTTGCTTTGGTTGCAAAGCCAAACAGGAAGCTTGCATAGTCAAGGTGAGGAAGAACTAGAGCCTTGTATATGTTCATCATGTTTGTCGGATGGCCTCCCCACTTGACTCGGCAGAGAGCTTTCATGATGTTGATTCCCTTGGATGCTTGGCTTATTTTGTGTTCGATGTGAGCCTTAAAGTTCATTCTCTTATCAAATATTACCCCTAGATATTTGATTTTGTCCTTATATGGTATAGCTCTGTTACCTATGGTAATAGGATTCCTGATTCGTGATGCTCGTTTTTCGAACACTATCGCCTCGCATTTGTCTATTGAGAGACTTAGTCCTAGACTATCCAGATGGTCAGCGATTCTAGTGAGATTCTCATTAATGTCCTCGATTGTGTTGGTTAGATTGGGACTGGATGACATTATTGCAATATCATCGGCATATTGTAAAATTTCTACGTTTCCGTTCGTAGCTAGATGTAAATCATTGATATAAATGTTAAACAATAGCGGGCTCAGTGGGGATCCTTGAGGGAGTCCTTTTGTCCCGCTTACTGGACCTAGCCAAGTGGCAGAGTGGGGGTCTTTCAATTTAATTTTCCTTTCTGTGAGGATTTTCAAGATTAAAAGGGATAAATCTTCTGCTATGCCAATTTTAGCGAGTTTTTCTATTAGTATGGATGGGATAACATTGTCATATGCAGATTTTATGTCAAGTATTATTAAGACAGTCTTTATCTTGGATGCAGAATTAGCGATCACTTTACTGTATATATGGATTATATTGTCGTAGGTTGATTTACCTTTCCTAAACCCTGTTTGAAACTTAAAGATTTTGTTTCTGTTCTCCAGAAACCAATCGATACGTGATTTGATTATGCTTTCCAAGGTTTTGCGAATGCATGAAGTCATCGCGATCGGGCGCCAACCTGAGGTCATGTTTGGATTTTTTCCAACTTTGTTAATTGGGAGTATAAGCTCTACGTTCCATTGCTCTGGCAGTTTTGATGATCGATTTCTTAAGATGCTATTGAAAGTCTCGATTAGAATGAGTAAAAATTTTGAGGGCAAATGGAATATCATGGAGAATGTAATGCCATCTTCTCCTGGGGAGGTATCTTTCCGATCTATAACTGCCTCTATTTCTTCCATAGTGAACGGAGGAGATATTTGATTTGAAAAATTTGGCATTGCGGGGTCTTCTCTCTCTGGGATGATAGGGGGGGCTAACTGATTGAGAAGTTCCATACCTATGTCTGGGTTCAAAGGAGTTACATGGTTGCTTCGAGAAATAGGACTGGAGAATTGTCTAACCTTTTTCCAAGTTTCCGAGCAAGAAATGTTTGGGGAAATGCCCTCGCAAAATTTTTTAAAGCTGTTTTTCTTTTTTGTGACCAGGATCTTTCTGGTTTCAGCCCGGACCTTTTTAACTGCGATGTAGTTTTCTACATTTGGGTTGCTTATGAATTTGTTGTAACTATCTTTTCGTTTTTTAACCAATGCAGTACATTCTGTATCCCACCAGGGTGTGGTAGGTATATTTGAAGGCCGGGATTTATTTTTCAAAGGGATGCTTTTGTGGGCAGCATCAAGAATGGCTTCATGAAGCTGCGGGTAAGTCAAATTAGTGTTACTTAAGTTGTCAAAATATGACGAGAATTTGGTCCAATTGGCTTTCTTAGTGTTAAACTTGTTATGTGATTCTGGAACTTGCAAGCTAGTAAGTATTTGGCTCGAATCAGGAGGAGAGCATACGATGGGATAATGGTCGCTTGTTCCTGGATCAAAAATAACCCGAAATGATAAATTAGGGGATAAAGCGGGTGAGCAAAGTGCTATATCAGGACAACTTGTTTTATTTAAACAAAATCTGGTGGGACTGCCATCGTTGAGGACTACCACGTCCATATTTTCTATTAGATCTTTCATCAGACGACCATTTCGGTTAACGTCTGTTGATCCCCAAAGAGGATTCTGGGCATTGAAATCACCGATTATAATGAGAGGTTTGTTGAAAGAGTTGAAGATACGCATCATGGTTTGTACTGGGAGGGTAACATCGGGTGGATTGTATATTGATATTATTATTTGGCTCGGTAGTTCTGCTGCTACGATCTGGAATCCTTCGGGGACAGTGATATTGTTTAGATCAATCGGGGACATCGGGAGCCTGTTTAGGATGGCCAGAGCGATCCCTCCGTAGCCATCCTGTCTGTCACTCCTAATAATATTATATTTATTTAGATGAAATTGAGATTGTGGCCTAAGCCAGGTTTCATTTAGGGCAATAATGTTTGGTTTGAGATCTTTGATTAGGATTTGTAAGGAGTGCTTGTTACTCCAAGCAGACCTAATGTTCCAATGAAGAATTGAAGGGATTGTCATTATTGTCAGTGTCAGTTACTGAAGAGCGTTTTAACTTTAAGCTTTGAGTTGTAGTATCATTAACGTTGAGTTGCGAGCGGGGCTTTTCTTGTGGGCTTGTAGAGAAAAAGAGTCTCGTATTTTCATCAAAAGTGTCCATTTGATTAGTTGTGTCTTCCTTATTGGATACACTCGTTGGCTCTTCATTCTGGGAAATATTAAAATTATAGATAGTTTTAACGGGGGATCTGCTAGAGCTAGGTATTAAAAGGGATTTATGCGTTTCTTTGTCGTAACCCTCGGTGGGGGCGGGTCTAAATTTTTTTGCGACTAATTTGGTGAATTTACTTGCTTCATTTAGCATGGGGTGTTTTCTATCCTTGGGGTTTGGGATATTGAATGGGGCCTTAGGGGTAGAGGTGATTGGGGTCTTTGAACTGGAAGCCATAGAGGGTTTAAGAGACGAATAACCTTCACCTTCACACTTGACAATACAATAAGAATTTTTGAAGTTTAAGTCTTCTTTTTCTTTTGCGACCATTGTGTAATTTTATTTTGGTTCCACTAGTCACTAGTCTACGGAAGCGCTGAGCTACGGAAGCGCTGAGCTGCCATCGTTTTCCGTAAAAACTTTTTTTATATAATTTACAGTTCGAACTGTAAATTTACAGTTTGAACTGTAAATTTACAGAAACAAGTTAATTTGATGATCTGAATGAAGAAACTTAGAGAAATTTCCCTTTAATTAGTTTGTCTAGACAGAGACAACATTGATTTATGTCCCCTAAATCGCAAAGATATTATGTGAGACAAACAATTTGGGGGGGGGAGGGGTTTGAAACTATATTATGTAATTTGATTTCCCAGCTATTCTATTTCTTATTTATTCTTGTTCCCTTCCCTTTCATCATCCTAGGATTGATTAATTACCAGTATCATAAATTAATGTCCTGTGTGACAGCAAAGGGAAGATGCAGTGTTGCCACTGTTAACAGAATTAGATGATTTTATTTCAACAGTGAAACTGTGCATAAGAAAAGACATAACTTTACATTTTATTGAATATTGTACTCAGGAAGATATGGTTAAATTTATAATTATTTTTATTGAACAACTTTATTTAATTTTATAATATTTGATGAGTTTTTATTGGGATTTAGGTTCTAATTTAAATTTGCCACTAAAGATTCTTTACAGAACAAATTAGAAAACCTTCGTACAGCATGTGAGGAGAAGACTGAAGACATGGACGGTACCGTTTCGTCCTTATTATGGACTCATCAGCATATCATATCAGTCAGATCCAAACCACACATGCCATACGAAAGTTGAAACTTATATATATCTTAACTGGTGTTTTCGTTTTGTAGTGACCTGTAAATTTTTATTTTTTTAATGAGTAAGTAGACAACCGGAGAAACGTGCGTGTCTTTTATATAGAATTATCCTCGCTAAATCGTAGAGTTGTCATGAATTTATGACTTTTAACTCTACGATTTAGCGAGGATAATTCTATATAAAAGACACGCACGTTTCTCCGGTTGCCTACTTACTGATTAAAAAAATAAAAATTTACAGGTCACTACAAAACGAAAACACCAGTTAAGATATATATAAGTTTCAACTTTCGTATAGCATGTGTGGTTTGGATCTGACTGATATGATATGTTGATGAGTCCATAATAAGGACGAAACGGTACTGTCCATGTCTTCAGTCTTCTCCTCACATGCTGTACGAAGGTTTTCTAATTTGTTCTGTAAAGAATCTTTAGTGGCAAATTTAAATTAGAACCTAAATCCCAATAAAAATAACTCATCAAATATTATAAAGATATGGTTAAATGAACATGATTGATAATGGATGATCAGCAATGACTAATATTGGTTGCAGGCAGGTGAAAATTGCCCGACTTTTTTACTGAACTGTCACATATAAAAGTTTTGGATCTTCTTTTTCCAGTCCTATACAGGGTGTTAAGAAAATGACGGATAAACTCTTCAGTACATTGTAGGGGACACTCAGTAAAGTGCGGGAAAAATAATTTAAAAAAATCCAGAGCTACATTTTAAAAGATGTAAGCAAAATATTGAACAATAAATTTGGCAACGTTTATCACGATAACAGTTGGTATTTGGTAATTTCGTCTAATTTCTAACAATGTAGGTAGTCAAGGTATCAAATCCGTTGTTGCCAAATGCTTTTTTTTCAGCACCTTAGAAAAGAAAAAAAATTCTTATTAAATTTTCCAAGCCAGTAATACATCTTCAGCGATTTTTTCAATTGATAACGATTAAAGGACCCTTTTTTATATCTGTAAAATCATTTATTTTTTGAAAATACTGAACAACAAAGATAGTAAAATGTTAACTTTGGCATTTTTTATATCACCAAATTGAAGACCAGAATTTTTAAAATTATTTTTCCCGTACTCTACTGAGTGTCCCCTACAATGTACTGAAGAGTTTATCCGTCAATTCCTTAACACCCTGTATACAGGTGTCCCAGCTTATTCGAAGCGGTCTCTGTAGGCCAAACGATGGACTTTTTCAAAAAACTTTTTGAAAATTCAAGTACAGGATCACAATGGCCATAATTTAAAATTATTTTGGAGTATACAGAGTGTCCCATATGACAGTGGCATATCAAAGTTATGTTTTTTTAAATGGAATGCTCCTATGTTATTGCATTTTTAGATTGTCTGAGAAGAGAAAATAGGATTGGCTTTTACAGTTGGTGTTTAAATTCAGAAGTTTTTGAGTTATAAACAAGTGAAAATCGTCATTTTTCAAGTTCAAGGCCCTGTACAATGAAAACGGTTCAAGATAGAGAAAAACGGCTTACATGTCCCTATTTTAACTTTTTATGTACCTACTATCCTATGGTATAGAAAAATTTTTACTTTCTTCGATTTTTTTATTTGTCGACGTGTGGAGAAATCTCAGAATTTTTCAAATTTTTTATCACCCTGTATAAACATTTCATCTATACCATTGGATAGTACATGAAAAAGTAAAAACATGTAAGCCGTTTTTCTCTATCTTCAGCCGTTTTCGTTGTACAGAACTTGAAAAATGACTATTTTCACTTGTTTATAACTCAAAAACTTCTGAATTTAAACACCAACTGTAAAAGTCAATCTTATTTTCTCTTCTCAGACAATCTAAAAATGCAATAACATAGGAGCATTCCATTTAAAAAAACATAACTTTGATATGCCACTGTCATATGGGACATCTGTATACTCCAAAATAATTTTAAATTATGGCCATTGTGATCCTGTACTTGAATTTTCAAAAAGTTTTTTGAAAAAGTCCATCGTTTGGCCTACAGAGACCGCTTCGAATAAGCTGGGACACCCTCTATATGGGCTATGAGTGGTATCTGTACATTTACCCCAACTTTTAGTTGTACTATAAATCATTGATATATGTAACATAGTGAAACTGTAACATATTGGTCTTGTTCACTCATTACATATTCATATTACCATGACCATGTCCTGTTCCTGATTGATAAGTCATAAATGAATGATTATGACTAATAGTAATATAGCGACAGCAATCCGAATATGCAGTGTTGCCACCTGTTGACAGAATTAGATGATTTTGGTTTTCATACCTTTAGCTCTATGAATAAATAAACCATGATGAAACTATAGTCCCAGATCAAAATTGTTGGCAGTAACTGACATGCAGTAACTCACATAAAAGCCATTTCGGAGAAACAGTAAGCAGAAAGAAATTTTCTGCTTGCCGCTTCTTCGACATTTCTTTTTTAGTAATGTCAGTTACGACAACAACTTTGATCCAGAGATATAGTGCCAGAATTTTTTCTATATTACTACCCTTTTATTATTTCATAGTGAAGGACACAAACTGTCATTGTCAAAATAAATCTTTCTGAACAGGGAATTAGAAAAGAGGTCACCGTTTATGTTTATTTAATATTGTCATACATAGGCAGATATAGGTTACATGAACGTGATAAATACTGAGTGACCCAGTAATTACTGGTATTGGTTGCAGGCATACTAAAGTCAAATAAATTGGCAATTGCTTTCGTTCCATTAAAACTGTCACTTATAAAATTTTTGCTTCTTCTTCTTCAATTCTCATTATATGGGCTATAATAAGTGTATACACATTTACCGCAACTGTTAGTTGCACACTTCATACTATTTTACTGTAATTTGTTGGTCCTTTTGTAATAATTATTAATTAGTTATTGTCATGTTTTTTTTTTAAACTCTTTAAATTGATATTATCAAGTTTAACAAAGGATTTATTTAAACATTGAAAACTGTTACAAAAAAACTTACAATGAATGAACAAAATGAGCTTCCTGAAACATTCGTCCCCGAATTTCACGATGAACACCTCATCCGGAAAATGAAATACAAGAAATTCGGGAAAACTGGTTTAAGAGTTTCAGAAATATCCCTCGGAACCGGCGGTTTCTGTTCAAATTACGGGTAAGTACCGCCACCGCCCCACCTAATTGCTAAGCCAACTATATTATTACTGTACCAAAAAGATAAATTATTTATTATAATGGTTGATATTATTATTTTTTAGCAATTATTCTCTTGAAGAATGCAAGGAAATTGTCTCAAAAGCACTCAAGAGTGGTATAAATTACATCGATACAGGTCCTTGGTACGGGCAAGGCGTTTCAGAGACAATCCTGGGAAAAGTACCTACGATTTTTTTAAATAATTTTAATCAACTGCTTGATTTTTTATATTTCTAGTGCTTAGAAAACATCCCGAGAAAAGCTTACTACATCGCCACCAAAGTAGGCCGGTATGAGAAAGATCCCAAACTAATGTTCGATTTCTCCGCCAAGAAAACTAAAGAAAGTATCGAAGAAAGTCTAAACCGTCTGGGAGTTGATTACATTGACATTTTACAAGTAGTCATTTATCAAAACTACTTTTAGCTTATTTTTAAGTACATAATTAATTTCAGGTCCATGATATAGAATTTGCCCCATCGTTAGATGTAGTGATTAATGAAACGTTACCAGTTATAGCCGAAGCTGTTAAGATGGGAAAAGTTAAATTTATCGGATTGACCGCCTATCCTGTATCTGAATTGGCCGAATGTATTTCGAAAAGTAACATTAACATCGATTGCGTGCTAACTTATACTCGATTAACTCTACTTGACGAGACGTTAAAGAAGTATCTAGCTCTCTTTCAAGTATGATACTTCAATTATTTTTGTAAACGTAGACTTATTGTAACGGTTATATTTTTTAGGTTTATAATGTTGCTGTAGTGAATGCCGCAGTTAATTCTATGGGATTATTGAGCAACGCTGGGCCTCCAGCTTGGCATCCCGCTCCTAAATGTATCAAAGATGTTTGTTCTCAAGCTGCTGATTATTGTAAGGTATTTGTTTTGTTCATTCACTCACAGAATTTGAGAGTGAATTGATTCTTTGACAGAACACTCTTTGTTCTGTCAAAGTTACTTCACTTGACTCTAGGTGAATTTATCTTCTCAATTTTTTTCCATCAGTTTTCTATATAGATGTCACTAATCAACCTGGATAACTGTCTAGGAATCTAATCTCGAGGGCAGATGTAGTGTTGCCAGATCCGCTTCTTTCTAGATCTAGACATATCTTACAGGATATTAATGATTTCAGAGTCGAGGCATTGAACTGGGAACACTTGCTGTGCATTACGCCTTACAGCAACCGGGTCCGCATACTTGTCTGATTGGGATGAATAGAAAGGAACTAGTCGAGAGTACTTTGAACGTCTATTACAACGGCTTGACGAAAGAGGAACAAGCAGCGCTGGAACACGTGCAGAGGTTAGAGACGGAGATGGGGGTGTATTAAAAAAAGGGTTTAGTTAAAATGTTTTTTTTTTAGTTTAATGAAGTCTTTGGACGTGACAGACTGGGAAGGTGTGGAGGTTGAACTCTTTAGAATGAATAAATTCGAGTTCAGCACATAAACTTTTACAAAAGTTAATTTGTAGCTTTTAACCATTTTTCAAAATATAATAATAATTATTGTATGTTTATGCTTTTGAATTTTCCTAATGGAACTTAGAGAAAAAAGTCGAATTTTAAATAATGGATAAGTTCCGAGGAGGGGATATAAAGTTAATTTTCAGCCAATCAGATGAAACAAGTCAAACATCATGGTGATTTCTTTGTAAATGTGAACATACCAGTTATAGATGGGATGAAAACGGATACAGCAACGTTTTGCTGTAATTTCATCTCATCAGTCTGTCATATCAACCAAGATAACAACTAACACCACAATTAAGAGCTTATGTCAGATTAATTCAAGTCCTAGCCAGGTTGATTTACAAAAGTACGCAGACGGTTTACAATCCAAGACACTGTATATTGGAGGTAATGCTGATAAATTTAGCACACCTTTACTCCACTGGAATGGTTAAAATTATACGGGGTGGTTATTATTAAATGAACGCAGGAGAATGAAATGAAAAGATAAAAAAAGGGAAATAATTAGCAGCCAATTTTTTATTTGTAAAAAAATATTCTAAACCTAGATAGCCAATTTGTTATAGTTACATACATTATTTTATCATCTAACGAAAACACTTTACAAAAGGATCAATATAGTATTAAAAATTCGAAGCACACTGAAAATTCACAACTTTTAAATTTAATTCATCATCGGCTATCTGAAGTGTGTGTGTTCCTTTATTATTTTATCAGAAACATTAGTAAAAGTTTGATTAATAAAAACTATTAAAAACTGGCAGATCTATCTAGATACCTGAGATATAAATATAAACGACAATTTATTTATATTTATATCTTTCTTGTAAGTTGCAAGCAAACAAAAATACTGCCGCTCAATTTTGATTTATTTTACAAATCGTATAAAGCGAGTCATCAAAAAATTCAAATAAAAAGTATAATAGTAACTCTGAAAAATGTTAATTATTGCTCACTCAGAGTCAAAACTACTGAAAGGTATTATAAACTCCCCATTACGCCCCTAAAATGTCAGAAGACGTAAATGAAATTTAAAAGTTGTTGATTTTTAACAAAGTTATCACAACCACTCCTAACTTGAAGATTTAGTAAATTCGAAACACTGGTATATTATATAAAAATCAACATATCTTCTTCAAACACAACTTCCATATAATATAATATAGAAAAAAACAAAAGGTAACGTACGTCTGATTGTGTGAGGGGAACAATCGATCGATCTTACAAAGCTGCCAATACGAGATAATTATTAAAAAAAAATCATTAAAACTACACTGAGTTAAATAAAAAAAGTGTAAAAAAACGTATACAATACTGATTTTTGGGATTTAATAAGTTAATAAAATAAAACTAAACGTAAGTGTTAAGGGAAATATCACTCAATTTGTTAATACTAACAAGTAAATTGACCTGTGATTATTTCTAAATAGAAAATTAAAAATAATACTAAGCTTGCCTTGCTGCAAAATTTAAAATCAATAATAATTAACCAACAAAAATAATACTGACGACAATATCTTACTCAAAATATTATGAAAAAGGAAGCATTCTGGTATTACTGCATCGAATAAATATTACAATCAAGTCAAGAGACTAAAAATGTAATAATTACAAATTACAAGCTTCTTCCATCTAGTGGATGATTATGATTCAAAACCAATTCGTAAGAACACCTATAAAAATATCAACATAAATCATGACTATTCAAGACTTTTTGGTCTAATTAAACAGAGTCCTGGGGCCTATTCCACAATAAAAACTTTGCATTTTACATTTTTAGAAAACTTCCTTTCCCTTATTGAAATGTAATTTTCTGTCCAACTATTATGGAAAAAATCAACCCAACTGATTGTGGAAAGAAAATTTCCTGCTTTGTAAAAAATTGAAAAATGAAAAGTGCAAAAAGTTGCAAAGTTCAGCTTTATTCAACTCGGGGTCACACCGATTTGGACAAAGAGTCGGATCGATTTACAAAAGGCCACAAAGATAGTTTATAATCGAAGTCAGCGATTCGCGGTCGTGATCCAAGTGAAAGTAAAAAGCAGGGATTCAGGTCCTACACCACGATAAAAACATCCACTGTAAAAAATCTAAAAAAAAAAAAAATTTTAAAATGCCTTTTCCCCGAACTAGAGATATCATACTCCTCAGACCCCCTACCCTTCCCCTGGGTTTGATCCTTTCACAGATCACTATCTTGAAACAAAGTAACTATAAAAAAGTTTACCTACATTTGACAGGTAATTTAGATAAGGTATTAGTAGCTGTGGTTATTTCACCATTATGTACAATGTTCAGTCCTTAGCAGTGGCGGATTTCCGATTAGGCTAGGTAGGCTATAGCCTACGGCGGCAAATTTTCGAAGACCAACAATATTTTCGAGTGCTGGGAACTTAAGTGTCCTTGGATATTGAAAAAAAATTGCCTGCGGCGCTTTTTCGAGAGGAGGGCCCTGGGCTTGCATTTACAAGCAGCATCACTTGTTACAGAATAAACATTTTAGCATTTTTATGATCTTTTCATCACTTTTTTAGCAAAAAATTTAAAAATTTCGCGGGAGAAGACCCCCGGATCCTATGCGACGAGGATTAAATAATACAATAATAGGCGGCGATTTAATTCAGCCTATAGGCGGCACATTTGTAAATCCACCTCTGGTCCTTAGAGACGCTAAAAAATTTTTACTTATAAAGGGGTTGTAAATTCAAAAAGGTTGAAAAACACTAATCCAAACAAAAGCTTTTCAGGTAATACAGGTTGATCAGAAACTCACGCACTCTGAATACAGGGCCGTTATAGAGCCAAAAAAATTGAATATGATGGAATAATTCAGTCCACTTATACTCTCTGGATCAGATACTACATGATTTTTTCCCACAACGCCTGTATTACAGAAAAATTGAAAATGTTAAAAGTGAACACCATACCTAAACCTGATAACAATTTGAAGTTTGGCAACCATGCTAGCTCACCTCAGAAAATAAAATATTGAAAGGCGTTCATTGCCAGGGAAATGAAAATAATACCAAACCCAAACCTGAACTTATTCTTAAACAAGTTCGGGTTAGATATCATTCTCATTTCTATATTCGTATGTTCAATGCACTGTTGCCACTTTCATTTTTATAAAAAAGTCATGTCTTTGGGAAAAAAGAACTTAGAAAAGAAGTTTTACTATTCTTAAAAAGTGTAGTTATCACAACATGCTCCGAATGCAAGAGTTTCTGATCACCTACATACATAAAAAAAAGTGAAACCGGGCATGAAATGGTTCATAAAAAAATGAAAACAAAAAATTAAGAAAATTGGTGCAATTTCTTTTAGTCAAGGGAAAATAGAAATACATTTGGCCAAAAAACAAAAACAAAATGGAAGATCAAATAAAGGGAAAAAGACTGAAGAGACTATCGTTGGCTCGTTATACCCGAAATCAATTAGTAATTTTCTGAAAAATTCAAAAAGGTAAGAACAGGCCTCTTATTCTTTATGCGCATGTTGCCTAAATTATTTTCTTGTTGAATTGGTAAAGACCACTTTTTCAGAGCCACGACTAGAAATTTTATTTTTCCATTTTTATGTAATCACACGTTAAAAATAATAAAAAATTACAATACTGATATTTAAAAAAATCAATTAAAACTATTAGAAATAATCACAGTTAAAAAAAGTAGCAAGTAAAAGAAATTGTGAGAAAAAATCATTTAAGTGCAATTGAATATAAAAAACTTAACTCTAGAATTATCATCAAATATTATAATACATAGAAAATTGTCACAAAACGAATTAAAAATACAAAACACAGTAGTATTTACAAAACTTATATAAAAAAAATACACTGTTAAATATCGATTAATAAATTAAATATCTAGAGAGTTCAAATGAGTATTTTAGATTGTGTGGAGCGGATTTTCGTTCAATAATTACTAAAATAAGATTCGTTATAAAAAAAACAATAAAAAGGTATCATGTTATCAACTAACGAGCGACCGTTAATATGACGGGACCTTGTTGAAGTAATAAAACATTAAAATTGAACTGTAAAGATAAAAACTTATTCGTATTACAAACAATAATTACATACACGTAAGTAAAATAAGGTACTGGCTTGGGACATTAAAATTTGGTCAAGATTGCTACGTAATATACTGTTCATTATAATAATGCTCGATTTAAATATATCACATTGTAGTAAAGATTACCGGTATCATCATAATTTTTTAAGTTTTATCAGCGTCTGTTTATACCTAAATACATACAATAATAAATAAGTACCGAGGTAAAGCTTATAATTGTATAAAATTGTAAAGAGAGCATCTTCATTTCATTCATCAACAAAATCAATAATTAATCAATACCTATTGCAAATAAATGACATTTAACGGTACCGGTACGCTTAAATTGCGATATAGCTTACAATCCATACTTCTTAGCACCACTTTAAATGATTATAATAATAATAAAAAAAAACAACAATAATAAACGACTCGTTAATAATAATAATAATAATAATAATTGCAAGACCGAAATCTCAGTTATTGCAATAGGTTCTTGAGTGAAATAATAAACAATAATCGAATTAAGTAACTGTTCGTTATCACTGGCATAAGTCAACTTGGGGAAAGTGGGAAGAGTCATAAGCAGTCGTCATTTATTCAATTAATAATTCTTAAGAAATAGAGACTTTTAAATACTATCGTCGTTATTATTATTATTATTAAACACTAGGGAAACGTCGTCGTTATCGTCGTCGTCTTGAGTTCGACGTCTCAATGTGTCCCGGATTCCATTTGCGTCGACACTAAATTGAGGGGAAGATCGGCTATACTATCGTCTGAGTCTATTTCCATAGTGTTCTCTTCTTTGGGCAAGAATGGTGGATAATTGGAGGTCTGGATCATAAACGGAGCGTCAGTCACGTATTCTTTATTAGGGAAAATTGATGACTAATTAATTAAATGGACTTACACTTACCGGTAATTGCTGGGAAGTATTGTTATGAGTCTGCAAAGCCAACATAAGATGAGGTTTCAGTTGTTTTCTCAAGGCGTGTAACATCTCCTCGGTGTCCTTGTTCTCGGAAGCACCGCCCGGTTTAGGCATTATAACTGTAATAACGTCAAGAAAAATTCCTATAAATACAACCAATCCTGCACCAGCAGGGAATGGAAGATAAAAAAGATATTCACAAAGAAATCGACAACTGACTCGTTAAATTTTGGTACCAATAATTGGACCAAAAATTGACTTAAGCCCCACCCTTTAGCCAATCAGATTTCAGGAAATATTTAACAAGTCAAATGTAATCGCGATTTCTTTCTGAATACGGGCTCAAGATAAAATTGACTGAACCATATTTTCGTTAGCTGTGTTTGTTAAATTAGTAAGTTGTGGTATGTGTGCGTGTGCAAGGGAAAAATGTATCAGTGTAATTAGTGTGATTATTGAACCGACATGGGCAAGTTGTTTGATAACAATAAACTCACCTCTTAGCCTCGTAGGTCTTTTTCCAGCACCGATTACTGTCATGCCCAAAATAAAAAACAAAAGCTTTAAATTAGTTTCGAGTTCAGGTTCTTTCTAATCATGCAAAACCAAAACCACAACATCTAATGCAAACAGATCAGGTGTGAAATTAGTTTGCACTCTTTGATTGGCTCTGGACAGGTCAGGTGATCAAATTAATCAGCTCGATTCGAGGAAAGCTTCGATCTAAAATCGGATCGATTAAAAAAAAATCACAGACTTAATTAAAGCAAAGCCAGGTTTGATTAACTGAAGACAAGCAGGGTCAGATCTACTAAACTAAAGTCGGATCAGATGGATTTCACTACAGCCTGGTTAGGAGCGACTGAAGTAAAGCCGGGTCAGACAGATCGATAAAGTAAAGCCGGGTCAGATCGATAAAGTAAAGCCGGGTTAGATCTATAAAAGCAAATCCCGGTCAGATCTATTAAACTAAAGCTGGATATGATGGATTTCACTACAGCCTGGTTAAGAGCGTCTGAAGTAAAGCCGGGTCAGATCGATAAAGTAAAGCCGGGTCAGATCGATAAAGTAATGCCAGGTCAGGTCGATAAAGTAAAGCCGGGACAGATCTATAAAAGCAAATCCCGGTCAGATCTATTAAACTAAAGCCGGATATGATGGATTTCACTACAGTCTGGTTAAGAACGACTGAAGTAAAGCCGGGTCAGATCGATAAAGTAAAGCCGGGTCAGATCCATAAAAGGAAAGCTGGGTCAGATGTATGAAAGTAGGGCTGATTGAGATCGAATAAAGTAAAGAAAGTTAAGATCTATTAAAGTAAATCCGGGTCAGATGGATTCAACTAGAGCCTGCTTAAGAGCGATTTTAGTAAAGTAGCCTTAAAGCGATTGATACTGGATCAAATTAACTATAACGATCATACGACAAATTAATTTTGGCAAGTGATTTTAAACAACTCGGGTCAATGAGTGCGATCTCGATACACAATCAGAGCAAATTAGTTTAAAATCATGAGGGATAAGACGAAATAAAAATATGAAAACGCCAATATCTTCAATTCCTCAAGGTAAAAAACACACAAACGCTCCAAGAACAAACGAATCTTTCATAATATGGGCATTAAAGGGAATTAATTCATAACAAAGTGTGCAACTATTTGATCAAATGAGCGTTTTCAGACCTAAACGACACGATACCGACACGACAACGCTCAATATTTCAGTTAAGCCCGGGAATAGAGTATCAGATACTCGTTTGTCTCTATCTCTTGAATAAGAATAAATTACTCGAAACATTACAATACATATACAAGAAGAAATCACCCACCACAATCACCACACCCGCCAAGTGTGAGATTTTGATCAATCTTCGCATTTTTTATTGGCCTGACACAATTATTGTAAATTATTTATAACCTTTTTTTTTAAATGCAGTCAAATAAATGATCATATTCATAAATTTGTTATGCTGTGATAAGACAAGAAGTACTTATGATATGCTCCGATCTTATTTTACATTTTTGGACCCATACACCTGACCTGATACAAGCAAACGAGTAGAGAACAAAACGCCTACCTCTGTACTTGGCGTCCTTCGCCTGCTCGGCCGAGGCCTTGGGACGGCGACGTCGGGTGTGTATGGTGTCCCGGCGCATCGTGTGAGGCCGATCCACGCCGTGCAACTTGAAGTAGAGGCCGCAGGCGTTGCAGACCATCTCACCACGCATGTTCCGTCGCCAGATCGTCGTAGTCTGGGTACCGCAGTTCGTGCACGAGAGGTCCAAACGCTGTTTCGCCAGAGCCGAATTACCCTGGAAAGGATCGAAAGTCAAGAGAGTCTCCTGTTTTTTCTTCTACTTTAGAGCAGGAAGATTTATCTCCGTTTGTTGTAGACAGTTGATTCTATGATTGAAGCGTAAAGCGTAATTATTTTAAATGTACTACTAACCTTTTTCCCGATCTGCAGGTTACACCAAGCGTTCGCCCCGCTGAAATCGGCAACGAAAGCGCTCTCCTCTTCAGGCACCTGCTCAGCTTTGACGGGGCATGGCTGCTTCCGCCGCCCGGCTTTCGGTAAAGGCGAAGGCGTCACGCTCATCCCCAACTTCCGGCAGCTGGCCAGCTTTCGCAGGAGCTCGCTCGCCTCGGCCGGACTGCCAGGAGGGTGTCCGAACCCATTATTAGAAGGCCAAGGGCGCGGTGGACTCAACGGGGGCGACTGGCTCGGGGAGCGATCCTCATGCGCCTAATCGAAAGAATTAGTCTCTTCTCTCTTCACTAAATACCTTAACAAATCGACTCACCTGAGACATATCAACTTCCAGCCTCTCCGGATCGCTGCTGCTCCCCGCATCCTCCACGTCCTCCTCCTCCTCCTCCTCTTCCTCCTTGATGAACTCGATCTCGGGTATGCAGGTGACCTTCTCCGGCCTCCGTCTGCTCAGGTCGGCCGGATGCATCGAATCGCACACCTGCGACAGGAACGAGCGGTACGCCTCTTGGTTGTATCCTTCGCGGGGCGCCACGACCGTTATGCTGTGACCGGCGACGTCGTCCCGGAGGGTGTAACGCAGGGAGGTGTCGGGGCGCGGTCTGACCGGAGGGGAAGACGGACGCAGGGAGAGATCTGTCGGGGTGGTGGATATCGGGGACGGAGGTTTGGGCGCGTTGTTATTCGGGATCGGCTGGATTATGAGCTCTGGGTTGACTTTGATCGAGGTCATTATGCTGTCGGGGAGGTCTTGCTGTTGGGCGGGGTGGGGAGGGATCGGTTGGTTCGAGTGCGCATCCTGAGGGACGTGGGTCTCTTCTTTTATCCAGGACTTGTTCTGGGAGAGTATTTCGAGCATATGGGTGGATTTTTTTAATTGTTCCTGAAATAGTTAGAGAATACGGTAGTTGGACACACATCTTTTGAAATCAGTGAAAAAGGGAGATCAAGAATCTTGAAGATGATGGAAACAAACAAAAATTACTGCGTGATCTACATTTGATTTAATTAAATTAATAATTGACAGGGTAACTCTAATTTGAACTGACAAACTGACAACAATGTAACAATCGGTGTTACTGGAACATTATAAGTAGAGTAGAGTCTCACTAATCCGGCATTTTAGTACAAATACATGTCAACACTTGTTATCTACACCAGCCGAGCTTCTTTCTCCCTCTTAAGCAAGTTGATGACTCTAAATGCTTCATCTTATTAACCTTGAATTTTCCTATTAAATCAAGTAATCCGAATATTGCAATAACGGGCACTTCCTAGTCTTTGATAGTGCCGGATTATTAAGACTCCACCGTAGTTAAAAAAAATGTATATCAACAGCAACGAATATTGAAAAATATAGCAAAAGAACCTTAATTAGGTACTAAATTACAAGTGAATCGATTTTTTTAAATAGATAAAGTAATAAGTCATAAATAATAAATAAGTAATAAAAAACACACAAATAAATAATGAGTACCTAGGTACTTAAAACATAAAATATAGGAATTCCATTTACGTAGATAGATATAATAATTATTATCATTGGGCCCGCTGTTCAAGAAATTGCTGTTGTTTGGTCAATAATTACGACATTAAAAAAAAAAAATAATAATAACAATAATAATTATAGAAACAAATACATACATACCCACACTAGTTACCTCACTCTTATCAGTAATAAGAATAAGTACCACAAATCATTATCGATTTATACAGTGCTTCCCAAAAGTAACGGATAAATTCAATAAAATCGTATGAAGACGTTTTCTTTTGTTTTGCTCGGACACGTCAATCGTTATTTTTGATTTGCCATCCACGCATGTCTTTTTCGACCCCCCACCCTTAATCTCCCAAGGGGTAGCTACCCCAATTTTAAAAATTCAAATGGCAAGGTACCCCTTGCGATACCTTGATTGATAGGTTTTTTCATCCTGAATATAACAAGAAAATTTTTTTCAAATCGGTTCATAATTAACGAAAATATTCAGCAAAATGTCATCGAATAAGGCAATAAATAAGCGTATTAAAATTTAAACAAGTATTTGAGAAATTACACAAGAAAAGAAAATCATTTAAATTAAATGTTCAAAATGTTGTCCATTAACAGCAAGACAATGCCCTAATCTTGCGCTAAAGGCTTGTTGGACATTATGCATCATCTCTGGGGTGATTGAGCCGATTTCTTGACGAATTCTTTCCTGTAACGCCTCAATATTTGTAGGTCTGTTAACATAAACTTTAGATTTTAAGTAACCCCATAGGAAATAATCCAACGGGGTTAAATCTGGAGATCTTGCTGGCCATTCTATTGGTCCCCGTCTACCAATCCACCGATGAGGAAATACTTGATCGAGGTATTCCCGAACCAAACGCGCATAATGTGGAGGCGCACCGTCTTGTTGATACCAAATTCTGTGATCCGGTAAACGAGGATCTTCTCTGCTAGGAAACAATACCGCTAAGTCGGGAATTAGTTCATCTCGAAGGAAGTTCAGGTACCGCTCACCATTCAGCGTTCCATTGAAGAAGTATGGTCCAATAATTTGCGAACCTACTATGCCAGCCCATACATTAACCTTTTGGGGATACTGTGTATTCACCTCCATCATCCAATGCGGATTCTCATTTGCCCAGTAACGGCAATTTTGCTTATTAACGGCGCCATTCAAACAAAATGTTGCCTCGTCGGAAAATACAATATTGCCAATTAATAATGGATTTGCATTGGAGAGCTCCATCAATGTCTCACAAAATTGTACCCGATGATCAAAGTCAGCATCGGACAATTCCTGTACAAATTGCATTTTGTATGGGTGATAATTACACTTATGAAGAAGTCTTGAAACTGTATTTTTCGACGTATCTACCCGTGAAGCAGCTTCCGTGAGGGAAACATGCGGATTCTCCTGCACCGTCAAAAGGGTGTCTAATCTTCTGTTTTCATCTAAGGCTGGCGGACGTCCGACTCTTGATTTATCTCGTACATGTCCAAGTTCGCGAAATTTACTTTCAATTCGACTTACTGTTGATTGCGATATAGGAGGACGATTTGCGTGAGTTTCATTGAACAAAATACGAACTTCTTCATGCTTCCGACTTCTATCTCCAAAGCCAATCATCATTAAAACTTCAATTCTTTCGGTCTCAGTTAATCTCATTTTGCTATTAGTTTTTAAATCGCCTAAGGCACAGCTCAACAAAACCACTTGTTTGACAAGTAAAAATTTGCAACTGATAATGTGTCAGATAAGATTTCTCCAGTCATTGATAAGCCTACCCCACAGATTACAGAGAGAAAGATAGGAAAAAATTTTAATTAAATTTTAATTTAATTTTAATACGCTTATTTATTGCCTTATTCGATGACATTTTGCTGAATATTTTCGTTAATTATGAACCGATTTGAAAAAAATTTTCTTGTTATATTCAGGATGAAAAAACCTATCAATCAAGGTATCGCAAGGGGTACCTTGCCATTTGAATTTTTAAAATTGGGGTAGCTACCCCTTGGGAGATTAAGGGTGGGGGGTCGAAAAAGACATGCGTGGATGGCAAATCAAAAATAACGATTGACGTGTCCGAGCAAAACAAAAGAAAACGTCTTCATACGATTTTATTGAATTTATCCGTTACTTTTGGGAAGCACTGTATGTATAATAGATAAGTAAGCTCATCATTAAACAAACAAACAAACAGGGAAGTAGATATAATCAGGAAAGCAAATTAATGCACGCGTAAATGCAATAATTATAAGCATAACTTTTTTCAAAAACAATAATTCTGTCCTTTAGAAGGTTATTTGAATAAATACAGTGATGCCACAAGTAGTATCTGGAATATTTTTAATAAATACTTTTTATAACAGAAAAGAGTAACTCGATTCTTCTAAAGAATTAAATAAAGTAGATCGGTTATCCTGAATTGTTGAAATGGGGATGTTCCGGATATCAAAAAGTTTGTAATCAGTCAGAACAAAGGTCATTACTTTTTTAGACAACTGATTAGCATCCCTATCAACAAGGGATAAAAAGAAGGTATAAATACATCCACGGCCGGACCGTCTTCGTTCAGATAAACACCCACCCCCCCTGTCTTGAATCAACTATTTCTACACGTAATAGGCTAGATACAGGGTAACCCTTTTAGAAAATGCATTAGGATTCGGTTATCTTAAGAGATATGAAGAAGGTTAAATCAGGACTAACCTGCGTATTTTTGTGCTGATTTCGATTTTATAATCGGATAATAAACTTACGATTTTTTTGAGCTTTTCACTACAAGTTAGTAGTTCAGTTAAACTTTATTTCTTCCCCAATCCGAAGTACCTACTTGACAATGACAACTACACTTGACTGTTTTAAACAAAAATAAGTTTGGACGATTCATAAACTTTCGATGACCTGACTGCCGTGATGAGCTCTTAAGGAGGATATAGTCATATCCTGAGCTTAGGGGTGTTGAATCTGAGCAAACCATAACGGAAACTTCTGTGCTGAACTAGTTTCTGTATTTTGTATGGTTTTTCCTTTCAATTTTTTTTTTTATATCTTTCAAGGCGTTCTGTTGGGGCAACCTCTAAAGAGCGAAAAGAAAAGTAATTCTTCTTTCTTTCAACAACAGAATTTTTCTTCTTATTTTAGAACTGACTCACTAGAGTAGCTCTTGGCATTAGGCCTTAGTACATGAGTAAATGGGCATTAAGTACAAGTAAATGCTTGATGCTCGGCTTAAGGCCTTGCCTTCATTATCATCAATTCTTCTTTTATTCCACGCCTGAATCTCTTTTTCTTCTTTTAGAACTGACTCATTAGAGTCAGTACATGGGTACATTGGTCTCAGTACATGGGTAAATGTACAAGCAAAATGCTTCAGGCCCCACCTTTATTATTATGGTTAATTCTTTCTTCTTTTATTCTATGACAGAATTTCTTCTTCTTTTAGAACTCTCATTAATCCATGACAGAATTGCTTCTTATTTTAGGACTGAATCGCTAGAGTAGCTCTTGGCCTTAGGCCTTAGTACATGGGTAAATGGGCATGAAGTACAAGTAAATGCTTGATGCTCGGCTTAAGGCCTTGCCTTCGTTATAGTCAATTCTACTTTTATTCCACGACTGAATTTCTGTTTCTTCTTTTAGAACCAACTCATCAGAGTACCTCTTGGTCCTGGTACATGGGTAAATGTACAAGTAAAATGCTTCAAACCCCACCTTTATTATGGTTATACTTTCTTCCTTTAACCCATGACAGAATTTCTTCTTCTTTTAGGACTGACTCACTAGAGTAGCTCTTGGCCTTAGGCCTTAGTACACGGGTAAATGGGCATTAAGTACAAGTAAATGCTTGATGCTCGGCTTCAGGCCTTGCCTTCATTATAATCAATTCTTATTTTATTCTATGACAGGATTTCTTCTTCTTTTAGAACTGACTCACTAGAGTAGCTCTTGGCCTTATGCCTTAGTACACGGGTAAATGGGCATTAAGTACAAGTAAATGCTTACTGCTCGGCTTAAGGCCTTTCCTCTATTATACATAGTTAATTCTTCTTTTATTCCACGACTGAATTACTTTTTCTTCTTTTAGAACCAACTCATCAGAGTACCTCTTGGTCCCAGTACATGGGTAAATTTACAAGTAAAATGCTTCAGGCCCCACCTTTATTATAGTTCATTCTTTCTTCTTCTATTCTATAACAGAATTTCTTCTTTTATAACTCTCTTTAATCCATGACAGAATTTCTTCTTCTTTTAAGACTGACTAACTAGAGTAGCTCTTGGCCTTAGACCTTAGTACACGGGTAAATGGGCATTAAGTATAAGTAAATGCTTAATGTTCAGCTCAAGGCCATGCCTTCATTATAGCCAATTCTTCTTTTATTCCACGACTGAATTTCTTTTTCTTCTTTTAGAACTCATTAGAGTACCTCCTGGCCTTAGTACATGGGTAAATGTACAAGTAAATGATTCAGGGCTTCTCTTTATTATAGTTAATTCTTCTTTTATTCCATCACAGAATTTCTTCTTCTTTTAGAACTAACTCATTGGAGTAACTCTTGGCCTTAGTACATGGGTAACGTTCAGTCAGAGGGATCAAATTTTATTATTCGTGCATAACTACAAGAGCTGCAAGAACAGGCCAAAAGCTGAAGAAAATGTTAAAATCGATAGTTTAACAAACATGTACGCAAAAGCCTGAGATTTTTCTCAGACCTAATGAAGTAAATGCTTAAGGCCTCATCTTTATTATAGTTAATTCTTCTTTCTTCTTCTTTTTTCCTTAACAGGGGATCAGATTTTATTATTCGTAGATAATGAACTGACTACAAGAGCTGCAGGAATAGGCCAAAAGCTGAAGGAAATGTAAAAATCGATAATTTAACAAACATGAAAGCCAAGCTTGAGATTTTTCTCAGAGCTAAGGAAGTCAATGGTTAAGCTTAATAAATAAAGCAATGAATGCAGGTTGTATGAGTATAAAGCACATGAAGTGCAATTACTAGCGTGTTGAATGGGGTCAGAGTATTCCTCCATCGCCCAACATTTGTCATACTGGCAGTGCCGAAACTCAATTAAAAGAGATTCCATCCAAACAACAACAGAGCCACCAGAGTAGCAGAACAAGCACAGACACGGGTTTCGCCCTATTGGGGCTCATCAGTGTGCTATATCTGGAGTACGAATATCTGAAAGCCCTCCAGGTCTCAAACAAACCAATCACACGGTTCACCGTTCAGTTTAAGTAGAGTGAAATCTAAGATATCAGTCTGAAGAACTAATCGTGAGTTTACTTCAAGATTTCCTGTAGTTTCAGATACCACTTAACCATTTAAGCTTAAGGCCATGTCTTTATTACAGTTAATTCCTTTTTTATTAAATGACAAAAAAAATTTTCTTCTTTTATAAATGACTCAATCAAGTAGCTCTTGGCCTTAGTACACGGGTAAGGTTCATGATGGAAGATTAGATTTATAAAGCGCGGTCCAGGAACAAAAAGTTTCAAGCAAATATCTTTATTAAATAGGCTTGAATGATAAATAGGTGAAATGTGATTAGTGACAGTTCAAGCTGCATTTTGCTTCATATATGCGAGGGATTATTTCTAATTAATCAGTATTAATGTTCAAAGCTTCGCTCAGGGCTAGCCGAGTAAATCTCTGGTATCACTAAAAAATTTAAATAGTTAGCAGTTCCAAGGAAATAAAAATAATAATAATCCTTTTAGTAATAATTTTTTCCATGAACAACACAATGAAAATGAAACAACGCAAATAAATAATTATTTACAATAGTTATAACTTATGAAAAGTGATACATTGTTAGCAACAACTGATAAGGTGTGAGCTTTACGTAAAGTTAATTAAACAGATAAGGCGTCTATCAGACAGCGGTTACCTGTAGAATCACACACATTGCAATCGAGCTAGAGCTAGTGCTAGTGCCAGCACAAACTACAAATACTAATAATTACTATTTTTACAACCTTCCAGTTCCAGTGGTTCTAGTGGATGTGACGGTTTAAAAATAGTTCCTAGAGAAGTCCCGGTTAATCATCCAAGTTGGTTTTTGTTAATTAACGTTCTTTTTTCTTCATGAATAGTGCCTGTTAGTGCTTATTGCTATCACATACTCCAGCAACGCCTCTAAATAATTAATTCCAGTAAATAGTGAAATCAAAATGCTAAGGCTAGTAAATCTAGCAATACCAGTAAGTTACTCATACAAGTACATTACCTAAATCAAGATTAAATAATTAAATACTCATTTATATACTATGTACTTAGATATAATCAGTGTTAGTAGTTAAGTGAGTCAATATTTATATAATAAAAATATAATAAATTCCAGCTCTCCCTACTCTTCCAATCTCTCCTCTCCCTGGAGCACTACGCCCCTTCCTCCCACATCTGCAGCATCTGTCGCTGCACCCTCGATTCCGGAACCGTCAAGACCCTGGACTGTACGGCTTCGCCCTTAACGGAGGTGTTGGCTAATTGGCCCCCGCACGGGGCCTCCCTCACGGCCATCTTTTCTAAAAGCAACATTTCCACCCTGCAACGTCTCCCGGCCAGCGACGCTCGAGTCGACCTCGTCTTCGATCATTGCGGGATCGAGAAGATAGACGTGGAGGCTTTCGTCAACGTGGTGGGAGTACGGGTGGTCGATTTGAGTTGGAATAAGATCAGCGGTGAGTTTGGTTTCTACAATAATTGTACCCATGACTGCACTTATATCATTATTAAAAAAAATTACAGCGGAATACTTGACACCGGAAGTATTTAAGGGGCCCCATAACGGAAGCGAAGTCATACCGCTCGAGCTGGAAAGTCTGAATCTTGCATACAATGACATTCATAGCTTGAAAAACAAACTATTCCAGTACACCCCCCGCTTGAAAGAGTTAAACCTGGAAGGTAACAGGTTTAAGGTTCTCGACAGTCACACTCAACTGGCCTTATCTTTGGTTACAAATCTCGAGGTATCATGACGTTCGATATTTTAGAGCGACGGGATTTAATTTGATGTTTTTCAGGTGTTGAATTTAGCCAACAATGACTTGAGCGGTTTGGAGGAAGGCGTCTTTAAGACTCTACAAAAATTACGAGAAATAGACTTGAGCAGTAATAATTTCAACAAAATCCCTACAAATTTAGTGTACGTTAGTGATAGCCTGGAAAAACTCGTTATCAATAATAATCCGATCATGGATTTAGATGACGAATCGTTCTTAGGTAGGTGTTAATTATTAAATTTAACGAAATAAGCGCTTAAACATTTTTAATTCCTCAGGATTAAATAATTTAGTTACGTTATACTTGAACAATCTAACCGGACTCTCTTGGGTTAAAGCAAACACTTTTTCCCCCTTAAAGAAACTGAAAGTATTACATTTAACGAGAAATGAACTTTTAACGGACATCGATAAAGACGCTTTCGCACTTAACGAAAACTCACTAATTGAAGTAAGTTAACCCAACTCGATAACAGTAAAAATAATAATAATCCAACCGAAATCCCAGGTTTATATGAATGACAATTCGCTCTACGCCCTGGATCACTCTCTCCTCGACTGGTCCCAACTGAAGACCTTCCGGATGGACCACAACAGATTCGTCTGTCAGTGCGACCTCTACAACATAACGAAAGCCCTTCCGGAAGCGATCGTCAGGAACGAGAACGGCCCCACCTGCGTGGACCCAAGAAACTTCGACCTGGTCCAGATTCATCACCTCAAGGAGGATATCTGTGCTTACGAGGTATTCAGTTGTTGTGTTTTCTCTGCAATTTTTCTCTTACGCCGGTTTCGTTTCAGTCCGCTACCGGAGACAGTTACTACCAGATCAGGGCCAATTTCACACTGCTGAGGATCATTCTGGTGACTCTCAGCGTGATCGTCTTCATTTGCACTTTCATCGTGATCGGGCTGATTATAATCAAGTGGAAGAAGTTCAGAAGAACCGCTAGTTACGCTTTCGTCAGCTCGGGGGTCACTTATAATCCTCTTATGACTAATTGTAGTCATTACAGATTTTGAGTCTAGTTTTAGGGTTGGATAGGTGATACTTTGTGCACGTTTGACTGATTATATTTGTAGAATTATGTATTTTTTTATTTTACCATGCTTGGTACTAGAACCAAGTGATTATATTTAAGATGGATAGAAGAATAGTGAAGTTTCTAGAAAGAAAGCGATTAATATTCTCAGTTACTTTGAGAAACCCGCTTCTTTTATTATAATAACATAATAATTACTATTGTATCATATTAATGTTTTTTTTTTATTATAACTACTACTTCTTCTGTATCTGTACATAATACATGAAATAAATATTATTAAATAACAATAATTTATTATTTTTATCCCTCCTCCAGAAGAGATACAGACAAAAAAAATAAACAAATCTTACCTCGGAAGTACCCGTGAGTCCTTTAGTGTATTTCAGGTATTTATCCAAGAGATCTTCGACTTTCTTAGCTGCTTCCCTGAACTTGTAGAGAGCTTCCAGTTGATCTGAGCATTTCGGGCATATCACTTGGGGATAATCGTCCGTTTTTGACACCTTAAAATAAAAAACTTACATTAGCTAAAATAATGGATCATGAAGCGGGATAATGGACACAATCTGGCAACATGGAAAACGTGATGTTAATCCACTGAATCTCCCTTGATGTTTTATTGTTAGGAAAATCCTCAGACAGATAAATTTTGTTTCTCCGGAGAGGGGGGGGGGAGGCACCTTTTGACACCAAATTTAACCTTGATACAACTTCACAACCTTGACACATTGACACAACAAAACCCTAGTCTCAGCAGCAGAATTTTAAATGGAAAAGGGGGGGTCAAGTGACCCCTTAATGCTTAATTCTGCTTAATGCCTTAATTCTTAATGTTACTGTTTAATTGCTTTTAGGTTTGTGTACCTAATGTTTTGTTTTGAGAAACATTCTTTGGACACCAAATTTTGAACAAAACACCAAAGGGGTTATTGGGGATGAACAGATTTTCAAAAAAACGCCCAGTACCTGTACCAGTAAGTTCCAGCTAAACAAGAAACAAAAAACTTTCAACTAATTCAACTAAATCACAAACACCAACACCAATTTCTTGAATAATGAGGAGTAATGACAATGAGTGAGAAGATACATTATGGTATAGTTGGACCAGAGATATAACGAAACGACTTCTGTCATTTTATCAATTTTTGGATTATTGAAATATTGTTGAAGTCATAAAATATGACAGTTTAACAATTAGATTTTTTCGTTATATCTCTTGGTCGACAATACATGAATATTATTAATAATATTGGGTAGTTGCTAAAGCATCGATAACTACGCATGCGCATTGCGGACCCCTTAATACGGTTGTTGAATCAGTGACTTGAATTTTTCAAAAAGTTGAAAGTCAAATTTAAAAGTTTATAATTTTTTTAACATGGAGATGATCAATACTGAAAAGAACCTGGTCGACAGATCATTTTGGTCATTGTTACGTACCCCCCCCGAAATTGTAAGAAAATATATGGTCGTGGATTTAGTACTCGTGTTAAATCCACGGTCATAGGTCCTATAACATAGGCCAAAAATTAATAAATGAAATTTTGAAATTTATTAAAGTTAGGTTATATGTCATGATATTTGACAAAACCTATAAATTATATAATTATTACAAATGAGTTGCACAAAGTTAAGACTCGCTTTTTAGAGGATACAAAATAAAACCGGAGCTAGCTAAATTCAACAATGTTGAAGGCCGCAATATGGTGTACATATAACCAAACAACCAAACTGAACCGAAAATAGATGAGAGAAAGTGAGGATTGTAATATTTACATTACAAAAAAAAAAGAACAAAGTTAAACAACACTGGACCAGCAATTTCTATCACAGAAATACAATAAAAAATAAAAAATAATTTGATACTGGCTAAATGCACCATCGTATAAAGACCAAAAAAATTACTGAACTTCACTGAGCTTGAACTGAACAAGGATGTTAAATAACTGGATTGCTAATTTTTAGGTTAAGTTACATAACATTTTGACATATCGCAAACTGGAGACTCACTTTTTTGACGCAATCGCGAGGAAATTGATCAAATCAAATACAAGATCAAAATGATTAGCTCCAAGTTTTCAACAGAGTGTAAAGACCGTAAGAAGGTAGAGGTAATTTCGATAAGAGAAAGTGAGGATTGTAATTATTATTTTACTCCTTATTAGAATAAGTTATAAAAATTTGACCTATCTATAATTATTATTGGGGTATGATATTATGGGGTATACGGAACCTGTATTACTACTTTAGCGTTAGTGTCGGTAATGCAGGTTCCCTAATGGAATATGTTGAATTATGACACCCCTATCAGATTCTAGGGAAGCTGGGTCAATTTGAATGAAATCAAGAAAAAAATGTATGCTGGCTAAATAGACTGGAGTGGGAAGGACATAATAAAAACGCACTTCAATTAAGTGGAAAAGGATGTTAAACAATTGGATAGCTCATTTCTATACAAGAAAAAAGGATCACAATTTTAATCTTAAAAACAAAAATTAGGTTATGTTACAAGACATTAGATAGTAGATGAGTGAGCTGAAAAACTCCTGAAATTTGATTAAAAAAAAGAAATAATTTGATGCTTGCTAAATGGACTATCCATCCTGTGGAGATCATAAGAAAATACTGAGCAAGGATGTTTAATAATTGGATCGGTAATTATTTGAATTTTTGCAACAGATTTCAATTATTATTATGTCCAACAGTCGATTAAGTACTTGTTCCGGATCACTTTTCTGACATATAATAATTGAAAAAAAAATCAAAATCGTAAACTATCTGGCTTTAATATTAAAATTATTTTATCTTCTAAGTTATAGGATTTTATTGGAAGTTAAGGTGCCTAAGTTAAGTATGATAATTCCTATGTAGACTAGACCAAAAAAAATATTAAATTCAAGGATGTTGCGATTTAATAATATCTCAGTCTAAAGCGTTGATAATGCGCTTCAAACGTTTCAAATAGTCCTGGGAAACTAACGATGCAATAAAAGCCAGATCTAGACATTAAAATAAAACCGAACCAGATGATCGTTCCGGTGATTACTGTAACTTACTACAAGACAAGTAACGAAAACGTGAACAAAATAACAATAATCACCAGAACCAGAAATATCAACATCGAACTATTAAAATAATACATACAATAATTAGAATGTAATAGTATTAGTATTAGTACTTCTTCCTATCTACATAATGTCTTATAACGTCGTCGAGGATTATTAATGATTTCAACTAAAAATTTTATTAAGATCGTATTAGATTAAGGATACACCTAGTTTCATAGTAGAAGGTCAAACGTTTTATTGTTACATAAAAAAGATATCAAGCACCTAGCATGGCAACTTCAAGTGTAAAATGATTATTCGGAAGTAAAGTCTGGACTGGCGAATTTTAAGTTACCCTTGCCCTATTGCTAATAAAGGACTCGCGAATTGTATATTATGTAATTAATTAGTTTAGTTTGATAATTATTTTACATGTACGTATATAAAACGTAATACGAAATAATTATCAAAAGGCTTCTAAAAAATGAGTCGCGTAGAAAAAAAAATCCTTAAATAATCTAGAGCGTCCATGAGTGTCGTCATTATTAATATTTAATAATAACTGGATTCAAGGTGCGTTCCAAATTTTCTTGTCATATTTATCTTGTCATCTTATATGTCACTTATTTTTTTCCCCATCAATGACACAATAATAATGACAGATAATTCAGGTGCAGTGTGCAGTATTTATTGAGTACTTATAGCAGATAGTCCATCTTTCGAGATCAAAAGTTGAATCATTGATGATTATAAATCAATTAAAATATTTATATCAGACTTGACTTGACATAGATACCTATTAACGTACTCGTTCTTTTGACAATAATTATTATTTAAATGTCACATTTCCGATTTATAACGACCCCGTTTTACCATCATAAGAGCACAGGATATTGGAATAATTAACGTTTCCTTTCATCTTTTCCTGATACAGTCTCCGGTAATTACTTCAAAATGTCAAACCTTCAAATCGCGTTATCTGTGATGAATCTTCAGACTTGCATCTTGTTGCTAGCTGTGGGTGTATGAAAATACGAATCTCTGAATTCTGAATAAATTAATCAATAAAACCATATTTTTTAACAGTAAAATGTCTACTCTACAATAAGATCAAATTTGTACAGGGTGGTCCATCAATAATGCCCAGGGACAAAATTAAGGTTAACTTCATAGATACAGAAGTACAGAACTGGAAAAGTCGAAGATAGGTATAATTAATGAAGGGCTCCAAAATGGCGTTATAAAACATATTACATATTATATTAATATGACGCTTATTGAGGGTTAGGGCTGCCATTATTGGAGAGATTAGATCTGTTTTGCATAACAATAATTATTATTCTGTGACTTTCAACATGAAGGACAGGTGGATTAGTCAACGATTGAACTCAACTTATTATCAAATCTGATATGCACCAGTCAGTAAACAAAAAGAAGCGGACAAAAAAACATGCAGAACTCGATGCAGAATTACCTTAAACCTTGCCAGCTGTCAAAATTGACAAGCTTAAAATAATAACAAATATTTATTTTACGATCTAATTAAAAATTGATGGTAATAAAGAGAAAATAAAAAAAGAACAGGGCGAGTCACCTGCGTTATTATTGTCTTATTATAAATACTTTAATTGTTTTAATATCCTCAAAAGCGATACTAGTTTTGTTTATTTATAAATAACACCATTAATCTAATATTACTTCATCGATAAAATAACTTGTGGCGACTCAGATGTAGGTAATTACTACATTATTACATCTCAAGACCTCGCCAATGGTCACCGAACATTGAAGGTGAATATGCACTACACGATTTACACGCTCTACACGCTCGGATCCATCAGAATTGGAATTTGCATCATTTAAATTACTTTTGCTTATGTACAGTTTACTCTTCCTCGTCAATTAAGGCCACATGGTCATGATAAGTACTTATTTTAATATCATACATTTATATACAATAATTAACAAGATTCTCATTATTCTTCTTTATTTTTCATGGCTTTATCAGCAGTTGAATTTTAATACTTGTAGGTACATAAAAATTATTTAACAACGTTTAGGGATTCTAATCCGGACAATTCATCTTCTGCTAAGCTTGAATGTTTAGGGACTCTAATTCCAGAAAGTGACAGTATTTCTATCGTGTGAGCAAATGAAAACATAATTTAGGTAGGCCTTGGAAAATCATAAAACTCATAAAAATACTAAAAGCAGCTATTCTCTTTGAATAAGAAGATCACATCTTCTTCTTGTTTAATGAATTTTCGCATACTCTGATATTTGGACGCCATTTTCTCCGGAACTATACACGAAAACGAAAAAAAAGTTTTCGATTCGGAATTCGCAACGCCTTCAGCATGCTTATATGCAAATTTCAGCATTTTTATTTTTTTCATTTATTCTCAATAAATCGAAAGGTACCGAAGGTACCGGTACCCTATTGTTCATTTTCGGACAGAAATTGTTTGACCGTTTTTTCCGAAACGTCCACGTCTCGGACGTCGGACGGACGATGATTTTCGGTCGACAGAGTTTGTCGACTAGAATCGCGACGTCAAATTGCGATCGCGAAATTTTTCAAAATGGCCGCTAAAGACGGTTTTGAAAATTGGCTAATGTTTTTTTAGAATTGACTTTGACGGCCCACAGGCCCACAGGTGACAGACGGTTGCGTCGATTGCGACAAAACTTTGTAGACTTTAAGAACCGTTTCTTAGCTACACGCCGGTTCTTTTGTGATCTTCTCCTGCGACGAGGTCAAAGTTACGATAAAAAATGTGCGAGTGGTACATTTTCCCGTTCAAAATATCAATGATTTCCGAGCAAAATCAATGAAAATACCTAAAATTCTGAATTTTTTTTCTTAGAGATTTCCGTGCACCGGGACTAACGGATTTTCGTCTGGTTGTAGAAGAGTTGCTCTGTGGGAAGTTTCAATTTTTATCGTACAAATTTAAAAAATGGGGACTTTATGATTTTTCGAAAGTGGCGGATTTTTTCTCGCGATTTCTCGATTTTGACGTTTAAAAAGTCCAAGATGAAATCGAAATTATCATTCTTTAGACACTCTTTAACGAAGAATCGAGTCCGAAGAATGAAAAATTTCCGGTAGTGCTAGGTATAGTGTGTGTCGAGCTTTACCATTATAAGACATACACTTACTTAACACCACCCATTTTAGAACTAAAATCTGAGTCATGTAATCTGCTGATATGTGCGCTGCCATGGTGATTAGCAAGGCATATAAATACTGAATGATATCAACGATTGAGCACATGGGCGAGGCTTTTGTTACTTTGATTATTATTCGTTAATCGAGGAAAAAATGGCATTGATACATTTAATTATCGTGTATGCGGTTTTGTTGTCACACTCAGACAATACGGACTTATAAATCGGCGATATAAAAAGAGCATTATGTACTTTAAATGTGGCGATTTACATTTCAACATGTGTTTTTTCGTTGCTGGGTTGGTATCAATTTCGTTTGCGTGCAGGCACTTTTCATTTCGAATCAGCACCAGCACCGGGTACGAAGAAAAACTACTCAATCAGTAGACTAAAGACTAAATAAGAAAACGTGCTTGGTATGTTAATCAATGAGCAAAAGGTCATGACATGTAAGAGTTAAATAAAACCCACCCCACATACCTGTCAAGGGTTAAAAAGTCATGACCTAAGACATTTACGTCGTCAGGTCTTAGCAACACGATACGCAAATTTGCGGAAAAATGTATTCCGTCCAAATACAATTTTACCGCAAATTGCGATGTTTGGGCTAATTTTGACAATGTTGCTTTGATCAAGCGCTACATGCCGACTTTTTGTGCAAACAAAATCCTTCAATCAGAGCTGGCGATGCAAGAAAGCAAAAAAGATGGAGACTTGCAACGGTTTGCTTGTAACATCGTAGACTGGGCAATAAAGTTCAAAAGTGCTTTTTGGGGAGGTTTTGGCGATCTCGTTTTGGTCGGGCGAGCAAGAAAGGTGGAAATTTTTGGCCAGGTTTAAACAATGTTGCTTCGGGGATTCTGAACTGGTAGCGTAAAGCTAATTTTGTGGAAACAAAATGTTTCAGACAAAGCACAACGGTGCCAAAAAAAAACAGCACTTAATGGCAGGTTTGCCACAATTTTAGTTGATCATCGTAGGCGGCGCCATACAAGTTAAATGCCTCATATCAATCGGATGTTTTTTTTTTACAGGTTTTAGTCAACATTAGTCAGCATTAGTGACGTAAAAGAGTTCTGTTTTTTGTGCAAATAAATGCTCCCGTCACCATATAGGGGCGATGCAAAAGAGGACTTTATGTCAGGCTAGCAAAAATTTCTTTTGAACGTTGATCAATGTAGACGGTGCAAAACAATGCTGCTTCTGCGGTAGGTTTTGCAACATTTTATCTTCATTAGAGCAGGCCACCTCAAGTTAGGCTGAAAAAACAAGCGCTACCTCCTCCGTTAGCTTTCAAATTCCAGTTCTGCTAGAAAGGGACTCATAAAAAGCGCTACATTTTGATAAATCGTTATAATGGACTTGTTTCTTGTTTCAATCAGCGCAAACCGTTTGCCAAAAGTGCAGGATTAGACTTTATCAGCGCATACGAAAATGGTTTTTGATCAGATTCTAAGCATGTTTTCATCAGTTCAGACCAGACGATGCCAAAACAGTTCCAGCGCTTCTTGTAGGACTTCTAAAAAAACTCCTGACCAAATTTTTGGGCAGACTGCAAATTTGTCGTCATCGTCAACGCAAGCAACGAAGAGCAGGTGACAGGTGCCACAAAAATTTATGTTTATAGGCACTTTTAAAACAAGTTTCATCATCGCCAGCAATAAAAAAATTACAGCTGCAGCTGGCGATGGCGAATTGTATAACGTCACGTGTGGCGAAATTTCCCTCAGCTCTGGCGCGTGCGTATATCCAAAAGGAAAATGGAAAATCTCCGGTCGATATGAAAATTAAGCGAGAAATAGGTTGATGGTTACTGCATTTATTAAAATGGCGTAACGACGTGTTCTCATCACAGCATGTAATATTATTTACTGTAAATGATGTAATATAACGAGAATACCAACGGTCAGATACTATCAGCTCATTCAACATCGGCGGAAGTACTTTCTAAATTCATTTCTGTCTTTATCTCTTACTCTAGTCTCATTATTATTATTATTACTATTATAGGTCTAATAACCTGATGGGTTTCAATGCTGGTGCTAGAAACCAAGACACAAATAACAAAGAGTTTAGAAACATCAATATCCAAGAAACTGATTAATTGTATAGTCAGTATAGGATAGAATTTTTTATTAATTTTTTTTCCCAACCTGGCAACGCAGCCGGTATCATTTCATTGTTTCTACGATCAAAGGAGGTTGATATAAATAAGAGCTTCCCACCGTCGGTCGAGGCGAAGCTGAAGCAAGCTAAGCTAAAGCCGAAGCTACGGTTGATGGCTGTTATCACTGGTTGCGTTGTTATAAAAACTGGTATGTCATGTTATTTGTTATTTGCTGGGATCGAATCGGAATTGTTGGGAAACAACGCTAACGCCAGAGAGATAGAGGATAGAGCTAGAGCTAGAGCTAGAAGAACCTTGCCGTGCGGCCCACAGTTTTGTTTATTATTATTATTTATTATTATGCATGAGATAAATATAAAACGCTTTCCAAGTTATTACCTGAACGTGAACGTGAGTGATAATCAGATGACGCTCTGGCAGCTGCTTTTTTCCAAGAGAGGTACCTCGATTATACCATACCCAAAGCGATTCCATTATTGGCGTTTGCGTTGGTGGTTTGGTTTCGTCCGGAAATGGTTAATGTGATAACCATCTTATTATTTCGAAATCGAAGTACAGGGTTTTCCAATTACTTTTGGTAATATTTTTACATAACTTATAGATATGAAATAAACTGGTTATCGGCAATCATAATTCTAATAAAAGAAAGAATTTCAAGAATAAAATAATTGACTCATGGCCGGCCATGTCTACTTTTCATTAACTGTTAAAGTTAAAAATTAAAATCAGTAATTTTTTTTTATTCCCAAAAAATCCCTATTTTCAAAAACAGTTTTTATAAAGTTTGCATGTCTATGCTTCTAAATAAAACGTGTCGAAGGAATCTCGCTACGACGAAAAATCCGATAAGGTGGTACCGTGTAAGGGAAAAATACGGCCCTGGACGACAAGCGACAAGCGTCTAGCGACACTGCCCCTTTCACTTTGGAAACGATAAAAGGTCTGCGGTTGCGCATTATAACCTTTCAAGGAGTTCAAAGTAGAGATACCTGACCTGGCGCCGACCTCACTGTTTGGGGACATTTTCCTATTATTAAAACAATACACCTTTGTTGTACTTTTCCCCATCATTTAGCCATTGGCTTGTTGATGGGGTAAATAAATAAATAAATATAAAATTTCCTCAAGCCTTTGGTAGATTCCAATGAGTCACTTTTAGGCGCTTGTTCCTGGAAGGGTCCGCTAAACTGCTTCTAATGCGCAGGCTTGAAACACTTTTACTCTGTTCTGTGGAGATTTGACAACCATGCACCATTATACGACGTGGCGCTTTAGTTTTTAGGAATTTTTTTTCTTTTTTAGAAAATCGTGAAAATTAGAAACAGAAAAGAAACAACAGCCAAAGCAGATTACAAAAAAAAAAGAAGACTTGATAATTGTCCGTTTATAGATGACTTTCGAAGATTTTTGCATCTGATGCTTCTTCTAAATAAAGTAACGTGTCGAAGGAATCTCGCTACGACGTACCGGCCCGAGAAAAATCCAATAAGGCGGTACCGTGTAAGGGAAAAATACGGTCCTGGACGACAAGCGACAAGCGTCTAGCGACACTGCCACTTTCACTTTGGAAACAACAAAAGGGCTGCGGTTGCGCATTATAACCTTTCAAGGAGTTCAAAGTAGAGATACCTGACCTGGCGCCGACCTCACTGTTTGGGGACATTTTCCTATATTAATAAAACAATATACTTTTGTTGTACTTTTCCCCATCTGATAATATTAGCCATTGGCTTGTTGATGGGAGTATTAAATAAATATACAGGGTGTCGCTAAAAGGTACCACCAACGCTCTACCACAGATTCCCGAGTACAAAATATGCCGATTTAACAGACATTATCTAGGTATGTCCAAAAAGGCACCCTTTCCAAGATACAGCAACGGGGTAATACTACATGTTTTTCAGAATAACTCGAAAACGGATTGACTGAGAAACTTCAAAACTTCATCCGTAACTACTATTGTTAAAACCAATAAACTGACATAGGCCCGTATTCACAAACGATAATTTCCTAAATAATTACGTAATTAATTAAATGAGTGAGATGGAGATATGCAGTTTTTTGGCAATAGAATGAGATGGGGATAATTGATTACGTAATTATTTAGGAAATTATCGTTTGTGAATACGGGCAATAGTTTCACAAACATTGACATACATTGACAGTATCAGTCTCATTTTTTACTCCAGAATTTTTTTATCCGCACGCCACTGATTGATTCTGTAATTTTTATCCAAAGGCATAAGTTATTACTTACACACCATGCAAAAGTATATTTGTGAAATTTTCATTTTATTCAAAATAATAAGTTTTATTCCACAGAAACAACTTTTTTGGTATTTATTGGCCTAGAGAATAATCGTAGTAGGCGGTGAAACTAAAGTTTTTCATTTAATTCATTTTTTATTTATTTTGGAAAATGTGTATTCAGTCGACCATCGTTAGGGCTGTATCTTGAAAAGGGCGCCATTTTAAACAGAAGTAATTGCGGTTAAATCGACATATTTTTAACCCAGGTTCTGTCGAAATTAATATTCAAATTAAAAAAGAGATTTTCACAAAAATACGTTTTCAGTAGTGTAGGTCCATCATAAAAAATTGATTATGGGAAAACGATGCAAGATACTAAACTTTTATAAGAGGGCAAAACATTTAGTAATACTTTTAGCCTTTGGAAAAAAAGTAGAATCAATCAGTGGCGTGCGAATAAAAAAGTTCTGCAGTAAAAAGTGAGACGTGACATCAAAAACGGGAACACCCCTGTATGTTAATATTTGTAAAAGTAAAACTATGTCAGTTTATCGATTTTAACAATAGTAGTAGGCGATAAAATTTTGAAGTTTCTCAGTTAATTCGTTTTTGATTTATTCTGGAAAACGTGTAGTTGGTATACCCCCTATTAAGGGCTATGTATCTTGAAAAGGGTGCCTTTTTGGACATAGATAATTTTGGTTAAATCGGCATATTTTTTACTCGGGAATCTGTGATAGAGCGTTTTGGTGGTACGTTTTAGCGACAGCCTGTATATAAAATTCGCCTCAAGACTCTGGTAGCTTCCAAAGAGGCAGTCTTGCTAGGCGCTTGTTCCTGGAAGGGTCCGCTGAACTGTTTCTAATGCGCAAGCTCGAAACACTGTTACTCTGTTCTGTGGAGATTTGACAACCATGCACCATTATACGACGCCATTAGAAACAGAAAAAAAAACAACAGCCAAAGCAGATTGCAAAAAAAAAGAAGACTTGCAATAATAATAATTATTGTCTGTTTATAGATGAATTTCAAAGATTTGTGAATAGGACAGGTAGCAGACTGACCTCGAGAAAAGACTCGTGAAAAATAAAAACAGAGAAAAACAATTAAAAAAAAATTGTCATTATCTACATTCGCGTATCGTACAGTTTCACTATGGCACTTATATAGGGGTGGAGAACATAAATGTACCTATAGTAACACCAGGAAGGTATTCATTTGCCTTGCAAAGCATAGTTAGCAAAAACACGGCACTAAAAATCGCTCCAGGGAGTGCGGTCCTGCTTAGTGCGGCATTATATTCTCATATAAGCATGCAAACTCAGCCTGTCGAGCCGATGATGCCGGATATGATGTCGCCGCGGAAGATGCGTTAGGACCGGCGTAAGGGTTCTAAGCTAACTCGTAACGTATCCGGAATATAACCAATGATCGATATCACGTTTTTTGGAATGCAAATGCAAAATAAATGCAAATTTCAAAATAATAATCGTGCTACTGTTAATCTCGAAGATTTTCCTCGCCCTGAAAGGGAAAAAAATAGCAAATGCGACCGTAGTGTCAAAGAAGCCTTAGTTGTGATCTTAATATTAGTTTGCAATGGCTGTTTTTAGCTTCTTACCCACCCAGCAGCACCCCTATTTCACTCCTCGGTTCCAAAAAAATTTATGAAACTTAGGACACGCGGATGTAAATATTTACCTAAATATTTACCAAAAAAACAACTGCAGATTATAACTAAATGTAAAAACAAGACTGTAGATTTTTTTATTTTTATATGAGAAATCTGCAAACATTGTTTCGTCATTGTCACAGAAAAATGGTTAATAACTCTGCCTAGCTGAAAACGCGAGTCGAGATGAAAATGGGCAAAAGTTTTATATCAAAATGACATAATATTGACAATTTTTTATATCGTGGTCTGGGGCAACTTACAAAAGCGATAAAAATACAGTCAGAGAAAAATAAAACATTAAAGAAATTTTGTTCAATCGCTATTTTCTGCAGCAGAAGCGGAAAATTAAAAACTTTAGCAGGTACCTAAAGACAAATCATATTTGACAAGCGAGAAAAGTGACTTTACCTTTACTGTTCCTGACAAAAATGATTGATAATTTTAGCCCCTTTTGACTACACAGCAACCTCTACAACGATGTTATATTTTTATTTTCATTTAATAAGCCTGTTATCGAGCCTGTTATAGTTTGTTTGTTGTGAGAAGTTCTAACCCTAAACCCTACTAAACGTCATTCAAGGTAGGTATTTTTTATACCTGGCTGTATGGACAAGGATGATCAAAGCCAAGGCATAGAAAAGAGAAGACATTTGACGTATCACTGACAAGAGGCGTGAAACGTTTTTTATGTGACAGTAACCTCACTCTTTAGACCGTTGTCAAATTGACACTGATCTTAACAACGATTATTTTTTTCTTGATGTGAAAAAGTCCACAATTCTGCGATTGTCACTGTATTTTTAAACGCATATTAATAAAGAATTGAAAAAGGCAGTAATGATGAAACTAAGTATTGATTAACTAACGAGATATCTATGAAAATGAATATTAATACAAAATATTGACTTAACAGGTGTTGTCAGTTGTCTTGATCAGCTGACTTGAATTCTCTATCTGTCTCTTTCAAGGAGGATAAAAGTAAATTTTATTTATAAGTAGGTATAACGAATCTACAAGCTTGATAAAATCAATCGTCAATTTCAAATTGACAAGCAATGACATTAGGACATGCTTTTTCTGTGTCTGCATCCTGCGTCTCTCTCTTTCTCCTATGAATCTTTTTCTGCTACCGGAGACACGTGCAGCAAAACTAGAGCTGCCAAAATCAGAAAAAATATTTAAAAATGCTTTCAAAAAAAGGTAAAAAAAAAAGTTTTTAATTATTATTTTGATCCTCGTCAGTTATCATTGTTACCTTATCAGTGTAAAAATATTATTCACATTCAGAAGTAAATTTTAAATTAACAAGCAATGACATAACGACAATCGTGCTTTTTCTGTGCCTGCATCTCTCTCTCTCTCTCTCTTGCTTTTTCTCTTCCCATGAATCTTTCCCACCACCGGTGACAGGTGTGCAGAACTAGGGCTGCCAGAATTATAATTAAAAATGTTTAAAAAAAGTTGAATTTCTTTTAAATCATTACTTTAATAAATTAATTTATTATTTTTTGAAAAATTACAATCAAATGACATTATGACATGTTTTTTCTGTGTCTTCGTTCGTATCTCTCTCTTTCTCTCATGAATCTTTTTCTGCTACCAGTGACAGGTGACAGGTGCAGCAAAACTAAATCTGCCAGAAATGCCAGAATCAGAATAAATATTTTAAAAAGACTTCCAAAAAAAGGAAAACGTTTTTTTAATGACCGTTATTTTAATCAATTAATTATCTTTGTTAGTTATTGTTATCTTTGATAATTTTAAATTGACAAGAATGACATTCATTAGGACATGCTTTTTCTGAGCCAGCATCTCTCTTACAGCCTCCTCTATCTGAAGTCTGAAGACTTTCAGAAGACACATTTTGAGAAAAGGTGTTGATTTTATTTTTTGTTCATTCTTGGTTTTGTCTTGATGCCGAATTATTTTGAATTGCTAAGATTATGTAAAGTTTTTTCTGTGCCGGTGCCGCAGTGTCTACTCTTATTACATCCGTGAACCTTTTTCTGGGACCTATGACTCAGAGACATGAGAGACACGTGCAGAATTGCAGAATCAGAAAAAAGATAAGAAAAAATAATCAGGGCATAATTGTTTTTAAACAAAAGCGCTATTGTTGCTACAATAATAATAGCAATAATTATCATGATTGTTCGAGGTAGATAAACCCGATTGGTCACGTTTCCCAAAATAAAAAATTGATTGATAACCGGCAGCCAGCGACGGCGGGTGTTTCTCATTACTTCCGAGAAGCGAGGAGGACACGGGGACAAGGATCCGACCAAATCAAACATCGTGGGATTTTAATGCCTCCACCCGACAAAACGAACAAAACCGCGGCCTCAGCACTGGATATTTATAAACGCGAACGGTCGTCGCATCCGCGTCTCCTGAAGCCATCCGAGACGCGGCGAAAGATTTCCTGTTATCATTACAAAACCATCTCGGGCTCTTATCTGTTGAATCACCTCAGAAGGCTCGTTTGCCAAACTTTCACCATCTCCACACCGACGACGAGACGCAGCGGACCAGATTAAGCGCTCAGGTTAGGCACCGCGCGGCCCTGAGAACCGTCATCTGGACGGCTGGTTTATCAAAAACAATGCCGTAGCACAGCAAGCAGCCGATCTTCTCGGCTCTCAGTCCCACGCAGGGCAGATGTTAAATTATAAACTCAACTGATATCATTTCTTATTTATAAATGGTTTCTAGGACTAGGACTAGCTCTAGCATTAGCACACATGCAGGATTAGATTATAATAGAATCGTTCACAAACATTATCATCATTGCATACCTACCAACACGGTACGGTAACATGAGAGGAGAGGTTAAAAAATCTATTATTATTACCAAAGCAAAGCAATCTCGACGATTATTATCAGCGCAGAATAATAATAATGATTCACTTACCACGATAGAGAGACACGTCATGATTTTATCCGGGGTGTCCCCTGATAGATGCTCCTTATCTTGGAATATCTGCAGTCGTTCATCGTTATCAGTGTTGGACAAACAAAGACGACACAATTGATAATACTTAGGCGGCAAGATGTACATTTTTAAACGCGAAAACAAATCGATTAATGAACCTCACTGGTTTATCTAACATTGATTAAGAGTAATCACAGCCTGCTGTATGGTTTTACCGGGTCAGTTTCGGATTAATAATAAACACACCGAGCCTACTTGACAATTCGTCGGATTTAAACGTGTTGTTATATTTAAGGCACTGCCATCATGGATACCTTTGCTTTGTGTTGTTGAAAAGGTGCCGTGCTCTCTTGATTATTTTACGGTTCTGGGAACACGATGCCTCTCTTATCAGATAGTTGAGTTCTTATTGGTCAGATGGCGGCGGTGACAGGTTAACTGTTACAACGTTGCCGCTTCTAAATCATCTATTTATCCTGGCTTCGCTTCCGTTCGTTTGTACCTATGCAATAATAAATTCACCACGGTTACAACACAACATACAGGGGAGTCTCTTTTATTTAACAGTATACGAAACCATCCATAAGTCCATAGTAGGAGCACTGTTGCCAAAACGGCTGTAACGTTTTATTTGCTACTACAGAATTTTAATTTTCTCTCAGTTTTCCTTCATAACTTTTAACATTCTATCCGATTTAGGTCAATTGTCTCGCAAATTTTGATTCGCCCTATCAAACTGTTACGTTATCAAAGAATCGATAGAACGTTTAAAATAATGTTATTTGGCGAAATATTTTTTTCCCAGAAACTCTTATTTCGGCACTAGAGAATAAAGCAATAAGAGAACAAGAAAAAAAACTTCAGCGCCCTCTATACGCGTCGATTATAGCGCTCATTTATTTTTTACAATTATTATTATTCAAGCAACAAAACATCAAAACGAAACCAAAACAACATATAAACATAACCGTATTTCCTAATATTTATACATATTATGTACGTCTTCTTTACGTCGTCAAACGCAGGGAATTCCCCAAAAATAAGAGCGCAAGATTTGAATTGCGCGCCATGTTTGACAGTCATAATGTCACATGGTTATGGTATGACGTGACAGATCGAAAGTTGACAGATGGGAGTTAGTAAACATGGAGCATTACACGGTAGAACAACGCATTCTGATTGTCAAAAATTATTACCAAAATGGTGAAAGTTTAATTGCTACTCGGATTTTAATAAGATATTAGTCTCATTAGCAAAGAATTTTCCTTCTTCTGTCGATTGCATCTTACGATTTTTTAAGTTAGTACCACCACAACCTCTAGAGGGCGTTAGCTGACATTTAAGCAAATATCGGGATTTTTATCGGCAAAATATCGGCAAAAAAAACTTTAAAAAATCTTTAAAAGCCACTACTCGTAGTGGCAATTAAACTTTCACCATTTTGATAATAATTTTTGACAATCAACACGCGTTGTTCTACCGTGTGTACTGCTCCATCTTTAGTAACTCCCATCTGTCAACTTTCGATCTGTCACGTCATAATCATGTGACATTATGACTGTCAAACATGGCGCGCAATTCAAATTTTGAAACGCCCTATATAATATGAACTGTCAAAATTGACGCAATCAAAAGACGTACGATTAAAAATAACGATCGTCGATGTAAGAGTGTGTTAAGTAGAGTGATAGTTTCGAATAGTAATAATCATAATCAGACCGATTTAATTTTATAACTTATCTTCACGCAAGTCGGCCATAAAAAATCCCAAATTTAAATATCCCGCCGAAAAGAACAAAATGACTAAAATGTTCTGATTGGTTGTTATCGTCGCAATGCTACAACGCAGGTGGATCTCAATCAGTTATTCTTTTGGAATTAAAATATTAATTATTTTTAACAATCACTTCAATTTGTTATTGAAACATAATAATTCATAGTACTATTGAGAAAATCTCGCATGAATAATAATAAATTTAGTAACGTTGATCGCCATAATTAAAGAAAAAATTGTAGATCTGACAACGCCTCAAGAAGCTGACACAAAGATCGTTCTAGGAATTTGAATTCAACCGCCGAGGAATGGTGTGGATTGGATTTTGTTGTTCTGCGAGCTAATCCGCAATGAAATTTGGAAGTTCGGTTGCCAGAAATCTAATAAAAAGAAGACTCGGTTTGGGCGAGCCCGTGCAGATTTAGCCGTCTCGCTTTGTTGTTTTTTTTACGGGAGGCGACTGTTTTTATTGGAGCACGCTGGAGAGGTGATAAAAAATGCGCAGTTCACACGATTACGTTTTACGTAAACTATAATTTAGTCATTTTATTTCTGTCTCTAACTCCAACCACAGAAAAAAATTATTTAGGTCGGATTATTTTAGTTATTATAGGTCGTTTTTTACTGATGCAGCATGTTTAACCAGCTGCGTTCTGGTTTCAAACGTTGCATTTTTGTGATAAAACAATGACGTCACGAACTAAATTGCTTAAAGCAGTTTGATTGTGGTTTGAACCAATCTTCGAGACCGGTTAGTAGCGTTTTGATGCGTTTTGAAGGGGAAGTTTGACAGCTCAGCATGAAGGCTAACCCAAATTTTTTAAAATTACTCTTGTTTACGAATTACGATGTACATTCATTCCGTAGGCGACATAAAAATGATAAGTCTCGTTAAAATCCTTATCTAAGGTAGGCTTCTTAATAACTGTTATGTATTAATAGTAATTATTATAACTCAAATATTATTCTGCGGGATGGCGGTATATTATCCCGTTATTTTAAATATTTTAAGAAAAATGCAGATGAAGACTTCCAACAACAACAAATCATGCCAATGCAAAATGTTCTATAATATGAAAGCGGAATGTTGTGGACTGTGGGAACGAACTAATTAACGGTGTTATATACTTAAGTGTGGTTTTGAATCTAGAACATTGCAGAATGTCCAGAGTACGCCAACCAAAGAAGGAATATCAGAATATTTCTTAAAAAAAAAAAAAAAATTAAAAGGGGCATGTGGCATATCTCAACCTCCTGAGTCTTTGACATTTAATTTTATTGTTATGCTTAGAACTTGTTGGTTGGGTTTAGAATCTTTGAATTTTAAAACTTATAGATATGGCATGACTGATGACAGCGGTTTGAAAACATTTATTTTCCTGAACATCAAACTAGTGACGTCATCCTTTAATACGCTTCAAACCAGTGGTTAAACTCGCTGCATCAGTAAAAAACGACCCTAGACAGGTGTCAATTTGACAACTTATTATGACAAGTGAGTTTTATAAGGTTATAGACATATTTAAATGTGACAAACCTGTCAATTATTAAATTAAAAGAGTAAAGAGGCTCGAGAGTTAAATTAAACAAAGAAAAATTGAACAAATATTTATTTCTTTTATGATAAATATTTACTTTTAGAAAATACAATATGGCTCTCATTTCAATCACAATTCTTTTATTTACATCTTAAATATAATATACTTTAATATAAATCTTAAATATACTTTACTTTTTATAGATATTAGTAAAAATATAATTTTATTTTTTGAATGCATTATTAAAAACAATTTATTGCTAATGTCAAAAAATTTGGTCTCTATTGCTGTAAAGAGATCTGTCAATCAATCAATCAATCAATCAATCAAAAATGACAGAACTGACACTTCAGCAACAACCATTACATCAATATGCCAAATTTCCATGAAATCAGCTGCAGGTATGATGGGGACATGAAGACAACTAAAATAATGGTAAAAAAATACCTACACTTTCTCTGAAAGAGAGTTGTTTCATTCTAGATTGGTAACAATTTTTAATAAAGAAAAACATGCAATGACAGCTGCATAAACGTCACATTAAAAAATGTGGGGGATTAGAATAAATAGCACCTTAGTTATTACAATATAAATTAATTAACAAGGCTTCGCTGCTACTAAATTCTAGGGAGCAAAACTAACCTGAAATATGGAAAAAGAAAACAATTAGCATTTTAAATGTCAATTTGACATTTCTTAATGACACTTCAATCAATCAGTCATAAGGCATGCTAGCTGTAATAATTGATTGTCAACACAATTGCCTCTTCTAGCAACACTCACTGAATCTATGCTGATGCTGACATACAGTAAACTCTCAAATATCCGCAATGTCATAAGCACTCGGATAATCGAGAGTCCACTACAGTTTTAATGATTTATTTCTGAAGCAGGGATGACTACGTTTAGACAATATACGAAGTAGAGAGATTATACAGGTTGTCTCGCTCAATGATCATGTCCACTTCTTCTATAATTTCAAACTACATACTTACAACCTAAATAAATATGATCAAAGATAAGTATTGCCTTATTGCCGGTGTCCAGTTAAACCTTCAGTTAAACTAACGGATCGTCATCTTATTAAAAACAAAAAAGCACAAGTCAGAGCGACCAAAACTATCGTAGATTTATGACGAGCACCATTGGAGGGCTACAAAGACCCAATTAAATAGTAAATATGGTCATTATGGAGATGAGCGGCATTGGTATAGGGCGATTTGGCTTATACTATCGGATAGCTTGTGTCTCTAGGAGTATCAAGGTACCATTGAATTTTTGCGCCGGCAAGTAATAGTCGAGAAATAAGGCCTTAAAGTTTCATCCTTGCCCTAATACGCGTATATTCGTACAGATGCGCTCGAACAGGAAGCTCATTCTCCGTCGGACACACGACTATGAGTGCGTGCTTCCCGTTCCAGCGTATATGTACAAACACACCTAATGACACTTTAAGGCCTTATTTCTCGACTATTACTTGACGGCGCAAAAATTCAATGGTACCTTGATACTCCTAGAGACACAAGCTATCCGATAGTATAAGCCATTTCGCCCTATATACATGCCGCTCATCTCCATAATTACCGTAAATATTTATAAAAAGCACCCAAGTGTCAAAGTCACAAGTCAAGGAATCAATTTTTTATCTGAAGAGCCACAGGAAGAAAAATTTATCAATTATATCAGAAGAGGATGAATAGGAAGACCCGACTATTATAAGGAAAGAAGACCCAGATTTTGTTAAATAAAAGGAGTGGATACGAATAGCGAAACAGTCTGTAAAACAAGCTCAACTTCTCTCTCACAAGTCTCACATTCAAGACTGTCCCTTATATTACAACCTAACCTAATTAATTAGATCGAACCAGAACCAGAACCATACACCATCACAATACCAGGACCTCTTTTTTTAGTGAGTGAAATGACAAAAGTCATTTTCACTTATCTATTATTATTGTCCTTATTCACGAAATCAAAATGATATACATATTTGACGACTTGTTAAATTTTGTATCTTAACAGCTAGTTAGTTTAAATAATTTGTGAATATGTACTGACAATGCTAGAGTTGTCTGATTGATTACAGGTTGTTCTGGTCTTCTGGTGCCGGTTCAATGCTAACGCTATTCGATACTAATATTGATTCATAATCGGACATCCAGCACTGACATGTTCCATAACCTCCAACTTCAAGAGTCCAACGTGTTCTTTCAACTGATTCACGACAGAAGCTAGCTCGACGTTCTCGTTCTTCAGCTGCTTGACCTTGTCTTCCAGCTTCGATATCCTCTCCAGCTTCCTCGACCTGCACTTGGAAGCGGCCAGACGGTTCCTCTGTCGCTTCCGTTCCAGCTTCATCCGCTCCTGGTACTCCATGTCGACGGGCGACATCGGCGGCGAATTGTTCAGACTCGGGACGGTCTGCGGTTCCTCCTTGACCATCGGCATGAACGAACTAGTGTCGCTGTTGTAGATGGTGCTGGCGTTGCTGTCCGAACCGTGCTGAGAGTTGTTGTTGTGGAGGTTGTTCAGGGCCTCGACGAAGCCGTCGGCGAAGGTCTCCTGTTCTTCCGTCACGGTCCTGGGGAAGAGGAGGGACGGCGTCGGTGTGTTGGGGAGTCCCTGGTTGAGGATCATGTTCTCCAGCTCGGGCGTGCCCACTTTGAGCAGGTTTAGATCAGGGGAGAGAAGAACGGAGTTGTTTATCGGGAGCGTGAGGTTGTTCTTCTTCTGGTTGAGATCCAGGGTGAGATTTTTCTTCATGTTGTTGATGTTTTTGTTCTCGTTCCCGCTCATTTTTGTCTAGTTGTTTGTGTACAGCTCCCAACCTAACCAGGACCAGAGATTGAAGAACAGATTTACTGGTACTACGATCAACACTAACAGAAAATAATAGACACTGTCGGTTATATGTATGTCCATGGAATTGTAACTGGAAAAGAAATAAATTTCTAGGTTAGAGATAATGAATCAAAGGTGTGGGTGTGTCTTGTTTCAGGGTTGTTGATTAATTATTTAATTAATTAATTAATATTTACCTCAATAAATTGACAATAATTATTACTCTTCGACACTTCCAATAATAATAATAATCATTCTACCATACATTCGTATCTGATCTTCACTTGTTTTTATTTTTATTGCCAAAATTGTCATAAACTCAACGCCTACTAGACTACAATAACTACACCCATCAGCAATAATTAAATTATTTTTATTAAAACAACGCACAGAACAGAGTAGACGTAGAACTAACAGAACTGGAACTGGAAGATTTCATTCGTTTTACATTTACGTTTACGTTCAAGATCACTACCACCTCCAATCAATTCCTGGTAAACAAAGGCAATTCTTCAAATCGAAATTAATTCTCGTGATTGCGAAACCAATGTACGAAAGAGAGAACGTATTATTATATTGAATCCAAGTGACTCATGCTCTACACGTTTAGCGTTTCGGTTTTTCTAGAGATAATCACGTCACAGCGGGGTGGGAAGGAGACGGAGACATCAGAGAGATCGGATTAGAACGACGCTGATAAAATTAACGATTATTGCCGAACGTCGAGTTCAGGGACGCATTTCGGGGGACTACTTCACGCGAGGAGTTTTTGCGTATGATGCTGATCTTGATGTTTTTGGTTATGGTTGGTTATTGGTAATAATAAAATAAATAATACCCAATAAAATGTCGACTATCTGATTTTGAAAATTACTACAACTGCAGAAGGAAGAAGACTGACTAAAGACGGTCGGGAATAAAATAATCTCGTTAACTTCGTAATGTTTGATGGCGATCAAAGTATAAAATGATTTGTACTTCGCTCACTGATATGTTACTGGTACCTATGTAACAAAACATCAAAACAATGGGCCCCAATTCATAGATCCGTCTTCAAAATATTGAATCAAATCTGCCACCTGGTTTCTTTACTTAAATACTTTGTGATTTTGCTTACTCTTGTAGAATAAAAAATCTCTATTACTTTCGTTATTTTTAATTCATTTTATAAAATTACAAATTAAATTAACTAAATCTCAAAACTGACAAAAAAAGAAAATTTTTTTTTATCAAAAACTTGGATAACAAAGCCAGGGCAACGTTGTAATCGAATATTAAATTTATTGTTTCTGAAATACCTACTCCAAATGTCAAAAATGTTCTATTTGGTCTCTTTAATAACCTTCAAATTCTTCTTGTCATTTTTATAAAAATGACACTATAGTGTCTAATATTCGATGTTACAACGCAGTATTACATGCCGAACTTATACCAAATACCTTAAAATATTAATACCGGACACTTCCTCTCAAAACCTCCGTCCATTTTTACAGCGCCCTCATGCAGGAACTGGGGACACTAAGCTGTTTTTAAATTCAAAGTTAGGTAACTTTTCACGGTTTTTGACAGCTGCAGTCAATGATAATTAATTATTATTAATAATTTGTCATTAGTAATTATTGAACGTTTTAGTTTCAAGTATAATTTCAATTTAAAGTTACTCTCAAAGCATTATATCAGCGGATAATTTTGTTGGGTACCAGTTTAAATAGGCATTTATAATGTACCGCTGTATTAAAGTGAACATATTATGTCTGGAAAATATGTGCTGTGTGCTGTGTGCGGTTGCTCGAACTGTAAATGGATTGTTAAGCATGTCCAGATCTTTCCACGGTGTTCCAAGCCAAGCAGGAATAAAGAATGTATAAAGTTAACTTTAGAAGCCTCTTAAATAAACTTATAAATATTTTATAACTATGCTGATGGAAATAGGAACAAGCAATAGGTTTTAATAACATCGATGAATGACGAAATTTTGAAAAAGTGTGGAGTGTCGAGGCCGATTTCTCACCATATTATTTTGTACTGATCATTTCAAAGAGGAAAATTTTGTTAATCCAGCAAATAATAGACCTTTAAAACTGCAAGGAAGCACATTATTGGAATTGCGGCAAATAAAAGGCTTACACTTAGGTAGCGATTCATCAATCTTTTTGAAATATACCTACCTAAAGATATTAATAATATTGTGTGCAATAGAAGTAAATTATTGTTAATATAATAAACATATTGAAAACTTTGTTGTTTATTGTTGTATTATAATTCTTCGTCCCAATTTCCTCCGTCCATTTCGTCTAATTAATTTTAAGAGCTTTTCTATTCAGCGTTGATATTTAAAACTCCCGCTATGTTTCACCAAATTTAATTTTTAGTGTCCCCAGTACATGCTTGGCGGCGCTGCTAAATTGGACGCAACCTGTTGCAATGCTATAGGTATAGGAGTGTCCGGTATTATTATTTTAGCGTATTTGCTTATACTCTGCACTAATGAGTCATGACAAAAAAAGACACCCTTGCCTCTAGTGGCGGCCATTTGTTAAGAGGGCAAATTCCTCCAGAAAATCCGTCGCTGTTCATATATTTTTGGCGAATAGCTGCTCGCCTAATGCTTTTTTCGAAAAATTATTTATATAAAATTTGTACGTCTATGCCAACAGAATTTCGTCCCATTGCACCATTACTGAGAAAAGTCCAGGTAGGCGGTACAGTGTAAAAAAAATACCACCCTAAACGGGAGCTTTAAAACTCTCGAGTCCGGCCCATTTTCAATAGGTCGTATTTGGAAGTGACCATGACTACCAACCAAGGTATGACATTTTTACACAGATTTCAATCCTTAAACTTACATTCAAAGAATTAAGTAGGTAAGTATAATCTCATACATTCATTTAACGTGAATTCAGAACTCTCTGAACAATAATTTAATTATTTTTAATTTAATTTTTAATTTACTTAATAATATCTACTATTTATTTAAACAACAATGAACAATGTGCAGTAGTTCCAGTTTGTAAAATAAAAATTAAAAATTCGTTCAAGTAAGTTAAAGTGAAATTCCGACCGTTTTGGTTCTGTCATGCGCGTGTCTAAATTCTGAATAGACGCTGTCAGAGTTGCTGATGAGCTAAGACCTGCAATAAATTTTCTTAATGATGGTCATCAAATTTTCAAATACTTACTTGCCACCATACCCTTTGATATAAAATTATGATAAAAAATACGGAAGCTATAATCTTTCCTCTCTTTCTGATCTGTAGCGATCTGAGAGAGAGCAGGGCATCTCGCTATTCAATAATAGAGTGAGTTTTTAGTTGATTCTCATTATTCCTGACAGCTGTCCGTTAAATGCAGATGACATATGGTGGGCGTTACAAGAAAATGTCTAATTTTTGTTTATCTAATCTTTCTACAACACTTCTTTACTTCTCACCAGAACGAGGAATAGACAGGAAGTTATTAAATAAACTGCAACTGATACCACAACGTGTGTTTAGGTACTTTTTATTGTTGATCTTCAATAAACAATTAATAATTTGATAAACCTGAATCATTTTCCTATGTATGCTTATGCATTTGTTTCTTCTAAAGTTGCTTAAGCCGTATAACCAACTTAAATGCGAGAAAGTATCTGCAACGTTTGAACAGATATCCGAGGAAAATGACCCGTACTCTTATGCAATAAAAATCTGTTAATGTCCTATCCACGTAATCGCTAGTGTGTTCTAATGAGGATTTGAGGCTTTGATGTTTGACGTGATAAGTTTAGAGTGAAACTGGCAAACTTGCAACAGTTTACTTGGAACCATTTGCTTTAATCCCGCCTATTGACGTCATCATTTATGATGGCGTCTATTGCATCATAAAGCCAATAATATTGTCTACCTAAAACTACTGCCACTGGTTAAATATTATTTGTTGGAACAAACCTTAGATAATGTAAAAAGGGAACCAATATTAGTAAATGAACGAACAATATCAGTACGTCAAATACTAGATATTTACTTATGCTGCGTCCGCCATACTGTTTGGTAGGTCTAGTCTGTCCGGATGTTTTGTATTCTAAGAAAGCAAACTGTCGTGCCGTTGTGATGGCGATGGTGACTGTTGTCACTTGTCACTTGTCGTTGTGTTGATGTTGATGTTGGTTGAATGCAGTCAGTGAGTCAGTGACGACTGACGAGCAAACAGGAATTAACAGGATCCAGATTCCAGAATAAAAAAAAATTAAACAATAAAATAGTAAGGTGCTTAGGTTAGCTTAGAAGAATTTGCCAGTTTGTTTTGTATTTTTGTAATACAAAACCAAGCACATTAAAATGTAATTAGGTATAATTAGAAATTTGAAACCTTAATTTTGTTAGCATTCCTGTTGAGTACGTGTAGTCGTGTAATGTGATAATATTGTGTTCATTTATTATGTGATATTGTCTTCTTTCCTGTGACCTGTAAGTGCCTTAAAATAAAAATGGAAAAACGTAAGCAGGAGGCCAATGAATTGTTACAAAAAATTTACAATGAAAGCAGTTCGATTTCTTCCACCCTGCACACCATTTCCAGCGAGGTAAGTTTCAATTCCTACAAAACACCAATTAGGTTAACCAATAAACACTTCTCTCACATTTCAGCTTGAGAAAGTGGTACAAACCGTAAACCAAACAAGCAACCAAGACTTGAAATCATCCAAGCTCCTGATCTTGCTATTGAAGTACCAATACAAACTGGTACCACATCTGTGCGAATTTAACGACACATTAAGTGACTTCTTGGAGGAAGAGAAAGTCCTGCCGCAAGTATCGGCTTCTTCGTTGAGAAGCTATTCTCGAGCGTCGAGCATTCTAGATCTTAACGAGAACGTCTCTTCGGTCGACATAACAAGACTGAAAGAACTGGTGCAGCAGTTCAATGAAAAAGTACAAGTGAACTGCCCCCTTGTAAATAAATACGTTAACGATTGTTACAGTAAAAGTGAGACACGCTTTGACAATGTTACCATCTCAAGAAGGCCTTCAATTTCACGTCATTCAACTTATAATAACGAACCGTCTGAAAATGGGACCATCACTGATTGTCAACGCGAAAGAGTAAACTCGACATCCGATTACTTAATCAATCTGGAAGATGAACCTGCGATTTGTTCAAATAGGTCGGTTGCATCAAACCAAGTTAATAAAGGTGACTTAGATCAATTTAACGACCCCTCAAACGAAACTAACTACCAGTTAATAAACCAAATTAATGGTGCCGGTGCTGGTGCCATAAGCCATGAAAATGGTGAGCTAAACCATACCAAAGGTGACATGAAGGAACAAATTAATGACTTGAATCCTAACAAATGTGACTATGGTGATAGAAGCCATAACGCGTTACCAGACAAGAATAGTAATGAAACCTTAACCGAATCTGACAGAGTTATCAAGGACGAATCAATAAAAGAAAACTCCAACACCGAATCGGATCCGGAGCTCATCGAAGTGACCAGCGATCCGGCCAGGTCCGGCTCTGGTTCCAGTTCAAGTTCCGTTTCTAGTTCTCTTAAGAGCTCATACGATCAGAGCGCGATAAACTTGTTACCGACACCGACACAGTCTCAGAATGGTACCGCAATGCAAAAGTTGAGTAACTTTGTGGTGACAGATGTCAGGGAGAAGACTTATGAAGCTATAAAGCCTACGGTCGTTCCGGATATCTCTTTGAAACCGTTATTAAACGAGGACGGATCTCCTGTGATTAAGAACGCTAATAATTATTCCCATTTTTCAAAAAATAATACTAATGGTAGCAATAGCAATAGCAGCAGCAGCAGCGGTTACGACCGAAGGAATAGCGACAAGTTTGGTAAGTGTATTATTACGGTACCAATTATCAAGGTAAGACGTAAATAATCAAGGTGCAAGATTTGCGTCCCGGGGTTCTCCAGTGGGTCGGTTCGCGGATTAAGATGGGAAAAAATTAGAGATTACTAATTTTAAATTCAAATGATCTAACGGCTTGTTAATGATTTTGTTTCAGAAATAGACGATTTTCAGACGCCATCTCTGGAGGACGAGTGCGTGTTCAGCTACATCAAGTCGCCCAGCGAGTTCTACATTCACATCTTGAACGAGAGCAGCACGAGTATCGATACGTGAGTACTTCTTTGTGATTCCTTCGGGATAAAAAATAAAATTTTTGTTTCATTACGGTTCTTATGTAATTCACTCCCGCCTCTTTTTTTTCCAGCATAAGCGAGCAAATAAGCAAACGTTACAGCGGCACCCAGCCCCCGTATAAAAAAAAAGCGAACGCGATGGCTAGCCTGGGGAAATACTGCGTCGCGTATAATAAAACGTTCGAGCGTTGGTACAGGGCTGAGGTTATCGATTGGTTTATGGTGAGTGGTTAGATACCTAGCCAGTATCTAGGTTGTGTTTTTATTTATTTATTTTCACTAATAGGGTAATTATTAGTAGACTTTTAGACATCTGAAATGATGAAGTGACTTGTTGACATCATTTTTGAATACTAAAAAAAGTAAAGTCTCAGATTGGATTTTTTTTTATTCTAGTACCACTTTTAGTACATTTACTTCTTTAATCAAACCCACATCACTTGTTATTATTACTCTCGCATCGGGCTAGGTACTTTTTGACATAACCTGACCTCTGGCAGTGTGAAGTACTCCGGATTAAAATTTTTCAATTTTTAGGAGGGGGACGAAGTGAAATGCCACCAAGTGTTGGTTGAGTACGTGGATTTTGGTGACAGGCAACGTATCCGTTTTACCAACTTGAGAAAGATATCTGATGAGCTCCGTCACATACCGAGATTGGCTGTGAAATGTCGTCTTCCTTTAGTAAGGACCCGCAAAACACTGCAAAATTGTTTTTATTAATGACTCTCTTTTATGATCGAAGGTATATCCCCCGGAATCGACCCCGAATCGTCTTTTAACGAAATGGCCCGACTGTACCATCAACACTATGCAGACCTTGGCCGAAGGAGGTGAGGACGACGGCAATTTTCATTTGTTCAAGATCGTCTATTGCGTGAGACAAGGGTGAGCGATTTATATTAATTAATGGTCAAATTGTCTTCTTCTTCAGTCGACATATTCTAGACGGTGCAGTAGATACGTGCAAGATCCTGTTATTAGGTCAGAATCATATAAAGAAGAAGAACAAAAATGTTTGATGTTCTTAATAATTTCCAGTTCCAGATCATTAGATTGTTTGAAAATAAATCGTCATTGTTCTATTACAATAATAATAATAATTATTAACCGACCGCCCTTTTCTTCAAGGGACATCGTCGACATCGATTTGTACAGCTTGCGGATGGGGAACGAGGAAGCGACCGTCGGTCAGATGTTGCTCGACATGAATTTAGCCGTCCAAATAATCGATGCTTGGGGTAAGTTAAATAGGAGTAGTGAGTAATAAGTAGGAGAGTAAAAAAAAAAAAATGGTGGACTCTCAAAAGGTCCAGTCATAAACATTGAACATGCCACACCTACCTCAGAATGTGATTACAATTTCTCTTTGGAGGCTTATAAAAATTTGAAATTGCTTGTGGAAAGACAGGCACAAATAAATAAACTAATGGAAGAAAAGATTCACAAACTAGAAGAGGAATTTTCCAAATGTCAATGAAAATGAAAGTGAATATACAAGTACTGATAATAAAAAAACAGATAGAACACAATAACAGATAAGCTTCATTTTCAGAGAGCAAATAAAAACAAACCAGCAAATGCTGCAGCAAAGAATGTAAACAAACCAAAGGTGGGAAATTTAAACCTACAAGCGCTACAAAATGTTCAAAAAAATGTGATGAATATGTGCATTAGCCTTGAAGACCCCCTCACAATGAAAAAAGATATTAGTGAGGCAAATAAAATAATCTCAACTGCTAGACTGAAATCTGGACACTCATAAGTCAGACCCCTGACTCATACAAGGTGATTCAGTAATGAGTACCATAAATGATACGGGGTGTACCTACTGTCAAAATAATACGAAAACCAAGAATAACTTTTTTTCCAAAAGTGCTTCCCTAACAAGATACAGGGTGTGAAAGGGTCGATTTGGAAAACACTTATTTGATCGTATCTTCTAACTGGGTTGAACTATTTAATTCATTTTTGGTAGACATCTACTACATAATAAGGACCGTAAACGGACAAAATTTTGTCGCATTTGAACAATCCAGTGGCGTAGAATTGGGGGTCATGTGACACTTTTTCCCCCCAAAAAAAAGTTGCTGTTGGGTTTTTTCCCATTTTTATTTGGTTTTTAGTATTATTGGTTCAAATACCACAAAAAAGGTACACTTGTTTCATTTGCCCAGAAGCGTCCGTTTCCGAGATATTCTGACTTGCGTGTAACTATGTGAAATACCAAGTTGCAAAATTATCACAGAAAAAGTTTTATTAACAACCAAATAAAATACTTGAAGTCGAATACATCTACCTACGTAAGTTTATAATTAACTGAAAAATAATAAAAATAAAATTAAAGTAAGTTTTCAAAGTGTCCTCCATTGGCACGAATGCATTTTTTATTTTTATTTTTATTTTTTATAATAGTCAACGGGTAAATACCCTTTATACAATATGTATTTTAAGTTTAATACATGAGTACACAGTTTGAATACAGTTGGTAATCATAACAAATGTCTAGATAAATCTATTTACAGCAAGTCTGGTTAGCCTCTTAAACAGTGACAGAGTATCAGACTGTGCCAGGCAACCATCTGAGCTAACAATTTTATTCCACTTTCGCTTTAAGCGGGGAATAGTGGAATAATGCACATAATTACGAGCCGAATTTTGCTCTGATAATTCCCTAGCCAATCTGAGAGGATAAGGCAAATCTCTAACTTTAAAAATATAGTTTAAAATATAAAATTAAAATATTTAAAATAAAAATATAGTAAAAATATAGACTAAATTAAGTTTCACTTTTTTAACAAAAAGCAGATCATGGTAAACATGTAGAGATTTTAATGACTCCAATTTGGTTGAATTAGCTAGGCTCGAATAATCATGATCACATACACTCATAGGTTGACCTTTTTTAAAGGCCAAGTATTTGAAAAACTTGTGTTGCACTGATTCAAGCTTTTATACATGTATTTCGTAAGTAGGAGACCAAATTGGCGAACAGTAAATTAGAATGGGTCGTACAAGAGTTTTATATAAATATATAATGGTGTCAATATTTTTGAACTCTCTAGTCATTCTTTTAATAAAACCCAACTTTTGAAATGCCTTAGAGGTTACGGTGCTCAAATGAATGTTAAATTCAAACTTACTCTCATAGATTACCCCAAGATCCCTAATACTATCCACCAATTCGAGTGCAGTACCGTTCATGTGATAATTAAATCGAAGCTCATTTACCCTACTCCTAACAAAAGAGATAGTCTTACATTTATCACAATTTAGTTTCAATTGATTAGACTGTGACCAGTTATAGATACTCTCAAGATCCTTTTGCAAATCTCTTTGGTCATTCATACTACTTATTTGATAAAATATTTTTATATCATCTGCATAAATTAAGACAGACGCTGTAACCAGCCCGTCTGTCACATCGTTAACAAACAATATAAACAACAATGGACCCAACTGAGAGCCCTGAGGAACTCCTGATTTGGCTATAAAAGGATCAGAAAGATGACCTTTAATTCTAACAGATAACTCTCTATTTTCTAGATAAGAATTTATCCACTTTAAGGTCCCACCCTTCAAACCATACAAAGAAAGTTTATAAATTAGCAAGTCATGATTCACAGAATCGAATGCTCTTGCAAAATCAAGGTAGATAGAATCCACCTGATTATAGTCGTTCAACGCATCTCCAATATAGTTATTATACAATAATAAATTAGTCAACGTTGAACGACCATGCACATAACCATGTTGACCACTCACAATCTGACAGATACACAGATCATTTATTTTATTAGCCATGATGGCATCAAAGACCTTTGAAACTGCTCCCAGTATAGCTATGGGTCTATAGTTAACTATGTTTTGTTTATCTCCAGATTTAAACACAGGAGTAATATATGTTTTCTTCCAAATTGCAGGCATGATTCCTAATACAAGAGACCGATTAAACAACATCTGCAAAGGCTTAGATATAGTACTGATGCATTGCTTTATAAAGAAGGTAGATAGGCCATCATGACCTATAGAGTTTTTATTTTTTAAGTTTTTTATTGCACTCTTGACATCATCCAAGCCAATTACAAAATCAAACTCATTATCAAAATGCAGCTGATGATGGAAAAGAGTCTCATGATTCAAGTAAACCAATTCAAAATTCCCAGCAAATAAATTACATATCTCATCACTATCTCTACCCACTCTGGATTTAAAATACATCTCATCTGGTACTTGATTGGTTTGAGCTAATGAGTCTACATAGTTCCAGAAAGCTTTAATATTTTTTGATGACTTGATCTCAACATCCTCAATAAATTTGGCTCTCTCTATTTTAGATTGTTTTAAACAAATAGCTCGAATTTTTTTAAATTCTATATAGTCCGTAAGACTGTTAAACATCAACCATTGCTTATGTAATTTTTTCTTTTTTATAATGTTTGAGATCAATTCAGTAGAGTACCATTGAGGGTACGTACTACAGGCGACTTTTTTTGTAGGAACAAATTCATCAATACAATTATTCAGAGCATTATAAAATTTATCAGTACCAACTTCAATACTGTCACCAGATAATAGGTCATCCCAATTTATTCCAGATAACACAGAATTAATACTTACATAGTCAGCACTTTGAAAGTTTAGCTTATGTGATACAGATTTAATAAAGTCATTAGATTTAAACTTAATATCAAAGAAAACTTGATTGTGGTGAGGGTCCAGAGGCACAAGAGAATCGGGCGACGAAACACAGGACACACTTCCGTCATCTAGAGTGGAGAAAGCTAAATCCAACGTATAACCCTTACATGGATGAATTGGATGATGTTGGAACATACCAAAACACGAGAACATGTTCATGATCAAATCCACATTTCCTTGAATGACACCATCAGGACCAGAATATTGTGCTAGTAGAGAATCCGACAATGGAGAACTATTGGTCCATGTTGTCTTAGGCAGGTTATAGTCCCCAACAATAAAAAATTCATCATTTTTATAGGATGCAATAAGTTCATCAATTACAGTAACATGAGACAGATATACGTCCATGTTTTCCCTTGGTGTTGGATAAAAACTGCCTACTATAAGGTTTCCTGTTAATCCCTGGACCTCAACAAATAATTGTTCAACAAAGTCATCGCAGATAGGAATTCTTCTCGCTTTCAAACCACACTTGACTGCAATCAACAGACCACCACCAAAATGGGAATCAGCAGTACCATACCTATCTCTTCTGAAAACCATGTAGCCATGCAGTGCATTGATGTAAACGATTTTCCAAATTAACAATTATTATTCTACCAATACTTGGATTGTTTGTTAACTCTGCAAAGGCATTCACAACTCTGAGCCTGAGATCCTCTAAAGAATTTACCGGTGTTGCGTAGACTTTGGTTTTTAATTGCCCCCACACACTAAAATCCAACGGGTTCAAGTCCGGTGATCGAGCAGGCCAGTGAATGGGAGCATCAACTCCACGACCAATCCATCTATTTGGGAAGTTTTCATTAAGCCATTGCCTTGGCTGCCTGCCATAATGAGGCGGAGCACCATCGTGCATAAACCAGAGACTGCGCCTGGTTAACAGAGGAATGTCATCAAAAAAAGAAAAAAAAAACTTCTTCCAAAAATTCCTGGTAATTGTTCGCGTTTAAATTTCCGGGGAAAAAATGAAATCCAATAATTGTATTTCCACGTGTAGCAGCCCAAACATTTAATTTAAATGTGTGTTGGTAATGGGTAACTTTGGTGGCTCTTGGGTTTTCTTCTGCCCAAACATGTGAATTTCTCATATTAAAAATGCCATTTCTTGTGAAAGTGGATTCATCCGTAAAAATTATGTTGGAAATAAAATTGCGGTCTTGGTTATGCATATTCAATAACCATCCACAAAACTCCACACGTGCAGCATAATCTTCAGGCAAAAGGTCTTGAACTTGCCTCAGATGGTAGGGATATAGCTGGTGTTCCCTTGCAATGCGCCAGGCACTGGCTTGCGAAATGTTTGTTTGGAGTGCCAAACGTCTTGTACTTACTGTTGGATCGTTTTCTAACAATTCCAAAACTTGTTCCTCGTTTCCAGCTGTGCGTGTGGTTCGTTGCTTACCGTTGTTTAAAAGTTTTGGTTTTACATTACCAGTTTCGCGACAACGCCGTTCCACTGACAAAAAAGTCCGACGATTTGGCACTATTCTGTTGGGATACTTTTCGGAATATCGTCTAACTGCCGCATTCGAATTTCCAAAACATTCTCCTAATGTTAAGAGCATATCTGTGTACTCGCCATTAGAAAACCTTTCCATGTCTTTAGCTTTTTTGATAATTAACTTTTTGACAAGTTAGTTTTTTAATTGTGAATTATTGATAAATAAGGCGCCTTGATAATTTTATTTGCAGTTTAATATTTCACATAGTTACACGCAAGTCAGAATATCTCGGAAACGGACGCTTCTGGGCAAATGAAACAAGTGTACCTTTTTTGTGGTATTTGAACCAATAATACTAAAAACCAAATAAAAATGGGAAAAAACCCAACAGCAACTTTTTTTTGGGGGGAAAAAGTGTCACATGACCCCCAATTCTACGCCACTGGATTGTTCAAATGCGACAAAATTTTGTCCGTTTACGGTCCTTATTATGTAGTAGATGTCTACCAAAAATGAATTAAATAGTTCAACCCAGTTAGCAGATACGATCAAATAAGTGTTTTCCAAATCGACCCTTTCACACCCTGTATCTTGTTAGGGAAGCACTTTTGGAAAAAAAGTTATTCTTGGTTTTCGTATTATTTTGACAGTAGGTACACCCCGTATCATTTATGGTACTCATTACTGAATCACCTTGTATAATAAATGTTGCTTTTAACGAAGGCATTTCCCCAGAAGCACTAAAAATGGCAGTTGTAAGGCCACTTCACAAAAAAGGGACCCATGAAGACCTAAGCAACTATCGTCCGATAAGTCTGCTGTCTTTGTTATCAAAAATATTTGAAAAAATAATGGCAAATAGACTGATAAAGTTCTGTAGAAAGTTTCAAATTTTTTCATCAAAACAACACGGTTTCATTAAAGATAGAAGCACGGTAACAGCAATTTATGAGCTCACACAGTCCATACTTGAGACACTAGAGGGAGGAGAGATTCCACTTTGTGTTTTCTTAGACCTGTCTAAGGCGTTTGATTGTGTAGAGCATGGCTCTTCTCCTGCTGAAGCTTGAGGCTATAGGAATCAGAGATAGACAGCTCCTCCTTTTAAAGAGCTATCTAACCAATCGAGAGCAAGTGGTGACTGTATAAACTGAAGGAGACAGCTAAACCTCAAAGAAAAAAATCATCAAGATGGGGGTACCACAAGGCAGTATATCGAGGCCTCTTCTTTTTGTGATATATATTATAAATGACCTACCCAGTGTATTTGATCAAAATACTCTAAAAGCAGATGACTCAAACATTCTACTGATAAATAAAGATCTCAACTCAAAAACTCACAGTATAAATACTGCATTAGATATTACACAACAGTGGTGCAATGAAAACAAGCTAATACTGAATACGGACAAGACTGAATGTGTTGCCTTCAGTACTAGCAGATCAAAAAGAAATTTGCCGGAAGTCTTTGAACACCCTGATAGCAGCATTTGCGTTGGCAGGTTTGCAAGGTGTTTGGGCATACACATTGGCATGCATTTAAGCTGGGAACAGCACGTCACGATTCTCCGGAAGAAGCTGGCGTCTGTTGTCTATACTCTCCATATATTGAATGGTCAGGTCAGATTAGATTAGATGTCCTGAGGTGTGTATACTTCTCGAAGTTTCAATCACTCCTAAATTATGGTATAATAATTTGGGGAAATAGTAGTTACACAAAGAAAATTTTCTTAATGCAGAAAACTGCTATAAGAACAACTCTGGCTGGGCTTTACATCTATGGCTGCCTTCTATTCTTTCAGAAACACAAACATCTTTTTGAGGAACATAGAAACTGTAACAGCACGCGGCAGATTTTTCCGTACTTGTATCCGAGACGATCACTCTCACTGACTCAGCAACATACCCAATACATGTGCCTCAAGCTCATAAATTCCATTCCTGAGAGTCTAAGGGCCGGTTGTTCAAACGTCAATTAAAAATTTTGAGATAATTACTGATTTTAAATTGCAAATTTTGAAAATACGGCGAATATAATTAATGATCTTGTATTTTTAATCAATAATTAACTCTTCTTAAAGGGAGCAGAATCCATTTTCAGCAATATCAGACCAATGGTTCGATAATACAGGGCATTTTAAAATCAGTAATTATCTGAAAATTTTTAATTAACGTTTGAACAACCGGCCCTAAGAGGACTAGATAACCTGAGTCTCTTCAAGAAAAAAAAAAGACCTACATTATGGAGTGTGAGCCCTTTAGTGTTGAAGAATTTCTTGGATACTGTGAGAGGGGAAGCAATGTAGTAAAAGCTTGATATAATGTTTGACTGACTTGTTGACCTTTGTTGTATTTGCAGCATTTTGTTAATAAATGTTATTATTATTATTAAAATTAAATAATTTGTTCCAGCTGAGGGGGAGGATCCGAATTTGGCGACATATTTGGGCGACGCGAACGATTTGGGCGCCGCCGATGATATCCTGGTTGCGGTGCAGGGGTGCCATTCGAAAGACGAGGCTCGCATCTGCCGGTTCAGCAGATTCGGGAAGAAGTGTTACAAAGGAGCGAGATGTCCTTTCGAACACATTGACACCAGCAAAGGTAACGATCTCGATAGTGAAGCGACAGCTGCCAAAAGTGCGGTCGGGGTCGGACCGTGTGTTGAAGGGGAGGTCTTGGAATGTGAGGGGGGAGGTGCGGAATGTTCTTCGGGCAACTTTACTGTTACCCGTATCCCTGATGATATTAAATTTTAATGTTCGCATCAATTTGGAGCCTGTTTTTCAAGATTTCATAAAAGGAAAGCGGGTTATGTTTCTGAACCAGGTTATCTGACCCGTGTTTACATTTGTTGAATAATTTTGAGGTTATTTTACTGAGCAGTTTTAAAATTTCATCTGTCAGAATTCATAGCGTTTTATCAATTTGTGAATAGACTTAGTTCCGTCCGGTAGCGATTTTGAACCAAATTGTAGCAATTTTGGAACAAATAACGTTCTGTAATTCATTTTTGTTTATAAGTAAGTAACATAATAATTTGTTACTGGGTCTCCTGACTCTCTTTATCAACTTTGATCAAAAGTCTAGTCCATTTTCCATAAAAAAAAAAAATGTTGTGGTGTCCATTATTAGTAAAATGGCAGTATTCAGCAGCACCAATTTATTGGTGACGGTTTGTATACAGTAATTAATGACAGATTTGAAGTTTATTTATGTCATTCATTAGTCATTAGCTGACTTTTACTAATAATAATGAATCAATAATTATTATTGAATGATGTATTATGAGTAAAGTAATAATAATAATAATTGTACTTACGTTGATGAACATAGAAATTTTGAATGGTTCTGTTAATTTTGCCTGAATATATTTATCAGGAAAATAGATATTTATTTATATATTTTTTATGTATACTTGTAAAAATAATAAATTTATATTAATATTTTTTGTTTATTTTGAACAAACCTATAATGCTAATACTTCAGGATGTAATTCCTTAGGCCATTTTATGAAGAAAAGTTAATATGAACATATGTTCGCAAATTTTTGGCTACACCCTGTAGCAATTTTAGGGTTTTTGAAATAGTCAAGATATTTTTTATTTAATTAAAATTCTATTAATTTAACAGTATTGGCGAATAATATGTGAAAACGGAAAATATCAAAGTGGATCAATGGAATAACTTTTCTAACTAAAAAAATTGATTTTATATCCCATTAAGATATGCCAAAATTTGAAAAATATCTAAACTACTGTCCGAGATAATAAAAAAACCCTTTAGCAAAAAATTTGAGCCGTTACGGACATATGTTCATATTAACTTTTCTTCATGAAATAACCCAAGGAATCACATCCTGAAGTAATAGCATCTTATTAAGAAACACCCCTGTATAATCATTGCCAAAATAATTTAATATGCAACACTGCTGATGTTAAAGAAGAATATTTTTGACAGTTTCACTCAAACAGCTAATTTTGACAAGTGCGACGGTGATAATGAGAATTGGGGATTTTTATTTTGACCCACATAAAAACAAAACTCACCCTCAAATAAAAAATAGTGATATACACACAGAAAATTGAATCGTAACAAGTATTTAGCGACTTATTTAACAAATAAAGTGTCAAGAAGTAATAATAACGTGTAAGTTTTATTTTAATTAGAGGCGTTTACGACGGACACCGTCCAGACGTTTTGGAAGGCCAACAACATTCCCCATATTCCGGAAGAAGGCTCACAAGTGAAAATTCTCGTGACCGGATTCATCAGTGTTTGCCAATTCTACGCCCAGTTGATATACGAACCGTTCTTCGTTAACAGTAAGTGTTATTTTTCGTATAATTAAAAGAGACATAAAGTTCAATAAAATATTTGATTTAGATCGCACAATGGATAGAAGATTGTATGGCTTGATGGACGTTATGAACGGCGAGCAGGTAATCAGAAACTATAAGCCCCTGAAAGTGTTACCGGCTGTTGGAGAGATGGTGGTGGTGAAGCATTGGGCCATGAAGAAGTGGTTGAGAGCCAGGGTGGTTCATATCGTTGAGACCAAAGACGATAACCCGCAATATGTTAATGTATGCAGGTACAATTTCTTCCAGTGAAAAGATATTATTAATCAATTCTTTCAGGTCTTTTTTGTCGATTTCGGTGAAAAGTTCCAAATACATTACAAAGAAATCAAACAGATTAAGGAAGATTTTCTTCATTTACCGTTCCAGGTAGGTACTTTCTTCCCCCTTCCACGTATTTAGACATGAAAATGTTTTAATTTTTTGTTCAGGCCACCAGATGCCACATGGAAGACGTGGAACCAAATCCTTGTGCTGAAATTATGATGAAAGCTAACCAATTTTTCTACAGCAATATAAGTTTCAGGAACTTCGAAGCAACTATCCTGTAAGTTTTATCAGATTTCTGTCGATATTGACAGTATGATGTCTCTTCTCTTGCAAACTTTGTCAAGTCAGCTTTGGAAGAAAAATAATTAAACTTTGACATCTGTCAAATATTTAGATGAAGTTTAAATTGCGTTAATAGTTAAATTGTGTAAATAGCTGTTTCATCAGTAGATTTACTTATAAACTTGAAACTTGTCAAGTTCTGCTCTTGCCACTGACAATTAAAATCAAACATTGAGAGAGAATTTAGACAGCTGTCAAACAGATACTTGTTAACTCAGAATCGAGTAAACTTTCTTGACATTGACTGTCGCGAGGCTTTCTATTACAAGCAAAACACCGGGGTAAAATTTTGGACAGTCAAAAATTGAAGCGAAGGTTGTGAAAATTACTGTATAAGCTGTCAGTGCAAACAAATAAATGATTCAAATCACTCTCACTCAATGATACTTTTGCAAAGTCTGTCAAAGTCAGTCCAGAGACAGCTATTAGAAACCTGTCTGTGCTGTGAGGTTAGAAGAAATAACTGTCATAAATAACAAATAAGTAACTGTCAAAGTTGTCAGAACTGTGTAAAAGTTGTAATTCTGTAAAAAAGACAAAAAAGTGGCGCTTTTTCTTACTAATCGAATAATAACGAATTAATCTGTCATGTTTATAAACTTTTGATGTCATCTTGGATAGCGATCTGTCAAGGTTTCAGGGCAATGCCAGGTTGTGTATTGTGATTCAGTGTGTGTGAGGAGGGGGGGTGAGGTTGTTCTCGAACAGAGTTCATTAGCCACAGAATATTAAAACATCATCTACCTAGAAAATATACTCTAAATAGAAAAAAATTAAATATAACTCGAAAAGTTCAGAGAGGTAGCTTTATAGCTATAAAAAAGTCAGTTAGAGCCTTGTAGATGTCCATATTTTATTGTGATTCAAGAAAGCAGTTTTTCAGGTACTCAATTTATATGTTTGAGGAAATCTGAGGTTATTAGAAATGTTAAATTTTTCAATACCGGTTGCATTTTACCAAGTTGTCATGACGGTTTGATAGCCAAGTCTTTAAGAAAGAACCTTAACTCTTCCTATCTATCAAAATTGTCATAAATAAGACTCACAACATGTAAAAATGAAAAATGTAAATGTGATCATAATCTGTCTAAATGTAAACAATTTCAGGTCGAATTCTATCCCTTTGAAGATTGCAGTGAAAACTAAGAAAGGAGGCGACTTGAGGGAAGCTTTGCTGCATTTAAATTTCATCCGTCATAAAAAAATCGAATTGCTGTCCCTTGAAAACTTTTACATACATTTAGAATAATAATTAATGTATATTTTCAAGTATTATTAATAATTATTATATTGTTTATATTAAATATAATTCTTTTTTATTTACAAACTTCGTATTATGTTATATTGACAATTATTGTATTACTTTGTTATGTGTAAATTCAAGTATTTAATAAGACCAGAGTTTTTATTATATAAAAACAGAAATATATTTTATAATTTAACGTGTTTTTTTTTATTACCCTCAGCACGGTTTGTGTTATCGATTAACCAGTCGTCATTTCATTATTATAAATAATTAAACTATAATTAGTATTACAGTCTTTTTCTATTGGTTTTCCTCTTTTGTCAATTGCTTTTCCTTATTTGTCAAATGAGTTTATGGTTGATTAGTAAGGTAATGAATTCAGAGAAATGCTCCACGTTGTAGGATCTGTCTTGAATTTGGAACAAATATAGAGACTCTAAATTCATAGCCGCAGCCACTGAATAGTTTCGTCCTCTTAGTTGAGCTTTTTTTTTCGAGGCCCGAGTATTTTTTACCGATCTTCCATATGAAACTCGAGAATTTACTTGAATTCCATATTCATCTATGAAGAACAACTTGTTCCTTTGTAGCATAATTCTGTTATACTGAACAGCATATTCGAAGCGAGATTGAATTACTTCTGCTGCATTTCTTCTCTCGGGAACGAAGGAAACTCTTTTGAAAAGTCTTCAGAGCTCTGTCAATAGTAGATAGGGAAACGTGAAGAAGTTGCGGCCACAAAGTTAAACATTTTTCCTTCAGCTGACGAAGTGTTAAGGTGCAGTCTTCATCCACCCAGTCACAAATGTGCTCCTTTTGCACCAAAGAAAATGTCTGTGATCGATGCCCGGCAGTTCTCTTGGTAATATTTTGGGTTACTCTATACGTCGCGTAGATTTTTCTCACCGTATTTGGAAGAACGTTACATAAATTGTTGTCCAACATTTTTGGCTGTAGCACCATTATTCATACACTGAATTATTAAATTACGTACTTCATTACTTATTTTCTTATTTCTGCGTATTTGACTATTCATATTTTTTAACTAAGAAAGTGAATTCAAAAATATTTTATGAATGGGAAAAGCAATTGACATAAAGTGAAACTGATTTGACATATAAGGAAATTGATTGATAAATCAATGACAGGTTCCTTGAAAATAAGAAACTCATTTGACAAATAAGGAAAAGCAATTGACAAAAGAGGAAAACCAAAAGCAAAAGACTGTATTGTGTTCGTTATAATAGGAAACGACTAGTGATTTCTATCATTATTAAAAACTTTGGCCACATTAAACCTTACCTACTTCCGGGGGTTAAAACCACCCCCAAACACTTCAACTCTTGAATTTCTCAACCTTGATCCCGTGCAGGGACTAGTGATGAAAAATCCTACCCAAAAACCTCGATCCATTAGTAGTCCCCGCATGGCAGAAATATTAAGGCTAGAGATTTCGGACATTTAGGGGTAGTTTGAATGTAAAATCTTGAAAAAGGCGTTGTTAGCGTTAAAGGGTAGTTTATACAAATGCAAATACTACCCTCGTATTCTCCCCAATAAAAACGGGGTTGCAATCATATTAGATAGTTATTATTAGTTAATAATACTCTTTATTCACAAAACATTGAAATTTACAGTAATCTACAAGAATAATTAATTAATTAATCCTTAATGACATGGTTAAAAAAATAATAATAGAACAAAAGCACCAAAAGGCTGCGACAATTCAGTCTTATTCAAAGTACAAGTAATAATTTTGGGAAAAGCAAGGAAATTTCAATAATAATAATAATGATAATAATAATAATAATAATTAATAATAATAAATAAACATAATCTAAGATACATTATCACAAAACGTAGTGTTATATTTCAGCGCGATTCGTTAAAAATATAAAACTACCGAACCGAGTACATGGTATCCTTTTTCATCCGGATCCGGTTTCTCTACCTTACTCGAAATCAGTTTCATTTAAAACAAGAATATTTCTTACAAAAATATTAAAACATTCTTTTGATTTGTTCTAGATATGAAAAAAATCTACAATCCCCTTTTTATATACACACAGATACATCGTACGCTTGATAGTAAATTAAAAAACTCCCTCGTTAAGAAACCTGTACTATTATTTATTTCTTCCCAGGAAACGATTAAATTTTGGACGACAATTAAAAATGTTCTTCTTCCATTGGACGAAATTTGTAACAAAGAATACAAAATATTATATTTCCCGTTACTTTTTACTTGTTTGAATGTTTTTGTTTTTTTTTTTACTTATCCTAGCAACTAAAAAAACACGATCACTTTATCCACAAAACATCTAAAGCAAAATTTGACGTAGGTAGGTAATAGTAATAGTAGTATGTAATCATTCAATTTGTAATATGTTAATTCATGTTAGGCGTTTAAACTTTCTTTATATTTATTCATTTATTTATTTATTTATATATACAGTAGTAGTATGTATGTTAAGAAGGACCCTCGAATTGTTATTTGTAGTTTGTACCACTCTTATTTTTTAAACGATAGATTTCTAAACCCGAATCGTTTAAATCAGGTAAAATTTTAACACACCGTTCGTTAAATCGATTAATATCAACGAACTTACCAGCCTTCATTTCATTACAAAACAATAATACAAAATTAGTGAAACGTTTAGAAATATGTAACATGCATCAGGGTAAACTAGAATTTACAATTAACACACATCTCCACATTGAGGATAACGGTTTGTTAGTTATTCTAATAATTACCTCGACCTTGAGATTTTTTATTCTGCTTAGTTGAGTCTCGTTTAACATTTGATACAAATTTATTTATGGGTTTGTCAGTAATGTTGAAAACACCCATGAAAAAAATGAAAATGTTACCATATCAGTCGAGCAAGGCCTTCACAAGTTTTTAAATATACGTTTCACCCCAACACATCTTACACAAACCATAACTATCCTGATTATCAACTTATGTACATACGTACATACATAACGGTATCGTTCTATTTAACGATCAATTAAACAACGCGTTTTACTTCTATAATTCGATCAAGTTTTAAAAATACCACGAGAAAATACTACAACAATAATAAATTCAAGTCACCTGTCAATCAATGATCTCGTTTACTTCTTGATCGAATCTCAACGATCGATTAAATATTCCAACAAGTGACCATATCGGTTTTTTCTTACCGTCGTGTGCGTTGCTTTGACTTACCGTTACCGGCAACGGTCGTCTCTGAATGATTTTCTCCCCCCAAATACAGAGTGTATTATATACGTATATACAGCGTCCGTTTCAATCAAACTAACGCTTCGTTAATCGTTATATGCATGAACTTAATAAGTGGGGATTAAATAAGTTCGGAATCTAAATCGATTTATGTTCATAGTGTTATAGGACACACCCTGTATATACAGCTGTTACCGGTGCTGGTGCTGAAGTGGCAATAGCAAGCGCATTTATGATTTTACGTATTAATTTTTATAATTTCCATTACTTTTGATGGTGCACCCTTAATACATACATCCTGTATGCGTGTAGTATAACCAGGTTATAACGATTACTATTTTTCAGGGAAGATCGCTGCTTTATCTGGAAACTAATCAACCTGAATGTTTACTGATTGCATTGTGTTAGCAGAGTAACAGTAAGAATTGTGAAAATGACAGCAACGATATGACATATAAAGTGATAGCAACAGTAAGAAATATAAAAAAATGAACAAATTCATTCTCCACCTGAAAAAGTGTCAGGTAAGTAGTCACTATACTGAAGTTTCAGAATAGTAGGCACTAAGTTCTTAGAAATATTACGGACTTAAAGTAAACACATTGTTGCCAGCTTTTAATTCTTGGTGTTTTATCATTTTGTATTTTTATCATTCACATGCAGGTAAATGGTTGTAGGATAAAAAATACTGTGTTTTATTTGTTGAGTAATTTTTCTGCTATAATAATTTCACAACATCGATATTTAATAGCAAAAGATGTAGAATTTCAATGAGGTTCGGTCCCTTAAAATATAATATATGGCAACATTACAGCAGTGTCAACAAGTACAAAGGATAAGCAGATCCAACTTGTAAGGTAAAGTAAGATGGATATATATCGAGCATGCTGCCAGTCCGTCCAAGGCAGCTCCGTATTCAGTGGCGTATCGTTCATGCTATTTTCGTGAGGGGCTGCAATATAACATTTATCGCTCCTTTAAATCCTTAATATTTTATTTTTATGTTTATATTTGCTGAATTATTGAAGCATCACAAAAATTAAAAAACGCATGAAAATGAATGAAAAAGAATTCGCGGCAGTGGAATAACCTGAACAAAAAGAAAAGTTGTTTGTTTTGGGCTGTTATTGGATGTCGATCGGGACTTGTATATTTTTCTCTTTCTGTTTTCTGGTTGTCAGAAAAGAAAAATTAATATTACCGGGGGAAGAAGATTCTCGACTCTCGGGAACAACAAAATTTTGAATATTTCATATTGTTCATAGACAATCTGTGAAGTAATTAAGAAATACAAGCTAGAAAAAATCAATATCTTACTAATTTGTTAATAATTAGTTATTAGTTAATTATTTGGTAAAATAATAATACAATAATGATTCCTGTTTTGGGAATGAACTGAGTTCCAGGATACAGAAAAAGTTTAACTATAAGAAATTTACGGAATTACCATCCCGGAAAAACCCATACCCGGTCGACAATAAAGTGCATAATTAGTGGGGATAGCTTGGTTGCTTTAAGGGTCGCTCATCAGATTTCCTGTCTGAATCTTATTTCTCAGTTCTCACTGTGGTGTAAACGGGAAAGAAGCAAGCTTCTTTGAGTGCCGAAGTGAAATACTGTTTAAATTTAAAGTTGTGAGCAATATGGAAGGCGAGAGCAGCCAAAGTAAACGTCGTCGTACGAATTTATCTACAGGAGAAAAAACTATTATATACAACGTGTATTGTGGACTCCGTGAAAGGAATCAAAGTATGTTGGTAAACGATGTAGTTGCTTTGTGTAGTGATTTAACCAAAGTGTCAACTAGGAGTGTACACCGAATCTTGAAAACTTTCAAAGAGTCCAAAGGCGGAACAGAAAAGGTAGCTGAAAATATTGAAACAAGGGGGAGAAAACGCATTGACATTGATGATGACATAAAATACGCCGTTCGGAGAAAATTTCATTCGTTCTTTTTCCGAAATGAAATTCCAACATTAAAAGCAATCGCTGCCGAAATCAATTCGGATGACGCAATGCCGAAAATATCGCGACGTGTCTTATTGCGGACATTAAGACAAATGAACATAAGGCATATGAAAAGGCAGAGAAAAAGTCTTCTTATAGAAAGAGAAGAAATAATTTTGTGGCGGAGAAATTATTTACAAAAAATTCGAGAGTATCGTCGTGAAGGGAAGAAAATATATTTCTTAGACGAAACTTGGCTGAATCAAGGTCATACTGTTTCGAAAATTTGGCAAGATTTGGAAATAACAAGCCGTCGACAAGCTTTTTTTGAAGGTTTTTCCACAGGACTAAAAGCGCCAGCGGGCAAGGGGCGGAGGCTCATAATAACTCACATAGGTAGTGATTCGGGTTTTTTGGAAAACGGATTGCTACTTTTCGAATCGAAGAAAACTAGTGACTACCATGAGGAAATGGATGCGGAAAAATTCGAAAGCTGGTTTTTAAAAATTTTACCAAGCCTTGAGCCAAATTCGGTCGTGGTAATGGACAATGCTTCCTACCATAGTCGACGATTGGAGCCATCGCCAACAACTGCATGGCGAAAAGGTGACATCATTAACTGGCTGGCTCAAAGAAATATACCATTTGATGACAACATGTTAAAAGTGCAACTATTAAACATCGCAAGGGCACAAATACCTCATTTTAAGAGATATGCTGTCGACGAATTGGCTCGCGAGTGCAACATCATTGTACACCGCCTCCCTCCTTACCACTGTGAACTGAATCCTATAGAACTTATTTGGGCTCAAATAAAAAACCAAGTGGCGAAACAAAACGTGACCTTCAAGATGGATGAAGTGAAACGCCTGCTAGCTACTGCAATAGGAGATGTGACGGCTGAAACATGGAGAAACTGCATCCGACATACTACAAAAGAAGAAGACAGAATGTGGGATCTAGACACAATAGTTGATGTTTCGGTTGAGCCATTAATTATCAACTTGAACGATAACGGTGATCGGGATAGTTGTCCATCATCCGACGATTTTTCTTCTGACGATGACTAAGGTACTATTTTTTTCCTATTTTCTTTGCTATTTTTATTTTTGCTATATGCTATATTATTTACTATATGCTATATTATTTGGAAGTTTACAATTATATTTCTCAATAAATTCATTATTGTCTGAACCTATTTTGATATTTTGCGTCCGCCACTGAATGCTCCAACTGAGCGCTTATACGTCACGACCACTTCCGAGAACTTAGTGCCTACTATTCTGAAACTTCAGTATAGCACTATACCTTATTTAATAACTAGGAGGAGTAAATTTAAATAAACCGCCAAAAAAAGATGCTTCTCATTGGTCAATTCATAGGCAAAATTACACCCAGCAAAACTTGTACAGGAAATTGAATCTATGCAACGCTCAACACTACATATACGCTTGTTTTTTTATTGTTGTGTCATTATTGTTTACAATGTCAGCGTCGAATGTGACACATCAGTTTTATAATCAGTTATTTTCAAAACCTTATAAGTTGTTCTAAATAAGTTCTTTAAAAGTTATTTCAAAACCAAATAAGTTCTTTTTGAAGCCCATTCAGTTCTTTTTAGAGAACAGACATCCTTTTCAGAATTTTGAAATTATTTTTGGCTTTCCATTTTCATCCTGCAAACGGTTTCAAGTGCCATTATGGATAATCCTACATCAAGTACAAGTGAGAGGATGTCTCCTCCAAAGAAACGGGAAGAAAAGAATGTCACCTACAAGATTTTGGAGAAACTACTCTATATGCGTACTTCACCCATAATTGAAGAACATATTCCAATCGAACAAGGTGCGGATTTAGACCAAACAGGGACTGCTGTATGTGATAAAGTTAGTTTCAACAACACACTTTGAATCTGGTCCTACAAAAACTGAAAAATGCTGTTTATAATACCGTTTGAAAAAATTGACTTATCCACAAATTATATAAATTATTAAATGTAAAATAAAAACTTTATCTACGATGTTATGTGTCATATAATACATACATAATAATATATTATTTATATGTTACATTAAATTTGTCACATAAGTATTGCCTAAAATAAAGTACTTTCAATCAATTTAATATGAATGTTAATAATTATTATCCTTAATATTCTTCGAAATATCTATAAATTATTCAATTTCATTCTATTTATATTCAGAAAATCATTCAGCACTATAATACTGATATATTATGCAAATCACAATGATTTGTGATACTGCTGTAGAGTCTCTCCTGAAAAGTAGATTTCCTACACCGAAAACAAGTCCTATCTTCCTTATTAATAATTATTGTTTCAATTCAAATTTGCCGCCAAAAAAAATCTGGTGATTTAATCTGGTGACTTTTAGTGGTGTAAATGATACTTTGCAGTTTACTCCTCCTAGTTATTAAATGAGATATAGAAAGTTCGATTATGATTCATTGTTGTTTCTCTATGAGAGCTGTGAATAATTATCATTCTCGGGATTGTTTAGAATTGTTCTTTAACTATAAAGAGAGAGAAACAAAAGAAGTTTAAGTAGGATTGCTTCCCCCAAAACTAGCAGAAGACTAAAAAGAACCTGATTCTTATTGACTCGACAGACCAAAATCTGGTTGCAGTCTAAAGGAGTAAACTCTGAAAGCAAATCAGGACTAGGGACTAAAGCTAGCATCTGACGATGCTCTATCAAGTTTACTTTGGACAGCAGGGACCTCGATATCGAAGCACCAGAAAGGCTCACGTCAGCACATAATTATGTATTCTCCTCCTTACCTCAAACGTTAAGAAAACTTAACAAAGAGAGAACAGAACATAAAATTAATTAATTTGTTCGTTATAACCGGATTATACACCTCCCTCCCCCCCTCCCAAACAAAACCACTTGTTCATACACCAATCAATTTCTCTGAAGACTTAAACTAAACATAAGCGCGTCTCCGACCCCCGAAGAAGAAGAAGAAGAAGAAGTATTGTTATTACACCACCGACTCTAGTCCTGCTGCTGCGTTATGTGCACCTCGTCCGACTCATCCTGGACCTTATCCTCTTTGTCTTTGGCCAGGGTCGTGTTCTGGTTGGCTTGATCGTTCTCGTGCTCGACGAACTCGTCCAGCAGGCACGGCCACGCCTCGTTGTCGTCGTACGAGCTCAGGTCGGAGCCGACCGTCTCGGCAAAGTTCAGGAACATGTTCCAGGTGTCCCGCTGGATCGAGCGGATGTCCTCCCTGAACTCCAGGAACGCCAGCCACCTGCGCAAGTTGTTTTATTAGGTTCGCTTTTCACTTACTAGACCAATAATAACTCACCTCTGAAGAATCGGGGGTTCCCTCACGGTGAAGACGAGCTGCCACAGCGAGATCGCCATGTCCCTCGGAAGGCAGCGCTGCGACGCTTCCAGCCCGAACCTGAACGTCCACCTGTAGAGATCTTTGAATTGCTCGGCGCTGGATTCGACCTCGGCCACGAGTTCCGGCAGCCGGGAATTGATCGACTTGACCGAGTCGGCTCGGATAGATTTGAGGCCCTCGATGAACTCCTGACGGGTGAACCTGCACATCTGCTCGGCGTTCATCTAAAAAGAGGAGAAATAGAAACGTCGATTTGGTTTGTTTAGGCCGGACGAATGGGCTCACCTTCCAGGCCAACACGAGCACCCGGAAGTCTTCCGGCTGCACTCCGAGGTCCTTGCAGAGCTGCACGATCCCCTCGGCGCCAATGACATCTTCGCCGGCTTCACGATACTGGTCGTAGAGCGCCTGGAGTCGGGCGTCGGACAACCGAGTTTCCGTCTGACCCATGGCGGGTCCACGAGACCAGCGGTGAGCGTAGAAACGGTGAGTGACGGGCGCTAACTGAACGCCCGGATCCGATGAGAGCGGCTGGAGATGGTTGCCGTTGGAGAGACAGGCCGTGGGCGGGGAGTGTGACGGTGCAGGGTAGAGACGCGCCTCTGGCATCTCTATAAACGGGGAGAAAAGATTTACTCCCATTCTTAAGACTGCCATTAATATCTCAAGGGTTTGAAACTAAATAAAGAAGCCTCACATATCTGATAAAAATTAATTTTTGTTCAAACTTTGAATGAATCAAACAAATTTTTCACAGAGTTCCACAAGGTAACATTAAGGGATCTTTCTTATTTATGCTAAGTTTCAGGAGCTCTAGATTTCTGTCTGAAACAGCTGGATTGAGTTCAACACTGATCCTGATTTACCTAAATGTCAAAATTTTGCATTTACTTGATTTTACTAATGTTACAATCAGCATAAGGTGGTTGGCAACATTGTCTAAAAAATGTTGACAATTGACGGTCCTACTAGTCCCGAATAAAACAATAACGGAATATCAACAATACGAACCTTCCTTATCGACTCGGGTGCTGTTTTCCAGGCCCGCTGAATTTGGTGCCTTGAAACATACAAAACAGTTGCCCATTGGAGGGGCTCAACCACGGCCTCAATGCTGATTCGCTCGTGGGCCGCTCTCTCATTTCCTAGTTTGGCTTTTTCATAAATCTACAATATGATCCGACAATTAACAGACCCCTCACAAATTGATAATAATGCTACAACTAGGTACCTTAATAAATCCGCTCCTTCCTAATGGTGCTAAGGGCCACTGCAAACTACGACGAACGATATCCGAAATTTATCAAAAATTAGTCGATTTCATAGAATGTGGATACATTTTCGACGTCTGTGTTGGTGTTGGTGTTATTTTTGGACTTGTTGTGATGGTGCTAGTGCTGGTGCAGGTGCTGGAGCTGAGTTGGTTACCTCTTCGCAGGAAATTATCGTTTATGGTGCGAAAATTGAGTAAAGTGATCGTCGTGGAATGGGTTTTCATGAATGAGAGGTACGGGTGGTAAGCAATATTTTGTTAATCTCTTGCGAAAATAATTTTATTTATGTTTTGCTTCCTCAACAAAAGTTCATTTAACTTGACTTTGGATAAGATTTGACAGGACTGGACTTGTTTGATGGACAACAGCTGATGCAACGGTACTCTAATGTACACTCAAAACCTTAATCATTATTTTATTTCTGCTTAATTTACAAAGATTTATACCTATATCTATACCTATATTATATCTATAAACGTAAAATATCTCGCTCTATTTTAATAAAACAAATCTGATTTTTATGTATTTTTTAATTTGGTAAAATAAAATTTAAAAGTAATTTTTGTTTATAGAAGAGTCTGAGTTCTTATTAAGTTTAGTTGAAATGACAGATGACAGCTTTATTTCATATGTCAAAAATAAATGAAAGCATTGAAGTTTTTTGTTGGTGTTGGTAGAGTCCCTAAACGTTATCTTTAACTATTACGTTTCGGGTATGCAAATTCATATACTTAAAAGTTCGGACATCATAAGCCGTTTTCTTGTGATGTGAATTTTCGAATAATACGAATCATGATTTAATAAAAATGTGATCCGTATGATTGGATAACAAATCTTATATCGAATAGAACAAAATATGATTCAGCGTGGTAAAGAGATTATGGACCACGAATACCACGGTCATAAAAGTAGCTATAGGAGATTGATCACATTTCAAAAGGACAAGTTACTTTGAATCTGGATTAGAAATACCGTTTTTATTGCAAAATTGGGACCAAAAGAATACTACTATATTGTATGTATTTTATTACAATATTGTTGTTAAGAAATTAATTTTATTAAACATAGCTATAAAAGCAATCTTTTGATTGGAGGAAATGTTTCTTAGGTCAATAATTTTTTTTCAATCAAGAATGCTTTCCAATAAAATAACCCAGTACAGAATTTGTGAAATTTTGTCAATGTATAGGTAATATTAAATCGGATTTTTTTTTTAACATGATAGCCTTGATATTTGAATAGAACAAAAATGAATTATTGATTGTTGCAAATTAATTTTTATATTAATTGAAATTCAATATGGCGTCCATAAAAATAATTAAACTTGAACTAATTGACGGTTTTTTTTTTGTGAGATTGATGCAAAGTGGCAGAATTTCAATTTTTAGTTTTATAAAATGCAAGAGTACCTACCTAGTTATTGGCGAATGAAAATTCTGTCATTTTTATTCTCTATGCCACTTCGGTATAATATCTAGTAACTAACCCAAAATCGGTTCTGAAAAAACAAAATATTTCCTCAAATTTTACTCGATTCAACAGACTTCATATCTCTGACGATTTCCAAAATCCGTAAGTACGCCCCTGTAATCCTGGGCATTCAGCTGTACACCCACCAGTCCCACCCCACCACATAGATGTATACACACATATTGACAGGATCTTGTATTACTGGTTGCATATTGTGAACGATTACCTAAGCTGGATTAAAATATTCAAACATTTACTTTTAAATTAAACTTCACGATCGATGTAAATTTTTTCATGGTATTATTCATACTAGCTTCGTTATTGGTGTACTTATACAACAGTGAAGACGTTTAAATTTGTTAATACCCCCCTCCCCTGACCTTAAATTTTTAACCGAATGAGATGGAACTGTAGAAGCCAAAAAATGAAAGGAAGAAAAAGAAGAAGTAAAAACTCAATCAAATAAAATAGATTTTACTTTTTGATGTAAAACTAATCTGTCAAATGTCAAAGATGACGTTGCCGTCGTTGTCAATTTCAATTTTCTGAATGGCATATGGGATATGGGGATGTGCAACCTCATTTGAAAGCTATTTCAATTATTATCCGCACAAAAGTTAGGTTAGTTATCAATTTTGATAGTCTTTGCATTAGTGAGGCCGTTTGAAACCGCCACCAATCGTTAAGTGTTGATTAGAATGAGATAGATATATGGTTAAAAAAAACTAAAAAATGTAACGAATTTTACTCCATTTTGACATGAAACAGATTCTTCAAATGTCAAAGATGACGTTATAGTCGCTGTCAACTTCAAAATTATGAGGGGCATGGGGGTCGTGTGGACCTCATTTTAAAGGTAGGTATTTCATTTATCTACCCAAAGTTATATCAGTTTTCAATTTTGATAATTTTTTTGTCTGCGACGTTTATATAGGTCCCTCCAGCCTCTTCACATTAATGAGCCGACTAGTAAAATATTAAACCTAACATAATTTTTGTATCCATAATTATTAAAAAACTTTTAAAATTAATAATGCTTTCTGAACGACACACTTACTCCAACGGTATGGTGAAGACAGAGACATCGATGTTTCAATGGTTATTTCCATCTCATCAGTCTGTCACATCACCACCACTAGAGAAGTGTGCCGATCAGAAAGAAAATCAAAAGCTTTAAGCAAAATGATTTGTCATTTACTGAGATTCGCAAGGTAATTGGTTTTTCAGTGAACTGTCAGCGTTGGTAGTGAAAAATTGCAGATTTCTCTGGGAGAATCTCTGATTGACACATTGAAAGTTGTACTTTTCAGTCATCAGATGGCATTTGCCATGCAAGTCACTATGTTTCCGACAAATCATTTTGCTTAAAGCTTTTGATTTTCTTTCTGATCGGCACACTTCTCTAGTGGTGGTGATGTGACAGACTGATGAGATGGAAATAACCATTGAAACATCGATGTCTCTGTCTTCACCATACCGTTGGAGTAAGTGTGTCGTTCAGAAAGCATTATTGTTTTTTAAACAATCGGATTGCTGTAATTGATATAATAATTTATTATTATTCAATTTGTTTCATTTTAAAATTAGTTATACCGTATCATATACAGTGTGTCTGCTTAAGTTTGGAACCATATGGAAAACTTTTTTATTGTTGGTTTTGTGAAAAAATGTATTCTTTATAAAAAGTTGTGCATGGTCCAAAACTTACAATGCCATCAGATATCGATTTTTTTTAAGCCGTATACGAGGTTCGTCAAAAAATATCAATTTAACGCAAGAGTAAAGTACCTATATTTTCGACAATATCAAAAATTGTTATTCAAAAAAGTTGATCAGAATTACAAATAACATTCAAATATGCAGTAGCATGTAGTTGCTTAGCCGATAAGCAACAACATAAAAGCTAAACCGCTGCTGATAAACCCTATTTCTTTGATAAAACAAATATTTGATGAATTGCATATTTGAATGTCATTTGCAGTGCTGATCAACTTTTTTAAATAACAATTTTTGATATTGTCAAAAATAAAGGTACTTTACTCTTGCGTTAAATTTTTATTTTTTGACACACCTCGTATACGGCTCGAAAAAATCGATATCTGATGGTTGCATTGTAAGTTTTGGACCATGCACAACTTTTTATAAAGAATATATTTTTTCACAAAACCAACAATAAAAAAGTTTTCCATATGGTTCCAACTTAAGCAGACACACTGTATACGACCCCCCCCCCCCTTGCTCATGCCCCCAAAGTTTTGAAGTTAACAGCGACTGCAACGTCATCGCTAATTAATGAAATTTGATTTAATTTTTGTTTCAAAGTTTTATCTCATTCAGTTAAAAATTTAAGATCGGGGGGGGGGGGACTATAATCGTCTCCACTATAATTATATTGTAACGAAAAACCACTGAAGATATGGCATGTTGTTTACATTCTCTGATAAAGTCAGCTTATTCATATACCTAAAAGGCGGATATTCCAGATATGACATGACAGCTTAAGTCATGTGTTCTGCTTTCTGGGCGGTATTCTTATAAAGAATGCCAGAATATTTCCGCGTATGCTCGAAAGAGTGTATGCTGAGTCTAGTCTAGAGGTATCCTAAGACACCAGCGAAGTTTCCAGAACTGTAGAGATTCATATGTCCGGCGTGTAAATAATATACGCCGGACATGGCGTTGCAGTATAGCTACAATTTAGTTTAGATTATTCGAAGTTATTTGAGATTGGAGTAGCACAGAGTGAAGGATAAGAAGGGTGTGTTCAGTGATTGTGACAGTATAACAGAAATGGTCTGTAGAAGTGGAGTGTAGTATTAGAGCATAGTTGTGTTTAGTAGTGCCAGTGTGTAAAGAAGAAGAACTGCTATTATTTGAACTTGGAGGTTATTGTTATCATTATTGTGACTGATTTAAATTAAGACTAATAATAATTGTAAGCAAAATAATTTGAAACAATTAAAAGGAAACGTTTCAATATATTGGATGAAAATTATAGAAAATATAGAAACCTGTAATAATTATGACATTTATGCGCAGGTAAGAGCATTGCTGCGTTTAGTATCATGAATAATTTGTAGCGCGGGAAAATTAAATACTTCAGCGCTCTAATTTGTTATTAGGGCGAAAGGAGCGAGCGATTACGGAGAATTATTCATTTAATAATTTATTCCCACAACAGAACTAAAAACTACCATTTTTACTATATCTTGACTACATCGGTAAATGGGGTTACTTATTGTTCAAATGTTTCTCATAATGTTTAAAAATGCAGAAAGTGAAGGTGCTATTACTGGAGCTATTAATAAATCATTAAGACCATAGCACTAGAAATAACTAACACAAAATTATTGTAACAGTGGTTAGTGAAAGGGAATTCAACTAAGGTGTCATTTAATTAAAGTACAAATAAGCATTTGAACCATTTTATTTCAAGGTATAAATATTTCGAATATATTTTGCTCACCATCTTCAGAGCAAAAATTGTTACTTATTGGTGGTAGTTCGCTGGTGCTAGAGTGTTAGTGAGATTAGAAAATTTCATATATCTATTAGGCAGAATCAGATATTCAGTGTAAATAGTAATTGGACGTCCCAGTCCCACTAATTTATCCAAATGGGACACTTTAACACCAACACCGACGATAAGAAGTAATAATAAAGTAATCCGAGTCCGAGAGTGATCCAATCCACCTGACGAGAAGGTGACCCACATATTTGGTGCACCCATCGAAGAGACACACACACGGCGGCTGTAGTAGGCCCATGTACTTATTCACAGTGTGTGCCAGCTTTCTATACACCTGGGGCTCTGCAAGAAGCAGGTGATCGCCGCTCATTCGACCGGTTATTTCTTACGACTTCTTAGTCTTAGTGCAAGACAGCTCTTCGAGGTGCACACACCGACACCACTCTCCTCGTCACGTTATTATTGGTACGCGCGGCGCTCGTCCGACAGCTCTTTCGAACTCGGTGCATGGTCGCTGATCTCCTCTGTGGATCCCCCGCGTGGAAAATGCGGCAGATTTGAATATTTTGTGTGTGGTGAATTATTATCGTCGACGAGATTGTGGATTGTTTTGTGCTGATGTGTTGGATTGTGATTTATTGAGACATGTTGCAACCTAGGAAATTGGTGGTCCTCTTTATTGGGAGTATATTAATATGTGCGGATTTTGTTAAAGGTAAGGATTTTGATTCTTTTTTTTCAATGTTAGAATTTTTTGCGTCATGCTAAAGAGACGCGTGCCATATTTATATTTAATGTTATAATTAGAACCGGTAATATCAGGATAAGAAAATTGTTTAAAATCTCTTTAAGGGTGTCAAAATTTTTAATCCAGAAAAAATGCGTTCTAAATATTGGACATTTAAATATTTTCTTATTTTCCTTCATCTAGCAACCCCCCTTTCAAAATACGCACCAGCCAGCTTACCTGCCAAAGCTCTTTTTGTTTTGGCCTTAACTTGAGCCCTTTAGTAGGTACATTTAGCCAATAACCAATAAACCGACCTGCGTGGTTAATAATTTTAGAATCCAGATGTTGCAATAAGTCTTGTTAACATAAAATTTCACCCACAAGAAATTATCTCCAAAATAGGTAGGTGGTCCAAGCCACCGATACCGACGAGGATGACAAAAAATTAATCTATTTGCTCAGATATAAGGATCTTGAACCGCAGCTAGTTCTAGTCTAACCAAACAATCGTTAATTGGTGATAATTATCCATCAGATCCGGCAAAAGATCTCCGATATTCAGGGCATAGAGTGCCCGGAGCCCCTCCTGCATCGACAAGCGACGACAAGTGGATCCTCGGGTCAAAATTTGCATCGGCAGCCAGTTTTAAGAGTCGATACGAGATTTCACTCATTCCGGTGGCATTTTACAGCAGCGTGTGTTGACTTTTAAAGAAGTTCGATGTTTGTCTGCTAAATTTGCTCTTTCTATTCATCAAGGACAATTATTCTTGACCGCTGACCAGGATTCGTGATTTTTTTCTTTTGCTTCTGCAAACAATAAACAAGGACGATCGATGTTGTCATGTTTTATTGTTGAAGTTTCTTTATTAGACATCCAAGCTGCAATTCTCTAAAGTTTGGAACAATCAGACCTAAATCAGATGCCCAATGGAGATTTAATTTGCTTGAGGCGCATAAATATTGAGAAAGTATGCGGAAGAGATTGTTCTGTTTTCCTAATCGTGCATGTAACCCACACGTAATTCGCAATAGCAACCAAGAGGATTTATCAAATTTTTCATCACTTCTATCTTTGATAAACAAGAAATCGTATTTTTGGCGCCCGAGCCAATAAAGCACACTTGACTCAAGCTGGCTTCATTAGTGGAGAAGGATTAAATTAAAACTGACCGGGATCTTCATAAGTATCTTGTCTTGAACAAAATTCCTTCTCCACTGAAGCTAATAATAATTAAGGTACCTTGTGTGTTATTGTTATTAGCAACTCAGTCCCCGTGCGCAGTTGCAACAGTAAATATTTCTTCTTATCATAGACCATTAATAAAACAGCTTATTTCTTCAAAACTGCGCGTATAACCTAAAAGCCCTGCCGTGCGCAGTTTCTGCGCGCGCAATAGGACTAATCATGTCATATATTGCATTTTTAACATTCAAGAAGAAGAAGAAGAAGAAAAATTGCATCATTGTGACGCTTGATTGATAATAAGACCAATGAAAGCTTCAATTAAGTGTCCTTAATACAATTTTATACTCAATTATCTTGATTAATAATAATTGTAAGAAGTTGTTAAACGAAATCAAAGAATCATCTACCTACTGGTACGGTTTCCCGTACGGTTTTTACCGCTCATTACCTTTCCTAACATCACCTGTGGTGTTAATGATTGCATTCAATCACTCCATTATTATAACATATCGGTATAATAATAACAGGAACAGTTGTTGTAAATAAATAATAATAATAATAGCTATAATGGTTCTATTGAGATTTCCAATTATAATCTTCGATCTTCGAGTGAGGGCTTCTTGGTTTATTTAAGTAAAAATGCACATGCGCAAGTAATTAATTGCTAGGTAACTTTTTTAACCTCCATTAACGCTCACTGATTACCATTATCATTACCAGGCCAATTTTTTTTTTCTGGGGAAAGATTTTTTTCAATTTCAAATAGACCTGACCTGAGATACTTATCCCCCTCTAGTGGAAAGCGATATCAAACAATTACTATAAAAAGTCCTCTTTATTATCATAGGTCCGATGTAAACATTTTCGAACGCTCGCTGTAAATAATTGAAACATCAAGCAAGCACATTCGTTCACACAGAAACGCTAGCTGCGTTGCCAGATGCATAAAATGTCACCAACTTTTATTAGAGAGATGTTTATTAGGGATAATAATAATAATTCGAGATACCTTTTAGATTTTTTACATGATTAATAACAGAGCGACGAAATGATCTTCGGCTTTTATTGTTGCTCACAGCAGCGCAGACTCATTGGCCATTGCAGGAAATTGTAGGAAACTTTTAGAGACGGATGCACCGATCTGACAACACTGTATTAAAATAGGAAATGGTGTTTGTGTGCCCTAACGTTACCGGACGACTCGTCTTGAATTGCAATCAAGTTTCCTGTTATACCTAGCAGGATTCATAGGAAATTGATTGTTAAAAGGTCAGGCCGGAAAACTCAGACGACCGTATGTGGAATGTGCAAAATATAATTTGCACATCTGCACACCTCCATGCGTTTTTAATATTAGTGTTCCAGTGGCATCGGTTTAGAGTCTGGGCCGCCATTAAGAGGCAAAAACTTGCTTTTATGACACGAGACTTTTTGACATTTTGATTGTATTCGTGATGCATATACAGGGTGTACCAGCTCGATTTAGACAACGGTAAGGGCCGTGTAGGTCTCGTCAAGACGAAACGTTTTTTATTTGAAGTTTTTGGATTTGGACCTTCGTTGCAGAAATATGGCCGACTTCCGGTTTTTAGTTTTTTTGGCTCCAGTCTCGGCATTTTTAGGTTCTCGCCCAAACTGAAACTAGTTTTGGAAACTCCTTAGCTTCAGTTACAACTTTCATATTAAAGTCAAGGTTCTATCTCTGTTGGATTCAAAATCTTAATTTTTCAATTTGATTCAATTTGAATTGATTGAAAGACTTAAAATTTAAAGTCTTGGGCATGTCGCCATTTTGAATCCAACAGAGATAGAACCTTGACTTTAATATGAAAGTTGTAACTGAAGCTAAGGAGTTTCCAAAACTAGTTTCAGTTTGGGCGAGAACCTAAAAATGCCGAAACTGAAGTCAAAAAACTAAAAACGGGAAGTCGGCCATATTTCCGCAACGAAGGTCCAAATCCAAAAACTTCAAATAAAAAAACGTTTCGTCTTGACGAGACCTACACGACGGCCCTTACCGTTGTCTAAATCGAGCTGGTACACCCTGTATATTATTAGTCAACCATCGACAAGCTTTTGAAATTTCAATTTATAGTTCCCTATTATAGCAACAATTAATAATACATAAAAATAGTGAAAATAGTGAAAAAAATAGTTTCTTTCTTAATTAATAATAGTTTTGAGGTTATGACGTTAGTGCCTGGATCCGCCGTTAACAGGCCATAGCCTGATTTCAACCACTAACTTTAAAGTAGTATAAAGTTCCAGGAATGATCGTATATTGAATAAACGATTGAAGTGTTGATTGAGGCATGCGTCCGCCATTAACAGGCCAAAGCGGTAGCGTTCAATAAGTTTTCTATTTGAGTTCAGATATCGAATTAAAATTCGTGTGGACTCAATTGGAAGGGCTCATAACATGGAAGAATGATGCGGAATTATTTTAAAAAGAGCAGAGGTGATTAAATCAATGCACTATCGGGAGACAGCGGTGTTATAAAATGTCGAAGAACGGTATCTGCGAGTAGCTGGACAATTTAATAGCACCAGCACTAGCACTAGATAACTACTCATTAGACTTATTACAATATTTAGCGGCTGCTTGCTCAAAGAGACGTCTAATCAAACACCTGTTCCATCTTCGCTCTTCACTTTGGCGCTGGGATCTTCAGTTAATTGACTAGTGTTAACTGTTTCATTGTCATCGGTTACAATGGGGAATTCTTTGGACACAAATGTTAGCAGACCTAAGCCTAACTCTAATTTGAATTTTTTTAGTATTATTTTTTAGAGTTATTTTTTTAATATTTTTTTATTAGTAGTTATATAAATGGTATAATTAAGAAATAATAGTACTTTTTATAACTTGACAAAAAACTTGTAGAATTTTTAAATTGATTATTTTTTAATGAAAATGCTAATTATGTGTTTAATAAAGATAACTGTTTGAAAAAGATGGTGTCAACCTAAATTAAATAATGAGATTTCCAATTTCATAACCAGGTGAGCAAAAGCCCCCGGCTCATTTTCACTTTAATTGAACATCTTAGGAAGTTCTTCTTCTGATTTGCTCCCAAATTACGGTACAGGATATTGGCGATTAACGTTTCCTTGGAACGGTTAAAGGATATTGTAAATTGTGAATTTTATATTAGACGACTTGGATCTAATTAATAATAATTATTCATAAAATATTTACACCCATACGAAATATTTTTTGCTAGGCACACTTTTGTTTCCTTTTTGTCTTTAATGGCGTTGATTGATCTGCTCTGAAAGAAAACTTTCCATAATCTCTTAAGATAAGAAACAAACCCTTAAAACTGATACACTCTAAAGTAAGTACACTGTTTTTCTTAGAAAAATGGTGTTCCTCAGGAGTCAATGTCGTGGCCCGCAACAATTTCCACATTATTATGTTTTTATAAAGCAATACCATTTTTCCATATATGTGCCATAAGACGTATATAACTTCTTATAGAAGCTATGAGAAATTGAAATGGCGTCTCTAAAGAATTATTGATGTCTTGGTCAATCAGTTTTTACGAATGACGTTTTTATCAAGCAAACGATCAAACATTTTCCGATCAAACCGATTAAACACTTTGTTGCAAAATGACTTTTTGGAGGGTTTTACAGGTACCTGTAACGTTTTCATAATTCATAAAGCTACCTAATTAACTGCAAGTGTTCCAGTTAAAAAAAAAGAAACATAAATTTATGAGATTAAATAAAGGATTGCATATTGGGAAAACGTAGATTGAGAGACATAAATTAAATATTACAATTGCGCAAGCGCATCAAAAGAACCTAGAAGAACAAACACCCAGAAGATTTAATATTTAACCTGATATACCTACCTATGATGTTAAATCCAGCATAATTATAATAAAATTATACTTTCCATATATTTTACAATTAGATTTTCCCACCTTGCAACTTATTATATTATTCCCATTTTTCACAATTTACTCATCGAGAGAATTTTGCATTCATCAAAGTCATCAAACTGCTTCAACAACAAAGGAGTGAATATAATATTCCTAACGATCCCATTGTTTCTGCCAAGTAATTCTCTCGGACATTATAGTAATCTGGAGTAAAGCTGAAGTAATTTAGGAAGATGGTAAGGTGCAATCTTCGTTCGTCCATATGCAATATTAACGGTAGGTACGTAATAATAATAATAATACCACCATGAGCATTATTTGATGTAACGTAACACTAACACTAACGCAATACCTCATAATCAAATGAAGATGATTATTACTTTATGCGACTACTCACACTAACTATCATTTGTTTATTGCTAGGTAGGTTAGTACGTAAATACAATAATAACTGACCAGTAGAATATGCTCTTACTGTATATAATGTATAGGTATATTGTGTATATAATGTCAATGTTAGCTCTATCAACCAAGTATGTAATGATATGAACCTCTTTGATATAAATGTACTTATCTAATCTTGAATATTATTAACATAAAATTGACCCTTGAGGTATCCTCATTAAAATTGTCCTTTTTTATTTCTTCTCTATATTTATAATATTTTTTGAAATACCCTTAAATTGTTGCGGCCAAGATATCGTCCCTTGAGGTATTCCAATAAAATTTTTCCGGCCATAAAGAGTTAATTTCTTCAGAACATGACATATGACTCATCAGTTAGATATAGGTATATCTCATCACAATCAAGCTAACATTATTATTTTTATTTTGTTTTTAATTTATTTTGATTAATAAATCTATAATGTGCTGTTAATAAAAAATTATTTACATAAAATAACAAGAAAATCCTGTTTTATTATTTAGTATTTCATGGCGTTTCGCAGACAATAATTCCATAAAACTTATGATGCAAATCGCGACACAGTAACATGGATACCGGCATTTAGGGATTAGTGAGAATCTTAGCAGGCTATGAAACTGTTTATGCCAGCGCTATTGTTTCAGCGACTACTATAGATTCTCACAATTATCCTGCGTGCAGCTCCAAGAATATTAACGTCAAATAATTTTACCTATGTGGTCATAAAATTAATAAGTGCACTTAAAATTATTATTCTTACCCTCTTTTTAGAATAAATAGTTTTTACTGTTGAATATTTATTCTTGACACTGCATTAATTAAAACCTGTTTATAAATGTCATTTTATGAATACATTCAACAAAATACAGTTTAGGGACTCTAATTAATTGAATTAAGAAATAATCTTCTTTTTACTATTGACGGCTTGAGTCTAAATTATTTACCCTGTTGCAAAATCTGCTGTCGTAGTGACATGCGCAGTAAAATTTAAATATCCCGGACCCTTGTAAGAAACATTAATATTAATTATTATTATGAGCCAGCTTTTTTTATGTCATATCCGACCAGTTACGCGCATTCTAGATCAGACTTTTCCTAGAGTTTATACTTACTATGAAACAACATGCGTGAAGTTAACAGTAATAGTAATTCACGGAAATGTTTGGGAATGCTCGGTGACGTGAACTGAAACTGTTAATAAAAACTAGCAAATGTTAGAAAGATGTCACGATTAGACCCGATACATAAAAATACAATTAGAGGTAATAAGATGGTCAAGGTACCGAAACGTTTTATTTTAATATACCTACTCTAGATCGGTCTGTATAGCGAAACTCAGGTAGTAGAACTTATCTACACTTCTAGCACAATTAGATACTGTAATCACATAATAAAGTATGATAATAATATAGTGCGTTATGATAAAAATAACGCACATAATTAATCATTCATTTATATGACGCGTATGACGTTTCTATGGAGGTCGTAGAATTGTGATGAACAAAGATTAACTTTTAACATTTTCAGCTGCGCAGAAACAGGCGCAGAACGCAGTATTTAACTTCAACTGTGGTTATATTCGTTATATTTTTATTGGAAAGATTCTATTTTCCTTCCCTTGGGTCGCACAGGGTCATAGCAAAGTGTGCGCTTTTTATTCAAATGGCGTCATGGCTTGGCTTAATCAGTAGTCTTATAAAAACCTATCACGTATTTCTTTTAAAATCTGTCTTAGGTCGATTTTGCCCTAGAAATGGCTTGTCTGTTCACGTGGTCCTGAAGTTTGACTTTTTGAGGTCGTTTTCAGGCACTGACCTGCGATCGCCATCAATTGAATTGAACTAAATCATATTTAGGTTTCCGTCGAGCTCGAGCCGCCTGTCGGTAGTTTTATTTTTATCGCTAAAAATTCTGCTTTTACTGTAATCAATATTTTACAGTGAAATTGAAAACCCTGCAACAGTCTAATTCTTGTTTATCTGGAACCCTAGCCGGTTTCCCCGACCACTGACGTCATCACTGACGGCGTCCTTCTTGGAGTTCTTGGTTCTACGGAAAACCAAATCTATCGCATTTTAGATTTTAGTCTTATGGGTTGGCTTGGCAGCACTGCCTTCATCTTAATTTTTTGAGGTTACGTGAGAATTTCGATTTAAGTGAAGTGTAATTCAGATCTGATTACTGTGAAATGTGAATAAGGGATTTTGTATTGTGCCTTAAAATAAACGTTTGAGAGTGTATCAATAAGGAAAGGAAAGAATTAACATCATGAGCTTAATTACTATTACTAATAAAGTAAACAATAAACAGAGTAGTGGTCAACAACCTCAACAGAAAATGATTATCAAAACGGAAGCTGTAGAAGAAGACAGTACGTTTGATTACGACTTCCCGCTCGCATCCCCAAAGTTGAAATCTGAAGATGACCATTCAAGCTGCGATCCGTCCTCTGAATTAAACAGTTTGGAGAATAACTCTTCATCTTTTCTGGTAATAAAGATAGAACCTGAAGACTCATCACCAGGACCAGATGACCTTCATCAAGTGCAGGGAGCACAAAATTTGACACTAAAAGAAGAGGTTGACATCGAACAACATAAACCGGGCTGGGAGCTGATTAAGGGAAGTAGCAGTAATGTTGGAATGTATAAGGATGGACCCGTTTGGTGTGAGTCTGTTCAAGAAAATGAGTCACGTTCTTCTGAAAGGACCAGGGAAGAACAAGCGAAGTATAACTGTGCCCATTGTTTGTATAAAACAAATAATAGATTTGCTTTTATCAGGCATTATAAGTGTAAACATTCCAAAAATGCTAAAGTGTTCAAATGTCAGGAATGTTCATATGAAACCAAAGAGAGAGGTAATTTGAATCAACATTATAATCATAAACATTCAAAAGATCCAGAAGTATTCAAATGTCAGGAATGTTCATATGAAACCAATGAGAGAGGTAATTTTAATAAACATTATAATCGTAAACATTCAAAAGATCCAGAAGTATTCAAATGTCAGGAATGTTCATTTGAAACCAAACAGAGAGGTAATTTGAATCAACATTATAATCGTAAACATTCACCAGAAGCACACATGTACGAATGTCAGGGATGTTCGTATGAAACGAGAATAAAATATGATTTGACTAGACATTACACAATAAAACATTCCAAAGATGCTAAAGTGTTCAAATGTCAGGAATGTTCATATAAAACCAAACAGAGAGGTAATTTTAATCGACATTTTAACAATAAACATTCATAAGATCCAGAAGTATTCAAATGTCAGGAATGTTCATAATGAAACCAATGAGAGAGGTAATTTGAATAAACATTATAATCGTAAACATTCAAAAGATCCAGAAGTGTACAAATGTCAGAAGTGCTCATATGAAACAAACTGTAAAAGTAATTTGAGGAAACATCATAAACATAAACATTCAGAAGATACGGAAGTGTACAGATGTGACAAATGCTCATTACAAACACGATTTAAAAGTAATTTGAGCTGACACTTTAAAATTCATTTGAATGGAGAGTGTAAATGTAAATAGGCAAAAGATGTTGATGGGTGTACATGTAACATAAATGTCAGTTTGATACAAAATGTAAAAAGTATTTGGTCCAACATTATAAACGTAAACATAAGGAATTAGTGGAAGTGTATAAATATGCTCAGTGTCATTATGAAACTAAAATGAAAAGAGATTTCGTCAGACATTTAAAGTTCGCTCACTCTGTTCTGTTAGAAAAAGGTAATGTGTGAGTGAGTGAGTGAGTTCTAAAGTGCAACTAATTCGCAGTTCAAGAACATGCAAATGAAAACTTTCTAGATTTATAAATTACTTGGCTTTGCTACTTGCTAAATACTAATTACGTACCCCACCATATATGTTTAATAATTAATGTAACTTGGGATTTTAATATTTATTCTACTAATTTTTTGGTGCCTTTTTCTTATGTTGGCGCCTTTGGTTTGTTTGTTTGGTTGTTTTTTTTAAATTTTGAACCACACCAGCGTACGGGAACATAGTGTTCCTCCTTGCTGGGTAAACAAAAGAAAAATACTGTTTGATATTTGTAACTTTTGTAGAAAATGTGTAAGGATTTCTGTATTATTTTAGTTTATTATTTTTGTTTTGTTATTTATAACTAAATAGAATCGTGATAGTTTTTTTGTGTGGTCTAAATAAATATTAAAAAGAAAAAATATATTAAATAATAATTGATTGTCAAAGGTTCCCGCAGTTCTAACTTAAGTCGCGTTCAATTGCGACTTTCGACTTCTCCAAATTGCTTGTTAAGAAAATACTCCACATCCGAGTTTTCTTGTAAATATTGTAATGTTCTTACTTTTATTGTTTCACAAATTAAAAGTCTTACAGAATTATTGCCTATTCTTTATTTTAATTCAGTCACAATCACAAGATAAGACTAATAGCGTGTTCCGATTTGAGGTAAATTTTACCACTTAATTTTGATGTTCGTTAAATTTACCGCTCGGCATTTCGGAATGCTGCTGTCAAACAGTGGCAGTAAATTAAAATAATAAAACCTGATAGTCATTCCTTTATTAATTTGTTATTACCATATATTTAATACTACTATATTGCTAGTCGCGGTCTAGATATGAAGGGAAATACCAGGGTGCAGACATATATTTCTATCTTTAGCTGGTCCAATGTACCTCGAGTCATACGCGCATGTCCGAGAATTGAACACGCGTACAGGTCGACACATCTAAGGTGGCCGCTGAGCGGCGCAGATCGAGAAGCGAGAGGTTTTTGGAAAGAAAGCGACATATTCAAACCACGCCTGTGGTCGGTACACTGACTATCAAAGCTCTTGACTAAAAATGAATTTTCTATAATTAATGTTAAAATACGGAATTTTATTACTTTAGTAACGACTTTTGTATCACGACTTTGCCCAGAAAGTATTTTATTTTTAATATTATGAAGATGCGGTCGCCATAATTCACAACTCACGAGCACGAGGTTAAGCTCAATATTTTTGAACCACGGTGCACTATTTGAATAGAGAAATGCTGGGTTGTAAAGTTGACAGTCCGGTCCGATTTTACATTTAAATAAAACCAAAAAGATAACAAAATTATTATTGAACGCTCCCTTCGCTAGTCCACATTGACTTGACGAGTACTGACATATTTTAATAAATAAGCGGATTGGAGAAGACGGCGATTTAAATTATTTGATTGGCTTACTGAATTAATGACTCAAAAACACCTCTATTAATGAATTTATAAAAAATACGTTTTTTATATGCTGATAAGATAAGACAGTAGCGAAATTAAATGATCTTGTCTGCTGCTTTTGAGTTTTTGGTAATTTCAATTGACTTTGCATAAAGTATACCTGTCTTCTTGGATAGTAAAATACGTTAAATCTGACCAACTTGAAAATTAAGCCACTCCCAAAGGCTACTGCGCCACTGGCCACCTTACGTGTGTCAAGCTGTACAAGCCATCAGATTCGACCACCCGACTCGGGACGCTTGCGCACAACAGGTCGAGGTACTCTAAAAAACAGATAGAAATAGTAGTTTGCTGTCCCACTGTGTCGGTGACACGTCCACTTGGGCGCTAGCGATATAGAAGTATTAAATATTTGGTTTTACTCACTCATTACAATCATTTTACATTATAGCCGTGCGTATGTGACTCGTGATACCAAAACGTGTCAAACCGCATATAGTCTGTACACTGAGTGTTGTCTGTTGTGATAACTAAGGATACATCATCTCGTTATGTTTCTTACTCCTTCTATTGCATTATGTTATATTGCATATTAGTTAAATTGGGACGTGTATTGTCAGAAATACGTTTGAATCGTCAGCAATTCTAAAAAGATGAGCGAGAGTGAGACGGAAGTACGACTCGCGTCTTGATACGCTTAGATTGATACGATAAAATTGTCGTCCAGCTGATCGGCTACTGTCAGTGACAGTGACAGCGCTAAATATACTAATGAGGTTTGTTATTTGAAACGTTTTTAATACGAAATTATCAGAATTACCTGTGATATTGTATGATGTGATAAACTACGAGTAACTTATTAATTGCGTGAATGCCTAAAAATCTATTGCCTTGTTTTTCTAACGTTTAAAAAAAACGGACTGGATATATTCTCGCAACGAACTAAAAAAAAAATTACACAAAATGCCTGGGAAACGATTGAACTCCCTATATAGGACGTGGTCTTGTGTGGTTAAATTTCCGGGATATTTACTGCAGGAAAAGAAAACGGAGGTGTTATGCTTTCTTTTAAACGCCAACCAGCAGGTAGGTGACATGCTATTTCTAATCATAATTATAACAATTCACACGCCACTGACACGAACTGCGATACCACACCTGGTTCGACTTAGAAATAAGTGTATGAATCAAATCGAATTAAATGAAATTATTTAGCCAGAATCAGTGTGGCATGACAATGGACAACACTCAGTGGACAGAGCATAGTGTGCGTATTGAAAAATTATAAATTATTTAAAAATGGCGTTTTGTTTATCTGACGTGATTATTTTTCAAGTACAAAATGACTTTCATATCACATCTTCCTATTCTTCGTTAAAGAAAATAAACAAAAAAACGCAGCGCAGGGGTATGAATAGTTAATAAACTGCGCAACGGGAACTGAGCGTGAATTCTCATTTCACGGGCCTTTTTTGTTTGTTTCACTTTTTTTAAAAATTTGATTTTTTTTTATACTTGTTAGAAAACATCTGACAAATGTCATATGCTTGTGATAGATATGATATGACAAATGACATTTAATTAACAGTACAATTATTAGAACTGCTTTCTTTCGCTCTCAGTTGCTTTGGATCATGATCCTGAAAGTTGTGTGATCACGATCACTAAAAAATTGATAAAGTCGAATTATTAAAACAAAATAATAATAAACAATAATAATAATTATTGTTAATATTTTTATTTGTTCATAATAAAAATAGCACGAAATGGATATGGTAGTTACACCCACAATACACGCATATACACGGTATGTCAATAGATTGTGACTGCCCAGGCTTCGTTCCGATCTTCTGACGTCACGCGGATGAAAGACTTCACATAAGATTGCTCATATCTTTTTTATTGTCAGAAATAAATAAATAATTTTTTGTAAGCTTGCATAAGTCGGCAACAGCTATCCATTCGATATTTTAAAAATTTTCATGGCCAACTAAATTTTATAGTCAACTTTTGTTTTTCTTATACCCGCCATATTGTTTTTTTTATCTCGTTTGGTCTCGTTTCCTTTATAGTGAGTGTGCTCTAAATAAAGGAGATCGGTACCTAAAGAGTGAAGTAAAGGTACCGGAGGCGGCGAAGGTATAGTGAACACGAGTGTAGCATTTTTATTTTTTTTATAAATAATGCTACTTGTAATTCAAATGATTTCAGATAAATAAACAATCTTAATTTCATAGACATTTCCACAAACAGGCATTAGGCATCGAGTTAGTCATTTTACTACCTTTTTTGTATGCAATTCTATAGACGCTGCACCGGCTCATTAGATATCAAATATCCTTATCAACACGGGTGGTAGGAGAGAAGGTGACCCGGCTTGACTGCGGCAGAGCGATGTAGGTTTAGCATCAATACCTACCTACCGAATAATTTATAATTATTACTTTTAATTATCTGAGGTAATTTACATGGACTTGTGTGAATTCCGATTATTGAACAGATAATAGGTAGTTGAGATCTATTTTACTGATTGTTTGTCACCATTTAAGGATAAATAGGAAACCCTCTGTCAATAGAGGTAAGCGATGTCTCTCTTCTAAAAATAAAATTTAATATATTTAATTTATCTCGCTGTTGTATTTCAAGTGGTCAATTTTTCTTATGTTTACGATTTTGTACTATTTCAGGGTTTCTTTTTTTTCCATTTCGTTTTGTTCTTCTTGTTCTTTATGTTTATCCATGGAATCGGTGTTCAATAAGTCAATGGGTGTATTATGGATGTTCGAACAATTGCGTTATGGGTTGTGTCATACGATGGATATTATGGAGTTGTGGATTTTGGAAAGTCAGTGTGAAGGACGAACAACCCTCCTGTACAGAATAGTATGAGTTAATAAGAAGTCAAACCTCGCCATTCCATCCCTGGACGCTACGGATAGGAGAAGGTCGTTTATTTTTATTATTATTATTGTTTTTTTATCGATGAAGGAAAGATTGTAATAGAGTGACGAAGTGGAGATTTTGAAAAATTAATAGAGTAGAGTCATATTAGATTATATAGGTATTTTGTCAGTTGTAAAATCATTACATATCTGTTAGCCCAAAAACAGCTGTTTTTTAGGGACAATAATACCATTTTTTTTATAATAATTCAATTTTCTAATTCAGATAATCAAACATTTTTTTATGTAAATATTATTATCCGGAAGTACTCGTTTACTTTCAATAATTATTCATTTATTCATTTATTTAAAAAATGTCAATAAAGTAAACCATTTTTTTTTGGGAATACGTTTAGTTTTTTCTTTTGCTTCCAACAGGTGAATAGATTTCCTATGAAATCCGGTTTCTGAGTTTTCCATAAAAACTCGGTGGCGCTCAACAGAATTAACCATCAAATTTTTTTTTATGCAGCAACCCATTACCTATAATGCCGCCGGCGAACAGCTGCCGTAAGCTTTTGTAGACAAATATGTCACACGACTACATTCACCTAGATTCCCGTCGTAACGCAACCACCACCTGGCGGAGTCGGTTCCCGAGCGTGATACCCGCGTGGCGGAAGGGGGCCCGATGAAGCGACCTCGTGAATTTAATCAATATACTTTGTATTAATCAAAATTTATAGAAACGTCACATTACTTATTTATACAGTTTATAATAATTTTCCTAAATCTTTAATGTCAATATAAGTACCACAGTACTACTGGTTCTGGTACTAGTACCGATAAGTCGAGGAATTCTTTAGTCTTGCGTAATAGCGTAACGCTTATTAAAAGTACATTAAGATTTCTTTAATCAATTAAAACTTCTCAAAATTAAAAATTAATTCCTTACATATAAGTACAATAACAGACATGTGGTACTTCTCATGTACCAAAGTTAATAATTATGTTAAACAAACGGTTATATGTTCAAGGCTGTCTTTTATTATGGGACAATGGCTAACATTCTTCTATGGAATGTCCATATCGTTTGCAGTTAATGGAATGCTATTTATATTAAAAATAGATTGCAAAACTTGTCTGAATCGATTAGTTTTATAATAATAAATAATCAACCGTGCAGAATATTTAGATACAAATTGATCATAATCAAAAAGCCCCCCTTCAATCTAATCGAAAAAATTAAATCTTTTACAATAGCCAGCTTAGCAATAAACGATGTAGATCGTATATGGTAGATCGTATCCGAGAATCGAGAATACACACACCCGAGAAAAAGTGCACTTGCTCTGATGAAAGGTCTTCTAATCGAGACGAAGAAGGGGGCCCAAAAAGTTTTAGAGGAGTATTGGGCAGCATTTCAAACAAAAACAGTGTAGGAGGCAACTTGGACTACTATAATTTCGATAAGCCTGACTACGATGGCTCTCCCTTATACCTACATAGCTCTAGACACCACCACTCGTTCTCGAACACGCGCAGAACGCAAAACCATTCTGGTATTTAGTAGAAATGTCATCAGTTACACTGGCCTGGAAATATGTCATTCCTGTCATTTCACTAGTAGAACTATCGTGAAGGTGACATATAATAAGACGTCTGAGTCATAATAAATGTTGTGGAAGGTAAACAAATACGAATCCAGAATATTTCTAGTGTTCCTCGTTTCTTCGCTATAATATTCTAGTTAAGTTGACATCGAAGGAAATAACTAATATGCATGAGAGAGGTTTTTCTGTAGCAAAAATTTGGAAAAAAATAGCGCCCTCCTCCAACCTGGAAAGAACTAATCGCTTAGCGGGCACAAAAATCATATCAACAATGGTTAACGTAACATAACCTACCTATCTTATGTCTTTCAGGTCCTTTTCAGTTTCATTGATCAGATCTGGATGATATATGAAACTGCTGCTCTTCTCACGATAGTTCACGCTCTCGCGTTCAGCTCTACAACCCTTCCTGTTCTGCTAGGATTGATATGAAAAAGTAAATTAAATAATAATTTGTGGTCTTTGCAGAGGTGACCATATCTAATACTACTATATTGCTAGTAGGGGTCTGGAGATGGACGGAATCATCACGGTGCAGACGTATATGGTATATGGGTCCATCTTTCTCTCACAAGTACTTTGAGTCCTACGCGCTTGTCCGAGAATTAAACACGCCTACAAGCGCGCAGTAGATTATTCAGATTCGATATACCATACCATTCCATCCAGTTTTGTGATGCTTGCGCAAAACGGGTCAAGTACTCTTAAAACGGATAGTCCCATTCAACCCGTGACACTTCCACTTATGGGCGCTAACAATATAAAAGTATTGGATATATGAATTTATCCATGGCAGCCTTGATTGCCAGGATGTTAGTTAGTTCCTGCCAGGTTGGAGAAGGGCGCTGTTCTGTTGCCAATTTTAGGGTACCTGCATTACCGACACTGACGCTAATACAAACAGGTACCCTAGACAATTTATTCATTTACAATGACCCCTCTTGTGCATAATAATTGATTCTCCCTGGTTGACACTCTCTCTTTCACTACTAGAAATGACAGTGCATATTAAAAAAATGGTAATATTCATTTAAGCGAAAAAATTGTATCACAAACGACATGCGCTCGATTACTGCACTGGAATGAAAGTAAAGTAAGTGAAACTCCTATTCGAAGAAATTAATTAATTATTATTCCACTTCTACACTTCTCTAATTAGTTTTAGCGACTTATTAACGACACAAACGTCAGTATTCTAAAAAGAAATAATCACAGTCTTCTGCACACTTAATTAAACCCGTTTAACTTAACACCTGTTGACTAAGAATTAATTATACAGGGTGTAAAAGGCTACTTTAGCTTTAAGTTGTAGCGTGTGCAATCGTCACGTGATGCTTTACTGCTGGGGCTTTGGTTTTTCCTTAATCTGAAGACGCGGTTTTATCCTCCAAGGAAACTTCTACTCCAGTTTCTGCACGACCGTAGCAGTAAATCGAAGAATAATTCCAGAGTAATGCTACAGAGCGCTTGCAGCCATTCTTCTTCTTCTTACAAACTGGATGGTTTTGAATTTAATCAATATTAGAGAGACCTGTCAATAAATTTTATTTTGCATAACCAAGTAATGATTTTCATCCGTTTTAATCATAAATCTTCAACCATTTCTGAGTGGTTTTATAAGACAATTTACGTCAGTTACGATTTTCACAGTTATCAAGGAATCGCGACGAGAGAGCAACAGGTGTTGTTGACATCGTGTAATTTATATCTCTTCAGATAAGTAGTGTGTTTACCGCTGCAGCAAAAAACTGCTTTACCTAATTTTATTGCTGAAGTAACTGTGATTGAACGTCTCCATCAATAAAACTACCGATAAAATTTATTTATTTAGATTTATCCATCGCTCTTTTTGTACCTCGAAAAAGTAAAAACTCCTCAGCAATTCAAGACCACCAAAGCAGTACCAGTTCTAGTATTACTACTGGCTTAGCACTGGCACGAGTACCAGTACCAGAAAAACACGAAAATCTCCGACGACCCACTTATTACGAGTACACCAGAACCAGAACCATGCCCAGTTACACAAGAGCCCACGAAAAATCGATGATCTCTAATAGATCTCGATCTCAGACCCGATCCACATCCGGCTGTTCGTCCAAATTCAATCGGGTATCGGGCATCGCATATTAAGGTTAATGGACGTCGTAGCTCAACAACTCTCGGCTTGGTATGGTTTTACTATATAGAATCGCAGGAGGCTGCGGGCAGGTGAAAGTACGGCCGTGATTATCGAGGAGGCCGCGCAAGAGATGAAAGTTCACACAGATTATTATTTGATCTCACACTCGGTATGATGCTATTATTGTGAAACGAGACGAGCGTTTCCTGATGGGAATGAATCTGGGAAATATTTTTTGAAATTGGCGCTTTTAAAAACGATGTCGCTTTGAGATTTAATACGTTCGTTTCTTATGCTAATTTTTTATGTTTTAATGGTGACGTAATAATATATTATGAATGGGTCTTGACAATAAAAATATTGCAAAGTGCGTACTTACGATCGTTGCTGCGTCCTGGCGAATCAACGATGATAATGCGAGATTGTCCTGCTGACTCTTCCCTACCGCGAGTCTATTGCGAACCTCTGATGCGATATTAAGGGATGAGGGATGGAAATATAGACAGTGGACATGAATGGGATAAATTAAGATGTAACGTAAATTAAACGACGTCATTTTATGACATTGCAAGGAACATGTAACGCACAGATCAAAGGCAATTAAAGCCATAGTAAAGACGTGACAATGACGTAAAATATACGTAATTTGAGACGTAAAAAAGACGTGTTTTTTATAAAGCCTACCATGGTTCATGTGTATTTGACGTTAAATTCACGTTACTTACGTCATAAAATGAAATCAAATTACGTTTTTTTGTCGTCACAAATTGGTTGTCTTTAATTACTTGAATTTTTGTGCCTTTCTATTTTTGGAATTTTTTACAACTTTAAATTGGATACTAAAACGACGTGTTTTTGACGTCACTTATAGGTAACTGACGCCAGAGACCAATTTTTACCAAAAGATGACGTAATAATCACGTCGTGTCTTTTGTCTCTTGTACCCTGGGTTTTATTTATAAATGAAAACTTTAAAGATACAAAAAATTCTTTGAACGACACAGCCTCGGGAGATCTGGTGCTGGTGATGGCAGAGATCTACGTTTCGCTGTAATATTTGCTCGTCAGTCTAGCTGTCATATCAACCAACATCAGAAGAGGAGTGGGTGTACAGATCTTTTACGATTGCATTGCTAATAAGTAGGTGGCACATAACATGTACCTAAGTTTGATTTATTACCGCTTCTCAAAGAATCCGCAAGTTATAATAAATTGATGAAGAAATTGGCAAATAACAATAATTACGTCGCCAAAGTTTGTCAAACAATTGCTCGACAGTTCCCATTTCAAAGCGTAGGAAACAATTGGAGCCTTCCTCCCCCTCGCTTACTCCCACTCAAAAAGTTGAACAATAAAAAAAATAATAATTCACTTACCTTAACCCCGAAAGGAAGGAGGTGGCTATTGACAGATCTCAATGTGACTAGGCAAATTTGTAACATTAGCCACATTGGCCTGTCGAGTGGAACATATCAAATTTGGAATGCCCCACCCAAATATTCTAAATGTCGAAACAAAAATAAACTTTAAATTTTGAAAAGTGATCGTCTAAATTTCCAAAGTATCAAATCAAAACCAAACTTAATCAAAATGTTCGTTGTGATTATCCAGCCCGGGACAGATAAATGTGGCCTTCCTCTGGAAAATCCAGCATTCACCGAACCAGACTGGACCCGTAGTAACTCCTAACAATTTTACAAACAATAACAAAAAGATGATAAACCTCACCAAAATATACCAGAATATATCACCTTATTCTTGATGTTATTCCACTTATTGAATAAATGATTTAAAAGAACATGAGGAGGGTTGATTCTCAAAACTCTAAAATTGTTGAATTTTAATACAAAGATTTATTAAAATCAATTTCATCATCAGTACAATAGACTGGCAATCACCAATAGATCTTACATATCAACAATCAATTTAATAATTAAAATCAGTAATCCTGACTCAAATATTCAAACATAAATATTACCTTATTACCAATGATATCAAACTTACATGATTAAAATTCAAGATAGGTACCTATATCATTTCAATAGTTCAGATAAAAATTTCCAAAGCTCAAATTCTATTAAACAATTTCTAAACTATAACACATAGGTATGATTCTGAATAGAACTCGGAGTTAGATCAGAGATTATTTATCAAAAATTTAAATTTATCTTAAGCAAAAGTTTCAATATAAAAATCGGTATCTACCTACAAAATCTGAAATTTAAAATTTAATTTGCAAAATGATCATCTCTAACTCAAAATCCTAAACACACACGAGAAATTTAATAAATTATTTTTACACATAACCATTACATTAGTCACTTGTTGACCACAATAAAAGTTCATAACATATTACCACAAATCAGTTTCACTTAGAAAGTCATAGGTGATGAAATCAATTAAACACTGTACTTGAATTTATTTAATTTTCTGGATTGTCGGAAAATAGCAAAAGTTTATTCACTCATAAAGACATACCTTGTTCTTCAAAACTCCATCTCAAAAACTGACGAACTAAGGTTCCTCTAACCTAAGCGCGATGATCAAAGACTAGGCCGGCATGGTTGCTGGAACTGCCTTTGCACTGGTGTTAGCACCCCTTGGTTGGTGCTCCAGGTGCCGGATGAGCTGGACTGCTCCCCCTGCTACCTTGGGATGACCAAATATAAAGCGCTAGAACCTCTGCCTGATGAAACCTTCCATGCCTCCAAACTAAACTCCACCACTCTTCTTTATTTCTCCAAGCTTCTTCAAATATCACCCTTCACACAGGTTAGTATACCTACCTAGGTAGGTACCTACCTAAGCCTCCACATGATCGAATCTTTAGGTAAACTTTCAAGTGAATCAGAAATTTGAAAGTTGGAACTCAAAACTCAGAAACTAGAAGTTCGAAATTAACATTCAGGAATCAAAAGTTAAAACTTAGAAATTCAAAGTTCGAAATCAAAAACTGGAAATCGGAAATTAGTAGTTAAAAAATTGAAACTAGAAGTTGGAATCTAACACTCTAGAACTTGAAGCTCAAAAGTAAATCAAAACTAAAGTTCAAAACTACGTTCAAAACTAAATCCAATAATAAGTAAGTAAGTCCAAAACTTCGTCCAAAACTACATCCCAAAACTACGTTCAAAAACTTAATCTAGTAGTACGTAAGTCCAAAACCACGTCCCAAAACTACGTCCCTTGTCTGTAAAGACAAGAAAGCGAACATTAGTTATAATGACCAAAATTAAATTCAAAAGATTACTCACGTAAGACTGCATCTTTCACGGAAACAACTTCACCATAATAACGTCTATGTGTGCTCACACAAGGGACTAATACTAATTTACGAACTTGTAGACAAGCTACATGATCTCCCGAACTAAGACCCAAAAATGAACCTAACGCGTCCTCTACCCTTACTTATAATTTTTCTGGGGTGACGCTACTCATGCGCCCCAACTACCGTCTAACCGAAAATGTTGACCTACTTTCCACTCCAAATCTCATCGTTGACAGTATGCAACACTTAAAACTCGCACGCGACGGTGTCGGATCTTTCACCATATACGTCAGCACACTCTCGACAGTACGACCAACCTCTCCAGTTCTCCCTCTATTCAAACTTAAACTTCACAATCGTGAATCCGCATATCTCCGAGGCTTGTCGTGTCTCAGAACGAAACGCAAGTTGTTTATGTTTCTTTATGGGTTTCTCGACTATCTTTTCATGTTTTTTTTTAACCCACACCCAAAGAAATAATCTTTTAGGTTTTATCTGGATAACTAATCCGAAATCTAGAGTAGCAAGATGAGAGTGGTCTCATTAGACGTGGAAAATTAATTCGCATAAGATGATATACTTTTCAAACTCTGAAAACCCAGAACCGGGACAGAAAATCGACCAGACATGTTTTCTACGTCTTACTTAAATAACAAAAGCAAGAATTTCTTAATAGCTGCCAGGTGTTCGTTCGTGATCTTTGCCTAATACAGCCTCTTACATCAGCGAAAATGTACAGTCAATCATAACTTTTCTGAACTTTATAAAAATATTCCAAATCGAGAATTAAAATTTTGAAAAAGAAAACGTAGCGTGCAAGGCACGCTGCACACCCCCCCTTGTAAAAAGGAAGGAAAAGTCTCCACAAGAAACTTTTCCGAGAGAGCTCCTCTCGAGTCAACAACTAACAAATCCCAACAAACCGAAAGAAAAGACAGAAAGAACAAGTTTTAAACACTCCATGTTTCAAACCTAAAGCAATATGGGCGAGCCCTGACCTCGGAAACCGCCAGTAGGACTCTGGTTACTAAAACTAGGTTAAACAGGCTCCCAAAAGGAAAACTTGACTGCCGTTATTCGGAAACTAACTCCGCTCTACACATAATTCAATAAAATAAGTTGAGTCTTATGAGAACACAAAGGGACTCAAAAAGACAAAACTCTTATGGTGGCAATATTTGCCTATGTAGCGAAGCTCAAATAATTGGCCCCTGTGGTTGGCATGTCGCAAGACTATACCTCCTACTTCATCAGTCGGGGGCTCCACAACTGACTAAACGGCAGGCCCTTTCCATTTATAAGGCTGGAAATGACATAATGCACCCCTCTAGTACACTACCTTGTAACTAAAGATTTTTCAAAAGAAAGCTAAATATTTTCCCTAACCTCTGGTTGAACAGACTATACCAGAACCAATAACCTCTAACACCGTACTCATCCATAAAATAAAACTAAAACTATGTGAAACAGAGTTCTCCATTGGAGAAACCCCGGCTGTCGTCAATCGATTACTGATTTCGTCCTACACACAAAAATCAAGGAGTTGGGTCTGCATGAACACCTCAAGGAAATTCAGCGACCAAAACTCGTGAATTGGCAATACTGCCAGGATGACGAAACCTTAAAGATTCGGCCCCTATGGTCGGTATGTCGCCAGACAATACCACCTACTTCATCAGCTGGGGGCTAAGCAGCTGACTAGACGACAGGGCAATTCTCCGCTTATGAGGCCGGAAATGCCAAAATACACCCCTCTAGTGCGTTTCCTAGCGACTAGAGATTTAACGTCAAAAGCTAAAAAGGTTTCCTCGATCGTTAGTTAATTAAGAATAACGTCCTAACGACTTTGGAGCGAAATATGATTCCTAACAAAGGAAATCATAGAGAAATCTAAAAGAGCCAAAACTAAATCTCTACATAGAAAAGCCTAAAGAAATTTTAAATCTAAGAGTTCTACTTATACCTCAAACTCCAAGACGTCTAAATCGGGTCAAATGTCAAAATTGTTCATACTCAAAGTATTTTGATCTGGACACTTCCAAATCAAAATTATTCATACCTCAAAATGTCAAAAATCGAAATATCCAAAATGTTCACACTCAGCAATGTCGAAACCGGGATATCTAAACTATCTATACTCAAAAATGTCAAAATCGGGATATCCAAATTATCTATACTCAAAAATGTCAAAATTGTTTTCCAAAAACGTCCAAATTATTCAACAAGATTCAGTCAAGTGGTTATCAAAAACACAAGAATAGATGAAATTCTGAAACTCCAACTCGGATTTTATTTCTCAAAATTCTTTAACGCGAACGCTAAGTATCAGTAGTAAGACAGATTTAATTTTCCAAGATTTCCCTCTACTGAGACCTACGTCACTAAATTTCTCTACTGAACGACTCAAAGTGGTACTGGAACTGTGCGGCCATTCTTACTCAAGAACCCGTCGAGACTTACCCAGACACCTAAACTCAAAGACTCAAAACTATCTCAACTTCAATTCATTACTCTAAAACTTACACAAATGTGTTAGACCTTCAGAATTATTCTACTATGTTGATTAATGTGGAACTCGACGTCAAACTATAGGGAGTAAAGTCCCTACTTTACTTAAAAGAAATTGGAAATAATTTTCCAATTCAAAATTGTCATCAAAGGATAAACATACTATATGGTCCTAAAAAGGACTGTCAGTTTTCACTTTAGACGGGGCAGGGCGGAAAAGGACGAAAAAGGACCCGATTGTCGTTTTCGCTTTAGACGGGGCAGGGCGGAAAAGGGCAAACAAAAGGACCCTAAAGAAGAGATAAAAGATCAAAAGCGAACTTAGATGTATACTGAAAACAGTGAAAAAGAAAAAAGAAAGAAGCGCATAGAAATATATACAAGAAATCAGCCACTGGAACTATTTTCAAAATGGCTGGATACTTTCTCTTTAGGTAACACCAGGGTGGAAAGTACCAAAAATAACCCCAAAGATGTTGTCATTGTCTAAAGAAAATTTTTCAAACGAGAAACCAAATCTCAATCATTGGACCTATGAAGTGGTTTTACTTACCAATGAACCCTATCTCAAAGAATAAAATTTTCAAAAAGAAAATCAAATCTCAACCGTTGGACCTATATGTGGTTTTACCTACCAACGAACTCTATCTCAATTTCAAGGAAATAAAAATTTTCAAAGAGAAAGATCTTTACTCTTAACTGTTACACTACTCAAATGTTCTCAAAAGAGCAAACTTGAAAAGTTCTTACAAATGACGAGACTTCTAAAACTCAAAATTCCTTGTCAAAATCTGTATAGTTAATTTCCAATCATAACTCATTAACCACCCGGTTAATGTTGTTCCGCCAAAATTAAACACCATTAAAGATATTCAAGATAATGTGTCAACTGAAAGAATTCTTAAATTTCAACTAACTGTACTTATTGAATCTCAAACTCTAGCTAAAAATATTGACTCGACTTAACCTTAATCAAAGGAATGGAAAAGATTTTTATCATCAGGAGCTTTTTCTTCAAAATCTCAACCTAAAAATATTATAACTACCTCAATTCTCAACTCTACTCAACGGATCGTTCCTGAAAGTTACTGTTAGGATGATAACAGCTCAGATTTATATTTAGATTATGCCAATTATCAACTCTAACAAAACTCGAAATTTTCAATTAAGAACTCACCTAAATCAACTCAACCCAACGCCTAGTCACGTAGCTCACTTATTTGCATGGGGCTCTAACGCGACCGTTTAAAAATATTTTACAAATTAGTCTGGCCATGACTAAAATGTAACTCAACCTCTACCTCAACAACAATTACTGGTAGGTTAGCTAAATTTATTTAATTTGTACGCTAACATCACCAGTCTCAAATTATTTTAACCTAAGTACCTATAAAAGGATTTTCTCTAAACTCGACTCAACCTCTACGAAAACTCCTGACTCTAAACAACCTTTACTTTTTCTCCAAAACCGTAACTAAACTTACTGAAAAACTTACTATTGACACACTAAACGAATTCTTTCTAAACTCTCAAACTACAAACAAATAGGATGTATACTGCCTTTGCGTGTGAACGGAGCTTTACACTAGGGGCGCCAACTTGAATACAACACAACTAGGTCACCCCTAAAGCGCGCTCTACACTAACACTGACTATTCTGAATCTCAACAAACGGTTTAATATCACTTACGTGAAAATCTCCCAGGATTTTTCCTGACAGATCTGAAAGAACAACAACCTTACCAGTACCTTTAATTTTCTTTATCATAGCCGGGACATATTTCGGAGCTAATTTCTTAGAAAACTTATCGACCGCTTTGGAAAGAACGAAGTTTTTCTTCCACACTTTATCACCTTCTTGATAATTAACCTCTCGCCTACGAAGGTTATACCTCTTAACATTTTTCTCAAAAGATTTTCTAATTTTCTCCTGGATTTGGGGATAAAGTTTAGGAACTTTGCTCACTTCGGACTGCCATTTAAGTCGATTGGAAAAATCGACGGGGTCAAAAGAACTATAATCAACATCCTTATAAAAACTACCATTCACTGGTGTATACCGTCCAAAAATCAAAAAAGAGGGTGAGTACCCTGTGGACTCATGTACCGAGGTATTAATTGCCTGAGCAATCTCGAAAATATGTTCGTCCCACGTTCGGTGATCGTCATCTTTAATATATGACGCTATAGCACTACCCAAAACTTTATTCACCCTTTCGGTTGGATTAACCTGGGGGTGGTAACTTGGATTATACCAGATCTTAGGAATCTGGTACTTCTTCATTAATTCTTTGAATTCTCTAGACCTGAACTGACTACCATTATCACAACACACGACCTCTGGAGTTCCATAAACCAAAAAGATTTCTCTCTCCAAAATTTTCACAACCTTGGCCGAAGTAGCCTTAGGAAGGGGTTTTACTATAACAAATCGGGTGAAAGAATCAGTAATAACTAACAATTGGGTATTTCCTGATTTAGATCTTGGGAAAGGTCCCATAAAATCTAACGAAATAGACTGAAACGGAAAATCGACTTTACGTTGAATACCTCCTAAACCAGCTGGAGATTGATTTGTGGATTTGTGTGCACCACAAGTCTCACATGATCTAACATAACGTCTCACTGACTCCTTTACTCCTGGCCAATAATAATTTTCCAAAATTCTTGCCAACGTCTTTGAAATACCTAAATGAGCTGAAGTCGGATGATCATGACACTCAACAAAAACCTCTTTCCTATTCTCAGTTGGAACTACTATTTTCCAGTCTGAAAAATTAGACTGGATGTCGTGTTTTGGCCTAATATGTTTATACAAAATATTATCCTTAACGTCAAAATCTGGAAACTTCGCTGGGTTACAGCGGACTTTATTAATCATCTCAACATACCAGGTATCTGGCGTAAAGGATTTAACATTAATCAAAGAAATATGTCTGGACAGAAAATCAGCCATTACCAAATTCTTACCGGGACGATGAACAACCTTGAACTTAAATCCACTCAACCTGACTGTCCATCTAGCAATTCTGCCGACTGGATCTTTAATTTTATACAGCCATTGTAGGCTGGCATGGTCAGTAACAACTGTAAATTCTGTGCCTTCGACATAACACCTAAATTTTTCAATACCAAAAATAACTCCAAGACATTCCTTTTCTGTAACCGTGTAATTTTTCTTCTCAGTCTTGAGAAGCTTTCTAGAAGCATAAGCTATAGGGTGCTCAAAATCATCCTTAACTTGATATAAAATTGCCCCCACCCCTACGTCACTTGCATCCGTCTGAATGAAGAAAGGTAGATTGGGATCCGGTTTGACTAAAATGGGAGCTGAAACCAACAATTCCTTAAGACTTTGGAAAGCCTCTTCGGCTTCCTCCGTCCAAATAACTGGAGTGTGCTTCTTACGACCCTTAATAAGCGATGTAATTGGCTCAGACACGGTGGAAAAATTAGGGATGAACTTTCGATACCATTGGAGGATTCCAATTACTCTCCTAACTTCAGTGGTAGTTTTAGGTGATGGCATATCAACAATAGCCTGAACTTTTCCTGGATCGGTCCTTAGACCTTTCCTATCTACCACATAACCCAAAAACGATAACGAATCTCTACAGAACTTACACTTATCCAGGTTGATCTTCAACCCGGCTTTAGTGAGAATTTCCAACACTTCAGCAAGAAGGGCAATGTGTTCCTCGAATGAATTGGACACACAAATAATGTCATCCAAATAGGTAAAAACTCGATCTTCAAACTTGGTACCCCTAAATAGGTGGTCCATTAACCGTTGTTGCGTCTGCGCCGCATTACACAACCCAAAAGGCATAACCTTAAACTGAAAAAGACCTCGACCATGAACTTGAAACGCCGTTTTGGGCTTGGAGGTTTCCTCCAAGGGAATATTCCAAAACGCCTTTGTTAAATCAATCGAAGATAGATAAGTAGATCCAGCTACTTTACTCAAAATACTATCTACCAACGGTAGTGGGTAGGAATCCTTAACAGTCAACTCATTTATCTTACGACCATCAAAACACATACGGTAGGTACCGTCACTTTTTGGAACCATCAAAACAGGACTTGACCAAGCTGAATTACTTTCCTCTATAACTCCATCTCTTAACATTGAATCTACTTCCTGATGTAAAAATTTGGTGATAGCAGGAGACAGAGGGTACTGCCTCTGCTTCACGGGTCTAGCTGAACCTGTATCTATGAAATGTGTAATTTCACTCGTACGACCGGGAGCTTTCGAAGCAAGTAATTCGTACTGCTTTATTACCTTATCTAAAATCAACTGTTGTTCCTCTGACAACTCCTCAAGATAAGTACCTAAATTTGGAGTCTCTCCTGTAATCTCATTAATGTCGAAAACTTGATTTTTAAAATCGATAGCCAACTCAACCTGCTTGCAAAAATCAGAACCTAAAATAACAGCGTGGGATATAGTAGGGATAATTGTAAATTCTAACTCAATCAACCTATCCTCAAAACAAATAGGCAAAACTGCAGTACCTAGAACTGTTTGTGGCTGTCCATTTGCTACAGTCACTCGCGGTAATTTATCTTTAACTATTCGATTGGGTTCCAACAGTTCCCAAATCGACTCAGTTCCTGCACCTAAGATGGAAATATTTGCCCCAGTGTCAACTAGAGCTAGAATCTCAAAACCCTCTAACTCAATAGAGATATACGGCCTATTATCTGCATCTTTACTCTCAAAAACTGGACTAATCTGCTTAGAAAGGTTCGAGTTCACCTGTCTCGATTCTAACGTCTCTTCGGAATCGCACCTGATTCTGGACCTGGTTGGCGTCTTCGAAACTCGAGGGAAGTCGCGCCAAAATCTTCTCTCGCTGACTCGTTTTTTGAATCTGCCTTAGAACTTTCTTTACCTAAATTCGACTCCCGAGTTTCTGGACAATCCACCACCTTCTTAGCGTCCTTGGACTCAACTGCTTCCTGAATATCTTTCCCTGAATGATGACATCGGGGACAAGAAGGCGCTATTGCTCCTTTCAAACCGCACGAAAAACAAAATTTCTCAAGTGGATGTGGACAAAAATTAAATGAATGACCCGCCTGGTCACAATTCCAACAGGAAAAAGAGCTGACTGGGGGTCGGTCTGACTTATTCATCGACTGATTTGGGGCATTCGCAAATCTTCGGGGAGGAAGAGGTGGACGAGGGGTCTCTACTTTAACCTTTGGGATTTCCTTCGCTTCCCTAACCGTCGTTCCCACAGGGGCTGCCTGGGGTCGACCTACACGGACCTTACCCTCTACTCCACTCATTATCACCGAGTTCTTCGCGATCTGCCTGCATAGACATTCTAACTGCTCATAGGAAACCAGATCAATCAAACATAACTTCGAATTCAAATCGGGTAGGAGGTTTCTCCTAACTATCTTCAACTGTTCCGGAATAGAAATTGGATTTAAAAGGTGTGAAAACTTCATCCTTAAATTCGCAATAAACGTAACGACATTTTCATTATTCCTTTGCCTAAAGGAGCGAATCTCCTCTAGGAGTTCTTCATCGTAATTTGGAGGGATGAAAGTATTACCAATCCTTGCCTCCAAGTCTCGCCAAGACCTCAACTGATACTTAATGCTTCGGAACCATGAGAGAGCTGGTTCCTTAAATAAATCGACTGCACTATTAAAAACTGTATCAAGGGGGACTCCCCTAGCTTGACTAAGTTCACGCACCCTTTCTAAAAATTTTATAACTTCAATTCCCTTTTCCTTACCAGTAAAACATAATCCCCATTTATACACCGGGATGACCTTATCTATAGGCGCTACTAACTGGATGGATGGAACTTGAGAATTGAGACTAAACTGTGAGAAAGTGGGTGATGGATTTCTCACTGGGGGTACAAAACTGCTCGAATGTGCCTGATTATCATAATCAAAGGGTACCTGGTCACAATCTAAAAACGGATTGGTGTTATGGCTTCTTAAGCCTAACCTTCTTAACGATAGATCTTCTGGAAGATTCGAAGGGACTCTCGAAACCGTGTGGAGATTACCTTCATGAGTAGTTGAAGCATTATGACATGATAACCTATCAAATGCTTGATCTAAAAGAGAAGCCTGCGATCTTGGTGGGATTTCTGTTCTTGAACTGACTACCTCACCGACAATCTTTTTCTTAAAATCGTCTCTCAATCGTAGAGCATCTGCTCTAACCTGATCTCGACTAGCAGTCTGGATATCGGAAGTGACCTTCATCCTATCTATTCTTCCTAACAAATGAGCTAACCTCGAAGAAAATCTCCTAGCTACATTAGACTGAGGGGAAATAATTACCTCATCGTGTAATATTTCAGTCATATCCAAAATAGAATCCAAAACTTGACTCAAATCCTCATTAAAATCGAAAGGAGAGATAGTCACAGTGACTCCTCCATTTATTCTCAAAAGTTGACTTAATTGGGTCCGCCTATAATTTCCGTTCCAATGTGGAACTTCTCCCCTTAATAAAATTTCATACTTAATCTCATCTACCTTGAGATCAACGACCTCAAAACCGACTGTAGTATTTTCCTCAATAAAATCCATTTTCACTATTTATCTCAAAAGAATTTTTACCTCAAAATTCTCAAACAAGACTTTTCAACCAACTCCACCTGAAACAAAGAAAACGAAAATCCCGTTTCTTTTCTTAGTTGACTTGACCTGACCTAACAGAATTATCCAAAACCAAAATTCAAAAATCAGATTGTTGCTGATTCTATCTGTAACTCCACCTAAGCTGAAAAATTAAAAAATTATCGAACTCGAAAACCACATCTTCAGGTTTACCACACCGTCTTGGCTGGAACCTAAAAAGCTGAAACGTCAAAAAGAAAACAACACGGACTCAAATACCACAGGTCTGAATTCCCTCGAAGTCCTTCGTTGAAAATTTCAAACCTTACCTTTTGGTTTTAGTCCATCTGTAAACTCTACGCAACTAAGAAAGGTATTTGTCTTTACTTGTCTAAATTTTGAAAAAGTTTTTCTCTCAAAAATTATGAAAACACCAACACCTCATGTTCATTAATTCTTCTCAAAGTTTGAGAAAGTTTTCGAAAAAAGAATAAGGAGATTGATTTATCCTGGTCACGCACCGCTTGGAGCCTTCCTCCCCCTCGCTTACTCCCACTCAAAAAGTTGAACAATAAAAAAAATAATAATTCACTTACCTTAACCCCGAAAGGAAGGAGGTGGCTATTGACAGATCTCAATGTGACTAGGCAAATTTGTAACATTAGCCACATTGGCCTGTCGAGTGGAACATATCAAATTTGGAATGCCCCACCCAAATATTCTAAATGTCGAAACAAAAATAAACTTTAAATTTTGAAAAGTGATCGTCTAAATTTCCAAAGTATCAAATCAAAACCAAACTTAATCAAAATGTTCGTTGTGATTATCCAGCCCGGGACAGATAAATGTGGCCTTCCTCTGGAAAATCCAGCATTCACCGAACCAGACTGGACCCGTAGTAACTCCTAACAATTTTACAAACAATAACAAAAAGATGATAAACCTCACCAAAATATACCAGAATATATCACCTTATTCTTGATGTTATTCCACTTATTGAATAAATGATTTAAAAGAACATGAGGAGGGTTGATTCTCAAAACTCTAAAATTGTTGAATTTTAATACAAAGATTTATTAAAATCAATTTCATCATCAGTACAATAGACTGGCAATCACCAATAGATCTTACATATCAACAATCAATTTAATAATTAAAATCAGTAATCCTGACTCAAATATTCAAACATAAATATTACCTTATTACCAATGATATCAAACTTACATGATTAAAATTCAAGATAGGTACCTATATCATTTCAATAGTTCAGATAAAAATTTCCAAAGCTCAAATTCTATTAAACAATTTCTAAACTATAACACATAGGTATGATTCTGAATAGAACTCGGAGTTAGATCAGAGATTATTTATCAAAAATTTAAATTTATCTTAAGCAAAAGTTTCAATATAAAAATCGGTATCTACCTACAAAATCTGAAATTTAAAATTTAATTTGCAAAATGATCATCTCTAACTCAAAATCCTAAACACACACGAGAAATTTAATAAATTATTTTTACACATAACCATTACATTAGTCACTTGTTGACCACAATAAAAGTTCATAACATATTACCACAAATCAGTTTCACTTAGAAAGTCATAGGTGATGAAATCAATTAAACACTGTACTTGAATTTATTTAATTTTCTGGATTGTCGGAAAATAGCAAAAGTTTATTCACTCATAAAGACATACCTTGTTCTTCAAAACTCCATCTCAAAAACTGACGAACTAAGGTTCCTCTAACCTAAGCGCGATGATCAAAGACTAGGCCGGCATGGTTGCTGGAACTGCCTTTGCACTGGTGTTAGCACCCCTTGGTTGGTGCTCCAGGTGCCGGATGAGCTGGACTGCTCCCCCTGCTACCTTGGGATGACCAAATATAAAGCGCTAGAACCTCTGCCTGATGAAACCTTCCATGCCTCCAAACTAAACTCCACCACTCTTCTTTATTTCTCCAAGCTTCTTCAAATATCACCCTTCACACAGGTTAGTATACCTACCTAGGTAGGTACCTACCTAAGCCTCCACATGATCGAATCTTTAGGTAAACTTTCAAGTGAATCAGAAATTTGAAAGTTGGAACTCAAAACTCAGAAACTAGAAGTTCGAAATTAACATTCAGGAATCAAAAGTTAAAACTTAGAAATTCAAAGTTCGAAATCAAAAACTGGAAATCGGAAATTAGTAGTTAAAAAATTGAAACTAGAAGTTGGAATCTAACACTCTAGAACTTGAAGCTCAAAAGTAAATCAAAACTAAAGTTCAAAACTACGTTCAAAACTAAATCCAATAATAAGTAAGTAAGTCCAAAACTTCGTCCAAAACTACATCCCAAAACTACGTTCAAAAACTTAATCTAGTAGTACGTAAGTCCAAAACCACGTCCCAAAACTACGTCCCTTGTCTGTAAAGACAAGAAAGCGAACATTAGTTATAATGACCAAAATTAAATTCAAAAGATTACTCACGTAAGACTGCATCTTTCACGGAAACAACTTCACCATAATAACGTCTATGTGTGCTCACACAAGGGACTAATACTAATTTACGAACTTGTAGACAAGCTACATGATCTCCCGAACTAAGACCCAAAAATGAACCTAACGCGTCCTCTACCCTTACTTATAATTTTTCTGGGGTGACGCTACTCATGCGCCCCAACTACCGTCTAACCGAAAATGTTGACCTACTTTCCACTCCAAATCTCATCGTTGACAGTATGCAACACTTAAAACTCGCACGCGACGGTGTCGGATCTTTCACCATATACGTCAGCACACTCTCGACAGTACGACCAACCTCTCCAGTTCTCCCTCTATTCAAACTTAAACTTCACAATCGTGAATCCGCATATCTCCGAGGCTTGTCGTGTCTCAGAACGAAACGCAAGTTGTTTATGTTTCTTTATGGGTTTCTCGACTATCTTTTCATGTTTTTTTTAACCCACACCCAAAGAAATAATCTTTTAGGTTTTATCTGGATAACTAATCCGAAATCTAGAGTAGCAAGATGAGAGTGGTCTCATTAGACGTGGAAAATTAATTCGCATAAGATGATATACTTTTCAAACTCTGAAAACCCAGAACCGGGACAGAAAATCGACCAGACATGTTTTCTACGTCTTACTTAAATAACAAAAGCAAGAATTTCTTAATAGCTGCCAGGTGTTCGTTCGTGATCTTTGCCTAATACAGCCTCTTACATCAGCGAAAATGTACAGTCAATCATAACTTTTCTGAACTTTATAAAAATATTCCAAATCGAGAATTAAAATTTTGAAAAAGAAAACGTAGCGTGCAAGGCACGCTGCACAATGGACGCTGACGCAATTAGGTAATACATTCATGCGTTATTTACCGCATTACCCCCTAAGGAGTGGCAAAGACACGTTCGCAACAACGTGGGGTTTGTTATGAAACGATCTGTATACCTATGTCGTTAGTTGTTTGTTAACATTAATAATTAATAACCGAGCTGGACCGATAAAATTATGGTTTATTTATGGAACTTGTGGTCGGTATAAGAAACGCTTATTAATTAAAATACCCGGAAACCAGGTGGTAAATTAAGAAACGAGAAAAGTCTTGCTTCTAATATATAAGAGTTGTTTCTAGCACAATAACCTCACAAACATGGCCCTTATAGAATTGCTCCAATTACACTGTTCTTATAAGAAAGTTCTCTTCTTATTTAGCCACGTTTAAGATACTTTGACAGCTTCTTATTTCTGACATTGACGGTCAAATTGATGTTATATCGATTTCATATCGATCCAAAAGATCTCACAGTCGTTGGTCAATGTTGGGGAAGTACCAGAGACAGTTATTTCTGCCAAAAGATCAACGCCCTTCTCAACCCGACAATCTTCTCATATTTATTCTGAAGAACTTCAGAGTTTGTCTCAAGATACCTCCGTCCTTTTTACTTTGCAGCTTGCACCTTGAGGTACCAATTAGTGAAGCTCTTCGGAACAAAGTGAGACGATTGTGGACGTTGAGAAGGGTGTTAATCTTCTGGCAGAACAATTGTCTCGGCTTATGATCAAACGAGTTCAACAGTAGGGAAGTTTCTAAAATATCATCGGCTTCCATGTTTAGGCCAACGTTGACCTATGATTTGTCCAGATTTTGGTGTTCTAGTGCTTGTAAATAACTTTAAGAGTGAAATATTGGGACAAAACACAATACAGGAAACAAATCTTCTCTGTCTGATCCCATTCAATTGCATTTTGTTCTATCCGCACTTAAGTTTTCCCGTAAACCGTGAACGCAGCAGTAATAACCAGTAATGGAAGAATCGCATGGTCCATAAAGTCGTTCCTATCGTGACATGCTTCGATTCACTTGTTTATGTTTTATTTAAACTAATCATAGCCGTGTTTTTATTATTTATGCTTTTTCATAATAATCGCCTCCGCAATAAACGGACTCGTCAGAGATGTTCCGTAGAGTAAAATCTCTCTGATTACATAACTGGTGTTTCAACGGTAGTTGTTGTTGTTGTTACTTAGAGCTTCTTCGATTTGCATTATTTTTGCTGTAAATTATTCATATATTACTGAGCATGACTTTTAATATCGGTACTGTTAAAAGGAAGTGAATTGGCAGGAGAAGAGATTCGAACAAAGCGTTCCAAGGAGCAAAATTGGTCGCTTCTCTATTAAGGTTAAGAAATTCTGTCGTATTTTAGTCAAAAATACCTCTTTGTTGCTTCTACTGTCACTTACGTCTTTTTTTACGTAAATCAGGAGTAAATTTTACGTATATTTAGGCCTAACTTCATAGAAAAAATGATCAAATTTCATACGAATTTACGTACAGTCGACTTAATGGGAAAAATTATCAAACTTGTCGTCGAATTTACGTAATTTCTACACTCACTTAGGTCTTTTTACGTAAACTAGGAGTAAATTTTATGTAAATTCGGCTTCATTTCATAGGAAAAGTACTAAATTTGTCGACGAATTTACGTAATTGGCTTAGGACACTTAGGTCTTTTATTTCGGTATATTAGCAGTAAATTTTACGTATACTCGGCTTACTTTCATAGGAAAAATTAATAAATTTTACGTAATTTCTACTCCCGCTTAGGTCTTTTTTACGTAAATAGGAAGCAAATTTTACGTAAATTCGGCTCAATAGGAAAAATTATCAAATTATCGACTAATTTACGTAGCTCCACTCACTTAGGTCTTTTTTACGTAAATTAGGAGTAAATTTTACGTAAATTGGGCTTAATTTCATAGGAAAAAGTACTAAATTTGCCGACGAATCCACGTAATTGACTTAGGACACTTAGGTGTTTTTTTTAGGTATATTAGAAGTAAATTTTACGTATACTCAGCTTACTTTCATAGGAAAAATTACTAAATTTAACGTAATTTCTACTGTCGCTTAGGTCTTTTTTACGTAAATTGGAAGCAAATTTTACGTAAGTTCGGCTCAATAGGAAATATTATCAAATTATCGACGAATTTACGTAGCTCCACTCACTTTAGGTCTTTTTTACGTAAATTAGGAGTAAATTTTACGTAAATTGGGCTTAATTTCATAGGAAAAAGTACTAAATTTGTCGACGAATCTACGTAATTGACTTAGGACACTTAGGTCTTTTATTTCGGTATATTAGAAGTAAATTTTACGTATATTCGGCTTACTTTCGTAGGAAAAATTACTAAATTTAACGTAATTTCTACTGCCACTTAGGTATTTTTTACGTAAATTAGAAGTAAATTTTACCTCATTTGGTCAAAGAACTTTTTTGGTCTAATTTACGTCGATTTGAGGTATATTTAACATAAAAATGCCACCTGAGTAAGCCGACAGGACAGATAACGTCACAGCAATGGTCATATTTAAGATAAAGATGCGCAAAACTATCTGACAGCTTCAGGGAGGTCGATTATTTCTTAACCGAATCATATTAATTTCAATACTTTTTGTCAAAGTTTCCGTGACATAATTCTGCCGGCAAGTTTATTATGCAGCAATAACTTTTTCCTTCCAATAAATCCCAGTAATTCAACGGCTAGGCGGTATTTAAATGGATTACGCAAGTAAATAGGGAACTGAAACCAGATAAACAGCCGTTGTATAATTATTATAAAGCTAAAGCATAGACATTTACGAGCCAAATGAAGAAGTAAGTCACAGGCGCGCAAGCTCATACAGGTGGAACGTTATTTCCGCTTTTAGCCAAGCAAGGAAAGTGTCACCAGTACCAGTGCCACCAGCACCAGTACCAGAAGTTATATAATTTTTTTATTGCGTTATTACAGCGATGGAATGTGGTCGTTTATGTAGACCATTATTCTTCGGGTTATTTGGATTTTATAATTTTTTTGTTCTTCTTTATTTGAATTGAACGCCGAAATGTAGGTTGTATTGATCGTTTGATATTTTACGCTTGTCGCTTTATTTGGTTGCAGTTTGCAAATTCGACGCCGCTACTAATCAAGCGCTATTATTCATCGCATGCGGCTCAATCCATCTTGATCAATCAATGACTTGAACTTTTCGTCTTCAGTCTTCATTATTAAACCAACGGCTGCCTCGGCATGATTTGTAAATTTCACACGCATCATACGAGTGGTGGTTAATCACTAAACAACCCTTTTACTCTTCTAATTGCGCATGCGCGGGTACACTTTTTTCGTAATGTTCCACTGTTTATATTTGCCGTTCTCATTAGAAGATAAAAAAATCTTCTTTTTAAACAGTAGGGAGTATCTAATATTATACCAAGTGAATAAATTTCGCTTAAGCTTTAAAATACCTAGACCAATAAATCCATCGCGTGTTAAAAGAGGAATCGTCAGATCACTTTCTGACACAGATATTCGGCTCATAACCTCTGGACGGATAGTTTAATTCATGTAAATGTTACGACCTCCGACATTACTATCGAACAGGTTCGCTAATGCACGTACGTTGAACACATGAACATGAAGCTCATCGTTATTATGGGCTAATGTCGGCCTCTCTTATGATTTTAAATTTAATTTACGGCCGTAAATTATCTCTGATATGACAGATCTTCAATTAAGTGGCATGTATAGGTAAAAGTTGAGAGACTTCAATAAGAAATCAAAGATATCTCCACTGGATTCTATCGCATGCGCAGACGAGAGGTAGCTTCAATGTCAGCGTAATTGATTTTTTCAACTTCTCTAAAAGAATTTGAAACTTTAGAGAAATCAAAGAAACAAGCTAGGGAAGTAGTTGAAAAAAATAAAAAATAAAACTACCCGAAAGCCTGAAAACCTTACCAAATCAATAAGAGACAATAGAAGAATAGAATCTCAAGAAAGTATCTATTTTAACCTGAAGAACTTGTATATAAACAAACATTAGATGTTTATATTAGAGCAATATCTAAAAGGAATGTTAATAGTCAGCATATAAACATACTGGCCATGATATGACATGTTTTTATCAACATGTCGATGATAACGAAGTTCTCCCAGATTATGACATCGCGACCCTGCCGGTCTTATCAGTTTATCCTGGACCATGTTGAAAGACCCTAACACATATGCCAACTCAGCTATGTTAGGGGGTTGGTTTGGTTATTATTATTTTAAACAATTTGATTTATTTACAATGACCAGACACGTGACTATCTTTTGTAAAATGTATATTATTGATGAATTTTGAATCGTTGTTTCAATAATAATATCTCCTTTCTCCCAATAATTGGCTAACTTGAGTATGTTCGTCGCGTTTTCTACGAACGAATAAACTGGGGTTACATCCACTACAATGTAGACGGTCAAGGGAGCTCATTAAAAAGTAGACGATCACGATCAGAGGTAAAATCAATTAGATTTCTTCAAAGTTTAAATGGTAAAGATACACAGGCCATTTTGTTGAACAGATTTGAAGCTAGAGATTCAGGGCGGGAGAAATTTCAATCAATTCAAATATTCTCTAGGGCTTCAGGGCGGGATAACCTCAAATTCAATCTTAGACAGTTTGAGCGGGAATTCAACAGACATTCATGACAGAGAAGTTGACATTTCAAACGTCAAAGTGGTTTTTCTTTTTAATTCATTCAGTTAGGACTAGATGTGAGAGCATTCTCCTGTGTATTTAATAATTATCTCCAGCATGACTTCTACACATTGTAAATCGATCTCTTTATTGTCTACATATCCCTTACGAATAAGGGATAGAAGATAAAGTGGACGCCCTATAATAGCAACTGGGATTTATTGATGTTGTGCAGCGCAGGCGCATCTCGTCATTCTGAAATTGCATTGGACTTAGGGTAGGTTATGTCGCGATCGCGACTGCGCGAGACAGGACAATCATTAATACGAAGTGACCGAAAAAGATTCTCCGGTGGCGAAATGATGTGCAGAATGAAAGATCATCAAATAATTGATCATTAGCAATTATTATTACTGTCAATTTCTTAAGCTTAACAGTTTGCTTTGAACATGATTTGAGCTCAGTGCTTAATTTAATGCTCTTATGTAACATGTAACCGTAACCGTACACACGGCTACCTACATTATGCATTATGATATTTATAAATTATTAACACTAACACTAACACTATGCAAAATAAAAGAATCTATCGTTATTTCGTCACCTTTCATTGCTATTATACAAAAGGTTGAGTCTATTAATAATATGCGAAGAAAACCTGTTCCGCGGATCCGAAAAAGTCGCCAGAATCTTCCACTGAACTTATCAAATTATAATATCACGAGCGATTCGATCAAATAGGTAACCGCCGGTCAAAATAGTTAGAGATGAATGCAAATTTCGCTTTCTGAAGTCACAGTGACACACATTCGCTAGTCCGTTACTTTGCGGCCCGGATAACAAAAGGACATCGTCGCGAAGAAGTCTATTCGTGTTTATGGTTAAGTAAATAATAAATCAGTTTTTACGGCTTTTGGCGAACAAATAAACGCTCTTCTGATGCGTGTTGGGAATTATTGCTTCCACTTTAACGCAGTAGGTTAGGCCATCTTAATGGTTATATTTGAGAAATCTCTTACCAGGAATTAATTACTAATACTAATGACAACTCTTTGCGGTGTCGGTGTTCCTAAAAATTTATGGGTTAATGTGCAAAACAAATAAAGGCCATTAGTCCATGCATAAATTTAGTTGATGAGAATACTTCTTCCTTTCGCTAATCCAAAACCACTTTTAAAAGTGGTCAATTATTAAGAAGAGGCGAACCAAATTATGTTTGTGGTACACTGGGTACCATTGCATAGTATCAACAGGGCGGGAAAGAGGTTATGCATCCATACCCAAAGCGTCTAAGCCACCAAAAGCACTTTTAGCCATTGCCGCACCATTGAGGAGCTCAAACATCCCCGACGTAGAGATAAACGCAAATTCTACCACGCCATGAGTTCCATATTTTTTGTGCTCCATACACCTATGTAGAGGTAGGAATCCTCTTCACCTGTTCCACATTTGGGACAGAATGAATCCCACCCCACACCCCCATAAGTTGTAAAAGGCCTGTTCAGGCTATTGCGTTATTGCCTGTTCAGTTTGATCCAGTTTGACCGGTTATGAACAGTCCTTTCTGCAGCCTGGTGTTGCCTTCCAAGATCTCTCCAAACTTTTTAGGGCCCATTCCTTTATAGCATCGATTAGAAGACCTTTCGCCAGACTAAGTAGGTTCAGGCGCCGACCTTGAAAATTTGACCCAGGCTCAAATCTTCGCATACACACTGGAACCAAGTCTTGTCAAAATATCAAACAGGTGACCAAGAAGGTTTCTACACTCAGCTGGAGCTTGGGGCTCTCTCGAAGCCGCTTTAGAGAACCACCCAGCCTTTAGAGAATCACCCAGAACAACTTATCACCTTGAAATTTTTTTTTGTTCTTTGGAACGTTCTTCTAAGAATATGGTTGGACTGCTTGGACGAACCAATGACCAGTCCCTGGATATCGTGTTTAGGAAAGGAGGAAAAAATAAACAGATAAGTTGCAGTGTCCTGTTTCTTCATAATTATGATGACTTGGTCAGATGCCGAAGAGAACAATCACCCTGAAGATTTACCAAACGCTTTCTTTCCCCAGACCACCAAGAAGAAGATTTTTTAAGATTTTCCGTTGAAATGATCATATGTTTTGGCATTAAAGGTAATTTCTTCAAGTCTCCTTCTTCATTGACTTCATTGACGTTTTGGGTTCATTGATTATGTATCGGTACATTGTTTGCTTCTTGAATTTATCGACGTCAAGCACGATTGTCAGATTAATCGCTTTTTCCGCGACAACAGAATTACCGGTACCAGTACGATAGATTCCTCCATATTTCAGGAGAGAGAAAGTACTGTAAATTTAGTTCTGCGTGACCGACGCTGGATCACGTTGTTATAATAAGTTATTGTTCCTCACTGTCAGCACGTAAATGATTTGTTTTCTTATTAATTATTAGTTCCTGCTTTTATAATCAAACAGCTCGTGTGTAATTATGAAAGGAAATTCTCTTTATGCGTCATAAAGTTCCTTCGTTATAACCGTTGATTAAAGGGATTATATTACAAGGAAGCGAATTCGTTCATTCGTGCCGTGCTCATCATTTTGTAATAGGCGGAATTTGTCTGCAACAGTTCTTTACATCGAGAGTAGTTATTTATAAAATAAAGGTTCTTCTATAATTAAAGAAATCCCAGACTAAATTATTTATTAGAGTAACATTTATAGTTATTTTAACACACTACACACTAATCTAATTATTTATTTACACTTAGCTTAACACTGATTACATATATATTTAATATAAAGAGGTAGTATTTGTACACTTTGTCGTGTTTCGAAAAAGGGTGCTGACGCTGTTCACTACACCTCCGACATTTTTATCAATATTTACTGAAAGGGGTCCCGAATTGGGCTCCAAACGTACATACCTGTCCTGGGAAAGCATTCAAGGCGGCAACACAGTAAGGTGACTGCTGCAAGCTGTACATTGCTGCAAATGCTGAGATGGCTCAGTGTAGTGCTGACCTGCTGCTGCTCTGCTAGGGGACTCGGGCCTGGAGTAGTAGTACTTGTGGTATTCCTACACAGTTAATTACTGATGGTCACTTGGATTTAATTATCTCCACTTTGCATCTATCACTTTGAACGTTAAAAAGGTTTAGATAATAAGTTATGAACCTAAGAAACTAAACAAAAGGGGGATTTGATTCTAATTTGCTATACTTAAATTAAATATAACTCTTGATTGAGATAGTGATGGCTCTATGGCGCTTTAATTACTTAACTCGAGAATAATATTTAAAAATGGATTATTTACAAACGGATACCTGATAGGGGAATAAAATCTCCGTGACCGTGCGATCGAGCAGCTTTCTATTCTACGGCCGACGGAGGATTCTATTTCCCGATTTCTAGGTCCCGATCGGTGAATAGGCGCTGGGGCAACATCCCAACGTCGAGGGAAACAGAGAAATACCACTCCAGAACGATGAAACCAGGGCAGTGGCAACGTGTTACCACTGATTTGTTGAATCAGTTGGAGGGAGGGCAATTTACTAGCCCCAGCGTTGATTCAGGATGAATTTCGCGCAACATGCGAGATTCGGGATCGGTTTAAGAGACATCAGTGGGGAGCAACATTCCACCACTGCGCGCCTTTGGGAGGATTCGGGGAGCTACCAATATAGTGTCAACGCAACGTCACAATATAAAAGTATCGTTATTAACAACTACCGGTGAAAGAGATATCAACGTCCGCATAGAAAATGAACCCTAGAAATTTTTATTTAAAATCTTATAACCGATCTAATTCTTGTTTCTTTCAGAAGAGGAATAATAATTATTGTCATAAAAAGTATGTAAAATAATGAATAATAACAATAGCGGTATGCAAAGTTGCATTGCGATGTCTTAAGCAAGACAATTGTCACTATAGACCGTGGGAATCCCCGGTGTAGATGTAATATTTATATGAATCAGTTCACTTATTCTCATTGTGCAAGCGGGGTCTCACCGGATTAGGTAAATAAGACAATGACGGTAGGATAGCTTGACCTGTCTCTTGTCGCGGCAGACGAGATGTCTAATCGGTGGAGAGCTCCCAATTATTGTACCTACGTACCATGAGAACTGTTTCGCATTATTTTTTCTGTTGCATAACGCGATGACATCTTTCATGTTCTTCGGATCGAGATTGCAAATGATGCGTCGTCGAACTGGAGCGCTCAACTAGATGATGATGATGATGATGTGGAAGTCATCCGTGAGATTTATGCGCTTATATAATTTATTATTCTTAGAATTATTATTAAGAATTAATCTTTGGAAAGTAAAAACTACAGGAAACGATTACCTATACTTACCTATTTCCAATTTATTCCATCTTTCCCTTTCTTGAGAGGACGTATTATTTATATTATTAATTAATTATGGCCTTCAGAAGGAATAAGGACGGACCTTTACAAATTTATACACGAGATCAAAATATTAGACATAGGTACATTTATAGGCTTCACAAATAAAGTAGCTGATCGTATATGAATTTTGACCTCATTAGAGGGCTCAAATCGCCCGTGAACGTAGTCTAGATAGGACACTCCCTGGCAACTAGCACTGGCGGGCTGCAATCGCCGACAGTTATGAGATAAGGCCTCGTTTTTATCCTCACTGCCAGTCGTAGTTTCTGAGTCAAGTTCACTGAGCCCTGTTTTTTACTTCATCGATGGTTCGCTAGTTGCAATCAGAATGATTATTGCAAAACAAGAAAGGGGGAAATATGAAATTCATTAATTAGAGTTTAAATAATAATACTGGGGAACATGGTTTTCACGATTAAATGCCGATCGGGATAAAAATACGGACGAACTTAATGATTTTAATGCTTTTTATCGTTTCGATAAGAAACGCGCTATGCGAATAACAAAAAATTATTTATTATTAGGTATATTTACAGGAAATCTATGACCGACGATCTGAACTTATAAAGAATTCTCTTTTATTTACACGCGAGGGATTCGTTCTAATGATCAAGGGAGAAAATTCTACTCGCGTGAAAGCACGCGAACTTTCCTATCGAAATATTGATTTAATTTCCCCCGTACTCGGACTGAACGGGACTCGTCACCGTATTACGAACGATCACTACTCGTTTGAAATACCAGATATCGAGTTTTGTTTGTTCGTCTAACTCACCGAGTCAATACCTACAGTGGGCTAGATGGCGGGGTACGGATAGCATGATTAGACTTGGTAGAAATCGTCTCCGTATTACGAACGATCAATTCTCGTTCGAAATATCGGATGCCGACTTTTGTTTGCCCATCTAATTCATAAAGTTAATACCTATAGTGTTATTAGGCGGACAAGGGGGATGCAATAATTGGATCAGGAATGCGAATAAATTCTTCACACCACCTGAGTCCTCATTCGAATCCGACTAGCGGCTAGCAAAAGCGGTGAAAGAACGTCAATACCCGGGTTTCGTATTGGGGAGGATAAGATAGATATCAAGAAGAGTCGATTCCTCTTCTTCGTTTGAAGATAGAAATTCCGATCAATACTCAGGACCTCTGGGAAAGAGGGGGATGAGCTATAGATGGCTGACTGACTATTCTAGGTCAGGTCCCCAAAACAGCCTGCCAGCATCTGCTGCTTTTACCTGAAATTCCGTTTTAATAATTTTTAAATGATTTAAATTGCGTATTTGTCTAAATTATGTCGTCGCTTAATAGCGTCGCGACGTTAATCTAACGTCACACGCTCAAACGGTTATTTAGTTCAATAAATAAGTTACTCAATCGATTTATATTATCTGATATGCAAATTTACCGATACTTCTACAGGCATAGCGAAAGATTAATAGAATGTAACAAAATAATAACAATAAATAACAAGCAAAACTGAGATAAGTAAATAATGAAACAAAAGCAACATCCTGTACATATTTCCATTCCATCTGTTCTAACTGTTCGATCCTGTGAGAGACTCTGTTATCTAAATGTTCTCGTAGAGATACTCGTATAATGTATCTCATACCCATTTATTGAACATGTTATCTACACTTACTTAGTTATTTACTAGTTACATAAACACATATGTATTTATCTAGAAATCGAATTGATTTATACGCAAGTATACCTGGACTCAAGCGAATACCTCAGGGCAGTTCTCTTAGTATAACCAACAAAACAATAGTAAAATATTAATCTATTACAATTTACTGTAAGTATCTTATTAATGCCTCAAGTGGTGCGAGCGGCTACAGCCGCGCTGCCAGATCGATAACGCCATTGGCTGAGCGGCCTAAGACGCCTCAATTCGACGACTATCACCAAAATGCAATAAGAATTCACGCAATAAAGGTTATCTTTTGATAGTTCTTTATTGCCCTATGTTTATTAGAACATAATCAATAATAGCCTATTATGCCGGTATTCAGAAAAGAATTGATTATTGATTAGATAGAGAATAAGATCTTATTCGTCCATGGCCGCACTTAATTAATTCCGTGTTGTTATCCAGGGGGACTATTCTCGAGTTCGTAGGAATGGACGATCACCGGATATCGTTCCCATTCGAAGATGACAGGCGTAGGTAGCAAGGGCAAAAAGCAAATTTAATTTGAGTCGGTAATGCAGGTGCCCCAGATTGACCGGTTTTCATGTGAGCTCTCATCAACTCCCACGAACTCGAGAATAGCCCTCCAGGTCGATTTCGGTTTAGCAGCGTTCGATTCTCACGTGCCGGTGATAGAACTTCTCCACTGGGGATAGAAAAGACGTCAATTCTTTGACAATCAGAAGGAGAGGTGACGCTCAAAATAAATGACTGGGTCAATACATAATACGCCAGTGGTTCACGTCATTATCTACACAAGTATCAGATCAATAGAAAGAAAGGAACTAAAAACTTCAGGAAGGGCAAGGACTACCTAAACACTAAAACACCCAAGCAATATGGCGCAGACGCACTAATAAAGGACAATTCTGTTCGTGTTCATGTTGTAGATTGGTGACAGATGAGGGTTAATCATAAAAAAGTGCGAAAATCTCTTTTTCATTTTAAAAACAACAGATAGAGAGAGACAACCGTTAAATTAAACCATTGATCCATAGATCGATAATAGAGTTAATAGAAGCTATATATAGCGATATAACTTCTCACGTTCCCCCCTTTGACAAGTACAAACGACTGGAACGCTCTTCAAGCCTAGTTCCTAATCTAGACACGCGCTAATCCATCATGTTACCCATGAAATATTACAGATCCGCTAACTAGATTATGACTATGAAATTACGCAACATTCTACTAATAGTTACAGCGCAAGGATTGGAGATAACAACTGGAACTAGCACTGGCGATTATCTCCGCGTATCAGAGTAAATAATTGAATAAAGTGATGTGAATGACAGTTGACAATGACAACCAAGATGCTGACGGATTATATTTTAACCGCTTAGCAATCTGTAATTTTTAAATTGTACCGTAATATAAGCAATAAGCAATAACGTGACTGTTAATTTTGTAATTGTAATTTTCCAATGAGTTATTTTCTACCGCTGTTAACCTATTTCTTTTCTCAGAGTTAATTTTATGCTTATTTAAATTATGCTGCTTAATACACAAACTTCGTGGACATATTTCACTTTCGCAGACAATATGAAACCGTTTGTCTCGTCTTATCACCGTCGCTTCCACCAGTTTACCTCGATGCATGACCCTGGTGTGTTATTATTGAAACCAATACGCTCGTTGATGAATAGTCCTTCACCGTTACGGTGCGCTTCAGATGAGGCTAACTCAAGGGGTAGGTCACCTCGTTAAAAGAGTTCCTGGAGGATCAATACTCCTCTCGGTATCAGTATCAATTTCTTAGATTAATTATTGCGAGCAGGACTTGCGCTGGCGTTTGATTATAAGAACACATTACTCAAAATAACATATCAGAGTTACATAACCGTAAATCTGCTCGCATGTAATAATAACTTATTTAATTACCTACGAACTTATTTTAGATGCGAAATTGCGGGATTGCGTAATGAGAGACGTGTTGTGGGTGTCAGGGAGACGAACCGAAGACCTTTCACTGCGTCCGCAAATCCGCAATTATTATTAGTAACTCTAACTCGAAAAGGATCAGAGTGTGCATTGTTCTGAAAAAGAAGAATACTCGGAAGTGACCGATACCATCTCCGTACCTACTATATACGTTACTTACACCAGAGAAGATCCCATTCATTATACCTCGTTTCGAAAGTTCATAGATTAACCAGCGAAACAAACAATGCGGCCTCCAGTTCCAGGCAGCATGTACGGATTAGGAACCATTAGTAGTTTATGGCTTTAATTATTTGTTAAGATTAGTTGACAGATGTTATCTGTCACGGTCGCATTAACATAAGCAGCGGTGTTAGTGTCAGATGAAATTAAAACCGTGCGACATGCCTTTTTTATTTATTTTCTGCTACGCTAATTCCACAAACAACAAGCAATGTAGTCTCTTTCTTATCTTAATCCAATCAGGAAATTACTTCATTAAGTTTACATCCCTATCGTTAGTATACCTGCCTGAATAAATACAGCGGCTAGGAAATTGATATAAATAAAAAGAAGAACTGGTATTTGATACTTAAACTGCGCATGTCAGTAGAAAAATTTGTATCCCAATCTTTATTGATCACCAACACCATCATCTCATTAGCTCTCTTCTGGTTTTTGGTTCTTTATGTAGTTCTCTTTCTTGTTATTTCTTTCTGTTTGGACCGTTTAAAGGGTTAAAGTGCGAATTAGTTTCACAAACCGAAGAGATCAAGAGTCAAGACTGAAGAGATCCAACCTACTGCGCAACTGTAAAAGAAACCTTAGACTCAAAACCATCAGTCCATATTTTCAAAAGTCATTTGTCAACTTCCAAGGCTAAAACGTCGATTTTGTCACTGTCATGAGCTCGCCACCGGAGTCGACTGTAGACAAACAAGGTTAGATTTACTTTACAGTGGAATGTGAGGGTGAAAGCTCGGTCGTGTAAGGATATCGGGTTGGGGTTGTTTTTATATAAACAAGATGAAGTGAATTTTTGATTTCTTTAATAGTGTCTGTAGCCCATTTTTAACCTTCCCATTTGAACGTCGTTGCTTCCAAACGTGATAGTAGGACAACATGCGTGTGTATGAAGTTGTGGTGGTTTTTATATGGTTTTTTTCAAGATGGTTTTGAATCTAAGGTTTCCCTTTTACACTTGCGCAGTAGATCGGGTCTCTCAAGTATTGGTCCCCTAGGAACTAGGAATTTATTAATGTACCTTTTTTCTCGAGGGTCTCCTATCAATAAGCTCACCGTGAGGGCAAACGCCAAGGTAGACCAAGGTAAACTAAGATAAATAATATTACAATGATAAATTAAAAATTATAACGGCGGCGCTAGAATGCGAGCATCTTCTTTTTAGTAAAGACCTCATTCATCATTCATAACATAACTATAAGCTTGAATTGAAAGTGACACATTTAAAAAATGTTCAGTTACTTTTTAATTACGTAACGTTACATTATAATCTTAATTGTTATTATTTACTTAATTTAACTGTAAAGCGCGTATTATAATAATATGAATCTCTCAAGAATTTTTATGAGATACCTCCTAAATTTGCAACAGTTTGGCTCGACCGTTAAAGCTAAAAAGAGAGCCTATTAATTCGTAATAAAATATTAAAGGAGATGATTTTATGGTTTTATATTATTAGAATTAGACAGGCATTTCAAATTTCAAAGTTTTTATTAGTTTCCCGGTGTTGGTGTTATTGTAAGTGAAATAGGCTACGGTATTATAGGAGAGGTTCATTGAAATATTAAACAATGTAAATCGACTTCCACGCACGAATTTACCATTAGATCGAGCAGCCTTAGCCGACCTTGAAATAGGCTGTAATAATAGCCCAGGTATACGTGCCGTTGATCTGTTCTATTGTTTCCGATTTTCACTTTCGCAGCCCCCAGTTATTACGCAAGGATAGGCCTGGACCACTACTCTAGTACCAGTACAAGTGCAAGTATTTAAGCGGCCTAACAATATTTTAATTATTGAAAAAAATAATTAACCGATGCAGGAAATGGAGGATTGTAACGAACATTCGCGTGCGTGATCTGTAATGTGTTTAATGGTGTTACCATTTATTTACATATGTTACATTTTGGCAGACAATTACACACTAACTGCCTGTTTAAACGCCCGTAAAAATAAGCGGTGTAAATGCGGAAAGATCACTGGCCAAGAAAATTGCTTGAAAAAATTACCATAGATTAATAAATTAGAGAGATCATTAAACGCTGCTTCCATCAGATCTGAACGTTACTCTCTTATTTGTTTGATTATCTACAGCTTTTGGCCTTTTAATATTACATACTGTCAAATCTGTCAACGTTGACAATGTCAACATAATGCCTTGTAAATCAGTGTAACTATTCTTTATAGGTTATAAAATTTAATTTGATGACTTCAACTATGAAGATGGGCTTTAGAATTAGAAATAATGGCTAAATTGATGGTAAAAGCCCACGGCCATAAACTCTAAAGAAGAAGAAGAACTAGAAGCGCAACAAATTGAGATTTCGACATTCAATATCGTAGTTTGTTAGAATTTGTCGGTTTCTATAATTTAATGAAATTTAGAGGTTTGAAAGCGAATTTGTTTAGACACTGTCCAAATTTGCCTCAAAAATGATGTCGACCACGATAACGGTCGCCTTTTATTAAGTTGGTTTGAATTTTTAGAAATCGTCCATGACAGCAATTTTCTAGTGACAGCGATTAACAAGTGACAGCTGTCAAATGTCAAAATATATGCAAGTGCGAATCCTAATTTTTCCCAGCCAAAGCGAGAAGAACATAGCTGACTAAATGCACAAGTGTGCGAAGGCCATTAAAGAAACGAAGAAGAAGAAGTGCGAATCTAAGAAAATCGAACTGGTAAGCGGACCTGAAGCATTTTTACTTTTTTTGAAGAGGAAGAAAAGACTGTTAATAAGTTACGGGAAATCACAGTCAATGCGCGATTATTAAAAAATCTTCTTGAAGCTCAGAACTTTTGGACAGAATTGGCGCTTTTGGGAGAAAACTTTACCTTACTGACAGCTGCGGTACATGAAGGGAAGATCGAAGGGATTATTTATAGAAAAAGGGGAAGAAACGGCTTAACAATTTTTCTTTGGGAAAGGTCGATGGCGGTTTCTTAAAATCAAAATTAAAATTTCTCGCTTTGGTGGCTCATAATGGGACGTTTTGGTCAGAGCTTTTTGAGGTTAAAAAATTACAATAATGACAAGGCGACAGCTGTCAAATTCCAAAACGTCAAAAAATGAGAATTTAAGAAAATCGTGCTGCCGGTTTGTGGAAGAAAGATCAATGACGCTTTTGAGGTTATTTTTTTGAAAAAAAGGAAGAAACGGGCGAAAACTTTTTCCAAGGTGGCGGGGGCTTTTTCTCAATGTTCTCTTACACAGCTCTTCAGAAGGAAACGTTCTTGTCGTAGGTCGACAGAAAATGTAATTTTTTCAGGATTTACCAAATAAAAATTTATCACCCACACGCCGAGAAAAGGGAGGTTCAGGTCAGGCTTTTTGGTGTGAAAATTGACATTGATGACTGGTGACAGCTGTCAAACACCAAAATATCACAGAAAGCTAGAATTTTAGGCAATTGTGTTTGCGGTAAGTGAAGGGAAGACCGAAGACGCTTTTTGAAGTCAATTTTTCGAAAAAACGGAAGAAACGGGCGCAATTTTTGCCAGGGAACAGTTAATGGTAGCTTTCTTTCTTCAAATTCTTCATAGAAACTCTTCAAAGGGTAACAGTTCTTGTCGTAAGCTTACAGAAAACATATTTGTTCGAGATTTTTGAAATCAAAATTTCTTACTCTAGTAACCGAGAAAGGGACATATAGGTCAGATCTTTTTGAAGTGATGAATGACATTAATGACCGGTGACAGCTGTCAAATGCCAAAATATCACAGAAAGCGAGAATTTAAGAAAATCCCACTTGCAGTAAGTGGAAAGAAGATAAACGACGCTTTTGGGGTAAATTTTCGAAAAAAACGAAAGAAATTGGCTCAATTTTTGCCATGGAACAGTCAATGGTGATTGCCTTTCTTTAAATTCCTCATAGAAACTCTTCAAAAGGTAACTTGGTTCTTGTCGTAAGCCGACAGAAAATGTAATTTTTTCGGGATTTTCCAAATCAAAATTCCTTACTCTAGTAACCAAGGAAGGGACGTTTAGGTCAGAACTTTTTGAAGCGAAAAATGACATTAATGACCGCTGACAGCTGTCAAATGCCAGAATATCACAGAAAGCGAGAATTTAATAAGAAAATCCAGTTTGCGGTAAGTGGAAGGAAGAGCAACGGCGCTTTTGGGGTCAATTATTCGAAAAAACGAAGGAAATGGGCGCAATTTTTGCCAGAGAACAGTCAATGGTGGCTGTCTTTTTTCAAATTTCCCATATAAACTCTTCAAAAGGTAAGTTCACCTCGTAAGCCGACAAAAAATGTAATTTCTTCGGGATTTACCAAATAAAAATTTCTCGCTCTAGTAGCCGAGAAAGGGACTATCAGGTCAGAGCTTTTTGGAGTACCAAACAGGTGTCAAACAGTCAGAAAGTGAAAATTGAATAAACACTTGCTGCCGGTGTGGGAAACGCCCGTTACCCCACATTTGACTTTTTTTTACGATTTTGTCAAAAGAACAGGAAATATAAGCCAACAATAACTGTAGAGAACAGGTCAAGTTCTTTTTAGAATTCATTTTCTCGTTGCCGTTCGGGTAGAAACACAAAAAATAATGCCAAAAAAATTGGCGGAATTATCTCTCGCAATAAACTCACTAAGGCCCAGGACTGATGAAAAAAAAACATGGTCACCGTTCGAGACGTTATCCAGTTTTATCTGGAAGTGTTTTAAAATTCCCGCTCTGGGCGTGTCCGGGGAAACCCGATTGTAAGATTCGAATCTCCAACATGACTTTTGACAGTTTTCCTATGACAGCCAAAATGACTTCTTGCCTCAATGTATATTTAACAATTCTTCTTTTTTATTCATCCTAGTACTAGCTCCAAGCTATTTTGTCAGATTTGCTCTTATTTTTTTGTTGATTTCGTCATCAGATAAAAACAACTGAGAGGTCTCAACTTTTGATTGCATTATCTTATTATTTCAGTCTTCTGAATTCTTCTTTTTACGAGTTATCAAGGTAAAACGTTCTTATACTCCTCTTCCACTTTTATGATAGTGAGACGTTGCACAACCAATTAATTTGAAATTTCTCTACTGCAGATTGCAGCGTGTGTAAAATTTAAGTGCCATTCTAGAGGAGGAAAGACAGCAATGGCAGGATATGGCCTCCACTACTTCAGACATTCATGCAGCCCCCAATACTTCCTTTTTCCTTCATCTTTTGCTAATTTAATTTCATTCCAGTTAATAAAATAACTAATACGACCTAGCAAAAATGTAGTAATACCTAATAAGCGAGCTTATAGATCGATTAATAACCTGTCAATGTCAATCAACTGACATATGATGGAACATAGACCTTTTATGATAAATTTATTCGCAATAAGCGAAATATTTTAAAAAGTATAACGAGTGTGGGAGCGATTTGAATGGTAAAGCCTCCAGTGCCAGTGATTGACGCTAATGAAAATTTAGCAACACCAATAACTAACACCGCTATCGAATTACATCGTAAATTTGCCTGAAAAATTATTAACAGCTAATAAGAACGTTTCTCAATAAAACGGCCCGAAGATTCGGTTATTACTCAAACCACCCATGATTCAACCACGATCATTCAATTCTGCACGCACTTGTTTGTTAGCTTCAGTATGCAGTGAAGCTAGAGAGAGAGAAGGCAATCGACAGATCGCTTTTCTTTTGTTACTGATTCCTCAATCGCTTTAATGAAAGTATAATTGCCTTGAAGATAACTGTTACATTATACACTACTTACAATACCGAGTGTTGCAATCCGAGACGGAACACAGATGATGGGAAGACAAATACGATTAATAATAAAAATGTCTTTTTAAATAAAAATTCCCATTCAATTGTTACCATAAAAATGATCTTCACGATATCGCTTATCAGATGTTTGTTTATAGGATCTAGCTGGAGCAATAGAAACTCTTCATTTTCTCCAACAATCATTATGCTGACTCAACTTTTAAGGCTTTAGGATCTATAACAGCCCATTTTAACGATTTTTACCGCAATCCTTATACGCAGGCTCAACTAGGGTTTTGGGGTATGTACCCTCAAGAGGTAGCGAGGGGTAGCTTTCGCCCAATTGTGGGTATGACACTTTAAGAAGAAGAACATCAGAAGTCTCGATTATTTCAAGGAGCTCAATTCGGAAATCTTTCTAAGCCTTCTCTCTTCCATTTGTTTCCCGCAATCTTTAAATAAAGACTTGACTCAGGCGAGGATGTGTAGGCCTTGGTCGTATAAAATCTTCTGTCTACACATTTTAAGCTCGGTTGGGTCTATAGCCCAGGAGTCAGGAGTCTCGGTCATCTTCAAACCACAATCTTTACAACTCTTCCTTTTTGCGATTTTGGCATAATGCTTATAGGCAGGCTCGACTAAGGTTTTGGGGTATGTAACCCAAGAACCCAAGAACCCAAGAGGCAGCGAGAGGTAGCCTCTGTCCAATTGTGGCTATGGCACTTTAAGAAGAAGAACTCAGAAGCCTCGATTATTTGAAGAAGCTCAGTTTGGCGGAAATCTTTACAAGTCTTCTCTCCTCCATTTGTTTCCCACAATCTTTAAATGAAGACTTGACTAAGGCTTCAGGGTGTGTAGTCCTTGGGTGGATATAGGAGCGTTTGTTATATTAAAATCTTCTCTTTACACATCTTCAACTCAATAGGGTGTATGTAATCCAAGAGCGTCAATTGTTTCAACGGGCCTCTTTTGCCCGAAATTGTCCCAAATCTTCTATCTTCCATTTGTTTCCCACAATATTTAAATAAAGACTTGACTAAGGCTAGGGTGTGTAGGCCTTGGTCGTATGGAATCTTCTCTCTACACACTTTAAGATCAATTTGGGTATAATCCTCATACGCAGGCTCAACTAAGGTTTTGGGGTATGTACCTCCAAGAGGTTACGAGAGGTAGCCTTCGCCCAATTGTGAGTATGGCACTTTAAGAACAAGAACTCGTGAGTCTCGATTATTTCAAGGAACTCAATTTGCCTGAAATCTTTCCAAGTCATCTCTCTTTCATTTGCTTCCCGCATCTTTAAACGATAACTTGACTAAGGATTTAGGGTGTGTGGTCCTTGGGAGGATATAGGAGCGTTTGTTATATTAAAATCTTCTCTTTACACATCTTCAACTCAGTAATAATTTAATACCGACTCACTTTCGGGCTCTAGGATCTATAACAGCCCAGGAGTCTGGGTAATCTTCTGGCTATAAACTACAATCTTTACAGCCCTTTTTTTCTCCAATTTTTATACCTCTACCCTTATACGCAAGGTCAATCAAGGTTTTAGGGTTAAATCAAAGAGCGTCAATTGTTTCAACGGGATTATTTTGCCCGAAATCGTTCCAGATCTTCTCTCTTCCATTTGTTTCCCATAATCTTCAAATAAAGACTTGACTAAGGCTAGGGTGTGTAGGCCTTGATCGTATAAAATCTTCTCTCTACACATTTTTAGCTCAATTGGGTCTATAGTTCAGAAGTCTCGATCATCTTCAAACCACAATCTTTATAGCTCTTCCTTTTTGTGATTTTTGGCATAATCTTTATACGCAGACTCAACTAAGGTTTTGGGGTATGTACCCTCAAGAAGCAGCGAGAGGTATCCTTCGCCCAATTTGTATGGCATTTTAAGAAGAAGAACTCAGGAGTCTAGATTATTTCAAGGGGCTCATTTTCTTTCTACAATTTTTATACCCCAACCCTTACACGCAGGCTCAATCAAGGTTTTAGGGTATGTAATCCAAGAGCCTCGCTTATTTCAATGAGCTGATTTTTACCCGAAATCTTTCCAAATATTCTTTCTTCCACTTGTTTCCCGCAATCTTTAAAGGAAAATTTAACTAAGGCTTTATTTTTGGGTTTTGGGGCCAGCAGCCTAGAGGTCTGGTTATCTAAGGGGTCTCATTTTTAACCTCAATTACATCTTGATCTTTAAGGAGGCAGTTATCTGAAAAGCATCATTAGATCTACGGTTTTTCTTTCTAATCAATCTTTTTTGACTTCGATAGATCTCTCAATCCTTGTCTACACCTACAAGCGACACAACAGCTTATCGCCCTATTGATGAAGAAAATAAACCAGGGTAAATTCAATCGATTCCAGATATTTCTCGTCAATATCACGAGTACGAGCATCTCCGTTAAGTCGTCTCTCTGATTACAAAAAAAAAAAAAAAAATGGGGTTCATACATTAGATAGATAAGTAAAGATGCATCGGTGGTGACAGCGCTAGTGCCAGTGCTGGTGCAATCGGCATGATGCATTTCAAAACCTTAAGGTTTCACTAAGACGTTAAATAACAGCAATTAAATTTTTTTGTATTAATTACGAAAAGATATTTATTTATGTAGGATTTATTTTGGAGGTGAACATGTTCTTGTAACCAAGCAATGCATTTCGACCTTGCAATTGTACAAGCGGTAGCACTGTCGAAGAATTCATGCAGAAATCAACGGAACGGACTAACCTAGATTAAGTAGGTATAGATCGTTACTTAGTCGTCATGTCGTTTATTAAATGCGTGTTTTTCTCGTTAAAATATTATTTACAGCGTCGCGTGCAATTGCCCCGATTAATAATTATTAGGAAAGAGAATGCATATCGGGAATAAACCGCAATCAGAAATGCATTTCACACATTGTCGTTGAGTTACATCATCATTCGTTGGGTTTTGTTCTTTTTAAGCAGAACTCTTGACTAAATACCTTTTTTTTTAACGAAAAATTTTTTTTTGAGGAGTTGACTCACAAGGCGTTGACCCTTTCCTCGCACCTAGATCGAGGTGTTGACTCAGTCGAAACTCCCCTTCCCCATTTATTGCATTTTGCACAAACAAAAATTCATGAGTAAATTATTACTATAATAAATTAGTTCCCCTCACTTACAATAATTTAGGGAGATGACTTAGATTGGACCACCTCGGTTATATAATTTAATAGACTGTTTCAGAAATCTGTAAATTAATAAGATAATTTATAATTCAGAACTTAGAAAATAACTATAAACACAATTCCCTCGATCGTCGTAGCTAACCTAAATCGCCCCATTTTTAGAGCTGGAAGAGTTGAACTTTCTGACAAGAGAGTCCTATTTTCTGGCAGTTTGTGAGCATATCGAGTGAAAGTGACCGCGTATAACTAGAACTACTACGACCTCTCAATAAATAAACCGTTGAGGAAATTATAAAAATGTTAATCCGGAACGCATCTAAACTTATCAAAAACATAGCCTCTGTAATCTTTTTTGGTTAAATTATCACGGGCTCGATCACCTAAACACCAACACCAACACCAACACGATAAGCATCGATCAACCGCACCCAAATCGATATTTACTCCTCAATCAAGTTTCTCCATCCTCGATCAAATCCGGCCCGAGTTATTATCGCAGAAACGAGCCCCAAGGCCTTGACGGATTCCCAGACAGTTTCTTCGATGATACCGCCAGACCTGAGTAACGGTACCGACGCTTTACTGACCCACACACGCGGTCGTAAACGACGCACATGGCAGCAGGGAATCATAATACCAATACTAATAATACCGTACTGGAGACTGGAGGTCTTCGAGGAACTAAGAGGAACAGGATAGACGGACACTACTAACCAGCAACGAATGGTTTAGTTTAGAAACATGGTCAAGAAACTGGTTCGATTGGTGCGACAATATAATTAATTAACCAGGTGTACCTATGTGATTAGATTTATATTAGATTTTTTTTATTTCAAATTACTTGATTGTTTCTTTTAGGACAACTGTATACCTATGATCAATGGTGGGGGTGGGAGAGAGAATTTAAGGCGCTTTCTAATTCTTACGATGATACCACCTACCCAACGTGATGAGCTTGAATTTAACCGATTATGAGATTATTGGAGAATTCATTATAATAAGTAAAAGGAGCATTCACTAAACTAAAAATTGAAAGGTCTCGATATTACTTCTCAGATGAATAAAAGCATTATAGAAGAGTGAGGACGTTTAAACACCATTCGCCGTTACCGTGTGACAGAGGAGACTTCGAAAGGGTACTATTTAGTCCGTAGTACGTTTAATACATTCCTGGAGGATCAGCACTCCTCTCGGAAAGGATAAAATACCCCCTCAGCTCATTACACCACGCACTAGTTAAGCGATACGGGAAGTCAGGTATCAGATAGATTAAAGGAAATATCTTGAAACCCAAGAAAAAGGTTTGTGGGGATTTCCTGTTTTCAACCCCAACCATTTTGCTGTTGGATACTTCCCTCTAAGGATAACGTAAGGAATGCGTAATGTATCTCACCTACCTATATCCTGGTCACAGGCACCAAATCTGCAGTGCTCTAGCTTTGAAAGCTTGACGGATGAAAAATAAAATTAGGCAGCGTTTCGATCTTATCATGCGCAGTTGCTATATAGGCCAGTTGTCTTCAAATGGAAAAAATGGCGGTGTCGTTATATGACCTGACAACGATGCACGCCTTAGCCTCAATATCACGCTATTTAGAAAAAAAAATAAAAATTCCATCAGATTTAAGAAATCAACATAAACAAACAAAAGCTGAAGCTGATGGTTCCGATTTCTACAACGGGGTTCACATTAATAAGAAAGTTGGCTGAATGTCAAAGTGATCAGGCGAAAAAATCAAGAAGAAAAAAAAATCCGAATTTTAGCTCATTTTCATTGATTTTGCTCGGAAATCGTCGAGATTTTTAACGGGAAATTGTACCGTTCGGACATTTTTGACCGTAACTTTGGCCACGTAGGTCTGGGTATGATCGAAAAGGTACCGGCGTGCAGCTAAGAAATGGTTCTTGAAGACTGCGAAATTTCGTCGCAATGGACGCAACCTATAAGCTGTCAAAGTAAATTTTAAAATTTTTGTTTATAATTTTCAAAAACGTCTGTAGCGGCCATTTTGGAAAAGTTTGCGATAGCAATTTGACGTCGCGCTTCTAGTCTACAAACTCTGTAGACCAAAAACCTTCGTCCGTCCGAAACTTGCACCGTTTCGGAGAAAACGACAAAACAATTTGTGATAAAAAAAATCGATTTTTTGAGAATAAATGAAAAAATAAAAACGGCTGAAATTCTCAGACAGGCACGTTGGGAGCGTTGTGAATTCCGAACCGAAATCGGTTTTTTGTTTACCTGCATAGTTTTTGAAAAAATGGCGTCCAAATATCAGATTTTGCTGCAATTTCGTGAACACGATCAAGAAAATAATTTTTGCCGATTCGGAAAATCAAGATGGCGGAGATTTTGTAATTTTACTGAAACGAAAAGACTCCGAGCTACGACACCCCCGCGAAAAGTTTTTTTAAAACGAATTCAAACTGTCACTTTAAAATTTCAAAATGTTAAAATCGAAAAGTTCGAAAAAATCGAAAAAAAACACGTGTTTTTGCACACGAAAAAATTTAAATAAAATCGAAGAACCAAGATTGCGGCCAGATTTTGGTTTCGTCGTACAGGCAAAATGTGCGACAATAACATATTGATGCAAAAGGCACCGGAAAAAACCGCAATTGTCATTTTTCAAACGTCAAACTCGAAATTTTGTCGAAAAAAATCGGCCATTTTGAAACGCTCGTAGTTCCGCCATTTAAAAAAAAAACCGCGCGACCGAATAGTGACACCATGTTTCTGCATGCTTTGTCTATCGCTGGTAGTTAAGTTCGAAGTTCGTTTCGCTATCAGTTATAGTTTGTATACAGGTAGGTTTATAAAAGTGCTCCGAAATTTGTATTTTCAGTTTAAAACAGCAAAAAAACTTCTGTCTCCATTCAACTAAATCAGCTGCTATTTTGTTAAAAACAATAGGGCAAAATTGGCGGTAGTATCAAAATGACGGAAATACATGTGGCCTTGACATGCCGTTGCAAGTTTATCCAAATGTCAATTTTTCAAACGTAAAGTCGAAATTATGTCAAAAAAGTCGGCCATTTTGAAACGCCCGTAACTCCGACATTTTCTGAGAAACCTGTATAGACTGGACACACTATCGTGTTACTACATGCTTTGACAATCTACAGAAGCAATTTTTGTTTAATTTTCCCGATAATTTTGACGCAGTAAGTTTTTTAAAATGGCGTTGATTTCGTATTTTCTTCTCAAAAATCACGAAAAAAGTGAGTTTTTTCGGACGCGATAATAATTATTAAACGAAACGTCGGAATTGTTTCGTTTGAGTACCAACGGATAGCCAAGAGAAATATTTTTCGGTACACCAAGTTTGACGTTTGTCATACTTATCGTCTGTCATTTATGAACTGTCAAAGTCAAAATTTGCATTTTTTTCATCGGCCATTTTAAACTCGCTGTAGAACGGCCATTTTGTTAGATATCGAAATTAAACATAGCCTACACGGTGAACACGTTCTTCGATAATATAAACTGAGACACCTCAAGCTTCGACGTCCGGCACCCTTGGAGAACCCCCGGCAAACTTTTTCAAAAAACTTGACCCTCGACTTTAATCCGCCATGTTGGAAAAATTGTCAAACATGGAAACCTCGGAACGCTTATTTTGGAACGTCATTCGATGATCCCGATAAAATTTTTCGGAAAATTTCGCTCACTAACATTCCTCAGTAATCAAAGCAGCGCATAGACAAAAAAATATGACAGCTCTTTTGGAGGAGTCGTTGTTCTTTTTAATTAATTCCTTTTAACTTCTTATTATGAATTATGTGGATTTATAAACTGGCCTTAGAGCGAGTCCAAGCCGCTTCTTCTTTTTATTTTCATTAATTTCCTTGCAGATATGTCCACTTAAGCAGGTAACACTGCGCAAGTAAATCATCAAAAATTTAAATGGTAAGGGGGGGGGGGAGGTTACAGTTACATTGCAAAATTGAAAAAGGGAAGAGAGGGTCACGATTAGCACCGCATTAAAATCGTAATAATCGAAACGGTAATTATTTATTAACGAATTTACGTGACCTTACAATTTGATTTCATTAGTTTTGAGTCGTGGGCACGATTATGCCCATCAACTTCACGTAAACGACTCTGGTGGGTGTGACCGGCTTGACTTGACTTTGCCCATCGCGGCCTCTAAATCCCACTGACACACTAATATTACTGCCAGTAGGTAAGAGCAATCAAACAATCCGTCTTCCGCTTACCGGATCTTCGACTCTTCGGCTGGGTTCTATTATTATGGTATGGAGAGGCGAGAGTAAAGTAATCAAGAGATTATATTTCAGTAATAAATTGTAAAAAACACGTTTTTTCATTAGGAGATTGTCCGGATTGGGAAATTGTTTTGTTGTAAGAGTGAAGGTTTAAATTTCTTCATGGGAAATGTGCCTTTTCCCAACGATGGTTTGGAGTAGGTAAGGCGCAGCTGATGATGTTTATTATGGATGTTTTGATATTGACATTTAAAAGATCACGACTTTGATGATGGGGCTGGTTGAAGGTAATAAAAGTGTAATTTCTATCTACACAATCGCCTGGAAATAATAGTAAATTGTTTCTCAATGTAGGCATGATTATTATTTAGTTGCCTGTAGATATCGCTAAAGCAAGATGGATTATCGACCCTGAGATGGGGACCAGATTACTTTTTTCTTGACATTGAAGAAGTCCAGTTTTTCTTGAAGCTCTTCAATTTTCTAACACTTTTCGGACATCCACCGCTCTTTAGTCTCTCTGTCATGTAGTCATGCATTTGGTTTTCTTCATACTTTGGACCTGCGCATACTTTGGACCTTCTCGTTTTTCTCCTCGATTTCTAGTTGTCTTGTTTTGGTTTTGGTGCATCCTAATACTCACCATCAAGCAAGCGGCGAGGGTTAAAAAGACCACATTACTTATTATTAAAGAAACGTCAACTCAAAGTGTGCCATTGTGCCATCATCGTGCTTTGCTTGCAGTCTGAGTCTGAGTCTGACCGGGTCATAAAAAAAACCGCAATCCGCACATCGCACGCACCGGCACTCTAGAGCGGAACTGTCGTCTTACATAAACCGATGTTGTAACAACAAACACATCTAGTTAACCGCGGATGTCACAGTTGCACAATTAAAGAATACGCCATTATGACAACGGGAACGAGACGAATGCACGCGACAGGCCTAGATAAACGCAGCATTCTTGCACAAATAAGGCCAGGAGGAATCAATCGATCGAGTAGGCCATGCCATGAGAGATGTACGATGACGTGACGAGAAGCGGACAATCTAGGAGGCCGTGCATGATGTGAATTGCGCTGGAGCGCGCTTTTTTTCAGTTACATCTGCCTAGGATGCACCGGTCATCATGATTATGGATATTTACGTGGATATTTATGGCGTTGTGTGCTGCAATCGGACATACTTCTTGCTTGTACTCGTACTGGTTTATGTGGTGGACTGAAAACTGGTAGTAGGTTACACTGATGTAAACATTTGTGATATATTTATGTGTATTTTCCACTCTTAGGAATTAGAAATTGTATATAATTATCCATATAAGAGAGAATGGATGGAAAGAAGAGTTCGAAAGATTTTTAGTTGGTCCATTTCTACACACCAAGACCAAGCTGTAATCAGTTTTGGTCACTGGTCGCGTTTATATGAAAAAATCAAATCTTAAGCCTAAGTCAATTCAAACGTGTAATGCGCATGCGCAAATCTCTTGGGAGACATAACCTATAAACTTTAGTAAGTCAGAGAAGACGATTAACCTTTTAGTTCTGATACATTTTTTGGTTTCCAGAGGTTTTCCTCGTCACCCCATTTTGTCCTGAATCAATATTCTTATATTTGTTTACGTAGTTGCTAAAGCGCTGATTATGCCGCGTGCGCGCGCATTACCCGTTTTTGTGTACTTTCAAAACTTAGCTGTTGATTCCAGATTGACCTAGTGACTTTTAATTTTGAAAGTTTGATTATTTTCACATGAAGAATGGAGATCGCCAGAAAATATTTATTAAAACTTTGTCTACAGTATAGGGTAACCTAGCTTTTATGCGTCATGCGCATGCGTCTGTAATGTGGCTCCCTAACTCCAGAAGCTAAAATGTCCCAAATCGAGGACCTAACTGAAAGATAAAAAAAAAGATGTCAATGTTTCTGTTATGGGCGTTTGATTCAATTGGCCAAGTGCACAACGGTGTGTAAACCATCATTAAGCAAGAAGAAGAAGAAGTCTGACCCTAGGACTTTACATTGTGTTTTACTGTTGGTTCTTTGATACACAGACATGAAGCAAAAGGCAAGAGATTTGAGATGAATGAAACAAACAAATTTATATACACCTGCTTTATTTTTTACGTTCCTAGCAGCGTAACAGTTCTAACAGAGCCGTGCTCGATCGTAGAACTACCGAGAAAAGACCGCGACAGAGAAAAAATCGGTGTCAGTTCCAATCAAAGGAGGTTTCTGAAAGATGCAGATCAAACGTTTTAACAACACTGTCACCAAATCTAATGAACTCTTTTCCACACAGAGATAAAGCCCCACCCCCTCCCTAAGCGGTCTGGCGAATCATTTCAAACTAAAGCATCACAATTGAAATATAGGTCTTATAGAGATAACCGTGAGAATGGACCTCGTTAGATTAGCCGTTTGCACGGAAGGTAACGCGGTCCGGTTAGGAAGCTACCCGGGATATGGAGGGCCCCTGTCCGAGGTCCGATTAGGAAGTTGCCCTTTGGCTTTTTAATTGGCCCCCATGGCAAGGACGAAAATGTTAGTTAGATTCACGTAAGGTCCTTTCATACGTAGTTCAATAGATCGGCAAACAATTATAAATCAAAATGATCCGCCCAAAATTATCTACCCATACGTAATTTTACTCTCTGAAAGTTCAAGAAAATTAGACGGTGTGAGTTTAGTGGGCGTGTTAACTCGAGACTCCTCGGCGCTATAGCATCAGCTGTTTTATTTCTTCTTCTTTTTTCTATAGCCTGGACACTCTTGTGCGTACAGCTAGCATCAAGTGTTTTTATGATTTGGCCAGATTTTAATATCCTGCATGGCGTTTTCTATACTAGTGCTTTATGGGAGATTTTAGTGCTTGGAAAAAACACAATACATCAGCCATTTATTTATCATTACAACTATCTGTCCCCCTGAAACATCTGTCATAATATTCACAATAAAATTATGTACCTATAATGTTAGAGAGAAGGTTCTATTAGTAAATTAGTAAATCCGAAGGTAACGGGGTCGGGTTAAGGAGCTACCCGCCTGTGAGGTGTGGGGGCCCCTGTCCGAGGTCCGATTAGGAAGCTGCCCGTTGGCTCTTTAATTGGCCCCCATGGCAAGGACGGAAATGTTACATGTAAGATGACAAATGATTCACGTAAGGTCCTTTCATATGTAGTTTGATAGATCGGCAAACAACAATTATTAATCAAAATGAGCCATTCAAAATTATCTACCCATAGGTAATTTTACTCCACTGAAAGTTCAAGAAAACCGTGTGGATTTAGGGGGCGTATTAACTGCAGGACCCTCGGCGCTATAGCATAAGCTTTTTTGTTTCTTCTTCTTTTTTTCTATAGTCTGGACACCCTTGTGTCCAAAAACACAATACAGCAGCCATTTATTTATCATTACAACTATCTGTCCCCCTGAAACATCTGTCATAATACTCTTTTCACTACCTTTTTCACTACGAACTATGAAAAATAATCTTTTAAATGGAGACAGTTATTGTTATGAAATCTACTAAAATATTTATCAGATAGCTTGAATACTATAAAACCTACATAATATAAAGCAGTTGACGAGATCTAATCTCTCATCTATCTATCTAACCGTATAATCGTGGACGGTTTTACGTGGATACGTGAGATTGTAGTAAATACATAACATCTTCGTGTTACATAACGTCACGTACCGGCTAAAACTGTTCATTAAAGTCATAACAGTGTGTAATCGTACAGAACTTGCGTGCGTGCGGTCTACACTTGACGCAATGTATTAAAAAAAATGTTTTACATTGTCTTTTTAAAGATACTTCTTAGGTATATTATAGGTAGATAGAGAAGAAATCCAAAAACAATGTTTTTATTTTCATGTACATACCTAATTTGCTTTCGAGAAAGGACAAGAGAAGACTATACCGAAGTATACAGGGCGGTACAAATTGTAGGTTTTCTACAAATATCTAATCAAAGGTTTGTATTCTAACCCATCATTGAAATCTCTCGACTTTACGCAACTTCTCTGCGTTCTATTTCTTGGATAAGAGTAAAATTGAGACTTTCTTTTAAGGTACAGGAATTTTTTTATCCAATATCCAATTTATTCTTATTGAACTTCAACTCTTTTTTAACCACTTTAAGATAAATAAACGCTCGTGAATAAAGTTAATGAAGCGCAGTAATAATCAATTAATTACTCGCGATTCTGCATTATCATCGGTGAACCGACATGTCGCAGCAATACCCATTAAGTGCACACTTTTCTTTTTTTTATTGTTTTACTTTTTTGCTATACCTACATACAGGTACAGGTAGGTAGATAGACTCAAAATATAATTATTTATTTGTCGCATGTCAATAAGTATAACTAGTATAAGATACATAAATTAAATCTCTTCCTGTATTGCGAGATCATATTTAATATCCCTCTAATTGGCAAGTCATAATTACCTTGTCTTAAGAGCAGTACAAACATAAATGTCACAAATAATTTATGCATTTTTCTTGGACATGACACGAGTTGATTTAAAAAATAGCAAAAAAATCAGAGTAATCAATTTAACACCTTGCATATAGATATTAACAAGACTTGAAGGATTAATAATAATAATCAATAGACCGGAGGTTAACGACTGTAGGTCGTCTATTAGAGCTAATAAAATATACATCTATACAGGTTGCAATAATTATTTAAAACTAATAATAGGTAGGTACTATTAAAAGGTATGAAATATGTAATAAATTTGCTCACTCTGTAGTTTCCTATGTTAGAACATTTTAGCATACCTAATACTAATCAATAATTAATCGATTTATGGATAAATGAAAACCTTGACTGAGATATTGAGTTTTACTTTCATTATACGAGAAACTGTCGCCACTTCTCATTATCATACAAGAACACACACATAAAATAATAATTACCTGGGTGTGTCTTCTGTTAAATTATAGATTAGCCCTTAGTAATTACGGAATTTTTGAGCTAATTCTTATCTGTTGTTTTGAAACCTAGAAAATCATGCAGATGTATCCTGCCGTGACTGATATTATTACTTATTTTCTCGTTTTTGGGTCAAGCAAAATTGCAAAATCCTCGCGTGCAGTCCAGCTACTTCCTGTCGTTTAAGAGTTTTTAACACAAAAATAATACAAGCGGGTATTCTGCAAGAAAAATTGTATTGTAATAAATGGTTTCATCAAATATTCGTTCTAGATATCTTTATAATTTAATTACTTGAAAAAATAATGCCAGTTTCGTTTTTATGAGACTTATCTGGAAGAAATGTTCCGTTTATCATTGTATATTATAATTATCCACGAGCGATTATAATGGTTTTTGCTCGTCTCTCTTAGCTTCCTAATGTTATTCTTCTAGAGTTGTACCGGATTTCAGAATATTTTGTAACGTCTCTCTCTTTTTAGAGAGGACGTATTAATTATATTATTAATTAATAAGAAAAATAAAGAAGCTGATCGCATATGAATTTATAACTCATTTAGAGGGCTAAAATCGCTCGTAAACGTAGTCTAGATAGACACCCTGACAGCTATCACCGAAGGGCTGCAATCGCTGACAGTTATGAGATAAGGCCTCGTTTCTATCCTCACTGCCGGTCGTAGTTTCTGGGTCAAGTTCACGGAGTAGTACTTCGTCGATGGTTGGATAGCTGCAATCAGAATGATTATTGCAAAACAAGAAAGGGGGAAATATGAAATTCATTTATTAGAATTTAAATAATAATACTAGGGAACATGGATTTCACGATTAAATGTCGATCGGGATAAGAATACGGATGAACTGAATGATTTAAATGCTTTTTTAGGTTCCGATAAGAAACGCGATATGCGAATAACAAAAATATTATTTATTATTATATTTACAGGAAATCTATGACCGACGATCTGAACTTATAAAGAATTCTCTTTTATTTACACGCTCTTTTATTTATTCGTTCTAATAAATTTGATCAAGGGAGAAAATTCTACTCGCGATTTAATTTTCCCCTGTACTCGGACTGGACGTAAATCGTCACCGTATTAGGAACGATCACTACTCGTTTGAAATACCGGATATCGATTTTTGTTTGTTCGTCTAACCTAACTCACCGAGTGGGTTAGACGGCAGGATGTGGATAGCGTGATTGGACTGAAGTACCACAGAGTAAGGAAGACACTGAAGTCAGTTTAGATTTGAGCGCCTTAACAGTAAAGAATAAGGAAAAGAGTTTAGAGTAAAAATAAGGAAAATAGTTAGAGTAGAGAACAGAGTGAAGTGATTGGGACAAGTGAAGTGAAACCAGAGTGAAGAGCATCATAGTTGTTATGTTAGTAATGTTAGTGTGTGTAAATAAAGAGAACAACTGATTATTTAGATTAGGAGGTTAATGTTAGTTTGTCATATTTGTGAATTTGTGTTGTGACTGGTTTAAATAAAAATTTGTATTATTTTAAGACTTAATTTGAAATAATAAAGAGTAGGAACGTTCTAATATGTAATACTACAAGGGTCTAAGCTTGTTTTGAATATTAGAATCCATCATCAGAGCTGATATTATTTTTTGTAATTACCAATTTGTTTTTTTAAGGGAACATCGATCTTAACTGTGTAGATAACGGCTCCACTCTGGTAATTTTTCGGCTTCGAGAACTAGCTCATTCAGTCACAGACAAATTTTTCAATAAATAAATAATTATATATGTATATGAACACAAACATCATGGCGGGACTGCTATTCGAACCCAGTCGGTGGCAGTCCCAACCATATACAGGGTGTATCAGAGATGTTGGACCACTTATTGACCGTTATTCGGTTGCCCATACATTTTAGAACAAAAAGTATTCTTTAATTTTTTTCATGCGGCGCACCGTTTTTGAGATATTTGAAGTTTCGTCAAGAAATGTCACTAATCTAATATTCAGGGTTGGAGCCACTTTTCACATGAAAAGGAGATGGAAGGTGCATATCTTTCTATCTTTATCTCGGCGAATGTACTTCGAGCCCTACGCGCATGTCCGAGAATCGAACACGCCTACAAGACATCAAATTCGACTGATTCGACCACCAGACTCGTGACGCTTGCGCACAACGGGTTGAGTACTCTAAAAAGCAGATTGAAGTAGTCGTTTGTTGTCCCACTGTATCCGTGACACTTCCACTTACAGGCACTAGCAATATAGAAGTATTAGATATATGGTCCTAACAGCTTATACTCGTCTGTACGCTAAGCCCCTCCGATACCAAACTCTTGATTTAGATTGCTATTCCAGTTATTTAATTAGAGGCGATATAAACCAAATGCGATCGTCCATCGCACCTTTTAGACATCTAAGCGTCCATAACAAACGGGCCATGGATTTTAGAGGAGGCATTTTTGGAGCGATAGAAGAACTGTAAGAAAAAGGTTATTTGCTTTTTAAGGAATTGATTAGAAACTCACAAAAATGATAAATATCGCCACCTCCAGAAACGGGCTGGAGGTTATCACATTCCTGCACTATGTAATGAACATTGGGGGTGGGGGTGACAATTTCCTCTCTATCTTTCAACTTCAACGCTTTGTTGCTGCATCGTTTATCGTTTGCGCAAAACACTCCGCTCGCACTACCATATAATCTGTGTCCGTGTTTGGAACAATGGCACACAAAAGACAAAATTTTTCGCTGGTCATGTCCCGAGTTTCGCTCATTTAAACCAGAGAGACCTCTAAATACATTTTTACTGTACTTAAACGCAGTCTCCTTCTTGGAGCGAGTATTTTTTCCCACAGGCACCATTTCGATGAAACAATTCGACACCTTCTTGACATTTAAGACATTTAATGACACCTGTCCCGAGTAGGTATACCTGATCGAATTTGCATGACAATAGTGGAATTGAATAACTTAAATTGCGTTATGTGATCTAGAAAATATAAGACAACGCATGGGTACAGTTTGTTGGCAGCGCGCAGTTCTCGAGATTTAAAATCAGATTCGCGATTTTCTCATTTAATTCGTCGTGTGCCAACGGTCGATGTGATGGGCACCGACATAAACAATGGCTTGTTACCGGTTTCCACGTTCCATATTCTACGGAATATATAGAATAGACTCATTAAAAGTGCTCTAATTGTCTGTCTTAATTATTAATCATAGGATATTCGGTTGTATAAAACGAGAAAGCAAAGTTGTGTAAACAAAATAATACCCACATAATATTATTAAAGTATTTAGTATTTGCTCAACTTTACCTTTAATAATTATTGTTATTACTTTATTAGTAGGCATTAAAATATTACATTTATAGATGTAAGATGTAAGAGTATGATAACGTGCTATGTAATACCAGTACCAGTATAATTGAAATAACTAGTTTAATTGGTATTTATTTACCTTTCCTGTATGTATAGGTGATAGGTGGGTATTTATATAAATAAATATATGCATATATAATGTAGATGAAAGAATTGTTGACAAATTTCACCCGGTAATTAAGCAGGTAGGTATTGAATATTAAATAAAAGTACATGCTAATAAATTGGGCAATTATTTACATAGAAAGTACTGATGTTCATTTTCTTATTACCAACCTAAGAACTGGTGACCATTATATTTGCACATAATTTTAATTATTTGCCGCAATAAAATGTACAATATGTTAAAAAAAATAAATTATTTCATTTAAATACGCCGAGAAATCCTACTTAAATCCGGTAATAGAAATGTTTTATTTTTATATTTTTTTTTATTTATATATTTCCTTCTTCAATGAACGTTTGTTATATAAAAATTACATAAACGTATTAAGAAATTGAATTGTATACCATGATATAAGCAATATCCAATAAACAGCTGTCATAAGAAATAATAATATACAACAAATCGTGTATTATTTACCTGATAAATCGTGAAAGTTTGAGTAAATATTGGATTTTTTGTGCACGGAATGTTGTACTTTCAATAATTCCACAGGCACACCAGTGACGTAACGAATCAATGATTAAAAATACCTGAACTTTATAATAAAGTAAGCCCAAATTATTTTGCTACATTTTTCTGGTTAAACATCATTATTATCACGTTTTACGATGAGTAGGCTCTGGATATGAAAACTTACGTCTTAACTTGATTCAATAGTGTAACGTCGTTTACCCCCCGGGCCTGTCGGGGGGTAATTGCCAAAAGCAACTGTGATCGTCCATTTACCCCTAATAGGACCGCTGTGATTTCTTGCGTTGTGTTTACCGTAGTTACCCCTGCTCATTGATTGAGGTATGCCAGGATTAGTATGGCCGGGACGGATGTCGCGAAGAACCTACTGTGACTCATTGTATCTCGGTTGATTGGGATTTCTTTCAGAAAAGCGGGGAAATTAACTGTTCCTTTCAGAGAGTTTAAAAGCGAATGAAGAGCGAGAGAAGATGTGTTTGCAGAAAGCGTAAAAAGGCGAAGGGCGAGAGAGGCTGTGATTTTGCATAGAGAGTATAAAAAAATGGAAAGCGAGGATGGATCTCTTTCATACATCTTTCACACTCCAATCCATTTCGGATTCCACTCTTTTGCACTCCTGCGCTTTCTTATTATTTCGTTTTTCTTTTGTTTCCTTTTTCTTTGATTTCATTTCAAGCATCAGTTTGATTTAATTAAAGAAGACAACCGTTTTGGTTACAGATGACCCGGGATTGGCGGGAATATCTGTGTGATTTACCTATTCTTGCACTATTTGCTTTTTCGGTTTGGGTTGATTTAACGAGGGAGATGGAAATAAATTCCTTATCATCCTACCTAGGTGCGATCCATTTCAGTAGATATGCGTCAAATAGTCGTAAACAGGGTTTCTCGCCATGGGTATCCCAAGTAACGGGGAACTGTCACTGCTATCTAATTATGTACTCCCAACTCTAGTCCAACCGCAATGAAATTGATGTAATGTAAACAATATGACGTTAGTGATATTATTGATTTATTGAAGGTCGGTTTTTTTTCCAAGGAAAGGTTAATTAATGAAAATAAATTGTCTAAAAAAATAAACTGAAATTTGGTTATTTATTTATATTGTTCAAATCAAACTCAATGCTTGGATGGCATTTTCTTTAGAAACCTGTTCCCTTCTAGAACTAACTAACTCCGGAATGTCTTTTAGGAATTCTGAATCTTCTATTTCTGGAACATTCTAAACAATATCAGCTTCCATACACTCTGACAGATTACTTGTAGAAGTTAATTCTCGAAATTTCCCTCCCATGGCCGAGAATTTCTCGCATAAACGTCACGAAATACCAGGGAAGTATAGCAAGACCAACACTCTATCCAGAGGTGGAGTTAAGCGTTACTATAGATATGTGAACCCAAGTCAAGTTAGCCACGCTTCGGCCAGCCACGCTTCTGGCCAGCCACGCTTCTGGCCAGGGGAAGGAATTCGATTACTTATAATTTCGAGCTTAATTTCTAGAAAAAAAAATTTTGTCGTTTTTTCACGTCTTAAATGGAAAATATTTGGTTTGTTTTTGTTGATAATTAAATAATTAATAAATGTAATATTTATTCGGACCATTTTCAGCAAAACTTTCAGTACTTTTTTTTCAGTTTCTCAAGTCCGTGGCCGAAAGCGTGGTTGGCCATTATTATAAAATTTCAAAATTTTTTTTTGAGCAAAGTTGAAATCTCGCACCTTTTTCAGAATATTTTCAGCAAAAATGAATTTTCCAGTTTGTGAAAAGTCCGTGGCCGAAATCATGACTGGCCATTATTTCAAAATTTCTGACTTTTTTGAACATAATTTCACAAAGAAAAAATTTTTCTTCAGTTTATTAAGTCCATGGCCGAAAGCGTGGTTGGCCACTATCGTGAAATTTCGAATTTTTTTTCAAATTTCAGCAAAAATGATGTTTCAGTTTCTTCAGTCCGTGGCCGAACGCGTGGCGGGTCATTATAATGAACTTTCGAGATTTCTTGAGCAAAATTTCAGCAAAAATTATTTTTTCAGTTTCTTAAGTCCGCGATTGAAAGCGTGGTTGGCCAATATTATGAAATTTCGGAGAATATTTTCGGCAAAAATTATTTTTCTAGTTTGTCAAATCCTTGGCCGAAAACGTGAGTGGCCAATATTTCAAGATTTCTTACTATTTTGATCAAATATGTCAGCAAAATTGATTTTTCAGTTTATTAAGTCCATGGCCGAAAGCGCGGCTCACCATTATTTCAAAATTTCTGACTTTTTTGAACAAAATTTCAGCAAAAATGATTTTTCAGTTTTTTCAGTCCGTGGGCGAAAGCGTGTGGTTGGTCAATATTATGAAATTTCGGTCTTTTTCAGAATATTTTCAGCAAAAATGATTTTTCCAGTTTGTTAAAAATTCGTGGCTGCCCATTATTTCAAAATGTCTGACTTTTTTATCAGAATTTCACCTAAAATAATTTTTTTAGTTTCTTCAGTCCGTGGTCGAACGCGTGGCTGGTGAATATAATCAAATTACGGGATTTCTTGAGCAAAATTGTAGCATAAAAATATTTTTCCAGTTTATTAAGCCGTGGCCGAAAGCGTGGTTGGCCGTGGCGTTTCAACAATTACGATTTTTTTCAGTGCACACTGTACAATGATTCATTATTATGAGTGAAATTTCATAATATATTATTATCAACAAAAACAAACCAAATATTTTCTATTTGAGCCATAAATATGTAAAAAAGTTCCTTCCTGGCCGAAAGTGCAGCTGGCCGAAGCGTGGCCAACTTTACTTGGGTGATATGTGATATTTCGATGTAACAATATCAACCATGCATCATCCCCAGTTTCTGTAGAGGGCTGGGGGGACTTGCATCGTCCTTGAGGAGCAATTTTGCGTATGGCTTGGTACCCCAAAAGCCACCTCTCCTCTCATACCAATCGGATTGGCCCACACCGCCGCAGCTCATACGATTCTTACAACACACGTTCAAATACTCGCACATACCCCTTCAAAACACCTCCTCGAAGATCATGCAACACCATTCAACCCACCATCAATATCAATCAGATTCCGCCATTCAACCACCAAATGGTCCACCTTCAAAAAGACAAAACTTCTAAAACCAATGAGATCGGGGCCGCACAAATTTTCAACTCAAGAAGCAACACGTCCCTCCAAAAAAGCAATAGTCATGTAACATTGAAGTTCCCAGCTGCTTTATCCCCTATTTTGCCTCAATTCGTCCTAATTTGTTTTATGGGCATGATGGCATGACGACCCCTCAAGTCGCAGAATTGTCGAAAAAATCTTTTCTGGAGGTACCGTTATTATCCGAGGTCAACAGGAAATCCATGCCCCACCAGAAAAAAACAAGTCGATTGCTCCGGAATTATTCGTACTGTCCCGAAATTAGCTGGATGTCCTACAAATAATGCAACCCGAGGCAACTGAACCATGGACAGACCAAGATAATGATTTCTTGGTGCGAAAACTTTTAGGCAGAGAAGTTTTCTTGACGGCTGAAAAACCATCGAGCCCTGCATGTGAACAAGGGGGAAATTAAGCTGCTGACATAAGTAACTGTTACCATAGATTCCGGTAATGGTAAATGAGGGAGTAATAGGAACACTTGAGGGACATTACATGGTCAGTCGACAAGTCCCGGCTTTAAGCTTGCTGCAAGTGAAAACGTGAACCCAATGAAGTTGTTCCTTTTGCTCAGAAGTGCAATTCGTACTATGTTGAGGTTCGTCTCTTGCATCGTGATGTCGATGTTGTCCTGGAGTCTCTCAATAATGGTACCTTTGTGGGCATCATTCTTCATCCTAAGGACAATATTTGTTGAGTAAAGGTTTAGGCGAAGTTCGCGAAGGTCGCCAAACTGGCAGCCTAAAACACCCCAGGTCATCGTTAAGGAGGAAGAGTTCAATGGGAGTGTCTCTGAGAGACATAACGAGGATGCTCTTAATATCAAAACCCTATGTACAAGTACCAGTACAAGAAAGTTTTCTTGTCCAGTATCAGACCGCCTAACAAGTAACTTGGATGCCCTACAGATGAGGATGGAAAGGCAATCCAAACCGGTGAATTTCGTCTTCTTTACGATGTTCTGAGATGTTTTTGAGACTATCTTAGTAAGAAGCTCATCGAGAAGGCTGAGCGGAAAGAAAGTCGCTGAAGGTCTAGTTTCGAAGGATCTGACGATTGTAATAATAAAAACCTTCAGCTTGAGAATAAGGCCGTCAAGATCCAACTCGGAATACATGAGAAGAAGGATGTACTCGTATGAGGTAGTAGATCTAGATCGAGGCTACGATTGTACAGTTTTTTGATGAAATATCAAAATACTGATACTTCAAAATAACAATTACCAGAAATGTCATAACAATAATTCATCATAACTGAGATCCCTGGGCTAGAGAGTCTTTAATCGTCAAATCAGAACTAATCCTGGACTGTTTTAAGACCATAAAGCTCGGGGGTGGGCAACTATTCACATCAGCATTCTGATATGGCACGCTGAGGAGTCCAGAAGCTGAACGAAATAGTTGTCCGTGTCTTTAAATTCGATCGGCTCTGTTTTGTTACTTGTCACGTAAAATCGCCTCTTAAACATGTCCCAAAAATTCATATTATCTTACAATTTTAAAGTTTTTTAGTATTAGAAAATTAAAATTTCATCGTCTCTAGGTTATCTGGCTAAATGCACGAGGATGAGAAGGCCACATTAAATGAGCCAGTTTTGTTTTTCTTCGCCTAATTATTTTTCGGGCAGCGCAATTTAACGCAAACAGCCGGATGAAAGCCTCTAAAATAATTACACTGCCGAAGTTATTAAAGTAAAAAATATAAATACTTTAATTACCTCGCAAGAATATAGCTGCTTTTAGGATTAAATTTGACCACTAAGCTATTACGCGTGCGTATCAAGCGTAACCCTACCAATGACCATAGACTTATTATAACCATAGACTGGGCTTTTATTTTATACTTCAGATTTCAGAAGACTATTTCGTTCAGTGACTTGCGTGGCCTAGTGGTTCTCCGCTGGCTCACGAAGCCATAGATCGCGGGTTCGAAACTCACCTCGGCCCGCTTTACTTTTCAGATTCATTTTCGAATGTCTGTGAAAAGTAAAACAAGCGATCGAACGTTTAAAACGTTTAAAAGGCAAATACCTATAATTTAAAAGTGTGTGTGGCTAAGGAGTTCGTCTCAAAGCTAAATTACCAGAGTGGAGCGACTATGTCTTACCTACACAGTTAAGACCGATGCTCCCTCTTTAAATAAAAAAAAGACTATTTCGTTCAAATATTATCAAAGTTTTACGTCAGAGATATTAATTGTAATGGCTTTGAATGATTCAGCCTGGTCGAACCCTCCTAAACCGCAATCTCATCATGAGAAATTCACAACTCTTTCGTTTTATTGATACTTTCACCGGGACGATCAAAACATAAAATATACAATTACGCATCATCGAAAATGTTTACTTGTCATTGGCGGTTTCTAATCTCATCTCGGCGGTAATTGTCAATGAACGAACAGGCCCGCGGACTTTCTTTTTCTTTTTTCTGGTTCGTCGTCGGATTATCTCTAATTAAGGCTGCGCGACGACCATTATTACATGTGCTCTGCAATTACTGAGCCACGCATCAGACATCAGACATGTCTGCTGTGTGCTGTGTGTGATAAGCGCATCAACACCAACACCAACGCGAGGGAAAATTAAGTGATATCTATACAATAATTGCAACAAGAAGCGAACAACAAGTAAAAGTAAAATCAAGTTTAAAGGTATCGGGGTCAGAGAGTTACCATTAATGGTTATAAGAATATCGGTTGGTGTTGGTAATTATTAGAGTGTGTATCAATTACTGATCTTTCATTGTCTGACTGACTGACTTCCTCTGTCATCTAAGATACCATCGACAAGACAATGGAGGCTCAAGTTCCGGCTACTGGTGTTGGTGTTGGTCTTGGTGTAATTATTATTGTATTCATTAGATTCACTCAATGACTGACTTTCTTGGCGATGAGTTATGAAATCAATGATTTTCATTCATGAGCAGAAAAAAGTGCGCTATTTTATTTTTTTCTTTGTCTACATTTACTTTAATTATGTTTACTATTATTATCTATGACTATGATACATTTATGTACTTGCTTTTAAAAAATGTGCTCGTTTTGAACCTTTTCAAGCGGGAAAAACTGAATGAATATCAAAAGTAACGCTGAAAGAGTCTTTATAATTCTCTAACGAGACCGTTAATGGGGGTTAAAAAATGGCTGCTCTCTTCTAATTAACTTTTATTTCAAGAAATATAACGATGAGAGACCTGAATAGGTAAAATTTGTAAAACCCGAGATAAAATAACCATCAAGTAATGTTAAAATTATTCTTTTGGCGCTGTACCGTCCTTATTTCTAGGGAACCTGCATTACCGACATTAAGCGTTAGTGTCGGTAATACAGGTACCCTACCTATTTCCGCTGACATTTATTTGCATATTTGCAAACTTCTAAGCAGTCACCAGTCAATAATCCAACTTACTTTTTTTTAATACTTGCTTCAAATTGTTCGGGAATTTGGCTATACTACTAATCACTTTTTGACAATGGTAACTTCTTCGCTCTGGTCTGGTTTCTTTTGTCTTCCTCTTCCTTTCTCTTGTACTTCTGTTTTTTTTTCGTTTTCTCTCTTTTCTGTCTTATTAGATAATATATATATATATATCATTTGAAAAAGTGGGGTTAGAAGATGATCAGAGTCTGCAGTATTAATTCACGACAGACAGCTGAAATCTTATCATTTTGTCGCTCTTTTTTTCTTTTTTCTATTTTGCAAAATGAAACTTTTATTGATCTTTTATTTGATCTTTTATTATGATCAATTGGTTATGGTGCTTTAGTTGAGCGCACTGAGATGCCGGTGAATCAAGATTTTCTTCCATTGACACGTGGGCCTGGAATTTTTCCTTAATAAATTGAAATGTCTGGGTCTTGGCCTGGTAGTTATTGTCGGAAATTCCAAGTGCACCTTATTCTCGGCGCTCTAGTTATTTAAAGCGCGGAGCCTTCTGTGAATCAACCACTCCTTTAATTTCTAACAGGTTGGAATTTTCATTGGAGGTGAGTAACTTACTGGGCCACTCCTAATAGCAATTTCCCGGAACTCCTGTATCCAGTAATCCCTGCGTCATCAATTACCTACCGCTGCGAAGTAAACTTTTAACTCTTTATACATCAGCGATTGCGAGTCTTCAGGGAGGCAGGCTAATGCAAACTTACTTGTGTAAGCCAGAAGCCAAACTGGGAACCATCTCCTCCTAGATCATCGTTCGCTCTCCATATGACGTCATGCACGGTGTATTCCTTTCGAGCTGGGTAAAAGAGACAGAGTACGTTTGAAATATCTATTGGAAGCAATAACCTTACTTCTTAATTTTCCTCCTGAACAGAAAAAACACCTAGCTGCAAAAATTTCATGATCTAACATAATTTTTTTTTATGTTACATAACAAACATAACATTTCCAAGATTAAAAAGTATCTTTTAAAAGAAAAACAGTTAAATTACTAAAAATAAGTTTCACAAGAATATAGCTGCTTTTAGGTTTAATTTACCGTTTCCAAGCATACTACGCATGCGCATTTGTGCCCAAAAGAATGTAATTTCCAAACTGAAATGGAAATGCAAACCATTGGCGAACTCGTGACCATTGACTAATAAAAAAATAGACTGGGCGTTTTTTGCGTTGTTTATAGCAGCTTATCATAAAAACAAACAATACTGAGAACTCTCCCAATATTCTTACGAGGTAGATATTATTGTTATAGCATTGCTTATAGTTTATTTCAATTTTTTATAACACTTCCTGACTGTTGTTGAACCAGATTCGGTTTAGATAGCGTAATAAAATCGATTTATTTTTACTATTAATGCAAATAATTAACCATTAAATAAATTTATACGACGTAATGTCAGAGACAACATAGCTGCTTTTAGAGTTCCTATTTCGATACTACGCATGCGCGTTCAGCCCGCAATGGCCGTAAACTTACAAAATATAGACTGGGCGCTCCTTTTAAGTTATAAAAGTGAATCGATTTAAATATTACAATAACAATAATATTCAAACCTAGTGGTTATCGTTACATAAAAAGTTTATTTTCCCCTTTTCTGCTCGAAATATTCTTAACAGAGCATGACAGGCTCCATTTTCAGGCAATTAATTAAATGTCATGTGAATACTCGACGTATTAAAAGACCAAAATAATGACGAAATTAGCTACACTTTCATACACCTAAGCGAACATGGTTTAGTGTAATAGATCTCAATTATTGTAATAACAGTTCTTATAGACCGTTTATTAGTTTCACATGAAATGAAACGAAAACAAAAAGGTGCTGTTTGGAATTGCGAATACATCACGCTTTCCTGCTGCAACCTGTTAACAATGAATTTAGATCTTACGACTTGAAGTAAATATTTTCTCTGTTCATTTCAACTATTTATTTTGGAGCCAGATAATTTCAATTATGCGCATGCGCTTTATAGTTGATAATTATAATTATTATCTACCATTATATCCCTTAATTCGTATGATGGTATCATTGATTTTCATTGTAGATATCAATTAATAAAAAAAGTGAAAGATACTTTTTCCCGATCACACAAATAATAATTTTTATGATTAAAAAATCGAATTAATAACGAATGGAATCTAATCTCGTCATCAAATGGTTTTAGAAAGCATCAGTTGTTCCAATAAAGAGATGTAAATTGAAGTGTATATGAACTTTCGATTATTAAATATTTAATTTTAAAGACTGTAATGTAACCGAACATTCCAATCAAGCTGACCTAGAATCTTCTCATTTCTCATTTAACTACTCGCTCTTTGAATAATTGAGAGGCTCCTATTTCGCAGTCTTGAAATGTACATACAACTATAAACTCACTATCATTCATTATGAATACTGTACCGTTTACTTCGACCATAACTCGTTTAAACCCCCAGGCGCCATCTTTGTTTCCTCCCTTATTACGGAGACGACGTCGATCCCTCGCTATGAAAGACATCTGCATTGTTCTTCACGTATTTACGCGAGTAACTTATTAGTGGAGAGTTTGTTCCAGTAACACAGGTATCATGAATTTGTGTAGCGTGAAAGCAGGCTTTAATTGTTATTGCTTCCAGGCTAATACGCATGACTGGAAAAACTCTACCTTCTTAATAAATGGTGATGGCCGATAAATAGATTTATTGCCTGCGGGCCTGATACCCTTAAAGTCAATAGTGGTTTCTCAAAAATGTAGATAAATCATCCTTAACGCCCTATCTAACCGAACAAACTAGAATCCTAGTCACGGCACCAAGCTGGGATGTATCCTCGTCACTGAAATGTCAGCTGACAGAGGCCCAAGTGAATATGAATTAAAAAGGAAGAACCACTTTACGTTGGAAATGTCAACTTCTCTTTAACTTTGTTATTGTTTCTTCGAGTTTAATAACTGTAACTTTGAATTTGAGATTATCCCGCCCTAAATCTCTAGCTTCAAATACGTTTAGCAAAATGGACTGCGTGATCCTAACCTTTTTAAACTTTGAAACGAGATATTATTAATTGCATGATATGATCTAATCTCTTGTGTTATTATAATATGATTAGAACAATAACAATAATTAGCGTTATGTGTTATTAAAATAATGAACAACGGATTGTTTAAATAGTAATAATAACCAAACCAACCCCCTAGCATACATAACTGGTCCAGATACCACCCTCACCTCACGAAGTCGATCTAAGCCTGTTTGACAAAGTGGACGTTTTGCATTGGCTTGAAAGGTGACAAATGACATTTGAAGGTTGCATTTTAGATGGTTTTAATCTATGGTTTCAATTTTAGCATGCGCAGTTGGTATTCTAGTTTTTATTATACAAATTTTATGACCGTTAAGAAATCAAAATTGTTATTAATTAATAAAATCTTCAGAGAAAAATTTGAATTAATTGAGCGTGCGAACGGTATACTACCAGATTACTCACGAAACCAGAGCGAAAAACGTATTATTAAAGACGTCATCAAAACTTAAACAAGAACGAATCTTCTCAGTCTCAGAGATTTAAATGTTACAATAATAAACCAGACACTCCCTTTTAATGTTAATTCAGTGCAAGTACCCAAGTACGAGATTCAAATTTGAAACATGTTCTGGGTATATAGAAATCTCCACCAAAACGTGAGCCATTTTCCAATTATCTCCGGTGCACCTGATCAGATGTACGCCCAGTATCTCTTGTGATATTCTCGCTCCTCCGCACCCAGCGTGCATAGTTCTTCGGTTAATAATATTAATAGTCCACCGTTGAGTCAGAGCTTCACTTTCATGCCTTATATAAAGTTCAATAGAATGAAATCTTGAAGTGGAAAGGAAACACAAACAATGCGCACATGAATGAGTTTTACGGAATTAATAATTTTTAAGAGGTTTTTACCTTGTCTTGTATTAAACGAGTGATTGTACTAAAATTAGACTGCAAGAAAGCTTTCTTCGGTTATTTTGCTTAAATATAGACAGTGAAACGATTGTTTCAAATGATGAGGAAAGAAAAGTTTACTCTTCCAACGCTTGCGCTTTCATTCTGGTCCATAATAATTATTCTTGAATGATCCTTTTATTGATCTTGGCCTTAGTATGCAACTTCCAGTCAGTACCAGAATGAGTGCCTCCTTTCTATGAAGTATCGATAGTGAAACCAGCTGACATGATAAACATAACCTTTTGTTACGCTCAAAAAGCCTACAGTGGCTTCAGTCGCGACCGAGAGGGGGTGTGATATTCTAGAGTCGGTAGGGAACCTGTTTTACCGACATCGACGCTGTAGTGTCGGAAATGCAGGTTCCCTAAGAGTCAGGCAAGTGCGATAAACATTTCGAAAAGGAGTCGCAGTGCAATAATTTTTATGAATTGAACACTGTTGCAAAATTGTAACAATTATATAACACTGGTAACGTGACAACGTGGCACTATAGCACTAACGTCATAGGATAGCGAATCGTAAAATCGATTTTTACAGCCTCACATTTTGTTGTTATTATAGCCGCGGGTCAGAAATGAAAAGATCGAATCTGACCGAGTCCTCTCATTGACATACTTCCTTCGCACGGTCTTGGAGCTCTGAAACTGAAACTCACAAGCAATACTCCCATTCCCAGTAATTATGACGCTCTTTATTCTCACTCATCAGTCATCATCATCACTCAATTAAAGTGATGTCAAATGTCACTACCGCCCTCTAGTTATCATTTTTACCAAATACTCGTGAGATGATCGAAAGGATTAGCGCTGTAATTTAATATAACTTGTCAGATTTGCATACGATTCTTTATAGCTACGCTGTCAAGTGACTATATGAAAGTAAAGTCGTGTCGGATGACGCCCAGTAACACAGATTCCTTACCTGGTCGAGTTGGTACGCCTCATTTTACTCCGAACTGTCTGAATATGGGAGCCGCATGAAAATGATAGTGCTGTTGTTGTTAATTCACGAATAATGTAGCTCGCTTTCGAGAGATCTGACCATATTTCAGCTCGTTCTTTTTTTATTATTTGTCTAACGTAATGAAGAACAAAAGTTCAACGACACGGTCGTGCTGATGCTGGTGCTGATTTAAAATTATATGATGAGAAGGACCATATCCCAAAACGACTCACCAGTCACCACCAAGGGCCCTTTTGCCATTCCCTTACCATGATATGGAACTCCTAGCCCTACTCAAACCTCCTCGAACCTTTTATACGAGTACGTATTATAACGAAAGTATTCTGATGTAACTCACATTCTACTCAATTCCGGAATGGTTCCGCACTCTGTGCGTGTTCGAGAACGCGTGATGGTGTCTAGAGCTACGTCTGAGGTGTCTATTTAAGGGCGCGCCGCTATTATAGTCAGTCAGTTGTAATTGGGAAGTGCCATAGAGTAAAGAATAAGGAGAACAGAGTGAAATGATTGTGACAAGTGAAGTGAAAGAGTTGTTGTCTGTGTGTAAATAAGAGAACAGCTGATTATTTAGATTTGGAGATTATTTTTCTAGATTATAGTTGTGTTGAAGAATAAACAATTTTTTAACAGCATAAAGCCCAAGAGGTATTTCCATGACTGCTGTACCTATACCTCGCATAAACCTTATTAGTGCTTTTCACCCTCTCGGCTCACAGAAAGTCCTTCTAGCCTGTTTTTCTTCCCGTCAACTACGGTGTGGAGCTCCAATGACAAAGGTGACGTTTTGGAATTGGAAGTTGACAAATAAATGACATTCAAGGATAAAGCCTGCATTTTAGATGGTTTTGAGTCTAAGGTTTCGATTTTATCATGCGCAGTTGGTATGTAAGATGGGTTCTTTTCAACTTCTTGCAAATTATGACAAAAAAATTACGTTTTAAAAAAAACGTTTCAGACAAATTTCACGGTATTTTTGACTGAGAATGCGATTCTGCAATAAAAAATATGGATACCCCATTCGAGATTTTGAAGTTATCCACCACCCCACCCCAAGGGGGAGGTTGGGGGATTCGCGTTTGGTATCATTGAATAGCGCTTAGAAAATGATCAAGGACGTTCTTCTTTTTTGGATCCAATACCTATTTATATCTCAAGATATTTGACCGGTTTTTGGACATCTTGTATAAAAAATAGAGGAGCGTAATACCATATCACGCCTTCATTACATTTTAACGTTCATCACTAGATGGTACAATAATATATTACACAACAAGTGTTGAAAGTGACATTTTTCCGCAAGCGCGAAATTGTCTTTCAACTTGAGATATTGTACTGTACTTTATCTACTCCCAATAGCATATAATAGGAAAAAATGATTTTATGATGCTAGGCACACCCACTCACCTTACTCACTACCTAGCTTTAGTACCTATACCCAATTTTTCATTTCTGATCTACTAAGCAATTATAAAAGATTATGTGAACAGATGACACTTTTCAATCTACGAATATAAGACATCAGGAAGTACAGTTTGAAGTACCTTTTCGATGTTTCAAAATGGCAGTTTCCATCGCGTTCAATAAAACTGTCAATAGGCATTATAGTCCTTCCCGATGTTTTACAATCGAATATTTTAGTTATCATTACCAATAATAAACGACAAATAAATTATAAATTGTCAATTATTGTCAATCAATATCAATGACTACCAAATTCAAAACATTACAGAATTAATGATTATGATTTTTGTCAATCGGGATCAGGAACTATGATGCAATTTATTGGAAATTGTTAAACAAATCCATAATATTGCGTGTGCCACTCATTTCGATAATAACAGAGGTTTGTGAATTTTATACCTTCTTAATCATTATTTTTGTTCAACCATATAGCCGCTACTTTTGACTGATGCTTTATAAGACCGTGTTGTAATGAAAAAACAACATTGTTTTGACTTTTGATTCTCATTACACAACAGGTACTCGACTTCGCCTCGTACCGCATTTCACATAAGCGAGAAATTGCTTTTGTGCACTTGTTTCACACTATGCTTTTCCTAAGAGCATAACAATACAATTTTTCATTCAATGGGGTGGTGTATTTTCTACATCAGAATCGGAATTACTCTATCAGTCTCAAGATCCAAGTGACTCAAATCATTCACTTGGATTACGCCACTATTATTATTTCAATTCACTTACGAATTGTACATTTAAAATTAACAATATCCATTTATATGATTATTAACTATAATCACGCCATGATCGACAGAATATTACAGTATTGACTAGTCAGTCTATACTAGTCAGTCAGACTAGTCAAATTTACCTATAATTTAACAGAGTTGCGCGGTACCCATTTCTCTGATTGAACTGATTTTATAATTTTATAATACCTGCCCTCCCAATTCGGTTAAGCAATATGTCTTGAGTGTACTTGTAAATAGTACACTTATACATAAATCAGAATAATGATGTATATTATGTGATTCCATAGTAAAAGTAAATACTGTTTCAAAAGCGACTGTTAATACCCATCACTATTGTTGTCATCGAATGTTGCCTATTTTATAAATCTTACATAGTGCTTACTCTGTGGTTTGGACTATTGATGGCTACTTTTTATACATCAACTTCGCTGTCATTGTTGCAAAACTATTTATTAACGAGATAAAGTAACATTTATTTTATTTGTTCCAGGTGTAGATTTTATAAATACGTCACCCAGAAAAAGAAGACAAGATGTAAATGGTGAGTACTTTATTCTGGTTTCTGGTAACCTGGTAACGTAAAATGAAGCATGTTGTAATAATAATAGGAACATAATCTTCAAAAATTTGGGTATGGTGATGGTGATAGTAAATCTGATTTAAACTTATAAGCGTATCCTTTTTTCTGGTATTATTTTATTATACCCTTCAACCAATTTCAGTCGTTGAAAAATTCAAATTTAATCTTAAATCAGATTTAACCAGTGATTAATAATTATTATTATTATTACACACTCCTCGGCTGTGATTATTGAACATGGCGTTAGACGATGCGTTTATTTATAGGTAACTTGCGAGATAAAAAAGCAACGTTGTCAATCTGAAAATTGAAATGAGAAACAACAATATTTCTGTAAAATTACTGAGAAATATTCGTCTGGGTGTAAGGAGAAGAAGAACCAGAAAGTGTCTGGGAGGGCGAATTTTAAGAGGGGCTACTGAAAAAATTATTTCAAGTTATAAAAAATGCCAATCTGACAACGCTGCTTCCTAAATCCGTGGTATAAATGAATTGTCTAATTTTGGCATTACATTATTATTCAATAATCACAGCCCCTTTAAGTAATAGTACCAGTACCCAGTACATTCTAATAAAAATTTTTGTAAAAAAATTAATTTACTTATTAGCTAAGTAGGTATACCTACCACAACTATGTAGCAGATAATTCTTCTTTATTACATAATTAATTTAACGAGTAATTATTATTATTATTCATTTTTTTTAAACAGTAGATAGCGCATGTGTACGATTAATAATAATTATAGAAACAATCCGAGCTAACAACAACAAAAAATTAACGATCGAAGAATTCCAATAAATGACAAACAAATCAAGAATTTTATAACAATTACCATTGAAGCCTGAAATAGTTTGAATCTGAAATATATATAAATAAAAAGTATATATATATATATATATTATATATATAGTATATATATATATATAGTATAAATATATATATCAAAAGTCACAATTAGCATAAATAAATGATTATTTTCAATCAATTACGCTTGAGACTTAAGAATTTAGCTTTACACAAGAAAACATAATAAAAATTAAAAAATTATTATTACCTGTCTGCCTACGTGATTACCGCAAAATAATAATTACGGATTTCAGCAGATGTTTACCGTTTGCGCATTGACAGTTTAATAAATTGAGATGTTTGCTGATATTACACAACGTAGGAAGAATTTTTATTTTTATAGTAAATGACGCGTTTCGTTACCGCATGAAAATGTGACTTTTTTGTGATTTAGATTTAGACGCAGATTTGGGACTTGAATCATCTGAACGCGCCCTCCTTTACGCTTTTTTCTCTGGGATTCCCAGCTTGCCCAGTGTCCTTACACCGGTGCGTGTATTAAAAGATTCAAATAAAATTCTGGCAAATGAAGTCGATTCCCTGAACTTTATTACAATATCGATTCGTTTCATATTAGAAAAATCGAAATCACAATAATTCGATACACCTGTTGTACCAAGTTTGAATAAAAAATCCGTTGTAGCTGAATGTAGCTGAAAAATTGCAATAACAGTTTTTTCCTGATCAAAAATATACGAAATAATAGTTTTTTTAGGAAAAAACTGATGAGTCCTAATAAAAGCGAAACAGTGATCACTTTGTCTTCAGATTAATGTGATTTGTGTTGGTTAGAGTTTATTCAATCATTATTTTTTTCTTTATTACGAGAATCAATAGCTTGAAGGAGGAATATGGTAAAACCCAAATAGTACCTTACCTGATCTGACCTAGACTTTTATTAGGGTAAAGCGAATCACCTGCACTTTTTGGAAGTTAATTTAAAGGGGGAGTTGCGGGGAGTGCACATTACATACAAGAAATGTTGTTTTCGCTCGAGGGAGTTATTATCACCTCCCGTAACTGATTTCACCCTTGAAGAAAAACGTAGACGTTCCCCAAAAAACTTTAAAACGCGATTGAGGTCCCTTTCTTCATTTTCTTTCTCATTTCCTCATTTGTGGTCTCATCTTGCTGCTCTGTTCAAAGATGACACATCGTAATGGTAACCTTTTCTAAAAAATTTTCTCATTTCCTCATTTTGGGGTCCTCTTCTTGCAATTATTTTTCTAAGACGATATTGAAGGTAACCTTTCCTCATTTTGTCCCATATCTTCCTATGGGGTCCTCATCTTGTAGTTCCTTTTCTTAGATGGCTCTTCAAAACGGTAACCTTTACCATTTTTTTTCTATTTTTTTGACTGAGGGCAATCCTTCATGGACACCCTGGCATGGTTCTTCCCCACCAGGGTAATTCCGGACTCTTACCAGCCCCCTCCCCCTCTTTCGCCTTCCCATATAGGTGTCCGCTTCCGCAATACTTTAATATGGGGTCTTTGTTTACTGCATGTCGTTCTTTTTTTTCGTCTTTACAATATCCCTAATGACCTCGTACATTGTCTTCCAGAGCTCTTCAGTTCCCTCAAGGCTCTCGGCGACAATTGTAAATTGTCTACCTGTTACAAGAATGTAACATTTGATCCGTCCGTTATGGGTAGGTACAGGGTATGGTTGGCATCATCCGTTCTTCCAGAATAGACACATTCCCCTCTTTCGGTCCCGTGTCCCGACAGTGCTTGGGTGAGAAAGTAGTCCCCCTCCCCGTGCGGTCTTTCGATTCATCGGCGTATATCCGGGATCAGTTTAAAAGTCCAAGATCCCTAGGGCTCATTCTGCCATTTTTGCTGCCATTGTCTGATCGTGTTTGACTTGGCCACCCCTTGGTTTGTAGTCTTTCTTCGATCAAAAGCTCCACTTCGATTGAAGTCGAAATCAAACGGTAGGCGCTGTATATTCTAATGCAGAATTTCTTCTTCTAAACTCTTCTTCTGCGAGTGATTCTTCTTTTAGAGACCTTGGTCCGCTCACGTTAGACATGAGACCGCTCAGAGCTGCTACTGTCCTCTCTGCCTTCCTCGCAATATCTCTACGACATGGGCTGCGATGGGTTTTCTGTCTATGACCACTCTCAGGTATTTGATCGCCCCCCGTGGAAGGATGGCCACACCCTGGATGGAAAATGACACTGGGTCTATCTTCTTCTTCGTAGTCAGGAACACATCTTCCGTTTTTTTTTTCGGTGCAGGTTAAGGCTGTTCCGTTACATCAAATTTGACACAGTCTGAAACGCCAGGTCAGGTCCCCCTTAAGCCCCCCCACTCTGAGAGAGAGAGAGAGAGATCCTATTGCCACTGCAACCATCGCTATGTCATACGCAAAAGCTTATTAGTGTTACGCCGTCAGGCATTCCCACCTCCAGCAGGTCGTCATACAGGAGATTCCAGAGGGTAGAGCCCAGCACCGACCCCTAAGGTACCCCGTTGTTAACCTCTCTGTCCTCGCTATCCAGGATGATCACCCTTTTTGATAGGTAGAATGCCACTAGGTTGATCAGGCTTTCGTCTATCCCTCAATGTCTCATGATTTCAAGAATAAGTTGCCATGACGCACTGTTGAAAGCGTCCTATGGGCACAGCTGTATTGCGCCCCTTGTTCTGCGATGTTCAGGACGTCTCTTATAGCGTCCACGACCTGTCTACCTTCTCGGAAACTGTACTGTCTGTTGTCTGTTGGAGAGTCCACCTGTTCTCTGGATTTCTTTTTCAACCGAAGCAGTATAAGTTGTTCGTACAGATTTTTCTCGGCGTCTAGAAAACATATCGGCCTATACGCGTCGGGACGAGAGGACAAGCTTTGCACGCTTCCGTTGTTCTGGAATATCTGCTTTTTAAGCCATCTGATTATTAATACTCAGGGGGTATTCAGGGCTGTTTGCTGCTACAGCCTTAACTTACTTTGGAGATATGTGTCATTCCCAGGCCGGGTGACAACGCTTGGCGCACGCGTTTTCCATCTCATCTCCATTAAAGAGTTTGAACGTGGCTGTCCTGATATTTTTTCTTATTTCCTCATTCGAGGTCCTCATCTCGTGGTTCCTTTTCTGAGACAGCGCTTTTTACCAGTGACATTTACCATTTTTACCCATATCCTAATTCAGAGTCCTCATCTTGCAGACCTGTTCTAAGATGACGCTCCGTAATAGTGACGTTCCCTCGTTTTTTCTAATTTCTTCATTTTTGGTTCTCAGCTGGTAGTCCAATTCTACGTTGGGGCTTCGTAATGGTGGCCTTCCCTCATTTTTCCCATTTTTCTCGTAACCTCATTTGGGGTGCACATCTTGCAGCTCTGTTCTAAGATAATCGTAACGGTGATCTCTCCCCATTTTTCTCTTTTTCTGTTAACAGTCTTCTTGTTACATAGTCAAGCTCTGCGGGCACCGTCTATATTAATTGGGGCTCCAGTTTTCGCAACAATAAATCGGAGAGCTAAACGAAAGTTGGTAACAAGGACGTTTTTCGGCGTTCATGCGCAATCTCAACGTTCTTCCTTGATCTTCCGTCCGAGAAGCTCATGTTTGTTCCCTTTCTGCGTCCGTTTCTACTCCACCTCCATCATTCTATTAAATCTGCATTGAACTCTTGCAAAGTATCGTGAACCTCTAAATTACTGCCGTGGTGTGGTGACTATTATCCATGGGTGATATCCCATGTATATTACATTTCATTAAACCAGTGCGCTTATACCTGGGTCGCTACAATGAAGACATGACATTTTTATTTTCTTTCAACCGTATTTAATTCCTTCCATAACATCTTCTGATGGTATTTCTGGGAATAATAATTAAATCAGTGCAACGTCTACAGGGAATCTCCGGAAAATCTTCTCTTAAGGTGACAGTGTCAGTAGACTCCTTTTCCGTTGAATGGTTGCAAGGAGATAAAATCAACAAGGACGTAAGTACACGAAATGTAAATTTCGCAGACTCTCGCTCGTGATAAAGAAACCGTTAAACAGGATATTCCAATTCCAGCAGCATCTCTTAAAATTCCTCATAGACAAATATGCGGCGATTCAGTAAAGTAATCCGGTAACTTTCTCCAGCTCTCTCACGACGAGTCGATGATATGGTAATCGCCGGTTTAATGCATCGACCATTGTCGGCTAATTATTATTCAAGACGTCGTTTGCTGTTTGAAATGTCAAGGATGAACAGCTTTGTTTTTTTTTCTTTTATTTCCATGCACTTGGATCAATTCTGCTAATTCTCTTTCATGCTCGTGGCGAAACATGCGCGAGAGAACATGATTAGGGATAAGAGAAGAGCGGCGTTTTAATTGTTTGATTTGATTGTTATGTAATTTTAACAATTCTTCGTTTGTTTGCCAAAGATGATTATGAAGATGATGTAAAGGTGAATTTAAAATGAACCCGGAAATATTTGGAATAATTCTTTAGTAGCTAGTCATTGTGATAGTGTAGGAGCTAGCATGCTTACAATTTCTGACTATCATGTAAATTTTACTAACCAAACTGATATTCACAAAACTTTACGGGTCAATTAAATAAATGGATTCAAATCTAATTGATTATATAACCAACAAATTAATTTGTGAATATGAGTGATTATGTATAAATGATGTATAATTTGTAGATAAATAATAACTTTATATAATTTCCTTATAAGTATGTACCTATAAATAGATCTCAGAAGATTACATAGGCTAGTATTGCTGCTCAAATTAATTGAAATGTTCCAGAAACTTCTGAGTTAACTACTAGCCTATACAATCTTCCGTATGTATATAAAAATATGTATATAATCTGACATATTCCTTGTATAAATCCCTAGATGTTACGACGGTATTGCTGGTAGACAATCATGGACGTTCTTCCTTCGGGCGTTTCTTGAATGTAAAGCCGGATCTAGGTGTGATAACTTCAACGGCTAGGACCTTCATCCAAGACGGTGTGACGACAGAGTACGCCACACAGGTCCTCGGCACGACCTTGGATCACGGACGACTCTACGCTCACCTACTGACCAAAAGTTCCAGAGTTCTCTACGACCACAAAGACCCCCACTCCAAATCCCACTATCCCTCCCAAAACTGGAACATCGAAGACAACCTGATCACCGCGAGGAACTTCATCAAGAACACCGACTACATCCAGCCGAGTCACGTCGAGACGTTCGTCGTTTTACCCACCACGAGACCTACCGTTGAGTCCCAAGACGTGGTAGTCGTCGAGGAGGAACTACTCAATGAAGAACCGTCCACGAATCCTCGGATTATTTACCAGGATGACAAGCAGATAGTCTTGCCGCAGAATAACGTTAAAGCCTATAAAATCAATCCTTACATTAAAGATCTAACCCACGAGAATATAATCGCACATAACGATGGCGAGAGGGGTAAGAAAATTCTTACTCCGTCTAAAATTCAGGGATGGGATCACTTACCGACTTTTACTGTACGGAACGAGTTCTCGCCAAGCGGATACTCGTTCCTGGGCGATTTCTCCGATTTCGACTCCAACACTGAGAGAACTAGCAAACTGACCACTGCAGCTGATCGGAGAGCGAAACTCCTGTTCAAAGCTGGACTCCTAAAACCCGAACGTAGAGAGTTACACACGACTACTTACATGGGATTCGCCGATTTCACCACAACCGTCGGTGACACTGTCATTGTTTTTGCTCCGTTCACCTCTCAAGTGGACATCAACACGCCTAAAGTAAGCGTTACACCCACAATCAGACCTACTTTGAGCCTGGACGAGAGTAAAATAATCAGACCGACACTGTCTTACCAGAAACCAGTATCAGAGGAGACCACCTCAAGCGGTGGAACTCACAAATCGACCAAGATAATTGACAAGTATGATCGATCTAGAGACTATAAAGTAATAGATGAGTCGATTCAGGTACAGCGGGAAGATATGGAAGCGAAATCGTCTGTTCTAGCGCATGAGCAGAAACAAGAAGGATTCCCAAGTGCTGGTTCTGGTGCTGGTGATTCATCATCAACACTCAGCACGAGCAGCGGAAGATCAACGATATTCTTCAGTCCGGAAGTGATTCAACCGTCAGAGAGTCAAGCTTCTATGTTATCGACACCTTCCAATGAAGATATTGCCAAGATTTTCGCTTCTTTACAAGCTAAAGAAGCTCAGACAGCGACTGAACCTTTGAGTAGCGCTAGTGCCTCAACAATTTTCTTCGACGATAGCCCTGCTTCTAGCAGCGTCGCGAAAGAAGATTTTGGTGGAGCCACCACGATCTTCTTCGAGGAAGATCTCCCGATTCTTAATACAATCGTGGAAAATCAAAATAGTTACAACGCCCTAACAACTGAAGAAGCAACTACTGAAAGTATCAAAGAGGACACTACTACTGCTGCTGCTACCACTACCACTAGCTCCACCACCACTACCACTACAGAGAAACAAACAACCACAACAGAGAAACAAACAACCACTACAGAGAAGCAAACAACCACAACAGAGCAAGAGATACCGACAACAACAAATGAAATTACTACCACAACAGAGAACATTGAAACAACTACTACAAATGAAGAAGAGAAAGAACAAGAAGAAATAAAAGAAGTCGATGTATCTTGCACCGATGGTGCTCGAATAATCCCAACAACAGTCTACCGGACTCTCACTTATCTGACAACATTCTTCATCCCTGACGAAGACACCACTTCAACGTCAGTGAACGCAAACGAAGTCACCTCGACTGAGATCGGCTTCGAAACAAGACCCTGCAGTCTCGGTCTTGCTGACGCGATACAACCAGCAAGTGTGACTAAAGTTACCGCAGCACCGACTGTTCTAGAAGAAACCACAACATTAGAAGAACCCACAGCGCAAGAAGTGACAACAAAAGAGAGCGTCACGGCAGAAATCACCACAGAAAGTCGACACGTCACGGAATCCGAACCGGTTACAACGGAAGAAACCACCGAATCGGGCGAAGAAATCGAGCTAATCTTCAAAACCCTCTACACAACTTACACGTATCTCACCACCTATTTCCAGGACTCCACTTCCTCGGTCGACAGTCGAATCGTCGTCACGACCAACGTAATCACTTCGACTATCGAACCGGGAAGCGAAGCGAGCGAAATCGAGCAATTCAACAGCGAAGGGGCGTCTAGGACGTTCACTTTTGAAGATCTAGCCGACATCTCTCCGACGAGCGTTCTCAATTCGGTCCAAGCGACCAGTACCAGTACTTTGAGCGATGATCGCGGAGACACGAATCAAGATCTTTACCAACCGACTCCGTCACTTGACGACAACCTGATCCTGCAAACACTAGCTAAAGGCCTGAAAACGTACTACACAACGTACACTTACTTCACCACGATTTTCGTTGATGGCGAAACGGAAATCTCCAGTCGAACTGAAGTATTTACGAATTATATCACCCCGACTGCTTCGGGACGGGAAATCACACCGACTAAGATCGATCATGACTTCGATGACGTGAAAAATCAATTAGATAGCCCCGAGGTGAGTCTGAATGTGAAACATTCCAACTCTTACAACACCACCATCAACAGGAAGAAGACTCTCGTTTATGACGAGGATAATCTGAACAACATAATTACCTCGTCTGTTAATAAAGAGCAGAGTTATGTTACCTTACAAAGAGGTACAACGGAAGAATCGATCGATGATAACAATCTGCTTGACTTGAGCGATTATGAGACCATTTCCACGATGGTGACCGATGTTAGGAGCAGTACTTCGGAGGGCGATAGAAGAATTATCGATAATTTAGATAAGCGTAACATCCTGGATGATCAGATTGTTTCCGAGTCCAATAATGACTCGGAAATTATACCGTCACCAACTCTGCTGCTTCAGACCAGCTATACCACTTTCACTTACTTCACGACGATGTACCATGGAACTACTTCGAGTAACATCGTCAGTCGTTTGGAGACAATCACGAATGTCGTTACGGAAACTTTAACGCCAACTCACACCTTAAGCGTTGAAGATCAAAGCTTACCGATCACTTACTTCACTACTTACACTTATTGGACTACTTACTATAAAGATGGAACAACTAAAGTTACCAGCAGTGAAGTTACCGTCTCGAATATAGTAACCCCGACGCCGGTAATCACCGCTACTCTCCCCACGGTGAGTATATTACCATCACAGAAACCTGAAGAAACTTCTTCTGCTACTACTCCAGTTCAACCTTCATTAGTTGGTGAGGACGATTTGACCACTTACTTTACAACTTACACGTACTACACTACTTCTTACATCGGTGACAGTACCGTTTTGAATAGCAGATTGGAAACAATCACCAACGTCTTGAACAAAACAAACGATATCGAGTCCAATACTATCGGAAAATCTGTAACCGATCAATCTGAGAATAATAAAATACTCAAACCGACGGGACTTATCTCGACAATCCTGAACACTGTAGATAACTCAGGAACCAAAACAATCCTCTCCACCGGAGTCTACGGTACTTACATCGACGGAGTTTACGCGCAAGTTCTAGAAAGTTCTTCCACCGTTCTAACCGAAACAATCCAACCATCTTCAGTCTCACTGAGTACAGCTAACCTCAAACCTACAGGAATCGTTAGCATCAATAAAGGAAAAATAGTTGACGCCGAAGGCGTTAGTACTTTATTCTACACAACCCAAGCCGTCGGTACTTACATCGACGATTCCTACGCTCAAGTAATCGAAAGCACCAGCTCGCTGCAAGTCGACGAAGTGAAAAAAGCAGCGCTTCCTACAGATCTCCCGATCATCCACAAGACAGGTCTAGTGAGACTCATCGAAGGTTCCATCGTCCAAAACAAGACCACGACTCTCTACCAGAGTAAAGTTATCGGTACCATAATCGATGGAAGATACGCTCAAATAATCGAAAGTACTTCCAGTTTCCTGCTCGCTACACCGTCATCAATATCTCCAAGTAACGTACCAGAGATCTCTGCTACTCCGACTCAAGCACCTGGGGATAATATCGCACCTACTTCCTCAATATCACCATCACCGGTCGTAATAGAAGGTTCCCTAAGCGATTCTAGTAAAATCGATGAAGAATCGACAACAGAATTCAGTGACGAAGAACAAGAAGAAGAGGAAGAGGACGGTGAAGGCAACTCAAGAACGCGGTCTCGTTTAACCTTCCAAACTAAGAAACGAACTTTCACTCCAGTAATCAGACCTTTCGCTTCGCGACCAAGACCCACGTTCGCGCCCAAGCGCAAGAACGCAGGCGCTAGTACCGCAACGACGGTTACTAGAAGTGATTTCACTCCGACCGTTACAGCGGTTCCGGCTTCTAAATCGAGTAAATTCGGCGGCAGGAGAAGTTCTGCGAATCCGAATCAAGTCCAGCCCACCCCTACCGGTTCCAGAAGATTCGGGCGACCAAAATCGACCTCCGGAGCGGGGGGAAGACGTAGCTCTTCTAGGATCCAGCCTACTTCCACTCTGGGTTCGTCAAGACGATCAGGATTCCGCACTTCCGGTATAAGCGGATCGAGAGCTAGTTCGCTATTCGGTTCAAGCAACAGATTCAGGATTAGACCTACGTCAACTTTGAAAAGTGGACCATCGTCTAGTTCGGGAGTAACTCCGTCCAGTACAGATAAAGAAGAAAACAACGATATTACCACTTCCGTGACAGATTCAACAATCGAAGAAATAAACGAAGATGGTGAAACTATCCTTCCTACCACCACCGAAACTAGTAGTACCAAAAGAAACCCGTTGATTCGTTTGAGAAGGCCACCGTTGAATCGTCCTGTTGCTAGATCCACGACACCGAGAAGCGGTAGAAATATTAATAGAGGTAGTAATAAAGCAGCAGCCATTACGACTCCAAAACCAAAAACTACAAGACCGAGCGGATTGCTCGGACGCTCCAGATCTAACGCTCTCTTCCCCAGAAGAGGATTGTTTACCACGACGACAACAACCACGCCAGCACCTGGCGAAGAAAGCGAGGAAGATCTGGAAGAGGACATCGAAGGAAGCGAGAACGACGATGACGTTGATTATGACAGCTCGCAAAGAAGCTCCAGAACCGCTCCCCCTCCACCGGAAAAAACTAGACCCGGAAACGTAAAAATACGACCATTCAGTAGAAGTCGTCCGAGAAGAGACGCTTATTCCAGATACCGAAGACCTACTTCAAGGTCTTCGACGTCAACAACTGCATCATCTATTGAAGAGGTAGAAACAGAAACTCCAAGATCGAGGTATAAAGGCAGGTACTCCTCGAGAAACAAGAACAAGTCTGCTCAAACCACAACAAGCGCTCCGACTACGAGGAAACGAATCTCACCGAGCAAAGCTCAGGGTAGGACGCAATTTACTTTAAGAGAAAAAGATAGTCAAAGCCACTCCAGGGCCAGTTATAAGAGACCATCGACCAGAACGAGGCCCACGACGATTTCTTCGAGACCCAAATCGCCCAGATTGAAGACCACCACTGAACCTCCGAGCAGGAGAAAAACCGGAACTAGTAGCAATAGAAGGCCGAGTACCAGGAGAGGTAACGTGCGGCCACAACACGAAGAGGTCGAGAACTATGTCCTGCCTGATTTTGATGGGACGATTACTGTAACCCATCATATCCCGACAGAAGTAACCATCCCCGTTGTCAATGGAAAGATTACAGAATATAAGAACATAATAACAGCGAAAACTAGTACTGAGGTAGTTGGTCCTAAAGGATACTCCACTACTATCAATCCTTTGGGGAAACAAGTGACGGTCCTCCTTGAGGAGAGTACTTCTGTTGACCCGAACGGGGCAACACTGATAACTCAATTCTTGTTAGATGAGACTCCCACCACTAGTGTCATATTCACTCCAACTTACATAAGAGGGCGGAAGACGTCTTTCTCGCACATCATCCCCAGTACCGTGTATGGTGTTGAGAATGTAGTTGAAACAATTCAACCAGCTCTTGCGGCGCAGGCACCTCTAGCAAACATCCTTTTGTCGCAGCTTCTTCTAGGAGGTGTTCCACCTCAAAATTATGGACTGAATCCTGGTGCCGCAGCGACCCCTACCACAGAATACAAGACTAGAACGACCACTTACGTCACCACTGTCATTAATTCTAAATCCACCGTCATACCTTTAACCTTTAGGGGAAAAGAGATATTGACAACTATTGCCGACACCAGCACTCAGGTTGTGACGGCAACGGAATTCATAACTGACACTATCGTGGTCACTCCGACGCTTCCGACTAATCAATTGAACACTCTCTTGCTACCTCTGCTTCAGCAACAACTGCAGCAGCAATCTGGAATGTTGCAGCAACAACAGCAACTCAATCTCAATCTCAATCAACCGGCTAATGTGTATCACTTGGACCCCAAGTTGTTGCATGAGCCTCAGAAATTTAACTTGAACCTGGGGGATGATTTGACTGTCTCTCAGAAGTTAGAGGATAGTGAAGAGACCGAGTCTGAAGAGCAAGAGACTACCCTCCCAGTAAAGAAATCGTTTAAGAGGAAACAGAACAAACCAGCACCAGCACCTGTACCGAAACCGAAAGAAACTAGCGTGGTAACTCTTTATGTTTCCGGGAGAACTCCCGGCGAGTTCAGTACAGTTCTATCGACTTATGTAGTGGATGCTAGTAGTAATCTTAAGAGGAGGAAAAGAGAAATCGAAGTAAGCCCGTCTCAGATATACGAAGATTCCTTGGGTGGAACTGAGGATTATCTAGAATTTATTCTTCCAGCTTCTAGAGACCTCAATACTGAGCAGCTGAGCACTCATTCCCAGACGCAAAGCTTGGATAGTGTTTTCGGTGCTGTTGGGAAACGTATACGCGAACTTGATGTTATAAACACCCAACCCACGCAAGTGTATAAAGGGAAATCGAGAATGAAGTACGTGAAAGCATCGGAAAATCCAAACAAATTTTCCGGTAATTTTTTAGCCTAACTGACCTTAATGAGAAAGCCCCGCTCATGCCAAAGGTCGAAACGTTCTCTTCAGAAAGGGGCAACCAGCACAATTACGTTAAAAATTACGTTTCGAATTTTTTTGGCAACAATGATAACCAATTCCGAGTTCACGACGATTTAGGCTTTAACGTGGAAAACTTCGACGAAATTCATTTGAGAATTAAACGTGACTCGTCTGCAGATATTTCTGGAGAAGAAGATGTCGAGGATGAGAGATCTCCTCCAGCTCCAGCTCCAGCTCCAGCTCCAGCTCGTAGAAGAGTTGTTAAAAAATTAATCAGAGTAGAACCTGTCAATAAAGAATTGAAAGACAGTCGTAACACTCATAAAAGGAAACATAGACGACGTTTATTGATTAAGAAGAAGAAACGTAAACTTAAACCGTTTATTGACAATGAAGCGCAAGAAAGACCCAGAAAAACTATCGTTGTTACCAAGAAAAGACTGCTCAATAGAAAAACAGAAACTGAAATAGAACCTACTGAAATTCAAACAATATTTTCTTCTTTTTACCAACTCAAAACAGCGGACACATTAGATCTTCTTAAAACAAACAACCAAGAACTTGATGATCATGATGTTGATGATGATGATCAAGAAATTGATATAGAAAATATAAGTAGCATAGAAAATTACATTGAAAGTGAAGAAAACTATCAAACAAACACAACAAGCGAAGATAACAATTATAACGTAAACATAACAAGAACAAGCGATGAAAATTACATAGAAAGCTATGAAAGCAATAACAACACATACACAACAAAACTATCAGAAATGCAAGAGGAGCAAGACCAAGACGCTACCACACCACAAACAGAAGAAGAATACCACGACAATTACGACTACCAAGATCCCCAACAACCCCAAACCACCCCCCAACACGTCCCGGACTACGAACCCTCCTTCCCCGAACTGACCGAATCGTTCCTAGACGCACCCGTCCTCATCCTCAAGACGTCCGTCCTCTCTTCCGTGGAACTACTGACTAGAACTCTGGTGACCTCACGACTGAGAACTTACACCTTCATTGTGACGACAGTGGCCGGTACGGAACAGATCGTGACCTCGACAACCGAAGTACGACCTCAGATTAAGACGACGACAGTGACAGAGCCTTTTACCAGGTTCACGACTTTGACTCTACTGGACCTTGACCCTGCGCCTTCTAGTGTAGGCTCTGTACAGACCGAGGGAATGGCCACGCAAGGTGAGTGTTTTTGTTTTCTACAGTGAGGGGTTGTTTTGCCGAGGTTTGATTGATTGATGAAATCAATGGTCGCCTTTGGAGTATGTAGATAATGGATGAGTCTTACCAATTATTCTTAGACGTACCTCAGCAAAGGTCTATGGGTAGGTGTGGGTTCAAGAAGGTTTGTACTCAAGGGTCAACATGAATTTAGAGATTTGATCTAAGTTTTGATTTGAGGAACTGATTAAATTCAAGGCACTCCAAGGAGGACGCAGTACCACAAGGGTGGTCCAACGAAAACTTAACATGCCCAATAACTTGGAAACTGAAGATGTGCGCGAAAAACGGCGAAACAGGTAAATTTTGTTATCGAGGGTGACATATTTCGATGACCAATTGACTTGTTTCGGCGTTTTTCGCTCACATCTTCAGTTTCCAAGTTATTACGCCTGTCAAGTGGCCCAAAAAATTACCGAAACAGTCCTAATAACTTGGAAACTGAAGATATGCGCGAAAAACGCCGAAACAGGTCAACTTTGTAATTGAGAGGGGCATATTTAGGTAACAAAGTTGACCTGTTTCGGCGTTTATCTCGCACATCTTCAGTTTCCAAGTAATTAGGCCTGTTAAATTAAGTGGCCCAAAAAATACCGAGAGTCCTATTAACTTGGAAACGGAAGATGTGCGCGAAAAACGCCGAAACAGGTCGATTTTGTTATCGAGGGGGACATCTTTAGGTAACAAATTGACCTATGTCGCCGTGTTTTGCGCACATCGTCAGTTTCCAAGTTATAAGGCCTGTTAAGTTTTTGTTGGACCATCCTGTATGTTTCCAAAATAGCCTACTTTGTTTATTTCTTTGTTACTCATACACCTATTCGTTTTATTTTTATTTTTAACGAATAAAAATCTTGTTCTGTGAAATACTCCATGGAGTACCTCAAGGAGCCAATCTTGGGGTTATAATATTACCGATTTTGATCTCAAAATACCTTCCCATGGAGGGACTTATGTGGATAATACAAAGGGACAATACAAAGGCGTATAATTATAATTCTAACCTTTGATTTCATCAAATCGATTTAATGAACTATGAACTATGAAACAAGCAGCCAGGTTAAGCCGAAGAGTAAAAAAAGTGTATAAATTGTAGTATTAACATTTCTTTTAATTAATTCTTGTAGAAGTCTTCAAAATCTTTCAATTTTCTATACCAAAACTTCTTTTGTAAAAAGAGAACTATACTTCAAAAAAAAAAAAAAGAAAAAAATGTAAATATATCCTTCTGTTGTATAAAAATACCTCCTGCTCTTCCAGCCACGAATTTCAATAAATTAAAAATATCCTCCATATCTTTATTAATCGAAATAGATAGATCCCATCATCAGATTATCCCCAGAAGCATAAACTTAACAGACAAATAAATCCCGCAGAGCGTGGTCGAGCCGTCCAAGAAGCCCGCTACAACCACATAGCAACAAGAGTAATGTCAAACGGAGTCGAAGTGATCGTAGCTGGCGACAAAAGCACCCTCCCCGGTGAACCAGACATCCTCAGAGTACTCCCAACTAACATCTACAAGCCCGTCACACTGCGACCCAGCACCCTCACTGACCACATGATGATGATCAAGCCGGAGGATTCCCAAGAAGTAATAAGGGTGAGTAAGACGTCATTATCGGTATCTGCAATAATATTTTTACAGAACTTATCCGAATCGTTGTACCCGAACAAATTCGTTACTAAGACTTGCATGACCACCTTCACCTACTTAACAACTTACCTGCAAAATGGGACGACCACTGTATCGAGTCACGAGCAAGTCGTCTCGAATATTGCTACCGAAGAGAGGGTCAATCCGACTGACGTCGATAACCCTGAGATGGGAATTACTCTTACTCAGGTATTTTTTTCTTTATGGTAACTTTTGGTTTGTTTAATGGTTTCTGTCTTTCAGAACCCAAATCTATCAGTGGGGATCTACCACACAACTTACACTTATCTCAATACGATTATAGACGGAGAGCAGCCATTGGTGGTAACTTCCACTCACACTGTAACGAACACCGTTACAGCGCCTCAAGACTATCTCTCCCTGCTTCAACCGTCTGAAACTATGACGCCCCAAAGAGACACCAACACCTACTACAGCACTGTGACGTTAGAAAAACTGATCAGTGAAGGAAGCGACACCAGAATGGTCAGTACTAATGAAGTCTTAACCCAAGTCGTTATAACAGAATCGGTACCACCGAAAGCTACTTCAGTTATGACGTCCTATATCGCCTTGGACATGGAAGACGGGTACCCAAATCAACTAACCACAACAGATATGGTCAAGACTTATTTCGTCACCTACACTTACTACAATACAATCGTGGAGAACGGTAGCACCACCGTCAGGACTAACGTCTCAACCTCCAGTGACGTGGTAACGGAGAAATTATTCCTTCAACCAAAGAAAACAACCAGAACTGCTGCATCGGCAGAAAGCGCCGATTTGAACGACCGGGTTGATAATAAAGGGTTCGAATTGTTAGCGACCAAAACATACCTGACCACTTTCACCTATTTCACCACGCTCCTGCAAGAGGAAAACTCGGCAACTCCCACTGTCATAAGTTCCAGGTCTAGGATCGTGGAGAATGTTATTACGGAAACTATCGACCCAAATTTGCTCGATCAGAAGTACCTTAACGGAATTAAGAGTAAAATTAACGACGGCGCGGAGAGAGTGACGAAATTAGCGACGCTCAAGGATGGTCAAGAGATCGAGCTGACGGCTGTGGTAAATGAAGAATTGATCCAGCCGACTCAAGTCTTACCGATCGATCGAACGACAATGCCCACCACCATGGAAGCTTCCCAGCCTAGCGTCATCACCGGCTCAACGATTATCTTCGAAGACGACGATCCTTTTGCTAACATCCTGCAATCGACTCCAACGCTTCAGAAAACGAGCATCCAGAATAATTTGCACGCGATGTTGAGCTCCGAGATTGTTAAAACCACGACCAAGACGAGTAAATCTAAAACGAAACTGAAAACTAAGATCGCCCCAACGAGCATCAAGCAAGTCAATCCGACTAAAGTGAAATCGCCGGAAAAAATAAAGCAGCCTGTAGCACCTGCACCAGCACCAGCACCAGTCAAAAATGAAGCTGTACCAGATTTATTAGGACTCGGCTCAAACTACATGGAAAATCTTCGACCGGTCATAAACGCAGTGGCCGATCTAATTCAGACAAACTTAAAATCATCACCGAAGCATCCTGAAGCTTTACCACTAGCACCACAGCTACCATTACTAGCACCGGCACCGTCACCACCTCCAGCAACCCAGACGACTCCAAAGATCCCACCGCAGGGTGAAATAATCAAACCGCTACCCCCGGAAGATAATCCCCCAATCGAGAATCGCCCAATCTACATTCCAGTCAATTTCGCCAACGATTACGAAGTAGCCGAGAGCCAAAACGTTGAGACCTATCTCCAAGACACCGTCGACGGCTCCGATTGGAACAAATACACAAAAGAGAGTCCCTTAATCAACGGTGGGATTCCCATCTCACCCGGTGACGTCATAACCGCCCATTCAGATGTGATAGTCGGGAAACCTGGTAGGACCATGCCGAGGATACCGCAAATTCAGCAAGTCAAACCGGATGAAGACATAGGAATGAGGCCGCCACCGATTCACAGGAATGATGAATACAAACACATTCCGATCAATTCCGAGAAACCTACTGTCGTGATTCATGCACCGAACAGGGATGATTATGTGGGACCGCCGCCGCCGAGGGTGAGAGTTCGAGGGGAGAAGCACAAGCATATTCCTTTGAACGTGAATCGAGTGTACGCGCAGGATCGACCGTATGAGTATGTCGACGTGTTGAAACCACCAGCTTCAGGAGACCCTCTCGTTTACGCTGAGTCTCAGAATTACGCCCATTTCAGACAGAACGAGCTGGATCGAGAGCGGGAGAATCACAATCGTTCAATATCGCTCGATAACCCGATCAATAAATTCAACATAAATCCCACGATCGTTCTACCGGAAGTAATCGAAAGAGCGACAGGACAGCCTCTCCTGGTGAACATACAACCGAGCCAAGTCGCTTTTGTTAACATACCCCATAACAGGACAACAGCTTTTGTTTATGGTGGATCAACGGAACTGCATAAAAACGGTCAATACTTCGACGACCCTTCACCTTACCCGCAATCGGAATTCTCGGTCGTTGAAAACAATAACAGACCTCAGACTTCCATCTACAACATTCAAGGGAACCAGAAACAGGTCAAGGGTGTTATGAAAGTGGAGAACAGTCTCATTAATAATCGCCCGAATGGGGACGTCAGCATCAATATTGCTCCCACAAGGCTCAATAATCGCCCGCAAGATCATGAGATTAACATAAATGTGGCTCCTATTTCGTTCGGAATGATCCAGCAAGGGAACGATTTCAACGCGCATATAATCAGACATGACGAGATGGAGTTCCAACCGCCACCCTTATCATATCAAGTAACGAAAGAGGTTGATTACCCGAGCAAACAAAGCTACTCGAGCCAAAACAACCACGTCCAATCAAACAAACCCATCTTTATCCCTACTGTTGAAAACCTAGACAAGATTAACAACATCAACCGATTAGCTGTTGTTGCTGAACGACCCCCTAAGAATTCGACCAAGAATTACTACCAATTCCCTCAAGATGATACAACTGATTTGAAACCACCTCTTGAAGCGCAATCAAAGACCAAACAACCACCGCCACCACCGCAGCAACAACAACAACAATCCCAGCCCCCAAACCGTAAATACAACAGCAATCGTCCCCAAAACGAAATCGTTGATTACATGATCCCTCCCCCTTACAAACCGAGACCGCACAGAAAACCCCTCCCGATTCCTATCTCGCAAACTAACTTCAAACAATCCCACTTAAAATCAAACCAATCAATCTCTGATCAAAGAAAAGACAACAACCGTTACAAAGAAGCGAATCACGGACCTTATGTAAGATCTACAACGCAAAAATCTACAACAAAAGAGAAGATTCCGCTCCAAACGACTCGTGTGCAGCCAATCATATTCAATCCAAGACCTTTCGGTACCCAGCTGATCGTCAGGCCTGAGAATCAACAAACCAACCAGGTCAACAATTTCGATTCCCAAAGAATCGTCGAGATTAATTTCAATAAGTACAGGGAACCAGATCAGCACCACGTGGATCTTTTTATGAATACAATGAAGCAGCAGACACCCCACAATAGACCCGTGAAAGATAACTCGCGTTTTGAAGTATCGCCAACCCTAAGGAATAACACCAGTTCACAATTCGTCTATCCAGATATATTTGTGATCACTAATAAACCGTCACCAAGACCGACATCAAAAATTTCGACCAGACCAACACCTAGCACCCGCATCACCACCACCACCCCCACAACAACAAGAAAAAATGTTAAAAATAAATACAAAAATCAACGACCTAAAGTAACATCCCTTCCGATCGACGTTCCCACAACATTCAAACCGACGATCAAGTCGACCAATAAAGAACACAGACCAGGTCCGTTCGTGACAGTTCGCACAACTCCCAAACCGAAACTGTTCAACACGGGAGAAGTCCTGCTAAAGTTCAGGAACATAAGCGAAGAGATAAACGATCTTGAAATGATGAAACCGCCACCGCGGATGCCAGCTCACATCCCCAAGAAACCTTCCTTGGTCGAGCTGAAGCGACCCATCCACAAGGACGAAGTCAGCACACCCGGACCGTTCATAGTGAAAGGATCGGACGAAGTGGTCGGAATGAGCCCACCACCGGTGATCTACTCCACCACGTCCAGAAGACCGCCCACTACAACAACGCAGAAATCTCGACGTCCTTTCACTAGAACTAGACGACCTGGAAGGAGAACAACCACCACGACCGTTCCTCCTACGACCAGGACCAGTTACAAACCGCTCTATCGGAGGACGACTGCAGCTGGCCGAAATAGGAGCACCAGCTCCAGTAGTACCAGTACCACTGGAACTGGAGTCACGTTCAAGGTCACTAAAATATCACCAACTCCCACTTTCAAACTAACATCACCGACGCTGATAACTGGTGACGATAGTTTCATCACTGAGGCTCCCAATAAAAATGACCAGGAAAGTCAAGAATCTAAACATCAGGTTTACGTGCCACCTCCACCAGTAAGAATTAGCTCTAGCGTTGAACCCCCAATAAATCCAAGTACGAGAAAGACTAATATTAACACATCTAGTAGTATTAGTACTGCTGCTGGTAATGGTAGCAGTAGCAGTATTGGTAGTGCAGGATCAGCATCTTTCTCAATCCACCATGCAGCAGGGAATAAAGAGAGCAAAACGCGAGTGATAGACGCAAGTACTGTGAGCGCAACACCACCGCTACCAACGAAGTATATAACATACACCACGACAGCGACTCTAACGATCACTAAGACAATCGTTTTGACAACATCAGGAGGCCCACCGTCGACCACAACGATTCTAATTACAACGACGGAAACCTCGACGATTATCGATACAATAACTCAGACCCAAACGCTAATCAAACCAACAAGCATCACCCAAACTGTTACCACTACCATTCAAAACTCCCTCTACCCCTCAGACATATATCGCAGCTCATACCCACCGATCCATAAAGAACCGATCGTGATCCCGACAGTCACCATAGAACAAGCGGTCCACGATGAAGATATCTCTTCCAATTCTGGTAGTCTCGAAGATTTTATAATCACCGAGACAGACCCACCGTTTGCCCACGAACCAATCGATAGCGGCGAGAATGAATCGATCTTCGTCGTAATGACAGATAAGAATAAAGGCAGTATCGTCAGAGTACCGCCTACTCCAGCTAATACCACTAATTCTTACGAGACGCAAGATCGAGATGAAGTTCTTACCGCGAACGAAGTTAACAACATCCTCCTAGGCGGCATCTTCATCAACAATCCCTCTTTCGAGATTCCCAATGGGGATAAATGCGATCCAGAGTGTCAACCGACCAGAAACGAGCTCTGTCAGAAGGTCAATAATATCATGAAGTGCGTCTGCAGACCTGGGTTTGCTAGAATGTTCCCCGATCGACCATGCATCCGTAAGTCTCCTCCATGTTCCCAAACAAGCGTTAACCGATTTTGTTTTTAGCTACCTACACGTACAACGTTCGCCTGGTTATTGGAGGATATGGTCACCAAGAATTGAACTACCACCACAGTTTAACGAACCCGAACAGCACGGAATATAGAAAATTAGCCCAAGTCACGCATGAAGCCCTGGACAGAATGGTCATGCAATCGGATCTAAGGGACATCTACCATGGTGTTCATATCCAAGCGTTCGAACCTTTTGGCAAAAACGAAACTGAGATCATCAGCAAGTTCTATCTTCAGGTAAGTAATAAATCGCTTTGGAAACGTTCCATTAATGATACGATTTAATTATTACAGCTCTCAGCAGCGACACCGATCCCTCATCTCCTGACAATTCTCCTCCGTTACCTCCACCACCACAATAACACCCTAGGGGGCACTCCCCTTCGCACCAGCACCAACATCGCTCCATACCAACCTCTCAACATAACAGATTTCGACGAATGCGCTTATCCCGTGATGCACGATTGCTCGGAGCACGCCCAATGCTTCAACCTACCCGGTACTTACACATGTAGCTGCAGGGAGGGACATGAAGATGTGAGCGGAAACGCTGCTTACCCGGGGAGGGTATGCAGTGGTGAGAGGGGTTGCGAGAGGTGTCATTGGAGGGGTAAGTGCTTTGGAGAGGGTGAGAGTGAGAGGTGTCAATGCGAGAGATGGTATACCGGAGAGACCTGTCAGGTTAATCTTAAGGGTGAGTTTTACAATAATTGATTTCGTACTATTATTAATAATTATATTATTATTTCTTTAGTCTTACTAATCGCTTTGGCAACTCTCGGCGCGGTCCTAATTCTGCTCCTCTTCACCTGTTTGGTGATGACTTGTTTGAAGCGGAAACCGAGTAAAGCGCATAAAGGTCCTGGAATCGGCTTCCTCCCGCAGCGAGCAGCGACCGGAGGGAAACGAGGTACGCTAGATCGAAGAGCGATGATCCCGGATTCGAGCTCTGAGGACAGCCGATCAGAACGTGACGCTGTACCTTACGTGGCCAAGGTGAGCCGATTGAATTTTCCTTGCGCAAAACTAACGGTATCCATGAACAAACAGCCCACGAAGAAACCACTCCAGAAGCGCCCGCCGAAAGGCGCTTTGAAGAAACCAATCATCCCTTCAGCGCCCACTCGTTCTCCACCACCACCGAGTGGTACCCTCCAATCGATGGGAGAACAAAAAGACCGCTCCTTGCCGGTTCTGATTCCTCGCGCCAGGTTCCAACGTCCTCCGCAACCACCACAACCACCACGACCGCCGCAGCTACCTCCGAACCCGTTGCAGCATTACACCACTTTCGATGCGGGGCAACCGTCTGTCCCGAGCGTCGCGACGCAGGAAAGCAAGTTACTTAGTTACTTGGACGCGGGACCTAGCAACAAGGTACGTAATTTATCTTCAATTTAATCTTTGTCTAATAACGTGATTGACGATTTCCAGGCGACAGCTTCTGAGCGTCCTGTGCATCCGCATCCTCATCCCCCGCGTAAGCTCTCCTCGACTCATAGCGACTCTTTGATCACTGAAGATAAGAGAAGCGGATCACGCAAGACGAGCGGAGCTTTAGTCAGCGCAGGGTTTGAGGTATCGGCCACTGTAGGGTGTCATACTTATCGTACATGCGGTACGGAGGCTGATAGGAGCGAGAATGCAACTTTAGTGCCGAGGATGAGCGTGGATATGATGTCTGAGGGAGGTGGGAGCCAGTTCAATACATTCAGGAAACGTGCTATGTGAGTCTTTTGAGTATGCATTAACTTCTGGTTGTTCTCTCCTTACCAGAAGCAGATAATTCGACTTGTGTTAGACCTCTTTGGAGCGGGGGATCCCCTTTTTACTCTCTGTAGTTAATATAAATAAGAGCTATGACCAAAAGATATTTGATTTTTCAGGGAGGACGAGATGGAGCAAATCGATGAAGATTGGATGGATCTTGAGCCAAGGATAATGTAAGTTGAGCTACTAATTGAGGGTTGGGTTACAAAATTCAGGTATATTTGAACGCAGCCAAAATCGGCAAATGGCGTCGGCGTCAGTGACGCGGTGGGAGTCTCAGAGGTGGAAGTGGTTAATGATGTCTGGCACTTGCTGTTCTGGTGATTAAGGTTACAAGAACAAATAAATAATAAATGAATTCGTGAAGAAATAAAGTCACAGTCCCAATATAAGTGTGAGATACAGAAAGTTGCTCAGGAAAGTAGAGGGAATCCCAGGGGACAGAACTGATAAGTCAAGTTTACTTTTTCTTTTGATTGGGTGCTGCGGGTTGTCCCACTGCTTATTCAATCTGGTTTTTCCTGTTAATTAAAAAACTCTTCTTCCAGTACAATGTCAGAGGTCCGCTCTTGTGATGAAACGACGATCCCTCCTCCAGTAAGAACAATGAGAGACGGTGATTACAACACGAATAACTCATCGTCTCAGCAACAAAACGATGTAAGTATTTGTATGTCTTAAAAGAGTCAAGAGATACAAAAGAGTCTTCTCAAGTTTGTATTTTATTTACAGGAGGCGAATACTATGGCCGAGAGGGATCTCGGATCGACCTTCATCTTGCCTCACACGCATCTGTACAAGCCAGACAGGGTAAGATGCCGGGATGGTGGGTGTCTTTAGTTTGGATTTGAAATGTTTTGTTTTTGCAGGGGAGTGATATTTCAGGGTTCGAGTCGCTATAGCAATGAATGAAATGAATCAAATGTGCCGTATGAATTGATGCAGAAGCAGAGGTCGCGGGGTTGTTTCAGCAAGATGGAGCCGATTGATCGCAGGGAGATCTTGAGGATGAGATGTAACAAATAACCTGATTCGCCATATTGTAAATAAATAACTATGCAAATTTTATGGTTTTCTTCATTATTTTTGTATTTTTAGTGTGTGATTTTGCTTGTAAATAAGTGTGAATGGATTTTTATTTATATTTTTTAATTTACTTTATTCTGGTCTTTAATTATATTCCAATGTAAAATACTTTAATTTTATTAGGCAAAGTGCCAAAAGACTTTAATTTGTAAATTTAATTGATTCTACCATTGTTGGTAGAATATTTCTTTTAAAAACTAGAGTAATATTGTATGTAATATAACAATTTTTACTGTACTTACTAATATGTTATTTTATGTTTCATAAATTTTATTTAATAACTCGTTTTTATCATTTTATATCCCAACTTTCAATATAAAATATTATTACGACACTCACTTTATTTATTTCATAGCTAACTGAACAATATTCCAATAATATGGAGGCTCCTCTAGTTCCTATTGCAAGTGTAGAGGCTCCTCTACATGACCCCGCGAATCAGGGGAATCACCCGGAGCCGACAGAACGGACAGTCGGACTTGAAACCTACCATCATTTCTTCACTGCGCATGCGTTCGTAACCATGAGTTCTGCAGTGCCATGTTTACGTTCACGTGTGATAGTGACAGTATAAAGTATGACACAACTTCATAAATCTTCAATGACTATAGTCTACATCCTTCACTTTTAATTATTGTCATTGTCATATTGTCAATTCATTCGAAATCAAAATGCTAACCATTCAATAATACTCATCAGTACGTTTTGTCCCGATTCAGTACGTTTTTTCAGTATATTTTTAGAGGTCGCCGCTGCATCACTACTCGTAGAGAACCTGTATTACCGCTTTACTAGGGTAGCGCATTCTCATTCTCACAAAAAGTTGGGAAAAAAGTTGGGAATGTCAAATTTGACTTCATAAACGTCAGATTTTCCATGAACGTACAACTGTCTAAAAATTCACATAATTTGTTATTAAGTCCGCGTATTAAAACGTATTTTTCTCAGTAACTACACGTTAGATACTAAAGTCTACAGCTTCGTAGATCCTATAAACCCGTAATTTTGTTTTTAATACCCACTGAAAGAGGATTATCGATTTCTATTCGTGTTATTATTTTGTTTCATTTTTCAAACTTCGCTTTTTTCCACTTGATACCTACGCCTGTGACCAAATGTGCCAAAAATATGACATCCAGCTGTTCAAACATAACCGTGTTTAGTAAACGTCAAAAAGTGAATGCGCTACCCTAGTAAAACGGTAATGCAGGTTCCCTAACTACTCGTTCGTACCTACTAGGGAACCTGTATTACCGACACTAACGTAGGGAACCTGCATTACCGACACTATCGCTTACTAAAGCGGTAATACAGGTTCCCTAGTACCTACTACCTACTGTCATTCATTCGAAACGCGCACCGTCACCGTCAGATAATATAATTCCAAAGAAGTATAAAGGTCTGGAAAGATTATTAAGCGAAACAGCCGGTGACAACCAGCAGAATATGGCGGTCGATGCCAGACAGAAACAGAGAAAGAATATCACTTCCGCGTCCGCCTGTCCGCCGAACCTCTGTCACGTACTAGCCAATCACCAGCCGAGCTTTACAGCATGGCGTGATTAAGTCAACTGTCAATGTCAACAATTTTTGAAACGTGACTGCTTAATAGCATAGTTGACTTCTGTTGAACTCAAAACAAAGGCCAAATAGCATTATGCTCTTTCCTGACTGTTCTGTTACTTTTTTGTAATAAATAAAATAATGTATCGATTCCTCGGTAGATCCGATCCACCGAGGTGTACCTAAATTATGTGAATTTTTAGACAGTTGTACGTTCATGGAAAATTTGACGTTTATGAAGTTCAATTTGACATTCCCAACTTTTTGTGGGAATGGGTACGTTTACCTGACGTCAACTGTTGAATAGCAGCGCAAAACGGTTGAGTGTTAGTTGTTGCAACATGTTCGAAATATTCTGAAAGCATTGTTGAAATCGAGAGATATGTGACATGTTTCTGGATACGATTCAAGTTCATAGAAATAATTATTATCATTTCTTTGTCGCCGACGTATCAGGAGCATTCTTACACTTGCAATTTTTACTTTCCACCTTGCTCATGTCCGCAACATACACGTTGACTGTGCTGAGAGTGAAATATGTACGCTCACCAAAATACTCAACAGTTGGCGTCAGGTGAACGTACCCAATGAGAATGCGCTACCCTAGTAAGCGTCAGTGTCGGTAATGCAGGTTCCTAAAGAAATAGTGTAAAAAAAGGAGCGTTATCTGTTTTCTTGTACTGTAAACTACAGAAAACCGGATATGAATTTTAAAAATTAGATATATTTTTTTTACTTTTTGAAGGGATGGGGTTATAAATTACTGACGGAAGCTTTCGAGACCTTCAACAGAAGGTGCTCTCCATATAGGGGAGTGAAATTTTCACATCATTATTGGATGTCTTAACAATAATAAAAAAAAAAGATAAAATAAAAACAAAAAAGGATTGAAAGATTTTATTTATAATTATATATAAAACTTATATACAAAAAACATACAAGAAACACTACCTACCAATCGTTCAGGTTAATATTCTCAACAATATCTTCCTTAAAATCGGTTTCCTCTTCTATTTCTTCATCGGGTTTCAATTTTTTATTAACATTCTTACCGCCTCGCTTCCCCCTCTTAGATTTCCTCTTCCCCGATCCTTCCTTATCCAACAAAGTCTCGTCTTCTTCGGAATCGCTCGGGAATAACTCGACGGGACCTTCCTTACCTTCCTCGCTCTTCACGGCGCTCTTGTCGCGTTTCTTCAACACCGGCAGCTTATAATCGCCCAACTTATCGTTCTGCGTCAACCGCTTGTTCTTCTTGATCAAGTGAACTTTACTCCAACTCTCAAAGTAATCCGACAGAGGTGTACCTTTATTTTTAATCTGGCTCTCCCACGCTTCGATTTGCTTGGAATCTTTCAGATGCACGTTCAGTTTGTTCCTTTCGGTTTCTATCATTTCACTGTTTTGTTCGATCTTTTCTAGCAACTGTTTCATTTTTCTGTTGTAATTCGAATTCGAGCATTTCTTCAAGAACTGTTTCAACTGAAAAATTGATTAAATTAGATTTTTTATGCTACTGAAAAAATTACAATCAATTATTAACCTGTACGATGCAAATGAGACTCAAATCTGGGAACGCTACAGAGTGCGATTTCGATGTGAGATACTCGAGCAATTGTTGATATAAATTCTCTATCACGGCATCTTTAAATCCGTTTTCTGACAGCTGTGACTTTGACATCCTGAGAACGGTAGTGAAATGGAGAGGTTTCATTGAAACTTTCAAATGTTTCTTATTAAAATCATAAGTATTCAATACCTGCAAAACAACAAGAACACTCATGAATTGAAAATATTGCTGAATAAAAAAAAAAAACACTTACCTCAAGTAAGAAAGGCAAAATCGGGACGAACACGTCAGTCTCCCTCGAGAACTCGATCAAAATCTGACAAATATGAAACCGCAACGGATAATACTGAGGCGTAGGTACCAGCTTGAGCGCCCCCAGACAGACCTGAACAAACGGATAAACCAGCTGCTGCATCTGCGGCTTCTGGTCGTGGTAGGTGACCGACAACAAACTGCCCCACAGTTTCAGCGAATTAACAAACTGCCAGTTATAAACCGCCTGCAGGTTCTCCTTCTTGTTCACAGTTATAGCGTTCCTTAGATGTATGGCCAGCTGCCTGATGTAGAGAAAAACGTGCTGGTAAGAAACGTTCGTGTCAATGGCAAACATCTCAACCAACGAGCGCCGCATGAAATTGATCGACGCCAGATTATTCAGGCTGACAAACTTGGAGTTCTTGACGTAGGTCAGGTACATCGTTTTCAGGACAAGATCGAGCAGACCAACAAGGTGGTTGTTGGTGATCCTGAGGATGCAGAAGAATGAAACCACTCGCACGCCGTCTTCCGCCGTCCCCCAGAACGTGATTATCCTCTTCAAGATCGATTTCGTTATGTTGGGGAACGATACCAGGAGAGACGACATGTAATGCAAGTGCTTCAGGAGAACTGTTTGGATGTTGGAAGAGGAAACGCCTGATAAAAGCTGGAACGATAAAATTATGAAGCAATTATTGTAATTTTATAAGAGCACTGGTACTACTTACTTTTAACAAGTCGGTGAAATATGATTTTAAAGGGCCCCGGATTTTAGGGAACTTCTTGCATTTATGAGGGGGTAGCTTGGAACCATGCGCCAGTCCTAGAAATCTTCTGACCGCAGGTCCGAGTTCAAGAACGCAAAGCTGGATAACGGCGTTAAAAACAGCGGAACCTGAAATTTTAATTCATTTATTTTCAATAAATTTGGCAGCATTGGCCAACTAGGCAGTTGTTCCCTAGATCTGGAAGTTATTGAGGGCTCAAAGACAAATGTTTCAAGCGAATTTGTAAAAGGGTTCTAGAAAAGACCTCACCTTCAACTTTAAATTCTGAAAATTCCTCAGTCTCTTCAGTGGATACTCGTCTTAAACAAGCATTGAAAGCTTTCATTACAGTTACAATCGTTTTATTACTTTTGTCTGTTTTAATTAAAGCTTGCCATGATTTCAACATTTTCAATGTAATGGCTCCTTTACTTTCCACCTTATCTTCATCCTAGCCAATAAGAAACAAGTTAGTATTATTGGAAGGCAATTAAAGAATTAAAAAAATGACACGTTACAGTTACCTCAAAATCGCTCTCATCACTAGCCACTTCCAGTTCTGTAGGTTTATGAACAGCCTCAGCTTTGATTTCTCTTTCGTCATCACTGAGATTGTCGTCAGATAAATTAAATTCCAGCAGACTTTTATCGTTCTGTTGGAGGAATTTATAGAACTCGGGGTCCGTTTCTTTGAGTTTTTCGAGTGATTTTTTATGTTCTTCCGCCTCGTCTTCTTCATTGCCTGCATCGCTTTCGTTATCGTCCTCGGAATCTGCCTCGTCCGCGCTACCGTCTTCATTTTCTAGGAAATTTATCTCTTCACTCTCCTCTCCCGAGTCTTCTTCCTTTTCGCTACCAGAATCGTGACTTGGGATGTCGATCTCATTTTCGCTGTCATCTTTTATAATTGGCTCGGGCTCTTCTTCGGAATCTCCCTCATCCACCAAGCTGGATTTAGAGGTTTCCTTTGGTTTATATTTACCGCCCTTGAACTCTATAATAATTTTTTAGTTAAAATTCTACTTATATAAGTTTTGAAATTGATGTGCTATTAAATATGAAGCGAGTTCTTACCATTTTTCTGATTCTTCTTGCTTGCTGTGACCGCGTTCTTAAAACCATTTTTCTGCTTCACCTTTTGCTTGAACTTCGCTTTAACCACTCCACCTTTATTTTGTTTGATTTGTTTATTGTTTCTAAACTTATTTTTGCCTTCAAATTTTTTAATCTTCATTTTTTTGCTTTTTAAAACACCACGTGAAGAGGACGTAAATAAAGAATTTTGAATTAATAAACGTAGGTTATGTTAGTTCTCGTTTCTTCTTTTTATTTTTCTACAATTTTATTTATTCTTTTTTTTTTTTCTTGTAGAGATGTTTGGCCTCAGAGTACAGGTACCTAAGCCAGTACAACACTTTTGGGTGTTGGCGTGTTGGGGTTGAGACTGTTGGGTGTTGGTACTGTTGTTTTTGGTGGTTGATGCTAATGAAGGTTGATTTGACGTAGCCATCGGGGAAGGCCTCCGCGAATAGGGTTGGTTGGATCTTTTATCCGCCTTCATCGAATTTGTTAGAAACGTGACGTGACAATCGATGTGAGACAAATAAGGATGCATGAATGATTGGAATTTCAGGATTTTGAGGTTAATGTATTACATTGCTGCTATCTTGATTTATTAGAATTCTTTTTGTAAGGATTTTGTGAAATTTTATTTAGACTATGAGTTGAAAAGATATGGAACTGTTTAAAATTCTTGTATTTTACTTTTCCTAATGTCAATCTGATTGGGTATTTAAAAAAGAGAATCTAATACTTTTTAATGCGCATGCTTGATAGGGACATTAGATTTTAAAGCTTTATATAGACGCTGTCAGTGTAACCCTGTGACGTCACTGGGCGGAGCTAAGTGGAAATATGGTTCCAAATAAATAACCGTTGACGTTGCTGTTATTGTCAGTTTGTTGTGATTTGGTTGAAAGTTTGAAGTTCACATCGTGAATGTGATCCTGAAGTTTGAGGGCACTGCTGCGTTGTTTTTAGATATTGAACTGCGATTGCCAAAAATACCGCTTTTGTTGTAATCTACGAGACAATTTTACAAAAATTTACCCTATTTTTAGTTTTCACTGTAAATTATTAAAAAAAAATCTGGTTAAAATATTTTCTATGCAATAGCAACAACAAACAACCCTAGCTTCAGTACTCCTACCGTACAAATAAAATAAACTCTATATGTTTGTATGTTCTAATGAGAATACGTGACAAGTTTACAGTGAAATTAGCAAACCTACATCTGTCAAATGTTTGTTTACTTAGAACCATTTCAATTAGCCTCGCGCACTCACGTCATCATTGACATGGGTTAGTTCTTTAAAGGCCCATTCACATTCGACGTAAACGTAAACGCAAGAGCAACGAAAGCCGTAATATTAGTAATATATTAACCTCCCTGTCCACATTGAACATAAACGTTAATTTGACATTACCAAGCAGAAGGCCATATTTTTGAAAAAAAAAAGAAACAAATAGAAAACAACAAAACAAATAATTGTAATAATTAACATATTAACGAATAACGATATGTTAGACGATTACTTTATTGTCTATACTTTATTTTTTATTTAGATGGATTCCACCAAGTCAAAATTCTAGGGGAACGATTGGCAACAAGACTGATTAGGTTGGTTATGGTGATAGTTGTTACCAGAATAGTCACTAGAATAGTTCCTAAACTAATTCAGGTTATGTCTATTACTTGAGATGTCATTTCATTTCAAAATTTAAAATTCGAAAAACTATAAACGCAACTTTTAGAGGTAAATTGTAAAATTTTAGAGACTTGTAAATGTAAGTACCTACCTATTTACTCTTATAAATCTTATGTGTATAGGATTAGACCAATTCCTTCTTAGTTTTTTGTAAAAATGTTCAAAATAGAAGATCTATTATTGACAAACAGAGGTACTTACATTATTTAATCATTTTTTAAGAATTTCTCAAGGACTCTGATTAAACTGTATTTTTGCTTAATCTGGAGAAACATCTTTCAATCGCTATTGTTTATAGCATTTGATTATTCGTTCTTTTCTTTCTTTTGAAATAAATTCACCTGCCTCAGCATTTTATTAATTTTGAATTTGATATTTTGGTTTGTCAATTTGACAACTTCAACTTTTCAAGTTTCTTTGCGTTTCGCTGTGACTAGAGTACCGACTGAGGACCTAGACCTAGTTTTCGCAAAACGTCATTAGAAAGATATACCTAGTCAATCAACAGTTAAATTTATCCTCAAAAATTAGATAACTATTAAAAAAAGACTATTTTCAAAGAAAATAAAGTATTTGAAGTTTTTAATTTGCGTTTTATGACAGTGCAACTTACAACAAGGAAGCATGTTTTGCAGGTGACGTCATAGCCTATACACGAATCGGGGAGTGTTGCCGTTACTTTAGTCACAAACGTAAATTTTTTGCCAAGGTCAAGAAAACAGGCTACCATCCTACAATATGAAAATTACTGTTTAAAGATTGCACAGGGTACCAACTTGACAGCTGTTTGACAAGTCCATCTAAATAAAAAATAGACTTTACCTACATCTTTCCCAAAAACCTCTACCAACGCCAATAAGAATTTAGGTTAGAGAATCGAAGGAGTATGCGCAGTTGGGAGATATCAATTTATTTTTCGTAAACGTAACCATAATATTGAAATATTTCAACTTTACGTAAAAGGATTGAGTCGGCCCCAGTGTACGTGGCGTAACCGTAAACATAAGTTTTTTCTTATGTAGCATCAGTCATAAAAGGTAACATAGCAAACGGTGCCACACAAAATATTTTATTTTGAACTAAAGCAGCGATACTGCAGCTTGAAAAAATGTATATTTCAGTAGGTAGATGACCTTGCATGGCAGTAGCGCTTTTCAAAATAGCGTGACATCATAAAATACTCTATAGTCAAGACAATTTGGTGACGTTCAGTAATGTTCACTTTGTTTGTTGCCAGCAGCTGTCGGATTTGAACGCAACCACTTGTAGATAACTTTGGGAAATGTTGCGCAACCCTATGAATTTATTAAAGGTAGTAAAAAAGGGATAAATAATTTTTAACGATAATATCTCAAGCAAATAATATATTTTAATGTAAATTGCTAAATTGCAATAAAATCGTATTACCTAATTTTTTTTATTTCTTGTCTCCACCCTACCCCAGTTTCTACTGTGTAGACTGTAGAAAGTAGAATGGAATGAAGGGAAGGGAAAGGGAACCTTAACCTTGGCCTTCTACCTTCTACCTGCTTTTATAAAAAGTTCGCGATTGACATCGACGACAAGAATGACATGACATAACAATCCCACCACTAAATTCTAATTATGACGTTAAACGTCGCGGCCATTATGTTCCGGTCAGTGCAGTGAACGCACGCGATTTTATTACCACGATACTGAATTGAACTGCAATTTTAGATTAATTACGTGCGTAAGTGATAGGCTTTCAATCCAGGATGTCGAACAACACGGCCCCGGACAGCTGGGAGTCGCAGGCCGATTCTTCGCCGACGACTAACAGTCCGACAGACAACGCAGATGTCACGGCCAAGTTTTCCACGTTGAACGTGAACGCTGTAGAATTCGTGCCTTCATTCGCGCTGGCGCCCCCCAAGCCCGAGGACAACTCACCCGCGCCCTCCGAGGACTCCCAAGGTTCCCCGGACCATTGCCCCGTCATTAACGGTGAGTTGGGTGCTCGATTTCGTTGTGACAGATGGACTGGCCTTTTTTAGGTTAGAATGTCCCCTTCCTCTCACCACTACCATTCATTTCTCTGCTGATGTGATGCACTAGTTTGACTCATCAAAATTTCACCGTTTATTATAGACTTTCATTCTTGGCCTAAATAACTGGTCTAGATCTACTTTGTGTTTTTATATGAATTGAGTCCAATAACATAGGATAGGGGACCAGGATTTGAGGGAAATGGTTGAGGGGTCATTCATTTATTGAAACAAAAAACCCCCATTTTATACAACTATTATAGCAATCAACCCCCTCCTCTGAAGGCTCCCAAATGGTATCCCCACTTCTCTATCTGTCTTTTAGGTATTTGTGTAAACATGCTGCTTGGGGAAGGACCATTATTGGGCCTCTCATAATCATCCAACCAACTCATAATTTTTTGAAATTGTTGCATTTTACAGTGTTGTCTAGTCAAAATCATCCACTCCAAAAAGTATTACCAAAATTGTTGCAATATTTTATTAGGGACCTGTTACTTTTGCTTGGGCTGGAATTTCTGGTGAGTCTAAAATTTTGGAGCAAGCAAACTTGTATGATGCCTTAGGTCTTGGTTTCATTTAAAATTAAAAGAGAAATTAGTCTTTTCCAGTTGGTAATGGTAAGTTACGACATGTTTTTGGTTTATTATTTTTTTCACATGACTTGTCTGATGAAAGTTGTCAAATGTCCTGTTCTTTTATTTCTTTTGATAAATGTCGGTTTTGATATGACTGTTAAATAAATGTAACATGAGGGCATGTGACATGTCGACTTGTATCTTGTATCAAGAAGTCATTTAATCAAAATCGTAATTTTCTTATGGGTTTTTTTGATAGGAGAAAGTTGCACTTTACAGTACCAGTGCAATAATAGCTGTCATTGCACGACTAGTTCAATAATGTAATTTTTAATAAGAAATGATCATAAAAAATCGCTTGTGGATAAAATTGTTTGGGACATTGCCAAAATTTCATTTAATCCATGTTTATTAATTTCTCAGATTTGACACTGACATATCGCTTTGACACTTGTGTCTCTACTATACCACCAACTTGTCCTAATTATTTATAGGTCACTAGCGCTAGCTTGAATTCCTTGATAAATATTACCTGGTGAAACGTCACATGTCAGTTTGACATGTTTCAATTGTAATAGTGTTTCAGTTTTGCCATACCCCATACCTGAATCATAAAAATATCTTGAAATGGTATTTAAATTTCTTCTGTTCAAAAATGTAGACACCTACTTGTGAGTCTTGTGACTTGTGGCACTTCTTCTTTAGGTTTAATGGCTTTTAGGCGGCTCAGGCTATTTTATTTAGTGACAGACTTTTGTTTTCAAATAAATTTTGTTCAAATAGTTACATAATTGATACTCTCCAGCTCATTTTTTAAATTTTATTTAAATTAAAAAAAAAAAATTAAATTTAAATTGAATTTTATTATATTATGAAGATATGACAACCTTTTAACACCCAATTATTACTTCATGATATTTTTTTTATAATATAAACAAATACGACTATAAATAAACACAACAGCACTTTTGAAGTGTAAATATTATTTAACATCATCGCAGTTATAATTGTTTATTTATAACGTTTTTCCGGTTTGAACCGGCTAGTGACATTGTTTTTCTAACCTTGATAGTTCTCGTTTTAAACATTTAAACATCTCAGTCCTCTCTGATCCATCACACTTACCAGTTAACCAACATCTAGTTACAGTTTAAATAACATTTTCTGATGAATCTAACAGGCCAGAGCCCGTCAGGGGACGCCGACCCGGAGACCACCGAGCAGGTAGAAATGAAAGAGCCCCCGCCGGTACCTCCGGCCGACGGGGACGCATCTCCGCCTCCCGAAGCCGAAGGAGGGACTTGGGAGGATGCCGCCGAAGAGGACACCACCTGTGCCACGACCCCGACCGAGGGAGACGACGAGGAACCGTCGTCCGAAGAGGCACCCGCGAAGGTAAGTCTCTGAGTGGATCTCGAGTTCCCCATTGTAACCGGACGGTTGCAGGTGGTCAAGAAGAAGCTGGTCAAGGCCGAGGAATCCGAGCGGGAGAAGAAGGAGCACGTGAACGTCGTCTTCATAGGGCACGTGGACGCCGGAAAGAGCACCATCGGCGGGCAGATTATGGCACTGACCGGGATGGTCGATAAGCGAACCTTGGAGAAGTATGAGAAGGAAGCGAGGGAGAAGAGCAGGGAGAGTTGGTATCTGTCGTGGGCTTTAGATACCAACCAGGAAGGTATGAGCTGTCTTTTATTTTTATTAATTAATTATTATTACTACCCAGTTATAAGAATTTATACTTAGTTTTCTAACATCCTGCTTAAAACAACGATTGCAAAAATAAACTCCGCCGATGTTTTCAGAACGTGACAAAGGTAAAACGGTGGAGGTGGGACGGGCGTTCTTCGAGACCGAGCGTAAGCACTTCACGATCTTGGACGCGCCCGGGCACAAGTCGTTTGTGCCGAACATGATCGGCGGTGCCGCCCAGGCGGACCTGGCCGTGCTGGTGATCTCGGCGCGGAAGGGCGAGTTTGAGACCGGTTTCGATCGGGGCGGGCAGACCCGGGAGCACGCCATGCTGGCCAAGACGGCCGGCGTCAAGTATCTGATCGTTCTGGTGAACAAGATGGACGACCCGACCGTCCAGTGGGACGAGGGACGGTACAACGAGTGCCGAGACAAGATCCTGCCGTATCTGAAGAAGCTGGGCTTCGTCTTCAACAAGGACCTGTACTTCTTACCGTGCTCGGGACAGACTGGGCAGGGACTGAAGGACGAGCTGGATGAAAGCGTGTGCCCGTGGTATAGGTGAGTTTAATTTTGTGCTTGGTGATTTTTTTTCCTCGATATTTATAAAATGTGATTTTAGGGGGTCCGCTTTTATACCGTTCATCGATCAGTTGCCTTCATTGAATCGTAAGAACGACGGTCCTTTTATAATGCCAATAGTAGATAAATATAAGGATATGGGTACCGTGCTTATGGGTAAAGTGGAATCAGGCGAATGTAAAAAAGGGCAGAATCTTGTTATTATGCCAAATAGGGTGAGTGATTTTTTTTAAATAAATTATAACGAATCATTATATCTGTTATCCATCCATATAAAATCGTTGGATGTACAGATTAACTACAGAGTAAGTTTCTGTCATGTAATTAATGTGTAAATGTTTTTCGCCCCCCTTAGACGCCCGTAACGGTGGATCAGTTGTGGTCGGACGAGGACGAGGTGTCGCACATCGTGCCCGGCGAGAACGTCAAGGTGAAAGTGAAGGGCATCGAGGAGGAGGACGTGAGCCCCGGTTTCGTGCTCTGCGACGCCGCCAATCCCATCCATACCGGCCGGGTCTTCGACGCCCAGCTGGTTATTCTGGAGCACAAGTCCATCATATGCGCCGGCTACAGTGCCGTCATGCACATTCACTGTGCCGCCGAAGAGATCACCGTTAAAGTGAGTATAAAGGGTCTTCTTCTTTTTCTTCTACTACTACTACTACTTTTTCTTCTCTTGAGCTTATGGTGTCTAGATTTTACCAAGCCATTTAGCCAGGAGTTATATAAAGGGTCTAAAGGGTATTAAGTGTTGTGTTTTTTTTGTTTTTAAGATAATTTTTTTAGTTGTTGGGCGCCATTCGTCCCATTCTTGTACACCAGCTGCTTCATTATTCTTCTGATACTTTTTCCTTAAAAATTTAACTCATCCTCGAATTCTTGAAAAAAAAACAAATATCTAAATATTATGATATTACTTGAGCATAAAACAAAATGTCGGTTTTTTTAAGCAAAATAGTTTAACTTGAAACCACTTTTCTTCTTCTTCGTGATGTTTTTATTTGTTTAATGGCCTTATTCAATAAGTAAAATGACCAGGTTCCATAACCTGAATTCTCCTTGTTCTCAAATTCCCAGATAAACATTCTTTTGGAGCCCAATTGACCCTTCTTCTTCTTCCTAAATCTGATTTTTAAACATTTACCTCTGTCGAGTTTAACAATCTCAATGACAATATTGACATGTTTATATTAAATTGTGCTGACTGATTGTTTACTTACTTCATTCTTTGTATCTATCTACCATCATTGTTTCAACAAATCTGAATTGTCAAGTGTATAAAACATCAAATATTATTCTTCTTTTAGAGCAATAATTGCTCTTGACTTAGTACAAGCAAATACATTAGATGATAATACGTGCAGCTCTCCGCTATTTACATGTAATAAAAGTGAAGTATGAAAAGGAGCACCATCTACATGCCTCGATCGCTAACTACACAAAACACCAGATATGAAAAGCACGGATGTAATATAAATTATATTCACAGACATAATAAAATTATCTAGAGTTTTTGGTGTATCAGGTAATGTTGGGGTTGACGCAGAGCTAGGCAGGAGTACTTGAAAGAGTACTCGTAAATAAATTGAAATTCGAGTACGAAACTCAGAAAATGTACTCGTAAGTATTTACTCATAAGTACTTTGGCACAGACAGGTGTATGGGTACACGAGTAATACTCGTGAAAACACGTATATTATATATAATTATTATACAAACATGTCAGTGCGCAGCCTATGACGTCAGGCTTGTGACACCTACATACAATACAGCAGCAGTAAATAATAAGGTGAATTAGTGGTTTATTTCGATGCTTATTGCATTTTTGTTGAAATATTTTTAATTGGTACCCGTATGTGTGCCACTGTTTAACCCACCAAGTTTCGTTTGCATAACTCGACTGGTTTCAAAGCAAATAAATAAGTCGTCAGTTTTTAAGTAAACCTATTGTTGGAGTTGTTGAACTCTTTGGAAGCACGATAATCTAGACTCTGGAATCTTCAAAATACACGGATCTGGCAGTGACAATAGTCTTCTTCCCACCAAAAAGTGAGCAGGAGTAAGAGGATTTAAATTGTTGGGATCGTGAGAGAGGGGTGACAAAGGTCTGGAATTCATGATGGCCTCAATTTGTACGAGTAACGTATACATCTCTTCAAATGTCAGAGACGAAAAAAAGTCCGCCGAAGTGAGGTGATCCGGGGGGTATGAAGCTCCTTCGCCTGTCAGCCTCAACAATGCTGTCTTTATTTTTTAATACAAAAACCCTCAACTTGTCTAACTCGGTTTTTGCTCCCCTAAAATTTGTCCCGTTGTCCGAATACATATTGGAAGGCTTTTCCCTACGGGCAATAAATCTCTTTAAAGCCAAAATAAACGAATCAGTTGACAAATCTGTAACAAGTTCAATATGAACAGCTTTGGTCATCATACATATAAACAAGCAAATATAAGACTTTGAAACCCTACAACCACACCCCTTCGTATCATTTAAATTTATTGGACCAGCATAGTCCACCCAAGTATTTTGAAAAGGGTAAGAAGGATTAATTCTGCAAGCTGGCAAATTACCCATTATTGGGATTATTATTTTTGGCGCAACACGAAAACACCTCACACATTCGTGAACCACTCTTTTTGTCGTATATCTTCCCGAAATTGCCCAAAATCGCTCTCGCACAGATGCTAATAGCTCTTGCGGACCAGCATGCAACAAACGCAAATGTTCCCTTGTAAATATTAATTTCGTTAACCAATTTTTTGCCGGTAACAGAATTGGATGATGTTTATCCATATCAAATTCAGAATTCACCAACCTTCCTCCAACGCGAATCAAAACTTTTTCATCCAAGAAAGGGTTCAAATTTCGAATTGACGGAGCCACATTACATTGCTGCAATGTTCTGTTGAAACAGTTCTTTCAGCAAAGCATCTCGTTTGTACATATTTAACCAAAACCATTAAGGAATTATTTAGGTCTTCCGATGACAATAGGCCAATACATCTATCTTGTCTTGGCTTTACGCAATTATTCGCAACACTTAACGTTTTGTAATTAGAATTAGAATAAACTACTAGTCAAAAAGTTTATAAATCATAAGCAAAGTAAACGTTAGATTGACGTTTCGTTCAATTAAATTGACATTTCAAATCAACGCTAGTTAGATATCGAGCCGTTTGGGCGACAGTAACTTCCGGTGACAATTTTCAGTGGAAGCTGCACGTATTATTATCTAGTGTATTTGGTACAAGACTAGCAAGGAAGAAGTATACGAGCTGTCACTTTACTTTGAATGTTTGGAATTTGAACTGAAAGAGAGAATCACCGTTAAATGATAATTATTTTTCAGGCCTTAATATGCCTTGTTGATAAGAAGACTGGTGACAAGAGCAAGACCAGACCGAGGTTCGTGAAGCAAGATCAAGTAGCCATTATGAGGATAGAGTGTGCAGGTGTTATTTGTCTAGAACCTTTTAAATTGTTCCCGCAAATGGGCAGGTTTACGCTGCGAGATGAGAGTAAGTGGTTCATTATCGATTCGACATGTAGCGTGTTAATTACTACTGTTAATTTTTTTGCAGATAAGACCATCGCGATCGGAAAGGTCCTGAAGTTAGTGGAGTAAAATATTGTGGTGTAAAGTGTAGAAAAAAAGAGATATAGACAGTGAGAGACAGATACAATAATTAATATTGATTGATATTTTAATTATGCGCAGTACAAGTTGCATATAAACAATATTAACGGCTTGGTATATGATGGATACCACACAAATGTTCATTTTGTACTCGGCGTCGCGTCGTCGTCCTATTGAAAGAGACTTTTTTATAACTTTAGTTAATATTTAGTTAATACATTAATTATCAATATTATATCTATATATAATATACTGGTGCTGATGTGACAGTTTGATTTTATTATTCTTTGATTTGATGATTATTATAGTTTAGGTAATTATGCAGCTTTTTTCTCAGTTTCCTTCTATTTTATTTTTATTTGATTACGGGGTATTAGATGTATCGAAATTAATACTTTAAGATCTGAGATGATATCTGGATCGAAATGTGGCATTTTCATTGCCAATCAAAAGACATAGTTTAATCGATGATCACCCTTATTTATTATGATTATTCTTGCTATTGTTTAAGTTGTGGGGGAGTTTATAAATTTTTATGAGGCATGACTTTGTATTTTGTGTGTGTATTCATCTCTCTAATCAGGAAAGTCACATTTATAATCGAGGGGTTGAAGGTATTTATATTAATTAATTCTTTTTTATATCAATGTCAATAATATTTCTATTTCTGTCTTTGATCTTCCGTTTTCTTTTTATTTCATTATTATGCAGGGCACCGGTACCAGAAATAGCGCTTACCTCCAGTAGGGGAAAAGTCTCTTGATACAACCAGTGATTTTTTATTTTTGTGAATTGCAACTCCCTTTTTGCTGAAAGTAAGTTATCGCCTAAATACTGAACGCGTGATCTGGCAACCGTGTGTTGATTGGGAGACACTAATGGGCCATTTTGGAGCCAAATGTCGCAAATTTTGTAGGCAATTTGTGTATTATACTTCATGAGGGAATTCCTGCCTCAAGCTGGAGAGAGTTTAGTTCTGTTTCTGGGACTCCTGTATAAATAATGATTGACATTTATTTTTTTGGTGAGTTTTCTCATGTCTGTACATCGAGAGATATTTTGAGAAGCGATCAATTGAAAAAATTCACCTCTTTTCTTATAAATCTCAAGTATTATTAATATGCCAATTAAAAAATGCTCATAATAATAGTCCTTAAGAGTAGATAATTTTTTATTAAGTAATTAATTAAAATTTTAAAGCAGGGTTTATAATTATTCATATTTATACCAGAAGTAGTAGTTTTATGATAATACCAGACACAGACAAGACTTTGTTATATTTCTCGATTAAACATTTTTTTAAGAGTTGGAAATTCAGTCAGTCATACTTGAACGGTTAGGATTTGCATATCATAATATCAATTTTGTTTTTTTCAATGAGACCTTTTTTCACTCCAAACTCATACTACTACTAACCGGACTTTACTCCAGGCCCGGACACCAAAAGGATTGACAGATTGAGATCTCTACATTAATTTATATAATTTTGGTTTCAATCCATGAATAAATACGTATGGGCCCTAATTATGTTTCATAATAAATTTAAAGTCTGATTTCACCTTGGTTATAGTTGTTTTGTTTGAACAATGGTGGCTTTAAAATTTATTATGAAACCTGCCCTATGAGTACATAATTATGTATAATAATACAGCTTACTATCGGCCTATAATAGTAGGTAATAATGATTAATTTTGTTTCAATCAATCGATCGATACCTCCCCTCCAGATAAATAAATCGATTTGTGGATTTGAAGAAGTGTTTTTTTTTAATTAATTATTGAATACCTAAATCAATAAACTGTTATTTCGAACAGTTTTCGGATTATTATTTGCTTATCGAAAAGTTATATGAAAATTGTACATAATTAAAAATAATATTGTAGGTCACTGTGTGGCTGAATTTGATACATACCTATATGACGAATGCTTGCGTTGTATTTCGTGCATATATTAACTATTTTGTTAATTTAAGTTTGTGTTTTTTAGTTTTAACTATGTAAGTAATCAAGAAAAATGTTGCTATCAATTTTATATAATATTCAATAAAACGTGAAATCATTTCTTCACTTTTTATTTCAATTATTCGATTTACCGGTACCCTCCAGACAAAATAGATGATAGAGTACTGAATTGGCGACTATCAATTCTTTTCACCTAACATACAGCATGGGGAAACCGTGAATCAATCATTGGTAGCCATTTTGGAGCCCATTGATAAATGTAAGCCAGAAATGCCACCGCAACTAGGAGCTCTTCGAAAGGACCCCATAGAATCCTTATGGGAATTGGCTCCTGGTTAAGTTCGATGTAACTTTGGGGATCGGTAGTATTGAAAACACAAAATGAAAACTATTTCCTGTTTTTCTCAAAAATAACTCGACATACCTAAAATGTAACTACTGCAACAGAAGCAGCTTTTCAATCTTAACAAATTGTCTATTTAAGATTTCTCTCCAAAATAATTAGAGGAGCCAACATTTAAAAATAAATGCGTAACTATCGTGAGAGAAAAAAAATCCGTCTTCAGAGGTGAATATCTCGAGAACAGGACTTTTTGGGGGGTTACAAGAATACTACCGATCCCCAAAGTTATATTAAATTTAACCGGGAAAAATTCCCATAAGGATTCTGCTTGGTCCTTTTATAAATATGACTTAATTCTTGGTACACACTTATTTTCAGCCATTTTGGAGCCCGCTCACTAATTTGTAATTTAATATAATTACTAAATAATTGTCCGCTTTGTTGAGCTCTTATCTTCACGGCGTTTTATCCATCATGGTAGACTGTTAAATTATCTGACCATGAGTTCTCAAATTTAAAAGCCATTTTTATTGTCTCTGTTGTTTTATTTTACCTAATTGAATAGCAATGAAAAGATGTGGGTTATTAAAGAAATGGAAACTAATTTTATTTTTTATTTTATTTTATTTTATTTTAATTTACAATCAACGGGTGGAACCCCTTAGGATACATTTCAATAAATACATTCATAATAAATCAATAAATTCAATCACAGAACATTATATTATGGTTTTTTAGGTCTAAAGAAATCTAGCAACTAGGGTTTTAAGCCCCTTTTTAAATGTTGAAACATTATCAAGTCCTAATAGGTGGGAGGGAACAACTATTTTATTCCACTTCCTTCTCAAGCGAGGTATTGTCGAGTAATAAATATAATTTCTGCTCGAAGCTCTCTCAGCCAGTTCACGAGCAAGCCTTAAATGGTAGGGAATATCCCTTATTTCAAATAAGCCCCGTATTTCTTCACAATTAACTAGCTCAAGCTTTACCCTATATACAAAAAATAAATCATAATAAACATGAAGTGATTTAACAGAACTTAATTTTAGAGAACAGGCTAGAGCAGAGTAATAATGGTCATCGTAAGACATTGGATTCCCAAGTTTATACGACAAGTACCTGATAAACCTATGTTGTACAGATTCCAATTTATTAACTAAATATTCTTTGGACGGAGACCATATAATTGATCCATACAACAGAGTAGGTCTAACGATGGCATTGTAAATATAAATTATAGCCTCAACAGACTTGAATTCCTTGGTGGTTCTTTTTAAGAAGCCAAGTAGTTGGTAGGCCTTGGAGACGGCAGCAGTCAAGTGGAGATCAAACTCAAAATCACTTTGAAAAATTAATTAACTAATGCTAGTTTAATTATCCAAAAGGGCCAAATTGCCGCCTACACGGTCTGGAAAGATAAAAGTATAAAGGATATTTTGGGGGATATCAAAACAAGGGACTTTGTAAAGTTTCTTGGGCCTTTTAGGTTTAGGTGGTTTTTAACTCTTTTTCCATGTGCCCAATTTTTAATGTTCTATTATTATAGATCCTAAAGCATTTTTGGGGTAATTAAAAATAGCAGCATTTTACAGCTATTTTGGTTGCTCCATTTTTTTTTGTCGATTTCAGTATTTTATTTGCACTCTTTAACTGTTTTCAACTTCCCGAATCACGCGAATAGAATCCTGGAGAAAACTCCTAAAAATGAGAAAAATTAGTCTTTTTTAGTTGTCTTGAAAGTGAGAGATATAGTAGAGATGGTACATAATTATTGCTTGGATCATAAAAATATTCAGGGGTTGCTAAATTTTGCAGGTTTTTGTGTACTTCTGGGTAGCTTCGCCCAATTTTTGGATTATTGACAACCATTTTTTCATGACCAATTTCTAGTGGTCTATAGTTTTGGAGTGCATAAACATTCGAGATTTTTGGGAGCCTTTTTCGTGGTTGTTTTCAAAGATTTTTCTGTCTAGGTATCAATGTAACCACCAACTTTTCGATTTATCCATATCTGCCTTTAATAAACTAATTTAAAATTTGTAAATTTACCGCTAAAATAGAATCCTATTACTGTAGAAATCCTGATTGGTTGTCTGAACAATCGATGCTGTATCTCTGGTAGGTTTGAATTTTTATGACGTATGTAACATTGTTGTCATACTTACAATTTCATCAAAATCGATGAAAATTCGTCATCTTTAAAGACTTGATTCTTAATTTATAACATTTATTTCTTTTTTTTTAAACTTTAGATGTAAATTATGCTACTGTATAATAGATTACAGTATTTATTTATTGTATTTTAATTGTAATTGCCATTATTTTTGGATTTATTTTTTAATATGCGGATTTTCATTTAATATTTAAATGTTAACACTGGCAATCGATACGGCAACGTTGTATCCGCATACACCCATTTTGGAGAGATAAGCAAGCTCGAGGAAATTGGAAAATCGCCGAAATTAATAAAGTTAGTGCTCAATAAATAAAATAATAGAACAAGGTGAGTGAAATTACATTTTTAAGTGGAACGTTTAAATGGAGAAAGTAGTTGTAACAATTTTATCATAGTATAGACCTATTTTGCTTGTTTTTCCTGCAGGAAAACCTGAAGTAATGATCAATGATTGACGAGTGAACAATCATTCCTTATACTTCAATAAATTATAAGCTTCTTCTTTCACTGTTGCTTTTAGAATGATTCAGATAATGTTCATGCAAAAGCAGGAGACCATAAATTTCGCGTTGTTTGCCAATTTGCAAAAAATAGTTACCATAACCTCACATTTAATAATATCCTATTTGATTTCATTTCATGATTTCGCTTTTGCAGTGCTGCCAGATTTACATTTAGAGCAAAATTATTGGTCATTATTTACATCCGCGGCTCCTACAGTTTCACTATGGCACCTATATAGGGGTGGAGGACATACCTATAGTAACACCAGGAAGATAATAATTTGCTGGGCAAATGAAAGATAAGCGAACAAAACGGCATCAAAAGAAGGTCTTCCTGAGTGCGGGCCTGTTTAGAACAGCGAATATCATAATAAACATGCAAGGTCAGAGTGTCGAGAGGACGGCGGAAACTCGTAAACAACACCAGAGCCGGTCTGGTAACAGACGCAACATACACGGCATGCAAACGTAGTCGGAATATAATAGCGAGCGATGTCGCGTATTTTTGGAGTATAAATGCAAAATAAATGCAAATTTGAAAATAAAAATCGTGCTACCGTTATTCTCGAAGATATTCCTTGCCCTGAAAGTGAAAAAAAAAATAGAAATTCGACCGTAGTGCCAAAGAGGCCTTAGTGGTGACCTTGATATTAGTTTGCCCTGGCTGTTTTTAGCTTCTTACCCACCCAGCACCCCTATTTCGCTCCTCGGTCCCGAAAAAATTGATGAAACGTAGGAGCCGCGGATGTATACAATTACCAAATTATTATTTAAACCAGACAAAAAGGACGTTGTCTATTGTACCAGATGATTGTAATGATTTTAAAATTTAATTGATTAGCGTCTATTTTCCAAAGCAAATATGAATGAAATGTCAAAATTTGACAGGTGTGTAAATTTATGAGATAGCAAACTTTTTTTTTTGTCAATGTCAACCTCAAAAAATGTTACCAAATATTCTTCTTCTCCTAATTTGGCCTTTCCCTTTAAAGTACCAAGCCAGTTCAATAAATGTTCAATCATTAACGATTGCTTAGTTTAATTTTTCATGTATTGATTTTTCTACACTCTTTGATTTTTTTTAAATGATATTGACCATGCAATGTGAAAAAAAATTCATGATAAATGTTTACAAACCTGAATCTGGCAACATTGTACCTGCAGACTGAAGGGGGAATAAAGAAACCCTTTATGTATTGTAAACATATGCAGTTTCCTGCTTATTTTTAGAATTAGAATCGTCTAGGAGTTACTCTCATGAGGAAGAATCGTTTTTGATGTTCCTAATTTCTGTAAAATAATAAACTCATGTGGCCTATTTGTTTTGTTTCCATCCGCCGGTTGTATCAACAGTGAGGTACTGAGATGCTCTACTAATAATCTAAAAAAATGTAAAATGTGTTTTCAATTTTTTGTCTTATTATTTTGAAAGGTTTTTGCGTCTTCTTCTTTTTGTTTTGTTTTCAAGTTTCCTTTTTGGTCATATATCCAGGGTGCAGGTCTCTCTCTCTATCATTTCACATTATTAAAAAAATATATATTGAATTTCTCTTTCAACTTTTTTTTAATTAGTTTTCTAACTTCAACTTTTTTTAATTGAATGATTATTGACTAGGTAATGATTTTTTCTCAAATAAAAATTATGTTTGAATAATAAATAAATAAAAATAAATATACTTTTCGCCTCTGTAATCGATAAACATAGTCATCTCTCTCATCTCTTATTTATTTACAATGGAAAAATAAGCAATTCCAGTCAGACCCAAACCTTCCTTTTACAATTCTCTACTCTCGTCATCACCGGCAAACATTTCCTGCATCGAATTGCAAATCACAATTACATTGTTTGTTATTTTAAGACTGTAAACAAATCACAAGGACCATATGTGCCGCGTTTACAGTGCCTAGGACGATGTGCAACATAAACAACAACAGCGCCGGTCGATCGTCTGTGCGTAATCGGGTTTCTTAAAATATATTTTACTACCTCGGTTTCGGTTTTCTATGCTTTTACATGCCCGGTTTTCCTCTGATTTATTTTTTTTTTGAGGTCCATATGAACTGAACTGTTTATATGCTCATGTAAATTTAAATTTTATGCATGGACTGATAGTAAATATCATGAAACCTGGGACACTAATTAATAATGGTACGATTCTCTCTTAAAAAAACGGGTAATTATTTACATCCTCGTGTCCTAAGTTTCATCAATTTTTTCGGGACCGAGGAGCGAATTAGGGGTGCTGGGTGGGTAAGAAGCTAAAAACAGCCATTGCAAACTAATATTAAGGTCACAACTAAGGCCTCTTTGGCACTACGGTCGAATTTTTATTTTTTTCCACTTTCAGGGCAAGGAAAATCTTCGAGATTAACAGTAGCAAGGTATTTATTTTGAATTTTGCATTTATTTTGCATTTATATTCCAAAGATCGCAACATCAATCCCTGTGGTCTTTTCACGATATGAATAAGCGGATATATTGCAAAGTACGTGCCTGTATTCGTTTCGAGGCGCTTCCTTTATTCTCAAGTGGATACATCCTGTAGACTCGATGTATTATCTTCGCATCTGCCAGGCCCGCAGTCTCTCCGCACTCTCAAAACCGTGTTTTTAGGCCGTCTTGTGGCTTTTCCTTTCATTTGCAAAGCGTATGAATACCTTCCTGGTGTTACTATAGGTATGTTCTCCACCCCTATACAGGGTTATTCACGGTATACGCCACGGAAGTTTATGGCCGTGTCTCTGGATTTAAGGATCTTTTTGTTTTTGGAGTGAATAGAGACCCGGCAAAGGTACGTTTTAAAATTATATTCATAATGTACAGGTGTCCCAAAAGCATGAAACATATCAAAGTTATGTTTTTTTAAATGGCATGCTCCTATGTTATTGCATTTTTAGATTGTCTGAGAAGAGAAAATAAGATTGGCTTTCACAGTTGGTGTTTAAATTCAGAAGTTTTGGAGTTATAAACAAGTGAAAATCGTCATTTTTCAAGTTCAAGGCCCTGTACAACGAAAGCGGTTCAAGATAGAGAAAAACGGCTTACATGTCCCTATTTTAACTTTTTATGTACTATCCTATGGTATAGAAACATTTGCACTTTCTTTGATTTTTTTATTTGGCGACGCGTGGAGAAATCTCAGAATTTTTCAAATTTTTTATCACCCTGTATAAACATTTCATGTACATCATAGGACAGTACATGAAAAGTTAAAATAGGGGCATGTAAGCCATTTTTCTCTATTATCAGCCGTTTTCGTTGTACAGGGCCATGAACTTGAAAAATGTCGATTTTCACTTGTTTATAACTCAAAAACTTCTGAATTTAAGCACCAACTGTAAAAGCCAATCTTATTTTCTCTTCTCAGACAATTTAAAAATGCAATAACATAGGAGCATTTCATTTAAAAAAACATAACTTTGATATGTTTCATGCTTTTGGGACAACCTGTACATTATGAATATAATTTTAAAACGTACTTCTGCCGGGTCTCTATCCACTCCAAAAACAAAAAGATCCTTAAATCCAGAGACACGGCCATAAACTTCCGTGGCGTATACCGTGAATAACCCTGTATAGGTGCCATAGTGAAACTGTAGGAGCCGCGGATGTAAATAATGACCAAAAATCGAATTACTTATTGGCACTACAATCTGGCTGCAATGTTAAATAAATCTTTATTGTCTGCGATAGTAGGTGGTCTGAAAATTGGAGATGAGTCATTAGCTCAAACAGTACCAAATTTGTATTAAAAATGGTGAAATTTGATCCTTTAAATTAACAAAGAAAGACGACCTCTGGTCTCTCAACTTTTTTTTTAAAGATTCAACTTTGTTTGAAAATATTCCCTCTCCTTCAAAAGGGGTTTAATTTTTTATCAGTTGTGTAGAGAAATGCGTTTATTTTGTCACTCCTGGCAACAATGCAGTCAATGTACTATATGTACTAAACAAGAGAGGAACGATATAACTATCTAGGACCCGCACTAGAGCCACCTGCCTGATAAGAAAAATAAGTACAAATATTTCCTGCACAACAAGATAGTTTCGAGTCTATAAATAACAATAGACACACCTTGAATAAATAAATAAATCTTATCAATCTTATCATCACCATTGAGATTCATTTTAATCTCGAATTAGATTTTTATCACCTTAATTCGTAAATTCCACGCATTATTTCACCGGTTGGGGTCGGTACTCGGTAAAAACTTTTATTATTTTGATTTTTCCGGTCAAGATGTCAGAAGAAGTGGCGACTCCGGAAGAGTTTGAGAACGAGAACGAGGGCACTTACAAGCCACCACCGGAGAAGACGATCGAGGAGATCCTCCAGGCCGACCAACACGACGAGAGCCTGCGGAAATACAAGGAGACCCTGCTGGGTCAGGCTCAGACCGGGCTTGTTGTAGTCGGTAAGAGTTTATTTGTTATCTAATAATGATGCAATTATTTATTTATTTTTTCGGTTAATTAAAATTTTATGATTACACTTTAATCGTGTTGGTGTTAGTAGGATGTAATCGTTTGAACGAGCGTTTTAAACATGATACGGTAGAGTTATTCTTATCTGTGGTCTCATTGTAAATGAAACCACGCAGTTATCAATAATTTGAATTGGAAAAATGCACTACAGGATGGTTTTATCAGCTTTCAGATAACTTCAACAGAGTAAACATGAAAGAGAACCAAGCGGAAAGGAAGTTTGTTTTAAAATTTTAATATTCTTTCGTTTCATCTTTCATCTCTGTTTGATGAACGATAATTATGACAGGACTTGACTTTTCTTCTTTGTTTGATGTTTGATGAGTGACACTTATGAGATGGCCTAGTTTCTATCATAACAAAGTACAGAGTTGCTAGTTTTTGTTTAATAATTGACAAGACACAATTACCAAGAAAAATTATTTTACCCTTACGTTTTATTATTTATAGAGACAGTAATTGTAACTGACAGAAATTATTTTTATTCTTCACATTTCTCTAAAGCCAGCATTGATTAAAGACCTAATTTTGTACATTTCTCAGAACCGGACAACCCGAAAAAAGTGATCGTGAAGAGGTTGGTGCTGGTGCCGGTGGACAGGCCCGAGATTTCCCTCGATCTATCCGGCGACATATCAAAGCTAAAGAAGCAGACTTTCATCATAAAGGAGGGCGTCTCCTATAGAATCAGGATAGAGTTCTTCGTGCAGAGGGAGATCGTTCACGGTCTGAAATACGTGCAGAAAACCACCAAGCTCGGCGTGCCGGGTAAGTCAATTGCTTGAATTATATTAATTATAAAATTAAATCCATTATTTTCAAATTGCAGTAGGGCTGGATAGAAGTCGAATTTGCTTGATTTTTATTTTGTAGTGCCCGCAAATTTAGTCCCTATCTAGCTATTACTAAAACCTCACATCAAGCAAATTCGATGTTAATGACAGTCGTTACTACTACGTTAATGACACCCTGTATATTATTATCTACTCTACGGGGTGCATCTACAAAGTCACCATAATAAAAATAATTCAAGAGACTTGCTGTAAATATTTTTCCATTACCTTTTTTTATTAACCTACCTGTAAATACTTAACCGGCTTTATTAAATATAGTTTATTCTCTTTAATGCCCCTTGGAATGCTTAGAACCAGGTAAAGGCATGATAAGTAAAAGTCCAAGTTTCTTTTTTATTTAATTTAAACACACACACCAACACCACACGTGCACCTTATAATAATTAGGGAGTGCTCAAAAATGGCAGGTTACTATTGATGCGTTTAATTTAATATTAAACTACCTGCTGTTTCTTAGACCCCTTTACATCTAGAAAGCTCTACTCTGCTAATTATTTAAACACTATTTCTTGTTTCTTCAAATTATTTTAATATTCTAATATCATTTAATATTCATCTGACACAGTTGACAAAATGACTCACATGGTTGGCTCGTACGCACCCAAAGCGGAGATCCAGTCGTACACGACCCCCTCCGAAGAGGCCCCTTCCGGTCTGATGGCGCGCGGGAGCTACAGCGTCCACTCGCTCTTCACGGACGACGACAAAAACGAGCATCTCAAGTGGGAGTGGAGCTTTGAGATCAAGAAGGACTGGAAAGATTAGGTCTCGAGCGTGTGAGAACAGTTCCTCAGGTGCGACAGAAGCAGGGTTGGCAAATATCATGATATTTATACAAAATATTGTAACATACTAACAAACTAAACTTGACCAATTAGATCAATTAAATCAGCCTTACTAATGGTAAGTCAAATTCATCGTCAGATTCGTTAGAATCGATGGAACGTCTCGGTAATTTTTCGTACATCTCCTGCCCAAATCCAATCAATATTTTCTTTTTTATTTATTTCTTTTTGATTATAGTATTTAAATAGAAACGTTAATTTTCCAGCTTTTTCATTTCCAAGCCTATTGAGTAGTTTCGATTGCACGAGTCCAAATGATGCGCTAGGAAGTGTTTTTTATTTGGCCAGTCTTCATCCTCAATAACAATTCCTTTCCTCCACACCATAGGCGGTGGTGTATTTTTAAACTGAGATCCAAATACATATTTGGGGAATGGTGTAGATTCAGCTAATAGGGCCATTACAAATGGAACAAAGTCTGCATTAATTTTACTTAAATAAGCATTATGCTTGTTCCCTTTGATAGTTACTCAAACGTTTTCCAAAAAATCGATGGTCAAGCATATTAGCTAAGTAATGTGGAGCATCTAAAGCCGTGTCCCTGCTTTTTAATGTTTAAGGGCAAGGGTTGCCCTTGAAGATCCAGTCCTAGTTTATGCCAAATTTCAACTACAACAGCAATAGTCGCTTTGTCGCTTTGAGCTCTGTCTAAAGCGATTGCTATTGGCTTTAGGTAACTTAGCATAAATGTTCAGCATCTATGTCATTTTTGTGATCTTGACATAGCTGCACCAGCTTACCTCGATTTTCTAAGAACGACTTGATGGCATCGGTCATCGTGTTCCAACGAACTTCTTGGGGTAAAATAAGTTTTTTTCCAAGTGTTTCTTTTGCAAAGGCAACGGGTAAATGTTTATTTCGAAAATATTTTATTACCCGTAAATTGTGACCAATAACTGCAGGACTGTCCAAGTCCAATGCTAATAAGTTTAATATATGTGCCGAACACCCACTATGTCGTCATTCTCTTCTAAGCATGATCTCATTTTAGCAACATTACTAGCATTATCTGTGACAATGCTTCGTACTGATACTCCAAATTTTTGAGATGCGTTAGACAATGATTCCAAGGCTTACCGGTTGTATCAACAGTATCGATAAGGACAGATTCACCAGATTGGTTGACAAATGACGTGCATATTATTGGTTCGTTATGGACGTTGCTCCATCGATCTAGCGACATGGAAACACTTTCACCTTCATACCTCTTTTTGCAATTAACCATCGTTTCAGTATAAACTTCATCCAGAATTGGTCCTCCAAGTTGGCGTCTACTAGGAGGGACATAACCTGGTCTCAGTTCAGTAGACTATATAACTTTGAAAACTCTTGATGCTCTACGTGAGAAAATGGAATATTAGTGGAGTAGAAAAATTTCCCCATTTGAATGGTAATGTTAATTTGTTTTGTGTATTTAAAATAAAACGCTACAATGCACAGTGTAATCGCATCGACGAACCCTTCAGTCAGTAATATGAAACAGATTCCGAGAATCACAACTGCCAAGCCAGTCGACCACTTCACGCCAGAAAGCAAAGATTGTCTACCTAAAAGAAATTGCAGGCAAAATAAATGGACAATAACCGACTCCCTGTTCTCTTTATTCTTCAAATGCTGGGAATATCATTCAAGTTTTCAAATGTTCAAGTTGTTTATGAGAATTACCTCTATAGTCTATAATACAGCTACATGGTACTGAAAGGTCTATTTACATCTAACAACACGCGGACACAGGTTGGGGATAGGTGTGTTCAACGAGGACATGAATTTTGTAATAACAAATGGATGTTGAATGGCTTAATTGCAGCCATTCAAAATCCATTTATTAATAATAAGCCAAGTCAATGCTGAACACCAGGTCTGTTTCTGTGTTAGATATAAATAAGTCGTAGTTCGCCCTTCCCATCCCCAATTGGCTGAAAGTTAAGGCCACCTGCACTGTTTTTCACTGTATTCAGTTTTATTAACTGTAAATCAAATCGTGCGTGGAACACCTGTACCCTGTACCACATAATGTCAGTCATGCCACCTAATAATTGAATAATCATTCAATGATCTTTCTCTAGCATCTCATGCATTTATCTTAAAAACTGTAATTCACAAATTAATAGTAATACCTACCTAGGTATTTGGAAATTTATTACTATTATTACCCTAGAATATAAAAAAAATATCCAATTTGAGATAAACGGTTATAATAATAAATATCATGATATATATCATGCCAACCCTAGACAGAAGAGTATTAATTATTGAGAAGATAAAAATCGTAACTTAGTGTCTATTTCCTGTACCAAATTTTGAAAAAAAAACAAAGTAACTTTATACCTTTTATACAATTATACCTTTTGAAAGATTTACGATTTACATTTACAATCGCCTCGCCTTGATAATGTAAGATTTATTAGCCATATGCCTTGATATAATATTATAATACCAAGAACACCCCCCATAATTGCATTTTATTATTATTATTTTTTACCAGTGTGCATTATCCTATTGTTTAAGTCCTAAGTTTAGTCTTAACGATGTTGTTTATAATATTGGAGTTTTAGTTAGGATTTTTTTAATTAATCCGCGGCATAGTTATGTTGATTTTCACGCACAAGTATTTTTAATCCTAAGACTATCGCTCGCCCTACTTTGAAATACGTATTGTAATGTAACGAGAGAGGCTTTTTATTGTTGAGTTTACATTATAGACATGTTTTCCAATTGCAAGTAGTTTTTAAAACGCTCACCATTGAAAACTGCTTACAAGTATAAGTATTTTCTTTACTAAGTAAGTATATAAATTGTAACGGAAGAAGTTATTAAATGTGATTTAAAAATTATGCCTTCTTTCTTTCCTTCCCGACCTTTCTTTCTGGATCGTATTTTAGGGAAACAATTTTATTTGGTACAATAAATCTGGATAGGAGAAACAATAATACAAACCATATACAGGTGTCCGGGAAAATGTGGGAAATCTCTCGGAATCCTATAGAACTTTAAAAAAAATATGACATGTTCCCACCTATGAAATTTTTTATTGATTATGAGATAAAACATTAATTCTTTTATTTTTTTTTCTCGAAAACGGTTCGTTTTATCGACAAGGAACAAGAGTACCTTTTCTGTAGCTTAATGTTCAAGGTATCCATTTTTTTTTCTTTTTGTAACTCCTTACAGGGTGTTAAAATGTAAGCATTAAAATGTACAACCTAGTCCACCCCTGGTAAACTGAAAAAGATAATTTATGTTTTAAGGGCAGTATTTTAAGAGGTCTTTACTACTGTTTAATATTTTTTTTTTTAATTTATTTACACCACAAAATATGTTACAATTTAATATTCATTCTTAACATTTTACCAGAGATCGCAGAGAGCAAACAATTATTGTCTAACAGCAGCCTCTTTTTTTACCCAGCAAGGAGGAACACTATGTTCCCGTACGCTGGTGTGGTTCATAATTACAAAAAAAAACACTAGTAAACTAATAAACCCAAACAAACAACACAAAACAAAATACCCTAATAAAAAAAACATCAAAGAAAAGTAAACAAATAAGCCGACGGTGGGAAGCAGTCCCACACATCGATCAACTCCAATCCTGAACTCTAATCCAGTTCTTTAACACGTTGAGCACGGGTGTAGTGGAAAAAATGGAGGTCCACTAGACGGGGGTTCAATTTGGGCTTTTTCAGATATATATAGTCTGTATGAAGTATACTGTATGCTTTTTGTTTGAAAACAGCATTTTTTTGTCAAAAATTTTGAAAACATTTTTGAGGCATCACGTTGATGCCTCGCCGTCTTTAGCATAAAATTCTGTTCACTAAGACGGCGAGGCATCAACATGATGCCACATTATAAGCTATAGATTGGCTAATCCAAGAGGTTCTTTTCCGTGAATTCTCCGCTATCATTTTTTGTATGCACTGTAACTACCAAACATTTGCTCGCAAACACTAAATTGTACGTTATAACACTTATATCTCACACAGACCACCCATGCTGTTCTCTAAAATCAGTAAATCGAGTAGTATAATAAAAATTCAAGGACGGGTTGGCAGAAACTGTTCCTATAGACGGCTATCCTACATATTCCATGCATACAGCATTATAGTGAGACATCAGACTGAGCCACACCGTCCCGAAATCCTTTTCACGTGAGACACTCATAGATGTCTCGCCGGCCCGATGAACAATTCAGTGAGGCATCAATGTGATGCCTCGCCGTGCTCAACGTGTTAAAAGAGTCCTATCCCTTTTCTCACCTACATTATTCAGCAACTTAAGTTCTTTCGGCAGTCTATTGAACACGGAAATAGCTGTATATCTGTATCTACACTTGCCACTGTTTAGCTTGCATGCAATCAGTGGGATGCTCTTATTTCTGGTCGCAGTGTTATTACTTCAGTTACTGTATTCATAGAGTAAACATTCATATTTGTATGCCTGTTCAATTGTAAGTGGCCTGATGGTAATGTTTATCTTTTTGTAGCTGTCACCGAAGACAATCTTTAACAAACGCTTTTGTAAACTGGTCAGTGTAATCAGAACACTCTGGTAAGCAGAACCCCACGCCAAAATACCATATGTGGCTATACTATGAAATAGTGCATAGTACACTGACAGTAATTGACTTGTATTTAGTACAAATTTCAATCTGTTAAACACAAACAACAGATATTTAGTTTTTTTTTATAATGCAGACTATGTGATCCTCCCATCTGAACCTGCAATCCAAAACCAAACCTAAGTACTTTGTTTTAGTTGTTCTACAAATATCAGCACTATTAACAGTAACTGAGAAATCGCCGGGATGAGAGTCATCATATTTACCAAATGTCATAAATACTGTCTTTTGTATGTTTGTCGCTAATTTATTTTTGTAGAACCAGTTAAATACTATATTTAGTTTGTCAGCAAGAACATTGTTAAGGTTTGACCATGAGTCAGAACTACAGCAAACCGCTGTGTCATCGGCATAGGAAACAATACCCTCCACTTGAGAAAGTAGGGAATTTACATAGATAAGAAAAAGCAGCGGCCCAAGTATTGTACCCTGTGGAACCCCTATGTTTACAGTATTGTATTCACTTATAGCACTGTTTAATACGGTTCGTATTTGCCTATCCCTGAGATAGTTTCCAAATAACTGAAGTGCAATTCCTCTAATTCCACAGCTTTCTAGTTTGCCCAGTAATAACTCATGGTCCACGCAATCAAAAGCTTTACAAACATCAATAAAAGCCACCACGGTTGGCTGTGATGCATCAAGCTTTGCATTTACATAGTCACTTATTCTTGCTAGTGCTATGTATTCATATATCAAAGTTTCATTAAATTTAATCAAGTAGTTCAAAAGTTATTCAAGAAAAATTGATTTCCAGTGGCGTCCTTTAGGAGGCCGTATCTCCGTAGGGGGGGCACTAGGAAAAAAATTATAGGAACTTGTTATCTTTTTTTTAATGTTCTATCTGACTCTGAGAGATTTCCCACATTTTCCCGGACATCTGTATATTGCTTATAGGCTTGTTGATCTGAATATGGGAGTATTATGAATAATTGCTAATCAGTTTATAGACATTGTTATAAAACTCCGTTTTGTTTATAACAAATACTTAACAATAGTTCATAACAATTATGTTCAATCGTTTACAACTTCCAAATAATTAACCAATCATTTTTTCTTCTTTACTCTCACTCCTTTCCCTAATCTGTCACTCAGTACTAAACACAATCATCTCTTTTACGCTCGCAATTTGTACTTATAGTCCACTTGACACTTCTCCAAAATCAATTCTAGTTTTACTTTTTGACTGCTTGTGTTCTTGTCATTGTTGTCAAGTCACTAGAGGTGAACTTTCTTTTGTAGATCAATAAATAATTTTTCAACTTTTTTATATCCCCTCTGAATAGACAGTCAGTAAAAGGACATCACAAATCTCGCTCCAAGATCCAGAGTTGAACTATATTGACTTTCACTAGCTTTCTGATAGCACTCTCCAAATGATCTTTTTCTAATAGCTTCCGAAACTACTCTGCTGGCTATTGTTTAGCAGTGTTATGGATTGTTGAAAAATTCACAAAGGTAAAGAAATCCTTTCGGTTCTAAATAAATTCAGAAAAATTCTTCAGTACTATCACTGTCACCTAACAATATGAATTGCTAATCGACATGTGAAAAAGCAAGTAACATTTTTCTTACTCGAATAAAACCCACTGCATCGTGACATTCATTAGGGGTCTGGACACCAAAACGGTTCAATGGAGCAAGTAACAATAAAAGAAAGAGTACACAACATCAAGCAACTATTAGAGAAAACAGAAAAAAAAAGTTGATGCAGACAGCTTGCCCTAATAACTAAAGCCCACGACAACTTGAATTGTCCTGCCATCTCAGGCAATAAAAAAGGGAGGTACAATAAAACACGAATTAAAAATATATGTATAAATACATAGGAATAACAAAATTCAACAATCACTTAAAATTTCTCTTTTCTAGCTTCAACAGAGGCCTCCCTTTCCCTTTCATATTTCAACTGTCTCTTCACCGCTTTAAGTTCCAATTCCTCATAATGCTCAGCAAACATCGCTTTCAAAGCGGGATACAACAGAGGAACTAACGGTAAATCATCTAATCGAATCTGGAACAAATTACAAGAGTAAAACTCAAAAATGTCTCCTTAGCGACTTTTATACTCTTTTTTAATTATTTTGATCTCAAACTTTGATCAAAATAGAAAAAAACACCAACCTGCATATTATCAAAAGCGATTCCCACATTCTCAGTCAAATTTTTATTGAAACGGGGCAATTTAGCGTATCGCTGACTGAAGTGCGTCAATAAAATATTCCTCGCCCCCATCCGGTTTCCCACTTCGATCGCCTGCGATGTCGTCGAGTGCATTTTAACAATCGCTTCGTGAGCCAGCTCGTCTTCCATTGTCGCTTCATGGATCAATACATCGCTATCTTCACCTAAATAAAACAAATTTTTTTTATAATATTCTTTCCCCTCCTCCCCCTAAAAAAACCTACCCAAGTCCACTAGTGTCTCAGTCGGCATCGTATCACCGGAATAAGTAATCTTATGACCGTCCTTATGCCTAAAACATACTCCAAACGCATTCGGACAATGCTTCACGATGCAAGTATTAATATCCGCCATTTCTAAGGCCTTAAACAATTCTTCTCTCTTCAAACTCGACAGAGTATGATTCCCGTTCATCTAGAAGAAAACAACCTAGCGTTATCAATGTTATTAATAATAATAATAATAATAAAATCCTCACCAATTCCCCATTCCCGATCAGTTCGTAGTCCCCCTTGATCTCCTCGAAACAACGATCGTAGAACGAGAGCCAGTACTCGATCTGCTTAGGCGCCAGCAGGTAAACAGGTTTGCGCTCCCTCCCGAGCGCCTCGAGGGCCGCCCGACGTCCCAGCAGCATCCCCACGAGCCCGATGTGGTGGTCAGCGTGCAGGTGTGACACGTAAATAGCGTCCAGATCCGCCAGGATGGCCTCGGAGCGGGAACGACCGAAGAATCGCACCAGCTGACCCAGGGTGCCCTCGCCGCAGTCCAGGAGAACATGGCGGTGCTCGCTGGAAAAAAATTGCGCTGGTAGTGGAAGAATAAGACCCTACAAGTTGAATTAGCAGCAAGCAACTGCTGTTTGATTTAACATTTATAATAAGATGTTTTTTCAAACGCAAATTGCATAAAAAAGTCCCTTTTGTTTGCTCATGAGATGCTTCTGCTGGCTCAAGAGATGTTTCTGTTTGCTCAAGAGATGTTCTCGAGTATTCTCAACCACTTCTGTGTAATGCAAAGCCTGGTTTAAGAATGAGCATCAGAAAATAAATAGCCCTTTTACTTGGTCAAAAGATGCTTTTGTTTGCTCAAGAAAAGCTTCTGATTGCTCAAGAGATCCTTCAGCTTGTTCAAGAAATGCTCAAGTCTTCTCATTTTAATCCACTTCAGTATTATTTGGAGCCTTATTAAAAAATTAAGCACTATCACCATATAACTCCAGATCTGACATTCACAGAGGTCCCAATGAACAAAAAGTGACAAAAATATAACTTACCTCATTGAAAGTAATATCCCGCTGGTGTTTCTTGTTTTATTGGGGATGCAAGAACCGGTCCCCAGGAACAGCAGCCTCGGGTAAGGTCGCTTGGACAATTTGAGCTTTGTCACTTTCATTTTTTCCTGTAACTCGTTCAACAGTGCGGGCATGTGGTGTTCGTTCATCGCTTCCTGGATGTACTGCCTCGGGCTCAGAGTCAACTCCTGCGACCTGCAGCAAGTAAAAACGATCAGTGTCACCAGTTTAACGTGCTATTAAATTAAATGTCTCACCTGTCCACCCCCTTTTTGGGACGAAGGTGATAAGTGAAGATGGTGCTCGGGTGGATGAAAGGATGAGTCGAGGCTCGTTCGTCTGGCGAAGGAGTGAACCTCAATTTCTCGATTGAGAGCGATTGCGTCGAGTCAGTCTCAAAATCACATTTTAATTTCTTACTAGCCGGAGCAGAGACTTCGTTTGATGAGTCCTGAAAGTAGAATTTGAAACTGAGCCAAAAAAGTAGAAGAAGAAGAAGAAGAAAGACTTACTTCCTCGTCTACAATTCTTGTGCCGGTATCGCCTAGTAAGGGGAACAAGTCATCCGATAACAAGTTCAATTTGTATTGTATTCTATGAACCGAAGAACTGCCCATGCAGGTATTCGAATCGTTTAAGAGTAAGTGTTGTGTACTCATAGCGAATTCATCAATCCACTGCTTGTACCTGGAAAAAGTAACCTTAAATAAACCAAAGTCAAACAGCCTAACCAAAACACACGTACCTAGGATGATCTATCACAGATTGGGGAGAAAAATGAACAACTAGAGAACAGAAATCTTCCTGATTCTCAGCAAACGCCTGATGTTGCTTGAACGCCAGATTATCAACCAGAGAGTCCAAGTAGTCCTCAGAAGGACAGTCAACAACTAAATTTAAATCAAAATTTATAAATGAAACAAACGACTGACCAAACTAAACTAACCAATAAAAACGGGCCCCGGATCATCAGGCTCGCACACATCTTTACTCCTGACAAGAGTCCCATTGGGAAGCTTCACGTCTTCCCCGTTTTTCAATCGTCCTAGAAGTGGTCCCGGAGGCACGCCCTGTTTCACACACTTGTCAAGCGATAGAGCCCCCGGTCGGGGTTGCAATCGGCAGATGTAGGCCATTGAGACCCCCTGTTCTTTGTTCTGTTCCAGTACCGACTGGGACTGGGCCGAGACTGAATCTGGTTTGTTACGGAGCCCCGAATCTGTAAAAAATTACCATTTATGAACTACGATAAGATTATTAATGGGAGGAGAAGGAGTGAAATGATGGATTCAGGGGTACCAAGGCTTCTGGATCTAGACCGGGATCTTCTGCGTCGTCTACGGTTCTTACGTTCGTGCGCATAGTAGTCGATATCGTCCTCTTCCTGTTCCGTTAGGTCGGTTTTCCTGGGGCTGGGACTCCTGGACTTGGACTTCGATTTGCTTCTATGCCGTTTACGTTCGCTTCTTGTCGATGTGGAAGCTTCGCTCTGTTGAAAAATGTGTTAGTATTTTGACACTTTGACTGTTGAATGTTTTAATTACCGTGTCTGAGGAAGAGCATCCAATCTGGATTCCTTTAACATTCTCGCTGCTCCCGTTACTCTCGAGAGACATTTGTGCATCGTCGGGGAGAGGGTTTGATTCTTCTTTTTCATGGGTGCGTAACAATGGCACGTAGTGGACTTTCAGGACGCTGTCTTCGAACGTCGTATTTTCATCACAGTGAGCCATTTTGACTCTTAGGTCTTTTAATATTACAAATCTTCTGGTGGCGACAAACAATTCGTTCTGAAAATATACACAAAAAAGGTGATCTGGGAAGTGTCATATAAATGTCAGTTATCTCGTCATTTGTCCTACTAACCAGTCCTTCAGGTCCGTGTAGAGTAATTTCAGGCACGCCAACATCTTGAATAGTCAATGCGGTCCCCGGTAACCCCCCGATGTTTTTCCAGACGGGTTGCGTCACAAAAATATGCTCCAGTTTGGCTAGTTTCATTTTATGTTCGTGTGCCAGTCTTTGAGTTCCTTCTCCACAATTAAATAAATACCTGCAACAAACGAATTATCATTCCGGTTGAGTTGAAGTGCAGATTTATGCAACTGAAGACAAACCTGGATTGGTCAGAAAATAAGTAAAGACATCTCGGGGCCCCCGCAGCTCCAGTTCCTAGAACCTGTAATGCGACTTTACCGGGAGAGTATTTGGAGTTCTTCTCCTTGATTTTACTTCTCTGTTTCTGCGCTTCCGCGATGTGTTTCTTCTCTTTCGGCATGTTTTTGAGTATTTCGTTGAGGTTATGGTTAGCCGGTTTTGAGTATGGTTTGATGAAGGGATTTGGAATGAGCCTAAAAACTCGAAAATTATGAACTATGATCATCGGTAACTGATTGCGTGATTACTTAATGAGCTGCTACTTGAATTTACCGCATAGTCGATAATTATGATGTAAACTTATGAAACATTATGAATTATTGAGCTATGAATGATACGAGACACGAAGACGACGAACGAATGCGTTTTTTTCTAACAACCAGACAAAAAAAACCGAAAGGAGAAACAACAAAAAACAAACCACGTTGCTAGATTATAGCGCCGGTAACTCAAACTCCGCAATATTTTAGGGAACCTGCATTGCCGACACTGGCGTAGTAAGAGTTAGTGTCGGTAATACAGGTCCCCTGCAATATTTCGTATGCGCATAACATGTTTTGGGTGCCCGGCGGGCGACGGTGAGTGTGGTGTGGTAGACGTTGACGCGCAGGCTGCGTTCTGGTGTTCTGACGTCACGTGGTTCTAAGATTACACATGAGATTGCTCATATCTTTTTTATTGTCAGGAAAAAATAAATAATTTTTTGTAGGCTTGCATAAGTCGGCAACAGCTATCCATTTAACGTTTTAAAAATTTTCAAGACCAACTAAATCCCAGAGTTTTGTTGAATCTCATATTGTTTTTTATGTCGCTTGTTACAAAAAAATCATGAAAATCAAAAATCAATAACATTAAAAAATTTTGTAAAAATTTTATTTTACTTTTTTCGAAAAAAAAATAAACAAAGATTTTTCTATAATAGATCTAGCACAAAGAAAACCACAAGCAAAAAGGATGGAAGCAATATAATTTGACATTTATTTTATAAACAACCTCGCCGCGATTAATACTTTAAGTCAAAATAAATCCACATGATGACGTCATTGCGCAGTAATAACCAAAATAGTAACAGCAATCGGCGTACCGTGTATTATGTGTATCGTGGTGACTTCGAAACTAAATAGGGGCGCGTTCATAAATGGAAATGGACGTCCGGGAGTCTAACAGCCAGAACCAGAGCGATGCTTACCGCTTTACGTGAGCCAGAAAGTGCATTTAATATTTTATGAACGATCGTAGTTCGAACCAGAAAAAAGGAAGAAATAATAATGACTAATTCACAACATTTTAAATTTAATAGTATTATTTACAAATTACAATTTACCATCATTACGCACATAATTAATTTACATAATTATATATTTTAATTATTATAAGATAGAACTTAAAATTACGTCGAATCAAAACGTCAGAAACCACAATGCGCATGTCGAGTAATGAATCACCGATGTCTGGAGGCCGGCGTTTCTTTTTTAACACTCCAAGCGTTGTCGTTCGTTGGCAATGTGATTTTACACATATCTAGCGACCCGTTTTTAATGAACGTCTTGCCCGTGGAGCTCGAGCCGTCGACCGTCGGTCGGTAGTTTAATTTTCATCACTAAAAATTCCGCATTTACTGTAATAAAAAAAAAAACAGTTTACAGTGAAATTGGCAACCCTGCAAGTTTCAATTGCTTGTTTATTTGGAACTCTAACCGCGGGTACCCCGACCTTGACGTCATCACTGATGATGGCGTCTATTCATCATCATCATACAGAGCGTATAAGAGGGTATTAATGAACGAACGCACTTCATTTTATTTTATTTTTTCACTTCCGGATAACCAAAAACTGATTATGGTTTTTCACTAAAATTTCAATTCATCCGAACACATGGACTTTTTACAACATCAACCAAAATCAAAACAAGTGAGCAAACAATCAAGTTCTTCTTCTTTAAGGTTAATGGGCCTGCTTGCTTGAGCATTCAACCAATATCCAGCAGATGTGATGTAATTTTGCCAAAAATCAAAAAAACTGAAAAACCAAATTTTACGAAGTGCGAATGTATGAAATGTGTTTATCATCATGGTATATGCTGATTATGATAAGACCGATATAACTGCGGCTATAAAATTATTATTAGTGAATTTCTGAATTTTTTAATTTAATGTGTGTCCCCTGCTCGGCTGACCTCATTCTTGTATACTCTGCAGTTACTATAAAAGTGAATTAAATATATATTTACGATTTAGTCAGTTTGTTAGTTGTTATTAAACCAGTACAGTCATTAATGTATTATTAGCAACGATGTATTATTATATTTATAAATTAAAATAATATGAAAAAAATCATACAATAATGTATCCCATTGTATTTATTAATCAATGATCCTATTGATGTTTGCAGAATGAACGTCATTCTTGTCATGTCACTTTGTCTTGAAAAGTTACGTCAAAGGTCGATAGGTCAGCTGATTGTCAATTCTGCTCTTGTTTAGCAAAATGCTTTTGTAAAAAATTTGAAACTGTGCCGGAAGTTAATTTTTTCTCTCAAAAATTATACGTTACTTACACTTTGAATGAATATGGAGATAATTGTCTCTAATTTTATATCACATACTCATACTACGGTTACATAATATGTGGCCCCATATACAGTACGATGAAAACTTAACCGAAAACCCACTTTTCAAAGTAATCCTCCAGGAAAATCACATAATTACCAGTGCCATTGAAAAGTCTTGGGTAATATGCGTCCCGAGAATCGGTAACTTAGAAGCTAGTCAAGTCAATGAAGACGTAATCTCAAATCATCTCCTAGTGCCGAACAGTGACAACGTGAGCCGCTACTGTACCCTAAACGGCAAGAATGTTATCATTAAAGACAAACAGATCATTCCACAAGATAGCAAAGGTAACGGGAAAGTATTGAGCAGCAGCGTTAAAATATTGTTTGAAGAAACGTTCTATTCTTCGTGTAAAGATGCGAAATCGAAGTACACGGTTTGGTGCATCGATAGGCCCCTGTTTTCTCACGAATCTGAGAGCAAGTCGGATGTGGCAGCACGTCATTTGAACGATTTGCACGACTGTATCGATTTTTTATGGAGCACCTTCTCTGGGAGCAAAATATTCGAACAAATTCAGGCGATTATCGAGAACTTCTTGAACGAGGACGACAACGAGTATTGTTGCGAGAGTCTTCAGAGTCAGAAGGATTTATTGGGGAGCGTTTATTCACAATGTTTACAGGTAACTACTAATCAGAATTAATCCACCCCCATTGAATTACCCTTATGTAATGTACCAGGCGATCTACAGACTTGTTATGGGTTACACTTATGTATTTCCAGCAGGTCTCATGCATTTTATCGTGAGCCTCAAGCAACCAAATTGGCTGTAATATATAGAGTCTCACGTGTTTTATCATAAGTCTCAGGAAGCAACAGAATTAAATAATTTTTGATATTTTAATTTTCTTACACTAATTTCCAGGTGGTCCTGAAAAACGACACCATCACCGAATCCCTCCACCAGGACTCGAAATTCCTGAACGACCTGCAGCTGGCCGTGGAGACCTACACCCAGAACTGCCTGAACAAGAAAATCTTCCTCGGCATCAGTACGAACATCTGCGAGAGGGACGCCCGCCTGAACAAGATAATCCAGAACTCGAGCGAGCTGCAGCTGACCGATCTCGGGATACCGCAGTCGTTCTCTGAAGACATTTCCTACGCGAAATGCGAGCTGAACAAGCTCAACTTGTACGGGACCGTCCTGGACAAGATCAACTGTCTGAGAAGCACTTTTGGCTGTTTGACAAACGATAACAATAACAGGAGAGGTGAATACGTCTCGACTGACATGCTCTTGCAGATGTTCATCTATCTAATTCTCAAGCTGAGGGTTAATAATTGGGTCGCGAATTTATTTTTCATCAAAAATTTCCAATTCAATACCTTCACCATTTCCACAAGCAATGATGAGTACTTGATCAGTACTTTGGAAGCTGCCATTGAATATATTAAGAGCGATAGTTTTATGAGTTTGTCTGTTAATTATTCTGGGAGCAATTCGTCTCAATTAAGCCCTGTGAAAGATTTATTTAATATAGTTGTTCAGGGAGATCTGATAGCGCTAGTGAAGATGTTAAATAACCCGCCGAAACAGTCATCGGCTCTCCCTTTGAGGAATCTCTGTCACCCTCTATGTACTTGCAGTAAATGCAGCGAGTATCTTCGGAAGTCCCTGGCGAATCCTGAGGTATCCCTGAGTGTCCGTAATGATAAAAAACAGTCGCTCCTGCATCTAGCGTCGCTCTATTCTCGTTGCGATATAGTCGATTATCTGATTCATAAGAAAGTCAAGGCCGATTTGAGGGATATATTCGGGAAAACGGCTCTTCATTATTCCGCTTCGAGAGGCTCCCAGGATGTTCTACTCCTTTTGATCAATTCCAACGCGGATTTGAATTGCAAAGACAATAACGGGAACACCGCTCTGATTCTGGCTTGTAATAACGGGCACGAAAACTGCGTGAAAGCTTTGGTATACTCAATGACGGGCATGGGAGTTGATGCAAATGCGGTTAATAATTACGGGGATACCGCGCTTCATCTCGCCGTTAAATGGGGTTACATGGGGATCGTCCAGATTTTATTAGACAACGGAGCGATGGTCCGTAAAGTAAACAAGAGACAACAGCTCCCGCTCGATCTAACCCAGAATTATTACATCGCAAAGCTACTGGAACAGTATTCCCTGTTCGAGAGCGACCGGAAATACCTGAACATCGAATTAACAAAAGAATCCCGCTCTTTGAATAGCACCGAAAGCGTTGATTACGGGAACCAACCGAGCAACCCAGAATCCCGCAAAAAGATCGATCTCCTATTGAAGGCGATCCAGAACAACGACCGACCGCTCACCTGTTTCTACCTGGGCTTCTGCAGCATGAGCAAAGTCGATCATTACGAGATCGAGCGAAAATGCCACCCGTTGTGTAAATGCGACAAGTGCTTCGTCCTGGAGAAGGATTTCGAGATCATCTCGATCCAGAAATCGACCAGATACATCAACGTGAATTTCTGCGACTCGCACGGGTACACTCCGTTGCACGTCGCGGCCCAGTACGGCCGGTCGGAGATCCTCCGCCTGCTGCTCGATTCGGGGGCGCTGCCGAACTTGCGGACTTACAAGGAGCGCTACACTCCTCTGCATCTCGCCTGCATTTATCAGCGATTGCAGGTGGTCAAGGAGCTGGTAAGCGCGAGGGGCTGTGACGTAGATGGGGTCGATTGGAGCGGGAACACGCCCTTGTATTACTCGTGCATGAAGAACGATTCTCGGTTGGTCGAGGTGCTGTTGCAGAACGGGGCCGATTGCCACGTCAAGAACAAGAGCGGGACGAGCTTGTACCAGGAAGTGCAGGATAATATGCTTTACGGGATTTTTAAGTTGTTGAAAGAGAGCGGAGGGGGTCGCTCGAGGGACGTGTACGAAGAGGAAGAAGATTTGGAAATAATAATATGATCGTTTTATGCGGGTTTTGAGTAAAAAAGCCCAGGTTGAGTTGGGTCAAGTCAGGTTAGATACCGGTGATGGTGGAAAGTACTTTAATTTTTTAATTTTTTTTTTATAAGTCTTGGTAAGATATCTGATGTCTGAACCAGGTGCATAATTGACTATCAAGATCTAAGACCCAGATCACCAGTTTCAGATAATTGGAGAGAGGTGAAAGGTGAACTTCTGGAAGAGAGTAACTTTTCTTATTGATCTTCTAACATGGAGAAGAGAGAGGGAGAGAGAAAGAGAAAGAAAGAGAGATAGATGGGTACTTGGCCTAGCCCAACCCCAAAGGGCAACTAAGCCAGTTCAACACTTATGGCTGCCACCTTCAAATATGTCACCTGTTCTCACCTATTTAACCAAGGACATGAATATCTTTTTATTGACATTTTGTTGCTTTATAATTTTTTATTATAAATAATTGTTTATATTTTATTGTACTGCATCACAATTTTTGTTATTTTATCAGCCGTATTCACAAAGAAATTGTTTTTAATTGACGAACATTAACCGGGTATCAGAATTCAATTATTTAACCTCGTCAATAAGGATAACAATTTCTTTGTAAATTGGTCGCTTGTTTTATTGAATTCGTTTCATTTATTATTATTATTATTTTTGTTTGTTGTTTAAAATGATATTTTTTATTTCTAGTTTTGTCTAGTCATTAAAATAAAAATTACCTCATTTAATAAGACACCCTGAGTTTATTAAGCATCAGGGTTTTTTAATTTTTGGTACTGATTTGAGCATAGGTACTGTGTGTAATAATAGAACAGGTGTTAGCACCTTATAAGACTTTGAAAGAACCGCCCGCTGTTAATGTAATTAAATAAGTTTTGACATGATTTTTATTGAATTTCACCATTTTTTTTTGCTGTTTTTATTGATCAGGCTTTGTAATTACGAACTGGTCATGTTTATGCCGGCCTTATATCTAAATATTTTTTATGATGTATCTATTTATATAAAAATTTTATTACAAATTAAAGAGCGTCGTGTCTTATTTTAATCCTGTATGAAGGACCTTACTCCAAAAATACATGCGCGTCGGCATCGCCTATATCAGCTCCAGCTCCGTGCCAGCTCTCTCATTATCTGTAGTAGGCTAAATGCTACAACTGTCAAGGCCAAATAAAAGGCAAAATATACTTCTTTCTTTTGATATGTCATCTTTGTCACGATACACATATACACGGTATGTCGATAGCGTTTTCTATTTTGGTCAACTACTGCGCAATGACGTCACTTGGATCAGATATTACACATGAGATTGCTCATATCTATTTTATTGTTAGAAATAAGTAAATAATTTTTAGTACACATTGCTTTTATGGCTATTTCTGATATTCGGGTAAAGGTGGAGGTGGAGATTTATGCTATATTTAATCATAATCATAGGTTAATTATTTAAAAGGGAATATTTTAAAGAAATATATGATATAAATATGGTGTCCCAGCTTATTCGAAGCGGTCTTAGTAGGCGAAACGATAAATTTTTTCCCAAAAATTTTTGCAAATTCAAGCACAGAATCACAATGGCCATAATTTAAATTTTTTTGTAGTATACAGAGTGTCCCATATGACAGTGGCATATCAAAGTTATGTTTTTTTTTTTTAATGGAATGCTCCTATGTTATTGCATTTTTAGATTGTCTGAGAAGAGAAAATAAGATTGGCTTTTACAGTTGGTGTTTAAATTCAGAAGTTTTTGAATTATAAACAAGTGAAAATCGTCATTTTTAAAGTTCAAGACCCTGTACGACGAAAACGGTTCAAGATAGAGAAAAACGGTTTACATATGTCCCTATTTTAACTTTTTATGTACTATCCTATGGTATAGAAACATTTGTACTTCCTTTAATTTTTTTATTTGGTGATACGTGGAGAAATCTCAGAATTTTTCAAATTTTTTATCACCCTGTAGAAACATTTCATCTACATCATAGGATAGTTCATGAAAAGTTAAAATAGGGATATATAAGCCGTTTTTCTCTATCTTCAGCCGTTTTCGTTGCATAGGGTCTTGAACTTGAAAATGACGATTTTCACTTGTTTATAATTCAAAAACTTCTGAATTTAAACACCAACTGTAAAAGCCAATCTTATTTTCTCTTCTCAGACAATCTAAAAATGCAATATAGGAGCATTCCATTAAAAAAAAAAAACATAACTTTGATATGCCACTGTCATATGGGACATTCTGTATGCTCCAAAATAATTTTAAATTATGGCCATTGTGATTCTGTGCTTGAATTTGCAAAATTCAAAATTTATCGTTTCGCCTACAGAGACCGCTTCGAATAAGCTGGGACACCATATTTATATCCTATATTTCTTTAAAATATTCCCTTTTAAATAATTAACCTATGATTATGATTAAATATAGCATAAATCTCCACCTTCACCTTTAACCGAATATCAGAAATAGCCATAAAAGCAATGTGTACAAAAAATTATTTACTTATTTCCAACAATAAAATAGATATGAGCAATCTCATGTGTAATATCTGATCCACGTGACGTCACAAGACCGGAACGCAGCCTGCGCGTCATCGTCTATCGGCATACCGTGTATATAATATGTGTATCGTGATCTTTGTTATAAATATAATTTAAAAAGTTTGTAATTAATTAATTAATAATTATTATTGTTCCTTATCTATTAGAAAGTTAATTCGTGAAATAGGTATTGGAAGCAGCACTCCAATTGGGCTCCTTTCATAATAACAATAAAGCCACTACTTTTAAAATTCACTTTGGTTAGCATTGGTTGGTTTTAACCTTAGAGTTAAGAACATCAGGTAAGACATTATATTGAAAATTTTTGGATCTTGCGAATGCGACAGAAACCGCCATCTTTAAACCCCTATAATTGGCATTTTGGACATTGACATTTGCAAAATGGACATAATTAATATTCTTTGAATACACATCTCGATTTATTATTAATTATGGTGTTTCTATAATATGTTTAGTCCATCTAATGCAAATTCCTAAAGTAACTTTATTAGTACACCAAATACCGGGTGTTTGCATGCTATTCCCAGGCCCCTGGTGACGGTCGCTACGATTTGGGCGGTATACTCTTTCCAGACGTTTTTATTGAAAGATTTTAACTCTGGTCACCTTCATGTTTTAACAGTAGTTTAATTTAAAGTGGATTCAAAATTTATTAATCTTTGCATTTTCAAAAATTATCTTGTTCTACCTCATAAAGAATATAACTAATACTAGATTCTCTATGATGAACCCTAGAACCAGAGAATTATTTTTGGCTCCAGAAATATTCTCTTTCATGTTGAAAAAGTCTCTTTATAAATAAATCCTTAAAATGATGAGTTTTGAAAAAAATTTAAAAAATGTCGATTTTATAATTTAATTTACTATCTATTGATGTAAAAAAATTGCAGGGTGTTCCTTGGCTCAGTAATGATGACATTGTCAATTTTTTCAAATAGGACACCTGTATATTTTTTAATTGTAAATTAGTAGTTTGGTTTGACTGTCCCATTGTTTTTGTATTTTCATATTTCCTGAGAAAATGCAATAAGAATGGTTTTAGCAGTTACAGTTTGAATTGAGTAGTTTGAGAGTTATAAATAAATGAAAAAAGTTATTTTCAATTTTCAAAGTTGTTTACATTAAAAATGGCTCAAGATATAGGCAAGATATTATCTTATTGGAAAACGACTTACATGTCCCTATTTCAACTTTTCATGTCCTATCCTATGATGTACTTGAAATTTTTATACAGGGTGACGAAAATAATTATTATCAGATTATTTTTAATCACCCTGTATAAAAATTTAATCGACATCATATGATAGTAAATAAAAACTTAAAAAAGCCGCTTTTTATGTGAACAACTTTGAAAATTGAAAGTAGTGTTTTGATAATTTACAGTGTCCTATTACAAAAAAAAATAGACAAAGCCATCATTTTTCAACTTGTTGTTCCGTCAAGAATCACAGACATAATAAAAATAACTAGATAGCAAATCCGTGGAATTAATATTCATTGCTAGAAGCTCCTGTTTATTTTAGGATGCTATTTATCATCTCAGGAACCTTGCAGCCAGCCAGAGATAATCAAACAATGATCGTAAAAGGTAAATAAAATATAAAGAATCAAATGAAACATTTTATTAACAAGTCTTATTAAAACTTTATTTATACAATTTAAAATATAATGTACAAGGTCTATTTATATATTTATATAACTATCTACAATATAGGCACATAATATCGCAAATATACAATGTATATATTCAACAATATCAAACTGTAAGTAAGGAATGAAATGAATATAACATCTTTAATCAATCTTCAATCATAATAAAGATCCTTTTCAATTTTTTTTTTTAAATTTGATCATTACAATAAGGATCAGAATTTGAAATATCTATTTACATTTTTCATTTTATTTATACAATCCTCTCAATAATAATTTGAATATACAATAGGTACTGGTCATAGGATACGATGATACGATACGATACGCTCATATAATGAATGACACTTCCACAATAAATTCCAAGACAAAATATCTCCAACAGTAATTATCCTACTAATATCAAAAAACCCTTTTTTACAAGTCCCTACCCACCAGAAACAACTCTCTTATGACACAAACATGATCTCATAACACAACCTCCCAATTCCCCACAAGGAAACAGGTTAGGTACAAAAATAAATAGAACCGCCTCCTACAAATGCGCCAAAATCTCCATCTCTCCTCCTCCTATCTCACCGTCCCTGGTCCCTCCACTCACAGTCACGATGACGGGGTTTTCCCCTCCAGTCTGAACGATGGTGACCAGGTTACCCTCCTTGCCACCCTCCTCCAAACAATGAAGGTCGGCTTCCGATGGATCCAGCTTGAGCGGGTCGAGAGAGTGGTCGTCCAGAGGAGGCTCTTCGTGCGTGGACTCCGAGATGCTGAGGGAGGGGTCGCGGGAGTGTAAGGCGAGAGGCGGGGCGGGTATGGAGGAGGTGTGGGAGCGATAGGAGGGAGGGAAGGAGTAATCAGACTGAGGCGTGTCACGGCGGGTTGATAGTGGAGCCCTGGAAGAAAAAAAATTATTCTTAAATTTTGAATTTCTGATTTACAAAAGCGCTGATATTTGTGATCCCAATTTTTTTTTATCAGTAAGTGACCTCACCCTCAGATATATAAACTTACCTCAGTAAACTCCCAGCGTGACTTCGATAAGTGGGAGGCGGACTAACAACTCCTTGTACTCCTTGTCTGTCCAGCAATAGCAACCTGAGTCGGTACTCTTGCATGCTGGCCTGGTAGGAAGGCGGTGGTGGCCGGTATTGGAACTCCGGGTACATCATGGCAGCGTATGGGTGATGCGGGCGGCCGTAGCTGGGCGGCAGCCGAGGCACGAATCTCCTCGCCGCTCCTTCCATCGATTCCGTGCTTGAGGCATGTCCTAAGCCGAGCATCGCGCGACAAGTGGCGGAGGAATGGGAGGTGAGGCGCCAGGCTACACCGGAAACTGTTACCAAGACTATACCCACACCTGGAATATAAAATTAGGGTTTATTAGAGATTGTTTATTATAATTTATTGATAAATTAGTAGAATAATTAATTAGAAAGAATGGGAAAGTTTAACGAATTACTTTTTTTTATTTCAAAATTCATATTTGACTTTAAATGGGAACTGTTGGCGAAAAGATACCACGTAAATGACGTCATGTGGTGAGTTCACATGTTTTTATTTTAATACACCGGCCATTATTAAAACTTTATTTTTTTAGAGAAAATTTACCTTCTACGCATCATGAAAACGGGTTTACAAATAAAATGTGCTGAGCGCACCCACAGAACCTGTTCTAGGAAATTTTCATTCATCATTAGCTAAATACGCGAACTGTCAAGGTCAAATTTTTAATTTTACCACAGAGTTATACCTTGATAAGAGAAACTGTTACAAGATTTTATGATAAGGGCGCGTTTCTAATTCTAAACGATCCAACTTTTAACCAAACAAAGAAAATTATACAATAGTTGACTTTTCTCAATGTTTACCAATAAAATGTGCTAAAGGCACCCATAGAGAACCTGTTCTAGGAAATATTCCATCATTAGTTAAATACGTGAACTGTCAAGGCCAATTGTTTAATTTTACCATAGAGTTAATACCTTGAGAAGAGGTACCGTTCCAAGATTTTTAGATGGGTGCGTTTCTAAACGGTCAAATTTTCAACCAACCAAAGAACATTGTACAACTTTTCTTAATGTTACTTTTTTTTGCTTAAGCTCTATTACTTAGCAAAGTAAGCTCATTAGATGTCTTCTGTGGAGTTTGATTAGCTCATCGTTGACTCTTTAGAAACGTCAGTCGTTCCAGTAAATGGTGCAAATAAGAGAGACCATCATTTCGATTGGTAAATAAAACTGGATAAACACAACCACCCGGCTTTATGAATCTTGGTCGATCTCCTTAATTATTAACATTTCCATTAATACAAAGACGCGGCGACAAAGCGTGTTTAAAAATGCAACAGAACGCAAACTGTTTAACCTGCGGATTCTCAATTTATCCTAGTTTGCATTTTCCGATTGTTTCGTCGCTTCAATTATTTTTCCGCATCAATTCGCGTCATGGAGAACTGCTATTCCAACTCAATTATTACCTGAACAAACTACAAAGCAATAAAATGATAATGAAATTATGAACTCGGTGAAGTTGTTTCGCGTTTCGGAATTGCCGATCTGAAATTTCCTGTTTCAGTAGTAATATTGTAGGTTTCAGTGGCGATGTTAAAATGAACAATTCAGGATGCAATAACCGCCCGTTAATTCGTTGGTTGTATCAAGAGCTCTGTTCTGTGTCAAATTGGACAAAAGCCAACTATCGTTTGTACCCAACAACAGGAAGGCATGTGGAAAAAAAAAACTTCCTCTCATAGTATATGTCACCAAAGAATCGCAAAACTTATTAATTACAACCGAAACATCCATCAATCAATCCCTCTACAAACAACATAACTTATTGTAAAATTGTAAATGAATTACTGTTTCACTTTCACCTCTTTGGTATATCTGATAGGAAGGGGTGGATTAGGTACTTTACCGGTACTAGAGTCCCTCGTACATGTTACACGTTCCAACTGTCTGCGATTGCAACATTCATTGTAACTTCAGTGCCATAGTGACATTTGGATTCAGTGCACTTCTCGCAGTAAATTCTACTCATTGAAATTCGCGAGGCGTACAAGCATTCTGGTGGTCACACCCCTTACAACTGACCAGTGATTAAACTGTAAATGGGGCGAGTTGTTATTTGAGTGCAGAACGCTGCATCGGTTTGAATTGGAATTATTCAAAAATACATATAGTAGCATCAAGCGGCATAAAGATAGAAATATCATTGTTGTCACAATTAAATTTCAGTCCCTGCAAAAATCATTAGGGCTAGCGGTTTAATTACATGCATCCGCCATTAACAGGCCTAAAGCATTGTGCAATTGTGTGGCAGCGTTCAGATTCAGTTTTCTGGTTTATGCGTATATCCCGGAAAAAAATTCATTCCAAAACGCGGATTTTCCAGGTAAACCAACCGTTCAGCAGGGTGGACGGTATATGTCATAAATGACGTATTTTTTAACAGACTTCAATAAGAAGTTTCAACATAATTACAGTGATGCCAATGCGTTATTTTGAGGTTTTCCAAGTGCAATCACTGCTTGGGTATATTGAAGGATAGTGACCGGTGTAAACAAACCAACGTAGCGGTTGCGAGTTCCTGGAGAGTGGAGAGTCTGACTCCCTCCCCGAGACTCGTCATAATAATTGTCATCTGTGAAATGCAATTGGTAGTAGCTATGGGGGAATAATTCTCCAGAGGCGGAAGACTCAATTATGGCATTATTACCCATCAGATTGCCTTCTGTCGCCATGGTGACAGATCGAGATTTAACCAACTGCCGTTTTAATAGTGAGAATGCATCGCTACACCGCAAGAGGGATGCGCGGGGAAGGTCACTCCTGTAACCGTTACTCGCGCTGTCATCAGTCACTGTTTCACTTACCTTTTATTTGTAACATTTATAGACACAAAAGTAAAGTTTTATGACATCTCAAACATTCTCGAGTAATGTCATAAGTCAGTCATACTTCAATTATTATAATAGTTAGCTATTTTTTAGGTTTATGGTTAAATGCATAAGTGTGCGAAGGCCATTAAAGAAACGAAGAAGTATTTTATTAAATTTATGATAACTTCTTTTTAACTACAACGTCTGGTGCACAAAACTAAGATTTATAATTGAAATGTTTAGTAGTGTGTGTAATTTATTGCCTTAGGGACTCCCCGCAAAAAACTCATAAAATTAGAAATAAAATAAAAAAATTAATCACCAATTTGTAGTCACATTACTTATTTTTATTTATTGGTAAAGAATAGAGTCGACCAAATGCACACGAGTGTGAAGGTCAAAAATAAAAGACCTAAGGTAACTGAATTAAACAACGACATCAAATGCCATTAATATGATAAAAAAAGAAGAGATATTCATTCATTCATCGTTACTTTATGACTTTCAAACTTTCGTGTATTTACCCAGCACCAAACTTTTCAAGTACCGTTTGGCTTCAGGCCCATTTTTTATTATTTATTCCTATATTTGGTTTTAAGTAGTCACAAGCTACAAGCAGTAAAATCTATTTCATAGGTTATGAATGAAAGTAACAGTTGTCACGAAAGACCAGGGAATAGTTCCATCTCGATCGAAAATAACAGGATCCTCTAAATTAGAAGCCGGTAACTTTACAAAGGCAACGCGGCTGTCGGACGACTAATCAACTTGTTGGAATTTTTAATTTTAAACTTTCGGCTTCATTAAACAGTTGCCTTCTCTGCGGGGATTTGTGGGGGAACGTGAACGTGTTTTAATTAATGCCGTGTTTCCTGCTCTATCTCCTTGATTCCATATTATCTACACTATGATATTAGCTTCACTTTCAGAGTGACACACGCTCGAATTGCTTCAGAAAAACCGCCCTTCGCATCAAACACGCAAATACCTCCACGAGCAGCGCTGTTTCATCGTTGTTTGAATTAATTAATCATCTCGAGTCACTTACCTATCATGAGAAGAGAAACGGTAAGATGATCTCTTCCGGCAGGTCTCATCGCTCCCAGAGCGGTCCCGACGAGGACGCAGCAGACGGCGATCAGGGCGATCAGTGCGATGAACCATCGCAAGGAACCGGGACGCCAGGACCAAAGTCCGCAGCAGCCCTTCGGGTGCGGTTCGTCCGAGAATCTCCCTCTGCAAAAATAAAAGTTTTATGTTACTTCATTTAAATTTTATTATAAAAAAATATATTTACGTAAGTATAAAATCGTAAGAGTTCAATAAAAAACGCAAGATCCGGATCGAAATGAAATTTTAATTAGCAGCATAACCGTCGGTAATTTCAATAAAACTGCTCATTAACTTTCCTTGAAAGTAAAGGTTTATTAGAATCTCAAATTAAAACTTTTTATCGCATTTCTTCTCATTGATAGAACGTCGTTTCTCTCGAGGTGTAAAACAGTTTAATTACTTCATTAAACTGAAAAGATCTAATGCCAATATTTAATTTATCTAGCCTGGAAATCTCTCTCGTCGGACTTCTAATTATAAGTTTGAAGACGCCACAAAATGGTTCCCAAACTTCTAAAAATTCACTGAACGAAATACGTGAACGGTAATGGCAATAAAATATTAATTTAAGAATAAATTTTATTTACTGGAGCTTATTAGAAGTTTATGTCATTAGAACTCAGGAAACAGTTTAAATTAGTTCAAGTTATTCGAAGGAAATTGTATCAACTCGCACAATCTGGATCCAAATACATAATCGTAGTTTAATGCTCAGTTTTATGAGATCTATTCTATAAAAGAAACGTTTCCGAGTTACTTATATCAAACTAGATCAGAGAGACAGCGATGTGGTTTTGATTCTTTTGCACCCGCACCACCAGAACCAAAGCGTTACACCTGGCGCTCAACGAGGGACAAGTTACCAATTTGGCGCCCAACGTGGGGCAAGTTACTAAATCGTTACTACTGACGCTTATTATGGGGTACCTACAGTGTTTTACTAGTGCTAATAACACCCGGTATATTGAATCTCTAGTAGATTCTGTCCAGTATATGCGCAATTAAGAAGAATGATTGTTGGGAGTAGAATGAGTATGAGTATGAGGAACGAATGATATTTAAAAGAAGTAGGAGACAGAAGGAAACTCCAGAGGGTTGAAATATCATCTCCAGACCATACCGGTTTTTATTGAAGAGACACGTTTAAAAAATTAATCTAAACGAACCGTTGCGCGGTCTGTAATGAAAAACCCAATTTACCCATGCATTAATAACAGCTTATGATTCTCGACGAGAGATAATTCAAGTTGGAGTGGAGTTTTTGCGATGGAAAACGAGAGATTTGCAACTGGACGCCTCGTTATATAACTTCGCTCGGCTCTCGTGTTCGGTCGGGCGCTTCTAACATCGAAACCTCTACACGGCTATAAATTTTGAATTAATTTACAAGAGTGTATCCGCCAAACTCCAGAGTTCATAAATTTCAGACTGTAATCCCCTATAAATTACATGCACTTATAAGTTGAACTTGCGTATTATGATCGTGAGTAATGAAAACGGGAACGGGCAGCACGAGCGCTATGATGTTGCCGGGGTGGAACAAATAAAATCCACTACTACGATTTTAATATTCGGAATTATGCCGTTCTCCCTCCGGATACTTTGTTTCTTATTAGTCGCCGGTCTGAACATTAAAACAGGGTCAAATTCTAAAATAAACTTATTTTTAACTTAATTTGATGCGCACGCAGCCATCAAACGACAGACGTTTACATTTTGTAAGCACCTGCGCGTTAGCAGGGAAAGAGTAAGTAATTTGCGCATGTGTAAACGCAAAAATTCAACAAACATGGAGAAGCAAAATTACTTCTTTAACTCAAAAATCGTTGACCTAAATATATCGTTTCAGTTTCCCTCAAAAGCTCCACAGACTAGCTAGCGGAAAAGAGAGCAAAAAAAAAAAACAATACCCTTTGTTCTTCCGCCCTTTATTTGACAAAATCGAGGCAATGACATTACAGTTTCATTACAGTATTAACCACCTGGAAGTTGTAGAACAATAATTACCTCCTACTTCTGTCTGACTTGAAACAGAGACTCTTTATCCGCGTGTTTTCATTGTTTCCCACGGAAAACTCCACTTACCAGATGGCATACAAACAAAAGGATACCGTACCGTATGCGTTACATTGTTGCCGGATCGCCGGAACCGTTTGCAAAACAATGGCGACCGTCTTGGAGTTGCGTGCCGCTATTTGAACAACACAAACACCCAAACACACGGTATAATAATTATTAACGGTCAAGGCCGACTGGCTGCCTTGCAAAAGTCATTGAAATGTGGATTGTCTCTCTACGTCTCGATCGCTCACATATGATTTACATTTTTATTATTTATTATTTAGTGGACTGGATGATGCGATGCACATGCCATTTATTATTAAACAGCTGCTTTTCATTACGTTTTCCGGGATATACTTGGTCAAAGCAGCTGTTCTATAATTATTATTCTCCTCTATACTTAGGTTTGTAATTAAATTATAAAAAATAAGCTACTTTTTCTAATTTACACACAAACACAATAATTGTTGCGGGTAGAAGAATTCTTGGCGGTATGATGAAAACCATGTAAGTGAGTAAAAACATAGTTGCTAAAGCGCCGAAAAGCGTGGAGCTAATAAATCCACGACCGCATGCGCAGTAGACGTTTTCGTGAAATTTTATAGTAATTTTGAAATTTAAAAGTTTTCCTTCGGTAAGTTTATGAAAATTAATTGCTTTGGATTTAATGGGCGTGTTAACTCCACGGCTATCGGCGCTTTAGCAAAGATGATATAAAATGAAATTGTTTCTGAATCAGAAGTTTCTGTTACCTTCCAGAATGTCTGCGGTCAATCAATAAAAATAAATAGTAAGGCGCGTTCAGGTATAGTATCCAGTTCAATAATGAGCGCATAGAGCGAAATAAAGATTCAAGAATAAAAGAAAGTTACACTATAATATGGTACAAGTACAAGCAGTAACAATTCATTTTATCCAGTGCCAAAAAAAATACATACCAATTATCAACGGATCGATGATGAGTGTCCAAATAAAACTCTCTGGGAAATTTATTAAATTAAACATCTCTGCTGCGAAATCGATGAAAGTCTTCCCCATTCCGATCCCAAATTAGAGCCTCCTCAGTGCCAGCGATGACGCATTGAAAACGATCAGAAGCATTATTTTTTCATCATTTTCAAAATCAACCAGGACCTCTCGCGTCCCTGATGAAAGCGAGTGGGTTTACACGGTTTTACAGGTAATAGAACAGCTCCAAGAGGATCGGAGTGTGGATTTATTACACGGTTTACTAGAGCTGAAATGAGATTGCAGTTTCTCTCTGGGCACGCTTCAGTTCACACCATTGAGTCCCGGATTCCGAAGGGGAGGGAAGACAGAGACCTGGGAACCTCCGGGAGCGGAGGAGATTCTCCTGTTTACCGACGAACTTGATAATGGAACTTTGAACACCTTATTATAGTAAATTTCTTGTATTTCGCCCCTTTATATGCGTCGAGCTTTTCGATATTGATATGCGGGGATTCTTCCAGATCCAGATTAGAATGGGATTCTGGTTATTAGTCAATAAACGAACATATTCAAGACATGTTGTTGTTTTATAACGCATTTACTGTGTTCAAGTATCTTTACTAATATCTTGCATTATTAAAAGGTGAAAAGAAATTATTTTCTTAAGTTAAAACTCTTAACGACCTTTTTATAAAACATAACGTGTGCAGATTCACAGACCTTAGATAGCTCAATGGGTTAATTTTAGAGCGCAGGTCTCCGATGAGTCCGATGTCTTGGCCACGCCACAATTTTAGCAAATAGCTTCTAAGGAACATGACGTAACCCTTCGCTGCTTGGGAAATGACTATAGGACGCGGAGGTAGTAAAGCGGAAGCCGGTGTACGGCCATGGCAGAAAAGCACAAAAAAAATGAGAAAAGCCTCTAGGTACCTGTATATCTTGTTATCGTACCTGAAAATCTCGAAAAGAATACACGTTTCGGAATAAATAATGATCGACGTCACAGTTTGTAGATGAAATTTCCCAAGTGTTTGTAACATCTGCAACAAATTAGTGACTAACTCGGGCAATTAAGCCAGAATGTTTCCCGTTCATAATCACCAGATGAATATCAACCTCGGGAGTTTTTCGATTTCCGACATCAGACGCTGCGTGTTATCTTTAATAAATTGGTTAAATCTATGCTAATAGGCTTTTCAGCAGTTCAATTTTCAAGTTCTTCGCCTTAGTGGATTGTGGTACTTAACTGAGAAACAATTAATTACCGTTCAACTGCAAGTTCACCTATTGCATTATTTTAATTCACAACAGTACCTAAGCAATAGCACCAGCGAACTGTAAGTAAAGTTCTAATTTTTAACAAGAATTATTGCAAAATGGACGAAACGAACAGCTTTGGAATCCACTAACAAGAAGAGCCTACCTCCAGTATCATGCCTTCAAGATTCATGAGTTATTTCAATTAAAACACACTCTAGAAGACGTCGTTCTCTTTTCAAAATTTCATTTTTATACCTTTACAATTCACCATTAGTGAAGGGTATACGATATAAGAAGAGCAGCAGTGATAAAGAGATCTATTATTATATTTATATCTTTAAAACGGCGAGCGAAAGGTACAAAAATTAAGAATCCTTGAATTAAAATATTACAAGATCACATCACTCACGGTTACCCTTCATTCCCTCAACTCCTTTTTACCACTCAAGTCATGTACTTGTCTAATTGAACAATATTTTTAATATGAATGAAAAACGTGAGCTGAAATTGGACCGAGAACAGAAAAATTTCATGAGCGTTTCCTTGAAATCGTGACACTTTTATATACACATAATCGCCGTAACGTAAATATAAATAAAGGAGAGATGTCAGCAACCTTTTAAATTAAATTGCGCACGTAGGTAATTGCTGGAAAAAATCTCACACATAAACAATCGTTAGAGCAGCGTAATTTAATGTTTATTGGACGTTTAACTTTTTACCATCATTGTTTCTTCCATTCTAGATTTGGACAAGAAATTGCGTAATGGTTACACTTACTTACTTTAGACTTGGACCACATAAGGTGCGACTCTTTATGTACACACTCACCTATTTTATGACCGTCTCTATTTGTTTAACATACTCATATTCTCGTATGTTGTAATGCAGACAGAGAAACTAGTACTAAGTTATGTAGTTTCAATGTCACTTTTGATGCGCAAGCAACTACAAGCTGAATTCTTCTTTAAAAAAAGCGTTTGTTATTTTGTTGTATCAAACTGAACACGCCCCGAAATTATTGCAAGTTTCTGCGCGTTCCTTGAACGCAACAATTCTCACGACGATTGAAAGTACTGGTACTGGATCTCAAAAGTACTGGTAGTGGATCTCATGACTCGATTGAGAATTGATTGGGAAATATTTACATGTATACGAGGGTGATCTCAAAAATAAAATCACCACACTTGTTTCGCAGCTTCCCGTTCTCTCAAACAAGCCATCGCTGAAACAACTAAGACGACATAACTGACTCTTGTTGACTCAGTAATCAGTAGCCATTTGTACGCAGCTTCCGCTTGCCGCTAACGCCACCTACGCAAGAAATTGACGTTTTCAGCTTTCTTCAGTAACTCTTCTTCAGTAACTTCTTTCAGTAACCACCCATTACTAACACGGCGTTTTTGAAATCAATGAACGACTCTCCATATTGCACTTTCATAAATTTGGAGGGGAATTTAATCAGGTTTGACGTATCGTGCGTTCAAAAAATCTAATAGCTCCCGAGCTTTGCACCTGGCGGCAGTGGTAAGCGCCATTAAAAACTGTGATGACGTTATTATATTTCAAGAATCGTTGAAAATGTTGCATTGGTGTCAGGTGTGGGGTCAATTTTTTAATAATTCTCAGACTTTCAATAAATAAATAGAAACCAATAAAAGTATCAAGAAAAACGTACTTATGTATTGGAAATAGAAGAGCTCAAATGAGTATTTTGAAGAAAGAGACTAGAGCAAAAAAAGTTTTCATTTCAATGAATAGAATTTGTAAGATTAATGTTCAAGCAATAGTTAAATCTTAGCAAGAAGAAAATTATCTGCTAGTTACTAAGAACGTCATCGTTATTTTATCCCGCACACAGAAAAAAAGTTATCTTACTTACATTAATGTAAGTTAAACAATTGAAACGTACCAAAAATAAAACAAGTTGTTTGTTTTAGCATTATAAAGCAATTTTCAATTCAGTTGACATTAATAATAAGAATTCGAAGGTGAGTAGTATGTACGTTATAATACCGAAGACTTCTGAAGGAGGTCACGCGGTCAATGTTAGAACTGTACGTGTCCTGTAATGTTTATTTCAATTATTACTTAAAATTATTTCGAATCTGTTATTAGGTTTGATGGTTTAGCCAACTTTTTCTTTATATCTGTTATTAAACTGTCATCTGGCTGCGCAAGACAAAGAAACCGTCATTTAGGAGACATTGACTGGAAAGGACGGGCTGGGCCATTGTTATTATTCGACGTGAATTATTTAGCAATTTACCACAGATTGGCGTTTTTATTTTGTTTTATTTCATTCGAACATGACTGCATGATTGCGTTATTTCGTTCTGTCAATTTTTAACGAAATGGCTTAAGCTCTCAGTTTCGCGGGTATATGGGACGAAAGTTACAAAGGAAGGAAATTCAACGTTTAAAGAGGAAGCATCACTCGAAATCTCTGAGGGATGATTCTGAGGGCCCAAAATTTTGATATCAGAACTATCATATTTCATAAATTTGATTTTGGTGATTTTTCATTACACAAAATGGCCTTTGGTCGCTCAGCCATTCAGCCAACGACGTGATCGATTTGACAGCGCGACTACAGGCGCTGCTCTATCGATTTAGAGGGAGAGGGTTGAGAAGAATGTATCGAACAACTTTTGTTTGGAACTTTTTTCCAGAGTAGAAACTTTTTTTTTTTCATAAATTGCTTTTTTCCCACTGTGTGTTCGGGGTCACTGAAATATATGTCAAAAGTCTTTCATTTAAATTCATCGCACTTTTTATTTAATTAGTTCTGTACAAAATTTAAAACTTTTGAAAAATATTGAAGCCAGTAGACTTTTGGCGCCCTCTGTATTCGTACCAAGGATGCAAAAAAAATTAAGACACATAATGGTGTTGCAGGAAAACTCAAAATCTACTAATTTTAGACACAACCCGTATAAATATAACTTTCGTCCCCAATCGATCGTGTTGTAAAATTGATAAAACCGTTTTCATCCCCAAAAGTGAAATTTAAATAATGGAACTTTTGAACCATAAGAAATGTCAAAATCCTTTAACTCCTTAACAATTTTTCTAATAATAATTTTTCACGTAAAAACAATATTTACCCATGCGTTCCTTCTATACAAGCAGCCACCCCTTACGGAACCCGAGGGAGGTGGGGGATTGTCTGGAATGTTTTAGTGGCACCTCCTGTCTACCATTAAAATTTAATCAATTCAAGCGATTTAAGGTCTATTTGACTGGAGTATATTAGGGGAGATATTTCCTTACCATGAGTTTAAAAATTGCAAGAGTGCATCTTGAAGATGTTATTGCTTCGTTCCTGGATGCCATAGTGGTTTTCCTTCCCCATTTATAAACGGGTCAAGTTATTTATTCATATTGCTTTAATAATAAGGTTTCTCCTTCGTGTAAGGTTGCACGATAGGGATGTAACGATTCGTCATAAAATTTTCTAGCCACGCGTGGTTCGATGATATAATAAGAGAGGACTTGAAATACTTTAGATAACTCGTGCGAAATAGTTGAATCTCTCTTCACTTAGGGCTAGTGTACGTGCTAGTGCTTTTATGGATATACAGGGTGTTTGGTTACTGGATAGCTAAAATCGAACGACATATTGTGCTTTGAGCATAAAAGAGACAATAACTTTCTTCCACACTCGTTTAGGAAATATTTTGCAAAATGCTGCTGTGAAAATGTAATTTTTTTTTTTGTAACTGGACAATCAAAATCGAATGTCATATATAAAATCGTATTTTAAACATAAGAGAAAGAATGACTATTTTCAAGATGAAGCCTCGTTTAGGAAATATTTCCAAAAATGTAAAACTAAGGCTGCTAAAAAATTTTTTTTTTAGTAACTGGACAGTCAAAATTGAACGCCGTGTATAAAATCGTATTTTAAGCATAAAAGAGAGAATAACATTTTTAAAGATCACACCTCGTTTAGGAAATATTTCCAAAAATGTAAAATGGCTGCTGTGAATATGTGCGTATCTTGGTTTTACATTTTTGGAAATATTTTTCTAAACGAGGCGTGATCTTGAAAAAATTATTCTTCTTTTATGCTTAAAAGAAGATTTTATACATGGCGTTCGATTTTGGTTGTCCAGTTACTGAAAAAATATTTTTTTTACAGCAGCCTTAGTTTTACATTTTTGGAAATATTTCCTAAACGAGGCCTGATTTTGAAAAAAGTTATTTTTTCTTTTATGTTTAAAATACGATTTCACATCACATGTTCGATTTTAGTTATCCAGTAACTGGAAAAAATATTTTCACAGCGGCCTTAATTATACATTTTTGTAAATATTTCTTAAACGAGGCCTGATTTTGAAAAAAGTTGTTCTCTTCTTTATGTTCAAAATACGATTTTACACATGTCGTCCGATTTTCTCTGTCCAATTACCAAACACCCTGTATACAGGGTGTTTACTTTATACAGGGCGTTTGGTAATTTTAATATATTAGTTTACTGTATACAGGGTGTTTACTGTAAGGTTGGCCAAACTTCAAAAGCTGATTCTTCAGACTAAAATAATGAAAAAAATTTATATACAGGGGTGTAGTAACCATAGCCTGCGTTATTATTTTATTTTTATCGTTTCATAAATTTTTAAAATAAAATTCTTGAAGAAACTTTGAAGGCGTATTTCTTTCTTAGGAAGTGTTTCCGGACACCCCTGTATATAATTTCTTTTCATTATTTTAGTCTGAAGAATCAGCCTGTGAAGCTTGGCCAACCTTACAGTAAACACCCTGTATAAGAATAGATAGAAGGAAGAGGCGATTCTTATCGTCATCGCAGCTCCAGTAGGAATTGGAGCTCAGCCAAATCGATACGCATGCGTGATCAGAAGATTGCAGCGGCTATTAAATAATAAATTAGAAATGCGACAAGAGATTAATAAGAATTACGTCACACTATAAATAGACTATAGCTTTAGCACTATTATAGTAACGACTAGTAAATCAAGTAATTGCATACTTGTAACGCATATCACATATAAATCAGGTACCGAAAGGAAATCAAGTATATAATATGCAATAACATATATCTATAGAATATGCAATTTGTAACATATATAGCCAGATCGCATGCATGACAGGTGCGCTCGGGATATCCATACATAGCCATAGTAGGCGGTGCAGTAATAATAATAATAATAACAATCAAGGCTGTCAAAGATTATGTCACCTGAACCGCGGAGCGTGAAACATATTAGAAATATTATCACTTATGCTGGAGTAGTCGTATGACTCGTATGATTGTAGCAGATGTGGGTGCAATGGTAATTATAATTATGTAAGGGTAGTTCAAGGTTTAAACGTATTTAGTTGTATGTATAATAATTTGCGTTAATTAATTTCTTAAATTCTTATTTTACATAAAAACGTGCGTGCACTGGCAATTAACTAATTAACAATCACGTTACTTTAGCCCGATTACCAATACTATTCAATGCGAGCATAATAGCTCTCGCATATACAATTATTATTTCAATAACAATAATAATAATAAAAATAGAAAAAAATACAGCAAATCAATCTAAAGAAACGTATAGCCGTTTCGGCTTCATTCAGGTTGCATCAGCGTGTCATATCAGACTGGTGGATATGACTCGCGCTGGGTGCTTCTAAATAAATCAAATGGATTTCAGTGACTTGAATGGTCCAGCGACATCTAGTGTCCATGACGGAACTATCACCTGTGATGGCAATTATAGCTCCCCTGCTTAGACAAAAATCGTGTGAGGGTTTGATAAGCGATGGGGGACTACCACTTTTTTACTGGTTTAAAAAACTGGGTCATTTTCAAGAACAACAAAAAGCTCCCATTATAATTACAATTTAATTATACACGATGAGTTGAAGAATTCAATCCGACACTCCCTCCCGGATCGTTGAAATTTTAATATTAATTTGCAGACCCATCGTTCTTGTTCATTTAGATAAACGTGGCATACAACAAATACCACTCGAAACAAGCAAGGAATCCCGTTCACCTCACCAGCCTCTCTCTCGAATTATTCCATTACCGGTAAAATCCAGGGAAAGGGCCGGCGTATGAAATACGACGGTATGTTATAATGAATCGAATTCGGCCCGAATAAACAAACAATCCCGAAAGTCAACAGCAATTAAACGCATATTTTCTCCCTTGGCAAATGTTTGTTCACGTTTCCGCCGAGCATTATCCAGTGCTTAGACTTTCCACAAACAGTGCCTCGCTTTTAAATTAACTACCATTGCTAATTGGAACACTCCCCGGCCCTACAGCTTGTCCCAAAGTCCCGGATACAGGAGGATAAGTCAAAGAATAAACCTACAGTAACGGAGAAAGTACGAGCAATATTAGCAGCGACAGTGTACCGAATGTCACGGGTTGAAACAATATTTTTTTATTGTTTGTGTGTCAAATCAAATGTCTGCTTTGATTGTTTGTTTGCGTAACAACAATATCATCCTCAGAAGGATTGAAACGTATAGATTAGAATCCCGTTCAAGTGTTGAAGACCTTTATACCTAGGGTACCTGTATTACCGACACTAACGCTTACAGAGTCGGTAATACAGGTATCCTATCAATACCCGAATCGAGTACTGCGGGTGGTATCAGCCTCAGAGATTCAAATATTTAGACATTGATGACATTTCTTCTCTTGTTCGAGATGATTGACTGCGCATGATCAATTACTTTCCTTATCGTTCTTTTTTTTCAAGTTAACCGATTTTGTACTTTGAATCACGATCTCACGATAACATGGTCGAATCTCACAATTTTCAAAAGATAAAAAAGTTTCATACTTTTCTCTTGCAACACTCTATATGCAAGAATTAGGTTATGATCGTTCTTCGCTCACTTAAATTCACGGCCGCATGCGCATTACACGGTTTCATGAACTTACAAAAGATTCTGAGTGTGATTTAGAATTATCATTATTAGTCACATCTGTCAACTGTCAACTGTGATTTTAGCTGTCAAGTGTCAATTTTTATTTTTCAATTTCACGATTGCTCACGATTCTTCTTCTCTCCACTTGAGGAGAGAGTTTTCTTGGCCTCGCTTTATGGTAACTCAATCAGTTTATCTTTGTCAAGATTATTTCAGACTCAAGTACTCAAGTTTCATGAAGAGTTATGTTATATCATCTGACTGTTTGCGATGTATTTTTACTAACTGTGTACTCTGAGGCGAGACGAAAAGGGGGAAAAGAGGAAGAAGAATCCATTGGGATAGACAAGAACAGAACATTCACAAGAGAATGATGACAATATAACAAGCAGCTGAAGGATTAGACTATATAGCTATTGGATCAGGCCATTAAACAAATAAGAAGACGAAAATAGGTTAGGTACATCTTCTGGCATCCCTGGAAAAATGTCTTTCGTCTTTTCCTTCTTTTTATATAAAATTTACTAGTCATTAACGTTCGGTAGCCCGCTGTTTCGACTCGGAATAATCGCAAATGAAAGTCCGAGAAGAAGTCACCTGGCGACCGTCCTCCGGGCTGCTTAAGACGGAAGTTAACGGCAACTATGCTACTGGGTCACCGTTTAAGAGACGCCAGATCACCTGCTTGTTTCATCTCGCGCAATTAAATTCACTCCGATGATTTATTGATATTGATACGATGAAAGGAAGTGATATAACTCTCTTACTCACACGCTTGCACCCATTTCCCATTTAATTAAACACCGAGTGTTATGTTTGAGGGTAAATATAACAAGCAATAAGCAATAATTCAGTTCTGTACAAGAAGTAGGAGACTTGACCTGACTCACTGTCATTTGTCAATACTGTCAATAGTCCCTAACTCGAGTGAGAATTTCTCAAGTAGTATCCAACCTGTCCAACTTGTCACATAATTGGAAGTCGCTTGGCAACCGTTGCATAGTTTGCTCGTTTATTTTACGGGAAGATTTTTTGAACAAATTTGCAGTATAACGATAACACTCGGTATTAGCGTTAGCGGTTTATTAGAAGAGAGAATCGTCTACGTTTGATGTGATGACTGTTGACTTGAACCGGGGCCAACGGTGCTGAAACTGCGGCTGACGCTGAGGCTGAATTGGCGTTTCAGATTCAGAGACGATTCCGGAGGTGCGCTCCTGCCTGCAACCGAACTGGCTCTTTCAGGTCAGGCGGAACAGACTGACAGCAAACATTGACTATAATGACGGCTAACAGCGCCAACACTCTCCTCTCTGAATAATCCTGTCTCTGCAGAAATGCTTGGTCATTGCGATATTACAATCGAGATTCTGATTCTAGCTGGAGCTTAATTTTGTTCTTATTTTCAGACTCAGACTCCCTCATCAGCGAACATTTATGAAAGTTCTCTTTTTGCTATCGTTCGAATGGATCGAGGAAATGCCTTCGAAATGATCCCCAAGCTAAATCGGTCGTTCTCGCCAATTCTCTCGTTTTATTTAGCGTTTGAAATAATTAATATAACAAAATGGGATCAATGAGATCAATGAAAAACAGTTTAGTTTTATATTCTTCAACCAGCGGTATTATTCACGAGGACGCAACTTCCAAGTGAATAATGGCCATTCTCCGCGAGATGAAGACGCTATTTTTTCTACTATTTCTGCAAAAATCATCATAACTACAGTCTACAGTTTTTACAGTTACTGGGCTCTGGCGCTCAAGGCTGCTACCAGCTGCTGCCAGGCCGGTGCCGGCCGGTGCTCCCGCCGCAGTTCAAGACAGTGTAAAGTAAAAACACGACTAGATAAAGTAAGATCGTATTGTTTCGTTCGTGTTGTTATTACAATCTATGTGTTTTGCCAGTGGTATGAAATGAAGACGATCAATGCTGTATCTGGCAGTTGTGATTGGCTCTCACTAGTGATTTTTCTGTTATTATTTCATCGGCTGAGCTGTGATTGACTTGACTTGAGTCTTACCGCATGAGGAAGTCTTTTTTCAAGGGTAAGTTTTATTTCATTTTTTAATGTTACTCGTACAAGTCCAACAATTCTCTCATTATTGTGAAGTTTGTGTGAGTGAAGCATCGCTGTTAAAATTTTCCGCCCTGCTCTAAATTATGCACAATAATGATAATAATAATTATAAAAGAGAAGACGTAAATTTCCCAACGCAGCTCCAATGAAATGTTTAATAAAACAGCAATTAATTAAACTTGAAAAGCTCTCATTTACCTGTCATTTCTTTCATAATCATAATTGCCAACATTTCTATAGTCGCCAAGACCTGGGTCATTTTCAGATTGCTGTGTGCTCATAAAAGATAATGAATGAAAACGTTGAAAAGCCCTTTCGATCAAAATATGCCAGTGAAAAGGGTCGACTCGCTTTTATCTCCGAACGGTAAACGTCTTGGATGGGGAGTTTAATTACTCTGCGATATTCATTCCGTGACGTTTAACTCTAAAAAAGTGCCCTTTATTTTATTTATTTATTTACAGACGGGAGGTTTTATTATGTAAGAGCTAATTAGGTCGCTTCCAGGAATCGCTCTGATTGTTTACGGCAATAAATTCAATTACGAAATCACAATCACAGAAGTAACTTTTTCATATTCTCACAAACAATTTTTTTACCATCCACGCAATTAACAATCTCCATCTCATGTTAATAAATATAAACTTTATATCTTCATCTCATTCATTTAATTATTTTGTCACTATTATAGATATTCTCGTTTGATACGAGAAGTCTTTAATATCTTCCATTTTACCGAACACGCTGCAAACTAGACTTCAGACTACTTACCCGCCTGTTAAAGTGGCGCTGAAAAAGTTATAACGACCTAACGACGTTAAAGCAATTACAAGATTGAAACAGCTAGCGACCTCTCTTTTCCAGCGACCGTACTTAGAATATCGCGTTTTCGATTCCATAATCAGTAGATCCCGCGTAATAAGCGAATAGTGATCTAACACGTGTGTACATGCCTAAAGAAGGGTCATATGTAAAGAAAATATCTCATTATGAGTAAGAAAGATGGAGCGTTAACGCGCATTTCTGATAGGTCAATTAAAATCACCCGAGGCCAGAGGGAACGGTTATTTGCTGGAGATGGCATAATGGAAACAGAACGGAAGAGAGCAGCGAGAGAGGATGGATGATGCAGAACTTCTCGAGAAAATAGAGATCTTAAGTACCATTTCCCTTTTATCTTACCTGCCCGTGTTTAATCTAAACAGCCTGAACTATCTCTATAACGCTACATATAGAAGAACGCGAAAACCCGCGTTCAATAAATGTACGAATTATAAAAATCGCGACCTCGGCCATTTTTACTTTCTTTTCCTACACTTGCGAACCCTCCGGATTTTACCTCCTGATCACAAATTTTGTGAAACAACGGCAGAGTTAACTCAGCTAAAGTTTGATAAATTAAACTGTAAATTGGAATATTGAAATATTCAGTTTGAGATATTCCCTTGAGATATTACTTTTTCATGAAATAGAAAATTTATTTGTCCTCCATTGTACTGCATTAGTGCAGGAATTTGGCGCCTAATTTAAACTCTCTATTTTGCACCCCCCCTCCCTCCTACAAAGTTCTCTTGCTACTTGCTGAAACTAACGGTATGAATTTACCAGCCTCCCCCCCCCCTCGGAGTCTCATTACGTTAGTACGAGAGCTATAAAATTGATAGAATGAAAACAACTCGTATTTATACCATCAAGTCGACTCACTGCGTCGATCTAGGATAAGGATAAGGACGGAAACGACTCAGACAACTCAGAAGAAACAGAATTGGTCTGCTCTCGATTTGGGCTATGGATCAGAGCCCTGGGTCGTAGGGTTTTTGTTGCACCTTCCTGTGGGTTATCCACGCACACTCTCTAATTTAACCCGAAAGTAGAAAGAATCCAGAGGTAACACAAAAGTTCTCTAAAAGCTCAGCGAAAACTCAAATCTGGCAATGCAGCATAGTTGATGCAGAACGATCACGGTTTGCTTAGAAAACGGCTCATTTTACCGACCTAATCATGTAAAATTGCACTTATGCAGACTGGTGTAAGTAGGAAAAAAGAAAAAGTCCCTAATAGCGTCTTGGGAACGAATGTCTAGAGTCTTCTGGGCGGGGAGATATGTTAATGAAATAATCCCTGCAAGTGACACTGGAGAGGCGAGTTGTCATTAACTAAAATTTACGCACCCACTTTTCTCACGATTTATCATCTTTCCTCAGTTTTTTTTTCAAATTCCAATTGAAGTAACAACAGAAAATGGGTATAAATATAAAAAAAATTGTCTTTGTTTGTTCTCATATAACTCCATAAAAAGTACTCAAATTTTCATACAATTTCTTTGGAATATTGCTGCGTTGTCTGCTCAAGTTTTAGGTTATGTTAATATAATAATAATAAATGATATTATTTATAAGTAGGTACACGAGCGCAGAAGGCAGCCAAATTTTATCCCAGAATTAAAAAAAAAAAAACAGTTGTAACGGCTCTAAAACTTCAATTCCTAGCAGAGGAATTAATTGGCTTCATAGCAACAAGCCTTCATAATCAACCCATTAGTTCCCGCCTGGGGTTGCACGAAGCCCGAGTGCCATGTTAAAATGAAGCTGCAGCGTATAATTGCCAGTTTGCCAGCTATTTCTATAATTACAAAGGAATTTGTCAATTTCGTGGTCGGACTGATATAATTTGCAATGTGCGTCTATCCCCTGGCGAGCACCTGAAAGTTAGAATCGAAAAAATTGCTATTAAAAAGTAATAAGCGGCAAAAAAATCGTAATTGCTTTTTCTTGGATAGATCCAGGGTGCCATTAAAAAATAAAAAAAAATTAAGAGATAATATCGGCGATTAATCACCTGTCATTTGTCATTCATTTATTTTTTTCTTCTATTCACCTGTCACTTTGGAGGGGTTTTCTTATTGTAATTCATAATAATTGATGTTTCTTTATAAGAGATGTAATTTTCTACTAAACTTTAACGTGGCAACAATGTAAGATTTAAACTTTGACAAAAAAAAAAGATTTCCTCAAAGCTCTGAAAATATTTATCCGATCTTGAAGAAATATTTTCAGCCTGGCAACACTGTAAGAGTTTTCTATCGTGTGAGCAAATGAAAACATAATTTAGGTAGGCCCTGGAAAAAAATTTCATGTCTTAGATTGAATCCTACGATAAAATCACTGTCATTAATTTTAAAAATCTTATTTTTCTTATTTTGTGATTTTGAGTGGTCTGGGGTGCGTTCATGAATTACAGTTTGCATCATACATGAAAAACTCTGGATGCGTTCATAAAATAACCAGTTCGCTTGATTGGATAAAAATCTAGCATCGTTCATAAATTGCCGATGGCGACGCTTGAAGTGCACTCGCATAGTTTTGAAGAAACACATGGGTGAATCAATTCTGTGCATAATATTAGCAAATTACAAAAATTAGTATTAAATTTAAAAAAAAATTGTGAATCTGACAGTTACAATCTAATGACAGCTACATAATCTAATACTTTGGAATTATTATTTCCTTTGCTTTCTCGTTCGAATTACGTTTATAAAATGGAACAATCTGACGATATTCAACCTACTGTACCACCTACCTTTATTGACGACAACCGTGTAACATCTATCTGGACTTTTTTAGGTAAGGGTGTGACAAGGCAAGATTCCGTTGGCACAGCTATTTAGGAGAAGCACAGACATACCGACTTTATGAGAATCGTTTTTCGAAAAAAAATTGGGCGAGCGACTGTCCGGCAAAAATTTATAAACATTCTTTCCAGAAGAGTTTGCCCTCTTAAAAAATGGCCACCACTAGAGCCACAGATCACAGACCTTACTTTTATCATGAGCATGAGTGCATAGTAGGAAGAAAGTTCCTAATATATGGTGTAAACATCTCTGGATTTATTCCCATTTTCATTGGTTATGTGTTACTTTATTCTTGTTTGATTTTATTTTTATATCTTGTGGTGGATTCTTTCTGGTGTGTTTATGTTAAACCCTCAGGTGCAAATACTTAATAAATGACTTTACTATAATTAATAAGTAGATAGATAATTCGATAAGTAATAGGGCCTTAAACATAAATACCTTCCATTTTACAAAGGGCAAACTGCAAAATAAGGAAAACTATTATTAGATTTTAATCCTTTATTGCTTTGGTTTGAACATGACATTTTTACGGGGTTTGCACTTTGCAGTGTCAATAATCCAATAAACTTCACGGTAACTGGAACAATCTCCGAATAATTTATGCTCGCGTTATTCAAGAAATCACAAAACTAATTTTAACAACCGATGCGCATTATTTCAGCAAATGTCAAAATAATTATTATATAGGTTGGCCATAGTATACTCAAAGTCATCGAATAAAAATAAAAATTCAGGTCATATGAGTATAATTTATTGAAAAGGAGCTTGTCAACCGGTTTCGGGGGTTAGCCCATCATCAGGACAATTGTCAGTTATTGGCAATTCCAGAAAATTACAGGTGTTAACATTGCACAAACATGTGATAAACGAAGATGAAGGTTCTATTATAAGACTCAATAACAATTGTCGAACAAAAATTTCAGTGAATTACGTTCCTTACATAGGTGTTAAAAATAATTTAAACCTTTTCGAAGTGAAAAGGGTTGTGATTGATTTACCTATTGAAGATAGGATTTGAAATTACATATTATTATAACATTTTTGTTAAAGCAAGTTAAACTGGACCGAACCGTGAGGCGGGACGACCAGGAAAATGGACGACCAGGAACATTTTCCTGGTCGTCCCGCCTCACGGTTCGGTCCAGTTTAACTTGCTTTAACAAAAATGTTATAATAATATGTAATTTCAAATCCTATCTTCAATAGGTAAATCAATCACAACCCTTTTCACTTCGAAAAGGTTTAAATTATTTTTAACACCTATGTAAGGAACGTAATTCACTGAAATTTTTGTTCGACAATTGTTATTGAGTCTTATAATAGAACCTTCATCTTCGTTTATCACATGTTTGTGCAATGTTAACACCTGTAATTTTCTGGAATTGCCAATAACTGACAATTGTCCTGATGATGGGCTAACCCCCGAAACCGGTTGACAAGCTCCTTTTCAATAAATTATACTCATATGACCTGAATTTTTATTTTTATTCGAAAATAATTATTATTTGACAATAAAATTGGAAAACAAGAAGAAGGCAATATCAGAATGAGTTTACGATTTTACAAACCAAAATTTTCATTTTACAGTTTTACAGATCCAATCTAAGACATGAAATTTTTTTCCAAGGCCTACCTAAATTATGTTTTCATTTGCTCACACGATAGAATGTCTGGTGCTATTGGTGGAAATTAATTTTTAGTTTCTGTGATGTAATACTGGTCGCTAAAATGTCTGCCGAGAGAGGCCCAACTGAATGAAATAAAAAGAAGAACCCCTGACGTTGAAACGTCAACATCTCTGTCATGAATGTCTCTGTTGAATTCCCGCCCTGACTTCTAGGTTTGAATTTGAATTTACCCCGCCCAGAAGTCTAGAAGATTATTTGAACTGATTGAAATTCTTCCATCCTGAGTCTCTAGCTTCAAATGTTTAAAAGAAAATGGCCGTCGGATTCTCACCCCTTTAAGCTTTGAAACCTCTGATTTTACCTGTTTTGTGATCGTCTCGTTTTAGCCCCGTGGACCTTTTTCTATACGTTGTATTCTTGTAACCCCATTTGTTCGTTCGAAGCAAAACGCTCAAGTAAAGCTCAAAAAATACTCAAGTTAGCCAGTTATTGAGAGAGAGATCCCTATAAGATTTTAACTTTGGCGGCACTGGAATGAAAATATTTCCTTCAAACTCTCCAATAATTATTTCCTCGTCCAGAAAACATTTATCGCCCAACACTGTAAGAGCTTTATTAACCGTCTCGAATCGCTGGCAGAAAAATATTTCCTCCAAACTCCCGAAAAATTATTATTATTTTGCCGTGAAAGTTTTTTCGTCTATTGAAGAAATATTGTCAACCTGGCAACACTGTAAGAGCTTTATGGAGTTTCTGGCGCTACTGGAAGAAATTAATTTTGACATATTTTGATACATCATTAGGTTCTATTTAATTTCGTAGCTTGGCAACCCTGTAAGCGAGCCTGTAAGATTTGAATTTTGTTCCAAAAATTATTTCCTGCCTAGAAAATATCTATCGTGTTTTGAAGAAATCTTGTCAGCCTGCGCAACACTGTAAGAGCTTTGTGATACGTCTGGAATGACTGGAAGAAAAATATTTCCTCGAAGCTCTTGAAAAATGATTATTTTGCCCTGAAAGTTTTTTCGTCTATTGAAGAAATATTTTCAACCTGGCAACACTGTAAAAGCTTTATGGAGTTTCTGGCGCTACTGGAAGAAAATTTTGACATCTTTTTTCATACCATTAGTTTATGGTTAATTTGAAACTTGGCAACCCTGTAAGATTTGAACTTAGCAGTACCGCAATGAAAATATTTCCTCCAAACTCTCCAAAAATTATTTCCTTCAGCCTACGCAACACATACTAGAGCTTTGTTAACCGTCTCAAATCACTCAAAGAAAAATATTTTCTCCAAACTCTCGAAAAATTATTATTTTGCCCTGAAAGTTTTTTCGTCTATACTTAGAAGAAATATTTTTAACCTGGCAACACTGTAAGAGCTTTATGGAGTTTCTGGCGCTACTGGAAGAAATTAATTTTGACTTTTATTACATAAATATCATTAGTTTCTAGTTAATTTCGTATCTTGGCAACCCTATAAGATTTGAACTTGGCAGTACAGGAATAAGAATATTTCCTCCAAACTCTCCAAAAATTATTTCCTTGCCTGGAGAATATTTATCGTCTTTCGAAGAAATATTGTCAACCTGCGCAACACTGAAAGGACTTTGTTTAATCGATCGAAAATTTAGAAATAAATAATAAAAAATATTTTTGGAAATTATTTAAAAAAAAGTTTCAATGGAGACCATGGTTGGAGACCGAAGACAATGCACTCGAAAAATACCACAACAAAAATTATTACATTTTTTTTATAACTGACGAGGTTTAACAAAACCTAAACACACGCTCGAGACAATTTCTTGTTTCTCTGAGTAATATTTTCAGGAGTACCAACATCGGAAATTTTCACCAAAAAAGTGTGGCAAGTGAATTAAAGCGGAACAATAGAATTAATCTCCATTTCAGGAGACACAGAAGCCACGGATGATTGATGTTGCGGATAGTAGGCGTAGATCCTTCGTTTTATGAGAGAAAGTCCGTGGAGTTGAGATGAAAGTGGTACAAGTGCTAACACTAACAACACATACAGTGTGTCCTATTGACCCCAGGCTCCATCATAACCGGTATATAGGTTGTATGCTGTAGGTATGTGTGTAGTAATAAATAATAAATGCATATAGGAAACGTGAACGATGCGATCTTTATTATTTATGATGCATACAGGGTGTTGCAGTTGGAAGACGAAGACTGTATTATTGTCTAGCAAAGTTGAACCATATTTTATAATTAAAAAAAAATAATAAATTCGCAAATTCATAACAATTTTGTCGAAATGATTAGATTAGACAATTGTTGTTTTTGGGGCTAGATTTCGAAGATCTTCATAATTATTAATTTCGGCTTCCTTGCTCTCAAAACATTACAGCAATAAAAATCCCTAGATTTAGGGAAATGCCAGTAATGTCGCAACACTGCTACGGATATCAAAACATCGTTCTCCCATTTCTATCAAATCTTACAGTGTTGCCTGGATATAAATAAATATTAATTTCTCAAAACATTAAGAATACGTGGACGTGGACACAATTTTCGTGGCTTTGGGAATCGATTTTTCCAAGTAACTTGGCATGGAGAACCAATTTTTCTGAAAATTGGGTTTTTGGATATCTTCTTTTTCATTTTCTAAAAATCTTCAGAAATCATAAATAAGCTCAGGGGCAGCGTAAAGTTTTCAACCAATTTTTCCAAAAATTGTCTTCAGACCTGAGGCTTGGAAAATAGACCAATTCTAGAAGGATTTTCATAAATTTAGGGAACAATATTATGTATTAAAATTTTGTTGCCTAATTAATCGCATTCAGGAGAGAGTTTTTTAGGTGATAAACAAATTTATCTGGGCACTGGGAACTAAAAATCGGGCACCAAATTTTCTAAAAATTGGGTCTTCAAAAAAAGGTTTAAATTTTGAAGAGTCTTCTGCAATGCATAAAATGAAACGCCCATGGAGTGTCAAATTTTTGCGATTTTGGTGCAGTTTTTAGAAATAGCTAACGTCGGCCTATTTTTCAAAAAATCAGTATTCTGTCATTAGAATTTCAACCCCAGTAACCAGAAATATATTTACTGGGTGGAGCCCCAGAATAACTTTTTTATACTTTGAAAAAAGTACAGAATTCTGGGGGCAGGTTTTCGTAATTTCGTCGATCTGTTTTTCTAAAAATTTGCTTTTTCAGAGGATAGGTTTCGTCGAACAATTGTCCTATAAAAATAGAGGATGAATTTTCTTTGATCCATTTAAAAAAGGGGATTTTTTTCGAAAATAGACTTCTTTTGGCCTATTTTTCTAAAAATTCACTTTTTCTGAGCGTAGGTTTTCAATTTTTAGAGCAATGGCCTCTTTCCCGAAGGTAGGCTCTCTTTTTGACAATTAGTTCTAAAAATTTACTTTTTCTGAAGTGAACTTCCTTTGCCCCATTTTTCTAAAAATTGGCTTCTCCTGAGAGAAAATTTATGTGGACAATTTTTAAAAAATTGTCCTTTTTAGAGCGTAGGGTTTTGCAGAATAATTTTCTAAAAAATTGGCTTTTTTCCGAGATGTTTTCTGACCTTTTTTCCCTTAAAATTTGTGTTTCTGGGAGTTGACTTCCTTTAGCCCATTCTTCTAAAAATTGGCTTTCATCCACTAAGGGGAGAGGATTTTCGTGGACCGATTTTATAAAAATTCACTAAGCGTAGGTTTTCAATTTTTAGAAAAATTGGCCTCTTTCTTGAGGGTCCTTTGGAATTTGTTCTAAAAATTTACTTTTTCTGGGAGTGAACTTCCTTTGCCCCATTTTTATAAAAATTGTCTTTTTTTAGAGCGTAGGGTTTTGCAGAATAATTTTCTTGAAAATTGTTTTTTTTCCGAAGGTAGGTTTTCTGACTTTTTTTTCCCTTAAAATTTGCTTTTTCTGGGAGTTGACTTTCTTTAGCCCGTTCTTCTAAAAATTTGCTTTTATCCACTAAGGGGAGAGAATATTTTCGTGGACCGATTTTATAAAAATTCACTAAGCGTAGGTTTTCAATTTTTAGAAAAATTGGCCTCTTTCTTGAGGGTCCTATGGAATTTGTTTAAAAAATTTACTTTTTCTGGGAGTGAACTTCCTTTGACCCATTTTTATAAAAATTGGCTTTTCCTGATGAGGGAACCCGTATTAGGTTGTCGCCCACATTTTTATAAAAATTGACTCCCTAGAGAAGATTTTCGTGGAACGATTTTCTATAAATTGACTTTTTCTGAGCAGGTTCTGTCAAGCAACTTTTCTCAAAATTAGCCTTCTTTCTAACTGTGAGGGTTTATTATACAGCTTTTTGTCCACATATCTCTAGTACAAAAATTTCTAAGCTATTTTCTTAGGGTTCTTTCTAGAAACTGTTTTTTTTTTTGCAAAAAGTAATCATTGAGAAGAATCCTCATAAAAATCCCCAATAATGTAAGACGCATTTAAAACCGTTTTCGTGATCCCAAATTTTCAAAATTGGACTTCTTCGCACTTCACCAGCTCTTGTAATTCTTCAGTTTCTACCAAAATTGCTTCTTAGGAAAGCAGTAAATTTAGTATCCTGTAGCAAGAATGAAGTCGCTTGAATATTTCATTATCTCTACCTTCTGATACTTGCAATAATTAATGCCAAAAAATAAAAAAATCTAATTCAACGAAAATTTATAAATCGCAACAGTATGCAGAAAACCAACTTTTACCTATAAAGGTCAATTTCTGTTTCTATGAGTTCGATTTGAGTAATTCTTCCTCTCCGTTCCATTCCCTTACATTATTATTGCGACACAATCGCTGGCGGGCCAAAGCCAAAGTAGCTTGATCGTTACATTCAGCTTCAGCCAAATGTGGCCATTATAGGAGAAGATTCCGTGAAATTAATATTTCCAGAGAGGACAAGAGAGGACAGAGCGGGGTATTGTGAATTGTGAGGTATCCTTTATACTCTCAAACCATCGACAATGAAGACGGTAGGGATATTCTACCTGAGCAGGGCATTGTTATATCAGGGGAGGCTCTGACAGGACAATACAGGAATTCAGGGACGACTCGTGTTTAGTGTTTAGTGCTTACTGCTTGGTGCTTTTATTTACAAAAAATAAAGAAAAGAAAAGAAAGAAAATAAAACACACAAGAGCAGAAGAGTGAGCGAACTTGATTTATTATTACGATACGACCCAGGTGATACGTTGGTTGTATTGTTGTGATCAGAGGGAAACGTAGAAGAAAAGACATGTTACAATAAATTCCACTATGCGATTAGAAAAAGTATTACCTGAAATTTTCGTTCCAAAATTAAGGTAAATGAATATTTCTTGTATACGCAGAACAACCCCTTTTAGAATTACACCCCCGCCAATGATCCAGATCTAACTAAAGACACTCGAGTAGAATTCCTGCCTCCTGTTTGCCTTCCATAGCACAGGAGACAGGAGGGTAGGAAACAGATACTGTTTACACTTGAGCTCCTCTATGGTCGAAATATAACGACTATTTCGTCTTATGAACTTCTGACCCTTTTACCTCGTACTTTGCACTTTGTACCCACTCAGAGAAGGAATAAGTTAAAATTTCATTATCACATTTTCACCTCTACAGTGTATGTCAAGTGTCACTTAAGTAAATATATTTAATTACTTGAAATAACGCAAGTTCTATGACTTTTCTAATTATTTTCACTTAATTGGCAGGGCTGCAGTTATCGCAACTTTTTTAATTTGAAATTCCCGCTTGAAATGACAGCGAGACGCCATAGCGATGCTCGAGCGCATGTCAGAAGTGATGCAGCGATGCCATGTTTACATTCTCCTATGAAATCTCTCATACAACTCAAGTCGGTGTCTGTAAATAGAACTTGCACTCAGAATTTGTGAAAAATCAAAGGAATTTCTTGAAATGATGCGAGTTTTATGACTCTTCTAGTTATTTTCACTCAATTGACAAGGCTGCAGTAATTTGCAACTTTGAAATTTGAAATTCCCGCCTGAAATGATATCGAGACACGTCATAGCGATGCTCGAGCGCATGACAGAAGTGATGCAGCGATGCCGCGTTTACATTCTCACATGAAATCCCTCATACATCTCAAGTCAGTGTCTATAAATAGAAATTGCACTCAGAATTTGTGAAAAATCTAAGGAATTTCTTGAAATGATGGTTTTATGACTTTTCTAGTCATTTTCACTCAATTGACAAGGCTGCACTATCGCAAATTTGACATTTGAAATTCCCGCCTAAAAGAATATCGAGACGTCATGGCGATGCTCGAGCGCATGTCAGCAGTGATGCAGCGATGCCACGTTTACATTCTCCTATGAAATCCCTCATACATCTCTGTCTATAAATAGAAATTGCACTCAGAATTTGTGAAAAATCTAAGGAATTTCTTGAAATGATGCGAGTTTTATGACTTTTCTAGTTATTTTCACTCAATTGACAAGGCTGCACTAATCGCAACTTTGACATTTGAAATTCCCGCCTAAAAGGATATCGAGACGTCATGGCGATGCTCGAGCGCATGTCAGAAGTGATGCAGCGATGCCACGTTTACATTCTCATATAAAATCCTCATAAAACTCAAGTCGGTGTCTATAAACAGAAATTGCACTCAGAATTTGTAAAAAATCTAAGAAATTTCTTGAAATGATGCGAGTTTTATGACTTTTCTAGTTATTTTCAGTCAATTGACAAGGCTGCAGTAATCGCAACTTTTTTCATTTGAAATTCCCGCCTGAAATGATATTGAGACGTCATAGCGATGCTCGAGCGCATGTCCGAAGTGATGCAGCGATGCCATGTTTACATTCTCATAAGGCAATTATACTCGAAAATTGCATAAAATCGCTTTATACGAAATTGTTTCAATCGAAATTGCACCCCGAAACGAAAGTTCCGGGTTCGATTCCCGATTGCAAGGGTAATGATTTGCGGAAGAATCCCTTCACCTCTTTGTATTTTACTTTTACTTCCTCTACGTCCTACATAAGTGTTTAAAAAAATTATTGCGTGTAATATTCGCACCAGGAAACGGTTTGTCGGTGGTCTCGGCACTCCAGCTTTCCCCTTACGGTAAGTATCGTTTATCCCGAGGTAACTTGAGCCGTCCTGGCGGCTTCCTGTTATCGCCATTTGGTTCATGTAACTCGGGGAGGTATCCGTTCACATACCGGGTGTTACTTTCACGGTTCTTATTCACCGCAACGGTCGTTATTGTTAATTGTTGATTGCGGTTGCAAGGTTTCGATTTCTTCGTCCTCGCTCCTTGACGACCCGTTGCAATTGGAAACATGAGCCACTTCGGAAATGCGATAATTAATTAAAAGTGAAGATGTGTGTAATTTGCATATGGCGAAAAAAATTTGATTTGACACTTTGTATTGTCTCTATTTACAATTCAATACTATAAGTATATACAATAGGGCCTGTTGATCATGTGAATCATCATGGTTTTGACAATAGTTGCGGCCGTAAAACATCATTGGCGGCCGCTGTTTCCAGTTTTGGGTCACGAAATAAGAGGTCCCAGTCAAGTTGTCTGCAAATAAGTATAGTCAGTTCGAATACGGTAACGCAAACACATAAATTTTTGAAATTGCTTGAGGTTTACAGAATCAGATGTTGCCCTACATCGTTAAATAATTGTGCTGTTACTGTATCTGATAACATGATAGATGATAATTTGTAGGCGATTATGAATAGCTTGTCCGGTTGGGAATATCGAAACCGGCGCACGATTCGCCATAATTACGATTAATTACAGGAGAAATTGGATTAGTGAGGTCTTTGTCTATAAAACATTCCCTTCCAGCACCTGTCCGGAGCGCATTGTTTGAATTCATACGGGCGCACGGTTAGTTAAAACAATCAACCATTAGTGGTTTATCCAGGTATGAAATTCCAGTCATTATCCTGCATTATTTACTATATGTAATTGGATTGATAAAAGTATTACGGTGTTGGTGTTTGTGTTCGCTGGAAATTTACGAGCGATTTTGATTGGAAATTTTATGGGCACATAACGAAATGTTGCCTTGTTGAAACAAAATATTAGTTTACCCGGTCAAGTTTCCCCTTGTCTCGCATTACCTATGTACAACTTTTTGCGAACGATTCTTCTTCTCAAAGTAAAACAGGATTAATTACAAATTATAATAATTTTTCTCACACAGAGATTCTCATATAATTTCTGAGAAACACAAATACATATAAAGAGATCCACTTTTAACTACAATCCCGCTCAAACCTTTCTCAAACTTTCTCACACAGAATTATTTTTTAACACAAATTTTGTCAAAGAATAGAAATGTTTACCAACAATTAAAACTTAACTTACTTTTGGGTTTCCCTTTCAATTTCTTTGAATTAAATGGCCTAAAACTAGGAGGACAAAAAAAGTTATAAAAAAACCCTCATCTCGATACCATAGGGTACCTGTATTACCGACACTGACAATAAGCGTCATTGTCGGTAATGCAGACATCCTAGAATACCAAGTTGACCCGTGACATCTACAAAGCTCACTTGGCGTTTCGGGAATGACGTTTCTCCTCTCTCTCTCTCTCTAATAGATATGGCTGCGTTCAGCGCATAGCCAAATTAGTAAGAACACTCTGTGGAGAATAATAAAGAGGTATTTAAAGAAAAAGTGAATTGACAAGTGAAGTGGATATAGACATTGATAGCAACGTCTCGCAATCATCTCAAGTGGGTTTTTTATAATAACAATTACGGGCCTGCCAATAATTAATTTAATAAATATAACTAGAAAAGTTATTATTAAAAGTTATATTAAATAAAATGAGAATAATTAAGTAATTTCTTGTATTTTTTTATAAATCTGAGTTCAGTTGCTATTTTTAAGAAAACCACTTGATGTTTATAAGAGATTTTGAGGGAATTTAAACATGGCAACACCGATGTTCACTTAGGGCATGCGCTTGAGCATCGCTATGAAGTCTCGCTATCATCTCAGGCGGGTATTTCAAATACATATAAAAATTCAAAAATTATTACAGGTATGCTAATTGAGCAAAAATAAGTAGAAAAATTATAAAACTTGAACAATTTCAAGTAATTTCTCGCATGTTTCACGAATTCCGAGTTCAATTTTGCTATTTTAAGACAACCCACTTGAAGTTTATGCGAGATTTTTATAAGGTTTTAAACATGGCAACATTGCTTCATTTCTGACATGCGCTTGAGCATCGCTATGACGTCTCGCTATCAACTCAGGCGGTAATTTCAAATATAGAAATTCACAAATTATTACAGGTATGCCAATTAAGCAAAAATAACTAGAAAATTTATAAAACTTGAACAATTTCAAGTAATTTCTCGCATTTTGCACAAATTCCGAGTTCAATTACTATTTTAAGCCAACCCACTCGAAGTTTATGAGAGATTTTAATGATGTTTTAAACATGGCAACATTGCTTCATTCCTGACATGCGCTTGAGCATCGCTATGACGTCTCGCTATCATCTCAGGCGGTAATTTCAAATATAGAAATTCACGAATTATTACAACTATGCCAATTGAGCAAAAATTACTAGAAAATTTATAAAACTTGAACAATTTCTAGTAATTTCTCGCATATTGCACAAATTCCGAGTTCAATTGCTATTTTAAGCCAACCCACTCGAAGTTTATGAGAGATTTTAATGATGTTTTAAACATGGCAACATTGCTTCATTCCGACATGCGCTTGAGCATCGCTATGACGTCTCGCTATCATCTCAGGCGGTAATTTCAAATATAGAAATTCACGAATTATTACAACTATGCCAATTGAGCAAAAATTACTAGAAAATTTATAAAACTTGAACAATTTCAAGTAATTTCTCGCATTTTGCACAAATTCCGAGTTCAATTGCTATTTTAAGCCAACCCACTCGAAGTTTATGAGAGATTTTAATGATGTTTTAAACATGGCAACATTGCTTCATTCCTGACATGCGCTTGAGCATCGCTATGACATCTCGTTATCATCTCAGGCAGGAATTTCAAATTTATGAATTTCAGGCTTCTAAATTGAGAAAAAAATTATTAAAAGTAAAGTTTCTGGTGTAAGAAGTGCGATTTTTGTCTGACATGCGCTCGAGCGCCGCTGTGACGTAATCGACTCAAGCGGGAGTTTCAAATTTGCCGCAGAAATCTTGAACCAGGCATACGCTCAGTTACAAAATAGAAGAAAAGGGAAGTCCGGTGACATCTGGCCCTGTCAGTCTCATTGTCAGCTGTCCTCTTTGCCCCCTCGCAGACGCAGGTGCGCTTGGATTCCCTGAATAGATCTTTGCTTCACGCTTTGTGTAATACTCGCCTGCTGCGAGTTTGCGAGCATAAGCCACCATTGCCTGTGCGTGTGTAGGTAATTACACCGACGTTATACTGGATGTTGTATAATTAAGGGGAAGTGGATTATATCCAGATGATCACTCTTCAATTTGCAATATCGTAATCGACTTGCGCTTGTAAATCCAAGCAAATCTAATCGATTATTATTAGAGCCAGTAAAGGATTTATGTAATTCCTCTTGCGAGAGCTCTGTTGAATTAATCTTCTGCCGGTGCTGGGTTGCTGGGTAAAGTTAGAAGAAGATAGCTGTAAATAGTGTTGGTGTTGCACAAGCACAAGTTACAAGCGATGCAATCTATTGTGATTGTGAGTAAACCAAGTAATTGTACATTAAAAATCGATTCTCTTTGTTTAGTTAATAGTTCAAAGTAATTATTAGAATGAAACGAAGCATACGATGTTGCTTTTTGCTATAATAACAGACTATACTTTTACTAGGCAACAAACGTATATAACAATGTCTCAATCTTGTTAATAAATTCATGCATATGCATATGAGATGATTGAGATGTACCTACGTACAACTTAACTGTGATTGATTGATTCAAGTAGATCTAGATTGATACTCAATTGTTACTTATCACCGAGGGTTGTTCTTTCTCCCCTAGATCCTAGAGCTGTAAATCCCCTAGATTCGGGGTTGCATGATTGATGCGAGAGACTGTACATTTATAGGACTGTAAGATGCAATCAGGGATCCGATTCACAGATTTTAGCTCCAAGTGATTAGGGCTTCACGTTTAATTACTTATCGACGGTGAATAGAGAGGATTAGGTCCGCCCGAACGGTTCGATTCCTTCTTAGACAATCCGAGCGATTAGAGACGTTTTGCGGGGATCATTATTGGGAAATTGATGGTAATCGTTTGCAGATTCGAGAGAGTGCTTGTTTATGAAATTGGAACTGAAGTAGGTCGTGTCGTACACGAATTACACGATCGGTGCGAATGTTTCTGTACGCGATCAAAAAGTTGTTTTTTTTGTTAAGAAATTGGTTAGATTCCGATAATGATGATGATACTCTGCAGGGGACAATGATTATAGATGATACATTTTTAACTTTAACTATAATAATCTTTCTCACACAAAGATCCTATTTAGATTAAATCTATGAAGCAATCCGATAAGAAACTTTAACAATAAATATTTTTACATCGAGACCTGATACTAGTGTAACTATAAATAATTCACAAAATTCACATAAAAACACATACAAGCACAATAATAAGCCTATTAGGCTGAGGTGAAAAAAGAAGGGAAAAATACTTCACATGCAAATACATATACATATAAAAAAAATAATTGCAAAGCTTCTTATATTTAGACAAAAATGCCCCTCATACGGAGATTCGCAAAAATTTTCACTATAATGCTCACAGTACAGATGTCAGATTTTTCTAAACAATTCTTCTCGTACCTCCAGAGATAGGATTAATCAAACTTGAGTGTTCAAACTCAAAGAAGTCGACTATATCGATTTTTATATGGCGACTGTGGGAGTTTCAACCTTTTAACGTTGCGGTTGTTCAGCGCACCGTTATGATACCCAGGTGATTTTCAAGGAATTGAACGCAAGAAAAGGGTTATTTTATTTTGCTCGTGTCGATTGCATTCGGAATATCGACTATGATAATGAGAAGCTTTTCATATAAAGTGAATTCCAAATAATCAAAATTTTAACAAAACAAAATTGAGTCCCCAAAACCAAACTCGAGACTCCAAACTCGGAGAAGTCAACTATATCGATAGATTTTTATATGCCGACTGTAGGAGTCTCTCAACCTTTTAACGTTGCGGTTGTTCAGAGCACCAACCCTTTAACGTTGCGGTTGTTCAGCTCACCGTTATGATGCCCAGGCGATTTTCAAGGAATTGAACGCAAGAAAAAGGTTATTTTATTTTGCTCGTGTCGATTGGATTCGGAGTATCGACGATGATAACGAGAAGTCAGTGGCGGCTTTTCATATGAAGTGAATTCCAAAGAATCGAAATTAAAAAAAAAATGAGTCTATAAAACCAAATTCGAATCTCCAAACTCAACAAAAGTCGACTATATCAATAGATTTTTATATGCTGACTGTGGGAGTCTCAACCTTTTAACGTTGCGGTTGTTCAGCGCACCGTTATGATGCTCCGGCGATTTCAAGCAATTTAAAAAACGCAAGAAAATTTTTGTTTTCTTTCGTTCACGTCGATTAAATTCTGGGTATTGACAATGATAACGAGAAGCCAGTGGCGGCTTTTCAAATGAAGTGAATTCCAAAGAATAGAAATTTTCACAAAAAATTTAGTCCCCAAAACCAAACTCGAGTCTCCAAACTCCAACTATATCAATAGATTTTTATATGCCGACTTTGGGAGTCTCAACCTTATAACGTTGCGGTTGTTCAACGCACCGTTATGATGTCCAGGCGATTTTCAAGGAATTGAATGTCAGAAAAAGGTTATTTTCTTCCGTTTGCGTCGATTGGATTCGGAATTTCGACGATGATAACGAGAAGCCAGTGGCAGGTTTTTCATATAAAGTGAGCTCAAAAGAATCGAACTTTTAAGAAAAAAATTGAGTCTATGAAATCAAACTCGAAGAAGTCGACTAACGATAGATTTTTATATTCTGATTATGGTAGTCTCAACCTTTTAACGTTGCGGCTGTTCAACGCACCGTTATGAAGTCCGGGCAATTTTCAAGAAAATTAAAAAACGCAAGAAAAATGTTATTTTCTTTCGTCCACGTCGATTAGATTCGGAGAATCGACGACGATAACAAAAAGCCAGTGGCCGGCTTGCTCCGTTAATTTTTTATACAAATCTGGTCTAATGGTTGTAACGAATTAGAGCGTTAAAACTTCTTTGCGAATATCTTAAATGATTAAAAAGGCGAAAGAGGAATTATTTTCTAAAGGTAAAAATCTCAACGACCTTTTAGCCAAAAAATTATGTGTAACTTCACCCTCCTTGGTTAACATGAATGAAGGAGCAGTTTCTGGAGCGTAACTCGTAGAAATTACGTGGAAGAAACTCGCGCAAGGGGACGCGCGATAATTATGGACAGGATTCGTCTGAAATGACATAATCGGAGGTGTAGCCTCCCTCTGATTCTCAGGACGGCGTGGACGCCAGACGAGAACTTTAACGACAAATGCCTATCTTCAGTATCTAACCATGAACTGTTTTTAATTAAGCTAAAAAACTGAAAATTGATGAAGTTACAATGTGTTACTTACATGTTTCGATTTAATTATCTATTTGCATATTTTGTACAGTGGGAAATATTCTTGTCACTTTGAATATTACATTTTGGGATTGCGATGGTCTGGTCTAGTCTAGTTGACCTTAACTTAAAGTAAGACAATTATAATGTGTAATAATTCTACAATAGGTGCGGTACCTCTATAGAAGAACACGAAGATTATCATTACGTAATTACCCAAGTGAACGAGTGAGTATATAAAATAAATACAAACGAGCATTAATTGAAACTACAGGATGTCTTCGACCTTAGCAGGAAACGAAAGGAAACGCACACCCATTATTAAACTTTTTTGATTCTCAATCAACGTGATATGAATTTCGCACCCGGCACATTATTAATAATTAAAAAAAAGTAAAAGGAAATTGGTGGCGATGATGATGATGACTCCTCCCGGCCTCGCCTTCTATTATACCGTGCGATGCGGATAATTACCGGCCAGTTCCAAGCATGGGGTAATAATAAGATAATCACAGTGCGAGGTAGCAACAATGAACAATTTGATTGTTTTTATACCGTCATCACACACCTTGTGTATTTGTTGTGAGAATATTATATATTATTTTTAGACAAGGTTTTTTTTTCATACTATACGCGAGATGGTAGAATACTTCAATCAACTATTTACTATCAAAAACATTGATCAATCGAGCTTTCAAGGTTGTTTTTTACTATACTAGAAGCACATTATTACCATCTCGCTTAATTTTATAGAAGAACGTTATTGAAAATAATGTCCAAGATAGATTCACCTTAATGGCTTCCTTTTCTCCGCTTTATTACAGGAAACTGAGTACTCACGCCTGGAATGTCTATTGTCTTGTTATGACGGCTAATCCGGAATATAACGGACGGCAACAAGTGTTATTCCGTCACTTAATTAATTGTAACTAGATTACTATTCTAGGAAGAAACGCATTCCGTTCCCAGGTTCGAATTATCTCGACTCCTAAACGAATTCCGGAGCGCTGAACCGAAAACTATTAGCACACAAACAACAAAGGTCACGGGACGTCTTAAGGACGTGCGAGTGGGTTATGTATGTGTAAATGAAGATATACATGTGACAACGTCGCATTGTTGTTGGAATCATAATTGCATCTGAACGCAGCCTTTGTTTCTGTTATATTAAATTATTAAATTTAGTCTCTATCGTCTATCGGCTGTCGTCTGTCACATATACATGATATAATAGATGATGGTGTTGATGTTGTTTTTAATTTTAAGTGATCATATTATATCGTACCGTAGCCGTGAAACAACGATTAGTTTTTACATTCTTCTAATAATAAAGCCTCATAAATACAACGCCCTCAGGTTATGGGCCCAGACTCCTCGCTTGTTCTCTGAATAATTTCAACAATTATTTCATGAACAGGAGCGTAACTGTCACGTTAAATAATTACATAAAAGTAGCTTGTATTGTAGTCATTTTTTGAAGGGTATAATTCTTGCGCCCGTCATTGTCAATTTTTTTTCCATATTTTTATTACTTTGATTATATTTTAGAGGGGTTTTTAGTTCCCCTCTATCGTCATTTTTTTTATCGTTTTATCGTCAATTCAATGTCTTTACAGTTACTGCAGTTTCCGTGGTATTACTTTATTTATTTCAATAATTATTAGGCAACCTTCCACATCTCGCACAGTCGCAGACTTATACGAGTGAACGGGTGTTTAGGATCAACGTAATTTTAAATTTCTTTCCTTTCATAACCAGCCAACATATAGCTTCGTTATAGGTTGCTGAAACTACTTTATTCATTTTATTAATACCTTCTTGAATCTTAAGCATGTTTTTTCCATTAAATTAAATAATTCCTCAAATCTGCATGTGTCTTTACACATTCATTTAAATTATTATGTCAAGATGGACTTTAAAATACCCGTGCAGAAACCGATTCGCTGATGTTACTTTACTATGAACATTCAGTGATTGAGCCGTGATTTTATAGACATTTTTGTGGGGGCAAAATGCCTTTGACGTGCGCTGATTTTCGGTAATTGAAGATTAAATTTCTTTCCTTTTTAACCATCATCTATACAGCTTTGCCATAGTTTGCTAAAACTATTTTATTTATTTCATTAATACCTTTTTGAATATTGAGCATGTGGATTGTTATATTTTTCCATTAAATTAAATAATTGCCTCGGATCTGTACGTGTCTTTACATATTAATTTTCAATATTATGTCAAGTTGTACTTTAAAACACCCGTGCAGAAACCGATTCGCTGCTGTTGCTTTACTACGAACATTTAGTGATTGAGCCGTGATTTTATAGACATTTTTGGTGGGGGCAAAATGCCCTTGACGTTCGCTGATTTTGGGAACTGAGAATTAAATTTATTTCCTTTTTAACCAGCGTCCATACAGCTTTGCCAAAAGTTGCAGAAACTATTTATTTTATTTTATTATTACCTTTTTGAATATTAAGCAAGTGGATTAATACATTTTTCCATTAAATTAAATAATTCCTTGGATTTGAACGTGTCTATATATTCATTTTAATTATTATGTCAAGTTCAACTTTAAAAAGATCCGTGCAGAAACCGATTTGCTGTTGTTGCTTTCCTATGAACATTCAGTGATTGAGCCGTGGTTTTATAGCGTTTCCCTGGGAACTGATTTAGATAAGTTTCTATAAAAATCCCATTGAACTGGCTTGAGCGAGACCGAAAAAACTCTCCCACCGTGTCAAGAGGTGCAGGTGAGAGAGTTGGAAAAAGAAGAAATCCCAGAATTGTTTATACTTTTTTTTTCAAAGCGCATCATGATTTCTAAGGTTAGATCGACCAAATAATACACAATTCTGCTAGTTCTTCATTTAACGGCCTTGAAGATCAAAACAATTCAATAAGTTTTATATTCTACAAGAATAAAAGATGTTGTTGCATTCAGCGGAGCTGAAACTGTCACCGTCTTTGTAATTTCACAGGATCGATTCTGAGCGGAAACCGCAAAACTTCTACACGGGCTGAAAAGGATTTTAGTGAAGAAAGAAGTTATTAGTAGGTTTTTTCTCCAATCAAACCATGAATATTTCAATGAAATATTGCCTAATCATTAATCACAATTAGACAGATTGCGTGCGAACCAAGAACGGTTTCTGATCTGAACGATGAAACCAGTTTCGTCAGGTACATAAATGCGTCGAGGATGAATGAGTCTTTCTCGACTCTCGGTCGGTATTATCCTGGTCGGAATGTCTTTTGTGTGCTGGAAGGTGCTAAACAGCGCAATTACTGATAAAAAAAAGAAACTACATGCAATTTCTATTTCCAATCTCCTATTCAGTCCTATTCAGAGTCTTCCCTGTTATCGTTTTCGGTAGATTTATTAATATTGCTGCTAGATAGCGGACTGAAAGGTACGTGAAGTTGGCCCGAAAAAAAATCGGACTGAGTGGTAAAACGTCATAGCCGACTTTTCAACGTAAGACCACGACGTTTTACTAACAATTATTTTCGTTCTACCACCGTTAGTTTTTTTATGGATTTTTTTGGGCCAATTTTTCAAGCCTGAAAATTTTTTTTTATGTGTTTTAGTGTGTTTTATGAAATTCGGGCCAACTTTCACAAGGACGTAAATACTAGAATGGTCAATTCCAGATGATGGAAAACGTTTTACCATTTTGTCCCAATCCGAGAAAAGGTTTTACGATCACTTAGTTTTGATTTACCACCCCCAGAATCACAGCTCCCGGCCGTTATGTGCTTTTTACCACCACTTAGTTTTCATTTACCAACCCTAGTATCACCGCCCCCGGCCTTTATGGCTTTATGAAATTTGGGCCAACTTCACAAGGACGTCATGTCCAGGGGACCATTTACCATTTTGTACCAACCCGAGAAAAGGGTTTACCACCCACCCCTTAGTTTAGTTTTGTTGTACCACCCCCAGAATTACAGCCGGTATTTTCGCTCTTGTGAAGTTGGCCTTAGAATTCAATAAAGCACATAACGGTCGGGGGGCCGTGATTCCTGGGGTGGTAAATAAAAACTAAGCGGTAATAAAACCTTTTTTTTTTGGGTTAATACAAAATGGTAAAATGTTTTCAATCACCTGGAAATTACCCTCCTCATATTTACGCCCTTGTGAAGTTGGCCCGCATTTTTTCATAAAGCACATAACGACCCGAGGCCGCGATTCTGCGTGGATGGTAAATCAAAACTAAGGGGTGGTAAAATATTTTGTCGGGTTGGTACAATGTGTTTGACCTCCGTCACCCGGCTGGAGTTTATTTTTCGGGCTTGTGAAGTACTTGGAGATCGGACCAATAAAATACAATCCATAAAAAAAATTAAAGGTGGAAAGTAATTGGTGGTAAGACGTGGTCCTACGCTGGACCATCGATTATGACGTTTTTCCATCCAGCCTGATTTTTTTTCGGGCCAACTTCACCTACCTCGAATACGTATTAAATATTCTATAGGTACCTATATTTAACTTTGGAACTAAGAACTAAGGTTAGGAACATCGAACAATCGTTCTTCTTGTTTGTGCAACTTATGGTCTGTTAGATTCTGTAATTCAGCCGTATGGAACATTCGTCAGTTACTGTAGACAGTTGAATCGGGCCGGTCGAATACCGATCATGACCTAATTTACTGGACTGGTCGGTGATATAAATGACAGTGTTCTATGTACACATTTCTACAATCCCTCATAGCCATTAAACTGATACCGTCCGCGCATAGCAGTCAGTATGGTTTGGGATGTTACTGAAGTAAGATAAGCTGGAGAGTTGGGAAGCTAGTAGTAGTGATGAGAAGAGTTGTTTGGGGTGTTTAGACAGGTAAAGTGGCATCGGAGTGAAGGGAAAAGACGAGAGTGGCTAAAGAAGAAGAAGAAGAATCCAGAAAGTGGTTTTCCTTTTTGTGGTTATTGTTATTATTGTAAATAAGAGACTAAAAAGTTTTTAAGAGTAATAATTATAATTTCAGCATGATGGAACTCCGCTTTATGATGTAATTTTCTAGACAGTTTTTTGATATGACAGTCCTATTTGACATTTCTAAAATCTCTCTTAGCAATGGAAGTGGCGCCAAAGTACGCGCATGGCAGTCAGTAATGATTGTTTTTTCTTGTTACTTTTGAATCAAACTTTGATAATAAAATTGAAAGGCTGTGCGGAGAAACGTCTAGAAACTGAAGTTGAGGAAAATTGTTTCAAAAATAGGAGTACTTTTAATTTTTTGAATTATCAGCTCTGATAAATTTTAGGGTTCGAAACAGGTTTGGACGTTTTTATGAAATCTCGAGCTATACGATGTTTTAAAAACTGGCGCACAAAACATACTTGAGTGACTGATCTTGCATCAATCTCAAAAATTGTAAAAAAAATTTTTTTTTTAATTTTTAAATATTTTTATTCCAGTTTGAAAACGCGAATAAATATTAGTAATATAAAGGCGACATTTTAATAGTTATTCATAAAAATGTTTTACAACAAACGTCAATTATTTTAAAACGTTTCTTCACTAGTTTTTGAAAAAATTATACGCCTCCGGGGCTGCTCGTAATTTTCGTTTTTATGCCACTTTTTTTTAAGATCGCTGAGGCGCATCCGGACATGGGAAATGAAGCGATCCATGTGCGGTAAGTTTGGTTTGTCGCTTAGAGATTTTTCAAAAAAGTGAAAAAAATCCCACCAATCTCTTTTTTCCCCTATTATTTATTTTCCCTATTAATTCAGATATTTTCGTTTCGAGTCTTTTTTCGCTGGGAAAGTGCACAAGGGTGGGTAGGCCATTAAACAATAATAAGAGAAGTCGTTGTTTTGAGTGGTAGTTTTTAGCATATATCTAATACTTCTATATTGCTAGCGCCCGTAAGTGGAAATGTCACAGACTGAGCGAGGCAACAAACGACTACTTCTATTTCTTTTTAGAGTACTCGACCGTTGTGCGCAGGCGTCACTGTCTGGTCGGTCGAATCAGTGAAATCTGATGCGTGCTTGTAGGCGTGTTCAATTCTCGGACATGCGCGTAGGACTCAAAGTACTTACGAGAAAGATAAACGCATAATATATGTCTGCACCGTGATGATTTCGTCTATCTCCAGACCCCTACTAGCAATATAGTAGTATTAGATATATGGTTTTTAGTGCCGATTTTTTGACTAGCTTGTCAACTTTAACCTCTTTACGCCATAGTCCAGTAAATAAGCAGATAAGCTCGGAAATCGTATATCGGAGGTTTTCGGCGTAACTGACCACAAATCCGAGGAACAAAAGCAAGTGAGGGTGATTCCAACCCCCAAAACCTCCCCAAGAAGTGGTGGTGTTATAAAAAAAACTAATAATGTGGTCTCTGATTGTCAACTAGATGAAATTCTTCAGCTTACATAATATCAATTAGCTATCGAAAAAGGAAAATGTGGAAATTTTTATCGGAATTTTTTCGCACATCGCATTTGTTGTTTAATTTTTTTTATTGAAATATTTGTTTCACTGCCACTTCATGGGGGTGGTCTTGACTTTCGAGAGGCTGGAACCACCATCACCCTCGCTTGCTTTTGGACTTCGGATTCGTATAATTGGCGACCCAGAAACCCGCCTAGAGACGATTTCAGAGGTGAAATTTTGAGTTTTCATAACTTTTTATCACGGTTACCATTTGGGGTGCTTTGGGAGGGAGGAAATTACCCGAATTTTCTCATTTTTCGAGGTAATGGAGGGATTAATGGAGAGGAATATTCCTGAAAGTCTAAAGTATCCAGGAAAAGTCTAAAAAACGTAGGTAAATGTTTGGTAAATTCTATTTTTACATAGGAATTTGAAAATTTCTCAATGGATGTAATGGAACATGACAATTCTGGCACTGAAACCGGTTTCAACACGCCACTATCCGTTCCGAGAAATTGTCAAAACTGTATTTCTTTACTTTGAAAAATTTTTCTCACCGTTTCGTCAGCTTAGATCACTCAAAAAAATTCGACCCACTTTGAAGACGTCGATTTTTTTTTTAATATTGTCGTTATAAAACGCTCAAACAAAAAGTTATATCAAATTTATATTTACCCTCATTTAGACATCTAACAACTGGCATATATGTTATAATTGTAAATTTTTTGGCACCCTCCAAAAACTGCCCAATACGATTTCTATACTCGAAAAATTGACAAAAACACTGTGAGATCACGAAAAAAAATAGTTGGATAAACAAAAAAATCCTTAAAAAAATATTGTTGCAAAAAAAAAACTAAAAACCTCCCCGACCGCGGTTATCACTTTTGTTCTTCTGATACCCGTACATTGTTGAATTCTAAAAAATTGAAAAAAAAAGAATTCTAGAGAAGAAGGAATCGATAAGTGGAGTTTTTCCCCGACAGATACTCCTAGCCTGATCAGTAATAAATACGCAATAAAACCACAAGTAATTTTTTTTTTATTCTCACGAAAGAAAACTGTCGTCCACAATATTTACACATTTGGCTAGATGATCAAGAAGAGTGAAGAGCTATTAAAAGTTTTTTTCAAACCGCAGTAATAATTACTTTTTCTTTTACAAAGAAAATAAAATAATAGAAACGTTCTAGTCTGATTCTCCGGTGACAATGAAATATTTCGTTCCGACTTGAAAGTGGTTTTTGTAAAAGGTTCGGACAGCGTAGTCGCGGTGGCCCGTGAAAGCTTCCACTTTATAATTTTTATAATTAATGCAAATTTGTTTTTTATTTATTTCAATAAACAGGGAAAATGTATAATTTATACATCGTACCTCTACAACATCATAACTCTCATTTTTATTAAACTACGTAACTAGAAACTTACGGTCAGCAGGCAGCGAGTCGGTCAGTGGCTCTACTACCTACCTGTACTTGACATTCCAGATAATAAAAAATTCAAACTCCATAGCTTACCTGTAACAATAAAAAAATTAATTAAAATATAAACATAAAAAATACAAAAAATATATTTACATAAAAGTCCAGGTTTTTAAAGCGGGATATATAAATATAGTACAATCAGGCGTTAGTATTTTTTAGTTTTGGTAAGTCTAATTTTAGCCTAGCCTTCGTAATATTCGGTGATTTGCAAGGTAAATGGGGATTCCCCTAGAGTAGAGGGAGTGAGAGGGCCATACGTCTCTTCTTTCTACATTTTTCTCACGAAACATTTGAGAACAAGTTTGGCGAGTCCAGATAATAAGCGGAAAGCGCATACGATTGTCTGAAGGTTTGAAAGTGAGCAAAACTTCCAAAACTGGTGAAAGACGCTTCTAGAAAGTCGGAAGAAGTTTGGTGTGTGTTCTTCTCAATAGTTCTTAAGACATGGTTCCTGGGAGGTTGTTGTATCTCTTTGAAAACCTCTGCCATGGTCCACGACTGCTATTTGATTTTTCCTTCAATCACCAAGTGGAGAATTTCATAACGTTCCCCCGACATGATGTGGCGCAGGTTTTGAAGTTTCCTCAGCAAACATCTCGATCGTATGTCTATTCTTACCTCAGTGGTTGCTTCGAAGGTGTAGCTCTTGGTAGCCGAGCCTTGAGCCTAAGAATGAGGTTACCATTTTGTATTTAAGTACGTCTAATATTAGCCTAGCTTTCGGAATCTTTGGAAGGGAAGATAAATGTTCCCCTGCAGTAGAGCAAGTGAGAGGGTCACGACGTCTCTTCGCTCTACATGTTTTTTTTCACAAAGCACTTGAGAAGAGTTTTGTAAAGCCCAGATAGTAAGCGAGAAGAGAAACAGCTAACGCCCCCTTCCCCCCAAGAAGTGTTTGAACGAAACCCATGATCGGATATGATTGTCTAGAGGAGATCTGGAAATGAGCAAAAATTTGGTGAAAGACGCCGCTTCTAGGAAGTTCGAAGAAGCTTTGTGTAGTCTTCTTCCTAATTTAATTGTTGCTAAGACAACGTTTTTTTGAGAGGTTGTATTTCTATGAAAACCTCTGTCATGAATTTTGTCTACGACTTCTGTTCGATTTTTCCTTCAACCACCAAGTGAAGAATTTCATAACGTTCTCCCGGCATTCATCCGGCCCAGGTTTTCTCTCATTTATTAAAGGAGATCACAAGGAGCTTCTTACTTTTTCTGCATTGTTCTCTCGTTCTGTCTAGGAAACGTGTTAATTCTTTTCACATTGGCTGCTTCGGAACAGCTCTAGGTAGCTGAACCTTGAGCCCAAGACTAAGGTTATGATTTGCCAGAAGTACTCTCATATTATTGAGGGTGCGGATTTTACGAATTCGGTGTAACTACAAAAGGTTCAAGGACTCGGAAGACACGGTCGATCAATACATCCACGTCACCGTCGACTAATTTACCCAATTTTTTGGACACCCAAGCTTTGGATAGCCAAAATCGTTTCGGAGAGCCCTTAGAACTGCAACTTCGTATCTGATCTAACATCTTCAAAACCTGGTAAAAGTTTTCCAAGACCACTTCCTAAGGGAATCATTAACATAAGTCTTTGTTGGTTGAGCTGCTGTTTGGAGTAGCGGACGAGATAATGAAAGGTAACAGTGACTATGAGAAGCAAGTAATGATGAGCAAAATCGGTTTTGCTCTAGCAGTTCTGGTCTCGCTTTTGCAGAAAAACAAAGACCTGCCCGCAGTGGCAAGACCAAGACCAAAATCATGTGTGCGAGACTTGACCAAGAACAAGACTTAATCAAATTAATGAAGCTTGTACTTGAATTTGAAGCATAATACCGCAGGAGTCTTCTCCCCTTTCAGAGGAGACCAATACTTGTCAGCTAAGACCAAGGCCAAGACCAAGTCTAATGATGTAAGAGGAAGGCCAAGAACTCGGTTATGATGGAAGAGATGAGCGGGAGGGAAGATTTAGAAGAGGGGAGATTCGGCCGGAATTCGATTCCAAAGATTGATCGTTGCAATAACAGACTGCAAGTTATTGGATTACAAATTCCAAACTTCAAAAATAGTACAAACAGGTACAGGTAGAGGTGGTAATAAACGGCGACGCTGCCCGCGATAAAAATTGAGTTTCACCAACAGGTTTTAGCGTGTCATTATTAGAGGTAAGTGTATCGAAACGTAGACGAATAAGCCTTTTGGCAAGCCAACAGACAGGCGAACTGTGCCCCGTACCTACACCTATTATTGTAATTATATGGTGAAACAGATAATTCGATATTACTGTTAGTTGGACGAGTAGGTGTTCATTCTTGTGAGGTTTGTATTATATGCTACGGACGGAACCTGTTTGCGTTCTACTTTCAAAGACGGTCTTCGTTCGGTCGTCCATGTTTATGCAGATCTCTTGGCTATTTTATTTATGCAACATGAGACCTCTTATTGTTGCTCTTTCTCTTGTTACATGACTGACTCATATTTATTTAATTTCGTTAAACAGCTACTGCATAAACGCAAATTTAGGTAATAGACGAAAATATCTTCAGCAATTTTAAGAAGAAGAATATCACCTGTCATCGTCATCGTTTTCCCTCTTCTCGCCTATTGTGATAGGATGTTGAAAAGTTGGGGGGTGTTGGGGAGAATGTAAATTCACTGAAGAAACTGATGGAAGAAGAAAGACCAGAAGAAATAAGCGAACCATTGAAGAAAGCCCAAATATGACGAGTCTAGACGAGTGTTAAAGCTGACTGAAGCAGCCAAAATATGACCTGAAGCGGCTTGTTAATGTCACCGAAGTTGGACATGCGTATGAGATTGCGTTTTTGAAAGTTCAACAGAACAAGACTCTTCACACCCCCACCCCAAAAAATTATCTCAGCATCATGCGAAAGAGGGAAACTCATAGACTTCAGTTGAACGGTAATTAGTTGTTTCTCAATAAAGTACCACAAGGCAGTGAGGCGAAGAGCTTGAAAATTGAACTACCAACGCCAGTATTAGTGTATTATTAGTATAGGTTTAAAGAATCTATTGAAGATAACAGCGTCTGATCTCGGAAATAGAAAAACTCCGGAAGTTGATATTAATCTATCGATTATTAACGGTTTAATTGGCCGAGTTATTAGTCAGCTATTTGTTGCAGTATTCCAGACAATTAGGTAATTGCGTCCAAAAACAACTATAGCGTAGATAATTTATTCCAAAACGTAGTGTCAGGCGAGAACCACAAAATTGGAAGTTTATTAATTCGCGAAGAAAAATGAGAGGTGCTACGATAGCAAGATTAGTTACTCAGCCCACCACCTACTTTGTTCCCTGCCATGACCGTCCACCGGCTTCCGTTTTGCTGCCTTCGCGTCCAAGCCATTTCCCAATCAGCGAAGGGTTACGTCATGTAGCCCGGAAGTTATTTCCTAAAATAGTGGCGTGACCTGTAAATACACTCTGGTATATGACCTGCGCTCTAAAATCACCCCTTCCAGCTATCCAAGGTCTGTGAATCTACACACGATATTTTTGATAAAAATGTCGTTAAGAGTTTTAACTTGAGAAATTAATTCTTTTTACCTTTTAATAACGCCAGATATTCGCAGTAAATGCGGTCCAGCCTGACGCTCATTGTACATGTTCAGATATTGAAGAAACTGATTGAAGAAAACCGGAGTGGAAGGCATTACTTTGGAGGAGAAACTGGATTGGTACCAGAACTGAGCCCTGAGGCCCTTTTGATCAAAAAGGCGCCGGAAGAGTGATCGTGCGTAATTCCAGCCACCTTCAAGGGGCTCAGGTTGACTTGCTTTATGAGAAATCAATTAAGTACTCGTGACAGCAAGTTTTTTGTTTGGGATTGATTTCATTGAGACTTTGAAACGTTTGTAATTACAAGGTGAGCAGTTTAATTAAATATTCAACAACGATACGGACGCGCCTTAAATCATAGGTACATCGTAGTAGAAGAGTCATATAAAGGCTATTAAAAAAAAGATATGATCGTGATCTATCTGAAACCGATAGATAAATCAAACTATACCAGCTCATAGAATTCGCAATTAAGCTGTAATAATAACCGCGTTACAGGCGTAATAGTTTTCCTATTATGCACACCTCCCGTATTACAAAATCGTTACTAGCATCATAAATAACAGGCGTAATTAATCAATAAATTACACCTCAAACATACCACAAACCCTAGCACCAGCATCATAGGTAGATATATTGTAAATTGTAAATTCTCCCGGCAACGGTGCACCTTAACTTCAATACCTATTTGTTTGTTGCCGGAAAAGCAGCCGCAGCAGGAAGAGGAGAGAGACAACATGACATCTCAATGAATGAAAATGATTTAATTGCAAATTTCCCCCACTGGATGGAAATTTAATTAAAGCATACAAATTTCATCAGATCTAGCCGTGGGAGCGAAGTTAGAATTAGATCTTCTTCTATTGTTCATCCCCTTTTCTTTAAATTATTAATCCGGTCGGGTCCCGGTTGATTATTTATTAAACCACGCACGGTTGGCTTATTGGCAGGTTCAAATAAGAGGGTAGGGTAGGGAGCTACCGGAATTGTTTGTGCATATACAGTGCTTCCCAAAAGTAACGGATAAATTCGATAAAACGGAGAGGGCTGTTTTTTTGAAAAAATAAAAAAACAGGTCGATTTTGTTTTTGAGTTGTTCAACTTTTGACATAATATTTGGGTATACAGGGTGATGCGCGAAAAAGTGGTGACGTCATCGGCATTTTTTTAAATGGCAACCCTTATTTTTTATTCCATTTTTTGATACTTAATTTAATTGCCAGTATGGTAATGTAATCAATTTGTAACCTTAAATAAGGAAATTTCTGAGAAACAGCTTGTGAGTCGAAATTGTGCACTTTTTACTGATGTGAAAATCGGAACATTAACGATAAAAATAAAAAAATATCAAATAAAAATTACTGTTTCCATGGTAATTTTATAAGATCTGTCTATTAAATTAAGTCTATCAAATTGAATCTGTTAAATTAAATTAAATTAAATCTATTAAATCTGTCGAAATTAAGTTATTTTCTCCGAAATTTCCTTTATAAACGTTACAAAATGATTACATTACCGTATTGGCAATTGGATGAAGTATCAAAAAATTTAATAAAAAATAAGAGTTGCCATTTAAAAAAATGCCGATGACGTCACCACTTTTTCGTGCATCACCCTGTATACCCAAATATTATGTCAAAAGTTGAACAACTCAAAAACAAAATCGACCTGTTTTTTTATTTTTTCAAAAAAACAGCCCTCTCCGTTTTATCGAATTTATCCGTTACTTTTGGGAAGCACTGTATAATTGTTTTAGAGGTAGGTACATAAAGCTAAATTAGTACATGCCTATCAAAGTGTAATCAAAGTTTCTTAGCACACACGTGAGTAATAATAAGAAGACCATGACATGAAACTAAAACTATCCTACCTTCTACCACGCTAGTAAAACATTCATAAACAAACAACAAATTCATAAAAACAGTAAGAAGATAATATAATTAAGTAAATTAAGAACACAACTAGTGAATATGATCAAAATCTGCAAACTTTCTTCTTGTTTAAAACCGTTCAACACTTCTTCTAAACTTTATTATAAATAAGTCACCTCGGTTGTGAAGTTTGTATGAGTACCACTATCAATAAGAACCCTTAATGGTCAGTGTTCCGTCATAATTGCATCTTTCCTTACGGAATTTATCCTTTACTTGCATGACCCTTGCTGGCCATCCCTATAAAATAACATCGAGACTGCATAGTATGAGCAGTCCCAGCACCCTTCATCAGTTGCTGTGGATTTCGTCGCGACTCCCGCATTAAAATACGTCGTCATTATCGCGTCCTACTAAAAAGGCCAATCGCAATTCGTGGCTGTGGTACAAGCAGCCCCCCTTCGCAAAAAAACGCATTAATTTGAAGACTTCCGCATCTCCCGCACGGGTCACAGTGGTTCACCCAGTGGTACGAAAGTAAACAGTGAGTAGACAATCATTAAAGCCATAATAATCCTGTCTATTATCTCCCGGTTCTCCAGGTGTATCCTGTACCCTGGTCCTTCGTCCAGATTTCGAACAAGCTTTCGGTCTTACAAGCCGACCTCAAAAAAAAACTTTCAATCTTAGCGCATTTTGACATTTAAGAGCTGTTCCCTGCCACAACTGTCATTTTTTGCGCGAAGTATAAGCAAGTCTAAGAGATGAGTCTGAAATTCGATGACCCCAAAAGTTGAAGTAATAAATCGACCAAGACTGAAGAGGGCGTCAAAAATAATTAATTATGCTAATTTTATGAATTTCCACATTTTGATATTCAACAAATGTCACCTGTCACACTTGTAAATTTTCGAAATCTTTAAAAAGTGCCCAACGACGAAACTCAAAAAAAAAAAAAAACAACGGGATATCATGGAAAATACACTAATACGGAGAAATTGAAAAACACTATATAAAAAAAAACTGTCACCTGTTGTTTTGTCAATAAAAAAAACAGCTGTCAATATTTTTTTGGTACCTATATATGCTGAAAAATGGCTAACAAGATGAGTCTAAGAGACGATTATTTCAAAAAATTATGAAATAAATTAAGGAAAAAACTTCAAAAATAACTTATGCCCCTTTTATACTTTTAAGTACATTTTGACATTTACCAGCTGTCATCTGTCAGAGCTGTTCACCTTATCCTGGGCCACAAGAAGCGACTAAGCGACGATTTCTAAAAGACGAAAATTACACTAACATGCGGTCATAAAAAAAGCTCCAAAAAAAGTATGCTAACTTTCTATCTTACCGCATTTTGACATTTAGGAGTCAGTTGTTACCTGTCACAACTGTCAATTTTTGCGCGAAGTATAAGCAATCCTAACAAGATGAGTCCAAAAGACGATGACTCAAGAAGATCATGAAATAAATCGACTAAAGAAAGCTTAAAAAATAACCTCTAATGCTAATTTTATAAATGTCGACATTTTGTTTTCACATTCATGAGCTGTCACTTGTCACACCTACCGATTTTGCGCAATCTTTAAAAAGCGCCTAAGGACGAAAACCGACAAAAAAGAACATCCGGAGATAATGGAAAATACACCAAAAGGTGGAAATAAAAAAAAAAGTTCAAAAAACTGTCACCTGTTACAGCTGTAGATATTTTTTTCGCATAAATGCTGAAAAAAGGCTAAAAAGATGTCTAAAAGATGATTATTTCAAAAGATAATGAAATAAATGAACAAAAACTGTCAAAAAATAATTTAATGTCACTTTGGTTACTTTTCAACATTATGACATTTAACAGCTGTCACCTGTCAGAACTGTCAACTTAATCGTTGGTCACAAAAACTACCCAAAAGACGATTTCTAAAAGAAGAAAAGATCACGAAAAACACACCAACACGCGATCATAAAAAAACTCCAAAAAAACGTATATGCTAACTTTCCATCTTACCGCATTTTGACATATAGGAGTCAGTTGTTTCCTGTCACAACTGTCATTTTTTGCGCGAAATATAAGCAATCCTAACCTCGTAGGGAAACAAATTTCCCAACCAAAGCGAGAAGAATATAGCTGGCTAAATGCACAAGTGTGCGAAGGCCATTAAAGAAACGAAGAAGAAGAAGACTTACAATATGAGTCCGAGAGACGAAGACTCAAAAAGATTATTATGAAATAAATCGAACATAGAAAGCTTCAAAAAATAACCACTTATGCTTAATTTTATAAATTTCCACATTTTGACATTCAACAGCTGTCACCTGTCACATATCTATCAATTTTGCGCAATTTAAAAAAAATGCTTGACGACGAAAATCGACGGAAAAAATATCGGGAGATAACGGAAAATACACTAATACGCGGAGATAAAAAAAAATAAAAAAAAACTGACACCTGTTACAATTGTAGATTTTTTCCGTAACTATACATGCTGAAGAAATGCTTTCAAGATGACAAGAGTCCAAAAGACGATGATTTCAAAAGACAATGAAATAAGTGAACAAAAAAAACGTCAAAATATAACTTCCATTCCTATAGTCTACTACATTTTGACATTTAACAGCTGTCATCTGTCAAAAAGGTTGACTTTATCGTGGGGCACAAAAAGTGCCGAATAGATGATTTGTAAAAGTGACAAAACCCATAAAAAATCGTCAAAGCTCTATAGAAACTATCCCGATGGTTTAAGACTACGATTAATTGTTCCATAAGAAATTAATTTTTGAGAAATGTAGTTTTTTCAAAACATTACCATACTTTTTCTCAATTCTCAAAAAAAAAAACTATAAATTTGATTAAAAGCTCGTTAACTTCACCTTTCGTTCAAAGAACTCTAACCAATACAATCCTGGTAGATAATTTTCAAACCTGTCATCAGGATTAACAGTAAATTTTTTCCCTCCTTTGATGAGATATACCTACCAACAAGAAGATTACCCAGTGAAACAATAATAATAATATAAAAATAATAAAACTTGTTTGGTACTCGAGGACGTTACCCGCCTTAATTCATGCTCACCTGGGCGTATTATTGGAGTTTCTGCTTTAGTTAGCTCACGAACCGCAGAAATTTAATATTGTTTATCCGGCTTGCAAGGACCAGAAGTTCGCTTTTGTCGCCCGGTTGTAGCTTCTATGTTTCGTGTTTCTCATTACCCACTGCAGACAGGGAGAATAAAGTTTTACAACGTTTCAGGTTATCGCCGATTATACTGGCACTGACCAGTATAATTTCTCACGATAATTGAATCATCGTCAAAGAAAAACAACGAAAACAGCACAAGAATATTCAATAGCTAGACGATTGCATTGCGCCCATTGTATGCAGAGACCGACATTCCTGTATAATAATGTGGGTCGCGGACCTCCAACCCCTCGATTATTATTGTACCATGGTTATTACCCATTGTGGCCTTACCTTCGGGAATTATCGATATTACAAGCCCGAGTATAAAACCACATCCTCCACTGCTCACGTTTCAAATTGCAACAATAAACAATGCTCTTCGCTTTGTAATAACAATATAACAATGGCCGGGCTTTAATTACGCCCATCTAGAAAACTCATCTCTACTCTAGGAAATCGAGTATGGAATTGATTTTCTTTACGTTTGATCGGTTTTACACGGTTAATGGGCAGGTAGGTATGAAGAGTTCGATAGAATATGCGCATAGTGATACTATCCCTCTGTATCAACCATTTATTTTATATTGATGAGTTCTGGTGGCTTCATCTTGCTGGTGCTGAAACCAAATAATTTTGATTTTTCCTGGGGGGAAATATATTCGAATTTCTGAAGTTTCATTGGAGTCCAGACAGATCTGGAGAACTCGAGTTTTCTAGAATACCTCGTCCCGTTGTGCGCAAGCGACACGAGTCAGTTGGTCGAATCTGATGGCTTGAAGGGTGTCCATTTCTCGGACATGCGCGTAGGACTCGAGGTACATTTGACGAGATAACGATAGAAAGATATGTCTGCACCGTCGTATTTCCCTCCATCTCCAGATCCCCACTACCAATATCGAGCTGAAGATTAATTATTTTGACATGTAATATTTGACAGATAACGTGAACGTGACCCAATAATTCTTCTCTTTATATTTCGAAACAAAACCATGTTTGTTGAAACGAGTATAAATAAATAATGATTGATGAGCAGACGAGTCTGTTTAGAAATTTAACGTCAGGTGTCTAATTGATGGAAAGAGTAACTCTCGGTAATTTTTATTATTTATTGTTTTATTATTCATCTCGATTGATATGGTCTAAATCTTTGCGCTTATTCCGTAACCCGTGTGAATATTTATTTTATTATTACCTTCAATTAATGATTTACCGCAAGTTTCACTTCTTCTAACAATCGTTACACTTAACGATTTCGCGTTAGAAAGTGATAATTTAATTATTATTTCAAGATGTTATGAAAAATTACAAACCAAGATCGGCATAATTTTATCTTTACACTCTTTAAACTCTCTTGACACGTTTAAATTGCAATTATTTACGTTTTTCTAACCATATTGTATAGTTCGAATTTAAAATAAAAATGAACATGCGCAGTTGACAATAGGGTACCTGTATTACCGACACTAACGAAGCGTCAGTGTCGGTAATGCAGGTTTCCTAGTTGAGACACTTTATCTCTTTCAGGACGCGTTGAACATTTCACAACGCTACAAAAATGAGTCATTTTCGATAGATTGGACCACGATTCAACAGCTTACACTTTGAAAACACTCGTTGGGATTTACAAACGACAAGATCCAGTCAAACGTCAAATAGAAATTGTTTGGTTAGATATAGAAGTATGTCCAGGGGGTCCTTGATGTATTCGTTAGTATTATTTGTCCGGTGACGGTGACTTTGAAGAGTTCTCTACCATTTTTGCTTCTTTATGCGGACTTACCGTTTCTCGATGCTGGTTCGTTATAGGGAAAGTTGACTGAAGATGTAAAAATGAAGTGTCCAAAAATGCCGATCTAATAATTTTTAGCCCGTCAAGTATGCTACGACGGTGTACGAGTAAATCAACTCGTTGAAAAAAAGCACAAGCGACAAGCTCGCCTGATTAAATAAATCACATGGAATTAATTAATTAAAAACCTGCAGCATCATATCTTTTAATAATCTATCGCCTTTCAAATCGATAATGGCATTTTAATTAAACAACCTCATTCAAATGTCACTAAAAACAAACACACTCCGGTCGTAATTGACGGATAATCGGGCCCGACTTTCTCCCCAGATGGCGCTCCTAAAATCAGGCGAATATCGTCGTGGATGCAAATGGACATGATCGAGATCTAGTTGTAAAAATTACTTATAGACACTTTCTATATAATATTCTGGTTTTATTGAAGTGGTCGTTTAAAAAGAAGAACGCTTGATGGATGTGAAAGTGAGCCTGATTGCTTCTGCCGCTGAGATTTAATGCTGGAGATTACACAACGAGAACAATAGATTCCGTGAAAGTAAGAAATAAACGCGCAGTCTATTTTTTTTTTAAACTACGACGACTAATAAATCATTATTTAGATAATCACGATTTGCTGTACGAGTACGATACTCGTATACCTAATAACGTGCATTGGGGTCAATGTAAAAATATACAGTTTCTCATATTTACCTACAAGCAGCTTTTTATAACCATCAAATTATAATAATTGTCATTCTACTTCTTCTTTCTTATATTATTTTATTATTTCATCTGTCATTAAACAATGAAATGTAACGTAAAACAATGAATCCCGAACATCTGTTTTTTTTTTTGCAACTTTGGGGGTTGGTAGTATTCGATGGGATCAGAAATCTCCATGGGCATAAGCCCCCAAAAACTCGTGTTCTCCAGATCTAAAATTTGATTTTTAAATTAATTTAATTATTCAATTTTTTCAACACTGATAAATTATTAATCAGTCTGCAAAAAACGCAAAAATCCATGAATTTTGGGGTCGAATTGTCTCCACGACGGGCAGGGATATTGCAACGGCGTTTTTCTATAATAAAATGATCTCGAAAATGATATTTGCATATTTTGAAAAATAAGACACAGGGTAATTTACAAAAAGAAATATACAAAAATTGGCAATAAAATAGCACCCTCTTGAAACTTGGCTCATTGAAGCACAAACGTTCAGCTGTACAACCCTTCTGCTAGGCTTGATACGAAAAACTTGAATTAAATTATAATTTGTGGTTTTTGACCAGTAACATTGCCCTTAAGAATGGCGTTTAATTTTTGATTGTCTTGTATTATTGTTCTTTATAGTAATTTATCCGTGTGAAAACCATGAACGCCAGGATGGTAGTTAGTTTATGACAGGTTGGAGAAGGGCGCTGGGCGCTGTACTGATGCCAATTTTTAGGGAGCCTGCATTACCGACACTGACGCTTAATAAAGTGTCGGTAATACAGGTACCCTAGCCAATTTATCCTTTCACAATAACCCTCTCATGCATATTAATAGTGAATTCTCCTCGGTGGTGGGGTGGTGGTACTTATTCTTCTTCTTATATTGTAATACTGTAATGGCTTGAGCACCCTTGTCCATATAGCCAGCTTCCAGTAATTAATTTTCTGTTAACTGACTTTGACATATTGGTGATTTGATTCATTATTTTTGGTACAATGAATATTCCTTGATAATTTCAAGTTGCAGCTTGACAAGTATGACTTTTCTGTATCAGAATACACGTAAGGCCTTTAGATAGGGGGAGTCCGAATTGAAGAGCTCTGCTCTGGAAGAAGCGAACTATTTACTCCGACCGAAGGAAGTCTCCTCTGCAATCAGTCGCTGCGGCTGGATACTTCGCTCCAACTGCTCCCGCCGATTTGAATTCGAACAATTAAATTTTGATTCTTCTTCTTGTTAAATGAAACCGCACCAACATATTATCATTCATCAAATTAATTATTTTTAGGCGATGCGAGAAAAATTTGACATTGTATCTATTATAATGGCTTGTGGTGGCGTTTTAAAATAAACCGTTTTTGTTCCCGAAGATAAAACACCTAATCAATCATCCTCGTGACACGGCTAACTGGAAAATCTATTACAGTGCCAGTGCCAGTGCCGGCTGATGCTGGTGTTGTTACCTTTACGTTTTAACATCTATTGTTCTTTCTATTCCGACGCGCATAACCTTCTTCCTGGCCATTCAAGCAATCTCCCAATGACATTCCGAACACGTTAACCGCGTTAACACCAACAATAAGGCAAGCTAATGTCCGTCATTGTTGCAGGCAATTAATTGTCGTTAACATCTGTAATTGCGTTTAATTGCACATTAGGTAATGCCGGTAACCTCTAGACCCAAATCGCGGATTTATTATTGTGGTGAGCCAGTTCGTTTGGAAAGTCTGGCAATAGCGCGCCCGCGAGCAGGTAGACGAACTTGGGAACATGTCCTGGTTGTTGAAAGATCAAAGAACGTTTAGAAACTCTTCTTGTGTTCAGTATCAGGAAACGGCCGCTGTTGTATTTATTTAATTTTCAAAGTAAATAAGAGACGAATATTTTCACGTCAAAATATTGAAAAAGTCTGCCTAATTTTATATTTATAGTCATTTTTATTTAGAATGAAGAACTTCCTCACACTTTTTTTCAATTCTCATTATTACCTACTCTTCCGTCAAATCGCGGATTAGGCCAGAAAGTGTCATATAGGACACAATTTATAATCATGCGCAATTACGTGATTATAGGTGTCTTTAGGGAGCATTTATTTTGAGAAATTTGAGACTTCAAACGTCAAACCAAGACTAGGAACTGGAGTGATTTTTTTTTATCAAAACGTTTTTTAACCGAGGAGCATTTTTGTTTATTCAGAATAAAGTAAGCTATTATCTGATGCTACAGCAAAAGTGTCGGTAATACAGGTATCCTATAAACTAAATTCCTTAAAGAGCCCTCTAGAGTGAAATTATTAAAACATCATAGTCACGAATTTGTTTGATTCACACTTTAAACTGAAGTAAAGTTATTCTCATCTGACACCTCAGTATTAACGTCCAGGCAGAGAAGTTTATACTATGACTAGATGACGAATTTCCTACTCTTTACGGACGCATGATAAAATTGAAGCTTGTACCTTTAGTGACGGCCATTTTCTACGAGGGCAAATTCCTCTGGAAAATACGCTGTTCATCATATATCTAATACTCCTATATTGCTAGTATGGGTCTGGAGAGGGACGAAAACATTACGACGCAGACATATATGCGTCTATCTCTTTTCGTAACTACTAAGAGACCTGAGAATTGAACAAGCGCGCTTCAGATTTCACTGATTCGACCAGCAGACTCGTGACACTTGCGCACAACGAATCGAGTAGTCTAAAATGAGATAAAAGTAGTCATTTGGTGTCTCACTTAGTTCGCGACACTTCCTTTTAGTTACATCTTACGTCATTCTTACGTATCTTTTATAGTTACATGAAAAATTGTAGGGGTCGTCTATTTTTAACCCTATTTGTGCAACTGCTAGCAGCAGATGAATTTGGTATTTTTAAACAGGCATGGAATGCATTTAATGTCATTTATTGGGACTCTATATTTTTGCCCTCACACAAAATGGCGGCCGCTCGACCTCGAGTTTATCAGCGGTTAGTTCATATTGTAGTCATAGTATGGACGCCTCTATCTCTGTGTCTAGCAGGATCGTGGCAGATTGAAACGTATAAGCTCGTGCGCAATTGAAAATACCTTCAGTTGTCTACGAGAGAATAATAATCAAAGAGCATTTTTGTTCCTTCGGGATTGAGAAAGGTTATATTAACCCTTCAGTACAATCAAGGTCAACTTACAATTAAATCTACAAGAGCATGCGCAATGGAAATAGCCATCAGTTGTTTTGTTTCTTACTCCTTCTATTGCATTGCATACTCAATCGAGTTAAATTGGGAGTATTGGGACGTATTGTCAGAAATACGTCTGAATCGTCAGCAATTCTAAAAAGATGAGCGAGAGTGAAACGGAAGTACGAGTCGCGTCTGGATACGCTTAGATTGATTCGATAAGATTGCCGTCCAGCTCATCGGCTACTGTCAGTTGAGGTTTGTTATTTGAAACGTTTTTAAAACGAATTCAGCAGAATTACCTGTGATATTGTACGATGTGATAAACTACGAGTAACTTATTAATTGCGTGAATGCCTAAAAATCTATTGCCTTGTTTTTCAAACGTTTGAAAAATAACGGACAGGGTATTTATTCTCACAACGAACTACAAAAAATTACACAAAATGCCTGGGAAACGATTGAACTCCCTAGGACGTGGTCTTGTGGTTAAATTGATAGGATATTTTACTGCAGAAAAAGAGAAACCGGAGGTGTTATGCTTTCTTTTAAACGCAAACCAGCAGGTAGGTGACATGCTATTTCTAATCATAATTATAACAATTCACACGCCACTGACACGAACTGCGATACCACATCTGGTTCGACTTAGAAATAAGTGTATGAATCAAATCGAAATAAATGAAATTGTTTAGCCAGAATCAGTGTGGCATGATAACGGACAACACTCACTGGACAGAGCATATGTAAGTTCATGCGCAGTTGAATGCATTCTTTTTAGAATCGTCTATTATAGTTTTATTATAGTGTGAAATGTGACTTTTTTTGTACTAATGTCAAAAAAAACAGATTATGCACAGTCGGAGTTTCTAATAGTTGTGCTAGTGCTAGTGCTAGTTCTAGTGCTTCAAATTTTTAAGGCGCATGCGCTGAACTAAGGAAAACGGAAAAGGTAAGAAGAGACTAGAGATTAAGATGAACGGCAGATCGAATGTTAATGTCCGTTTGGCGTTTAACATTCTCGTTTCTACACTATGCGCATTCCACGGCGAGTTCTCACAGTCCCAAGCTCTGCGAGTGTATTTCCATAATTTCACTAATTGACGGTTTAACAATAATTCTTTCATTTGTTCCCGTAGTGGTAGTGGTAGTGGTTTTAATAATGATAGCGTACATCGACCGGCTATTGTCGACATTTACTGGTCCTTTTTCCTCCGACCGTCAAAACGCAATAAAAGAAAATATTCGGCTCTAATTGGACGATGGGGCGTGGGGAGCCCGGCTATAAAAACCTTCCGCTCGAATGCTCCTGAAGACGGATGTGGCGAATTAAGTTGAAAAATTCCTGCATAAAATTATCAAATAATAAATTCTTTCTTGGAACTCTACTAGGTACTAGGTACAAATCGAAATTTAATTGTTTAGTTTTGTTCTTACAAGAACAAAAATGTAATTTGTTATTAGAAGAAAAGCAACCGTTAAATTTAATTCTATTGTTTCTGAAGCTCGGTTAGATTATAAAAGTTACCTACAAGCAAGCTATGTGCACATACAAGAGGCTTGAGAGCAAATTAGGGTATGAAACCAGATTTCTTGTTAATGACGTTTCTGACAGAACCAATACATCACTTCTTATTTTTCTTCTCTTGTCGAAACAAATCGTCTCGAGATGCTGGCTCTTCGGCAGTAGAAGGAGACTTGGGAAATATAATATTTTTTTTAAAGGAAGGAGTCAAAAAGTGATATTATTAGACCATCTGGTTTGTTACCTAATTCTATAATAAGTGTATCCATTAGTCCTAAAAAGTTTGACATTTGAAGTGTTCTACGAGAATTGTAACTCAAAAATGTTAACAACTCTTCTATTTTAGCAGCTCCCCTTCTACTGAACCATTAAACCGTCCGATGATTAAATGAAATGTCCAAGCGGTGAAGAAATTTGTTCCTGCCAGAAACAATATTTCCAACCAAGGCAGCCCGAATCAAAAATAGCACTTTCGTTTTAATCCTCCTGGATTTATGTGTTTGTCTTCTCACCGTTTCTCGTTATATCAATCTTTTCCGGACTTCAAAGGAATTCCCATAATCCAAACATTTGTTACCTGATTATCATTCCGACTATTTTATCCGACTGAGAATCTGAAGCCCACTGTATCACATATCGCTGGCATACCACTTCCTTGTACAAACACTTGGACGCTCCGAAAATAAATCAACTTCAGAAACAAACAGTGCGCTCCAAGCTGCGACACTTGAGTCGCTGAAATCCTATCTCCCTCTATGTGGGGGCCATAATACCGTGTCGAACATCTGTTTATTGTATTGTAAATGGATGTCGCGTTCTCTTCTACTTCTCTCTACTTCTGTAGCTAGCTACTCTCTGCAGCTCATTCAAAAAATGTTCAAATATTTCCCCAACAGGTTATGGGCCCAGGAACCAATTTCCCATATCTAACATTTCAGTAGCGTTAGTGATTAGCAATGAGACAAATAATTAAGACTTGGTCACTGGGTAGGTTCAATCAATACAGAAAAACCTTTTCGTCAAACAGGAGAGGATACACATAGAGAGCTTTCAGCTGTGGCTTTACAACGTCCAAGATGATTTGAATAAAAAAACTTTCCCTTATCTCATTTCCGTCAGCGCTACGTGCTACAACATTATTCTAGATTGCTTCTCACCTTTACCTACATTCACTCCATGATTCTTCATATGCAGATGGGATCAAGGATAGACCGGTCTGACTGGCTGACGCTGGCAAGGCTTATAGATATATTCATACGCGTGACTCATAGCAGCGAGAAGAGATTCTCACAGCTTTCATTCATATTAAGCTGCCAACCTGTGCGGATAATGCATGTGAGACTTGCCTCGCCGGGCATATGTGAACAGGTAACACGGGGCTGGGGCTTCTCGCTGCGTTATGGCTTTATGATGGTTAGGCTGACCCCCAGCTTCTTTCATTTATACCGTCATCATATCGTGATGATGGTGATGGGGACTGGGATCAGAACAGGTCTAGAATGCTTTGTTGCCACGTACGCGATTTGAATACTCTACTTCTTATTTCGCTTATCTCTATTTTTACACTTCTGACAGTTACGCCATCAACGTGAGGGTGAATTGGTGAATCTGGTGTATTGTCGCGAGTCATTGGCTACGTTGGAACTTACGATGTACAGAAACTCCCCTGGGTGGTTTTTATCAGGTGTGGTTATTATGCGCAAAAAAATTTCTCTTCGTCTTGGTGATGGATTTTGACAGTTGTCTTCGTCACTATCTTCTTGGCATTGGTCCAAATTCTCCCGACTGTTCAATGAAACAATTATGTGACTGTTTCCACTTCCTTACCACTAAGACCAGAAGAATTTTTCTCTTTCTTCCTTTTTTTTATCATAAGTGTTTCACCGCCAGTAATCGCTTTCTTCTTTTACGAATACGATGATGCCCATATGACATCTTTTTGGTATTGCTTATAATTTATTGCGACTGTAACGAAAATATAATGCGACTGTTACCACTAGGATTGCAATTTTTCCCTTTCTTCCTTTTTCTTCTTTGCTGTGATGTTATTTCATTTCTCCACTGGCTGCCATTTGGACATTCATTTTAATTAACCGTAAGTGTTTAATCACCACCAGCTTTCTTCTTTTTATTGTGATGCATTCTGGGAGTTTCTTCTTTCGTAAGTCTTTTTGGCATTGCTACCAATTTATTTGGACTACTTAATGAACAAAATTATGCGACTGTTGCCACTAAGATTAGCGATAAGCAAAATTCAAACCTTTCTTCTTTTTTCTTCTTTGCTGTGATGTTATTTCGTTCCTCCACTCTGCTGCCATTTTAACATTAATTTCAATTTGTCATAAGTGTTTAATCACCAGTAACCAGTTTTCTTCTTTTTATGATGATGCATAATGGGAGTTTCTTCCTTCTTACCGTCTTTTTGACATTGCTTCGGATTTATTTCGACTATTTAATGATTAGCAGAATTTTTCCTTTTCTGCAATTTTCTTGTTTGCTGTGATTTTATTTAATTAGTTTTTAATGATGAGTGGTCAGATTTCTTCTTTTTCCCTTCGTCTTCTTCTTCCTCGGTAATGCATGTTGGCTGTTTTTTCTTTCATCATGTCCTTTTGGCATTGCTTCCAATTGACTGTTTAATGAAAAAATTATACGACCGTCGCCACTACTAAGATTACACTTTAGCCCCGACTTTAGCAGAATTTTCTTTTTCTTCTATTTTTCTTCTTTGCCAGGGTTTCTTTTTAATGATTGTTTCATCCACTGCCTCTTTGACTTTATTTTCAATTTGTTTCCATTGTCAAATCTTCATCGATTGTAATCAGTACAAAGGCAGATTTCTTCTTTTCCTTTCTCTTTTCCTTTCTCGGCGTTGAATTTGGGCAATCTTCTTACTATCTTCTTGGAATTGCTTCGATTTTTTGTCCAGGTTTCATGAAATTGTTATTAGCCTGTCGCCACTAAAGAACTAAAGAAGCAAAAACTACCGAAAATCTACGTTTGTATAATTTCCATAGTTCTTTCTCTTTTTCTTCTTTGCTGTGGTTTATGTTCGATTGTTCTACACTATTGACACCATTTTGGCACAAATTTCAATTTCTTTTGGCGCTTCATCGAAACCAAGAAGTACAGCAACATATTTCTCATTTTCCCCTTCGTAGTTTCTTCCTTTGTGCTGCAGTTTCGACAGTCTTCTTCTTTACTGTCTTTTTTTCATTGCGTCCAACTTCTTCCGACTGTTCAATGCAAACATTAAAAGTACGACTGTCGGAACAAAAATTTGACTGATGCAGAATTTTTCCTTTATTCCTTTTTTATTCTTGCTATGGTTTCTCTTCAATAATTGTTTTGCCTACTGCCATTTTGACTTTAATTTCAATTTATTTTCATTCTTAATTTTTCACAGATATGTAAGCAATAGATACATATGCAGATCTTCCTTTTCTCTTCGTCTTTTCTTCTTCAACGTTGAAATTTGGCAGTTTTCTTTACTATCTTCTTGGTATTGCTTCCAACCTTTTTTAGGTTTCATGAAATTGTTATTAAGCTATCGCCACTAAGACTTCACCCACAGAAAATCTCTCTGCGTGTATATAATTTCTATCTTTCTTCCTATTTTTCTTCTTTGCTGTTATGTCTTTTTGATTGTTCTACACCATTGACACCATTTTGGCAATAATTTCAATTTATTTTGACGCTTCATCTAAACTAAGCAGTACAGTAACTTTTCTTTCATTTTTCTATTCATATTTTCTTCCTTTGTGCTGCATTTTTTGGCAGTCTTCTTCTTTACTGTCTTCTTTACATTGCGTCCAACTTCTTCCGACTGTTTAATACAAACATTATACGACTATCGTCACTAAGACTAGACTTGTGTATTGTGTAGAATTTTCTTCTTTCTTCATTGTTCTTCTTTTCTCTATTCTTCTTCTTTATCTTATTATTTCTTCTTCTTTATCTCTACTCTTCTTCTTTACCTTTTTAATAATCGTTTCACCTACACCTACTGCTATTTTGACTTTAACTTCAATTCCTTTTTGCATCGTCTTTTCTATTTATTCTTCGGCGCTGGATTGTGGCAGTCTTCTTTACGATCTTCTTGCTATTGCTTCCAACTTTTTTCAGGTTTCATGAAATTGCGTTATTAGATTGTCACCACCAAGATTTTACTTTCAGAAAACAAATTATCCTATTTCTTCTTCCTTTTCTTCTTTGGTATTTGACTTTCTTCGTTAAATGATTCCATCCCACTACAATGTATACACTACTTCTTGTACTTTCAATTTCATTACTTTCTGTCTATGTTTCATATCAGTACGTGACATTTTTTTTTAGAATTCTTCATTTTCTCTTTTTTCGCTTTGTTCTCTAAGCACAGGTAAGGGTACATCTCTCTCTTTTCCACTCAACGCTCGACTCAACGCAATACTCTCATTCTGAAGTCGTACCTATGGAAAATAGAAGAGAAGACGAGAGAGAAGAATTTAGGAATTTAAACGCGTTTGGTTTTGGGTTCAATTTTTCTTCTCGTAATTTATATCTCAACTCTGACCCTCGTCGTTCAATCATTTTCTTTACTGCTCTTCTTGCTCGATTCCCAGCGTGGAAGACTCTCTTCATATAAATCCCACCCATGGATTAAACAGGAATCCTCGTAGGTACCCCCGGGCCATCAATCTCTAGCCACGGTTCAACCAGGTTGTCTTATTATAACCACATCTGCCGATGATGATGACTCGTGAAGTGGAATACAGAAGCATGTCAGGACGACGATAATAACAGCAATAGCTTGTTCTTCAGAGCGTGTTACTTTACTATGGAAGCCCTCCGGGTGTAACACATGACGGTTTTTGCGTCGAGACAAAAGACAAACGTCTGCAATCTGTAATCTGTAAGTAGTAGGTACCACGTATGATGGTACGGGTACCGGTACCAATATCCAATAAGAGAGAATTTTGTTTTATTTTAGTATGATGGTTTTTGATGTGTTAAAAAATTTTGGTCTCTAGTAGTTATGCATTTAAGTTATGTAAATTACACCCTGTTGCATCAACACCAGAAGCAGATGTTTCGAGCAATAATCCTTATTTATTGCTGCTAGTGTGATTATAAACGAACGTACGATAAAGACGTTAAAAGAATTGACGTAATTGAGAGAAGGCAGACGACAGCGGTGACATAATGTGAACGTTACTGAATTGATAGCTCCCTGAGTGCTTAAATACTGAATACTATTTCGCGCAGAGGTTTAATTAATAAACATTAGTAGACCTGATGAGCATACAGAGTACAGACAGATACAATGAACATAAAACGCGATTTAACGATCGTCGACATGGCAAATATTGCATTCGTAATGTTCATTACGTATTGTACTACGTCAACCGCGAATGTTGACAGAAGAGTAAATCGGTTTATTTATTTTCAAACCTGGCAATCCGTTTGTTACGATTATTTTGCTTCAATAGCTTCACGTTTAAAAATCAGAGCAATTTTAAAACTCCCGCCACGTTTAGTTACACCATCTCCTCACCGCAAGCGCAGTAGATCTGCGCATGGAAGGTGCCACATTTAAAACTCCCGCTATTATTTAGTTACCACCCGATCTTACACCATGAGCAGCCAAACTGTATATGAATTAGGAAACCTGCATTACCGACACTAACGCTTAAGTAAGCGTCAGTGTCGGTAATATAGGTTCCTTAATAATATGAATATGAAATGAGAAATTCAGGTTCATCTTTAGATAAATAAAACATGAATTATCCCAGTTGATTTAATACCAATTAGTATTAGTACCTCCCTACTTCATAAAAACACTTAATGAATCAGGATATTATCCAACCTCATAAGACAGACGCTCTCCCTAAGTCCCCAACAGCGATGCGAGCATTCCAATTATTAATATCGCTCATATCACACACAAACAACTGCTGCCTGTTTCATTTTGTTGTGACACTGAGCTCTTATGTTTTTACAGGATTAAATGGCTTCCTGTTAATCCCTGCGTATCTGTTTTGACCTGATTTTTCATTAGAAATCTCTGGGGATTTTGTTTGTAAACAAGCTCAATCTAAATATTCCAAGTTGGAGGAGAAACAAAACAGATGCTTACGCTCGGGAAGTTATCAGACGATTTACTCATTCAACAAGCCTCTTAATATTCAGATATACGAATTGATATGCTTTTAAAATCGTGCCTTTATAACATTGTTCAGGTTATTCTTGGGAAGAATTTAATTTAAATGTCTCTAAGAAGAAAGTTTGAGAGGAAGGGAAGAAAAAAAGAGATCTCAGATTCAAGTCCAATATTTATGGTAACAGAGGTCATAACACATTGCCTAGTCAATTAGATGAAAAAAAAATTATGAGAAGAAGAAAACGGGAAGAAAGAGAAGAATTTCGCAAGCGTGAAGACTTTTTGCGAGACTAATCTCAGTAGTGACAGGCTAATCAGGCTAATAACAATTTTATGCAACTTGTGAAAAAGTTGGGCAAAGAAGACTGCCCAAATTCAACTCCGAGGAAGAAAAGATGAAGAGAAAAGTAAAAAAATCTGCTTACTGACCATTGAAGACTTATGACAAATTGAAATTAATATCAAAAAGACAGCAAAGTGGAAGAATTTAAAAAAATCATAGCAAAGAAGAAAAAGGAAGAAGGAGAAAAATTCCGCAAGCGTTCATGGAAACAGTCGTTTGCATCAACATTATTAAAAGTCGAAAGAGTAGGAAGCAGTGTTTGAAGATAAGCAATGTAAAGATAGTAAATAATGATGGCTAAAAATGCAGCACCAAGGAAGAAAAGACGACAACAAAAAGCAGAAATATGTTTAAATATGTAACTGCTTGGTGTCGATGGCATCAATAATACTTATAGAACAATCAAAGAGAAACCGCAGCAAAGAAGAAAAAGGAAGAAAGTAGAAATTCTACAAGCGCAGATTTTCTGTTAGGTGAAGTCTTAGTGGCGACAGGTTAATAACAATTTCATGAAACCTAAACCTATGGAAGAAAGTTCGAAGCAATACCAAGAAGAGAGCAAAAAAGAGTAAAGACTGCCCATATTCAACGGCGAGGAAGGAACAGAAGACATCTGCATTTGTAGTTTGGCATGCTTACAATCGATGAAGAATTGAAAATAAAAAAAATTGTCAAAATGTCAGTTGGTGAATCAATTCAATTGTTAAAGAGAAACCATAGAAAAGAAGAAAAAAGGAAGAAAGAACTTGCAACTTGATAATCTTTGAGAAGCGTTCCTTTTGTTTTTTTTTTTGAAGACTTGTCCGAAGACTTAGGAAGATTTTGAAGGGTTGAAGGCTCGGTTGAAGGTGTGCATGCTACAACACTCATGTTGCAAAAATCACGTCCCAGGTGGGTTTTTCTGTTGTCTTGTTTTCTGTTGTCTTGTAAGAGGGTCACGAATTTATCAATTTGATGCAGATTCAAGGGTTGTCTCTGCTTTTTTGGAGATTTGTCTGGATGTTTTTGGGAGATTGGCAGAATATAGAACATTCTTGATAAGATATCGTAATTTTGGCTGATAAAGAAGTAAAAACATCTTCCTTGAAACTTGAAAATCTAAGCGCTGATGACAGTTCTAAAAATGGCGCAGGCGAGGGCGCAGGTTTAGTAGTTTCATTAGTTCTCCCGATTTTTGAAGACAGTTTTGAGCAAAAGTTTTTTTTTTCTTTGCTACGAGTTTGGGCGTTTCCATAAAATTTCATAAGAGCCAAAAAATGCCGACGATGTTGCAGATTTGCAGTGTCCAGTGCGAGATCCAGTGTCTCTCGATTTGTGAAGATAATTTCTAACAATTTTGGGGAGGTTTGAACAATTTCGGGGCTTCTTGATAATAATCCAACCTGTTTCAGAAGAGTGCAGCAGTGAGAGCTTTTTAGGGTTTCTGCAAAAACTACAAGAAAAAATATTTAATTTGGTTCAGATCTTCCAGTGCCTAATTTGTTCTAATTTTCGAAGACGGTATCTCAAGATGTGGGAAATATTTGGACAGGTGAAGCGGTTTTCATAAAAAACTTGAAAAAAAAGTTGAAAGCGAGAGCTTTTCCAACAAACAAGAAACTGCAGTTCCCAAAAAAGCCCCAGTAGTGCAGGTCTCTTTTTGGTTTTTGGGGAGGTTTGATCAGCTCAAGCTGTTATTGACAAAAAAAAACAACATTTTTCTGGATTTTGGCGAGGTTTGGGTTTGATCAGCGAAAGCAGTTATTGACGAAAGCCCACTATTTCAGGAAATTTGGTTCCAGTTTTTGTGGAAAAGTTTGAAGAGTTCCCAAAAAGCCTCAGTTAGTGCAGGTCTCTTTTTGGTTTTTAGGGAGGATTGTTGTGGAAAGTAGTTTGTTTTTGGCGAGGTTTGGGTTTGGTTAGCTAAAGCAGTTATTGGCGAAAGCCCATTTTTCAGGAAAATTGGTTCCAGTTTTTATGGAAATTTCGAATAGTTCACAAAAAGCCTCAGCTAGTGCAGGTCTCTTTTAGGTTTTTGGGGAGGTTTGATCAGCTCAAGCAGTTATTGACAAAAAACACACATTTTTTCTGGAAAATGATTTGTTTTTGGCGTGGTTTGGGTTTGATCAGCTAAAGCAGTTAGTTATTGATGAAAGTTTTGTTTTTGGCGTGGTTTGGGTTTGATCAGCTAAAGCAGTTGGGTTTGATCAGCTAAAGCAGTTTTTGACGAAAGCCCACTTTGTCAGGAAAATTGGTTCCAGTTTTTGGGGAAAGTTTGAATGGTTCCCAAAATAGCCTTAGTTTTAGTGCAGGTCTCCTTTTGGTTTTTAGGGAGAATTGTTCTGGCAAGTAGTTTGTTTTTGGCGAGGTTTGGGTTTGGTTAGCTAAAGCAGTTATTGGCGAAAGCCCATTTTTCAGGAAAATTGGTTCCAGTTTTTATGGAAAGTTCGAATAGTTCACAAAAAGCCTCAGCTAGTGCAGGCCTCTTTTCAATTTTTTGGGGAGGTTTGATCAGCTCAAGCAGTTATTGACAAAAAACACACATTTTTCTGGAAAATGATTTGTTTTTGGCGTGGTTTGGGTTTGATCAGCTAAAGCAGTTAGTTATTGATGAAAGTTTTGTTTTTGGCGTGGTTTGGGTTTGATCAGCTAAAGCAGTTTTTGACGAAAGCCCGCTTTTTCAGGAAAATTGGTTCCAGTTTTTGGGGAAAGTTTGAATGGTTCCCAAAATAGCCTTAGTTAGTGAAGGTCTCCTTTTGGTTTCTGGGGAGGTTTGATCAGCCATAGCATTTCCAGTTATCGACGAAAAGCCCACATTCGTCTGGAAAATGGTTTGTTTTTGGCGAGATTTGAGTTTCATCAACTAAGGCAGTTATTGACGAAAGCCCACTTTTTCAGGAAAATTGGTTCCAGTTTTTGGGGAAAGTTTGAAAAGTTTCCGAGAAGTCTCAATTAGTGCAGGTCTCTTTTTAGTTTTTTTGGGGAGGTTTGATCAACCAAAGCAGTTCCAGTTATTGACGAAAAATGGTTTGTTTTTGGCGAGGTTTTGGTTTGATCAGCTAAAGCAGTTATTGACGAAAGCCATCTTTTTCAGGATAATTGGGTCCAAGTTTTTGTGGAAAGTTTGAAGAGTTACAAAAAGCATCGGTTAGTGTAGGCCTTTTTTTGTTTTTTGGGGAGGCTAGATCAACTAAAGCAGTCATTGTCGAAAACAAGTTCAGTTACCAGTGAGAACTTTTTCGGAACATGCAATACCTTCTATACCTCAGGGCTGAAATAACGTGCAGTAACTGTGATTACTAAAAAAGCAATTTCGGAAAAACGGAAAGCAGAAACTTATGTTTGGAGGAACTTTTCTCTTTGTCGCTTTTCCATATGTGAAAATGTCCCTCCAAATGTAATTTTCTGCTTTCCGTTTCTCCTAAATTGTTGTTTTAGTAGTTAATGTCAGTTACTGCGCGGTATTTCTGCCCTGAGGTATAGGTGCCAAAATTTATTTTAATTCGTGCAAATTTTGCACAGTTTATTTTGTTTTTGGGGATAATCTTCCAATATTTGGGGGATCTTTGGTCTGTTATGATGTTATGATAAAAAATGGTTTCAAATATTTCTTTAGGAAGTTGTCGTCGTTCATCCACCAACGCAGTCAACGCGCTAACACCATTATAAAATTTATTTGTATTTATAGGTAATTAATGATGATTTCCGTTACCATCCCACAAGTGTAGCGCAAATAAAGAAGAAAATCGCATCACGAATAGTTCTTAGCCTCGTTCGATCGACGTAACGGCACAAGATCGAGATCGCCGCTTCTATCCGTCCGTATAAGTCGATACTAATTTAAATATTGCAAGTGAAAGGATGGCGTGAACTTTTCGCGATTAAAAAATGTTGATCCCACAGCCCGAGTAGTTTCTCTAATAGTTGTAGAACTATTGCATGCATCTCTCTCGTTCGCCAGTCACCATAGACGTAGGTGCATACGTATACCGTTTTTCTGTCTCTGCCTACGTTTAATAATGGCTCATGTTTTAATAAAGAACCTCGCCTTGTGAGCCGGAGAGCGATGCTCACATTCAACATTCAATACGATTGCTTGCTAAAGAATTGTGTTCCTGATACTTTAACATTTACCTGTTACCTGTTACCTGTTAGTTAGCCTCTATCTGTGACTGTATTTCTAGGCGATTAGTTTGATATTTTTATCTTATTATTATTACACTGCCTGCGCCTTTCTCTCATAAGACTTTACCCACTCCCACTACTAACTGGGCTGTAATAGAACTGGTTTGATTAATTAATCGTTTATTTTAATAAATGGTGAACAATTTTTATTACCCACATTTATATTATTTACTACTAGCACTAGCGGCTACTGCTGCTGGTCTAGTTGGGGCGTCGAAAAATCCATTTGACTTGAAGTGAGAAAGATACTGACAATGACAATCCACTACGATTGTTTCATTTAAGTAATTTCAGTGTGGTTTAGATGGGTTTATGCGTTTAAGTGTGATTACCAAGAAGCGCCAACCAACTAAATCTCGACTAAAGTAACTAACCTCCAAGAACCTTCACGAAATCATCTGCAATTATTTCAGGTACAATAGAAGCAGCAGCGACTCAAGATCCAAGGTGATGATAGTATCTTTTTATGGCTGTTTAACAAAAGTATCTCGTCAGGATCATCGCAATAACCCGAGCCGGTATGGTACAAGCAAGCAACAAGCAACTATAAGCTAGTAGTGAACATAAAGGAGCATTCCCATCATTATCTGCGCTGAAGAGCCGGTACCCACATATGCATAATAAAGTCGGGCTCACAAAGCATTCCTCAATGTAACTCTTCACAATAACTCTCGGGTTATCCGTTAATCTCTCGCCAGTGTGTGCCCACATGATGAAAACACGATTATGCAATCACGGGGTGCATTGATTCTCCGTGTTTGTGTGTGTATGTGTGTTTACCGAAGCCCGTTTTCATTATTGCAAAGCAATTAAACGGCGATGCAGAGGAAAACTCTCTTGGCGTTTGAAAGGGTTCGAGGCATTCGTTTTCATAAGGCGCAGGATATTGCTTTTGCAATGGTCAATCATAATATCAAGCTGAGCTTTGAACAATGGTTGTTCTCATCCAAGCACTTACGAAAAAGGAGAGAGGAATCTGGTTAAGTATCACGGCCTTTTTCATTCAATCCCACTTACGAGGACGCACCTACAAAAGAGATGAGAGAAGAGTTGTTATTTTATGATTTTATTTTATTCTTTAATTACCAATCAAAGCGTCAACAACGTTGACACACTGGCAACAGCCACTTTAAGTCCCTCAATTCACTTCAAGGAAAGAAATGACAAATCAACAAGACTCCACAACTTTGACCAAAAACGAATCTTTGACTCTTCAAACCTAAATCTTCGGAAAAGTCTTCATTGGAGGCAGGGAATATTTTATGCATCGTCTTCAGCTGTTCAATTATTTCATAAATTTTCGGAAAAATCTTCAAAGAATCTCGCAAAAAAGCAAAGTCTCCCAAACGATTAACGAGTTGGTAAGTTCTTGGGCTTATCACAATATAACAGAAAACCTCGAGAAAAACTTTTTTTGGCATAGTAATTTTTTTGAAACACCTGAGTACTTTATTATTAAGAACACCTTCAACCCTTTAAATTTTCCTCAAACTTTCGTAAAATCTTCAAAAAAAAAAAGCAAAAGTTGCTTCATAGTGCGAAATTCGAGGACTGTCACAAACTTTCAAATTTACAGAAAAAGACATCTGATGAGGATTTATTTTTCTTGAAGCCCGGAAAAGGTTGATGCCAACCGTCTTCAATTCTTCAAATATTTCCCAATTCTTAGGAAAAGTCTTTAGAAAAGCGAGGATGAGAATCGCCGCGCCGTCATAACTTGATGGAAAAACTGATCTGGGACATTATGATTGTTGCAACGCTACAAAATACCATGAAGAACAATTTAAACTCTTCATATTTCCCCTAAATCTTCAAAAACTTTTCAAAAAAACAGCAACAACCACTCCCAAAGCTGCTTCTCTTTGGTAAAATCATGACGCAGTCACAAATAAAATAAAAAAAAACTTATGTGGAATTGATTTATTATCTTGGAGCCCGGGAACGTTTTATGTAAATTGTTTTCAATTCTCAAAAATCACACAAATCTTCGGAAAAGTCTTCAAAAAAGCAAAAAGAACCACTTCTGAAGCCGCTTCATATTGAGACAATCGCCGCGCCGTCGTAGCTTGATAGAAAAACTGATCTGGGTGGTTTTTCTTCTTGAAGTGCAAGAAAATTTCAAGAAGATTTTAGACTCTTCATATTTCCCTTAAATCTTCAAAAACGTCTTCAAGAAAGCAAAAGGAACGTCTACCAAACGATCATTAAGCTGGTAAGATCTTGGGTTTGTAACAACTTTACTGAAAAAAACATCTTGGACCTAATTTTCCTTGGAACACGAGAGGATATTATCAAGAACGTCCTCCACTCTTTAAATCTTCTCCAATTCTTAAGAAAAGTCTTCAAAAAAGCAAAAAGAACCTTTTGAGGCCGCTTCATATTGAGGGAATCGCCGCGCCGTCATAGCTTGATGGAAAAACTGCTCTGGGTGATTTTTCTTCTTGAAACGCAAGAAAATTTCATGAAGAATATTTTAGACTCTTCATATCTCCACTAAATCTTCGAAAAAGTCTTCAAGAAAGCAAAAGGAACGTCTACCAAACGAATATTAAGTTGGCAAGTTCTTGAGTTTGAGACAACTTTACAGAAAAAAACATCTGGGACATGATTTTTTTTTTGGAACACGGAAGGATTTTATCAAGAACGTCCTTAACTCTTCAAATCTTCTCTGATTCTTGAGGAAAGTCTTCAAAAAAGCAAAGGGCCATCAAAGGAAAGTCTTCAAAGCGCCATCACAGCTTGATGGGAAAACTGACCTGAGACATTATTCTTCTTGCAGTGCTAGAAAATTCCTTAAAGAACAATTTAGACTCTTCAAATTATTCCTAAATCTTCAAAAATTATTCAAAAAAGCAAAACCAACCTCTCCCAAAGCTTCTTATTGGTAAATCGTGACGTAATCAACAATTTACAGAAAAACTGTTTTATGTGGATTGTCTTCAACTCTTCAAAGCTACCCTAAATCTTTGTACAAGTCTTCAAAAAGGAAAAAAAGTGTATTTTCTGCACGCTGCTCCATGTTGGGAGTTTCGTGGCGCCCAACTTGATAGAAAAATTGATCTGAAGTGTTTTTTTTCCACCCACATCTTCATAAAAGTCTTCAAAAAAAGAATTGAGAAGCATCAATTGGAAATTCTTGACGCAGTCACAACTTTATAAAAGCATCTTGGCAGTGATGCTTCTATTTCTGTAACTCTTCCCTAAATCTAAAAAAAAAACAAGAAAAACTATTGAAAAATGGATGACACTTAAGGAATTTATTGAAGGTGCTGCAGGATATTTAAAACGCTTGAAGATTGAAGATCGATAAGGACAAGACTCAATAAGATACACCAACACCAACACCAACTAATCAATCCATTAGGAACGCAGCAATGACAAGACACTTCTAAAGATCTCAGTAACGCGTCTTATAATAAGCCATTACAGGTAATTGAATATCACGATCAACAACTAAAAACCTCTTTCCTTCCACGCACCCACCGACTTCCCATCATGCAAGAAAAAAAAAACAACTTCACTAATAATAAGAACCGAAACTCGACGGTCCGAGTTCCAATCCAAGTCCAAGAATTAATTGCTGAGATAACCAAAACCGAACCATTCATCTAATAAAAACGACGTGAAGAAGAAATATAATGAGGGTCCACCCTCCACGTCTATTCACATACCAGCGCGCCGGCACCGGTTCCCATCCCATAGAACCGAGGCGGAGATGCTCGCTCGTCTGTTTATAGCCGCAGCTTGCTTGGACCTCCTGCTGATCTGATAGTCCGCCGGACCAGGGGCGTACGTGATGGGTCGTATAAAAAAGCAAACGATACGATCTGATACGGTTGTGGGAGGGATGAGAGAGAATTTGTTTTAGATCTAATCTTTAATGGTTCGGTAAGGTCTACGTTAAGGTTTAGTTTAGAATAGTTGTCGCAAGTTTGGTATTATTACGTTGCGACAAAAAATCCTGACTCAGTTTTTCTTCTCTCTTAGTTTTGGAAATGAATCATGGAGAACAATTAATTCTCTCCAGTTTCAGTTTGTATCAATTTACTTTCATAACGTCACCATATCGCGGAGATTAGTCTGACGCTGGCGCTGTTTTATAGCCGAGTTGAGTTGATAAATCTGGCAACATATAACCGACCCACATATTCAGAGACAGCTCTAAACTCTAAAGCAGATTAATCGTTTGAGCAGCCGAATAGGGGGTTGGTCGTCTCGTACGCACTGGAAACTGGTAGAGAGAGACGTAGAGCGTAGAGCTAGAGAGTCAGACCTGACGCATCCCAGATTTAAAATTAACATCACTCTCTGTCGGCATCTAGATGTATCTGTACATGTTTACCAGCACCAGCACTAGCACTAGCAAAGGCAGCGTTGACTCGTCGCTGGATAAATAAATTAAACCATCCCCGATCCGATCAGTCCCTCGATCAATCTTAACGGCGACTCGATCTTAGCCATATCTCACCGTCACCCGCACCAGTATCAGCCCGAGCCCACCAATGATTGGGACTGGGGCTGCAGCAGCTGAAGGCTGAAGTTAAAGCTGGGTTGTGGTGTTAGTTGGTTAAAAGTGGAACCCTCGGTATAATCGTTGGAGCGTGTAAAGTAGAATAGAATAGATAGACGAGTGTGGGCTCAAAACTGATACGCCTAGACTGTAATTAGAACTAGTCATGAGAGCTCTTCCTTATCTGGGACTGTCACATCTGTCTTGGGACTCGCTTGGGAGGGTTGCATTGGATGAGATGATAGTGGGATGGGATTAATGATGGTAACCCTTTAGTCGGCATTATTGGTGGTGGGCTTAAATGATGTGGCGATTAGGATTGGGATTATAACGTTTGTGTCTAATTTTAGCGGGGCTTGAGTGACTCCAGTCTGGAGAAATCTTAATACATACCGAGCGTTCAAACAGGCAATTACGCACGCTTCTAGTAGGTAGGTAATTAGGGAATAAACGATTTTGGCGATTTTTTTATTGAGGTTTAAAAGCGCGGATCTGGCATTTGTTGAAAAAAAATTGACATTAGTAGACCGGATAATTTTTCGCCTTTTTACAATTTTTTTCTTGTAGCGTTTTTTCATGAAATCTCTGAAATGTCAAATGTTTCCGTATTTTAAGATCGCCATCTACGGCGCTCTGATGGTCTATAAATCGTTAAATCAAACTTGTGTGTACTAGTGACAGCTGTCAAATGTCAAATAACTAAGTAACTAGGTAGTCTAAAGCTCAGTGAAGTTGGCACCCGCATAACTTGCAATTGTAGGGGTGCCAACTTTATTGAGCTTTAGAATACTTACTACTCCAAAATTTCGTATCCAAGTCAAGTTACCACGCTTCGGCCAGCGACGCTTTCGGCCAGGGAGAGAGACAGTTTCTAAGCCCATGGTTAAAAGCGCGATGATCATGTTTATAGAATTTCCGTCTTTTTTGAGCAGAATTCAACGAAAAATTTGTTTTTTCGGTTTATCAAGTACGTGGTCAAAATAGTGGTTGCGTGGCCATTAAAAATAAAATTTCGGACTTCTTGAGCAGAATTTCAGCAAAAATTTTGTTTCAGTTTCTTAAGCCCGTTGCCGAAAGCATGGCTGACCATTCATTCTAAAATTTCGGAATTTTTTCAACAAAATTTCAGCAAAAAATGTTTTTCCAGTCTATGAAATCCGTGGCTAGTCATTATTATAGAATATCGAACCTTTTTCTGCAAATTTTCAGCAAACATTTTTTTTTCAGATTATTAAGGCCGTGGCCTCGGCCGTGGCAAAAAGCGTGGCTTGCCATTTTTATGAAATTTCGGACTTTTTCATCAAAAATTTTTTTTTTTTCAGTTTCCATGTCCATAACCAAAAGCGTGACAGGCTGGGCATTGTTATAAAATGCCGGACTTTTTTCAGCAAAAATGATCTTTCTCGGTTTATTAAGTCCGTGGCATCGTGGCGGTAAGCGTGGCTAGCCATTATTTTAAAATTTCGGACTTTTTTAAGCAAAATTTTACCTAAAATTCATTTTTTCAGCGTCTCTGACCGACAGTGTGGCTGACCGAACCGAGGTTAACTTGACTTGGGTAAATTTCGTTGGTGCACCCTCCAAAAAAAGTTTAATTTTTTAATTTTTGTCGTTACTTTTTGTTTGAAATGGAGAAATTGTGGACAAACTAATTCCCGAGCTAATTCCGTTTGAATATCTCAAGAATTCGCACTTAGAGGTGCCAACTTCACAGAGCTTTAAAATACTTAATACTTCAAAATTTTCGTTTGTGCACCCTCCAAAATTTTTATTTTTTATTTTTGTCGTAACTTTTTTCTTGAATGAACAAATCGTGGACAAAAGAACTCCGTTAGATTTTTTTAAGAATTCGCGCTTAGGGGTGCTAACTTCACTGATCTTTAGAATACTTATAGTTCCTCCAAAATTTTGGTTTGTCCATCCTCCAAAAAAAGGTTCAACTTTTAAAATTTTGCCCTAACTATTTATTTGAAGAGTGGAAAATAGAAAATTTGGGAGTAACTAAGTATTCTAAAGCTCAGTGAACTTGGCACCCCTAAGTGCGAATTCTTAAAAAATGCGGACGGAATTCGTTTGACCACGATTTTTCCATTTCAAAAAAAGTTTAAAAGTTAAAAAAAAACGGCAATATTTAAAAAATTTAAACTTTTTTTTGAAGGATGGACAAACGGAAATTTCGGTTGGGCAAAACTTGGACAAATCGAGGACAAACGAATTCCGGTCGAATTTAAAAAAAAAATCCTACTTAGGGGTGCCAACTTCACTGAGCATTAGAATACTTAGTTACCTCCAAATGTTTGTTTGTCAATCCTTCAAAAAAAGTTTAAATTTTACGGTATTTTTTTAGAAGGGTGGAAAAACAAAAATTTGGGAGTAGGTAAGTCAGTACTCTAACTCAGAAAAGTTGGCGCCCTTAAGTGCAAATAAAAAAAAATTCAAACGGAATTCGTTATTCCACGATTTGTCATTTCAAAAAAAAGTTGCGGCAAAATTTAAAAAATTGAAACATTTTTTTGGAGGATGGACAAACGAAAATTTCGGTTGAGCAAACGTGGACAAATCGTGGACAAACGAATTCCGGTCGAATTAAAAAAAAAATAGCACTTAGGGGAGCCAACTTCGCCGAGCTTTAGAATACTTAGTTACTCAAAAATTTTCGTTTGTCCAACCTCCAAAAAAAGTTCAACTTTTTAAATTTTGCCGTACCTTTTTTTGAAGTGTAAAAACTAAAATTTGGGAGCGTTTGGGAGTAAAAAAAACTAAATTTAAGTATTCTAAAGCCGAGTCTAAAGTTCAGTGAAGTTGGCACCCCTAATTGGGATTTTTTTTAAAATTCTAACGGAATTCGTTTGTCCGCGATTTGTCCGATTTTTTAGAATTCGCACTTAGGGGTGCCAACTTCCCTTCCCTGAGCTGTTAGTACATATTCTAAATTCATGAAAAACATAAATTTTTAAAATGCCATGAGATTTTTTTGCTGATAAAAATTAAACATTACAAATACTAGTTAGTGACAGGTGTCAAATATTAACGTTTCTGAAAACTGGCGATTGTCAAATGTCAAAATTAAACTGGTCAATAGTTTGAAAGTTTTCCGAAATATTCGTTTCGGCGCTCTCGTGTATCCCAGAAATGGCGACGTTGTGACAAGTGGCAGTCAAAGAGACAAGTGACAACTGACAATTGTAGAAATTTGATAAAATAGCTTTTTCAACAATCCGATGCAGAATTTTTGCTGGCGGTTTTCTGAGAATAGTTAAGTTTTTCGCTCGGGTTTTTGTAATCAACTTCAGGTCTTTCGAAATCCTGAAACCCTCGAAATTAGCAGACATTTCTGAGAAAGTAAATGCTGTCAAACGTCAAAACGTTCGAATTAACAGAAGAGCCCACGTTTGCAAAAATGATGACTGGTCGCTGTCAAATATGGAAAAGACAAGTCACAACTGGCAAATGTAAAACTTTCAAAGAATAGGAAACCGAAGAATGGGAAGAAAAATTTTCACGGTGGTTAGGGAAAAAGGTAGAAAGTTTCGTCCAAAAATTGGGAAAGGCAGTAAGGTCAAGAAAACGTCAATAACTTTTTACAAAACGCCCAAGAAAAAAGTTATCTTGGGAAAAGTACCAGGTCGCTGAAGAAAAATTAACCGTTTTCACAGTTTTTTTGAAATAATACTCCCTCGATTACTCCTCTCATTTTCCTACTTGGTCAGTTCAGACTCAACACCCATCTCGACGATTTTGACAAGAACCTGCAATGAAAACTTCTTATCTTTGCGAGACCATTCCGGAATAAGGACCACGAAGGACCAGAACAAAAATTCCACAACGCTTTCTGGTCGTGACGAAACATGTCCCAATCAGAACACGAAAAATGTCCCAATCAGAACACGAAAAATGTCCCAATCAGAACGCGACAAACGTCAAAATTTCTGGTTCTGTCCACTATTCGCCCAAGAAGCTACAGGAAAAAAAAAATTTGGCCAGGATATTTTGAACAAGTTATCGCATACATTTTAAGGTAAAAATGCTGTATCGCGACGGTTTTACCCCTACGCTGGCCGCCCTCCACTGTCTCTGCTTGCTACGCTCCGACACGTTCTCAGCGTTGCCATATGCAAGGCCTTCTCCTGCGTTCTGCAGACAATCCTGCCCGATTCCGCACGAGACCGTAACTTATTAGTAGCTACCGGTTCCGTCAGGTGTCAGGTCTTTGGTCAGGGTAGTTTTTTTTTTTCATTTTACGAACATTTGAAGGAAAAAAAACCTACCCTGACCAAAGACCTGACTTACTGCAGCAAATAAGTGTTTTGATATTATTTGTAACCAAAAATGACACTTTAGACCGTAGGAGAACGGAGACATGGATTTTATGTGGCACCGCTGAGAGCCTGTCGGCTCGGAGCAAGCAAAGAAAGTGGAGGGGAGCCAGCGTAGGGGTAAAACAGTGGCGATTGAGCACCTTTATCCATTTTAAATAATAGGCATAGTTTTTTCAACATGGTGTTTCAAGGCGATTTTAGGAAAAAGGTCAAAAATAAAGGCCCATGGAGACCTCCCTAAGAGGCCGAGGATTCTGGTCTTCATTCCGGGGCAAGAGGAAGAAGGGAGCTGGGTGCAACTCAGCAAAAAAACAGAGAAGAAGGTGTAACCCGGGCCTTCTCTTGACATTTAGAGGAAGTCTTCACGATTACTTCCAAAAGTCTTTAAAAGGGTTTTCTCCAAAGTTCGGGTAGCAGAAAAAAGTGTATGAGAATGGTTCTGCAAAACGATCAAAGAAGAGTTTTGCTGCAATTTACTTTTGGACTGAAAAATGATAAACTGAGGCTAAGTTAGTACCTCCTATACAAGGTTATGGGCCCTAAAGCACTTACAGTACATTTAACATTTATATGTATCTGCACAATTTGTATAATATTGCAATTATAATGGTACCGGTACCGGTATTAACAGCACAGTCACTCACCTTCTAAATCCGGCATGGGGAAAGGTGAACCTAAATCCACTGGCTTGCGGAGGCGGCACTTGCACAGCAACCGGCGACCCACCGAGCGGACCCCCAGGCATCGGAGGCGGCGGGAACGGCACTAACGCCCCCGGCATCACTCCACCCCCCATCACAACCGTCGGCGGCACCACGACCCCCTGCGACGGCACCCCTTGCGCCGCCACCTGCGAATACGGCGGCGGCAAGTGGCTGTGCAGAATATCCGGCAACCGTTCCCCGACTTGCGTCCCGTGGTCGACGGTCCCTCCCGCCGAAACCGTCCCCTCGGCGGGGACGGCGCCGCGTCTCTGCTGCCGCTTCTGCCTCCGCTCGCGGCGACGCTGCTCGCGGCTCGGCGGCGCGGCCGGACACGGTCCGACCTCGTCGGTCTGCGCCTCGGTCGACGTGAAAGTCCTGCTGGAAGGGTTGGAGATTTGAATGGAATGAGGAGCGGTATGCACTGTCACTTGCGTCGAAGAAACTTGTTGACACTGCTGCTGTTGCTGCTGCGGCACCACCATAGAATTCACGTGGGTTTGGTTGAAATTCTTCACTTCCAATTTCTGATTCGGATGCTGATGCTGCTGAACCGCGGACACTTGTTGATTTTGGAACTTGACTGGCGAGAATGACGTGTTGTTGTTGTTGGTGGCTGTGGTGGTGGTGCTGGTGGTGGTGGTGGTGTTCCCGAGGGGCATTATTTGAACGTTTGATACGTTGTTACCTTCATTATTGCTAAGCGTATTTAGACAATGGATCGTTGGTACTGACGAAACGACATTCACTGGTACTGCTCGATAGAAATTTACGTTGACGTTGCTTACGTTGTTCCCATTGGTGTTAGTATTATTATTATTATTACTATAGGTCAAAGGAGACAAAGAGGAAGCCTTCTGTTGCAGTTTAGGAGCTTTACTGGGGGAGTCATTTTTTAAAGCAGTCAAAGATTTCGGTACCGAAGCACTTCGCATGTGCGATAAGAACTGAACTTGTTCCAGGTTGCAAGCAGCGTTGCTCCTGACGTTTGATCCAGAATTTGCAGTAGTGCCGGCGTTAGTATTGGTACCAGGATTACCATTAGAAATAGAACCAGAACCACCAGGAATGGTACCAATGGTACCGATAGTGGTACTAGTACCAGTACCAGTAAAAGATTTGCTGTTGTAAGGATAAGACATGGCAGTGGGTTCCGAGACATTCCTAGAGTGGTAGCAGATTAACCCGGTTGGTCCAGTTCCGGTACCTGTTTGGACGCTCCTGCTGCTCGAGCAGGGCACCGAGGCGTACCTTGAATGATTGGGTAGCCCCACGACATTAGCTGAGCTCAGACTGCCCGTGCTGAACGATTTCGAGAAGTTATTATTACTTTCCTGCTGCAGGTGCTGGTGCTGGTGTTGGTGATGGTGTTGGTGCTGGTGCTGAGGAGTGGTACCGTTCCTGTTTCTAGCGGCATTATTGGAAGATGAAGATGGTGATGATAATGCTAAAGACGCGTTGTTCTGTTGCATTTCACTAACACTGAAAGCCGCTGCATCACTCGAATAGTTCACGTTACCGTTAGGTGGAGGTATATCGTTAAGCGGACCCGACACACTCCGCGCCTCAACTGCCTGGCCGCAACTGACTTGAGCTCGGGCGGTCGGTGTTAGAAAGCAGCTCGCCGACGTTGCCGCTTCCCATCGGCAGAGCAGGTTCTTAGCTGGGTTATTAACCATTTCAGAGTTAACATTTAGGTCTCCATAGTTGCCGTAGTGTTGGTGTTGGTGTTGGTGGTCGATGATGATGGTCGATTCATTGTTCCGTCGATGAAGGTCGTCGAGGGAAGATTTGTCTTGGGCTTGGTAGTCTTGGTCTTGGTACTGGTACTCGTAGGGCTGCCAGAGGAGAGACGATAGGGCTTCTTCCACGTTTTGATGGTAGGAGGTGCGACGTCTTTTTATCGTCGACGACGCTTCCGGGTTGATTGTATTATCTGCGTCGGTATTGGTGGAACTGGTGCGAGTTTGTTTGCTCTTTTTGTCTGATTCAATTGTATTGTTGTTATTAATTACATTTGATACTTCGAAGGTGTTAGTACTGGTACTAGTACTAGTACTGGTACTGGTACTGGTGCTAGTGCTAGTGTCATAATCTTCATTTATATTTACATTTACATTAGTATCACAATCTTTTCCTACATCGATTACATTATTTACATCTACATCGACAACGTCAATCATATTATTATCACATTCAGTTATTTCTTCATTCTTATTCTTCACAGTTATGCTCCTATTGTCACCAATCAGAGACGGTCTTCTTAGACATAACAATTTCGGAATCGTACTCTTCAAGCTGCTCGATTTATTGTTCCTGTTCCCGTCTAAATTCCTGTTGAAGTCAAATTTGACATCGTTGTTGTTGTGGCTGCCGTGCACGCAGAGAGCATTGCGGGTAAAATTGTAGGAGGAACTTATGTTGAAGATTTCGTTACTGACTTGTTGGTGTTGGTGTTTGGATGTTTTATGATCCTGAGGTGTTTCTTTTTTGTTACCATGTCTCCAGTGTTGTTGCTGGTTCTCGTGAGTGGAAATGGTCCTGTCTCTTGTGTTGCTCTTCCCTGCCATCATGTCTTCTCGTTCATTTTTCCCTGCAAAAGAAGAAAAAGTTGTGTCAATTTATCTCGAAGAATGCTTGAGTAATTGCGATAACTATTTGAACCTGTTATGTAATAGTAAGTAACTAAGAAACGGAGCATTGTTCTGAATGGCATTGCTGAAAGTGTAATTGCGCAATGTCATAGTTAGTAGTGGCAGAAGCATAAAAGAAACGGCTGAACCATAAACCATTTATGGTAAATTCAATCAGCCTGTACAGTCTGTTACGCTTACAAGTACCTACACACTTTCAAATATTATTAGCAATTAAATGCGGGCTTTTTTATCTTTAAAACAAGGAGGAACTGGCAATATTCTCCCAATGATAATTTTTGTTGTCAATTCTCAATAATTTCCCGATTTTTTAAACACGAAATTTGAAAAAAAAATACAAAAATCTATCTTTTAAGGAAATTTGATTTTTTTCGAACTTATTACCGGTAAGATCTCACGTTTCTGATGAAAATGGCAGCTGTAAAGGTAAAAAGGCTTTTAATTTACATTAAATTAAAATCTTAAATTTACATTATTTCCTGAAAATGTAACGGTTTTCGAAATCATAGTTTTGGCGCTCTCGAAAGTCCAAAAAAGTCTGACATGGTGACAGGTGATAGACTTAAGATGTCAAAGAACAAGTGACAACCAACAAATATAAGAATTAAAAAAATGGACTTTTTAAGAATCAAATTGTCAAAATAAGTATAGTAGATGTTGTCAATTGTAAATATTTTCAAAAAATGAAACTTCAGGAATCTTTGACCGCCGATTTTAAATAAAAAAACACATGTTTTAAATCGTCCTTTCCGGTTCTCTCAATCCCCCAAAATCACACGTAATAGCTGTCGCAAACGTCAAAAACCTTGAAAAAAGCTATAAAATGTCAAAAACTATTGGCCGCTGTCAATTGTAAGCATAAAAAAAATGAAATTTTGACATTCCGGTAAGAGATTTTTTACCGGCGTTTATGTATGAATTTTCGAAATTGTATTTTTGGCGCTCTCAAAAGTTAAAAAAAAAGTCCGACATGGTGACAGGTGATCAAAAAATCGACTTTTAAGAATCCACGGGTCTATCAAATTTCCTGAAATCAGACTTAATAGGTGATAAACGTCAAAAACACTGGCAACGCTGTCAAATCGTCGGCTTACTTTCAAAACCTCTTAAGTCTTCTCAGGCAAATTTTACAAGAGGCACAAAAAACATGCCCAGAGTTAGTAACATATCAGTTGGCAATGACTTCGGAGGTTTCATAATCTTTCGCTAGGTGCCGCTGGGACATCGTCGTTTTGGCGCTCTCGAAAGTCCAAAAAAAATCACCCACGATTTTAGACAAAAAAAGTTTCTTAATCGTCCTCTCTCGTTCTCCCGAATTTCATCAAAAGCAGACGTAATAGCTGTCGAACGTCAAAAACACTGACAGACGCTGTCAAATGTCAAAATATATTGGCTGTCAATTGTTAAAACATCAAAAAAAGGAAATTTTAACTTTCCGGTAAGAGATTTCTAGCAGTGTTGTATGAGTTTTCAAAATCGTCGTTTTGGCGCTCTCGTAAGTCAAAAAAAGTCAAAAGTTGTCAAGTCTAAGATGTCTCAAGTCTAAAATGTCAAAAAGTGACAGCTAACAAGTAGAAGAATTTTCAAAAAGAGATTTTTAAGAATCCGTTAGAAGATTTACTCACATCCGGCTCACTATAAATCAGCTGTCAATTGTCAAAATAACTAGTAGCTGCTGTCAATTGTAAATATTTGCAAAACAAGCGAACTTGAGGAATCCACTCATATTGTTTTACCACCGATTTTTTTTAACAAAAAACACGTTTTTTTTTTTAATTGTCCTCTCCCGTTCTCTCGAGATTTTCACCAAAAACAGACGTAATAGCTGTTAAACGTCAAAAACACTCACAAAAGCTATCAAATGTCAAAAACTATTATCTACTATTTTCTAAACTATTATCTAAGTTTAACTTTCTGATAAGAGATTTCTACCGGCGTTTATTAATGAATTTTTGAAATCGTAGTTTTGGCGCTCTCGAAAGTCCAAAAAAGTCTGACATTGTGACAGGTGATAGTCTTGAGATACCAAAAAGACAAGTGACAACTGACAATTGACAAGTATATAAGAAATTTCCAAAAATCGACTTTTGAGAATCCAACTATTTTCAAAATAACTACAGTAGCTGTTGTCAATTGTAAATATTATCAAAAAACTAAACTTCAGTGCAAAAAAAACACGTTTTTTGATCGTCCTCACGTCCTCTTCGGGTCTCTCGAATTTCCTCAAAATCAGACGCAATAGCTGTCAAACGTCAAAAACACTCGCAACGCTGTCAAATGTCAAAAACTATCTTGGCTACTATGGCTACTGTCAATTATTGTTAAAACACCAAAAAAGCAAATTTGACATTCCTATGGGAGACTATCGGCTACTGTCAATTGTTAAAACATCAAAAAAGGAAATTTTGACATTCCGATGGGAGATTTGTACTGACGATTATGTATGATATGGTTACACTTTTGCTGAAATACCGATAATCGTCGTTTTGGTGTTCTCGAAAGTCAAAAAAAGTCTGACAAGTGCCAAGTGATAGTCTTAAAATGTCAAAGTGACAACGAACAAATAAAAGAATTTTCAAAAATACGAATTTTAAGAATCCAGTTGTCAAAATTAACTAGTACCTGCTGTCAATAATTGTAAATATAAAAAAATAAACTTCAGAAATCAGATGCAAGCTTTTTTACCGTCGATTATGAATAAAAAAACACTTTTTTAAAACGTCATTTCCGGCCTCGAAACCCCTAAAATTAGACGTAATAGCTGATAAAAGTCAAAGCACTGGCAACGCTGTCAAATGTCAAAAACTATTGGCTAGTGTCAATTGTAAGAAATTAATTTGGGCACTGCACTCATTTTTGGCATGCATTGTGGCTGTCTGGGGTGTATCCTATGGCGCAAGCCTAACCCACCGTGCCTTTTTATTTTATTTTTATTTTTATTTCATTTCATTCTGCTCACGGGATCCGTGATCTAAACTGTGCTGTGTGTTGGTAGATACATTGTACTGAAGAGTCCCAAACAGGACGAAACACGTGTCTACAATTTCCGCCTCTGCTCACAGCACAACATAAATGGATGGCATGTTGTCTGACAACATGTCATTCATCTTTTGTCTAATTGTAAGAAAGTTTAACTTTCCAATAAAAGATTTTTTCCGGCGTTCATGTATGAATGTTCGAAATCGATGTTTTGGCGCTCTCGAAAGTTAAAAAAAGTCTGACATGATGACAGGTGGTCTTAAGATGTCAAAGATATAAGTGACAACTGACAAGTAGAAGAATAAAAAAAAAAGAATTTCAAGAATCCGTTAGGAGATTCACTCACATTCGGCTCTCTAGAAAACAGCTGTCAATTGTCAATATAACTAATAGCTGCTGTCAATTGTATATATTTTCAAAAAAGGAAACTTGAGGAATCCGACTCAAATAATTGTTTTTCCACCGATTTTTTTTTTTATAAATAACACGTTTTTTTAATTGTCCTATTATAGGTTCTCCTGAAATCCTCCCAAAATAAGACGTATTCTAGCTGTCAAATATCAAAAGTCAAAGATTATTGATTACTGTCAATTGTAAACATTAAAAAAATTAATTTTATCATTCCGATGAGAGATTTTTATCGGTCTTTTAAATCTCATGTTTCTGAAAACTGGCAGTTGCCAAAAGTCAAAAGGAGAAGTGACAGATCGCAATTTAAAAAAATCACAAATACTACAGTAATGACTATAGTTTTTTCTTAGGAGGAGGAGGGATTTCACCCCTTAAAACAGTTTTTTAACTTTGAGCAGGCTTAGCAGCAAACTAAGCCTACTTGATTGTATTTCTGCAACTTATTCCGCATTCATCGCCATTTTGGATTCATTTCACTGAATTTTTTTTGACAGTTCTAACAGTTAATTGTTAAATTTTGTTATTTTTATCACGTGACACAAATCACCAAAATCATTTCAACCGATAACAACTTACGGGGATGGGGGATGTTTTCAGTCACTATGACACCAAGGCTGTCAACTTTGAACATTTTATGACCGATATCCATCTGACATTGACAGATGCCTCATAATTTTATGTAAATTTTTTCAAGGACCTTTGATGGTAACAACCCTCCGACTTCGGTTGTCATAAAATTATCATAGAAAATGCACATGCACTGCAGGATAATCCCAATGACGCTCTGAGAGCGGTGCATGAGCGGAGATATCGATTCACGTTCACTTTGAATCGTTGCAGCTTGTATTCCTCGGGAAACACACTTCTTGGAAGACTATTCCAATTATGCAATCCGATACATAAAAGAACCCTGAAATAAAGTGGTGCGAGGTGTAACGAGCTGCACTTGATAGGGATGAGCTATTGCGGCCTGACGGGTACCTCTGCCCGGCCGCGTTCTAGGTGGGATCAAACGAGCCACGTCTTTTGAATACTTCCCATAGAAATATCTGTAAAAAATAAGGCTCAGGTCCGCTACCTTTCTTCGTTTTTCAAGACTATAGCTATAGCTAAATTATTTTTTATGAATATCCCTTGGATATTAGAGCTGAAAGTAAAAAAAATCGAGTCAAATAGCCAAATGGAAATATTCAAACATGTCTCATTTCAAACGTTAATGACTGCACTACACACTTGGTTATCTTAATGGCAAATTCCTATTTGTGCAAGCAAGCGAAGAGTACTCTACCATAATGTTGGGGCTTTTGTTGACATATTCGCAGTAATTTGACGGGAAGGTCAATTAATTCATCAAGGAAGTTGACGGCAAGTTTCAGCTGTCCATTAACCAAACAGCTGGCGTGTCTTCGTGTTGACTTTGGAAATTCTTTCGAAACGTGTGCGATGTTCTTAATTGCCTTATTACTTTACAGCCAATTAGGGGCCGGGAAATGAGTCTGTTTTCCATTTTTACCGAAAAATATGATCTTCAATTTAAATCGAAACGCGATTTTTCATCTCAAACGCGACTGTTTGTCTCAACAATGAGAAACTGGAAGATTGAATGACGTTGACTAAATAAAATACGCTTTAATGCTTTTATTACGCTTTTAATACGCTTAGAACGCTTCAAATGTAACAAAGCGGGCTAATTTGACTCTCTAAAAGAGTTGGGGTTTCTGCTCTCATTTTTTCTGAGCTTATAAGACGAAAAAACAAGATTTTTGGAGTACAGAGAGATCAAAAATATTAAGCCGATTTTCATGTTTTTTTTTGTTTAATTATCAACTAATCACAAGATACTTCAAGTTTTGAAATTATAATTGATTCCGGGTTATTTTGCCGTGGTCCATGGAGATTTGCCTCGAATTTTTCAAATAGTGCAGTGGACACATGGCAAACGATAAGCCATGTTGCCACTACTTTAATTCACTGATAACTGACTGGACGGTTGGAAGAGCGCTCCTATTTATAGGGTGATGGTCTGGTGATGTCATACCCCCTCCACTAGCTACCTCCACTATAGCAACGGCCGGTCTCTCCGATGATGTCATAGATTGCTGAGTCAGATGATGACTCATGAGTCATGACCACGGATCTGGCGCAACGCCGGATATTAATTCCTCCTCAGTTTAGAAAGAGATATGACGTCACCGGACCATCAACCTATAAATTAGACCGCTCTTCCAGCCGGTTAGTCTATCAGTGGAAAAAGTATCGCCTGCGCACATGTAACCGCTGACGATGTCTACCGTAGTTGTAGAAGAAACGTTACTAAAGAATAAGGCAGTTTCAATTTAGCTTCATTTCTCTTAATCAGTTTTCCCTCAAAATTCAGATCTCATCCTGCCATCCTAATCATCAAAGAAAAAAATAAGAAAAAAATGCGTTTCGAAAAAAAAACGTCAGCGTATTTTGACATTGTGGTGGGAGAAATTTGACTATTTTTAAAGCCATTTTATTAAATTTACATGAACAGAAATAATGTACAATTTGAGATACTTTATTGAACAATCTGGCTACATTTTTTTTATTTTTTATTTTTTTATATTCACAAATTCAATATAATCCTTATGCGCAATTACGTTTATTGTAAATATTATTATGAATACTTCCTGATAGCTCTAAAAACCATACAATATATTGAACAAAAAATTACAGGTGTTCATTCATATTTATTAGCCGAAGGACGCTCGAATGACTGTGGCATTGACTATGTATATTATATTTCGTGTCCTAAAATAAAATAAAAAATTCCTGCAAGAAATACAACATGTATGTATTTACATTACATAATTATTATTTTATTACCTAATATATGTATAATATACATAAGTTAAGTAGGTATTATGAATTATAATTACATAGCGTTAGCGTATCATTGATCATAATAATAAAAAACAGATGTTTAATACTCAGGTGTGTATTTGTTTATTTATTCGCCATTATGGTAATAATTAAATTATGAAACGTTTACGTCTAATCAGGTAATGTATTGATTTTTCCATATGGTATTCCTCAAGTGCGCATATCGGTAACCTCCAGTGTTGCTAATTAAATAAATTACCGGCAGTAAGAAAAAAAACCTTTAAGCTCATGTAATTAACACGAAGATGGAGATTGATAATATGAAGGTCAATAAGAGATGAGTGTATTTAAAAAAATTGAGAAATTAACGAATTAATAATAAACCAGGTCCCAGGTTCCTGAAATTGCAAAGACCCTGGTCGGAGGGTGTGAATGTTCAAAGGAGAAAAAAGCGAGAATTATTATAAAAATTGTTTCGTTCTTTTTTAGACTCATCAGTAGACTGCTATATTTGTATTTAGGAATTTTGAATAAAAAGTACAACTGTTATTCAGCTGCTACATGAAGCAAGGTATGGAACATTTAGTGGACACGATCGTTCCATTTCCCCGTACACCTGAACTGCACTACCTACCTACTGAAATTTCGACTGGTTTTAAAAGCGGGCGGCGAATTAAAGATTCCACACGCGTCGATCCCGAGCGAATTTACCAGGTCAAAGAGAACATAAAATGCGGTTTCCATTTGAATTATAACACAATGCCCTGTGCGAGTCGTTACTAGGTGTGAGCCTAATTTTATGGAACGCACGTAATATGTTTCAATCGCTTTGTCTTTAAAACTGTAACTAAAACAACTGCTGGTCGGTCGGTTAGTCAATTTGTATGAACTGAACCGCGATTATCTCATGAGTATCTCATTTTAGGGCGATTTAACGAGACACGTAAAAAAAAAGGTCAAGTCAGACGTATCAAATTTATTCCAAGTACGCATCAGTTTTAATCCGACTGTGAGAAGAAGACAAGAACTGTGAGAATCGTGTCTAAGTAGTCAAGTCTTAATTAGGTGAGGTTATGGGTTATGTTCATAACGCGCATGCTCTTTCGATTATTATTAACGTAACGTCAGTTTTAATGACAGTTCTGTCGAAAGTTCACAGTCGAGAGGTCAAATGCATCAGAACATCTGCATGAAAATCAAGGGGATCATTTCTTCTCTCTTCTGACTGTCAAATGTATCTTACTAAAGGTCAAATGGGTGATTCCCCTCACTTTCTGACTGACTGTCAAAATAAATGTATCCAAATATTATTTTCATTAAAATCAAGTCGGTGATTCATCTCACTTTCTGACTAATTCTGAATATAAAAAAAATCAAGTTGGGGAATCCCCCACTGTCTCTATTTAAATATTTGCATTTAAATCAAGTGAGTCATTTTCCTGTCTTTCCGATTGTCAAATGTATCTTTCTAAAAATCAAGTAGGTCATTCCCCGCATTTTATGACTGTCAACAAATCTATCGATGTAAATATTGACATAAAAAACCAGAAGATGATTCCCCTAACATTTTGCGTGACTGTCGAATTTATCTAAATCGTTGTATTAAAATAAATTGGGTGATTCCCCTCATTTTTTGACTGTAAAATTGTATCTAAATATTGACAAATATCAAGTGGGTGATTCACCTCACTTTCTGACTGTCTGTCTCTGAATATAAAAATAAAATTGGTGACTCCCTCTACTTTCTGTCCAAGTAGGCGGTGATTCCCCTCATTTTCTGACTGTCAATAAATCCATCGATGTATTGACATAAAACACCAGAAGATGATTCCCCTAACTTTTTGTGTGACTATCGAATTTATCTAAATTCTTGTAATAAAACAAATTGGGTGATTCCCCTCACTTTCTGAATGACTGTCGGAATAAATGTATCCAAATAGTATTTTCATTTAAATCACGTCGGTGATACCTTACTTTCTGACTGCCTGTATCCGAATATAATAAAAAATCAAGTTGGGGAATCCCCCCTCTTTCTGTAACTAAATATTTGCATTTAAATCAAATGGGTCATTCTTCTCCCTTTCTGGTTGTCAAATATGTATCTAACTAAAAATCAAGTGGGTGATTCCCCGAATCCCCGCACTTTCTGACTGGAAAATGTATCTAAATATGTATTTCTACCGGGTGTAACATAAGTTCTGCGAAAGATTTCAAGGGATGATTCTTGGGATCATTTTAAGAAAAAAAGTTCATATGAACATGCGGGTTCGAAAAAACTTACCCGCTGAGTTATAGCATAGCCCCTTAAATTCCGGACCCTGACAAAGGTTTTTATTTATTATCTCCGAAACCGTTCAACATAAGATGACGATATTTACCACATTCACCAATGGTTTTGTGCCTAATAAGGTAGACTGTAGATCACTTTGAAATTTTCACCAAGGGTGGGTTGAATCTGGGGGGTGTGGGGTAAAAATTACCCCATTTGCGAACCCATGTTCATATGAACTTTTTTTTTTTAAATGATCTCAGGAATCATCCCCTGAAATCTTTCGCAGTACTATGTTACACCTGGTATAAAAATCAAGTCGAAATTCACCTAACTTTCTGTCTGCCTGTATCTGAATATAAAAAAAACACAAGTTGGGGAGTCCCCCCCCTTTCTGTATCTAAATATTTGCATTTAAATCAAGTCGGTGATTCCCCTCACTTTCTGACTGTCAATAAATATATCGATATATTGACATAAACAAGACAAGTAGAAGATTCCCCTTAACTTTTTAACACTGTCGAATTTATCAAAATTTTTGCACTAAAATCAATTGGGTGATTCCCCTTACTTTCTGACTGTAAACTTGTATCTGAATAGCCAGAAAGCTCAGGCGATAAATCTATCGAAATATTGACATAAAAATTAAGTCTCCCCTCTCTTTTAGACACTGTCAAATGTCTCCAAATATTTGTATTGTAATTAAGTTAGTGATTTCACCTTACTTTCCAACTGTCAAAGGTCTCTAAATAATAAAAAAAACATCAAATGGGCGAATCCCTCGCTTCCGTATCTATGTATTTGCTTTATAATCCAGTGGGTCACTCCCCTCACTTTCTGACTATAAAACTGTATCGAAATATTGACAATGATCAAATGAGTGATTCCCCTTACTTTCTGACTGTCTATCTAAATATGATCTATCTAAATATTGAAAAAAATCAAATTGGTGATTTCCCTCACTTTTTGACTGTCAAATTGTATTTAAAATTGGAAAAAAATCTAAAGAGTGATTCTCCTCACTTTCTGGCTGTCAAATTGTATTTAAATGTTGCCAAAGATCAAGTGAGTGATTCCCTTTACTTTCTGACTAGCTGTCAAATGTATTTAATTTAAATATTTGCATTAAAATCCCTTTCAAACCTATCTAAATATTGAAAAAATCAAATGGGTGATTTCCCTCACTTTTTGACTGTCAAATTGTATCTAAATTTTGACAAAGATTGAGTGGGTGAATCCCCTCACTTTCTGTGAAGTATTGACAGAAAAATTAAGTCTACCCTCTCTTTCTCACTAACTGTCAAATGTATCTACATATTTGCATTCCAATGAGGTGAGTGATGATTTTACCTTACTTTCCGACTGTCAAATGTCTCTGAATATTAAAAAAATAAAATGGGGAATCCCTCGTTTCTACGTCTAAGTATTTGCTTTAAAATCCAGTGGGTCACTCACTTTCTGACTGTCTAAATTGAAAAAAATCAAATGGGTGATTTCCCTCACTTTATGACTTCTAAATTGTATCTAAACATTGACAAAGATCAAGTGGGTGAATCCCCTCGCTTTCTGACTGGCGATAAATCTATCGAAATTTTGACATAAAAATCAAGCTCCGCTCACTTTCTGACTAACTGTCCTTACTTTCCAACTGTCAAATGTCTCTCAATATCAAAAAAATCTAATTGCCGAATGCTCCGCTTTCTGTATCTAAATATTTGCATGAAAATCAATTAAATCCATCTAAATATTAAAAAAAAAACTTAAATGGGTGATTCCCCTCACTGCCTGGCTGTTAAATTGTATTTAAACATTGAAAAAAATCAAGTAGGTGATTCCCCCAATTTCAAACTAAAATTTATCTTACTATTTGCATAGAAAATGTTGTGGGTGATTCCCCCACTATCTAAGTTTTAACCCTCACTTTGAGAGGATATAACTTCGGAAGTGGTGGGGTTTCAGGGAAATAGTGTTACATGAAACAGGTGTCCCTGAAACGTCAATTAAATCAAATCGACAGGGTTGCCAGGTCTCAATTTCTTATTAAAGTTGAGGACTTTTCTGATGATACGACCAGAGAGAGAGATATTGTCGTCATGACATTTGCTTCTCGTTACGAAAGGATCCCATTAATTCCGTTTCAAATTAATTTTTCACACATTAGCGTCTTAATTTATTCTCCGTCGATGAATAAATAAAAATTTTATCAGCAGTTGTGTAACTTTACTATTGACTAATACTGAGAGTAACCGTTACGTGCAGAATTATAATTCACGTATCATTGAGTCGTGAAATAAATGCATATGGCACTGGCACTGGCACTAGCTAGCACCACCACCACGGCACTATAGCAGTGCTAAAATGTACCAAGTTGCATAAGAAATTATAATTAAACACCGCGTTGGCTTGGCAGTTATATAATAATGAATGATAAAATCAGAGAAGACATAATAGTAGCACGGACAGTTGGTAGTTACATATTTTCTTATTGTTCGATCATTAGAATTAAATCGGAAGATTGCTCTATAGCTTCCTCTATTTCACATTCATACATTTGGTTGCCATTAGCTTTAATCTTTGTCCTAGTTATGAATTGAAAATATTTATTATTTTATTAATGGATGAGAGGAACGTTCTTTTTATTTAATTTCAGGTCACGAAAAATAGACCATTACGATTGCGAAATGTTGCGTTACTTTTATTAGAGAAAATGCTGAGATGCGCATTTGTATATCGCGACGGTTTATTAGTGGGCCATCAACTATGATATTGTTGCGTAAACAAAGCCGGTGGAGTGCTTAGGGAAACTGCTTCTAGATGTTTTGTAACGGGATTTTCTGTTAGGTAGAGGTGATTTCCCCGGGATGGATGTCTGCCCCTTTGTACCCGCGACAAGTCAATTGAAAATTTCAAATCTTTATTTACAAGTATTCTATTTACACATATCTATATTTGTCTTTCTGATACTGATAACCACTGTATCCTATGGGCCGGCTCTCGTCCTCCACTGTCGATCCGATTGGCCGTAGATAGCCGCGTCGAGGCGTGTGTTAAGCCTATTGGTTGTGATGCGCCGCCGCCGTCAATCAATTCACGGCCGACTTTACCGCGCCCGTGATCTGCTCGCCGTCGCACCGTGCGTGTCGATCATCGCAGTCTCCGGAATACGCGCCGGGAAGATGTCCGGGAGGGTATTCTCCGACGGCGGGGCTACCTGAAACAAAGTCCGTTCCCGATGCCTCAATATGACCTCGGGACGGCTGTTACTGAATCCGGCCCTCAATACAGGCCGGATAGGGACTGAAGGGATCAGCCGGTACTTCAATGCAGCGCCGACTGATTCCCTATACTGAATCGGTTGCCGTCCAGAGCTCACTCCACTCTGGTCGGTCTGCCGATGCCCGGTTACAGTTAGGTTTGACTCATTTCATCGACCTACTGTTGTAGCCGGCTATGTAAATGGGACAGGGTGCTCTCAATACATGCCCCCGGTGATCTCCGAGTTCAATTCACAGGGAGAGAGAGTGGTTCTCGAGTCAGTACCTCGGATCCTCTGGTCAGCTCTTCATTTGGCTCTCTTTATATAGCCGGTGCTGGCGGAGATAACCTGCTAATCACTGTCGCAAAAACTGTATCACTCCTGATAAACCCCTCTAATAATGAAATAAATAATAATTACCAACGAAAGCCTTGGATTTCGTTACAGTTTTTTCCTTAAGATTTCTTTCCAAGCCATTTTCGTTAAGGTCTACCTCTAGATAAGGCCTACCTCCCCCTTAGATTCCCCCTTCTTTTTCGTCTTCTTCTTGATCAATGGCACCCTTGTGCACTTTACAATTCCCACTATTGAGATACTTCGTCTGCCAATCCTTGTTCCTCCAGATTCCATCGGTTCCATCCATTCACCTCGGTTTAGGCTTAATCATCTTTACCTCTCCTTCAACACACATCCTCTGTCATCAATCTTCTCGCTCTTCTTTCTCTCCTCGTTATCCCACTTTATGTGCGATGTTTCCGAAGAAACCGTTTCCACAATTCTGGGATTCTTCCCCTGTACCTAAATCCTATCCCCTTGACGTCATTCGCAATCCCATGCGTCAATCTCCGCCTAGACCTATCTCAACCTCTCATTTCAAACACTACCATCGACGTCACTCTTCTGCATACTTACCTCCAATTTTTTTGAGAATCATTCCCTATTCAATCGATCCATCCATCTACGTCAACGCCTATCTCTACCTCTCCTTGAACCACTCATTGAAATCAATCTTCTTTGTCTTTCTCTGCTTCTTATCCAACTGTCATGTGCGACGTTTCTGATTGACCGTCTCCACGTTCTGGAATTGTTCCCCTGTAAATCCTATCTCCTTGACATCATTCGTAATCCCATCCATGTATTTCCGCCCAGGATTTCCATCTATCCCAACCTGCTCTCATTCCAAACACTTCCATTCACGTCACTCTTCTGCATACTTACCTCTTACCTCCCAGTTTTTTTTTCTATCTTTGTTCCTTGAGATCATTTCCTGTTCAATCCATGCGTCCACCTCCGTCAAGGCCTACCGCTAACTCTCCTTCAACACACACTAATTGACATCAGTTTTCTTCTTTGCTTTCTCTTCATCTTATCCCACTTTCATTTGCTACAATTCCCTGCTCTACAATTTTGTTCTTGCAGATTCCACCAGTTCCATCGATCCATCTCGGCTTAGGCTAAATTACCTCTATCCCTCCTTTGACAAACAGCAATTGACGTCAATCTTCTTATTTTTCTTTCACTGCTTCTTATCATAGTTTCATGTGTGCGACGTTGCTGAAAAACTAGCTCCACAATTCTGGGAGTCTTGCCCTGTAAATCCTCGCAATCCCATCAATCCCATCTCCGCCTAGAGGCCTAGACATCTCTCACCCTCTCATTTCAAACACTTCCTTGATTCCAACGATTCCATTGACTCTTCTGCATAATAACTTAGTGTCTCTTCTCGTCAGAGTGCCCATATACCCCATTCTATAGCTAATTTTTTGCATATTTTTAGTAGTTTCACTTTTGATTTCTGGGATGATTTCTTCATGGTAGCCCACAGAGATATCTTAACATTCCTATTTTTACAACTTCAATCCTCTTCTCTTGTACCCTCTTTGTTGGCCATGTCTTTGCAGGCCATATCTTGCTGCACCATCGATCATTGCTGGTACTAACCTAACCCCAGTTTTGTACCTTTCCCTTTTTCGTTGTTCTAATTCTGCGGCCAGGTTAGATCATCTCAGGTCTGTTCATCCAGCTCTCTGCATTGAATTTTTACAACGCATACCAAAACTTCTAGCACAATGACAGCGTGAACGGCTGACCCTCATCAAGGAAGTTCTTCTGGGTGGAATCTCTTCTTAAATAAACAGGTAGAGTGTCCGACAGTATGGCTTCAGAACGGATGATCGTGGTAGCAAGAGAGGACCTTGAACTGGCACTCGAGAAAAGGGAATTACACGCTTGACCATAAAGAGAAAGGTGTCTTTCAGCATCTAAGAAAGTGAACTTAGTCCCTAAGGGAGCAATAATCAAATACTTCGGTGTTTTGATAGATGTCAAGAATACTTTGCTGCCCGCATGTCGACGGGATTGTGATCAAGGTCGAGAAAACTGTGGTAGCCCTTGGTGGAGCTCGTACCTCTCGTCTCGTTACCATAATATAGGCGAGCGAAGAGGATCTAAGAAAATATTATCGGCAAGTTTTGTCTATTCGCAAATACTGTGCGCTGCTCTGACATGACATGGCGCTACAGCAAATATTGCCCACATAGAGATTCTCATTGAAAAGAGTCTGCGCAGCTACGCTAACGACAACCGAAAGACAACCAATATGAACACAATAAGACGACGGCTGCAGAAGTGGGAGAACGATATGTATGGGGCACGTTTATTGATGGTGATACAGGCAGGGGTTTTGGCCGCCGGTAGTTGACTCCGGCACTACCCTAAGGGTGTTCATGACGGATTTCCCCTCCCAAATAAAAAAAAGATCATCCATCTCCACTTCATTCAGTTTTCTCTCTTCGCATCTTCTTCTAATCTTCCCCATCATAATTGAATTCCAGATATTCGCTCTACTTTATGATAATTTAAGGCTTCTTCTTCAAACTGCTTCCTTATTACATCTTCCATCATCTTCTGCGCGAGTCTGCTGGTGGTAGCGCTAAAACCAGATTAAATTCTCAGTGGTTTTATCGAATAAAGCAACAGGTGTTGAGCGATCCTCTATATCCTTAATTCAACCCAATTCCATTGTCATTCAGCAAACTCTACATCCATTTTTTGAACATTTTCGCCCCCCCCCCCAAGAGCCAAAAGTGATTTAACCAGCTCCATTGGTGCAAAAGTTTTAATTGCACGACCCTGTAAGTATTAATTTATTGTTGCTTCCACGAAGATGCCATACAGTTACACTACTACCAAAACAAGCGGCAACCATTCCTGGTTGCATATGCATTGATTTTATTATTCAATTTGCCGGGCCAGCAGAGTGGAAGTTACTTCAAAACAGATTCAGGTAGGTAGGATATGAGCTGTTGTTGTTATACAAAGTTGTTTCCTAATCCTAATTCAATTACTCCCCAGATTCGCGTGTTGTTGAATAACACATCACGCCAATGGGAGGAACTCCAATTTTCAAGCCGGTGAATAATTATCACACACGGTTTGTCCTGTAATTGGATAACAATCTCATTAGGCGTTCAGATATATCAAGCGTTAAACGGTGTAACATCCTCAATAATAGCCGCAATCAGGAATTGATAATAATAATAACAAACGGGATTGGGGAGTAGATCTTAATTTAAACATATATTGACCTGGGCATGGGGATATTGGATATTGTAGGTTCAGTTTCAGTTAAATTAGACTGCAGAATTTAGTTTCAAGCTCATAGGTATGCAACCGTTATTACAGCAGCTTACCACCAACTTTGTGCTTTTGCTTGCATTGCGGAGCAAGATTATTCAAATTCCAATACTGTTCGAACGACCAAACAAATAAGAAAAATATGGTAAATTATTTGAAATATTCGTAAAAACCAAATTTTAGTAGAATCGGAGTCTACCTACTTCTTTTTCCGCTTTTTACCAATAGAAATACCTTGCAGAGCTATAGAAACTTGTAAAAGCTGAATCGGCACTTCCAGATCTATCGATATGTTCTAGATTCCAGTTTTAATTGCCATTCGCAAAAATTTGGGGTGGCTGACTTGTTCCGTTCATCATTGGACCATAAAAAATATATGTTTTCCATCAGCCCCTTCTTCTTCTTCCTCGTGCCTTATCCGCTTAGTGAATTTCGGCTATCATCAAGGCAATCTTGATTTTGCTTACGGCCACTCGGAATATCTCCACCGACGTCATCCCATACCATTGGCGTAGATTTTTCAGCCATCATGATGTATGGTCGTCTTCTACCTTCTATTTTTCCTTGGAGTACGAGGTGCAATAAACTCGCTATACGTTTCATTTCGCATTATGTGACCAAGGTACTCTGATTTTTATGGTCTTCATCAGTTCTCTCTCGGTCTCCATCCTTCTTTTAGCACCTCTTCATTTTGTTACGGATTCTGTCCAGCCAATCTTCAGAATTCTTCGCATCATCCACATCTCGAAAGCCTCTCTATACGTCTGCGTATCGCCTCCGTGAGCGTCCAGGCTTCCACTCCATATAATAGCCCATTTCCAGCAGCACTTTTCCGTATTTTTCGTCTTTTTACGTTTTTTCGCAGAATTTTTGCTGCTACAATAAGCTAAAGAAAGATTTGTCCACTTTCATTTGCCCATTTACTCTGAACTTACTTGTTCAGAGCTTACTCTTACTGAGCTATTAGAGACACTTTTAGCTTTTTTCCAACAGAATTTCTGATGCTATGCTTAGTCACCATTCGCAAAAATTTGGGGCGTCTGTTCATATTTGGACCATAAGTGGTTTCTAGCACCAGCTTAATTTTTTTCTGTCGCTGCAGCAAGACAATTTATTGGTTGTTTACTCTCGAAGTATCAATAACGACCTCTAGAACTTTTTCTAGTGTAGCAAGACTTGCCAAATTGACAATGGGTAGAGTTGCAGCTCTTAGCAGCAGTTTAAGTTGTTCAAACAGAATTTCTGATGCATATTGGTCACCGTTCGCTAAAATTTTGGGCATCATGCTTGTCTTTTTTTAACCAAACGTGTGATTTCTGGCACTAATTTATGAAAAGTCTGACCTGACATCGCAAAAGTCACTGTTACCACGATTTTGTCACCATGGCTTCACATACCTTTACACCCAGGTTCTCTTCTACACCCCCAGGTTATTTTCGCAGTCTGGAGCATTTTTTAGTCGATCATCTTACTAAAATAGAAATCTAACAGGCCAGAGCACTCCCGAAGTTCTGGGGTCTTTGGCGAAACCAGAAAATTAGTAAATATTCATAGTATTCGAAGGATGAGTAGAATTAATTATTTATTTTTAATATATTTCTTCTTCTACATCAGCACCAAATTGACCATTTGAGTTTTGATGATTTTTTTTGTATTTCGAAATTTTACTTCTCCCATCCACGCAACATCCTTGATAACGAACTCATTTGTCCAAGACATCTGACTATTTTGCTTCTTATAATTTGTTAATTGCATTTTACATCCACGAGGAATCAACTTTTATTCCCATATTGTTTCAAGTAATCGATCTGGCACCGAGAAGCCCATTGCGTCTTCAAACAATTTCCATATAAATTACACCCTTAACTTAACACCTTCTTCCATTATCTTCTAAAGCAATTGTCCCATTTTTCATATTTTACGACAAAATTAAAATTCATATCCATCCACTAGCACTAGCACTAGCACTAGCACTAGCACTACCGAGTGACGATCGCGACAATGCAGCACCAACCTTTTTTTTTTAATAACTTCAATAATAAATCAACTGACTGAATATTCCATCCAAGTTGGAGGCCATTTTGATGTTGGTGCTGCTGGTGAGTTTAGGATGTAAATCATTTACGAGGCTAGTCGAGCTGCCAACCTTTAAAGGCCACTTTACAGTTCCCCGAGCAACCGTTTGGCACTAGAATTCGGGATTAAATGTTAATTTATCATGAAGTTGACGGCAGCTGAGATGATGAGATTATAATCGATCGAAATTGTCCGAAATTTGTTTATGAAACGGATCGAGAGTTAAGCCCGAACGTCCCTGGACGCGCTATCTCTTATTTTTCACAGGATGGAGAGATTCGATTCTTATGAATCGATTCTAGATAAGTTTCAAGCTGACTGTTTTTCGAGTCGATTCGTGCTATGATTACGTCACTGGAGACCCTTTATTACATAACCAAATATTTCGCGTTACTGTCTTTCGTTCGAGTATCAAAAAGAATCGATTTAAATGAATCGATCACATTATTGGTGTTATAATGACGTCACTGGAGACCTTTTCTTGTTAAAGCTAATGACTTAATTTAATTTTTTTTAATGACCAAAGCATTTCAAGCAACTCGAATATTTTTAATCGATTCAAAAATTTTAATGGAATCCAACCTGGCGCATGAGTAACTTTGATGTCTTGCTATTACAATCGAATATTTTCATATCTTTTTCTCTGCAATTTTCTCTCTTCTTCATACACTATACACCTGCTTAACCATAAAGACTCGTTATATTGAATCGATTCTTGATTTCTTAAAAGGTTCCTGCTTTGGTTTCCTTATGACGTCACTGGAGACCATTGTTGTTCCTCACCCAGATAGCACCGAGTGTCCTATGGACGTCCGTTGAGTATCCATTATACGTCCATTGGTCCATGGACAATAAATGGACGTCCTACGGACTTCTCCGCACGGACTTCCTATGTACGTCCACAAACGTACGTCTATTGGACGTCCATCGAGTTATTTTTGACTATTGCGCATGACGTTCTGTCGCAGACAGGAAGAGAATAGCAGCACAAGTGCGCACGCACGCGCTAACCACCCCATCTTCCATTCTTCCACTATCATACAATACACATTCCTACATTATACATTAATTCGTCCCAAGGAAAGACTTCCGTCATTCCCATCAAACTCAAGACTGCTAGCGTGAAGATGAAGACATCTGCATTATACATAGTGAACAAAAGAAATAAATTCGATGAATCTTTAATTTTTAGAGTTTGTGAAAAATCCAAAAACGAATATTTTCATTAAGTTTATCAATATTATCATAAACTAATATTCTTAACAACTTTTCAATGAAAATTACCAGATTTTACGTAAAACTTAATGATAAGAAACACGTAAGTAGGTAAGTACCTAGTCGTTTTCCTGTATCTTTAGCCGTTATCAACGTTATTTTCAAAACAGAAAATTACCGTATATACCCTATACCTATCACTACATTTATTGGATTTTTCAAAACTCTAAATTTCAAGACTTATCGAATGTCTTTTGTTCCTCATAAGATATTTATCAGCAAATGTTTTGTGGACATCCGATAACGGACTCTCTATGGACGTCCGATAACGGACTCCCTATGGACGTTCGATAACGGACATCCTATGGACGTCCGGTGACGGACATCCTGCGGATGTCCAAAGTTGTGACAAATGGACACTGAGTGGACGTCCCATGGACGTCCATAGGACAAAAACGGACGTCCTATGGACGTCCTATGGACGTCCGTTGGTATATAGAGGGATGTCCATTGGACGTCCATAGGACTACTTTGTGCTGTTTGGGCACTAACTTTAATCTTGCTTTAATCGATTTATAATTACATATAATGAATTCAAAATGTAAGTAATATCAAACACCTCATGATTCCTAAATCAAGAACGAAAAAAAAAGGGTAACGACCAACTGGATCTTCCGGATAAATTTCTGTGGACCCCTGCAGAAGATGTGCAGATTGCTGCCGAGACTCAAGCAACATCAGTAATGAAGCGACGAAGATGAAACATTGATAAAACATATCTGGACGGTAAAGGAAAGGGATGAAGAAGCTGGCGCCCGAGAAGCAGCGAGAGAGACAGGTAATCGTTACAAAATAACACTTTCAGTGACAAATCTTTCAGCGATTACCGAGAAACTGCTCAGGTCTCCTAGTCTGAATCTGAAAAAAAACATGAAACAGCAAGATTTTTGATCGAAGCTACCACACCACAAGGACGCGCGGAAAACCTAATGGATGAACCTACTTTCTTTTGATTATCGAGTGGATATTCCATTTAGTAATTACTTCTGAATGTCCGGTAATTGAGGCCATAACTCATCATAGAGTACTTACCGCAGGATAATCCATCAAGATAGGCACGAGTTCCGTCTGGCAGGATAATCAATATCGAGTTATGATAGGGATTTGCTGGATTAAATCGCTCGATCTAATAACACTTAGTACCTGGTGGTCATTTATTTAATACCTCGAGCTGTCAATAACGCTTCGAACCAATTACGATTCATCTCGATAAGTTTCCCTTCTATATTTATCCTGGAATAGTTCCCGATAATAATTTTCCTGTTCCAGGAGATTATTTATTTATGTACCTACTTAAACTGAGAAACTGGAGTCTATAAAACGGCTGTACTCTAAGTACTTTAATTAATCAATTTTACTGCTAAGTATATAAAAAACTATTTATTACTAATTTTTCTTTAACTGCATGGATCGACTCTAACTGACCTGACGATAGAAGAATAAGTAAGAATCATTATTTATGCAACGTTCTACGACTGCTCCGATACTGGCCGATTATTCTGGAATATAATTTCTTATGTGTACCTACTGGAAATCTAGAGTCTATGTGATTGTACTCGAACTGATCAATAAGCCGTGATCAGCGTGATCAGTTCGAATAACTCTGGATCGACTCCAGACGATAAGCGCATTTATGCAATTGCTACAATTACATGAATAACATAACCAGAAAGTGAGCGCTAATATCAACACATACCTGTTGTGTAATGAGAAACAAAACAGTGATGTAATTTTTTTGCTAAGGTAGAACAATTAAGTACGTCGAATAATGCAAAGTTAATCTCATGAGGGAACACGCAAAAAAAAAATTAACAAACCTGTTATTATCGAAATGAGTGGCACACAATATTATGTATTTGTTTGATAATTTCCATTAAATTGAATCGTAGTTACTGAAATTCAACAAAATAAAAAATGTAATACTCTAATTTAGTCAAATCAAGCGCTTATTGGGCAATGGCGTTTGCGATTTTTTTGGAATTTTTATGACTCAACCATAAACCAGGAAAAACATTATTTTAATTCGCGAAATAAAATAAAGTGCCCGGTGGGTTCGGCTTGCGCCACAGGATGTCCAGGCAGCCAAAATACATGCCAATAACAACTAAGTGAGTGCTTCCAACTAAATCTCATTTTCAAGTCCTAATCCACCACACACTGTTTCAAAGGAACTGTCTTCAGAAAGTAGCGATGATCAAAATCAAAAATTAAGAAAAAGGTCATTTTCTTTTTCATGATCGTTGATTAGATGTATCCGCTATAAATATATCGCCGCCTCTAGCATGATGGCATTATTCGAAACGCTCCCATGTTAGGGTCTCTCTATATGCCTCTGTGCAACAACAAGGCTTACAGTGAGTATTATAAAGGTTCATTAGGTTAACGGGCAGATTTCTGGGGTCTTTTCTAGAAAAAGAATCGACTCTAAGTGGAAAATATACCAATTTAGTGGTTCTCACCACGAAATGGCTTACAAAAATGTCAATAAAAGTAATTTGACATCAATATTAGCCTCAAAAACGGTCACAAAAATCTGTCCGTTAACTTAATGGGCCTTTATAATACCCACTGTTAGTATAATACCTAACCTACTGAATGAATCGCCTTCTCAACTATTCCCAAAAATAAATTTTTTGTTTAGTTTGGTAACTCGACCGCCAAAATCGCACGTTATGTACAAATACGTATTTAAAGTATAAAACAGAGGAAACCTTTTTCTAAGATGAGGCCTCGTTTGGGAAATATTTCCAAAAATGTAAAACTAAGGCTACTAAATTTTTTTTTTTTTTTAGTAACTGAACAGTGAAAATCGAACACCATGTATAAAATCGTGCTTTAAGCATAAAAGAGAGAATAACTTTTTTAAAGATCAGGCCTCGTTTATGAAATATTTCCAAAAATGTAAAACTAAGGCTGTAAAAAATACTTTTTTTCAGTAACTGGATAATCAAAATCGAACGCCATGTATAAAATCGTATTTTAAGCATAAAAGAGAGAATAACTTTTTTGAAGATGAGGCTTCGTTTATAAAATATTTCCAAAAATGTAAAATTAAGGCTGCTAAAAAATATCTTTTTTTGTGACTGGACAGTGAGAATTAAACGCCATGTACAAAATCGTATATTAAGCCTAAAAGAGAGAATAATTTTTTTCAAGATCAGGCCTCGTTTAGGAATTATTTTCAAAAATGTAAAACTAAGGCTGTTAAAAAATACTTTTTTCAGTAACTGGATAGTCAAAATCGAACGCCATGTATAAAATCGTGTTTTAAGCATAAAAGAGAGAATAACTTTTTTCAAGATCAGGCCTCGTTTATGAAATATTTCCAAAAATGTCAAACTAAGGCTGGTAAAAAATATGTTTTTTTAGTGACTGGACAGTGAGAATTAAACGCCATGTACAAAATCGTATATTAAGCATAAAAGAGAGAATAATTTTTTTCAAGATCAGGCCTCGTTTAGGAAATATTTTCAAAAATGTAAAACTAAGGCTGTTAAAAAATACTTTTTTTCAGTAACTGGATAGTCAAAATCGAACGCCATGTATAAAATCGTATTTTAAGCATAAAAGAGAGAATAACTTTTTTCAAGATCAGGCCTCGTTTATGAAATATTTCCAAAAATGTAAAACTAAGGCTGGTAAAAAATATGTTTTTTTAGTGACTGGACAGTGAGAATTAAACGCCATGTACAAAATCGTAAATTAAGCATAAAAGAGAGAATAATTTTTTTCAAGATCAGGCCTCGTTTATGAAATATTTCCAAAAATGTAAAACTAAGGCTAGTAAAAAATACTTTTTTTCAGTAACTGGATAGTCAAAATCGAACGCCATGTATAAAATCGTGTTTTAAGCATAAAAGAGAGAATAACTTTTTTCAAGATCAGGCCTCGTTTATGAAATATTTCCAAAAATGTCAAACTAAGGCTGGTAAAAAATATGTTTTTTTAGTGACTGGACAGTGAGAATTAAACGCCATGTACAAAATCGTATCTTAAGCATAAAAGAGAGAATAATTTTTTTCAAGATCAGGCCTCGTTTAGGAAATATTTTCAAAAATGTAAAACTAAGGCTGTTAAAAAATACTTTTTTTCAGTAACTGGATAGTCAAAATCGAACGCCATGTATAAAATCGTGTTTTAAGCATAAAAGAGAGAATAACTTTTTTCAAGATCAGGCCTCGTTTATGAAATATTTCCAAAAATGTCAAACTAAGGCTGGTAAAAAATATGTTTTTTTAGTGACTGGACAGTGAGAATTAAACGCCATGTACAAAATCGTATATTAAGCATAAAAGAGAGAATAATTTTTTTCAAGATCAGGCCTCGTTTAGGAAATATTTCCAAAAATGTAAAACTAAGGCTGGTAAAAAATACTTTTTTTCAGTAACTGGATAGTCAAAATCGAACGCCATGTATAAAATCGTATTTTAAGCATAAAAGAGAGAATAACTTTTTTCAAGATGAGGCTTCGTTTAAAAAATATTTCCAAAAATGTAAAACTATATAAGGCTGCTGAAAATATATTTTTTTAGTAACTGGACAGTCGAAATTAAACGCCATGTATACAATCGTATTTTAAGCATAAAAGAGAGAGTCAAATTTTTCAAGATGAAGCCTCGTTCGTTTAGGAAATATCTCAAAAAATCTAACACTAAGGCCGCAATAAAACTATGTTTTATATTTGGTTTTTGTGCCTTTCGAAGCTGTACTGATGCTGCGAATTTTCTAAATTTTCATTATAAGTAGCAAGAATAAAAAACACTTCTGATGGGACATACTTCCAAAAGATGTCCGGATGACTACCACTTCTGAAGGCTGAAGGTTGATGTAATCAAATTGTTTCATGATAATCGATACGTCTACTGTGATGAGTTGCTTTTTTTCTAACAAAATTTCTCTTCGTTTCCAAATTACTTTATTTTTCCCAATTCCCAGATCAGCTCAGACCCCACATCACATAGTATCATTTAAATGTCCGACCAAGCCGCAACGTTATTCTTTAGATATTCAAAACACACCTATAAAACTTTATTTCCTTCCCAAGTCAATAGGATTTATAGATTCAGAATGTGAACGATACAGCGATACATGGCTTTATAGGGTATGCATTTAGATGATGAATATCACATCCCCTTCCATCAAAACCCCTACACGCTCGTATCCCACTCCCTGCGCCTGTGGCGGATACGGGATCCATCGGGGTGCACATGGGATTCAATCAGGAGTGATTTTGGCAGCTTCCTAACCCCGTTCTGGGGTTCAAACTGACACGTATCATCCGCGAGAGATGGGGGATGAAGCGAGAGCTACCAGAACAAGAAAACTACCCTTCATATCTTGACTCGGGTAGATTGCTAAATGTATGGAAACGTCCGATTTTTTCTGATAAGAAAAAAACTAGACACTTCATGAATTCATAAGGAAATAAGACCAGGGATGAGTATCCATGCAGTCAATGAAGTATCCTTGATTCAATAATAACAGACAAGAGGTTTATCCCATCACAATATTTACCATACCAGGAGGGAATAGGGCGCATATCAGCTCCAGAGACGTGTTCCCTCTAGTTTCCACTCTATTATGCAAACAACATATTCAGCTTTCCATTATTTATCCTCTTCGAGTTCAAATCGAGAGCCCCGAATCGACCTCTTGTTCCTATACTGAAAGCAAATAGCCCTAATAACATGTGCGATAACATAACAATCCCGAAGGAAAAAAGTCTGCAATTCCGCGAATCAAACAACTCGATTAGAGGATTTTTCAAGTTAATAACTCGCCCTAATTTTAAACTGGATCGGATCTGTCAGATTTCCTTTTCATCCCCTAAATCAATCGAAGTCCCTTCGAGGGGTGGCTAATTAATGAAAGCGAAGTGCAAATTGGGGCAGATTTCCTGGAACTTATCAGCCGCCGCCGCGAGTTGTCGACGGAGGAAATGTAAAACTCTGAGGGGAAATCTTTATGAGGCTCCAATTGACGTGAAGTTTAACCAAATATTTCATATTTATTCCCGTAGAAGAATCTTGAACTGAACTTCTTTTATAGAACTTACGGAAGCCCCTCAGCGAGCCCTTTTTGTTTAATGAACTTCAAAGAAATTTAATTTTTAAAATATACCTACTTACTTCAAATTATAATCAATACCTTTTCTCGCAAACATCGAACTTCGCTTAAGTGTTAATCTTTCCAAAGCCCATTACGGAATAATTTTATCACTCCCTTAACGATACATATCTATTGATTTATCTAAGGAATACGGTTAAAGAGTTCTCGCCTCGCGGTTCCGAAGACGCTAAAGAGTTGCCTAAGCTTATATCTCGAGGGGTCTGATCTTCTCGTCAATGGAATATCACCCAAGAGTGATAGGATTTTCGTTGTCTAAGCTTGCACCCCAAGACTTCTGTGCTTTCAGTTACCGAAAACTACTGCCCGAGACGTCTTATTTTTTAACCATATCCTCCAAAAGCGTCGACCTTTTCGATACCTACACTGAAGACCATTTTCTTAAGCGTTATAATCTTCTCGTTGTCCAAGCTTATATCTCAAGAGTTCTGATAGTCTCGTTACCGAGAAATACTGCCAAGAGTGCTAGGCTTTATGTTGTCTAAGCTTGCACCCCAAGAGTTCTGTACTTCCAGTTACCAAAGACGTCTTATTTTTTAACCATATCCTCCAAAAGCGTCGACCTTTTCGATACCTATACTGAAGACCATCGCTTAAGCGTGATAACCTTCTCGTTGTCCAAGCTTATATCTCAAGAGTTCTGATCTTCTCGTTACCGAGGAATACTGCCCAAGAGTGCTAGTAGACTTTTCGTTGTCTAAGCTTGCACCCCAAGAGTTCTGTGCTTCCAGTTACCGAAGACTATTGCCCAAGATGTCTTATTTTTTAACCATATCCCCTAAAAGCGCCGATTTCTTCGCTGGGTACTCAAGCTAACAAGAATACTGGACTACTATCATTCAAGAGTTCCGAACTCTTAGATGCCTATATGCTGAAGGTCGCGTACTGACATTGTTTGTATAGATAGAACCTTAACGACTTCTGGAATTAACTTCGAGAACAAGTATGTTTTTGACTTTTCTCTTTCCATTCCCGGAACATTCGAGACAGTAACAGCTTCTAGACACCCTGGAAGACTACCCCTAATGTCTCTAACTTTTCTTTTTTGGCCGAGATTTTCCTTTGATCTAGGGATAAGGACAAAATGTCATATCAATATTTGAGAGCAAAAACGGAATGAAAGCGATATTCTCGCCGCCCAGTACTTTACTTGGGTCGTTTATTCCGGTTACTCGGGAACAAACAAACAAATAAACAGTCTGTTTACCTATAAAACAGTCGATTGAAATATTATCTCGTTCCAAGCATCGCTGGTTGAAAAATGAGAAACCATCAATTCACCGCAACCCACATAGTAATGGCGGAAGGGCGAGGGGGGCAAGGGTCGAGTCACCCCCCTGAAAAACAGGGTTGATTAATCACTGAGCTCATTAGTCTGGTGGTAATTAAAGAGACGACGACAGAAAGGGGCGTTTCCCAGCTGCCCCCATCATTGCGTTTCTAGTTCAAGAAGCAAGACTGATGCTCCGCAGCGAGTCTACAGGTAGGCAGTAGGTTATAATGTTAGCGACTTCTTATATTACGAAGCCTCCCGGGGAGTCATTAAAGCGTCCCGGTCCTGGAAGTTCGCACTAGATTAATATTGTCGTCGGATATCAAGCTTTTAATGTAAATCCCAAGCACAAGCGTTCCTGCAGATCGATACTTCCTGTCTGGCATATACATATGCATGTACAATGTACATCTGGGAATGTGATCCAGTGATAAAGGAATGTTTAAGGGATTTCTCTATTTGAAGCAATCTTTGCGGCTACCATTTCTCGCCCGCCCTTACAGAAGAGAATTGAGCAACGAGAGCTAGAGGGATGTTCTGGGGATGATTAGAGACATCGAAGGGAGACATGCAACTCTCCTGAGGAAACGTGCAAGATGCTCAGATAAGGGCTAGTCCCCAAGGAAGGGCCTCGGAGTCTTACAATGTTGTGTCAAGAGGGCATCCAGTAGCGTACGAGGAAATATAAGCAAAATATTATCTGTAGCATCTGAATAAAGCTAGAAGAGGCGAAAGTCTTCAGAAATTTTTGCTTATTCTTTCCTGCAAAATTAAAGTCGTTTATCGAAAGAAAATTTCTCTTTGTTCAAATAATTTTATCAAATTTTATTGTCTATTTTTTATACTTATATAGATATAGCATATAAAAAGTATTTTATTCATTAATACTTTTCAACATTAATTAATTCAACATACAAGTAAAGTTATTCAGTATAACTTCAAATTCATGTTCCGCTGAAAAAAACCCTTAAAAACAAAGAGGGTGAGAAAACCAAAACTATAGCAAAACTTTCCTCTGAACTCCCATTTTATTTCTAATATGCCTAGCCTATTAATAAACTAAAATGTTCAAACGATTTCAGATAAATTCCTGAGGAGCTCTAGAGTTTTCAAAAAATATTTCTATAATAAAAATTTAGCCAGGTAACATTTTTAAATTGTTTGGAACCAAAAGCTGAAAATTATTTACAAAAATTCCGGATAAATTCCAATTTTCTCGCTATTTCTGAGCCATTTTCGAGTAAATTCTGTTTATTTTTTGGTATCGATTAGACTTGATTTTTTATATGTAAATAGAAATTATTTAATCAAAGTTGATACTACATAAAACAAAACACAATAATCGCGTAAATTTTCAGATAAATTCCTGCAAAAATTGAGATTTTTTTTATTAGTTTAGGAAATTCTGTAAGCTTGTGGGATTTCTGTAAATTCACGCAAAAATTTAGATTTGTTTGATTTGTTATGGAATTCTATCGGAAATTCTGTATCTGGAATTGTATGTATCTGTATACCTAAATCAGGAATTCTGTAAATTCCCTCAAAAATTTTGATTTTTTTTTATTATTTTAGAGAATTCTGTAACCTTATCGGGGATTCCGTAAAATCCCGCAAAAATTTAAATTTTTTTTAATTATAGGGAAATCTATCAGGAATTCTGTATCTAGAATTGTATGTATCTGTATACTCGTAAATCAGGAATTCTGTAAATTCCCGCAAAAATTTTGATTTGTTTGACTTTTTATATGGAATTCTATCGGGAATTCTGTATCTGGAATTCTATCAAATTTTTTTTTTTTTTTTTATTATTTTAGAAAATTCTGTAACCTTATCTGGGATTCTGTAAAATCCCGCAGAATTTTAAATTATTTTGAATTATAGAGAATTCTATCAGGAATTGTATGTATCGGTATAAATCAGGAATTCTGTAAATTCCTGCAAAAATGACATTTGTTTGATTGTTTGATAAATTCCTGCAGAAATATGGAATTTTTTTGAAGATTTTAATGTAATTGCGTAACCTTAACTATTGGTAAATCTTAATTTATAAAGTTGCGGTAATCTTGACAAAAATTTATACACGAATAAAGAAATTCTCAAATGAATTCCTGCAAAAATATGGAATTTTTATGAAGATTTTTATATGGAATTATGTAATCTTCACTATTTGTAAATCTAAATTTATAAAGGTGGGGTAATCTTGACAGAAATTTATACACGAATAAAGAAATTCTCAAATAAATTCCTGCAAAAATATGATTTTTTTGAAGATTTTAATGTAATTGTGTAGCGTTAACTATTTGAAAATCTAAATTTATAAAGCTGAGGTAATCTTGATAAAAATATATCTAAGAATAAAGAAATTCTTAGATAAATTCCTGCAAAAATATGGCATTTTTTTAAACTTGCGCTTTTACTATTTGTAAATCTATAATTTTATAAAGCTGTAAATTAAGGTAATTGATAAATTCCTGAAAAATTTAATTTTGGTATAACTGAAATTCTTCATTTAGACCAATATTTTGAGACCAATATTAATTAGATAATTTTACAATAAATTCATCCAAAAGATTTGAGATTTCTGATAACTTCCTGCAAAAATACAGAATATCTGAACTTCTTCAAAGAAGCTTACACCATGTTTTTAAATCAGAATTTTTAATCAATATAGGCCAATTTTTATATATTTTTTTACATGTAACAGAGAACTATTCCAATAATCGAGTCAAAATACTCGAAAATACGAAGCCAAAAAACTCGAGGTAAAAAAATACGACTTTTTTTCAAACACTCTGAAAGATTTTTTTATGAAACCTTTTTATAAATTTGAAATCAAAATTTTAATCTGAGGCATCCCCGGCAAAACATTACGCAAGAGTTTAGAAATTTCCAGGTAAATTCCTGCAAAATAAACGAAATTCTTAATCCAATACTATAAAAATCTTGACAAAAGTTCTACAGAATCAGAAGTCCTCCAAAATTTTGCAGATTTAATTTTATTTCGAAATTTCTTAAATCGAATCTTAAAATATAGGTAAGTTTAGATAAATTCCTATAATAATAAGTAATTTGTCCTCATACTAAACTAGTCGCTTGAATTGTTTAAAAAACTCACGATTAATTCAAGATAAACCAAGCTCCCAGTTCGTCTGAAAACGCTACACTATTTGAAAATCTAAATTTATAAAGCTGGGGTAATCTTGATAAAAATATATCTAAGAATAAAGAAATTCTTAGATAAATTCCTGCAAAAATATGGCATTTTTTTAAAACTTGCGCCTTTACTATTTGTAAATCTAATTTTATAAAGCTGGAGTAACCTTGATAGAAATGTATACAAATTAAAGAAATTCTTAAATAAATTCCTGCAAAATTATGCAAGGGTACTAGTTCCGATTAGTTATTTAACCATTAAAGAATTGATATTGCTAATTTAATAAAAAAAATACTTTTATAACATTTAAAAAAAAGTTATGTAAGTTGATTAGTTCTTACTGGAATTTATTAATCTAAAAGCACTTAAGAAATGAATTGATAAATTCCTGCAAAAATATGAAAGTGCTACTGGTTCCAATGAATTTTTTAGCCCTTATCTTATAAAAATTGAAAATCCTAATTTAATAAAAAATATGACTTTGATAACATTTTGAAAGAATTATTAAGCTGATTATTCCTTACTGGAATTTATTTATCTAAAAGCAATTGTTAGGTAATTGATAAATTCCTGAAAAAAATATAACTGAAATTCTTCATCTAGACAAATTTTGAGAAAATCTTTCACAATAATTAGATAATTTTCCAATAAATTCATCCAAAAGATTTCAGATAAATTCCTGCAAAAATACAGAATACTCTGAACTTCTACAAAGAAGTTTACACCTTGTTTATAAATCAGAATTTTTAATCAATATAGACCAATAATCGAGTTAAAATACTCGAAAATACGAAGCCAAAAAACTCGAAGTAAAAAAAAACGATTTTTTTCAAACACTCTGAAAGATTTTTTATGAAACCTTTTTATAAATTTGAAATCAAAATTTTAATCTGAGGCATCCATGGCAAAACATTATGCAAGAGTTAAGAAATTTCCAGATAAATTCCTGCAAAAAACGAAATTCTTAATCCAATATTATACAAATCTTGACAAATCTACAGGATCAGAAGTCTTCAAAAATTTTGCACATTTAATTTTATTTTCAAATTCAATATTGAAATATTACTCAGATAAATTCCTGTAATAAGGAATTTGTCCTCATACCTACAAAACTGACCACTTGAATTGTTTAAGACTTACGATTAATTCAAGATAAACCAAGCTCCCAGTTCGTCTGAAAACGCTACACAATTTTTATGGTCTCCTCGAAGTAATAGATCAATATCAATTGATATTGGAGAATAATTTACAATATCCCTCTACCGTGAATTATAAATCAACCTGTCGCAGGGTATCATTGCCAGCTATGATGGAACGTCACATTACCACAGAAGCGATTATAGACAGCCTGGGAACATCCTTGTGGCTTCTCATGCCATCGATTTATCATCAGTTTTATTAGCTGTTCCCTTATTCTGCACCCCGATCATCCATCCTTTATCCTTTATTCCTTGCCAGGATATTATTTATTTTCCAAGATTTTTAGATGGATTATATCAAGTGATAAAGAATTGATCATCATTGATAAATGGACGGGGAATTTTTCTTCTTAGAATTTATTATTAAAAAATTCTCATTATAACGTTTTATAATTATTAAAGTGCTGATTTAATAGTGAAAAAATGATAATTTTTTGTAAATTATACCCTCAATTTTCCAGGAATTTATCTTAAGATACGATAAAGATGCAAAATTTTGCAGGAATTTATTTCAACTAGTTAAAAGTATGTAATACAATTTAGAATGCAAAAAGTGAGAATTTTTTATTGATAGAACAAATTTTATTTGAGAATTTATCTGAAATTCTTTGAACAATTTTGGGTAAATATTTACCAGGAAATAATCAATTAAAAATTTCTCATCAAAAATACTGATAGAAATATTGACAGTGTTGCACGATTTTAGAGGAATTTATGTGAACATCTTTAAGATATGCTTGTCCTGCACATAAAAAGGGTTTACTTGAAGGCCTTTAGTTAAGATCAAAGAATAGTGAAAATTTTATAGTATAATTGCTTAGAACTAAAATAAAACGGAATTTATATGAAACTCTTCGAGTACTTTCACTCAAATATTAACAAGCAGACTTTACCTCAAAACGAAAACGAGATTTAATAAAGAATTTAAATGTTTTTAAATTGCTAGAAAAAGTACATTGTTGTTGTTTGTTGTACGATTTTACAGGAATTTATCTGAACATATGCAAACAAGTTCTTCTGAATTTTAAAATATAATTTTGCTTCAAGACTACTACAATGATTGATAGCAAAGAATAGTGACAGTTTTGTCACTAGTCCATATTTGCTTAGAATTTTTACAAAATAAGGAATTTATCTGAAATTCTTGCTGTATTTCTTGCAAACTATTATCCGAAAATATTCCTTTGCAATAAGATTGAAAACATGAGGTAATTAAAATTTTTTCGTCAAAAATACTCCCACAAATATTTAGGTACAGCGTTACAGGATTTTACAGGAATTTATTTGAACATCTTTGAGACGCTTCTCCTGATAAAAAAAGATTTTATTGAAGGATTCAGTCAAAATTAAAAAGAGTGATGAGAATAGTAAGGTAGAATTTCTTCGATCACCTTCTGACAAACATTAATAAGGAGACTTTGCCTTAAAACGAGATTTAATAAAGAATTTATTTTTGAATTTCTAAAAAATTACATAGTTGTTGTTTGTTGTAGGATTTTACAGGAATTTATTTGAACATATTCAAGCAGGTTCTGCCCAGTGTTAAAAATACACTTTTCTTTAGATTCCAATTAATAGCAAAGAATGGTCACAGTTTTAAACTCATATCGCTTAAAATTTTTACAAAATGAGGAATTTATCTGACATTCTTGGAGTAATTTATGCAAAATATTATCAGGAAATATTCTTGTGCAACAAGATTGAAAACATGAGGCAATTAAAATGTTTTCGTCAAAAATACTCCCAATATATTTAGGTACAGCGTTACAGGATTTTACAGGAATTTATCTGAAAATATTTGAGATATGCTTCTCCTGAATAAAAACAAAAGATTTTATTGGAGGCTTCAGTCGAGATTAAAGAATGGTGAGAATTTTATAGTAGAATTTCTTCAAGCACCTTTTGTTAAAAGTTGATAGGGAGACTTTACCTCCTAAAAACAATTTCTTTTTAAATTGCTAGAAAAACTGCATTGCTGTTGTTTGTTGTACGATTATAAAGGAATTTATTTGAACATGTTCTCCTTAATAGTAAAAATCCACTTTTCTTTAATGTTAACAGCTTGGAGCAAAGAATGGTGACATTTTTTTGAAGCAATATTGCTTAGCATTTTTACAAAATCAGGAATTTACCAGAAATTATTGAAGTGAAATATTTAATACGTTGCAGGATTTTAGAAGAATTTTTCAGTTCGTATATTTCCTGTAATTTATTGGAATTTCTATGAAATTCTTTGAGTACTTTCGGACAAATACCAACAAGGAAACTTTACCTCAAAACGAGATTTAATAAGTAATTTCTTCTTAAATTTCTTGAAACGAATTAGTGGCCGATAGACACGTTGGGTGCCACTTGAAACGAACTATTTAACCCTTAGAGGGGAAAAATAGTCGCTGAGAGCATAAGACAAAGAAAAACAAGGGTCGTAGGTTGAGTCGCTAGTCTAAGAGGGTCAACAATAACAAGCAGGTCAGCAGAACAACAGGTACTCTTTATTAAAATATAAAATATATCACAGTGTGTTAACTCCGCGTCAAAGAGCAACACGAAATATTAACGACGCGATTCGATCCTGAAAGGGGGCTAAATTAATGCGGCTCGATGCCGCGATGGTAATACCGAATCGCCACGGATGACAGGATCAAAATTTAGGGAAGGACCAGGCTGTAATTGCCAATGATTGACAGGAACACAATTATTAATAATAATTATCGAAATTACTGACCTTGTGTCTTGTCCGACTAAAGGGGCACTTGTTTTAATTTGCGAGATGTTGTAACTATTATTATTGTTCACTCTGCTTCACTATGTAGGTACCCACGATTGTTCCACTACTTTATACCGCTTCCTTATTTAATTAAAGAACTAGGTATCCCGTTTCCGTAACACCAGCATCGACGAGTCTGGTACGAACGGCACTCTTGGTCGAGCTCTCTCCTCTCTCGATGTTAAACCTCGACTCTTCTCTCTATGTGTGGTCCTGTCCGGTCAGGTGTCCTTTTCCTTCGTCCCGATGTGTAAAGGGATAGGAAGGGGTAGGAAACGGTGGTGTCTTAGAGAATACGAATCGATTATTCACCAAGGACGTAACATACCGCCCACCAAAATTACCGGAGGAATTTTCCGCTATCAGAAAATTGAACCAAAAGCGAAACTAACGAAAACGAAACTAACGACAATAACAAAAACGAAACGAAACGAAACGACAAGTCAGGGACGAAATTCCCTGAGTCCGTTACTGGTTAGGTAACGGGCAAAGTTTGACCAGAGGTCGTTTACAAAGACCTTTGGTCGTACGAACCGAGGCAACCCTGGCGACACCATCCGCATCAGGGTGCAAAGAAACAATTCTTCCTAGAGCTGCTAGGAAAGTCTCTGACGATAAATCAGAAGCGATCTCGAGATGAATCGCGCGAGTCGCGAAACATACGAACAAACATAAATAGGCTTTAGAAGTTTTGACACCCCTATACCTCGACAAGACAATAGGAAAGGGTCCCCCATAATCGACCCCGACACAACTAAAAGGCTTCAATTGGGAGACACGAGCGACAGGTAAATTCCCCATGGGAGGCTCCAACGAGAGGGGACGAGTGCGAAAGCAACGATTGCATTTCGACAAATAACTACGAATGACCCTACGAGCAGACAGGATCCAAAAATTTTGTTGAAGGAGATAATGAGTAGTGTTCACTCCTGGGTGCAAATTACCTCGATGTATCTGATCAATCAAAAGTTCAACCAACCTATGCCTTCCTGGCAACAATGCGGGATATTTAGCGTCGAATGCTAAACCCGAATGCAACAGTCGACCCCCGACTCGCAAAATACCGAAATCATCAATAAAGGGCGACAATGACTGCAAGTACTTGGCACATGGTTTACCAGAGCGAATTTTCTCCAATTCCGAAGAGAAGACCGAAGATTGAACAATTCTAACAATGTGCATGAGAGCAGCATGCAACTCAGAGACACTCAATGCACCAGTGGTCCTATTGACAGCACGACAATTGTTAGTGAAACGAAAACACCGAGCGATAATACCCTGAATTTTCCTCAAAGAAGAAAATCTTTTCAACAAAACATCGACATCCGAAATCTCTATCGTAGCGAACAAAACAATATTCCTTTTCTCCAGTTCAACATCAGAAGTGGGAGCAATGGGAAAGAGTGCTGGCCAAGATTCCAGCGGCAATCTGAGGAATTCAGGCCCCGCCCACCATGCGGAAGCCCCGACTAACTCCTCTGGTAACAAGCCCCGAGACGCGACGTCCGCTGGGTTGTCACCTGAACGTACATGATTCCAACAATCCGGAGGAATTCGATCCTGAATGTGGACGACACGATTCGAAACAAAAGTCTTCCACCGATGTGGAGACGACTTGATCCAGGATAGAGCGACCGAAGAGTCACTCCAAGCGAAAACCTTATCAACAACAATGGATTGAGGACCTTGTTCAAGGACGAACGAAACGAGATCTGATAGTAAGACTGCGGCACACAATTCCAGCCGTGGAACGGAGAGTGGTTTGAGCGGAGCAACACGAGACTTGGCAGTAACGAAACGAACCTGCACATTGCCATCGGCGTCCTCGAAACGATAATACACCACACCCGCATAACCTGCAGTCGACGCATCACAAAATGCGTGCAGTTGACACAACACGAAAGATCCTTCGGGAACCAAGCACCTAGGGATTGTCAACTTGGATAAAACATGAAGAGTGGACTTATATCGATTCCACTTTTCGACAACATCAGCTGGTGGATCTTCATCCCAATCCAGCCCGAGATACCACAAATGTTGAATGACTCGTTTTGCCATAAAGGTCAATGGGCACAAGAAACCCAACGGGTCATAGATCTTAGCGACTTCTGAGAGAATGCTTCTCTTAGTACAAGGTGAATCTATGGACTTAACCATGAACGAAAACGAATCAGTAGCCGATTGCCACTGAAGGCCAAGAATTTTCACCGAAAAGTCCGATTCCGAATCAAAGTTGGATGACTGCTGTTGACAATGTTCAACCGGCAGATCCTGAAGCAATTGTGGATTGTTAGCAGACCATTTCCGCAACTCAAATTGTCCCAATTGCAATAGCGAAATGAGCTGATTTCTCAACTCCAAGGTTTCCTCGATTTGATTTGCCCCAATGGCAAAATCATCGACATAAAGCCCGAGACGAATGGCTTTCGAAGCGAGAGGAAACTTCTCAGAATTTTCTTGAGCTAATTGTAACAAGCACCTAATGGCCAAATATGGCGAGGACGAAACACCATAAGTTACAGTGTTCAATTTGTAACTTCGAATAGGATCCTTTTCTGAAAAACGCCAACGAATTAATTGATACTGTCGATGTGAATCTCCAACTAAAATTTGCCGATACATCTGCCTAATGTCACAAGTGAACACGAATTTGTTCTCTCGAAAACGAAGCAAAACACTAGTGATGTCATTTTGCAACTTCGGACCAATCAACAAGGTATCATTTAACGAAAGATTGTTCGATGCTTTGGCCGAGGCGTCGAACACGACACGAATTTTCGACGATACTGGGGCGAGCGAAGACACATCAGAAGACATCGAAACACCAGGGTCTTTAAAAACGCAATGATGCGGAATGTAATAAGAGTTTGCAGATTCCGACTCCAATGGCACCAACGACATGTGCCCAGCCTCCAAATAATCTTTCATAAACTCTACATACATGTCTCTAATGTGAGGCAACCTCGACAATCGTCTCTCCAAAGCGAGCAAACGACGATCTGCGACATTCAACGAATCATTAAAGATAGGCAACTCTTTGCTATCCTTAAATGGCAACAATACCCCAAAACGACCTGATTCTTCTCGATAATGAGACTCAACGAACAACGACTCAGCCTCTTGTTCCTCATTAGAGCAAACCTCAACTGAAGGCACCTCCTCAACTCTCCAAAATGCCTTAAGAGTCTCTTCAAGGGTCGAATCTACCGACGCAAAACAAGCTTGAACCTCGCCCGCAACCTTCGACGAAATGGTTCCCAAAAGAACCCAACCAAACGTCGTGTTCATTGCGGCTGGACAGTTATCACTGCCCGACAAATAACCACCATGAACAATATTGGGAAAGATGTCAGCTCCTAGCAAAACATCGACAGAACCAGGCGTGTACCAATTAGGATCCGCTAACTTCAAATTATCAAGCGCCTTCGATGGCGAAATGTCAACACTGGGAAGTTTTCCACAAATATTGGGCAAGACCAAAGTACTTACTTTAAAAGTAGGTGATGGTACCCCAACGGGACGAATAATGCAATCAGATGATCCCTGGGCCGATCCCAAGGTCACGTGACCCAAACAAGAAATAGGTGTTGATGATCGATTCAAGTGCAAGCCCAAACGCTTGCGGCACCGATCAGTAATAAAAGACGACTGACTGCCAGAGTCAATTAAAGAACGAACCACTTGATAGTTGCCCCACTTGTCTTGAACTTCAATACATGCGGTTGCTAAAAGAACCGTAGTATTGCTACGAGAACGAGAACGAACATCCTGAAAGGATGGGAGAGAAGACATGGCAACCGTGGATGCGACTGGAGGCGGCTCAACTCGATGAGAAGCTGCTCCATCCGAATTACTAAGTTTAACGAAATGTAATAAAGAGTGGTGCCGACCTGCACACTCCTTACACGAATGAGAAGAGGGGCACTGCTTCACCAAGTGTGAAGGGCCAAAACAATTTAGGCACAAGCGCGCTGCCTTCACAGCCTCAAAACGCTTGCGCGGGTCCAACTTCAAAAAAGAACGACAATTCGAGATCGGGTGTTCTCCATTACAATGGAAGCACGACTGCTTCGATGAAGACGCACTCGACGTTGACAAAAATGCATGTGAATTCCTCGATTCCACTTTTCCACCAGACTTGACGCTACTCCGCTTACCAACGACTGCAGACGGAGATAGGTCATTCCCCAAAGATGATTCTAATGCACGACACTGTGACGACAAAAACTTGTGCAAATCCTGATATGATGGAAACTCTTCAGATGCAAATTGGAGTTCGAAACGCTTTCGAGTAGCGTTATCCAATTTCTGTAGCAACCAGTTGAACAAAGTGAAATCCCAGAGAGAGACGCCTGAGACCTGACCCAAAGCTGTAATATTTTCTGAAAAGGTATTCAACAATTCACGAAGCGATTGTGAGGAATCAGAATCCGTTATTTTGGGAGCATTACAAATCGCCTGCCAATAACACGTCGCAAGTACTCGCTCATTCTGATACCTTTGGACAAGAGTATCGAAAGCTATCACATAATTGTCATCTGTCAGTGGTAAATGTTTGACAAGGGTAAGAGGTTCCTTTGACAAAGTCGAAACTAAATACTGGAACTTCTCAATTGGAGCTAACGAATCATTCGAATGAATCAAAGTCCTAAACAAATCATAATAAACCGACCACATCCTCAACGAACCATCAAAAGTAGGTATACCGATACGAGGCAATTTCACATGTGAACTTGCAGAGGGGGGTAGCGCGGGAGCACCAGACTGTCGACTATTTAACGATTCACTCGAACCATGACGTGATTTCACCACCGTATCCTGAGTCGATTCCAACGACAATTGAACCGCTCTAATCTGAAAATAAACCGAATCAACTTCGATAAGTAGTCCCGAGTATGATTTCCAAATCTCCGATGACACATCTACGACCAAAGCACTCTTATCTGCCGACTCAACCGTAATCAGGATATTTCTATCAACCTCCTGCACCTGATTGTACAAATCTGAAGCGCTGTCGCATGCAGCCAGGACAATAAAACGCGACTTTTCATCAATGGGTGCTGAAACTACTGTCAGAATCGAGTTCAAACGAGTCAAAAACTTCGAAACAGAAGCGTTTGCTCCGACCAAAGTGTTGGACATTTTGCTAAAGAGTATCAACAAAACACTAAAGCAATAAACGAATAAGGGTTATTTTTTACACCTGTAAAAAATACAACGACAACGAAATACGAACAATAACTAAAAATAAGTACCTAACCAAGTGAAGGTTACTTATTTAAAAACGAGTTGAAAATAAATTGACTTTGAAATTCACCAAAAAACAATACTTGAGATACCGAGTGTACCCAGTAGGTATACCGTGAATACAAAAATCAATATTTTCCCTGTAACAACGAAAAAGGGTTATTCGTTAAAAACCTGTAAAAATACAACAACAACGAACGATGAGCAATACCAAAAATAAGTACCTAACCAAGTGAAAGTTACTTATTTAATATCGAGTTGAAAATAAATTATTGAATTCGAATTCACCAAAAACAATACTTAAGATACCGAGTGTACCCAGTATACCGTGAATGCAAAAATCAATATTCTGCCCTGCGAATTCAGAGAGAAAATATTTCAACTATTACAGAGGTTTTTAAAACGAACACCTGCAACGAACGAAGAAGTGGAGTGAGGTGAGAATGGAGTAAAATTAGTGGAATGGGTGAAAATGCCGTCTGGCGTCCTTTGGATCGACTATTTCGAATCCTTTGACCTACAAACAGGCTACCTTAACACAGTGAGTGAGAAACTAATTTCAAACAAATGATGCAACCAATTAATGAACTATATTTCCACGAGCTTTCCTATCCGACTACGGAGGGACCAAAAAAATGTTAACTCCGCGTCAAAGAGCAACACGAAATATTAACGACGCGATTCGATCCTGAAAGGGGGCTAAATTAATGCGGCTCGATGCCGCGATGGTAATACCGAATCGCCACGGATGACAGGATCAAAATTTAGGGAAGGACCAGGCTGTAATTGCCAATGATTGACAGGAACACAATTATTAATAATAATTATCGAAATTACTGACCTTGTGTCTTGTCCGACTAAAGGGGCACTTGTTTTAATTTGCGAGATGTTGTAACTATTATTATTGTTCACTCTGCTTCACTATGTAGGTACCCACGATTGTTCCACTACTTTATACCGCTTCCTTATTTAATTAAAGAACTAGGTATCCCGTTTCCGTAACACCAGCATCGACGAGTCTGGTACGAACGGCACTCTTGGTCGAGCTCTCTCCTCTCTCGATGTTAAACCTCGACTCTTCTCTCTATGTGTGGTCCTGTCCGGTCAGGTGTCCTTTTCCTTCGTCCCGATGTGTAAAGGGATAGGAAGGGGTAGGAAACGGTGGTGTCTTAGAGAATACGAATCGATTATTCACCAAGGACGTAACACAGTGATTAATATTACACTCTTGAGCACGGTTAACAGATAGTAAAAAACAAGAGCGTGCGGTGCTAGTCGAATGAATGGATCGGTTGCTAAGAGTTTACAAGGCACTTATCTTCGTATGGCTTGGCTCCAGGAACTTGCTTTGAAAGGGTGACTTGGTATCCAAGAAAATCTGCCTTGGTACGTGGAGTTCTTCTCGGCACGAATAAGATGACCTCCAGGAAAAAAGTTGCCTTCAAGAAAAAGATTGCCTCCAGGGAAAAATTGACTCCAGGGAAAAATCAATCCGTAGGGAAAAATTGACTCCAGGGAAAAAGCAAGCCGTAGGGAAAAAGCTGTAATTTCATGGATATCAGAACCACTCTTGCATTAATGAACGGTCCGATCGAGTCTGCTTGCCGAGGGTACATAAAATGATGTCCCGTCCTCAAGATATGTTGAGATCAAACATGTGATCGGCAAAGTTTTACAAGCGGAGCGAAGACTCGATCGGATTTAAACGCTGTAATTAAATTCGCATACGGTATTAAGAAAATATGATCTGTATAATTCTAACGCAATTAAGAAAATCAATTTACGACACTCACCAAGCCAAAAACGTAGTTGATTCTTATAATAATTAACGTGAAAGTTCACGACGCCATTTCAGGAAACTTAAGGTGTTTGCGGACCCTTCATCCGCGAATTTCCAGGAGAGAAAGAGAATGAAAACGCAGGTATAATGATGAAACGCACCTGATTGCAACTTGACAGTCGATGTTACGAAACTCGAGGCCTCCAGTCGGCCGATGCACTAAAACCCACCATCACTCACTCACTGCGCGCGCCCGCCGTTGTCTCCGTCTCGCTGGCATTTAGCCGGTACGTACAAAATGTACGTTACATTCTTTAGAAAAATTACATTGTTGTTTGTCGGTTTGTTGTAGGATTATAAAGGAATTTATCTGAACACAGGCAAGCAGGTTCTCCTCAATGTTAAATATGCACTTTCCTTCAAGAGTACAATTTGGAGCAAAAGAATGGTGACCTTTTTTTAAAGCAATATTGCTTAACATTTTTACAAAATCAGGAATTTATCAGAAATTATTGAAAATAAATATTTACAACGTTGCAGGATCTTAGAAGAATTTTACCGAACATTTATATTTTCTACTAAAAATGAAAAAAAAATCCTTTTATTTTAAGAAAATTTAATTTACCTGGAATTTATTGGAATTTATTATGAAATTCTTCGAGTACCTACTTTCAGAAAAATACTTACATGCAGATTTTAAAAAGCAATTTCCGGCAATTTAAAAAGAAATGCTGGAAAAATTTACATTGTTAATTGTGATTTTATAGGAATTTATCTGAACATATGTAAACAAGTTCTCCTTGTCGTTGAAAAAATATTTTACTTCAAGAGTACAATTCTGAGCAAAGAATGGTGACAGTTTTAAAACAAAATGCTAACTAATCAATTTTATAAAATCGGGAATTTATCTGAGCTATCAGATTATTTTCTATTAAATATTAAGAAAATAATTTCATTTTGAAGAAAAATAGATTCCATTTTTCATGGAATTTATCCGGAATTTTTGTAGAAAATCGTATCTAATAATAAGCTGTAAATAAGTCGAGAAATTTTTTTAAATTCCAATTGGAATTGATTCCAATTAATTTTTCAAGAATTTAAACATTTTTTCAAGGAATTTATCTATGAATTTATTAATCTCAAAAACAAAAATTTGTATATGCAAAAAACGCCATTCAGCTTTAAAAGCATTTAGATAGTAACATTTTTTAATGATGACCTTTAATTTAAAGTTTGAGTGTTTCACAGAAAATTTTCAAACTCAGTTGAGAGACCCACCCAACAAAGTCAACTTCTCTGGCTTCTGTTCTCTAATATTATAGCCTATATAGTTCTCTAATAACCGAGAAGAAATTTTTGCAATGAAAAGTGATTCAAGTGTATCTCTGTTTGAGGGAATTTATCTGAAATATTCATAATTTTACTACAGGATTCTAAAAAAAATTTAAGAGGTCTGGCTGCAAATTCTAAATTCTAAATTCCTTTCTAGAAAAGCAACAATTTTTTTGTAATTTAGACAGAATAATTTAACCGCTTTGGCTTCAGTCCTACAATTTTGAAAACCAATATAAAAGAAAAATCCATTTCCATTGTTTACAGGAATTTATATGAAAACTCCGGAATTTAACTGCATAAGTGCGCTGAACGCATCATAGTTATTGCAAAAATCATAAAGTGGGCTCATAAAAAGGGCAATATTGTTTACAAACATTATTATTTTTTATAGGAATTTATCTGAAAAATTCTAGGAATTTATCCACTTGAAAAAATGGACCGAGTACTTCAACTTGTTAACCATAATTCTAACATTTAAGGACAAGATTCAACGTTTCCTCGTTTATGGAATTTTAGTAGAGTGCTAGAATGAATAAAAGTCGCTTAAAAAACGATTCTGTGGGCCTTTTAGTGTACAAGGCTGAAATTTTCAGGAATCGTAGTTTATGGCCTAAATAACTCAAATCCGAAGTCGTCAAAAAATCGTCCTGTGCAAAAAGGCACTATTCAAAATTTTCGACTTTTTTTACAGGATGTGGTAGTTCATAAGTGCAACTTTGTCGTGCCAATTTTTCAAAATGTTATCTGTGATGGTTAAGTTAGGAAAAAATCAACACCGTTTTAGAAAAGCATTGCGCAAATGGGCCCATCGTAACTTTAAACAGCGATATCTCGCTTCGGTTTACGGCAAAAACTGCCTACTCGGACTACTTTTTTTCACTTAACAACGCCTATCTCAAAAACGAAGCTCTTAATCGAAAATAGCATATCTTTAACAATTATTCCCTGATCATTTCTGATTCCCACGGTGTTATTTTTATATTTTTATCTTTAATAATAAACTAGCAATAAATATAAATGTTAAACGATGCTAAAATGTGAATTGTGTCTGCCGCATCAAACCACTGGGAAACGTCGCTCACCCTCCCTCGCTTCTCCATGCCCCTCACCGGTTCAGCGGTCTGCATGCCGAGAATTTAAATCAAACGCCCGCTATAATAGGATACTATTTATTAGATATTAATTTTAATAATAATTATTAAAGTCAACAATGTATTATACAAATACAAAATGCAAAGTAGGTATGCCAATAAAGTTATCCCTGATTTTTTAATTATTTAAGGAATTCCTGCATGTGCATGACCAGATATTGCAGTATATTATTATTTACACACGTAAATACCTACCTAACCTACCTACCTACCTCGTAAATATTTCTTGCAAAAATAGGAACAATAACAAACCTCTAAGATAAAAAAAATAACGTAATCATGAACTCATTTTGGATATTTTACATTTTTTGTTCAAGTGATCAAAAGATCGAAACCTTATACCTTTTTCAAAACCAACAATAAGTAGGTATACCTAATAATATGTACAAATACCTAAATGGCAGCAGCTTCAATTTTTTCTTTTATTCGCTGTCGTCACCATCCTCTTCGAAATTCTTCTGTCTTATGATTGATTCTTTCGAAGGAGCCTCAGTAATTACATTTCGGCAAGATTTCTGACCCATACATCGACAAAGAACCTATACAGGTGATTTTGTTTTTCTTGCAACTGACCATTTTGCAATACAATCTAAAAAAAAAATACTCTTTATTAGTTTGAAATTAGAATACCTGGCAGAAAGCAGAACGGCACCAAGAAGCAGTTCCAAGAAAAAGTAGTTAGTACCTACCTACCTACAGTATGAATTTTATAGTATTTGCAGGCGAAAATGTAGGTGGCTAACTATGAGCCTCTTTAAAGCTCTATAAAGTTATATTACACCCCTAAAAATTTACATTATTAGCGCTGCACAGCAGGTGACATATTTTTATCTGGTTGGTTGAAACGATTGTATTGTAAAGTGTAAGAACATTCAAAACTTTTTGCCTTCCGCTAAAATTTGTAGGTATGGACCTGCAAGGTACTTGGGGAAGATAAAATTTAGTTTAGGTGTGTAAATAATAATACTGCTTAGCATAATAATACTACTAAAATAAAAAATGTAAAATATCCAAAATGAGTTCATGATTACGTTATTTTTTTTATCTTAGAGGTTTGTTATTGTTCCTATTTTTGCAAGAAATATTTACGAGGTAGGTAGGTAGGTTAGGTAGGTATTTACGTGTGTAAATAATAATATACTGCAATATCTGGTCATGCACATGCAGGAATTCCTTAAATAATTAAAAAATCAGGGATAACTTTATTGGCATACCTACTTTGCATTTTGTATTTGTATAATACATTGTTGACTTTAATAATTATTATTAAAATTAATATCTAATAAATAGTATCCTATTAGAGCGGGCGTTTGATTTAAATTCTCGGCATGCAGACCGCTGAACCAAGGGTGAGGGGCATGGAGAAGCGAGGGAGGGTGAGCGACGTTTCCCAGTGGTTTGATGCGGCAGACACAATTCACATTTTAGCATCGTTTAACATTTATATTTATTGCTAGTTTATTATTAAAGATAAAAATATAAAAATAACACCGTGGGAATCAGAAATGATCAGGGAATAATTGTTAAAGATATGCTATTTTCGATTAAGAGCTTCGTTTTTGAGATAGGCGTTGTTAAGTGGAAAAAAGTAGTCCGAGTAGGCAGTTTTTGCCGTAAACCGAAGCGAGATATCGCTGTTTAAAGTTACGATGGGCCCATTTGCGCAATGCTTTTCTAAAACGGTGTTGATTTTTTCCTAACTTAACCATCACAGATAACATTTTGAAAAATTGGCACGACAAAGTTGCACTTATGAACTACCACATCCTGTAAAAAAAGTCGAAAATTTTGAATAGTGCCTTTTTGCACAGGACGATTTTTTGACGACTTCGGATTTGAGTTATTTAGGCCGTAAACTACGATTCCTGAAAATTTCAGCCTTGTACACTAAAAGGCCCACAGGGTGACAACTTATTGCTAGATCGGCACTCTACGTGAAAAGAGCAATTTACTTTTTTTTTTGTTTGAACTTGCGCGATTAAAGGAGTTATTTACGCTGATACTAAAATTCCTGATTTTATAGTAGACAATAGATAAACGGGACATTAGCTGGTGTTTTAAAAAAAGATGACAAGACCTACCTACACGCGTTGCCAAAGGAAGTTTTAACGCAATTAAACATTTAAATGTTAGATAATATGAATTACTGTTCGGAACTTCAAGCATGTAATTGTTTCCTTTGTTTTACTCGAATTGTACATCAACAACGATACTCGCTTCAGGTATTTTCAATTAAATTATTCAATCATACATGGTTAAGCGTCCTATGACATGAACAAAAAATCAGCAGCCATGCATTATATTTTTACACAATTTTACTCGGTAGGTATATGTGTAATGGAATTTAAATTTAAATCGCTGCTAGTTGTCATGTTGATGACAGCTGCCATCAAGTCATCAGCATCATCATTTTATATTTTTGTATAAATGTTTAACTTTGATCGATTACTATGTAATTATGTATCTACATATTATTGTACATGACTTTTAATACTAATGTTCATATAAGTTTTTTGAATATATTAATTTATATCGACCTCGATTTACTGCGGAGTAATAATTATACCTGATCATTAGGTAAAGAAATCGAGCTAGAAAAAATAAATTACTCCAAAAAAAAAATTCTTTGAACTTTAACATTACAAATAAAATAATAATTACTCGCCTCGAAGAAAAACGAATTTTATTCTAGCGTTCAGAAATCGCGGAATCATTTTCCGTTTGATTTGTCGGTGTCGGTGAAATTCAAAAGTCGCCCGCCTTGTCACTTGCAAAAGATAATTAAAGAATTCCGCAGCCCCGAGGATAAATACCGCTGTCGCTGGAGAGTCCTTAGGAGGAAAACGTGGAAATGAAATTCGGTTAAGGTCGACCTTTATAATATAAGAAGCGAGACGCTCTTTAATTCTAAACTTAAATAGGTAGCAAAAACACTCGCGATCGCGAGGAAAAACTCTCCTCTCTTCTAGCTCCCGATATTGATTATCTTAGATTTGAATTTGAAAGGCAGAAATCAGACGAAAATTCATTTCATAAATAATACATTTATTTTATATCAGACGGATGTACTTATTCCTGGAAACTTTCACATAAAATCCTGCAAGAGCGGGAAATTTTAAGCTATTTTTAGGATGAAATCGTGACGACCTATTGTCCAAACTGCAACAATTTGAACCAGAATAATTCTCAGACATCAAAATTTTTTTTATTTTTTTCTATTTTTCTTCATTTTCTTCTATTGAATTTGTTTGATTAAAACAGAAAATAAGTATTTTTTAACAATCTGGCAACAATGCTCTAAAGATCGGTAAGAAGATCTACACTGACGGTCTTCATGATTTACTTCGAAAGCGAGAAAATCATAGCAGGGAACAGAAAGAAGGTTTCTTTTGTTTAACTAACTTTGTTATTATTTGTGACTTTTTCATTTTTTAAGAAAAAGTTCTAAATAAGTAAATTTTGCACAATTTGACAACGATAATGCGGAGGTGTAATATTGTAACAGTCATAGCAACGTAACCACTAGTCCACTACTTTTGCATTTAATTTAAAAAAAAAACTTTAAAATAAGTAAATTTTGAACGATTTGATAATAACGATGCAAAGGTGAAAAAATAATGTAACAGTCATTGCAATGTTGCCACTACTTCTGCATTTCATTTAAACGAAAAAGTTACAAATAAGTAGATTTGAACACGATTTGACAACGATGATGCGAAGGTGTATTATTGTAACAGTAATTGTTATGTTGCCTTACTTTTTCAATTAATTTTTAAACAAAAAGTTAAAAATAAGAAGCACGTTTGGCAATAACGATGCAAAGAAGAAATAATGTAAAAGTCATTGCAATGCTGCCAGTACCTCTGAATTTTATTCTTGAAAAAAAGTGAAAAATAAGTAAATTTAGCACGATTTGACAACAATGATGCAAAAGTGAAATAATGTAATAGTCATTGCGATGTTGTCAATACTTGTGCATTTTATTTTTAAAGTAAAAGTGAAAAATTATTAAATTTAGCATGATTTGACAATATTGATGCTAAGGTGAAATAATGTAACAGTCATCGTAATGTTGACAGTACTTCTGCAGTTCATTCTTGAAGAAAAAGTGAAAAATAAGTAAATTTTGAACGATTTGACAATAATGACACGAAGGTGAAAAAATGTACTGGTCATTGCAATGTTGCCAGTACATTTGCTTTTCATTCTTAAAGAGAAAGTTAAGAATTAGTAAATTTTGCTCGATTTGACAATAATGATGCGAAGTTTAATTAATGTAACACTCATTGCAATGTTGATACTACTTCTGTATTTCATTCTTAAAGAAAAAGTTAAAAATAAGTAAATTTTGCACGATTTGACAATGATGCGAAGGTGTAATATTGTAACAGTCACTGCAATGTTGCCAGTACTTCTGCATTTTATTCTTGAAAAGAAAAGTGAAAAACAAGTAGATTTTACACGATTTGAAAATAATGTTGCGAAGGTGAAATAATGTAACAGTCATCGTAATTTTGACAGTACTTCTGCAGTTCATTCTTGAAGACAAAGTGAAAAGTAAGTAAATTTTGTACGATTTGACAATAATGACACGAAGGTGAAAAAATGTAATGGTCATTGCAATGTTGCCAGTACATTTGCTTTTCATTCTTAAAGAGAAAGTTGAAAATTAGTAAATTTTGCTCGATTTGACAATAATGATGCGAAGTTTAATTAATGTAACACTCATTGCAATGTTGCCTCTACTTCTGTATTTCATTCTTAAAGAAAAAGTTAAAAATAAGTAAATTTTGCACGATTTGACAACGATGATGCGGAGGTGTAATATTGTAACAGTCATTGCAATGTTGCCAGTACTTCTGCATTTTATTCTTGAAAAGAAAAGTGAAAAATAAGTATATTTTGCGCGATTTGACAATAATGTTGCGAAGGTGAAAATAATAATGTAACAGTCAATGTAATGTTGCCAGTACTTCTGCATTAAATTCTTTAAAAAAAGTTAAAAATAAGTAAATTTTGCACGATTTGACAACGATGATGCGGAGATGTAATATTGTAACAGTCATTGCAATGTTGCCAGTACTTCTGCATTTTATTCTTGAAAAGAAAAGTGAAAAATAAGTATATTTTGCACGCTTTGACAATAATGTTGCGAAGATGAAAATAATAATGTAACAGTCATTGCAATGTTGCCAGTACTTCTGCATTAAATTCTTGAAAAAAAGTTAAAAATAAGTAAATTTTGCACGATTTGACAATAATGATACGAAGGTGAAAAAATATAATGGTCATTGCAATGTTGCCAGTACATTTGCATTTCATTCTTAAAGAACAAGTTAAAAATTAGTATTTTGCACGATTTGACAATGATGCGAAGGTGTAATATTGTTACAGTCATTGCAATGGTGCCAATACTACTGAGTAATCCAAAACTTGTAAGAATCTTAAGTAGGTACGGAAACGAATTACGAGGTCGGTGTTTTGTTAAAATTCTTGTCCATTTCATATTTTAATACGAAAAAGAAGAATTAGTGAAGAAAAATGTCATTTTTTTTATTTTTGCACGATTTGATAGTCAGAGTAGTCTTACTCAAGATTTGAGTAAGAAGATGATAGTGTAAGATCTGAGAAAGCTACATAGATTCTAGTCATAAACAGTGTTGCCGGCCCTCAGTATTAATATCAAAAGTTGATGAAACTCATAAGAGACAGAAGGAAATTTTTTTGTAATTTCATTGTAAATTTTTTTTAGAGTTTTAGTTTTTTTTAGTTGGTGAAAAAAATTAATTTAATAGTGAAAAATGTGTAATTTTTGGAAAATTTGCTAAATTTAGGGAAATCCAAAGAACGGCCAACTTTATTAGTCACTATCAATGCTGCCACCTCGATAAATTTTCCCAAAATTAGGAATTTTGTTGAAAACAATAATTGAATAATTTTCTTAAATTGAAGAATATTATAAACGTGGAAGGCAAAATATATAAGTGACCTGCTGTCTGCAGTGTTGCCAGGTTTCATAAATTTTCCCTAAAATGATGAAAGAAAACTTAAAAGTGAACTTCAATGTTGTCAAACCTCAGTATTTTTTTTCTAAATTAAAGTTAATCACTTGTCCCTAAATTAAGATGTAGGACAATGTTAAAGTCCCTTACCTTGTTGCCAGACTTGATTAATTATCCCTAAATTAAGAATTTTGTTGAAAATATTTGAAGAATATCCCAAAATTGAACAATATAATAAACGGAGAAACCAAAATAAATAAGTGACCTGCTGTCTGCAGTGTTGCCAGGTCTAATAAATTTTCCCTACAATGAGGAAAGAAAACTTTAAAAGTGAACTTCAATGTTGTCAAACCTGAACCTGAGTAATTTTTTCTCAAAGAAACCTGCCAGTGTATTATCAAAGTTAAAGTCATTTTTTTATGGAGGATATTTATAAAAAGAAAATTAGTGTAATAATAATCTGTCTACAGTGTTGCCAGTTACAGAATTTTTTTCTAATTTGACAAGAATTTTTTTGGTTAGAATTTATCTCAATTTTTTTTTCTATTTTAGAGAAAAAAATTACAAATTATAAAAATTTACAGGAATTTATCTGAAAACTTAAATTATTTTTATATTACATTTGCCAATTGTCATATGCAAGTTACGATTTTGAAGACGTTAAATAAACGCTTCCAAAATGTAGTTTAGAATTTCATAGTTTTGCAGGAATTTATCTGAACTATTCGAAATTCTTACTGGAATTTATTTGGACAATTTTGAATACCTATTCAGGACCGATTTTATGGAATAGACTTGCCGAATATTTTTTAGCGAAACAGAAAAACTTATAAAATTTAATATTTTACGGGAATTTATCTTAAATTCTTGTTTGAAAACAAGCCGGTTTGAGTTTTATTAAATTTTATTTGAATGAATCCAACTTTGTAATTGAATTAGTGTATTATGTATTTATGAAAGCTGAAATTTATGAAGCCCTTTCAAGAGATAAATTAAAGTGCACCTTTTTATATAGGTAGCTACATTACGACATGTTCTTATTTTAACGAGAAATAATGCAACCTCTATTTTACCTATCTAGTAAAGTACGCCACGTGAAATAAACTGGCTTTATGTATAACAGTGCGGTTAATTATTTATGGTTTAGAGATAAAAGTTTCCGACCTCTCCTTTGGAGGCAGAGATTATAACTCGGCTTGGAATATGGGGGCGGTCGCTGCTGCCATTACGTCATCCAGATAAGGCCGCACAGATGACATGTCCACGTAGCAACCCCGGAGTTTTCATCCCGGGATTAACGGGGGGTGGATTTCCCGTTTCAGGGGAAGCTTTGTACACGTCACAGCGACGTGACATGTCTTGTTGAGAAATTTAGCCTGCTAATGTCTGGCGATGTTTAATTTAAAATCCAGGAGATGGAGAAGCGATTTTGGCCGCTTTATTGAAATTATTTTAATTGGATGTTTTTTACGCCGGAATTTCTTGTAACAAATAAGCTCCAGCGGAACGAGAGAGAAATGTGTACTGAGCTGATTTATAATTTTGCAATTTGAAGGTAGAGAAGGAAATTATATTCCGTTAAAATTATTTTATAATTTAATTTTTCTAAAGAAATGCGCTCTGAAATGCTTGGATTTATAGGAATTTATCTGAAAACCTTTAGGAATTTACTGAAACACGTTGAAAATTAAAGATAACTTCTTTTCAGCTCTAAATCTGGAATCATTTTCTAATGTTAACAATTATATCATATTAATAAAAAAGGGCGCATCCTTCTTGTGGGAATTTATTTGAAAATTTCTAAAAAAAAAGGGAGTTATCTATCCAATAGTTATCTATCAAATTATGAAAAATTTGTCAGTGCCTATAAATTCTTTGAGCTTGCAAGAAGTGATTTGAGGTTTCCTCTTCTTTAATTAATTTTTTTTTGTCTTCTAGGAATTTATCTTAAAAACATAGGAATTTATTGAATCACGTTAAAAAAGGAAACTTAGTACTTCTTTCATTTTTTCATTTATGATAATTTTCTAGCTTAACAATTTTATTTATTAGAAGGGTCCCTCCTTTTTGCAGAAATTTACAAAAAAATTACTTCAAAAATATATTTTTCAAGAGAGTTGCAATTTCACAATTTAAGCAATTAATTTTTTTAAATTATAGTTTTTATTGGAATTTAACTGAATAATTTTATGTTATTGATCTAGTTGCTGGGTCACAAAATTCAAGTACTTTAGCTTCAGTTTAATTGTTTATAAAATCAGAAATTAATATTTTTCCACTAAAAAATCCCACAGAGTAAATTCCAGTTGAAGGAATTTATTTGAAATTCTTCAGATATTTACCTAAAGTGGCTTGTAGTTGAACATTCTTCGCTCTAATTATTATTATTTCCAAAATATTGCCCATTCAGCATTATCGTGACTAATAATTTCGCTTTTTTTGGAAATTATTTAAACAATGCTAAAATTTTTTGAGAATTTGTCTGAAATATTTTTTGAAAAGAAACGTTTTTGACTTTATTTTAGTACTCGATCAAATGACTTCAGAGATTATTTTTTTAAAAGAGTTACAATTTCACAATTTAAGAAATTAATTTTTTTTTCAAATTCAAGTTTTTATTGGAATTTAACTGAATAATTTTATGTTATTGATCTAGTTACTGGGTTACAAAATTCAAGTACTTTAGCTTTAGTGTAATTGTTTATAAAATTAGAAATTAATATTTTTTCAATAAAAAATCTCAGAGTCCTTCTCTGTTTGAAGGAATTTATTTGAAATTCTCCAGGATTTTATATAAAGTGGCTTATAGTTGAACACTCTTCGCTCTAATTTTACAATTTGGTTTCCAATGGCCGAAATATCTTTATTCAGCATTATTGTGAGTAAAATTTCCCTTTTTTGGAATTTATTTGAACAATTATACCTCGTTTATAACGAGTTAAAACAGAGAGAATAAAAATAAAAATAAAAGTTTTTCAGTATTTGTCTGAAATATTAATAAATATACCTACTGGGTAAGTATTCTAAAAAAGTATTTTAAGAGATTATGAAGGCTTAAATTTACATTTTAAAGTTAAATAATTTTAAATTCCTTTCTCAGAAAAAGAGTAAAGAAATTTAGTTAAAAATTCTGCTTGTCATATCAAGTTGAAAGAACAGAAAAATTAAGTCACTTTAACATTAGTGTTGCGATTTGAAAAACAAAGAAAAGAAAATTTTTCTATCTTCTCTTTACAGGAATTTATCTGAAAAAAAAATTGACTACACTTTGCGGTTCGATTCAAATGACTTCAAAAATATTTTTTAAGAGTAACAATTTCACAAAGTTTGAAGGAATTTATTTGAAATTCTCCAGGTATTTACCTAAATTGGCTTATAATTGAACACTCTTCACTCACCAAATTTTACAATTTGGTTTCAAATGTCCAAAAATGTTTATTCGGCATTATTGTGAATAAAATTTCACCTTTTTGGAATTTATCTGAAAAATTAAAACAAAGGTAGAAAGTTAAAAAAAAATTTATGAGAGTTTGTCTGAAAAATTAATGAATATCATGGAGGATTGTATTAATTAATTTTACGACTGAGAGTCAAATAATTCGAAATTCCTTTCTCAGAAAAGCAAAATAAAAATTTCGAATTTATTGAATTTTATATCTCTTTATATCTCGTTGAAAGTGCTGCAATTTGAAAAACAAATAGAAAAAATTCTATGAAATAATTCTTAAAATTCCCTCTGTTTACAGGAATTCATTTGAAAATTCAGTGAAATTCCGTAAAAATGATAGACCGTGAGCATTAAAAGAACAATAAAATTATTGATTTTTGAGATTTATCCCAAAAATTCTTCAAAATTCAGGAAAAAAGATAATGGCGGATACTAAGTCAAATAACTTCATAAAAATTACATAAATGGGAAAGATTCATTTTCATAATTTTTTTAGGAATTTATCTGAAAAATGCAGAAAATTTATCCACTTATTGAAAAGGAAGACTTGTTAACCTGAATCCTAACATTAATAAATGAAAAAATTTGTCGTTTCCTCGTTAATGGAATTTAACTGAAAATCTTAAGAAACTTACTGCACTGGGACAAGAAAATGTTACTGCCCAATAATTAAGAATCAAATAACTTCAAAAATACCTACAATAGTAGGGGGAGAGCTTTAAATTAATAATAGGTTTTACAGGAATTTATCTGAAAAAATATAGGAATTTATCCTCTAGAACTAAAAGGCAACTTGTTGCCGTTAACTCTAAAAGAACATTTAAGACCGACAATACTGACAGTATTTTCTTCTTCTTTCATTAAAATTCCTATTATTTAAGGAATTTATCTTAAAATATTTTCGAATATGGAAGGGAAGCTTCGTTTCTAGTTTACATTTGTCAATTCGCTGTTAAATAAAGTTACCTTCATGTTAAAACCTTAATAAAGACGTGTGTATGTGTTAATTAGTAACTAAAAAACATATTTTTCTACACCTGGCAACACTGCTATAAAAGCAATCTCATTAAACTTACCTCCCCCTCGACCGAATCACTCCAACCACCAATCCGACCTGGAACAAAACAAACCAATTTTAATCAACCCACCCAGTACCTGTTACGACGACCGGGATTAATAATATAAAACATACTTTTTTCAACTAAAAAAATCTACTCGGAAATGAAATAATACCTTAATGTATAAAAGGAGAGAAGACTCTCCTCGTTCCTTTAAACGAGCCAAGCTATTAAGATGAGAGCTCTTATACAAGTTCATAATTCCCTCTAGAGTATAGTTCCGGTTGGTCCTGCAGGAACACAAGAAGCTTGGATCGATTGTATGGCGATCAGCGAACACCACTTTTCGGCTCTTAAGACTCATCAATCTTTACTGTTGTCTCTGGTTCGAATCTGGACTTGTTGTTGAAATTGTAGAAGGATCAAGGGATGAGGAGACGATGTTTTCTGTCATTTCAACCGGATAACGTTGTGACTGGATCAGCAAACTCTGAGCAAAAATTACCTTGCATCAGAAGTGGGATTACCTGCTAGACGATCTGACCATTACTAGTATACAATAAATTTTCTCATTTTATTACTTTTCAGATAGAGTAGAGTGGTTTAATTTTTCTGTCATCATAATCTTCAGGTTGTATCAGAAGTGGGATTGTTTCCTTCAGGATCCTTATCAGAAGGAGATCTCCACTAATTTTAGAAGCGACCACGTCCTCAAACCTTCAAAACATAACCTTCTATACCTAACTGACTCGGTGTTATCCTGGGGGCGTTAATTATATAAAAAGTTGACACGATCTTAAGTTGTAATGAAGAATTCAGCTGAATTATTAATAATTAATTATTATCAAGATTTGATAATATTTTATAAAGATCGATTCGTGTTCGCTCTAATCTACTAACTCCAGCACCCAGAAACATCCCTTAATCCCCTTCATCCCTAATGTGTTGTAATCATCCCCTACTCTTTCCGGGATGGAAGTTACCTGAACTGCTCCCATCAGAGCTGCACGATCCTGGAATTAATAACAACATCCCGACTAGTCGTGCCATGTCATCAACTAGGCGAGTTGATATTATATTTGCAACCCTTATTAATCTCACCCTAATTTATTATTAAACAAATTTACCCCTCCCTATAACGAATATTTTGGTACATTTGATACCGCAAAAGTATATTCGTTGGATTAAAAAAAAGGAAATTATTATAGTTATTAATAAATCAAATAATAGCAACTCTAGCAAGGATTTGAACGGTTCGCGTGATGTAACAAACGCCTAGACAGGTTGTTTGATTAAAAATTAAATAAACGGGGGAAAAGGATCCAGATTTTCCGAATATCACCGGTCGGAAAGGCCCAGTTCTTATACCGGCTCGTAAAACAACGCAAGATAGCCTTCATTCCTTATGTCATACTAGAAGAAGTAATCCAGGAACACGACAAGGGTAACTAATTCCATCCCGAGGGAATTGGACCTGTCCGTCCTGCATACGGAGACAAAGGACAGTCTTTGCTCTATCGGAAAACCATTAAACTTTGCCTGGATTCCGTCCCTTAGCTCTGGGATGCCGCAAGAAGTCCGATCTAATTCGGGCAGGTTTAATCAACTCGCTAATACAGTTCCTTGGTTTATATAATTGATTTTCATCTATCTCAGTCACGATATAGAAAAAAATCTCTCTAGAAACAAAATTCTCTCTATTAAAAGTCTCTTGCATGCATATTAACTCTCATAAAAGATAGTTATGTCAGTAGAAAGCATGTGCTTTGATTGAGCGTCCTGAGCCGAATTAAGAGACAATTGAATATTATAAAAAGAAAGAAAGCTCTTTCGTAGACTGCTCTCATATTTTCCCATGTCATTAGAAAGCTGTGCCCATTATTAGGGAGTTATAAATCTTCAGTCAAGCACAGAATTATCGGGAAATCTGTATAGGCGACTTCTGAATGCAGGAAAATTGCTAAATATCGCTCACCAGCTTCACTGTGATAATTAGAAAGCCCTGACTAATAATTTAATGAGTTTAATATTCTTTTAGTTAGATTTGACCTACAAATACATTTTAACATAACTTCAGTGAGGATTCACGAAAGTATAAAAATGTTAAAGAAATTGCTTTCACATTTCCTGTGTCATCAGAAAGTGCTGGCTGATAATTAGAACGACACTGGAGCTTTAGTTTCAGCATAATAATTAGTAAGAGGCTGGAGTCTTCGTTTCAGGTTACAACTTCTTAGTATTTTGTAATATAAGATGGGCGGGCCTTAAAAGACTGCTCTCACATTATCTTAATTGTATCCGTAGAAAGCTCTTGTCATAAATTAGAGAGTCAGGAGTTTTAAGTTCAATATCTAATTACCCGTAGAAGCTGTATATTTTCGAACAATATTTTATTTCTGAAGGTCGTAAAAATAAAAAAAGGCACTCACAATTTTCTCGTGTCATTAGAAAGGCCTGTTTAGTTGGAAAATTTTTAATTTTAAAGAGAGTTTTGTCTTGCTATTTCACGCTTGAAAAATAATTTGTTTGAAAAAATAACGAATACCGATGTGAAATATTGAATAAAATCCCCTCACATTCCCTGTGTCATTAGAAAGGCCCGATTAATAAAAAAGTTTTAATGAAAATTCAAATAACTTCTTTATGATTCTAGGAACGTGTGAAAGTGTTAAATAAATTTATCTCGCATATCCTGAGTCCTTTCACATCTGGTTATGTCAGTAGAAAGCTGTGTTGGTAATTAGGGAGTCAGGAGACTTTAATTCGGCCATAATTGTGCATAAAAGTTATATTCTGAAAACGATTTCCCGATAATTAGAAAGCTCGTTTTGAGACCTCGTATCGTATCAGCATAAAACTTTTTTTTATTTGGCATTTTGTGAGAGAAATCGGAGCTTTCAGAAATCACAATTTAGACTCTGTTACAATGTTGCCCTATTGCATAAAATCCTCTCTATTATAGGGATCCCGAGAACAGAATTCTTCGTTTATACTTTCCTTATATCAATCTCAATTTTCCCAGTTCTTTTCCTCCCGGTATATTTTATTGGATATATGAAGAAGGCGTATAAGGGAAAGCAGTCCATAAAAAATCTTTCTCCTAACTTGATTGTATGTACTTATATGCTTCCTGCAAGATAGCACTAAAAGGATTCCGGGGATTGCCAGGGAAGGTGAACACCCGGAACACTTCTTGTAAGCCGCCTAAGTGGATAAAGTCACATGAGTGTTACAGGTGTTACGGTTCGAGAATAACAGATTACCGGCACCGGCACCAGCCAATCACTGTCGACTTTATTATACAGGGTGATCATGCACACTTGAATCGTTTTACACGCAACTTTATATAAATAAAAACTTGACCTTTCTACTGACATTAACAAATTTGAGGAAAATTCATTAAATATTCTCACGCGTCCTGAAACCTTTGAATAAGTTACAACTATTGAAAGTCTACACGTAGGTACTTGTTTGAGTAATAATGTATAGAAATAACGATTCAGGATTCACTGAAAACTAGGGTTTTCTACTGACACACGTCAAACTGTGAGAGCAATTTATTGCGTGTTATTCTATGGGAAAATATGGAGACGACGTTTACTATGAAACTAAGAATCAGGAAAGACAGGAAAATGTGAAAGCGGTTCATTCATTACACAATTGTGTAATAGAAAAAGCGTAACCTTCTAATTCTACTGACACGTCAAAATGTCAAAACAATTGGTAAATACACAATTTTCTATCAGAAAAATTTGAAGACGTGGATTGAAACTAAGATACAAGTATATTTTTCTTATGATTGCTCGGGGAGCCTTTCTAATGGTGTGAAAGCAGTTCATTCAGTATCCACTGCTAAGTTTTTAGAAAAATGTACAGGATCATTATCTATCGATAATAGTGTATTAAAGAAAGTAAAACTTTCTAATAGTTACCAGAGCTTTCTGCTGACCCATCAAAATGTGAAAGCAATAGATAGAAATAGATAGAAAATAGAAAGCAATAGACTATTTTCTAGCAAAAAATCAATGGAGAAGTCGTGTACTGAAACTTAGACATCAGTATGATTTTCTAATTATTGGTTAGGCCTTTCTAATGACACAGCAATATGTGAAAGCAATTAATTCAACATTAACTAATAAATTATTGGAAAAATATACAGTAACATGTTTCGGTAATAGCGTATAAAAAACGTGACTTTCTAATAGTGACCAGAGCTTTCTACCGACACGTCAAAAAAGGGTTAAAGCAATATTCAGTACACTGTTTTCTATCAAAAAATGTAATGAAGACGCCATGTACTGAAATTAAGACAATAATATAATTTTCGAATGCTCGAATACGCCTTTCTAATGACACATAAATGTGTGAAAGCAGTTCATACATCGTCCACAAGTAAGTTTTCAGAAAAATGTACAGTAACATGCATCGGTAATGGACTAATAAATAAAAACTTTATAGTAGTGAATATAGAGCTTTCTACTGACATGTCAAAGTGTGAAAGCAATATTTAATATACCATTTTCTATCAAAAAATGTAATGAAGACACTGAATTGAAATTAAGACGCAAATATAATTTTCGAATGCTCGGGTATGCCTTTCTAATGGCATTTCTAATGCAGTTTATTCAACATCCACTGATAAGTTTGTAGAAAAGTGTATAATAACATATATCTGTTAAAATTCAATTAAAAAGAAAAACAAAAATAATTTTCTAATAATGACTGGACCTTTCTACTGACAAATAATATATGAAAGCAATATTTAATACAATATTTTCTATTCTAAAATGCAATGAAGAAGCGTGAACTGAAACTAAGACACAATTACACTTTCCTAATTTTTGGTTAAGCCTTTCTAATGACAGTAAAATGTGAAAGCAGTCATTCAACATTTACTAATAATATTGTAGTAAATGTACAATAACATAATATCTGTTACTTTCTAATAGTGACTAGAGCTTTCTATGGACAAATAATAGGTGAAAGCAATAATTAATACAATATTTTCTATTATAACATGCAATGAAGAAGCGTGAATCGAAACTAAGACACAATTACACTTTCCCAATTCTCGTTTAAACCTTTCTAATGACGTAGTAAAATGTGAAAGCAGTTCATTCAACTTCCACAAGTAAGTTTTCAGAAAAATGTACAGTAACATGCATCGGTAATGGACTAATAAAAAAAACTTTATAGTAGTGAATAGAGCTTTCTACTGACATGTCAAAGTGTGAAAGCAATATTTAATATACTATTTTCTATCAAAAAATGTAACGAATACACTGAATTGAAATTAATACGCAAATATAATTTTCGAATGCTCGGGTATGCCTTTCTAATGGCATTTCTAATGCAGTTTATTCAACATTCACTGGTAAGTTTGTAGAAAAGTGTATAATAACATATATCTGTTAAAATTAAATTTAAAAAAAAAAAATTTTCTAATAATGACTGGACCTTTCTACTGACCAATAATAAATGAAAGCAATATTTAATACAATATTTTCTATTCTAAAATGCAATGAAGAAGCGTGAACTGAAACTAAGACACAATTACACTTTCCTAATTTTTGGTTAAGCCTTTCTAATGACATAGTAAAATGTGAAAGCAGTCATTCAACATTTACTAATAATATTGTAGTAAATGTACAATAACATAATATCTGTTACAGTGTAATTAAAAAAAACTATAAGAACTTTCTAATAGTGACTAGAGCTTTCTATTGACAAATAATAGGTAAAAGCAATATTTAATACAATATTTTCTATTATAAAATACAATGAAGAAGCGTGAATCGAAACTAAGACACAATTATACTTTCCCGATTCTCGGTTAAACCTTTCTAATGACGTAGTAAAATGTGAAAGCAGTTCATTCAATATTCACTAATGATATTTTAGTAAATGTACAGTAACATATAAGTATCTGTTATAGTGAAATTAAAAAAAAAAAAAACAATAGAACTGTCTAATAGTGACCAGAGCTTTCTACTGACACACAAGTACCTTTTCCAATTTTTAGAGCAATGTAAAGTAACATCGGTAATTGTGCAATAAAAAATCACAACTTTCTAATAATTGCATTGATACGTCAAAATGTGAAAGCAATTTTTAATACACTCTTTTCTACCTTGAAATGGAATGAAGAAAAAGCAGTTCATTCAATAAGTTTTAGAAAAATGTACAGTATATCGTTATTTATTGTGTAAAAAAAATCAAAGCTCTCTAATAGTAACCAGTCCTTTGTACTGACACGTCAAAATGTGACAACAATAGTCCATACACAATTTTATATCAGAAAATATGGAAAGAAGGATTGAAACTAAGACACAAGTATACTTTTTTAATTCTCGGTGAAGCCTTTCTAATGACACGAGAAAATGTTTTGAGAGCGGTTTACTCAACATTCTTACGTTGAGAAATAGGCAAGTTAATTAAAAATTTTATGCTTGTTAAAGTAATTGTGTACAGCAACAACGACTCAAGACTTTCTAAAAACGACCAGCTTTCTATTGACATGTGAAAATATGAAAGTGATATTTTAAGGAACGTTTTTGTGTCATTGTTATTTGAAAATGTGTTTTTTATATAAAGTCTCTCTAATTACGACTAAAGCTTTCTAGTGGCATAACAAAATATAAGAGCAATATTTGATAGCGCGCTCTTGGCTTTCTTTATAAACATCATTTGTGCATGCAGTGTTGCCATATTGTTCATGATTCCTCCAAATAGAATATGTAACTCTCATTTGTAACAACATTTAAAAAGAGCAGACTAAGCTCATATTATTTATTTATTATTTATTATTTATATACTGATATGGCAGCACTGTAAAAAGAGAGCAACCAATTGCATTGTTTAATACAGCGTTGCCTAATCGTTCCTTATTTCCCCAAATTAACCCCTCTCTTAATAAAGTTTTACAGTTTAAACGTCTTAAAGTTTAGAAGGAAAAGAAAACGATATGGCAACTCAGTGATAAAAACCTAACAAAAAAAAACACAAGGGTGCCATATTGTCTTCAATTTCTGGCGTCTTAGTGTCTCTTTAAGTATAGGTAGTAAAATAAATACTGCAAGATTGGAGAAATAGCAACTGAGCATCGGTCTGGAAGCGGAACGGTGCTTCGTTTCCAGACCGTCTTGCCGGAAAGCACTCTTCAGAATAACTCAATAAAAGGAATATTCCTGGATTTATATTTTCGGTCATACCTACTTGTCGTTCTTTAGAAACTTTTCCTTACATTGAATGTGAGAATATTTCAAGAGCCATATCTAACATCCCAGCTTCCCAACAGACACTAACGACTGAACCTATTTACGAGGAATGCTTCACTTGGAAAGCTGTGGGAAAGCTTATTTACACGGCAGGTGATATTGGAGGCATTTCCTTTCAACATCAAACGATAAGAAGCCCGCTTTCCCACATGCTAATGCAAATACAACTTCTGCTAACGAGTACACCGTGTCGATTTGGAAACTCTCTCTCTCTCTCTCTCTCTCTTTCCCTCTCTCTCTTTCTGCATACTTGGGAATCCAAATCAAAGTTTATGTTTATGGGAAAAGTAGGTAGGATACCTAAGCATACCTGATGCCGAGTTACTTGTTTTGATTATTTTTGAATAATCCGGGAATTAGGTTTCATTTCAACGGAAGTACGCTGCTCTCATCTTTTGTTTTTATCTCGCATCAAAGAGTTACTTAGAAATTGCAGCCTCTCCATCCATTTCATCTTAAGTTAATGAGAAATACCTAGAACTAGATCTACCTGAAAGCAGCTACTTTTTCAGATAAATCCGCATCTAGAAGCTACATTCTTCTGTTTCCAGAGCGAGTTAAACAAAACAAAAACAAAAAAGAAACTGACAGATTATATTGAAGTATGACAACATAAACCTTTTCATCGCGTTACCTAATCTAAAAGTTAAACCCTCCCCGTAACCAATTTCTCCCGTGCAGGCATCTGATATTGGCAGCTACACGATATTGGCTTTCCGTTACAGCGACGATCATGTTTAGGAGTAGTTTGCAACTAGTTCAGAGCGGCGGGACGAACACCGGGAGCAAGAGGAGGAGGAGGATTTATGTCCGAACTCACTCCCTCAATTTCTATTTGCATTGATGCATTCGGGGACCTGCGGGATCGATCGGGAATCGAGACGGTCCTTTCAGGTGCGCTGGTCTGTGAACTATCGGTAGTTGTTAGTTCTGTAACCCCGGGGAGCTCTTTTATTACAAAAGTTCCCCGAAAGAGGATTTGTAAGTCTTGGAGCTATGCATTACCCGAAGATTTGTCTTTACGGATTCGATGGTCTCTGGGAAGTTACCGGAGAAGTTAGACGCCTCAAAGTTGAGTAAGGATCGTTTAAAAATCTCCATGCAGATAGGAATTCAATGTACCTGCTGTTTATCGAGGTCTGGGAAGTTGACACCTCAAATGGGAATCAATTTTGGGTTACCGGAGGATTCCTCGTAGAGACCATTTCGCCAATTTTTGTAATGGAACTTTGACAAAGTAATCAGGGGACAAACGTGGATCTATGATAACAAACGACAATCTGTGCGGTTTTGGAAGTTTTTGCAATTTGGAGCGTTTGAATTAATAATTTTTGCTAAAATTGTTTTTCTTCCCATCTTTTGAATATTGGCCTAGACAAACGAAAGCGCGAAAAAATCGCAAAATACGAATTAGGAGAAATAAAGGCAAAATAAAGGCAATATCCTAGACTTGAACGTGGTTGTGAAAAAAACGCGAAGAAAAAATCGAAACTGCGATTTTTTAAATGTCAAATTCAAAAAATCGCGAGCAAAAATCGGCCATTTTCGATCCGTCGTAACGCCGCCATTTTTAAATTTAAGCGAATTACAAAGTCTTACAAAGCAACTCATCTATTATCCCGCTAAAATGATCCCCGTGTCTCGGTGCCTGAAAAGGCGAAGAAAAATAGGTCCGAATTTTACCTATTTTTCGTTGATTTTGCACCAAAATCATCGAGTTTTTTAATGGGAAAATGTACCACTCGAACATTATTGACCGTAACTTTGGCCTCTTCGGTCGGGAGAAAATCGCAAATATATCGGCGTGTAGCCAAGAAATTTTTTTTAAAGACTGCAAAGTTTCATTTCAATCGACGCAGTCGTCTGTCACCTATGAGCTGTCAAACTCGATTCAAAAAAATTTTTTGTCAATTTTTTAAAAGCGTCTGTAGCGGCCATTTTGAAATATTTCGCGATCGCAATTTAACGTTGCGCTTCTGGTTGTCGAACTCTGTCGACCGAAAACCATCATCCGTGCGAAGCGTGCACCGTTTCGAAGAAAACGGACATTTTTTTCAAAAAATGTTAATCTTTGTTAAAAAAAATAATAAAAAAATAATAATAACGGCTCAAGTTCGCGTATCGACACGTGGCTACGAATCTCGAACCGAAATCCGTTTTTTGTTTTTGCCCATAGTTTCGGAGAAAATGGCGTTCGAATCTTCGATTATGTGGAAATTCCATAAACACGAACAAAGAAAATAATTTTTACCGTTTCCAAAAATCAAGATGGCGCCCATTTTGTAATTTTAACGCAACGAAAAGACTCCGAGCTACGACACCCTCGCAAAATATTTTTGAAAAACGAATCCAAACTGTCACTTCAAAACGTCAAAATCGAACAGTTAAAAAAAAAGACACGTGTCTCGGCACACAAAAAACCTGAATTTAAATCCAGAAATCAAGATTGCGGCCCGATTTTGGTATCGCCATACAGGTAAAATGTGCAGCAATGGCCTATCGGTGCAAGAGCCACCGAAAAAAATCGCAACTGTCATTTTTTAAACGTCAAACTCGAAATTTCGTAGAAAAAATCGGCCATTTTGAAACACTTGTAACTCCGCTGTTTTCGAAAAAACCGCGCTTATGATCGGTGACACCATGCTTCGGCATGGTTTCGGTATCTTTCATATTTTGTATACAGGAAGGTTTACAAAATTGCTCCGAAATGTGAACTTTTAATTTAAAACATCAAAAAAGCTCCCATTTCCATCCAACTAAAGCATACGCCATTTTGTGAAAAACGATCGGATAGAGTTGGCGGGCTGTATCAACATGATGGAAATACATGTGTGGCTTTGACGTGTCAATTCACGACATTTGAAGTCTCTCTGAAGTAAATTTTTTTAAACGTCAAAGTCGAAATTTGGTCCAAAAAGTTGTCCATTTTGAAACGTTCGTAGCTCCGACATTTTGAGAGAAACGTATGTAGACTGAGCACGTCACCATCTTACCACATGCTTTAACTATCCGCAGAAACAATTTTTGTTTAAGTTTCGCGAATAGTTTTGACGCAGTATATTTTTTAACATGGCGTTGATTTCATATCGTCTTCTCAAAAATTCACGAAAAAAAGTGGTATTTCTCGGACGCGATCCTTGATAATTATCGTACGAAACGTCAGACCAACTTCGTTATAACACCAGCGTGTAGCAAAGATAGGTATCATTCAGCGCACCGAGTTTGACGTTTGTCAGACTTACCATGCGTCATTTATGAACTGTCAAAATCAAATTTTCCGTTTTTTCATCGGACATTTTGAATGTGCTGTAACACGACCATTTTGTCAAATATCAAAATTAAACATAGCCGATATATAAACCCGATATAAACGTTTTTCGATTATGCAAACTGCGTAACTCCAAGCCTCGACGCCCGGTGCCTTCGGAGGAGATAGACCCCTTGTTTTGCTCTACGTCTGAAAAATTTTCGAACGACGTCCCCGCGCCGACCGCCATTTTGTCTACACGGACGGTCGCAGAAACGTCGAGTATGCCATTAGGGACTCTAAGAAGGCAGTTCTTTCCGAATCTGCAAACAAAAATCCGATTGGAAGTATAGTCCGTTTCACGCGATTTATCGATAATCACGTGACGGTAAAATCGCGTTCCGCACGCGATTTTCTCGTTTTTCACAGTCGCGTGCGAAATTTTCTCGTTTTTTTCGCACTCACGGTTTTCGGGCCGTCAAATGAGATTCGTCGGGGCCGGTCTCGTTAAGTCGCCCGTGTGGGCCGGGCAGTTTTCAAAATGTTTCAAAATTTGTGGGTGGGCAAATGAACCCAATGGCTGAACAAACGTGAACCAACGACGGACAAACGCTCTACGTGGTTCCATATATTTTTTTTTTATAATTTGAGGGTGCTGCCTAAAGATTTTTTACAAAATTTTTATTTTTTAAACAGAGCCTCGACGAAAAACGACAAACGAATGTGATAGCAACATTCGCAATTGGGGTAGCTTCACACTCCTGCGATATCGTTATCGTTACGTCCGTTACTATTCTATTCAACGTGAAGCTTTATGTGCCATCACCTTCTATTAAAATCTTCCAGTGTTCATATTAACAGCCACAATAACGTAATCATCAGTAATCATTGTTTCTAATGCATTGATTAACTTAATTGCTATAACTTATTACCGGGTTGCCAAATTTCAAAAAAGTACCCTACACTATTAGGGTACTATTGGTAGTATTGATAGTGAACTCTTTAGTTTCTCTTCATTTAATACCTGCAGCTCAACTTGGCAACCATGCTTAATTTTGCATTGCTTGAAAATAGCAAAATTTTAGATTTTTTCGAGTCTTTTTTTTAATTCTGGAATAATAATTCCAAACAATTAATTTTATAGATATATGTAAATGTATACGAAAAAACGGACATTGCTTCCACAATTTTTTCCAGAATTGATTAAAATTATAATTGCCCTGAAAACTCGTTGCCTCTTGCTGATTTATATTCATCTTTTGTCTTTTTGCCTCATTTTTTTTAATTTTTTTATAGTAAGGCACTAGTACCTACCTTACCTAATCATTTGCATGATGTTCTCAAGTCTTGAATTTTTTTATGCGCGCCCTGAATCTGAACGGGCATTTCCATTGCAAATTCCGGCCGTATGACGAACTCCATTATCTCCAACTTCACCTAGAAAGTCCACAAATCTTCCCTTTATTCGATGTCTGTGTGTAAAGCCTGGAAGGCCGATTGTATTGCTAAACTAAAACAATACCCTTTATGCTCTATTGTGCATGCCTTCCATTTTCACTTCACTCACTATTGTGTTTATGTGTGTCCCACAAAAGCCTTGTTGTGGGTTTTATCTCTCTATACAGGTGCGCTCTGCTGTTTACTGTTTTCATGATAACATTACTGAATGAAACATCGCATTTAAACACATTTTTTATATTAGATTAGAAAAAATTGACACGCAAACCCCCTCATAAACAACAGAATCTTGTAACGAAATGCGAGGGTTTCGTTTATAATTATTATTCTAATTAGTTACTTATTAGATACAGTTTATTACTTTTAATCAGTTCCAAACAGGAAAACAGAGTTTTGCGGCGGCGATAGCGGCCTTATCACTCCGCCGCCGGCTATAAAAGCAGAGGACATCCGAAGAACGGACAGTGCTAGTTTGGGTACTGACCATCAAGCATTCAACTCCTGCCGGGTGTACTGAGCCTGCAGGAGCCAGCACCCCGCGGTGGATGTACTGAGTCCATCAAACAGGCAGCGAGACGCGAGCTGGGTGCTGACCAGCGCGCGTTTCATTTCTCGGGTGGGTGTAGTGAGCCCCAGAGAGATAGGACAGGACCGGGAAGGCCGGGAAGGGGAAAGGCCGATGCATTGGTCGGCCTGTCCTTGTTCCATAACTCTCGCCCAGAGTGTAATGAGCTCTGAGCGGAGAAGCAGTAATTAATTTTCCTTTATTTTCAGTTTGCTTTCATAAGACGTTCACGTCTTATTGAGACGTGGATTAACTAGCAGGTCTCGTCTGTGCGGTTTGTGTTGAGAGCCCACGAGGCCTGCTACTTCCCGTTCTCCAGACGGACGAGATGCGAGACCCGCAAGAAGCAATCGCGTGTTCTGGTATGGTAAAACAGGTGACGCGTACCAGTGAGGTGTAGTGAAGGTAGAGCAGCGGCCGGCGGCGACCCGCTCCTTATCACCAAGCGCTGCAGCCAATCAGTTCCGTAAACCAACGGTGATCTCGAATTACTGCGGCCTGCCCGTCCAGTGGGAGGAGCTATACCTAATCCGCCATAGCTAGTAGTGTTAATTTTTGATACAAACACAGCTCTACATCTACGTCGATGGCACAGCCATCACGTGCACACAGAAAACGTCACAAAACACCTCGAATGCATATCACAATGGGCTCGTTCGACGCCTCGTCTACCTGCTCCTGGTTTATAGCTTAGCATAATTAAGTAGAATATATTTTCATATACTTTTGTTTACAGTAAAAATTAAGGGGAAGATCTTTTTGTTCGAGTAGATTTACTTATTACAAGACGGTAGGGAAAATACGACAAGCCACTACAACCCATTGTTTCCATTCATGTTATGACTTCCTAAGATCTGCGCCTTATTTTTTTATTTTCACAATTCTATTATCTCTGGTCCCTGGAATTTCGGACTCCATTGTCATATTCTTCCCTCATAAATCACGGCAGCCGGGGGCACGGAGCAAGGAATATTCGGTTAGTTTGACATTCGGAGAAATCCGGGAGAATTTACGTCTGGCGGTCTGGGAATCCATAACAGGAGTCGGCGGCGGCGACATAAATATGTCATCAAGGTGTGAAATATCCCGCCAGTCGGAATAAAGGGAAACTTTATTCATAAAAGGTTTTATTTGCCGTCTTAGAGTCACGAGAAATCGAATTATACGCTAATGCACGCCTCGCTACAACCCCCCTCCAAGTTACTCTAATCAACGGGAATTAATTTAGTGGACGTGACTTATTTAAATTATAAAATCAGTTGAAATAAAAAAGAAACCATTTATTTTTTACATCGGGGGAATATCTCAGACATATCTCAAAATAATATCTCTACTGTCTATTCGGATAAAATACAAATTTGTAATACAAAAATACATTAAAAAAGCTGGCGCTCGAGGCCATCCGTGAGGATTTATGAAGGTTGCGTAAGTGGTTAAGACTAAGGTAACTTTTTGCGAACGTGTCGAGTTGTAAAGGAAAATTTATAAAGGTAGGGTAAATTTATGGGATGCCAGATACCTATATTTTTTAATTCTGTCTTGTGGAGTTCTAGTGAAATGGATGAACTTGTAAGGTAACTGTCTGGTTCTCTTTTACTAAGGAAGTCTGGCGAAAAATTCTGAAGTTGATCTTGGAGGAAGCGATGACAGACATACGTTGTTAAAAATAACTTCAACAGTCTTTAACAAAATGAACGGCTGATGTTGGAAATCTGTTGTCTGATAAAAGTAGGAGAAAACGGGGGATGAAAACTGAGAAAGTAATAAGCAAGATTATTAAATTCCATCCTGTATGAAAAACAATTAAAAGGTCAATTTTCTCAAGATGAGCATTTACGAGGATGATAAATTTTGAGGGTGAAAAAATCTGGTACCCGAGGAAATTCTTACAAAACAAGGTGATGAAAAGGGGATGAAAAGTGTGGTGAAACAATTAACTTAACCGCCCTACAAGAACTTATACACGTGATTAATTCGACCTTGAAGGTATGAAAAACAATCAAAAGTAGAATTTCCTCAAAGTACGACTTCACCGGGATGAATGACGTCAAGGGTTGAAAAAATTTGTTGTCTGATAAAAGTAGGAGAAAACGGGGGATGAAAACAAAGGAAGTAAATAAGTCATTAAGACCCTTTTTTGACTAAATATTCATTTAAAAACTATTAAATTCCACCCTGTATGAAAAACAATTAAAATTCTAATTTTCTCAAGGCAAGCTTTTTTTAAAAGGATTCACAAGGATGATAAATGCTTGTGGGTGGAAAAAATCTGGCATCCGAGAAAAATAATTGACCCCAATAGCTCCCATCTCAGAACCATATCAAAAAATTAAAACGGCAAATTTGTGATCGAGAAATATTTTTCCTCGATCCAAGGAAAAAAAATTAATAAAAGACAAGAACGCAAATCTAACAGCACGATTTATTTTAGGTCTCCACGCTCTAATTCTAGGAATTCCAGACCTAATCACTGGAAGCCACCGAACTAATATCCCGAATTCCCGAACAGGAGCACTCCATCTCTGTCGCGACTGTACCTTGCTCTCCCTGGCCTGCCGTGAAAACCCTTCAAAGTACACTTGGAGACATAAATATGAATTAGGGGTTTGTATTTCCCTCCTTAATGCCACATTTAAAATAAACATGAAATTTTTTTCAGTTTACGCGCTAAAAAGTTTAACTTTTTTTCCCGAAGCGTCCTTCCTAGCCAACGTGAAAATATCCTTCCTGGATAAGATATTCCTAATTTTACTATACATTTGTCGGTTGTCGCTTGTATTTTTGACGTTTGACAGTTATTACTTGTCTTTTTGAACAGTTGATAGTTCACTCTTATCAGAAACGAGGGATCACAATTTAATTTTCTTACGAAAAAAGGCCATAGAGAATTTTTCCATTTTGACGTTCCTATTTTCGAAATTTTTCAAATTAGCAGTCCTCGCCTTCTTTGGCATTTTACAGCAGTCACTTGGAGTTTCACATTTCTTCATCAATTTCGAGCTGACCGAAGGTCACTATTTCGGTTTCATTAGATTAATTTTTTTTAATATATCATGTAGCCTTTTTTTGACATTTGACAGGTATCGTTTCTCAGAAATGTGAACTTTTATTCGAAAACTTGGGGAGAGCTGTAGCAGATGACGATCCCGAGCAGCTTTTCACGAAAAACAATGACACCTGTCAGTTGTCATAAACATTTGATTTTATCCTAAAAAAAAATCTAGAGCGCACATTTGACAATTTTGGAATAAGTTTTCGCAAAAAACACGTCGGTGAAAAACCTTCATCTATGAAATTCTTTTTTTTTGTAAAATTGAAATTTCACTTGTATTTTTGACATTTGACAGCTGTCACTTATAAAAAATGTGTTTCCATGGAAAAAACCAATCACAGAAACGTGAATTGGATTCTTGAAGTTCTTACATTTGACAGCTGTCACTTGTATTTTTGAAGTTACAGTTGATAGTTACCACTTTTATAAGAAACGAGGAATTTCGGTCGCTCAACCGCGGATCACAATTTCAGTTTTTTACGAAAAAATGTCGATAAGAATTTTTACATTTTGAAGTTCCGAAGTTTCCATTTTATTTTTTTTTTTAAATTAGCTCTCTTTCTTTTTTTGGCATTTTACAGCTGTCACTTTTAATTTTAACATTTCTTCGGCAATTTCAAGTCTCATCAATGAAGTACTATTTCCGAGTTTTTTTTTAATCTAACATGGTGTCTTCTTTTGACATTTGACAGGTATCCGTATCGTTTCTCAGATGTGAACTTTTATTCGAAAACATGGAGAGGGCTGTAGCAGATGATGACCCGAGCAGCTTTTAACAAAAACCACATGTGACATCTGTCAGTTGTCATAAATATTTGATTTATTCTAGAAGATCCCGAGCGTTCATTTGACAATTTCGAAAAAAGTTTTCGAAAAAAACACGTTGGTAAAAAAACCTTCATCTATCAAATTCGTGTTTTGTAAAAATTTTTGTATAATTGAAATGTCACTTGTATTTTTGACATTTGACAGCTGTCACTTACAAGAAATGTAAGATCTTTCGGAAATTTATAGATCAACAAGGATGATAATTTCAAAAAAGTTTTCATGAAAAAACCAATCACAGAATCATGTTTCGGATTCATGAAGTTGCAATTTTTGACAATTTTTACATTTGACAGCTGTCACTTGTCCTTTTCACATTTTGAGAGTACCGCAGATAATGATGTTCGTAAATGATCCACATGCGAAAAAAAACTTTCCAAAATCAGCGAATGTAGTGGAAAATCGCATCAAAATCTAAATTACTCCAGAATAATGTAGTAAAAAGAAGAAATTTAACTGAAAAGAGACGCATTGTCGATGTCCAATCATTTTTTCTACTCACGAATCGGCTTTTCATATTCGTCCATTAAAGCCGCGTCCTCATCTACTGAATAAGAGCTCTATTGAAGAACACAAATTAAACAAACACGAACGAACACAAACGAGCATCACGCGCAACGATCAGCTCTAGTGAATAATTCGACCATATACATTGCGTCATATTTTCAGGCTGTTCTGGTTCGTTTGTGTTCATTTATCTTCGTTTGATTATTGTTTGTTCGCTCTGTTCATTCATGCGCGTTCGTTAAAAGAGGACGTGACTTTACATTGTCTGAAAAGTTGTTTAGTTTGAATATTTACAAAGTTTTTTTTTATCAGAGTGGATTTTTGTAGTGTTAGGAAATTGTTTCTTATTTTTGGAAAGCACTTTTTTCTACAGTTACGATTCTAACTTGCGTAAGGATTCTGTAGCAATCGAGCATGGAAAAAGTGTCCCATATTTTCTACGCCGAATGCAGAGTCAAGCAAAGCGAGAACTGCTATTAAATCAGCGTTCCAGATAATTTCTCACGGCTGATTATTTATTGCGGAGCTGTTAAAGTTCGCTAAGTTCGCTCGCCATCGTTCGGCTCGGAAACAATGTGGAACGGAAACTCGGTTTTTGTCCGAAAAATAAAACAAGTCGGGCAATTTTAAAATAAAATACCTTTCTCCTTTCTCCTCCCTGTCCGCCCTCGCTCAAGCCTTTCATGGGGTCACTTAAAACAAAACCAACGTTTCGAAACTTCCTGCAAGTCACCTTAAGCATCTCTCCAAGTAAATTACCTACTCCTCGATGAGGTTTATCGTGTGTAAAAAATTTATACTTCACCATGTTCAAATTAGTTCAATATACAACTCCTGTTATTTTATCATGGCTGGTGGATTATAACTAACTCAGAATTTTGGGTAAATTTCTACACCTTAAAACCAGACTATTTAAGCAAAAAAAATGGCGGTTTCTTACGATTTTGAGAAAAATGAACTTTTGGCTCGATTTTTTATCAATAGTTTTTTCTCCATTTTCACACCTTTCCTATTTACAGGACTCACATCGGCAACACTGTACGTTTATAACCTGAACCGTGACATGCGCGTTACTGCCCCGAACAATTACAAAATCATTGCTAATTTCACCAAAAAATAATAATATTTTATCACAAGATATAAGTAATAAAAATAAATCTGGCAACGTTGCACGACATGATGATCATCAATTCTATGAACTTTTAAATTTTTTCGATAAGAGTGAGTCCCCACCCCCATTATTAGTGTAACACACGTATGTTGTAGAAAAATTTTTACAATCGATCAGATTTTTCAGAATAAGTAATAATTTTTCTGACGTAGTATAAGTCTGATGTAACGACCTATAGGTGTTAAATCAATTAGCGAAAGCAGATTTCACTTTTATTGTTTACAAAAGCTGTTATTAAATAATAACGGATTGAAACCGCTAGCGACCTCTCTTTTCCAGCGACCGTACTTAGGATATCGAGTTTTGTTTACGATTCGATAATTAGTAGATCAACAGTATGAAACAAGCACTTCATGAAAGACATTTCACCGAGAAGTGAAAATCATGAATCGAGATCACAAATTTTGTGAAGCGACGGCAGAGTTAACTCAGCTAAAGTTTGATATTTAAACTGTAAATTGAAATATTGAAACATTTAATTTGAGATATTCCATTAGCTCTTTGCTTAGGACATCATTTAGGAAACATCAAAATTCTAAATTAAATAAAGCATCTGGCATCCCACTCTATTACCTTTATTTCTGTTTAAGTTACCACTTTTTATGTAGGAGAGAGCAGGGATTTGGCGCCCAATTTGAACTCTCTACTTTGCTGTGTGTGTAAGAAAGAGAACAATTGTACTATTCAAAATGTCATTACATTTTATCTTGTACCATACCTTTATCGCTTTATCTTGTGTTAATACCTTAATGAAAAATAAAATACATTCTCTTTTCTTTTCGCACCCCCCCCCCCCCCCCCCCCTACACTGGCATCATCAGATATGATATGAGAAAACATGACAACAACGCACTAGCTCCAGCACTATCATAAGGTACATACCTCGTAATTCTACGCACTAAACGCATGCAGTGCAATTAGAACGGTAACCAATCTCTTTTTTCCAAGAAATCGAGATCCATAAAACATCCATATAAATATAAATGACTTCCCCAATCTACCTGGGCCTGATTATTTCCGACGGTTTGTCAGACGTAAAGTCTCCTCCGAGAAGGGGAGAGTCTTTGTGTTTCTGGGATATTGATTTGCAGTCTCCCTTGTCATTTGATTACCGCTGGGGGCAGGGGGGAGGGGGATCGTAATGTGATTATAGAAAAGACAACTCTCCTTTTTCTATCTCTAGCGAAAACGGGAGCTCCCTACCTCGATAGGACTTGCTAATTGAGTTTCACAGCTTCTCGATTGCTTGTTTGAAGGGATTAAAATAATTGTTTACTTGGTTTATGAACGGGGCTGCTTGGAGCCGGAGCAGTGATCCAATTTGTAAACTCGGTTTGGTATGAGGAACCGTTTTATGTTTCGGTTCGTTTTAAGAAGATGCTATTTTATGGCAGGTTTTCAATTCGGTGAATTTTTTCCTTTTTTATAAACATTTATAATAATTTCTCAAATAATTATTATTATCGTAACAATTATTATTATCATAACAGGGTAAAGTCATTTGCAAGGATTCTCTCGTAGGTCTGACAACAGCGCGCATCTAGAAGCGATGACTCATCTCGAAGAAGGTGGCAAATTCGCGTCGCTGCACTTAGTTGATGCTAGGTCTAGAAATGGTGAGGGTCTACCGATAAACAAATTATAATTGAGTCCACGAAAAGGAAAACCAAAACCTTATTATTAGAGTGCTAAAGACTAAAAATTTCAAATAGATTCTTCACGAAAAGTTCAAAATTCTCCAAGACTGTAAGGAGATTTGAAACGATATGGCAACCATGTATTGCAAGAAAATAGTTTGACATGTCAGATCGATTCAAATTTCTTTGATTTACTTCGAAACGCTGATAGACAATAAGAAAAATCGTTGTTATTTAATATTATGAACGAATAAGAATAAAAAAGTAAAGGAGTTTGACTGTAGGTAATAAAGTTTCAAAAGCTAAGTTTCCTTCCTTGTAGCATCGGCGTCACTACTTGTAGCTTTTCATCAAGGCTCAAATTCTCAACTCCTTTCTTGCAAGGAACGGTTTGAAAGCAGATAAAGTTACCTAAACTAAAATCTCTGTATAGTCTTATTAGAAACTCAGAAACTCAAAGTTAATCACAACTTTCGTGTTAATCTTCTTTCGCATATTATAATCATCAACGAACACGTTTGACTATTTCCATTTCATCGTAGCAGGTATCATAGAAACGATAGAAGGAAACTCTGGATAGTCTTTAATAAAGAAAAGTTTTCCCGGCACTCCCACAATAAGCGAGCGCGTTATTTCTATTGAATTTAAACTTCCCCGGTTCCATTCAATCTCGTGTAGTTCGCTTCAGCAATGATTTTTAACTTCGGCCAGCATGACCAACAAATCTTCACTAAAAGCGGGAAAGCTCGTTGCTTTATTTTCATCAATTATTCCCGTTCAATTTACGAGAGCAATTCTTTTAAATCCCATCAATGACCGGCAACAATACCAAGTATAATAATGGATGTATTTTTCTCATAGTTGCTCATAGAAACAGTTTTAAGAAAATAACCTTCTGAGAGATAAAAATTACCTCTAACCAAGCGACAAATTGCAAAGAAAAACCACCACTTTTGTAGCTGTTTCCAATAAAAACGCCCACATTAAGAAAAAAAAGTTCAAAGAAACCTGCAACCGCTTCGAAACGGTTGCTTAAAAGCGCAAAAGCTGGTTGCCACCTAAAACTCACACTTTTACAAAAGGAACTATAAGAAACCTACTTCGAAACTGGTATCGAAGACGCCTGAAAGTCGCTTTCCACTTAAAACTCGCGAATTTGCGTAAAAAATAATTCATAGAAACCTGCAACCGCTTCGAAACGGTTGCTTAGAAGCGCGAAAGCTGGTTGCCACCTAAAACTCCCACTTTTACAAAAGGAACTATAAGAAACCTACTTCGAAACTGGTATCGAAGACGCTTGAAAGTCGCTTTCCACTTAAAACTCGCGAATTTGCGTAAAAAATAATTCATAGAAACCTGCAACCGCTTCGAAACGGTTGCTTAAAAGCGCAAAAGCTGGTTGCCACCTAAAACTCACACTTTTACAAAAGGAACTATAAGAAACCTACTTCGAAACTGGTATCGAAGACGCCTGAAAGTCGCTTTCCACTTAAAACTCGCGAATTTGCGTAAAAAATAATTCATAGAAACCTGCAACCGCTTCGAAACGGTTGCTTAGAAGCGCGAAAGCTGGTTGCCACCTAAAACTCCCACTTTTACAAAAGGAACTATAAGAAACCTACTTCGAAACTGGTATCGAAGACGCCTGAAAGTCGCTTTCCACTTAAAACTCGCGAATTTGCGTAAAAAATAATTCATAGAAACCTGCAACCGCTTCGAAACGGTTGCTTAGAAGCGCGAAAGCTGGTTGCCACCTAAAACTCACACTTTTACAAAAGGAACTATAAGAAACCTACTTCGAAAAGGTCATTGAAGACGCTTGAAAGTTGCTTTCCACTTAAAACACGCGAATTGCGTAAAAAAGAATTCAAAGAAACCTGCAACCGCTTCGAAACGGTTGCGTAAAAGCACAAAATCTGGTTGCCACCTCAAACTCCATTTTTTACAAAAGGAGCTATGAAAAACCTGCTTCGAAACGGTCATTGAAGGCGTTTGAAAGACGCTTTCCACTTAAAACTCGCGAATTTGCGTAAAAAAATAATTCATAGAAACCTGCAACCGCTTCGAAACGGTTGCTTAGAAGCGCGAAAGCTGGTTGCCACCTAAAACTCACACTTTTACAAAAGGAACTATAAGAAACCTACTTCGAAAAGGTCATTGAAGACGCTTGAAAGTTGCTTTCCACTTAAAACACGCGAATTGCGTAAAAAAGAATTCAAAGAAACCTGCAACCGCTTCGAAACGGTTGCGTAAAAGCACAAAATCTGGTTGCCACCTCAAACTCCATTTTTTACAAAAGGAGCTATGAAAAACCTGCTTCGAAACGGTCATTGAAGGCGTTTGAAAGACGCTTTCCACTTAAAACTCGCGAATTTGCGTAAAAAATAATTCATAGAAACCTGCAACCGCTTCGAAACGGTTGCTTAGAAGCGCGAAAGCTGGTTGCCACCTAAAACTCACACTTTTACAAAAGGAACTATAAGAAACCTACTTCGAAAAGGTCATTGAAGACGCTTGAAAGTTGCTTTCCACTTAAAACACGCGAATTGCGTAAAAAAGAATTCAAAGAAACCTGCAACCGCTTCGAAACGGTTGCGTAAAAGCACAAAATCTGGTTGCCACCTCAAACTCCATTTTTTACAAAAGGAGCTATGAAAAACCTGCTTCGAAACGGTCATTGAAGGCGTTTGAAAGACGCTTTCCACTTAAAACTAGCGAATTTGCGTAAAAAATTATTCAAAAAAACCTGCAACTGCTTCGAAACGGTTTCTTAAAAGAGCAAAAGCTGGTTGCCACTTACAACTCCCACTTTTATAAAAGGAAGTATAGGAAACCTGCTTCGAAACAGTCACTGATGACGCTTGAAAGTCGCTTTCCACTTAAAACACGCGAATTTGCGTAAAAAAACTTTCAAGGAAACCTGCAACCGTTCGAAACGATTGCTTAAAAGCATAAAAGCTGGTTGCCATCTAAAACTTCAACCTTTACAAAAGGAGCTATAAAAAACCTGCTTCGAAACGGTCATTGAAGACGCTTCAAAGTCGCTTTCCACTTAAAACTCGCGAATTTGCGTAAAAAAGAATTCAAAGAAACCTGCAACCGCTTCGAAACGGTTGCGTAAAAGCACAAAATCTGGTTGCCACCTCAAACTCCATTTTTTACAAAAGGAGCTATAAAAAACCTGCTAAAAAAAAGCTCGTTGCCACCTAAAACTCATCCCACTTTTACAAAAGTTAAAAAGGAGTTACATCGAAGCAAAAAATCAAGAAGTGGTGGACTAGAGAAGGAATAGATGTCTCAGTAAGAAAGAAAGAGAGAGAGAGAGAAAGAAAGAGGAGGGGAATGTCAAGTGGTTTGCAAGGTTTCAAGGTCAACAAGATATTCAGCAATTCTGAAAGTTCAGCAACTAAGAAAGGGTGACTTGAAATTTTTAATGGCCAATTTTGTTCCTGTCTGAGATCTTCCTCACGCAATGTCTCACTAAGTACGTGAAAGAAGGAACTGAAGAAAAGGAACTCAAGGTCTTAATGGTGAGTGAAAGAGAAAGAAGCAAGAACCTCCAGTCAGTTCTGGGCATTTTCTTTCCCTATCTTTTACTGGGGTAAAGACAACGAGTTAAAATAGCAAAACAAATTTCCACGAGAGAGAGGACAAAATGTCTGGCCGTAGGGCTAAAGCAAATATTCAAAAACTTACTCTATGGCTTCTCTTCGGCTCTTCTTCTTCTCTTAAGGAGGTTATAGAATCACGGAAGAGACCGCTTCCCTCCTCATTGAAAGACGATCGTACAGAGGAGTTGCTGGGTTGCCGCCTCTAAGATATTATTCTTCCTCGATTGGAAGGGGGAGGGGGGGGGGGTTCTTCGTAGCGTTTTTATAAACATTCATCAAAGGAGGAAAAGCGAGACTTCCACAGGAATTTTTTTATAGACGTCTCGTGATTATTATAGACCACCTAGTCTTACCCCGATACCTCTTATACGTCTTCTCTCCCTACTTTCTTTTTTTTTCTTTCACACTCTCTGTTACTTCCGAAAAATGCGAGTCTGGGAGTGGTCAGCTGTCGCGTAAACAAGAAAGTAAACAGAAATTTTTACTCGGCTCAAGATCATTTTCGCTTCTGTAGGTCAGAATGGGTTTCCGGAGTGGGCGAGTGTGAAGGACATTTTTGAGATCGTGAGAGAGCACAAAACTGATTCTCGATGAAAGAGGACAAAATGATCACTTTATCTACCAAGGAAAAGACTGGAGCTTCAAAATCATCTTCCTCATCGGCTTTTTCGCAGCAAGGGAGATTGGATTGATTGATGCTTTATTTATTAACCTGTTACAGAAATGGGACTTTCTACCATTTTGATAGTAATACTACAAAAATTTATCTTATAATCTAGCACAGTCTTTAGTAAATGATAATTTATAAAAATACTTTTGTATTTGTACTCTCACTCCACCTCCCTTTATCTTCCTCCCTCTCCCTTTTCTTCTCTCTCTCCATCTTTATTTCCATATCCCTCTCCCTCTCCCCCTCCCACTTCCCCTTTTTATCTTCCTCCTTCTCCCTCTTCCTCTCTCTATCTCGATCCCTCACCCTCTCTCCTACCATCTCTCTTTATCTTCTATATCCCTCTTCCTCTCTCTCAAGCTCCCTTTCCCTGATCTGTCTTTTCTTCTTCTGACTTTATCATTCATTACATTATCTCCATCTTCCCACTTTATTATTCAAACCATTATCTGACTATCCCTCTCCCTATCCCTCCCCCTAACCCTCTTCATCATATATCTTTTCTTCTTCCCACTTTATCATTTATACCATTATCTCTTTCTCTCGATCCCTACCCCAGGCCGCCGAAAAAAGGTGTTTATGGTTGAAAAGAGCCTAAAAAACATAACGGAGCAGGAAATATTCAGTGATAGTAGGGACAAAACTTTTTGGTGCTACTTTTTTTTTTATTCCCAGTCAAGACAGTCAAAGTCTAGGCAGGCAACGATCAGGAACTTTGTCCTCTCTATACTCTTCGCAACGGTAATTCTTCTGGTCGTGTAAAAGGAGGAGAATGCAAGGGACTGTTTAATCTTATCTGGTTTGGGGAAAAAGACATGCCCGGCTTCCACTTGGAGCTAGGTGCGCATCTTACTCATGGGTCTCAAAGGCAAGATGAGCACTTGATCTAAGAAGTAAGGTAAAAATTCCGAAAAAGGCTGACACGAATACTAATCGACGAAGCACTTGGTAGAGTAGGGGACATTCTGCTTTCCTCTGAAACTCTAGTTCCGAAATGGCTAAATTTGCAACAGGCATTTAGAACAATAATCCCTGAATATGGACCTGCTAAGTGGCACGGTTGCCAAGTTGTCACTAATTGACTTAAATATTTATGGACCGAAACGGCTCATATTTGCAACAGAAGTAGATCACGCATTTTGAACAATAATCCCTCAATATGGACCCGTGAAGTGGAACGGTTGCCAAGTTGTCAATAGCCAGCTCCTGTATTAATGGACCGAAATTGGCGCCTAGAAAAAAATTCTGAATCTCTTGCCACACAATGAAGCAATAAGTGTCTTGAGCTAAATCTTAGGGTTAAATTAAAAAAAAAAAAACGAAAAGTGGTTGTGAAATTTTTATATCAACGAGTTGAATGTTCCATGCTTCCTCAGGGACTAAAGGTGTTTTATGATAAATAAAGCATGTTATTTTGAAAAATACATTTCCTGCGGTTGACCCGCGAGAGACATATTTTCTTTATGTGTACCTAAGTAGAGTGATTTTCCATTTCTGTTAGCATCAAAGTGCATTAGAATATGACCTTACAATCATCAATTGTTTGCAAAAAATAGTGCAGCAGTGAATTAATTATTGTAATCTAACCGCTCTAACTGTTAAGAAAGGGGCGTCAGCGTAGGTAATTAATTAGATACCGCTGTTAATCAGACACGTTATTCTAATTAATTTAAAAAAATTAAAGGCTTTCCATTCAGGTTTTCCATAAGTTATTAATTTCATGAAATATTTATTAAAAGTGGAAAAACTATTTAAAAAAATGTCCGTAAGATGAATTTATAGCCTGGTTGTCCTTGTACAATTCGGAAGGTTCCAACAAAAATTACATCTCAGCGCCGGCAACAATGAATATTCAATTACTTCCTGAATATTTATTTATAAATTATAAAAAAAGGACCAATTTATCTGAAATATTGGCTACAATTTACTTGATCACACTGGAACTGGAGACAAACAATCCAGCTCCAGCAGCTCTTAAGGTCGATCCATGTAACAAAACTAAGTTTACCATATTGACCTAGGTATATAGTATACTGTAGTACTAGTACATAGTACATGGGTACTGGGTATTGTAACAACTTTAGGTGTAGCCTTAAACTTGTATTTTATTTATTAATTCATCGTCTTCTCGTTTAACGACTTATTTATAGTCATGCTCTGGTGAGATTAATACGTCTGTTTGAGTGAGACGCGCGGAGACTTGGAGACTTTTATCAAATTCCATCTATCGGCTTCTGTGATTGTTGCAATTTTTTGGTTTTGCTTTTGGTTTTTGTGCACCTAATTGCGGTTTTATTAACTATCTAACCATGATGAAATTTGTCTTCGTTTTTATTGCTTGCATTATCATTAGTGATGTTAAGTGTTTTCTTAATTTTCTCAATCCTAATCAATGGGTAAGTAAGTTTAACTGCACTTTTAAGAATGAATTAAAGCAGATAGGTACCGATCATTGGAGAGTATTAAATTTTTTCTTTAATTCTCGGATTTTATAGATGAGTAAAGAATTATCGACAGGACCAAATTAAAAACTAATTTATTAATTTCTTTTTTATCTCTGATTTTACGGTGTTTCTATTTTATTAATTATTGTTTTATTTGTTTAAAAATATTTTTGTTATAAAAATTTAGAATGAGTCTACCGAAGTGACAAGTTTTTTAGTAATAGCTTTCACTTATTAATCTGACAATTTGGGACCTTTACAACAAAATTGTATTTTTTTTTTTTGTTCTAAAGGTCGGACATGAGGATTCCATAAAAGAAAATGGTAAATTTTTAGCATTTTCTGTTTTTGAGATATTCCTTTATTCCTGTTAACTTTATTTAGACCAGATTTAAGTCAGATAATTAAGAGAGTAGGTAAGCCAAAAAAAAAACTCAGAAACTTAATTTGAAAAAAAAAATAGGTAAAATAAGTAACTATTTGGATTAATTTTTGAATTTTTTGAAATAAGTAAGTAGATATACATATATTTTAGATAGGTTTTAGGATTCAAAAAATGCCCTGCATCTATACAGGTTTATCCCAAATAAGTGCGAAAAATCAGGAGGTGATTCCTTGGCTCATTCTAAGGAAAAAAAGTTCCAATTAACTTGAGTGCATAAATGCACCCTTTTTGAAATATGGTCAAAAAAAAGTGTCAAAAAATTATTATTTTTCCACTTTTTTGAAGATATCAACTTAATTAATATCAACTACCTTTTTGCCAGATCCGGCGATTTTTTCTCCTTCATTTTCCGACACATTTTGAAACATCCAAAGCGAGTTTTTCAAATCGTGAATGGCAGTTTTCCTCGAAAAAGGTTAACTGAAATGGCAATTATGGCTTGTGTATTGACGGTTAAAATTGCGTTTTTATATGTCAATTTGCACAGGGTCAGGCAAATCTAAAATCACAATCTCCAACACCGGCATATGGAAAAAAAATTGTTAGCGTTAAAAAAGGTAGCTAATACCATCGGTAAGATATGTACAAATGTTGAGCTCTGTACCTACTTCTAACGGTTTCTAAGATATCGCCAAACAACTGTAAAAAAGTTTTTTTTTTTTGACACCTTGTATCTCAAATAAGTTGCATTTTCGGAATGCAATGGGAGCTTTTTTCTTAGAATGAGCCAAGGACTCACCCCCTGAAATTTTTCGGGGCTGAAGTTTTTTTTTTTTGACACCTTGTATCTCAAATAAGTTGCATTTTCGGAATGCAATGGGAGCTTTTTTCTTAGAATGAGCCAAGGACTCACCCCCTGAAATTTTTCGCACTTATTTAGAATAACCCTGTAGGTATAGAGCGTTTTTCATTAATCAGTACAGAAAAGTCAAGTGAATATTACGAGTATTATTGGCCTATTTCAAGGTGGCTTTTTCAAATTTTTTTTTCAACTCCACTGAGAAGTTTTTTTCCTGAAACGATTCAACATGAAAAGAAACTTTTACAATAAAAAAATACCACCAAAAATCCTCCATAATGAATTGAGATTTTTTTCACACGACTTTTTTCTTAAAATCACACTTTAGTTCTTAAATAATTTACTTTTTCAGTAAAAAATAAAATTACTAAGAAAAGAAATATTTTATAAGATTATCTAGTAGATAATTTTGTATTTTCAAAATTAAGCCATTTTCCAACGCAAATTTCAAGGATAATTTCTAATACCATCACATTTAATATTTCATTTAAATCTTTTATGAGCAATGGTTCTATATTGCTGAATGCAAAGGAAAATATTTTTTCGTATATGTGTAGTATATATTATGTCATAGTTTTCGATCTACCTATTCAATATTTAAAAAATTGATAATTCTGTATTTTTTTTAGCAGAAAATTTTTGTGTATTTAAAATTGTGTTTCTCAAAAACCAAACAACCGACGGAGAAAAATCAAAATGGGTATTAAAGGCGATTCTGATTTATTACGAATAAATTTTAGTACCTATATAAATATTACAATACTTATAGTACAATTATCTGTTGTTTTTTGCTATTTTGAGTATTTGCAGCTCTAATAAAAATAATTTATGTCAATATAATGTTATATTGTTAAATTTTTATTTTCTAAAAATTGAAAAAAAGGTCAAGTGCAATAATCGTATAACAATATTCAGTAATATTAAAAAAAAAAACTTTAGCTATATTTTTTGGCCTTTTTTCGAGTTTTAGGAAATAATAAAAAATTCACCAAAAATTGGCTAGCTTCAATATGCTGGTAAAACTGTAAAATGTATTTTTTTATTTTTAACTTCTTCAGCATTGAGGAAATGCCTTTACTTAAAAGATAATACATCTATTGTACTCCATAGTAATATTACTAATATTTATTTAACAGGGTGTCAATTTGAAAACTTGCCACCCCCAAATTCTTCCTTGAAAATTTTTTTTCAAAGAAATCCCGAAACAGGTCAATTTTTAAATTTAATTTATGTTCTATTGACGTAAAAATATTTTATACGCAGGGGTTCCTTGATTCAGTAATGGCGACATTGTCTATTTTTTTAAATGGGACACCTGTATATTATTACATTTTCAGATTGTCTGAGAAAATCCAGTAGGAATGGTTTTTACAGTTGCAGCTATTGAGTAGGTTATGAGTTATAAACAAATGAAAATCGCAGTTTTCCATTTTGGAAAGCAGTGTACACCGGACACGGCTCTAAATATCTAAAAACGGCTTACATGTCCCTACCTTAACTTTTGAAGCGGGATCCTATGATGTAGATGAAAAATAGGATGCCGCTTAAAAAATTAAGATAGGGACATGTAAGCCGTTTTTAGATATTTAGAGCCGTGTCCGATGTACACACTGCTTTCCAAAATGGAAAACTGCGATTTTCATTTGTTTATAACTCGTAAGCTACTCAATAGCTGCAACTGTAAAAACCATTCCTACTGGATTTTCTCAGACAATCTGAAAATGTAATAATATACAGGTGTCCCATTTAAAAAAATAAACAATGTCGTCATTACTGAATCAAGGAACCCGTATAATCAAGTAGGCCGTTTTCTGATATCTGTAGCCGTTTTCAAAAAAGCTGCTTTGAAAATGAAAAACTGCGATTTTCATTTGTTTATAACTCGTAAGCTACTCAGCTTAAACTGCAACTGTAAAAACAATTTTAATTGGATTTTCTCAGACAATCTAAAATTGTATTAATATACAGGGTCCCATTCAAAAAATAGATCATATCGTCATTACTGAGTCAAGGAACATCCTGTGTAAATTTTTTTTACGTCAATTGAACATAAATTACATTAAAAAATTGACCTGTTTCGGGATTTCTTTAAAAAAAAATTTCAAGGAAGAATTCGGGGGTGGCAAGTTTTCAAATTGCCACCCTGTATACTAAAAATTATTATAATAAATGAGAATGGCAAAAAAAATGTTGTATTTGATTTTACTTCATAGGTTTTTTGGTTTTAGTGAAATTTGATTTTCTCTAGAGGCTGCGCGCCAACAATTTTTAATGCACGAAAATTCGCGCGCATCAAAAATATAAAATTTGCAATTTCTTAAATATTGAATAACTGGAAAACTATGACATATACAAAAAAATTTGAAGATACCTTTTTGATGGGAAATCACTCGAGCTTCCTTTCTTCTAATAAGTATTTTTTTGATATATCCATCGATTGACGAGTTATTAGCGAAAAAATAATTTTTTTCTCCAAAGCGGTGCTTTTTTTGTACCCAAGAACTGGTTTTTGTGTATTTATGTTCTATAACCTCTTCAATTGAAGGAAGATCTTCTGGGTATATGAGCAAGTTCTCGCAGCCCATGCATTCAAAAAAAAAGAAGACAAATTTTTATCTCATAATTTACGTCATTTTTTTTATAGAAAAGTAATAAGTTTACCCGAATTTTCTGAGCGACGAAAATATAATAATTCTAATCAAAGTGGGGCTCTAAAATTTAAATTTAAAAATAAAAAAAATATGATATTACGGCGGATTTTTGATCGTAATTTTTGACTGGCATACTTTCTTTTCGTTGAAAAAATTGTTTCGCAAAAAAAAGATACGTAAGGTGAATTTACATCCAAATTTAAGGCATGGTAACTTCTCAAGGTAGAACCACACTTAAAATTTTTCAGAATGTGATTCTTCATGTCATTTTATGAAGAAAAGTTGATATCAGCGTATGTCCACAACGGCTTAAACTTTTTTCTACAGGGCGTTGAAATTTTTTTATTATTATCTCCAAAAATTGTTTAGATAATTTTTTCAATTCTAGTATCAGTTAGGTATAATAGAATGTAAAAACCACATATTTTTTTGGAACAATTTTTCTATTGCTCTACCAGTGGCGTCCCTGCAAGCATGTCCTCTGACACTTTTTACAAAAAAAAAAGGTGCGCCACTGACATTTTGCCATTGGGATATTTTTTCTGATTAGTCTGATCAATTCTATATGAAAATCGATGCACCGACAAGATTTGATTAAAACAATCAAATTAAAATTAAATTATTTAACACCACATATAGTAGGATTAACTTTAAAAAGTCAGATGTGACGTCACACTAACCGTCCGAATTAATGTTTTTAATTTCACCAGAAAATGTCAAACAGTTAATTGTCAAGTTGTGAACGAGCGTAAATTTTTGAAGGAATCATTCAAACAATGAATTGAAGCGCTTACGTCAGTTTGAGAGCCACTAACAACTACAGAAAATTTATCCACGTAATGACACTCTATCCTCTGTGTTTTGCATTTAATTCTCATTCAAAACCAATGTTGACGTATACTTATTTATGCGGGATGGAGTGTTTAGACAAACTGGACGGTTACTATAAAAGCCACGTATATGAAACAAAATAAATCGAACTATCAAAAGGATGTGTATTCTTAATCGATACGTATGACTTTTTAGACTTTATTGGACTATATCAGCGAATAATATTTGAAAACAGAAAATATGACAGTAAACCGATATAATAGCTCTAAAACTGAAAAAGGTGCTTTTATATCTCATTAAGACATGCCAAAATTGGAAAAAATATCTAAACTACTTTCCGAGATAATAAAAAATTACTTACAAAAAAAAAAGATTCAATACTCTGCATAGAAAAAAATTTAAGCCCTTGCTGACATGTTCATATTAACTTTTCTTCATAAAATGACCCGAGGAATCACATCCTGAAGTATTAGCAACACCCTGTATATTCTGAATCGTCACTGCCAGATTTAACGTTTTTTTCTCAGTTTCAGTCATTTATTTTCATCAAAATTTTCGATTAGGTACACCCCTTTTAAAAATAGCCCGCGAAATTTTTTCACCAATTTGAAGAAAAATTCTTTTAAAAGGTAAATCGACCACCACGGAGACGTGGCCTTTAGATCAAATTTAAATAGTTAAATTTAAAAAAAAAATGGGTTCAATGACCTCCAGAAACCAAATTTGACAAAAATCGCATAAGTACCTAATAGAAATTTGGGACGATTTTTAAATATTTTGCCAGAAAAAGCATTGATTTAAATTTTAATTGTTGTACTAAAACGGGGACTGCGATGATTCAAAATTTCAAAGTTTTTGGGGGGTGATTTTTGTGCTCAAACCATGTACCTCTCAGCCACAATCCACAATAGACCTTCGGTCGCAGTGGAGGTGTCACAATTGCAAGAAATCTGAAGCTCTAATTATTCCATTAAAAGTCTCCACACGCGGTTTAAAAATTTCGAAAATGTTGATGGTCTTTGTTAGGAACACTTTAGATTTTTCCTTTATGCCCTGGACAACGTAAAAGTATCTTTAGGGATCTATTTATTCCATTAAAAGTCTCCATACGCGGTTTAAAAATTTCGAAAATGTTGACGGTCTTTGTTAGGAGCACTTTTGATTATTCCTTTATTCTAGTGTCCCCCTCTAAACCAAATATTGTTTGAATTTTGTTTCTTCACCACTGGTGGTCAGAAATAATCAACTAGGGGGGGGGGGGGTTTAAAATAGATCAAGCTGTAGACAAAATAGTAGTAAAATTTTTGGATTTAGACTCATCAGCGACCACCCAACACTCGCACAAAATTCCGTTTTTCCCGCCTATGATTACATAATCAAATCCTAATTTTACTGCACTAATAGTAAACTGTTAAAAAAGTCCAGTTCTATTGAACACCTTTGAACGTTGAACTTGAATTCTTAAATATTTGCTAATTTTATTGCACCTTTTATGGACGCTTTGGATGTCGTAAATCAATAATTTTTTTTCGATTTTGATTGGAAGTGTTTGGTAACTGGACAGTCAAAATCAGATGCCCACGTATAAAATCGTTTTTTATACACAAAGAGAGAATTTTTTCAACATCAGGCCTTGTTTAGGAAATATTCCCAAATTTTTTGTTTAGTTACTAAACAAAACATTTATTTTTATTGCGGTTTAATTTTACATTTATGGAGATATTCCCTAAACGAAGCCCCATCTTGAGAAAAAAATTCTCTCTTTTATGCTTAAGATACGATTTTATATATGGCGTTTGATTTTGACTGTTCAGTTACTGAAAAAATATATTTTTAGCAGCCTTAGTTTTATATTTTTGTAAATATTTTCTAAACGAGGCCTCATGTTGAAAAAAGTTATTCTTTCTTTTATGCTTACAATACGATTTTATACATAGAGCGTTCGATTTTCACTGTCCAGTTACCAAAAAAAATATATATATATTTCTTAGCAGCCTTAGTTTTACATTTTTGGAAATATTTCCTAAACAAGGCCTCATCTTGAAAAAATTATTTTTTATGCTTAAAATACGATTTCATACACGGCGTTCTATTTTGACTGTCCAGTTACTGAAAAAAATACTTTCAAAGCAGCCTTAATTATACATTTTTGGAAATATTTCTTAAACGAGGCCCGATTTTGAAAAAAGTTGTTCTGTCTTTTATGCTTAAAATACGATTTTATACATGGCGTTCGATTAATGACTTTCCAGTTTCTAAAAAAATATATTTTTAGCAGCCTTAGGTTTACATTTTTGGAAATATTTTCTAAACGAGGCGTCATCTTGAAAAAAGTTACTCCCTCTTTTATGCTTGAAATATGATTTTATATATAGCGTTCGATTTTGACTGTCCAGTTATTAAAAAACTATATTTTTTAGCAGCCTTAGTTTTACGTTTTTGGAAATATTTTCTAAACGAGGCGTCATCTTGAAAAAAGTTACTCCCTCTTTTATGCTTGAAATATGATTTTATATATAGCGTTCGATTTTGACTGTCCAGTTATTAAAAAACTATATTTTTCAGCAGCCTTAGTTTTACATTTTTGGAAATATTTTCTAAACGAGGCGTCTTCTTGAAAAAAGTTACTCCCTCTTTTATGCTTGAAATATGATTTTATATATAGCGTTCGATTTTGACTGTCCAGTTATTAAAAAACTATATTTTTCAGCAGCCTTAGTTTTACATTTTTGGAAATATTTTCTAAACGAGACGTCATGTTGAAAAAAGTTACTCCCTCTTTTATGCTTGAAATATGATTTTATATATAGCGTTCGATTTTGACTGTCCAGTTATTAAAAAACTATATTTTTCAGCAGCCTTAGTTTTACATTTTTGGAAATATTTTCTAAACGAGGCGTCATCTTGAAAAAAGTTACTCCCTCTTTTATGCTTGAAATATGATTTTATATATAGCGTTCAATTTTGACTGTCCAGTTATTAAAAAACTATATTTTTCAGCAGCCTTAGTTTTACATTTTTGGAAATATTTTCTAAACGAGGCGTCATCTTGAAAAAAGTTACTCCCTCTTTTATGCTTGAAATATGATTTTATATATAGCGTTCGATTTTGACTGTCCAGTTATTAAAAAACTATATTTTTCAGCAGCCTTAGTTTTACATTTTTGGAAATATTTTCTAAACGAGGCGTCATCTTGAAAAAAGTTACTCCCTCTTTTATGCTTGAAATATGATTTTATATATAGCGTTCGATTTTGACTGTCCAGTTATTAAAAAACTATATTTTTCAGCAGCCTTAGTTTTACATTTTTGGAAATATTTTCTAAACGAGGCGTCATCTTGAAAAAAGTTACTCCCTCTTTTATGCTTGAAATATGATTTTATATATAGCGTTCGATTTTGACTGTCCAGTTATTAAAAAACTATATTTTTCAGCAGCCTTAGTTTTACATTTTTGGAAATATTTTCTAAACGAGGCGTCATCTTGAAAAAAGTTACTCCCTCTTTTATGCTTGAAATATGATTTTATATATAGCGTTCGATTTTGACTGTCCAGTTATTAAAAAACTATATTTTTCAGCAGCCTTAGTTTTACATTTTTGGAAATATTTTCTAAACGAGGCGTCATCTTGAAAAAAGTTACTCCCTCTTTTATGCTTGAAATATGATTTTATATATAGCGTTCAATTTTGACTGTCCAGTTATTAAAAAACTATATTTTTTAGCAGCCTTAGTTTTACATTTTTGGAAATATTTTCTAAACGAGGCGTCATCTTGAAAAAAGTTACTCCCTCTTTTATGCTTGAAATATGATTTTATATATAGCGTTCGATTTTGACTGTCCAGTTATTAAAAAACTATATTTTTCAGCAGCCTTAGTTTTACATTTTTGGAAATATTTTCTAAACGAGGCGAGGCGTCATCTTGAAAAAAGTTACTCCCTCTTTTATGCTTGAAATATGATTTTATATATAGCGTTCAATTTTGACTGTCCAGTTATTAAAAAACTATATTTTTTAGCAGCCTTAGTTTTACATTTTTGGAAATATTTTCTAAACGAGGCGTCATCTTGAAAAAAGTTACTCCCTCTTTTATGCTTGAAATATGATTTTATATATAGCGTTCGATTTTGACTGTCCAGTTATTAAAAAACTATATTTTTCAGCAGCCTTAGTTTTACATTTTTGGAAATATTTTCTAAACGAGGCGTCATCTTGAAAAAAGTTACTCCCTCTTTTATGCTTGAAATATGATTTTATATATAGCGTTCGATTTTGACTGTCCAGTTATTAAAAAACTATATTTTTCAGCAGCCTTAGTTTTACATTTTTGGAAATATTTTCTAAACGAGGCGTCTTCTTGAAAAAAGTTACTCCCTCTTTTATGCTTGAAATATGATTTTATATATAGCGTTCGATTTTGACTGTCCAGTTATTAAAAAACTATATTTTTTAGCAGCCTTAGTTTTACATTTTTGGAAATATTTTCTAAACGAGACGTCATGTTGAAAAAAGTTATTATTTCTTTTTTGCTTAAAATACGATTTTATTAATGGAGTTGAATTTTGACTGTCCAGTTACTAAAAAACATATATTTTTTAGCTGCCTTAGTTTACATTTCTGGAAATATTTACTTAACCAAGCCTCATATTGAAAAAGGTTATTCCTAGTTTTATGCTGAAAATACGATTTTGTACATGGCGTTCGATTTTGACTGGTAAGTTAAAAAAAATATATTTTTCCGCAACCTGATCATAAATAAAGCGATCTAATCATCGCATCGCATATAATGATAGAAATTGAAATTATTGTTATAGGAAGTTGAAAAATTACCATGTATAAAATTATTATTAATATATTCAAACTACATATTCTAATACCTAGGAAGTATAACACGAGGTCAGTAAAGTTCATTGAAATCGAAATGTGTAGGAGAATATTTTATTCCAAGAAAAATGGCAACCTGTAATCATAATAAATAATAATTGAGTTTAATTCTCTGCATTTCTTGCTCAGTCTCACCAGTCGAGCGGGTCCAGGTGTTGCTCTTGAAGAGTTTCAATGACTCAAGGAGTCGTTAACCATATTTTTTCACTAACAGGAAAAACAACATTTTAAAACCTTATAAGAAATCTGATGATGGAATAATTAAAACTTAGATTGAAAGGTTCATTCATACTATGTACTATAATAGTACCTAGCATGTATTATTACTTAATAAGGAAGTTGTGACCAAGGTACAGGTCGTTTAGTTCAATGTTTCAAAGAATTTCGAACTTGAGGTAGAACATTTTCTAAAAATGGGTAAGAATTATTTTCGTACCTAGTTTCTCGTTTTATGGTGTGTTTTGCCCAAAACAAACATTTTTTTCTTAATAAACATTGTCCAAAAACTCTGCGTTTTCGAGATATAGGGTACATGTCTTCCAGTGGCGTAAATTTTCAGTTTTTCCCCCCCTTTTCCCTCTCTATCTTTTACGTCACTGACTATTGCAAATACAAAAACGTTATTCAATAGCCCATGCAATTTAGAACATAAAAGTATTCTTTAATTTTTTTGATACGACGCCCCGTTTTTGAGATATTTGAGTTTTCTCAGGCAATGCCACTATAATCATTAGGAATAATCGATTATTTTCAATTTAAATGGCCCAACAATACCTGAGAAAACTCAAATATCTCAAAAACGGTGCGTCGTATCAAAAAATTAAACAATACTTTTTTGTTCTCAAATGTGGGGGCTATTGAATAACGTTTTTCTGTGTGCAATAAAGTCAGTGGCGTAAAAGATAGGGAGGGAAAAAGGACGCCAACCCTAAATGTCTACACCACTGGAAGACGTCTACAAAAACTGAAATAGCCAAATTAAACAGCTTTGTTTGCTTATTGTTAATGCCGAACAAATGTTTTTTGATAATTTTTGTTTGTTTTGACGCCCCCTACTACCCCTAAAACTTTGTCGGTACATTTATGGCACTCCCTCCAATTCAACTTCTCAAGGGAAATTTACAACTCTTATTGGTCCTAAAGATTGTGGGTGTCTTATTTCCACCCAGGCTAGCAGCACTGAATGAGAGGCACGAGGGAATTAAATGAAATCAAGCAATTAAGTAGTAATATAATATATTTCAAATGTTCTGGACCGACTGTAATATTCAAAGCGCAAGCGCCAGCATGTGCTTTACTTTGGTGACACCCATCCCCTATCATAGATGGCGGAACGGTCGAGTTCGGTGGCTGAGGAGCTGGTCGAGTTCTATGAGAGGAGCTGGTCGGCGATCCGTCAAACTCAAACATCGAGATATAAGAAACTTGAGATGTAACGTCCTAATCCTGAGAGGTTGAGGTTAGCTTTCTGGGTCTCCTTTTCTTTTCTAGTTTTGTCTTTGAGAATATACTCTTGATTCTCAAAAATATTCCTGGCACGTAAAGGAGAGCATACCCATACCATTTTTGAACCGATGATGTATGAGCTTTTGTTACCAGACAATCTTAACAAAGAGTAATAGATTTAATTGATTCGATTCTTTATGATTGAGGCTAATACCTTCAAAATTTTGCTAATAAACAATAAGCAGACTTTCAAGTACCCTTCCCTTGTCAATTAATTTCTTTCTGCAATTCAGTGTCCGTATATTTAGGCAATTAGAATAATAATTATTATGACAAGGAAATGCAAGATGCAAGCTTATCTCGACCTAGTTTCTTAATAACGTCAATGTCAAGTATGTTATCTTAGAGAACACACATTATTAAAACTTGTTTTTTTATTGATAGATAATTCGTTATTCGTTAATAAATTAATTATTTTCTCAATTCAAATTACATTGACTTTGAAACTCTCATAATAATAATAATCCTTGCAATTGATATACTCATTTACCTTGTTAGCGCATGATTAATTAAAATTCATCATTATAGGTATTTATAATTAATTTATAAAAAATAATTCCAGGATCCTAGTCTGCAAGTTGAAACCAACGACGGCACAGTGCAAGGCATCATACGGTATACCTCGAGACACAATGTATCGTATTATTCTTTTCAAGGAATCCCCTTTGCATTACCTCCAATTAAGGAGCTCAGATTCAAAGTAAGTTAATTCTTCTTCTTCTTCTCAAAGTGAATAAATTTATTATTCTATTTATTTCTAGGATCCGGTCCCTTCAAAAAGCTGGTCAAATCAAGGGATTCTTGACGGAACTAAAGGAAGAAGATCGTGCATCAACGATCCACTACTTGCTCTTGCCATTGAAAAAATAGTTCGGAAATCTAGCGAGGATTGCTTGTACCTCAACATTTACGCACCGAAGGTAAAATAATGAAATGATCTATTGTATGAGAAGCTTTATATATTCAAACGATTGTAATGAATGCTTCAGGAGTCTCAATTAAAATTTAAAAGACGGTTATTAGTTCAGATTATAGGGATTAGAGTGTAAGGAAAAAATTGAATGCTTTATTTCATGTTCAGGAGACGACGTAAGAATTATTATTCGAATTAAAGTTATTATATCTTAACGTGTATGGAAGGCATTATTTTTTCTAAAATTTACTCGCTTCGTAGTTTAATTAATAGCAAGATTAATCTGAAAAAAATCTTATTGTGTATGGGAGCATTAATATTTATTTACAAGATTTATGTTATTACAATATTGTTCAAAAGCTCAATTACCTATTACCTAGTAACTTAAAGCCTATGAGAGCTTTAGACTTGAAAAGGAATCTAAGACTACTAATTCATTCTTGTGGATGGATGTTTTAGCAAAAATCGCATTCAGTAAAATGAATCAATTTTTTATTATTTTTTTATTTGTATGGGAACCTTTATTTTTTCAGGAATGTTTTTTTTTACCTTTCTAATCGTTTAAACACCTGAAATTATAAAGGCAAAAAATCTGTAACTCAAATCATAACAGTGTATGGCGAGCTTTATAATTCAATAGAAAGCTTTCACATTTTACTCGAATTTTTTAACTTAACTAGTGGATGGAAAGCTTAAAGAGATAGATTTTTTAAATTATAAATTATTATTGGCGTGTGTGGCAATCTTTAAAACATAGAAACAAGCTTCAAAAATTGTCTAGACATTCAAGACTAATTATTATTAATCAAAAAGATCAGTAGAGACAAAAAAATAAGACAGTGTATCTTCCCGTGTATGGCAAGCTTTAATTTATTTCAAATCTCTATAAGGAGAAGGACTGTGTTGATTTTTTCATTTTTACTGCTACATAATCTCTAAATGTATGGAAAGCTTTAAAACTACCAGGGGAGTAGCTTTAAAGATCTCTTTTCCGAACGTTTCCTGTAGAAAATATTGAATACAAAAATTACAGGACTGAACTGGAGTTTAATACATTAATCGTAAAATATCTGGGAAGCTTTAAAAAGTCTTATACCTCTTTAAAATGATTTTTTTTTTATAATTCAGCTCCTCTTCTATAACATAACGTTAATGTCGATCTTTAAAATGAAACTTTTTTTTCTAATGTAAATATTCAGAGGAATCGGTTAAAAAAATGTAAAAAAGCTTGAATTCTTTGAAAATGAGCTTTCAGCGTATTATAAAAAAAAGGTAAATGTAGAAGCTATTATGCTTTATCTTCAAGTGTATGGAACGCTTTAATCGAGTCATAACTTTGTGACTGTTTTTCGAAGGCCTCTAGCAGACGCAGTTAAAAAGCTTAATACATAATTTCTGACGTGTCGGGGGAGCTTTATAAAATCCTGACTGACTTTAAATAAATATTTCTTTGTAAAGTATTCTAATTTAGAGTATTTTATATTATCGACCAGGGTATGGTGGCCTTAATATCCATTCAAAGAACGCATGAAGAAACTTATTTTTTGTATACCTATCTGATTTGTATCCTAAAATCTATGGAGAGTTGGCAGTGATTAAAAAAACTAAAAAAGTAGTGATATTAAAAAGCTTAATACATAAATGTTGACGTGTCTGGGAAGCTTTATAAAACCCTGACTAGCCTTACATGATTATTCCTATGCAAAGTGTTCTGATTTAGGTTATTTTATATGTCGGCCAGTGTATGGTGGGCTTTAAAATAAATACAAAGCACGCATGAAGAAGAAACTTCAAAACATTCCCATTAATAAAAAAATTACTAATCTTTTGTTTGTTTATATCTGAAATGTATCCTAAAATGTATGACGAGCTTTAAAATTTAAGAGCAACTTGGAATAATAACTTCTTGCAAAACTGTCATAAATGTCTTGATATTAAAGAAGCACGACTGTCTTGGACCTTGCTGAACACAATATCTTCAAAGTATGGTGAGCTTTAAAAATAAACATCAATTGAACAGTTAAGCGATTTAAATTTAAATTGTACGGAGAGCTTTAGAATTTGAGAAGAAACTTTATACATCTCTTCAAGGCGTTAATAAAATATGAAAGTATTGGTCGGGATAATCTTCAAATGTATGGAGAGCTTTAAAATGATCAGTGACGTGCGATAAATTTTATAATGTATGGAATGCTTTATATTCAACATGAAAGGTCTTCTTGACGAGACGATATGAAAAAATAGAAAATTTGATTCCGACTTAAGCACAATAATAATTAGTGATGTGGCGCTCCTGATAGGGTATGATGAGCTTTACAATTTAAACGAGCAGTGGCGTAGCCTAAATTTGGCATAAGGCTCGGGATGCGTAAAAAATATTTTTTTACAGATCAAACGAACATCACTACCGGTGCTTCTATGGATTTATGGAGGCGTTTTCGAGATAGGATCATCCGATTTTGAGGAATATGCTCCCGATTTCTTCATAGAAGAAGAGGTCATCATCGTTACCTTCAATTACAGAGTAGGAATGTTCGGTAGGATATGACTCCTCAAAGCAATCAAACATTACAACGTGTTATCGTTCCAGGTTTCTTGAGCACGGGAGATTTGGAATGTCCTGGAAACATGGGACTCAAAGATCAGCATCTGGCCATCAAGTGGATCAAAAACAACATTAAAAATTTTGGCGGTGATCCTGATAGGATTACCATTCAAGGTGAGTGGAATTTGACAACATGAATATCTGTAACAGTTATAATAACAGTAATAAAAGTAACGACGAAACTAAAAAAAAATATTTCTCAGGACAAAGCGCAGGAGCAGTATCGGTGAGCTATCAGTTACTTTCACCTTTAAATCGCGGATTAGTATCCGCAGCTATAATGCACAGTGGCAGCGTTCTATCCTCCTGGGCTTTGCAACCACAACCACAGTTTATCGCACTCAAAACTGCCCTTTTCCTTGGCATCCCTTACGTAGCCTCAGGACGCGAAGCCAGTCGCTTTTTCATAAAGCAGATGCAGAAGCTGGACGGGAAGTTCTTGCGGAAATCCGGGGTGTTTCTGTTCTTATTAGTAAGTAGATTTCCCAAGCACAGCTTCAGAAAATTAAGGTTGACTTGAAGGTGGCGAGTATCAACGCGGGCACCTCTTTCCCATACGCCCCAGTCATCGAACCCGACCACCCCGGCGCTCTGGTGACCAAGAAAAGCTACGAAGCCTTGGAAAGGGGTGACTTTTTAACCGTTCCTACCATCGCCGGTGTCACGTCGAAGGAAGTGGGATTCTTTTACCAACAACGTGAGTGTTGGATCAAAACGTGATCTGCGAGGATTCATCAATTACTTATTTTGCAGTTCATCAATTTGTTGAGCCGATATTGTTCCTGCTAGATCTGTTTCCTGAGCTGCAATTTAGGAACTTCCCAGTACGTTCGGATATGGCGAGACGTGAAGCTGGTAGGCTGATTAGGAAAAAGTACTTCAAACATAGGACTTATGCTGATGCTACTAGAGATGAATTAGTAACGGTTAGTGAAATCTTTTGACAATTATTTTGGTAAGGTAGGAAAAAATAGAACTGATTGGTTCCAAGTTCCTCCTCCTCGAGAATATTTTAACAGGCGCCACTGGGAACCCCAAAATTTTGACTAACTCAACTTGTTAACCAAGTAAAAATTTTGGGGTGACAATGTTTGCTGTATCATTGTAACACTGAGTTATTTATTCCAGTTACTGTCAGATGAATTCTTCGTCAGACCTGCCATTAAATTTACCCAGTTATCGTCCAGGTACACACCAACCTATTTCTACGAATGGGCTTATAAGGGAGATCTGGGTCTGAAGGCGCTTAGAGGAGAATCGCGTCAGATTGATGGTTCGTTGAGAGACTCACCAAAGTGGCCAGTTAATTAATTTTATCTCTTCAGGTGTTTTTCATACCGAAGACATTGGATACTTCTTCAGGAAATCCTACGAAAAAATCGACGCTCCAGAGGATCAAATTGTCAGGGACCGAGCTGTGAGGCTTTGGGCTAATTTTGTCAAGTTCCAGTAAGTGTTTTTTTTACAATGCATTGATTTATTAGGTACGAGGTGATAAAATTATGTTTTTTACAGGAATCCAACACCAAGCAGAGATCCATTCCTGGAGAATGTAATCTGGCACCCAAACACGAACTCGACGGGAGTGAAGTGTCTTAGAATTGACAGTAACTTGACTTACTTGGATACGTTCACCGATTTTGATTATGAATTCTGGGACAGTGTCGTTGCGAATTATGCTCAACGTCCTTTCTTCACTTATAGATAAGTTTTTGTGAACTTCCCGCAATAATAAATTTATTGACAGGATTTTACCACTTTTAGCAGATTGATCATGCTGTTTAGATTTCTAGTCATTTATATTGTAAGTAGGTATAAGCACGAAATGGTTGTGATAACTCTAAGATCTTTGTATGAAAGTATGTAATTTTGAGAAAGAAATAAATTTAATTAAGAATCATTAAACCATCCTTCCTATTATAGTTAAGGCTTAAATTTTCTTGAATTAGGTATTACAATTGGGTGGTTTGGAAGAAAGTGAATACCAAAGTCCTTAGCGGAAAGAAAAAGTTCAAGCTCCTCGACGTAGTCTTAAGCGTCAAAATAGAAACAGCAGCAACATACAGCGCTTCTACGTCCAAACTAGTTATAACCAAATCTGCATTGACCTTAATTGGAGTGGAAGTAGCTCACCAAGATGACATCCAGAGTGGGTAGAGGAAAAATTGTTGCAAGCATCAACGGGAACCAACATACTGTTGGTTCTGGTATCACTGACACCAAACTGCTCGAAAAACGTAAGGGATGAACCGAGGCACACCTGTCGAAGTATCATGACCACAACGTATACAGGTCCCCCATTCCATTCCAGAACGTCTAAAGATGAGGAACAAACAAGGCATTGTTGTATCAGACAAAGAAGAAAACAGACAGATAATACCGAGATTTGATCTGATTCTTCGGAAGAAGAGAAGCTAAGGTGTTCACAATACGGTTCCAAGAAGAGGAAATAAGTGTCAGCAAACGTTTGGCGAAGAGACAGAAACTCTTTTTGGTCTAATCAACAAAGTGCCTCGATGAAGCCACCATCACCCATCTCATTGGAAGTCGAATTTTGGTCTTGGTTTTGACAACAAGTCTTGGACTGGATTTTTCTGCAAGATCAAGCGATTCTGCTCATCACTACCTTTGAAGTTCGTTGCAGACTAGATCCGGGGACGGTGGAAGTCTCCAGGTCAGAATTGCACCGGGTAAATCTTTGCTGACAGGAACTCTTGTCGAAACTATTCACTTTGAGAAAGTGACATCTTCATAACAGGATGAACAGCGCTTTTGAGGCCGTCAGAAGAATAAAAGAATTAAGTCAAAAGTCCCGACAACATGCAGATCAGTTTTGGCAACCGCACTCAAGTGGTTGGAGGGTACATCCATCTCGACCAAGATTTGCGAAACTTTGCTTTATGACCAATTCTATTTTTCTAGATATTTATATATGACCATTATAGTCCTTACACACGCTTTAAACCACAATGAAAGAAGGTATTTTCAAGATTAAAACGCGTTAAAAACCGTGAACGTTTAATTCATTCATAATTCAAAAGAAAACGTCAGGAAAATTAGTTCATAATCATACCTATAAAGAGCTATGAAGGAATAAAAGTTCCAGTCTGACCCAGATTATGCGCTTAAAGCCGAGATTCCTGGCCCGAATCCCGTTCTTTCTCTCTAATAACAATTCATGAGTAACAGCGCTATTACCAGCCGAGAATGCTGCTCGTCCTTGTGTACCGAATGTCCTCTCTAAAGTCTTTCATTTCATTGAAGTTGAAAAACCAAATCTAATAACGAAAAGCAGTTCCAATTTTCCTAGACGGAAACAAGACGCATAGTTCCGAGGGGAGGACCGCGTCCGTGTGTTCTCTCGGATGATAAAATTTGGAAGAGGGAATCACTGGCGTGGAAACAAACCGGGGGAAACAGTTTTATGTCAAGCTTAAGATTTTCCCGTAATTTAAAATGAATATAATAGTTTTTTATAATATAATAATTCTGCTTGTAAGAGGTGACCATGAGGGAAGTGTGTTGAAATCACCAGGTCTTCCATGAAAGGTAAGGCAGCTCTCTCGATGTTGATATGAAAACCAAATAACGCCCCTTGTGTTGCTATCACCACGGAGTCGCATTGTGACTGAGATACCAAACAGTCAAGCGTCTGGCTGGAGGAGATGTTTTGAATTTTTTTATATACATAAGTTTATTATTCCTTCCAGCGACGTTCCGGCGTCCGCCTATGAAGACGCGGAATAGTCGAGGATCTAGTCGGGATCATAATATTTTATCGTGATGAAATTATAAGTTCATGTTGGAATTGTTTCCCGGACATTTATGGCATCTCGAGGAGGAAAGTGTATTATTGAAAAACGCAATCTTCTCGTAAACAGAAAGTCGTAGCTTTTAGCATCCCGTTTCGCATTGGCACGGCACCATCAGTGAAATTACTTACCTAAAACGAAATGCGCCCATTCTAATCGAATAGATGAAACGCTCGACTTTCTTTTTCATTTATTTCATTCCCTTATTATTATTAACATGAGAGCAGAAAATTAAAATCCTTGCGCTACCTCCAGCTTCTGGGATTTTGATTCAATAAATACGCAATTTCCCGTCTGGACGATTTGGCCGTGTAATCTTGCGGATTGGATTTCCAATATATTAAATTTCATAGAGTATGCAAGTGGGAAGGAGGGGGTGCGACGGCGGGAGGGAGAAAAGCCATTACAGTTACTGGTTATGGATTTCCCTCTGTCATTATTAAAGAGTTTATTGGTTGTAAAAAATTTATTACGCTCAGAGATTCCCGGTGTTATAAAATGAACGACTCAAATTAGTAAATTAAACTGGTTCTCTTATCTTATACTTCCTCCCACACTAATTTTATAACCACTGCATGATAACTGAAATATTTAGTATCGACTAAAAACGTTTAGTCATATATGCGTTATCGACATCTTGAAGCCATGCCCATGACTCACAGCTCCTCGCGTCCTTCTTTTCTGGACGACATTTCTTCCTTCGAGGTCCTCGGAGATATCATAATTTGTTAATCGAATATTCGATTAGTGAATTCGACTTTTATGCTTCAGAGGATATTCTTGGAAAATTCATATTTTTTATCAATACCAGGTTAGAATTGGTTTTTTTCTGTGAAAATAGAAATTTGGGGCATGTACCCACATCTGAAAATGATTTCTTTGAATCTGACACCATTGCAGAACTACTTTCATACAATATCCTAAACCTTCGCTTATTTGAAAGGTGAGCAAACTTTGTCACCAGGGCAGTTAAAAAAAAACTGCCCAGGTAAATTTCAAAAAATAATTTTCTAGGACGGACACTACTGAGTACTTCCCCACTGAGCAAGAATACGTTGCAGCAACATTTACTAAACGTTTCAATGTCAGCTTGCAATGTTGCATATAAGTTACAAATGGCCTCCCACAATGTTCCTGCAATGTTGAAACGGCCGTGCAGTAACATTGCTCTCGCAACATTGCAAAGCGTAACATTGCGAGAATGATAGAAAAGTAACGTTGCCTCAATTTTACAATCGAAATATTGCAGCAAGGTTACCAATGAATCTTATCTGCTATGTATGAAGTATAATGTTACAGGAACATTGTCAGTGATGATTGCTGAAATATAGCAATTATTATTTTGCAGAGAGGTTGCTGTCACAATCTCACAGGTACGTTTACGTCGTGTTTTAACTGAAACATTGCAAGGAGTTTTTTTATAAACCTTGTAGGGATACTGTTAATGTATTATTCCTGAAATGTTTGAATAGTGCTATTGCTGGAAGGTTTTTTTATAAACCTTGCCGGAACATTGTTAATGTATTATTCCTGAAATGTTTGAATAGTGCTATTGCTGAAAGGTTTTTTTATAAACCTTGCCGGAATATTGTTTATGTATTCCCAAGTAACACAACAGTTTCATCTAAAAGATGTATTTTTTACGTCCAGCATATACGTCTATAGACGGTAGTTTGTAGACTATAATTTAGAAGCAAAATGTCTACGATGCCTACGATATGTATTTATGAGACGTCTTATTACATATCTATGAGACGTCTACAATATGTATCTTTGAGATGACGACACTTTGCGTCTATGGGACGTCTATAATATGCATTGATGAAACATCTACAGTGTGTTTCACTTTAGATGGAATCACATGAATAACTTTTTTATTTTTTGATGAATTAAAAAAAAGTTTTTTTTTTCTTTATGTAAAGCTCTCGAGGCTCTCTTAAATGGGTAGAAAACATTTTAGCCGTAGCAAATAACTAGCCTATACTATGACCAAAATTAGCGTTGAAAATTGAAAAAATATATTAGGCATGTTTTTCCTGGAAAATTTTATTCTATACAGTTGTTTGAAATAACCTCGAACCCCCAAATCTCGAGTTTGGTTGAAAACAAAAAATTCCCAAAATATTTTCAAGACCACCTGAGTAGGTACCTATCTCTACTTTAGTACTGTTTCGTCTCATATTTCTAATTATTAGGGATTCCTCTAAGATTATTCCCGCACATATATGTCCCTTCCAACCACTCCCACTTAGGAGTGTACCTCGTGGAAATGGTGATGGGTTGCATACCGTTAATACCCACGGGCAACAAAATCCGAGTGTTAAAAGTAGACAGCCCCAAGGGTCAAGGGAGAGCCAGCCCAACACCCGACGAGAGAATTCACCAGGGCGCCAGACTAACAAAGTCAAGTAAGCACTGCGCTTACTACTAACTAAAGAGAATTGATCTCCGAAGTCGCCGCGACGCCGACGCGTTTAAGTTAATAAACTGTTTTGAAGAATTTTTCGTCAATTAACTAGGTAATTGTGCAGTGCAGCATCTAGATAAATCGTACGTTCTCCATGCTCCTGTTATCCTAGTTTATCATATTTATAATTAATAAACCTTTTACCCTATCATTGAGATACGTAGCGCGTAATATACGCACCAATTAATACAATTTTTAATCGCTTTCACGCAAGCCGGTCATTGACCGCACAACTACGAATATCAATTTGAATCTTGAAGATAAAAAAGGTGGGTTTAATGTAACAAATTCCAATTATTAAGACATCTTCAGGTAAATTCTTGTAAGAAATGAACATTCTAATTTTTACAGCACTCGTTTAACATAAATTTATTATAAATTCCAATTTGCATCCCTGTAAGTCAAGTTCCAATTTCTAAGAATATGTTCAGAAAAATTCCTGCGAAAACATGATTTTTTTTGGAACAATTAATGGGAATTATTAAACGTCGCAATTTGAACTTGGCAATTGAGAGAAGTTCAACTTTTATGTTCAGAAAAATTCTTACCTGATATTATTTTTCTATAACATTTAAAAATAATCTTGTTACTCAGGCTAGTCTTTCAAAACTAAGGTAATTAACATTGTCAAGATTTGAAGTAGATACTAGAATCAGTTAAGAGAAGTTCAGATAAATTCCTGCAAAAATGTAAATTTCTCTGAATCGTAATTTGCACTTGAAAGTTGAAAAAATTCACATTTCTAGGAATTTTCAAAAAAACTTCTGCAAAATATATTTTTTGTAATATTATAAAATAATTCTTGCGATGCCCGATTGTCATTCGCCATTTCTAAGTTATTAAGATACCTAATTGGATCAAAATTTGTAGATAAGTGCGAGACGTTCAGATAAATTCCTGCAACAAGGTAAATTTCTCTGAATTGGAATTTGCAAAAGATATGAACTTTCATCAAGGAATTTTCAGAAAAATTCCTGCAAAACATTGCTTTTATAATTTATAAAGTACCTAACTTAATTCAATGCCCGATTATAATTATTCGCCATTTTCAAATTAGGATGGCTGGGCCATAATTTGAACGCAAACGCGAGTTCAGAAAATTCCTTAAAAACTGATAAATTTCTTCTTGAGCCAAATTGAAAAAGTTCACATTTCTGAGAATTTTCAGAAAAATTCCTGCAAAAATGTAAATTGCTCTGAATCGTCCCTTGCACCTGAAAGTTGAAAAAATTCATATTTCTAGGAATTTTCAAAAAAACTTCTGCAAAATATATTTTTTGTAATATTATAAAATAATTCTTACGATGCCCGATTGTAATTCGCCATTTCTAAGTTATTAAGGTACCTAACTGGATCAAAATTTGTACATAAGTGCGAGACGTTCAGATACACTCCTGCAAGAAGTTAAATTTCTCTGAATCGGAATTTGAAAAAGATATAAACTTTTATCAAGGAATTTTCAGAAAAATTCCTGCAAAACATTGCTTTTATAAATTATGAAGTATACCTACTTAATTCAATGCTGCAAAATCCTGCAAATTATTCTGTTATTTTGGAATATTAGAAAATAATTCCTTTTATTGCCTGTTTGTAATTCGCTATTTTTAAGGTAACTGCGGACCAAAATTTGTAGATAAACTTAAGTGTTTCAGATAAATTCCTGCAAAAATAAGTAAATTGCTTTGAATCGTAATTTTTACCTGACGAAAGTTGAAAAAGTTCACATTTTTAGGAATTTTCAGAAAAATTCCTGCGTTTATTTTTTGACTATTATAAAATTATTCTTACCTATCAATGCCCGATTTTAATTAATTCCTGCAAAAATTTTAATTTCTATCTGTTATGACAATTTGTGGACTAAAGATAAATTAAATTTCACCCACCTTCATGTTGGCTGCTTACATGGTGATCTTTGAGCACTTTAATTATTGAGCTAGGAAAAAAAAGGGGGCGGGGGGTAGGAAGGAATAAAGGAATGTAAAAGGTTGCTCTAACTCGAACTCGCGAAAAATTTGAAAACACTTTGAGAAAACAACAAATATTATAATTGGATGATTTATTCGCGACGACTCGAGGTTGACTACTGCTCGATGAGTGAGGATTAATCTTCCGGTAAAATCTAAAATTGATAACAAATTCGCAACAACCAGTAGGTACAGCTGTTTCAAGCCAAAACACTATTAATCGTAATTGCACTTGACAGTAGTTGGAAGCAGTTCATATTTCAAAGTTCTTTAAAAATTACTGCAAATGATATTCTTCATTTTGCATTATTTAAAAAAAATTCCTATTATTGCCCACTAGTAATTCGCTATTTTTAAGGTAACTGAAAATTGGCACATCAACGCAAGACGTTAAGATAAATTCCTGCAAAATCGTAAATGGCTTTGAATCGTAATTTGCACCAGAAAAAGGTGACATAAATGTTGAAAAATTATCAGAAAGTCCTGCAAAATATATTTTTTTTGAAGCCATATTTACTAATGCCCAATTGTAATTCGCAATATTCAATAATAAGGTAAAGTAACTGATCAAAATTTGTACATAAGTGCGAGAACATATCAATTCCTGCTAAAATGTAAATTTCTCTGAATCGCAATTTAAAAAAGTTCACATCTATAGGAATTTTCACTAAAGTTCCTGCAAAACTTTGCTTTTTTGCAAAGAAAAGCAAATTTGTGAAAAAATAACTTTAGAATGGGAATTTTTCTTGAATATTTTAAAAGTTTTTGATAAAAAAAAGAATTTTTCAAAAAAATTGTCTCTTCGAGAGTCAATAAATTTTCTGAAAGAAACCAGAATGTTCAAGTAAATCGAACCAAAATATCGAGTGACTCAAAAAACCTACTTTTTTCAAAAATAAGTATCGAAGACAAAAAGTAAGCTTTTTTATCGATCTATTATCTGACAATGAATCGGATCAAATATGTCGTGGTAGGTTTCCAGTCAACGGGGAATAATAAGCACTTACTTACCTGGATTTTATTTCTTAAACTGCTTCAATCTCAGCCGTAGCTCACCAGCAGCTTTCGAGGAAGAATTAAAGTAAATTTGGCATCATGGCTGGCAGTACTAATTTTAAAAATAATTACGTTTAGGGTGCTGATTGGTTCGTTCCCTCCTAGTCATTATCAATGTTTAAGCCTGGTTAATAAAGAAACCAACAACAAATTTTGTATTAAGACTTATAGCCAATCAGAATTGGAATTAAAAATTTATAGACAAATCAGATTAGCAGCCAGTATTATAAAGGTTTATTAAGTTAACGAGCAGATTTCTGTGGCTTTTTTTTAGAAAAGGGTGGAAAATATAGCAATTTAGTGATTTTTGTATGAAAGGGATTACAAAAATGTTGATAAAAATTACTTGACGTGGATATTAGATTTAAAAACGGTACCTAAAATCTGCCCGTTAGCTTAATGGGCCTTTATAATACTGGCTGTCAGACTTCTTTGTGAAAACGAAGTAAGATTGAACTGTAATTTCATAATCCACTGAGGGATATCTAATTAAAAAAGTAATTTATAGTCAACTGGGGACAACTTGCACATTCTCTTCTTGAAAGCAAACTCATTCCCTTGCGATTATTTCTTAACCATAATACAGAAAATTTTTGGTGAGTATCCTGTGACAGAAAAAGTTTTCATTTGTAACATTGTTGCCAGATCGTCCAAAATCTATACTACTCCATTTTCCTATCACGAATTTCAAAAGGAACTTGTCACTTATGTTAAGATTCTACTAATACTTCGTAACTTTACACACACCTGCGTCTCTGCTACTGTTACCAAGCTCTTAGTTTGATGTTAATTCAGCATCACTTCACTTTTGAAGTTGAAATTGCTTTGAATATAAAGTAGCTTGCAACTTCTTATCTTGTGACGAAGTCATTGCATCCATCAAAAACTTCCTACTTTTATTTACTTTATTTAAGTAGTTTTACTCATTTTCCTCCAAGTTTAATAAAACAAAAACAAACTGACTTAATCAAGATTTATTTGGGGCACAATTTTTTCAAATCAAACAAACAATTTTTAGTAACCTGATTCTAATTATTAATTCGCTAAGATAGGGTCGAACACTTGTCCGTATCTATGAGATATTTGAATTATTACACTCGAGGGCTGTTGTGATCTTTGAACTTCGTTTCATCTAACTGACCTGGAAATCATACCCCGTACTGACTACCCCAGCCCCTTTATATTACGGTAAGTGAGGTGAAACAATGTTCAAAGGTCACAATTGCCTCTGGAGTATAACAATAAATTATAAAGCAATCAATCATCATTCTTACAATTAATATTAATATGCCTCATATCCAGTTTAAAACAATTTCACTCAGATCGACTCGCTCATCTTCACAGCAATTCGATCTAGATCTGGTAATTTAAAAAAGGATCTTCTTACCACCTAAATAATCATACAAGACGACTTTTGTATACCTCGTCAATCTGGAAGAAACGTGTCATAACTAATAAAACTTAGATAGCGAGAAAAACATGAAAATAATGTATGAGGAATAAGTATGGATATCAGAAGTCAAAATCCTATCCATCAAGTAAAAGTCACTCTGAAGAATCAAAAATGATATTATGTGATTGATTATCATGAAACGAAATTGAATTGATCTCTTCGGGCAATTGTTTTGTTCTAAATAAACCATGAGAAGGATTCAGTAAATAACTGAAAAATTAGAAAAGCTAAAAAGTCATGGAACTCCAAAGATGAAGAGACATACTAGAAGATGAATCTGACGTTTACTTCCAACTTAACTGAACCAAAAAAAAATAAAAAATTAAGTTATGACACTCTTCTTCCCTGATGACGATATAGTACTTAAAATTAGATTAGACAATTATGTAATACAGATTACGATCAATAAAACCACCCTCCCCTCGTTACACTTTAAAAATTCCCCCCGCTACCAGAGTCGTAAGTTCCTCTGAAACCGCCGGGACCTTTAGAGAACCCCCCGGATCCCTTGGAAAACCCGCCGGAGCTACCCCTGTACCCGCCGCTACTCTCATTTCTGAAAAACGACTGCGACGATCCTTGCGACGGTCCGGTCATGGATCGCCACTGTCCGCTTCCGCTGCTACCAACTCCCGGCGGTCCGTTGTTCCATACCTGGTTGGGGAAGTACACCACTCCACCGCTTCCCCCGCTCCTGCTCTGACTAGGCCCATCTCGGAAGTAACTGCCCCCTTTCGGAGGGTCGTGTCGTTCCGGCCCGGAGTCGACATCGATGTTCCAGCCGTCCTTCGAGTCGTCGTCCGCGCGGAACCGCTTGGAGATACGAGGAGGAGTCGGCACCCTCACCGGGGCCCTCTGTTGATCCTCCACGAAACGACGCAGGTCCCTCTCAAACTCCGCACGCTGTCTCGTCAATTCCATGCGGTCCCGTTCGAGGATGACTCGGTCAGCGTCGAGTCTCAGCTGCTCCAGCCGGTTTTTCTTGGTGATCTCTTCGCGCTCCCGCTCGAATTTCTTGCGGTCCTCACGGATTTTCATCTCTGCGTCCCCAAGCTCCCGCTCGAAGCGTCTGCGTCGCTTCACTTCCATTCTACAGTGAGCCTGCTCTTCGATCAAGCGGCTTCGTAAACGATCGATCTCTCTCTCGCAGTTTGCCACTTCGCGCTGAAGTTCTTCCTCGGTCAGTTTCTGGGTGCTCTTAGGCGGTCTCTTCTTGAAGTCCTCGGTCTTCGTAACACTCTTCTCTTTTTCCTCCGTTTTTTTAGCGGGCGGTTCTTCGTAAGTGGTGGTCAGCGGATCGTATTTTGCAACTTTCTCGACTGGCTCTTTGTCTTTTGGAGGGTTTCTTATCTTAATCCGTTCGTCTCGATCTGGTTTGTCGATGCTTACGATTATATTTCGACCCTCGAAATCGGAATTGTTGAGACTTTGAACGCATTTCTCCGCAGCCTCGATTGAATCGAGACAAACGTACCCGAAGAAGCTTCGACCATTCGTTACGATTTTGGCGGTCACTACTTTCCCGTGCTGGGAAAAATGTTTCTTAAGATCCGTCGCTTTGACGCTGCGTGATATATTCGAAACCCAAACGACCGGGTGTTTAGGTTTCTTTGCTTTTTCGGTTTTTGTATCTTTTTCGTCGGCTGGCTTTTCTGCCTCCCCGTTCTCTTTATCATTTTTCGTTTCTTCAGTTTTATTATCTCCACCTTCTTTTACCGCTTCATCAGTAGCGGACGTCTCTTCTTCATTTTCTTCATCCGCCTCTTCTTTTACCTGACAATCACCATCCTCCTCTGTTGCGTTATCCGGCTTTGAGACGGTACTAGTAGAAGTTGTATCTGCAACTGCAACAAATTCTTAACAACGGTTTTTTTTGCAACCCACCTGCGTATTTAAAATATCACGACAATAATGCCAAGAGGGTATTTACCATCTCCTGCAGCTGCTTCGTTCGGTTTATCCCCAGTTTCTGGTTCAACGTCAACTTCCATTTTCACAACAGTTTCTTTCTTCTCGTCACCATTACTGACGTCCCCGGTTTGCTTATTCTCTTCGTCCTCAACCGACAAACCATCCCCTTTTAACGATTCGTTCTTCGTCTCCTGGGGTTTTGCTACCTCCTTTTTCTTTCTAGGTGTGACTTTTCTTCCCATGACTGAATCGACTCAAACAAGCCTAAGCTTATTCTAGTTAAATACACTTGCAATATATCCAACCTGCATACAGAGAAATAATTCTTCATTAGTTTCGAGGCATTTACATTGTGTTCTTAAAAGTATATACGACAATAGATCCCCTCCAATGAGCTCGAAAGAAAAGTTGCATATATTTTTATTCGGTATCCCTTAAAAAAATACTGTTACAAGCGCAATTATGTTAATTTCAAGTTAATGTGATACGTAGGTATTTACAGAGATGGAAGGATTTGCATTTTTCAAAATTTTTTTAATGGGCGGTTGTGAATCCAATGAGAGAGGTCGGCTGGGCGCTTATAGCAAACATGGGCGACTAGGTTGTAGCCTACGGCGGCAAATTAAATTTTTTGGCAAATTTTTAATAAACTTCTTCCGAGTATAATTTGAAGTCCTGGAAATTACGGTGGCTACCCCTTCCCTCGCCAGTTACTAGCAAAATTAATGATCTCACATAGATTTTGACATTATTTGTGGGTTTTCATTTTATATTATAATGGAGGATGGCAACATATGGACATTTATATTATTTTTTTTTGAAATATAACTAGTTTAGGCTTCTCTACCTGCAGAAATTATAACACAAAAATATAAAACATTCACAGCAGTACCCTGTTTCTCTGATGAGAGGAATCATTTTTCAAGCTATTACGAAACTAATAAATTATATTACTTTATCCACTTGTCAGAGCTCGGCGACTTGATCGCTGGCTTGTAAGTAGGGACTTCCCCGGGGACACCCATGGTGGGGAATCGCTTTCCGGCATAACGGACATCCGACTCGAGAGAGTCGGGTACTACTATGGCAACCGGTCTGCGTGTTACTACTGTATAATTCATTCCCGACTCGTTGATACCTATTTTGAGCTTACTTTTGAGTGGTTCGCGAGGAATCCTAGCGAAGCTCAAGGCAGCGGAAAGACAAAGACGACCCAGGAAGTGATGCCCGGTCCATCGACGGCTGGTCTCACCGGGGAAGTCCCTACCTACAATCCAGCGACCAAGTCGACGAGATGTGGCAACCCCTTGACGTTATATTTATAGATAGTTTACATTATAGGAACAACAGGTAATATGATAAGAAGAAAGAAGGAACAAAACTAATTATTTATTCTAATAAAAAGTAAAAATTACACAAACGAAACAAAGTCCAAAGTCCTTATCATAAACCCGAAAAAAGTCAGTCCTTGTCATAACGCACTAATTATCAACTACACCAGTATCAGTCCCAACGTTTATATCAAAACTTTTTCCTCTGATGTCCTCTATTTGGCACATACTCCTTCGACTTCTTCAAATCGAACCGAAGATCGCGTGGACCGAACCGTGGTGGTGGGGTTCGCGTTCTCTCCTTTGCGCTCATCAATTCGACGTTCTCCTCTTGCAGCTTTTTGTAAGTCTGACGAAGCTTGGAGATTTCATCATGTTCCTCTTTCAAACGAGAGCTGAGAAGCTTCGACCTGACATAGGAAGCTTTCTCGGCGAGTGTCCGCTCGTTGGTCTTCCCTCCCAATCGACTTTTCACGTTACTCCTTTTCATTTTCCCGACAATTACGGGTTTGCCCTGAAGAGTGAGGGGCGGTGTGTTGCTGCGATTTTCCTCTCTGTCAACATTTCTCCACGGCGATATCGCACCAGAGTCTTCTTCTTCACTCATACTGAAGGACATATCGGATTTTACGCCTTCTTGATCCTCTGGAAGAGTTTCTTCGGTGCTAATCAAGATGACATTTTCGCTAGTGTATGAGTTGCTCTTGTACGTGTCATCTTCTGGGAAAACATTTCCGAGTGGTTGGATCGTTTCGATAGATTGATCTCTGGGAAGCAAGCTTTCGGTTAACGACATAGCAGGTAATGTTAAATCCGGAGAGTTTAAATGGCCTTTGGCGAGGAGAGTTGAAATTCGATTCAGAAGAGTTTTCGATTCATCTTGCTTGCTGTTGTCGGAGCTTCCTGTCATCAATGTTTTCTCGCACATTTCCAAAATTTCAGTCACGCGATTATGGTAATCTTTCACGTTGATACGTTCCACTTCCAAAGCGTCCCCGATCAATTGCAGTCGGTGCCTCTCCGCTTTTAAATGCTCAAAGCCTCTCTGGAGTACCAAGGAATGTTGCTCGACCGACATTCGTCCTTTTTCTATTACTTCACGCTCCTTCTGCAACCTCTCAAAATCCTTCTCCAAGTTGATGCAGTTCAACTCAAAGTTCCTGTTTATGTCTGCCATTTTCAATTGTTGGCCACTCTTCTCCTCCTCGAAGGCCATCAAATCTTTCTCTAGCTTCATCTTCGCCTTCTCGAATACCGCTCGCTCGTTCTCCAGTTCCATCGATTTCTTCAACAGATCAGCTCTCTCGTTCTTCAGCTGATCCACTTCTTCACGTCTCGCCTTGTATTCTTTGATGAATTCCTTATGCTTGATCGCCAGGTCCAGATATTTCTTTTCGAACGTCATGGCGTTTAGTTTTGCATTGCTCAATTTTTCCTGCGTGCTCGAGAGGACTTTTAGTTTTTCCTTCAAGGACCGGTTGTCTCTAATAGCTGTCCCTAGTCTCCTTTTTGCGTCATCCAACTTTTCTTTGCAGCTTTCGTGGTCATCACTTTTACTCTTCGAATCTCTCTTATTTTTATCTTCCCTGCTACTTTTACTCGATTCGCCGTTACTTTCCGATTTCGCATCTCTCGTCTTGGTCTCGTCACTTTTCTTCGACGAGGAATCCCGCTCTCTTTTCGACGAGGAATCTCGGTCTCTTTTCGATGCCGAGTCTCTCTCCTTATTGGTCGAATCTTGATCTTTCGATTTCTGGTTGTTGGACATTGCGGGCATGCTGGAAGTGACATTAATGGTGCGACCTTGAACTTTGATCTTATGTAAATTCCTGATGCACCTCTCGGCGTTCTCGTTCGAATCCATTCGAATCACGGCGAAGAAATTGGAACACTTGTCGGACAGAATCTTCGCGCCAATTACGCGACCGTATTTCGAGAACAGCGTCGAGATTTCGGCAGCTTTCACGTGCTTTGTAATATTCGAAACCCAGACAATGTTCTTGGGGAACACTTTAGGAGCTGCAGCTGCCGGTGATGGTTTATTTGAAGACTTTGCGCGATCTTCGTCGGGCTTTTCACTTTCAATTTTATTTTTCTGGGGTGAGTCTTCAACCGGTATCACTTCAGATGGATTCTTATCTTCAGCGGTGATCATTTCCTTTTCTGTATTTACTGGTTTTTTACCATTCTCCTCTTCCCCTTCGACTTTCATTAACTTACTAGCAGCGGCGACTTCATCACCGGCAGTGTCAGAAAAAGTCCTTTTTCTACTAGTCTGTTGCACACTCACAATTTCACTATTGGTTCCAGCATCTTCGGAAGATGTCACGACTGTAACCGGAATAGAATCATCGTTGACGATTTTCACGGGACAATCCTGTTGTTCTGTATGAGGTTCAAGTTCGTTCATTTCTACATCATCATCATGGGTAGAATCAGAGCACGTTTTATTTTCGCTGTCGTCCTTTTCCGGTGTAGGTTTAGGTTCACATTCAATTTTTTGTGCAGTGTCTTCAATTACTGCATCAGTTCTCATTTCAACATCATCCTGGGTAGAATCAGAGCACGTTTTATTTTCGCTGTCATTCTTTTCCGGTGTAGGTGTAGGTTCACATTCATTTTTTTGTGCAGTGTCTTCAATTACTGCATCAGTTCTCATTTCAACATCATCCTGGGTAGAATCAGAACACGTTTTATTTTCGTCGATATCTTCTTTCAGTGTAGGTTTAGGTTCACCTTCAATTACTGCATCAGTCCTCCTTTCTAGATCATCCTGGGTTGAATCGGAGCACTTTTTATTTCCGCCGCTATCTTCTTTCAGTGTAGGTTCAAGTTCATGTGCAACACCTTCAATTACTGCAGCAGTACTTTCAGTTACTTTCGATGAAGAATCGGACACTTTTTGGTTGCTCGAGTAATTAGAATTACTAATTTGGTCAAGAACTTCATTTTCACTCTCTTGTATTGAATTAGCTTTATCCTCTTCAGGTTTGGTGGATTTTTCCAAACAATCGGTGGCGATTTCGGTAGTTTCAGTCTCATCTTCCAGAATGGAAGATTCATCTAATCCATTCTCCGCTTCGGCATCACTTGCAGAATCTGCATCCTCATCAATTACAATGAATTTCTCGTCTATGCCGTTATCAATTTCATCCCCTTCTCCGCCGTCGCTCTGCGCCGTTTTCGATGGGTCCTCCGAAGCGCTGCTCTTCCCTACATCTTCCGACTTATTTTCTCCTGCAATAAAAGCTGTCTGTAAAGTCTGACGGGTGTAAAAAGCGCCCTTTTACCTCCTCCGGTGTTTCTGCGGTCGCCTAAACCGCCTGATTGGCCGGCGATAGTTGAGCTAACAGGACTATCTGTCATCTCTTCTACTAGCTGCTGTGGAATGACTAAATTAAAATTTATCTCTAGCCTAGACTCTAGGATGATTCAGCAAGAAAATAACAAAAAATTAACAACAGATACAGTAGTTACAATGAAATTTACTTCATCCTACGATCTAAATTATTATTGTAGAGATTTCCAATGGGTTCCAATAATTCTAAAAACGTTAATTAAGCCAGGGTGCGTCATTGAGATAAGTCTGTTGCTTATAATGTAAGGCCAGTAAGGTAAAACCAGATTTTGACACTTGTGAAATGATACGTGACTTGTTAATCAGATTAGTTGGAGATTAATTATTAAATAAATAATTTTACATTTACAGAACCAATTTACATAAAATTTTAGCAAAAAACTGGGCAAAAACTAAATATTTTCAAATTTTTTTGGCATAATACTTTGGTCCAGTCCAACTACTGTAAAAATATCCAAAGCAGGTAAAAAAGAAAACCTCTACCGTCAATCTAAATGACGCACTCTGGATAGAAACAGGATTTTTTCAACTCACAAGTTTGTTCTTATTTTTCTTCTATTCATAAATACATACCTGCTACTTCAGGTTACCTTTTTTTTATTCCTAAATAATAGAAACAAATAAATAAATAAAATGTAAACAAACTGACAAGAAGTAGCTATGCTAAAAAAATTCCGAAAACCAGAACTTACCACTTACTTTTACCACATTTTCAAAAAAATCCAACATCTCCAAATCATCAAAATCATCTTTTATTTAATTTATGTAGAAGAGTACATACATTACTACAATAATAATTACTCGAAATATAGTCACCAAGGCAACAAACTAAATCGATAAAAAATATTCAAACCATCCATATTATTAAAAACACGATAAACTTAGACAACTTTGTATCAACATTAATACTTCCTCGAAGAGGGTTGAACATCCCCGTAATGCCTCCCCCTGTATTCTCCTCTTTTAGGACTGGCAGGAAAGACGTGCACTTCCCTGGTGTGCCCGGTGAATGCGACCGTGGTCCTCATTCCGTCGGTGTACCTGGACGCCGAATACCCAGGAGCGGGCGTCTCACCGGGAACGCCTGGCCTCCATGGATCTCCGCCCGAGGGTACCCCGTGACCCCATGTCGGTCTAGTTGGAACCACAACGGTAGATTTAGTCTCGGGGGCGAAAGGTCCTCGACGACTTCTATCCTCTTGGTATTGGGAAGGCGGCACGTAGACCATTCCATCTCGACGACGTTCATCTGCATACCTCTCGTCCCGCTTTCCGCGATCTGAAGACGACGTCAATTTGGGGGGCGGCGGCGGCGTTCGGGTACGTTCCGGCCACTTGGCTTTCTTGGGCGGTTCCGGATGCTTACTGCTGGAAGGCTCCACCACTCTGTACCGTTTAATTCCTCTGGGGGAGGGAGAAACGCTTCTCGACTTGTGATTGTGGCTCGAGTGGTTCCTCTGTGATCTCTCTCGTTCCTTCTCTCTCTCCCTTTCGCGTTCTCGTTCCCTTTCACGCTCGCGTTCGCGCTGTTCTCTTTCTCTTTCCGCCGCCACCCTCTGGGAGTTGCGTCGCGACTCTGCAGCTCGAAGTTCCGCCAACTTGCGCATGTCCCGCTCGAATTCTTGACGCAGCCTGCGCAACTCCTCGCGATCCTTTTCGAGGATGGCGCGCTCGCTTTCCAGACGACCGATCTCGGAGCGGTTCTTCTTCACTAGAGCCTCCCGTTCCTTCTCAAACTTTCTGCGCTCGCCGCTCAGTTTCATGTTGTTGTCTTTCAGGATCCTCTCGTAACGTCTCGACTGCAAGGTGCATCGGCTTTGCTCGGCACGAAGTTGTTGGCGCAGTTTGTCGGTGATCCTCTTGTAGGCCGTTATCTCATCTTGTAGACGTCTGATTTCTCGATCCTTTTTGGACGATTCGTACTGCAACTTTGAGACCTCGCTCTTCTTGCGAGAATCGTCCTTGTCCTTTTCGTATTTCACAGTTAGCGGATCTTTCTCGTCTTTCTTCTTCTCCTCGGCGGGTTTCTTTGACGCGGCGTCCTTCTCTCTTTCGCTCTTGCGTTGTTTGATCTCTTCGCTACGTTTCTGCTGTTGCGCCTGTCGCGCTTTCTTCGAGTCTGGCCTGTCTTTGGAAACTGTTATGGTTCGTCCTTCCATTTTTGAATTATTCAGAGCTTTGATGTATGCATCCGCCGTTTCTTCGGAGTCGAGGGAAACGTAACCGAAGAAACTTCTCCCGTTACTGACGATTTTTGCAGTGGTCAATTTGCCGTGCTTGGTGAATAACTTTTTCAGATCGGCAGCTTTGGTGTACTTGGGTATGTTCGAGACCCAAACGCTTGTAGGTTTCGGCTTGCTCTTTGACGCTTCAGTTTTAGTCGTCTCTTTCTTCTCTTCGGGTTTCGATTGATTTTCCGGAACATCGATGTCTTCTTCCGTTGTTATGACCAGCGCTTCTTCTTTTGCATCTGCAATGGTTTTGTTTTCATCGGCGACCTCTTTTTCGGTAGTCTTCTTCTGGGGGGATGCATCCACTTTTGGACTCGGAGGCTCTGTTTTAATTACTTTCTCTTTCACGCCGTTCTCCCCCGCTTGTTCTTTAGGCGCATCGACAGTTTTATTTTTCTGATCTTCTTTGCCGTCAGACGACTTCTTACCATCACCTGAAAGGATTGCTTTGGTCATTTCACCGAACACTCGACACGAACCTATCACTTTACCATCGTCAACGGCCGCGGCCGCTACTTTCTCCACGCTGGCGACTTCTCCGTTGGTCTCTTCCGACTTGGAATTCAGGCTGTCGACGATGGAAAATTCTTCACCCAGAAGCAAATCGGCCGGTTCTTCATCGGCCTTCACCGGGGCCTTCTCGTCCGTCGATTTGTTCGCCATATTCCTGCACGGTTAGGTTACAATGCGACTGCGGCAGCTGGCAAAATAATTTCTAAGCCTAACCTGCATGGACAAATCAAACAATAATTTAAGAACAGGATTACAGTTACATGTGGGAGGTGTTATTTAATAATTATTGTGTTCGATTGTTTTAACTCTTCTAGGTTTTAATACTAACGGGCGGCTGCGACGAATCGGACGACGTCGACCACCTGTCTGGAAGAAATAACAAATTCGGCTGGGTGGGTAACATTATTACATCCCAGACAAGTCGCTCTAAGAATCTTGGTATAATCCAGAAGACCAAGATCGTGGGTTGACTGGAAGGCTCCAGTTCCGATAATCTAACACCTATCATAATATTATCTCTGTCTTGAAGTCAAACAATACTCTCGATGGATACTGAATGAGCAACCGCTTCTTATTTTGGTCTCCAGTAAACGACGATTCCAATCAGGTTCACAGAGACATTTCAATTCTCAACATAAATACCACGACGACATCTAAAACCATGCCAAACGTGTTAGAAGTCAAGGTAATTCAGTTTGCTTCTTGAGGCGATGAGATTGGGCTTTTGTAGCTCCAGAAACCAAACAATTTTACAAAAAGTGTGACGATGGATCAAAGCAAGCTCGGCTGTCAAAATTTTTGCTCGTATCATAACAACGACGTCGTTTGTGGTAAGCTCCAGCCAAAATTTACCGTCGATTTCTCTTGTTCTGGCTTTTAATCATTGAAGAATTGAACCGTTCAAGTAAATTTAATTATTTGGAATGAAACACCAAAGTCTCGTGGGGATGAGGAGTTTTCGTCTGGGCCGTGTCAAAATTTTAGACATTCGACGACGTGGTTCATTAACCCTCCATTACAGTGAATGAGTACCTAGTAGCTGCATTTCAACCGGATCAAATAATTGAAGACTCTCCAAGTTACAAAATAAAAATTTTTGTCAACACCATGGTGTCTAGTGTCTAGTGCTCGTTCCCTTTTGATGATGATGACATTTAGCTACATCAAAATAGTCCCTCGAGTCAAGGTCGAGTAATGTTTCTAAAGCAATTGAAGTCTTGAAGCAAAGCATCAAGTGTGCAGATTCTGGACCTCCGCATCAAAAATTTTGGCCACATCATGGCGTCATCTGGGGACTAAATTACTTGTTCAAATCATCCGGCAGGCGTGTTTAGGTTACCATGGTGTCCAGCTGGTGGTCTTCTTCATCGGAACCCAAGTTATTCTTATTCTCATGGCGTTCTTCTGGCAAACAAGATAAAATTAGTCGATTTTTAATGACAACTGGATTCGTAGTAATGAAGCTTGACGATTCTAGGCTCAGTGTTCAAAAATTTTGACAACCGAAGCTTCCGGCATCATGACTGGCGCCACTCTGGATTTTCTTATCAGACGACCACAAGAAATGTTGCATGAAGAATCTCAACGTCGTAAAGCTTCCTTGGCAGTTTTTTCCCTCACTAGCTAGGGTGTTAAATCGTTGATGATCAAGATTGAAACGGCATACTTCTTATTTCTCTTCTCTATTGCGTCTCAAAACCACCACTGCTCTATGTTGCTGCTTCGAAACATAAAACTGGCTCCTATAGCTAAATATCTTTCTATTTTTTAATATAATTTTTGTCGTACTTTGCAATAGAAGAACACACATAATAAATAACGAGTCAGCTTTAAAAAAAATTCACCTGGTTAAAACTAAAAGAGCACACCTCATGCATTAGTCGTTCGCAATAATTTGCAATAAATAAAATATCGAGTGTGCTTCAAAACAAAACCGAGTAAATTTCAATCAGAAACAAGCGTTAGAAATTTTCTTTAGAACCAATTACGAAGATTAGAGGAGGACGCACGAGTTTCGTTCGCGCCTCCAAATTGAATTAGCTTTTTGAAACACACCCGGCAAACAAAAGAGAAAGAAAAGAAAAACGTCTATATTCACACTACCGCAAGAACTCCTCTATTACATCACAAGGGCTTGGCATATTAGGACGGAGGATTGAAGGAAAGTTATCTCGGAAGGCCTCGAGGCCGAGACTGCTATAAGTAAGAGCAAAGTACTGGGAACACTCCGAAATTGCGGCCCATTTTCTCGACCCTCTTAATACGCCACATAAACCCCCTTCCGAGCACAACTTTCCTACAACGTGGAGTTCCTTTCTCGTATTTATCTATTACTCTACCCGCCTGACTTTCCACGGGGAGCGATCCGTGAAAATAATTCAAGTGAAACAGGTGCCGATTCTCTCTTTACCTAATCGACGTGGCAATAATAAATTTTGTTTTTCATAATCATAATAAGCAACCCACGCTCTTCCAAAGCAAAATACCTTACTTTACTACCTGTCTTGAGAGACAACAAATAACAAGATAACTCCAGATACCTTGACAAATCGTACCTACTGTATTATTTTAATGTGTGGATCACTCAATTAAGTCCTCGTCCTGACCTGTAACAAGAGAAAAACATTATTAAAAAAAACTTCCACAAATTGACCGTCTAATTACAAGTTGAGAGAGTCAATAACAATTCTTTTTAATAGGGCAAACGATATAGAAGTAAAAAGATTTTCATAACAAAGAACTTAATCCACTCCTTCACGCTCCACCTCGCAGAAACCTCAACCCTAGTCGCTCCCCCGCTCGCCACCACCCGCGCCCGTCGCTGGATTTATATCCCATTAGTGCCGTGACCAGGGAGCCCGACCTCGAGGGCGAGACCATTAGCACCCTCGTTCCGTTCCCCGCGCAGCCGCCCGAGCCGATGTCCAGCCTGCATGTGGCAGGATTAATGTCCAGGAGTTACTGTGCCCAAGGCAGATCGGGATCGTTTAGCACCTCGCCGAGAGAGGTGGACGACATGAATTATCGCCGGATTACGAACCGGGATCGAAGTGAGGGCGACCGACCGACTACCCTGATCGGATTTGGAGCGGATCGCTCCAACCGATTTGTACTCGTGGTTGAAATAGAAATAGAAATAGAATTAAAGGAGGCGACGGTGGAGGGTATGTAATTGATGGGAGGCGCGTTAAAATGATAATTATTATAAATAAAAATTCCGTCAGAGAGGAGTTACCTACATCATCGATCACTGACTGCTACATCCAGATTTCCGTGCTGGATGGGACTTTTTGCGATCCTCGAGAACAGAAATCCTCGTCTGACTTGGAAAGTTCGTCCCAGAACGAAATTATAAAAAGCGAAACATCAGCTCGATAATTAAAAAAGGCAATATTTCAAGTCTCTCGTCCGTTTCAGAGCGACTCCTCAAAACGGCGAGAGCATACAAACGGCGTCGACAGCGGCCGGCGATTTTTTTACTCCCGTTTCCCTCTCTCGAGATGATGAAACACTGCAGCCGAAAGCTCTCATTTGCAAATGTAGCCCGCCGGGAGGAAATACGGAGGCAACGCAAAAAGGCACATCCTGGGACGCTTAATGTTGCCCTATAATTTATTTATGCCAACAGTTGCCTACGTCCAATTTACACGGGGAAAATCAACGTGCAAGCTAACTCCTCGTTCTCCCCCTTCCATAGATCAGGCACTATCTACTTACGGGGCTTATAGCGATTATGCAAAAGTTTCAATTTAGTCCGGCATAAACGTAAACCGTCAAGAGGCACCGGCTGCTTCTACGCGGTTTTCATTTTTCGTGTAAGCCAGGCGTTCATATAATACCGGGTGTTCTTAATCTTGGGGAAACTTAATATGAGGGCTTTCAGAAATTCGACAACATCCTCCGGATACTCCAGATGTAGCACACTGATGAGCCCCAATAGGGCGAAACACGTGTATGTGCTTGTTCTGGTACTCTGGTGGCTCTGTTGTTGTTTTGATGGAAGCTCTCTCGATTGAGTTTCCGGCACTGCCAGTATGACAAATGTTAGGGCGATGATTATTGAATAAAATAAGTCTGAAATAGGGTGGTACTTGTTGTAACGAGCTGAACCTGATACGGATGAGCGTCTGCGGCTCGGCGTGTATTTCTGCCCGGTCTTGATCTTGGTGGGATCAAGCGGGCCACGTCTTTTGAACACTTTCCATGAAAATATCTGTAAAACAGACTCAGGTCAGCTACTCTTCTTCGATGTTCGAGAGTGTCTAAATTTTTTGTCAAATTTGGGTCCCCAATCAAGCGGATGGCTCTTTTCTGAATAGAGTCGAGTAGTCTCTATGATCTTCCAATCTCTTCGCAGTTATCTTCGTCCCTCAGCATAATTTCTTTTAAGTGTGCTTCGAGGTTTCTCTTCTACCTCTACCAACATGGGTATTCGAATAATGCGTGCTCGGCATTGCCGTCATATTTTATGATGCACTTTGTCTACATCGCTGTGTTTTTTTCTTCGCCCATCCACTCCATCTGCCACATTGAGTAGGTTTTTGCTCGTTCTCTCGCTCCATCCTCTCTGGCTGGCGTTATAAGCTTCTAGAGTCGCTCTCTTTCTTTCGTGCAATGGTTCCTCCCCGCTATTACTGGCTACACCGGATACTGTGCATACTCTTAGAGCCTTTCTAGCACCCTTATGGTCAAAGATCAGCCTGTAGGTGTAGGCTATTATGACCTCCAGGTATTTGACAGTGGGAGGTGTTCACTCGTCTTTTAGGGTGCAATTTCAAGTCTATTTCTTTCCATCCACATCTGAATCGAGTGCATAGCGGCCTCGGCAATAATTTTCGTTTTTATCATTGTCTTTGCTGCAACAACTATGCTCAGGTCGTCTGACATTGCATTGTGGTAACCTTCAGAATCGGCAAGCTTCTCCAAGATTCTGCAAGCTTATCAACGGATTAACGAAGAAGTCGAGAGAAGTTAATCGAGATAATCGATCAGGGCCTCCTACAAACGGATTCCTTTTCGAACATCCCTTATTACGGTCTTACACTTTATTAATACCAAATTAATAGTCTTAAATTCTTTATTCTTTAACCTATAACAATGGTCTCTTGTTTACACAAAGACATCACTAATACAACAACTATACTCTTTCACTTTACTTGTCACAATCACTTCTCCTTATTCTTTACTCTAGGGCACTTTCCAATTATTACAACTTCTAAACTACAACTGACTCCTACAGTGCCGACAGCTCGTTTATATCCGAGGGCCGTGGAGTCTAGAAATGTCTGGTAGTTCCATGGATGACTTAACGCGGTCTCGAACACGCGCAAAACGCGGAACTATTTTGGTATTTAGGAGAATGTTAGTTACACTGGCCTGGAAATATGTCATTCCTGTCATGTCACTAAAAATATCGTAAATTGGTTGGCTCAGTAATAATTGTCGAGAAGGTAAACAAAGCAATAATAAATCCAGATCCAGAATACTTCGCCAGTGTTCTTTCATGTATGTACAGCCGGGGAGGATTCATTTTTGTAATAGGTAGATATTACATAGCCACAGTAGAGAGGTTGCTTTATCATATGAGCTTGTTAAATTGGTAAATTGGTTTCGTTATTAAAAATACGCGGCGAGTGTCTACAAAAAAGTTTTAATTGAAAACGGATCTCGTTTCGAGGAGCTGTAAAAAAAATCGTTACAGAATTTTCAACTTTATTAAGCGCGTAATGAACCAAAGTGGTCCAATGAATATTTATGAAATTCTTTTAGATGGTAACCGATCACTGATCAAAAGTTTCAACCTTGTGAATGTAATTAGGTTGAAAATTAATTTCCATTAGCCTTCACAAAAAAACCCGCTACTTCAATCCCGTGCTCGTTACATGAAGAGACAAAAGCAAAAATATGTTTTTCATGATTACTGTTTACCCTACGACAAGGGGAGGGTGAAGTTGCGTGCTGTGTTTTTACCTACAATTACATAATAAATTTTCACGTGTCACAAACGCATTTCTGAAACAATCGATAATGCCTCTTTGAGATAAATGGGTGTATTCTATATGTTTACAGTTCAAAGCCATACCCGCTCCATCTAGTCTAATAACTCTAGTGTAAATGATGTAATGTTTTGTGTAAACTTCTCAGCTCGTTGCTATCCTTTACATTACTAATCTTTCCGCCTCAATATTGTGGTATCAACAACCTGGTATGTAGTCGGCCCTGACTGATCCCGCGAGCTGGGGTACCCGGTCCCCCAGAGAAGCGCAACCTAGTTTGACGTCTCGCCTCCATTGTTGATTTCAGCTTGATCGGTGATTCCCCGTTCAATCTCAGTGGCAGCCATGCGGCAGACCACACCATCGCAGCGAATAATAATTTGTAAATAAACTCAAACGTGATCGTTCAAAAGACTTTATTCCTTCCGTAATAAAATCAAGTTTTCGAAAAGTAAATCTCGTTTTCTGCCATTGTAAAAACGAACCATTAAGCACGATTTTTTGGCATTTAAAGAAACGACGTCCCTCTGGAACGTTTAAGCGAGTCCTGAAAACTTTTTCTCTTCCCAATTATTACGGCAGACGTGGAGCAAAGTTTCGAGACTTGTCAAAGTGGCAAAGCCGATTCCTTTATAATACGCCCGACGTCTCTCTGGAGTCGTACGTGGTTGAATATTCGATTGGCAATCGACCGTGTCTGGGTGTACAACCGTCCTGTGTGTGGTACTCTTTGAACCGTGCGGATCGCTCGGAAGCGATCCCGCCATGTCCGGTCTCCGGAGGCTCTGGATAATTAACACGGCCTAGGCAGGGATTCGATTCGAAAGCGTCTGAGATGAAATTCTCTAAGGAGAACGGAGGCTGTTCAATTATTAGTTGTGTGTGTAACACGATGTGCTTTGAATATGTATGCGAAAAGGGCCGATAATTGCGCACCTATGAGAGTGATTCAAAACCAGAAGCTTCGCGTGCTTAGTGCATACCTCCCTAACGCACTAGTTTAAGCCTGGCCCTTCACCCACACTAAAGTTGAATTCAAAATTATGAAAAAAATCAAGCTCGATTTAACAAAATGCTACGTTAGCTACGCAATTCTTAACGTTAGCTACGCAATTCTTAATCAAAAGCTTCGACGCAAAAGTCAGAACTTCGCATTCACAACCTGATTAATCAATTTTTCTCCACAACTTTCAGAATCACCGACAAACACACCTCAACAAAAGAGCATGGGTCCTCGACTCTAAACCAGAAGCTTCGCTTACTCAAGTCAAAGCTTCGCTCATCGAAACTTGACATCCCTTCATTTCATTACAATTTTTAGTATCTCCTGCAGACGCTTCGACCCTTGAAGTGATTTTTTTCAACAAACAAAACACAACAGTTCAACCGTTGTGTTACAGCTTCATCAATTGGAGTTGAAGCTTCGCACACTGAGTGCAGTTAAAGCTTCACTCGCTGAAAAATAATATTTCAACAGTTGAGAAATAAATCTCTTCTAGTTTCAGAGGGTGTAGTACGATCCTCGATTCTTAAATAAAAGCTTCATCCCTTCAGTCAAAGCTTCATCAATTGAAGTTTACGCTTCATATATCGAACTTACAAAACTATTTCAAAATATTCGGCATCGGCCATAAGCTTTGCCCTCTGATATTAAAGCTTCGCCCATTCAAGTGGATTGAGCTTCATCAAAGTTTACAAAATCGCTTAATCACAAACTTCACGCTTAAAGTGAGACAGATACATTTCTTATAATTTTTTAACGTGATCTCTGTCCTAGAAAATTCTACACTCAAGGACGTCGCCTGTCTCATCGATTCAAGACGTGCAGTAAAACAAGACAATATACAAATGACCGATCGATTCGTGACCGAAGTCTTCCATCCACATAAGGCCGGGGTTGCGAAATTGTGTTATCGATCGACTTCTCGCCCAGGTACACGTTATACGTATGTACGTCTGCGTTTCCCTCAAAGGTTAAGTGATATCTCCTAATAAATCACCAGGAAGTGGCGGCATGTTTGCCCACCTCCCCCGTCCTTTCTCGCCCTCTCACCAGGAGGGGAGGGGGGACAGAGAGACGTCGATGTTATTTGAGCGTGTTTAGTGTTTGTTTTGCAAGGAGGCGAGTCGTCTCGAGGACCCGAATTCGACGATCGGGAGAATATATTATGTGTGTTTTCTCATCGGATGTTTCCACTTTTTTTATTGTGTCCCGCGTGTTTATGTTGTCAGTCGTATTTTCCTTTTATCTCCGCGCGCTCCTCAGAGCACACAAAAGACACGAATCGCGATCCATTCCACGCGTCGACCTAAACCAACAACACTATACAGGGAGGTTACTATACTAATTATTAAAACATTATTCGAGCCTATAATTAGAATAATAAGAAAAAGTTATTTCCAGCTATTTCGTTCTCTTTCTGAACTCATCAGCGTACCATATCATATGATCACATTAATAATTATTACACTTTGTATCTTCACATCTAATACGCTGCGAACAAGCAACTGATCAAAACGTATTACCTCTCTCGTCGTTTCCTTTGTAGTCGATCCTTATTCGCGCCCGGTGCAATTTGCAAAGCTTGCATTGCAGGACAGGACACAAAAGGCCGCTGAAAAAGAGACTCCCTCGGAGACTGTACCGTTAAAAGCATAGCCCTGTCCTCGGGTCAAACGAAATCGTATGGAGATGAGATATGCAGTCCCGGGAGTCCGCCTACACTTTTAGAGCTCGCTGTTTTGCAGTAACGTCGCCGCGTCGAATTACCTTTATGACTTATACAGAGAGAGGTCACTCGGTCCTGGATGCGAAGGAGTACGGAACTACGAAATATTAAATAATAATTATCCTGATGGGCCCCTGGAAATATATTACGACCGGCCGCAAAAATAATCCACTTTTCGTCCTTTCATCATCCACGAAACGTCAACTGTTCGCCATTAAAAAAAAACATATCAACTCGCCTAAATCGTATTTGAAATTGTAGAAGGGCAAAAAACCTCTGCGACAGATCCGACGTTTCGTGAAAGTCGAAGATTTTTCGAGATCGTCAAATCTGCCACTTTCGAAACTATCGAAGAACTTGACGCTTCTGCCATATTTGACAGCTGTACAATTTTTAGTACGGCTCTCAGATCGTCAGTAAATCAAGGTCAAGGATCACGTAGAGCAAAAAGGAACAAAAACATGTTTCTAAAGTTTGCTTCCGTCAAAACAAGTGAGATAGCTGACATGGTCCAATTTACGAAATCGGCAAGTTTGAGTTTTCGAATTCGTCAAGCTGGCAAGATGGCGTGTAGCATCTGCCAAATGTCTGTGGCTACCCGTAAATCGAAAAGAGAGCGAAATATGTTCGTTTTTCGCGGGTTTTCGTAGTTTTTCCCACTGGTAAACGAAAATTTACGCTTTTTCGAAATAGTCATACTCAACATCGTGGAATTCATAAAATAATCAGCCGGTTACTACCCGCGGGAATAAAACAAGTTTTTTTGGAAATTTTAGGCCAACAGGAGAGCCGCACGATCCGTATTTTTCATAACTCCAGATCAGAGCGACTAAAAATGTGGTTCTGTTGGCTGAAAGTTGACGAGCTCTTTGTCGATCACTCAGAAAAGCATCGATCGACGAGTGAGCAAAATATGATTTTTGGCATGACATTATGACACTCTTCTAGCCTTAAAAACTGCTACAGATTCCCTAGGCGAAAACTTTACGTGTATGAGAGTTCCGAGTTCATTCCAAGACTCTCCTCGGACACGACAACAAACTACACTAAATCATAAATTTAATAAGCCGGGATCCTCAGTCCAAACACTTCGACCAACTACACGCAAGCAAATTCCGGCATCTTAGTCTGACGGGGTCTGAAACTACAGAAACTCGAGGGGGTCGTTTTCACGAGGGCGTCCCGCATGTTTACCGCTATCGGCCGCTAATCCCGCTTCTCCCCGAGCGGCAATTAGTAGAGACTCCGGGGATCCTCCGTCCCCTGTCGGGAGGGCGTTTGGCAGAATATAGCAGGTGATGTGCATGCGAGCGGTGAACTTCGGTACACACTCGACTATTAGCCTCTTGTTCCGACGTCTTCGGCTGAGCGAAATCGATCTGTCAATTAGGGATTTTATAGCGGTAGTTCAAGTCGCTTCTTCAGATCCATTAGCAGTAATTTAAAACTTGACGCAGTTTAAGGAAGTATAAAAATACAAAGAGGTGTAACAGTCAGCACGAAGCAAGTCCAAGACGGCAACACCTCGCTACCCCCCTCATTTCATTACCGTGGTAAACTGGTGTAACTCGATAAACGCCCGGCCCGTTCGTCCCTTCCGTTCCCCGGACCCTGCGGCTGATGCGTAACCCTACTCGCTAATGGCCGCCGACCCTTGCGGCGAGATCCGATCCGACTCCACCTTGTAACCCTCGCCGCATCTTTAATCGCCCGAGGGGCGATAATACGCGGCACGGGGGGGATGTGAGACACCTTCAGCGGGATCGTAATAGAAAATCGGGGGAAGAGGACGAGATAAATTTGCATTCGCCCTGCCATTCCGGGCGCATTTGTTATCTCGTTCGAGGGCTGCGGATTGCCGGCGATAAGCTTTTTATTGAATGGAGTAATAAGGGTGGATCGTCGTGGCTACGTGTGCGGATATTTGGAGGTGGTTAAAGGAGAGAACCTACTACGATAAGGGAAAGAAATCGGCGGAGCGCGGGGTGAGAAGTGTCTATGTCTTTAGTTGCTTGGATGCGATTCTTCCAAATCTAAACCCCTCACTCAACGGACAAGGTCCGAATGGCACACGTAAGAGCTGTAAAAAATTACAAACAATTCAACTCTCGCAATCGCCCCCAATTACCTACACGTGACTTGTATGTTATCGTCGGATATACGAAAGCCCCGAGCCAGATTAGGGAAAAAGTAGCCCCATACAATTCTGCTTTTCATTTCGACGTCTGGCACACAGAAAGGGGACATTGAAAGGGCTAAGCGGAGTTTACGAGTAACGGAACTGCGCGCCTGAGGGCCGGAGTTGGAAGCCCCATTGCTCCCCCCGGTCTAGGTCTCCAGATACGGCAGATATACACATGAAACGGGCAGGCGGGGGGGACGATGAAGAAAACGGGACCGACTAACCCCTGAGGGCGCCATTGCAGAGTTTTATTTATCGCCGGGTTTTTATATCCGAACGCAAACCCATAAATCCTTCGCTTCATATAACCCGGCACATGACTGTTTCATTTCCGAAACAATAATGCCCGGCCGAATCAATCAAGCCCCATCAGTTTTTATTAGGCCTGCATCGTAGTACAGCGATGAGATGAGAGGGGCGGCTGCGGGGTTGACTAGATTTTATTATCATTTTGCTAGCTGAACTGATAATAAGGGAGGCTTGATTTTATTCGCAACGATTCCTCGTCATATTAGCGATCTCCAGTTGCTTAACGTCCATTGTTGAGAGGGTGTTGGGGCTTATACCCAAGATTGGAACACATACTGACCTTGCTGATTATATCGCTCTCCCGACGAGTTGATTAGCAATGGGCACTTGTTTGATTAACGAAGTTGTAATAGTTACGATACGATTTCGTTCCGATGACGAATAACTAACGAGTTTGTAAGACTCGTTAGTTAATGTTTTAAGGTTCACTGGGTAAAGTATTTGACGACTCTGGGTGCCAGGAAGGGAATATGTAGGTATTGTTTGACCTTCGAGACGAAATTCCAAACGACACGAGTATGACTCATGAACCATCAGGACTCGCGATTAGACGGGGATTCACCTCCCGGCTTCAGGTACCAACTGGAGTCCTCCATGACCATAACCTACCAAGAATGGGCCAGTACTAAACTTTCAAACATCGAAATTCCAAACGAAATATTAAATTAATATGTTCCGATAATACGATTAAGTTGAAGAGAAAATTAAAATAAAACGTTCCAACGACATGTGCAAACAACGTCGACCATATTAGGAACAATTAAGTTACACACTTACGAATGAAAGACAAACAGAAAACGCATCTGATGCTCACGAACGAGCGCCGCTAATTATCCCATCCGCATACTTCAACCGAGGCTAAAGCGGCAGGCAAAGGGGGCCGGGAAAGTGGATTCGTCCCTCTCGCGAGGCACGCCCTCCTGTTGAGTGGCGTATGTGGGTCAACAGCGTCGCGACGTCTGACAAGCGCCGACCACTTAGCGAAATGTCAGTCAGTGTGCCATCAGGCACGGGGCATGGAAAAATTTCCAAGGCACCGACGAGCCGGCGGGGAACTCGTCGTCAATGCTCCTCCGATTTGACTCTGACATGTTCCAGATTACCCCCGACGCGACACATCGCAGATATTAATTTCAAATATTTATACGTCGCCGAATGCGTCCTATTTTGGAAATGGGAGTAGGGGGAAACTGCCTCGGATTCGAGGACGTGACGGCCTCGAAATCGCTTCATTAATTTGAGATGAAAGCGGCGGGGGCGGGGGTCCGGGAGGGTTGAAGTGCACTTAGAATCACTCACTTGGGGCGATCTGGCGTCACCTATGTTATAAAATAATCAAAACATGAGAAAATCTTTTATATATTTAAGAAAACAATAGCGAAGAAGTAGCTGGCGCACAAGAGAAATTTTAAATGTAACCGGCAACCTTTTGACTAACGTATAATTTGAAAACAATCGCAGACTGAACTGTCATATTATACTTTCGATGAAGATATTTAACTGAAGCTTCAGTCTGCGTAAATCTAGCAACCGAAGACCAATAATTATTTCGATTCGAATCGAGTAAATTTTAGAACTGCCTCTTATAAAAGTGAAACACATTTTCAACCCCTTTTACCTGTTCGGATCCCCGAACCCCCCCTTCCCCGACGCGCGTCATCACCTCACCCCTAATCCGTCATGCTATTCAGCTCCACTATACCAGGCAAATAATTCGTTTCAATTATCCGGCGTCGTCGTCGCGCTGGGTTTACCTGAGCCTCCCCTGCGTCTCGTGTCGTTCCGCGTCCCCGCGGCGACGGCATTGCTATGCAGGAGACGCCCTCGTCGGCATCACAGAATCCCCGTGCCGCCTGTTCGATATTTAATGCCGGAATTAATCTCGGGAGAAAGACGGAACGGCAACGGCGGGCGAGCGAGAAGGAGACGGAACTACTTGGGCGATGAATTGAGGAATTGGGATGCGTTTTGTGTCCCGATAGAACTAGAACTGTGGAAGGACTGGCTCGGCATAAGGAATTGGGTTGTTAAAGAAACATTGTTCTGCTCGGGATAGATTAGTATAGTCGGTCGGGGAAGGAGGACGTTCTTTGTTTTTATAATCAAGCGCCGCCGCGAAATGAAAGCCTTAATGGCCCTTACAATGATTTACTACTGTGAGATATTCTCATAAGCAACGCGAAATTAATATTTAAAGAAAAACTGCACCGGTTCAAGTAATTGAAATGTAAAACAGTCACTAGACAGTTCGAAACAATAACACAGTCTTGAGAGGGCAATTAAAAATTCAACCTAATTTGAATATTCCCCGGCGTCGACGTCACACTTTACAAGCTGAAAGCGCCATCAGGTGAGTTACCGCATAAATTATAGAACCGGCAACAGTGTGTCGCGTTACCATAATAATGGCTAAACTTCGAAACAAAAAACAAAGAACTGTCACGTAAACGATCCCTTCCCGGGAGGTCGACGTTTCAACGGAAATATTCATCATACTTGCCAGATTGTAATTTTTAAATTTTATAAATTTTTGTTCACTACGCTTCGTCTAAGGAACGATACTCCTGGATAACTGAAAAAAAAATTTCCCCCATTTCTCTATTTATAAGGATTACCCGGTAAGTTACAAGAAACGATATCAGTCAAGCTAACTACCACCCCCCTCTAAAGCCGGGAGGGGGGGAGAGTCAAACATACCATTAAAACTAATAAAATTCCACAAGCAGATATGACAAATGCGGCCGGTAAATCGCTTGAAACATGGCGATAATTTGTAACTGCACTTCTTACCCCTGTAAAACGGTTTCTCCGGTTCGCGGGGTTGACACGGTGACGTGTCTCCGACGCCGAACGCGGCCCCGAAATCTTAATCGGCGGTAACGGATGGCCCGCGATAAATCCAGCCGGTCGGAGTTAACGAAACACACACATTGCTGTCATTTGTCAAAGCGGCCTGAATGCGGAAACACTTTACCCCGGCGGAGCGGTCTTTGCATGCATGCGACCTAAAATTTGTTGCTTTGTAGCCGTTGTTTTACAAAGTGTAGTTAAACCATTAACGGGCTAATAATTGAGTTACTCTTACTCGGCAGTAGCCGCATTTAAATCGACCAAGAGAGAATTATTATCATTCGTACCGGCGCGCCGAGTGATTATTCCGAATATTGAGATTTATCGCGAAAGGGGTGAAAATAGCCGCCCTTCAGGTTTAATTGGATTTAAAATGGCACACCCATTAACTGATCAATCGGCGTCCCGGAGAATTTCAATCGCCATCGACAAACAACGACCGGACGGGGGTCGCCAGCACGGACGCTCACGGAGATAACGAACGGGAAACATAAATCCGGACCAATAAAATCGGGTGTAATTGTAATTAATCTTTAAGTGGGTTTTGAATGAACATGTCCGGTTCCGTTTCTCTAATTATTCCACACGCAACCCTTAAATAGGCCCGACCCCGGACTCGAAACTCCGACCTGAAACAATTAACTCGTATAATTCAGTCATTAAGCCGCCGGAGAACCCCCCACGCCCGGCCATAACGAACGGGGTGCGGCCTTTTAATTCCTGTCAAATCCGTGATCTACGAAACGTCCCCCGGGATTATCTCTCTACAAACTGTTCCTCTGTATTTATAATTACTGGGACGATTTAACCCTTCAAATCGGATATGATTAACTACTAGTAGTGTAAGTGTAAGTATTACTGGTAATTCTGGTTGTGTTGTATCCTCCCTGTCTGTCTTGACTACTTAAGCGGATTGGTAGTTAGTTTCGATGGGTCTCATTTGATCAAGGATCCCAATCAGACGTCATAACTGAAATCTTGATTTTGAAGATTTCATTTGGACATTTGGGGGCCCGACTTGAACGGGGATATGGAGGGAGGAAATCTGCACAATTAACTCAGATTTATTTCGCGGGAATCAACCTCGCCTTCAAAAGGGAGAAAACAAAGATGACGCCAGAGGTTAGGTTGTATGTAGTCAAAGTAATGGCACGAAAAACAGCACGTTACAATAGATGAAACTCATCTAGAATCAAATCTCCTCTTGCAAGAACTCGCTTTGAGAGATTTTTATCTAGATAGTAAGAAAGGTGCAGTGTTGTCAATTACGATCAAGAAATGCACCTAAATCAAATTACGACATCGCAAGAAAAGTCTGATAAGAAAAATTCTTATCACTTCGTAGCTCGTGTAACCTTGGCCGCCTATCATGTGGATTAATTTATAAATCCGGCAACGTTGTATCACAGACTCTTTGGACTTCCCCCGTTCTTATTACACGCCACATATATCACTGCCTTTATTATTACTCTGCGGTTAGACGTTGCCCAAATTAATGGTGTTTCGGTAACGAGAATGTTCTAAATTTAATGTACCTCTACAACATAAATATAACAAGATGTCGCTCGACCAAGACAAAGAAGCCTTCGCAGCCAGATTTCTGGAAGACGACCGGGAAATTCTGGACCTATCGAGAAGAGTTAACTGGAGACTGTAAAGTAATTCTTTTTTTTTCGTTCGACCACCATGGAGAATCTAACTGATAGGTATGTACTGTACCCTCCTCAGATTAGTGGTCACTTTTTCTCATATTTCGGTGAACATAAGCGATGGACCACCCTGTACATTTGATTGAAGACAATACGCTCCCTTCGACGTTGTACTATATTTTCGCTTAAACATCCGGCCCCGCGTAATGCGGGCTCGGGGGCGTTTTTCTTAAAGAAATACTTCAAGTTTCCGGCTTCTCCCCGACTCGCCCATTATTCGCTTCGTTTAATGAGACGACGCGGGGCCTGTGGGAGGAACGGAGTTCATTAAATCTTAACGGGAGCGACGTTTGCGCCCCATTTCCGGACGGCCCCGTCTAGCCTAGAAGCCGAACGCGGCTGAAAGTGGACGCAAAGTGCGGCCAATTTTCGGTCGACTGGACGACGCGATGAATCGGGGGAACACTTCGGAAAACTCCCCCCGGTCGGATTCGGTAATAAAGCTTTTGAGCGGCTTTTACAAATGAATCCGCAACTGGGACGCTGTGGGACAAGAAAATCTGAGTAGTTCTATTTTAGAAATAAAAGTAAACGATTGAAAAATTGCAGCCCCAGAAACACGAAGAAAGATTTCTAGAACAAGATGGAAGTTTCAGCACTGAAGCCAGATTGTCCAATAAATTCAACAACTGATTCTGGACTTATCGCACGTCTTGGCGGCGATTATTTTTTTATTGCAATAAGAATTTTCGAGAAAAGGGAAATATAAAAAATCCCCTCCATTTTATTTTAGATATTTATTCTCCCGCAAGTGTATTTTTTCTATATCTATAACTCAGGTAAGTACTTCCCCATTTAGCAGCTCACAAAAATTATAACTAGTCGTAGGTACAAGGTCCGGCTAGAATCAAACGACCACAATAATACATGATCAGGCTGGAAGGACCAATAATTTCTAAAAAAAGTAATATTTCCGTAACAAAGCGACAATAGTAACAGTCACCTAACAATTCAATCATAAAAAAAGACTTCCGATTCTCAGTTCGTTTCAATAATTTCTCCCGGCAATTTCCGAAATTTCTCGCGCCCTCCCTCCGTCGCAGAAATGCAATCTAATTATTAACGGCCGGATACCGGGGCAACAAAACACGACTATAAAACGTTTGAAATCGCTCCGACAATCAATTTTCTGACACGAAAATCTCATTTGGGCCAAGATTGCAATTTATCCCGTGAACTTAAGCGCCCGGCAAACAAGTAAAAAAGCCCTTACGAACCGTCCATAAATAATTCCGAACGAGTTGCCGTCGTTGTCGGGGACGGCCGGGGGGTGAGAGGGGGTCGGGCGAGCGCGGGGGACCAACAACGAGAGAGCTAACCTTTATTAACATTTAAACATTAAAAGCAACTTTATGGTGAGTCGTATTTCACCTTTTACCCGCGAGACGCGGTACTTGGCCTTTTTGATTTGATGAACTAACGACGGCTTAGGTTGCGCATAAGTGGAAGAGGAACCTTCCTGCTCGTGATATAAAACGGGGACGGTGCAGTAAAAATTACGGGAGGGACGTTATTAAAACAGGAAGGGAGCTAGCAATAAAGTATGCATTAACCGGGCGTCTTATAATATTTTATGAAACGAATAAAAATTGCAGTAACCGGCGACGTCGCTCATCGTTAGCGGACCAATTGGAGCCGTTCCTGTCGCCCTGGCTGACATTTCCGGTCCCCTTAGTCATGCCTTGGCCGCAGTTTTGTGTAACTACAAAACGGGAAAAATCCATTCTGAACGTCAAAAGTTTCCAACGTCACAAGTAATGTAAAACCGGGTGTAATAATTGATTGGTATAGGTATTCAGTATTTAGTATCAGTTACAAAAGTTTACGCCCCGGTTATAATTAAATAAATGGGGTACGGACAATGACAATAATACTTCAGATATCTGATAATAATCCTCAGTAGAGATGCGCAGAAAAAATTTTATATGAAAAAATATTCTTGAAAAAATTAGGACCCATCCGCTATGCACGGTTGCCAGATTGTAGATTATTCCCGAGAAGCGGGATATTACTGTTTTGGAGCTGCATTGATAAGCAAAACAAAAAAAAAAGCGGCGATGCCAGATTGGATGCATTGTTCCCTTACCATAGAGAAAAAAAGTGACGGTTAGAAATAGATCAGAAATTATCTGCAGATCATAGGATCATAGATATTGCTTAGAAAAAAATTACTGGAAAATCTATGACAAATGATTACAATTTTAGGACCCCTACTCGAAAATTTCCCCTTTTTTCACATAATCTGCAACAAAGAAATATATTTTAGTGAAAAAAGGGCGATGCCAGATTGATCCGCAACAAATTGACAAATTAAAAAAACTAATCAGCGTTGTCAGGTTTGAAATTATTCCCTAAAGGTATATGCGATTGAAGAAAATTTGGGAAAAGGGGGGAAACGTCAATTTTTTGGTCAAGGCAAACTTTGGGAAGTCTAAATTTTGCTAAAAACCTGCAAAAAAAAAAATTTCGGGGAAAAACTCAAAAACAATGTTGTCAAATCATGCATAAATTCTCATATTTACATAAACTGACGCAAAACGTTTAAAATTGAACTGCCAACGCCAGCCCCTAAAATTTTCGAGCGTCAAAAGAAAATACAATTTAGAGGGCGTAAAGAGGTATTACGGCGTTGTCAGATGGTAAATTGTTCCCAAAAAAAGTTAGAAAAATAGTCAAATTTTACATTTCAAAGAATGGAAGTATAAAACAGTGTTGCCAGACTTATTCCCTAGAATGTGTCCTGGTAAAAATCCTACTACATATTCGAGAAAATTGGAATTCTAAAATTTGCCGTTCAAAGTCTGTCAAAAAAACAAATTTTTGGGGAAAATATCAAAGATGTTACAATATTCTCAAGATTACAATTTTGAGGAAGTAAAATGGTATTGCGGCGTTGCCAGATGGTAAATTGTTCCCAAAAACGTTATAAAAAAGTAAAAATTTCCCTAAAACCGCGAAAAAGAATTGCATTTCAAATAAGAATAGAACAAAACAGCGTTGCCAGACTTATTCCCTAAAATGTGTTCCTGTGAAGAGCAGGTACTATATTGTTCGAGCAAATTAGAATTCTATAAAATGCTGTTTAAAGTCAGCCAAAAATCACATTTTTGGGGAAAAAATATTATAAATGTTACAATATTCTCCAGATTACAGTTTTGAGGGAATGTAAAATTTTGAGTAAAATGACATTGCGGCGTTGCCAGATGGTAAATTGTCCCAAAAAACGTCATAAAAAAGTAAAATTGTCCCATAATTCGCGAAAAAGAATTACATTTCAAAGCAGAATGAAAAAGCAAAGCGATGTTGCCAGACTTTTTCCTAGAATGTGTTCCTTTAAAGTCTGCCGAAAATCACATTTTTGGGAAAAATATCATTAAATGTTACAAAATTCTTGAGATTACAAAAAGAATAAAATGTTGCCAGATGGTAAATTGTCCCAAAAAACGACATTAAAAAAAAACTCCCATAATCCGCGAAAAAGAATTAGGTACATTTCAAAGCAGAATGAAAAAACAAAGCCACGTTGCCAGACTTATTCCCTAGAATGTGTTCCTTTGAAGAGAACTTATCTTAGAGCGAATCTTAATTCTAAAATTTGCTTAAAAGTCTGCCGAAAATCACATTTTGGGGAAAAATATCATAAATGTTACAATATTCTCAAAATTACAATTTTGAAGGAGTAAAATGCCATTGCCGTATTGCCAGACGGAAAATTGTTCCCAAGCACGTTTAAAAAATAGCAAATTTTTTCCATAATCCGCAAAAAAAGAATTACATTTCAAATGGGAATGGAAGAACAAAACAGTGTTGCCAGACTTATTCCTTAGAATGTGTCCCGGTAAAGAGGCTAGATACTAATTCGAGCAAATTGGAATTCTAAAATTTACTGTTTAAAGTCTGCCAAAACTTTGTTGGGAAAATATAATGAACGTTTCAATGTTCCCGGAGCCGAAATTATTCATAAGAAAACAATTCTTCGATAACTTCTGAGGGAATACTTATAACTCGACTTATAAGTAAAAAACTCTCAAATTAATTAATTTTTAAACATTTAAACCTTCCCTGAATTAAAAATAATTACATCCATGCGCATAAAAAATTCTATGATCACGGTTAAAAATTAAAATTACTCGCAGTCAGGCTGGAGATGAGTTACACTCGAGAGATTTTATCGTGGCTGCCACTCCAAACGCTTCCAACCAAACCGAATTTTTCAATATCTAAATACGAAAAAAAAACACAAATCTGCCTGGGGCAGGTTTATTAAGAAAGTTACACCGCCAGGAGAGATAAAACAAAGGAACTTCAAACATTTCCCTTCCTCCCACCCCCCCCCCCCCCCCCCGCGTCCTCGCCCCTATACATTCCGGCCCTCTAAATAAAGTTAGATCGGCGATTACGTAACGAAGATATCGCCTAAAAGTCGCCGAGATGGTCAGAATTTCCCGGCTCTACGAATTCTTCCTTGATTAAACGACTACCCTCCGAGTGTTTTATCTGAGGCGCGCCTATCAACCCGAGCAGAGCTGTCAGCAGAGAGAAGGGAATAATCTGCAATTTTATTTTATCGGGACGCCCTTGAGCCGTTCTCCCCGCGCGTCGTCACCCCTCTACTACTCGACATCATAATTTCGTCCAGCCAACACAACAATCTGGGAACACGTCGTGAAAAATAAACGCAGCACCAACATGATCAATTATAAAGAATCAACGCTATTATGATTCTTAGAGCAAATAATACGAGTAGTTTATTCTTCAATAATAGTTATTTATGCAACAAGTGCATAAAGTGGTACTTTTTTTCACGACTGGGAAGATTGACCGCATGAGCCGCAGGCGAATGCGGCAATCCCAGAAGTGAAAAAAAGGCACTTTATGCATATGTTGCATACAAAATTTTATCTACGAGTGACTTAAATTAGAACGAAAATTTATTATTATAAAAAAAAACTTTCCATTGCATTCATATCTTATATGTAAGCGTTTCTTTGAAGCTGTTAACGCTTTTTTCATCACGTCAGTTCATAAAGGTGACATATTGCTTAATATACACTTCTTTAGATTTTTGAGGTAGGTACCTAACAGATTTTGTGCAGCCATATATGATGGAATAAGAATTTCTTCTAGTGCGGAAGATATTTCATTCATGATTAAACGTAAACATAAAATATATAAATTATATAGCCACATTTGATTGAAAAATAATTTCTTCTGGGGTAGAAGATATTTCATTCATTGAAGCATCTACAATGTTATCCATTTTAGGTATAAACGACGAAAAACACAAAATATTAATAATTATTGTACATAGATCTGGCGCTCTGCTAATAAACTGCGACGTTTCTCTAGTATAGGTGCATGGTAATTAATTATAAATCGGGATACAATGTAATTCAGCGTTCAGCGTGTCGTGTTTAGTTGTTGTTGCTATTATAGTTGCGAACGCCCCGACTGCCGACTGAGCTGCTCCGTTCTCCGCTCACTACTTGCCAGTTGGCGAGCGTGCACTAACGTGACAGATTTAGCGTTAAATAATGAACCGCTACGGCACTTTATTACACCCAAACTACTTTATTTAACTCTTCAATATAATCATACATTTTATGAACTAAGAAACGTCTAAAAAAGTGCATTTTATGAATCACTCGTAGATAAAGGCTATTATTTACGAGGATGAAAATAGGTGCGTGTTGGAACCTCCAAGTGAATAATAGCCAGTCTCCACGAGAATAAGAAGCTATTTTCTCTACGAGTTTATGAGAAAATCATCACACAGCTCCAAAGGTATTTTATTATTTAATAGCACCCCACCTTTACTATAAATGAATTGTCCGTCTATAATTAGGTTTATCGGTTACCGAAAGGTGTTTGATTCCACTCTCGTTCTGCTCAGTCTGCTCGCACTCGCAATAAATATAGACTGGCTGTTAAAATTAAAACAATACCGCAATGAAGTGCGATCGTGCTACTTCGTTTGCCGTTCCAAGGAATTCGTGTTATGATCATCTTATGTGTTATTATTTCCTAGGCGTTATCTTAATATGTCGATATCGGCACATCATGACAACATGAACCTGTCGAGCTGTGCTGCCTGGCTCTTACTCGTGATTTCTCGTTTATTATTTTATGTGTTCTTTTACATGGTGATTGACTTTTATGCCTGAATGTATGAGGATTAATCTTCAAGATTAATCTGAAATTAGCCGAATAATGAACGTTTTATTCAAAAGACGTAGATAAAGAAGATAACACATTTTTTTGTGGAAACGATTTTCAAAAAACATTTTCCATTGATATTTCTCTCAATTACCAGACCAGCTTAAGTAGTGAAGTAACTACTGAAATTACGGGAAAACTTCATACATGCAAATTTGGAAATTTGTAGAGAATACTTTTTTATGCAAATTAATTGATTACACTTTATTGGAAAAAAGTCAATTAACGTCGTAAAATGCTTGAATTGCATTACCAAATTCTAAATTTACTAGAAAGACTCCTAATAAAAAATTCAAAAACTGACATTTATGAAATATGAAATACTCAAATTGTGAAAGTTTCGGAATCTCTGACTGACTCCGAATATAACCAGAAGTCGACATTTTCCCTCAAATATTAAAAGTGAAATTTCATTAAAAAAATGTAAAACAACGTAATTTTAATTTAAGATTTTCTGGTCATTTAGTAACACGTCACCAGAAGGCCTTGCAAAGTGAGTGCCATGTTGGAGCTTAGTTTAAACTTACGAGGCATCGAAACAACCGTTAATAATAAAGCATAGTCCTTATAGGTGTAAATTGAACAACTTGGCAATAGTGCGTACCTATTGAAAACATTGGATCTTTACTTGAAGAGAATTTTTTGTTTCTGTCAAAGAATGTACCTAGAAACGAGGATGAAATTAAACAACTTGACAACTACTACTGCAACTGCAATCGATTCACTATCAGCACTATCAAAAATATGAATGACAAGTGACAGTTTCAGCTTTTTCGAGGCAACGAAACAACCGTTAAAAATAAAATAAAACACAATTCTTACAGGTAGGTACAACTTGCACAACTTGGCAATATTACGTACCTATCCAAAACATTGTATCTTTACTTGAAGAGAATTTTCTGTTTCTGTCAAAGAATGTACCTAGGAACAAGGATGAAATTAAACAACTTGACAACTACTACTGCAACTGCAATCGATTCACTATCAGCACTATCAAAAATATGAATGACAAGTGACAGTTTCAACTTTTTCGAGGCAACGAAACAACCGTTAAAAATAAAATAAAACACTATCCTTACAGGTAGGTACAACTTGCACAACTTGGCAATATTACGTACCTATCCAAAACATTGGAAGTTTACATGAAGAGAATTTTTTGCTTCGGTCAAAGAATGTACCTAGAAACAAGGATGAAATTAAACAACTTGACAACTACTACTGCAACTGCAATCGATTCACTATCAGCACTATCAAAAATATGAATGACAAGTGACAGTTTCAGCTTTTTCGAGGCAACGAAACAACCGTTAAAAATAAAATAAAACACAATTCTTACAGGTAGGTACAACTTGCACAACTTGGCAATATTACGTACCTATCCAAAACATTGTATCTTTACTTGAAGAGAATTTTCTGTTTCTGTCAAAGAATGTACCTAGGAACAAGGATGAAATTAAACAACTTGACAACTACTACTGCAACTGCAATCGATTCACTATCAGCACTATCAAAAATATGAATGACAAGTGACAGTTTCAGCTTTTTCGAGGCAACGAAACAACCGTTAAAAATAAAATAAAACACAATTCTTACAGGTAGGTACAACTTGCACAACTTGGCAATATTACGTACCTATCCAAAACATTGGATCTTTACTTGAAGAGAATTTTTTGTTTCTGTCAAAGAATGTACCTAGAAACGAGGATGAAATTAAACAACTTGACAACTACTACTGCAACTGCAATCGATTCACTATCAGCACTATCAAAAATATGAATGACAAGTGACAGTTTCAACTTTTTCGAGGCAACGAAACAACTGTTAAAAATAAAATAAAACACAATTCTTACAGGTAGGTACAGCTTGCACAACTTGGCAATATTACGTACCTATCCAAAACATTGGATCTTTACTTGAAGGGAATTTTTTGTTTCTGTCAAAGAATGTACCTAGAAACGAGGATGAAATTAAACAACTTGACAACTACTACTGCAACTGCAATCGATTCACTATCAGCACTATCAAAAATATGAATGACAAGTGACAGTTTCAACTTCTTCCAGGCAACGAAACAATCGTTAAAAAATAAAACACATTCCTCATAGGTACAACTAGCACAACTTGGCAATAGTGCGTAACATCCCAAAACATTAACAGCGGGTATTATAAAGGCTCATGAAGTTAACGGGCTCGTTTTTCAAGCTAATATTGACGTCAAATGCCTTTGGTTGAGATTTTTGTAATCCCTTTCAGCATTCATGCCAAGAAAGACAAAATTGCAATATTTTCCATACAGAGTCGATACCTTCTTCAGAAACGGCCACAGGAATCTGCTCGTTAACTTAATGAGCCTTTATAATACCCGCTGTAAAGCTTAGCTTGAATGAAATTTTTTGTTTGTCAAAGAATGTACCTAGAAACAAGGATAAAATTAAGCTGGACAACCATGCAATCAATTCACTATCAGTACTATTATCAATGACAAGTGACAAATAAAATAATGAGATGTGAGGTGGAGGTGGAGGCAATCAAGGAAAGAGGAAAGGGTCTCTGGAGCGGAGAGTCTGGTCTGGAGACAACTTGTTAATTATTGAGGATAGAGAAATCTAAATCTTAATCACAATTAAACCAAATTAATTATTCAGTAGCAATTTCCCTAATTACTAATACCTCAAACTAATGAATCAGGTCTGAGTATCATTGAAACAATTTGGTTTTAGTAACTTTCTGTTTCTCAAGTTACCCCAATCTATATAGTACTAATTGATCACCTTGTTGGTAAAAGGGAAGAACTTAAGGTAATCAACTGAAATTAATTATTTACTCACTCCGTAGGTACCTATCAATCGTTCGGTATTAGAGCACCCCGGCCTTGAAACTATTTGATCATTCCCGTTCCTCAAGCTGACCCCCATATTATTGCATTATACCTAATTGGCGCCAGCGCATGAATAGAACAGAACGCCATTGTTAATAAATTATCATTACTGATAGCCCGATTTATACTATCAATAATTGGTACATCAGCTTATTTATAATAAAGCCAGTAATAATTACAGTTCCAGCAGATTTAATAAAAATTCCATAACAAGATGAACGACATTTCTAATAAAACCTAACCTATCACACATGTCGGAAAACACCGGAATTTAAAACACCATAATCTCAGCAAAAACAACATTCAAACACTCACCTGTGTTATTAGTAAAAAGCACTGGTCACGTAAACACTCCTGCAAACCTTGTTACACTTTAAATATTGTTATTAATTCTTAATTCTCCAATTTCTAAGTCAAATAGTAAACGACGCTCTAAAGTTCAACCCTCAGCTCGCCAAATTCGCCATATTGATTTTCCCGAATCCCGACACATCGGCGCAATTACGACTCGAGCCTCGACTCGATCACCGCGATCGACTCACTAAACTGCACTCACGATCGTCGCGGGAATTTCGAATCGTCTGTTTCGTTAGACGCGGCGGCGAACTCTGGGGAGAGGAACGAAACGGCGCGCGACTCGCTGCTTGCTGCAAGGAGTTTTCGCGCAAACTGAGCCCGAGTTGGAAGTTGTGCTGGAGTTTGGCGTCGCGATGCCGCTCATCCCCTCTCGCGAGATTTAATAGTGGACGCTGGACGCGTCGTCGTGGTAACTGGTAACAGTTATGCGCTTGGCGTTATTTAATAAATTAAGGGCCGGTTGTTCGTACGTCAGTTAAAAATTTTGAGATAACTACTGATTTTAAAATGCCCTGTATTATCAAACCATTGGTCTGATATTTCTGAAAATGAATTCTGCTCGCTTTAAGAAGAGTTAATTACTGATTAAAAATACAAGATCATTAATTATATTCGCCGTATTTTCAAAATTTGCAATTTAAAATCAGTAGTTATCTCAAAATGTTTAACTGGCGTACGAACAACCGGCCCTAAATCATTTATAATTTGATTATTTTGTAACCTGAATTATCATTAAATAGACAACGGTTGGCATTTTGAAATAGGTACATTAATAAATCAAAATATTTGTCCCCATTTAATGTTCTAAATTTTGAAGTACTTAAATTAATTTATTATAATAATTAACAGTCAGTCAATATCATTTATTTTAAGGCCGCGGTTGTTGGTTAGTAAACTAATACAAACTCCCGACTCCCAAGGCTATGACGTCATGAGATCATTATGACCTTGTTCGGTAATTTTCGGACGACCTCGATCTGTCACATATAAAATCAACTTATTATACAGGGCGTCTAAAATTAGCAACAACAACCTAAAATACGAATCTAACCTAACATAATCTTTTAAATAATTGTTCTTAGTCAAAATGTTTTATTACTTTATTGTTTTATCCAACAATAAGTCACGTGAAACTTTAAATGTATTATTATAATAGAGCAGTGAATGATAAATTCATAAATAACACTATTCAGGGCTATTTTTACGCTCTAACCTAGGGCTTCCTGAGGCAGACCAAACACACAGAGCCATCTAGTCATCTCGAACTGCAAGCAACGCTGTTTCGGTCTCTTTATGACCTCATCAGTACAGCACATCGAGAAATAACCAGAGGATGCATGCCAGGTCAGTCCAAGGAGCCAAATCTTATATGAAAAATCGACACGGAACTCCGTGACTCCAAGAGTTTATTACCATCTGCCGATGAAGACAAGAACTAGTAGATGGCAATAAACTCTTGGAGTCACGGAATTCCGTGTAAATTTTTCATATAAGAGTTGGCTTCCTGGACTGACCTGGCATGCATCCTCTGGTTATTTCTCGATGTGCTGTACTGATGAGGTCATAAAGAGACCGAAACAGCGTTGTCTGCAGCTTCGAGATGACTAGATGGCTCTGCGTGTTTGGTCTGCCTCAGGAAGCCCTAGGTTTAGAGCGTAAAAATTGCCCTGAAAAGTTATTTATGAATTTAACTTTATTTTAACTCTACCCTGCAATTAAGTGATAATTTATTAGTTCAAAGGAAGTTTTGTCAACATTAATATTTTTCTTGTTGTACTGTTTAGGCCATAATATTGATCAATTGATTGAAAAATAAGTGAAAAAATAATTAATTCAGTTCAATTTAGAAGTTCAGAAACTTCAGAAGTTCAGAACTTTATTTCATAGTAAAATAATTATTGTTTACATTCTTTACTTTCCTTACATGGAAGTGGAATGTGTAAACAATTGAATTGTTTACCTTTTATTGTTAACATGCTCATCCTTGCCCACCGTAAATATAGCAAATTTTACACCTAATATTATTTTATTATAATGTATAATTGACAGGACAAAATTATTTCTGTATGTCATTGAAATTATCTCTCTTTTTTTCTATGATTTAGTTTTTTCAATTATCCCGCCGTGAAACTCTCAATAAAAAGTTTCATCTTTTACATAATAATTTTGAAAACTGACGCTAGTGAGCGTCAGTGTCGGTAATACAGGTACCCTACAACCATACAAGCTAGAGCCACAGCGGCGCTGTCTATGTACTACGAACTTTTCAACCACTATAAAGTTATTAAATCCAATGTAAGCTAACAGAAGTTGAGCGTATTTTTATGAGAATACAGTGCTTGCTTCAATCACAGAATTAAAAAAGAAAGAAAACCGGAAGAACTACACCGTCTAAACAGCTTCGACCACCAGAAGGAGGTCTAACGTTTAAACAATATTTAAAATGGTGGTGCCAACTAATTCACCCCTTCCGGATGTTTTCTAGTCTATGATTGTAGCCCCTGCCTCCGCTGTTTTTGTTAATCTTTTAAACCCTAAATCGCTAATAGAAAAATAACAGAGTGATTTAGCTTTAAAAAAAAAAAAATTACTTTTTATACGGAGTCAAATTATTATAATATTATGATGATGGTTATTCGCGAGTGTTTCTGTGCACTATACTATAAACTGGGAACTGGGACAAGAATACTTACCTAATTGTCACAGACAAGTCAACCGGGAGCAGTATTCTTTAAGTAATTGAAACTGATATTAAGCAAACTTCACTAGACGCAAGACGCGCAATTAATTACAATGGAAAATGAAAATTATGAATTTTCAATTTCAAGAGGCTGAGCTCGAATTAGAAAATAATTTTATACCATAGTTGACAACCGGTTTAAATCAATCAATGTCAATTTAATAATTTCAGTTACCAGTCACTTAAGACATCAACGTCAAATGTCAATTTGACTTGACATTTTATGTCAAGTCAACCCAAATAAACACAAAATTCTTGCTCTTCATTCTTTCTTCATTCTCAGTTTCTCAGTCTCCCCCCCCCACGCAGTTCGGCAGCTCTTGTATAAAAAAAATAATAACAGTATCGGCCAGAAGAAGAAAGTTTAGTTTTAAGAAGAAAAAGAGAGATTAGGTACAAAAAAATCGCCTGTTTTGATCAGAAAGTTGAAAACCTGAACAGTTCCTTCACGTTTTCATGATCGTTTCATTGTTGTGAAACAATAACGGTAATGAAAATGCGTAAGTGTAATGTCTGCAACTTGGATGACGAAGGGAAATACAAGTGCCCCCTTTGCTACGTATTTTAGTAAGTAATTCAAACAATAACCCCCCAACTGTTTCGTAATGATTTTATGTACAATCCTAAACACGAGTAACAAATCTTATTCTGCTCTGCTGGTATTTTATTTATTTATATCTTTACCTGACACATTTTTGTCTTGACCTTTATAATAACCTGATAACCTGTCCCTGACCATTCAAGGACCCATGTCCTTATTTCAATCTCTTGAAGCGACCTCGACCTTAATTCATCTTCTTATGAGAGGCTGTATAATAGAAGTCGTTAGGGGGGGGGGGGGGGGGTACTAGGTGTCAGTAAAAAGGACACACTTGAACCTGAGAAATAGAAAACTCAGCTCAAGGTTCAAGTTCAGGTACAGAACACTCCTGTCAATAATATGACAGAATGGGATTGACTAGATTTGCTTAATCGTAACTTAATTTTTTTTTTGACAGCTGTTCAGTAAAATGCTGCAAACTACACCGAGCCGATGGATGCAGAGTCCTCCAGCAACCCTCCTCGAAACAGCCAGTTGAATTGGAGGAACCTCCAAAGAAAGGGATAAAACGGAAGATAAGCGTGGATTATCCCAGCGAAGATACAGTTCCTCCTCATAAATTGCGTCTCCTACGTAAGTGATTAACCTTTTTTTACACTCTTTTATTAAATAAAGTTTCAATATATTTCAGGAGAGAACAAAGGCGTCACCAATCTCCTCACCAATCCACATCTAAGAACCCTGATTAAGACTGTCGACGAAGCGTCAGATCCAGACACAATAATGCAGAAAGCGATGCAGGAGCCCATCTTCGTCGAATTCGCTGAGGCTTGTCTCAGCGTGGTTGAAGATAAGGATCGTCAAGAAACATAGGTGAGATATGGTAATTTTGATGGGGCATTTATGACGTCATCATTTTGTATAGCATCACTTTCGAATCGGCTGAAATTCTTCTGTAAAAAGGGTTCTAGTACTAGTACTAGTACCAGTACCAGTTCGAGTAGGGTTAATAAAAGCTTCTTCATCATTATTCAAATTAAATCACAATCATTATTATTGTATGTTTCAAAAATTCTTAATATTTACATCAATATGGCAAAATAACAGTCTTTATAATATAATTAAAATTCATCATGCAGTCTTTGTACTGTATAAAGGTTTAAATCACCCGGTAACGTTACGTTAGGATTCATCCCCTGCGCCAGTTGCCAGTAACGTTTCCTCAAGTGAAATGCGCTTGCTTTCGGTTGACGGTTCCGCGTAAAAATCCCCTTCCTATTGCCTCCAACTCTCGTGTAAGCTGTCAAAAAAAATCCACCCGTTAGCCAACAGAAGAGCCAACAGAAGATATCAATCGCCCCTTACTTACAGTGAGGCTTACATTGAGACTTACATTGAGCAGTCTTGAAATCAGCGAAGTTCCAGATGAACTCGCCGACGAAGAATCCCTGCTGCCTGAGATAATCGAACGCCTTGAAGTGTTCCGACATCAGCTGGACTTGGTACTCTTCCGACCATATGAACGTCGGTACCTGTAAAATTAGAGCTCGAGCACGTTTTCTATTCGAAACGGGGCAGTACATACGAAATGCAGGCCCGCCAAGGTGTCCGCGCCGTACTCCTGCATTATGACTGGCTTGTCGAAGACAGTGTGGAAGCCGGTCGCTTCTTTTATGAGGCTCGTCGTTATGACGTCCAGCTCTCCCGCGCCCGTGTACCAGCCGTTGTAGCGATTGAAGCTGACTATGTCCACGTACTTGCTCTGGAATTTGTGAGGTCATTTTATGTCTTGAGAGTTTGTTTTGACAAGTGACATTTTACTTCCTGAACGTCTTGATCATACTTACCGCTCCCGTTGTAGTGTAAGTTTGAGACTCCACGATCGTCCTGGGCCTGGTTGGATCGAGCATTTTGATATGATCCAGAACTTCCCTTAAAAGTAAAAAGAAAAATGATGACATCAAAAATAAGAAATTCAATTAATAATTACTTGAAGTAGGCTGTGGCTCCGCTTTGCTGGGTCCTGGGTTCATTGGCGGCCGACCAGATGATAACGCTCGGTCTGTTTTTGTCCCTCTGTATCAGTTCAGTGAGAGATCTCTTATGATTCGTTAGTAAATTCACTGAAAAGGGCTGGCTGAAAATAAGATCTTAAATTGAGACTTTGCCACATTTATCTCCCTAAAAAGAAACCTTATGTCGACGGCGGGACACTCGTCGATGATCATGATCCCCACCTCGTCCGCCTTGTCCATGATCTCCTCGGCATAGGGATAGTGCGAGGTTCTATAGACGTTCGCGCCGACCCATTTTATCAGCTCGTAGTCCCTGAGCACGAGCGGCAAGTCCAGGCCTTTGCCCCTAATGTCGGAGTCCTCGTGCCTGCCGAAACCGTGCAGGTAGGCCGGGACCCCGTTGATCAGGAAAGCGGTGTTTGTCCATCGGAGCGTCCGAATGCCCACCGGCAGGGTGTAGGTGTCGATCAGGGTCGTGTAGTTCGAATCGTAGATGTCCACCTGGGTGTTATAATGTTGTTACTACTGGCTTGGGAGTTTTTAGTCTGGCAATGGCTCAAATATTATAATGGAGGAAGATCTAAAAGACTTTTTACACAGGACTACGGTTTAATTGAATGTTTGAAAAGAGAACACTGACGTTTGTAATGTCAACTTTGAAAGTTTGCTCCATGGTAATTAAACCTGTGATCGACTGCATTGTAATACCTTTTTTTCGTCAAAACTAGTTAATTTAAAATAATTAAACCCCTACCTTGTTTAATGTTTATTGAAATGAGTGTGCCTGATTCGAAAATGATGGAAGAGTATAGGAAAGGAATTGGCAAACAAAAAAAGTAGGGATCATGGGGTGTGTATGTATACATATAACAGAGAGAGATAGGAAAAGTGTAATAAAGTGCCTTTTTTCAGGTCGTTGCGGCGTCTTGGCCTACCTGGAACTTGTACAGATATCCTGGCGTCGGATGCATCAGGTAAGGCCACCAGAGGGTCGCGTTTTCTACTATTAGGTTTTCGGGTGTTTCGGAGTTCTCGTGCGAGCTCTGAGACGCGATTTTTTCTGTGTGATCCAGTAAGGTGACTTTGCAGAGTACGTTCGGTTCGTTGTCCACACTGGCGACCGATATGTTGTATTTTATTACACCTGCAAGCAGAATGTAATGTATTTTGTGTATTTGTAGATTTTATTATTATTATTACTATTATTGCGTATTTAAAGTGTATTTTGTTGTAACATTTACTTGGTTGTACTGCAGTAGATTGTGTGTCAATAAATATTTAGGGCTTGAAGGTAACTGGCGTTGGCGGTTAAACTAAAACGCTTCACTGTCTGTACTTCAGTCAGAATTTCAAAATGTAGATTCTCTTCAATTTAGTTTTTAATCATAAATTAAAAGTTGATTTAACATTGAAGCCAGATTGTCAAGATTTAAAAACTTTTTTCTTTTAGTAAGGGATAAGAATAATAAAATAAATTAAGGAATAAAATTAGATGCGGCTAATAGTTTGTTCTTTTATTCTTTTACCACGAAACGAAAATTTATAAATTTTGTATGACACAGAAGATTATGCAATGACTTGTGTTCCTACTTCCCAGCGAAACCCTCGATACAGCCCGTAATTAACAAACAAGACTGAGCCTCTTTCATACCTACCAGTAGTTCCATTTATGTCGGTGTCAATAGTTATGTCATCAATGTAAGTTCTGGGGGTCGTGTAAAGGACGACCGGTCTGTCGATGCCGGCGTAATTGAAGAAGTCGAAGCTGTAAGTTTGGACCAATCGACCCCTGGAACAAATATAAGTTTACCACTATTTGTTGTTGTTATCATTATTATTATTTTTATTAATGGACGTTCTAGGGTAAGGATTAATGAATGTTCTTATTGTAATAGCTAATGTAAGTTTGAGTATTTTCTATTACTTATTATTATTATTACGTTAATGATGTTGTTCTGTTCTGCTAATATTGTACAGGTCACTTGCGTAGTGATATTTTTTATATACCTGGTGCAATATGCAATATTATGTGAATTGAATAAAATAAATATGTAAACGTTGATTATGGCTTTCATTTCCTTATCATTTAAGAAATTAAATTACATTTTTTCAAGCAAGCTGTGATCTGTTTATTCTGTTCAGTCGCTCAGGTGGTTCAGCAGCTACTATAAAGGCACAAGTCTCCTGTTTTCCTTGTAGTTTAAAATTATTGACTTCTGCTAATTGAAGGTTACTTTTATTTTTATATTCCCCAATCTCTATAAAATTCTTGTTTCTTTCCTCTTTTTTTTTAATGCATAATGTGTTCTCAACAAAATTCTTCAATTTGGGGAAAATTTATTTACCTTGCAACACTGCAGGCAGGTGGTTACCTTTGGTTTAAAAAAATATTTTCCATCAATATCTTAAATTTAGGGAAAAATTATAAAATCTGACAACACTGCAGGCAACTTTAACATTTTCCTTTCATCTTTTTAATATCCTCGCTAAAATTATTACATACTTGAGAAAAATGACTCGCGTTTCACAATACCGTGGTTAACTCTTAAAATTTTTGTTTCCTCATTTTAGGGAAAATTTATGAAGCCTGGTAACACAGCAGGCAAGTGACTTTCCTTCGTTTTTTTTTTTTAATATTGGCCACAAAATTCTTGATTTTGGGAAAATTTATGTAACCTGCCAACCATGCAGGCAGCTGATTCACTTTTGCTTCCTTTAAATATTTGCTATCAAAATCTTAAATTTAGGAAAAAATTATCAAGTATGACAACACTGCAGGCAACTTTAATATTTTTATTTCATCTTTTTAATGTCCTTGTTAAAATATTACTCGAAAAAAATTACTCACGTTTGACAACACCACGGTTAACTTAAATATAATCCTCATTTTAGGGAAAATTTATGAAGTCTGGCGGTAAGTGACTTTTGTTTTTTTTTCTTCAATTTTTTTAAATATTCTTAATTTAGGGAAAAATTTATCATGGATGACTACACTGCAAAATACCTTTATTTTTTTATTTTCTTCAAAATTAATTGTAGGAAAATTGATCAAGTCTGTCAACACTGCAGATGTACTTCCATTTTCTTTCCTCTTGATTTTAGTATTCTCCAGAAAATTCTCATTTTCAAGGAAAATTCATGAACTAGGACAACTACTAGTCACTTATACATTTTTCTTTCTTTGCTTTTGGTATTCTTTCTTCATTTGAGCAAATTTATGGAGTCTGGCAACAATGTAGGTGATTTTTACATTTTTATTTCCTCTTTTTTTGCGTTTTTAACAAAATTCTTAATTTAGGGAAAATTTATCAAACCTGACAACACTGCAGACGAACTTCACTTTTCTTTTTGATTTTAATATTCTCCAAAAACTTCCTTATTTAGGGGAAAATTAATGAAGTATGAAAACACTGCAGGTTATATGCATTTTTGTTTCCTCGTTTTATATATTCTTCGTTGAGGGTAAATTTATGGAGCCTGGCAACACTGCAGGTGATTTGTACATTTTTTCCTCTTGCGGTTCAACAAAATTGTTAATTTTGGTAAAATTAATCAAGCTTGACAACACTGCAAATTTACCTTTACATTTTTATTCTCTTCAAAATTGTTTTTCTTTATTATTACTTTTTTTTTCTTGATTTTAATATTATCCAGAAAATTCTTAATGCAGGACAAAATTCATGAAATATGACTACACTGCAGGCCACTTATACATATGTTTTTCTTTCCTCGTTTGTTATATTCTGCAATTGAGGGCAAATTTACAGAACCTGGCAACACTGTACGTGATATATTTTCTTTCCTCTTTTTTGTGTTTTCAACAAAATTACTAATTTAGGGAAAATTGATCAAATCTGACAACACTGCAGATGTATTTAAATTTCTTTCCTCTTGATTTTAGTAGTCTCCAGAAAATTCAAATTTAAAGCAAACTTCATAAAGTATGACAACACTACAGGTCACATGCATTTTTCATTCCTCGTTTCTTCTTCGTTGAGGGTAAATTTATGGAACCTGGCAACACTGTAGATGATTTGTACATTTTTATTTCCTCTTTGTTTTGTGTTTTCAACTAAATTGCTAATTCAGGGAAAATTAATCAAGCCTGACAACACTGCAAATTACCTTTACATTTTTATTCTCTTCAAAATTAATTGAAGGAAAATTGACCAAGTCTGATACACCTTTTTCTTTTCTCTTGATTTTAATATTATCCAGAAAATTCATAATGTAGGACAAGCTTCATTGAAATATGACAACAATGTCGGCCACTTATAAATTTTTCTTTTCTCGTTTTTAACATTCTGCAATAATTGAGGGCGAATTTACAGAATCTGTGTACGTGATTGTTATATTTTCTTTCATCTTTTTTTTTGCGTTTTCAACAAAATTCTTAATTTAGGGAAAATTGATCAAGTCTGGCAACACTGCAGGTGATTTATTACATATTCCCCCCTTTTTTTGTGTGTTTTATAGAAAATTCATAATCTAGGGAAAATTTATCAAGTCTGGCAACACTTCTTACCGATCTATCGACCATGGATGCCAGATTGTGCAAAACTACCTATTATTATAATAAAAGAGAAAATACCATTAATGAAAAAAAAAACTTACGAGCTGATATTTTGGAGTTTTCCTTGAGGAATCGTGTCTGACAGAAGGGTATTGTCACAAGCCACAGTTATCTGATTCTCTGCTTCATACTCCAGAAGCTCTGTAATGTCCTTTTGGAAGGGTAAGTGCCCTATATCGTGACTGACTGCGAATTTTCCATTAATCCACTGAAATAAATTAAAAATAAATCATCTTCCTTATTGTAAAATATTTCTGTAAGAAATTACACATTTTTTGTGTTATTTATTTACACCCTGTATAAAATTAAATTAAATATTTACCACTTGCGCTGCATAGGAGACCGATCCGAACCTCACCCATACTCGTACATCTTTCGCCCAAGATTTGGGGACGAAAAAGTGTTTCTGGTACCAAACGAGACCCACGTGGTCTCTCAAGGACGCGTTTGTTGTTATGTCATTGTAGCTGGCCGGAACCGGCATTTGCAGCACTTCTTCATCTAACTACAAGAGAATGAAAAAATTCTAAAAAAAAAACGTCAACAATAATGGTGGGGTTGGAATAATCGAAGTTCTACTGTATGCAGAACCACTGAAATTATGAATAAAACTGCTGAATCAACGGTTCTTCGTGATAATAGGATCCTTGGATGTCTACCGTTGACTATTACGATTCATCGAAGTTCTACTCTAGTAACAGGGGGTCTCGGATAATTGGAGCTCTACCGTAACAGGAAGTCTCGTATAATCGCGGCAGTTCTGCTGATGAGGCGCCAAGAGCACCAATTCCAGATAAAATGGTGGAAACTTCGAAGGGTAATTTATTGTATTCATTGAAGAAACGAAGCAATGATAATTATGAAGAAATTTGTGGAAACGGAAAACACATTCTACCTGGTATAAGAGGGTGTTTTGGATAATCGAAGTTCTACCATATACATATTATGTAAAATATGAATTAACCATTGCGAGTAAAACTTTGAAATCTTGAAATTTTTCTTGATAACAGAGATTCGGATAATTGAAGTTCCACTGTATATTGAATACCAGAAACAACATTTCTCCATAAAAGATGGTAAATAAAAATAATTTCCCTGGATAACGCGAGGTCACGGATAATCGAAGTTCTCATGTACCCATTCTTTATTTTAAGTTCCGATTTATTTACAAACCTCCATACAAAAAAGGATTTTTTTGGGAGGGGGCTGTTTATAGTCCAGGGCGGAAAAATTCAGGGGCGGCGAAAGGAAAATGTTCTAAAAGTTCCTTTTTATTTAGGTACAACTGCGCGACCTTGAACATTGGCGGCAGAAAAACAAATCCGCCACTGCAGAAAAAATTAAAAAATCAATAAATTGTTTTGCCACCCTCTAGATCATAATCTAGCTTTAGATTATTTTATTACGGTTCTGCCATATAATGTTATTATTTACGCAAGAGTGAAAAATTTCCGAGAAATTTTTTCTCTGCTGTTTTAATAAAAATCCCTGACTTTATAAGTTATGGTCAGAATGAATGCGTGTCAGCTGAAAAAACACATACCTGTCTGAATTTTTTCTGGTACCAATGGTACGTGAATCCTTGCAAGGGTTGCGATTGTTTCGACTGGATAAAATCCCAGAGTCCATCCAGGGAGAGCAGCTCCCTGGTCGTGGAAGCCCTTGGATACAGGATTCCAGTGGTGGAGATTTCTCTTATCGGCGTCAGAAGGACGATGGTAAACCATAATAATACCAAAGCCATGGAGGTGATCAGGAGGATAAAAAATATAAACAATGCGGTGCTAAAAAAGAGGAAAAATAAAAATTGGCGCTAGTTATAAATTTAAAAACACCTTTTCTTAATAGATGATGAAAATTTAATGCCTCTATCCAAAAATTACTTTTTAAAAAACAATTTAACTTTTTATGATAACACTTACGTTATTGGGAATCCAGGAAATGTATAAATAAATAATTATTCATTTAAGTTCGTTATAGGCTATGATGGGAGTGTGCGAATTGTGATTGCGAAGGATTGTATATGCAGGATAGTAGCAGTTGATGATGTATTTTATTGTTTTACATCCCGCCAAGCCGCGATGACAGGCAATGTTGCCGTATTGCTCTAGGATTCTTCGATACACAGTAACAGAGTATTTTTGATTGATTGGCTAGCCGTCTTTAAATTGACACATTTTCCTCGACGAGGCAGTAATATCACCTAATAGAGAGACGAGACAGCCACGCCCTATCAATCAATCATGTCCTCGATTTACAATGATTATTAATAATTATATTAAGAGCAGTAAAGATGTGGTGGTAAAGTTTCCACCAATAGGGTACCTGTATTACCGACACTAACAAGCGTCAGTGTCGGTAATGCAGGTTTCCTAAGTGCTGCACCTCGTAAAAAGCACACACAAGACGTAAAAACATATTTTATGAATGAAAAAAGCTTTCCAGTCATGCGTAACTGACGCTTTACATACAGGAATTTGTTTAAAAATAATTGACTTATTTTTTTTAAAAGCTCTCCGAAATAGATATTTTTGGACCATTTGAAAAAAGGTTCTAAGCAGACTTAGGTACAACAAAAGACCATTTACTCGTTGATTTTAAGCCCATTAAAGTCGACGTTTTTTGATCCGGTATTATTAGCTATAAACTACGCCCAATTATTTTTTTTAGTATAAAATATGTCGATGAGTAGAGCGTCAATATTTGAGTATGTTTAAAAATCCGCTTATGGATTTATTATCTTATGATAAAAACTCAAGGTACTCGTAAAAGTATTTTAGTATTTATCAGCGTTCACATACATTATGCAGGTATAATATGCATAATACACATTAGATGATAGCTTTTCTAAATTATCTTATTTGATTTAACAGACTTAAGTGTTTATGTTACAATTTTCAACAAAATTATACTGCTCTTAAAAAGGAGGCTATTAATAGATGAGTATCTATGACGATTAAAATATGAGTCGTAGGGGAGAGTTTTAATGATCACGTTATTTAGCGTCAATGGTTGCTGAACGCACCCATATTTCATGACTTTGTTGACGTTCATTTTAGTTCAGGAAAAGTAGGATTTGATTATGCAATCACAGCGGGAGAAACGGAATTTTGCGTGGGTGTTGGGTGGTATCGATGGTGAGTCTAAATCCAAAAATGCGACTCCTACCCCTTTTGGAAAAGCCGCCATTTTGTTTTTAAGGGATGAATTTCTTCTTCGCGTTTTACGACGATAATTATTAAACTTAATAGAAAAAAGTGTAATAACTTACTTTACGGGGAAAAAAATTCTCTATAAGTTTGCATCTGCGCAATTTTTTCATATTTCGAGAAAATGTTTTCAATTAGTGTTTTCTAATTTTTGGCGTTTTTGTTTGTTATACAATAATTTTTTAATAACTGCTAAAGTCAATAATAATGCAAATACGAAAATTGCAACACAAAATGGAAACTTTTTCCTGTTTTTTTTTTCCTCGAAAATGACTCAAATGATTGCAAATATGAAAAAATCTAAAGTTAAATAAAAAGTTAATTAACGTCGTAAAATGGAAAAGAAATTCCTCCCCTAAAACCAAAATGGCGGCTTTACCACAAGGGGTAGGTGGTCGAATTTTTGGATTTAGACTCTGACCACCCAACACCCATACAAAGTTCCTTTTTTTTCCCCGGTTTGATTGCATAATTGATTGTATTTTTCGTCTGACTTTACTGGATTATGTGATTTGGCACCGAAGAAACGCGATTAGGCACCAAATACGATTTTTTTGTAAACTCTTGGGCACTGTAAATAAGCTTGAAACTCCCTTAGGTCTCCAAAATGCTCAAACCTGAAGATTCTGCATGGAGGGTCAAGAAACCTGAAATCTGAATGCAACTTCTGGTCGAGTGCCATACAATATAACAAAGAAGATTCCGCGATGTCTGGGTTTGTATAAGCAACCAGCGCAAAGTCTTATCTACAGGATGTTTAACTTTTTTTTATCAGAACTTCACCTGTTTATAGAGGACCTGCTTTAAGGAATAAAAGTTACCATAAAAATATGTCCGGAAAAGCTTAGAAAAAAAGGTAAAGAGTGATGAAATTTTTTTTTTCAGTTGTCGCCGCACAACCAGTGGCGTAGATACAGGATATATGATCCATTTTCGCCCAACAACTTCTTATACGCCCATGGATTCACAAGACCTTACTTATCAGCCATAGTTTTTAAGTAAATTGAGCATAAACTTCATCATACCGCAAAAATAAGCTGAATTGTTATTGACGGGAAATTGCATTTGCTGGCAGGGCATGCCGATGAGCTCCAACAAGAGCGAAATGGCCATCCATGCCTTCAGCAGTGTTAGTGTTTTTCTTCTGTTTTTGGCATTAGATCAGTAATAATGAACTTGAGCCTACAACCCACGAATTTTCTCCGTCTTTGCTCAAGAATTTCTTTTCTATTAATTATCTTTGGATATAAAATAATAATTTGAAAAATCAATGATTTTGTATAGTTTAATAAGTGGTTTGGGGTAGTTTAGACTCAATTTACTTAAAAACTACGGGAAATTTCGAATATTGATAAGCATATCTTTTTTTGCAAGAAATCTCCAGGGAAATCAACGCTGATAAGTAAGGTCTTGTAAGTCCATGGGCGTGGAAGTTGTTGAGCGAAAAGGGGTCATGTACCCTTTATCTACGCCACTGATGAATTTTTTCATCGTGTTTTTCTCCGTGTTGTGTACTCTAAGTTATGGGGAGAAAACAGATTTTTTTCAACACCCTGTATCTGTTTTCTTAGCGTTGCCGAAATGTTTAAGGAAATTTTTATCGCTTAAAGAAGGTCTTCCATAAACTGGTGAAGTGCTACTAGAAAAAAGTAACACACTCGATCTGTATTAATTAATAGAATCATTCAAAATTCTAAATTTTCTCCCAGAAATTGAATTGATTGAACACGAGAAGGGGAGACACACTAAGAAGTGTAAATTCATCCCCATACTATACAATACAAAAAAATACAATGTTATAAATAAATGAAAATCAGCTGGTTCCGAAGCTACAGGGTGTGCTACGATTTATAGCGACAGAAAGTATAATAATAGTTAAAAAAATTTCAAAATGTGATAAATGTGATCTGACTATTATTATAGCTATAGCCTATTCTAGAGAACAGTAAATCGTAGATCAGCCTGTATTGTATATAATAAAGAATATTGTAAGAACACATCGCAGTAATAATGGCTTGAGGAAAATAATAATAAAACTAACAGAATCAATTAAAAGATCAACGACTCGATTATCTTAAATGTGCCCATGAACTTGTATAAGTACATGGTACTGGTACCATATGTCAATTAAGCAGGTGTCGAACGTTTACCCATCATTTTACCTATTTTTTTCTATCATTTTTAATTACAATTTTTCTACCTTAATATGATAAATAATTGTTTATGAATAAATAACCATACATCGGCGATAATTGACAGCAACTAGTAACAAAGATGTCTAGATAACGTCTTTTTTTAAGTGCTCTGTTGTACCTCTGTGCAAAAAAATACAGGAAAATAAAATTTATTGTTATGCGATAGGCATGGAAGTTGTAATTAGTAAAGATAAATGTGAAAAAAATATGATGCCAAAACGTATCATATTTCTTTAGTAAGCTGTGTATCGTATTTACGAGAAAAGCCAAAGCTGCGTTGTCACTTCTCCTCTCCAAAATGTAGATATTCTTATTTTTACTTTCTATGATATCATCGCTGAGAGCCAGGCAAAATATGACAAGGTGGCCCTTGGTGGACAAAACCACACCAACTCAACAAAAGAAACAACCAAACGGACCAAATGGCAACTGAGGGAGACAGATAATAGATAAGGCTGACGTGATATTGCATACCTACAGTTTAATCAGAAGAAAAATGAATGGTATGCCCTCTTCTGGACAAGGGTAGATGTGACAGTAAAGTACGTCTCAATGTTTATCACGCCGTCGTCTGTCATGTTAAAAAAATTAAAAACTGAAATTTGGTGCTGTGTGGATGAACTTTACGGGGTTGAAACCACCCATAGAGTCATTGTGCTAGAATTTCCTTCTAGAGGATGTTACGCGATTGTATTTAGAAAATATTGCCTGGGGTCTCAGTCTCAATGTTTATCTGTCATGTTAAAATAATTAAAAACTGAAATTTGATGCTGTGTGGATGAACTTTACGGGGTAGAAACCACCCTTAGAATCATTGTGCCGGAATTTCCTTCTAGGGGATGTTACACGATTGTATTTCGAAAATATTGCGGGGGTCTCAGTCTCGATGTTTGTCACGCCGTCTGTCATGTTGAAAAAAATTAAAAAGTGAAATTTGGTGCTGTGTGGATGAACTTTACGGGGTTGAAATGAAACCACCCTTAGAGTCGGTGTGCCAAAATTGCCTTCTAGGGAATGTTACACGATTGTATTTCGAAAATATTGCGGGGGGGGGGGGTCTCAGTCTCAATGTTTGTCACGCCGTCTGTCATATTAAAAAAAAAATGAAATTTCGTGCCGTGTGGATGAACAAACATAGCCCTTTTAAAAGTTTATCTACGTCGACCGCTGTGCGGAGCGCATATTATGTCGTATGACTGGACTAGTGTGGATAGTTTCACTCCGACACGTACACACAGCCATTCTCAAACGAGAAATTTCACAGAAGTCATACCAAATGTGTCGAGCCGTCATACATATTGTATGGTTGTGACTCTAGGTCCATAGTGACATTTGACGCTTACATTTTCGCAGGAATTTATTGGCTCTGGGGAGCGTTGTGCTCTTAATTATGAGCATCTTTTATGGAATTTCCTATTTCTGCAAAGCGGTTTACTTCGGGCCTATAAGTGGTTGAGTCCCTTGACTTGTAATGTGAGGGTGGTTTATAAAAAATGAGGTACTGACGGAAACTTCCAAGAGCTCTGACAGTGTTTTCCTTAGCGTGCATGAAATGCGTAAAATTTTATAACGACACCCACTAGCGAATAATTCTAGATTTATTTTGTATTCTTATAGTTTGGTTACTTTCTCCGCCAGGCATGGAAATGTCGCCTTGGCGACAGTTCCAGTGACATGACTGGAGTGACACACCGCAAGGCCAGTGCAAGATAGTCTACTAAATACCACAATTGTTCCGCATTCTACGCATTTTCAAGATTTCGTGAACTTTCCGTGAACTATCTGGCATTTCTATACTCTACGTCCAACGGATATAAAAAGACAGGAGCTGTCGGCACTGTAGTCAGTTGCAGCCGGTGGTGGTATTTAGTAAATTATGAATAGTGAAGTAGAAGATAGAGTGAAGTATGTATAGACAAGTGGTTGCATTTAGTTGTGTAATATCTGTGTGGAAATAAGAGAAACAGCTGATTATTTAATTCATGCGGGGGAAGCCGAAGCTCTCATTGTTTTGCGAGCTTGGTTGGGACTTTCTCTGACTTTCAGCAATAGATAGTTTAGCAACAATAATAATTATTATTACATTTTAAATTTTGAATATTTGTGTGGTTATGTTTTTGTTCAATTCTGGTTTACAAACAGGCATTCGGGCGGTCCTATAATTATTTTTCAGTGACGTTTATGTCATATTTGTCATAATTGTCAAATAAAGTGTCAAATGTCAAAATTTAAAAGAAAGAAACTGTCTGAGCGAAACAAATAGTTGAATAGTTAGACACGGTAGATTAGACACATCTATTTCTTGCGTGATTTTTTTTTATTACCGAGGCTGCTTTTTATGTAAATTTTAGAATAATTGATACATGACAGGTGACAGCTGTCTCTAAGATACATTACTTTTTAATATGCGAGTAATACTATATTATTACTCGCATACTACTTACTACCCACTCAACAAGAATATGTTTCTGAAAGTGTAAGTACTCAAAAAAATCTTATGAATATTATAATAGTCGTCTATGTATATTATAATAATTGCTTTATTCCCTTAGGAGATCATTGAAACCTACTTATCTTCTCGAATAAACATGCTCTACATCAATAAATTATAAGAAATATCATATTATGCAGTTATTACAGCAAAAGCATGTAAAAATAAGAAGACACTTACCGGGAAAAAAATGCAGGTCATGCAACTCAAATGACCATCACCAGACGATGCGAAAGTGAGAGTTATGTATCTTATCTATCTGGCCGTAAATAAATTATTTTAAACTATTATAATTTTACATAACACCAACACCAACGCAACTGGTTGGAAGTTTTAATAATAATCAATAATAATAAACGCTAGAACATGTAAATATTTGCATTGTTATTGTCGCCGCTTATCACTTCTAATGGTTTATATACAAGAGGCAAGAGGTTGATTGCATGAGAAACTATAGCTGTATTGTAATAATAAGGAATCTTGTCCACTGCTGGTGCTTTTGGATATCCTGATATTCTTAATAAATCACTCTGTATGATTTAATTAAAATTAATCGTGATTCCCTTTATATTTCTATCAATTTCAATCGAGTATTTTTTTCTCCATTGAGGCTACCACGAAACGAAGCGTGTCTTTATGACGATTATTATGACGAGGAAGATCTCCAGCGATGAAAATACTCGTCATATCATAATCGTGATTTAAAAAGAGCTGGCGCCCAAGAAATTAATTATTTGACAATGTTGCAAGCTCATTGTGTTGTTCTTTCATTATTATTCCTCCATTTAAGCCATTATTGAACAAGCGTGTCCCAGATCGTAAGAAGATAAGAGCGGGTCATAAAATATTTCTACAGGCGGTATATGCACATATCCGGCGCTAGAGAAACTAACTTGTGCTCGAGAAGTCTTATATTTCAAATAAAAAGAAAGTCTGGAGCAAACAAGTTTTGCAGAAGGTACTTTTTCCATTATTTTCAGATCTCCAATCACCCCTTACAGTCGGACTTTGTAAAAGTCAAACTTGCCACCCTAACAGCGGGTATTATAAAGGCTCATTAAGTTAACGGGCAGATTTCTGGGGTCGTTTCTGAAGAAGGTATCGAGTCTAAGTGGAAATTTTTAAAATTGATCTATTCTTGACATGAAAGTAATTACAAAAATGTTAATAAAACTCCTTTGACGTCGATATTAGCGTCAAAAACGAGCACAGAATTCTGCCCGTTAGCCTAATGAGCCTTTATAATATTGGCTGTTAGTAACTCTGATAATGTGTATAATTATTAGAAAAAAATCTCTGGGAGGGGGGGACATTTTAACATTTTAAAGCCAAAATTGATATTTCATCTCTCACGATTTACCTACTCCAACCCTGTCGTAGAAAATTTTAATTTATAATACGTGAAAGGCTTGTTCAAGAAGAATATAGCAACTCTCGATTTTTTCTCAAAATTAAAAAATTGCAGATCTACAGGTTCTTAACAAAAATAAGAAAGTACGACAAAATAAATGTGAAAAAAATTAAATATATCCGCTATTTTGGAGTTTTGGAAAAAATGGTTATCATAATTTTTTGCGTAAAATCACCGCATGAATTTTCGGACACTCCCCGTATAACAATGAAAAATCACTACGCGTTCAAGCGGTGCCAGCGCCATCTTACCTCGCGTCTCTAAAGTAGCAGCCCAAGACTTCCTGTAAAATCTTCACTCTAATCTGATTTATGGTTCAGCCTCTCACGAACAGATGTCGCTACATTATGTTTATTTATTATTTATTTATTACACAAAAATTCAACATTTTTGCCGCTTTTTATAATAGTACATAATATTATAACATACCTAATTTGAAATTTGTATTACTTGAACATTGCGCAAAAAAATATAACCTCTGCTGGTGACTTTTTTACATTTTCAATTTCCTTAGGATAAAAAAAAAAACAATCGCTCACCTGTACTTTTTCAGCGCTTCATAAATTTCCATTTCATCTCAGTTCAATCCATCACATTCTGGAGGCAATTCGCAAAAACCATGTCCATACACTGTTATCAGTGAAGGGAAAGATCAAGCTCAATGTCGAGGTTTTTTATTTGTCTTATCAACAGGATGCAAGTTACATCATTAACAGCGTTTAAGAGCCGCTGCGAGTGTTAAAATAGCCGATTTTTTTCGTTTCGTCATGTTTATCAAAGCAATGAAGGCCAATAATCGTGTTAGCGTGTTCCTCTCGTGCTAGTGCTGCGGGATGTGGGTGGCGCGAATAGCGAAACGGCACGGTTATAAATTCATTCTCTTCAGTTCTTCACACCCATAATGATAATACCGAGTGCGATCGATAAGTTCTGGGATAGGCCTCTGAAAAGTTTAATCAGTACTGGTGACTAGTGAAACTACGCATGCGTGTTATGATACTTTATATAATAATTAATTATTACTCATGCTCCTTTTTGACTATTTTTGACAATGAAATATTCTTATTTATTATATCATCATCTTATTTTAAAGGGATCATAGTATTCGTACAAAGGACGCAGAAATTCATCTCAACTATTGTCAAATTTGACACTTACTATTAATAGGAGTATTTTTTAATAATTCAAATTAACGAGATGCTATTAATGTCAGATCTAGATCACATTCTTTTTTGTCATATTCAACAATAATGCAAGTAATTTAAATTATATTTATCAATTCTTGTAATTTTTCTTTTTTATTAACTATCGGGTCTGGTCCAATTAAGTAGGGGCGTTATCATTCTAAACTTCTTTTGACAATAAAATATTTTCTATAGGTACAAAAATCTTTTTTGTTTACTCAGGACCGTATCAATCCTGGCCTGGCATACAATGTTTCTTCCCATAATCGGCAACAGTGCAAGTTCTTAATTTAAATTATATCCGTCAAAAGATCGCAAACATGTCAAATTTGACACTTACCACCCATCCAAGATAAAAGGATCATTTTAGGTCTCTTTATTCTTAAAGAACTGAGCATTTTTTATTTCTGAAATCTTCCAATACTCTACAAGTGTGTTAAATTTTTTGCAATTATTGCAAATTTTTTATATTTTCTGAGAACATTTTTTTTGGTTGTACGAGGACTTCTGGAGCAGGTCTCGTAGGGTGACCAGACGGCTATAAACCGAGAGTATCAAGGTTGGTGCTTTGGCGTGCTGGTGCATTGACCCACCGGAAATAGCCGGCGTTTCTCTTGATTCTTGAACCACTTCCGCTCTGCACTCAATGCACACCACACACCCGCACACCGAGTGTTGTTTTTCAATGCAACAAGCCCTGTCATTTTTTCATGGAGAGTTTATTTGACAAATTTTAACGATCGTCATGATTTTAGATTCGTTTCAAGTTGGTCGCTGTTGCCGATCGTGTCGTTTCTATTCTCTTGCAAAATTTAAAAAAAATCGAAAAAGCAATGTAAAAAAACAAGAAAATGACCAAATGGGCTTTTTTCAAAATTTTGTCGATTTTTTATGGATTTTCTTGAGTTAATTTTTTTCCCGGTTGCTTGGTCTTGGTATTTTTTTGTTAGCATATTTTGTATATAGTTTGGGTTGTCTCAACCTGTTTCTAATCATAAAAACCATCATCATCAGATCTGAAAAAATAATAAATAATTAATTTCAAAAAGGTTGCTGTAAATTTTGATTTTTCAAGCGATTTTCCTCAACTTTGGTGGTTTTTCGACTCGCTTTTATTAAGACACAAGTTATCACCACCCTCCCACCCCCCGATCTCGAAAATAAGCGACTTAAAAAGATGGAATTTCCAAAAAAATGGTTGAAAAATTTTTTACCAAATTTTTTACGGGATTCGGAAATTTTTTACGTAAAATCGCATCGTTTCAAATCAACTTTCAGGAGTCTTAAAGCTGGAAAATAATAAATAAATTTTCTAAAAAAGTTGCATAAAATTTTCTTTTTCCAAGCGATTTTTCTAAAATTTGAATTCTTCTGGTTTTTCGACTCCCTTTTTCTATTTCTACAAACAAATCCGATCTATAATTTACAAGACACAAGTTATATTCCCACCTATCTCGTCAAAAATGCGACTAAGAGAGTAAATTTTTTTTGTCGAAATCTGTAACTTTAATCAATTTTTAATAGAATCACCCTGTATAGTGGATAGTTTGGTTATAATATTAGTTGGGGTACAAATCCAGTGGCGTTTTCCCAAGCCATTTTCTTTAGAAATAAAAAGAAGAATGGCTCGGTCGTTATTTTTTATTTTAGATGCTCATTAAATTTGAAAGTGTCTACGTTGCCGGCTCTAACTGGAATGTTATTTTCTTGCCTTATTTATTCAACTTAGCAATTGCTTTATTTTCTAGTAATTTACAAGCTAGGTAAGCTGGTAGTCTAAAAAAAGAGACAACAATTAAAAAGTCGTGACAGTAACAATAAAGAGGAAGCAAAAAAATAATTATTGTGTCGAATATTATTTTTTTACAGATTTTCCTCAATTATGATTTATTGAAATTTTGCTGAAACCATGCAAGATATTTGAGAAAAAATCCAGGGAAAAGGGATAATTGCCTTTTTTAGCTTACCAAATTTGGAAGTGTCTATGATGCCGGGCCTAGTTTGAATTAACTGGCTATGAAACTGGAAATTCCGACTCTGATCTGAAATTTACGGAGCATTGACAGTTTTGAAGAAACGAAGAGACAAAAAAAGAATCGTAATCCATGGAAATCAAGTGATTCTCCCCACGACTTTGTTTAAAAATTAAGAAAATGACCGTCCAACAGTTAATTGTCCCTTTTAGCCGCTTATCAAATTTGGAAGTGTCTATGATGCCGGGCCTAGTTTGAATTAATTGGCTATGAAACTGGAAATTCCGACTCTGAAATGAAATTTACGAAGCATTGACAGTATTTAAGAAACGAAGAGACAAAAAAAGAATCGTAATCCATGGAAATCAAGTGATTCTCCCCAGGCCATTGTTTGAAAATTAAGAAAAGGACCGCCTAACAGTTAATTGTCCCTTTTAGCCGCTTATCACATTTGGAAGTGTCTATGATGCCAGGCCTAGTTTGAATTAATTGGCTATGAAACTGGAAATTCCGACTCTGATCTGAAATTTACGAAGCATTGACAGTATTGAAGAAACGAAGAGACAAAAGAATCGTAATCCATGGAAATCAAGTGATTCTCCCCAGGCCATTGTTTAAAAATTAAGAAAAGGACCGCCTAACAGTTAATTGTCCCTTTTAGCCGCTTACCAAATTTGGAAGTGTCTATGATGCCGGGCCTAGTTTGAATTAATTGGCTATGAAACTGGAAATTCCGACTCTGATCTGAAATTTACGAAGCATTGACAGTATTGAAGAAACGAAGAGACAAAAAAAGAATCGTAATCCATGGAAATCAAGTGATTCTCCCCAGGCCATTGTTTAAAAATTAAGAAAAGGACCGCCTAACAGTTAATTGTCCCTTTTAGCCGCTTATCACATTTGGAAGTGTCTATGATGCCAGGCCTAGTTTGAATTAATTGGCTATGAAACTGGAAATTCCGACTCTGATCTGAAATTTACGAAGCATTGACAGTATTGAAGAAACGAAGAGACAAAAAAAGAATCGTAATCCATGGAAATCAAGTGATTCTCCCCAGGCCATTGTTTAAAAATTAAGAAAAGGACCGCCCAACAGTTAATTGTCCCTTTTAGCCGCTTACCAAATTTGGAAGTGTCTATGATGCCGGGCCTAGTTTGAATTAATTGGCTATGAAACTGGAAATTCCGACTCTGAAATGAAATTTACGAAGCATTGACAGTATTGAAGAAACGAAGAGACAAAAAAAGAATCGTAATCCATGGAAATCAAGTGATTCTCCCCAGGCCATTGTTTGAAAATTAAGAAAAGGACCGCCTAACAGTTAATTGTCCCTTTTAGCCGCTTATCACATTTGGAAGTGTCTATGATGCCAGGCCTAGTTTGAATTAATTGACTATGAAACTGGAAATTCCGACTCTGATCTGAAATTTACGAAGCATTGACAGTATTGAAGAAACGAAGAGACAAAAAAAGAATCGTAATCCATGGAAATCAAGTGATTCTCCCCAGGCCATTGTTTAAAAATTAAGAAAAGGACCGCCTAACAGTTAATTGTCCCTTTTAGCCGCTTATCACATTTGGAAGTGTCTATGATGCCAGGCCTAGTTTGAATTAATTGGCTATGAAACTGGAAATTCCGACTCTGATCTGAAATTTACGAAGCATTGACAGTATTGAAGAAACGAAGAGACAAAAAAAGAATCGTAATCCATGGAAATCAAGTGATTCTCCCCAGGCCATTGTTTAAAAATTAAGAAAAGGACCGCGCAACAGTTAATTGTCCCTTTTAGCCGCTTACCAAATTTGGAAGTGTCTATGATGCCGGGCCTAGTTTGAATTAATTGGCTATGAAACTGGAAATTCCGACTCTGAAATGAAATTTACGAAGCATTGACAGTATTGAAGAAACGAAGAGACAAAAAAAGAATCGTAATCCATGGAAATCAAGTGATTCTCCCCAGGCCATTGTTTGAAAATTAAGAAAAGGACCGCCTAACAGTTAATTGTCCCTTTTAGCCGCTTACCAAATTTGGAAGTGTCTATGATCCCGGGCCTAGTTTGAATTAACTGGCTATGAAACTGGAAATTCTGACTCTGATCTGAAATTTACGAAGCATTGACAGTATTGAAGAAACGAAGAGACAAAAAAAGAATCGTAATCCATGGAAATCAAGTGATTCTCCCCACGACATTGTTTAAAAATTAAGAAAATGACCGTCCAACAGTAAATTGTCCCTTTTAGCCGCTTACCAAATTTGGAAGTGTCTATGATGCCGGGCCTAGTTTGAATTAACTGGCTATGAAACTGGAAATTCCGACTCTGATCTGAAATTTACGAAGCATTGACAGTATTGAGGAAACGAAGAGACAAAAAAAGAATCGTAATCCATGGAAATCAAGTGATTCTCCCCACGACATTGTTTAAAAATTAAGAAAATGACCGTCCAACAGTTAATTGTCCCTTTTAGCCGCTTACCAAATTTGGAAGTGTCTATGATGCCGGGCCTAGTTTGAATTAACTGGCTATGAAACTGGAAATTCCGACTCTGATCTGAAATTTACGAAGCATTGACAGTATTGAAGAAACGAAGAGACAAAAAAAGAATCGTAATCCATGGAAATCAAGTGATTCTCCCCACGACATTGTTTAAAAATTAAGAAAATGACCGTCCAACAGTTGATTGTAACTTTTAGCCGCTTATCACATTTGGAAGTGTCTATGATGCCGGGTCTAGTTTGAATTAATTGGCTATGAAACTGGAAATTCCGACTCTGAAATGAAATTTACGAAGCATTGACAGTATTGAAGAAACGAAGAGACAAAAAAAGAATCGTAATCCATGGAAATCAAGTGATTCTCCCCAGGCCATTGTTTGAAAATTAAGAAAAGGACCGCCTAACAGTTAATTGTCCCTTTTAGCCGCTTACCAAATTTGGAAGTGTCTATGATGCCGGGCCTAGTTTGAATTAACTGGCTATGAAACTGGAAATTCTGACTCTGATCTGAAATTTACGAAGCATTGACAGTATTGAAGAAACGAAGAGACAAAAAAAGAATCGTAATCCATGGAAATCAAGTGATTCTCCCCACGACATTGTTTAAAAATTAAGAAAATGACCGTCCAACAGTAAATTGTCCCTTTTAGCCGCTTACCAAATTTGGAAGTGTCTATGATGCCGGGCCTAGTTTGAATTAACTGGCTATGAAACTGGAAATTCCGACTCTGATCTGAAATTTACGAAGCATTGACAGTATTGAGGAAACGAAGAGACAAAAAAAGAATCGTAATCCATGGAAATCAAGTGATTCTCCCCACGACATTGTTTAAAAATTAAGAAAATGACCGTCCAACAGTTAATTGTCCCTTTTAGCCGCTTACCAAATTTGGAAGTGTCTATGATGCCGGGCCTAGTTTGAATTGACTGGCTATGAAACTGGAAATTCCGACTCTGATCTGAAATTTACGAAGCATTGACAGTATTGAAGAAACGAAGAGACAAAAAAAGAATCGTAATCCATGGAAATCAAGTGATTCTTCCCAGGCCATTGTTTAAAAATTAAGAAAAGGACCGTCCAACAGTTAATTGTCCCTTTTAGCCGCTTACCAAATTTGGAAGTGTCTATGATGCCGGTCCTTGTTTGAATTAACTGGCTATGAAACTAGAAATTTCGACTTTGTTATAAAAATTACGAAGCATGATGCATGATCATATAAAAAAACCAGGAGACAAAAAAAAAAGAATTGGAAATCCCCTCAAGACTACTGAATGTTATTTTGGACAAGTGGCACTAATTTACAAATGATCGCAAAATCACAGCTCGATTCTGCAATCAAGAATGAGAGATGAGACATTAATGCACGGATTATGATCAAAAGAGTAATTGAACCATGACCTGCTCTTGAACCTCCCGTTCGGTCACAACAATTGCACCCTGCATCAATCATCATTCAGTCAGATCTCCAGATAATCATCCTCTCCGGTCCGCGGTGCATATTAGCCATAACTCCCGTACCGAAATAGCCTCAGGTTGAGTTCGGATCGGATTAATTGGAAGATTGCTTGTCTCTTGTCTGCCAAAGTATGTTACAAGAAGTGTGTCATGCTTGTGTCAATGTATTGTTGATGTTGGTGATTATTTAGATGAGGGTGCACTCTTCTCTCATATGAATAATTACGAGCCTTTAATTCGCCATTCAATTAAAACGTTGAAGAAGCCAAGAAGCCAATAATGCGAGGTACGGACGGGCATAATCGTAAATAAGCCGGTCGCATTATAGACGCTGCAGTAAACCGTGTAATAAAATATAATAAAGTCGAGATGCACACTCATACCATACCACTAGTGGGCGGTAATGCAGGGATAAATAATATAGAGGGCGCTAACCTGGGAGGGTAGACAGACAAGACAGACATAGACATGGCGTTAATAAAAGGAAACTGTGGCGGCGTTGCCGCAACGACAATTTTTATGCCACAAAGTTATAGGTATGCACTATCATAAAAAATGTCCATCTTGTAAGTGCGCAGGACATTGATGAAAGTGCGCAGGTTTAAGTTATAAACGCCGCCAAATTTAAACACATCTCTAGGAGTGAACTCTCTTTGCTCTGAAAATAGTTAAACGCGAAAAAGAGTACTTCAGTAAAATATGTAACCGTTTCAAGTCTGAGTTGAAATAATGTTGAAGAATGCTCAAGGTAAGAATTTACGTCAAGGTAGATCAATAACATGCAAAGACATCAATCGATAATACATTCCACCAGTTTCTCTTCTTCTTATTCTTTTTTTTTCTCTTCAGTTTAAATTTTTACCTGGGAAGCAATTTTGTCATAACTTCCAGCCCACTTTGCCGCATCCAGCTTCCAGCAGGCTCCGCTTTGCATATCTGTATAACATCTATTCTATTAGGCAAATCAAATCAAACGACGGAATTCCTCCAGGCTCGCACACCGCTCTCTTCATATTTCAGCGAGAATTATTATTACTACTTGCTTCGTCTGCATAATGCAGTTAGTGTTAGTGTTAGTACTTGCTGCTAATAATAAGACTAAAGACTTCTGAGGCGATGCAGATGAATATTTACGCGACTCCGACGAGCTATAAATAGACAAAACGGGGGCCGAATAAGAGAAACAAAGCGTTCGCCAAGTTGCTAGGCTAACGCTGACCTGAAGGCAGGGAATTTTTTCTGGGGAATATTTATATTGGTACAGAAAAACAGGAACTTCCCACTTAGATTTAATTCACGCAGTTTAGAAATCTTGAAAGAGGACTCATTCCACATGCATTACGACTGACTTGAAAGAGATCTTGCTTTTGGTAGGGCTCAGATCAGATATTTAAAACAGGAGTCCGCCTTGGTCTACTAAATGTAAAAAAAAGATAATGCCACTCTGTCAATTTTCTGAAAGTCTGTTTGACGGATAAGGGAAGGGAGATTTTTCTCTTTTTTAACACAGGCGTTGGAAGAATCGTTCATTACCGCAGAGTTACGACGCCCAGACGCCCATAAAGACGTCAAGACGCCATTAAAATCCGCGAGGCAATTTTCAGACTCAGGCAGTTGACAAAACTTCATAAAAGGTCAAATTCCTAGCGAGTACAAGGCTCAAGGGTCCGTCCAGCCACTCTGGGAGACGTATTGACCCCAAGACTCTCCAGCCCATTGAGTCGTTCACCTCCTTTCTATATCCGGACTCGACGCAGTGAGTAATTCCAGATGTTGGAAGAAGAGTTTATAAAAGGGTTGTAACGTTACATCATAAAACATCATAACAGGTCAAGACAAAACATCATAAAAGGTCAAATTCCTAGCGAGTACAAGGCTCAAGGGTCCGTCCAGCCACTCTGGGAGACGTATTGACCCCAAGACTCTCCAGCCCATTGAGTCGTTCACCTCCTTTCTATATCCGGACTCGACCCAGTGAGTAATTCCACATTTTGGAAGAAGAGTTTATAAAAGGGTTGTAACGTTACATCATAAAACATCATAAAAGGTCAAGACAAAACATCATAAAAGGTCAAATTCCTAGCGAGTACAAGGGTCAAGGGTACGTCCAGTCACTCTAGGAGACGTATTGACCCCAAGACTCTTCGACATATTGAGTCGTTCCCCTCCTTTCTGTATCCGGATTCGACGCAGTGAGTAATTCCAGATCGTATGAATGAGGTTTAATTTAGTTTTTTTCTGTAATCTTAATTGCTCCTGGACGTCGGAGGAGCTCACACATATTCGAAACGAGATGAATAATTTCGACTCAGTCTATCGAAAATAAAAAGAAGATTTTTTAATGCCACTCTGTCACTTTTCTGAAAGTCGAAAATTTTGCCACTTTCAGCTTCAGCCCAGTCAAGTCAACCTATACTGATCTGTCTAGCCGGACGTATTGAGTCGGTTAAAAGTCCAGGGTTAACCTTTGGTCGACGTAGGTACTGAATCGCCAGTCTCTCTGGGAGGCGTTTAGACTTCCTGGGATTCTCACCTCTTGTCAATTTCGGGAACCGACGCATTGAGTCGTTCCCTTTCCTTTCTGTGCCTGGACTCGATGAAGTGAGTCGATCCAAATCGTTTGAACGATGTTTATTTTATTTTGATAAAGTTATTTTTATTCCTCCCGGAGATCGTAAAGAGACTCCGAAGAGCCTGGTTGCTATAAAACAGAAATTTGACCTTATGGCTGAAGCCTGAAATGCGCGCGCGTCGTTATCCGTTTGAATGTTATGAAATGTACAGTGCCTCTAGACGATTTAGTGGTAACAACTGACAATAGATGGATGCGCTAAACATTTCTGCTTAAATGACTCTAATAAACAATACAGTTGTGACAACAAAAGAGATGTTACTTCATGGTTGAAGCCTGAAATGCGCACGTCGTTTTCCGTTTGGATGTTATGAAATGTAGGTACAGTAGGGTACCTGTATTACCAACACTAACGAAGCGTCAGTGTCGATAATACAGGTTCCCTAATGTACAGTGCCTCTAAACGATGCAGTAATGACAACTGACAATCGATGAATGTGCTTTCTGTCTCTCTACGGTGTAGGGCCGATAATTTAGATGCAATTTTTCGGTATAGACAGTGATGACTATTCATGTTCTGACCCTGGTATCAGCGTCGATAATTTCGATGCAACATGTCAGATCCCACACAGCACAGCAATATTTCAGAAATATTGCAGAAATATTGCACTGCAATATTTGAAATATTTCCGCAACATTGCACAACATCTCTGCAACGTTGCAGCAAGATTGCAGCAACGTCTAAATGTCCAAAACTTGCAATATTTCAATGAAATATTGCAGCAAGATTTCAATGAAATATTGCAGCAAGATTTCAATGAAATATTGCAGCAAGATTTCAATGCAATATTGCAGCAAGATTTCAATGCAATATTGCAGCAAGATTTCAATGCAAGATTGCTGCAATATTTCATTGAAATCTTGCTGCAATATTTCATTGAAATCTTGCTGCAATATTTCATTGAAATATTGCAAGTTTTGGACATTTAGTCGTTGCTGCAATCTTGCTGCAACGTTGCAGATGTTGTGCAATGTTTTGGAAATATTTTCGAAATTTCTGCTTTATCTTTTGCATTTCAAAAGGACTAATAATGCACCACTAGTAATGTTAAGTGATTTAGTAAATGAATAGCCTATTAAATTTCATTAAAATATCCAGAGCGGTATTACAGATATTATGCAAAAATTATTTATTTTTAAAAACTTTAACACCCTGTATCTCAAAAGTTAAGACTTTTAGGACATACGTCCTTATGAAGTTTTCTTCTTAAAATGGACCAAAAAATCACCCCCTTAAATATTGACATTCAATTACAAAACACCCTGTATACACAAGAAAATAGTACGATTTTAGCTCTTGATGTGTTTGCCCCCTCCGCTAATGCATCAGGAACGAAATCACCGCGAAAATCTATCACTTTTTTCCTTATATAATAAATAACTATAATTTACATCCTCAATTATCAATTAATAATAATCAATAATCTAGAGTAAAGTAATTCTATAACTTTAAACTGATTGGTTTGAAATTGAGTAGGTTATAATAATTATTATGAGGTAGATTAAATTTCATGTATCTTTTTTGTTATAATTTTTAATTATAACATTAATTAGTTACAATACTTTTTTGTAATGATAAAACATGATTTTTATGGTAAATAAACTGTAGATATATAAATAAATAAAATATATCCGATTCCAGATATTTTCAAATTCAGAGTTGGAAATTTTGAATTATGTTGGTATACCTCTTCGAATACTGAGTTTTGTAACTACCTATGACAAGCTAAATTTTTAAAGAAAATGTATACTTATAACCAAATTTGACGTTGATTGTATAATATTTTAACTACGTACGCTACACTGCCAAAATAGTAAAATAATATTTGGTTTGAGTATAATAAACTTCAGACATTGCTCAGAATCCATGCCTGCGCACTCGGTACTAGAAGTTGTTCCAAGCAGTGAAATAAATTAAAATTTGTTTTCTTGTATATAAAAGAGTAAAAAAGCATAGTATTAGATTCGCGATTATGGCCATTATTCACTTGATGATGACTTCATAATCGCTCATATAATAAGATACAATTTTTGTAAAATAGAAAAATTATTCCTAATGGCATATGAGCACAATGGAAGTATTTGAACTTTTTTAGCTCAAATCGGCCCTCCATGCAGAGCTTACAACTTTAAGAAAAAAACAAAATATCACAACTAACTTGAATTTGAAAACGCCTTGAATGGGATACCTATATTATTATTATTATTATAAAAAGACAACTATTCAAAATTTAAATAGCCAGGTAACTAAATTATTATTTATTAATTAAATTATGAAGTAAATTATTCACTATCGTTGGGAGGCTCCTGTGAGGGACCCACTATTTTCCTATTCGTCTCCCTGCTGTTCCTCAGAGTGGCCTGTGCCAGCCATTTTGAAATAGCACTGGTGATTGCATCATCTGTTGCATCTTTTATGTGCAGACGAACAGTTTCTAAGGAAAAATAAAGTATTTTTTAAATAGTAATCAAGTTAAATGACAGGAAAATGTGTATATGTATTTATTAATTCTCTATGACTCACTTGCTATGACTTGGTAGACTCTTCTAAACTCTTTAAAAGGCCTCTTCTTTTTGAATCCAGCCCAACTAAATTCTTGGACCAATGCATTTTTGAGTAGTTTCTTCAAAATTCCGTAGACTATAAAATTTAGATTGGTTCCCCCAACTCTTCTTAAAAAAACGACCTGGAAAACAGATTAATACGGTTATCAAGGAACACTTGACAAAATACAAGCATTTTCACGTTCGCTTTAACAATTTTTTCCGAACAGAAAATTATATAATATTTTACTTATTATTAAATCTACGTATAAGTTCTATACAACTTCTATTACATACCATCTTTTGAGAATAATTTGAATCAGATAAGTTTGATTCAAATTAGCTACAATTTTCAGCGGAAAGTTGTTAAAATCATCCTCGGTGGATGATTCCTCTACTGCATTGTAACTGTGAGTGGCCGCCTTCTGCTGTAGCTCTAATAATGCATCCAGTCGAAGTTCAATTTGATTGATGCTTTTGATAATTGTGTTCAATTTAAAAATTACTTGCGTCTGAAATTCTGTAAAAATATAATAGTTCAATAAATAATTAAACATGGCAAAATCATTATAGACTCACGTGATGAAGTGGTGTCTTCTCCAATTCTGTTCACGGAGACAGAGGATGACCTGCCCCTGCTGTCAAATTGTTTTGATGAATGAAACAATTCATCAGTAGGTGTGTGCTGCTGTTTTAAACTTAACCTGGCAAAAGAAAGACCTTATTGTTAAAAAAAATATAAATTAAAAAATTATCTAGGTTACTTACCTTTATTGTAGAAACGATGTATGAGGGTTTACTCGAACTCAGTCAGTTTACAAGGATAAGATATTGTATTAAGGTAATACGACTAATTCAGGTAGAACTCAAAAAGACACCTTGAAGAGAAAACGTGGTAGGTATTTTACGTGGTCGACTGCGATTACCGATTGATTACACAATACACAAAAATAGAACTGCACAGGCACTGTTAACTGAAACACTCGAACTGTCGATGTATTAAGGATTTGGGGTAGCTCAGCTTAGCTTGTTTAGCTCATTATCTCATTAGCACAGAACCCACAATTCATTAGTTTCTCATTACGATCATTAGTTACTCATTACGGTCATTAGTTTCTCATTAACCTCATTACGATCATTAGTTTCTTATTTAGTGTTTTGTTTTGATGAGATGAGGGTGAAAGCAAAGTGAACGGTGAATGGAATGGAATGGAAATGGAATGGTGAATGCGAAGAGAAGAGAAAAAACATGAAGAAAGAACAGAAACAGAAGATGGTTGTTAGTTAGTTTTGTCGTTGAAGGGACAAGGAAGAGAACATAACAGAACACCAGTAACCAATCACTCCCCAAAACCACAAAAGACGGTCACGCATGGTCACATGCGCAGTGCGAGCTTGCAATCTAATGGATTTGGCGGGTCAAAAGTGTATCCTAATTGCCGATTTAAAAACATTTAAAAATAGATTTGGGTTTATGATTTTCATCAAAGCAGAAATTCCGTTACACATATATTTAGAAGAAAATAAAAAGAAGTAATATAATAAAATGAAAATGTAGTATCTATATGGTTTAATCAATTATTATTGTTTTAATTTAAAATGTATATTTCAATCGAGAAAGAAATTCAAAATTCATCATTATTTAAATCCAAGGAAATTATGTTTTATATTAATATGACATAAATGCAAACAGACTGGACTTTTTAAACGCTACTATTATTGGTAGAGGTACTAACTATAATAAATGCATGCACACCTGAACAATTTTAAAAATTCGAACACCTTCGAGATTTTCGAATTTAAAAAGTAATTTTTTTTCTATTAATTTTTTTAATCAAACTAATCAACTAATAGTCTATCAATGGGATTTAACAAAAATCGCAACTGATTTACCTAATATTATATATATTCCAAAAGCTCAAAAGTCTATAATTGATTTTTATCATGAATTTTTCTTGAATTATCGAGTTTTTTACTGTCCGGATTTTTTCTCCAGCAGTGTATATAGTAATAATGTACACGCTTACTTTTAATATCTATACATTTATTATAGACATTTGAAATATTTCAGCAATATTGCAGAAATGTTGCAGAGCAACATTGCAGAGCAATATTTCTGAAACATGTCTGAAATATTTTCATTGCGTTCAGCAATATTGCAGCAATATTGCAGAGCAACATTGCAGAGCAATATTTCTGCAATATTGCTGCAATATTTCAATTGCGTATGCAAGATTGCAACGTTGCTGCAACATTGCTGCAATATTTTGTGCTGTGTGGGATTGGAGAGGTTTTTAGGTAAGTTATCTATTGCTATCACTCTGTTGAGTTATAGTCACTGATTGTCAAACCTCGGATATGCGACAAACCTTGCTTCGATGGCGCATAAACTTCGTAGGTAACAAAGATGTGACTCCACGATTGAAGCCTTAATTGCGCGCGTTATTTTCTGCTTGAATGTTAGATTGTACAGTGACTCTAAACAATACAGTTGTGATAATAACAGAGATGTGACTTCATGGTTGAAGCCAGGAATGCGCGCGTCATTTTCCGTTTGGATGTTATGAAATGTAGGTGCAGTAGGATACCTGTATTACCGACACTAACGAAGCGTCAGTGTCGGTAATACAGGTTCCCTAATGTACAGTGCCTCTAAACGATGCAGTAATGACAACTGACAATCGATGAATGCGCTTTCTGTCTCTCTGCGGTGTAGGACTGATAATTTCGATGCAATTTTTCGGTATAAACAGTAGTGACTATTTATTTTCTGACCCTAGTATGAGGTTTTGAGGTAAGTTTTCTATTGCCATCGCTCTGTTGAGTTATAGTCACTGGTTGTCAGACCTCGGATATGCGACCATCCTTTCTTTTATAGCGCATAAACTTCGTAGGTAACAATGTGACTTCACGGTTGAGCCTGAAATGCGCGCGTCGTTACCCGCTTAAATGTTACAGTGACTTTAGGTAATACGGTAGTGACAACTGATTTAGGATGCGCTCTCTGTCTCTGTGCCGTATAATAGTGCCTGTAATTGACAATTCGATGCAACTTTTCGGCATTGTCATCTCTCTGTTGAGTAGTCACTGATTATCGAAGAAATATTTCGCTAGATGGCGCATAAGTTTTGTAGATCACAGAGATGTGACTTCATGGTTGAAGACTGAAATGCGCGCGTTGTTTTCCGTGTGGATGTTAGATTGCACAGTGCTTCTAAACGATGCAGTGATGACAACTGACAAGATGTGTTGTAGGTTACAGAGATGTGACTTCTACACTATAGGCTCTTGTTAATTTCAGGTGAAGCGGTGCGGTATGAGCTATTCTGTCATAACAATTAATGTTTTATCTATCTAGCAATGCAGCAGGATCATTTTGGCGTTTGTTTTGCACAAAAAAATCAGAATTACATTGTTTATAATTATTACGCTACAAGGTCGTAATTTACATCAGTAATAATTCATATTTATATAATACTACCTAATTATTAAAAAGATATGTATTTATGTAACTATGTACTCGTTTTTCTTATTATTAAACGAGTTATTGTTAATATTATTGATCGTTTTGAAGAATCGTTTTACATAATCCCAGATCGAATAATATCTAAATTAATGAGATAATTACTTCGTTAATAATAATTATTATAATGAAATCGATTAGGATATAAAAAATATGCACACGATACCTAGGTACCTACCTTTCTATAGGAAATTTCTTATTATTATTAGACCTTCAGATGTCTTAATTCTCGGCTTTTTTGTTTTCAACAAGAGTTAACTTAACTAGGAAATAATAAGCGGAGAACCGCATATACAACATACACAAGACAGGTCAAGTGTAATAAACTTATCTAAATAATTTATCTCATTAAATAGTTGATAATATGCATGCATGCCATCGTGCTCTTGCAGTTGTGTAATAGAAATATAAATATGTGCACCAGTAATTATAAATCTATAAACGGATTATCATAAATCATAGTCTCTATAGTATTTAGTATTAGTAGTTAGTTGGTTCTAAGTACTACGAGAATTACTCAATATCTACTAAGTAACACTAACACTAACACTAACACTACTTGTAGTAGTAGTAAAATTTACTTAGGGAAAGGCACATGTTCAGTGTGCAATATGTGCATACATATTTATACAATATGTGTATAAGCGCTATGAGTAAATGACCATAAATTCGATTTGTTACTTTGATTTATCGCCGTGATTAATAAATAAATGCACTTCAAAGATTTCGTAACCATTTACTGAAATGTAAATATTTACAAAAATTCAGAAATCCCACCAACTGAGTGTGTGTGTGGGTGTCACACAGAAGGCGGAAATATAAAAATTGAGTTCAGAACAAAAATAAAATGCGAGTGAAACTGACAGGAATGTTTTTATTTAATTTGTCATATTTCGAAAACGGGTGCTGTTATGCAGTCACATCTCCACCATTTTTATTAATATTTACTGAAAAGGGCCCCACGCTGGGCGCCAAATATAATGTTTCGAAAAGGGGTACTGTTATGCAGTCACCACATCTCCGACATAGGCGCCAAAAGTACAATTTCTAAAAACCTTGAAATTATCTAGAGTACCAGATGGATAAATTCCGGGCCAAAGAAAAAGGAAGATTACATTCCGAAAAACAATAATTTTACAAAGTTGAAAAATAGAAAAATAGAAAAACACAACCGGAATACGGAAATATACCCAACTCTTCACGGAGTTTATGACGCAAAACACAAGGGTAATCGACCCAAAATGGACTAGTTATTAATGGACACTCAATAGTTTAATTTATAGACTTTAGGAACTCCTTTACAGAATAAAGAATTATTCTAAATAGCAATCCTGGTTCCTGGGGAAGAATTGTACAAAACGGCAACACTGTAAAGTCGCTGCCGCAAGCTGCAATGATGGCTCAGTGCTCAGTACTGATCTGCTCCTGCTCGCTTTGCTATGTATAGGACTTGATGATATAGCACCAATACTTTCCTTTTCTTCCCCATTTGCATGGACTCGCTCGTCGTCTTGTCTCGACTAGAGAGCGCGTTCAGGAGACAACATCCTAGATGTTACATTTAAATGGGTGTTCGATTCATGTGTGACGTCAGGAGGCTTACCTTACAACGTGTGACTTAATTGCGATCCTATATTGGATTCAGTACAATTTTTTTATTGAAAATGTTCATGCACTGCAGGGGAATCCCCATGAAGCCCTGGGAGTGGTGCATGAGCGGAGACAACGATTCACGTTGAATTTGAATCGCTGCAGTTAGATTTTAAGGAAACACTCCCCTTGGAATGCTATTCTAAAGTGTCCAAATATATTAGGAAATTCTGAAATATGGTGGTGGTTAAGGGATGTAACGAGCTGAACTTGATAGGTATGAACTATTGCGGCTCGATCCTGATGCCTTGTTTATTCTAGATACTTTCAGGTTATGTTTGGAAGCTGAGCTCCAAATATCCAAACAGTGCTGTTGAGGTGTATGAAATTTTTTGTTCGGAACAGCATGCCAAGTTTTTGAGCAGCACTTTTCGCCAAACCTGCATTGACATGATCATGCCAAGACATGCTCGCTCCCAGACTTTAAGCCAACGAAGAGATGGGGATGGAGGAAGAGAGTTTTCCGACACCACCATATCTGGTTGTCACCTCACCCGGCTGGAAACGGGACGCCGACTCAGCGCGTCCTCAGTGGCGAATTTCTCTACTGGTTCAATTCACCAGATAGGTAGGATGGGAGGAGGAGGTTCCGATCAACTCTCGGAGCCGGATTTGAGTCCCCCGGTCAACTTTCGAGGCCCGCATGATGCCAGTTGCAGCCTGGTCGTTTTTTTTTCTTTTATAGCAGCTGCGATGTTAATAACCGCTACTATCGGCTAAAAAACTGCATGCTCTTTTATCTTCCTTCCTGCCTGTTTTTTAAAGAGATCCCCGGATCTCGTTACAGTCTTTCTGGAGAAGATAAAGTTTTCTTAGAATTAATTAAGAGGGTTTATCTCTGTTTTTGGAAGCCGTACTGGCGGTCGCTAGTTATTTGGTATGGTTATTTTGATTTTTGAGAAGAGGTTGGGCTCGAGATTTTTTCCAGTAGAACGGAAATATTCCTTCTACCGATTTTTCATTGCGTTAGCCCAGTAAGTCTCATCATGCATGTTCCAATAACTCAAGTTAAGCAGGTGCTTTTTTATATTACGTTGATGACTAGGAAAATCGAATAAATTTATATAAAAATTTACATAATTTAAGGTGACTTACGTATGGCGAACATCAGGTATTTGAGCGTGCCACTGAATTTTTAAAACGCAAACATATCGTCGAGAGAATTTAAAGAGAGAAAAAAAGGTATTATGTGTAATTAATCAAGTCCGAAGCGCTCGCTAATAAGCGAACGAACCGTCGAGGGATGAGAGAAAAAATAAAAATACAACACGCAATTAAATTAGATTGGTTTCAATTAGCAACCGAGAGCTATATTTTGACTAAAAAGGTCCAAGACCTCTCTGGGTGCAGTCTTCTTCTCGTGACTTGACGAGAGAGAAATTATGATTGATGCAAAGAGACGGCCAAATTATTGTCGGGTCATAGCACCGAAGTGCATCCTTTTTATTAATAAATTGCAAGATGTGCAAGATGTCCTTAAATTTATTGTTCATCGAGCGATCATTAAAAATCGTACCCTTTTATTTTTGTAGTAACGAAATTCTTTGGAGCGCTCCCAGATTAATTCCCGTATAAGACTTATTAAAATTCAAGCCTCAATTTCAGGATGACCTCACTGTTTAAAAACAAGCCCCATTGAAACTTTTGTTATTGAAAAAAGTTCAATAGGAAGTAAATAAGGAACTTCAATCAGGCAAGGATTGAAATAAAAAAATAAAAACAAACCTGGATTTTTCTCTTTCATAAAAAGAGACTCAAGTAAGAAGCACATGAGAGACTTTCACAAAAAAAATAGCTAGAAATGAGACGTCCAGTTTTTAAGACTAGATTAAAATTTTTAGAAAATCTTATAATTTTAAGCCGAAAAACAGCCCCATTGAGACTTTGATAAAAACAGGCTCACTATAAGTGCAAGGACTGTCAAGACTTATTAAGTCTCAGCAGATCTGGTAAAAAAATTCTTTTTTAACGTACGAAAAAACAAGCTAAGATGTTTTTATTTTACAATGAGAGGCTCTCAGAAGGCTCAAGTGTAAGAGACACATCAAGAGACTTTCACAATAAAAAGAAGCTCAAAATGAGACGCTCAATTTTTTGGTTTTAATTTGATTGAATATTTTCCCAAATCTTACAATTAAGCTCAAAAGCAAACCTCATTGAGACTCAAAAATCAAGCCAGATCAGGTTAGAAAATGTTTTTATTTTTAAATTTACGAAAAAACGAGCTGAGATTTTTTTCTTCCACAGTAAAATGCTCTCACAAGGCTCAAGTATGAGGCACATAAGAGACTTTCACAAAAACACAGAGGCTTAAAATGAGACACCAGTTTTTAAGATTAAATTAAATTTTTTAGGACACTTTATAAACAGGCGGCTCACTGGAGAGCAGAACTAAGTCTCAGGTCTCGTAAGAAAAATTTATAATTTTTAAATGCATGAAAAACAAGATGAGATGTGTTTCTTTCACAATGAGATGCTTTCAGAAGGCTTAAATGTAAGAGGCACTTAAGAGACTTTCATAAAAGCAAAGAGGCTCAAAATGAGACTTACAGTTTCTATAGACTTAATTCAATACATCTGCAAATTTTATTTTGAATATAAAATCGCCCAATTGGGACTGTTGTTAAAAAAGAAACTCGCAAGTTGCGATGAGACTAAAAAAATTAGTCAGGACATGTTAAAATTTTTTGTTATTTTCAAATTTACGAAAAAACAAGCTGAGATTTTTCTCCTCCGCAGTAAGATCCACTCACAAGGCTCAAATATGAGGCACATAAGAGACTTTCACTAAAACAAACAGGTCCAGTTTTTAGACTAGATTCAATGCATCAGCAAATTTTATTTTAAATCTAAAATCGCCCAATTGAGACTTTCGTTAAAAAAAGAGACTTACAAGTTGAAAAAATCAAGCCGAAATTTTCATTCACAGTAAAGAAGCATTCAGAAGGCATACTTAGGAGGCACATAGACACTTTCACAAAAACAGAGAGGCTCACAATGAGACGTTTAATTCTTAGATTTGATTCAATATTTTAGGAATCAATCTTAGAATTTTAAGCCCAAAAGCAGCCTAATTGAGGCTTTTGTTGTAATGTAACTCAAAAACTAAGTCAAGGTGACGTTAAAAAACTTTTGTGATTTTTAATTTTACGAAAAAAACAAGCTGAGATTATTTTCTTTCACAGTAGGATGCTCTCATTAACCTTACACTTTTTAAAGCTCCATTGTGCAAAAACAGCTCCATTGAGACTTTTTTTAAAAAAAGGTTATAAGTTGCAATGAGACTTAAAAATTAAGTCAGGTCAGGTTAAAATATTTTGTGATTTTTAAGTTTTATGAAGAAACAAGCTGAGATTTTTCTCCTCCACAGTAAGATGCACTCACAAGGTTCAAGTATGAGGCACATAAGAAACTTTCACCAAAACAATGAGGCTCAAAATGAGACGTCCAATTCTTATAGGCTTGATTCAATATTTAAACAAACCTTACAATTTTGAGCTCAAAAACAGCTCCCTTGAGACTTTTGATAAAAAAAGGCTTACAAGTTGCAATGAGACTTAAAATTTAAGTCAGGTCAGGTTATAATATTTTGTGATTTTTAAGTTTATGAAGAAACAAGCTGAGATTTTTCTCCTCCACAGTAAGATGCACTCACAAGGTTCAAGTATGAGGCACATAAGAAACTTTCACCAAAACAATGAGGCTCAAAATGAGACGTCCAATTCTTATAGGCTTGATTCAATATTTAAACAAACCTTACAATTTTGAGCTCAAAAACAGCTCCCTTGAGACTTTTGATAAAAAAAGGCTTACAAGTTGCAATGAGACTTAAAAATTAAGTCAGGTCAGGTTATAATATTTTGTGATTTTTAAGTTTATGAAGAAACAAGCTGAGATTTTTCTCCTCCACAGTAAGATGCACTCACAAGGTTCAAGTATGAGGCACATAAGAAACTTTCACCAAAAAATGAGGCTCAAAATGAGACGTCCAATTCTTATAGGCTTGATTCAATATTTAAACAAAACTTACAATTTTGAGCTCAAAAACAGCTCCCTTGAGACTTTTGATAAAAAAAGGCTTACAAGTTGCAATGAGACTTAAAAATTAAGTCAGGTCAGGTTAAAATATTTTGTGATTTTTAAGTTTATGAAGAAACAAGCGGATATTCTTTTCTTTCACAGTAAGACGCTCATATTACTCTCAAGAATGAGACTCATAAGTATGAGAATTTCACCAAAACAATGAGGCTCAAAATTCTTAGACCAACTTGATTCAATATTTAAGTAAATCTTACAATTTTGGGCCTAAAAGTAGCCCCCTTGAGACTTTTGTTAAAAAAGGCTTAGAGTTGCAATGAGACTCAAAATTGAATCAGGTCAGGTTACAAAGTTTTGTGTTTTTTTACATTTACGAAAATTAGGCCGCGAGATTTTTCTTTCACAGTAATGAAGCTTTCAGAAGGTGTAAGAGGCACATAGAAACTTTCATAAAAATAAAGAGGCTAAAACGTCAAGCCTTATTATTTATAGAATAAAATTTTTTAATTTTTTATTATTCAAATAAAAAAAAAATTCACAATGAGACTTCCGCGTGAAATCTCATTGCCAGATTGAAATAAGAACCTAAAAAATATTCCTTGAGATTTTTCTCACTTTAAATTATAAGACTTACAGAAAAGAGCGTCACAATGAGAGTGAGAAGTCAAGCCTCATTTTTATATTAAAATTAACAGGAACTTTTGGTTAAAAATTGCGATTGCAATGAGACTCAACAATCAAGGCACATTTTTAGAATAAAATCAAACCGAGCTTTTGTTAAAAAAGAGTCACAATGAGACTCAAACGTAACAAGAACAATGTCATCCCAACTGTTAAAAAAGAGGCTTACCAATTACAATGAGACTTAAGTGTTGACAGTTTGTTGTTGTTTGTAAGAGTAACTGAGATTTGTGTTCAAAAACGAGACTCTCAATTAGACTAAAAAATGAGACTGACGACGAGACGTTAAATCTTTTTTAGACCCCTAAAAAATTACTGACTTTAAAATTACATGAGAATGAGAGCCGTCTATAAAATTAAAGAATACAGGGATCAGGAAACTGATGACAGTACAGTCACAGTCTTTTTTTTTTATTGTAAGTACATACCGTAATAAATAATAATTGTAATTGCAGATTGTTTTCCTATTTTTGGTCCAGACTTGTCCACTAATTTAAGGACATCCTGTCAAACAATGCACCAGCACAGGATGTCGTCGAAATGTGCATTCACTCTTCATTTTATGCCTTAATAAATGATTCATGGGTGAATTTTAATGGCGATCCTTAAGAGATAATAAGAGACGATTCTATGAAATGTTTTGATGGGTGTGATTCACTAAATCTTTAATTTATTTAATGGTGCATGATGGTGGTACGGGTGATCGGAAATTTTAGCTGCAAGACAATGGGAGGAAGACACATTATTGGTTGGACGGTAATAAATATTCTCAAGATACTTCGTTATCATTAAGCTCGGTGAAGAATTTCTTCATATAATACTTGCCAATTTTTATTCAAATTCTGCGGAGATACCGAGACACTGTGAATCTGACGAGCTTTAATAAAGCTGAAACGGTGCCTTGTGTTTATCACGATTCTTTAAATGCATTTATAAGTATTTTGTCCGTTTCCATTTCATTTTCTTATCGAGATGTTTATTTTGATCTGCTGAAAAAACAGGACTGAAAGAAACACATTCTTCAAATTAATAGATTTTTATGCAACGAAACCGTTGCGTAAGCTGAGAGAACAAGCGTGAGTACCGACTGGGTACGTGCAAGTTGAAATTCTTCAGCAAAACAAAGGTGCATTATTTGAAAATTCATATCCAGCCAGGAAACATGGCAATAAAGTCTTGACACATACATGAATTAACCATGGCTATAGTAAATAGTTTGTAAAGCACGTGATTACAAAGAACACGTGCATGAGAAAGCACTTTTCTACAACAACAACAACAATGAAGTGTTGTTATAATAATTGTATTAGTTCTTGTGTTTCCCTATTGAAGAACTATAACTAGAAGTAGGCATTGTAGAAATATTTAGGAAGCTATTTCTTTTCTTCTTGAAGAATGAATCATTCAAGGATAACAATGATCTTGAAATTGTTCGGTTTATGAGACTTAATTTTATAGCTCGAAATTATTCTTTCCTGACTTAAACTATGTAAATTATCATTTTTTCCAGCACGATCAATCGATACATGCGTAGATCTTTTGTTACTTGCCCGATATTCTTCTTAATAAAAGGTCATCACTCGTAACATGAGACTGATAGATTCTTCTCATTTCTTCTCTCCTCTGATCTAGTGAGAAAACCGTCTCAATTGGTCCATTGATCCTTTTCTCTGGTTCAGTTCTACCACTTGTTTCTAATCCCAGAAAAACAAGAAAACTGAGGTGCAGGAGATGGCCAAGTCACTCTTGCAATGAAGCACAATCCAGCAGTATTAGTGCATGTCTTTTTATTACTAGCTAGAACTTCTTCTTAAGAAATAGTCTGCTGAAACTCCTCTAGTTCAGAAAATTGAAGTCACTTTTGCAATGAAGCACGATCAATCAATACATGCGCAGGTCTTTTGTTACTTGTCAGGCTGTCTTCCTAATAAATGGTCTTCACTGCTAACGGCTGATAGATTCTTCTCAAAAAACGCAGAAGTAAAGGATCGCTCAGTTATTCTTGCAATGAAGCACGGTCCATCAATATACATTCTGCACTGGTAGCACGCTAAAAAATTCTTCTCAATTCTTCTCTCCTCTGATCTAGTGGGAACACCGTCTCGATTCGTCAGTTGATACTTTTTTCTGGTTCAATTCAGCCCCTTGCTTCCAATTACAGAAAATACTTCACAAGAAGAAAACTGAAGGGCAGACGAAGATCACTCAGTTACTCTTGCAATGAAGCACGGTCCATCAATTTTTCAAAGATAACAAGCTGACAAATTCTTCTCAATTTTTTTCTTCTCTGATCTAGTGGGAAAACCGTCTCGATTCGTCAGTTGATACTTTTTTCTGGTTCAATTCAGCCCCTTGCTTTCAATTCTAGAAAAAACTTCACAAGAAGAAACCTGAAGTGCAGACGAAGATCACTCAGCTACTCTTGCAATGAAGCACGATCCATCAATATACATTCTGCACTGGTAACTGGCTGACAAATTCTTCTCAATTCTTCTCTTCTCTTATCTTAGTGAGAAAACCGTCTGGATTCATCAGTTGATACTTTTTGCTGGTTCAATTTAGACCTTTGCTTTCAATTCTAGAAAAAACTTCACAAGAAGAAAACTGAAGGGTAGACGAAGATCACTCAGTTACTCTTGCAATGAAGCACGGTCCATCAATTTTTCAAAGATAACAAGCTGACAAATTCTTCTCAATTTTTCTCTTCTCTGATCTAGTGAGAAAACCGTCTCGATTCGTCAGTTGATACTTTTTTCTGGTTCGATTCAGCCTCTTGCTTCCAATTGCAGAAAAACTTCACAAGAAGAAAGCTGAAGTGCAGACGAAGATCACTCAGCTACTCTTGCAATGAAGCACGATCCATCAATATACATTCTGCACTGGTAACTGGCTGACAAATTCTTCTCAATTCTTCTCTTCTCTTATCTAGTGAGAAAACCGTCTCGATTCATCAGTTGATACTTTTTGCTGGTTCAATTTAGACCTTTGCTTTCAATTCTAGAAAAAACTTCACAAGAAGAAAACTGAAGGGCAGACGAAGATCACTCAGTTACTCTTGCAATGAAGCACGGTCCATCAATTTTTCAAAGATAACAAGCTGACAAATTCTTCTCAATTTTTCTCTTCTCTGATCTAGTGAGAAAACCGTCTCGATTCGTCAGTTGATACTTTTTTCTGGTTCGATTCAGCCTCTTGCTTCCAATTGCAGAAAAACTTCACAAGAAGAAAGCTGAAGTGCAGACGAAGATCACTCAGCTACTCTTGCAATGAAGCACGATCCATCAATATACATTCTGCACTGGTAACTGGCTGACAAATTCTTCTCAATTCTTCTCTTCTCTTATCTAGTGAGAAAACCGTCTCGATTCATCAGTTGATACTTTTTGCTGGTTCAATTTAGACCTTTGCTTTCAATTCTAGAAAAAACTTCACAAGAAGAAAACTGAAGGGCAGACGAAGATCACTCAGTTACTCTTGCAATGAAGCACGGTCCATCAATTTTTCAAAGATAACAAGCTGACAAATTCTTCTCAATTTTTCTCTTCTCTGATCTAGTGAGAAAACCGTCTCGATTCGTCAGTTGATACTTTTTTCTGGTTCGATTCAGCCTCTTGCTTCCAATTGCAGAAAAACTTCACAAGAAGAAAGCTGAAGTGCAGACGAAGACCACTCAGCTACTCTTGCAATGAAGCACGATCCATCAATATACATTCTGCACTGGTAACTGGCTGACAAATTCTTCTCAATTCTTCTCTTCTCTTATCTAGTGAGAAAACCGTCTCGATTCATCAGTTGATACTTTTTGCTGGTTCAATTTAGACCTTTGCTTTCAATTCTAGAAAAAACTTCACAAGAAGAAAACTGAAGGGCAGACGAAGATCACTCAGTTACTCTTGCAATGAAGCACGGTCCATCAATTTTTCAATAACAAGCTGACAAATTCTTCTCAATTTTTTTCTTCTCTGATCTAGTGGGAAAACCGTCTCGATTCGTCAGTTGATACTTTTTTCTGGTTCAATTCAGCCCCTTGCTTTCAATTCTAGAAAAAACTTCACAAGAAGAAACCTGAAGTGCAGACGAAGATCACTCAGCTACTCTTGCAATGAAGCACGATCCATCAATATACATTCTGCACTGGTAACTGGCTGACAAATTCTTCTCAATTCTTCTCTTCTCTTATCTAGTGAGAAAACCGTCTCGATTCATCAGTTGATACTTTTTGCTGGTTCAATTTAGACCTTTGCTTTCAATTCTAGAAAAAACTTCACAAGAAGAAAACTGAAGGGCAGACGAAGATCACTCAGTTACTCTTGCAATGAAGCACGGTCCATCAATTTTTCAATAACAAGCTGACAAATTCTTCTCAATTTTTTTCTTCTCTGATTTAGTGGGAAAACCGTCTCGATTCGTCAGTTGATACTTTTTTCTGGTTCAATTCAGCCCCTTGCTTTCAATTCTAGAAAAAACTTCACAAGAAGAAACCTGAAGTGCAGACGAAGATCACTCAGCTACTCTTGCAATGAAGCACGATCCATCAATATACATTCTGCACTGGTAACTGGCTGACAAATTCTTCTCAATTCTTCTCTTCTCTTATCTAGTGAGAAAACCGTCTCGATTCATCAGTTGATACTTTTTGCTGGTTCAATTTAGACCTTTGCTTTCAATTCTAGAAAAAACTTCACAAGAAGAAAACTGAAGGGCAGACGAAGATCACTCAGTTACTCTTGCAATGAAGCACGGTCCATCAATTTTTCAAAGATAACAAGCTGACAAATTCTTCTCAATTTTTTTCTTCTCTGATCTAGTGGGAAAACCGTCTCGATTCGTCAGTTGATACTTTTTTCTGGTTCAATTCAGCCCCTTACTTTCAATTCTAGAAAAAACTTCACAAGAAGAAACCTGAAGTGCAGACGAAGATCACTCAGCTACTCTTGCAATGAAGCACGATCCATCAATATACATTCTGCACTGGTAACAGGCTGACAAATTCTTCTCAATTCTTCTCTTCTCTTATCTAGTGAGAAAACCGTCTCGATTCGTCAGTTGATACTTTTTTCTGGATCAATGCAGTCTCGTGCTTTCAATTCCAGAAAAAAACTTCCCAAGAAGAAAACTGAAATCCAGAAGATCAATGAGTAACTCTTGCAATGAGGCATGATCCAACAATATTTGCGAGGTGTTTATATTACTTCTCGGGTCTTCTTCTCAAGAAATGGATTACAGGCTAACAAATTCTTGACAATCCTTCTCTCTCCTCTAATCTATTAAAAATACTGTATGCATTCTTCTTTTTATTCAATTCTGCTCGTTTCTTATCTTTTCAATCAACATTCTGCAAGCTGAGTAATTTGAAGTGCAGAAGATCGCGCAGTCACTCTTGTAATGAAGCATGATATTCCTAAAAATAAACTGGTAACAGAGCAGGTCACCATAATCTTCTAAATTCTTGCCTTAAAACATTATCTGATCCAAGATCGTTATAAATATCATCAGCTACGTTCAACCGTGTTGCGATCAAATACATATTTTCCTGAAATGCCAGATTTCCTTCTTCCTGGAACGCAGAAGATAAGGATATAGGATACAGATCGAGAGAACTACCATTTCGATGAATTATTGAAGAAACGCTCTGGATTATAAATTTCTGGATTGATCATCAAGATAAAACAACTCTCAGACATAATCCTTTTTGTTTAATAACTCTGTTTCCTCTACATTTAACCCCTCTCCAAATGTCTTCAGAATATAATGGCCGCATAGTTCATAGTTTGTTAGACTCTGTTTTCATTTTCCTATGACGAGACTTAGCAAATTGACCTTAAAACCCATAAAGCGAACCACGCCGAACCCATATTAGATCTTTGTCGTCATTGCCAGGCTCCATATTATGAAGCTAGCCCGGAGTAATTGCATCGGTTTCCAGCACAATGCTGAGGTTTGTCTTGCATTATTGCAGTGCGTTCATTGCTTACAATCAACAGAAGTTCAATGCCACTGAATCGGACTCCTGAGAAGTTTGAATAAGCTGGGCTTGTTCGATATAGATCGATTGTGCAATGCTGCAAGCTGCAATGCAATGAGAAGGATCTTATTAAGATTACTTTTCTCGAGTCCATAATACTGTCAACTCCAGTTCTAATACGACTTAAATCGTTCAGAGATGTATAAATATTCAATTTCCCTTTGTTTTAAACCTGATAACGATCAATCGATTCGATTATAATCAACTGCAAGCAGAAGAGGGAGAAACGTGGTTGCATCAATTCAACAGGAGATGCTATTTGACCTTAGGATCATTTTGTATTGGTATAATGTAATCTTGTCCTTACCAAGCGATGCACATGACGTTTAATAAGTCATTCACATCCTGTATAATTCAAATTACCTTCACGGATGTCTGGCTCCGGGTAAGTGAAGAGTTAAGGAAGCGAAAGTGTCGCCGGAGCTAGAGGCAGAACTATTTGTTATGCAGATAGGGTTCGAAATTAATTTTTTTTCCTCGTAAACTTACCGAGAATATGATTGAAGAAACGTCATTGCCATTCATTTCATTGTATTAATAATAAGAATATCTTTTGATATCCGTAGTTGAATTGACTTTATTCGAGCCTCGAGCACACCAGAAATACTTCACATGAAATATTGGAAAATTCTTGAATAACTTGCAAGGAAGCATATATAAGAACTGAAAAACGTTCCCATGGAGAACCATTAAGAAGACTCTGTGAGCTCCGATTCCGTGTCAGATAAATTATTTATAAACAAAAAGTAAACCTGTTATTACGACGGTGGGAACAATGAGAGAGAACAATTGTGCTAAATTTGGGCTTGCTTGAATTTTTTAAGGAAGAAAAAATAGGACAACAAGAAGAACTGACGGATAAAAGTTGTCATTGCTTTAAATGGGTGGCTTTAGCAGACCAGAAATGTCTCTCATCCAATCACGTCGAAGGGAAAACAACAGTTGGGCAACTTTGTTCCACGAAAGGTCATGCATTTCATTGATTGATAAGAAGACCTGTTACAAGTGTGTGGCAATAATGAGAAGATCCTTCGTTCTGGAGAAGATTCTTAGCCTGCCTGCGTTTTTTGATGAAGAAAACAGAGCGACAAGAAGAAGAACTGGTGGATGAAAGTGCTCATTGCTTTAAATGGGCGGCTTTAGAAGACCAGAAATGTTTCTCAACCAATCATGTCGAAGGGAAAACTACAGTTTGGCAATTTTGTTCCACGAAAGCTCGTTTCATTGATTGATTAGAAGACCTGTTACAAGTGTGGCAATAATGAGAAGATTCTTCGTTCTGAAGAAGATTCTGGACCTGATTGATTTCTTTTTTGGATACGGTTGTTCATTTCTAGCTCTTTCCTTTTTGAATAGTGTGGAGTTGAAAGACAGCCAAAAAGTCATCAAACTTCTAAAAATAAAACAGAAATAACGAGAAGAAGATTTTACGCCAATTAGTGACCCAGCTCCAGAAATGTTTGTCCAAAAACAGCCCCTTTACGAAAAGGAACATTTCTTCTTGGAATGCTTCAAGGTGGAAAATGAATTTCTTCCCAAAATACTTCAATTTTGCTGAAGAGCCCTCTAATTTTGAGAAATAGCTACTGGGATGAACAAGATACTTGGTCAAGTTTTGACCACATTCGTTTAAAAACAACTACCTTGCCAAACGGGGACGTTCTTCTTGTCATGCTTCAGTTTGAATGATCTTCAAATTGGATAAACGTCCATTGAGATCAACAGGATGCTTAATCAGCTTTACAAGATCTCTTCAGCTAAAAGCTGGCTTCTCCAAAAGAAGAATTTCTTCCTTCTGTTCGTCTAAAAAAATCGCTTCACGGAAAGGTGAATTTTCCCCTTGTCATGTTTCAGTTTGAATGGGATTAGAAAAACGTCCACTGAGCTGAAGATGATGTCCAAACAACTTTTTAAGATCTGTTCGTCCATAAGACAGCTTCACCTATGAAGAATTTCTTCCTGACGTTCTTCTAAAAGATCGCTTCACCTAAAGACAAAATTTCTTCCTGCTGTTCGTCTAAAAAATTTCGTCACCAAAAGATGAACTTCTTCCTGCTGTTCGTGTTCTTCTAAAAAGTCGCTTCTCAGAAGGGTGAATCTTCCCCTCCCATGTTTCAGTTTGATTGGGATTAGAAAAATTGCCCCTGAGCTGAAGATGATGTCCAAACAACTTTTTAAGATCTGTTCGTCGATAAGACAGCTTCACCTATGAAGATAAATTTCTTTATGACGTTCTTCAAAAAGATCGCTTCATCAAAAGGTGCTTCAGGTTGAATGAGATTGGAGAAAATATCCCCTGAAAAGAATAAGATGCTTATATAACTTTTTATGATAGGTTCGTCCATAAAATCGCTTCACCTTAGGAGAAATTTCTTCCTGCTGTTAATCTAAAAAATTCTTCACCAAGAAATGAAGTTCTTCCTGCTGTTCCTCTAAAAAATCGCGTCATCAAAAGATGAACTACTTCCTGCTGTTCGGCTAAAACATCGCTCCATCAAAAGACAAATTTCTTCCTGCTGTTCGTCTAAAACATTCGTCACAAAGAAGTTCTTCCTGCTGTTCGTCTAAAAAATCGCGTCATCAAAAGATGAACTTCTTCCTGCTGTTCGTCTAACAAATCGCTCCATCGAAAGACAAATTTCTTCCTGCTATTCGTCTAAAAAACAGCTCCACCAAAAGACAAATTTCTTCCTGCTGTTCGTCTAAAAAATTCGTCACAAAGAAGTTCTTCCTGCTGTTCCTCTAAAAAATCGCGTCATCAAAAGATGAACTTCTTCCTGCTGTTCGTCTAATAAATCGCTCCATCAAAAGACAAACCTGCTATTCGTCTAAAAAACTGCTCCACCAAAAGACAAATTTCTTCCTGCTGTTCGTCTAAAAAATTCGTCACAAAGAAGTTCTTCCTGCTGTTCGTCTAAAAAATCGCGTCATCAAAAGATGAACTTCTTCCTGCTGTTCGTCTAACAAATCGCTCCATCGAAAGACAAATTTCTTCCTGCTATTCGTCTAAAAAACAGCTCCACCAAAAGACAAATTTCTTCCTGCTGTTCGTCTAAAAAATTCGTCACAAAGAAGTTCTTCCTGCTGTTCCTCTAAAAAATCGCGTCATCAAAAGATGAACTTCTTCCTGCTGTTCGTCTAATAAATCGCTCCATCAAAAGACAAACCTGCTATTCGTCTAAAAAACTGCTCCACCAAAAGACAAATTTCTTCCTGCTGTTCGTCTAAAAAATTCGTCACAAAGAAGTTCTTCCTGCTGTTCGTCTAACAAATCGCTCCATCGAAAGACAAATTTCTTCCTGCTATTCGTCTAAAAAACAGCTCCACCAAAAGACAAATTTCTTCCTGCTGTTCGTCTAAAAAATTCGTCACAAAGAAGTTCTTCCTGCTGTTCCTCTAAAAAATCGCGTCATCAAAAGATGAACTTCTTCCTGCTGTTCGTCTAATAAATCGCTCCATCAAAAGACAAATTTCTTCCTGCTATTCGTCTAAAAAACAGCTCCACCAAAAGACAAATTTCTTCCTGCTGTTCGTCTAAAAAATTCGTCACAAAGAAGTTCTTCCTGCTGTTCCTCTAAAAAATCGCGTCATCAAAAGACAAAATTCTTCCTGCTATTCGTCTAAAAAACTGCTCCACCAAAAGACAAATTTCTTCCTGCTGTTCGTCTAAAAAATTCGTCACAAAAAAGTTCTTCCTGCTGTTCCTCTAAAAATTCGCGTCATCAAAAGATGAACTTCTTCCTGCTGTTCGTCTAATAAATCGCTCCATCAAAAGACAAAATTCTTCCTGCTATTCGTCTAAAAAACTGCTCCACCAAAAGACAAATTTCTTCCTGCTGTTCGTCTAAAAAATTCGTCACAAAGAAGTTCTTCCTGCTGTTCCTCTAAAAAATCGCGTCATCAAAAGATGAACTTCTTCCTGCTGTTCGTCTAATAAATCGCTCCATCAAAAGACAAATTTCTTCCTGCTATTCGTCTAAAAAACAGCTCCACCAAAAGACAAATTTCTTCCTGCTGTTCGTCTAAAAAATTCGTCACAAAGAAGTTCTTCCTGCTGTTCCTCTAAAAAATCGCGTCATCAAAAGACAAAATTCTTCCTGCTATTCGTCTAAAAAACTGCTCCACCAAAAGACAAATTTCTTCCTGCTGTTCGTCTAAAAAATTCGTCACAAAAAAGTTCTTCCTGCTGTTCCTCTAAAAAATCGCGTCATCAAAAGATGAACTTCTTCCTGCTGTTCGTCTAATAAATCGCTCCATCAAAAGACAAAATTCTTCCTGCTATTCGTCTAAAAAACAGCTCCACCAAAAGACAAATTTTTTCTGCTGTTCGTCTAAAAAATTCGTCACAAAAAAGTTCTTCCTGCTGTTCCTCTAAAAAATCGCGTCATCAAAAGATGAACTACTTCCTGCTGTTCGGCTAAAAAATCGCTCCATCAAAAGACAAATTTCTTCCTGCTGTTCATCTAAAAAATTCTTCACCAAGAAATGAAGTTCTTCCTGCTGTTCCTCTAAAAAATCGCGTCATCAAAAGATGAACTACTTCCTGCTGTTCGTCTAACAAATCGCTCCATCAAAAGACAAATTTATTCCTGCTATTCGTCTAAAAAACAGCTCCACCAAAAGACAAATTTCTTCCTGCTGTTCGTCTAAAAAATTCGTCACAAAGAAGTTTTTCCTGCTGTTCCTCTAAAAAATCGCGTCATCAAAAGATGAACTTCTTCCTGCTGTTTGTCTAACAAATCGCTCCATCAAAAGACAAAATTCTTCCTGCTATTCGTCTAAAAAACAGCTCCACCAAAAGACAAATTTTTTCTGCTGTTCGTCTAAAAAATTCGTCACAAAAAAGTTCTTCCTGCTGTTCCTCTAAAAAATCGCGTCATCAAAAGATGAACTACTTCCTGCTGTTCGGCTAAAAAATCGCTCCATCAAAAGACAAATTTCTTCCTGCTGTTCATCTAAAAAATTCTTCACCAAGAAATGAAGTTCTTCCTGCTGTTCCTCTAAAAAATCGCGTCATCAAAAGATGAACTACTTCCTGCTGTTCGTCTAACAAATCGCTCCATCAAAAGACAAATTTATTCCTGCTATTCGTCTAAAAAACAGCTCCACCAAAAGACAAATTTCTTCCTGCTGTTCGTCTAAAAAATTCGTCACAAAGAAGTTCTTCCTGCTGTTCCTCTAAAAAATCGCGTCATCAAAAGATGAACTTCTTCCTGCTGTTCGTCTAATAAATCGCTCCATCAAAAGACAAATTTCTTCCTGCTATTCGTCTAAAAAACAGCTCCACCAAAAGACAAATTTCTTCCTGCTGTTCGTATAAAAAATTCGTCACAAAGAAGTTCTTCCTGCTGTTCCTCTAAAAAATCGCGTCATCAAAAGACAAAATTCTTCCTGCTATTCGTCTAAAAAACTGCTCCACCAAAAGACAAATTTCTTCCTGCTGTTCGTCTAAAAAATTCGTCACAAAAAAGTTCTTCCTGCTGTTCCTCTAAAAAATCGCGTCATCAAAAGATGAACTTCTTCCTGCTGTTCGTCTAATAAATCGCTCCATCAAAAGACAAAATTCTTCCTGCTATTCGTCTAAAAAACTGCTCCACCAAAAGACAAATTTCTTCCTGCTGTTCGTCTAAAAAATTCGTCACAAAGAAGTTCTTCCTGCTGTTCCTCTAAAAAATCGTGTCATCAAAAGATGAACTTCTTCCTGCTGTTCGTCTAATAAATCGCTCCATCAAAAGACAAATTTCTTCCTGCTATTCGTCTAAAAAACAGCTCCACCAAAAGACAAATTTCTTCCTGCTGTTCGTCTAAAAAATTCGTCACAAAGAAGTTCTTCCTGCTGTTCCTCTAAAAAATCGCGTCATCAAAAGACAAAATTCTTCCTGCTATTCGTCTAAAAAACTGCTCCACCAAAAGACAAATTTCTTCCTGCTGTTCGTCTAAAAAATTCGTCACAAAAAAGTTCTTCCTGCTGTTCCTCTAAAAAATCGCGTCATCAAAAGATGAACTTCTTCCTGCTGTTCATCTAATAAATCGCTCCATCAAAAGACAAAATTCTTCCTGCTATTCGTCTAAAAAACTGCTCCACCAAAAGACAAATTTCTTCCTGCTGTTCGTCTAAAAAATTCGTCACAAAGAAGTTCTTCCTGCTGTTCCTCTAAAAAATCGCGTCATCAAAAGACAAAATTCTTCCTGCTATTCGTCTAAAAAACAGCTCCACCAAAAGACAAATTTCTTCCTGCTGTTCGTCTAAAAAATTCGTCACAAAAAAGTTCTTCCTGCTGTTCCTCTAAAAAATCGCGTCATCAAAAGACAAAATTCTTCCTGCTATTCGTCTAAAAAACTGCTCCATCAAAAGACAAAATTCTTCCTGCTATTCGTCTAAAAAACTGCTCCACCAAAAGACAAATTTCTTCCTGCTGTTCGTCTAAAAAATTCGTCACAAAGAAGTTCTTCCTGCTGTTCCTCTAAAAAATCGTGTCATCAAAAGATGAACTTCTTCCTGCTGTTCGTCTAATAAATCGCTCCATCAAAAGACAAATTTCTTCCTGCTATTCGTCTAAAAAACAGCTCCACCAAAAGACAAATTTCTTCCTGCTGTTCGTCTAAAAAATTCGTCACAAAGAAGTTCTTCCTGCTGTTCCTCTAAAAAATCGCGTCATCAAAAGACAAAATTCTTCCTGCTATTCGTCTAAAAAACTGCTCCACCAAAAGACAAATTTCTTCCTGCTGTTCGTCTAAAAAATTCGTCACAAAAAAGTTCTTCCTGCTGTTCCTCTAAAAAATCGCGTCATCAAAAGACAAAATTCTTCCTGCTATTCGTCTAAAAAACTGCTCCATCAAAAGACAAAATTCTTCCTGCTATTCGTCTAAAAAACTGCTCCACCAAAAGACAAATTTCTTCCTGCTGTTCGTCTAAAAAATTCGTCACAAAGAAGTTCTTCCTGCTGTTCCTCTAAAAAATCGTGTCATCAAAAGATGAACTTCTTCCTGCTGTTCGTCTAATAAATCGCTCCATCAAAAGACAAATTTCTTCCTGCTATTCGTCTAAAAAACAGCTCCACCAAAAGACAAATTTTTTCTGCTGTTCGTCTAAAAAATTCGTCACAAAAAAGTTCTTCCTGCTGTTCCTCTAAAAAATCGTGTCATCAAAAGATGAACTTCTTCCTGCTGTTCGTCTAATAAATCGCTCCATCAAAAGACAAATTTCTTCCTGCTATTCGTCTAAAAAACAGCTCCACCAAAAGACAAATTTTTTCTGCTGTTCGTCTAAAAAATTCGTCACAAAAAAGTTCTTCCTGCTGTTCCTCTAAAAAATCGCGTCATCAAAAGATGAACTACTTCCTGCTGTTCGGCTAAAAAATCGCTCCATCAAAAGACAAATTTCTTCCTGCAGTTCGTCTAAAAAATTCGTCACAAAGAAGTTTTTCCTGCTGTTCGTCTAAAAAATCGCGTCATCAAAAGATGAACTTCTTCCTGCTGTTCGTCTAACAAATCGCTCCATCGAAAGACAAATTTCTTCCTGCTATTCGTCTAAAAAACAGCTCCACCAAAAGACAAATTTCTTCCTGCTGTTCGTCTAAATAATTCGTCACAAAGAAGTTCTTCCTGCTGTTCCTCTAAAAAATCGCGTCATCAAAAGATGAACTACTTCCTGCTGTTCGTCTAACAAATCGCTCCATCAAAAGACAAATTTATTCCTGCTATTCGTCTAAAAAACAGCTCCACCAAAAGACAAATTTCTTCCTGCTGTTCGTCTAAATAATTCGTCACAAAGAAGTTCTTCCTGCTGTTCCTCTAAAAAATCGCGTCATCAAAAGATGAACTTCTTCCTGCTGTTTGTCTAACAAATCGCTCCATCAAAAGACAAATTTCTTCCTGCTATTCGTCTAAAAAACAGCTCCACCAAAAGACAAATTTCTTCCTGCTGTTCGTCTAAAAAATTCGTCACAAAGAAGTTCTTCCTGCTGTTCCTCTAAAAAATCGCGTCATCAAAAGATGAACTTCTTCCTGCTGTTCGTCTAACAAATCGCTCCATCAAAAGACAAATTTCTTCCTGCTATTCGTCTAAAAAACAGCTCCACCAAAAGACAAATTTCTTCCTGCTGTTCGTCTAAAAAATTCGTCACAAAGAAGTTTTTCCTGCTGTTCCTCTAAAAAATCGCGTCATCAAAAGATGAACTTCTTCCTGCTGTTTGTCTAACAAATCGCTCCATCAAAAGACAAATTTCTTCCTGCTATTCGTCTAAAAAACAGCTCCACCAAAAGACAAATTTCTTCCTGCTGTTCGTCTAAAAAATTCGTCACAAAGAAGTTCTTCCTGCTGTTCCTCTAAAAAATCGCGTCATCAAAAGACAAAATTCTTCCTGCTATTCGTCTAAAAAACTGCTCCACCAAAAGACAAATTTCTTCCTGCTGTTCGTCTAAAAAATTCGTCACAAAAAAGTTCTTCCTGCTGTTCCTCTAAAAAATCGCGTCATCAAAAGATGAACTTCTTCCTGCTGTTTGTCTAATAAATCGCTCCATCAAAAGACAAAATTCTTCCTGCTATTCGTCTAAAAAACTGCTCCACCAAAAGACAAATTTCTTCCTGCTGTTCGTCTAAAAAATTCGTCACAAAGAAGTTCTTCCTGCTGTTCCTCTAAAAAATCGCGTCATCAAAAGACAAAATTCTTCCTGCTATTCGTCTAAAAAACTGCTCCACCAAAAGACAAATTTCTTCCTGCTGTTCGTCTAAAAAATTCGTCACAAAGAAGTTCTTCCTGCTGTTCCTCTAAAAAATCGCGTCATCAAAAGATGAACTTCTTCCTGCTGTTCGTCTAATAAATCGCTCCATCAAAAGACAAATTTCTTCCTGCTATTCGTCTAAAAAACAGCTCCACCAAAAGACAAATTTCTTCCTGCTGTTCGTCTAAAAAATTCGTCACAAAGAAGTTCTTCCTGCTGTTCCTCTAAAAAATCGCGTCATCAAAAGACAAAATTCTTCCTGCTATTCGTCTAAAAAACTGCTCCACCAAAAGACAAATTTCTTCCTGCTGTTCGTCTAAAAAATTCGTCACAAAGAAGTTCTTCCTGCTGTTCCTCTAAAAAATCGCGTCATCAAAAGATGAACTTCTTCCTGCTGTTCGTCTAATAAATCGCTCCATCAAAAGACAAATTTCTTCCTGCTATTCGTCTAAAAAACAGCTCCACCAAAAGACAAATTTCTTCCTGCTGTTCGTCTAAAAAATTCGTCACAAAGAAGTTCTTCCTGCTGTTCCTCTAAAAAATCGCGTCATCAAAAGACAAAATTCTTCCTGCTATTCGTCTAAAAAACTGCTCCACCAAAAGACAAATTTCTTCCTGCTGTTCGTCTAAAAAATTCGTCACAAAAAAGTTCTTCCTGCTGTTCCTCTAAAAAATCGCGTCATCAAAAGATGAACTTCTTCCTGCTGTTCGTCTAATAAATCGCTCCATCAAAAGACAAAATTCTTCCTGCTATTCGTCTAAAAAACTGCTCCACCAAAAGACAAATTTCTTCCTGCTGTTCGTCTAAAAAATTCGTCACAAAGAAGTTCTTCCTGCTGTTCCTCTAAAAAATCGTGTCATCAAAAGATGAACTTCTTCCTGCTGTTCGTCTAATAAATCGCTCCATCAAAAGACAAATTTCTTCCTGCTATTCGTCTAAAAAACAGCTCCACCAAAAGACAAATTTCTTCCTGCTGTTCGTCTAAAAAATTCGTCACAAAGAAGTTCTTCCTGCTGTTCCTCTAAAAAATCGCGTCATCAAAAGACAAAATTCTTCCTGCTATTCGTCTAAAAAACTGCTCCACCAAAAGACAAATTTCTTCCTGCTGTTCGTCTAAAAAATTCGTCACAAAGAAGTTCTTCCTGCTGTTCCTCTAAAAAATCGCGTCATCAAAAGATGAACTTCTTCCTGTTGTTCGTCTAATAAATCGCTCCATCAAAAGACAAATTTCTTCCTGCTATTCGTCTAAAAAACAGCTCCACCAAAAGACAAATTTCTTCCTGCTGTTCGTCTAAAAAATTCGTCACAAAGAAGTTCTTCCTGCTGTTCCTCTAAAAAATCGCGTCATCAAAAGACAAAATTCTTCCTGCTATTCGTCTAAAAAACTGCTCCACCAAAAGACAAATTTCTTCCTGCTGTTCGTCTAAAAAATTCGTCACAAAGAAGTTCTTCCTGCTGTTCCTCTAAAAAATCGCGTCATCAAAAGATGAACTTCTTCCTGCTGTTCGTCTAATAAATCGCTCCATCAAAAGACAAATTTCTTCCTGCTATTCGTCTAAAAAACAGCTCCACCAAAAGACAAATTTCTTCCTGCTGTTCGTCTAAAAAATTCGTCACAAAGAAGTTCTTCCTGCTGTTCCTCTAAAAAATCGCGTCATCAAAAGACAAAATTCTTCCTGCTATTCGTCTAAAAAACTGCTCCACCAAAAGACAAATTTCTTCCTGCTGTTCGTCTAAAAAATTCGTCACAAAAAAGTTCTTCCTGCTGTTCCTCTAAAAAATCGCGTCATCAAAAGATGAACTTCTTCCTGCTGTTCGTCTAATAAATCGCTCCATCAAAAGACAAAATTCTTCCTGCTATTCGTCTAAAAAACAGCTCCACCAAAAGACAAATTTCTTCCTGCTGTTCGTCTAAAAAATTCGTCACAAAGAAGTTCTTCCTGCTGTTCCTCTAAAAAATCGTGTCATCAAAAGATGAACTTCTTCCTGCTGTTCGTCTAATAAATCGCTCCATCAAAAGACAAATTTCTTCCTGCTATTCGTCTAAAAAACAGCTCCACCAAAAGACAAATTTCTTCCTGCTGTTCGTCTAAAAAATTCGTCACAAAGAAGTTCTTCCTGCTGTTCCTCTAAAAAATCGCGTCATCAAAAGACAAAATTCTTCCTGCTATTCGTCTAAAAAACTGCTCCACCAAAAGACAAATTTCTTCCTGCTGTTCGTCTAAAAAATTCGTCACAAAAAAGTTCTTCCTGCTGTTCCTCTAAAAAATCGCGTCATCAAAAGATGAACTTCTTCCTGCTGTTCGTCTAATAAATCGCTCCATCAAAAGACAAAATTCTTCCTGCTATTCGTCTAAAAAACTGCTCCACCAAAAGACAAATTTCTTCCTGCTGTTCGTCTAAAAAATTCGTCACAAAGAAGTTCTTCCTGCTGTTCCTCTAAAAAATCGCGTCATCAAAAGATGAACTTCTTCCTGCTGTTCGTCTAATAAATCGCTCCATCAAAAGACAAATTTCTTCCTGCTATTCGTCTAAAAAACAGCTCCACCAAAAGACAAATTTCTTCCTGCTGTTCGTCTAAAAAATTCGTCACAAAGAAGTTCTTCCTGCTGTTCCTCTAAAAAATCGCGTCATCAAAAGACAAAATTCTTCCTGCTATTCGTCTAAAAAACTGCTCCACCAAAAGACAAATTTCTTCCTGCTGTTCGTCTAAAAAATTCGTCACAAAAAAGTTCTTCCTGCTGTTCCTCTAAAAAATCGCGTCATCAAAAGATGAACTTCTTCCTGCTGTTCGTCTAATAAATCGCTCCATCAAAAGACAAAATTCTTCCTGCTATTCGTCTAAAAAACTGCTCCACCAAAAGACAAATTTCTTCCTGCTGTTCGTCTAAAAAATTCGTCACAAAGAAGTTCTTCCTGCTGTTCCTCTAAAAAATCGTGTCATCAAAAGATGAACTTCTTCCTGCTGTTCGTCTAATAAATCGCTCCATCAAAAGACAAAATTCTTCCTGCTATTCGTCTAAAAAACTGCTCCACCAAAAGACAAATTTCTTCCTGCTGTTCGTCTAAAAAATTCGTCACAAAGAAGTTCTTCCTGCTGTTCCTCTAAAAAATCGCGTCATCAAAAGATGAACTTCTTCCTGCTGTTCGTCTAATAAATCGCTCCATCAAAAGACAAATTTCTTCCTGCTATTCGTCTAAAAAACAGCTCCACCAAAAGACAAATTTCTTCCTGCTGTTCGTCTAAAAAATTCGTCACAAAAAAGTTCTTCCTGCTGTTCCTCTAAAAAATCGCGTCATCAAAAGACAAAATTCTTCCTGCTATTCGTCTAAAAAACTGCTCCACCAAAAGACAAATTTCTTCCTGCTGTTCGTCTAAAAAATTCGTCACAAAGAAGTTCTTCCTGCTGTTCCTCTAAAAAATCGCGTCATCAAAAGATGAACTTCTTCCTGCTGTTCGTCTAATAAATCGCTCCATCAAAAGACAAATTTCTTCCTGCTATTCGTCTAAAAAACAGCTCCACCAAAAGACAAATTTCTTCCTGCTGTTCGTATAAAAAATTCGTCACAAAGAAGTTCTTCCTGCTGTTCCTCTAAAAAATCGCGTCATCAAAAGACAAAATTCTTCCTGCTATTCGTCTAAAAAACTGCTCCACCAAAAGACAAATTTCTTCCTGCTGTTCGTCTAAAAAATTCGTCACAAAAAAGTTCTTCCTGCTGTTCCTCTAAAAAATCGCGTCATCAAAAGATGAACTTCTTCCTGCTGTTCGTCTAATAAATCGCTCCATCAAAAGACAAAATTCTTCCTGCTATTCGTCTAAAAAACTGCTCCACCAAAAGACAAATTTCTTCCTGCTGTTCGTCTAAAAAATTCGTCACAAAGAAGTTCTTCCTGCTGTTCCTCTAAAAAATCGTGTCATCAAAAGATGAACTTCTTCCTGCTGTTCGTCTAATAAATCGCTCCATCAAAAGACAAATTTCTTCCTGCTATTCGTCTAAAAAACAGCTCCACCAAAAGACAAATTTCTTCCTGCTGTTCGTCTAAAAAATTCGTCACAAAGAAGTTCTTCCTGCTGTTCCTCTAAAAAATCGCGTCATCAAAAGACAAAATTCTTCCTGCTATTCGTCTAAAAAACTGCTCCACCAAAAGACAAATTTCTTCCTGCTGTTCGTCTAAAAAATTCGTCACAAAAAAGTTCTTCCTGCTGTTCCTCTAAAAAATCGCGTCATCAAAAGATGAACTTCTTCCTGCTGTTCGTCTAATAAATCGCTCCATCAAAAGACAAAATTCTTCCTGCTATTCGTCTAAAAAACTGCTCCACCAAAAGACAAATTTCTTCCTGCTGTTCGTCTAAAAAATTCGTCACAAAGAAGTTCTTCCTGCTGTTCCTCTAAAAAATCGTGTCATCAAAAGATGAACTTCTTCCTGCTGTTCGTCTAATAAATCGCTCCATCAAAAGACAAATTTCTTCCTGCTATTCGTCTAAAAAACAGCTCCACCAAAAGACAAATTTTTTCTGCTGTTCGTCTAAAAAATTCGTCACAAAAAAGTTCTTCCTGCTGTTCCTCTAAAAAATCGTGTCATCAAAAGATGAACTTCTTCCTGCTGTTCGTCTAATAAATCGCTCCATCAAAAGACAAATTTCTTCCTGCTATTCGTCTAAAAAACAGCTCCACCAAAAGACAAATTTTTTCTGCTGTTCGTCTAAAAAATTCGTCACAAAAAAGTTCTTCCTGCTGTTCCTCTAAAAAATCGCGTCATCAAAAGATGAACTACTTCCTGCTGTTCGGCTAAAAAATCGCTCCATCAAAAGACAAATTTCTTCCTGCAGTTCGTCTAAAAAATTCGTCACAAAGAAGTTTTTCCTGCTGTTCGTCTAAAAAATCGCGTCATCAAAAGATGAACTTCTTCCTGCTGTTCGTCTAACAAATCGCTCCATCGAAAGACAAATTTCTTCCTGCTATTCGTCTAAAAAACAGCTCCACCAAAAGACAAATTTCTTCCTGCTGTTCGTCTAAATAATTCGTCACAAAGAAGTTCTTCCTGCTGTTCCTCTAAAAAATCGCGTCATCAAAAGATGAACTACTTCCTGCTGTTCGTCTAACAAATCGCTCCATCAAAAGACAAATTTATTCCTGCTATTCGTCTAAAAAACAGCTCCACCAAAAGACAAATTTCTTCCTGCTGTTCGTCTAAATAATTCGTCACAAAGAAGTTCTTCCTGCTGTTCCTCTAAAAAATCGCGTCATCAAAAGATGAACTTCTTCCTGCTGTTTGTCTAACAAATCGCTCCATCAAAAGACAAATTTCTTCCTGCTATTCGTCTAAAAAACAGCTCCACCAAAAGACAAATTTCTTCCTGCTGTTCGTCTAAAAAATTCGTCACAAAGAAGTTCTTCCTGCTGTTCCTCTAAAAAATCGCGTCATCAAAAGATGAACTTCTTCCTGCTGTTCGTCTAACAAATCGCTCCATCAAAAGACAAATTTCTTCCTGCTATTCGTCTAAAAAACAGCTCCACCAAAAGACAAATTTCTTCCTGCTGTTCGTCTAAAAAATTCGTCACAAAGAAGTTTTTCCTGCTGTTCCTCTAAAAAATCGCGTCATCAAAAGATGAACTTCTTCCTGCTGTTTGTCTAACAAATCGCTCCATCAAAAGACAAATTTCTTCCTGCTATTCGTCTAAAAAACAGCTCCACCAAAAGACAAATTTCTTCCTGCTGTTCGTCTAAAAAATTCGTCACAAAGAAGTTCTTCCTGCTGTTCCTCTAAAAAATCGCGTCATCAAAAGACAAAATTCTTCCTGCTATTCGTCTAAAAAACTGCTCCACCAAAAGACAAATTTCTTCCTGCTGTTCGTCTAAAAAATTCGTCACAAAAAAGTTCTTCCTGCTGTTCCTCTAAAAAATCGCGTCATCAAAAGATGAACTTCTTCCTGCTGTTCATCTAATAAATCGCTCCATCAAAAGACAAAATTCTTCCTGCTATTCGTCTAAAAAACTGCTCCACCAAAAGACAAATTTCTTCCTGCTGTTCGTCTAAAAAATTCGTCACAAAGAAGTTCTTCCTGCTGTTCCTCTAAAAAATCGCGTCATCAAAAGATGAACTTCTTCCTGCTGTTCGTCTAATAAATCGCTCCATCAAAAGACAAATTTCTTCCTGCTATTCGTCTAAAAAACAGCTCCACCAAAAGACAAATTTCTTCCTGCTGTTCGTCTAAAAAATTCGTCACAAAGAAGTTCTTCCTGCTGTTCCTCTAGAAAATCGCGTCATCAAAAGACAAAATTCTTCCTGCTATTCGTCTAAAAAACTGCTCCATCAAAAGACAAATTTCTTCCTGCTGTTCGTCTAAAAAATTCGTCACAAAGAAGTTCTTCCTGCTGTTCCTCTAAAAAATCGCGTCATCAAAAGATGAACTTCTTCCTGCTGTTCGTCTAATAAATCGCTCCATCAAAAGACAAAATTCTTCCTGCTATTCGTCTAAAAAACAGCTCCACCAAAAGACAAATTTCTTCCTGCTGTTCGTCTAAAAAATTCGTCACAAAGAAGTTCTTCCTGCTGTTCCTCTAAAAAATCGCGTCATCAAAAGACAAAATTCTTCCTGCTATTCGTCTAAAAAACTGCTCCACCAAAAGACAAATTTCTTCCTGCTGTTCGTCTAAAAAATTCGTCACAAAAAAGTTCTTCCTGCTGTTCCTCTAAAAAATCGCGTCATCAAAAGATGAACTTCTTCCTGCTGTTCGTCTAATAAATCGCTCCATCAAAAGACAAAATTCTTCCTGCTATTCGTCTAAAAAACTGCTCCACCAAAAGACAAATTTCTTCCTGCTGTTCGTCTAAAAAATTCGTCACAAAGAAGTTCTTCCTGCTGTTCCTCTAAAAAATCGTGTCATCAAAAGATGAACTTCTTCCTGCTGTTCGTCTAATAAATCGCTCCATCAAAAGACAAATTTCTTCCTGCTATTCGTCTAAAAAACAGCTCCACCAAAAGACAAATTTTTTCTGCTGTTCGTCTAAAAAATTCGTCACAAAAAAGTTCTTCCTGCTGTTCCTCTAAAAAATCGCGTCATCAAAAGATGAACTACTTCCTGCTGTTCGGCTAAAAAATCGCTCCATCAAAAGACAAATTTCTTCCTGCTGTTCATCTAAAAAATTCTTCACCAAGAAATGAAGTTCTTCCTGCTGTTCCTCTAAAAAATCGCGTCATCAAAAGATGAACTACTTCCTGCTGTTCGTCTAACAAATCGCTCCATCAAAAGACAAATTTATTCCTGCTATTCGTCTAAAAAACAGCTCCACCAAAAGACAAATTTCTTCCTGCTGTTCGTCTACAAAATTCGTCACAAAGAAGTTCTTCCTGCTGTTCCTTTAAAAAAATCGCTCCACCAAAAGGCAAATTTCTTCCTGCTGTTCGTCTAAAAAATTCGTCACAAAGAAGTTCTTCCTGCTGTTCCTCTAAAAAAATCGCTCCATCAAAAGGCATTCCTGCTGTTCGTCTAAAAAATTCGTCACAAAGAAGTTCTTCCTGCTGTTCCTCTAAAAAATCGCGTCATCAAAAGACAAAATTCTTCCTACTATTGTCTAAAAAACTGCTCAACCAAAAGACAAATTTCTTCCTGCTGTTCGTCTAAAAAATTCGTCACAAAAAAGTTCTTCCTGCTGTTCCTCTAAAAAATCGCGTCATCAAAAGATGAACTTCTTCCTGCTATTCGTCTAAAAAATCGCTCCACCAAAAGACGCATTTCTTTTTGTTGTTCGTCTACAAAATCCTTCACCAAAAGATGAATTCCTTGTTGCCGTTCGTCCATAAAATCGCTTCACCAAACTACCAATTTCCTGCTGTTCGTCTACAAATGATCAATCCTTCACTAAAAGATGAATTACTTTCTGCTGTACGCTGTACGTCTAAAAATTCCTTAACCAAAAGATGATTTATTCCTGCCATGCTTCAGTTTGAAAGAGACTGGACTGATGCAGTTGCTTTTAACCAACTTTTTACCACATCCAAGGAATGTTTGTGAAAGGAAATATTTTACCAAACGGAGATATTTCCTCCTGCGATGTTTCATTTTAGACACAGCACTTCAACCTATTATTTACGATAAATATCTACTTATATAAGGAAGACGTTTATCAACTTTAGTCTCGTTTACAAAAATATGGTTGAAGAGAAAGCACCCGTTCTTCATGAGGGAAAATCTGCCTCCTGTTTCATCTTGGTGACCATCCCACAACTTTGAATTAATTCAACTGGTATAGAAATTTTAGATCAATTTATGATAAAATCAAATAAATCTGCGCCTATCTGGCAAAAGAAGAGATTTTATCGTCGATTGATCTTTTGATTGGCGTAGGATAAGCTTCTTTAGGAATATGGTTTCTCTTTCCTTGCAATTTTGCAAAATAAGAAACGAGAACAAGTAATCTCAAAAGAGATCTTGGTCGAGTAAAATTTAATTAATTCAACAACTTGTTGAGCGTGTAACTGTAGGTACGTAAAAACCGTTCGTGTATAAGAGTGAAACAAACCAAACTTTCCTGATCTTCATACATAATGATTGCGATTTTTTTATTTTATATATATAAATGGAAGCGATGTAGTAACTTGGACAAGCTTCCTTACATGGCGCAAAATAAAGGTCACTTTATTTCAGTCCAAGTCTAGCCGACCATCAGTCTCTATTTCCAATTGAGGATCTTCTGCTCTTGGCCACAATTATACTGACTCTTACCCTTTATGTACTGCGCTAATCACCCCATTTACATGCTTATGTTTCTCTGACCTGGAGAATTGACTAGGCGATGAATTAAATTAACGGAATTCTATAATTTCTTATGTACCTACTGTGAAGCTCTGAAAGGAATAAATTATTATCAGGTATTGTAACTGCGACCGACAATGAGAAAGTAAGTTATGGGTAGTGTGGGAATTGTTGATTATTTCGCTAGACCTTGACTTTTATATCGCTTTGTTTGTGGTTGAAAATCCTCCTTTTACTTACACTTCAAGAGCTTAGCACTCTAGTGTTGACTTGGAGAAGAAGGTGCCCGGAAATGTCGATTTTTCTACATTTATTATTGAGAGCTATCAATTAACTCAAGTCAATAATAATAATTATGAAGCTACTAGAAGTAATCACTTCATTAACTGGGCTCAAAATACAAGGCCATTAAAATGTTTAATATAATATAATTATTGTGAGAATTAATCAGAGTAAAAGTAATGATGATTTGATTGATCAGTTTATTAAGTGGAAATAAAAGTATAAAAAATCATCAATATTAGTTAAAACCAGTCATTAGGGATAAGTCAATTTGAATTTATCAATTTAGAAGAGGATTCAGTAGAAATGTGGGAAAGTGTGACGTCAATATTAATTAAAATCGGTCATTACGGATAAGTCAATTTGAATTTATCAATTTAGAAGAGGATTCAGTAGAAATGTGGGAAAGTGTGACGTCAATATTAATTAAAATCGGTCATTACGGATAAGTCAATTTGAATTTATCAATTTAGAAGAGGATTCAGTAGAAATGTGGGAAAGTGTGACGTCAATATTAATTAAAATCGGTCATTACGGATAAGTCAATTTGAATTTATCAATTTAGAAGAGGATTCAGTAGAAATGTGGGAAAGTGTGACGTCAATATTAATTAAAATCGGTCATTACGGATAAGTCAATTTGAATTAATCAATTTAGAAGAGGATTCAGTAGAAATGTGGGAAAGTGTGACGTCAATATTAATTAAAATCGGTCATTACGGATAAGTCAATTTGAATTAATCAATTTAGAAGAGGATTCAGTAGAAACGTGGGAAAGTGTGACGTCAATATTCGTTAAAACCAGTCATTAGGGATAAGTCAATTTGAATTAATCAATTTAGAAGAGGATTCAGTAGAAATGTGGGAAAGTGTGCACGTCAATATTCGTTAAAACCAGTCAATAGGGATAAGTCAATTTGAATTAATCAATTTAGAAGAGGATTCAGTAGAAATGTGGGAAAGTGTGCACGTCAATATTAATTAAAACCAGTCATTAGGGATAAGTCAATTTGAATTAATCAATTTAGAAGAGGATTCAGTAGAAATGTGGGAAAGTGTGCACGTCAATATTCGTTAAAACCAGTCATTAGGGATAAGTCAATTTGAATTAATCAATTTAGAAGAGGATTCAGTAGAAATGTGGGAAAGTGTGCACGTCAATATTCGTTAAAACCAGTCATTAGGGATAAGTCAATTTGAATTAATCAATTTAGAAGAGGATTCAGTAGAAATGTGGGAAAGTGTGCACGTCAATATTCGTTAAAACTAGTCATTAGGGATAAGTCAATTTGAATTAATCAATTTAGAAGAGGATTCAGTAGAAATGTGGGAAAGTGTGACGTCAATATTAATTAAAACCAGTCATTAGGGATAAGTCAATTTGAATTAATCAATTTAGAAGAGGATTCAGTAGAAATGTGGGAAAGTGTGCACGTCAATATTCGTTAAAACCAGTCAATAGGGATAAGTCAATTTGAATTAATCAATTTAGAAGAGGATTCAGTAGAAATGTGGGAAAGTGTGCACGTCAATATTCGTTAAAACCAGTCATTAGGGATAAGTCAATTTGAATTAATCAATTTAGAAGAGGATTCAGTAGAAATGTGGGAAAGTGTGCACGTCAATATTCGTTAAAACCAGTCAATAGGGATAAGTCAATTTGAATTAATCAATTTAGAAGAGGATTCAGTAGAAATGTGGGAAAGTGTGCACGTCAATATTCGTTAAAACCAGTCATTAGGGATAAGTCAATTTGAATTAATCAATTTAGAAGAGGATTCAGTAGAAATGTGGGAAAGTGTGCACGTCAATATTCGTTAAAACTAGTCATTAGGGATAAGTCAATTTGAATTAATCAATTTAGAAGAGGATTCAGTAGAAATGTGGGAAAGTGTGACGTCAATATTAATTAAAACCAGTCATTAGGGATAAGTCAATTTGAATTAATCAATTTAGAAGAGGATTCAGTAGAAACGTGGGAAAGTGTGACGTCAATATTCGTTAAAACCAGTCATTAGGGATAAGTCAATTTGAATTAATCAATTTAGAAGAGGATTCAGTAGAAATGTGGGAAAGTGTGCACGTCAATATTCGTTAAAACCAGTCAATAGGGATAAGTCAATTTGAATTAATCAATTTAGAAGAGGATTCAGTAGAAATGTGGGAAAGTGTGCACGTCAATATTCGTTAAAACCAGTCATTAGGGATAAGTCAATTTGAATTAATCAATTTAGAAGAGGATTCAGTAGAAATGTGGGAAAGTGTGCACGTCAATATTCGTTAAAACCAGTCAATAGGGATAAGTCAATTTGAATTAATCAATTTAGAAGAGGATTCAGTAGAAATGTGGGAAAGTGTGCACGTCAATATTCGTTAAAACCAGTCATTAGGGATAAGTCAATTTGAATTAATCAATTTAGAAGAGGATTCAGTAGAAATGTGGGAAAGTGTGCACGTCAATATTCGTTAAAACTAGTCATTAGGGATAAGTCAATTTGAATTAATCAATTTAGAAGAGGATTCAGTAGAAATGTGGGAAAGTGTGACGTCAATATTAATTAAAACCAGTCATTAGGGATAAGTCAATTTGAATTAATCAATTTAGAAGAGGATTCAGTAGAAATGTGGGAAAGTGTGCACGTCAATATTCGTTAAAACCAGTCATTAGGGATAAGTCAATTTGAATTAATCAATTTAGAAGAGGATTCAGTAGAAATGTGGGAAAGTGTGACGTCAATATTAATTAAAATCGGTCATTACGGATAAGTCAATTTGAATTAATCAATTTAGAAGAGGATTCAGTAGAAATGTGGGAAAGTGTGACGTCAATATTAATTAAAATCAGTCATTACGGATAAGTCAATTTGAATTAATCAATTTAGAAGAGGATTCAGTAGAAATGTGGGAAAGTGTGACGTCAATATTAATTAAAATCGGTCATTACGGATAAGTCAATTTGAATTAATCAATTTAGAAGAGGATTCAGTAGAAATGTGGGAAAGTGTGACGTCAATATTAATTAAAATCGGTCATTACGGATAAGTCAATTTGAATTAATCAATTTAGAAGAGGATTCAGTAGAAATGTGGGAAAGTGTGACGTCAATATTAATTAAAATCGGTCATTACGGATAAGTCAATTTGAGTTTATCAATTTAGAAGAGGATTCAGTAGAAATGTGGGAAAGTGTGTATCAATTTGAAAGAGACTTCAATAGAAATGTGGGAAAGTGTTTTCCCGATTTACATTTCTGACAAATTTTGAGACAAATCGGTGAAAACATATTTTTTTTATATTCCAATATATCTTAAAATACTTTTCTTAAACTACTAAACTTAAAAAAAAAACTGGACAAACTCGTAATCTCTTGCAAACCTTCCTGGGACCTCCTTCATTTATAAGTCCTTCCTGGGACCAAAACGACAGACAAAGACAGTACCAGCCCAGTTCCGGCACTACGTCAACGTAGTGCTAGGAATATCACGTAACATGAGTGATTCCACACTCCTCTCCCGAAGACAGTATCCAGAAGCGCCGGGGAATCCCCAGTCCATCTCGACAAGCTATATGCAAGAGCGCACAGCTACGTATGTGGGTTCCCATCCTAGTCAGATTCAAGCGCGAAATGAAGTTTTCTCTTCAGAATGTCGTGCCCTTTGAAAAAATTATGTTTCAGATTTTTCAGGATCAAGAGGAACCTGTGGCCCTGATCTGCGACTAAACTACACAGAGAGAGCTGCAGGGGTGTGTTCTTAGACTACCTTCTTGAAGATGTGCAGAAGTGTGGTAGTCAATAGCTTGATCTCTCATGGATTTTTTCACAACTGCATCCCCTCAACACGATCTCTCTCTCCCTCTCAAGCTCGGATCTGTTCTCTTCTAAACTCAAGTCGAAAAAAGAAAAAAAGTACGAAAGAGAACTGGACCTGGGGATACAAGTTCAAATAATTTTCTCCCTCCATTTTCTCCATTTTCAAAGCAACAAGAGAGACTGAACGCGTAGGCTCAATGCAACTGTGGTGATATTCTGTTAGGCCCTTTGCCTTCCAGAATTCTCTTTGGTCCATAAAGAAGAAAGTTTCCCTTCGTCTTCAACCAAGTTTGTTGTTGTATGCGCGAATGGGTGGGGGAGTATACTGTGAGATCAAGACTAGTTCTCCAGATCTTTAGAAGGGTTAAGCAAATAGTAATGTCATCAGCATGACGCAAGAAGGCAAAAGCTGTAAGTACATGGGCTCCGGTTGCAACAGTATGACTCTCTCTGATTTGGTTGGCACACCCTGCTTGAGTTGGAAGAGGACTTTTCCGTCTTCTGACGGGAGAAGAACTTATGTCTTCTGCTCAGTCTTTACGCTTTTTAAACAGGGTATCTCATAAAGCGCAGTTAGTCGCATATAAATTGCCCACATAGGGGCTTATGTAATTAATTTTCAGGCTTTAGAACTGCGCAAGACTAATGGTATCAGACTCTACTTTAATTTAAAAAAAAACACCGAATGACGTCAATATGATAAAAATACGTCAAGAGATACTCGTAAAAACCGCTCTAGACTATGAAATTGACATCGTACCAATCGACGTAGAAGCTGCTGGGCTAAAGGAGAGAGAGGGCAGTGGGTCAACCAAGAAGCAGACGTTAAAGGGATGAGTACTTATACCCCAATCTACCTTAGTCGTGCCGTCGTGCTCATCAGACTACTTCTACTCTTCCCTCTTTTCTCAGGTCGGAAACCTATCACTCTTCAATTTTGGTTGGGGTCATTGAAGATGCTACTTTTAAAATTCTGGAAGAGCATTCCTCAGAATTCACTCTATCTCTTCCCCCCCCCCTCTCCGACAGACTGACAGTCTCTTTTTCTTCGTTAGAGAAGAGGGGCCATGCGTTTCTTTTCCTGAAGGGGTCCTCAGGTAACTTCGTGACGTCATGCGCATATAGGAGTTCCAGGAGTCCAGGACAAGAGCTTGGGAGGTTTAAATGACTCAAATAAATTTAAAGTATAAAAAAAGGGTTAATGATCGTTTGAAATATGAACACACACAAAAAAAAATGATAATGGGGAACGGGTGATCGGCCATCCTCTCTAATCTAATTTGAAGAGATATATCTTTTCCACACGTCCAGGAATCTATCGATTGGTTAAAGGTACCATGGTACCCATAATAGCTAGGTAAAAAACTAGGTATTTCTTCCCCATTAACAGGGTTCATGTTTACTGATAAAAAAGTAAAAGGTCAGCGTGAGTCGTATCAAAGAGAATTATTCATGCATTCACGGATAATATGAACCTGAATAATAATAGTTCAACATCCTATCCTATGACACAACGCATAGATGCACCTAGTCAGAATTCATAGAATCATAATAACGCATTGAGAAAAGATTAGGCATGAATGGGTTTTTTATCTACGATTTCGTGACAGTTGGATTTATTCGAGTGGTCGTCTCACTCGGTCTCAGCGTAGATGATGGTGACCTTTATACCGAGTGTGTCAGACTTGACTTAACATTAACATTACCAAACTTTCCAGATAATCCTGTTATGTATGCATGGGACTCTGCATTATGGTAATCTAAATCGGTAATAAATAACACGAAATTGGGATGCGTTTCACAATTATTCCTTCGAATATCAATATCTTGAAGGCTGAAGAAGTGGAAGAAAATAAAGATTCTGTCAAATCTTCTTGAATAAATTGGAAAAATTAATCATCGAATTAGGAAATTAATTTGCTTATCATTTATAATTATTATAACTTAAATATTCGACAATCATTAAAATTAAAGAAATAACTTCCGGAGCACCGCTGATAACTCACGATAATCCTGCTATGAAAAACATTAGAGGAGAAAGAACTCTTTAAATTTTCAATCATAAATTAGTGCATGTTCTTATGATAACTCCAGAATATCTCTGATAACTCTCGATTGTTCTACTGATGTTTTAATGATAACTTTCAGTACACATCTGATAACTCACGATATTCCCGATATGAAAAATATTGAATTAAAAAAAACCGTAGGTATATTGTATAATAAGTCAATATAATAATTGGGTGTTTCAATTATAATTCCAGAACACCTCTGTCTCTCTGATAACTCACAATATTCCTGCTGAGAAATATTTTTGATGAGAAAGATCGACCATCAGCCAATAAAATATATTAATTTGTGTTCCACTGATGTTTTAATGATAACTCAAGAACACCTCTGATAAGCGATAGCTCACGAAAATGCTGCAAAGGAAAATATTGAATATGAGAAAATATACGCATATTTTATAATAAGCCAGTATAATATTGAGTGTTTCAATGATAATTCCAGAACATCACTGGCTCCTTGATAACTCGCAATATTCCTGCTGAAAAAATAAATTATTTTATAAGAAAGATCGCGACCATAATATCTAGCCGATAAAATAAATTAGTTAATGTTCTACTTACTGATGTTTCAATGATAATTCCAGAACACTTCTGATAAGTGATAACTCTCGAAAGTCCTGCAATAAAAAATATTGAATATTGAATATTGAAAATATACGCATATTTTATAATAATAAGCCAGTATAATAATTGAATGTTTTAATGATAATTCCAGAACATCTCTGCCTATCTGATAACTCACGGTATTCCTGCTATGAAAAATATTGAATGAGAAAAAAATAATATTTTATGATAAGCCTGTATGATAATAATTGAGTGTTTTAACGATAATTCCAGAACATCTCTGCTGCCTCTCTGATAACTCACAATATTCCTGCTGAGAAAAATTTTTGATGAGAAAGAGAAAAATTTTTGATGAGAAAGATCGACCATCAGCCAATAAAATAAATAAATTTATGTTCCACTGATGTTTCAATGATAACTCCAGAACACCTCTGATAACTCACGATATTCCTGCTATAAAAAAATATTGAATGAAAAAAAACGCATTTTTTATAATAAGCCCGTATAATAATTGAGTGTTTTAATGACAATTCCAGAACATCTCTACCTATCTGATAACTCACGATATTCCTGCTATGAAAAATATTGAATGAGAAAAAAAAAATATTTTATGATACGCCTGTATGATAATAATTGAGTGTTTTAACGATAATTCCAGAACATCTCTGCTGCCTCTCTGATAACTCACAATATTCCTGATGAGAAAAATTTTTGATGAGAAAGAGAAAAATTTTTGATGAGAAAGATCGACCATCAGCCAATAAAATAAATAAATTTATGTTCCACTGATGTTTCAATGATAACTCCAGAACACCTCTGATAACTCACGATATTCCTGCTATAAAAAAATATTGAATGAAAAAAAACGCATTTTTTATAATAAGCCCGTATAATAATTGAGTGTTTTAATGATAATTCCAGAACATCTCTACCTATCTGATAACTCACGATATTCCTGCTATGAAAAATATTGAATGAGAAAAAAATAATATTTTATGATAAGCCTGTATGATAATAATTGAGTGTTTTAACGATAATTCCAGAACATCTCTGCTGCCTCTCTGATAACTCACAATATTCCTGCTGAGAAAAATTTTTGATGAGAAAGAGAAAAATTTTTGATGAGAAAGATCGACCATCAGCCAATAAAATAAATAAATTTATGTTCCACTGATGTTTCAATGATAACTCCAGAACACCTCTGATAACTCACGATATTCCTGCTATAAAAAAATATTGAATGAAAAAAAACGCATTTTTTATAATAAGCCCGTATAATAATTGAGTGTTTTAATGACAATTCCAGAACATCTCTACCTATCTGATAACTCACGATATTCCTGCTATGAAAAATATTGAATGAGAAAAAAAAAATATTTTATGATACGCCTGTATGATAATAATTGAGTGTTTTAACGATAATTCCAGAACATCTCTGCTGCCTCTCTGATAACTCACAATATTCCTGATGAGAAAAATTTTTGATGAGAAAGAGAAAAATTTTTGATGAGAAAGATCGACCATCAGCCAATAAAATAAATAAATTTATGTTCCACTGATGTTTCAATGATAACTCCAGAACACCTCTGATAACTCACGATATTCCTGCTATAAAAAAATATTGAATGAAAAAAAAACGCATTTTTTATAATAAGCCCGTATCATAATTGAGTGTTTTAATGATAATTCCAGAACATCTCTACCTATCTGATAACTCACGATATTCCTGCTATGAAAAATATTGAATGAGAAAAAAATAATATTTTATGATACGCCTATATGATAATAATTGAGTGTTTTAACGATAATTCCAGAACATCTCTGCTGCCTCTCTGATAACTCACAATATTCCTGCTGAGAAAAATTTTTGATGAAAAAGAGAAAAATTTTTGATGAGAAAGATCGACCATCAGCCAATAAAATAAATAAATTTATATTCCACTGATGTTTCAATGATAACTCCAGAACACCTCTGATAACTTACGATATTCCTGCTATAAAAAAATATTGAATGAAAAAAACGCATTTTTTATAATAAGCCCGTATAATAATTTGAGTGTTTTAATGATAATTCCAGAACATCTCTACCTATCTGATAACTCACGATATTCCTGCTATAAAAAAATATTGAATGGAAAAAAACGCATTTTTTATAATAAGCCCGTATAATAATTGAGTGTTTTAATGATAATTCCAGAACATCTCTACCTATCTGATAACTCACGATATTCCTGCTATGAAAAATATTGAATGAGAAAAAAATAATATTTTATGATAAGCCTGTATGATAATAATTGAGTGTTTTAACGATAATTCCAGAACATCTCTGCTGCCTCTCTGATAACTCACAATATTCCTGCTGAGAAAATTATTTGATAAGAAAGATCGACCATAATCAGTGAATAAAATAAATTAATTTATGTTCTACTGATGTTTCAATGATAACTTTAGAGCACCTCTGCCTCTCTGATAACTCACAAAATTCCTGCTACGAAAAATATTTAATTATATTAATAAATGATATAATAAATTACTTTAAAAACTTCTGCTGATTTCATGATAACTCCTTAAATTCTCTGATAATAAGTGATAACTCACGAAAATTCTGCTAAAAAATATGGAATGAGAAAGAAGGAAAGAACGTCTATAATTAGTCAATACATTATAATAAAAGGTTTTTTTAATGATAACTCCAGAATATCTCTGATAACTCTCGATTGTCCTGCTGAGAAAATTATTTGATGAGCATCTCTTGCTGATTTTATGATAATTCCAGAACGTCTCTGATAATTCACGATAATCCCCAGAACACCTTCGATAAACCCACGATAATCCTGATAAGTGAGTAAGAAGGTTCATAATAAGTTAATATAATAAATGAATGTTTTGATTTGAATGAACACCTCTCCCTCTGCGATAATTCACAATAATATTCCTGCTACGAAAAATATTAATTGATTGATAATTATGATGTTAATCTATAATAGAAGAGCATATCTGCATAAGTGATAACTCACGATAATTCTGCTAAGAAAAAATAAGAGAAGGAAGCTATGATTTTTAGGAAGTACCTACCTAACTTCATGTCAGACTCAAAATAATAACTTCTTTATTTCTTATGATAACTCTAAATCCCTAGCTCCAGTTCAAAGATTGATAATGATAATAAAAACTCGTGATAATTGTAAAAAAAATTACTTTTTATACAACTCCGTGGCTAGTTACTCTTGACTCTTGAGTCTTGAGTCTGGATTTTCATACACATACACGTAAGAAGACTAAAAGAAAGATAACTGCGATAACTACAAAGACGAGCCATCCATCTATCTCACCTCCCCATGCCCCATGCACACATTATCTAGCATGCGTTGAATCGAAAGCGAGCCTGAAACAACCGCTGCTAGTTTGTTTAGGTTATTGGTGCTGGCTGCTCAGCCGCTCAGCTGCTCTGCTGCCATTGACGCTGACGCTCTGTTCGGAGCAGCGGCAGGCCTGGCCCAACTCAAACCGCGAGCGAACGCTCGCTCCGATCATCGCGAGCCGAAAATCCGACCGCCGGTCTTTCCCAAGTTCCGAATAAAAATGCATTTCCCGTTTCTCCGGTTTCCTTAACCGACGACGGCGATAAGGAGAGTCAACCTGACGATTATCTTTTCGGGAGTTTCATTTTCATTTAAGGACTTGGTCTGACTGACCTCCTCTTTTCTTTGTTATTGCGGCTCGTTTCAGGAAAAGTTGTCTTTGTAAAATAAAAAATATTAAAATGTGCAGGTGCAATTATAGCTTTAGTACTGGTACTAGTACTAGTGCCAGTACCAGAAGTAGTGATAAGTTTTCGATGTCAACGTTCCGAAGGTTTTGGTGTTTGTTCTTTGTGTTTTGTTTTGTTAGTGGTGGAGTGACGAAGCCTTTGAGGATAAAAAGAGAAGGAGGGGACGACGAAGAAGTGGTAAGTTTTGTTTGATCGGGGTGTTTATTATTGTTATATGGTGTCGGGGAAAAAATTGTTTGTTTTTCCTGTCGCCCGGCCGAGCGCATTGACACCAACACTACCGTTTGTTTGTTGTCAATGTTCAATGTTGTGTCAATGATGCAGATGCAAAATGCAAATAATAATGGAACCTGTTCTGGACTGCTGGGTAATCGGATTGTGATGCATCGGAATTTTATATTCAAATTTAAATTTAAATGTAAATGCGAATGCGCTTTCTGTTATTGCAGTTTAGTATGCTTTTGTTCAGTTTTCCATTTTTCCCAATCCCTTTTTTATTTTTATTCGATCAATGCATGACGAACCAAAAAACAAAAGCTCCAACTAAAATATCATGGACCAATCTCACCAGTCTCACCCCTCTTGATTTTTTCTGAAAAACTACATCTCATTGCGATCAAAATAAGGGATGAAACTCTTTTTTACTCCTTCTGGTTCGGAAGTTATGATTTTTTTAGCTCAAAGTTGCCGCTTCAGCAGAATTGGTGAAAAGAAGTTTTGGAGCGAATTAGCTGGAATAATTTATTGACGCAATTGCGATGAAAAAATCATAACTTCCTCCTTAGAGCAACTAGAAGCACGTCTAATGTCTCATTGTTTAAGGAAAACTATCGGGAAAATATTACTTCAGCCCAGAAAACATAAAAATCGCTTTTTACAGTACAAAAAATCATTTTAACATTTTTATATTTGCAACGTTATAAATTTACAAAAAATGCAATCTCGTCACTGTTGATTTTTTCTGAAAAACTACATCTTGTTGCGATCAAGATAAGGGATGAAACTCTTTTTTACACCTTCCGGTTCGGAAGTTATGATTTTTTTAGTTCAAAGTTGCCGCTTCAGCAGAATGGTGAGAAGAAGTTTTAGCCATAACTTCCTTCTCAGAACGGTCGGAAAAAGGTGTTCCAAGACCTGATAAATTGGTCGGGAAGGTTTGAGTATAGGAGTTACACCATGGTGCGCGAAATACGCAAGAAAGACCCATGGTGGTCTACTCGCTTGAGGTGCAGAACTTCTTCTTACCTTATCCATACCATACCATTAATGATAGCAAAGCAATTTTTTACCGACGTTTACTTACATACTTAAAAAAAATTAATTTTCGAGTCGACTGATCCAGGAAGCTAACGAAACAACAACAACCTCGATCTAAGCTCGTATTGCAGCACCTCCAGAGCGATAATCCGAATCATAACATGACAATGCAATTGCTTTTTGTTTAAGTGACGCGTAATTGCGCTAATTGATTAAAGATGTCGGTTTATTAACCGCAAATGTTTTTCTCCATGAGCAAGACCTGAATGCGATATATCCAATCATGGAATTGGGAATGAAATGAGTAAGCAAAACGCTTCTGGTGCAAGCGGAAATTGCTTCAGGTGTTAACAATGCGGTACAAGAGCCAAAACTATGACTAAACTTACGTCAGCACGTCTTACTTTTTGTTTTTTAACCCTCGTTGATGTGTCTACAGTGCGATTAATGCTAGAATGAAGCGTCTAATAATATAAAGTTAATAGAAGGGAACGAAAGCAAGCAACTTTAATACAAGTGAAGACAGCTAAGCAACTAAACTAACTTCGAGAGGAGTTTCGAGCTATTTGACAACCTGTTGCTCAACTTCGACTTAATCGGATGTTCCAAACTCGGATGTGGAGCTAAAATTGTGTTTACTCTTATCCGTCGAAATGTCTCGTGAGTCTTTCCTGTCGAATAACGAATAACCACAACAATGTGATTTAAAACAGCTTGTGTTCCTTTTCAAGCGATTATCAACACCCGAAGACGCGCTATTTTTGTTTAATAAACATAACTGATCCCTCTTCTTCTGCGGTGGTCTCTTACTTGTCACAATATTATCATTAAGTAATTTTTTCAGTCGGGACTATCGTTGTCGACGAAAGAGACTTTCTCCGCAGCCCGGAATGAAAAGCTCAGGGAGTTTTTCATTAAGTGAGTTTTTCTTCTTTCTTCTTTTGTTACTCTCAGCCTAGCTATGGTCATCCTGTTCTTCACAATGGAATGAACGTGTAATTTCGAGCGTTCAAAAAATCGAAGAGTTTCATATTCTTCTATTTTAATTAGTGGGTGAGAAAAAATCATGGAGTTTCTCCCTTATTTCCCTTTTAATTCTCCTTTTTCTGCGACTTTTAAGAAATTTAAAGAGATTTTTTCTTCTCCTATAGATTCAGGCTGGTTCGTTTCGTATCCTCCTGCAATTACGGGGAATAAAAATTTCAACTCAGCGAGTTATGGAATCAACGAATTTTCTCTTCCTCCATTTCTTCGTTTTCTATTATTTCTTCTTTTGTGCATGACTCTCGGGCTTGCTATGGTTATTTATTGGTCATCAATGATCACGCCTTGTTCACGAAGACTGGAGAAACAATTTCGACGGCGTAAAAAGTCGAAGAGTTGATTCTTATGCTTCTATTTCAGCTGGTAGAAAACAAAATATTATGAGAATTTCTTCCCCTTGTTGTCTTATTTCTTCTTTTTTTAAATTTTAAGAAATTTAATTTATTAATTCTTCTTCTCCTAAAGTTTCAGGTTAATACTTACTATCCTAATTCTGGGAAATGAAAATCTCAGCCATTAAAAGCACCAATCTTCTTCCATTTCTTCTGCTTCTTCTGTGATTTTTAGACTGCGAGATTCATGCCATTATGGAGTTATGACGAAGAGGAAATTTAAAACTTCAATTATTATAATGAGAAATCAAATATTTCTTTATTCTTCCGTTTATTTCTTCCATTTCTCCTTTTATTTTGTTTATTTCGTCTGCTTCTATTCTTCTTCTATTTATTCTACTTCTAAGACACGACGGACCATCCTAGAGTTTTTGAAAATAATAAAATCACATTTCCACGAATAATAGAGTATAACCTTTCCTTCATTTCTTGTTCTTTCATTTCTTCTTCTTCAATTTCTTCTTCTTATATAGCTAGGGCACGACGGACCATTCTGAAGTTCTGCACAATAAAAATTTCACATTTAAACGAGTAATTTTTTTTCCCATTTTCTCTTATATTTCTTCTTCTATTTCTCATTTTTTCTTCTTTCTTCTTTTGTGACTCTCAGCCTATTTATGGTCATCCTGTTGTTCACAAATAATGACTACGTAATTTCGAACGTTTAAAAAAATCAAAGAGTTTCTTCTTATTCTTCTATTTCGGTTATTAGAAAACAAAAAGATTGTGAGAGTTTCTTCTCATTCTTTTCCTACTTGTTCGTTTTCCATGATTTTAAGAAATTTAAAGGAATATTATTTCTTCTTCTCCTGTAGTTTCAGGTTTCAGGCTGGTTCGTACTATCCTTATTCTGAAATTTGGAGAATGAAAATTTCAGCTGAAAAAAGCCATCAATTTTCTTCCATTTCTTCTTCTTTTGTGATTTTAAGACCGGGGGATTCATGCAATCATGGAGTTCTGTGGAAACGGAATTTGAAACTTCAATTAATATGATAAATAAACGAGTTACTTCTTTATTTTTCCGTTTCTTCCGTCCATTTCTTCTTACATTTCGTTTTCTTCTATTTCTTTTGGTTCTGTTTCTTCTTATATTTTTTATTTTTCTAGAGCACGACTGACCATCCTAGAGTTCTTGGGAATTAAAAATTTCATATTTCCACCAATACTTAATAGAATATATATTTTTCTGAATTTCTTGTTTATTTCTTCTTCAATTTCTTCTTCTTAGCAGCTGGGGCACGACGGAATATTCTGAAATTCTGCACAATAAAAGTTTCACATTTAAACAAGTAAAAGAAGAATAATAATTTATTCCATTTTCTCTTCTATTTCTACTTCTTCTATTTTTATCTTCTTCTAGAGCACGATGTGGACGATGTATAGCACGATGGATCAACCTGGAGTATCTACCTACTTGAAAGTTAAAATTTCTCATTTCCGCTAATTGGAATACTCTTTATTTCATTTCTTCTTTTGTTTCGTCTTCTGTTTCTTCTTCTTCTTCTAAAGCACAACGGACGAAGTATTCTGAAGTTCTGCAGAATAAAAATTTCAACAATTGAAAGAACAAAAATTTCTTCGATTTTTTGTTCTACTTGTTCGTGTTCTGTTTTCGTCTTCTTCTAGGGCACAACGAATCATCCTGGCGGTCTTGAAAATTCAAATTTCACATTTCAACAAGTAGAATTAGAAATACAACGTTTCCTTCATTTATTTTTCTATTTCTTCTTCTATTTCTCGCTCTTCTATTTCTCCTGCTTTTATTTCTTCTTCTATTTCCTCTTCTTCGCTAGTGCAAGACCGCCAATTCTAAAGTTGCGCAGAATAAAAATTTCACATTTCAACGAGTAAAACAAACATTTCTTTAATTTACTCTTCAATTTCTTCTTTTTAAATTCCATCTTCTTCTAGAGCACGACGGACCATTGTAGATTATAATAATAATAAACCTTTATTTACGCCGCCAGATTTCTTGAGAATTATTATTTCATATTTCCACGAGTAGTAGAATACAAAGTTTCCTTCATTTCTTCTTCTATTTCTTCTTCTTCTATTTCTTCTTCTTCAATTTCTTCTTCTTTTATTTCTTCTTCAATTTTTTATTCTTCGCTAGGTCACGACGGACCATCCTGGAGTTCTCTTTCTATTTCTTCTTCTTCTATTTCTTCTTTCAGTTATCCTTTTTCTATTTCTTCTGCTTTTCTCTTCTTCTATTCCTCTTTTATTTCTTCTTTTTGGCTAGGACATGACGGACAATTCCAAAGTTGTCCAGGATAAAATTTTCACGTTTTAATGACTTCGCATTTTAACATTTCAACAAAAATTTCTTCCATTTTCTTTTCTATTTCACTTTCTTCTAGACGGATCATCCTAGGGTTCTTGAGAATTATAATTTCATAATGCCACGAGTAATAAAAAACAAACTTTCGTTCGTTTATATTTCTATTTGGTCTTTTTCTATTTCTTATTCTATTTCTCCTTCATCTATATCTTCTGCTTTTATTTCTTCTTCTATTTCCTCTTTTATTTCTTCGTCTTCGCTAGGGCACGACGGACCATCTTGGAGTTCTTGAGAATTGAATTTTCACACTTCCACGAGTAATAGAACATAAATTTACTTCGATTTTTTCTTCTATTTCTTCTTCTCCGCTATGGCACGACGGACCATTCTGACCATTTCTTCTTCTTCTATTTAGATAATCTTTTTCTACTTAATCTTCTATAGTATGACTCTAATGTTTCCCTGGTTATTCTGTTCTGGAAGGATGAAAACTTGGAATGCCGACGAATTGAAAAAAAGCTGAAAACTTAAAAAAAAAAGAAGCTAATATTTAAGCGATGATGGAAAAAGCACTATTTTCTCCTTCTGTCATTGTAAATTTGAAATTTGAGCATCCAAAATGGATCTTCCTTCTTATTGTCTGTGATAATTAGATGATCTCTTATCCTGGAATTCTGGAATGTGAATATAAAAAAAATAATTTTTCGCGTGTCCATGCAGTTCTGCTGCTGCAAAAATATCAGCACCTGTTGAAGGTTTGGTCATTTGACAATATCTTGTCATAAAATATTGGGAAAATTGGTGACGATAATCGTTTTAAAAAAACCGGAACAAATATTTACATTTCTCCAATTTATAAATGATTTAGATGAGAATTAAAACAAATAATGGTTTTTCTAGCAATTTTTTTCATGAGTAAATCGATGAATGAGTCAATCAATCCAATTTTCAATCAATTAGTTAACTACGCGACCACTTGATGACAAAACACGACCAGAAAAACGGTAATATTTCAGGCAGGTGACAAAGAAAGCGCGATAGATGTAAGATCGTTGCAGTGTAGGAGGAAAGGAAGATCGTCGGACGTCGGCGAACCTCAAAATGAAATAATCATCCATGACTGATGATGGTTGTTTTTATGAAATACTAGCCGACCAATGGATAGCGGCTCAATTATTATTTAAGGTCATCACACGCAGTCGGGCACGTTCCACGCTCCCATATAAACGCTGCAACGAACGGGAAGTGCAAATTAAGAGAGTCTTTTGTGAGTCCTCCTGCTTTTATTTAGAACAAAAGCAGAACGATTCGTACGTCAAGGTCAACAAACTGACCGGCTAATTATAAATATCATACATACACACACACACATACATACGGTTACATTGTTTAGTAGTTGAGCTGTTACAATGCCAGATTTTATGTTGATGATATCGGACAGATAAGTGTGAGCTTTATCAAATATCAAACAATAAACATGATCCAAAACCAGGAAGATGTTCCTCGTTTTTTTATGATGATTACAAATCATTGATAAGACGATGACTAATAAGATTTTAACTTTTTGGTAATAAAGAAATTGCTTTTATTTAAATAATTATTGTTAGAAATTTTGTTGCAATAAGATTCTCATAACTGATGTGGAGAAGGCAGAAGACCAGATAATTCTTTCTACTTGTGGAGTCCACCAAGGATATCCCTCCTTTATTTTATGCTACATAACAATCTGGTCACTTGCTCTAGAAAATATTCAAGCCATAGGAGACACTTTTTTGGCCTTCATCTAAACTTTTGTAAATGCCCCCATTGATTCCAGATCTAAAGCTTCACCACTAATGTTAAACTTTACTCATATAGGACAATAAATAACGTTTTAATTACACTTTAGAGTAAAAATCCAACATTGGCTACTGTATTCTAAATCGCTTCATGCTCTAAAATTAAAGCTTCACCCATCGATCAAGCTTCGCCGCTGAAGTCAGAGCTTCGCAATCTTATTAACTTTTCCCCACAATTACAAAAATTATTAACACTGAAGCTTCGACCAATTGAATTGAAGTTTTACCCATTACAATCGAAGCTTCTTCAACCAAAATTTAAAAATTAGGACACAAGCTTCGCTCGTTATCAATGTCACAGCGCTTCGCTTATAGAATTTTTTTTAAATAAATCCCACCCTCGTTTATCTTTTCCAAACCTCAAGATTCGTACGAGTAACAGCTTCATCCATTGTTGTTAGAGCTTCAACCTAATTTTTTTTTAGCTTTTCTCCCAATTTCCATAATTAAGAAGCTCCGCCCACTAACCAAATTTATCAGAACCATCAACACTGAAGCTTCGACCAATTAAATCGAATTTTTAATCGTTACAATCGAAGCTCTCTAGCCGAAATTGGAGTTTTTGTATTAAGAATTAATGCAAACGCTTCGCTTTTAATGTCAAAGCGATTCGCTCATAGAAAATTTTTTTCAAATAAATCTCACCTTTGTTTACTTTTCTTAAACCTCAGACTTCTTACGCTTCATATGAGTCACAGCTTCATCCATTGTCGTTAAAGCTCAACCATAAAATTTATTAGCTTTTCTCCAAATTTTCATGATCAAGAAGCTTCGCCCACTCAAATAAATGTAGCTTCATCAAGAATTTCAGAATCTCCTAGTTCAACAAATAAATAAATCATTCGCCCCCGATTCTAGACCAGAAGCTTCACCACTGATGTCAAACTTGACTCACAAGTCAATAAATGACGTTTCATTACCAACACTTGAGAGTAAAAATTCAACGTTGGCTACACAATTCTAAATCAGAAGCTTCATCCACTAAAATCAAAGCTTCACCCATAGATCAAAGAAACAGAAGCTTCGCCGCTGAAATCAAGAGCTTCGCAATCTAAATTTATTAAATTCTCTCCACAATAATTATCAGAATCATTAACACTGAAGCTTCGACCAATTAAATTGAATTTTTAATCGTTACAATCGAAGCTTTTTTGGCCGAAATTGCAGTTTTAGTATTAAGAATTAATGCAGAAGCTTCGCTTTTTATTGTCAAAGCGCTTCGCTCATTTTTTCAAAGCGCTTCTTATGCTTCATATGATCCACAGCTTCATCCATTGTCGTTAAAGCTTCAACATTTATAGCTTTTTTCTCAATCTTCATATTCTCCCACTCAAATAAATGTGGTTTCATCCACAATTTCAGAATCTCCTTCCTCAGTAAATACAATAGAGCATGCGTCCTCGATTCTAGTCGAGAAGCTTCACTTGTTTATGTCAAAGCTTCACTCATCGAAACTTGACAGGTCTTCATTATAATTTTTTGAATCTTCTACATTACTTCGATCTTGAGAAACTTCGATCAACAGGATCCTGCTGCTTTAGTCCCACAATTCTCAATCAAAAAATTCAACCGTTATTAAGGTAAAGCTTCGCCCACTGAAGTCAATTATAGTATTATTAACATTCTGGGAATCTTGCATTCGTTTGCGTCTAGATGCTAACTAAGCCAGAAACAAAGTTGAGCGTGGAAGCTTCCCTCGTTGATGTCGAAGCTTCACCCAATAAGTCAATTAAGTTGTCACCATGATGAAGCTTGTCTTATAGAAGCTGCATTATTTACAGAAGCTTTAATAAACCCTATTCTACAAGCCAAAAGTATTCAAATCCCTTTTTGTTTATAGGAATTAACATCCCTTTCAACGTTTTATCTTCTAGAAACCTTTTTCGCAAGACCCCTTAACATAGTTTCTGAGATATTCACCAACGTAGATTTAACAGTGGTCTCAGCAGCAAATGAAGCTGTAACTGCTCGCTCAATTTCGGAAGTAAAATGCTCCGGACTGAAAGAAATACTAGGAACGATCCAGGAATTCTTGCAACATCATCCCAGGAACTGGTGCCTGGCTAACAGCTTCACCTTCTGTACTCATGTGAAGTTGGCGCCCGAAAGTTGGAAAATCGTAATTTTTCTTAGAGTTCTGGGAAGACTACGCATAGTTCTGGAGTTCTCAAAAAATATCCAATAGTTCTGGCTTAATACGCCCAAAAATTCATCATAAAAAATTTCGGCGCTAACTTCACGCGGCGCCCACTTTTTCGCAAAAAAGAGTTCTGAATCGGTTTTCTAATAAATTATCAAGAGTTCTCGAGTTCCTTAAAATATGATCAATAGTTCTGGTGTATTAAGCCCAAAAAACGACTCCAAACAGTATGGCGCCGGGAATATGTTTTAATTTTTTTGGATTTCGACGGTTCTGAAAGGAGTTCTGAATAGCGCCAGAAGAGTTCTAGAGATTATCCGAATAAAACTTCTCGCTAAAATCATTCGTCTTCGATTTAAAGCGAAAAACAAGTCCCGTTTCCTTTGAAAAATTTTTTGAATATGATTTTTTCTTTTTCTTTATTTCGACAGTTCTGAAAGGAGTTCTGAATAGCGCCAGAAGAGTTCTAGAGATTATCCGAATAAAACTTCTCGCTAAAATCATTCGTCTTCGATTTAAAGCGAAAAACAAGTTCCGTTTCCGAGGACTTTGGAATTTTTTTGAATTATGATTTTTTTCGTCGGCAGTTCTGAAAGAAGTTCTGAAGTTTCAAAGTCCTCGGAAACGGAACTTGTTTTTCGCTTTAAATCGAAGACGAATGATTTTAGCGAGAAGTTTTATTAGGATAATAGAACTCTTCTGGCGCTATTCAAAACTCCTTTCAGAACTGTCGAAATAAAGAAAAAAAAAATCATATTCAAAAAATTTTTCAAAGTCCTCGGAAACGGAACTTGTTTTTCGCTTTAAATCGAAGACGAATGATTTTAGCGAGAAGTTTTATTTGGGTAATATCTAGAACTCTTCTGGCGCTATTCAGAACTCCTTTCAGAACCGTCGAAATAAAAAAAAATCCCGTTCCCAGCGCAGTATCGGCGCTGTTTGGAGTCGTTTTTTGGGCTTAATACACCAGAACTATTGATAATATTTTCAGGAACTCGAGAACTCTTGATAATTTATTAGAAAACCGATCCAGAACTCTTTTTTGCGAAAAAGTGGTCGCCGCGTGAAGTTAGCGCCGAAATTTTTTGTGATGAATTTTTGGGCATATTAAGCTAGAACTATTGGATATTTTTTGGAGAACTCCAGAACTATGCGTAGTCTTCCCAGAACTCTAAGAAAAATTACGATTTTCCAACTTTCGGGCGTCAACTTCACATGAGTTCAGATTGTCCTTCACACCTTGTTACTTATCTAGCTGAACTGTCTCTCTTCATATTTACATTCCAAACTATTCTTCTTACTTCCGTAACATTCAACACTATTATACGTTACTCCACTGGTCACTTCTGTCTCTAACTCTCTAAATGTTCTTCCTCTAATAGCTTCCGAAACTATTCTGCTACTCTTTGCGACAATGCGTCTTCCCCGTAAGCTCATAATATATAGGTGATGACAGTGACGTTCTGGAATCTAGACGGACGTTCTTGAATGTTACATGTTGCTAGTTAACACCTAGACAGTACAGTAGACACGTGCAAGAGTCTCAGATCATTCTAGCTTTTTTCTGGAATACAATGTGACAGTTGCACTGACATAACTGTCTCGATAAGAATTTCTATACTTACGACCAGACCACTAGGCCATAATTTAGATAAAGAAGAAGAACAGATATTCCATGTTTCTTAGCTCGAATTCCAGATAAATCCAGAATACTGCTTGAGCGCTAAATATACCTACTATCACTGTGTTCTCGTAAGAAAATTGGTTCCTAGGGGTTTCGAGACAAGAGAATCATGAAGAGAGTCAATGAAGGCCTTGCTTTTATTCGCGAGATATGGAGTCCCATTAACTCTCACCCATGACGAAGGGCAACATTGTTTTAGGTGAAAGTCTAGGTGTGTGGTTTTTTTTTCCTCTGAAATTGGAAAGTTTAAATTCGATGACCGGGAATGAATAAAGGATGGTATTTTGGTGTTCATTATATACAATTATACATATACCATACAACTGAATAGGAAGCTATAATTGAGATATCAACCTTGCATCCAAGTACGATCAGTACTATTATTACACCGACGGTATGTACTTATAATCGCAAATAGATATTTTGGTGAACTGTTATTATTATTAAAATAAGAATTATTGCCTAGCAGTGACCACTGCATCCGCAATTATTAATGAGAATACTTCGCGTGACTTGGAAACAATAGCGATTAATAAAATGCAACAAGCACTCTCGAGGGTGTATTATTACTATTGTTGTTGTGGTTGTGAATTTTAATAATTATTTGGATGACTAAACACTAATAAACATTGATGAGTTTCCTTGTAAAAATTAAGGCGTCGTGGAAAGAATTATTGCTGCAATTGTTATTATTAGGGGGTGTCTGTGGCTTGTAATAAATGTGAAAATTCAACCGCATCCTTAATTGAATGCATGTTACAAAGAGGTCCTTCACTTATGTCCAGTGGGAGGATAAAACATAAAACACGTAACAAATTTTTATACATGCACAATTATTATTAATAAAACTGTAATTTGGTGGTAAAGTAGGGGGTAATGGAAATAAACCGGAAAAAAATTAATTGACAGGAAAAATGTTTTCGAAACAAAGAAAGAAATCACAAGTGTTATGGTTGATACAGCCAGGCATCCAGGTAGTCCATAAAACTCAAGAGGTGCAATAAAATCAGCAAATATTGACAAGCTATTGTAGATATTCAAGTTCAATTACCTTTACAGCCCTGGACAAGGTCGCTTTATGCCTTTATAATCACCACTTAACACAGAAATATTTTTTATAAACTGTAGGTATTGTATAAACAGTAATAAAATTGATGTCAGACTTGAATGTCAAAAATGAGATGCCGTCCCTGGCAATGTCAACATTTTCAGTGGCATGGAGGTCATGTGAGACTAAAATTTGAAGGTATTTTAATTATCTACACAAAAACTAGGTCGTTTTTTTTATTTTGACAATCTCTGTGTCAGTAATGAGGTTAATAATTCCCTTATAAACTGAAAAAACTGAAGAAAAAAAACATTTTTGTGAAGTTTTGTTCAGAAAAATTCGAGTTTTTATAATAATGGCTAGTCACAATTTCGGCCACGAACTTAATAAGCTAAAAAATTGATTTTTGCTGAAATTTTGCTGAAAAAAGTCTGAAATTTTATAATCATAGCCAGCCACACTTTCAGTTAGGGACTGAAAAAAATAAATTTTTGCTGAAAATTTGCTGAGGAAAGTCGGATATTATACAGGGTGATTCAAAATTGAGTGCAAATATTTTGAGGGCTTATTTACCAGCCAAAAATAAGAAGTTTTTTTCATATAATCGTATGTCCTAGCTTGCTTTGTTTTCTAGATACAGGGGGTAAAATTTTGAAAAAAAAATCGATTTTTATCAATTTCTCAAAAACCTCTCAGCCGATTTAAATAAAATTTTATAGGCTTATTTGTTATCATAAGGGCCTCCCTTTGATGGGAATAAAATGAATTTATTCATTCCAGTGACGTCTCAGAGGGCTACCTGAATTAAATTAAATGAATCTCAATAATCGATGATGTGAATTTATTACTTGTTTTAATAGGGCCTGGCACAGATTTTGATTTTTTTCTTGGAAACAAAGCTAGATACGAGTAAAGCTCAGGAGGCAAGAAAGTTACAATATTGACCGCTTAATCTAAAAAAAAAAATATATAAATTGTCAAAAGAGCAGTGGCGTATCATAATTTTACCTATAAGTATCAAGTAGGTAGCCCTCGGAGACGCCACTGGAATTAATAAATTTATGTTATTCCCAAAAAAGGAAGTTCCTTATAACGACAAATAAGCCTACCAAATTTTATTTAAATCGGCTGAAAGGTTTTTGAGTAATTAATAAAAAATCAATTTTTTTTTTTAATTTTACACCCTGTATCTAGAAAACGACGCAAGTTAGGACATACAATTATATGAAAAAAACTTCTTATTTTTGGCTGTTAAATAAGCCCTTAAAATATTTGCACTCAATTTTGAATCACCCTGTATAATAATGACCAGCCGCACTTTCAGTCAGGGACCGAAAAAAATAAATTTTTGCTGAAAATTTGCTGAAAAAAGTATGCAATTTTATAATCATGGCCGACCACACTTTCAGTCCGGACTGAAAAAACAAATTTTTGCTGAAAATTTGCTGAAACAGTCAGAAATTTTATAATAATGGCCAGTCGCACTTTCGGACACGCTGAAAAATTAATTTTTGCTGAAATTTTGCTGAAAAAGGTCCGAAATTTTATAATAATGCTCAGCCACACTTTCAGTCAGGGACTGAAAAAAATAATTTTTGCTGAAAATTTGCTGAAACAGTCTGAAATTTTATAATAATGATCTGCCACACTTTTGGCCACGGACTTAACAAACGAAAAAAAACTTTGATGGAAATTATTCGAAGCCTTTTCCCTGGCCGAAAGCGTGGCTAACTTGACTTGGGTCATATTACTAGTCATAAAAAAAATATGAAAGGGTCGTTGCCCCTTGTAGTATAAGTGAAGGACCACTGTCACTTTTTACAGTACGAAACGAAAACTTTCATTATATTAAGTCGCGTAGTTACGTGCAAGGTGCGTGTAATGGGAGGTACAATTTCCCGGGTGATTCCACGAAAAAGATAGAGATCTGGAAGAGGAAATGCGTCAGAGAAAATTTAGGTTTGTCACTTTATTGATTCGTTATATTCATACACGCACTCGTACACGCATTTACACCTCCCGATATGTAAATGTAGCTAATATCGTGATATTATGTAATTATTACACGCCATACTATTTTTATTATTATTACGGAAGAGCTTAAATCCACGAAAAATACCCTTTGTTGATTTTTTTATTTGAAAGGTGCGTGCCTTTCTTGTTTTCTTTTTCATTCATAGTTTTTGCGCTGGCGGGCTCATCGTTTTATGCCATGGCTAACGCTGTCAAATCAAGAAACTGTCCAGAACACCTGGGTCGTGTTTCCGAAACATGAACCAATGAATGACTTCATTCTTGATTCTAACAGGGCCAGAAATTGTACCCAAAATCCAGTATAAAAGTGAGTAAAATACGAAATCGTGCACAAAATGAGTAAAACTTAAAAACAGTAACAACTCAACACTAAATAAAATGTATATTTTACTCAAAATCCGGTATAAAATTGAGTAAAATGCGAAAAAGTCCAATAAATGAGCAAACCTGTAAAAAACTCTAGCGAGTCAAACACTAAATAAAATGTAAGTTTTACCCAAAATCCGGTACAAAATTGAGTAAAATGCGAAATTAGAATTTTACCTTAATCCGATACAAAAGCGAGGAAAATGTGGAAATGGTGCGTATAATGAGCAAAACTGTAGAACACTAGCGAGTCAAACAGTGAATAAAATTGAAATTTTATTCAAAATTCGGTGAAAAAGTTAGTAAAATGCGAAATAGTCTAATAAATGAGCAAACCTGTAAAACACTAGCGAGTCAAACACTGAATAAAATTTAAATTTTACCTTAATCCGATACAAAAGCGAGGAAAATGCGGAAATGGTGCGCATACTGAGCAAAACTGTAGAACACTAACGAGTCAAAATTAATTATAAAATGTAAATTTTACCCAAAATTTGGTACAAAAGTAAGTAAAATGCGAAATAGTCCAATAAATGAGCAAACCTGTAAAACACTAGCGAGTAAAACACTGAATAATATCTCAATCTTACTCAAAATCTGATATAAAATCGAGGAAATTGAGGAAATGACGCGCATAATAATAATAATAATAATAATAATAATAATAATAATAACTTTATTTGCCCAACAGATTACAATATCCATTTACAGGACAAAAAAAAAACAATATTTGCTCAAAAAATAAAAACCAAAACGAAATAATATAAAACCTAAAACACAAACAATAGAACTAAAGCATACATTTTCATAAACTTTTGTTGAGTTGAGACCTATTAATGAACCAGGCACATATAACTATACCTAGATCAAGATTTCCTGTTATAATAGGCCGACAATAGATTTCTTATAGGAATTAAATGTTTGAAAAAACACATCGCACGTGCGGCTTATAGCATTGTAATATGAACAGGTTCTATATAAGGGTGATTTTAACAGAACACTGGTATTCGGGTTTTTTAGGCGAAACAGGCACTGGGATCTACTGTTGTGACGACTGATAAATAAATCAATGCTTTCCAGCAGCAATTGGGAATCAATCCAGCCATGTAGCAATTTAAACAAAAATACTAAGCAACAAATTCTGTGTCTTTCACCCAGTGACTCAAACTCAAACGTCCGCAGAAGGATTTCATACGGGAAGCCCTGATGTGGGTATCTATGAAATTGTCTGAGCCACAAAAACTTGAGGAACCTACGTTGCACAGCTTCCAATAAACAAACCTTATTATTATATAAAGGGAACCAAACCATCATTGCATACTCTAACCTGAATCTGACAAAAGAAAAATATAAAGTCTTCAAACAGTGAATACTCTGAAACGATCTAGTATTGCGAATAATGAATCCCAGCATCTTAACTGATGAAGATGATACATTAGTCACGTGTTGAGAAAATGTCAACTCGGTATCAAAAGTTACTCCCAAATCCTTGGTAGAGTTGGAACGAGTCAGTTGATTTCCAGCTACAGTGTAAGTAAATACAATTGGAGATTTGATTCGGAAGTATGACATTATTTTACACTTCTCGATGTTCAGAGATAAGTGATTCTTAATGCACCAGTCAGACAAGACAGTAAGATCAGCCTGAAGAGCCACTGCATCCTGTACAGAGAATATAGGACGGAAAATTTTTACATCATCTGCGAACATCAGGATGTGGCTGCTGATTTGATTCGGCAAGTCATTTATAAACATCAGGAATAAAAGAGGGCCAAGATTTGATCCTTGAGGAACTCCAGAGTTAGCTGTGTAAGTGGATGAATTAAACCCATTAAACGAGACGTAGAGCTGTCTGGTGCAAAGATACGATCTAAATAAGGAGATTAAATTATCAGACAAGCCGAAGTTACTCAATTTCGCAATGATCACATGATGGTCAATTCGATCGAACGCCTTAGAGAAATCGGTGTACACAACGTCGACTTGGCCCCTCCTGTCCAATATGCCAGAAACATGCTGCGTAAACTGTACCAGATTAGTCACTGTAGATCTGCGTTCAACAAATCCATGCTGACATGGGGATATATAGCTCTTCACATGGTTGAAGATTTGCTTGTATAGCATGATCTCAAATATCTTTGAAAAAGTTGACAACAATGATATAGGACGATAATTGGAAATTTCAGATTTGTCACCACTCTTAAAAATTGGACATACCCTGGTCAACTTCCAACGGGTGGGGAAGGTACCGCGTGTTAAGCAACTATTAAATATAATAAGTAGAGGTTTCACTATGACTTCTCTCCACCCTTTTACCAAGAAACATGGAATTTGATCATGACCACAGGTCAGAGTTGGTTTAATTTTTCTTAATGCTTCGAAGTAATCATTTTCTGTAAAGCATCGGATGTTTAACGAAGGCATATTAACACCTCCATCATCATCGCTACTTAGTAAAGTAGAGGGGGCTGCTAGAAATGTAGAGCTGAAAAAAGAAGAGAATGCATCGACGATCTTCTGGGAGTCTGAAAATTCGTGTCCATTATACCGCATCTTACCTGGTATTCTTGTAATGCCCTTCTTAGAGTTTATATATGAGAAGAGTCGCTTTGGGTCAGCTATAAGTGAATCTTGGACATTGATCAGATACGACCTGTAAGAGTTTTTAATTTGGGTTTTGAGCACCGAACGAAGTCTAACGAACTCGCGATGAAAATGTATCATGCCTGACCTCTTCCAGTTCCTAAACATCTGTTCTTTTTTTCGAAGGTTGATCACAATTTCTCGATCGAACCAGGGTGGATAAGCCCTACCTCTATCACGAATGCAAGGTACATGCTTATCGAATATGGAATAGAGAATACTATAAAAATTGTCACATACCAGATCAAGGTCAGAGTCTCCCTGTAAAGTAGACCAGTCGACATCCAACAGGTCCCTATACATGGCGGCAAAGTCCGCCTTTTTAAAGTTATAACGTTTAACTCCGCCATTTCGAGTGAATTTTGATGTAGACTTGGGCTCGACAGTAACCGAAACTGATAGAGCAGGGTGATGTGCGTCCTCAATCAACAATGGATCCAGTACATGAGAGACCGTGAGGTGAGAATTAGAAAAAACCAAATCCAGTAATCTGTCATTACAATTTCGCACACTATTAAATTGAGTTAATTTTAAAAAATTGACAAAGTTAGACAGTAATGAATTTAGTTCGTGTGACGCATCAAGATTAAAATATGGGATGTTAAAATCACCCATAATTATTATATTTCTGTGATATTGATGCATTTCTTCAAAGTAACAAAGCAAAGTCTCAAGATCCCGGGGCTGCGGTGTCCTGCTTATATAAATGACATAAATAAAATATACATAATTTCCAACGTTACATTTACAACCGACAACATCTATACAAGGCAATGCCCGGTGGAGCCTGGTCAGGTCAACAGATGCAACATTAATTGAGTTTTTTATAGCTAACAATACACCTCCACCCCTTGAGAGTCCAACGGCCTGAAAATCTCTGTCTCTCCTAAATACATTATAATTGGTGGTAGAAATAAACTCGGAGTCCAAAATATCACTATCGAGCCATGTCTCAGAAATACCTATTACATCATAGTCGAAGTCACAGGAAGATATATAAAACTGTTCTTTCTTACCCCTGAGGCTACGTACGTTTTGATAGTAGCAAGAAAGTTGATCTAATCTGATGGGCTGAGTTAGTTTAAATTCCTGATCCTTGTTTTACCAACCACAATTCGAGGAACACCCTTGATGTGTCTGATCACGAGATTTTTTTCTCCTGCATCTGCACGAGACTCAAGTTCGACCTTGAGCTCCCTGTAATATTGGTTTTGTTTGGGGGTACGGTCAAGGGAGACACGAACAGCCCCAAACTGAGGATGAGCCTGGAGAGAAGAACGTAACTTCCCAACCGCTAAATGTACAAAAATGATAATGTGCAAAACTGTACATTATGAATGAACACTAGCCAGTCAAACACAAATTAAAATTTAAATTTTACCCAAAATTCGATAAAAAAGTGAGTAAAATGCGAAATAGTCCAATAAATGTGCAAACCTGTAGAACACTAGCGAGTCAAACACTGAAGAAAATGTAAACTTTACCAAAAATTCGGTAGAAAAAGTTAGTAAAATGGGGAATAGTGCACTAAATAAGCAAACCTGTAAAACACTAGCGAGTCAAACACTGAATAAAATGTAAATTTTACCCAAAATCCGATACAAAAGCGAGGAAAATGCGGAAATGGTGCGCATACTGAGCAAAACTGTAGAACACTAGCGAGTCAATGTAACTAATTAAAATGTACAGTTTATCCAAAATTCTCTAAAAACGTGAGTAAAATGCGAAATGGTGCATGAAACGGACCAAACTGTAAAACACTAGCGGCCAAACACTGAATAAAATTTAAATTTTACCCAAAATCCGATATTTAGGAAAATGCGGAAATGGTGCGCGTAATGAGAAAAACTGTAGAACACTAGCGAGTCAAAACTAATTAAAATGTAAATTTTTACCCAAAATTCCGTATAAAAGTGAGTAAAATAAAAAATGTTGCATGAAATGGACTAAATTGTAAAACACTAGCGAGTTAAACACTAAATAAAATGTAAATTTGACCCAAAATGCGGTAAAAAAAATTAGTAAAATGCGAAATAGTCCAATAAATGTGCAAAACTTTTGAACACTAGCGAGTCAAACACTGAATAAAATTTAAATTTTACCCAAAATTCGAAACAAAAGCGAGGGAAATGCGAAAATGGTGCGCATAATGACCAAAACTGTAGAACACTTGCAAGTGAAAACTAATTAAAATGTAAATTTTATCCAAAATTCGGGAAAAAAGGGAGTAAAATCGGAAATAGTCCAATAAATGAGCAAGCATATAAAACACTAGCGAGTCAAACACTGAATAAAATGTAAATTTTACCCAAAATCCGATACAAAAGTGAGGAAAATGAGGAAATGGTGCGCATAATGACCAAAACTGTAGAACACTAGCCATTTATAACTAAATAAAATGTAAATTTTACCCAAAATTCTGTAAAAAAGTGAGTAAAATGTGAAATAGTCCAATAAATGAGCAAACCTATAAAGCACTAGTGAGTCAAACACCGAAAAAAAATTAAATTTTACCCAAAATCCGATACAAAAGCAAGGAAAATTCGGAAATTGTGCGCATAATGAGCAAAACTGTAGAACACAGGCGAATCAATACTCATGAAAATGTAACTTTTACCCCAAATTGGGTACAAAAGTGAGTAAAATGCGAAAGAGTCCAATAAATGAGCAAACCTGTAAAACACTAGCCAGAACACTGCCTGATCAGATGGATACAATATGATTAATGACAGTTACAAATTACGATTGCGATGACAATGACGTGAAAAAATTAAATTGAAAATTCCAATCACAGTAAAAACGAAATACCTTGCTCCTGTCACTCTTCATTTAACCATCTACGTAAAACCAAGCCATAAAAATAAAAGAAGAAGAAGATAACAACTTTTCGAAAATCCTCTACAAAACTGATGAGTAGTAAAATACAAGATTAAACGACACATGAATTAATGACTGTGAGAAATGTCAAATGACAAATGACATCGACATAGGGAGATGGAACCGAGGAAACGACAAATGACAATAACAAAGAACTCCCATAAATTTACCTGGCTCTAATAAAACAACCCTCGACGTGTGCGCCACTGAGCACCGAGCCAACACAGTGAGGTGGTTGACACGTGGGGCATGCAGCGAGCAGACTTCCCCATTTAGGGTCAGGAATCCGCCAGTGACTAAGCCGGCCGAGATAATCAATACGTCATCAGCTGTTCCGTATACGAGCCGGCTTCGCTCAAAACTGGTGGAGTCGCTGATAAAAAGTTGATGAAAGTCATGTTTTATGTTGTGGGAATCATCGGAGCGAGTTAAAGTTGAAACAATAAAAAAAACGCCATGCGGGTATCGTTGGATTGGATCGGATCGGAAGAATGAGAGCTTCTTCGTTATTTATGTTTTCTTTCATTTTAGTCATGAATTTTTTATATAATAAAGAGCGGTCAATGATAATTGGTGCACGTTTCCCAGTTTCATAAGAGACTTTTCCCTTTTTTCGTTATTGGTTGTAGGAATTGTGAATGTAATAGTACATCTACACATTCAAACTGGAGTGAGATTCACCCCCCGCTTGTGGTTTCTGGAAGAGTTTCAGTTGGGATGGGAGTGACGACGCGTACGATATACTACTCCGTTTGAATATAAATAAAATATTTTTTCCATCTTCAAAAAATAATTACTTTTGTCTACTTTCTACTTAATACTAAGCAAACATTATTATAACAGTTCCTGCATCATCGTCTCGAGCTAAACAATGCAAATAAAAAACAATCTTATCTGTCCGCGTAACCTACAATGTCTTATCATTATCAAAGCAGAGAGTTTCATTTCAAATAAAGCTCCATTTCCTACAGGCCGTTGTCTCCTCGCCCGCTTTTAGATTTATTTATGTTTTGATTCATGACATGAACCGACTGCAAATCATCTCACCAACAACGAAACGAATGCATCTCGGCTTGGCAATGAGCCAGACTCTAAAATAATCTCAATCTAACATTAAACAAATAGCCAGTCTCGGTACCTCTACCTCTACCTACCTACGAATAACTACCGTGGAGGTTCAAATCCTCATTATGGAACTTTCACTTAAGATTTTTTTGAACACTTGAGGTCTGTAATTGCATAAACGAGATTGAACTTTACACCTTATTAGTAGGTAAGGTAGGTACCTACCCAGTTATTATGACGAGAAAATTACTTCTTCGCGCTCCAATGTTTCATAATCATGATAATAAATTAGCCTCTCCTTCATTCTTCACTCCAAACCAAGTCTGTTAAGTCAAGATACTGATACACAATAATAATTGATGGCTCCAATTATTATTTATTTGTAGAAAAGTTAACGTCGGAGCATGTTATTAATAATTAAACCGTTCATTAGTCGCATGTAGAGTCAGTCAATAGTCAATAATAAACGCAGGAATCGATGGTGAGGTGAACCCAGGCTGGGCTGGGAGTATTCCCTGGTGATTTCCCTGTTAGATTTCCGTTCATTGACTGGAAGAACGGGACATGTTGCAGCCGTCAGTACGGGTTTTAGACTGTCTGGCACGTACTTGCACTCGTACTTCATACTCGAACCTGTCTGGGATGAAATTATCTTGATCTGTATACATGGAATGTGAAAAATTGCCTCAAGTTTGCCTAAAAATGAGACTTGATTTTCATTTTTCAGTCTCATTGTAAATCTCTTTTTTTGTCGTTTCTTAGTCCTGGAGTCTAAAAAAGAGGATTGATGTATTATAAGTCTCATTGGAAGTATTTTTTTAAGTCTCACGGTAGGTAAAGTCTCTTTTAAAAATAAGTTCCTGTTGATTTTGGTCTAAGAATGAGGCTTGAAGGTTGTGCCTCACTGTTAGGCTCATTTTGAGTCTCTTTTTTCAAGTGTCAATTTAAAAATGATCAAAATTTGTGTTCAGCTTATAAACTGAACAAGATTCAACAAGAGATTCAACAATGAACTGTTAAGTCTCATTATAAATCTCGTTTTCCTTTATTTTTTTAGTTCTGTCTCTAAAAAAGAGGACTGAAATTTAAAAGCCTCAATGGTGGTCTATTTTTTTGTCTCACTGTAGGTAAAGTCTCTTTTAAAAATAAGTTCTATTTGATTTTAGTCCAAGAATGAGGCTTGGAGGTTGTGCCTCACTGTTAGTCTCATTGCAAGTCTCTTTATCCCCATTTTTTCAGACCTGGACTCTTAAAGAAAAGGACTGAAGTTTAAGCCCCATTGTAAGTCTATTTTTTTGTCTTGCCGTAAGTAGGTAAAGTCTCTTTAAAAATAAGTTCCTGTTAATTTTAGTTTGAGAATGAGGCTTAAAGGTTGTGTCTCACTGTTAGTCTCATTGTCAGTCTCTTTTTTTAACTGACGATTTAAAAATGGTACAGTTTTCAAAATTCATTATCAACTGAACAAAATTCAACAAGAGATTCAACAATGAACTGTTAAGTCTCATTGTAATTATTCTCTTGTTCCCCATTTTTTTTTTAGATCTGGACTCTAAAAAAGAGGACTGAAATTTAGACCTCAATGGAAACCTATTTTTTGTCTAATTGTAGGTAAAGTCTCTTTTAAAAATAAGTTCTTTTTGATTTTAATCCAAGCATGAGGCTTGGAGGTTGTGCCTCACTGTTGATCTCATTGTAAGTCTCTTTTTACCCATTTTTAAGACCTGTACTCTTAAAAAAAGGACTCAAGTTTAAGCCCCATTGTAAGTCTATTTTTTTGTCTTGCTGTAGGTAAAGTCTCTTTTAAAAATAAGTTTCTGTTGATTTTAGTCTAAGAATGAGGCATGAAAGGTTGTGCCTCACTGTTAGTCTCATTATGAGTCTCTTTATTTAACTGTCAAATTTAAAAATGGTGTAATTTTCAAAACAATTGCGTACATTTTATAAACGAGATTCATAAAACAACAAACTTATAAGTCTCATTATAATTTATAAGCCTCTGAGGCTTAACGTTTGTTTGAGTCTATTTTTAACAATCGTTTCATTTACTTGGAGATTTAGTCTCATTTGATTTCTCTAATTTTACTGAAAATTCTCGTTGTTTTTAACTTTTAATCTAAACTAAATGAGGCTTGTCGGTTGAGTCTCAGTGCGAGGCTGCTTAAATTAAGCACAAATTGATCCTAGCTGAAAACGAAGATTGGCGTTTACGTTGCAGTTTCATTTTTTGACAACAGTTCTGGTTGAATTTATTTCAAAATGAGACTCAATAAAATTAGTTTCATTGCGATCTTGATTGATTGAAGTCTCAGTTTTAGTCTCATTGTGAGTCTCTTTTTGTAGCTCTCATTTTAAAAATAAAAATAAAAATCCGTACAATTTATGAATTTCATAAAACAACAAACTTGTGAGTCTCATTGTAATTTATAAGCTTCTGAGGCTAAACATTTGTTTGAGTCTATTATATTAATAAACGTTTCGTTTATGGGACTTGGTGATTTAGTCTCAATTGATTTCTCTAATTTTAAAACCAAAAATTCCCGCTGGTTTTACCTTATAAGCTAAATTAAATGAGGCTTGACATTTGAGTCTCATTGCTAGTGTGTTTTTAACAATATTTCCAGGTAATTTTAGTCTAAATTAAGACAAACGTTTGAATCTCATTGTGGGCCTATGTTTTTTAGTTTTTCTTCATTTAATCGAATAAAAATTAGGCCGGCCGTTTTAGTCTCATTGTAATCTCTATTTTCAACTAAAATTCGTGTTGTTTTTATTCCAAAATTAATTAAACTTCTCGGTTAAGTCTCATTGCGAGGTTGGTGTAATTTTTAATAAAGGTCTATTTTAGGCTAAAATTGAGGATTGATTTTTAAGCTTCATTGGGGGTGTTTTTTTGTCAAAAGTTCCCGTTGAATTTGGTGTAAAATGAGGCTCATCGTATAAGTCTCATTGTAATCCCGATTGATTTAAGTCTCAAAAGCGGGCTCAACGTTTGAACCTCATTTTTAACGAACATTACGGCATCTACAAAAAATTTCAAGGTGTTGTTTTTAGTGTAACAATGAAAATGAGGCTTGGCCTGGGAGTCTCATTGTAAAATTTCTTTTTGAAAAAAGTTTCGGTTGATCTTAGTCCAAGAATGAGGCTTTTAGGGTTTATCTCATTGTCAGTCTCATTTTTTAGTCTCTTTTTCAACAAAAGCTTCATTTGATTTTAGTCAAAAATTAGTCCTAGCGTTTAAGTCTCATTGTATCGCTATTGAACACCATAAAATTTCCCAAATTGATCAATTTCTTTTACATTGTCCCCAAAGCTCCACGATAATAATTGGACCTTCATCGTAAACAAAAATAGACGGTGGTTATTATTTTGTGAACGTAATAATAATAATAATAATAATCAATTCTGCTGTCTGTCATTAATAAAACGTCAAACAATTGTCATCTCCGTATAGACTCAGAAGAAGCTCAGTCCTAAATGTTAGGAATCCTTGTGATTTCAACAATGGTATTACCGCATCTTGTTCATGTCGTTCAGAGTTTTGATAACTGCGATCAGAGCTGTGGTGAGAAACCAGACAAAATGACCGAAAGCAACTGCACAAAAGAGATCTGCAAACTTCTCCCAATCGATGACACTTTTAGGCAAAAAATGCTCGATTTCCACAACGCATTAAGAAACAACATCGCCCGTGGATCGACCACGAAAGGGTTAATAACCAAAACGAAAGTCTCCAACATGAAAATAATTACCTACGACATGAATCTCGAGGAAATAATCAAGTGCCACCTTAAAGAGAACGCTGATGAATTAACACCCTGCGTGGGCTCCGAAAAGTACTTCCCGGTAGGATTAAATACCGCCAAAGAACCTCATTTCGTGGACAACGAAGACTATACCAAGTTAGCCTACAGAACTATTGTCGATTGGTATAACGAAGCGGAATATGTCGAAAGTCCAGAAAATTACCGTAACTTACCACCCCAACCAGAAGATTACCGGAAATATTATGGTGATTTCATTCAAATGGTTTGGGCGAAAACAGGGCTGATAGGGTGCGGAATTTGCGAGGTGGAAGAAAACGGGCTGAAATATAGAATCGTAGGGTGTAGTTATTACGAGAAGGGCTGCGCGGTTGGAGAGTCCGTCTTCAAAACAGGGGAACCAGCTTCTGATTGCGGAGACCTGCAACCTAATCCTGAATACGATGCACTTTGCGGGAAATCCATCGCTATAAGTCCAAAGGATCATACGGTTTATATTAAGAAAAATTGCGCAACGACTCTTGAATCTTATTTGATTTGTATTTTGGTTTTCGTTCCTTTTAGAATTATTTTGTTTGATTTACCTTACGAATTATAAAAATAAAAAACCATCCTTTCTCACTGCAATCTCGACATTACTGACATTGACAGTCATGGAAATGTCTTGATACTGCTGACCATAACAGAAGAAAAACCAGAATGACCATGTTTGGAAAGTAGAGGTATGTTGGTTACTGCTGACCAAGAAAGCAGAAAGATCAGAGAGAACCAAATCTGTTAAGTAACCAAGCAACATTTTGGCAACTATTGAAGATACCTCAAAGCTTTCTTCAACTTTTGATGGCAAAATTTTTGGTAGTGTTAACCAAAAGTTTCCATTAGCATCCATTTTTGAACTGAAGAATCTTTTTTGCATTCTTGAGTGGATTTCGAGCCCAAGCAGGAGACCTAAGCATCTCGCATATTGAAACACGATGACATAATCGATTATTATAAAACTGGCTGCAATTTTGATGCAGTATTCTTCTTTTTGCATCATTGAATGGACATCGAGCTAAAGGAAGCCTAAAGAATCGCACATAGTGGAGATAAATGGCAGAAGATTTCAAATTTCTGGAACTTGCTGCACTTTTCACACCAGATTGATATTTTCACATTACCAAAGGGATATCGAACCCATAGAACCCCAAAGAATCGCACAATTTCAAATGAAACGTCAAAATAATCGACAATGATAAAACTTGCTTTACTTTTATTACAATATTCTTCTTTTTACATTACTGAATGGACATTGAGCTGATGGAAGTCTAAAGAATCGCACATATTGGAGATAAATGGCAGAATATTTAAAATTTCTAAAACTCGCTGCAAACCTGGAGAGCAGGCCAAAAGTTTCCAATCCATTCCTTTTACAACAAGATATTATGTCAATGGAACACAATCTTGAAGGATCATTCTTCCAGACTAGTCTTGACGGGAAGATCACCACTAGACTACCGGCGAAAATTCCGGTAAATTACCGGCGAAAAAGGGTAAAAATTTGATTTCATCGAAACATGTCTCACTGTGACCAATTTCTGCACTAACCATTGAGTGACAGTGGTGACCATATACGTATTAAAAGTTCTGGAATTCTTTTCCATGTTTAAAGGATCTACCTGTATAACTGAACCCTTCATTCACCTCAAAAAAAAAACACAAAATGTTTCATCTTCAATATTTTGAGCTCCACAGCATCCTCCAGAACTACTTCTTGGTAAGGATGTGACGGCACCGTAACATATAATAATACGCAAGGTATGATAATTATTTGAACCATCCGAGAGGAAACAATGACAAACGTGACAGGACATGGTACGGTCTTTTGTTGGTCAACGGTTTTGTGGCGACGACTGCTGAATAATAATTACCAAGCGCCATGGACTGGTGAAGAGAAGTCAGTTCGATGTGCTTGGGTGCCAAACTATACTTTTTTCTTATAGTTCCAGAAAAGCGGTAATCATTAGTCGTCATCGTTCTTCTTATTGTCACATTCAGTAGTGCCACCAAAAAGATCCTTGCAATCCTAAATTATTCCCAGCAATGACTAATGGTGCACTGGTGATCTCCATCTTTGTATCAAGTTGCAAGGTTTCATCAAGAAAGTGTGTGTGTAATCCAAGATCTTTCTGCGTACCTGGAGTAACACCTTTTGTGATAAAATGTTATCAGGGGGAAAAACGTTCTAATGTAGAAAAAATTATTTTCCTTTTTTTCGGCTAACTTGATGTTATTGTTGGCTCAAACAGATTGTTTTAAATTCTAAACCATAGTTGCGGTTTTGTTTGGTTCGAGGAGACACGCTACTGGATCCAAACAGAGAGGAAAAGAATTGCGAATTACTTTTCCCATGGTCTGGTGGTTCTTGGGGTCAGAGTTATAGTTATGACACATCAACAAGAGCGATGGTTTGGGTTGGTTGCGTCTACGAGACCGGCCTTCGAGAGACTTACACTAATGACATAGTTTTATTAAAAATGTATTACTACACAGCGCGTAAAGTGGTCTGTCAAGTTTCCAAGGAATCGTTCGCCCGCCAAGAAGTCAAAGACCATTTGTTTACTTAATAATCAGAAGCACTCTAGCCGAGAAGTGTTCAAACACGTCCATTATCTCAGGTGTTCACAGATTTGTGAGCAGTAACGAGTCGGATTTCTAGACACTATAATAAACCTAAAACTAACCAGCTCCAGCTAGTGCTAGTACCAGTTCCAGTGCACTGTGGAAAGAAGTAACATCTGCGCGATTTAAAAATAGCATTTCCGAATTTCGGGTCGTATCTCCCGCGGCTTTATTAATCCAACAATGACTCACCGTGTACATAGATACATACACAAATCAGAAGAGGCGCCAGTGCGTTGTTAAATCGAGTTGGTCTTGCAAAACAAGTGAACTCGCAGACGCCCGATGACTTGATTAATTGGTAAATGGGCTGATTGAGGAGAGACGTTGACATGATTCGGTTTAAAAATCTGTTCCAGTTTTTAATCTAATTTCAACGCAGTTGCAACATGCTGACAATGTCTTCATTCCGACGTTCTAAATAAAAAAATCTCGGCTAGCCTGGCATTGAAATGTCTCTTCTTGGTCCCATGACCACCGATTAACTATATTCATTACATATTCATACAGGTTACTAATATCTATAATCAAATTTAACATTTAAGGTCACATAATTGTTTCAAATATTGGTAGCACTTTATTTGAATATTTAATTTTGCTTATAGTGCTTCTTCTTTTTGCCTCACTGGATGGACATGGACTTAACATAAATTCCTAAAGAATTTCACCTAATGGAGATACATACATGGGAGAATATTTGGCATTGCAGTAACTTTTCAGACCAAATTCCATTTTTTTTTGCATTTTTGAGTGGACTTTGAGCCCAAGGAGACTGAAAGAATCGCACATATTGGAACAAGATGACATTAATATCGATTTTTTTTAAACTCGCTGCAATTTTTGTGCAGAATTCTTCTTTTTGCATCACTGAATGGATATCGAGCTGAAGGAAGCCTAAAGAATCGCACATAGTGGAGATAAATGGTCGAAGATTCAACATTGCAAAAACTTGATGCACTTTTCTGGCCAGGTTATTCTTTTACCTTTATTGAATGGATATCGAACATAAAGAGATCTAAAGAATCGCACATGTTGGAACACGATTACATTAATTTCGATTTTCAAAGAACTCGCTGCACTTTTTGTACAATATTCTTCTTTTTGCATCACTGAATGGATATCCAGCTGAAGGAACCCTAAAGAATCGCACATAATGGAGATAAATAGGAGACGATATTTCATCGCAAAAACTTGGTGCACTATTCACGTCAGATGGATCTCTGTACATTACTTAATGGATACCGAACCCAAGGAAGCTTAAAGAATCGCAAAATTTCAAAACAAATGACAAAATAATTGATAATGGCCGAACTCGCTGTATTTTCATAGAAACTTCTTCTGTTTGCATCACTACGTAAATGAGCATCAAATTACTATCTAGTCTACCTCCGGTAAACGAATGATCCTTTTCATGTCTTCAAGCTGGTCGATTTCTATGAATCCATCAGATCAATCGTTTAAAATCGATTCCAAACCACTAGACTACCTCTCCAAAGTAACATCCTATTGATCCACTGTAGATCTGATGTCATATCCTTACCAAGAATAATTACTGCAAGATGCTGTAATTAGAATTGGCAGAACTCTGCGGTATAATTAGATCGCAGATCCAGAATACTGCGGTATGTGCATTGAATTATTTCTGTACAAACGGATCGCGCTGCATAAAGAAGAAGAGGAAATGGTAGAGCTGTAAGTAATCTAGATGGATACACGAGTATCAATAATCATTCCATATTCATAAAATTGTTGCAGATTTTAAGCAGCTCTACCAGGCGATATTTTGTGGGCCAAAACTTATTGTTCATCTCATGAGCATACCAACACCAACCAAAAGACTCTGTTCTCGTGTATATTTCCATTTTAGGTGTTACATGAAAACTATTTTCGACACATTTACATTGCTGGTACTCCGGCGCGCCACTGCTTGAGCGAAGCTTTTATCACATTGTCATTCTCGCTGCATTTCAACTCAACGCGACGTCCTTGCATATGTCACTTGAACCAAAACGATGGCACTCGGAGAGAGATGCAGAGAACAATCGGACCGGAAACGGGCCGCCGCAGAATCCATCCGGCGGCGCTATGTTGGTTGCTACTCCCACGTGCTAGACGGATTAACTGACAGGACGAAGACATGCAAAATGTAAATGCTCTCAGAGAGTGTTGTAATTTCAGGAACACAGAACCACAGTCCGTGGTTCAGAGTTCAGACTTCGCACCCCAGCGTAGACAATAATGGGAAAGAGGTGCGAGAGGTGAATGAGAAAGGTATAAAAATCGATGAGAAACTTGATTGTTATTAAAATATTCAAGAATTATTTATTGCGTCTTGAAATTGTTGGTAAAATCTGGCTTAAGAGCAAAAAAAGGCTCATCAGTTTGCCGGACATACCTCTTAAAGAAGTCCATGAGTAAGATTTTGCGTTGCGGAAAACTTGAAGAAGTGGCAGTCTCTACATGCAGAAGTAATCAATGAGGAATCTTGGAACTAAGGATAAAGTGCGCCGCGGTTTTATGGGATGAGTTGCATCCTCTGCTCGCGATAAAAAATTATCAAAATAATTGAACACCAATCTTTAAATTCATTATTTCTAATTCATGTAAAACCAGAAATTAACCACAAGATCGCAGTTTCTTCGATTACATAATCAAACCGCTAAATAAAAAAATGGAAATTCATTCAATGTGCACATCCTGATTTGATAATACTGGGCCAACAGCGCCAGCCGAAAAACCCACTGGTTTCCGCTGGAGCGAAGAAAACCTCTCTGAAAAACCTCAAAGTGTTTACATTAATGGACGTGTACTTTTTATCATAGCCATCTTGAGTTCGGGAAACTTCTTGCGTTTTAAAAGGACGCAGCAGTGTCAAGTTGAAGGAAAGATTATGTTTTCTCACAGCAACCATGAAAATTGGTGAAGCTTGAACGAGATTCGTTAAGAATGATCGTAAAATCTTATTAGCGGCTGGAGCTGCTAGAGTAAGTAGTTGCTGACAAATTATTTTGTTATCGCTTATCGCTTGTCGAGGTATCTTCTGAGGTTGGCCATATCCTGCTGTCCAGATGGAATGTGAAGATTTCTGCTAGTCTTGCGGAACTAGATTGTAATAATTCTACAATATTGCTTGAGCTTTTATCAGGATGTTTTGTTTAAGGTGCCTCCTGGATCTTATTTCATTACTGAAAGGATATCAGACATGAGGAGATTAAAATAATCAGACATACTGGAATAAAGTGACAGAATGATCGATTATGAGAGAACTCGCTGCAATTTTCCTGCAGTCTTCTTTTTTTGCATCGCTGAAGGGATATCGGGATGATGGAAGTCTAAAGAATCATATATAATGGAGATAAATGGACGAAGTTTCAAAATCGCAATAACTTGCTGTTATTATTGTACCAGATTCATCTTTTTACACTGCTGAATGGATCTCGAACACAAGGAGATGACATTAATATCGATTATAAGGCATCTCGCTGCAATTTTCCTTCAGTTTTCTTCTTTCTGCACTGCTGAATGGATATCGAGCTAATGGAAGCCTAAAGACTTTCACATATTGGAACACGATGACATTAATTTCGATTTTCAAAGAACTCGCTGCAGTTTTCGTACAATATTCTTCTTTTTGCATCACTGAATGGATATCGAGCTGAAGGAAGCCTAAAGAATCGTACATAGTGGAGATAATGGCAGAAGTTTTAACATTGCAAAAACTTGATGCACTTTCCTTACCAGGTTATTCTTTTACCATTATTGAATGGGTATCGAACATAAAGAGATCTAAAGAATCGCACATATTGGAACACGATGACATTAATTTCGGTTTTTAAAAAACTCGCTGCAATTTTTGTGCGGTATTCTTCTTTTTGCATCACTGAACGGATATCGAGCTAATGGAAGTCTAAAGAATCGCACATGGTGGAGATAAATTATTGAAGGATGTATAATAATTGTCTCCTAGATCTTGATGTTTACTTTTCAGGCTCCATTCATGAGCAGTAAGAAATATTTCCAGCCGGAATGATTTTTACGTCATTATTTCGAAATGATTTGTATAAATAAACTCTCCTGGGCGTCTTGGTAACACAATCTTGGCAACAGCGCATTTTTCTACCTCTGCAAGCTATCCTATATGTTCTTCGGTATAAATGGAATTAGATTTTTCAGTGAGACATTATTATTGTAAAGTCTAGTACGATTATTAAATTCCATTGTTTAACTAAAGACACTTTAAGGGTTCTGATAAGAAGTTTATAAATATTTATTTGTATTCAAGGAAACGAACTAACGATGCCATTGTCCGTGGAATAACTTTACATAATATTAGAGATAGGGGATTATTTTTAAATGTATGTGAGCTAAGTTAAGAGATGATAGGTGGGTCATCTAAAAATAGCCCCCTGAATCAGATATAGCCCCCAGACAGAATTAACCAGTACCAATGCTATTGTATACAATTTGTAATTTAAAAAATAATATAATAATTAACTATTGTATAAAAGACGAGATGAGGTGAGATGATAAAAATATCGAAAAATTCTTCTCATCAACAAGAGAAAAATAATTTCTTTATGTTTTATTATCCAGCTAAAAAAAAAGAAAATTCACCATAATTCATTATTAATCACAACTTGCAGCTTGTTTTCAATGAATTTTCATGCATCATCATTGAAACGGCGCCAAAAAAGTATTTCCTGACTATTGACAAAGCAACATTAGAAACATATGCATGCATTTTCTCGGTAAAACTAAAACTTCGTCAAACCTGCAGTGACTGCTCTTATGTTCAATTTATCAGGTATAAAGATGAATAATACAAAATTACCACGTGCTCAGTAATTATTATTATTACATCCTGTATAAGGGATCAAGTTACTTCGTAATTACGCTCCCCTTTCAGTAATTCGATAGCACATTTTTATAACTGCACCCCTTTCAAACAATTACGACTCGTGAGGTTTGCTATTATTCTTGTAAAGCGCAGTGTTCACTGGTAATATGTCGGCTGAAAGTATCAAATGAACAAGATCAAAGAATTAAACCAGACTGAGTATGTGGAAAAGACTCTTTCAACTTTTTCTCTTAATTCCAGAGGCGTGTTCAGTATGTAAATCAAATAGGAAAAAATGTTGTTCAGCAAAAACCTGTAGGAAATTGGTCTGATCAAACGTCTTCTAATCGATTGATGAATTGGCCCAAAACGGTTTAGAGAAGTGTTGGAAGCAACTTGTGGCTTGAGCTTCACTTGTAGATCACGACTTGTTGAATCAGAGTACCCTTAGGGCAGAGTAGCACTACAAGAAAAAGAAATAGAACTCCTCTCATGGGAAGATCTGACTTTGATAAAAAGGCCTGGAAGGTTCGAATAGGCACTAGGCACCACAAAGACTTCCCATAGTTTGGCATTTTAATTTAACTAGAGACGATCTACAAATTTCTATTTGCATCAAAACAGGAACATGGCTAGTATGATAATCTCGTCTCTGACAATTTTTATTAAAACTGGAGACCTGGTGCTGTAAGTTCATAACATTTCAATACCGCTTATCATCAATGACAATGAACTTCTCTAATATAAATTGTTAGAAAACTATTATTTTTATTCATTTTCGATAACCTTACTTCGATCACCATTTCCCATAACATCACGATCAATCGACGAATCTAACGAGCACGCCCGTAATAACACGAAGCGAAGATCAAAGATATTACTTACTTTACTAGACCTTGTACGGATGCAACTGTTTTATTGATCCGATCCAATTTATCTACCAAGTAGTGTGTGGTTTTTATTCCTGGTCGTAAAAGCGAACCCATGCTTCATCTTTCATTCCATTTAATGACCCACTCGAATAATTGAGTTTATCATTCGTAATTACAGAGCTGAGATGGTGATTTTTATCGAGCTCGAGCGCATGATGCATTTGTTTATACGTGACGTTTAACTATCATGGTTGTTTAATAAGGAGGAATAATTTATTATCCTAATGATACTCGGGGAATATGATTCATGATCGGGAGCTGCTACCGGAATTAACCATTATTAAGACACGGCTGTTATCATTGCTAATATACTATTAATCTAAGATGTATTCTCTTCTACATTTATTACATCTGACTTTACTAGGTATAATGTCGATGGTATGAGGAAATTATAAGGCTATTAAGGGAATTTCCTTACCACGTTCATGTTTTTGCATCACTGTATGGATATTGAACACAAGGAGACTTGAAGAAACGCACTAAAATGACATAATAATTATACAGATTGCGAGATAACTTGTTGCAATTTTCTTAAACACTTATTTTTGCATCACTGAACGGAAATCGAGCTGATGGAAGTCTAATGAATCGCACATATTCGAGATAAATGGCAGAAGTTTTAAAATTTGAAAAACTTGCTGCACTTTTCACACCAGATTGATATTTTTGCATTACTTAATGGATACCGAACCCATAGTTCCGCAAAGAATCGCACAGCTTCAAATAAAATGACAAAATATTCGATAATGACAGAACTCGCTGTAATTTTCTTACAATATTCTTCTTTTTGCGGCACTGAATGGACATCGAGCTAATGGAAGTCTAAAGAATCGCACATATTGAAGATACATGGCATAAGATTTAAAATTTCTTAAACTTGCTGCACTTTTCACACCAGATTGATATTTTTGCATTACCTAATGGATATTGAGCCCATAGAACCCCAAAGAATCGCACAATTTCAAATAAAATGACATAATATTCGATAATGACAGAACTCGCTGTAATTTTCCTACAGTATTCTTCTTTTTACATCACTGAATGGACATCGAGCTGATGGAAGTCTAAAGAATCGCACATATTGGAGATAAATGGCAGAAGATTTAAAATTTCTAAAACTTGCTGCACTTTTCACACCAGATAGATATTTTTGCATTACTTATTGGATACCGAACCCATAGAACCGCAAAGAATCGCACAGCTTCAAATAAAATGACAAAATATTCGATAATGACAGAACTCGCTGTAATTTTCTTACAATATTCTTCTTTTCGCGGCATTGAATGGGTCCCGAGATGATGCGGAAGTTTAAAAATCGCATATTACGCGAAACTTCATCTTCTTCATAATCGAAACCTACCACCTCTCAAATTTACATGACATAATTGACATACGTCAATAATTAGCATTGACAATGAGATGCCCAGCTTGACAACGTGACAAACAAAAAGACGGTTACTAGGTCGAACGATCGTTGTCGAAGTCAGTGAGTCAAGTTCACATCGTCACGGGCTTTATTAACAATAATTAGAAGGTGGAAATGCGATACGTTTCAGCATCTCCGAGCTATTTTTTACTCTCCCAGTCACAAATCATTAAAAGAGACGTTGATGAAAACAACCGTTTCAGTTGTTTACTAGCGCTCTAAGGACGTTTGTTGGTTTATTTTCGTCCTCGTCACTCATTTGTGCGTGACAGCTCTTTTGATCGAAACCCCCTGCGATGGGAGTCAAACTGTACAAACCATCGGGTCCGTTAAAAATAAACTCATCCGACTGATCCGACTCGTCATCCACCTTGTACTTGCGCTCTGTTTGTCGCAGGGAGAGCAATTAAAATTCAATTGAGTTAATAGCTTTGATAAACAATTCTTATTTACAGGAGACGTATCAAAGTAATTTGTTACTGTCTACTCTGACAAGATAAAAAGTAATAAATGACATCAGGTCAGTAACATTGACAGAAGGTTGACATAGTATTTGCGTACATTGTTGCCGTGTAATTGTCACCATAAACAGTTAGTTACCCTAATATGAGGGAATGTGGCGACATTGCCTGACAATTACGATTCCTCTTATCTGCTGCATTAATTTACGCTTTTTATTGCACATAATAATTATTGTCAACGCGATAATGGATGGAAATGGAGAGAAATAACAGGTCATTGTAAATGTAAAGCAAAAAGGGGGAAAAGTGAGTTGAGTTGTTGGAGTTAATGGTTCAAGCTCGGGAGGTCAGTCAACATTTTAACCCTTCGATTAGGTTGGCATTACTGAACTCATAAACACATTTTATGATGCTTTTTACTAATACGCCGCACCGGAATAACTCTGTTTATTAACTTTGGGAGCGTAATTGAAGCTTGAAGCGCTCCAGCCAAGCAAGAAGCATGTTTCAGTCACAGCTGATTTGTATCGTCGGCGGTAGTTGTTGGTTGTCGTTTGAGACTAGCTCGGAGGAGATTTACATCATCAATTTGTGACGTTGTGGGTGTGCGGCCTAAATTGCAACAACGTTTATTTCCCTATAAAAATCTACTTCACATTTACAACGTAATTCGTCTGCTAGTTGAGTTCTTGATTACGTAAAACGATTATTTGAGATGATTAATTCGTTCTTTTTTGGTAGGTACATCTAGCCAAGCTACAATTTACATGAGCTAAACTGACGATTAGCTCATTTCCCGAATAAGCGGTTCATATTCGGTTCAGCACGAATATTAAGATGGACACAATCTCTTAGTTACATTGGCCGAGAGCACATGACTAACCCTTACGCTTGGATGCTGTGAAAACCGCTTGTCCTGGGGAAATATTTGATTTCCCTCATACCGCCCAGATCTAGGGAGAAATTTCCTTTTCTAGGTCGTCTGTGTGCAAACAGTGGAGTCTATGTGGTAACGCCACTGTTTGCACCAAATTCTAATTTCTCCTCGTCTTGACTGTGAATTTACGAAGCGGTAATGATCCGAGACAAGCTGAAAGAGGTCAAAAGTCACAACGAAGTCTCTTCCTCCCCTCTCGATTCAGACTTGATTCGCTCATTGGGTCCCTGTCCAGATCTCCAGATCTCCAGATCCACCAATGTCTACAGGGTTGATGACTAAAATAAAGCTAAGATCACGACAAGATAGGACTTAACTTCCCACTTAAAGTCAAACATCTGTCTCTTATTTACCTCTTTAACAAGACTCGAGCGAGATCTAGATAAATATTAAAGATGACCACGTGAATATGAATATGAATATTTCTACGCCTCTGTTTTTCTGAACCCGCCAGGTAAAAATTTATTCATTTTATTATATTGGTTGTCTCGAGCTCGAGTTCTGCGAATATGAGTCTTCAATTTTATGTTATGAGACGCAGTGACACCTACTTAAAGCTCGCTGCAGGTAGTGCAGGTTTGCAGGTATACATAAAAGTGAAGTCTCTTTGACGTACGATCGTGTCTTGTTGACTTGTTGGTGTACTGTCGACTTATAACCTGCCATTGTTGGGTCTTCATGGGCAGGGCGAGAAACAATACGTTTTTGTTAAAATAAGAAAACAATACTGAAACGACCGTGAATTTGAGAAGTTTTAATTTGATCATTACCTGAAGCGAATTCAATGTAGAGTTAAGACGCTCTTCATATTGTGTAAGCAAGCTTTTGAGTACCACTGCTGTCCAAAAGGGCATTTTTGAAAGAGAAATAATTAAAATTAGTGATCAAACCTGGAAGGTAATGCAAGTCCAAAAGATCTCTAGTTCTTGAGAAGAAGGGGTTCTTCAAACTTTTGGCAGCGGTTTGTTGATTGTTGGAGTCTCATACAGCAGAGTGAGAAAATCCGGACCAAAGATCACTAGATCGGGTACAATAAGAAATAGAAATCTTCGGTGACGTTCTTCAAATTTGGATACAACCACTATTTTTCCTTTAACCTTGGAAGATACCTCAAAGAGCTCTTCAAATTTTGGAAGTAGCATTTTGGGAACTGCGGTCCAAAGCGGCACACAAAGACATTAATGACCGTCTTTTGAACGAAATGCAAGGTCAAAAAATCAAAAGTAAGTTGAGAACGTGGTTAAGATGAAGAGACCTTCGTTCTTCAGATTGAGAGGCAACCGTCCTTTGTCAGTGGTTGATCTCAAAAGGCGAAAATCTGGACTAAAGGTCACTACATCGGTAACAATAAGAACTCTTTGGGGTCGCTCTTCAAATTTGGATACAACCACTATTTGTCCTTTAACCTCAGAAGACACCTAAAGGGCTCTTCTTTTGGAAATAATATTTTGGGAACTGCCGCCCAAAGCGGCACAAAGACATGACTGACCGTCTTTTGAACGAAATGCAAGATCAAAAGTAAGTTAAGAACGCGGTTAAAACGAAGGGACCTTCAGTGACACTCTTCAGATTTCGATACAACCACTCTTTGTCAATGGTTGATCTCAGAAGGAGAACATCTGAGCCAAAAGATCACTACATCGGTAACAGTAAGAAATCTTTGGTGTCGCTCTTCAAATTTAGGAAAAACATTATTTGTCCTTTAACCTTAGAAGACACCTCAAAAAGCTCTTCAAAAGGAAGTTACATTTTGGGTATTGCTGCCCAAAGCGGCACAAAGACATGAGTGACCGTCTTTTGAACGAAATGCAAGATCAAAAAATGTTAAGTAGAAGAGATCTTCAGTGACGTTCGTCAAAATTAAATACAACCGTCTTTTGTCAATGATTGACCTCAGAAGGCGCCTCAAAGGGCAAAGGGACTTTAAACATTTAGAGAAACATTTTGGGTCGTATTGGCTCATACAGCAGAGTGGGAAATCTGGAAAGTAGCGCAAGGCCAAATGATTACTGTATCGGCAAGAAAAAGACATCTTCAGTGATGCTTTTTAAATTTAACCTCACAAAACACCTCAAAAGGCTCTTCAATTTTATTAAGAAACATTTTGGTTTGGATTCTACTGACCGAGACATGAAAGGAGTGCAAAATAAAAAGAGAAAGAGAATGGTAACAAAGAAGAAAACTCAAAAACATACCTCAAAAAGGCTTTTTAATGTTTTTTAGTTTTTTGGCAACATTGTGGGTGTTGCCGGTCTTAAAGCAAAACAGATCAGGATGAGGATCTGACAAGTACTGCAACGCCAAGCCAAGACAACTGACCAAGACATGAAGGGAGTGCAAAAAAAAAGAGCAAGAGAATGGTAACAAGAAGAAAAGTAAAAAAACACCTCAAAAAGGTTTTTTTATTTTTTTGGGCAACATTGTGGGTGTTGCCGGGGTCTTGAGGCAAAACAGCTCAGGGAGAATCTGACAAGTACTCTAAGGCCAATCCAACAAGAAATTGTTTGAAATTTTTTGGTGACCTGTTTTTGGTGTTTAGGAGGAAATTGTTAGCTAAGAGGAAGTATAAACTTAAAGAAAGCCATCATTTTCCAATCAACCTCAGAATGGGTTCTTCAAATTTTTGAGGCAACCTAAAGCTGGAAAAAACTGGAAAGACCAAGTCACCAGAACATTGTCAAGAAGCACTAGGACTAGCAATACTGTTAAAAAAGAAAACTGTCAGAACTATCTTCCTTAACACCTGGACGAAAGCAAAATTTTGGGCAAACCTTACCAATGACCATCATAGCCTTACACGGACCGTGATTCTTCTTGATTTGTATTACTGTAACATTCTAGATGGCGTTTCTTGTTACAGGTCGCCAATATTGTCAACTTGACAGTTCTAAACCCAGACAAGTTCATCTGCCAATAACTTGACAACCTAAAAAATCAGCAACAGATTGAACATCGGTGCCGTAATTTTATAAATCCCCAAGCAATTTGTTTTCTAGTCGCAATCTAATCACGATAAATGATAGAACAAGCTACATAGATGGCGCTGTCTACTGTCGTAACGTAAGCTTAGCGTGGGTGCAAGATTTAGGCGTCTAATGAACTGAGGAGTCTATTTTCTATTTATTGTAACCCCGAATCGATACTAGGAACTAGGAAGGGTCGTCCCCCTTATTCCAGTCTGGCGCCGGACTGCCCTCGTTTTATTTGTCTATTCCGTCTCTCCTTCGCAATCCTCACATACATATATGCGTCTATAATATTTCCATAGAAACTGGAGAATAAATAATTTAATCTCTCTGCAAGGCAACAGCTCTTTCGAGAACAAGCTGATCCCGTTTCGGCAGTCTTATTAGGTGTACCGCAGGCGTCGTAAAACGTTTTATGTCTGAAATAATGGCGACGCACGTATAAGAGGTGTATTCTTATTATATAAGAGCCTCTATAAAAAGATTTGTTGCTCCCGAGTTTCGTAATCGTTACAAGAAGTAATGGAGCGGCGGCATTTAGTAACAACTCGACTTTAACGACTAATGCAAGTTCTTATAGTCCGTGTAATGAAAACAAACGTGTTTGTTGTGTTTTCGGGAACCGTTTGACTTTTCTCAGTTAGTTTCGGGAGCAGCGAATTGACGATCGAGCTGTGAAAATAAATTTACCAACAGCTCCTGCTTTCTTTCTTTCATTCATTCATTCGTCTCTCGTCTTTTCTTGGCTTGTGTTTGAGATGTTTGAAACGAGAGGAAATCCTGCAGGAATTCCAAGTAACATTTCATTATTATGACATAATACATTACTTATACGAAAATATTACGTAATAAAATCATTAGATGGCGCTAATGACTTTGCAAACGTAAATATTTTTAGTTCTTGAAGTTATTTTTTTAATATCTACTGTTGAGACTTAAGCAAGACGAAACATCTACTGAGTTATTTCAGAATCAAGCCATTTGTACGTGCTCTAGTGGCTATTGAAAAAAATCACTTCTTAAGTTAAGACACCACCCAAACCAGGGTGAGAGAATCACTGACGAAAATACTGATACTGCCTCCCCCTTACCCCCACCCCAAGTAACTCCTCTGTAAACCTCCTACACTAATAGTGAGGGCACCGTATTATGGACAGGCTAAATGGTCCAGCCTTTCCACAACACCAGCATCTTCTACGTCTAAACTGGAGCTCTACAGACCCCTCCCCCTGAAAGAACGATAGATGACAAAAGAAGATCTAACCCCACACAGCCTAGTAAGGCGTCGTGGGTATATTTCCTCGTACACTTCTACAGATGGGGGTCTCCCAAATCTTTGCTCCCATTGAACCTATTTTCAGCTCTCTAACTCACCATCCGCTGTAGAGGTTGACAAACCACGAACGATTTTTCGTCCCCGGAAGCGGAGGAGTTAGTCAACCTTCGTCCCTGTAAATTGTAAGGCAAGGGAGGAGGTTGGAATTAGAGAGCAGTCTGAAGATTCTCTGACAGAGAATAAAAAATGGAGCACAGCTGCTGCCGTTCAATGTCACAATATCTGACGATTGGGGCTTGTAAAAAGTTTTTTCTCACACTTTTGCTCAGAAAAATGTTTTTTCTCCCACACTCTTCCTCGACAACACCAGACTGCATCAGGTGTGGCACAACGGCATGATGATATCGTTGGGCCAAACCTCATCCACCGTTCGGCCTGGTTGGCCCCAAGAAACCGCAAGCAACCATGTTGGGAATTTTTTTTTTGCAAATATTCCGAATTTCCAATTATCCTCCAGGCAAAGCTGAAGCGGCAGAAAAAGATCTGTTGTCCCATATGGCGAGAGAAACAGAGAGAGAGAGAGTCAGAGAGAGAAAAAATAGAGAGAGACAAGGGAGAGAGATAGATAGAGAAGGGGGGTAAGAGAGAGAGAGAGAGAGAGAGAGAAAAGCTCCTCCAGTATTCAGAACTTCGGGACTCCAAGGTGGTCTGGGATTAAGCAACCAACGGTTTCGATTGACATAGCAGTCTATGGATTTTTGGTGGGGAGTGCACTCTCGGTTTACTCGGTAGAGGTGCCAGAAAAAGTGAGACTGGACAAAATGAGAGAGAATTTGTCAATTTGGTCGCAATTTTACTCGTGGTCCGGTTCGTTCTATCCTCGTCTCTTCTAGTTTTCTCCCTCTGAAGGGAGTGGGGCTGCAAGAAGCGGGCCCGTGAGAGGGAGAAAAGAATTTTGCTGGGAAATCAGTCCCCAGTGGGACAGGTTTATTCTCCTTTATTGCATAAAAGAGTGAATGCAGGTCTCATGAGTATAAAGCACATAGAGTGCAATTACTAGCCTGTTAAATGGGGTCGGAGTATTCCTCCATCGCCCTAACAGCGTCATGCTGGCAGTACCCGAAACTCCAATCAAGAGAGCCTCCACACATACAACAACAGAGCCAACCAGAGTACCAGAATAAGCACAGACACGTGTTTCGCCCTACTGGGGCTCATCAGTGTGCTGCATCCGGAGTATCCGGAGGATGTTGTCGAATGCATGGAAGCTTCAACCGTCTTAAAGCGGCCAGTTCACAATAAACTTAGGGTGAACTCACGGTTAGTTCTTTAGACTAGATGTCGCTCTATTTAAAACCACATGGAAAACCGTGTAACTGGCCGCTTTAAGACGGTTGAAGCTTCCATGCATTCGACAACATCCTTCCGCATACTCCAGATGCAGCACACTGATGAGCCCCAGTAGGGCGAAACACGTGTCTGTGCTTTTTCTGGTACTCTGGTTGGCTCTGTTGTTGTATGTGTGGAAGCTCTCTCGATTGGAGTTTCGGACAACTGTTAGGGCGATGGAGGAATACACCGACCCCATTTAACAGGCTAGTGATTGCACTTTATGTGCTTTATACTCATGAGACCTGCATTCACTCTTTTATGCATTAATCGTTGAGTATACTTGCCTTTCTCTTCTTATTCTCCTTTGCCCGTTATCGCGACTGCGCGGTCCTCTGTTTAGAGTACATTCGATCCAATGGATGAGGACAAAATGTCCTTCCGCTTTAGGGATGAAAATTAATAATCTCAACTTCGGACAGCAATTCTCTACAACTCCTGTCTCCAGTGCCTTGGTCAATTTAAGTTGGTGATAGTACTGAGAAACAGAAAATTTTATTTTTGTGGCTATGAAAGGTAGTTTTGTCGTAGTAGCTTTTTATAAAATACTGATGAGACCTAAACATGGTGAAACATTTTCTGCATTGTTTTTAAATCACTCTATTTCGTTTTGCTTTAGAGAATGTCCTGAAATCATCTTCGAATCGAAATAAGCCTGTTTCGGAGTCTCGCGATGAAATCAATAGATGGCGTTAGTGATACGAGTAAGAGCGGCAAATTTGAAATATTGTAGTTCTGAAGTTCGTTTTCCCGGGAAAATTCTGGTTTGATTGATGTAATAATTTTATACAGGGTGGTTCAAGTTGAATGTGCATTTTCTCATCGTAGATAATTGTCGAGAAAATTAAGTGAGCCTGGCAACGTCTTGAGCGTTCAATAAGTAAGTAAGTAGCTTGTTCCACTTGAACCGCTTATCGCAGGATCATCATCCTTTCAATTGTACATCAACATTATGATGAACGCCGAGTAGAATTAGCAATAAATTAACAACCGGCGCTTGTTTTATTTTATCCTTTGTTTTTATTCCACATCTTAATGAAAGGTTTATGCAATTGCTGAACGTTTTACAAGCGAGCGCATGTTTACTTACCACTAATTATTATTCGGAGCAAGTCGTTAAAGCTACTACTGTTTATTTTTATCGCCAAAAATTATGTAACTAATTAATTTTGTAATCGTACGTTATACTTGTATGTAAGCGTATTATTTGTAGTAAGTACCGGAATTTGATTAATATGATTACGTTATGTCTGATTTATTTATTTATGAATGAATGAATGAATGAAAATCCGGTCTAATCTCTCGCTTGAAAAGTTGTTAAAGTTCCTATGTAGGGCAATAATTTGTCTTCACTCCTATCAGGTGCCTAGGAATTCAAAATAAAAAACGGGAGAAGATAGATAGGTGTCTTAACAAAAGGGCGAAATTTAAAAGAAAAAAGGCACATACTGAAGAATTTGACCTATAATACCACATCCCTAAATTAATTTTTTTCTGAAAGGAAGCTCATAAAACGCTCCCAAACAATTCCTTCCATTGACGGCTTTAAAACAAATGACCCGTTCATCCCTGAAAGCTAAGAACCAGACCGGGATGATTAATGTCCTCTCTGTAATTACCCTAGCTAGATGGCAATATTTACCGAAGGGTGTCACATTTCGGAGCACATGCTACACGCTACGACTAACAATAATGTTCCACACGTGATAGAACCTCACTGAAGTTTGTCAAACATAAATAAATGTGTCTAGCGTTACCGATACCGGCGCTTTTAGTGCCTTAACTTAAGTCAAGTGCACTTATCTTTTGAAGCGTCTCCACAATTCTTGAATTAAAACTGACATTTTATACTGAAATTTTCGAGGCTTCCTCCCTACAAAACTAAACAATGCAATAGATGTTTTACCTTGTTTTGCCCTCATCAGTAAGATATACGGGGTCCGTTAAATTGAAGACAGATAAAAGAAACTCTCTGAATATACAACTTTAAGATAAAAAAACCACCCTTTCAGATTTAAATAAAAAGTGTTAGTGTTGTTTCTCTCCCTCTTGTTTTAAAACTTCTGCATTCATTTCTAATCTTTGTCCGAAAAAAATATCTCAGCTGCGATATCTCGGAACACTACAGTGCAATTTTATCATTTGCATTAATAACAGTAGGAGTAATTATATTATCTCAAACACAAAAACATATCTTAATAGTAATAGTAATAGTAATATTTTACAGCCAGTGTCTTCCTGAGTGAGTGACACACACTCCAGGCTTAGATAATCCAGACCTAGGCCATCAACACGGATCTCGTGCAGACATATGTTAAATGAGTCAAGTTTACGAAAAAAAAGTAACTGGCGCAAGAAATTAATCAGTGTGAACGAGGTTCTCGGTAATTACCAGTTTTAGTTTTAGGATGTCTAGGATTTCATCTCATGTCACAGGAGATTGCTCAGTTTCAGGGTTTCAGTCTTTCCTTGTTCCCTGCGTTATTTGCTTAATGGGTTAGGGTAGGATTGCCCATTATTACCCATAATAGAATTTCATAATAATTATTATAATTTGTAAAGTAAATGAGAGTCTGGCAACAATGTAGGTTGAAATTATTAAAGTACCAAACGCATTAATATTAATTTAGTTTGCACTAATTGCAGTCGAATGCAATAATTATTACGTGATCTAATGAGTCATTGTTTTAAGTGAAACAATTGAATAAGCACGTCCTCTTCTTTTTTCTGTTTTTAAATTATCGTATCGGTGATTTTTTTCCAAAGGTCGAATAACGAACATCAGGGATCAAAGTTGACCGGATATGAACTCGAAGCTTCGGCTTCCTTATTCTCTTGTGGTCGAGCATAATTAATTTTTATTTGATATACTTACTTTCATCATATTAATATACAGGGTGTATTAAATATCAAAAAACTAATGACCAGGTGCTAATTAAATAAAATACATAGAATTTGGAAATGACAGGTAGAATGATTGATATGTGGTGGTAATAAAAGTGACCAATAATCTGAAGGGGGTAGGTATCTAAGCTACCATAAATCCTTAAGTAGCATAAGTAAACAATCCCCAATGTAGTGTACCATTGAACTTGAATAGGGATTTTTCTGACTGTTTATTTAGGATTTATTATACATATCCCATTCATATTATTGGTCACTTTTATTACTACCATTCTACCTGTCATTTGACATTTCTTTTCAGCGATTTTGATTTTCTTAGTCGATTTCTACTGATATATTGAAGAAAAATCGAACTTATTTTGGTAACTTTACCACCAAGTAAAATCGATTTTTTTGGTCACTAAATTACAGTTTTTTGCCATATTTTTGCCAATTTTATCTTTAAAATTAACCTTTATTTCGGGGAAGGACATAAGTGATGGATCACACTCTAGAGAGAAGAAGAATATTTCAATTTTTATTCAAACTCGACAATTTGAGCTCAAAGAAAAGGAATTCTGATAGCAGCACTGAAATCAGATCTCAGATCAGATCAGATTTAAAAACTTGCCGTTTCCCGAATTTATAGAAGTGTGATCTGAAGATGAAGAACCAGAAGCAGGTCAATTTTATAATTTCATTTACTTTCTATTGACGTAAAAAAATATTATACAGGGAGTTCCTATATTTTGAGATTTCTGATCCAGTAAGAATGGTTTTGACAGTTGATGTTTAAATTGAGTAGGTTATTATGAGTTATAAACAAATGAAAATCGCAATTTTCCATTTTGCAAGCAGTGTACAAAGGGAACGGCTACAATATCGAAAAACGACTTTCATGTCCCTAACTTAACTTTTTAGAGCCGTTTCCGATGTACGCTGGTTGGTACCAAAACGGAAAATTGTGATTTTCATTTGTTTATAACTCATAACCTACTCAATTTAAACGGTAACTATGAAAACCATTCTTATTGGATTTTCTCAGACAATCTCAAAATGTAATAATATATAGGGTGTGCACCATGTATCCTTCTCTATATTGCTATCTATTAACGCTAACAGATACAGGATCGGTTAAACAAAGTCCAAAGAAGCGCAATTTTGTGGCCATCTCGAATCAGTCAAGCCATACAAAATATCTGTGACCGTTTCTGAAATATCCTGAAAAAAACTGAAAAATCGAGATTTCTTATTTTTGCCATATCTTTTTTATTATTGGAGATTAATAAATAATTTTTTGTGGGCATACATAAGTCGGCAAGAGCTACCCATCTGACATTTAAAAAATTTTCAAAGCCGACTAGATCCCAGGATTTTCATAGTCAACTTTCGTTTTTCTTATGGCCACCATATTGTTTTTTATGTTGTTCGGTATAAAAAAATCATAAAAACAAAAAATTGTTAAACTTCAAAAAATAAATTAAAAAGAATATTATTCTTCTTTTTTCTTTACAAAAAAGACAACTTTTAAGACCGAATTTCATAGATAAATTAAAAAACCACAAGGCAAGCACTATTTTGGCTTATTTTACAAATGTTGACGTTTTTCGACGATTTTTTTTCGTTTTTCTTTGAAAAAAAGAAGAATAAAAATTAAAATTTTTTTTTTTTTAAGTTTATTAATTTTTGGTTTCCATTATTTTTTTTTATATCGAACGACATAAAAAAATAATATGGCGGCCTAAAGAAAAACGAAAGTTGACTGTGAAAACTCTTGAATCTAGTAGGCCTTGAAAATTTTTGAAATGTCAGATGGATAGCTCTTAACTGCTTATGTAAGCCTACGAAAAATTATTTATTAATTTCCAATAATAAAAAAGATATGAAGAAAATAAGAAATATCGATTTTTCAGTTTTTTTCAGGATATTTCAGGAACGGTCACAGATATCTCGCATGTTTTGACGGATTCGAGATGGCCACAAAATAGCGCAACTTTTCTCTAATTTAACCGACCCTGTATCTCTTAGCGTTCAGGAGATAGCAATATAGAGAAGGATACATGGTGCACCCTGTAACCCTGTATAGAGTGTCCTATTAAAGAAATAATAATAAACAATGTCGTCATTACTGAGCCAAGGAAGACCCCGTATAATTTTTTTTTACATGTTTTGAAACGAAAGAGAGTACCTACTATCATCGGTGAGCGAAATTATGAATTGTCAACCCGATAGAAGAAATAGAGTGGGTGATAATACCGAGCCCTGGGGCACTCCTGAATTGGTCGCATGAGAGTTAGATCGCAATCCATCTACAACGCTTTTTATCGGAAAGGAGACGGGAGATCCACTTACAGATTAAGGAGACCATAGAAGGGGGGTTTACTATGCAGACCCCCACGAGAAAATTTTCACTTTTTTGGTTTGAGATATGTTAGGCTACTCAAATAACTGTGTCTCTTCAAACTCCAAACTCCAAACTTTTCAATCGATCAACTCCAGAGGTCGAGCTGGTGAGTCATCAACAGGGTTTAACCGTTTAATCATTAATGAGACTCCATCAGCTTAATTTCTCTTTCTTTCAAATAGTTATTAGGTATTGGAATCAGAAAGACATGAGATTAATTTTAGTAGTAATGTAGACAACTAACACTAATACTGCGAGTTACTACTTTTAGGGTTTCGCAGGATTAGGACAGCTGAAGTCGTGAATAAATAAATACCCTGTAACTTTTTTTTTACTCTTATTTTTTAAGCTGAAGACTTAAGTTGAAATTATTTAGGTAGATGACGCATTTTAGAGTCTTTTATTATCCACATGGTTCATACTTCAATAATAGAGATTCCAAAGAGTTACTTATAAGGTAAAGACGTTACATTAAAAAGACAATACGAGAACCATAAACGGAGACAGAAGTTGTTATGATCGGTCACTTCCTTCTCTGCATAGAAATGTATAAAAAAATTTCTTTGTCGAATACCTGTGGTTTTTTCTTCGTCAATCTGACGAGGAAACCTCCCATCTAGCCTTGAATCACACATCGCACGGCCAATTAGTCTTTTCCTTGAGCGAAATTCCGGGACGTCAAGCAAAATAACACGTCATAATAGATGGAATTAATCAGAGTGTTGTGTTTGCGTCAATACGGCTTCATTTGACTTTTAACAGTACTTATTAAATTATTTTTCATAATGCTTATACCTGAGCTGTTTTTGTTCGGGGATTTTTTATTTATAACATTTCAACCTTTATTATAAATGAATTAAAAATTAATGAACGTTACGTACCTACATCGCCTGTAGTGATAGTGGTCCTTATAATAATCAGGTCTGAAACGAATTAATGCGAGAACTAAAGACGTCTCTCGAGGCTGCGTTTCGGTTAAAAAATGAAGTGATCATAATTTCATATCTTCACTACCTATTAAGACCGCGTTTTTTTCTTTAGAGAATAAAATATTTTTGTATAACTAAGGATGCAGCGCGGCACAGGTAGAGAGAAGGTAAGAGGTAGTCCAGGAAAATAAAGCTGGCGTCCGAGATGAGAATTAAAAATATTTGCCAACAAAAATGTTTACAATACGTACAATGATCTGGTTTCTGACCGGATTGCAAGTCGGGATTCAGATCAACTATGACTTTACGACTATATATGGGAGGACGATTCTTGAGACTAGGAGACCTTAAAAAAACTTATTTCATTATCATCAGGTTTGGGAGTTCACGTCAGGGTCAGGAGTCATAATATACTTAACTGTGATTATTCATGCTCAGATTATGCTTAAATTGAAATTACTATATAGAAAATTTTACATGAAGTTCCCCATTCAGGCTGAGTCCCTTAAGCCCATTGAAATTGCTTTAGTGGGGGAGAGAAAAAAAGAAACCACCATCTTTGAAAATAGTTTCAAGAAATTATATTTCGTTTCCATGCGCCGGATGATGGACATAGCTTATCTTTTCTTAAGCAAGCAGACCACCCTGTAGGTATATTTTTGTAAGTATATTAAACAATAATATTAATAATATTTTTTTAATGCAGCATCCTGTAGATTTTTGTAAATTTGGAACACATTTTCCATACTTTATACACAATCTTCATCGTTTTAGAGTCTGGCGATCAAATCGGTAGATGGCGCTGAGGGAAAGAGTTTCGTGGTGAAATCCATAGATGGCGGTAGTGATAAAAGCGCGAAAGTTGGCTTTCTTGTAGTTTTCCAAGTTCGTTTTTTTGAACTCTTTAACTGGGCACCACTTTGGCAATAAAATCAATTGATGGCGCTGATGAATTTAAGTTGTATTAAATCCTTGCTTGCTGCAAGCAAAATCGTAGTAAACGATTATTATTAAATAAGTATGGCTTCAGAACTGAGTCCTGAGGTACGTCATCACTGGAAGGGGGTAAAATGAACTAGATCTGAACCATTGAGATCAACAAGTTGGTTTTATTAAAAAAAATCATTTAAGAAAGTCACTTATTGAGTAGAAATTTCCTCTTTTTTATGTTTTTAGGTAGTTCATTAATTTTTTGGCTTTTCTTTTTAAATCTGTTACCTCTTCTCGACTGGCTGTATTATTGTAACATAATAGCATAAGATACTCAATTTAAGAATATTTTTTATAACATTTTTTTAAGTTTCAAGAATAAATCAATATACAGGGTGTTCTACAAGCTCTATGACAAACTTTGACAGATGGTAGGTTGCTTGATTTTAAACATATTTTTTTTAATAAACATGGGTCCGATTCGTTTTTGTTTAGAAGTTACAAGCATTTAAAAAATCGTAATTTTTCAAGTTCAAGGCCCTGTAAAAGGAAAACGGTTCAAGATAGAGAAAAACGGCTTACATGTCCCTATTTTAACTTTTTATGGACTATCCTATGGTATAGAAACATTTGTACTTTCTTTGATTTTTTTAAATGTGGAGAAATCTCAGATTTTTTCAAATTTTTTATCACCCTGTATAAACATTTCATCTACATCATTGGATAGTACATGAAAAGTTAAAATAGGGACATGTAAGCCGTTTTTCTCTATCTTGAACCGTTTTCCTTTTACAGGGCTTGAAAACTTGAAAACTTACGATTTTTTAAATGCTTGTAACTTCTAAACAAAAACGAATCGGACCCATGTTTATTAAAAAAAATATGTTTAAAATCAAGCAACCTACCATCTGTCAAAGTTTGTCATAGAGCTTGTAGAACACCCTGTAGTAAGAAATTCATACCAAAATTGTTGCCCCCTCAATTTCGTCAAAATTTCATCCCAAATTTTTCACCCCGCCTGATTTTAATAACAATATTCTGAAGAATAAATCGACTGTTCATTGTCAGGTTGAATTTATATCCCCCCCCCCACCTTTTTTATTAAAAATTGTGACTTTCATACCAATTTTAAAATCTACCTTTCAATTTGTAGCTAGAATTTGTTCCCAAAATGTTTTCTCCCCAATTTTTATAATATTTTTGGGGCCTTCAAGAAAAGTTTAAAGACTCGATTTGTAATAAAAATTTCTAACCAAAATTTTTGAGACCCCCCATTTAAAAAAAAAAAACATTTTTTTCTAGAATAAATCAAACATTTGCAGTCAAAATTTATTCGAAATATCTTTGCTCCTTCCCCTAAATTTTCATAATAATTTTGAGTGTTTCCAAGAATAATTTAAAGGCCGAAGGATAATTATTCATAGTCAAAATATCATCCCAAATTCCCTCTCCCCCTGATTTTCTCAAATTTTCAACTCTATTTTAGTCCCCCAATTTTTATACCTAACCATTTTTTAATAAATTGACGATGAGGCAGGATGGATTGTTAACTACTGTCAGGTTGAAATTATATTTCCGTTCCGATTTTTATAAAAATTTTTGATGTTCTTAACTATTTCTTTCAAGCAATATTAAAGACTTAATTCCCGAAATTTTTATAACAATTTTTGGTGTTTTCGAGAATAATTTAGAAACTGGATTTGTGGTCAAAAAATCGTCCCAAAATTTTGCCCCCTCCTCGATGTTTGTCTAAGTTACTTTTGAAACACAAATCGATGATGAGACTATAAACTGTCAGGCTTAAATTGTTCTCCCCTCCCCACCGATTTTTATAAAAATCTCTGATTTTTATAACAATTTTTTTTTCGAAAATTCAAAACATGAAAATACATAAATGTCGAAAAATTAAATATCAATGACTCATTTTGTAAGCAGATTTTTATGTTTTTAAGATTTTCGATTTGTGGGCAATCAAGATTTCATAAGTTTTGCCCCCCCTCGATTTTTATAACCATTTTTTCTAGAATAAATCAAACAGGCTCAATTTTTAGTCAAAATTTCATCTAAAAATTTTCGCCCCCTTCCTGATTTTGTCAAAGTCATTTTTGAAATATAAATCAACGATAAGACTGACTAGACTGTAAACAATCAGGTTGGATTTGAATGCCCTTCTCGATTAAAAAAAAAACAAAACTATCAGGTTGGATTTATATCCCCCCCCCCCCCCCGATTTTTTTAAAAATCTCTGAATTTCAAATATGTTTCTTTCCGTAGAAATCAAAGACACAATTTGTGAGCAGAGAAAAATAAAGTAAAGAAAAACAATTTTACATTTTGTAAAATAATTAAAAGGTTTGGATTTTTAGGCAGTCAAAATTTAATTCCAAAGTTTTTCCGCCTCCCCATTTATACAATTTTTTTTTTTGAATGAATCAAACAAACTCGATTTTTATTCAAAGTTCCATCCAAAAATGTTTGCCAATCCTCAATTTTCATATTAATTTTTGACGTTTTCGAGAATAATTTAAAGACTCTATTTTCAGTCAAAATTTCATCTCAAAGTTTCCTTCCCCCACCAAGTTTTGTAACTTTTTTCCTAAAACAAATCAAACTAAATTTTTAGTCAAACTTACATCCAAAAATGTTTGCTACCTCTCAGTTTGCGTAAATTTTTGATGTGTTCAAGAATAATGTAAAGCCCCGATTGTTAGTCAAAATTCAACCTAAAAATTCTTGTCTTCTTCTCCCACCCTCGATTTTTTTATTATTTTCTGGAAAAAAACTGTATACTATAGCAAATTAAAAAAAAAAAGTTTGACCCCCTGAGTATTCATAAAATTTTTAGGTGTTTTCAAGAATTTGTAAAGACTCAATTTGTAGTCAAAATTTCATCCTATGGTTCCCCCCCCCCCGACTTTTGAAATTTTTTTTTCTTTCAAAATAAAATAAACAAACAAACTCGATTCATCCAAAAATGTGTACCACCCCTCAATTTGCATATCAATTTTTGATGTTTTCAAGAATAATGTAAAGCGTCGATTGTTAGTCAAAATTTCATCTAAAAATTCATGCTTCCTTCCCCCCCCCTAGATTTTTAAATGTTTTTCTGGAAAAAAATTGTATACCTATATAGTAGCAAAAAAAAAGTTTTTCCTCTCAGTATTCATAAAACTCGATTTGTAGTCAAAATTTCTTCTCAAAATTTTTGCCCCCCCCCCCCATTATTTTGATTTCATGGAATAAAGCTCTGTTTCTAAGCAAAAATTCATTAAAAATTATAAGAATCCCTCCTTCTAAGAAGATTCGATTTGTAATCATAATTTCATTCCACAGTTTTAGCTGCTCCCCCCCCCCGTTTTTTTTTCTAGAATAAAAATGTTTTCAAGAATAATTCAAAAACTCGATTTATCATCAAAATTCCATCCAAAATTTTGCCTTGGATGGATACAAAAATTGTCTTTCTACAATAAATCAGATTTTAAGTCAAAATTTCATCTAGAAGTGTTTGTCTCCTCCAAAAATTCCTCTCACTTCAAATTTTAGTCAAAAATTTACAAAAAATGTTGCCTCCCGGTTCTTGTTTTTTAACTATTTTAACTATTTAACTATTGTAACTATTAGATGGATTTGGTATATGAAACATGAAAACAGGTTAAGAAAGCAGAAAAATCTGATCACAAAAATACGCAACTTTTCATTAAAAGTTCAGCTCTGATGGTGGTTTTTATCGATCTGAAACAAGTTCAAGTTGAGACCCCCTACCACCGAAATAATTTTTGTATCTATTATTGTAACGTTTAATCAAGCCTTAGGCCTGCATAAATTTTTGGGTGCACTGATTAAACTCATCTTAGATTAGAAGAAGCTGCTCCACATTCTTTTTATCGATGAAAGAAAAAGCATCTGTATATCTGTAAGTAGTAGGTACTGAAACCGTTCTGTTTATCTTTTCAGTTGACGGAACTATTATTAGACTCTTCGAGACGTTGATAAATGGTCTTAGATAATGTCCACGTTATTATTTATTATTTGTAGGTGAATTGTTACGAAATAACGTACCGTTTATTTTATTCAGAATAGAAACTCGTCTTCAAGATTCCCATCTATTTGGCCTTGGGGTATTTCTAAAATTCAAAGCTCTCCTATCGATGATTCAAGTTCTTCCAAATATTTTCGTTTCGTCTCCCGGGTCCGCCGTTGTTTGAATGAACGGGAAAAAAGTGGGAAAAAAATTGAGACGCTGGCAAGGAAGCAAGAATTGCAGACATCAGACATGGAGACATCGACACCAGACATGAGATGAGAGTAAAGAGGAAGGAAGGAATAAATTAAAGAAGTAAAGAAAAGAGTCGCGTCGCGACGAGGCGAGTTTGTTGAGCGAGCGTGGAGCGTAATTATTTTTATTGCACAAATTGGGAGTTTTCACGTGTTTTTATTATGCTGCCAATTCCGTTAATTGCGGCTTGTTAAGTGGTCTTAGTCTTGACTCCTGAATTTTTGGCAGCAAGCTATTTTAGTCATAATTAACGGGACATTACAATTAATTTCAATTTGGGGTAAAAATAATCACAAATTATATTTATACTGCGAATACAAATGAGACGATGCACTTTTGGTAACTTCGTCAAACTTGTGAATGTTTTTTACTCTCTTTTAGAGTCTGAAGGGAAATGTACCCAGACAAGGTTCGGTCAACTCGAATTTTTTTTGCAATATCTGATTAGACCAAGTTTGGTCAGCTTCAAAATTCGATTGTTGCAAAGTCGGGTCAGCTCAAAAATTCGATTTTTGAAAAGTCGGGTCAGTTCCTTTTTTTTTGCACAATCCAGTTTGACATGGTCCGGCTAGATCCAAAATTTAATTTTTGCTAAGTCCGGTCAGGTCCAAAATTCGATTTTTGCAAAGTCGGGTCAGCTCGAAATTGGATTTTTGCATATTCGAGTTAGCTCGACTTTTTTCCAATGTTCGCGTAGACAAAGTCTGGTTCATCCCTAATAATCGAAAATTCTACTTTTGTAAAGTCCAATCGGGTCGGAAATTCGACTTTTGCAAAATCGGGTCAGTTCGAAAATTAGATTTTTGCAGTCGGGTCAGCTCGAAATGGCACTTTTGCAAATTCGAATCAGCTCGACTTTTTTCCAATGTTCGCGTAAACAAATTCTAGTTCATCTCGAATTCTCGAAAATTCTACTTTTGTAAAGTCCGGTCAGCTATAAAATTCGATTTTTGCAAAATTGGGTCAGCTCGAAAATTCGATTTTTCCAAAGTCGGGTCAGCTCGTTTTTTATTTGTAAGATCCGATTTGACATGGTCAGGTTGAATCCAAAATTAAACTTTCGCAAAGTCCCGTCAGCTCTAAAATTCGATTTTCGCAAAGTCGGGTTAGCTCAAAAAATTGATTTTTGCAAATTCGGGTTAGCTGGAAATTGAATTTTTGCAAATTCGAGTCAGCTCGACTTTTTTTCTAATGTTCCAATTTGAACATGTTCGCGTGAACAAAGTCTGGTTCATCTCGAATTCTCGAAAATTCTACTTTTGTAAAGTCCGGTCAGCTGTAAAATTCGATTTTTGCAAAATTGGGTCAGCTCGAAAATTCGATTTTTCCAAAGTCGGGTAGCTCGTTTTTTTTGCGAAGTTCGGTTTGACAAGATCCGGTTTTCAATTTTCAATTCAAAAGATCCAAAATTCAATTTTCGCAAGGTCCGGTCAGCTCTAAAAGTCGGCTTCTGGAAAATCGGGTCAGCTCGAAAATTCTATTTTCACAAATTCGGGTCGGTTCAATTTTTTTGCAATGTCCTTTTAGGCAAAGTCTGGTCGTCATTTCGAATTCTCGCAAATTCTACTTGTGTAAAGTCCAATCAGGTCGAAATTTTTTTTTTTTGCAAAGTCGGCTCTTGGACCGGACTTTGGAAAAAAATTAGAGCTGACCTGACATCGTCAAACCGGATCTTAAAAAAAAAATACAAAAAACAGACTTCGTGCTTTATTTTTCACTTTTACTTAAGAAAATGTGAATAAGATATAAAAATTTTGAATAATAGAAAGTTAATTATACCTAACTGACTACTGTCTTCCTTACTCTGTGATACTTCGGCTTTCACATTCAAGACACGACTAACTCTGGAGTGCCCACTCCTCTTTTTATATCCGTTGGCCGTGGAGTCTACAAATGTCAAACAGTTCACGGAGAACTATACAAAATCTCTAACATACGTAGAATGTGGAACCATTCTGGTATTTAGTAGAACTGTCACTCTGGCCGGCAATGTGTCATTCCTGACATGTAACTAGAATGTCGCGAGAGTGACATTTCCATGTCTGCCTGAAGTGTCTCGTTATACCTAATACATTTTAGAAATCAGTGAAGTGACACTTCATCTAAAAAGCTGCCACTCACTGGTTTCCACCAGTCTACCTCGAAGCATAATGTTATTATCGTGACCAATCAATAATTGTTGATGGCCGTATCAGAAAATAAACTTTGATTAATTAAACACACCTCACAGTTCCCCGTTACGGTGGTTTGAAAGGAGCTCCCAGAAAGAGTACTAATTCGTTAAATTATTCCGGTGAGAGGGGGGACCAACAATGCCGCCTGTCTATCACAGGCTCTAATATTTTTTGAATTTATACAACTTTAAAAAAAAATTTTGACATAGGTATAAGTTCGATTTAAAAAATATTAATACCTCGGTTATTTATAAACGCAAAAATCTACAAATTTGTACTAAGAAAATAAATTTTGATTTTTTTATACAGGGCGTTTGATAATTATATTTTTTGCAACGAAGCATAAGCCAAAATTACTTAAAATTCGTTCCTAGGAAATTACCTACCTGTCTAAATAAATTGCCTCATCCGACAACCTGTATAAATAGATAAATAGAAATTTAATAAACAACCGTAACAACAAGCGCCCTCTCTGTTCCAGTTAACCTACCTGACCCGCTTCGGCTACCTTCCTCCATCACTAGATGGCGCGTTCGCGCTGCGAACGCAGCAATCGCTGCACTCAGCCGTCGCGACTCTGCAGGCGTACGCAGGGTTGCCTATAACAGGACGCGCCGACAGCCGGACGAGGCGGTTGATGCGAGCGCCGCGATGTGGCGTCCCGGACAGGGCGGGAAACAGCACGAGAGCGTGGAGGAGGAGGAGGAGACGGTTCACTTTACAGGGACAAAAGTGGCCGTTCACGAATCTTACTTGGAGGTACGATTTTATTTTAATTTTATTTAATTTAAACTTGAACAAATTCCGCCTTCAGTTTTTTTTTATTAATTAGTTTTTTGTGTTCTTTTGTAAATAAAACGACTTGAAAGCAGATGAGGGGTGTAAAATTATAAAAAAAGCGTTTCATTATAAAAAAAAAACAAACGCAATTTTTTCTGTCACAAAAAAAAGCAAAAAAACAACGAGACTGTCTCATTATTATGTTACTGAAAACCACCCCCGATAGCCCCAAGCTGAGGGAGCAGTAGTAAGGGGTGCAAGAAGAAACAGATTCGAGCAAGTAATATTCAATCAGACATGGAACACGCAGAGACGGATCTCTAAGTGCCTTGTGGTTTGCCGTAAAGTGCTTCAGGTAGGGCGAATGCCCTTTGACGTCTAGTTCGTCGCCCGGAGGGACCGAGATGAAATTATTTGCACTAGCATCCTTTAATAAATGTTTCAATAATCAAGAAACTCATAGCTACTTGTAAATTGTGCCGGGAAGCGATTTAATGCTCTCTTCATATAATTTCGCCAGGAATTACATCAGAATTGGATCAGTCAGGTCAGGCTTCCCTAAAAAAAAAGGAAATTCACTTCTTTCTATAGTTTCAAATAAACGGGGGTTCCCCTAGACGCTGGCGCGTTTATACTTTTACAATCTGGCATATGTGCTTTGTGAATCTAGATAAGTTTCAGATACAGGAACGTCATACTTGTCAAGCTTCAATAACTTTAGAAATTACTGTGAACGGTTTTTTTCTCAAAACTTGTTTTGATGTATATAATACTACTATATTGGTAGTGGGGTCTGGAGATGCAGGGAAATACCATCTTTCTTTCGTCGAATGAACGTCGAGTCCTACGCGCATGTCCGAGAATTGAACACGCCCACAAACCATCAGATTCGACCACCTGACTCGTGACGCTTGCGCACAACGGGTCGAGGTACTCTAAAAAACAGATAGAGATAGTCGTTTGCTGTCCCACCCTGCTCGTTGGCGTTGCTATATCATTGCACGTCGTGGAGGCAAATCGGCCACTAAATCCACGCATTCTTGCGGATTATGCTTTTTTTTCTTCATAGACTTACTCGGATTAATTGAAAGTTTATTATTTTCACATGGAGATGACCAGCCAGAAACTGATCAGAAATTATATGACAAATTTACCTATCCGGGGACACACGGTATATCGGAAAAACGATTTTTCTTGGTTCATTGAGACTTCTGATCTACTCATCGAATACTACGGATCCCCAAAATTTGAACAAATTTAACCGGGAGTCAATTTTTATAAGAATTCTGCAGGGTCCTTATTTGATGCCCGTGCAGGGTCACCTTTTAATATTCAAAGTCACCTTTCAAACTTATCTCTCTAAGAATTTGTGATAAACAGTAAAGGATAGAACTAATACTATAATAATTGATAATTTATAATTGTAATTGATTCTCGGATAGAGTGTCCATCTATTATATATCGCTGGTTCAATGCCAACGCATTGCTTGCCTTTAGTCAGCATTATTGCAAGGTCGGTACCTGGTCATGGTTACCGTCTTGTTATTAAACAATATTTATCTATGTCAGTATAATACTACAGCAACGCTTGTTTTGATAACAAACTACGTAGTAACTACGTAGTTAATCAATTGACTTTAAAATATTTACTTATTGAAAAGTAAGATTTCCTTGCTAATAATCTTAACTGGTCCATGACACCTATCCGTCACAAATTAAACCCACACTATTCATTGTACATTTCATTTAGCAGTGACAAGACTTTTCTGCTTTCAGTGCAAGCGATAAATATGACCCTGGGCGCCAGTATTTTTTCTGGACGCTAGTACCTTAACTAGGTTCCAATATTTTACCTGGACGCCAGTTTCTTACGTAGCTGCGGTCTTTATGCAAAAAATTGACATGAGAAATGACGCTGGGTAGAGCGCCCACAGACTGAACACGAGAAATACGACAGAAAAATCTTTCTAGGACTCTAGTATCTTATCTGGGTGTCAGTATCTTACCTGGGCGCCAGTTTCTTACCTGCGTCCGCGGTCTTTATGCAAAAATTGACAAGAGCAATTACGCTGGATAGAGTACCCACAGCCTGAAAACGAGAAATACGACGGGAAAATCTTTCCAGGACTCTTTCCAGGCCTAGATGAAAATGTACGTTGAGTTTTATTTATAATAAAATCAAATGAAACGTTTCCATGGTTACAATAATTGACTAACGAAACCACCCCTAGTCATAACTTCATCCCTATCCCCACGCCGCCTTAATGATATTTCGCAGGCGCGATCGAGACTGCAGATTGGTTTTAAATAAAACTGAGATTGAAGGGTAAGTGGATTAGTCTGAGGGAAGGAGGTAATCTCTTATAATGGGGAAAGTGCCAACACCCTGTCTATGATTACCGGGAAGATTCGAGGATAAATTGGGAATTCTAATTTAAGAGTCGTCTTAAAAATCCGCAAGTCTCGCCCAATCCGCCGCTGTTTTCCGGTGAAAAAAAAATTCACGACACGAGAATAATATTTTTTAGCTTAAGACACAAGCGGGGGGACGATTGCGAGTTTTCTTTTCCTGGATGAGAGGTCTCTGGACCTCTCATCCAAGAGTGGGAGGATATTGCTCCACGCCTCTGCGACGAGCGACGACTCGCCAAAGGCAGTTCTGATTTGCATGGAGGGGAAAGCCCCCAAATGAGAATCACGGCCAGACAAATTGCTTTCCTTCAATTTCCCCCATAATCTCACTTATTATATTCATTACGAGACGAGAGGTGAGAATCTGAACTAGATTAACCAGACGTTTTACTATTTCGCATTACTTTTTTATAAATATATTCGTTTTGCAAGGATATAAACACTCCCCTCTAGAAAGCAAAGAAAATATCTTATTGTCTCGGGCGCCAGCTTTTTCTTATGCTCTCCTTTTATTGTGACGCCCTTGCCAGCGCATACATTGATTGGTGCCTTATGAACTCCATTTTTTCAGCCTAATAACTCATTTCCCAGTTGGCAATTTCGATTTATTCATCAAGTTTCATGACAATAAAATTGTATGACTTCTTGGGACGTGTTATATTTAATTTACAATTGGAGGACTAGTCTGGTTGATGGTGTTGGTGTCGGTGTTTGAATAGGACTGGAAGGGTTATAGCAGACACGGGCACAGGTAAAGAGGGCACTTTTGTGGCCTCTGCAGTTGACGCTCTTTACTCACGAATCGATATATTCAGTGAAGTTTTAATTAAAAGCCGATTGTGTCAACGATATAGCCAGTGTGCCATCGACACGGACTAGCATGGTGTTATTGTTTTATGCGGTGAATTTGCTAATTTCGATTTGATTTGATTCAATTTTGATTCGATTGCATGTCAATTTGATTCCCGTTTAAAACGTTTAATTGCCGAACTCGCCCTTAGGCTCTGCGTGACACTATGACGTGTTTTTTGTATTATGTAGGTAGGTAGGGTATCTACCGGCGCTGGTGCATACAATACAAGAGCTGACCTTATCTGAAGCAATTGACATTTAAGAAATATCAACTGCACCGCTATACGGGCTAGATTTTCTCAAAAGATTAAAGGTCACCGAGATCGATAAGATTAAAAAAACGTATTAATACTGCCAAGAATTCCTTGGGGAAGGCCCCGAATTCATAGCTACTAGTGAGAAGGAATTCTTGTTTCTTTTATTAGGTAAGAGAATTAGGGCTCACCGTGGTTGTCTTTTATTTCAGTCTGTAAATCCCTATTCGTGTCCGACTTCTGATACCTATGAATCAGCCGTTGATTAACTGATGTTCTTGGCTTGTCTCTTTGTATCCTCAGGACCAGTGCCAGTGACCAGTCATATTATTTTTATTGGATCTATCCACAGAAATGCACTACCAAACGACTTTTTGCACGCCATCAAGGCTAATTTTTGACTTTTATCTGCAAAAAAATCATCTTCAGGTGTAGGTCTCAGGTCAGTTTTGCTGATACCCATAATAGATAGTTGACCTGGTTGCATTTTGGCAGTCGTTAATTGAAGAACTCTTCCATCTTTCTTTTTTTTTGTATGTGTTCATACACAGCTCAGCCCCGAGGCGCATCCTTTAGCAAAGGAGACCTTCAACGTCTCGCCAAAAATGGTTCAAGAATGGTCTACTCGAGGTGCTTCTTAATTAATGTTCTCATTGCTTTCAGAAACTGGGAAGCGAATTTTTGGAAATACCTGAAAGGTGGAACAGATCACTTTAACGATTCGTTAAAACAAAATAACTGCGCAGTTTTTTGGGAAAATTTAGTACGTTTGACAATTCAGGCTTTTACTAAAATAACATTTGAAACAATTTTTCATTTGTAAACTCATGAAAAAATGATCAAATCATTATAGCAAATTTTGACGTTTGACAGCTGTCACCGTCATATGTCACACATATGTCATTTCTTCTCTGGTATAAAGTGCCCAAATTATTACTGCAAGAACACATATTTTTTATTTTTTATATCTGATTGGAAAAATGTCTAAAATACTATCGAAAATTCTGATGTAAGCCAGATGTTAGCCACCTGTTAGTTGTCTGACCATTACTATTAGTAAAATTCCAAATTTTCAATAAAGCTCACAAAAATTTACAAAAACGCCTTTGAAACCCGTAAATTTTCATTTCTAAGCTTCGCGTGGAAAAATGATAAAATCGCTAATGTAAATTTTTTTACGTTTGACAGCTGTCATCTGTCACGTGTATCATTTTTTCTTTAGTCTAAAGATCACCAGTCAATACTATTACTTACACTCAAAATTTATGCAAAGAAAGAGCTCGTAACATTTTAAAAACTCATTTGAAAGCGCCACATTTTCATTATTTAGCTTCACGTGGAAAAGTCAAATCGTTGATGCAGATTTTGATGTTTGACAGCTGTCACCTGTCATTACTGTTACTTAAAGTCAAAACTTATGCAAAGCAAAGCGCTCTTAACTTTTTAAAAACTCATTTTAAAGCTCCATATTTTCATTAGCTTCACGTGGAAAAGTCAAATCGTCGATGCAAATTTTGACGTTTTACAGCTGTCGTCTGTCATTACTATTACTTAAAGTCAAAATTAAGGCAAAGAAAACGCTCGTACCTTTTGAAAAACTCATTTGAAAGGGCCAAATTTTCATTATTATTTACTTTGACGTGGAAAAGTCAAATCGTTGATGCAGATTTTGACGTTTAACACCTGTCACCTGTCATTACTATCACTTAAAGTCAAATTTACGCAAAGCAATGCGCTCGTAACTTTTTAAAAACTCATTTGAAAGCGCCAAATTTTCATTAATTAACTTCACGTGGAAAAGTCTAATCGTTGATGCAAATTTTGACGTTTGATAGCTGTCACCTGTCAAAAAAAACTTAAAGTCAAAATTTTTGCAACGTTTTCATTGCTATTACTTAAAGTCAAAATTTATGCAACGAAAACGCTCGTAACTTTTTAAAAGCGTATTGGAAAACGTCAAATTTTCATTATGTAGCTTCAGGTGGAAAAGTCAAATCGTTGATGCAAATTTGGACGTTTGACAGCTGTCACCTGTCATTGCTAGTACTTGACAAAGTCAAAAATTATGCAACGAAAATGCTCGTAACTTTTTAAAGACGCATTGGAAAACGTCAAATTTTCATTCCTAAGTTCAAGTGGAAAAATATTGTCAAATCGTTGCTGCAAATTTTGAAGTTTGATAGCTGTACCTGTCATTACTATCACTTAAAGTCAAAATTTACGCAAAGCAATGCGCTCATAACTTTTTAAAAACTCATTTGAAAGCGCCAAATTTTCATTAATTAGCTTCACGTGGAGTCAAATCGTTGATACAGATTTTGATGTTTGACAGCTGTCACCTGTCATTACTGTTACTTAAAGTCAAAATTTATGCAAAGCAAAGCGCTCGTAACTTTTTAAAAGCTCGTTTCAAAGCGCCATATTTTCATTATAGCTTTGACGTTTGACAGCTGTCACCTTTCGTTACTTATTACGTCAAAATTTATGCAACGAAAAAGCTCGTAACTTTGTAAAAAATAATTGGAAAAGTCAAATTTTAAATCCTAAGCTTCACGTGTAAAAATGATCAAAGGCCTATAGTATATTTCGAGGTTTGACATAGTTGTCACCTGTCACAAATTTTCATTAACTAGCTGCACGTGGACAAATGATCAAAATGCTGTAGCACATTTCGAGATTTGACAGCTGTCATCTGTCACAGGTGTAATTTTGTCTTGTAAATGCTCCTAACTTTTTAAAAACGCATTTAAAACGTCAAATTTTCGATTCTAAGCTTCACTTGGAAAATAGTTATTGCAAAATTTGACGTTTGACAGCTGTCATTTGTCATTACTATTACTAAAACTTAAAATTTATGCAAAGAAAACGCTCGTAGCTTTTTAAAAACTCACTTGAAAACTCAACATTTTCATTACTTAGCTTCACGTGGACAAATGATGAAAATGCTATAGCACATTTCGAGATTTGACAGCTGTCGTCTGTCACAGATGTATTTTTTTCTCTTAAACGTTCCTAAACTTATTAAAAGAGCATTAGAAAACGTCAAATATCCATTTGTAAGCTTCACTTTTCACGTGGAAAAATTGTCCAATCGTTGTGGCAAATTTTACGTTTGACAGCTGTCACTTGCTCTCACTACTGTTTTATTTGTGCAAAGAAAACGCACCAAATTTTTTAAGAACTCATTTGAAAACGGTAAATAAGCTTCACGTGGACAAATGGTCAAAATGCTATAGCACATTTGCAGGTTTGACAGCTGTAATTGGAAAACGCCCAATTTTCATTTCTAAGCTTCACATGGAAAAATCGTTGTTGCAAAATTTGACGTTTGACAGCTGTCACTTGTCACTACTATTACTAAAACTCAAAATTTATGTAAAGTAAACGCCCGTGACTTTTTCAAAACTCATTTGAAAACGCCAAATTTTCATTAATTAGCTTCACGTGAACAAATGATCAAAATTCTGTAGCGCACTTCGAGGTTTGACAGCTGTCACCTGTCATAGATGCAATTTTTTCTCGTAAACTCCTAACGTTTTAAAAACGCAGTAGAAAACGCCAAATTTCATTTCTAAGCATCACATGGAAAAATTGTCAAATCGCTGTAGAAAGTTTGGAGAAGTTTGGCAGCTGTCACCTGTGACAGATGTCATTTTTTTGGTTGGTCCAAAGAACGCCGACCATTACTATTACTAAAACTCAAAATTTATCCAAAGAAGCGCTTGTATACCTAAATTTCTGAAAATTTCAAAACTTCAAATTTTCATTTCTAATAAGCTTCACGACATATAGAAAATGATCAAATTGCTATATCAAATTTTGACGTTTGATAGCTGTCACCTGTCAAAGGATGTCATTTCACCGCAAGTCTAAAGAACGTCCACTAATCAAATCACTATAGCAAATTTTAACTTTGCTGTCATTATGTCACTTATGTCAAATTTTCTCTAGTTCAATGTGCACCTGTCACTTGTCCAATATTTATCTCGCATGTAAGACATCACCGACGTCACCTTCGCTTAGTCAGAAAACCTCAAAATTTAGCATGAAAAGGACGAAAAGATTGGAAAACGTCACATAGTCATGGATTCTTCTTTTTCACACCCTTCATTCCATAACCTCTCATGCGTTCCCAGTTTGACATTACGATAGTTGTGAGAAATTGAAATATTACAAGTCCAGCTAATGACTGCCTAGTCCTTTTCACCGACGAAGAAAAGTGACGAAGAAGTCAGTTTTTTGAGCATGGAATTAATAAATCTCAAAAAATGTCACCTTCTCTTACTTCCTCTACATGGGCACAATTGTTGCCTTTTATTTTCCCCTACTAAAGAAAATGAAGACTTTACCTCGAATTTTGACGCATAACATGTCCATCTTGCAGTTACAAGATTACGATCCAGGCTGACATAATTTTTCCATAATTACCTCTCAAAAAGCCCCCAAATTTCTATTTTACTAGCCTCCAACCTCCCATTACTTAATTCTTCAAGAATATCCTAAAAAACAGCCCCCCCCCTCCCATATATTCATATATACATCCTGATTCTGGCTGTGATGGTGGTGTTGTAAGTATACAGTGTCACTGTACATCTCAAGTCTCCCGACAGCCACTATAGCGCACTAGCTGGCAGGGGACAAGGACGGGACTAGATGAAGAGTCACTTCATATTCCTGTAGGACACTCCTGGTTGTGCCTGTGACGTCACCCACTTTACACAAGACAGTCACCCGTAGGGTTGACGGGAGGCCTTGTCGTGGACAGCCAGTGGAGGACTCTTCACTGCTCAGGAGTTGTTTACATTATAGAGCTCGCCGACGAGGATTGGTTTAGGGTGAAGTGGTTCTAATTTAGTCATCTTATATTATGCAACGAAGTCGGTTTGGTTTATTTATTAAAGATTTAGTTGTATTTAGAAAATATGATAAATCTTCCGGTGCATTTTGACATGACTAGGATCTACTTTTAATCCAGTCAGTTGGTCAGATCGATTACAGATTACAAATTTCAGCAATCATGGAGCAGATTCAGATTACGCGGAGGCGTCTGGGTTTTTTAATTGGTCCCCTGCTAGTAGAGAAAATCGAGCGAGCCGTGTCATGGGGTTGGAGTTGGAGATTCTGAATCTAGTCAACCGAGCGTCAATCCCTTTTGTTTTCACCCAGACGTGTGCATGTGTGACGAGGGGTGACTCCGACGTAAGTTGACACGGGGTTATGAGGAATATTCATTACGATTAATAAGGGAAATTGCGGAAGGAAAGCTCGAGTGGTTGGGATTTTCAGAGGCCCTTGTTCGTCGCTCGTGTTTACAGGAGAATTATGATGAGGCAGATTTTTGGATTCTGCATACGAGAGCTAATTTACCGTGACAAAGGAGCAGTTCCATACTTTTTGGCGACCATGCAAAGCACGATTTGGTCAAATCGTCAAGTCAAATTTACAGTTTCCAATTTACATGATTCCTCGAACACCCGGTATTCGGGACAGATGACCTCCGGTTATTATGATACATTGCTGCAATGACACACGATGATAATGAGAGTAACTGGATAGCGCGGCGTATCTTCCGCCCACCACTTAGCTAGAAGTAGACCGGCTGATCCCGGCACGATATCGACAGGCCATGTCATGCGATACTCACGCCCCTTCTCACAGAATACGCCTTACACTGCACGGAGTCCTGGTGGAGATATCCAGGTCTGTTCACATCTGGAAACTGTCCTGGAAGTGGAACGACTTTCTGGAGTGCTGGATCAAAAATGAGATAACGCGGCGGTGAGGATTAACTAATAATGAGGACTCCATAAAAAATTGCTGGTTAGGGTAGCTAGAGCCAGTTTTAGATGGGAGGGGTCGTAGTTTGAGAGATGAGATAAGAGACAACTCTTGATGAGTCACTTTTTCAAAACAGGATAATCCATAACTATAGAAAATCGATAAGGAGGAGTAGTGAAATCATGGGGAAATCCTGGAAATCCCCAAAAACACCTCAGAGAGCTGCATGCGCAAAAATATTGTAGGTTAGCTTGAAAGAGGAGGGGTACTACAAGATGAAAAATCACTTTTTCAAAGCAAGACAACTCAAAAAAGGATAAAATCGATGAGGGATGTACAGAAATCTTGGAGGCATCACTTTAGACTCCGAAAATTGATCCAGAAAGCTGCTTGCGCAAAAAGTTAAAAAAAAATCGATAAGGGGAGTACAGGAATATTAGAGGCATCACCTCAGACCCCGAAAACTGACCTCAGAAAGCTGCTTGTGCAAAAAGTTTGAACAAAACAATGGGGGAAGTACCGAAATCATGAAGCCATTACATAGACGCCGAAAAATGACTTCAGAAAGCTGCTTCGTTGACAAAATGATACATTTTTGAGTGCAACAGTTTGAGAGAGAAGACAAGAGGTTATTCTTGATGATTTTTTCAAACATGATCAGCCAAAACTTGATAAAGTCGATGGGGGAAGTACTGAAATTCAAAGCAACCTCTAAAATTAACCTCAGAAAGCTCCATGCACAAAAAAGTAAAAAAAAACAATGGGGGAAGTACCGGAATCATGACGCCATTACATAGACGCCAAAATTGACTTCAGAAAGCTGTGTCGTTAGCAAAATGATGAATTTTTGAGTGCAACAGTTTGAGAGAGAAGACTATGAGGCTACTCTTGATGATTTTTTCAAACATGATCAGCCAAAACTTGATAAAGTCGATGGGGGAAGTACTGAAATTCAAAGCAACCCCTAAAATTAACCTCAGAAAGCTCCATGCACAAAAAAGTAAAAAAAAAAACAATGGGGGAAGTACCGGAATCATGACGCCATTACATAGACGCCGAAAATTGACTTCAGAAAGCTGCTTTGTTGGCAAAATTATACATTTTTGAGTGCAACAGTTTGAGAGAGAAGATAAGAGGCTATTCTTGATGATTTTTTCAAACATGATCAGCCAAAACTTGATAAAGTCGATGGGGGAAGTACTGAAATTCAAAGTAACCCCTAAAATTAACCTCAGAAAGCTCCATGCACAAAAAAGTAAAAAAAAAACAATGGGGGAAGTACCGGAATCATGACGCCATTACATAGACGCCAAAAATTGACTTCAGAAAGCTGTGTCGTCAGCAAAATGATGAATTTTTGAGTGCAACAGTTTGAGAGAGAAGACAAGAGGCTATTCTTGATGATTTTTTCAAACATGATCAGCCAAAACTTGATAAAGTCGATGGGGGAAGTACTGAAATTCAAAACAACCACTAAAATTAACCTCAGAAAGCTGCATGCGCAAAAGGGTTTAAAAAAAACAATGGGGGAAGTACCGAAATCATGAAACCATTACATAGACGCCGAAAATTGACTTCAGAAAGCTGTGTCGTCAGCAAAATGATGAATTTTTGAGTGCAACAGTTTGAGAGAGAAGACAAGAGGCTATTCTTGATGATTTTTTCAAACATGATCAGCCAAAACTTGATAAAGTCGATGGGGGAAGTACTGAAATTCAAAACAACCACTAAAATTAACCTCAGAAAGCTGCATGCGCAAAAGGGTTTAAAAAAAACAATGGGGGAAGTACCGAAATCATGAAACCATTACATAGACGCCGAAAATTGACTTTAGAAAGCTGCTTTGTTGGCAAAATTATACATTTTTGAGTGCAACAGTTTGAGAGAGAAGACAAGAGGCTATTCTTGATGATTTTTTCAAACATGATCAGCCAAAACTTGATAAAGTCGATGGGGGAAGTACTGAAATCCAAAACAACCCCTAAAATTAACCTCAGAAAATTAACATGTGCAAAAAGGTTGAAAAAACAATGGGGGAAGTGTCGAAATCATGAAGCCATTACATAGACGCCCAAAATTGACTTCAGAAGGCTGCTTTGTTGGCAAAATGATACATTTTTGAGTGCAACAGTTTGAGAGAGAAGACAAGAGGCTATTCTTGATGATTTTTTCAAACATGATTAGCCAAAACTTGATAAAGTCGATGGGGGAAGTACTGAAATCCAAAGCAACCCCTAAAATTAACCTCAGAAAGCTCCATGCACAAAAAAGTAAAAAAAAAACAATGGGGGAAGTACCGGGATAATGACGCCATTACATAGACGCCAAAAATTGACTTCAGAAAGCTGTGTCGTTAGCAAAATGATGCATTTTTTAGTGCAACGGCTTGAGAGAGAAGACAAGAGGCTATTCTTGATGATTTTTTCAAACATGATCACCCAAAACTTGATAAAGTCGATGGGGGAAGTACTGAAATCCAAAGCAACCCCTAAAATTAACCTCAGAAAGCTCCATGCACAAAAAAGTAAAAAAAAAACAATGGGGGAAGTACCGGGATCATGACGCCATTACATAGACGCCAAAAAAGCTGTGTCGTTAGCAAAATGATGAATTTTTGAGTGCAACAGTTTGAGAGAGAAGACAAGAGGCTACTCTTGATGATTTTTTCAAACATGATCACCCAAAACTTAATAAAGTCGATGGGGGAAATATTGAAATCCAAAACAACCACTAAAATTGACTTCAGAAAGCTGCTTCGTTGGCAAAATGATACTTTTTTGAGTGCAACAGTTTGAGAGAGAAGACAAGAGGCTATTCTTGATGATTTTTCCAAACATGATCAGCCAAGACTTGATAAAGTCGATGGGGGAAGTACTGAAATCCAAAACAACCCCTAAAATTAACCTCAGAAAGCTGCATGCGCAAAAAGGTTGAAAAAATAATGGGGGAAGTACCGAAATCATGAAACCATTACATAGACGCCGAAAATTGACTTCAGAAAGCTGTGTCGTTAGCAAAATGATGCATTTTGAGTGCAACAGTTTGATGGAAGTTTGAAGTCGATGGAGGAGTACTGAAATCCAAAACAATCCCTATAATTAAACTCAAAAATCTGTATCTGTGCGCAAAAAGGTTCAGGGTCAACTCCAAACTGAAAATATTTTCCGATCTCTACTCTCAAGAGCACTTCAAAATAAATGGAGCTTCTCGAAGACACCAACAAACTTTTCCTGCGGCCGTAATGATGTAACTTACAATGAGAGCATCGTAACAATCACCTTCCTTAGAATTGGAGGTGAACTCCTGATTGTGTGGGAGGGAGGGGAGTAAAATAGACGAACAGCCTACTCAACCGTAGGAGAATCTTGCTCAATTTTCAGTAAAAGTGCTCCCGTATCGAGTTACTCGAAGTAACTACCTGAAAGCGTAATACAATGGACGTTGTTTGCTGAACTTGGGGATAATTAAGAGTCTTTAGATGCAAGGCGACTTTAAGGGAAGAGTCTGATAAAGCGCACGCGCATGAATTCTGCTCAAATCATGTATTATTAGCATTATTGATAACAGAAGTAATAAGGCAGTAATAAATAAGACAGTATAAAAGGTAAAAGAGATCAGAATCACTCTGCTTTTGTCTCTACCTATATAAGTAACTACGAAATGGATAGCGACGGGAAGAGAATAGAGCCGGACTGAAAGCTCCAAATCGAATTAAAATCGGACGCTCTCTCCAATTATAAGTTTGAATTTCTGCTTTAGCCGGAATATCGCGCACATACACGACCCATCTTGATGGAATTTTTCAATTCGAAACACTAATTTCGTTAGATCTCATTAAACGGGCTCGATATTATGTGAAACAAAATCGAATCAGCGCTTTATCGCTCCTGAAAGCTCCGATGTAATTTCACGAATTGAAGAAATTAATTGAAAACGAGTAGGTACCTACTTTTAAGTTCGTTTGATGGAGCGGCATCGATTTTCCATATTGTGATAGGAAATAAACAACTCCACGCTCCTCCCTGATTATTATTTTTTTACCACTTGTAGTGTAGGCACAACTACAACTTGTCTTCAACTGTCAGTGTTATTTCAAAATGAAGACTGTCTTTGGCGACATGAATTTAATGAACTAGAAGAAAACAAAAATGCAAACCTCCCCGCCTAATAAGTAACAGAAAAAATTGTTCGATTGGTCAGTCCTAGATGTGAACTTTGAACCACCTCTTAGGACAGACTTTCGATTATGGAATTGATCCCTCGAGGACGAATTTTCATCTTTTTTGAGCAGTTTTAGTAGATGTACCTGCTGGTTTTGAAGCAGCGCTCTTTTTTTCTATCAGTTTTTAACCGACTCTTTTTAGACAAATAATTTCGATGAAGGAATAGACTCCTGGAGAACGCAGTTCTAGTTTTATGAGTTTTGAAACAATAAAAAAATACTTTCGATCATGGAATTGATCCCTACGGAACGCTTTTAACTTCTTTCGTCACTTCTAGGTGTCAATTTTGAACCTAACCTGCGTAGAAAAACTTTTAAATATGGAATTGGACGCATTTATCTTTTTTGGACAGTTTTAGGTGTGCTGCTTTTGAAGGAGCTGTTTCAGTTTCAAACAAACTCGTTTCAGAAAAACAATTTCGATGAAGGAATAGACTCCTGGAGAACGCAGTCTAGTTTTATGAGTTTTGAACCAATAAAAAAATACTTTCGATCATGGAATTGATCCCTGGGAACGCTTTTAACTTTCTTTCAGTTCAAGGTGTAAATTTTGAACCTGAACTGCTTAGAAAGACTTTCGATTGCTAAATTGGCCCCTGGGGGCGCATTTATCTATTTTTGGCAGCTTAGGATCTACTTACTGGTTTTGAAGGAGCTCTTTTTGTGTTAGTTTCAAACCAACTCGTTTTAGAAAAATTATTTAGATGCTAGAACAGACCCCTGGAGAACGCAGTTCTGGTTTTATGAGTTTTGAACCAATAAAAAAATACTTTCGATCATGGAATTGATCCCTGGGGAACGCTTTTAACTTCTTTCGTCACTTCTAGATGTAAATTTTGAACCTAATCTGCTTAGAAAAACTTTCTAATATTTAATTGGTCCATGGGGGACGCATTTATCTTTTTTGGGCAGTTTTAAGTAGACTGGTTTTGAAGGAGCTCTTTTTGTTTCAGTTTCACACCAACTCGTTGCAGAAAAATAATTTCGATGAAGGAATAGACTCCTGGAGAACGCAGTTCTAGTTTTATGAGTTTTCAACCAAAAAAAAAATACTTTCGATCATGGAATCGATCTCTAGGGGACGCTTTTTAATTTTTTGATCAGTTTTAAGTGTGTAAAACTTGTTCGATATGGTGCAGTAGATCACTGAGGAACTTCTTCGTGGTCCAACAATTCTCCATCTTTCAGTAATGGGCAAATTAGAGAAGTTCTAAAATAGTATAAAACTAATGCAGATAACTTTTTGCAACAAAATATTTGCAGAAAATTTTACTCTCCCTTCCTAAAGCAGCAGCAATTTGGTATGGTATCTTATATACGCATTTTTTTTATACGAGGAAAGCAGCAACAATATGAAACAATTTATGCAAACCGACCTCGAAAATCCTCTATTTCTCTTCACCAACCAATCGAAATTACATAAAAGAATTTCGATTGGTTTTTTTTTTGTCCTCCCAACCCCTCTTTTCCCTCCCCGAAGACCTCTCGAAGTGAAATTCTTATGAAATATTAAAATTGTCATTATCCCAAATGAGGGTGTTATCACCTTTCTCAGTCCGTTATCGATCATCCCTTGAGTGCTGAGTGAATTATAATCCAGACGGGGGAGGTTTAAGCACACCCAACCGTGAAATCAGATCAATCGTCGCCAATAATTTTAATTAATTGCAGATTTCACGCCTGTCTGAGATTCGCCAGTTTTCGTTTCATTATTATAACGCGGCAGCAGACTTTTGTCCTTACCGGGATCATTATAAATAATTACAAAGAATAATGTCGGGACTCATATATGCTTGGTCCTACGTCACCAGACTAGAAAATCCTGGACGTAGTTATCCGGGAAGTCTAGACTCCTTAAATTAAGTTCCCGCAAGTGTGATTAATCATATTTGGTATGAGTGTGATTCCCCTAACGTTCTAAAAAATTCCAGCCAAATCATTCGGTTCATATTGTTGCTGGTTGGTCAGATTTTGGGCAGTCGATTTATATGATCATTTAGGGATGAAGTCCAAAAATTAACAAAAATGTACTAACGCGTTAGGAAGATCTGAAGCGTGAGTGTTTTCCCCAACATTCTACAAAAATTTTTGTCACTTCAGAATCATATTTGGTGCGTCCTTTGCTCATTGGACAAATTTTGGGTTGAAGACTTCTTGCAGATTTGCTAATTCTTGAAGATGATTTGAATAAAATTGCTCCTAAAAAGTTGTTTGAAGAGGAGAACCTGAAAGTTATGGGAACAGCTCTGGATACGCTTGTTTAAGAAATGAGACATGGTGCAAGAGCTTTCCAGGAAAATCTGCTGATTCTTTAAGATAATTTAACTTACGGAATTTGAAGAAATTGCTTAATTGAAGAGCAGACAACCTAAAAGTTATGGTAACAATTTTGTGCAGAACTGGTCCAAAAATTAATAGCCTGAGCACGAGTGATCCAGGAATGCTAATTCTTTGAGTCTTTGGTTCATAGACTTTGAAGAAAATTGCTCGTATCAGGTTGTTTGAAGAAAAGTTATGGGAACCGTTCTGGGTAGACTTTGTCAAGAATTGATAAATGGTGCACGAGAGTTCCAGCCAGACCTTTTTCAAGATTTTTTTGTTCGTGAGATTTGAAGGACGTTACTCATAAAGAGTTGCTTAAAAAGGACACAAACTGAAAGTTATCACAAGAGTTTTGGGCAGAGCTGGTCCAAAAATGAAAAGCAGTGCACGAGTGATGCAGGAGTATCTGCTAATTCTTGACGATCTTTGGTTCGCGGAATTTGAAGAAAGTTGCTCGTTTTAAGTTGTTTGGAAGTGAGACAACCTGAAAGTTATGGGAACAGTTCTGGGTAGACTTAATCAAGAAATGAGAAATGGTGCACAATTTTTCAAGATATTAGGTTCCTGGTATTTGAAGAAAATTGCTCAATAAGAGTTGCTTGAAGAGGAAATAACTTTGAAGTTTTGGTAACAATTTTGGGCAGAACTGGCTCAAGAATGAAAATGAGCGATCCAGGAAAGTCTGCTAACTCTTCAAGGCTCTTGGGGCATGGGATTTGAAGGAAATTACTCATAAAAAGTTGCGTAATTCAAGAGGAGAGAATCTGTAAATTATGGAAGAAGTTCTTGCGAAACTGTTCAAGAAATGAAAAGTGGTGCACGAGCAATACAGGAAGATCTACTGATTCTCAAGATCTTCGCCGTCCTTGGTATTTGAAGAAAATTACTCATAGACAATTGAGCAAAGAGGATAAAACCTGAAAGTTATAGAAACAGTTTTGGAGAGGTTTGGTCAAGAAATTAAAAATTATGCATGAGCGTTCCAGCAGGACGTGCTGATTCTTCAAGATCGTTGGTTCACTGAATTTGAAGAAAATGCTCGTATCAAGTTGTTTGAGGAGAGACCCTGAAAGTTATTGGAACAGTTCTGGGTAGACTTGTTCAAGAAATGAGAAATGGTGCACAATTCTTCAAGATATTTGTTTTCTGGGATTTGATAAAATTGCTCAAGGAGAGTTGCTTGCAGAGGTGATAACTTTGAAGTTTTGGTAACAGTTTTGGGCAGAACTGGCTCAAGAATGAAAATGAGCGATCCAGGAAAGTCTGCTAATTCTTCAAAATCCTTGGAGCACGAGATTTGAAAAAAATTATTCATAAAAAATTGTGTACTTCCAGAAGAGACGATCTGTAAACTATGGAAGAAATTTTGGTGAGGCAATTTTACCTGAGTTCTGTTACGAATTCCTGATCTTCACCGAGTGTTAAGATCAACAAATTTGTTTTATATTTCTATAAATAACTATAACTATTATAACTCCAGAATTGGACTGATTGAATTGTATTATCTCCAGCACCAGCTCCATCAAATCAGAATAATTATTGTTTGATATTAATTGATTTGCTAGTGATGATGCTGGGTACTTACGCGCTATGTTGCTAGGTTGCTAGATGAAGTCATCAAAGATTACATTCTTATTAGTCTTGTGAGCCTGAAAGAGGAGTTCCAAGTCCTGGCATCCTCAATAGTAGCGATTTAGATTCAAACCAGGCAACATCGGAATTGATAACTAAATTCCAGAACGCCTTCATAAATATCTAATAAAACAGCATTTTATCAAATGGAATTGTTTCCTGTTGGAGTTTGTTATCTGAGAGTGTCTGTTACGAATATTCCAACGTTGCCGGGAGTTATTCAGATTAGTACGTTGCTAAAACACACATTTATACAAAACACAATTATATGTATGTATATGTAATGAGCTTTTCGCTTCCGGCTAGAGTAAGCCTATTAGGGAGAAGTCGAAGTGACTGTGGCAACATTGCTATGACTTGCGCCTACCCGGCTCCTTATAAGAGTTCAGCCCTTCCGAATGTCAATTCAGTCAAGCAAGCGAGCGTCAGTCGTCGGGAACGAGCTGGACGTAAAATGGAAGCGCGCGATATTCAATTGCTCATTTCGCGCTTTATGAGTTCGTTGTCGCGTGTGTCATCGCTAATTTTGACGGTATGTGATCTTTATTAATTGTTGCAATTAAATTTAATTAATTATTTTTATTACCAATTTAATTATTCATTATTGTTGATCTTTATTATTTTTACTCGTCTTTTTTTTGTTTGTTTGCGTATCTATTTATCAGTTTATATTATTATAAAAAATTTTCACTTGATGTTTCTTTGAACCATTATTAATGGTGACAGGAGATGAAGAAATAATTTTATATATTACCGAATAATCGATCAAATAACAAACAAACAAAAAAATTTCTGTCATTACAAAGAATAGAAGAACTATTATTATTAATAATAACGAAGTAACCGTCTATAAAATAAAATCCTCATTTAGATAAAAATTGATCCCATTATCAGCAATACAAGACGGAATTTATTGTCGCATTTACTTTGTATAATTTCATGATTGCGATAATGTTCAGAAATTATGAGCGCCGATTTTTCAAACAATCGGACAAAGCGGCTTTGTTTCAAAAAGTTATCTTTCATTCCCCTTTTATCTTATTATTTTACTGTTTCCTCTGGTACCTACTCCTTTTCTTATTAATTGAACCTCCTTGATACTCAAATTTAAACCCTTAATTTTTTTAACCCTTACACAACTCTTTCTTTCCACTTTCCACTCAACCGCCTTAGATTGTGTTCCACTCAACCACCAACTCGCGTTCCTTAAAAGGATTCGTTTACTTAGTCCTTAAAAGATAATGAGATAGATCGTTTCTGTATCTGTATCTAATATTATACCCTTTAACTGTTACCAGTAACTTTATTACGTCTTTCGTTATTTTCGTTACTGCATGAAACCGGCTTTGATAATGAAGGGATGATTATCTATTTTTTTTATACTCAAGATATTGGTTTCATTTTTTTAAAGATCTTTATAAAAAGTGACAAAAAATTAATATTTTTTTTTACTATTATTTTCATTTCTTAAGTTAATTTTACCTTTTAGCTCCCCCAGCCCTTACCTCCTCCCCCCCCCCCATAGAGCCACCTCCATAATTTGAACCGTCGAAGGTAGACTTAACTCTTGTTGTCTGCAAATTAACTCGTTAGTCGTTACAAAATATCCTATTAATACTGATGATTACAAATAACGTTATATGTGATATCTGTTACATTATCGATATGAAATCGCTACCTTTTTATTCTTTTTTTATTTTATTATTTTTTTCGTATAATTGAGATGTTCTAGGATCTAGGAACATCGATGAGTATAAAATAACCATTGAAGCTCATTATCAACCGTTACTTTAGTCGATTATTTTTATCATCTCCTTTTTTTCAAACCACCTTGTTCGATTGAAGCATTTTTGACAGAAACTCGACCGTTTGATCGATTTTTTTCAACTAATAATTTATAAGACCGGAAAGCGGGAACTGTCAAATGTGACCCCCTGTCCCCCCGCTCCAGAATCACCGCGGTTATAAATGCAGTGTTGTCAAATCAATGATTTGTACCTGCATCTAGGGAATTTTTTTTTATTTTGGTCATTTCATCGCGATCAAACTAAAACAGTATTGTCGGATTGTAAAATTTTAACTTAAATCAAGTTTTTTTGCAACACTGCGTTACGTAATAATCATAGAACCATCTCTTCAGCTAATGGCGTAGTCTTGTGACATTTTCTTAATTTTATAGTAAAAAAAATAATAATTGGCAACACTGCAATCATTAATTTACATAAAATTTTCAAAAATACCCAATTAGACTATTACAGGGACGTCAAATTGTCGTTTTTTTACTCTGATTTTAAAGATAATGATACAAAAGAGAACCCCGAGGTTACAAATACTTCAAAAAAATCCTTTTTTCAAGACTATCCCAAATAGTCGATTACAGTGGTGTCAAATTGTCAATTTTAACCCTCATTTTTTGAGATATTGCTTGAAAAGAGAAGTCAGAAGTGAAAAAAGCTGAAATACAATCTTTTCTTCAAAACTACCCCAAGTAGTCGATTACAGTGGTGTCAGTTTGTCAATTTCAACCCTCATTTTTTTAGATATTCATTGAAAAAATAATTCAGAATTGCAAAAAGCTGAAATGCGATCTTTTCTTCAAAACTACCCCAAGTAGTCGATTACAGTGGTGTCAGATTGTCAATTTCAACCCTGATTTTTTTAGATATTCCTTGAAAAGAGAATTCAGAATTTCAAAAAGCTGAAATGCGATCTTTTCTTCAAAACTACCCCAAGTAGTCGATTACAGTATTGCCAAATTGTCAATTTTAACCCTGATTTTTGAGATATTATTGCTTGAAAAGGGCAGCTAGACATGAAAAAGACTGTAACGCGATCTTTTCTTCAAAACTACCCCAAGTAGGCAATTACAGTGATGTCAGTTTGTCAATTTTAACCCTGATTTATAAAAAAAGTGCTTGAAAAAAAAAGACCGCAGTGAAAAATTCATGAAAGCGATTTCTTCTCAAAAGCTACCACAAGTAAACGATTACAGTGGTGTCAGATTGTCAATTTTAAGCCAGATTTTAGAGAAATTGTCTGAAAAAGTAAGCTTCGGCGTTAAAATACTTGTGGCAACATCGCGACTAACAGCAGGCAATCTCCCGAACCATTTCAGCGGCTTTGCCTTGCCGTAACAAACATCCCGTCAGATGCGGCAGATCTTTGGCCTTGATCTTCGCAACAAGAGGCGTGATAACAAATTAAGCTTCATAATTAATTCAAGCTGGCGAGTCCGATAAAACGCGCCGGATACAAATAGAACGTAAAAAGAGAAAGAGTTCTGCCGGGACCTCGGGGATTTCGATCGTATAAGGTAGTCGGGAACGATTTGGTTCGGGGATATTATTATCTGGATGAAACGGGGGAGACAGATTGATTGGCTAGGGCGGGGGTTTGGTTTAGTAAAGGTGGAATTAGGTTTGGTTTGGTTTGGGGAAGAAGTAGTGTATGTCAAAAATGAATTTCTTAAGGCGCGTTCACATTTCCTTCATCTTTATGTTGGGACTTACATAATTTATATTACGCTTATACTTGCGCGTGCAAATATCTAATAAGTTTTTAACTTTCGAACCAATTTTCTTCCGACTTAACTTGGGTATCTAAAACCCGATCAGATAATATGGTTATCTTTCTGAGTTAATCGCAGGAAAATTAGTTTTCTAGTTTTCCAGTTAAAAGCGAACATGTAGACAGACAGATAGACAGAGAGACGTTGCGTTTTATAAGATTAGGATTAAATCAAGGAAATATAATTTTATAATTACGTTTCCATTAAAATTATCTTTAGGTTTAGGTATGCAATCAATACCGTATTTTAGAATAGGACTTCTAGTTTGTTTCAAACTTATAGTCAAGGTAACGAAACTACTAAGAAACTTTAAAGGAAAACTTTTCGATTATTTATAACATCAACACCAACACCAACACGAAAGAACAATCAAATTGATCGATCGATATAAATTCGACGGTGGTTTTGTTTGATTTAATAAATCCGGAGCGTCGTTTTATGCGGGTCAGAATAAAGAGGGAATGACGTCATTAAAAGGGCATTTCGGTCAATTAATCGTTTATTGGTTTATTGAGGACTCATTACAGATCACGATTATATTATGCAGCGCGCCAGTTAAATGGACGGTTGAAACAATATTTCAATTGTTCGCGTCCCAAGTCGAGGACTTTTCCATTCAAGAGCTCAAAAAGTTCGAGTGAGCTTCAGTTGGCTTGGCAGATCATCATCATTGGAGTTTCTATAATCGCAGCCTGTAACAAGAGCACGAAAATTACATTAAAGGCGTTCTTTTAATTTGTTAGCAGTCAACGTTTTCTTAGCGTGGGAATTTCAATTTCTAGCACAAAAGTTAAAAGAAGCTTCAGCTGTTTCTTAAATGAATCATTTGAAACTTGCACTTGTTACTCAAAAGCTACCATTTATATTCATTTTCGATACATGTTTTTTTTGTTAAAATACGTCCTAATATAAACAGTCACGTCGTTTTTACCTTAACCTTTGTTATTTTTTTGACTGCTCAAAAAAGCTTCAGCAGCCATTAGACGTTTTAAATTGAGCATTCGAAGCTTGTCACCAGAAGTTTAAAGACCAATTTTTTGCACATATTTGTTCCTAATAATTTTCTTGTTCTCTAACATTTCTTGCATTGTTAAAAAAAGCTTCAGTAGCTACTATTAGACTTATTAAACGAAGCACTTACAGCTTTCTTAAAGAGGTGGAAAGTGACATTTTTAGGTGAAATGCTTCCTTATTTTGCACTGATCAAAGAAGCTTCAGCAACCTATTAGACATTTAAAGTCGAGCATGAGAAGCTTTGCCATCTAGAGGCTTTATTTTTAGTAAAAATATGTCCTTAGTAATTTTCTTGATCTTTTAGATTTCTTCCATAGTTCAAAGAAGCTTCAGCAGCTATTAAACGTTCCAAATTGAGCATTCGAAGCTTGCACTGAAATCTTGAACATTTTTACCAAAAATGCGTTCTTAGCACCTTTTTTGATTTTCTAGATTTCGCCCACAGTCCAAAAAAGCTTCAGCACTAATTGCGCTTGTCAAATGAAGCACTTGCAGCTTGTTCCAAGAAATGAAAAATGGCATTTTTAGTTAAAATGGGTCCTAACATATTTTTTCGCACAGCTCAAAGAAGCTTCAGCAGCTAGTAAACGTTCCAAATTGAGCATTTGAAGCTTGCATTGAAATTTTGAACATTTTTACCAAAATTGCGTTCTTAGTACCTTTTTTGATTTTCTAGTTTTCGCCCACAGTTCAAAAAAGCTTCAGCAGCTAGTAAACGTTCCAAATTGAGCATTTGAAGCTTTTGCATTGAAATCTTAAACATTTTTAGCAAAAATACGTTCTTAGTGCCTTTTTTGATTTTCTAGATTAAGCCCACAGTTCAAAAAAGCTTCAGCTGCTATTGCGCTTGTCAAATGAAGATCTTGCAGCTTATTTCAATAAATTAAAAATGGCATTTTTAGTTAAAATGGGTCCTAACATATTTTTTCGCACAGCTCAAAGAAGCTTCAGCAGCTATTAAACGTTCCAAATTGACTATTTGAAGCTTGCACTGAAATCTTGAACATTTTTACCAAAAATGCGTTCTTAGCACCTTTTTTGTCAAATGAAGCACTTGCAGCTTTTTCAAAGAGATGGTAAATGATATTTTTGGTTAAAATGTGTCCCAACTTAAACAGTCATATTGTAAATTTTTTGCACAGCTAATGAAGCTTCAGCAGCTATTAGATATGTTTTAAAATTGAGCATTTGAAGCTTAAACAAGGAGCTTTAATATTATATTTTTACTTTAAACTCGTCCTACAATATCTTTAAACACTCAGATTCTTAGTTTGAGAATATTTCGTTTAAAAATTCGATGAAGCTTCTGCATTTATTAAGCTGGTTAAATTAAGCCATTGCAGCTTGTATTAGAAGCTTAAGAGCTACATTTTTAGTAAAAACATGTTCTTAAGCGATAGTAGTCAACATTCTGATATTGAGAATTTTGAATTCATCACAGTTCAAAAAGCTTCAGCAGTTATTAGCTTAGTAAATGAAGCATAATTTGAAGCTTGTACTAAGATTCACTCAGAGCTTTAAATTTACCTTTTAATAACTTTAAACGCTATTTATATAAGTAAGCTTCACCTCAGTGCTTAATCTTGTATTAAAGAAAGCTTCAGCAGCAACTCTTTCATTAAATGACAGCAACTGAAGCTTATATTCGGATTATTTAGATGAAATGTTGGATGGTGAAAAATTAAAATTGATTTTAAGATTAAAAATTTAATGCGCTTTCGTAGTTGAAACAAGCTTCAGTGGTTCTTAATTTTGTTGGAAGCTTCAGCGGTTAGTATTTTGTAAAATTGGAGCAACCGGATGAATTTACGTGGCTTACGAGTAGCTGGATGAAAGATCAAAATAATGGAATTCTTATTGACGGCTGAAGCTTTGGACAAAAATGTATGCTTCTGCGCGTTAAAAATTTTCTAAGAATAACAATTACTGAAGCTTCCAATGAAGAATTTAACAATCTAACAATCTAGACGGTTGTTTTTCCGTTGTTTTCCCCTAAAAAAGATGATATAAAAAGCAGATGACAAGTGACAAGTAACAAATCCAAGAAAACACCTCGTAAAAAGCTCCAAGGCCCAACTTAACAAGAACGAATGCATAAACTCGAAAGCGCGCGTCTAGAGAGACTCGCCTCGCGCTCGGTCTGTTCATCATGGTTACATCTAAAACGGTTAAAAAAAATAGCAGCAAAACGAGACTTATTTCTTGCACAGAGACCCGGATCTTGTCACGTGTCAATTTGCATGTCTCCAAACTTACAAATTGGCGAGACGTGTTCCGTTAGTAAACTTCTCGGGGAGTTGTTCGACTCGTCGAGCGAAATTACGATAACTTAAGTTGTTAGGAAAATCGTCCTGACACCTACGATCTCGACCTTTACAAGGAGTGTGTCATTTTTCGGTTCATTTACTCTCCCCAAACAGTTCCTGCAAACTCCTGGATTGGTCGATTGATTCGGTAAACAACTTGATGCGATTTAACTTGTCATTGGAATTGATGTACGTAACAGGGAATTTCTGATATAATCAGAAGAAAACGGCGTTCTTGGATTAAGAAATTATTTATAATCTATTAGAAAGAGTCACCTTCTAGAAAGCATTTATTAGAAAGATAAAGCGTTTCTTATTAATTATAAAATTTCTCTCTGAAACTTAAATACCTATTTATCATAGAAGATGAAGTATGAATGAACAATTAAATAATATCTATTAGAAAGTAGTTAGCAGTAAGTTACTATTAGAAAGCATTTTTTGTTAACTCTTTAGATTAATTTTTAAGTATATACTATTAGAAAGTAACTGTTAGAAAGTAGATATTAGAAAGTAACTATTAGAAAGTACCATGTTTTAGACTCTTTATAAATGGAGATTATTTTTCAGTGTCTATTGTAGTAGTGTCGTTACCTAAATTTAATTATTAGTTCAAAGTAAATAAGCCGAATTTGACTGGTACCTAGCTAGTTTTTGGACGATACAAAAGGGGGTTTCGTGTCGGAAAACTCAATTTCGAAGTAAATCCTGCCGTTCAAATAACAAGGCAAATTCGTTAAGCCGTATTTGCATTTATTAGGAGGATTGCGATGGTCTCTCGGTCCAACTCGATTATTAAAACCGGTTAAAACTGGAATCCAGTTATAAGGATGGACCTTCTGTTTTCCAGTTAATGAAGACCAGACAGTTTAATAAAACTTCTCAATGAAGTTTGGTTTACTGTTTCCTCTTTCAATATTCACTTAAGGAAATATCGCGGGGGAAAAATGGAATTTCTTGCGCTGATGGCAGAGTCTGAATAAAGCGGAAAGTTGCGGGAAACTTTGTCCTATTACGGGGTAAATTATCATTATTATAGGGTGCCGGAAACGCCACCTGAAATGAGTCCGAGAAAAAAAATTAAATAGTAACGTAAAGTAAAGTGACAGATCGATATCCGTTTATAATTCATTTAGCAAACGTAGCAACGTCCGGATGGTGAAGTCAAGGACATTTTAATCATTAATGAAGGTAATAAGGTTCGTTGACCAAATAGGGATGCTAATGTGAACTCGAGGTCGTCTCAGCTACTACGCATGAGCTGCGCGCCGTAGAATTTGTTAACACGACGCATGGATTAATCAAGAAAGATCTCCAAGTCGTCTTTTCGGTGACTCACTCAACCTGGGTGTGATGTGCTTTTGCTATTTCGTCACAACCTCCTTGAGTGAGCGATCGATTTGACTCTTCTTCACTTCTGAGTGGCTACATCAGTCTTCAGCTTCATTTCAACCAACATATTTGGAGAGAAGTTATCCAGAGGAGTTGACATAAACATAAGTAATGTACCCCCGTGCCTCAGCCAGCGTAACTCGATTTATATTTATAATTTCCCGACTCAAGTTACGACGGAACGATTTAACAGAGCTGTTAAACTTGCGGTCTAGCGGCACTCAATTATTCCAAGTTGTAAAGGTTTCAGAGCCTGGCAAATTGACAGTCTCTTTAGATACTCTCTCTCCATAATCAATTCCCGTTCAATCTAATTTACGGCATAGGGGTGATACTACATTGACTTACATTAGAGACAATTAGGGACATTTAACATGAAATCTAGAGTCTACAAGACGACCCCCGGAGTTATAGCTGTCAATTACGTCTGCTTGAGAACTATCGACTCCGCTTATTGAATAATTACGTTCGAGGCAACTATGTCCCGAAACCCGACCAATGGGAGGTCTCTTTGTGACGTCCCGAGATAAATTGTTGATTTGATTATTATTTTGTACAGTTTGCGTAATAAAAATGTCCACTTTGATGTCTTCTCATGAGAAAATAGCCAGTGGAGAGTAAATTAAGTCGGTGCCGTGACCAGGATATATACATGATCTCCACTCTCCACGTGTCGTCATTTACGTATGATTTGAGCGCTAGATTTAAATCGTTACGCTGAATTTCTCAATTCAATTTCTCAATCTGCGGAATAAACGGTCAGATTTAGATGCCTGGTCTCCTAATGACATCATTTAACTAAGACTAAACAAAATGTTCCGTTTCCTTGTCAAACGTCCAAATTTACCTGGTCTCCCAATGACGTCATCGATCTATAATAAGTTGGGCGCCAAATTTAAATTGTTGTTACTTTGTATGTTATTTCTGCCAGCAGTCTACGAAGCCCAAATTTTGATAAATGGTCTCCAGATGACGTCATTTATCTATAATTTGTGCGCCAAATTCAAATCTTTGTTAAATTGAAATGTTATTTGTTCCAGTTTGCGAAGCAAAAATCCCAATTTGGATACATGGGAGGTGAGGAAAGTGATATCGAAAGCGCTAGAAGTGTGGTCGCGACATTCCAAGCTCTACTTCACGGAAGTTGACAGCGATAGAGCGAATATTCTTATACACTTTTACAGGTGAGTTATTTTTATAATTAATTTAAAAGAAATAAAACGGAATTTGGTTTTGTTTTGGGGGTTCTGAACGAGGAAAAAATCAGCGTAGAAATGAGAGAGGCGATGACATTCAAAACGAGCGAAAAGCCAGCCATCGAACAGATAAAAACTGTGACATAATTCGAGCCGGATTGAACGTAAAACCTCAGCTAAACGAGGAGTTTTATAGATCGCGGGCGGGCTTTCATCGCTCGAAAACCGTAAAACGGTTTACAATGTAATAAGGAAACATTAACTTTATAGACTGGCAGGCAGAGCGATGTCATTTCCAGCCCCCAGTTTGGCTTTTATTATTAAATGTCGCCCCATAAAGCATATTTCCACGACTAATCTAATTGTTTTCAAATCCAAAATGGCTTCCGTCAGTCTCGCGACTTTCGATTAGGTACCAATAAAATGTCTATAATAAAATATTCACCGTTTTAATGCTCCAATATTCATGCGCTTACATGATTCGCTCCATTCGAATATTATCCCTTTTGATATCCTTCTTGTAGAGTTAGGGTATCTTTTTAAGAGACCCTATTAGAGAGCACCTATTAGAGAGTGATATTATTAGAGAGTAACTGCTATAAATATCGAAAATGATCTTCTTGGGAAAAGATATTATTAGACAGCTGGAAGGCTTCCCTTGCAAGATATCTTTAGAAAGGCTGTATTATGACGCGACTATTAGAAAGAACTTTTAAAAATATATTTAAAAACGCACCCCTTTTAACTTTTCTGACAAATAACTTCATAATAGAATAATGCCCGTATTCACAAACGATAATTTCCTAAATAATTACGTAATCAATTATCCCCATCTCATTCTATTGCAAAAAAACTGCATATCTCCATCTCACTCATTTAATTAATTACGTAATTATTTAGGAAATTATCGTTTGTGAATACGGGCATAAGTTTTTTTGAGCTTTGAGAAACGCTAATTAGAAAGCCTCTTTGTAATTGCTTGTTAGGGAATTTAGTTTAAAATTTATTTACCAGAATATTAATGAATTTTGTCATTATAAGTTAATAACAAATTCAAGATACCTATGTAGCTCAGTTAATTTAGAAAATTTTATTTTTTGAAACTTTTAGAAAGGCTCCAATCTATCAGAGAGCTTCTATCACAAATATTTTCAAAGAGAATCTGCACTATAGCTTATTATTCGTATTCTTTTAAGTTGTAAAGATTTGTAAAAAGTAATTTTGGAGACTTTTTAAAAACGCGCTTATCTTTTAGAAAGCTTCTGCTATTTTTTTTCTTATGAAATAATCATTGTGTTTCCAATTTTATTTCCGGTGGTTTCATTAAGTGAAGTATCTTTTATAAAAGTATTCGGACAGATCGTCTATTAGAAAGTCACCTATTAGAAAGCAACAAAAATACATATAATGGTAGAAATCATCTTGTCGATTTTTTTAAATTAAATATCTATTAGAAAGCATTTTACACAATGTGTAGGTAATAAAAAGTTGCATTAGAGACTTCTAGAAAGTGTCTTTATTTTTTAGAAAGCTTCCCTGATGATAAGAAAATTGTGCAATTTTTAGGCAGTATCTTATTATCTAAGAACTCTCTAATAGTTACTTCTAATAGCTCTCTAATATTAGAAAGTACGTTACAAATCGTTCCTGATGATTAGCGATTTTTTTTTCAATAATTTGAGGTCATCCCCAGGAGGCCAGCTGATTATTATAATTACCCTCCACCTGATCCAACTTCCGTCATTCCACTCCTGTCTCACGTCCCGCACGCAGTTTCGGATTTCCATCGTGTTTCCCTCTCGGCGTTCGACACAAACGAACCCTGCTCCTCCCGTACAAGTTAATTACTCCCCTCTTTGCAACACCAACACTGACTCTGCTTGTGTATTTCTCGTTTCCAGCGGGACTCACGGCGACAATTTCCCTTTCGACGGCCGGGGCGTGATCCTGGCACACGCCTTCTTCCCAAATAACGGCGAGAGCATCGCCGTGCATTTCGATGCCGACGAGAATTGGACCACCGATCCCACCGACGAGGAAGGTAAGCTTAAGAGTTGTGGATGTAATAAATCATTCTGCGTCCTGTTACTTCTGGAACTCAGTAATTTTTTAATTAACGGCGAAATATTAAAGCAACTTATTTTAAAACTCGTCCAGATTAACCTTTCTACAAATTTAATAGGCATCAGTAGGTTCAGTTATTTTTAAGTTATGATAACGAACGGAAAAAAAAATTTTGTACAACACCCTGTTATACAGGGTATGTTTGGTAACTGGATAGCTAAATTGAAACGTCATGTAGAAAATTGTATTTTAAACACAAACACAAAAGACAGAATAACTTTTTTAATAAGCTTTTAGGGAACATTTAAAAAATGTAAAATTAAGGCTGCTGTGAAAAAATATATACTTTTTGTAGCTGGACAGCCAAAATCGAGGGTCATGTATAAAATCGTCTTATAAGCATAAAAGAGAGAATAAGTTTTTTCAAAACCTTGGCCTCATTTAGGAAATATTTTCAAAAATGTAAAACTAAGGCTGCTATGAAAAATGTATTTTTTTTGTAACTGGACAGCCAAAATTTAGTGTCATTTAGAAAAACGCATTTTAAGCATAAAAGAGAGAATAACTTTTTTCAAAATTAGGCCGCGTTTAGGAAATATTTAAAAAAATGTAAAATTTTACGAAGCAATAATTTAAAACTTCTAAATGGTTTTACACATGGAAATATTTCCTAAACGCGGCCTCATCTTGAAAAAAGTTATTCTTTCTTTTATGCTTAGAAGATGATTTTATAGATGAACCTCGATTTTTGACTGTCCAGTTACAAAAAATATTTTTTTTTTAGAACAGCCTTAGTTTTACATTTTTGGAAATATTTCCTAAACGCGGCCTGATCTTAAAAAAAGTTATTTTTTCTTTTATGCTTAAAAGATGATTTTATACATGACACTCGATTTTGGCTGTCTAATTACCAAAAAAAAAATTTTCACAGCAGCCTTAGTTTTACATTTTTGGAAATATTTCCTAAACGCAGCCAGATCTTAAAAAAAGTTATTCTCTCTTTTATACTTAAAATTGGATTTTATACTTTATTTTAGATTTTGGCTGCCCGGCTACTAAAAAAAAACACATTTTCACAACAGCCTTATGCCCGTATTCACAAACGATAATTTCCTAAATAATTACGTAATTAATTAAATAAGTGAGATGGAGATATGCAGTTTTTTGGCAATAGAGTGAGATGGGTATAATTGATTACGTAATTATTTAGGAAATTATCGTTTGTGAATACGGGCATTAGTCTTACTTTTTTGGAAACATTTCCTAAACAAGGCCTGGTTTTGAAAAAAACTTTCTTTTATGCTTAAAATACGATTTTATGACGCTCGATTTTCACTGTACTGTTACCAAACGCCCTGTATAAGTAACATTAGAGTTCATTGCTACGATCAAGTTGAAGTTGATACAAAATCGAATAACAGAACTCCTACAAATGCAAGAAATGTAGGGCTTCATTGCATGCTTCTTGCGCCATACTTTCAGTTCGAGAAGTATTAAATGATGCAAGAAGTAAAGCTTGATTGACACTATAGGATGTGTCATCATTAAGTATTGCTATAAAATCAATCCGCTGGTTTTTTGTTTGTTTTGGAAACGTTTCATAAAAGGAAAATCAGTTTGGAAACATCTTCAGTTTTTGGGCTGAATTCTGCAAAATGCGCAACATAATATCTCATCATAATAACAATAAAGAAATGTGAAATTCTCGTGTGTGGACAGCTTGAGAAGGAAGTAAGGAATCGCGTGTACATGTGTGTGTATATGTTGTGTGGTTAGGGGACATCTGTCTCTTGTCTTTCTTTATCGTATGTCTCAAATACATGGTGCTTGTATCATATAGACCCTTATCTACTGTCAACGCTAGTTAACATCCTGTATAAATAATGGACGTGTATAAGCAAAGCGGGTATGCGTATCGTGTGTATAATTCGTAGTTCCTTGAATATTTTAAGAATTATGTAGCGTCTCTTTTATTTACGACGTAATTGATGATTGGTCTGTTATGACGAACTTTACCCTTCCATTAAAGGTCGGTCTAGACCGAGCAGATAAAAATTTCTACCGTTACAATAATGACAGATGACTGAGTTTTCAGAGTGTCACCTCAGCAGCCTTTGCGGCTTCGATCGTCAACTTCCTGACAGCATTTTTGTATCCGCTGGCTCTTAATACTTCTGTTCAATCCAGCTTTTATGGGTTCATGATGAGAGGTATGATCTTGAAGACCTTCCCTCGCCACTGAACTGCAAATAATAATTGACAAACTCCTCACTTACTCAGTTTCTATTTTGATCCCACGAATGCTGGGAGAAGAAAGTCACTGCGCTATAGCTCCCTCTGTGACACAGGAGGCTACGTACCAAAACGGGGTGCCAATGCCAGTGATTCTGGTTAGTCTCTTATCTGCTCAGCACCACCTCGATCCTGGACCCATCGGCCCGCACCTTCCCAGGCTGCGGAGATACGTGATTATAACGTCATATTTTGGTGATAATTGGTTGATGACGCCAGAAACCTATAAGTGACGTCGAAAACACGTCGTTTAAGTACCTGATATCTCACGTAATTAAAGACGACCAGTAGGAGACGTCAAAAAGACGTATATCGACTCCCATTTTACGACGTCGTCATAAGTAAAGTGGTTTTAACGACACATAGACACTTTATAGTATACAAAATTTGGCATACCGCCGTATTGTGATGTTTGACGGCCAAACGTACGACGTGTTTCTACGTACCAAATTACATACGTGTTTTTTTAGGTGTTTATGTTTTACGTCGTTTTTGACGTGATTTTGACGTGAATAAATGACGTCTTTGATATGTGACATTTCTTTGTCACTACGACGTCATTTTCACGTCACTAAATTCTATTTCGTCGTTTATACCAAAAATGACGTCATATTGACGTTTCTCTGCTACCTGGGACCACTGCCTGGTTCCCACGATCTTGGATCCATCTCATGAATGGAATCGTCTTACTTTGAACCAGTTGCCAGCAGGGGGCCTTAAGAGCTTCAGTTCAGCTTGTTATTTTTTAATTACACATTGATACCAGATTGTGAGAGTTAGAAAATCGTATTTTTTTAGAAAGTTTGATGAAGCATTTAGGTCGATAAAACAGGAATAAGTTCTTACAAAATTTGGTTCCCAGCGCTATACTGTCATGATAGATGCTCATCAATTCTGTTGAATTTTTAATCGCGAGAACGTTGACGCAAATTGTCCCCTCCTTTGAAAACAAAGCGCTAACAACGTTGTTTACATGATGGGCTGAACTGTAAGCATTAATTTTAAATTTAGATTCAACATCCTAGAACATGATCTTGTGTCTATCTTAGCTCGTCCTTTGTTGTTTGTATCTATTTATGTCAAGTAGACAAGCTCCGATAGATGATAAATTTCCCTCGCTGAACTAACAACGCGCATAATTTCATGTTTAACTTAACATCATCATCGGTAAACAAATACCTAGGCGTTGAAATCCGAAAACACGAGAACAAGTCAACCACCTTGATCGATTCATTTCTGGGGATTATTTTCGGATAGAAATAGAAATTCAAATGCGCTAGTTCCTGGTAACATTTTAGGTTGAAATCGAATTTAATTTATTCCTACGTTGACATTTCTTGGATTTGTATAACGGTTGTGTTTATCTTCATTCTCTCTGTAAGTATTCTGTGGTACTGGTAAATTGTTTTTGTTTTATTGTCTTATTTCGATATGGCCTCAATTTTCTCCTCAGTTTTTGCATTTTTTATTTCCTCAATTTTGCCCTATTTCGTTACATTTTAAACAGTGTTAACCGACTGGCTGAAAAGTTAAGTTAAGTTAAGTTAGCCGCGCTTCGACCAGCCACACTTTTGGCCAGGAAGAGGAACTTTGTTTAATGTCCAACAAAAATTTGTTTTTCGTTGTTGACGGCTTGAATGGAAAATTGCAAAAATTACTTTTTTCAGAATTTCGGGCTTCGTTCACTGCCAGAATTTTTTTCTGTTTCTGAAGTCCGTGGCCGAAAGCGTGGCTGGCCATTATTATGAATTTTTTGACTTTTTGAGCAAAATTACAGAAAAAATTACATTTTTCAGTTTATTACGTCGTGGCCGAAAGCGTGGCTGGCACTTATTATGAATTTTTTGACTTTTTTGAGAAAAATTACAGCAAAAATTACATTTTTTCAGTTTATTAAGTCGTGGTTGAAAGCGAACTTGGCCATTATGTTAAAATTTCTGGATTTTTTCGGCCAGAATTTTTTCCAGTTTCGTAAGTCCGTGGCCGAAAGCGTGACTGGCCATTGTTATGATTTTTTTTACTTTTTGAGGAAAATTACAGCAAAAATTACATTTTTCAGTTTTTTAAGTTGTGGCCGAAAGTGTTGTTGACCATTATTATAAAATGTCGTACTTTTTCAACAAAATTTCAGCTTAAATGATTTTTTTAAATTATTAAGTCCGTGGCTGGTCATTATGATGAATTTTTTTACTTTTTTGAGTCAAATTTCAGCAAAAAGGATTTTTTTCAGTTTCTGCGAAAGTCTGGCCGGCAATACTATAAAATTTCGGACTTTTTTGAGCAGAATTTCAGCAAAAATTATTTTTTACAATTTCTCAAGTCCATATAGCTGAAAGCGTGGTTTGTCATTATTATAAAATGTCGAATTTTTTTACCAAAATTTCAACAAATATGATTTTTTAGAAAGGGACGAAAGCGTGGCTAACTTGATTTTGGGTGAATATTGTAACAAGACTAGACCAGTTTTAAAATAAATAACCGTTCAGATGTCAATAATCTGTCATCGACGCCGAAAAACTGACTAAGCTGCGTTCAGAAATTCAGTCATAAAATGAAAAGAAGAAGTAAGTGGACGTGTCACAGGTACAGTGGTACATCAAACGACCATCTCTATCTGTTTTTAGAGTACCTCGACCAGTTGTGCGCAAGCGTCACGAGAGTCAGGTGGTCGAATCTGATGGCTACTAGGCGTGTTCAATTCTCGGACATGCGCAAAGGACTCGAAGTACATTCGACGAGCTAAAGATAGAAAGATATGTCTGCACCGTGGTATTTCCCTCCATCTCCAGACCCCCTCTAGCAATATACTAAATAGTGTTAAATGCATGATTGCAGTCTTACAAAAACCAACTAGGCTGTGTTCAGAAACCCAGTTGTAAATTATTTTTTCTTTGGTTAATTAACACTTTCATTGGCACCCTAAAGAAACAATAATTATGCTGCGTTTAGCAATTCAGTCAAATAAGTTATTGCTGCCTTTGTTATTTTTTATTGAAAAGACAATCAAACTACAGAGGTTGTCAAACTGCCACTGCAGCCTTACAAAAAGCAACTAGGCTGCGTTCAGAAACCCAGTTGTAAATTATTTTGTCTCTCATTGACACCCTGGTGAAACAACTGCAAAAAATAATTGTAGAAAAAGGAGAAGACAAAATTCTAAATTTTGTTGATTTTTTTTTCTTTTACACACCTTTCTTTTAAACATACTGTCAAATGATAAAAATATAACATCTTCTATCTCTTAGTGGCCTTTGCCAGTCTTGTGCATTCACCCAGCTCATTTCTGACAGGAATTAAGTTTGTCAGTTATTTTTCTTTTTGCCTTGTGTTGGCCTGATTATTATCGGAATTTAGTTCCTTTCGCATGAATTTAATGATTATGTTATTTTTATTAAATATAATGATCAGGTTATTGTATTGTATACAATAAAAATATTCAGATTAAGAGCGATTTCTCGGAACCCACTGTATAATTAGCCTGGAGTGCGGTTCGTGTTAGTGTTGGTTGTTGGTCTGTTCCGTCGTTCTAATCCCGAAGCCAATTAAAACTAAATAACCGGGAATTGAACGAGACAAGACAGAAGAACAACTCGACGCTAAATGAACTCGGCAGTGTCTGTTGTGTTCAATTGGGAGGAAACTTCTAGTGGGGGCTTTTACCGAGATACAATTCTTCTTAGATTTCGTTCTCTATTTAAGCAGCACTTTGGAATCGTTTTTATGTGTCGGCGCCGAGACGCGAACTCATAAAATTATCGCTCTTGTTCGCAATTTAATTTTTGCAATCGGCGCATTCCAATTAAGTTTGTTTTTGTTATTGCAATCCGATAATTGAATTGAAGTAGCATAGACACATTTGAAGCTCAAATATTTAACAAGAATTTTTCCTTCCAGGCACGAACCTATTCAATGTGGCAGCCCATGAATTTGGACACTCTTTAGGTCTATCTCATTCCTCGGTGGAAGACGCGTTAATGTATCCTTGGTACAAGGACATGGAAAATGGTTTCGATTACGAGTTACCAGATGATGACAAATTAGCCATTCAACAATTATACGGCGCCCGCGAGGATCGTCAGTGGGAACGCATCCCGCAATACCAACCCCCCACCACTACAACCACAACCACCACAACTACACTCCCACCCCCGACGCCTCGTCGTCCTCGCCCTCACGTTCCTTACAATCCTAACGAGCACCCGCACAGGTACCCCAATTCCAATCACCGCCCCAATTATCGTCCAGTGGGTTATCCTGGTTACCCGGGTCGTCCGACAGAGAAGCGTCCCCCGGATTGGCGTCCAGAGAAGAAGCCCATGCACCCGGATAAAAAGCCGTACTTCCCCCGGAAACATTACACGCAGCCGCCTAGGAGGGCTCCGGTGACTTACGCGCCGCCGACCAGACGGTGGTACGTGCCGCCGACTCCCAAATGGCAAGGAAAGGAAAAGGAGAGCGCTCCGCCGCCGGATCAGTGCGAGATGAGCTACGACTCGGTCGCGGTTATCAGGAGAGATATGTTCATCTTCAAGGATGCTGTGAGTGTGTTTTTATGGTTTGTTTGCAAAGGGAGATGTGTTTATTGGATCGATATTCTTATCTGTGTTTGTAATGTTTGATATTCGATTGTGTTTGCTTAGATGATGATGATATGATTGATGGAACGATTCTTTCATTCCGAGGAATAACACAGTTTGGGAGTTAATGTAATTTAGATGTGAAATTATTAGACTTGACTACGTGTCGTAAGCTCTAAGAGGGAGGACGTGGAAGAGACGCAGAGGATCCTGGAGATTGATTCTTCCCTACAAATGACGTTGTAACGTCAAAACTGTCACTTTTGAGTATAGGGTGCGACATATCAAATCAATACGAAATTCACTGGGGAATCCAAAAATGCAAAAATATATAGGGTGTTCCATTTAAAATAACGTACTTTTGCGTTTTTTGGCAAACCGGAAGCGCGCGATTAAATCATTTTTTTATCAGCACTTGAATTTAATTGTCTCTTCTTAATTTGCCTCAAAATTTTATTCTCGTCTGAAAAAATCGTCATTCCTTGGAAATGGATTCTTATCTGCAAATTGCAAATAACGTCATACATTAAAACAATCACTTTTAGATGGGAAGTGCGACATATCAAGTCAATACGAAATTTACTGAGCAATCCAAAAATGTAATAATATATAGGGTGTTCCATTTAAAATAACGAAGTTTTATGATTTTTTATACAACCAACAGTTCAATAATCATATCAAAATTATTGTATCTGTAAAGGAACGAATTGTAATATCACAAATTTATATTTTATATTTATTTCCAGTATTTCTGGCGCATCAACGAGACAGGCCTGGTCAAAGGCAGTCCTTTCGAAACGGTCCGCCTCTGGACAGAGCTACCTAGAGACTTATCCAGTGTAGACGCTGTCTATGAGAGACCGGACAACAGAATCGTCTTCTTCATCGGCGACAGGCATTGGGTGTTCTTCGGGAACAGTCTGGAACCTGGCTACCCTCGGCCTTTGACAGATCTCGGTCTACCACCAACTCTGAAAAAGCTCGACGGAGCGATGGTTTGGGGACACAACGGACAGACGTTCTTCTTCAGTGGAAACGAATATTGGAGGTAAATGTCGTACTTTCTTCAAGTTACAGACAACTTACTCAATAATTTTTTTCAGGTTTGATGAGAAAATTGGTAAAGTTGAATTAGATTATCCGCGTGATGTGGCAATGTGGCAAGGAATCGGTACCGATATTGATGCAGTGTTTCAATACAAAGATGGTGAGTAACAAAAAGGCTGCGTTGATTGTTTCAAGATAATAATATCAACTTTTTATTCAAAAGGTGTCACGTACTTCTTCAAAGGTAAAGGTTTCTGGAAGTTCGATGACAGGCGCATGCGAGTGGAGCAGCCAGAACAAAAGCCGTCCGGACCTTATTGGATGGGATGCAGCAATAACCTGGAAGGAGATGACAATCGTTACGGGAACAAATTGCCTTACAAGTTCGATGGTTCTGGGACGTCCGCGTCCAAAGCTCAATGTATGAGTTGTTGTATCTCTCTATACCTCATGGCTGTAATGTCCATATCATTAAAGTTTTTATTTTAAGTTAAAATCGGGACTTGTCTCTATGTCTTGAGATAGTTGTGACGTTTGATCATTTCACTTATTCGAGCTGAATATGGGAGTATTGTTTTTTTCTTTTCGGTTTTGAGGCACAAAAGGTTGTGGTGTTGGTGTTGGTGCTGGTGCTTGTTATAATAATGAGCATTAGAGAGTTGGTTGAGATTTGAAGTTTGGAAGCCTTCTAATCTGTTTTTATGTTTGAGAAATCTGATTGATTGGTGATTTTGACAATGAAAAGTGTCAACAAAAAACTGACCAATAAGATTTCTCAAACCATTAAGAGAGTAAGTAGTATGTGTCTGGGCCGGGTAGTTTGACTTGTAAGTTTTTTGACAGTATCTTATTAATGTCAAGATGATGCGTTAGTGTTTGATTTTTTTAAAATCGTTTATTGAGACAACATGGCGAGAGAATTATTACAAGTGTCTTGGACTGACTTAAGTACTATTGGTACATTAGCACTGACCTGACTTGATTTGACTCAGTAAGTCAATTTTTGACATGTTTAACATCAATTTTCGACACATCAAAGGAGTGTCAATTTTTTTTTCAATATTGACGAGTGCCTATGATTATAAAATTATTTTAGAGTTGACTTAAGAGGTTATAATCAGTTTTAGACAGCTGCGTCAAGATCTTGTCAAGGTTTTTGACAATATAGTTTGGTGGCTTAGATTATGTTTGAGACACCAGTTTGTTTTGATTTGGATTTGAACAAATGAAGTTAATTTCTCACGTGTGCCAAAAACCACAAATGAATTGTAACCACTAACCTTACCTCTCGCCTGACATTAATTATCTTTTTGACTTATGTCAAAATAGTTATATTTTGACACAACACCTTGAACTGATAAGTCTGGTTTCTGCCTTCATAAGTTGTACGTACACAAACTATATACTAATTTTGAAATGTTACCAATTTTTTACAGAAATTGACGATACGTCAGAAAATTAATCATTCAAGTGGTATTATCAATTTTTAAACATAATAAACGTGTCAAATTTTTGACAGTTGTTATAATTTGACAATCGCCATTCTAAAATAAGTACGAATGATAACTGACATGCATTTAATAAGAGTAATTCTTTATTATTCCCTGATCAACTCTACTTTACCAGAGCTGAAGACTCTATGAGACCAATTATTATGAATGTGATGGACCTCAAATCCTCTTATTTTGGTATGGAAAAGCCAGGGTTTTCTGTGACATTTTATATAAATTATTTTTGCTTACGAATCGAGATATTTTTACATACCTACCGTCTAAAAAGTAGTGAAGTTTAGAAAGAAAATTGACATTTTTTCATGCGCTATGCAACCAATAATAAAATCAAGGATATAATTATTTTCTTGACAAGGATGGTGTCATAATTTGACAAACCCTTGAGAGCTAGTGAATCCATCCCAGTCAACAGTGTGCTCCAGATTTTATCGATTTGACAAGTAGGTAATTGGTGTCAGAATATTTTCTTATAACTGAACTTGATACAATTATGCATTAGGCTGTAAAACTTTTTTACAGATGGGGTTAAATTTCAATAATTTGACACCTCGTTAGAGTGGTATTCATGAAATTTTTCTCTAGGTTACAGCTCGAAAATAATTAAATAAACGGGATGAAGGTATGCTAACAAGAGAGAAAGACTGCTAGTTATATGTAACCAATAAGTTGTATAATTTCTTGATTCTCTTCTCAAAATTACTTTGGGATTTTCATAAATAAAATCTGGAGCAGTCTGTATCTAGGAATAATGATATGGAGCCAAATTTTTTAATAGCTTTTTGTGACATTTTTAAATCATCATTATTGCAATATAATAATGATTATTTAGCATAATTTTTGTATCTATTTATTGAAATTTATTGCGTATATTTAGTGTAAAAACATATTTATAGCATTATATTATTTAACCATCTGGAATATAAAAGACTTGTTTTATGTCGATATCAAGAACTCAAATGTTCAAGACTGATTTGATTTGATTATTGTGGAAGCTTTTGCAAAAAGGAACTAAAATTGAAATGCTTCACTGCCAAAAATAAGAATAAAAAAATTATTATTACCTACTCTAGGGATGCGATTGGATTTTTTAATCAAATGTGCAATTAATAAATCGGTTATTTCATTTTTTAAATTAATTAGCGATATTGTATGAAGAGATTTGCCATAATTTATTATTAATTTGTATGATTTTTTATAATTTTATCATTGATCATTGTATTTTTTTTCTTTTATTCATCATCACATTTTAATAAATACATAATTAATTATTTCAGTATAGTAATAATAATAACAATAATTATTATTATATAATAGCGCTTTATTATTATTATTAGTGTTTAGTGTTATGCTTGAAAACCTGTGATATTTATAATCATAGATTAAGAGTCCTAATTAAGAAGTAATCAATAATTAATTATAATAACTTTTATAAAAATCACTTTTATCGATAATTAAGTATATACCTACCTAAGTGTGTAATTAATTATTATTATCTCTAGTTTCAGATTTTTACCTTTTTATTATGTTGTATTACTATACATTTGTTATTATTAGACAATTTGTTATGCCCCCCACAAATCCATTAATTAAAATTCATTTCGATTAAATTTTATCGTGTTATTTTATTATTTAATGTGTAAATAATTATTGTGTACGCGCATTTATTCGTAATTTTTATAAATAAAGTGTTTTTAAATAATTCACCTTTCTTCTCCTTTCATTATACCTACTACTCACTCCTTAATTACCAGTCGTTTGATTTAAAAATTCTTTAACCTTAGCTGCTTGATAAAATAACACCCAAAAAGAATATTTTAATTTAGCGTGAAATGAATACTATACTTTATCTACAACTATACTTGAATAGAGAAGTTTTACTTACTTACTTTAGAATTAAATTTAATTAAAAAGTGATATGAAATGCAGGTTTATTTGTTGAAAGATACAATTCTCTTTAAATAAATATTTTGATTATTGAAATAATGCAAAAATACAGAAAATAGTAATAGTACTTCATAATAATATTAAATAGTGACAGAAAATTAATAAAATAATTTGGAAAGAACGAACATAAATAATAATCAGGATTAAAGGATTTTCTAAAATTAATAATAATTAATGCCGCAATTAATAAAAACCGTAGTAGGTGGGCATTTACATGTTGTGTATTTAGCCAGTTTCAAAAATTTCCAATAACACTTAACTAAAAAATGAAAGGATTATATGAGCAGCAAGCTCAGCAAATGCACCTATGCGGGATAGCTAGGAAAAACTAGAAGCTGGTTATAAATACCTACACAACTGTGTGAAAGTTATTGAAAATGCAGTGACAGTCGATTGGTACACTACTTGACAGCGTACCAAAACATCAGCAACTGTTGACATGTGCTAAGCTAATAACTACACATGGACCCTACCAAAATGTCTGTGACTTTCATATTTTTGTAATCATTTTATTAAACATTACATCAATGTTTGTTTACAATAATAAAGCACTAAAGTAGGGAGTAGTTTAAATTTGACACTTGAATTAGGATGATGGTTAGATAATTGACATAAAGATTGAATAATGAGGTCATTGTTCAATCGAACTGTCACTATTTATTCGAGAGGGGAGCACTTAATGCATGTAATTACTTGTTTAAAATTAGACTAGTAGTAATTGATTTGTAATCTAATAATTGAAGTAGATTAGAACATAATTCTTTTTATTTGTTCTAAGGTAAAACAACAAAATGAACCTTTTCAGTCAAAACAGATATTTTAAAATAATCGTCATTTTCACTTGCCCATTGGAATTTTTTCCTGGTTACTTGCAGGTCAGATTTATTAAAAAATAGTAGGAGACACTCCAGAAACAAACAAAATCTGAGAAAAATCAAGACGAAAATAAAAATTTTGTTAAGTCACAAATTTTTCATTATTCCAAAAATGTGTTTGTTCGCATTTCATTGCGGTTTTGATAATCAAAGCAGTCCTTTGCTTAATCTGAAAGTTTGATAAATTACAGGAACAGGACAGACTTTTATCCTTTAAACATTTTCGGAAAATTGAATCATGGGAAAAAACGATACTTTCTCCAAGAACTAAGAAGTACCAGGAGTTTAAAAAGTAGTTTCATATTTCATAGAAACTCAAGAGGACAAGAACAGCAAACTACATAGTGAGCAACAAAGAAAAAAGACTGCCAGTAGGCCATGATTTTTGTATTATGCAAATTCATATCAACCATTCACTGTATTCACAAATTGAACTACCTGAACTCAAAAAGTGTCTCGCAACATGGCTCATTTGAATCTAAAAAAGGTGTGGTGGCGCATTTTGATAATATACAGGGTGTTAATGTGTTAATAATGTGCAGACGCAAAATGTTAAAATAATTTGAAAAATCCTCCGTATCTTCGAAACAGTCAATTTGTGGACCAATGTTTATTGAGACTTTTTGCCTTTTGGTCCACACTGTACCCTCTCAAAATATTCGATAGGCACTTATTTTTGAACACCCTGTAGGCGAACAGTGTACTAATAATATTTCGGTTAAAAACGGCTAACTTGATTGGTCATTAAATAAAAAAATAATAAAAAAATTATAAATTTTGAATTTTTCCCAATTTTTGACAACTAATAATGACAGCTCAGATTACTAATCAGCACAAAAATAGGCAGCTTTGCCCCTATTTAACCGAGCAACTTTGCCCCCATTTAACCGACTTCGTAGATCCCCATTAATTTTCTCAAAAAACGGGCACCCTCTGTATAACCGTAACTTAAATTTCAAATTTTATATGAACGACTGCTAAATAAAGTGTAATTGATTTGTAAAAGACATACCTTATCTCCTAGCTCACTCAGCACCTCCTCTTCTGTCTCACTCAGCCATGGTCTACTGCGAGTTCACTTTTTTGTTGCTCACTCTTCATGTAGAAGATCTCTACTGAACAAGAGATGCGGGTTCTAAGCAACATGAGAAAGATTTCCTGGGAGCTGGTATTGAAAAAAACAGGTCAAACTAGAGTAACTAAATGACTGAATAATTCTAAAGTCCATAATTTTATTTAGATGAAACGTGTTACAAATGAAAAAGTATTATCACTAGTTATTATAAAGGTCCATTAGTAAAGGGGGAGATTTATGTGACTGTTTCTAAAGAAGGTAAGGTATCAACTTTAACGGGTAGAAAATATGACAAATATGACAATTGGCATATTAGCTTTAAAAAAGGTCACAGAAATCTGCCTGTCAACTCAACTACCTTTATAATACAGGTACATATGTTTAACATCATAAGAATCAAAGAAATCTAGCAACACTGGAGCAGTGCCTCAAGTAAATTTATCCGTTTCTGGATAAATACAAAAAAAAAAAATCAAAGAGTGTTTTGAAGTGTTTTATTTCTTCTGAATAAACCACATTTAGTGTTGAAAATTATAAATTTGATAAACAATTCAAAAAAATAGATTTAATACATTTATACATAATATACATACATAACAAAATATCTTAAAGACTATTTAAAACAAAGAAAAAAGATGTTGTAATCGTTATCTTAATCAGTTCTCGCTAACCATTTATTCATTCATTACTGAGACCAGGGATTACTCTATTATTAGAACTACTCTCTTAAGACCAGTCCTACAAAAGATCGTCACCTAACGAGCCGTCAACATTCATCCCGTGCCGTTTTTCTCAGTCACTCAACTAACGACCCGTCGCTCGATGACGACTGTTTGTAAAACCGACCTTTGAATCGATAAGATCAGCGTTATTTATTATATAAAAACGAATTGACTGCTTAAAATCCAAAACGATATCACGATAAAGAATAAAACACCGCTTCGATTAGCTACAAACTTCTCGAGAGACTTTCTACTTCTGGTAAAAAATAAAATAGATGTTTCCACATGACGAAACAAACAAAAAACAAAACTATATACAATAAATAATCTCGACACCGACCCCAAGTAAATGTGGCTGTACTCATGCGTTAAATCTTTGATCTCTACATTACTGGGAGAAATAACAATATCAATTTAGAAGTCACATAAAAACATCTAAAAGGGCTCTCGTCAACGTCAGATTAACAGAATATATCCCGGAATTTATCCACCATCCGTTGGTCAAAAGCTACATACATTTATATTTATAATACCTCATTATCATCATTAGTCATGTTTTGTTATTAATTAATTAAACTTCAGCAACTTCAACAATGAATATGGATCACGCTACTACTGTAACGATTTGTAGACATAGGCAATCCGTATTCATTCATTAATTCATTAATAGTGCGCGGCAAGCATTTTCCAACGACCTGTTTAATATTTAATGAGCGAGTCCGAGGTGTAAAACGCCAAGAGACTATCAATTAAAACGAAATCCGGGATAGTTCCCCCAACGAGACCTGAGCTCCATTCAAATGTAGAAAATTTAATTTAATTAACGGTACGTACACTAGTATAAGGTCTCGTTATCGGTATTCCAACCTTGACATTTATACAATTTCCAAAAGAGATGAGACAATCACCGATGAAACGATCGACTCCGTTATTTATCGTTTAGGTACGAGACCGGTTGCTCAATGTAACTAATGGTTCGTTAAGTAACTGATCAATCGACCTTGGGATTTAACTGATCCTCACTCGACCATTAGAATCAATTTACATGATCATAATATAATTAAGCAACCGGCCTCTCAATTAAATATTAAAACAACTCGGACACATAATGTATCGTTAAATTTTTTAAAGACATCGAAATAAACAAATAAAATGACTAGAAGAAGTTGTTATGTCCCAAAAAATTTCACATTTTACTGCAATAATTAATTATTTATTAATGTTAAGATCAGAAAAGAGAAAACACTTTCACTCCGTGTCCGATTTGCGAGAAAAACGATCAATAACGGAGACGTCGACACATATAATTATATAAAAAACCGACCCCGAAAGCCCCTTCCGGGTGAGAGGGGGGGACTTAAAAAGGAAGATAATGATATTGGGGGCTTTCGAGGAACTCTCACTGCTTACGGAATTCATCTAAACTCGTAGATTTGTATACTGTTCTCAGGCACATGTGTCAAGTTTAAGGATTGATACCTGCAACAAAAAAATCAATTTCACAAACTGAACTGACGGTTAGTTTAACGAGTCATACTACATACAACTGGCAACATGAGGTCCCAATCATGATTGATTATCATAAAAAACTCACCACTCGGAGCTTCGATGATAATAATAACCTTCAATGCTAGCCTTTGATTTCTGAAAGCATATGTAGTAGAAACCGGCGAAAGAGGCTCCGCTGATATCCTTGATGGTGTGATCAGGTACTAGAAAGTGTTCCTTCCATCTCATGAAAACGAAATCGGTGTCGGCCAATGCTTTGTAATCAAACGTGTCCGAATTGAAGGTCTTGACGTACTGGCCAAACGAACTGAACTTACTCTGTCGGACAATAAAAAAAAGGATTATTGTTAGCTGATGATTGGTGAATGCTGCTACCGCATTTCTCAGTTTTGAGAAATGGGAGACTTCTTGTGTCTCCCAAATTAGACAAGTGTCAAGCTCAAACCTTTCAAGAAAGTGACACTGAACCTGTGAAACGGAAGACTTAACTACTTCAGATTCAGATATCACTTTCTTTGACATTGACTTGATTGACGCACGTTAAATTATTTATAAAACGGGTTTTTTAAGAGCATTTTTAGTGACCCCATTTCATAGTAAATTAGGTCATTTAAATTTATTTTAACAACACCATATCAGATCAAATAGATCAAAGTATAGAGAGTGTGGCGAGTATTATGCATAAATGAGCATATGTAACGTACCCAATGTTTCTTATCCACATCTTCATCGGCGTCCCATTTCCGAGTTAGAAAGGGATATTTTTGACTTATAATTTCACCATCGAAGAATGTAGTCAGTGTCGGGTATTCGTCCGTTAAGCCGTTAATTTGTAAATATCCGCATAGGTAAGAGTTTTCTTCGTCGACATGCTGAAATGAGAGAATTAATCGTTTGAAAGCTGGCGCCAAAAACGGCGAGTCCTTCAATCCCCGACAACCCATCCCATGACATATGTTGATATTTTTAGCCTCCCCGAAATAAGTTCACCTTTAATGATTGCTACGGTGGGACAGGGGGGGCCAGAAAATGCGTCTCGGCGATTTCGGAGCGGAAATTTCGAGTGAAAGTTTGATTAATTGTAATGGAAAATTTCTAACCTGCAAAACGACTTCGACTTCATAGGAATTGCCCTTACTCTTCTGGAAGCCTTGGAATTTTGATCCGTTGTATAAAAGTGACTTGGTTATGCCCGGCTGTTTTGAGTTCGCTGGCGGCGGTGGCGTCATATCCACCCTGACCGGCATTATTTTTAAATAATTTTTCGCCTTTCCTTATTCACAGGTTTCACTTTGAAAAATGGCGACTGGCGGAGGTAACTGGAACTTTCGCTCAGCTTTTACGTTATTGACAGCTGTCTATTAACAGACATCAACAGAATTACAGAAACGCACTCCCTTTTTTACCATCAAAGCGACAGCCATTTTCAGGCAAACATGTTTTAATTGTTTTATCGTTTTTAAACTTTGCATTCATTAATTATTATTGTCTATGCTTTAACCTAATAAAACATGCAGCGTCTATATCTACTTACAATACAATAATAATAGTAAAAATTCGAAACAAAATTAAAATTTTGTTTTCAGGTAACCTCTTTGTTTTTTTTCCAAAACTATATTCAAAATTCCAAGAAAAAGACAGTTCCCGGTAACGAGTTCCCTACTGTTTCATTTCAGAATGTGTAATTTTCGTAAGCAATCCGATTTCTTACGAAAATCTTGGCCTGCGGTGGACTTAAATTTGCTCATCATTTATATCTTTTAGATAATGAAAAAAGCCTAAAGACTCTTTCTTTGTCTAATAAGTTTTTATAATAAAATTCATCATAACCTAAAAAGTATTCTTCTTGTTTAGGTTTTTGGCTTGTAGAGTTTTTAAGCTATTTAGCCAGCTGTCTAAAAGTCGAATTTTACTCATTTCCAACTTTCAAGTTTTAAATAGTTTAGCCAGACTGGAATGTGTTAATATTTTTCTATTTCTTACTTGAGGAAAGTCGCATCTTTTACGATCTTTTAAATTTGTGACCTGATAATTTTTTTCCACAAGCGATACTGGTACTATCAAGGAACTAGAAGGCTTCTCCCGAGGCAGGGGAATGCTTTATGGGTCATAGTAAACGCTCATTCCTAGCCCTGTTGTTTAGAGGCTGTTGATAAATAAAAAACTGTTTGAAATAAAAGCATTCTTTACATTTTTATTATAAAAAAAAAAAACAGATTAAAACAAAGTTAATCGAAAACACATTCTAGTCTTTTCAAAATTACAAAAAAACATAAGCATAAATCGTTTTGTAATTACAATTAATAATTAATTACAATTATCAGCAATTATAACAGAACGTAATAAACTTTTTAAACATTAAAATACATCTGGAATCGAATTTAAAATTAATAAAAGACCTGCTCGAATTTGTTAATTTAATAAAGTAACAAAAATGATTATTCTACACTACCAACAAAAATTACTTCTCATTATACAATAAAAATATATACAAAAAACTAATTACATACATTGTTAAGAGGACGGTCAGCTCAAACTGCCTTCGAAATGATTACACCCTACGATTAAGTCTGCTTTATGATTTAATTAGCGTCAAATCTGTGTGAAAATCAATCAATCAATCAATCAATTCAATTCAATTCAATTCAATCGAGGACGGTAGAAACAATCCCAGAGAAATATTACATTTTTCAAGTAAACTAGTCTACTACTTACAAACAAACAAGAAAAACCCTCATTTTTATTAAGTTCACACTAAAAGTGACTTTTATTATTATTATTAAGATACATTTTTGTGGTTCGTTTTTAATCAACAGTTTCACACACGTGAGAGAAAGGAAACTAATTCTACCGATTCAGAGATGATGATATAAAAATATTTATCGTGTGATGAAAAAATATTGCTTATTTTATACACTCGTCCTTGTTCAATCCGTCCGGCTTACTAGTACTCTACTACTTACAACTTCATGAAAACTAGTAAAAATCCACCGATTAATCAATTAATTATTATTAACTTATACTCACAACATCGATTATGGTTTCAGTTTCACGATCGTGCCTATTTCTCCCATTGTTAAATGTTTAATTAAAGATTTAATTAATTTAACTACGTTAAGTTGATGATAAAATTAATGCTACCTTGTGATAAGTCAAATTGTTATATCTTTTTTTTATCATATTTTGATCTCTTTTTTGAAAATGACAACATATTTGTACGTTGTAACTTCTCTTAGTTACCTGAAATATATTTTGAAGGAGGTAAAATGTATAAAATTTCAGAAAATCTTTCCCAATGATTGTCTTAATCTTAGTTACATTATGATGACGGCCTTACTTCGTACATTTTGATCGATAATAAACTGATTGTCATATTGTGTCATTCTCATCCAATTCTTTTTATTTCACCAAGTTGAAAACAATTAAAAAACAAGTTCAGAAAACAATTATTTCAAAAATAAGCACGACCGCTGTGCGTAATACAAAACAAGACATAACCTTACTCTTATCATCATAAAAGCGTATCGACAGCAATAATTACAAACCGAGTGAGTGCACCGACGTCTCGTCATCCTCGCTTACAAACTAACGGACGTCAACATTTTCAAAAATAAACAAAAACAGACCGTGGTGAAACTCAACAATCAGTGCACTTTCTCTACCCCCCCCTCTCTCTCTCTCTCTCAGCTTCCCCTATCACGATATAACACAGGAGTTCCTCGGTACGCATCTCGTCTGTCCGTCCTGATCGGTCGGCAGCATGATCCCGCCGTGGTTCATCCTGTTCCCCTTTCCCCTGTACCGGGGCTTCCGTTGGCTCCTCGTGTACCGCAGCTGGGTGTTGGAGGTGTTGGTGAGGGCGTACGACTTGAGGTAGGACTTGACGGTGAGCGGCAGGGGCAGCTGCTCGATGCTGTAGACGGTCGTTCGGGCGACGATCGCCCGACAGCAGAGCTCCTGCAGGCTGAGCACCTTGTTTGAGCGCCAGAGACGCTCCATGCCGTTCCGTTCGAGCGCCATCCGGGCCAGCTCGCAGAAACTCTCGTGGATGTTGAAGTTGCAGAGAGGAGAGACCTCGAAGAATGCCATGCTGTGCTTGCTCGCGTAGAGCTGGGCGTCTCGCTCGCCGACGGCCCGCTTGAACGCCAGGTGGAGACGGTTGCCGACGAGGACTTTCGGGACTCCTGGGGCATGCTGACGGAAAAGAATTTATTTACATAAACATAAGTACTGAGCAAGAGAAAATGGAAACATGAGTATAATATTTTCTGGTATGTTCTCTTTCATAAAAAATTCTTGTGCAAAAGAAAGGGGAAAAACTCTCAAATCTACAGTAAATTTCTTATTGGTGGCAAGAACCAAACAAGTTTTAATTGTGCAAAAAATCAGATTTTTTGTGTTTCATAACATTTAGATGGCCAAATGCACTAGTGTGTTAAGGCCAAAAAGATGTCCCAGAGGAAAAGAAAAGAGAGGAGGCAGCGGGAGGGAGGGGAAGAACTCTCAAAGCTACACTAAATTTTCTTATTGGTGGCAAGAACCAAACTAGTTTTAATTGTGCAAAAAAAAACTGATTTTTCAGGTTTGAGAACATTTAGATGGCCAAATGCACAAAGGCCAAAAATATGTGGCAGAGGAAAGAGAGGAGGAAGCAAGAGGAAGGAGAGAAAGAGAAGGGGAAAACTATCAAATCTTTTTGTCGCTAAATATGTGAATAAATTTGGTTGAATTTTAGGCCAGAAATTAGTTTTTTTTCATGTTTCTTAAAAAATAATTTCCCATTTTTTGATTGAGATTAAAATTGGGCGATTTATTTTCAAGGCAGCCTTAAATCGACTCTTCGGGGACCAGCGACTAAAGTGTGGGCACGTAATTGGGTACGAAATTTATAAGCGAGCATACTCACATCATCGACTTCCTTGAGCCACCGGTCGAGCCCCGAAAACGACCACTTGTTTGTGATGTCGTAGACGAGAAGCACCCCCTGGGCCCCCCTCGAGTACGACCTGATGATCGTGCAGAATCTGCCCTGACCCGAGGTGTCCCACATCTGGAGTTTTACCCGTTTTCCATCCAGCAGGATCGTCGTCGTCTTGTAGGCTGCAAAAATTGCAAAATACAATTAAAATCTGTCTAATTTACTCGTACAATAACTTAAATAAAAATCATACACTTTATTCGAGTTTTTTTGGATTATGAGCCTAGAGCTCATGATAAATTTGTTGGAATTGTTACAACAGCTTTATTAATAAAGCAAAATGAGAGAAACCCAAAAAAGATGGATTAGGAAAAACAAGAGAAACTAAAAGAGAGAGAGAGAAAGATAAAAAAATTACTGCAGTTCGAGTTCAGTAAACTTTGTTGCATTTCTTGTTCTTGGAATTTTATACTGACTCACACTGCATTGTGTGAACAAAAAATAAAAATAAAATAAAAATAGAGGGTAATTATAAATCAAGCTGTCATGAGAGCTACCTATAAGCTATTTTGCAACTTTTTATGAACATCCTGTATTACTGTAATCCAAGGAATGCGCCACACATCCTGACCCTGCTTAATTACCTAATTTGCAGTAACAATGGAGCTTTTAAATAAATTTACAACGCAATGCAACAACTATAAAGCATACAATTCCCACAAGAACTGGTTTGTTTATCAGACAAGACAGCAGACAATGCATGGAGCAGTCGAACCCCTTTTCTCTTTCTCCCAGGTGGCTAATTAAATTAATGAGAAACCATCAGACCATCACGACCATCTTTTAGGTCTTCCTCTACAAAACTGGTTGATGATTCAGTGCAAGGATATGTAATGTTTGTTGTTATTATTATAATAACACAGCAAGTCAACATGTACAAGTCTTAAAGATTCCAGTCAGGTAACAGGTACCTACACCGATTCACTTGGTGTCGATTTCAGAAATTGGAGACAAAGGATTGATTAACGATTGTGGTTAATGGAAATCAGGGTCAAAGTGGTTGAATTGGAACCAATTAGGAGAGTTTGAGATGTAGGAATTTAATTCCAGCAATTAAATCCTATACATGTGTCTTCCTGTTAATTGATTGAACATGAACTTGAATAATTTCAGAGTATAAACGACCTTGTGTCCAATAAATTAAGACGTTTTTACTCAGTCAAACTTAATTATGCGATAAAGAAACCACTTTTGCTGCAAGTCAAAACGTGAAAAAAAACTCATCTTGCACTTTTTCCCAGGCAAATTATTATTTCCAGGTTGCTATTGAAAAAACTGGACATTCTTGTTCAGGCTTGAATCTACCCAGGTTGACTATCTTCTAGGTCTAGCACTTTTGCTAGAAACACTATGAAAAGACCATAATGTTGAGATCATCAAAGAAAGGGAATAGTTTTCTTCATTTTTAAAAACTGGACACTGGACATAAGTGTTAAATTTATTTAGTTTTTCAAGAAACCGCCCATTTTTCTTGCACTTTTGCCCGAGGAAAAAGAATCAGTGTCAAAATAAATGTTGCCATCATAAAATGAAGACCTCTAGTTATTATTTAAAAAACTTTACACCACTGGTTGAGACTTAAATCTTCTATATTAAAATTTATTCAAAAAATTTCAACAATCGACTATTTTCTAGCACTTTTGCCCAACAAAAGACCATAAATAATGTCATGACTGTCAAAGAATGAAAAAGAAGTCTTGAGCATGACGCTATTGTTCAGACTTAAATCTTCCAGGTTAAAGATTATTCAAGAAATTCCCTAATAATCGACTCTAGCACTTTTGCCCAACAAAAGACCATAAATGTCATGATTGTCAAAGAATGATAAAGATCTCTTGAGCTTGACGCTATTGTTCATACTTGAATTTTCCATATTAAAGATTATTCAAGAAACTCCCCAATAGCACTTTTGCCCAACAAAAGACCATAAATCTCATGATTGTCAAAGAATGAAAAAAGATGTCTTGAGCATGACACTATTGTTCAGACTTGAAACTTCCAGATTAAAAATTATTCAAGAAAATGTTCAATAATTGAATATTTCCAGCACTTTTGCCCAACAGAAGACCAGAAATGTCAAGTCAGAGAATGAAAAAAGTTGACATTACTGTTCAGACTCTAATCGCTCCAGGTTCTTCATGAAATCGCCCAATAACTGACTACTCTCTAGCACTTTTGCCTCACTAAAAATGTCACGATTGTGAAAGAATGAAAAAGATCCCTTGAACTTGACACTACTGTTCAGACTAGAATCTTACGAACTCTTCAAGAAGTCGTCCAATCGCCGACTATCTTGTAGAACTTTGCCCCAAATCACCCAATAATTGAACCTTTTTTTTCGCACTTTCGCCTTTCGTGTCGCAATTGTTAGAAAATTGAGATTCTCATTTCTAGAAAGAGTCGTTCATAATACCTACCAGACATTCTATAATCGAATAATCTGTATAGACTCTTTTTTAATAAATCACCCGAGAAGGGGGCGACCTCTACCACTTGCCTCGTCATACACTATCTGGCATCAGTGTCAAATGAAAAAATCACATCTCTTTCCTGTAGACTGAATTGTTTGGTTCTTGGATCAAGTGGACACTTCTGTTCAGACTTGCATTTCCCTAGAGATTAATAAATCGCCCCATTAGAGAGATCGATTTCTAGTTTCTGGTGTCAAAATTGTCACTTGTCACTTGTTAGAGAAGCAAAAAAATCGCATCTTTTCGTATTATTCTTGAAAACTTGTCCCGTTTGTCCAGACTTGGATCTTTCTCATTAATTATTCAATAACTGATCGTTTTATTGTTTTATTTTAATTACACTTTCACCCTATAAAAACTTACAAGCGACTAAAATAAAACATTATGCCCCTTCTGTTCCAGTTCCAGTAAAATGAATCCACAGGACTAAGATGTCATTGTGAATCTTCCTATCTTCTGATCTGAGTAATAGGTACAATCTTGTAAGTGTATAAGTCAAGTACATACATGAATGATAACATTACTGCCTCTCTGTTTCTATGCAAGTCAAGGATGCGACATTTGGCATGTTCAATATCTATCAACATTACAAGAAGCATTGAAGGGATCAGGCAGTCAGGGACATAAAATCAGGGATAAGGTGGATAATTATTTAGACATGTAAGTACTGAAAAGATGAATACGTACACTTACCGCTCCCGCTGCAGAAGGGGGACTCTGAGGCCCCATCATCGAGCTGTGACAGGATCTCCTGTTTCCCAACATCGCTGTCCCCCACCAGGAGGAATTTCAGCAAATAATCGTACTGTTTCTGCGGGGGCCTGCCGATGTCTTCAGCCATAACCATTCCACGTTTATACCACACATAATAACATATGAATTGTGTCGATGGGGTGAGAAAAATATCCCCAATCAGTTTCAATTTTCGGGGGCTACATTTCCGGATTCCCGTAAACGACTTACTTACTTGCTAATTATTATTGGAGGCGAGGAAGGACTCAGACACAGACGGTTTCACTGTTTCGGTTTGTGCGAGTGACGAGAGTGAGTGTAAAAATGCAAATTCCTTTCATGGGTTTATTTTTACAGCACCAGCACAACGCAAGGACGTTTCAGTTTCGTGGTAAACAAACAGATGTTCGAGATCGAGTGGACGATTGGCCGGAAGTCGGGTGTCACGTTAAACGATGGAAATTTATGCGACCGATGGAGAAAAAGTGGTGTTTATTTGAATTTCACGAAAATAATTTCTATTAATTTCACTTCATTTATTATGCACACCTTCGCGATAACGACTGTCAACTTGGGGGAAACCTCTGTTTTTTATAATTTACCTTCAACTCTTTCTAATTCATGTGAATTCGATATTTCCGTCACTGTCTTCTTGAGATGCGTTCAGAAACCACAAATATGCAGATAAAATGCAAATTAGAATGTTTGTGCCTCAGATCAGAACAGGACCACTGGAGTACGCTCTATAGTTATTTCTAGTGAATTTATAAACGGGCAATTCCAGTTATAACAGCAAAAGCCTACCATATTAGTGAGACAAAGGCTTTACATTATATCGTGTGATCCACAAAATTTTTCATCAACTATATTGCCTTGAATAAAATGAAGCCTGTCTGTGTAGGTGTGTAAATGAACTACTCCGATCAATGATCTACAAATCATAGAACAATAAACAAAAACATGACTACTTGCATAATGAACTTTGTTAGAGTATCGAAACTAACCTGGAACAGCAACGACATCTGCTTAGTGCTTAGTACGTGTGGTATTGAGTTTATTACTAATTTAAATTTGGCATTGGTTGTCACTTTGTCATGCAGTGAACTAAATCCTAACTTGGTTGTATATAAATCAGTATGAAAACATGAGTCTTTGTAGGGTACCTGTATTATCGATAACTGACGCTTACTAACCTTATTAGTGTCGGTAATACAGATACCCTAATAAGTCGTTTATTTAGTCTTTCTGATTGAGGATAAAATAACATTTCAATTTGACGTTTCCGTTCGAGTTTGAGTTTTTGAATGATCCAATCATTTACCATTTTGTAATTTCACTTCCAAACCACAAACAATAACAGAATTTATGAAGAATGGTGGTCAAAAATGTTATGAATCATAAAAAAAGTAACAATTAAGGTAGGTGTTTAGTTATATACCTAATACCTACCAGTCATTTCGTCAGGTTTTTAAATAATTATAGTCATTAAATTAATGTTTTCCGAATATCTTTCATATTTTAATGAAACTGACAGGAATTAAAATTAATTATGACAAGAGAATTTGAACTACTAAAGTTAATTTAAAATTATTTTAGTAAAATAAGCTCAGACATGACTGCAATAAATATAATAAATAATAATAAAATCTCTCTTCCAATAAGGTACTATTATAGCCCCCGATCAAAATTGTTGGCAGTAACTAAAAAAGCAATTTCAAGGCAGCGGCAAGCGGAAAAATTTCCTGGAAACGTAAGTTTCTGCTTGCCGCTTCTCCGAAATAACTTTTTTAGTAATGTCAGTTACTGCAACAATTTTGATTTGGGGCTATTTATAAGTTGATGAAAAATTTTGTAGATCACACGATACATTATAACGTAGAAACAAAAAAATACAATCTCGCAATGAATATTATGAATTTGTCTATTTTATTTAATCTATTTATAAACTAAACCATAATCAAGTCATTATTATATCCAAAAAATCTACCTGAAATAAAAAAAATTCTGTTGGCGATCTTTCTTGTCTTATCCCTTAGGGGGGGGGGGGGGCACTGACTGGTAATCTAAATCCAAAATGGCGACCAAATCCGGAGATGCGCATTAGAACACCATTTTGAATTTTATGAATATAACGCGGCTTTTATATATATATATTTTTTGTAACAATTTTATTGAAACAAAACTTGTAGGAAATTTCCTACAACCTTTCAAAATACAGTTTTTTCTCTATGATCGATACTTTTCGAATTAAACCTGAGAGTCTGGTCATTCTATCACCCTATTATTATAGGGCCTACTTATACCGAATGGAAATTTAAACTACATAGGATGATGATAGTGATAGTACACAACAGGTTAAAATAGGCATATGTAAGCCGTTTTCCCATATCTTGGGCTTCTATCATTGCACTTAAGAATGAGTGCTTTTAAATTAGAAAATCGCGATTTTCAGTTGTTTATAACTCATAACCTACTCAATCTAAATTCTAATGGTGAAAATCACCGGTAGTCGATTTTCTGAGATAATTTAAAAATATACAGGCGCTCTCGTTAAAATAACGAAGTAGGTGTCAAATTCCAGTAGTGCGGCCATCTTGAAAATATTTTCAGTTTATAATATTTCATGGGTATTTAGGTGTCTGAATTTTTTTTGAGGGAGGCGCTCTATACCTCAGTCGGCCAAAAGATATAGTAATAAAAGTGCGCGGTAAGTTTACAATCCAAGTAGGCAGACCTTATACACAAGAATTATATACACAAACCTTAGAATGCCCTTCTCATTGGTTTACCGGAACCAGGTAACCAATAAATAAGGCACTATCTGCCTACAGATGTGACTACTTGGACCTTAAAAGTTTGCTGCGCAGTTTTATTACTATATCTGTTGGTCGACTGAGGTATAGGACTAATAGTTCCGAAGATATGACCTGGTTGCCAGCCTTATCAGACACCAGATACCTATGATTTGTCAAACGACTTCCCCGCTTTTTTAGGTCAAATTTGAAAAAAAATCGATAGCAGAGAAAACATTGAAATAAAGTTGTAGGAAATTTGAATTGCCTACAAGTCCACTTTCTGTAATTTTTACTCAAAATATTGAAAATGGGCGAGTTATTCAACAAAGACTAATTTTTATAAAGGGTAGAATTTCCCCCCTAAAGGGTAAAACAAGAATCATTGACAACAAAATTTTTCCTAGGTGAATAATAACTGGGATAGGTGCCTTTTACCAAAATTTCCACCCCAAACATCGGGGTTTTATTTTGGGAAAAATCCAGAGGTCAATTTTTGTTTGTCCGGGAGATACCTACCTTGTGATGGAATTTCACCTCACCAGCAACCCCCTACCGTCCATCTCAAAAATGTTAAATGAGATTAGACCCTCTTTCCCAGGGTCTTTAATGACGCATTTTCTCAATGGTACATTGCAGGGACCAATTCGTACAGCACACGAAAAATTGTTGCTACTTCAAATGAATAATTGACTTTTTAGTCCAAACAATAACAAAAAAATTAATTTTTATTCCTTTTATCTTAAATTTTTATAAATTTTGAAAAGGAATTAATTCAACTTTGACCTGACAGTTACATAATATGGGGAATCCCTGGAGCAGTAGCTACTTTTTAAATGCTTGTAGTTTTTCTTTGTGAGCCTAATTATTTTTCAACTATTTCAAAAACTACTCAGGGTTTTTTGTCAGGTGTGCCTTCATCTAATCTTCCAAATATCTGTGGCTGACGGAGCAAGTCTTACAACGCCAAATATAACACATTATTACAACTTTAGTGTTTTAAAAGGTCTAATACAGTCTATTCTCCATACCATATCTAGTTGGCTATGGTAAGCCAGTCCATTAAGAAACAAGACTTCAATGAAATAATAATTGTCAATACCCAATTTTGAGATTAATTATTTTAAATTGTCAAACTTATTGACATCATCGAAAAAATTGAATGCTCCTATCATGAACCCCCCCCAAGTATTGCTCTTTATTTGTATTTGAATAAAAAGTTGAAGTGGAGGGAGAGTACGGACAACACTAGAAAAAAAATAGGGCTGCATCCCGTACAGTAAATAAATTTGATATCAACCATACAACCAAATAATGATCCTCCAGATAAAAGGTAATGTGGCTATTATCCCTAGAAGCTTAGCTCTGTAACTTCCACTATTACTTTCGGCTACTATGGAACAGGATTGCAAATCCTGTTGTAAATACACAAAAATAAAAACAACAGTCAAATTAATATCTTTATTGGAGGATCAAATTCATATTGATAAGAGTAATAATCAATTGGTTTTACCTTTTTCTTTTTCATGGCTGAAAATAAATCATAATTCATTATAAACAGATACTTTTGATTACTAAAAACCAAATCCGCTTTGACAAAACCATTTTTTTTTTCGGAACAGGGGCTGCTTTTCAATCTTTTCGTAACGACATCAGTTGAGCTTTTATTATTTCGTCTCATCTCTTACTTTTTTGCCAGACACCAATACTCATTAGTGCAAAAAATTCTAAAAATTGTCAGCATATCTGCTTCCAAACCTAAAAGAAAATCGAAAAGCCACTAGTTTTCAATTATAACCAACCAACCCTCTTCTCCCAGATTTTTCCTCATTATCGCCCTGTCGGTTCAGTGGTTGCAATTGAATATCGTCGATTCATCAAGCTGTAAAGGATGACCTCAAGCACATGAACAATTTTAATCACCAACCCTGGAGCAAGACAGGCGGATTATCACCGGTAGGGGTACCGGGAAAATATACGACAGTAAATAATAATTCTTCATGCACTTGGGATAAGCTTTACAACCATTCTAGTGAAAATGCGAACCGTCAAAGATTTATTAAAAGTTTGAAGCGCATTATTACTTACACTTCCTGAATGATATGGCCTCTTTTCTGTTACCACAATTCAAATTTTTTGAACAATACGACCTTTTTATAAATTGCCCACATTAACTTACCAATAATAATTATTATTGAGATATGTTGCTCTTTTTGAATTGTTTGAATAGTAACAAAATCCGATTTTCACCAAAACGACCCCTCCAACTAACAACCAACATTCTCTTGGTTAATTTTTTCCCACCCCTCTCTCAACACTTTGATGAAGTCACATCTCCATCACTCTGACCTGGCAAACTGGAGCTCTCAGGTCACTCCCCCTCTACCCCCTCGGCTCGTACGTCCCCCTGCAGCAGCCCCTAACGCACCCACGCCACACATTTGTTGGCAGCAGACAGCTCACTGATGTCAGCTCCACAGGCCACACACCACCGCACGGTGCGTAGACGGAGACACAACGCCACGCATTTTGCAGTCGCTGTGGCCCCCGTCCCGCACCTCAGCTCGCAACGGCTACACCGCCGGCCTCGGTCTGCGCCACACTCTGCCACACCCCGCCTGCTGTGCACACAAACATTAGTTAGTGGGTGCCCGGAGCAAAAATGGTACAGAAAATAAAAAGAAGAAGAATGTAGAATGGACGGACGGGATTCTGTGAGTAACGTGTGTATTTTGGTGGGTGTTGAGAAATGGAAAATTTCAATGCTTCAATTTTATATTTCTTTCAAGATTGTCATCGTAATAAAATTTTTAAGCAATCTGGCTTCTTGATAACCGCATCATAAATTATTGTATTTAATATAATAACTACCCCATTATTTAGTATCAATATTCAAGCCAGATTGTACAATAAATTTAATAAGCGTAACAGTTTCTACAATATTATCAATGTACAGGATGAAAATAGAAGCATTGAAATGATTGTTACAGGCTGTGGGAGAGAGAAAGACGGACCAGATCTGTGTATGTGTCGGCGTATGGGTGTATGAATGTTATACGTAAATCATAGCTAGTCAAATTCACAAATCGCGTCCGTCTATTTAAGTGTATTTTTTATTGTTCCCAGTAATTTTCATTCATATACCTACAGACAGAGTAAGTCGAACCGAACCTGTTCCCGATCCCCTTAAAGATATGTCAAACAAAAGCTTACCGTTTGTTTCATCACAATAAAACTCAAAATGGTTTAAAACTGCGCTTGTGAAAAGCGCACGCTTGATTTTTATTGTGCGAAATACTACTAAAAACGAGAAAAAAAACCTGCGGCAAGAAAACAATCTTTTCAAAGTATATTTAATTTTATAGTTTATATGAAAACACACGTTTACAAAATGAACCATTTAAATGTCCACTAATACATCCAACGATTCTGACAATAATAATTATTGATCGTCTGAACAAAACAAAACTTAAAAAACTAGCACTAGAAAGATGAAAAAAATCAATTACCATTCTGTACCATAATTATTTCTATAGCAAATGCAATAATCAGGAGTAGGTACTTTGAAATGGTTGCCACTACAATCACTCTAAGAGCTCATTTATTTACTTTCGGTGTGTGCGAACCCTGAATTTTTCAAATCGAACTTTCTCAACCTACAATTTCAATTTGCACTGTCTAAAAAACTAAAATACAAAACATTTTTTCAACCTTTGATTTAGTTTTTTCATGTATTATGACATATTACTCAAGTATAAAAAAAACATATGAACAACAACACATTGTCTTTTAAGCATAAAAATAATTTTATCCTCACTTTTGAACATTTCCCACTTGCAAGGTTGTCAATCTCAATATTAAAGAATTCATCTGGCTGATTATTTATTCTTTGTAACTGTCAACTGTCATAACATAATCTTGTTCTTTTAGCCCCTCTTGGGCTTAGTATAAGACTTGAAAGGCCCAAGTATTTTTTAGCGGTCACCTGTCACGAGAACTTTAAATGGGTTTGACTGGAGCTGTTCGGAACTTGAAATTACGGAGCTGTTCGGAACTTGAAATTACTAAGCTTCGCACACCCCTAATTTACTAAATTCAAACACAAAATCTGCCCCTTCTAAATTACTCCTGACAATTTTCAAATAGACAGTATTAAAAATATTTACTGTTACATTGTATCAAATCAAATAAGGGCAGTTTAGTGTTAAAACTACAACAAATAATATGAAAATAACACATTTCTTAAAATGATTTAACCTCCCCCTTTTTTAAAACACACAGAGAAACCCTTATTACAAGGGTGCGTACTACGTACAACTAGTACTATAGTTAGTAAGTGTAACACCCTGGCAGGAAGCTCTAAATGCAAGCAGCTTAAAACGGGAACTTTTTTATGAAGCACAAAAAATATCAACCAAAATAGACAGAGCAATAATTCAAACAATTCGAGGCCGTGTTGCCTTGAAACGAAACCTGCAAGGTGTTACAGGATTACCAACAGCATAAAAGTGTACTCTATAATTCGTGAAAATGATTATTTCCAATAACATTCTGAATGTCTGATAATTGATTTGCATGTTACTCTAATTAAATACCTTTTGTTTTCAACACCGCAACTTGACAGCTCAGCAAAAACCTGCAAGCTGGTAATCCGCAAACGCGAACTGCAAAAGAAAAACACATCAATACCTCTTACAGGATTAAATGTAAGAATCTGACAACATTGCAATTTTCAAGAAAAGTTAACAGAAATTCCTTTTTACTTTCATAATATTCCTAAAAATCGTTAATTTATACCGACTACAAATTTTTCGTTGATAAATCGCCTGACAAGGGCGACCTCTTTAGCACTCTTGCCTCAGGAAATCCCATCTACCCTCAGTGGCAAACCTGTCAAGAAATGGGCTTGTCATTCTTAAAAATTTAACATTTCTTATGCAAAATTGAATCTCCCAAGTTCTTCAAGAAATCACATGATAATTGACATTTTTTTCACCGTCGTCCGGATAAATCGCCCCACAGAGGCACACTCATCTCAGAAAAAGAAATCCCATCCACAATCACTGTCAAAATTGTTGAGAAATGATCGGGTTCATAAAAATTGTACATTTCCTATGGAAAATTCAATTTCCGCAAGTTCTTCAAGAAATCACACGGCAATTGCCCTTTCCGCACTTTTGCCCTCACATTTTGAATCCCCCCAGATTCTTCTTTGATAAATTTATCGACAGGGGCGACCTCTCTTGCCCCAGGAAATGATAACATCATCAGTGTCAAAATTGTCAAGAAAATTATTCTTAGGATTTTTGGATCAATAATTGAATATTCCTGTTCGGACTTGGATCCCTCCAGGTTTTTCTTTTAATAAAGCGGCTCTTAGAGGGACACTTAATTAAAATAAAAACTGTTAATGTCAAAATTGTCAAGACAAGACAGTTAAAAAATATCTGTTCATACTATTCTTGAAAACTTGACTTGTCCAGGCTTGGATTCTTCTCTCATAAATTATCTAATAACCGATCGTTATATTTCACTTTCGCCCTATGAAAGACCATCAAGTGACTAAAATAAAAGATTGCGTCCCCTCTGTGCCAATTCCTGTAATTTTACTAGGAACAAGGTTGCAGTAAACTATCTACAAAATTAAGCTCAAGTCCCTAAAATGAAGATACAGGATGTAATGATTATGTAAATCTGGTCCCTAGATGCTAACATTGAACAACATTGATCCTCCCTTTTGGGCAAGTTGATTTGACCATAAGGTCAAATCAAGCTTCCATCTTAAATGTATCTCTAATAACAGAAATATAAGCTTACTAAGCTTGGCAATGAAGCAACTTGAATGAGAGAAAAACTGTAAACCTGGCAACAGTGCAAAAGAGCCACAAAAGTACATGATTATATGTGACTGACTGTAGAAAGGGAAAAGAAAACTAGGCTTCCACGAATCCACAGTGGGTGTTAAACTTTAAATATCTGCACGCAATTGAATTAAAACTGAAAATTGAACTTAATAAAAAACGACCTGTGTGGTTGAGGTACCCATCAGGCGCGTCCCAGGTGGCGGATAGGGAACGGCCTCACAGTGATCGATAGTGAGTGAGGTTAGCAGCGGTGATAGAGCTCGTCGGATTTAAAACTCCAGACTGGCAGCTTAAAGCCCTGCCGCGGACCACCTCCCCCAACCTAGTTGTCGTGTCGTGACTAAAGGGTTAGCACAGGGGTTTCTTACGGCGCCGGAGAACGTCTAATTGTTGACTATCCGTTAAACCGTATCTTTCTGCTGCCGTGGACATGTCTCGCGAGCAGAGAGATGTGGGGGTTTTGGCTTAACCGCCTGAACCAAGAGGAGACAACCTCATCAAAAACCTAAATCCTAAAGCGGAGGTCCAGGCCGATAGGATGCGTGGCTGGATAGGAGACCAGTCTCTACTGGACCTAACCTCGGGGCACCGGGCGAAACCCCGTTGTACATAGCCTCCCCATTCCATGCAGGGCTCTGGTTTCGGGGAACATCATTTTCCCTAGCTTCTCGTGGGAACCACATGGAACCTAACAAGAACTTTAGCTCCGACGAGGGGAGCCATACCCTCGATCTCCCGGAAACGGAAGAACTAATGGAGATTGGTACCAATCCGACTCCAAATAACAGTCCGACCCCGGAAGATCGGGAAAGGGTGACGTTAAAGTCCCCAATCCCCGAATCTACGGGTCAGGAAAAACTCTTGACTGAAGAGGGGTCCGATAAGACGGACCCTTCTTCAACAAGAAAACCACGACTATCCGGAGCCGCAAGGAAACGGCTTAGTCGTATGTTAAAAAGCGGGACTGACTACCAGACCGCTTTGAAAACAGTCCTCGACGAACGTGACGCAGCCGGATCAATGGGGAGGGGCTCAACCCCCCCAGAACGATCCGTCACTGCGAAGCGCGGGAGGTCGGAGGAAAGCACTCCAACTGAACAGAGGCCAAAAAGGCCCTGCGAGGAAGGAGCTGATAAGTTGTCATATGGGGACGCTGCCGCGGGTGTACGGGTTGGGATTATCCACCCAGACCATCCGAGGGCGTCCCTGAGTGACGAGCAACTGGGCACTGTGCAGAGGTCAATCCTGACCGCTGTAGAGGAAATCCCAGACGGCGGGCCAGAGGTCAGATTCGAGCATTGCTCGAAACGGCCTGGATGGCTACTCATTACCTGCGCCGGGGAGAGGGCCGCCAACTGGTTGGAGGCTTCAGTTAATGACCTTAAACCGTGGGAGGGCGCTCTCCTAAAAGCGGTGAGAGGTGATGAGATCCCCAAACCTCACATCTGTGTGGCCTTCATCCCGGATGATGACGAAAATCGCCTCACTCCGGATAGAGTGCTCACTAGGCTGAGGAAAATGAACACGGTTCTGAACACGCGGGAGTGGATTGTTCTACACCGCGAAAATTCGGGACCAGGTCAAACATGGACCTTCGCCGTCGACGAAGCGTCCATGAAAGGACTTGAAGGGCTAGGGTTCCGACCCTACTTCGGTCTCAATGGGAGGGTGCTTTTCCGCCCTAAGATCCGAGGTGGGGGAATAGCCCAAAAAGCCCCTCCAAATGAAGGTCTGATAAGAGACCGGGCCCCCCCGAAGGTGAGCGAAAAACCGCCCCTTCTGGCAGGGGAGCACCCAAATCAAGCTGCCTTGGCAGGGCCGTCCGAGATGCGGGTTGCCCCAGATCAGAGCGGCCGCAAACCGCCTGGTAGGGGGACAGCCCCTCCTCGGCCTGGGCCGTCAGGGCACAAATACAAGGGGGGGAAGGGAAAAATGAACCGCCCCCCCAGACAGAAAGAAAGCTCTGGTGCTACCGGGAAGGACAAATCCGCCCGGCCTGCACCAGAAAAGAAATAACCCCCCCCCCCCCCCCTCACCCCATACCCTTCATGTGCCTAACATCCCAATCTACCACCCAATTTCCCCTCCACAATTCCCACATAAAATGTATACAACTCAACCTCCAACATGCCACAGCAGCAAGTTATGTTCTTGGCAGGAGGTTCATAAGAGAGCAATTTGACATTGCGCTACTCCAGGAACCATGGCTGGACAAGTCTGGCAAAATAAGAGGCCTGGGAAACTTATCTGCCAAGGTGATAGCAGTCGGCTCGGAGCATTCGCCGAGAGCCTGCATCTTGGTGAAGAACAACTTAAACTTCTATGTCCTTTCAGACTACTGCGCCCGAGACATTACGACAGTCAAAGTTACTCTCCCGGTGGAACACCAGAACGGAATTAATCGTCTGCTCAGCATACTTCCCGGGAGATAGATCTGCCGAACAACCTCCTCCTACAATAGTGCGAAATCTGGTCGCCTATTGTCGTGGGAACAACTTACAACTTATCGTTGGATGTGACGCAAACTCGCACCACCTAGCTTGGGGGAGCACGGACATCAACGAAAGAGGTGAGTCGCTTTATAACTTTATAATAGGTGAAAAACTTATTGTGAATAACATCGGCTCCAAACCAACCTTCGTCACAAAAAATAGACAGGAGGTACTAGATATAACATTCAGCTCAAACTTTATAAGCAATAGGATAACCAACTGGCAGGTATCCTCTGAACCTTCCTGTTCAGACCATAGACAAATAGTGTTCGACATCGAAATAGGTCATAGACCTATTGTGGAATATCGTGATCCAAAAAGAACAGACTGGAGCGGATATGAAAAATCCCTCCAGACTGGACTTGAGACCGTTATCCCCACAATAAAAAATCGTGATGATATTGAAATTGCGGCGGAACAAGTCCGGAACGCAATAATATCAGCCTATCACGAAAACTGTCCACCAAAAACGAAGAGAAACGACAGGAAAGTCGACTGGTGGAACAAAGACCTAGAGAAAAGAAGAAAAGAAGTTCGACGACTCTTCAATCGAGCTAAAGAGATGGGTAACTGGGATGAATACAGAACTAAGCTAACGGAGTACTATAAAGAGATCAGACGATCTAAAAGAGAGTCCTGGAGAAGGTTCTGCGAGAGCATCCATGATCTGCCTCGCAGCGCCAGAATTCACAAGATTCTCTCAAGAGATCCGACACAGCCATTTGGCTCGATAAAACGACCAGACGGTTCATTTACGGACTCAGAAAAGGAAACGTTAGAACTCCTAAAGGAAAATCACTTCCCAGGTAGCTCGCCTCTGTACAATCAGTGGCAGCTGAATTCCGGAGGACGTATAAATCGACCTCAAAAATCGGAATGGAAAGTCTGCCGCTCGATCATTACAGCCAAGGCAATTGAAAACGCTGTAAAAACTTTTCAGCCTTTCAAGACACCTGGAGAGGACGGCATCTTTCCTGCCCTATTACAAAGGGGCATAAAGATACTGACGTCCTCTCTTATAAAATTATTTAGGGCTAGTCTGGCATGGAACTACATCCCATCCAGCTGGGCGGCAACAAGGGTGGTGTACGTTCCCAAAGTGGGCCGTACAGAGCCACACCCTAAGTCATTCAGACCCATTAGCCTTACATCCTTTATACTGAAAAGTCTAGAGAGAATACTGGATGTACACATCAGGAGGAGTGTCTTAGTTTCACACCCTCTGAATGTGCACCAGTATGCCTATCAAGCTGGCAAATCAACCGATTTGGCACTTAATAACCTCGTGGGGAAGATCACCAAGTCTCTTGACAACAAAGAGATCATGGTGGGAGTCTTCCTCGACATAGAAGGAGCATTTAACAATGCATTACCAAACTCACTGTATGAAGCAGCAGTTTCCAGAGGAATAGAACCGGTCATAAACAGCTGGATCCGTAATATGCTAGATAGTAGGATGATAACGACCTCGATGGGAGGAGTTGAAGTCAGTTTCAGGCCGGGGAGAGGGTGCCCACAGGGAGGAGTACTCTCCCCCCTACTATGGACCCTTCTTGTAGACGACCTGCTGGCGATCCTCTCCCTATGGAGAGTTGAAGTTCAAGCATATGCGGATGACCTTGTAATAATGATCAAAGGAAACTCCGAGAGGACAATATCCAATGTCCTTCAGGAAGTTCTTCAAGTCACGTATCAGTGGTGCGAGAGGGAGCAGATGTCTGTAAATCCTCGCAAAACTGTTATAGTACCATTCACTAGACGAAAAAGGCTGGAAGACCTTATACCACCTACTCTTCAAGGAGTAGTTATACCATTTGCGGAGGAGGCTAAATATCTAGGTATCACACTTGATAGGAAGCTACTATGGAACTCCCATCTGGAAAAGATTATCCACAGAGCAAAGCTCTCCCTATGGAGTTGCAAAAAGATCTGTGGAAGAACTTGGGGCACTGGTCCCAAGCAAATACACTGGATATATGTAACGATCATTAGGCCAATGATCGCATATGGCTGTGTAGCTTGGTGGTCCAAAGGCTTACAAGCCTTGGCCAAAATGAAGCTGTCAAGTCTGCAAAGACAAGCATGCCTGGCAATCAGTGGAGCAATGAGCACCACACCGTCGGTGGCTATGGAAATACTTCTGGACCTTCCTCCACTCCATATATACTTGGAAAGAGAGGCCAGATGGACAACTTACAGACTACTACAGGTAGCACGAAGCACACAAATGGCTTGTGTCATGGAACGGACCAGTCTACTGGACGACACTCAAAGTCACAGTCTTCTGGGTATGCCCTCAGACATGATGCCATACACAACAAACCACTGCACTGCATACAACGTCCTCTTTCCAAGCAGAGACGAATGGGAGCGTAACTCAAACGACCTCCTCAAAGCAGACCTCACGTGGTTTACCGACGGTTCAAAGACTCCAACGGGAGTTGGTTCCGGAGCGTACGACGCTGGGTCAAGACGAGAATTCTTTGCAAACCTGGGTCAGTACGCAACAATATTTCAGGCAGAAATTTATGCCATTGTACTCAGCGCGCAGATGCTGGTTGAAACGCACTGCACGCAGAAAACAATTAAAATCTTCTCAGATAGCCAAGCGGCCCTAAAAGCCCTTTGCTCCATTCGTTGCAATTCCAAACTAGTATGGAACTGTCAAGCAGCACTCAATGAAGTAGCTAAAAACAATAACTTGACTCTGGTCTGGATTCCAGGTCACTCCGGCCTTGGAGAGAACGAAATAGCCGACTCTCTGGCTAGAAGAGCAACTGAATCCAAATTTACAGGACCGGAACCTGCTCTTGGCATATCCTCAAATACTGCCAAAACAACAATAGACACCTGGGCGGAAAACAAGGTACTTCGGTACTGGCAAACTCTACCAGGATTAACTCACTCTAAGACCTTCATTGAGGGACCCTCGAGAAACAGAGCTAAAAAGCTACTGGAACTCAAAAGGACTGACCTAAGGGCCCTAATAGGCCTATACACAGGACACTGCAAAGTGAACCACCACTTACACAGGATGAATCTAGCCGATAACGCAGAATGTCGCCTGTGTTTGGAGGATGTAGAAACAGCAGAGCATGTACTATGCAACTGCCCCGCCTTGGGAAGAACCAGGCACTCAACGTTCGGAAAAGTACTTCTCTCTCCGAGAGACCTGGATACATTCACACCATCTAAGGTCATTAGCTTTTTAAAAAGCAGTGGCCTGCTAGAGTGGATGTAAATTACTTAGGTATGAGCCACAATAGACCGCTTGGTCGCAGTGGAGGTGTCACTAATCGACCCACTCATTATATAACTAAACTAACTAAACTAATAAAAAACGAGACACGTAAAAACTCACCTACAGTTCAAGTCCTCGACCTGGATCTCGACTTGCTCTTCGAAGTCTTGCTCCTGCGGTCGTTCTCTCCCCTCTTTTCCTCTACGCCCTTGGAGCGGCTGCGGGACCGTCCGCGGGAGCTCTTGCTGTCCGAACGGGATCGGCTGCGGCTGTGACGACGACTCCTGCTACGGGAACGACGACGTGACCTGGACCTCGAACGTGAGTAGCGGGAACGAGACCTGGACCTGATTTAAGGTAAAAGTTGCGATTGTAGGGCAAGAAAGAGTACACATGAGCGAGTCTTACCTTCTCCTGCCACGGTAGCGACGGTGAGGTGAAGTGGGTCGACCGTACCGGGCCATCTGGACGCGGAGCTCCCTCCCGTCCAACATGCGTCCGTCCATGGCGTCTAGCGCGTCTTCGGCGTCACGTTTATCATAGAACCTGAATTATAAAATACGATCAAAATATTTACCACACCGTAAAATGTCAAACTAACACTACAGTCAATTGTTTTTAAAAGTTCCACAACAACAACTAAAGGACGCCAAATTATGAGGTTAAGAAAATAGGGGTCAAAAAATAAATCTTACCTCACGAAAGCAAACCCTCTGCTCTCCCTGGTGAATCGATCCCTCGGGATATAAATATCCCCGACTTCACCGCATCTCTCGAAGACTCTCCTCAGGTCCTCGGGGGTCGTCCGGTAGGTCAAGTTGTCCACCTTCAGCGACACCATGCCGTCGATCCGAGGAGGCGGCCTTCCGTAGCTCATCGTCATCGAAACCTCTTTTTTATTTACCCCCGCAATTTGGACTTCGGTGAAAACACTCTTTTAAACTTATAAGAACGGTCCCCTTAACGGGAAACTTGGATATTTTGATTTTGAGAAATACGGAGAGTTCCGTAAATGAATGAATGAGCACAACCGTTTCTGGAACGTTCGATTACGATACGACAAATAAAAATAACAATATGGCGGCTTGGCGGTATCGGTATCGGTATGCGTCGCTTTGTAATCGGCGTAATTGACAGGTGATGGAAAATAGATGTAAATGTCATTTGTATGTAAATGTCAATTTTATATCTAATTTCAGCTCAGATTTCGTGTTTCCACTCATTGAAAATTGAAATGTTCCATGTTATTAAGAATAATGTCAATACTTGAAAGGCCAAGGGGCAATAATTATTCATTAGCTTAATCTGAATTCTCACAAAGTTTATAGTGTAAGCACGTACCCTAAATTGTTTAGATTTTTTTATTAACATACAAGGTATATCAGCCTGAGACTGAAAACTCGTCCGCGAAAATATTTGATGGTGGTAGTCAACATTTGTGGAGTGTAATGAAAAGTGCTGGTGCTTACTGTGATACGATATAAATCATGATTCATTCGAGCCAAAGAAAAGCTCGAAAGCTTGGGTTTAATTAAAAGAATAAAGAGTAAACCTGTGTTATTGTCTGCAATCCCAACTTTATTATCAATATTTCATATACCTACTTACAGCCAAAACAAATCAAATATTTTTATAAATCATTAATTTATTATACATAATTGCCTTTGCCTATGTTTGCAAACTAAAAAAAGATATCTCTTTGCCTTTCGTTTTTCTTGCGTGGTTCTCATGCACACTCGCACTTACCGCACAATAAACCATTTTTGCTATCAGACAGACAGTCACATACTGAAGTCAAATTTATTAATTACTGCAGCCTGCAACATCTACAAACTTCGAGATAATAAGCTACTAAATCGCGACTTTACGTCATTACTGCTGCGCCGAGTCGCATGTATACGTAGATATATGACCTGGACCTGACACGTCACAGGCTGCGCGCTGACAAATCTTGTTTATTTGTATCATGGCCTTAGAGCTCTTCAGTGATCTTTGAACTTCTTGAAGAATAACTTCTGATCTAACTTATTATTATCGTCCGGCAACTATTACACAACTATTAGAGCCAAAATCGAACGTCATGTATTTTTTGGAATAATTAATAAGAAATCAATTTTTTAATAAAACTATATGTATAAAAAGTGTATATATACCGTGTGTCCCCGGATCAACTTTAAAAGAGGAAAAACTTTTTTGTTTTTAATTTCTCAGAAAATTTCACTCTTGATGATCTGGCCTGCTTGATTTCAAATCCCCAAAACAAAAGTTACTTTTTAGGTAACTCGAACGGTTCTTGAGATAATATAATTTTTCTTCAATAATTGCACTTAAATTTTTTTTCGTAATTTTTAGACGTAAGCTTGGTATGATGATTTCATTGAAAAACAACACTGACAGCAGTTGTCAAATCTAACAAATCAATTGAACTGCGTGGTAACTAAGCTGTGGTAACGTCCACAGCTTAGTAGTCTGCATTCTAACCTGCCGAGCTACCGCCCGCTGCCTTTATTGTTTCATATTGTTGAAGTTATATTTTTTTTTTTTTTATATGAAGGTATAGCAGATTTATATAAAGATGCATCATAACATATCTCAAAGTTGCAAATCGGTCTCGGTTAAAATAATCTGCTGCCCTGTATTTCATATAATATCAAAGTCGTTACTCATCAGACGCTGGTGCAGTAACCAGTAAGTTTGGTGGCACGGTGGCAGTTTGCTAAACGAGTTATGTAAAACACCTGTGTGGTTGAGGTACCCATCAGGCGCGTCCCAGGTGGCGGATAGGGAACGGCCTCACAGTGATCGATAGTGAGTGAGGTTAGCAGCGGTGATAGAGCTCGTCGGATTTAAAACTCCAGACTGGCAGCTTAAAGCCCTGCCGCGGACCACCTCCCCCAACCTAGTTGTCGTGTCGTGACTAAAGGGTTAGCACAGGGGTTTCTTACGGCGCCGGAGAACGTCTAATTGTTGACTATCCGTTAAACCGTATCTTTCTGCTGCCGTGGACATGTCTCGCGAGCAGAGAGATGTGGGGGTTTTGGCTTAACCGCCTGAACCAAGAGGAGACAACCTCATCAAAAACCTAAATCCTAAAGCGGAGGTCCAGGCCGATAGGATGCGTGGCTGGATAGGAGACCAGTCTCTACTGGACCTAACCTCGGGGCACCGGGCGAAACCCCGTTGTACATAGCCTCCCCATTCCATGCAGGGCTCTGGTTTCGGGGAACATCATTTTCCCTAGCTTCTCGTGGGAACCACATGGAACCTAACAAGAACTTTAGCTCCGACGAGGGGAGCCATACCCTCGATCTCCCGGAAACGGAAGAACTAATGGAGATTGGTACCAATCCGACTCCAAATAACAGTCCGACCCCGGAAGATCGGGAAAGGGTGACGTTAAAGTCCCCAATCCCCGAATCTACGGGTCAGGAAAAACTCTTGACTGAAGAGGGGTCCGATAAGACGGACCCTTCTTCAACAAGAAAACCACGACTATCCGGAGCCGCAAGGAAACGGCTTAGTCGTATGTTAAAAAGCGGGACTGACTACCAGACCGCTTTGAAAACAGTCCTCGACGAACGTGACGCAGCCGGATCAATGGGGAGGGGCTCAACCCCCCCAGAACGATCCGTCACTGCGAAGCGCGGGAGGTCGGAGGAAAGCACTCCAACTGAACAGAGGCCAAAAAGGCCCTGCGAGGAAGGAGCTGATAAGTTGTCATATGGGGACGCTGCCGCGGGTGTACGGGTTGGGATTATCCACCCAGACCATCCGAGGGCGTCCCTGAGTGACGAGCAACTGGGCACTGTGCAGAGGTCAATCCTGACCGCTGTAGAGGAAATCCCAGACGGCGGGCCAGAGGTCAGATTCGAGCATTGCTCGAAACGGCCTGGATGGCTACTCATTACCTGCGCCGGGGAGAGGGCCGCCAACTGGTTGGAGGCTTCAGTTAATGACCTTAAACCGTGGGAGGGCGCTCTCCTAAAAGCGGTGAGAGGTGATGAGATCCCCAAACCTCACATCTGTGTGGCCTTCATCCCGGATGATGACGAAAATCGCCTCACTCCGGATAGGGTGCTCACTAGGCTGAGGAAAATGAACACGGTTCTGAACACGCGGGAGTGGATTGTTCTACACCGCGAAAATTCGGGACCAGGTCAAACATGGACCTTCGCCGTCGACGAAGCGTCCATGAAAGGACTTGAAGGGCTAGGGTTCCGACCCTACTTCGGTCTCAATGGGAGGGTGCTTTTCCGCCCTAAGATCCGAGGTGGGGGAATAGCCCAAAAAGCCCCTCCAAATGAAGGTCTGATAAGAGACCGGGCCCCCCCGAAGGTGAGCGAAAAACCGCCCCTTCTGGCAGGGGAGCACCCAAATCAAGCTGCCTTGGCAGGGCCGTCCGAGATGCGGGTTGCCCCAGATCAGAGCGGCCGCAAACCGCCTGGTAGGGGGACAGCCCCTCCTCGGCCTGGGCCGTCAGGGCACAAATACAAGGGGGGGAAGGGAAAAATGAACCGCCCCCCCAGACAGAAAGAAAGCTCTGGTGCTACCGGGAAGGACAAATCCGCCCGGCCTGCACCAGAAAAGAAATAACCCCTCCCCCCTCACCCCATACCCTTCATGTGCCTAACATCCCAATCTACCACCCAATTTCCCCTCCACAATTCCCACATAAAATGTATACAACTCAACCTCCAACATGCCACAGCAGCAAGTTATGTTCTTGGCAGGAGGTTCATAAGAGAGCAATTTGACATTGCGCTACTCCAGGAACCATGGCTGGACAAGTCTGGCAAAATAAGAGGCCTGGGAAACTTATCTGCCAAGGTGATAGCAGTCGGCTCGGAGCATTCGCCGAGAGCCTGCATCTTGGTGAAGAACAACTTAAACTTCTATGTCCTTTCAGACTACTGCGCCCGAGACATTACGACAGTCAAAGTTACTCTCCCGGTGGGGAACAGCAGAACGGAATTAATCGTCTGCTCAGCATACTTCCCGGGAGATAGATCTGCCGAACAACCTCCTCCTACAATAGTGCGAAATCTGGTCGCCTATTGTCGTGGGAACAACTTACAACTTATCGTTGGATGTGACGCAAACTCGCACCACCTAGCTTGGGGGAGCACGGACATCAACGAAAGAGGTGAGTCGCTTTATAACTTTATAATAGGTGAAAAACTTATTGTGAATAACATCGGCTCCAAACCAACCTTCGTCACAAAAAATAGACAGGAGGTACTAGATATAACATTCAGCTCAAACTTTATAAGCAATAGGATAACCAACTGGCAGGTATCCTCTGAACCTTCCTGTTCAGACCATAGACAAATAGTGTTCGACATCGAAATAGGTCATAGACCTATTGTGGAATATCGTGATCCAAAAAGAACAGACTGGAGCGGATATGAAAAATCCCTCCAGACTGGACTTGAGACCGTTATCCCCACAATAAAAAATCGTGATGATATTGAAATTGCAGCGGAACAAGTCCGGAACGCAATAATATCAGCCTATCACGAAAACTGTCCACCAAAAACGAAGAGAAACGACAGGAAAGTCGACTGGTGGAACAAAGACCTAGAGAAAAGAAGAAAAGAAGTTCGACGACTCTTCAATCGAGCTAAAGAGATGGGTAACTGGGATGAATACAGAACTAAGCTAACGGAGTACTACAAAGAGATCAGACGATCTAAAAGAGAGTCCTGGAGAAGGTTCTGCGAGAGCATCCATGATCTGCCTCGCAGCGCCAGAATTCACAAGATTCTCTCAAGAGATCCGACACAGCCATTTGGCTCGATAAAACGACCAGACGGTTCATTTACGGACTCAGAAAAGGAAACGTTAGAACTCCTAAAGGAAAATCACTTCCCAGGTAGCTCGCCTCTGTACAATCAGTGGCAGCTGAATTCCGGAGGACGTATAAATCGACCTCAAAAATCGGAATGGAAAGTCTGCCGCTCGATCATTACAGCCAAGGCAATTGAAAACGCTGTAAAAACTTTTCAGCCTTTCAAGACACCTGGAGAGGACGGCATCTTTCCTGCCCTATTACAAAGGGGCATAAAGATACTGACGTCCTCTCTTATAAAATTATTTAGGGCTAGTCTGGCATGGAACTACATCCCATCCAGCTGGGCGGCAACAAGGGTGGTGTACGTTCCCAAAGTGGGCCGTACAGAGCCACACCCTAAGTCATTCAGACCCATTAGCCTTACATCCTTTATACTGAAAAGTCTAGAGAGAATACTGGATGTACACATCAGGAGGAGTGTCTTAGTTTCACACCCTCTGAATGTGCACCAGTATGCCTATCAAGCTGGCAAATCAACCGATTTGGCACTTAATAACCTCGTGGGGAAGATCACCAAGTCTCTTGACAACAAAGAGATCATGGTGGGAGTCTTCCTCGACATAGAAGGAGCATTTAACAATGCATTACCAAACTCACTGTATGAAGCAGCAGTTTCCAGAGGAATAGAACCGGTCATAAACGGCTGGATCCGTAATATGCTAGATAGTAGGATGATAACGACCTCGATGGGAGGAGTTGAAGTCAGTTTCAGGCCGGGGAGAGGGTGCCCACAGGGAGGAGTACTCTCCCCCCTACTATGGACCCTTCTTGTAGACGACCTGCTGGCGATCCTCTCCCTATGGAGAGTTGAAGTTCAAGCATATGCGGATGACCTTGTAATAATGATCAAAGGAAACTCCGAGAGGACAATATCCAATGTCCTTCAGGAAGTTCTTCAAGTCACGTATCAGTGGTGCGAGAGGGAGCAGATGTCTGTAAATCCTCGCAAAACTGTTATAGTACCATTCACTAGACGAAAAAGGCTGGAAGACCTTATACCACCTACTCTTCAAGGAGTAGTTATACCATTTGCGGAGGAGGCTAAATATCTAGGTATCACACTTGATAGGAAGCTACTATGGAACTCCCATCTGGAAAAGATTATCCACAGAGCAAAGCTCTCCCTATGGAGTTGCAAAAAGATCTGTGGAAGAACTTGGGGCACTGGTCCCAAGCAAATACACTGGATATATGTAACGATCATTAGGCCAATGATCGCATATGGCTGTGTAGCTTGGTGGTCCAAAGGCTTACAAGCCTTGGCCAAAATGAAGCTGTCAAGTCTGCAAAGACAAGCATGCCTGGCAATCAGTGGAGCAATGAGCACCACACCGTCGGTGGCTATGGAAATACTTCTGGACCTTCCTCCACTCCATATATACTTGGAAAGAGAGGCCAGATGGACAACTTACAGACTACTACAGGTAGCACGAAGCACACAAATGGCTTGTGTCATGGAACGGACCAGTCTACTGGACGACACTCAAAGTCACAGTCTTCTGGGTATGCCCTCAGACATGATGCCATACACAACAAACCACTGCACTGCATACAACGTCCTCTTTCCAAGCAGAGACGAATGGGAGCGTAACTCAAACGACCTCCTCAAAGCAGACCTCACGTGGTTTACCGACGGTTCAAAGACTCCAACGGGAGTTGGATCCGGAGCGTACGACGCTGGGTCAAGACGAGAATTCTTTGCAAACCTGGGTCAGTACGCAACAATATTTCAGGCAGAAATTTATGCCATTGTACTCAGCGCGCAGATGCTGGTTGAAACGCACTGCACGCAGAAAACAATTAAAATCTTCTCAGATAGCCAAGCGGCCCTAAAAGCCCTTTGCTCCATTCGTTGCAATTCCAAACTAGTATGGAACTGTCAAGCAGCACTCAATGAAGTAGCTAAAAACAATAACTTGACTCTGGTCTGGATTCCAGGTCACTCCGGCCTTGGAGAGAACGAAATAGCCGACTCTCTGGCTAGAAGAGCAACTGAATCCAAATTTACAGGACCGGAACCTGCTCTTGGCATATCCTCAAATACTGCCAAAACAACAATAGACACCTGGGCGGAAAACAAGGTACTTCGGTACTGGCAAACTCTACCAGGATTAACTCACTCTAAGACCTTCATTGAGGGACCCTCGAGAAACAGAGCTAAAAAGCTACTGGAACTCAAAAGGACTGACCTAAGGGCCCTAATAGGCCTATACACAGGACACTGCAAAGTGAACCACCACTTACACAGGATGAATCTAGCCGATAACGCAGAATGTCGCCTGTGTTTGGAGGATGTAGAAACAGCAGAGCATGTACTATGCAACTGCCCCGCCTTGGGAAGAACCAGGCACTCAACGTTCGGAAAAGTACTTCTCTCTCCGAGAGACCTGGATACATTCACACCATCTAAGGTCATTAGCTTTTTAAAAAGCAGTGGCCTGCTAGAGTGGATGTAAATTACTTAGGTATGAGCCACAATAGACCGCTTGGTCGCAGTGGAGGTGTCACTAATCGACCCACTCATTATATAACTAAACTAAACTAAACTATGTAAAACAACATTATCCATCCTACAAGTTTATCTTTTCTAAGGTTATTAGAGTTATAATGTTGACGTTAACGACATTACGACTTATGTAATATGTCAATAATAGCAATATGTCACTATGCCAAATGTCAGTTTCATTTTGGCATCAAAAAATTTACAACATAAATTAAATTTATTATTATTTATTAATCAAACCGAATCAGTTCCTCCTTTCCAGTTTCATTCCCATTCCAATCCAACTGCTAGTATTGAACTCGTGTCAGGTGTAATGTTAATATAGCTTAAATCCATCTTAATTTAGTGACTTAAAAATGGCAGGTTTAAGACAAATGCCTCTGACTTGCAGCGGACACACCAGGCCAGTGGTTCATCTGGACTTCAGCGACCACACACAGTTCGGTGCCTTTTTGATTTCTGCTTGTAAAGGTAAGAAAGAGCAACCGCTCATAACCTTGCATAAACCAAACTATTTACCTTGGCCTCTTTTCTTACCTTCAGACTGACCGATAATCTTGGCCTCTAAATTTTTACCTTTTAGATAAGGTCACTCTGTTGTGAGTGACTTGGTTCTTGGTCTTGGTGGTTTTCCTGTGCACGCCTTGCATTGTTGATGTAGGTGATTTCTAGGCCAACGAGCTGAGCTGCTTTTTTCGCTTTACTAATTTCTCGGTATTATTTAATTTATTATTATTTATGTTTGTTTAGATCTTTCTCCGACCTCCACTATTACAACTACAGTACTGATAACTAGGAGTGCCTGCTTGCTCGGTTGAATTATTCATTGTGTCTAAATATCAAAACAATTACTAGAGAATGTTTATGCTATTCTGGAATGAGCTCGATTGTTTACTATATGTTTTCTTACACTCCCTCTTCTGTAATAGGTCTCTTTTTTATGGTTACCTCCTTACTCCTTGTCCTGGGTCCAACATACCTTCTCAATTTTAGCCTTTCTCTTTCTCTGCTCCCTAACAGTCTCTGAATTAAGCCCCCGTTGTTTTATGATATGAACGCAACATTTTGCATCCCGCACCTGGAAGTTATTGCTTTAATGCTTTATTTTCTGTTTTGGGACATTGTCTCATTGTTATACCGCTACTGTCACAAGTCCTTCAATCTGTCTTATTCTACCTGTCTACAAAATCTATCTATTTGAGGTCACTTCACTAATGTAACTCTCCCAATAATGTTCCTCTAATAGCTCCCGAAGCACTCTACTCTCCCGCGACAACACGTTTCGTAAATATCCTGACAGGTGACGACAGTCACGTTCTAGATTGTCAGTACAGTGGGGGCGTGTAATAGCCTCAGTTCATTCTAGATTCCAATAGGTCAGAATTTAGATAAATAAGAACGTAATTCTTCAGTGCTATCTCGTAACTAACAATGTTACAAATTCAAATTTCAGATGGAAAACCAATGCTCCGACGTGGTGACACCGGTGACTGGATCGGCACCTTCGAGGGCCATAAGGGGGCCGTCTGGGGGGTGGCTTTGAACCCGGACGGGACCAAGGCGGCGACGGGCGCCGCGGATTTCACCGCTCGTCTTTGGAACGCGGAATCGGGCGAGGCGGAGCACACCTTCCAGCATAGCCACATCGTCAAGAGCGTCGATTTCAGCCGGGACACCGCTCTGCTGGCGACCGGAAGCAACGAGAAACTGGTGCGGGTGTACGATCTGAACAACGTCGGGTCAGGTGAGAGTCTCCCTTATGTTTTTTTTTCACAGCCAAGAAAAAGTTAAATTATAACAAAAAATAAAAAAAAGCAGCCCCAAAGTTTTTAAACTTTTCCGACATAACTTTGATCGATTTCAGATCCGCAAATTTTCACGGGGCACACCTCGAACATCAAGCACGTCCAGTTCATCCGTTCGGACACGTGTCTGATCTCGTGCTCCGAGGACAGGACCGTCAGGGTCTGGAACCGCGTGTCCGGGCAGGAGGTCCAGAGGCTGGATTTCTCGGCGACCCCGAACAGCCTGGAAGTGTCGCGGGACGGGAGCGTGGTGACGGTCGCCTACGGCTCCCGGGTGGCCTTCTATGATGCCCAGTCGTTGGATCTGATCAGGGAGTTCCAGGTGGGCTCGGCCGTGAATTCGGCTTCTCTGCATCCCGGGAAGAGCGTCTTTGTGACAGGAGGGGACGATTTCAAGGTTTATAAGTGGGACTACATGACCGGGAACGAGATCGGTGAGTTGTTTAATGATTTTGATTGAACTTGTTTTGATTACGTGTGTCGGATTGTTCTAGAATCTCATAAGGGACATTTCGGGCCGGTTCATTGCATCCGATTTTCACCCGACGGGGAGTTGTATGCTTCAGGATCGGAAGACGGTACCCTCAGATTATGGCAGACGACCGTCGGGAAGACTTACGGGTTATGGAAGTGTATCGACGGGCAGGCTAATCCGACCGAAGTGATCGCTTCTCCCAGGGAAGTGTCGGCTCAGTAGACTGTAAATATTTGAACAAAAAAAAAAAACCACCAGGGTGGGTCTTGACTGACAAGTCATGATGGGTTGCTAAATAAAAGACAGGGGGATGTTTCTGGGGTATTGCAACAGCATTTATTGATTATTTTTTGTACTAAGTAGTGTTGTTTTGATATTGCAGAAATGTTTTTATAATGCAAGAGCGGGGGGCTTAGATCAAGTCTAGACTCTGGACGGCTTGCATCAAGTCGAGTTCAATTCAGGTCACTTTTTACGGAGTAACACGGATAGTTTTGTCTACGATATAGTGGGTAATAGATTCGGGGTTACTTGGGTTTTGTATCGATTTTTTTTCTCGTACACATTGTTTTAATTTATATATTTAATAAATTATTATTGAAAGTTAGCTGTTGTTTTATTTAGAGTAGTTCACCAATTACCTGTTTGCCAGTACTAGAACCAGTTGGGATTTTTTACTACCGTTTAACCGTGTCCCAGTCTGTGCTCTTTTTCAATTTTTTTTTTCTACAAGATCGAAAAATTGGATTAGTTTGTCTTAAATAGAATTAGAAGAAATACCAGTAATAGGTTCTTTCCCCTGAAATTTCAATATGAAATGATCATTGATTTAGTGGCTAAATTATAATAAAAAGCACAGCCCTCTAAGTCCAGACAAGACAATTCATAAGAAAAGTATAATAAATTTTATTTATTTATTTACAGTACTTTACAAATAACATTTTAGTGGTTGTAGAAACCGAAAGAACACAGAAATGCTGAATTTCCATTTTTTAAAACAGCACCAATTTCTAGAAGAGTACAGGGATTCGCAATGAACCTATAGACACTAAAAAAAAGAAGAACAATTAGCAAGCAACCATCATAACAGTAATAAACTTACCTCAACTCCCATGTACCATCAGAAGACCACCTGTAATAATACTGCTTATTAATCTCGTCAATCAGCACCATATCTTTACTAGGATTGATCTCAATTAAAGTCATATCGTTGACAGTTTTCTCCTTCTCCTGCCCCAATAACACGATTTTCCTATAAGCCCCGTTCTCGTTACAAGTCGACAGAACCACATCCAGCTTCACATTCACTTCTCGAGTCGGCTTCCGGTGATAAAACAGGGTAACTTCCCCTATGAGAGGGATGTCACAGGAGAATAAATGGTGAATATACTTCACATCGCTCAGAAGGGTATCCTTCGTTATTAGGCACGTTGTGTACTTATCGTGAATGCGATACTGGAGACAGGAACATTTATTAACCAAAGTGGGGACGTTTGTGACATCATCGCCTTCGTTAAACTCTTTCGGGAGCTTAATCTTCGATAACTGGAGCTCTTGATTGAACAGATCGAAGTAATCCTGAATAAATCGAGATTATTAATATGTAACGAATCGTTATAAGCGATTACCTTATCAGTTCCGCAGTAGAAGGTCGTGAAAAATTTATCAACGATCGGGTGAGTGTAGAGGTATGGCCAGAAAGCGTTCCAGAATCCGAAATCTCTGCTCAGGAAACGCTCCAGGAAGGTGTCCTGGTTTTCGGGAGTGCTGGCGATGCTCTCCTGGGTCCATCCGGGGGCGAAAATCGCCATGGACATGTTGTGTCGACGGATCAGCTGAGCAGCTTTATGTGAATCGAACCCTTGTTTGTAGAAAGTGTTCCTCCCGAATACGTCGATCCCAACATATATGTCCAGGTAACGATGCTGCGCTACTTGGACACTCGAGATTAGATCGTCCTCGGTCCAGTTATAATTTAAGTAGATACCGTCGCATATATCAAAAAAGCATCTGAAAGCATAAAAAAATGTTTGCTTTGCAACTGGGCATAGATAAACTTACTTATTTTCCTGGTTAAGTTTATTCTGCCATTTCAGCAGCCCTTTCTCAGTGACACTGTCGTACCATATGACCAGACTCTCCGGGTTGGAATTGTGAAGCGAGTGAGTCAGATACGAAACGAACTCCTTCAACATGCTGACGTCTTCAACCGGGTTCTCGATATTCAGCAACCAGCCGTCAAATTTAAAGATCTCTGCCAGTTTTGTTAATTGCCTGACGATCACGCACACCTTTTCCCTGTCCTTGAGAAACTCCTGGCAGAGGAGATGACCTTGCGAATGCTCCGTGATAAAAGTACCTGAAAGTAGAAACGAAACAATTTTATACTCCTCCTGATTTGATTACATACCTAATATTTTGACTCCATTTTCGTGCGCTTTTTTAATCCAACAGTATGGCGGGATTGTAATTAAGTGGTGACTGAAATACACGAAAATATCAATGTGGGCCCAATTATAGAACGAGTAGCATCCTCCTTTAGGAACCGCTATGAAATATCTGGAAATAAGTCATTACTGATGAGTCCCAATAAGGTTGAAACTTAATTAGAATTTCTAGTGACTCACTTACTTGTCTTCCTGATATCCTCCTTTATAATCATGACAAACCATAGTCTTAGGCACCAGCTTCCTTTCGAGTCGTACTTTAGGGAAAAATGATCCTTCTTCACTGTGACAATCGGATATAACGTTCTGTATAACGGTGTTGCCTCTCTTCTTCAATGCAGGTATGTTCTGAACCCAGGTCGGGGGGTTGTTTATTATATTTTCGATCCCCTCCGCGGAAGAGATGGGGAAACATTCCAGAGAGTCCAGGGACGAGTCGTTTCTCATGACTTTGCATTGGCAGTCGTCTTCACTGCTTTGTTCAGTGGGCCTCTTTGCTGCAATAGCTGGAGCTGCCATCGTTGCCGGAAGTATGCACCTTATCAGTGAGTACTTTATCTATTGGGTAATTAGGTTACATACTCCAAATAAACAACAACTGTGGGAAGAGGAAATCGGAAATATTATTTTTATTACATTCGCTTGTGGGTTATATTAACTGATTACGTGTGTGGTGCGTTTGAAATGAATGAAAATTGCATTTCCTGTTAGTGATAAGACGCTATTTTGTTAGAAGTTGATCCATTTTCTTAGAAATATGGTTTTATTTACCTAAACCAGTAATTCTGATTCTGAATGTTGAGTTTTGAATGTTGTAAAATCAAACGAATTATTTACAAAAGTAAGGTTAGAATGAAAAATGAAAATGACGTTTCTTCTTCTTCTTCTTCTTCCCATTGCTTGTATGGACTTTAATGTTTAATGCTCTCTTTCAATTATCTAAGGTCTAAGGTTACTTTTTTTTAAAAAGTTCTTCATGTTTAATCATTTTTAATTTTTTTTGACAGATTAGTGGGGATTCTTCACGCTCACCAGTCACTTTTCTAATTATTATTATTGTAGGTATTGTTTTTATCTGAAGCCAAAAATTTACTCTGAACTGAAACCTACTTTCAAGAGTTTCAAGATACCTTAATTGAATGTTTCGAATTTTTCTTCTTCTCATACAAGTGTCAAAGTTAGGATGAGAAGAAGAAACATTAATCAAATTTTGTGAAAGTAGGCATACAGTTCAAATAATAATTATCTCATTAATCAAACAAAAGTGATGTGAAAACTTGACGAAAACCTAAAATAATATGATTTAGTTCAATTCAATCGATGGAGATCGCAGGTCGCATCAGGTCAATGCCTCAAAAGTAAAAACAACGTATCGGTGGCCTCAAATCTCAAATACGACAACTAAAACACAACAATGGCAACGCAAAATGAACGGTTTGTTTACTTGCAATCATTTCCACTTAGCCCCGCCCAGTGACGTCACACTGATAGCCGCCTATTGCCAGTTGCCACTTTGGGCATTGACAGTTGACAAATGGACTAGATATCTATTGGAATAAATAACAGGAAAGCTCACGCATTACATCACACGTGATGATGATGATGAGTTCGACGGATGTCAGCCGTGTTTTTTTTTAAAAACCTGTCAGGCGGCCACATTTTAAAATTACAGGCGGAAGTAATATTTTTTAAGTTGTATTATTTTTCTGTCTCTGTCTGGCATCGTCCGTCATATTACAGGTTCATTCCGGTGGTCCAACCAACAACCCACCCTAGCAGTCACCGTCAACCGTCACCCACCAGTCCCACCACCACCGCCTGACACAATAGACGCCGACAGTGTGACGTCACGGTTCCAAATAAAAAAACCATTCCCGTGTGTTGTCAGTTGTCGTAATTTAGTTGAAGTTTTAAGTTCACGTGGTCCTGAAGTTTGACTTATTGGTTGGTTTCAGACATTGACCTGAGATCGCCATCAATTGAATTGAACCAAGACCAAATCATAGTTTAGGCTTTCGTGGAGCTCGAGCCGTCTGTCGGTAGTTTAATTTTTATCACTAAAAATTCCGCATTTACTGTAATCAAAAGCTTACAGTGAAATTGGCAGCTCTGCAAAACTGTCAAATGCTTGTTTATTTGGAACCGTAACCGGTTTCACCGACCACTGACGTCATCATTGACGGCGTCTATTCGGTTCCATACAGAGCCGACCGAAATGCGAGAGTTCTGTGCCCAACTGAAACAGAATTCTGGTCCAGGCAGAGGCAGAACTGAAAACTGATTCAGAAACAGATCGGCCTCGCTCAGCACTGGCTCGTTTGTTCATGTTAGTCCTCTGAATACAGGTTTTTCGGATCACCTTGGCTTAAACCTTTAGTTTAAATTGGACAGCTTTGTTCAAAAGCTGGGGTTGACAGGCAGATTTTCGTAGACCTATTACTTGTTTTATGGTATGTTTAGACTTTATAGGTCCCCCCAAGTACTAGCCGCTTGGGCGATAGCAACTTCCGGTGCCTCATAGGTATTATTATCTTATCTAGGTACTTATCTAGAATATTTGCCAAAACCAGTGATTTCGCATAAATACTAATACTCTTTCCGTCTTTCCTCATTTTTTTACTTCTTTGGGCTAGGATAAGTGACAAAGTGTCATAAATCACAACCTATCACGTCAAATATGTCATAAATGACGGTTATTGTTAGCGTTAGTTGTATATCTTTCCTACAGCGCCGATAATCATGATAATAATACATATACGGGAATGTTACTATTTTGAAATTTAAGGGGACAAGCTCAACAATGAATAAATAACCTATTTATCGAGTTCTATTAGTTTCCAATTATTACTATGTGGAAAAATTAGCTAAGAACCGAATGATCCGATCAAGCAAGTCACAAAAAAGTGTAACGCGCATGCGATGTTTTGCGGTGTTATCGGCGCCGTAGCACTAACCATAGTGACATTTCCTATTCGTGTTGAGGTTATGTTTTAAATTTTGATGTTTGTTTTAGGCGGCCGGTTTCTTGATCTCGATTTTCAAAATTTCAAGAGTCCTAGGTTTAGTGAAGTAATAAGCAACGGAACACAAAACAGGGTTTAATCAAAGCAATCAACAATACAATGGCTTCTTCTGGCGACAAAGGCAAGGTAAGATACCTTCCAAATATCCAAACTCCCAATTAATTAATTAACCTCACGTACATGTACCCCCTTCACAGAACCACCAGCACCAAGGAGGCGGTGACCAGAAAGAGAAGAAACGGAAGGAATCGATTCTAGACCTCTCCAAGTACCTGGAGAAGACCATCAGGGTTAAGTTCGCAGGCGGACGGGAAGCTAGTGGTGTGCTGAAGGGGTACGACCCTCTCTTGAACCTTGTACTGGACAACACCATTGAATACCTTAGGGACGTCGATGATCCGTATAAATTAACCGAGGACACGAGAGCGTTAGGATTGGTCGTGTGCAGAGGCACGAGTGTCGTGTTGATATGTCCCATGGACGGAATGGAATCGATACAGAATCCATTCATTTCACAAGATTAAGTGATTTTGTATCTGTGACTGGACTGAGAATAATTGGGTGTAATTTTGTTATACCTTCTGTTTAGTCATCGGAGTTCCCCTTCAATACTCGTGGAGGGGCCTCCACTTTCTCTGCTCGCTTCCCTGACGTTCTACTAGTTTCTGCAGACAATCTCGATCAAGCGTTTCACTCATGAGTTCGCTTCGCTCTTGACCCGCTTAAATCAGTACTGATTTAGTCTCAAAGTCATTGGTCATTGTTAGGATCTCTCTTCATTGAAATTGACTACCCTTATGTTCTTCTATATTTTATATTTTACTTTTTCCATTTTCTTGATTTTTTAGGGGAAAAACCTAACAATGACCATAATAACTTGATTACTAACCTATCAAAATCACTATTGTTGGAAGGGGTTGCATGTGGCAATGGAGGGGGTACTAGAGGGGAACTCGGATGACTAAACAGCAGGTATGCGGTAACTTTTATACCTTGATGTAAATAAATATTGCATTATTTTTGGGACTTTATTATTATGGTAGAATTATATCGAGAACAAACTTGGCAACAATGTTTGATGAAGAAGTGACCTATGACTCTGAAACCGCCAATGTCTGGGTCTCAAGAAGGCCAGGTTTATGTTGTGGTTCATAATTTTGATTGGTCTAGTAATGAATGAAATGGTTCCTTTGGGGTTTTTTTGTAAAGAATGTATTTCATGCCTGTCGTTTTGATAATTGACTGAATAATGAACAATCTGGCAACTCTGAGGAGAAAATTTAAGAGAAATCAGGGCTACCAATTGATACTGTTTCAACTTATTCTGATCTGAACAATCTCTTAAGTTAGTTGAAGTCACTTGTTTGTTCTTTGTGATTCTATTATGGAGGGATTCACAAAGTTGTGTAGATTTAAAACAGATTCTGTTGCTTTAAGCAAAAAGGTAACTTTGTGTGCTGGTGAAGTAATAGAAACGTTCTTTGATATGTTACTTCATTATTTGTAAAAAAATTGATGTTTTGTTATAATTTTATGGATTAAACAGACAGTTTTTTTTATAGTTAGGTATAAGATCATTTTGTAATAAAGTTACAACTAAATAAACTGGTTTAAAACTTTATCATTTTATTACAATAAGTACAAATAATAAAAACAATATTTTAAACAATGTATAAGGGTTACATTTGTATTGAAAAATGTTTTTTTCAATATTTTTGGGACTAGATATCTAAATCTAAAAATATGGCGAATAGCCATGTTTTACATGTGTTAAATTGAATTTAGGGTGATTTTGGAGGGAGAATTATTGTTCTTGATTAGTCAAAATGGGTGCTAAACATTTCTAATTAACAAAAATTACAATTTTTAATCATGTGGGTCCTCTGGTTGAAGTAAATCCTAGTTAACTTTGTTATTTTATTAGAGTATATTTTTGTTTTTGATACTAATTAAGAACTGTTTTTCTATTGAGAACTAAAACTACTTCTCTTGAGACCAATCTGGCAACCTTGTAAAGCTGTGATGTCCCTAAATCTAGTTGCTTTATTATCTCTGACTCAAATATTTAGGCAAGAAACGGCGCTAATATAATTTTTTTATGATCTCATAATTTTATAATGTTCTTTTATTCATAAAAAGAGACGGTTTTTTCTGGCAATGGCAACTTGGTTACCTTACATTGAATGGAAAGACGGTTATGACGTCACAGCACTCATAGCATAGCTGCTTTTGTTATTATTATCTCTGTGACTCATCAATAATCTAATACAATTTGGCGCGAAATTTAAAAATCTTATTTTTTAATCATTTACGTTTATTGGACATTTCTTGTAGGTAGGTATTAGAGAAAATTGTAACCTGACGAGTCAACCTCCCTAACCTCATGAATCAATAATAATAATAATAAGGCACAGATACCTAATTTATAATTTGTTACTACCTATCTCCCGGTTAACGGGGGCTAATAAACCCCGAATTCGTTCCTCAGCCATGGATAATTTTGTGGGCATGGTGAGCAAGTCAGGAAGGGTCGTTCCTCTTGAAAAATTCGACTGTAAAGGGTGCAGAGATTGGGGGCCAGGCAAGTCTTCTCATCTTTAGACAGTTTCTTGGGCTGACAATCCCAGGCGGGAAATTTATTGAGCGTATGCAACGGTTTAGGTTTCTTCATCCATTCTATAGCTTGCTGATTGGTCACGAACCATACATCGTTGTATTTGAGGATGTCTGTCAAGAAACGCTGAAAGATTACAAAGAACTTTTTAAATATTATTGCCTTATCATAAATCTGGTTAGATAGAGCAATAATAAGCGACTAGTCTTGACTTGAGGCGGTGACGACAAGTTTAATATTTATTGCTTAATCGATGTCTCAAGTTTCGATATTCTGATAGTAATAAATTTTGCGCAAAAAGTTAATTTGCATATCGAGGAGACGGTACCTACTTGGACCAGGCTTTCGCGTACCTATCCATCTCCAATAATAGCTTAATAAATATTTATGCGCTCAACTATTTATAATAGCATTAGTTAGCATTTTGGGCTTAGGGAAGTTTGTAACTGAAAGTTCAGCCCTTCAGCTCAGACAGTGATGATGTACATGTTCCAGAGTTTGCAACATCAACAAACTCGGGAACAAGTTCGCGAAAGAGAATCTTAATATTCATTAAAAAATTTGTAATTTTCTAGCCCTGTTTTTTTATAATTAGATACACCCCCGAGTGGAAATTTATATTGGAAAATAACAATATTATATTGACACTTTTTGTTTTGAATTAATTTAATATTACTTCAAGATATTTACTTTCTACCAGCAATTTGAAACTATCATCAAACGATACTATAGTTTGTTCAAAATAGTTAATCTTTTTCGGATCTACTCAACTGCGCAACTGCAGATGTGCTAGCTGCTAATAGTAATTAATTCACGATGACGCATGCGCAGTTCGAACATTTAAAATGCCCAACTACTTTTGTAAATAAAATAAAAAACTAAAAACCGCGATTCTTATTCAAGTACATATTTTTTGACTTCTCAAATTTTTTAGTAGAAGAAGTGACAATCAAAGAGGCATAATGATACAAATTCTAATAAGTGAAATATTATTTAATATATTTTTTTTAATTTTGAAAAGGGGGAGCATCGGTCTTCACTATGTAGTTAAGACAAAGTCGGTCCACACCGGTAATATGGGTTTGGACTTGGAGCCTCTTGCTCATACACCCAGCCTCAAGTATGCCAAACAAATAATAGAACGGACAACACAGGAACCCAGAACCTTCACCGGAATCGAACTCAGTCCGCCGGGTCCAGTGATTATTTAATATTAAAATGTTACTTTAGTGACATATTCTTCTATAAATATGTCATAATATTTATGTCATAAAACTACTGTCACGAATGTCACGATCGAGACGTTCCACAATAAATCAAAGTCTTATAAATTGCGCATGTGCATACTTATATGGGCGCGTTCAGTTCTCAAATTCATCTATTGCGATTATACTTTTTGTTACATTCTTTTTTCTCAAAATCGAGTAGTTAAACGTGAAATAAAACGTAAACCAACCTGGAAAGCGATCAGATTTTCCGCTTGTTTGAACCAACTGGCATGAAAATGGAGCCCCAACGGCGCTCTATTGGTGACATAGTGCCTCTTGAAGTTCTGCATCAGCATTCTGTATATCTCGTCCTCGTACATGATTTGTGGACAGGAATCAGCCAGGATGCAGGTGAATCCATCACCTTGGAGCTGATTTATCGCCATTTCCCATAGACCCGGATACGAACGAGATGGGCATTTCTGATTGTGAACTGGAATGAATCAATAATTCCGTTGTACATTTGTGTTGTATATTTGTATTGCGCATGTTCATAACTTGGATAGATAAATTAATGAAAAAGTAATCAGGGACTTACCAGAACAAGTGTGAGGTATCTTATAATCGAGAGTGTAAGGCCATAAAGGAACGTGAGAAAACGGAGCCACCAGTGAACTGTCATACTCGAAACCGAACTCTTTCATCATTGTGAACTGTCGATTCCAGCCAGTTTTCAAGAAGGGCACCCTCAACCCCCGGATGTCTTTCGATCTAACTTTGGCGAATTTATGTAGAATATTCGCTTGACCGATCATCTCATCGAACCAATCTTCAAGGGTTGCGTTATGAGACCACCATTCCTCTGGTCCGCGATGTCTGGAACATTTACCCACACACTGCTAACTAATCCTCTTTAGTCAAATAAGAAATACAGCGATTAGTCAAAGACTTACGTGACGGAATGGACAGCGATTTCGTGTCCCTGGTTCCAAAGCTTCTGAGTTCTGAAATAATCATTCTGTTGATGACTGACGTAGAACGTAGCCCGAATGGGACAACCGTTGGGATTTCTTCTAGCAGGAGTCAGTAAGGATTCCTGGTAGAGACGATAACTTTCTTCAGTTATAGCGCCATCTAACGTTAGGAGCACCATTTGGGGAGTCTCTGAGGGCTCCATATCTCCAGGAATTAACGTACCTTGAAGGGAATTACCTACTTATTATTACATCGAATAAAATTTTACGGCTAGCAGGAATTAAGTGACTGGGGCAAGCAAACAAAGTCACTGGTTGGATTGAAATAGATGAGTTCTTCAACGTTCAATCAACGTACACTAGAGAGACGTACCGCAGTCGGATTTCTGACGATAATAATGTTGATGGATCAGTTTCTTGAAGAGTTCCTCGAGGCTCTATTTCAGTCTTTAAGAGGAAAGTTTTTTATGTAACAAAATTGGGGAATATGGAAAGAAAAATGACCAGAATAAATCATCAATTTTTCTGATTGCAATTTGTTCAAGCCGGAACATACCATCCTTCGAGCAGAAACAGTGCGGCAACTTGCAAGCAGTCTCGTTACAAGGCAACGCAGCAAAACGCTTAAACGTCGGACTGTCACAAGTAACTTCATCGCTGCCGTCAGGGCAATCCATTGCGCCGTCGCAGAACCATTCCTCCGGTAAACAAGTCCCTTCAGCGCAACCCATTTGTCCGGGTTCGTTACATCCGGCTCTTCGCAACAGCGGGTTTGGGGGCGTTACTTCTACAATGATAAGATTTAACACTCTCCTGTTTTCTGTCGGATCTGTCAAAACGAACCTGTCGTGACATCGCAGTTGTCCACATTCACCCGGAAATCGCAGATCTGTCTAAGCACATCGAAGAGGAGTCCTTGGGAGCATCTGAACTCGAAGACTTCTCCGTCCACGCAGAGGAAATATTTGGAGCATTCTAGATCGCTCCAGGCTGTTTGGGGCAGTCGATCTGGGTGCCTGTAGAAGCGACCGTTTCCTAGACATTCTGGTTGGTTATTGGTACTGCTTGCTGAAACTGTTTGTAATAAATTAAAGTGATAATACTTCATAGAAACTGCCTTGCTAAACACTTGAGACAATTTCTCCTATAAGTACCTATACGTCATGAACAATGACGTCAACAGAATCTCATAAGCGCGCGAAATTTGAATTGGTATTGATTTGTGCATGGATGAATTCCTCTTTTTCTTCATTTTCCAAGGGCATAATTTTTAAATCAGTCTGTAAAGTGGTGGGAGCTTTTCGTTATTAAGTGGTAGTTTAATTAAATTAGTTGGTTAAATGATTTAATCCATCGGAGAAGCGGTGCGTGAACGTGATTATATTTAATAATCGGAATTTCATATTTTTTTATGTTGTTTACAGGACTTCAAGGCTAATTCAGACGTATCAATTTCAATATTAATAATAAACACAAATATTGAATATGTGTACACGATTCGGTTGATTTGAGGGTTTAACAGGGCGACCAATAACGGCCCGTGTTGTGACAGGCAATTCATTTGCATTTCCCATTGAAATGGTAACGACGCGCGATGGGAAATGATTTATGCGAGATATCAAATTATGAAGACTTCCAGATATTTCAGAAACGTTGATTGATTAAACCAAGTAAGCAAATAATGAGGTCGCCGAGTCGTGCTGTATGCATCATGAATGATATATGGCTTTCGCAGTCACCTCGCAAAAATCTTCGGAATTATGAATAATGCATTATTTATATAAAAAAAACGGTCGAAGAGATGCATTAAAATGTGCCCCACAAAAAGAAATACACGAGAAAACTGCCTGTGATCGACTATATCATAATATATGCATACATGGTGTTGTAAAGTTCAATATTCCCTAACCTTGAACCGCCAAAAAAAGCATAATTATAGCTAACTAAATGCGCCAAAGCGTTCGCAGGCCAAAGAAAATAATAAAGCTTTTCCAGTAAAAATAGAGACTTCTTCTACAACTAGGTAGAAAACTAGATAATCATAAACTAATTGCAGGATGGTCAGAAAGTCGCGCTATTAAAGTGCGCGAAAGTTGTAAAAAAGGCGAAATCTACCATCAGCGCAAACAATAAGAGATGCTTCAAATCCTCATATGTTCACTGACAACGACAACTGATTGTATGGCTGAAAGAGCGCTTCTATTTATAGGCTGATGGTCCTGTAGCTTCTTACCCCCTCCATCCTTGCAACAGCACCATGCAGAACAGCCCGGAATCAATTATTATGGTTGAAATCTCACACACATATCAAAAGTCTTATTATTGAGTTATTGTGAAATTTGATTCTTCACATTAGGAATAACATAGAATTCTGTAAAGGGAAAGCTCTTAGATTGTTGAAATTAGATATAAATGAAGGATGGGGAAGTTGACGGAAGAATTCTTCTCTCCTGTCATTGCCAACCTCACATAAATAAAATATTCAAGAAGTTCCCTAAATAGACTACAACTTTTCATGGTAGATTCTGAATATATTACGTGTTTTTAGAGAAAGCCACTTTAGAAGTCTTTCATATAAAATTCAGGGCTTCCTGCGCTGGGAAGAAGTTACAGTTAAAGCTTTATCTGACCAAAATGAAATTGAATTTCCAGTGCTGGAGGACACTAAATTACTCTTTTATGTGTGGAGGTAGGTATATACATATTAAACGATGCTCTTTTATCACTTCTCTTATATATTTACACAATATATTTGCCCCCTTTCTATTATTATCTGCTACTATAAACTATTCAATTCTAAATAACTGTTAAGTGTTTCCTTTCTCTACATTTCTCTCTAGCGCGCGCTCTTCCTAATTTTTCTATAGTCGTTTAATTATTTACAGAACAGAGGGAAATGGATTCTTGTAAGGTGATGATGATGACGCACTAGCATTGATGGCACTATTACATGGACCGAAAATTCCATGTTTCCTTTCGAAAGATGTTAGGGGGAACAAAAAAAGACAATCAATAACAGAATTTCCGGCCGCAGTCTCGGTTAATGAAAAGCAAGGGAAAATCGGTGTTATTGTGTTGACTGTCCTGGATACCTAATTAATTGTCAGTGCTTTTGTTTTTAATTCGCACCACCAACCTGTCGCGTAATTTATGGAGCCTACATTCAAAGGATCCCGCATAATGGAAATGGTGAAATGGAAAGCGCTTTCAAAAATACGCAGGTTCATTAAACACCTACAAGCGCCTGCTGCATTACAAATCTGCTGACATTATTTACGTGTTATTAAATGTTTTTGCGCACAGCCGGGACAGAATATCCGGACGGCCTTGAAAGTCAAGGTTATGTTTGTACGCAGTACCTTCTATTATATGTCACTTGTCACACTTATAATGATCGTTAGATATACTGGAGAACCTACCTATAAATAAGTGAAGTAGAAAAAACGGAATATAACCTTCCCAACCAAATCAAGAAGAATATAGCTGGCTAAATGCACAAGTGTACGAAAGCCATTAAAAAAACTAAGAAGAAGAAGATATTGTAGGTTATACGGGGTTGAGAATGACGATGTCAACGTCACGAATCGTTAATGCTTTTTTTCACAAATATTTATTTCATAGCTCGCTTCATAGCTAAAATTGATACCGACAAAAATTGTTGGTAAATATGTCCCCAAACTTTTGGATAGGCTGAGCTGCCTGAGCTATCATCAGAGATAATCTGTCAAAATGCGTTCAAACTGATAGCAAAACTGTCAATTACATCCGTCATTGTTCAAGATTTAAGTAGCATTATGCCCAGAGTGCTTCACAATTATTTTTTAGCATTTTTGTGACATTTATAAATAACATATTAAGTGAGAATATTTTAAAACTCTTTTGACAACCTGTCAATTGTCAAAAAATTACAAAAATTAAATTCGTAGAAACTAGAAATGCAGAAGATGTCTGCTGCAGTTGTAGACAAATTATAAAATGGTTTTATACAATAAAATAAAAATATGAGACAAAATTTATATCTGAAGCAAGATTTCCCACAGAAGCGACCAGATTTAATCATAGAAAACAGTTCAGATTTCTCGATTTATCTACGTCTTTGCTATAGAAATACATAACTTGTTGCTTTTTGCTTTCCTGCCATTTAATTACATACTCAAAGTTTACAATTACACTTTTCTCTTTGATATTTACTCTAATAAGACGACAACCAACCCACCTTTCATTTCACAAGAACATGAATTAATTAACTTTTTTTATAAAGGGTCTTAAGAAGACTTTACTACTTGCTTGAACTTAAAAGTTTCCTACTTGTATGTTCTTTGAATACTTACCAACTTTTAATTGAACATCAAACAGTCAAAGTTCATAAATGTAAAATTTAAAGAAACGAAACGGAAACATAATTAGGGATAAGAAATCTCTTCACTTCATTCTTTATGAAATCAAAAAAGTATACGTTTTTCTTTTCAATAAACTAGAACTAGACGAGCGACTTATCTATGGAAAAAAATTAGGACACATTGACAACACTGTCGATCAATACTGCTCGAGTTAATAATACTAAGAGCGTATTTTTATCCGATTTTTTTAAGGATTTTTGAAATATATTTTTTCATATTCGTATCGCCGACTTCAAGACGACTCCGCACTGTTTTATTGGTACACTTAGTTATGAGAGTATTAATTTTTCTCTAATCTTGTAAAATGAAATATAATTTGCTAGGGAGAAGCTTTGACATCTAGCCTAGTCTAAATTCATTGTGAGGCCTGGCCTAATTGAAGTGATTTTTGAAAATTTTTCTCTGGATTTTTTTTTGTCATATTTGGATTCCGGCACTGTTTCAGGGGTCCATTAAGGAATGAGTACGCTAAGGTATGAGAGTATAAATTTTTCTCCAGTCTTTTCAAGGGACATTTTTGTAGCTTCATCGGGAAGAGACTTTTGACGTAAATCTTCTTGAAGCCTAGCCTGAATTCAGCCAGACCCTCCTTGAATCATAATTTTTTTCATTAACTATTAAAAAAAAGTTTTATCATATTCAGATACCCTTTTAGGCTAGTCGGTTCTGTTTAGGCTATGTTTAGAAAGTACACTAAAGTACGAGAGTATTGATTGGATTTTTCCTTCAACCAAAACGATACATTTGTAGTTTCAAACTTAAGACTTTCACCGGAAAGAAATCTTTGTCATATATTGAATTCAAGCCTAGTCTGAATTCAGCTTGAGACCTGGCCTAATTCATGAGATTTTTGAAAAATTTTCCTCTGGAATTTTTTTTCTATATTTGTTTCTGGCCCTGTTTCACAGGTTTATTAAGGAATGAGTACACTAAGGTATGAGAGTAATAATTTTTCTCTAGTCTTTTCAAAGGGACATTTTAATAGCTTCATCGGGAAGAGACTTTGACGTAAATCTTCTTGAACCGTAGTGTGAATCCAGCCGGAGACCTGCCTTGAATCAAGGATTTTTCATGAATAATTTTTTTTTTCATGTTCAGCTACCCTTTCAGGCGAGTCGGCTCTGTTTAGAAAGTACACTAAAGTATGAGAGTATTGATTGATTTTTTTCTCTCCACCAAAGCGATATTTTTTGTAGTTTCAAACTAGAAGACTTTCACCGGAAAGAAACCTTTGTCATGTATGAAATTCCAGCCTAGTCTGAATTCAGCTTGAGACCTGGCCTAATTCAATAGATTTTTGGAAAATTTTCCTCTGGAATTTTTTTTCATATTTGTTTTCCGGCCCTGTTTCAAAAGGGTCAATAAGGAATGAGTACCTACACTAAGGTATGAGAGTATAAATTTTTCTCTAGTCTTTTCAAAGGGACATTTTCGTAGCTTCATCGAGAAGAGACTTTTGACGTAAATCTTCTTAAAGCCTATAGCCTGAATTCAGCCAGACCCTCCTTGAATCATAATTTTTTTCATTAACTATTAAAAAAAAGTTTTATCATATTCAGATACCCTTTTAGGCTAGTCGGTTCTGTTTAGGCTATGTTTAGAAAGTACACCAAAGTACGAGAGTATTGATTGAATTTTTTCTCTCAACCAAAACGATATTTTGTAGTTTCAAACTAGAAGACTTTCACCGGAAAGAAACCTTTGTCATGTATGGAATTTCAGCCTAGTTGAATTCACCTTGAAACCTGTCCTAATTCAAGAGATTTTTGAAAATTTTCTTCTGGATTTTTTTTTTCATATTCAGGCACTGTTTCAGAAGCTTATTAAGGTATGAGTACACTAAGGTATGAGAGTATAAATTTTTCTCAGTCTTTTCAAAGGGACATTTTTATAGCTTCATCGGGAAAAGACTTTGACGTAAATCTTCTTGAAGCGTAAGTTTCAATAATTTAGCCGGAGACCCGCCTTGAATTAAGAGATTTTTTATTAATTAAAAAAAAATATTTCATATTCAGTTACCTATTCAGGCGAGTCGGCTCTGTTTAAAAGCTACACTAATGTACGAGAGTATTGATTGAATTTTTTCTCTCAACCAAAACGATATTTATTTGTAGTTTCAAACTAGAAGACTTTCACCGGAAAGAAATCTTTGTCATGTATGGAATTCCAGCCTAGTCTGAATTGAGGTTGAGACCTGGCCTGATTAAAAGATTTTTGAAAAATTTTCCTTTGGAATTTTTTTTTATATTTTTGTATTCCGACACTGTTTCAGAGGTTCATTAATGTATGAGTACACTAAGGTATGAGAGGATCAATTTTTCTCTAGTCTTTTCAAAGGGACGTTTTAATAGCTTCATCGGGAAGAGACTTTGGCGTAAGAGAATTGAGCAGATCTACCTTGAATCAAGAGATTTTTCATTAATTTAAAAAAAAACTATTATTTTTTTCATTTTCAGATACCCTTTCAAGCGAGTCGACTCTGTTTAGAAAGTACACTAAGTTACGAGAGTACTGATTGATTTTTTTCTCAACGAAAACTAAATATTTATAGAACTACTTACTAGCCTTTCAGTGGAAAACGCTTTGTCATGAATCGAATTCAAACCTAGTCTAATTTTAGTCTGAAGCCTGGCCTAATTCAAAGGATTTTTCGTTTATCTTTATCTAAAAAAACATTTTTTATATTCAGCTACCATTCCAGACGAGTCGACTCTGCTTAGAAAGTACACTAAGGTATGAAAGTATTGACTACAATAAGCTCTCTAATCTTTACAAAAGGAAATATTTGTTGTTTTGCTAGGAAGAGACTTTGACATAAAGGTTCTTTAAGTCTAATCTGAATTAAATGGCGTGAGGCCTGGCCTAATTCAAGGAGATTTTTCAGGAACTTTTCTCAAAAAAATTTCATATTCGGCTACCTTTCAGGCAAGTCGGCTCTTTCTAGAAATTACACTAAACTACAAGAAAATTGATTGAATTTTTTTAAACGAAAACTATTTGTAGCTTCAAACGATAGTTTCACTGGAAACAAGCCTTTGTCATGAATCGAATTCAAGTCTAGTCTGAATTCAATCTGAGGCCTGGTCTAATTCAAAAGAATTTTCGTTTATCTTCCTCTAAAAAAATTATTTATTTTTTTATTTTCCTTATTCAGACCACTCCAGACGACTCGCCTATGTGGAAAGTACAATGAGGTATGAGAGTATTGATTAAACTTTTCAAAAGGAAATATTATTTGCAGTTTTGTTGGGAAGAGACTTCCACACAAATATATACCTACTTTAAGCCTAGTCGGAATTCAGCTTGAGGCCTGCCCTAAGGGAAGAGATTTTTCGTTAATCTTTCTCTAAAAAAGTGTTTATTTTTCACACTCAGCTACCTTTCTAGACGAGTCGACTCTGCTTAAAAGTACACTAAAGTACCAGAGTATTGATTGAAAAAATACCTGTACTAAATTTTCCCATTAGACTGCCCTTCCAGCAGGCTAGTTGGCTCTGTTTAGAAAGTACACTAAGGTATAAGAGTATTAACTGAGTTCTGTAATCATTTCAAAAAGAAATAGTTGCAGTTTTGGTGGGGAGAGACTTTAAACATCCCTTCATGTTTTAATTTCTGATCCGATTTTTCTAAAATTTTGTTTCTGGCGGGTTTTGGGCTCAACATATAATTTTTTTATGTAAATCTGGTCTAAAAGTAACTACAAATATTATAATACCTATCACGAAAATTATGTTTCTTGCATATTTTGACAAACATTTTGTTACTTAGGTATGTGCCTACATGTAATAATTAATTTTGTTGATTGAACTTCAGTCTACTGGATAATAATTATGCTTACCTACTTATCAACTGAGACGATTGTATTACTGTTTTTTTTTCCTTTTGATTACTTCTTAGATTTCCAGATTACTTTCTAAAAGCATCATTAAAACACATTCACGTGAAAACTTATTTATCATTTTAAGACAATTTTACATAACGAACGCATCTATTAGGTAAGATTCGACATTCACTCGCTATTTGAATGGAAACAAACGAACAAAAAGCCTCTCTTCAAATGGTACCTCTAATCCTAATCCGACTAAATCCCCCCTGTTCTCAACCGAACTCACGACCTTATCAAAGACCTTACCTGCAGTCACAAATACGGTTAACGCGAAGCAAAATGTGGCATGTCTGTTATCAGAGACCCGCATTTTCAGCTCTCAGCGATCTGTGCAGAAGTCTCGCGGAACTGATCATTCCGATATTATTATCTTCATCTAAAAGCTAGACTCGAGTCGGAGGTTTCTCTTCCTCTTGCATGCCGTGCCGACTCCGACTGCCGGCCGACCACTCTCTCCTCTGCGATGACAATAATCAGTGTGTTAAACACTTAATCGCACTCTGCGACAGGTGAATATCACCTGGATCTTTCACTTGATATGTGTGTGTGCGTGTGTGAGCGCGCGAGGCAGCGACGGCTCGTTCAGATTTTCTCTTGAAGTATTTGATTTTTTTTTCTAAGTGAACTAGATGAGCTAACGAGCTCTTATTACGTTTAATTTTATGTAATTGAATTGGTTCTGTATTTCTTCAAGTTAAAAAAAAAAAAAACACTTACTCGTTAATGAGCGTCCTCAATAAAATTGAATTACTTCATTATATTTTAATTTTGTTGAAGCTCTAGAAATCATCAGACATTTACATAATCAACAATATACGATCATAAATGCGGAACTAATATGTAGCTGTGTTGGGTATAGGTACTATCCATATAATTATTTTAATCACATCTTGTTTACGAGCCTGAAGATGATACTTTAAAAGTAGCAGCGAAACACGTAGGTATAACATCTTATTTAATTAAATTACGAGTTTAGAACTGTCTTTTTCGAGCGAAGTGTTTAGTGTCGATTTTTCTGTCAATTTGTAATTTTTACACGTCTTGATGTTGCTATTTAACAGGCCGTGACGCCAGTTTATGACAAAATTAGACAAACCTGTAGAAAAAAGAGCGAATTTTGACGAATTTTTCTTTCTTACCTGCGAAATCTAAAATCCTCTAAGGGGCGCAATTAACGATGACGATTCCAAATTTGAAAGCCTTTTTATCCTGCGATAAAAGTTCAAAGTTGAGAATTAGAGATTTTTTTGTTTAAAAAAATATATGACAGCGATTGTGAAAAAAGTAAAGACTTTGCTGGATTGTTTTCCCGACTCGTGTTGCAATAAGCTCCATTCTCACAAAATTACATCCCATTCTGAAGACATCTACTTTTTCATGAAAATCCTGCAAGACTACTACACCGCTTTAAAGGTACACTAGGCGAAAAAAGTATTGATTATATTTTTTGCCGTCTTTATAAGATGTATTTTTGTCGGTATTTTAAAGGAGAAGATACTTTACCATAAATCGGTGTCAAACCTGGCCTGAATCAAGCGGAAATTTTGAAATTTTCTTTCAATATTTTTTTTCTTCCTATTTACCTGTTCTTCAAGACGAGTCTCCACTGCTTCAATCTAACATGATTCAAGCGGAGGTTTTCAGGCGAACACTTTTGAAAAATTATTTTTTTCATTCACGTGATGCCTTTCAAGGGGAGCCCCCACTGTTCGAAAGGTACACTGAGTTATGAAAGTATTTACTTTTTTTTTAATGAGAAAGGACAAAAAACTAATATGGCTAAATCTGCCATTATTAAACGATTTTTGGGAAATATTTTTATGGAAAATAATGAATTATACCAGCCTTTTAAGGCGAGTAGGCACTGTTTTGATTTTTTTAAAGGTGAACATTCTTACAGATAAGTTTGTCCCATCCCATCCAAGCGACTTTTGGAAAATTTCTTTCGGGAATAAAATTTTTTCATGTTTAGTCACCCTTCAAAACGCAAAACGAGTAGGCACTGTTTTAAAGATACACTGCGGTTCAAAAGTATTCCCTGTTGATTTAAAAGGAAAAATTTTTGTTTTTAGGGAGAAAAGGCTTCAAGATAAAACTGCCACATTCAAAAGATGAAAAAAAAAACGTAATTACGAAAAAATAATGAAATTGTGATTTGTAAAGGTATGTACTGTTATAGAAAATTGGATTCAGGTGTAGGAAGGTAGAGATTTCGAGTTTAAATTAGATTTATTATTGTGACAATGAAGTTTATGACTTGTAATAGATAAAAATTATTATAAATGTCAATAAGAAATAAAATTTGGATTGTTTGAAAAAAATGAGGAGTAAAAAAAAAAAAAAAGTGAAGGAGGAGAATGTTGATAGCAACGAGAAAGAATGGGGAGAATAAAAAAAAATTAAAAAGAAAGTCAGTGAGAAATAATGTTAAAAAAATGTAATATAATGATTTAGAAGAATTAAAGAGAAGCAGAGGGACTAGAGAAAGGAGAAATTAAGAGAGGAATAAATGATAAAAGAAGAGAGTTTTTTCAAAAGGAAATACAGCAGAATTTGAAAGCAGAAAGAAGATAAAGTAACAGAAAGCAAATATTTATTAGTAAATGGAAGAGAAGCAGAGGGACTAGAGAAAGAGCAGAATTTGAAAGCAGAAAGAAGATAAATAACGCAAAGCAAAGATTGATTAGTAAATAGAAGAGAAGCAGTAAGAAAAAGAGAAAGACTACGAGAACAAGATAGAAGCTTTATTTGGAAAGGACAAGGGATAATAAGAGACGGTGTCGGAGAGCAGTTTGAGAATTTTTGAAAAGTGCGGTAAGAGAAAGAGTTAAAAAAGAAGAGAAGCAGAGGACTAGAGAAAGGTTTATAAAGAAGAAGGAAATTGTAAGATTTGGAATTGTATTTAATTAAAATTTTTACAGTATAAGAAATTTTCAAATTCAGAGAGCTCGAGGTAGGTTAGATTTTCCTTTATTTAAAATTTTGTAAGTTACAAGTTATAAATAATAATAATAATAATTTCAAATTAATTTTTTTATATTTTATTTTGATTCAAACTTAGAAAATATATTGAAAAATTTATCTGAACCCACCTGAGAAAGAGAGTGTCCTCAGAGAATAACTTTATTAAAAATTTTGTTGTTTATGGTATTAATTTTTTTAAATAGAATTCATAATAATAAATTGAGATAAGGGGGGTAAGGAATACCATAACAGTACACTGTGTTTCGAGAGTATCGATAAATTTTTTCATTCAATTAAAAAAAAATTAATATTTTGTTTCAAGGAGAAAATTCTTCCAGGTAAGTTTGCCCGATCCAAGCGAATTTTGGGAAGTTTATTTCTGAAACATAATGCATTTTTTCATGGTTAACGCTCTTCAAGACGAGTCGGCACTGTTTTAAAGGTACACTGTGGTACAAAAGTATTGATTTATTTTATTCCCTGTTGATTTAAAAGGAATATTTGCGTTTTTAGGGAGAAAAGGCTTCAAGATAAATCTGACATATTCAAAAATATATAAAAAAACATTATTTCGAAAAAATAATGAAATTGTGATGTCCATAAAAAATCTGGGCTTCAACGCGATCGGCATGTTTTAAAGATACACTGCGTTACGAAAGTATTGATTGATCTTTTCAGTCTATTTTAAAAGAGGATTTTTTTGTTTTTAAGGAGAACATTCTTGCAGATAACTTTGCCCAATCTAAGCGACTTTAGGGAAATTCGTTTTTGGAATATAATGAATTTTTTCATGTTTAGTTGCCCTTCAAGACGAGTCGGCACTGTTTTAAAAATACACTGCGGTTCAAAAGTATTGATTTATTTTATCCCCTGTTGATTTAAAAGGAAAAATTTGTGTTTTTATGGAGAAAAGGCTTCCAAGATAAATCCGCCATGTCCAACATATTAAAAAAAAACAGTATTTCGAAAAAACAATGAAATTGTGATGTTTTAAAAATATCTGGGCTTCAAGGCGATCGGAATTTTTCAAAGGCACAGTGCGTTACGAGAGTATTGAGTGGATTTAAAAAAATATTTTTTTTGTTTTAAGGGAGCATTCTCCCAGATAAGTTTGCCCGGTCCAAGCGTTTTTTGGAAAATTTATTTCTGAAATATGAATTTTTTCATGTTTAATTGCCCTTTAACACGAGTCGGCACTGTTTTAAAGGTACACTGCGGTACAAAAGTATTGATTTATTTTATTCCCTGTTTATTTAAAAGGAAAATTTGTGTTTTAGGGAGAAAAGACTTCAAGATAAATCTGCCATGTCCAAGAGATTTTATAAAAAAACATTACTTCGAAAAAATAATGAAATTGTGTGTCTCTGAGTTATTTTTCACAGTCTATTTAGAAGAAGAAATTTCTCTTTTAAGGCGAAAAGTCTTTCAGATAAGTACCTTATTCATATGATTTTTGGAAAATTGATTTCTGAAAAATAATTAATTTTTCATATCTATCATCCCTTCAAGGATAGTCGGCACTGGTTTAAATGCACACTGAGGTACAAAAGTACCTATTGATCGATTTTTTCTAGTGATTTAATTTCTCTCAGAATTTTTATATTTAAATGCCTTTTCTAGAGCTAGCTTCCATTATTCTTATGAAGGTACACTATGCTACTAAAGTATTAACTGAATTATTTTAAGATCTCTTCCAAAAGGAATTATTGCCTTTTTTACTTTTTAAGAGACTTAAGATAAATCTTTAAGTTCAGATAGAGTTATATGGGTATTGCGCTATAAAAGAATTATTCTAAAATATCGTTCGAAAGAAAATATTTCTAGTTTTACTCAGAAGAGACTCAAGATAAAGGCCTGATTTGATTAAAAAACGCTCAAAAATTTTCCACTGAAGAAAAGTATTTTTTTCATATTAGGTTCCTCTTCAAGGAGAACCGTTACCATTCTAGAGGTACACCATGCTACGAAAATATTGAGTTTGTGATAAAAAATTTGATATGATAAAGATAAACAACGTTGATTGATTGCAAGACAGTGTTGTCAGGTTGAATCATTTCTCCCTGTAATGGATGTAGAGGTGAAATAAATAAAATAATCGTTTATAAAATACAATATATTTTCATTGCTTACATCGAATAATAAACGATCAACAACAAAATCAAACAATATTCTCTAATAATAGGTAAAAATTATTATTAAAAAGTGAATCGTTCTCTAGTTATTATCGTTCAAATAATTACCTATCGGGGTTCAAAAATTGCTTATTCTTGGACTAAAAGAAATAATTATATTTATAGCTAACACTTATAATACATTATTTTTATTTATTCATTTATTTATACATCACTGGAAAAAATATATCCACCCAATCACAAATTTCGCAAATAGGCTAAATTAGGTTATTTACAAACGTATAATAATTATTTATTTATTCAATAGTATCTTATATACAAGTACATACACACTCAGTATACATAAATCAAGTAAATAAGTAGGTATATAAGGATGTTCTTTCACAAATATACTATTTCGGTTTCGGTACATGGGAAAACATTAATAATAATTTATTGGAGTAGGTACTTATTATAGACTATTTTATGTATAAAACAAAAAAAGAACATCCTGTATATAACATATCATATCATATCATATTATGGAGCACCTGTATTATATTATTTATAACAAAAAATTCACGACAATCCATGAAATTTTGTAATATTATGGAATAATGGTGAAGGGTTTAAAATTATTATATTTCGTCCCTGGACGCTCATAGACAGTTAGGAGTAGTAAACATGAATAAAGTATGCATTTTAATAAGGTAGGTATACATATCACATTAAGTTCTGGAAGTACAAATAAACCGAATTAAAATAACAGCGAAATTAAAACAATTATGAAACATATCACCTGACGAATAAAGCGAACAGTAAGAGAAGCAGAAGAGGCATCGACTTGTACGCCACTCTCCCTTTATTGAAGATACTCGCCATGCTGTTGATTGGAGAGAATACCACTGAAACAATAAGAAACTCAATTAAAAACGTTCCAGTAAATAAATTCCTGGTCTAATACAACAACACAAAAACCCTATAAACATGCAATTTTGTAAAAAAAATTTCAAAAATGATTTTTCATAAACATGACGCAATAAATTATGATACTTACACGTGGTATCGGGGGGTGGCCTCTGCCCCCCGTACTCCCATTGCCAAGGCACTGGCTCCTCAGTCGTTGTCCTCAGGGCGTTCTTCTCTTCCCGGGTATCGAATCCATACCCACTATAAGCAGTGGCGTGCTTGATTCCCTCTCCGGCGAGGTGCACGTTATGGGGCGGCGTTGTGGGGCGATGGCGGTGTCGCCGGTTCGTATACACGCTCCTTTCCGAACTGCGTATGTAAAGATCATGCACTGTTGCCACGCAACGCACTCTAACTCGACCCTCGACAATCAGAGACGTTTGGAGATGAATGCGCAGGACGCTACGGGCCCTGGAAAAAAAAAATCAGGGTCAAAATATAAAAAAAATAATGCGCATGCGTTCAAGCGGAAGGTAAGTACCAGTAATTATTGTATTAAAACAATCAATATACATTTTGACATTATAGGTGTAAGATAATTATTATTAAGGTTTCGATTTATTCTTTACGGCATCTTCATAAGTTGGTACATCTTCATCGTTCTCGGCTGAATCGAGGCAACAATTATTATTCATTCTACCGTCAGAGATCTCGCATTCGGTGATTAAAACAATGTGTTTCTCTCTCGGTTTGGGCATATTAACAGCGACATTATACAGCGGAGGTTGATCCGGATTGAACGATTTGGGCATCTCGTCATCAAACCTGGGTGATGAAGCCTCAGTGTCTGATCCTTGGCGCTCGAAATAATTCAATTGATTCGGGTTTCCTGCCGGGTTGGGATTGTTACGGTTTCTTCTCGTTTGAACACGAAGTTTGCTGCAGTACTTTCCCAAAACGTAGAGCAAGGTGAAGACGAGGAAGAAGATCAACCAGAATTGCCAGTTCTGGAGATACTTGTAGGGGACGATAGCGCAGCAGCCTTCAGCGCAGCACGTTTCGGTTTGATGGCAGACGTACAATTTAGTCACGTTTGTTGTAACTTGCGAAAGGGGACACAATCGTAAGAAAGGGGGAGTTAAATTCATTCGGTTCATTTTTAAAAATTTTGAAAGATGTCACGTCAAATAATGCATCAGTTAACGTCACATCGTGTATAGGAGGTAGATAGTAGAGAAAGATAGTAAGTAGTAAAGTAAACAACTTGCTACTTTATACATTTTATGGCCCCGGCTTTATAACCACGGGCCCTTCCGGTCTGTTGCAAGCAATACGACAACTCGCCACGTCAGCACCAACACATCCATAGTCCTCACGTCGAATCTGCAGAGACGTGTAAGGCCATATGAGTCCAGGTTGGGACATGAATGATACATTCAGAGCATGTAGAGCAGATACGGACTCGCTAATTTAATATTGATGCATCTCTGGTTGTCTCCCGGCATTTCGAATGCCGAGCAGCTACCGGGACGCCTTTGTCTTCTCCGGATGAGAGACGGGGAGGGTATTCCACTTTGTCTGGTTTCGGGACGGAAAACTGACACGTGTGCGCTTTTAACTTATTTAATAATAATAGAGAGGGATATGTAAGTCGGCCCTTGCGGTGAATTAAGGCCACTCACATAAGTTAGTTATTTATAATTGGGCAATTAAGCTATTCCAGCAATTGCGAGCACAAAGACAAAGAGATAAAAGAGAGTCCCAACGCGCCTCTATAATCTCTCTGAAAATGCATCAAGATCTTGACGGGATGATATTGCCTTGCCGTGAATAGACATAGCGGAAAAGACTCGATAACTAAAAGCTCCCGCGAACCAGCGATCTGACACGCACTTACGCGACCTGCTGGCCGCGCTGCCAGTTGTTTAGATAAAATTAAATGAGCGACTGTGCCCCAGCGTTCGACTACACAGCGGCCAGTACAATAGCTCGGAAAAAACTTCATAATTTCTTCGTAACTGATAACTTTTAAACAAAAATAAGTCTTGTGCGCGTTCGATTGCGACCAAGTTGGTAACGGTAACGAGAGCGTTACATTCCTGGCGGTTCCTTGATGATAAAGCTAGAAGATTCTCAGTTTCTCGACGACTGAGGGTGGAGTTTCTTCGGAGTCACTAGTCCTGGAGAAATTGAATTCTACCTACGGGATCTTCAGTTTTAAACGGAGCAGGTGTAGGGTTTTCCTTTTTGTCTTGAGAGCTGGTAAGACCTGATGACTCTTCTTAGTTGTTGTAGGTGTTGTTTACTGTTTGCGTTGATCTTCTCCGAATTGATTCTTCAGGTTAGGGTCGCCTTGTCAGCAGATTTCGGTTTGGATCGTTTTCACTCCGCTAAATCGTATCGGTGAGCCACCCCCGATGGGTCGAGACCTACAGTGTGAAAACGCTCTAAGTTGTGGTTTCTTTTATAGCCGGTCTTGGTGTCGCGTGCTCGTGTCATTTTTTGGTGTAACACATCCTTCGGTTGAAACGTTCAGGGTATTTCATAGTGGAATATCACCGTTTCAACAAGGATCATGATATAAAGGACTTACGAGTTTATTTTCTTAGGTATTTTGCCTCACAATCTCATTATTATGAATTCTATTCATGGAGGGAAATTGAGTGGAATTTCTAAGGATCATTTTATAATTTAAAATTATTACCAACAATAAACAGGGCAGGTACATTTTGCATAGCTCAAAACGTTTTACCTGAAGAGGTAATCTTGAAAGCTAAGACGTCAAGTCTTTTTCGTTTTTGTTTTCTGAAAGAGCGAACACTGCGAGGTATGCTTTTAATAATTTAATGTCCGTCAAGTTTAGAACTGAATTGCTTCCTCAGGGTTCAAAAAGTGATGCAGTGACATTTTATGCCTTTTATATATTTTTTCTTGTACAGCATAGACGTTGTAAATCTTACTGTATTTTAATAATGCATGTACAATTTTAGTGACATACAAAATTTGAGTCGTCTAATCAATGCTAATGGCTTGGACGCCATAGTAAAGTCGATATAATGCAGTATAAAATGCAGTTTATTTCGTCAAAATCGATTTACCGTTAACAAAGTGGTAGGTGCTAGAATATATTACAAATATCGCTCCCAGGTCGGTTAACTTACTTAACACAACTTCAGTAAACTTCTCATCATAAGGTATTGATTCCCTTAAAGTGGTTCAAGTGCAAGGAAAAATATCTCCCCCTGACCCTCCCTCTCCAGTCTCCAGGAGAAAATGTCACTCATTGTCCCGTGTTTATCTCTCCAGATCCGAGAATACTCATCTTCAATTTTCCGTTCCCGGTGGTAGCACTTTGTTATTATAAGTATCGTAATTACGAACGGTTCCTCTGGGTCTTTGTCGCCCTCATCACCATTGTCAGTGGATGTGTTCCGGGAGCCTTGACAACTACCATACAACGACTCGCCAACGCCAACGCCATCGCCGTCGCCACACTTTTGTGTCATCGACAAAGCAAACAATCGCTTATTTAGACCGCACGCGTCTACGCGACGTTCTCGTGCAGATATTGTTTGGCGCAGTTGTTAGGATATGCGGTCGCGTGAAACGTGCGAATTAGCCAGTCCAAACAAATAGTTGAAAAAATACATCTGTTAATTAATGGACACAGCGTTCCCTTGCTACATTTAGTCCGAATGTGGCGGTGAAAATAGAGGTGAAATACGACTTTCCGCAAGCTTTTGTTGTTCCCTTACTCTTGTATAATTTAACGGGGAACAATAGCGCTTTGACAACCACGATAATAAGACTCGCTGGAGATTTTACAATGGGTAATTTACATCGGTAAATGTATAAATGAATAAAAAGTTACCCGCTCTAGAGATTTATTTATTTATCTATCTACTTATTTACAAAATTGCAGCACCGATTACAGCTCGAATTTACTTTAAAAGAGTCGCCATTTCATCAGAACAACAACAAAAAGCTCCGATCAATTTAAAGAGTGCCAAGATTTTATTTATCTTATGTATCCGCTCCATTGAGACGCGGAACCGAAGAGTTTTCCGATACTTGGAAACTTGAAAATTGGCAAGACTTCTCATTTACTATGCTTTCCAATTCACAGCTTCACTATCGCTCTTCTGTTCACTCTATTAAACTCTCAATTTACAAGACGTCTGCCAACTTCTATACAGTTATAGTCGCGTAAACGTGAAACTCGCAATAAGTTGATTTGATTTGAATAAAATAAAACAAGTCGAACGTTAACTTACTTACCCGGTTTTAAATCAACAGACGTTCATGATCAACAAAACGACAACTACGGAGAAAATACTACAAACATTGGTAACGATATTAATTTCTTTTTCAATTCTTTGATTAAAAATAAATCTCTTTTATTTCTTTAGAAGAATATCTCGACATCAAGGCCGCTTCAATTACAGTCAATACCGCAATTAAGTCGCCCTCAAACTGAAATAGCTACCCTTTTCACGACTAACACTACCTCAATCGTAACCTCCTGATAAGTCACCCCCCTCTCTTGTTAGCGGCCGTTTCACTCCAACCAATGCAACGATTGAAACTTTTTTTAAGTCACCCCATGCCGCAATAGCGGCAGCTTTCAAGACAAAAGTTACCGAAAATGAAGCCTTCAGTCACCAGCGACCGGTTTAGTCCAGCCTATACCGTGGTCAAAGCTTCTTTTAAGTCTCCCCAAGCCTCTTTTATAAGTCACCCCCATGACGCGGTAGCAGCCCTATCTGTCAAGTCAAACCGTTTTGTACGTCACCGCAATACTGAGATAGAGCACCCCCTCCCCGCCAACCCATACCGCGATCGAGCCTGTTTTGAGTAGGACCATCATAATAGACAGTTTCACTCCAGTCTAAATCGTAATTAAAGCGTCTTTTAGGTCACCTTCATGCCGCGACAGAGGCTGTATCACTCCAGCCAAGTCTCACTACACGCAAGTCAATACAACGATTGAAACGTTTTTGTACGTCACTCCAATTTTGAAATAGAGCACCGTCTCCCTGCCAACCCATGCCGCGATAGAAGCCTGTTTTCAATACACCCACATTCCTTGATAGCGGGTCCTTTTCACTACCGCCATCGAAGCCTCCTTATGCGTAATCCCTATGCCGCGAAAGCGACTATTTCACCCAAGCTATCAACGCAATTGAAGCTTCTTTGCAGTCTCCGTATGTCGCAATTGAAGCCTGAAGTCACCACCACGCCGCGATCGTTTTACCACAGCCTACACCACAATCGAAGCTTCTTTTAAGTCACCCCAAGGCTCCTTGAAAACACCCCATGCTACGACAGCGGTTGTTTCACTCCAGTCAACAACGTGATTGTAGCTTCTTGCCGCATGCCACAATTGAAGGCTGAAACCGTCTCATTACGGTCTATACCGCAATTGAAGCTTTTTCTAGATCTTCCAAATCCTCTTTTTAAGTCACCCCATGCCACAATAATTGAAGCCAGAAGTCATCACTGTGATGGTGACGTTTTATCACAGTCTACAGCGCGACTGGAGCTTCTTTTAAGTCACCCCAAGGCTCTTTACAAGTCACCCCAAGGTTCTTTGCAAGTCACCCCCAAGCCACGACAGCGGCTGTTTCACCTAAGCTAACAACGCGATTGAAGCTTCTTTACAGTCATCCTTATGCTGCAATTGAACCCTGAAGTCACCACCATAAAGTGATAGCGCTCGTATCAGCCAAGCCCGATCAAGCCCTGCTAAAAGCCCCTTCTCAATACATACCCTAGCCGCGAGAGCGGTATTTTCAACACCAACATGGGATTTTTCACAACCAACACTACCGCAATCAAAGCGTCTTTGTAAGTCACTCCAACGCCGCGAGAACGGCTGCTTCTCTTTGGAGCCTCTTTGAAGACACCCCATGCTACGACAGCGGTTTTTCACTACAGTCAACAAAGTGATTGAAGCTTCTTGCCGCATGCCGCAATTGAAGCCCGAAACCATTTCATTACAGTCTATTGAAGCTTCTTTCAAATCTCCCAAAGTCTTTTTTTAAGTCACCCCCATGCCGCAATAATCACAGCCTGAAGTCACCATCATTCTGTGATGGCGACCATTTCATCACAGTCTATAGCGCAACTGGAGCTTCTATAAGTCACTCCAAGGTTCTTTACAAGTCACCTCAAGGCTCTTTGAAAGTCACCCCCAAGCCGCGACAGCGTCTGTTTCACTCAAGCTAACAACGCGATTAAAGCTTCTATACAGTCACCCTTATGCCACAATTGAACCCTGAAGTCACCACCATGAAGTGAGCGACCGTTTCATCACAGTCTATACCGCGACTGGAGCTGCCTTAAAGTCACCCCAAGGCTCTTTGCAAGTCACCCCCATGTCGCGACAGCGGTTTCACTCCAGGCAACAACGCGATTGAAGCTGCTTTTAAGTGGCGCCCATGATGCAATTGAAGCCTAAAGTCACCACCATGAAGCGATAGTGTATCCTTTGTGTATTCTTTGCGCATCAGTCACTATCGCAATTGAAGGCTTTTATTTAAGTCACCTCAAACTTGAGATAAGTCTCTTCAAGTCAGCACCATGCGGCGATAGAGTTCCACTTCCGTGTCCTTCTTCCTTCACTACCGCCATTTACGCCATTTTGTTGGATTTGGGGTGGGTGGGTAAAGTGGCAATCGTAATGCCACTACAAGACGCTGAATATTATTGAACGAGGGAAAAAAGTAAGAAGGTTATGTATTTCTGATTATTGTTCATTCTGACTAGTGTTCATGTTTTTGAGTGCCTCCGTTGGCATCTTCGCCTAACAAGTATGAAATAGAGACAAAACTGGTAGAGTTCAGTTTCGGTAGTCTTGTAAGTCTTTTTTTAGGGATCGCTCTGGGTTACAATCAATTTTACTATTATTATTGATTTATATATGTCTAAAAAGAAATAACTAATCCACCCTGTACAGTATGGTTCTTATGTTTCGTTAATAATGTACATCCAACACGTTCGTGTTTTGATGCTTTATACTTTGCGGTATGACAGAGAATGTAATAAAGGACTTTTAGAGCTCACCGAAAGAAGTAAATTACTATTTTATCACTGGAACAGTCTTCACTGAGTAACTCTATTCTGCTGTTCTACTTTTCTAGCTTTACCACGCGGTATTAATCACGAGAATTCACTTACGTCATAAAGTTATGAGCTGTCAAACTATGTTACATATTTAAATTCCCAGTTACAAATAGTTTCTTCAGTTATTTGTGAGAATAAGATTCTGCTCATATTTTCCTGATTTTTTTTCTGGTTCGAGAGCTTCTTCTTTCAGTTTTGGTTACTTTTATAGCCGATTTTGTGTTGGCACCTCTTATAAAATATCACTCATAGACCTCTTAAAGGCGAGGTGAAAGTTGATATATACTTTTTATATACAATTTATATTCCTAATACATTAACGCGTCCGTGGTTTCTTACGAAGTAGATAATGGACGCATTACTTACGTTAAGCCGTCCTTGCTGCTTGTTGGTTTGAGCTTGGTGACGTGTTTCAGATCGACCGGTTGATCGTTCAGGAACCACGTGAGATTAGCAGCGGGAGAAGACTCTCCGCTCGTGCACTCCGCCCTCAAAATATCACCCGGTTTGTAGCGTTGCTTCAAACCGTTTATGGTAGGTCCGGTTGTTGGAAGATCCACCACCTGAAATGAAAAAAAAAAAAAAAATTAAGAACTGATACGATCAGTTATTTGGATTAGGTACCTCGAGAGGCGCTGTCTGCATTTCGGTCAAAAAGCTCGGTTGATCCGCGGTCACCTCGCAGGTGAAAGGCCCGCTGATGTTTTTGTAGAAAGCTCGCACGGTTATTTGCTTGTCGTTTGATTCTTCCTCGACCACTTCGAGTCCTGGTATCGCGAACTGTTTTATATGCGGAATATCGTTCGGGGTGTACCTGTTTGAGAAAAAAATTAAACTTTTTCAAGCCTTGAGAGAGATAACTTACCTGAAAAATTCCCTCTCGCCTCTATACCATTTCACCGAGTACAGAGCGTCTGATTCCAGGTCGTAGGTGCAACGTAACGTTGCAGTTTCCCCTCTCACCACCGCCAGAGGTACCGATATTCTCAAGTCTTTCAAAGTCCGACATCCTGGAACAAGTAAGTAAGTAAGTAATTTTCAATTAAACGGAAATCGCTTCCATAGCGGGAGGTAAAGTGTGTAATTATAACTTATAAGGAAATCGTGGCGAAGCAAATGTCTGAGTTATTTATCAGTGAATCGGGGGTTCGTGACTCGATGTCATTTCATTTCATGTGCTCTATTTGTGTGAGTACGTACTAATCGTAATAATAACAATGTGACTGGGGGTGATATAAAAAATGATATCTAAATTTAGTAAATTGGAGCAATTCCAGGAATTTGTTGAAATTAGTTAGGGCAGTGCTTTAATAATAAAAACGTGGAAATAAATGGTTAATCGATGGAAACCTTTGATCCTTTGATATGAGTGAACAAATAAACTTAGACTTAGAATGTAACTAAAACTAAATAATGTAACAGGAGTTTTTCAGGAACTGATAGGAGTAGCAGCATGCTGCCAATCTATGCTGGCAGTCGAGCCTTGGACGGTGACCGGGGAACAATCTCTCCTCTCAATGCTGATCGGAGTTCCTGCCCCCTGCTACCTATCAGGCGAGCTGATTCAGCCCCCCCTACCTTATCAGACCGATGGCTGTGATTTCTACCTGCTGTTGGTATTGGAGATAACTAAGGAGTTAGTGGAGAATAAGAAAATGGAGTTTTATTAAGTTCTGAATAATAATTAATAAAACATTATTGTATCCGTCAACTGGTTCCCCGTGATTTGCAAGACGTAGCGGCATCTATCATCGGTGGTAAGAACTACCAGGCAGTGATCGAGTATAACAAAAAAAAACCTGCAACGTCTAGTAACGTGTATAGCAATGGAAGAAAATTACCCTCTGCAATTTATAAAAATTCTCTAAAGGCTCATATAGCGCGCAAAAAAACGCATCCAAATATTTACAAAGCTTTTCGTTTTAAAAGCTCAGAGTGAAAGCACAAATTGAGAGTTAAAAGCGATGTTTGCGTTTTTACGAGCTTAAAGAAGGAGCCCAGGTCAGGTAAATTCTCCTCTCCGGGACGGGATATAAATTTGAATTTGAGTAGCCTCCCTCGCCGAATACACACCGCGTAAGTTTAGGTACATTAGTTATTCACGGCTTAAGTTAATGTTGATTCAAAAGTTACCGTTTGGATAGTCGAACATTAATAAAACAATAACGGCAAGTGGGAGGAGTCGCCCACTTCCTTCGACTGCAACTACAACTTCAACAAGTCCAAGTTATATATTTAATTCATCGCGGTTTGCATGATGGCACCTACTGGTGGGTGCCTATGTCACGCGAACACATTCCAGGTGTGTACTTATTATTATTGCGGTAACACAGTTATGGTTACTATTTGCATTAACAAAACGATCTTTTTCATTAATCTAAATCGGAATTTAATTAGCCGCCGTATTATTCCATAATCTCCCAGATCTATAATGCAAATGGTCGTAAACATAACTTAATGGTTCTTCTATTTATAACAGTAATCGTTGGAATAATATGTTATATGCAAGCGCGAGGGGTGGTTGAGGGAGAAACTGTGCTACCCGGTATTATTACGCATGATTTATTATTCAATTAAACATTTTTATTCAACGCCGCCACTGGGCGATACTGAGAGAAATCAAATGATAATGACGTCATAATCGAGTACGGAACAATAATAATAACTGTAAGAAGCAAGGTACGAGAATAATAACAGTTAATGCAACTGAAAGTGCCGCAAATGATTCCCATTACAAGTGCGGCTATAAAGGGTCATTTTCCACCACTTCGACGTGGTGGGAATTACGAAGAAAAGGGGCACGAATATGATGAAAGGACCCAAACCATATAACAACTGCGCATGTTAAAAATTGTAAACTTTAGAGTCAAGAAACGCACCCTTTCAAAGTTAGAAACGTCAGTTCTGTCAATGTCATAAACCCAGAATTCAAGTCACACTCAGTGGTGTGAGCACACCGGTGGCCGAGTGGTTCAGTGGGCGGTCTGCTGAATCGCTGGACCCGGCGGACTGAGTTCGATTCTCGGTGAAGGCTCTGGGTGTCTGTGTTGTTCGTTCTACTATTTGTTTGGCATACTTGAGGCTGGGTGTATGAGCAAGAGGCGCCAAACCCATATTACCGGTGTGGAGCGACTTTGTCTTAACTACATAGTGAAGACCGATGCTCCCCCTTAAAAAAACACACTCAGTGGTGAGACTTCACTTTATTTCTGACATCAAGAGAGTGAACACGAGTCGTCAAGCTCAGCTGTTTTGGTTATATTCCCTGAGATCTCCAGCATTTATTAGTTGTTTATTTATAGCACGTGAGTTGTTTTTATTTATTTATTGTTATTACAATATTACAAGAGACTAGCTCTTACTTTTTTACTGTTTATTTATTGTTTGAAACATCATTTTGTTTAAGAAAGGTACACGTGGGCCTAATTAATTTGTTACTCTCATGAAGGGAGCCTATGCCCATAGCGTTTTAATAATTATTTCTGTGTGTAAAGAGGTTTACAATAATTGCTATCTATTTTAATTGGTAAATTAACACGTGCTTCTCGACTTTTAATTTTATCTCATTAAAACATACAATTGGTGCAGGTAGTTTATAGTCAAGGATGGCCCAATTTTAACACCACGTTTCATCCAATCTCTATGGTTAATTGAATCATTTGAATTTATTTATTGTAATAATGAACCAGCACATGCCCTTTTGATTATTTATTATTATTATTATGATCAAGCACATTTTCCCTACAAACAATTTATTTTACAGTGCTCACATTTTCTTTGTATTTTAAACTATTTTCTGCTCTCAACAATTTTATTTACATTTTATTCATGAAACTATTTAAACGATCACACTGCGTAATTTCATTATGTCTTTGATTGCATTTTATTGGTGAATTTTAACTTTCTTTGTCATTATCGTCAGTTTAATGAACATGTCCTTTTTTTATTTTAATTTGTTTTGTGTTAAATTAATTGCAATTGTGAGGTTTTGATCATTAATCATTTTATTTAAATTTAAATTTTATTGTTCTGGAATGCGATCGACACATGCACTGATTAATTTGATTTCGTTTCTAAATTGTTATCGAGGACAGACTTTTTATAGTTCGAGAACGCCGCTGCTATATAATATGTTTGACCTCATTTTGTATTTCATATTTCCTGGACTCTAAACTATTTATTTATTTGTTGCTACTGATTTACTTGCCCGAACTATTTATTTACTTGCTGCCATTGATTTACTCGCCTGATCTATTTATTTGTTTTTATGCCTTTTTGTGTGTCTTGTTTCCTTTTCAGGAGGTATGAGTCCTTGAAATAGAAACATAAAATGTGGTCTTCCTGAATATAACAGATTTGCTTATCAATGTCAATTTTACACCAAAACGGTGACGATATTATGTGTTGTGTCTTTAGTATTTTATGTTTTTGTCATGGTGTATTTTTATATAAAATCCTAAATGAAACGACGATATGATTTTGTATGTTGACTCACGAATCGCAGCGTTAGACAACGACGCTTCAATCTGTTGTATAGGTTATGTCTCGTTTTGACGTTAGATGTCCTTTGGAATCGATTTTATTTATTTGGTATTAGTCCGGAGGTGTGGAGATAAGTCGATTAGGCGTCTCCCATTAAAAGGTCTAATTTATGTGTGTTTTGTTACGTCTTTTCTATTAGTCCGGGGTGTGGAGATAAGTTGATTAGGCTTCTCCCATCAACAAGGTCTAATTTATGTGTGTTTTGTTATATCTTTTCTTTACAGGTACTAAACGGTTCGCAAAGACTAACGTTAAAATGACAGGTTACCATAATACAAGAGATTTAGTTCTCACCCCTCAACGCCCAAGCAAATGCTTGATTCTAACATGTCGTCGTTTCATTGTATGTGTTTCGTTGTGTGTTTTTCATTGTATGTTTTTGTATTTTATTTTTTTGGCACTTTGCAAGTCCGAGGTTGGGTCTTTCGCTGGGTTTCTTTTTTTACTCGTGACTATAAACTTTCGTAGGCGGAAACCTTTCTTCAGGGTCACTCGTGGGGTAAACAGATTAACATTCAAATCAATTCAAAAGTCAATAAATCAATTCATTTTTAAAGGGGAAACTCTGTCTTTTAAATTAAATCTCCTATCTCTCAACAAAAGACTGGCTCAAAGTATTTTCGTAGCTTTTGCTACGAACGAACCAAAATAAGGTTACTACACAACAACGTAAGGTCCAAACAAGGTGAAAACTAGACAGATCACGAGCCAAGGTAAAACCACAAACGGTAAGTAATTGTTGGCCATTTTATTTGAAATCAGGGTGGGATAACCTTAAATTCAAATCAAACATTCAGGGCGGGAATTCAAACAGTCATTCATGACAGACAAGTTCACATTTCAAACGTCAAAGGGGTTCTTCGTTTTCAAAACCATTCAGTCTGGGGGCCACATTACTGAATTTCCTGCGCATGACGCAGAACCTCCATTTTGAGAGGTTAGGTAGGTTACATCACAGATTCTTTACCGTCAACCAGGATGCAGGTTTTTAGGTATGTTACACTACAGATTTGGTTCCAGTGACCAGGATTTTAGAGTGTTTACACTACAATGATTTAAACAAAATATGAGAGACATTGAATAAAGAAAAAAAAACTAAATTATTCATTAAAACCGTAAATGGATAACAAATAAATTACCGCATAATGTGATAATAACCGCATATCAAGAGCGTAAACAGAATCAAGTGCTTAATAGGCAATAATGACCGTAATTACTGAAGAATCATGAAAATTACCGCAAAAAGCACTTACCGGAAATGATAAAGATTTCATATGCGGCTGCGGTAACGGCATCAGTCGCAATTACAAACAATTACAAATAAAATTAACTTTAAGTTAAGTACCAAGCCGCAAATGAGAAGAGCCGCAAATGATAACGATTTCCTATCACTTCCAAGTCTTATTAACTCAGGCTCTCGTAAAAATTGATTCAGATCGTAAATTGACGGCAAAAATGATATCAATTCATTCATTACAAAAATATAACGACCGTAATAATAAAATATATGATATAACCTGTAAATGATAGTGACCGCAAATACTAAATGATCGTCAAAAAAATACCGCAACTGAAACTGCAGTTACCGCAAATGATAACGATTTCATATGCGGTTTTAACGGAATCAGTCGCAATTGCAAGTAAAATTGACTTTCAGTTACTAAGCCGCAAATGATAAAGATTTCCTAATAGTTTTGACCTCAGATAAAATTTAACTGAAATTAAAACAATTATTGAAATATAGCTTCTCATAAACTGATTCAGACCGTAAATGATATAATTTTAAGGTCCCTTGACTAATGATCACAAATCACAGTGACCGCAAATGCTATCAATTTATTAATCGCAAAAATATATCAACCATAAATGATAACATATTTGTTATAGCCGCAAATGATAGTGACCGCAAATAGTAAATGATCATGTTTTCAATACAAGTTACTCCAACTGAAACCGCAGTTACCACCGCAAATGATCACAATTTCGTATGCGACTATGACAGTGTCACTCGCCATTACTATTACAGTTACAAAAAAAATTGACTTTAAGTTACTGAGTCGCTAACAAGAATAGCCGCAAATGATATCGGTTTGCTATAACTTACTTGCCTTATTACAAAATTGATTCAGACAAAAATACATTCATCACAAAAATATATCGACCATAAGTGATAAAATATTTGTAATAACCGCAAATGATAGTGCCCGCAAATACTAAGTGATCGTCAAAAAAGTTACCGCAACTGAAACTGCAGTTACCGCAAATGATAACGATTTCATATGAGGCCGAATCGGCGTTAGTCAAAATTGCAATCAACTACAACTACTAGTAAAATTGACTTTAGTTACTGAGCCGCAAATGAGAAAAGCCGCAAATGATAACGATTTCCTATCACTTCGATTTCTTATTGAGACTGCAATAATTTTAATCTCAGATAAAATTTAACTGAAAGTAAAGACATTATTAAAATAAAAACTCTTATAAAATTGATTCAGACTGCAAATGATAAAATTTCTAGGTTTCTTGAGGAAATTTCATTTGAGGTAATTTAGCTGCAAATAGTGACGATCTCAACTCACACTGATCCCAAACGATAGTGACCGTAAATACCAAATGATCATGACAATGCTCGTCGATTCAAGTTACCGCAAATGATAACAATTTAATATGCGGCTATAACGGCGTCAGTCACAATTACAAATATCTATTATTATTATATCAGATAACGACTTGCTATTACTTAAATGTCTTATTACAAAATTGATTCAGACCGCAAAATATTCAAATATTCAAGCTACAAGTTCCTTCAGCAGCTAACAATCACAGATCATTTCAGTCAATTTCGCTACAAATAGTAACGACCTCAAATCACACCGACCGCAAATGCTATCAATTTATTAATCACGAAATTATATCTACCGCAAAAGATAAACTACAATCGCGAATGATAGTGACCGCAAATGCTAAATGATCATGACAACGCTCGTCAAAATAAGTTACCGCAAATGATACCGGTTTTATATGCGGCTGTAATGGCGTCAGTCGCAGTTACAAATTACAAGTAAAATTGACTAAGCCGCAAATAAGAAGAGCCGCAAATGATATCGATTTGCTATCACTTATTTAGATGTCTTATCACATAATTGATTCAGATCGTAAATTATTTAATTTGCCAGTTCCTTGAGTCACGATCACAAACATGTAAGACGATTTCGCTGCAAATAGTAACGATCTCAAATCACACCGACCGCAAATGATATATTCAATAATCACGAAAATATATCGACCGTAAAAGATAAAATATATATAACAATCGTAAATGATAGTGACCGCAAATGCTAAATGATCATGACAACGCTCATCAATACAAGTTACCGCAACTGAAACCGCAGTTACCGCAAATGATAACGATTTCATATGCGGCTGTAATGGCCTTAGCCGCAGTTATTGACTTTAGGTTACTAAGCCGCAAATACGAAGAGCCGCAAATCGTTTGAAGTAATACACTTGCAAACAGTAACGATATCAAATCACAGTAATCGCAAAAGGTATCAGAATATAACCTAAAATATTCCCGAGACGACCGTAAATGATTTTTCATTGAAGATTTGTGATTTGTAGAAATAGTTTAACACGACAAGATCAACAAATCCGATCTCCCGTCGACTTTATGTCAATTGTCAGTTGTCATAACCGACGCCAGTTACAGGTTACAGTAAATAAACCGATACGTGGAAAGAATCCGCGACTCTCGGTCTTGTCAACACGAAATCGTGTATTCCTTCACCAGCGGCTCTAATTTAAAAACATTTAAAGATTGCAAGTCTTGAAGCGTGAATAGCTTTTCGCTCTCTCATCCATCTGTCTTGTACCTACACCACGGAAAATGTAATTCGCCCCTGAAAAGGAACAAGAAAGAGACTTAGCATTGACAGTTGTAATGTATTCAGTTATTCTACGTTCTGTACGTGAAGAAATTGAAAATGAGAGCTGTCACCCGGAGTGTATCCGCCGCAAGAGATAAATTGTCTTATCCACTTTTTTCACGACCATATTCACTGGATGTTAAATGTTAAGATGTTGGATTAGAATCCTGGGCTTTAGAATTACTTAAATGTTCTCGCACGTATGGATATCACATATATTCGCTACTTGATCAACTAATGTTCCATTGTGGCAGTTATTCTAATTTATTTTGACTGAGATTGTTAAATGGGCATCCATTGGGAGGTGAATGACCACTTACCACACCTCTACGGCGATTTAAAATACAACAGATGCCTGATATTGCCCATGATCGAGTAAATATGATCATAAAAGGAACCACAACTGATGCTTCTCTATGATATTCTCTCTTTTTTAGGCATTCTTTTTTCTTTAACATATAATTCAAAGTGTTGGCTTCAATTCGTCTCGCATATGTTGGTACTTTTATCTGAAAAAAAATTCCTCGCTGGTCGGGGAAAAATCGGGGGATACTTCGGCAGGTCATTCCGACTGTTTCCCGCATCCCCCCATTTGTATCTTCCTGTATTTTCTACATCATGAAATTTTTTTCAATTCTTTTTTCTTCAAAAATGTGATGTAGGTGTCCTACCGAGCAATCATCAGTTACAGATATAGCCGCTCAGCGCTATGCAATTCATATAAGAGCTTGTCGGAGTTGGCAAGGGCGTTGCCTAGCAGTTCGAGAGTACGTAGTCCAAAAGTTTTTTTATTTAAAAAAATTGAAAAACAAGACCGAAGGCTCGAAGCCGCCGGCAGGCCAAGGTTTCGGAAGAGACCTTGTTAAGTATTGAATCAGTTGAAAAATAAATTGCCATTTTAAGGGCACATAATGCAAGAAATAGGAGGCATTATATATTGGAATGGCTGATCTGAAAAGAATATAAACGGCATCGAAAATGGGACACCTGTGCGAGATAGACGGACGGACCTATGAATAGATAAGTTAGAGAAAATGAAATTACAATCGAGCCTCAATTTATTTTCCAGCGCGGGTGATTTAGAATGCGATATCGATTTCAATATTATACACCCCCGCCCAATATAATATACCTACGTAAGTTTTGGTAAATATTCCATTTCCATTCGGAGCGGCGTGGAAATTTCTGGCAAAGGGAACAGTTGTCGATTTTCAGGCCCGATTGTTTTATGTTGAACGTACCTGGGAGTGTGCGAATTTTTCTTGTTAGCATTGAAATTTTTTAATTAAAATTGAAGTGCTCTGCTCGTTGTTTGAATTACATTGTTTTAATGCCATTTCGATTGTGAATCGTCAGCTTCAATTCATGCCGTGTAAAAAAAGATTTTATGAATTTCATGTAAATAAATACATTACAATAGATAGACGATTCAATTCATAATTTCGATTCGATGAAATTTATTCATGTTTACTGGAATAGAATAGAACGTACCTATAAAAACTTATTGAAATTCCATCACGAAATATTTAATAACAACTCTGGCTACATTCCAGCAGGAATTACATTTTTTCAATTCAATTTGTTTCATATTTCTCCAACATAAATGTTCATTCTTGACCATTTTGTTCAGTAACATGACCTTACAAAGTTGCCTAGAGTATCCTAACAAGGGAAATACTGGAGTTTCAAAGATTCAAAAATATCTCGTCAGTCTTCACAAGATTCCCAAACACATCTTGATGACAGGAAGAAGTGTCAAGGGTGGGACTACATTCTGGTTCAGGTGACGGTAACCTGGACACTTCAAACATTCCTAAAAACTATCTTCGTGAAAGAAAAATGGACCATGGAAAAAACCGAGTAGAGTTGAGATTATGGTAACCTTGTTACTTCTTCTTGGTAACGAGAAGAACATAACCAATTTGAGATTTCATCAGATTGAGCAGAAAATATTTACAACATACCTAAAAAACTTCTTGGTAACAGGAAGAGGTGTCAAGTAGGGCTCAAAAAATGTTGACCATATTTCTGAAACATTCATGATATCAGGCAAAAAAGTTAAGGGTGAGACTGAGACTGATTGGAGGAATGGTGCGATGGACATTTCATACCATTCCATAAAAATACCTTGATGAGAGAAAGAAGCGTGGAGGGAAAAATAAGTCCAGAACCAACCTTGGTAAAAGAATGAATTGTGACGGGAACAAACCGAGTAGAGTTGAGATGTGGTACCATACCAATTTGAGATTTTATCAGATTGAAGAGAAATTCTTTACAACCTGCCTAAAAAACTTCTTGGTAACAGGAAGAGGTGTCAAGATGAGATTGAGTCGGGCTCATAAGATGTTGATCACATTTCTGAAACATTTTTGATAACAGGCAAAAAAGTTAAGGGTGAGACTGAGACTGATTCGGGGAATGGTGACCTGGACATTTCATACCATTCCACAAACGTACCTTGGTGACAGAAAGAAGTGTTGAGGGGAAAATGAGTCCAGAACCAACCTTGGTGAAAGAATTTATGGTGACTGAATAAAAGAATGAAAGAATGAATACCATTGGCACTTCTTCTTGGTAACAAAGGAAATGACCAATTTGAGATTTTTTCAGATTGAAAAGAAAATCTTTACAACATAGCTAAAAAACTTCTTGGTAACAGGAAGAGGTGTCAAGGATTAGATTGAGTCGGGCTCAGAAGACGCTGACCACATTTCTGAAACATTTTTGATAACAGGCAAAAAAGTTAAGGGTGAGACTGAGACTGATTCGAGGAATGGTGACCTGGACATTTCATACCATTCCATAAAAGTACCTTGGTGACAGAAAGAAGCGTGAAGGGAAAAATTAGTCTAGAACCAATCTTGGTGAAAGAATGAATGGTGACGGGAACAAACCGAGTAGAGATGATGGTACCATTGACACTTCTTCTTGGTAACAAAGGAAATGACCAACTTGAGATTTTATCAGATTGAAGAGAAAATCTTTACAACCTGCCTAAAAAACTTCTTGGTAACAGGAAGAGGTGTCAAGATGAGATTGAGTCGGGCTCATAAGATGTTGATCACATTTCTGAAACATTTTTGATAACAGGCAAAAAAGTTAAGGGTGAGACTGAGACTGATTCGAGGAATGGTGACCTGGACATTTCATACCATTCCATAAAAGTACCTTGGTGACAGAAAGAAGTGTGGAGGGCAAAATGAGTCTAGAACCAACCTTGGTGAAAGAATGAATGGTGACGGGAACAAACCGAGTAGAGTTGAGATGATGATAACAATGACATTTCTTCTTGGTGACAGGAAGCAAATGGTCAGGGTGAGACGTTGTCAGATTGATGAGGAGATTCCATTAGAAGCACTTCATGGATTAGATTGAGCGAAAAATTCTAGATAACGGGAAAAAGAGTGATGGTGACCCGTACACCTCACAACATTCCCTGAAACAGTTTTGGCGACAAAAAGAAGTCTTGAGGGGGAAAACGAGTAGAATTGAGGTGATGGTAACCTTAGCACTTGTTCTTGGTTGATAACAGGAAAAAAATTATCATGATGGGACTAAGTCAGACTGAAGAGGAAATTCTATCAGGGGTTCTTCACAACATACCTAGAAAACTTCTTGGTAACTGGAAGTAAATGTCAAGAATTGATTGACTAGGGCTCAGAAGATGTTGACTTGACTATCTCGCAAGGTTCCTAAAACATTTTTGATAACAGAAAGAAGTATCGAGGGTGGGACTGCTTTAGGTTTAGGGAATGGTGATCTGGAAACTTACCTAAACCTAAATCCTTCTTAGCAACAAAAAACATGCAGTAAGTGAAGGGTGAGAAGGATTCAAGTTCAGGGGATAATGACCTGGACACTTCACGATACTCCTACCAACAATCTTGGTGACAGAAAAAAGTGTCATGAGAAAAATGAGTGGAGTTGAGGTGATGGAAAGCTGAGCACTTCTTCTTCATTGGTAACGGGAAAAAAAGACCAGTAAACTTCTCAGTAACTGGAAGTAAGTGTTAAGTGTCAAGAGTAACTAGAGATGTTGACATGGCCACTTCGCAACGTTCCAACGTTCCTACAACAACCTTACTATAAGGAAAATGTGTCAAGGGTGGAACTGTTTCAGGTTTAGGGAATGATGATTTGGGTACTTCACATCAATCCTAAATCCCTTCTTAGAAACAGAAAACATAAAGACACTTCACAAAGAAGTGTTATGGAAAAAAACGACCGAGTTGAGGAAATGGTAGCTAATATTGAAATAAAGATCAAGGGCTCAGTGCTAGTGATGTAATCAGTAGAGCAGATAATTATAGAACAGAACATAAATAATTAATTTAGATCCTTTTTTCTGTTGCAAGAGATGCGCTTGATATCGAAACTCGCTAAAAGCTGAAACGAACAGAGACGCCTCTGCCGTGTAAAGGACAAATCAGGATGTTTGTTTTTATTTCGCCCGGAACCTGGAAATGGAAGCATAAAGTGGAGAGCTAGCAGTCTGCACTAGATGAATCTCTTAATAAAAAATATGTTAGTTTCTTTCTACCTCTGGTTCTCTAGTTACTTATATTTCTCGCTTTTTGCGGCTGCCGGGGAAAAAGAATAAAAGAAGGTAGTTTGTAGTGTTCTACCTGATTACCCCGGCCAGATCAATACAGGAAATCTCCGGTATAAGTCTTGGCAGCGCAAGAAGTTCAAAACTATAATTTATTATTCAGATCTTATTAGGTGCTCATGTTTGACTTTGGACACTTTCGGTGAGACCGGCGAGAGAGAAGCTCAGAAGTTTCAGACGGGGATGATAAAACGTTCGGTTGAAATTAGCGAAGAGATAGTTCACTCTGGGAGTATCAGAATTAGAGTCTTTTTATTAGGTTTTAAATATGCATGACTTTCCAGGAGCTATCTAGACAAAGCTAATAAGGGAAGAGTTAGGAGTTGACAATTATCAACAGAAGACTGACAGGCAAGATATTGTTTTTCGTTGCTAACTCCAGTAAATTAGAAATTGGTAGGGGCTATGGTAAATGTTACGTTTACGACTTACCGTGCTTATAATATCTCACGAGAGTTCACGTCCTCCTATTCAGTTTCATAATAATCCTGTCTCATAATAAACCTGTCACAGTTGTTATCTTCTCCCTTACCAGACGAGATAGCCTGTGGCCAAGCTGCGTTGGTGCAACTAAGCTTAACGTTCGATTTATTATGTCATATTTTGTAAACCAGGATCAGTCGAAACAGCCACAACTACCTCAAACTAGAATCGACCACAAAACTATAACTCTTGATGGCGATGAGAGAGTAAATGTTACGTCTCAGACCTACCGTGCTTATAATATTCCATTTGAAAGTTGTTTTTCCCTGGCAGGTTTCACTAAGTCCCCAACAACGAAATGTTCCTTTTAATCAAGAACTATCTCTTATGCAAATAAGTGTAAAAGTGTAACGTCTTTAGCGAAAGTGTCAACTAAATTCAGAACAGATTGCTGGCTCGATTGAACTTTAAAGCGCATAATCCCTCAATTTACGTAGAATAAACAGATGAGAGATACAAATCTGAAGAATAAGAAGGAATAATTTATATTTCAACGTTAAACTAACGTGTTTTTTTGCTACAGTAGATCGAAATCCAGCTACAATCAATGTCACCGGTAACACTAACCGAATCTCTCTCCAGTGATTCTATCAGGAAGTCAAATAGTCGTTCCTCCGATGGACACCAATTGCCCAGGGCAAACACTCCGATTAAAAATTGAATGTCACTCTCCTAGAGCCGGCCTATACCCCGTAAATCCCCGAGCGGGAGCTCGAATGGGGATGGGAAATCGATTGCGCCTAGGCGTTACAATACGTTATATTAACAGTTATCTTAAAAAAACTGCAGCTATCCAAAATTATTTTTCAAAAGGGTGCCTGATGAAGGTAGAATAAGGAATTCTAGCTACAAGCGAAGTCCCAGAGGACTCGATTCTGGAGCCAACGCTGTAGAATATCTGGCATGACGGCGTCAGTATGCCCCATTGGAGGAACTTGATGACTTTTGCCAAGATGATTACTATCGCGCCGAAGGTAGGCTCCTTGATGGATAAAGAGAGTTATAGCCCTCAAGCAAGGCGACTGAGTCTGGTTTTTACCAAAACTAACTCATCAAGGCCCTAGGAGGAAGATTGAGATGATCTTAGTGTTGGTATCATCGCGGGGAAGACGGTCAAATACTTCACACTGACCTTAGATCAGAAGATAATTACGGCCGACAGCTGAAGGCGACTATGTAGGGGTTATTAAGACACCATCCGCTCTGGGAGACATTATGGGAAAAGTTGATGGATTGAATCTGAGGAAGAAAACTTATGGTTTCGATTGTGGACTCATTATGGAGGTCCGATATGCACGTGATAAGAACTATACCTCAGGGGTACAGATACGTGTCCAAGAAAGCGTTGCAGGTCGTTGCAGGAGTTCTCGCAATCGATGAATTCGTTATCATGCGAGTCGAAAGCTTCCGATGAAGATACATTGAAGACAAGAAACCAAGAGCGCCTAAGGGAGAGTGGACAAGAACATTCATCTCAGAAATTGGGACTTGTCTGTAGAAAAAAAGAGGATATATTGACCACTACAGCACTCTTTGCCAACACAGGGCACAGTTAATTCAGCTTTTGTTTTGTAATAATGGGAAGGACTTCGACTTTGAAAGATTGAAGACCATACAGGAAAATAGGAGCGGGTACTCTAACGATGATGACCAGAGATTACAACGTTTCCCCCGGGAAGAATGGAGAACGAGGAGTCATGAGCAATATTGCAATTAGGAAAAAATACCAGGAGAAGATTGACAGGAGAAGAGATCAATCGCAGAGGGCCAATAAACTCGTCGTGAAGAAAGGGCTATACCATGACGAGTCCAGGTTCTGTGAGGAGTTTTTGTGGGCGATAGTCCGATACAACTCGAGAAGATCAAGCCTCGGGTGCCTATGTTGAGTTCCCCTTGGCCAAAAAGATTTACTTTGAGTAGAGCCAAATCAGGTCATTTTTACACAAGACAGATTATCTCATTTTTTGTCAAGATAGGTCAGCTCATTCTTGAACAAGACAGATCAGCTCATTTTTAGACAAGACAGGTCAACTCATTTTTAGACAAGACAGGTTAGCTCATTCTTGAACAAGACAGGTTAACTCATTCTTGAACAAGACAGGTTAGCTCATCCTTGAACAAGACAGGTTAGCTCATTTTTAGACAAGACTCGTTCTTGAGCAAGACAGGTTAGCTCAGTTTTAGAAAGACAGGTCAGCTCATTTTTAGACAAGACAGGTCAGCTCATTTTTAGACAAGACAGGTTAGCTCATCCTTGAACAAGACAGGTTAGCTCATTTTTAGACAAGACTCGTTCTTGAGCAAGACAGGTTAGCTCAGTTTTAGACAAGACAGGTCAGCTCATTTTTATACAAGACAGGTCAGCTCATTTTTAGACAAGACAGGTTAGCTCATTCTGGAACAAGACAGGTTAGCTCATTCTTGAACAAGACAGGTTAGCTCATCCTTGAACAAGACAGGTTAGCTCATTTTTAGACAAGACTCGTTCTTGAGCAAGACAGGTTAGCTCAGTTTTAGACAAGACAGGTCAGCTCATTTTTAGACAAGACAGGTCAGCTCATTTGTAGACAAGACAGGTTAGCTCATTCTTGAACAAGACAGGTTAGCTCATTTTTAGACAAGACTCGTTCTTGAGCAAGACAGGTTAGCTCATTTTTAGACAAGACAGGTTAGCTCATCCTTGAACAAGACAGGTTGACTCATTCTTGAGCAAGACAGGTTAGCTCATCCTTGAACAAGACAGGTTAGCTCATTTTTAGACAAGACTCGTTCTTGAGCAAGACAGGTTAGCTCAGTTTTAGAAAGACAGGTCAGCTCATTTTTAGACAAGACAGGTCAGCTCATTTTTAGACAAGACAGGTTAGCTCATCCTTGAACAAGACAGGTTAGCTCATTTTTAGACAAGACTCGTTCTTGAGCAAGACAGGTTAGCTCAGTTTTAGACAAGACAGGTCAGCTCATTTTTATACAAGACAGGTCAGCTCATTTTTAGACAAGACAGGTTAGCTCATTCTGGAACAAGACAGGTTAGCTCATTCTTGAACAAGACAGGTTAGCTCATTTTTAGACAAGACTCGTTCTTGAGCAAGACAGGTTAGCTCAGTTTTAGACAAGACAGGTCAGCTCATTTTTAGACAAGACAGGTTAGCTCATCCTTGAACAAGACAGGTTAGCTCATTTTTTGACAACACATGTCAGCTTAAATGTCAATATCAAAAAAATCAAGTACTTACTTACTTATATTCCTCCTGGAGTCTAAATGCTCCTTGAGTCTCTCATATCGTATTGAGAAGAAAAGTGATCGTGGCTAGGTCTGCAAATTCTCTCATTTCAGTGACGGCGTTATTGCAGGGCGACTTGAAATTTGTTACAATTTATGATTTTTTGATTTTAACCCTCTGTTTATAATCGGTTTACGTATTGATATTATTCACCTACAGACAGTTTCATTTAATTAAAAAAAAATAGACAATAATTCCCCGACGAGTAGGAAATGGTTCTTTCAGAAAACTTCTTCTCTCTCAGAAAAGTTGCTCGCGACAGGTTGGCTACATTTGAAGCTTAAGATCGTCTATATATAAGGAACGCGTTCGGTAGTTCAGTAACTCGGTTGGAGTAAACTCAGTACCTTGAGTTAGAGACGAGGGGGCTAAGAGAGAAGGCTAGTAAGTGGAGTCTAGAGTGATACTAGACAGTCAGTAATACAGTAAAACAAATATTTCGAAGGATAGCTACCAGTGCTTAGGTGTACTTGGAAGTGACAAGTGACAAGTGACAAGCAATTAAATTTAAAACAATAATTGATTGAATAATTAACAATGCAGGATGAGGTATCGGTAACCAAAGAACGGTCTAGCATAAAACGTTACAGTTCGACCCATCCCAACAAAAGGGACATCCACTTGACCGTGGTACGATTAATCTTCCCCGGTATAAATAATAAATCCGCCTTCCAGATTAGGTACCGGCCTACCGGTGAAGAATGGGAGACGTCGTCGCCGGGAGGAATCAGGATAAAAGACAGAAAGACGAAGCGTCCCAGTCATGTTATTCCCTATTTTATAGCGAGGAACTACGTGTTACTATTACATAAGCATCATTTTTTTTCTTATACTTCGATCTAGATAGATAGATCCATTTTTCTTATATGTAAATATAAGTATACATTATGCAATATGTTCCAGGACGTTCTCTCCTAATATCTGGATGATATTTTTTCTTGGATAATTTTCTGGATAATAATCAGAGGTCGAGTCTATTAATGATTGAAGAAGTATAATTAAATAAGCCACTTCTCCGAGTCAGAAAGCTTCTAAGTCTTCAATTTCCGGAGAAACGCCCGCGGATAAAGCCAGTCTTGAGATAATTGATATGTATATTAAAATCATCAATTAAGCAATCTGGGTAGCTGAGAAACCTAACCTTCTGCCAACACACATATTCCCCGGTGTGTACATTACAAGATTAACGACAGGGTTAGTGGAACGGGATGACAGGGAGCGCGGCGGCGGTCGGAGCGGGGACCGTGCGGGGGCAGGGAGGCCGGGAGATAAACTGATTGGCAAACAGAAATCGAGAGACAGTGTAATCTGTAGGCAGAAATCAATTCTCTGGATAAATGTTTATAGAGAATGGATTTGGAGAAGTATAGAAGATATAAGGGGTGTATTGGGTTTCTGGTTTTGTTTGGTAACACGAGATCGGGATAATAGGTTTAGCGAGAAGATAAAAACGTTCCGGCATTGCTTTTGTAATAATTTTCCTTTCGCCCGATATTCCCTGTTGATTTTCTTTATTCTAAATTATTGTCAGGGACATGTTTGGGTTTCAAATGACGCGATAATAACTAATTGTTAACGCCACCAAGCCCGCAAAGGGTGTAAGTACCAATTCTCCCATCCACGCAACAAAGTTTCTCCTTACCTCACTTGACTGTCTAAGAAAAATTCCATGTCAAAAAAAATCAATGCCTGACCTGACTTGCTTGGAAGAAACTTTCCCTAACAAACCTGGCTTGCTAAAAAAACCCGTACCTTACCTGCCTTTCTCGAAAAAAGTTGTCTTACCTAAGCCGACATGATAAAAAAATCTTAAAAAAAGTATGTACATGGCTGTGAGTACCGATTCTCCCATTCACACATCGTACTGACGTGTCAGAAGTTCGGCGTATAGCGGAGAACCTCAAGACCTGACTATTTTATTTTATTTGTTCTTAAGGAGCAAGGGGATAAAAATTATCCTCGACCTTGCTTGCTCTAAAAAAGTTTCCCTATCAAGACTTGCCAAACAAACATCAAAATACCTGATCTGACTTGCTCACAAAGAGCTTATGATATTGCTCCAGTTCTTTAGCTGCGACATAGGGCTGCTGTGAGTTGATTCTCCCATCCACACAACGTCCTGCCTTGTCAGGAGTTCGGAATCAGAGCAGCGACTCTCAAGACATCTTGTTAAGTAACAAAAATGTCCCAGAACGCCTAACTGATGGATTTAAAAAGAGGAGTCACTTAACTTTTGACTCTGTCATGAACGTCTCTGTTGATTCCCCCCCCTCCCTAAATTCGAACTTTTAATTTGAGGCTATTCCAGCTTAGAGTTCTAGAGAATATTTGAACTGATTGAAACTTCTCCCGTCTTTAATCTCTACCTTCAAATATGTTTAACAAAATAACAAAAACGACGTGATTCTAACCCCTTTAAACATTAAAACTCATGCTGATTTTAAGTCTGGAGAGGGACGAAAACATTAAGGTGTAGACATATATGCGTCAATCTCTCTCTCGTAACTACTTCGAGCCCTACGCGCATGCCCGAGAATTGAACACGCTTGCAAGCGCGCATCAGATTTGACTGATTCGATCCACCATTCCCACCAGACTCGTGACGCCTGCGCACAACGGGTCGAGTAGCCTAAAAGAGATAGAAACAGTCGTTTGCTGTCTCACTGAGTCCGTGGCATTTCCATGCACGTACGGTCGATAGCAATATAGGAGTATTAGATATCGCTTGAGGGCCTGTGACTTTAAAGAGGGCTGAAGTCCTTTTATGAATTTCAACTTCATGGCTTGAAGCCGCTTTCAAAACGAAGGCTTGTGGCTTTTGGCTTGAATTTCTTTATAATAAGAGCTTTGGAACTGTGAATGCAAAAATGAGCTTTAATTTCTTTTGAGAGTTTTATAAGCCCTCAATAGCTTTGAAAGTGTTCAAAAGGAACTGAAGCCATTCGCAATTCCAAAGCTCTTTAAATAAGATAAGACAGAAGAATTTATCATATCCTGCTGCTGGGAAGACGGGAGACGGTGTAGGGATGTGCGATTTAAATCGATTCTCAAAAGAATCGATATTTTGAGCGGCGATTCTCAATTTTTTGAATCGATCTTTTGAGCGGCGATTTTTTGGCTTTCATTCAAGCTACTTTCAAGAGCTTGAAGGTCTTTTTTAAAGGTTTGAAGCTCTTTTGCAAAACTTCCAGCCCTCGAAGAGCTTCAAATCATTAAAAAAGGGGCTTGTGGCTTTCGCTGCAATTCCTTTTCAAGAGAATTGGGAATTGCAAAGCTCTTTAAGTTTAAAAAAATAATTGTAGCTTTGGGCTTTCCACTCCTTGTAACAGGGCTTGGGACTTGTGGCTTCAAGCTCCTTCGTCGAAAGCTCTGTTAGATACAAATGATCGTCTAGTTTATAATGAACACCCTGGACCTTCTACGTTGTGTTGTAACTCCGTTTTGTTTGTTTTTAGCAAGTGCTTAAAATATACTCAAATTAGCCAATTATTGGGAGAAAGGCAATATTATTAAAACGACATACTTTTGGTCTTTTGATGGCCGTGTCTCTTAAAGATGGCGGTGAAAGTTAACCTGCTCCCTTCGAATAAACTCGGACTCGAGACAGCGACAGTGACAAAATTGACGTCTAGTGTAAGGTGACATATGACAAATGACATATGTGAGAAGGGCTGCGTTTTAGATCGTTTTGAATTTATGCCTTTTATTTTATAGTTGCGCAGTTGGCATGTTGGGTCAGTTCAACCTGAACTCGTTCATTGTCGTCGATTTTCCTTAGTAGGTGTTCCTCATTTCTCAATCGATTTGTTTCAAACTTTGAATAATAGATGGCATAAACGCAGCTTTATGTAGATAGCGCTTTGGCTCGCTCTCCCTAGAAGCAAATGCGCCTCTTCCGCGCTTAAAGGTATAATTATTGTACACACGCATACGAAGAATGCAATAAAATTTTATTTCCGTAAACGCTACTAAGGAATATGCTAAATTGAAGGCTCTTATGCGATTGAATGCGATCGTCCTTCTAACTGCAACAACGAATGTTTAGGGATCAGTACGAGAATCCAAATAGATGCACAAAATAACTAAAAATGGATCAGTAATCCTGAAATTCTTTACAAATACTGCCCGCTTACAGCTTTTGATCTTTTCATCTTCTCAGTCGTCCTCCACTTCTTGAACGTACTCGCTACGTCGCTACGTCACACAATCCAGGGATAATAACTGCGTACTTTGACAACAACTCCCGTCCTCTAGACGGACTATTCAGAGCTCGTTCCAGGCTGCTCCTTGTCTGCTCCTGTCGGGAATTATTGGCTCTATCACTAGACGATCACACACTCCCGGTAAGGAGCACAATAACACCGTTATTAATGGAGCATCAAACGAGAATCGGGGCTTATGGATGGGGGTGTGATGAGTGATGGAAACGGGGTGGAGATACTGGGTGAAGCAATAAGAGAAGTCCGCTTGGGAACACAGAACACATGAATAAGTGATCTGTGTCCATCTGTGGGGATATATCGAGATAAAGTTAATATAAATCCTCGGAATGATGGTTGCTAGTGCTAGTGCTAATGTTATCACTATAATAGCACTAGCACTAACACTAGCATTATACCACTTGCGGCAACGTTGTAGATCTATTCAGGGATGAGATAGGATAGGAGAATGAGGATTCGCATTTAATTGTAGATTCGCTGCACGTGAAGGATACCGTCGCTTGCATCCATGTAAGCAACAATTAATGGGAAACGGAGCTTTTGTTACTCGTCAGATTCCCATTACTTATACACACCGTATCGCTATTGTTGTATGTGACATAGTAACGACTGGGGCACAAAAAGGTAGCCGACGACGTAGATCACCCTGTATAATAATGCAGCTTGTGGCTTGTGTATGTGTATCTAGGAGAGAGCAGAAGATACGAGTCTGTTCTATTGTTGGCGGCGAAACGGGACGTTCGTATCTACAATTCGAATTGACATTTCTAAGCTGACAGTCGCTTGTCTAATTTGTCACTTCATTAAACTAACGCGTCGTGTTATTTATTATTAATCTGAGCGCGCGAAATGGAGACAGTTCCAAAATATATTCCAAATGTTGTAACGTTGTCTTGTTCATACGATAACTAGCCCGTTTATATTGGACAAAGTTTTAATAAGGCAACAGATTTGTAACGAAATCAGAGGCTTTCGTTTAGCATTATTATTATTATGTAATTATTAAAGACAAATTCATATTCAAAGTTCAAAGCAGGAAGGCAGGCTCATCCGAAGAACTGGCAGTGTTTGAATGGGTACTGACCATCAAGAATTCAACTCCTGCAAGGTGTATTGAGCCTCGCAGGAGCCAGCGCTTCTTCCGCGGTGGTTGTATTGAGTCCACCGACCGGGTAAATAGGTAGCGAAACGCGAGCTGGGTCCTACTGACCAGCGCGCGTTTCATTTCTCTGGTGGGCGTAGTGAGCCCCCAGAGGGACAGAACAAGACTGGACAACCGACGTGCATGTACTGAGTACACTGAAGGGGAGAGGCTGATGTATTGAGTCGATCGGCCTATCCTTGTCCCATGAATCCACGCCCAGAGTGTAGTGAGCTCTGAGCGAAGAACCGTTTAATCTTCTTTTCTTTTAGTTTTCAGACTCACGTCTTATTACGACGTGGATTGACTAGCAGGTCTCGTCTGTGTAGCTTGTATTGAGAATCCACAGGGCCTGCTATCTCCCGTTCCCCAGCCAGATGAATATCCGGGGCTCTCGAGAGTCACTGAAGGCAGCAATATCCGACGACAACACATTTCTTATCATCGAGCGCCGCGGCCAATTAGAAGCAGGGCGCTGAGTGGGATCCAACAGGAGCCAGCTGCACGGCACGCCTGTCTAGTGGGTGGAGCTACAACGGACGGCCATTGTTTAAATTTTCATTATTATTAATTTATTGTACATAGATGCTTTGTGCAGGTAAGATTAACAAGATTGGCAGTATTTATCAGTAGCAGTAATGCCGAACGGACAGATGATACAGGCGACTTTCTTTCCAATTCTGACCTTCAATGAGTAGCAGACAATTATTTATCCTCGAATTTCTCATTATTAACCATCAATAAAATATACCTTTATATACGATCCGGTAAGTTGTTGTTATTTTACTTATTAATTATTGTTGTAGGTGATGTTCTGTTATTTCTTTCCTGGAGATCATTAATGCACCAATTTAATTGGATAATTGTCCTGGGTAAGAGACGACTATATCAGCGACGAATTAAAAAAACGAACCTTGTACCTTATTTTGATCGTCTTGGAGATGATGATCGTCAGAACGATGAAAAAAAAGGAATCTCCTGCTTCGCGAATTGTTCAAAATTTAATAACGACGCTGCTCTCACTCAATTTGAGCAATGCAATAACAATATCCTGTTAAATGAAGTATGCGTGAAATAAGAGACATCCAGTCTGCTCAGACAATTATGTCGCATCGAAAACTCCCTCTACAATGTTCACTTAATTAAATATTTCACATTATTAACTTTAATATAAGGAGAAGCCAACTGTCTGGAATACATCGACACGTCCGTCGAACATTTTCGACGAAATACTTCCCTCCTCCGATTCCAGGTTTGCTTCATATCTCGAAAGAATCATAGCTTAGGCGAGTAATTCGCGTCCGCAGCTCTGCTGGACGCTCGCTCGTTTATTTCAAAATACCGACGTGGACGTTTATTACTTACACTGGGGCCGAAAAAGCCGCCCCGTCATTATTAACGTCATATCCGAGGCAATCGTCCTGCCAAAGAACAAGCGACTGTCGCTTCCTGCGCGCCCGTCGCCCTCGCCTTTGCCACCCCGAGGTAATGAAGACAACGACGTGGCGGCGTATAATGAAATTCCGGAGATAAAACCGACAAAATTCCGAAGTGAATCAAACATCGGGAAGTCCTTGGAGCTTTGTTGCAGAAGAACCCCTTCGTTCGCCTTTGTGCGTTTTGTTTATCCCACTTCTGAGTGAAACCGGGAGGCGGAGGGACGCACTATGCGTGAAACAGTGGCGGAGAGCTTCTAGCTATATTAAAATACACTACTTAATATCAAATAATACGTTTATCTCTAGCAGTGGTAATAATTAACTCGGCGTTACTGGGAACTTATCGATATCCATAACTTATTAAGATTCGAAGCAACTTCAACTCCTCTTCCAGCATCTTCATCGTAAGAATAGATTCAGAAAAACAGAGAGAGACAGAGAGAGAGAGAGAGAGAAAGAGAGAGAGAAAGAGAGAGAGAAAGACAGTAAGATGATAAGTTGTAGTTAAGGGATCTCTGTTTGAGCTGGGACGTACGAGTGAAATGGATGCGCTATGTAACTAAAGTATATTCTTGTGAGATGGAGAGATTTTAATTAAAAGAGCACATTGCAAGAAAGAGAAGATAGATGTGTTATAGCTGAAACATCTCTCTGTGAGAAATTATATGCATAGTCGAATTTTTAGTTATTAATAGAGAAACTAAAAGGGTAACGTTCGAAGAACGCTGCATGAGACGGAGAAGTGGTACCTGAACGATCTCTGTGTGAAAGAGACAATTTCAAGGCTCGAGTGTTCAAAGTTTTAGGTGTTTAAAAGAATATTTCCCTTAGAAATAGATCAGGCTCCGGGCAAAACGAGCCGCCACTTGCCGGATTGTTGTTTTTCAGAAGACAATTTCATTTTCAAATAACGGGCTGGTATTGATCTCGGCTTGCCTTCCACTCGATTCGAACGCGAAATCATGGGTTTTTGTCATCGATTTCGGCAAAAATTGCCGAGTTTTATTTGAATTTATGCCGGTTGTTATTACTAAATAGTCAGGCCGTATTCGTATAATATTTACACGGGCCGCTACGGGATGGGATCGAAAATGTCCGACCTTATGTTCCTCGATGGATATTCCAGTCGTTTACTTTCGGCCTTGCATGGAAATATTGGATTTGAAAGCGGTTTTTATCTGTGATATAAACTTATATACACGGTATGTGAATATGTCGTATTTTTTTCTGGAAAAAGAAGAATTTCAATTACAGGGGATGAATATGAAGACTTTTCAAAGGTGCCCGCAAGCCAACACTAGATAACACTGTCGAGATACTGGATGATATCAACACCAACGCGAGGGATTCTAAATTTTTTCATGTCTCGAGCGCCAACTCTCTGTTTTCTTTAACACTTTAACCTCTTCTTGTGTTCCTCCGTTAATGTTCCATGCTCTTTCCAGGTTTCCAGGTGCAAGCAGTAATGGTGGTTAAGTAATGATTTAGTCCAGAGATTTGAGAAGAATCTAGATGGAAAATCAAGTAGCTAAAACTGGTTCTTCTTAAAAGGTCCTTTTTGAGAATCGTGATGTTGCTCGCACGGTAAAAGCTTCACTCGATCATCACTCTTGAGTTTTGAGTCCCAGGTGTTTACTCTCCGCCACATATCTCTCAACAACTGGGAGTAAGCACTAAGAACTGTAAACACCAGATCCTCGTCTTGCGCCAAGATTGTCACTCAACGCTAGAAAAATTTCGCCGCTCTTCAAATCGGGCGAAGAAACCGTGAACAACTCTTCATAGACCTCCATCATCCCTTTCTCGTCTTCTTAGATAGTTGTTCTTGATGGTCCAGTTTCTTTCATAAGACGCGAATCTTCAAGTGCTCCTTGTATGTCAGAAGTTTTGTCTGAAGAAAAAAAGGTGTTCTCGGTCGAAATGTCCGCAATTGACTTCTATAAGTCAATTGTAATGGGATTTTCTGTTAGGTAGAGGTGATTTCCCAGGGATGGATGTCTGCCCCTTTGTACCCGCGACAAGTCAATTAAAAATTACAAATCTTTATTCACAAGTATTCTATTTACACATATCTATATTTGTCTTGCTAATACTGATAACCACTGTATCCTATGGGCCGGCTCTCGTCCTCCACTGTCGATCCGATTGGCCGTAGATAGCCGCGTCGAGGCGTGTGTTAAGCCTATTGGTTGTGCTGCGCCGCCGCCGTCTATCAATCCACGGCCGACTTTACAGCACCAGTGACCTGCTCGCCGTCGCACCGTGCGTGTCGATCATCGCGGTCTCCGGAATACGCGCCGGGAAGATATCCGGGAGGGTATTCTCCGACGGCGGGGCTACCTGAAACAAAGTCCGTTCCCGATGCCTCAATATGACCTCGGGACGGTTGTTACTGAATCCGGCCTCAATACAGGCCGGATAGGGACTGAAGGGATCAGCCGGTACTTCAATGCAGCGCCGACTGATTCCCTATACTGAATCGGTTGTCGGCCAGAGCTCACTTCACTCTGGTCGGTCTGCCGATGCCGGGTTACAGTTAGATTCGACTCATTTCATCGACCTACTGTAGCCGGCTATGTAGACGGTATGGGTGCACTCACTACATGCCCCAGGTGATCTCCGAGCTCAATTCACAAGGAGAGAGAGTGGTTCTCGAGTCAGTACCTCGGATCCTCTGGTCAGTCCTTCAATTGGCACTCTTTATATAGCCGGTGCTGGTGGAGATAACCTGCTAATCACTGTCGTAAAAACTGTATCACTCCTGATAAACCCCTCTAATAATGAAATAAATAATAATTACCAACGAAAGCCTTGGATTTCGTTACATAATCAAAGTGAGTTGTTTAATAGACGAAGAAATTGTTTCATGGTATATGTTCAGCCCATTTTTGAACATGTTGACCAGGTATGATGTCCCCAACTTATGAGAGAAGGCTCTACTGGAGTCAATTCAACGACTGCTGACTCGCCTTCCTTTTGGATACACACGTCTAGTTACCCTGGTCGTGTCTACAGTACTTTCCCGCCGCCTTTGTGTCCTTTACTTGACTCTCTCCAGGCACCGATCTCCTTTATTTAGAACAACACCCACTATAAAGGAATCCGAGACCCAATCTGTGAAGCTTCGGGAAGTAAATGACATTTCTTTCTGGGCCGGATGGGTAGCTAACCCGTTCCTGAACTTACCTTGATTGTTTGAAGCTAGTGAGCTATAATAAAAATGGGAACTCCCTGTGAATAGTTATATAGGCGATCGGGTACGCGCTGCGCCATCAGCTCGGGCAAATGGAATGTTTTCTTGACTCTTGTCAAAATAAAATCTTGATAATATAAGGAGATGATTTAGATTGGACCTCCTGTGTGACATATACGACCATGCTGAGATCATTGTTATGTATCATATACAACAGAGTTGAAAATAGAGATTGGCGTGATTTTCAATGAAGAGGACATTAGGAGACTGCCTGGAGATCAAAGAGTTATTATAGCTTCAGTATATTGTTCAGAATTGGCTAGGAAAATCTAAAATTTTCGAAATTATTATTTTTGATGATTCCGTTACATTTAGATAACCGTTCCAGAGCTATTGTAACTGGTCGTTACCGACAATTCCGTCCTGATATGTAAGTATTATTACATTACGCAAGCGCTCATTATGAGTAGAAAAATTGACATATTAAACACTGACGACTCACTTTTACACACAGACGTAATGCAAAAATGTACGCTCGCTTGTTGAAAAGTTCATTAAATTAATAATAATTACCCTGAATGATGGTAATGTGTCTAAATAAAGATCTTGACTTGTCAGAAACAGGATGTGCCCGAATTTCCGATACGGGGAAAGAGGAGTATTACAAGGAAAAATAATCAGGATAAAATAATTTTCGATGAAGAATTTCGAAAATTAAGACCTGCTCAAAGGTCGCGGCAACTAAGAGGCGGAATTATTAAATTTATAATTTAATCAGAATCTGAGCTCGCTGCGTTTAAAACAGTAAGTCTGCTTTTAAATAAAATATCAAATCTGGCGTCGAAAACAGTAGCCGCTCGTCAGTTAGAGTCGAAAGTTAACTGATCCAGAGAGTTTACTATAATTATTGTAAACTTGACTTGACATTAATCTCTTTATGATTCCTCAGGCTCCAACTCTCTCACTTACATTTATTTTGTCTGGCAGCTTCATTTCGTTCTGAAGCTTCGTGGAGAATTTACCACTCGACCGAACGATCGACATGCAAGTTCAAGGGTATGAAGGTGCAAACCTTCAAGAGGGCAATTCTGGAGTTCATGGGAATGGAACGATCACCGGTGATCGTTCCCATGTATGCAAACTTCTCATTATAATATTACCCACTATGTTGATCGTATTGTTACGGATTTCCTAACCGTAGGCTCGACGGATAATTGGGAAACACAGATTTACTGTTTAATTAATTTATTTATTTTCCACAAGAATTTCAGATTACAATGTTACAAATATCACTACTTCTTATACACATCAACTGTACTGGGTCTATAACACTACTACTTTTCACTAGTCACTTAGGAATACCGCACTGTCTATATCGCCACTAGTCGCTTGGTTCCTTCGCACACTGCTAGACTAAAACTGACTGAGTTCACTTGCCTGCTGGCTATTTATAGGACATCCCTACCTCTGGAAGTAGCTTCTGGAGGATTTGCGGATGGCTCGCTTCTATTTCCCGAACAAATCCAAGAGAAAGATCTCGAGAATATTCCCTTCCTAGATCTTCGGCTCCCAGACACACAAACATCCATTTCTGAAACTTCTCCACAGGAAATGAACAGAATTTTCCATTCATTTCCCGTGGTTTTCAGCGAGATCATTCCGTCGGGGTATCAGGGTTCCAGAAGTGTACAGGACGTCAGCTGTTGTGGTCGCTTACTGGTGGGAACGTCCGGCTTGACCCCCCACCACGCACCCCGGTCAACACAGAAGGCTGGGGGCCGTCGCCTGTCGATAACTCATGGCTACCGTTGCTCTGTCCCGCCCACTTTCTAATACAGAATGCACCCTTTTATTTATTCGTAACAGTATTCTTGAACACGCGCGAACTAGAACCATCAACAAGAACATGCCCAATTTGACATGACACCTAGTCTCACTTTAATTCTTCCGTTTCCACTTTCAGCGTTACAACATTCACACTTCCCACGTAAATAAGCGAGGGAAGTTAGGTCACTAGATCGTCGTGTGAAGCGGACGAACGACTTGTTAAAGCATTAGAACCTCCACCGTTAAGACTTCTCGGGCGCCAGCTCACGATTTAGTCGTTCTTCCACGTAACCTTATACAGGTTACGGGAAAATGTATTTACTTCAGGAAAAATAAGTTGTGAGTTCACTATCAATCCCGGTAAGTTAGTTATGATTTAATGTAAATAAACAGACTGAAAGCGACGCCACTGTATAATAAAACTTCCCCCGGTATTGTTTCCGTACCTCCGGAGAAGTTACCACGGCGTAATTTTCATTTCTTTATTCCGTGTTGGTATAAAGTTAGTATAATAATTTAATTCGGGCTTTATGAGGATGCCGTAGGGCAAGGAAACTAAATGAAGATTAGTTAGCTGAGCCCGTTCAAGACGATGTAGATTTCCGCTCTATTAAACGAAGCTGCCTCTGTCCGCTCCGGAAGACATTTTTGTTCCTATTTTCTAATGAAAAATTTCCTTTATTAAAGATTCAATTGCCGTAGCGGCAGAAAAATTGCGCTACCTGCTTGCTTGTCTTTTATCAAGGATCACTTTTCGAGAAGTTGGAGATGCTCTTCTTGTCGAGATGAAGATTATTTCATTATAAGTATTTGTTTCAGGAAAGAGAAAGAAAATAACCTCGTCAAAATTCTAGTTAAGGGAACTTGTAACGATAGAGAACAAGTTCGAGACCTCCAGGATCGGGACGCTTGGATTCGTTATATCAGGACGTCGCGTGGATGTGAGAATCGGTAATCACAGCCGGCAAGCCGGTTGCCAGTATTCAAATTATAGGCATCTGACTTATTTCCAATCTTTTGATCAGGACTTGACTTATGAACATATCTTCTCTATCTCTATTCCCTCTTTCTCCAAGAGAGAAAGAGAGGGCGGAAAAGACAAGAGAAGAGAATAGCCTGCAGGAAGTCAATGGTCAAGTTTGGTGTCACTATCAAGTTTTCTTCGTAGAGTTATAAAAAAAAATTGTCTTCACCTTCTGTCTATTACACCAGACACAATCGAGCTCTCGCGACCGCAGGATGTTGTGTGGATGGGAGAATCTGTCGCAGCCATTTATTCTTGCAGCTAACCCGCGGGTCGACGATAGCTCCTGGTTAATTCTTCAATCTTAATGCATAATTTTACAGATATAAATAATAGGGGGTAGAAATAAGTTTGATTCGACTAGATTTGAATTAACTCCAGGGCCCTCCACCTTCCGCATTGTAACGTAACGCCATTTTGTTCATTCCAGTCTTCAAATTAACAAAAGAAGTGGAATGCGCTCTCTCCTGCGCTGGCATGTGTAAAAGCAACCCGCCGTTAGAAAGAGTACGATGCTCCGATGGGGAAGCCTATGTTTGTCTAACGCATACTATGAGAAATAAACCTGTAACGGGATTTTTCTGTGGGTAGAGGTGAGTTCCCAGGAATGGATATTTGCTCCTTTGTACCCGTGACAAGGCGATTAAAATTGTTATGGTTTATTTACAAAAGAAGTATATTTACAATAAATCGATCTAGTACTATTATTCATACGACTGATCTTAGGGTTGCTCCGTCCTCTGAGTGATAGAAAGGGGGCGGCCCTCGTTCTGGGGAGTGAACGGATTGGCTTCAGATAACCGCGTCGAAGGCGGCCTCGTTTACCATTGGCCTTTCCGGTACTGCTGCTGCTGGTGTCCTCGCTGCTCGCCACTCACCATCAGTAATGCCGCCGCTGTCGCACGGTTTGTGCTGTCCCCGACCATATGCAAGATACGCGTCTCGGGGCCGTCCGGGCGATGACCTTCGTCGGCAGGCGCTCTCTGAAACAAAAGCCGCTCTCGATGCCTCACTACGACCTCGGGACGGCTGTTACTGGATTCGGCCCTCAATACAGGCCGGGTAGGGAATGAAGGGATCCGCCGGAACCTCAATGCAGTTCCGGTTGATTACCTATTCTGATCGGTCGCCGGCCAGAGCTCACTTCACTCTGGTCGCGCTTCCGATGCCGGGTTACGGTTCGGTCAACTCAGTTCATCGACCTACTGTATCCGGCTATGTATACTGTATGGGGCACTCACTACATGCCCCAGCTGATCTCCGGGCTCAATTCACCTAGGAGAGAGAGTTGTTCGCAAGTCAATTCCTCACGATGCACTCTACTGAGTCTTCAGCTGGTGCTCTTTATATAGCCGGTGTGGTGGAGATAACCTGCTAATCACTGTCGTAAAAACTGTATCATTCCAGATAAACCCCTCTAAGAATGAAATAAATAATAATTATCAACGAAAGCCTCGGATTTCGTTACAAACTCTTATAATCGATGTATTTACTCGGCTTCGGCATAAGGCAACATGTGTTGGACTGAAACGGTATCCCACTTTCTGACAATCGATCGAAACTCGCGTTCCCAACAAAGCATGAGCTCTCCAGTTCTGTTGTTCATTTCTATGATTCCAGCAAACACTAAGAAATTATAAAGTTAGCCAATTATTGGGAGAAAGGAGATAATACAATACACAAGAATTTCCTGTTCTAAAGTAAAATTAACATTTATTTAGCGAGACTCCCCCCAAAAGTGCTGGATTCGTTCAGAACTAATCGGAAATAGAACCCTTGTAAAGAAAATCGATTTTATACTTTCCCAGCTTCGATAAATAAACAAATCAATAAAACAATATTGTTACATTCGCCGTAGAGTGACTGGTAAGAGAAGGAAGACGGTCATCGTGGCAATGCTTAAACTCTGCCCTTTGGGATGGCTGGCGGTGTCTTTCCGGGCTAGCCGTGGTCTCGGATGACCCCAGCACTACTGAATTCCCGGCGCAGCCACCTCTCTCAGGTTTTGTTAGCCAAATAAACAGTTTCACGGGATCCTGGCGAGGAGCATCTATACTCCTCCGTTACCACTGCGGTTACCTGCTCGCTAGTACTGCTATCCGGGCATCTCGCGACATTCACGTCGGAAATTTCGACCATGAGAGAGAAAGTTAACTTTCAAGAATAGACTATCAGGATGTCTAGAAACCAATCCTGGTTGGGATGTTCCAGAAATAAAACTTTTAGACTTCTCCGGAGTTGGTTAGTTCTCGAAGCCATTCTAGAAAGTTACCCAGGGTGTATATACGCCGACCTAGGAGGGGTGCTGGTTCAGTTCAGTATAGACTGCGAATAAGGAAGCGAAGAGTAAGCGAATAAATGAGTGATAGTAGACAGTGTGCTATATAAGAAGGCAGTGTGTGATTTACGAAAGCAGTAATAGTAGTGATGTGAACTCGGACGAAGAGAGTGACAGTGACAAGCTGACGTTTTAGGAGAATGGGACAAGAGACATTTGAAAGGGTTTGGTTGACATTTGAAACGGGCAACTCGTCATATCCAATAGTGGGTCTATTTTATTCAAGTTGTGGCTCCTTTTATAGTCGATATTTTATTGATAACGCTTACAAATCTCCTTTTAAGGCTTTATATGACGGATTAAGCCCGATAACACGGTGTCTATTCTTGATAATGGACGTTTTCGGTAATTAATTTACAAATTCTTGGCAGATAAAGGTAGAGGGGAAGTAGCAAAGGCATTATTTGATTCAAGAGTTGAAAGACTAAATCCAGAATCTCGTGCAGATTGTTCGATTATACGATATAAGGACTGAAGAAGAACGTTTTATCAAGAAAAATCCATTCTCTATTAATATAGGAAGGAAGAGTCACCAAATGGTACCGGTTACGACATTAGGAACAAAAGCTCTCAATTTATATGAAATATCCGGTATCAGATATTGAAAAATAAAATCAATAATACGCATATATCTCCGATATAATAGGCAATAACTAGACCTAATATCGGGGAGAACTTCACTACCTATAACCAACCAAGTTTCACCATCCCGACGGTCCCGGAAAGTGAAATTCCCGCTCCTAATGTCCCGACAAAGGGCCCGATATTACATCTAACCAATATCATATCATTATCAAGGCATGCCGAACGTTACGCTTTATATGGTTCTAATACAGACCTATCTCGTGTATTTTATTGTCTCACAGGCTGTCCGGGAATTGTCCTTTGGAAGGACAATTACAGCCCTCCAGGAATAGGACTGCGTGTAAATGGCCCTCGCACTGGCGCTACCAAACCAACCACCTTGAGGCTGCTTCACCAAATTGAACGATTATACCGCGTCTACATCGAGTACTTGATCGCGAGGTGTATTTAAGTGTAATCCTGGCAGCTCTGAAACGGTTTCGTAGTGTAGACACACCTTAACAGTTACCAGGAATGAATCGCCTGCTCCCTTTATTATTAGGGACAATATCGATATATTTGAGGTATCCAGGTCTAGGCATGTAATAATATTAATTATTATCCACGAAACTATCTGCAATGAGCGGTTTATTGAGTTTGGGGTCGAGGTGTATGTGTATCGATAGGTTCGGAAATGGATACGGAAGTTGGGGATTGCATTCTGAGTAGATTAAACTAAAGTTTTGATTATGTTATGTGATGTCATGTTAATTGGAAGGGCGGTGGAATAGGAAACCCCTTTAAGGGCCCCCTTCTGTCCCATAGCGAGGGCGATTTTAAACAACTTCCCACGGTTCATTCAACTCTGTTTCAAGTGTGCGCGGACAGGACACCCGTAACATAAATGTCGAAATAATTCATACATATTTATTTCTTTTTCAAAATTCAAATAACTATTTATTTGAAAATACTGGCACGAGACTCTTTTTAAGAATATTTCCAGGAAAATAAGAAAATTCATCATCACCAATTAGGATGCGGTTGTGGTACGTTTTCTGGAGGTTTTACGAGGTAGTATTTCAACTTTCGTCATTACACTTTACAACAATAAACTAAGAAACCGTTTCAACTTCTTTCAACGTTTTTATTACAACCAATAAAGCGACCAATAAAACAATTTTTACCCCAATTTCTGTTCCTTTTTATTGCCCTCTCTTAATTTTTTACACATCCAGACGAAATTCAATCAGACGCCATATAGAGGGTGTATAGTGCTAGTGGTAGGATATATCCGGGATGTATAGGAGGAATTAGATAATCCCCAGCCGGGGATATAATGGATGGTTATTATATAGAAGCAATAAGATGGCCCTTTATGCTATTTCCAGGACTTTAATGGCCCGCGTTGGCAAGCTCTGGAGCCCATAAGACGGCGGATCTGACAGGCCCTTGGAAACAGACATAATCAACATCAAGTAGGCGTGATCCTTGGCTGCCTGCCCTGGCTTACTTGATGTCATTGCCGTTACTCTTCATTACTTGCATTTGTTTTCTCGGAGATCGCCACAAATCATTTCTTTTTGCGTTGCGGGTGGAAATTTTTTAAAAAGTTACGTTTTCTGGGCACATTTTGACGTGACGTATTACACTTCCTTCCTGGCTGCGCATATGTTTTGGCACGAGATTTATCGAGCTCGTCTTAATCAATAAATTTTCATTTGTTCTCTTTTCTTCTTCTAGAATATTCCATTTTCGAGGTAGATTCATTTTATGTTTATTTTCAAGGAAATTATGTGAAGAAACTGAAAGAGTAAGGCGCGAAACGTTCAAATATAAAATTTGAAGAAAATCAGAAAAAAATACAATTTTTTGAATTATGAGCTCTGATGATGGTTGTTAGAAATCGAAACGTGACCTGTTGATATATATTCAACTTCGATTCGATTATAGATAAGTCGATTTCTTGTCAAGATTTCCGGTTAACTCGCGTGGGAAAAATTAATATTTTGAAAAATTTCCATTGACGGTCGGTACTCAGGGTAAATGTCGAAGGATTACATAAATGAAATCGGTTTTCTAGCACTTTTTTTCGAGATAGTGATATAACTGTCCTCCTGTTACTTTTAGACCATTGAGAAATTGAAAGATTAGGTCAAGAAATCATCAAATATGAAATTTGAAAAAAATCGCTTGAAAAACGACAAATTTGGGCCCCAATTTCCAATATGTGACTTATCGTGGCTAATTGTGGCGAAGCCCTGATGATGGATTTTAGCATTAGAAAAAGGTTGAGTCTTCTGGTTGAGGTATGAGATATTTCTTAGCAGAGCAGGAAAAGAAGCAGAAAGGCGCACCGTTTCGCTTTCAGTAAGGGTCGTCAGTCCGGTTAACTCCCTTGAGAAAAAATATTTTCTTTAATTTTTTGAAAAATTTCCATTGAGGGTGGGTACTCGGGGTAAATCAACCTCGAGGATTACGTAAAAGAAATCGGTTTTCTGGCATATTTTTTTAGAGATAGCGACTTATAACTTTCCTCCTGTTACTTTTAGACCATTGAGAAATTGAAAGTTTAGGTCAAGAAACCATCAAATATGAAATTTGAAAAAAATCGCTTGAAAAACAAAAAATTTGGGTCCCAATTTCCAATATGTGACTTATCAGCCCTGATGGTGGATTTTAGCATTAGAAACAGGTTGAGTCTTCTGGTTGAGGTATGAGATATTTCTAAGAAGAGCAGGAAAAGAAACAGGAAGACCGCGCCGTTTCGCCTTCAGTAAGGGTCGTCAGTCTGCCATGACAGAGATCATGAGCGGGGCGCCGATCGAAGGAAACAATCGACATACGCTTTTATTGATTTCATCAAGTGATCTAATTGACTCAACGCCATCTAGCGGATGGTAGCATTAGTATTACTAACCAATTTATTACAAAAAAGCATATCTAAATATGGCGACTATATTTTTTGTATTTGTTTAATTACTTTCTGTGGTTGGGTATAGAAATATGAATTTGTTGTTTCAATAAATGGCTCAAGAGGGAGCAAAATTATGTAGGAAAACTGTTTCGCACTGGTTCACGAAAAGTTGGTTGCATACAACAAGCAAAACTATACACAAAGACAGCACAGGTGCATTTACCGGCCCTTCTATCACCCTCACCACAGTTTTCACACGAAGAAAAGCGTTCACACGTCTGGACGCGACACAGGAGAAACACTATTTCTAACCTAAATTACCTAAACTCAACCTAATTAAACTAAATCTCTCGACTCTCATCTCATTAACCGGCAATTAAAGTGATTCGCCATATCATCGATTGCAGCAACAACCAAGCAGCGAATTCAAGCGACTGGTACCTTTCTCCAAGGTAATTGCAATATTTTATACTGCCTTGCTTTTGGTCTCATTAATTAATTTTTGAACATCAATGCTAGATGGCATTAAGCCATTTAGGTCACTTAAAATCTATCATAGAGTGGATACTTAAGTCAGTTATTGCTTCCTTCAAACGGCTTACCTCTCTCTGATATGGCAGACTGACGAGTTTTAATTCTTCTTAACTCTTATTAAGTATCCAGGTTATTGTGATTTGTAGGGATTTGAGGAATCAATAATTAATAAATTCTTTTTTTTTCTGGAAAATCCACGTACCAGGTTTGATTTTTTATCACCACACACTATACCATTTCCGCTCGCAGTGAAACCAAATAATGTTCAAGGCAAACGAGTGAGTGTAACTTCGGCCCGAATCCACGTCACGATTGTTGCGGTATAATGGCTGAACTCGGCCGGAACAAAACCAGGGATCAACAATGCAATGTTATAATTTCAATTGTGGCCCGCCATCAGCATTAAATTATGAATTGTCCCTGAAATCTGGAATCGCATTGTGTTCCGCTGCCTTTTTACCCAGAACGGCCGATTGCATGCCGATAATGCCACCGATTTAATCCGCAAATGCATTTCTAAAATAGTGCCGCGGTGCTGTGTCGGTATTTACGCCCATAGAAACAGGAACGCATCCATTTTTCTGGGTCAAATTAAATCGCGCCAACGTTATTTACTGTTGTTAATTTGAGTTTTTAACTTTGCTTTCAATTCATTATTAAGTTCCATTAACGGGAAATAAATATTAATATACATTATGTTGAAAGAAAAACATTTATTATAATTTTATAAGCCTATACAATGTACACAAGACGATCCAACTCGTTGTCAGAGAGCAGACTCACCTACCAGCTTCTGATATGGCATGCCGATGAGTCCTAAAGAGGACGAAACAGCTATCCATGGCTTCAGATCTTTCTTATTATAACGTGCGAGCTCGCAATAATAATTTCTCTCTGTTTATTCATATTATACATAAATTATACGTATCATAGTTCCAGTAGGTAATTTCCAAGTCCACGTGTTTTATTTTTCTACGTAAGAATATGAACGAAAGTTGGGGCACTTTCTGTAACTTACCGCAATGTGGTCACGACTCGGACACGCCCATCGATTCGCGAGATTCGATAAGGGCGCTTTGAATTTTTGCAATACAATTTGCATGCAATAACGCTAATGGAGACTAGGTTTCCTGCTAAACGTCAATGAGTTAAAATGTCATAAATCTAATCTTATACAGCGACGTAAGAATGTAATTTTTATGCAGGCAACTGATTTTAGGTATACGTATACTGGGTGATTAGAATATGGCGCTCAAAAATTGTAACTCAGCTTATATTTACTTCCCAGAGAGGGGTAAAATTTTGGAAATCGACACTTCTTCCATTGGGGGTTACATAGCCAAACCTGATTACCATCCTGAAACCCTCCTGAAATGGACCCACACCTGACACCAATTATTACCAGAATTTCTATCTGACTTTGTCTCGATTTATCTCCCTCCTATCACATTTCCCTAAGGTGGTTACAAAGGTGATTCCCTATTTTAGTACATTGCCTACACTTATGCATATATTATTATACTTACAAAGCAGCTATAACAATCTTATCGGGGCGCGAATGGAATTTTATTGAACTTACAAAAATCTATATCTTGCTATATAGATTTTCATCAGTCATTATGTAAATTATGTTTTATTGTAGCAAATTCAGAATTCCGGACATGGCTATTTGAAAAATACAGACTAGGGAAACGTATTTTTATGCTAACGACGATATTAATAATTCATTTCGGAGTTTTTAATCGCAATAATAGCTCGTGTCTATACATGTACTTATTGTGATGATAGGAATTATAAAAAAATTATTTGTAATAAACCGAGCAGTTAGTAAATAAATAAACATCTCATTGAGAGCAGCAAATCAATAAAGTTTAGAGACCGGCCTCATTTTAAATGACCAAATCTCTCGTTTCAAGAGGACCACATTCGGCCATCCGGCTATTATTTATGCGGGCGACCTTTTAAAAATGAAATTGGTGAAGCTCAATCTAGAGATTTGAAATTTATTTGTTTCTCTTATTTATAAAAACATACTTACAAAAACATCTAAATATAGCTCAGTTTATCGCCTTCTTATTCGCTTCACTGTCTGTTCTTATCAGATTGTTTCTGTCCACTTTCTCCGTTCGCTTTAAATAGAACCGCGACTGTTACCAGTTCTTTCCAGATCGTTTCTATATTTTATTTGCGGTCATATTACCATTCGTGAATAGTCTTGGAATATCAAGTACTGTGTTGAATGACAGGCTGCATTAATTCCTGACAATCATTCATCTGTAGTTTGTATCATTTGCGGCCTCTCCCATTTGCGGTTCCTCTCATTTGCGGCCTGATTAACTTGAAACAATTTAAAAAACGGTAGGTGATTTCAAATAGCTCCACCAGGGTCAATTTTTGCGGCTGACATTATTGACCGAAACAGTATTTTGTGGCAGTATCATTTGCGGCATTCTTAATCGCGGCTTATATAGTTTGAATGATTCTAATTTGCTTGGCCTCTTGTATAAAACTGCATTAAGGGAACAATTTTTGTCATTAGTAGCATTTACGATATCAGAATTTGATGTCAATATCATTTGCGGTCACTGTCTCAAATGCAGTCGATTTACATTTGTGGTAGCTATTAATAAAATAGTTTTCGTGGTGTTCATTTTTGCAAATGATCATGCTTACAATCAGTATTTAGTGCCAGTATCATTTGCGGTCACTCTATTTGCGGTTCCTCTCATTTGCGGTTTGATTAACTTGAAACAATTTAAAGTGCGGTAGGTAGCTGTTATTTCAAATAGCTGCACCAGCGTCAATTTTTGCGGCTGACATTATTTGCCGAAACAGTGTTTTGTGGCAGTATCATTTGCGGTCATTCTAAATCGCGGCTTATGTAGTTTGAATGATTCTAATTTGCTTTGACTCTTGTATAAAACTGCATTAAGGGACCAATTTGTGTCATTAGTAGCATTTACGATATTATACTTTGATGTCAATATCATTTGCGGTCACTGTCTCAAATGCAGTCGATTTACATTTGCGGTAGCTATTAATAAAATAGTTTTCGTGGTGTTCATTTTTGCAAATGATCATGCTTACAAACAGTATTTAGTGCCAGTATCATTTGCGGTCACTCTATTTGCGGTTTTGGTACAGTTCCATTTATATTATTAGAATTTTATGTCGATATCATTTGCGGTCACTATCATTTGCAGTCGATTTTAATTTGTTGTAGCTGTTACTTAAATAAGTTTATATTCGCTGCAATTTGTGCAAATGATCTTGCTTACAAGCAGTATTTATTACCAGTATCATTTGCGGTCACCTCCTTTGCAGTTATTATAATTTGAACCAATTTCAATTTGTCATATAGCTCTTTGAAATATTTTCAAATGACCATATTTCCTACATGACTCTTAAATGTTAAAATTTGAAGTTATATCATTTGCGGTCACTGTCATTTGCAGTCGATTTAAATTTCCGATAGCTGTTAATAAAATAGTTTTCATGGTGGTAATTTTTGCAAATGACCCTGGCTACAAACAGTATTTAGTGTCAGTATCATTTGCGGTCACTCTATTTGCAGCTGTTCTAATTTTAATCAATTTTAATTTGGTACAGTTCTTGCAGGAAGCAGCAATGAGGACACCATTTGTGGTACAGTTCCATTTACGTTATTAGAATTTGATGTCGCTATCATTTGCGGTCAGTCTTTTTGCAGTTCTTCTAATTTGAATCAATTTCGGCAGCTATTACCGATATAGGTAAATTTTTCAAATGACAATGATTGCAAACAGTATTTAAGTAGTGCCAATATCATTTGCAGTCACTCTATTTGCGTCTCTTCTATTTTTTTACACAATTTCAATTTGCTATGGCTCTTGCAGAAAACACCATTTTTGGTATTATGGTATCAGAATTTGATGTCGGTATCATTTGCGGCCACCCTTTTGCGGTTGTTTTAATTTGAATCAATTTTAATTTGCTGTTGCTCTTGTATCTCTTGTATAAATCATCATCGAGGAAACTATTTTTGATATTTTGTTGTCAGTGAAATTTACGATATTAGAATTTGATGTCAGTATCATTTGCAGTTACTATCATTTGCAGTCGATTTGAATTTGCTGTAGCTGTTACTTAAATAGGTTTATACCGACGGTAATTTTTGCAAAAGACCATGCACACAAGCAGTATTTAGTATCAGTATCATTTGCGGTCACTTCATTTGCAGCTATTATAATTTGAATCAATTTGCGATTTTATAGCTCTTTAACATATTTATTTGCATATGGTCATATTTGATATGTGGCTCTTGGATCAAAGAATTTGAAGTCAATATCATTTGCGGTCACTGTCATTTGCAGTCGATTTTAATTTGCGGCAGCTTTCACTAAAATAGTTTTACTTGCGTTAATTTTTCAACTGACACTGTTCACAACCGGTATTTTGTGTCAGTATCATTTGCGGTCACTCTATTTGCGGCTGAAATTCTTTGAATCAATTTTAATGCACCGTGGCTCTTGTATCAAGCAACATCGAGGGAACAATTTTTGTTAAGTTACATTTTGATATTAGAATTTTGATGTTAGTATCATTTGCGGTCTCTGTCATTTGCAGTCCTTTTTGATTTGTGGTAGCTATATTACAAAAAAAAATTACTGGCAGTAATTTATGGAATTGATACTGCTTACAAACAGTAGTGCCATTATCATTTGCGGTCACTCTATTTGCGGTTGTCAAAAAATTTGAATCTTTTATTAAAAAAAAATTGAATTTTTGTTATTAGTTTCATTTATGATAATTATAAGGATTTGATGTCAATGTCATTTGCGGTCACTGTCATTTGCAGAAGGATTATTTGCGGCCACTCTTGTTAACGGCTATTGCAACTTGAACTGACCTGACACCATCTAAGGGTTATAATGCTTAACATAACGATTACTCTTGTAATCGTTTCATTTCGATTCTTTTACAGTCAGTGTCATTTGCGGCTAGTATTATTTTGATGTTTATTACATTTTTTCTCCGGACCTAAACTCGTAATCATTCAAGGTCGCACGCAGTCGCGGTAGGTTTTATTTAAATCGATTTTCATTTGCGGTCATTGTGATTCACTAACGATTACAGTAATCGTTAATGTTTTAACAGTTGTCGTTTAATTTTATTCAATCACAGTAGTCAGTATCATTTGTGGGAAGAAAATTTGGTGCACCTATTTGTGTTCGCCGTTTACGGGCTGGATTATCTGATTACGTTATAATTTGCGGTCACATGTATTGTAATGCGGTTGTTAATTTATCATTTACGTTTTATTACGGTCAGTCAATAGTGATTTTTGTGATTTACAAACAAATTTGAGGGTGTTATCATCTGCGGCAGCTATTTGTCGTCATTTATAACATTTGCTTTAATAAAATCCCAGCAGGCTGAGTAAATTTATGGCAACTATTATATCATTAGTGGTGGATTTAATTTTAAGCCGTGTTGACGCACGCTTTGTACATACAGTCCATGTCATTAGTGGTTTGTTTCATTGTGACCGGTAACATTTTCGTTGCGATTTAATCTCTCATCTGTTCCCAGTGTCATATCATCAGTTTCATAATAGATTGAGCCCTACGCGACTGCCAGAATTTCGTTATTTCATAAAAGCTGAAAGTTTCTGTGCGCATGTCCCCAACATATGTAGAAACGATGCAGCGACTATTAAGTTTGGATCATCGTGGCTTTGGCAGGTAACAGTTGATGAGGGTGTATAAAATCACTCCATAAAAATCTTGAAAGTATGAAGTAACTACATACCCAGATCTCTGCCACTGGATTGAAATTTTTGTAACGAGTATCAAATCATGTAAGTACTTCAATAATAATTAGTACAACAACTGTCAAAAATTTCGAGTTATTCTGATCAGCCAGTTTGTGGATAATTAAAACAAATAAATTTTTCAAAGAACTTCAACACTCTGTATCGAGAAAACTGAACGTCTACAGGAAATTTTTCGCCAAGTTTTACATTTCATCTACATTTTGAGGGTTGATTTTATAGACCTCCTTCAGCTGTTACCTGCCAAAGCCACGATGATCCAAACTTCATAATCGCTGCATCGTTCCTACCTGTGTTGGGGACATGCGCACAGAAACTATCAGCTTTTATGAAATGATGAAGGTCTGACAGCCGCGGGCTCTTGATCTATAACATAATCTGGACAAAATAAGCTTTCACTGCCTACAATGCGAAGCAATAAAGTCCAATATCTGATTCTTTGAAATTTTCAATTCGCTCACGCTTACCGAATACGTTCGATGATCGTAAAGACTAAAGAGAAGAGCCCAGCCTATTCTTTTAACTTTACGGTCTTCGATATAAAGTGGGATTTATATCATATAAAAGTGATGTAAACCCCTTTTATTATGGATGAGTTATTTTATTGCGGAGATTTCTATAAACTTTCGGTTAATCTCTCGTAAAATTTAAGTTTTTATGCTTTTAATCGAACTTTCGATTATTGTTATTTTCGCGTCGGTATCGATTTGTAATTCTTATGTCATTAACGGGATCTGGGACTATAAATATTTAATACAATGAGCGATCAAAAGTATATAACATAAATCTTCTTGTGAATAGTTTATAAAAGGTAATCCGAGTGATATTCTTGAAAGCTGTAAATAATTATTATGGTCGAAAGCGTTTTACTATTGAGACCGCTTTGTCATTAAACAGTTCAGATCAAAATTGTAATTATAATTAGAAGGACCAATTCAACAAAGGAACAACAACAACAAAATATGCAATAAAAAATTAATGGTATGGCGATGGGTGGAAAAGATCTCTGCAGAAATTATTTTTTTCATTAGATACTTTTAATTGTTTAAAGTTCATGAAAACTCCGAATTAGACGAAATAGTTTGAAATTGCGTGCGCCACTGGAGACAAATTTCCGAGAACATAGACGTCAAAAGCCATTGCTGTTATATTATGTACCAAAATAGTTCCAGAATCCTTCCTAGATAAATTGAAGGAATTGTTAAATGAAATACACCCAGAGGAGTGTTGTTTCAGTTGGTGCCGAAACCAGGGAACGATGGTTGGAGGCTATATGATAGATACATTCAGTAGAATAGTAAAATAATAAACAATAGGGAAAATCTGGAAGTTGATTAGTCAGGGTGAGACAGAAATATGAGGTTTTCTAGATAGGAACAGTTATCAGTACACACAAAATACCAAACCGCAATAAGTTGAGAAGCACCAGGGTCAACAAACAAAGGTTGTTTTTTTTTCGATGTGTGTGCGATAAAAATTCTTGCACACTACGTGAAATTCCTCACACCGTCACGAAGTACCAGTTAAGATTATTAGCAAGGAAATCTTATTTTCAATAAGTAAATATTTTAATCTTGTTATGAAAACAAATAGTATTTGTAATATTTTACTGACACACATAAATAATGTTTAATAACAAGACGGTAACCCTGCCCGGTGCCGACCTTGATGCAATAATGCTGACTAAGGGCAAAGAATACGCGTTGGCGTTGACCCAGCGATATATAATAGATGGACGCTCTATCCGAGAATCAATTAGATCATAATTATTATTAATTAGATTATTAGTTACAGTTATGTAAGTATTACTTGTCAACGAATTATTAGATATAGACAACCGTCGTTATGTAGTATTTCCTTTAATTAACCTGCTACCCAATAACAACCCTAACAATACCAGATTATCACAAGTCTTGCCGACCACATGGCGATCCTGCTTGTTTATTACAGTACGACGAATCCTGCAAGGCCACACAGAGACAGCAGGATACAAAACGAGGACATAAATTGACTCTTGGCAAATGACCAAATCTGTAAAACTAACCGCACTATGGCATCGTATCAAAAAAGACCATAGAACGACAGGTAGACTCTAGCATGTTACCATGTTTAAAGCCATGAATACAGGCGATCAGGACATGATCCTTCGCCGAAACTATGACCAAGTAATCCATTTTTGAGAAGTCACAATCTCCGTGCGTGAAGAAGGTAGATATAAGGAAGAAGAAAGGCCTTGAAGAAAAGGTATAAGTTTTTGGATTGATTTTGCTCACCATCCACGGTTGTGAACAAAATGGTGGAGACCGAAATATTCATAGTATTCGTACCCTCTGCAGAAATTTACTTGCCATTGGTTAAAGTTCATGAAAACTCCGAGTGTAGTTTAAAATCGCGTACGCCACTGCAGATAGATTTCAGAGTACATCGACATAAAGAGCTATTGCTGTTATTGTATGTATCAAAATTGTTCTGGAATCCTTCCTAGATAAATTGAAGGAATTGTTAAGTGAAATAAAACCAAGTGAGCGCCGTTTCAACACTATAAACCAGACAATGCTCTATTCCCATATCGCTATCTCGCTCTCTGACAAGCACTCTCTGCTTTTTATTTTGCTTTCGTCCGTCCGTGATATATTCACGCTCTCTAGGAGCAGGTTTCAGGACGGGATTGGTCAAGATTTCAACTTTCAACAAAGAGATACAGAGTGAGGGAATTCAAACATAAAAATATTAACGTTTTTGACAGAGAAATTGACATTAACGTCAGAGTTCTTCTTTTTCAAAAATTCAGCTAAGCCTCTGTAAAAAGTCTTTTCAGTTACGTAGGCTAGGCTTCAGAAGTGTGGTGCCGTGACCAGTATGAAGGAAAAGTTGAAATTCAATCTTTTTAAAGAGGTACAAAGTGTAATTTGCACATCAAAATCTAGACGTTCATGGCAGAGAAGTTGACATTGCAAAACGTCAGAGTGCTCTTTTTCTTCAAACATTCAACTAGGCCTTTGTGAAAAGTCTTTTCAGTTACGTACGTTCGGCTACAGAATTGTGGTGCCGTGACCAGGATGCACGCTTAGTTAAAATTCAAACTTACAAAGAGGTACTGAGTGGGGCACTTTAAACGTCAAAATCTAGATAATAATGTCAGAGAAATTGACATTGCAAACGTCAGAGTGCTCTTCCTTTTCAAACATTCAACTAGGCCTTTGCGAAAAGTCTTTTCAGTTACGTACGTTTGGATACAGAATTGTGGTGCCGTGACCAGGATGCACGCTTAGTTAAAATCCAAACTTTCAAAGAGGTAATAAGTGGGGTACTTCAAACGTCAAAATCTACATAATCATGTCACAGAAGTTGACATTGCAAACGTCAGAGTGCTCTCCCTTTTAAAACATTCAACTAAGCCTCTGTGAAAAGTCTTTTCAGTTATGTACTTTAGGCTACAGAATTGTGGTGCCGTGACCAAGATACAGGATAAATTCCAATTTCCAAAGTGATACAGGGTGGGAATTGAAACATTAAATCTAGACGTTCATTACAGACAAGTTAACATTTCAAACGTCAAGGGTTCTTCTATTTCAAATATTCGGTTAGGCTTCACTGAACAACCGTCTTATAGTTAAGTAGGTTACATCACAGCAAATAAAACCATCAAGATTTCTTTTATCCTTCTGCAAAAAAGTTTCACTTCAAAACTTCACACTCACAAACAATATTCGTAAAAAACACAGAAAAAAACATACATATATATGCGTAAAAACGTCTAGAAATATCTTGAAAATCCTGAAACAACATAATTCCAAATAATCAAACTGTAGCCGTGTTGGTGTTGCCCAGGAAACCCACTCAGCTTATGACGTTCGTCTCGTTCAAAGGGAGCCATTTATGACGTGTGAGATACGCTTAGCCCCCGAAGCGGCGTCGAGAGAGACGTAAAGTTTCGTCGCTTTCCGAAATAAACGACTGGCGATTACCGGATCAGCGATCTCTTGATGCTGACATGTGTTATGTTACGTGTGTTCCGCCGGCCCTATCTATCAGTTTGGGGCTGAAAGTTTGTTGTCGGTGAAGAATTTACATGTCGTGACAGGTTTTATTTGAAACCTTTTGTTGTGTGTGCTTGCGGGGTTCAAGTTGAAAGTTGAAACTCGAACTACTCACGCAGCGGTTTCTTCAGTCAAGAAGTAAAGAGACGTCACGAGGATCTGTATTATTTCTCTCTTTATGCTGCATTTTACAGAACTGTTCTTGGAATTGCTTGTATTCTGTGACAGCTTGCTACTTCAACACAGATGACACGCCTGAATTGTCTTAGAGACTTGAGGACTAGATAAATGTACTGCTGGGGATCTTTCATAATATTGTAACGGATTTACGTTGGAAGGTTCGTCTTTAAAGTATTTTCAGACAAAATTAATTGATTATTTTTAACTCTTTTTTTGCCTTAAGACTTAAGTCTGAATACTCTTCCTCAGGCAGTTGATTTAAATATTGAATACGAGGTAGTGGAAATTATCTCGACCGTAAGTCTAGAATTGTGACTAAATTATTACGGTGAATTGGTTCATTCTTTTCTCATACCACTTCAGGACACATTCCATGATGATTTCTTATAAATTTTGACATTTCAAGGTTCTGTATGATTTTTTTGACACAGTGAGATCAGATAATAAATTGCGCTTACATTCAATGTGGTGAAGAGAACCAACCTATATGCCAACTGCGCATGGCAATCGAAACCGTAGAGGCAGAACTATCTAAAACGCAGCCAATCAAATGTCATTTGTCACCTTTCAAGCTTTCAACGCTAAAACACCAATTCTGTCACTGTCTATTACTCGATTTATCTCGAGAAGAACATGTTATATATTTTGTTTTGGGCGTGAGCTGGAACTGATCTGAACATGAACTGGAAAATCCGGAACTGATTAGTAGGTTATTTAATACTTTTTAATATGTTACTTTGAGTTATTTAATATGAACAACCATGTGACTTTTTTGATTTCATTATTTGGGGACTTTTGGTTTATTCCTGTCATGCACAGGCACATGGCCGTTCTTGAAATTAACAGTTTGCACAAACGCTGGGGTGCTTTTATGTGTGCTTGCAATAAACGGTTTATATGGATGAGTTAACGCTGGGGTAATTTGTTTGTAAATTTGAACGAATGAACTGTGGTTTGGTTCACCTTCATTAATAGTGTTTGTAGCCAATTTTTACCCTTCCCGATTGAACGTCGTTGCTTCTAAACGTGATAGTAGGACAACATCAAGACGCGTTTTTACTCTATTGTTTATTTATATATTTATGTATGTGAATGGGATACAGGGCTAATGATAAAGTTATCTAAACTGTGAACGATATTTTGTTCTCATTTAATGTTTCATAATCTCGAACGACGAAGTACGTTCATATCCCAAGCGGTTTTTCAAACTTATAAACGTATGCGATGATTCTATAATTCACAACTGTTTTTAAACCATTTATTTATGAACTGTCCCAGGCAGCAATCGAACATTCACTGAATGTTAAAAATGAACATTCAGCCAATGTTAGAAACGACAGATTCGTGAACATTCAATGAAGGTTAGTTTTAAATGTTCAGTGAATGTTCAGATTTAAGCTTTAGTGAACATTTATAAATGAATGTTTACTGAACATTCAAAAATGAACATTCAGCCAATGTGAAAAACGACAGATTCGTAAACATTCAATGAATATTAGTTTTAAATGTTGAGTGAATGTTTGTTTTTTTTTTATCAAACTGATCATCACTAAGAATTGTATTACCTATATGGAGCTGAAAAGCTGAAAAAATAATACTTACTATGTAGGTGTATTCCATTTATCAATCCATCATCAGTGAACAATATAAATTATTATTATTATTATAAGGTCACATTTGCTATTCCGTGTTGTTTTTCTTCTTCCTGTCTACATCATAATACCTACCTACCTATAATACCTGGGATGAAGAATTAGATTAGTTTGCATCACTCTCTGCACCTTCTCTCTCCGACCAGACAAGCATAAAATACTTAGCTTGCTGATAATTTATTGTGACTTTTATACCTATACATAGGTATATTCATAGTTTAGAAAAACAAGATGAAATGCCAAGAATAGCGGTAGGGTAGCGGACATATTGGACACAAAAGAGAATACTGGGAATGCAATAGACAAGAGAGCTGCGCGCGCGCAACACCTCGTAATAATTATTATAATAAATATAATTCTGGTTTTTATCAATTTTTAAGCCAAATATTTTCGTTTCAGCATGTAATTTTCCAATTTTTTTTGGTATATGTTATTTACCTGATGTCAGTGTACCTGTATGTAATTGCGTGCAATAAACATTTCATCTTAAACATTGTATGAATATTCATTAAACATTGGATTTTGAATGTTCAGTATCTAATGTTCAGTGAATGTTTATTCAAGGTCTGAAAACGAACATTAGAATCTGAACGTTGCCTGAATATTCGGAAAGTCTGTTTAACATTAGAGCAATGTTTAATGTTCGGTGAACATTTAGGGAACATTCAGTGAACATTCCTTGCTGCCTGGGGTGGTATTGACGAACTTTTTTGTTTCTTGCAACCAACCTATTTATGTATTTATTTATTTTACTGTCGCTATAAAAGGTGGTACTCTGGATTTTAGTTCATAACGGGAGTTTACCGTCCCTTCGCCTACCCCCCTCTCCCCGTCTTCTTCTCTCTCTCTCTCTCTTTCATCCAACCGTCCCAGCTTCCCCGCCAGCCTGAAAGAGAGAGAGAGAGAGAGAGAGAGAGATGAGGGTGGGCTCCCCTTCACCGTGCCCAGTGCGAGCTGACGGGGAAGCGGAGGACGGTGGGGAGGAGGTTAGGAGAAAAAAAAAGGTAGTGACATGGGAAGGGAAAGGGTTAGGGGCATTTTTGTGTTTCAATAATAGCTTTTTTCCCCAATTATCGGCTAACTTAAGTATTTTCGTAGCAGTTTGCTATGGATGAAGAGAATGAAGCTACAACACAAATTAAAATACAGGAGTTAAAAAAGGGTTGGAATAACAACGGCCATTTTGTTTAATAGACTTGAAGCTAGAAACTCAGGGGAGGGGGATTTCAATCAGTTCAAAATTCGAATATTCTCTGATACTTCAGGGCTTCAGACTTTAGGAAAACGTTCATAACAGTCCGACATTTTAAATGTCAAAAGGGGTTCTTCTTTTTAAATTTAGGTCTCTGTCAACAGTCATTTCAGTGACCAGGATTGGTGCACATGACGTATATGGTATACTGACAAAATGTCATTCGTCGCTTAGTTACAAAAATTATCTCATGTCGGCATTACAGCTAGCAGGTTCCGGTTAAGTAAACATTACCGTCCAGTGATTTAGATCTAATCGTGGCTAAGAGATAATCTCCCGTCTATTCTATGACAGGCCAGAGCGCAGTAATGAGGAAATGATTCTGAACAGTGGCAATTTTGAACAAGAGATCTTTGAAAGGGCGTATAATTGGATCAACAACATCAAAGCAGTCTTAACTAACTAACCCCCGGACACAAAAGGGCCGTAAATGACGAGGCTTTCAACGTAATCATCAAAATTCGAATAATACAGACAAAATACTAATACTGCCCAAATATAAAGTTCGTTGATAGTATTATGAATTCGCCAATTGACAAGTTGCTCAATTCAAATAATATCGAATTGGCGTCTCTCTCTCTCTCTCTCTTTTCCTCTCTCTCTCTTCTACTAATAAAACTGATAATCCCAAGTCTTACTTTTCGTATTCAATTGAGAAGTCGACGTTTAATGGCACCAGCGCCGGAATTGAAATAATATTCCCAGAGGCAGATGACGGAGTTTGAAGTTGACTTTAATGCATACTAACGTGGGTAGGTACTCAAAGGATAAATATTTTAATGCCTAAAGTGGAGTTTGTTGCTGTGTAATGGGGAGTTTCCGGACTGTAATTTAAATCAAGAAACTGATAATTAAATTTTATCTGGATACACACTTGATACCTGAATCTTTGTTAATGTTTATTCCGCACTGCTTTGTCATTTCAACTAATTCAAACTGGAGGATTTATAATCGCAGACTGCCAGTGCTTTTGTTTATTTACCATTGAGCAACTTTGAAGTGTGACGCTATACTCTTCTCAAATTAAAATTAACTGCTTCTAAATACGCTCGTAAAGTATCCATATAAATATTTGTAATGGTGCGATCAAATAACGCACGTTGCTCTTATTTAAAGGCATAAAACACGAGGAGTAGCCGATGTGTTGGATTAGCAAGAAAATTATAACCCCTCGGTTGGAGAGCTGATCCGGTCGTTGTAGATCGTGGAAAGTTTACATAATTCTATAGGAAAGCAGTGGTAACAACTGGCAATTAATTAAAACGCATCACATTTCATTCACATACAATTCGAAACACCATTTCGTCATATTTGCTCTGTTGATTTTATGCGGAGTAAATCTTAATTATTTTCGTCGAACAAATCCCCAAGAGTAAATTCCCTCTCCACGTCTCGCTCATATTTGTGGTGGATGCCTGTATGAAAAGTTAAATCCGAGGTTAAAACTGTTTACTCGAATGTGTAAATTATTCCGTGCCGCCGGAGCAGGTGAATTTTACTACATCGGCTTTATTCCCCGCACTGCCAGCCCTCTAATTAATTAATAAATCGTTGTAGGGAAGTACGCATTAATAATCGACGCGATCCTCTATTAAATAAATTAAGGTCCTTCCAAAACGAATTGTTACAAAGTTCGGCTATTAAACTTAACAGCGCATATTACGAATTAACAAGTAACACTCGATACACTCTGTTTCGATCAAAACAACAACAAATCTGTCCCGTAATTAATATTTTACATGGAAAAGGGCTTTTAATCCCCCTTTGTCACGAGATTTACAACGATACCAGTAACTGCGCGTGCGTGTAGTGACGTGAAACTATAGATTACTTATCAATAACGTTAGACGTATAGAAATTTTATATTGGCATATTTTTCGTGAATACCTACCCTAATCGGGCGTAGGTAATTTTAATTTGTAGTATTCTTACAAATTTTAAATTTATGAAAGTTCCAAAAGAGTCCACTTGGGAAGTCGCGTAAAGTCGATCTTGGAGGAAACGACGGCATACGTAAGTTGTTAAAAATAACTTCAAGAGTTTTTGAAAATGAACGCACAACGTTTGATATTATTCGGCGATTATAAACGTATTTATTTGACCGAATTTAGATATTTGTTGGAGATATTTTAGATATTCAAGCACTCACGTTTGAAAAATGGTAATGGCGTAGTTAATCGACTTTTAAAACGCCTTTTTTTGCAAAAACGGCGAATATTATTTAAAAGAGAAGACCGCAACGCCAACACTCACGGATGTTGCTTGTCTCGTCGCCTGTGCCCTTTCTCTTTAATTCATCCCCGGGTCTGGTAACTTCGCGACGCGTCTTCAAGTCCAGCCATCAAAAAGATTCTTAGATCCTCATCAAACAAGGACTTCTTCTATCTCTATTGAGGTGTCACCTCCAATTATGTCACCTTGGGTAAATTCACAGCATAATTTACGCGCGTCCCCTGCATGAGTTTCTTCCACGTAATTTCTGCGAGTTGCGCTTCAGAAACTGTTCCTTCACAGTAAGCAAGGTCGTTGAAGTTAAGCAGGATATTTTAATAAAAAGGTCGTTGAGATTCTTACATCGAAAAAATATTCTTCGTGCGTACACGCTGGTGCTGGAGACTTTAATAGACATAAACGCCTTCTTGGCTTTCTTTTGATGAGTCTGGCAAACTTCATGATGACATTATCTACGAGGGAATATTGATGGAATTTCCAGATAGCAGACAGCTACGATTGTAATGGAGTGGGGTTTTTCTCCTTGTCCTCGATGAAAGTTTGGATGTGTGATGTCTTCCGCAGACCTCTGGAAACTATCGTCGGTTTTATGGAGCGATGATGGCTGCAAATTAGAAATATAAAAACCAAGATGTTTCCAGAAGGAGTACATTCCAGGCTAGATGAAGAAGAGCGAAAGATTGAGAGTCGAAACAATTGAAGATTCCAGAAAAGAGGCGAGACCGTGGGTGGTAAACATTCCAGACGAAAAGTTTGGTGTTTCTAAGAAAACCATCGTCAGAAACCCAAAAGCACGATTTCGTCCAACAAATCGTTCAACATATAGCTCATACCTCTAAAGAACCAACAACACCTGTTGGACACTCCCCCAGGCTTTGACGATGGGAACAACAAGTTCTACCAACATGGGCCCAAATGCCAGTAATTGGTCTCAACGATTTTTCAACAGAGTTTTGCAACCCTCCTGAATTTATGAACTCAAAAATTATCGTACTCGCAAAAACAGGGAAACCAGAACATCACCATGATTGGTCCATGACCGTCCGCTAGCCCTGCTCATTGAGGCGTAAAAAATGTTGAGGAGACTTCTGGAGAGAACGTCAAGTTTCAAGAGACATCTTGAATCGCATCCCCGCCAAGCAGCACTTTTGACCAAACAGTAGTCGTCGACAATAATTATTATTATAGCTCAAGCTTTCAATAATGAAGTTCTAAAAAAGCTCCCTGTTCATTTCCATTGACAGATGAGCTCCTAATTGTGTGCTCCTGCAGTGGAATCATTTAAATTTTCCTTAAAAAAACTACTGGGAAATTGCTTCCCCCTTTCAAGAAATTCTAAATTCACGGATTGCATTCATTTCCGCGCACCCGAAATTGAATATGACTCTCTCCTTTTTTTCACATTTATTTTATAAGAGAACTGTCACAAGTCAGCGTACAATATTAGTGCGCTCCGGTAGATCTGCACACCTTACTGAATAGTTTGTTTCCGGCACGGGTTTCCGCTAGTTGCTGTAGTGGAAATCCATCAATTTCCCGCTAATAATTTCCGCTTTTCCAGCAGCAATTTTCCAGCGCGGGACTGCACAAAGGATTCAGCGGCTGTTGCGGATGACAGCTGACATATTCCTCGGATAGCAACAGATTCCATGACTAGGATTACAGTGTTGCCGGCTCGATTATTTCTCCAGACGGTTATTCATTCATTCATAGGCTAAAGTCTTTTACGATCCTTCTTTTAGATATGAACCGAAGTTGCGTAGAAGGTATTCTGGTATTCTAGTCCAGAATGCCAGAATATTTCCGCGCATGTTCAAAAGAGTGCTTGTATGTGTCTAGAACTACGCTTCAACATCAGTGAAGCTCCTAGAACTTTTCGAGAACCACGACCGGCGTGTATATAAGAGCGCCGATGCAGTGTGACATGGCAAGTGGATATTGAAAATAGTGTGTTCAAGTGAAGTGAAATCAGAAAGTAGAGAATAGTTGCGTTTAGTAGAGAGTGTAAATAAGAAGAGCTGAATAGGTATTTACACTTTGTATTGTTATATTATAAGTTGTGTTGTGACTGAGAAGTGAGAACTTTTCATTTGAAACAATAAAGAGCAAGAACGTAATAGTTTATAACAACAGAAGAATGTTTTTCCTAAACTGGCAAGAAAAATAAAATCTGACGTCTGTGTAATAATATAATTTACAGGAAACTCCCTTAATCAGCGCAAAGAAAAGGAAAATCGTCCAGAGAAATGTTGTTTTTGTCCTCACTCCGGTGCAACTCTCCTTTCGCCGTAACTTATATCTTGTAACAAAATTCAAGAACACTCAATCTTTATCTTTCAGCAAACTTTTAACTTCCTTTTACTGGAATCCGGTCGCAGCTGCGATATTATTGTTTTGTGTAGGTAGCGATTTTCACTGTTACTTTTTCTCGTACTTCGTACTTCCAAACACGACTCAGTTTTTGTTACTCGTATACCATCGCGCTAGAACTAACTGATTTATTGGAGTATTCCTGAAGTTGAGAATGCAACCGGCATTGTTGCTGGATCGATTAGGATTACGAATGCATCTTGAGTTTCATAAATAGCAGCTGTTTGTTGAGAAGAATTTTAAATGTCTATGAAAGTTATTTGACGCCTTTAAACACCAGTTAAACTTTCATTTTGACGAGAGACATTAAATGTGTAAATTTCCTAAAAAAATTACTATGCGTACTGGGTGAAGTACTGATTCCAACCATTGGCCCAATTATTCCGGTCCAGCGTATCTTCATATCCCTCCGTCTAGCCCAATGAGTATTGATCGCCATTAATGCGGTGTTTATTTTTCTCCATTCCGACCACGGAGACCGTTAAACTGATATCCTGGTTGGGAATCTTACGTATCACGTAGCCCTTGTGTAACGTAAATTTTCTCCTCTAATAGATTTCGTGAGAGCGAACCGCTCCTCGCATGTAAATATAATAGAAATCGTTTATAATTTCAAATAAGCGAGCCTAAATTTTCAGCTTTTGCAATAAATCATATTTTTTATTTGAATAACCGAAATACCAGCAACCCGTAGATATCTCAATTCATATCTCTTCCGTATCAGCATCAATTTACTAGTACCTAAATCTTAACCAAGAGATTCAGTATTCCCACATAAACAATATCGACATTTTCACGTTCCGTATCAAATTATCTGTAACAGCTAATCGATAATAAAGCGATAACAAACCTGCTCCGCGAAGACTGGTGAACTTAACCTAGAGAAGAAGCAGTTTACTAGCAATCGGCAGGTGATGGATGTAAGTCTATCGTGACACGAACTGGAATAGCCAAATGTCTTAAAACCATCCGCGTAGAAGATAGAATGGGACTTAGTGAGATGAGCCAGATTAACAATGTAAGCAATACAATTTGTCCCAAACCCCTGACCCCTGAAATCTGAAACCCCTGATATAGGTAGGCACCTCTATCTCCATTGGCAGCATATCGCCCTGAAGAATATAATTTACCCACCTGACCTTAAAATCTGTCCTATCATCATCAGAGCAAACTTCCACGCCTCTAAAGTAGTCCAGCTTGGATAACCGTCCATTTCTTGGAACATGATCGAAGGCTTTAGAAAATCTAAAGAAATACCAACAACTGGAAGCTTTTTATCAAGGGAACGTGTCCGTTTGACAAGAGAGACGAGCAGATTTGTCAAAACAAAACTACCTTGCTGGATATCTGGGATAAAATCGTTATCCTAACAACAGCAGAAGGCTTGCCATCGAGCAACCCCAGATGTTTGAGAGAGAGAGAGCATGAGGATCTAGGGGTAACAGTTGACTTCAACAATGAGCTAGGTAATGATCTGAAGGAAATAGACAATAGAATTATTATTTGGACAGATTCCAGCTATGTCTGAGGCATTGTTTTCCAGCAGACTACCCGAAAGACCATCCAGGCCAAGGTAATCTCTGACAGAAGAGTTTTAACTTCTGAAGCTTGGACACGGATACTACACAAAGACAAGCATCAAAGCTACATCCACTTTGAGTTGCTCTCTCGAGCATCTTCGATAAAGCTTTAGAAGTACAATCATTAGTACAATCCATTGGCAACATGGTAAGTTTTAAATAAATAAAACATACGGAAATGCGCATGTTTCCACTCGTACAGTAGAAAACTGATTTTCAGGATGAACGAGATGGACTACGATCCTGCGACGCCGTGCGACGTGCCGTTGCGAACATTGAATTTCGCGATAACTTCATCTAGACGCAGAATTGAAGGCATTATTCTCAATAGATCCTCTTGGAATACAAATAAGGACTCGCTGTGTCATTGCAAATACTCAAACAGCTTATAGAAAAGCTCGCTACTGTGTGTTTACTAGTCGAGCAGAAAATTATTGCGAAATGGTCTCTGAAAGATAACAATAAGATTTGCATACTTCCTATAATAGATATAACATACTCGGAATATTTATCGATGTCTAGCTACTACCTATAAGGAGACCGGTTATAACGAGCTTATATGAGGATTAAGGGCTAGAAAATATTTGTGTATAAAAATATATTAGAAAGTCTCATGACGTTCGAGAATGTCAACTGCCAACATTTAAAACGCACGTTCGGCATGCATGGCCAATATGATAAAGTGAGCGAACAGTGACGTATCGACGGTAAAGTAGACCAGAAACCACAGCGATGCAGTCTATGCTAAGCCACCTGATCATCTGGACACCGGAAACATGGCAGCTTTCAACTAACCAACCAAGGTCGCTTTACTCACACACCCTGCTCCTGGTTTTTCTTGCAGTCGGTGCAGCCCTCTACTGCAGAAGCAGGTCGCTTCTGTCCAATACTGATGCAGCTACGATCTCGAACTACTAAACACCGAAGCCTAGGAAGCAGTAGGAAAATTTCGTCATTCCCTGGAGGGACGTCAAGATTCCTAGTTCACAGACGATATAGAGCTGAAGAATCTTCCCCGCCAAAATACCCCGTCTCTCATCTTCAAACATCAATTTCGTCACTACCTTGCGATGCATCTACTCCCACAGCTCGACCTTTGATTCCAAAAGACCTGAGAAAAAATTCTTCCAAAGTGTTCATAGAGAATTTTTCACAAGCAAGTGCACTGTTACAAAACTACTTAGTTTTGTTACAAGGAAATGGTGCCCTGAATTCCTAGCTTGTCAACAAAGTTGGACCACTACCTTCATCAGAAGTAAGTACAATAAGCCCATGCAGTTGAGGTTCTTCCGGTGATCCATCAGAAGGTTTTTCCTACAATGCCGTATATGTAGGAACCATCTTCCTCAAACATTGAGGCCCCCGGTTTTTTGACGTTCCGTAAAAGATATCCATGGATCGATCAAGGTCGTCAATTCAAGTCAAACCTGCTCTAAAGCTTAACTCTTAATGACTGGTATTCAATGTAATAACCGAGTATGCACCACCCACAAGCCAATGGTATGGTGGAGTGACCACACTTTGAGCTTAAATCCAAAATCAACCTGGACCGAAGCACTTCTTTAGTGAGGCTTGGAGTATGAAGTGCTCATGGGGAAGACTTCAACATCACATCAGCCTGGTGAGTTTCGGATTTGTCCCGGACCAGAAGTTTACAGATTTTGCGAACTGATTGCCGAACCACTTCCAGACATGCTGCCACGTGTTTGTCCGTCATGATGCTGTGTTCGTCAGCCTCTTCACACTCCATAAGATGGCCTGTTAGCTGTCTTCCGGAGTCAAGTAAGTCTTTAAAGAGTCGAGAACAACAATGAGTGAATGAATCAAAAATGACGAATTAGTAGCGCAGAAGATGCGCAAATAGCAGATGGATCGCTCTCTTGATTTTACTGAATTAACGAGGATAATCCGTCAACGTGTCAACTGTTAATGGGAGTAAAGAGGGAAATCCTGCTGATTTTGACAGGTAACATTCTTCATTACTTGAAGAGGACAAATCCTCATGTAGCGTCATAAATTTATCAGATTTAAAACATTAATATCACGAACATCATAACTCTTTCGTCTTGAAGCAGGAATGTAATAAGAAAAATAAACAGCTACAGAATTGATATCCAGTTGCATTTGTATCTAATATGACGGATTTTTCTAGATTGATCTAATTTACAGGCATTAAAGTCAGCGTCAAATCAAATAACTTTCCCATCTAGCCGTCTTATTCGTGTCCCGGTGGCAATAAAATGACCCGAGTTTACTGCTTTTATTCCCATCGTGCAACTTTTTTATTTCAATTCAAGCGATTTAATACTTCGTCGTCATTCGTGACAGTAATTCCCTTTATGCACGTCTCTTAAATCTGAAACTCTTAAACTATAATTTATAATAATTTCAACTTTAATAAAACTGCGACTGCATTCGCATTGCTACAAACTACAAGCTACGAGCTACGAGCTACGAGCTGCATACATTTTAACTGCATCAAATCACCTGGGACTTGACCCTGATTCACTTTCCGCGGCAAATTTTACCTGATTTACTGGGTCAAACAGAGACAAAGCAATGGCGCGTGCGTTGGCTAACAATCAGGCGCCGTGCAGATTTACTACACTATCGTTGGAACTCTTACGGGATTTTATTTAACAAAAGGGGAGAAATACGGCCCTGCGCCTTCTCGTAAATCAAGCAATTCGACGTGATGAGGCTCCGGGAACCCCCAAAGGCTTCGGACTAATGCGCTCCATTTACACTGCGGAAAGTGCAGCCCTTTTTCATGCCGCTCAATATAAGAGAGGTTATGTCTCAAATTAGAGAGATCAATGTTTACATTAATAGATTAGATAGAGATAACAGATTTAAAGGTAAACTAAGTGGACCTACGAGAAGAGAGATAAGGTGAAGATATAGTTTTCATTTCTTTTGCAATGTAGACATAATATGGAAATATATAGAGATAGGCCGGGAAGGAGTATCTCGGAAGGTGTAACTATATAGAGAGCGTCGTTTCAGGACGCACCCATAAATAATAAATGGATAAATAAGGTTGTGTCTCTATTATTCAAAAGTGGAGCTTTAGTCCTATTGTCCAAATAACTTTCGACGTTTTATGACGCCGTGTTTCATCCCGTTTTAGATTTATTACCGTGAAATTGCGCAGAAAAATACGGTTTTAGGTCGCACAGAATTCGAGAAGTTTAACCAGATATCAAAGCACCTTACGCTTACATTACTCAAACAATTATATATCAATTCCTTTGTTAATATGAATAAAACACCCTGTATATTATTGCTTTTTTGGGTTTGCTAGGAAAAATTTTTGGGAAATGAATTTTGACAAAAATGAGATTTTTTGTAATAAGGTAATATTTTCTCCAACAGTAAAACCCTCTCGTTTTGACTTATTAGAGCATATTCAACATCATATGATTTTTAATAATTATTTATTGGCTTTACGCTTTTTGAAGCCGCCCATAATAACAGGTCAGATGATTTTAGATACCATGACCATTATTAGAAATCAATTCCGAGGTTGATGCCCCAGAAGCCGCCCATTTTGTGTGAGGGACAGAGTCTGGGTCAGACGCTTTTCGAAGCCGCCCATTTTGTCTAACGCAGCTTTTTGTCATCCATTCAAGACGAAACGCAATTTACGTCCTAGGTCAGATCATTGTTACACACTAATTCCATGTTTGACGCTTTAGAAGCCGCCCATTCTGTATTAAAAGCAATTTTCTGCAATTCAGTTAAGACAGAACTCAGTTTATTGTCACGCATCTAGCTTCAGATGACTTTGTGTAATCAACTCTGGGTCAGACGCTTTTCGAAGCCGCCCATTTTTTGGCAACTGCAGTTTTTGGTCATTCATTCAAGATAAAACGCAGTTTGCAGTCGCACTTTCTAGATTTGATTATTTTTGGTCACGAATTCCCTCTTTGACGCTTTATAAGCCACCCATCAGTGTGAAACGTAACTTTTTCAACTTCAAGATAGTATCTAGTTTATTGTCACATGTCCAGCTTCAGAGGATTTTTAGGAACCAACTCTTAGTCAGACGTTTTTCGAAGCCGCCCATTTTGTCTAACGCAGTTTTTTTGTCATCCATTCAAGCTAAAACGCAAAATTCTTCCTAGGTCAGATCATTGTTAGACACTAATTCTGTGTTCGATGCTTTAGAAGCCGCCCATTCTGTATTGAAAGCAATTTTCTGCAGTTCAGTTAAGACAGAACCCAGTTTATTGTCACGCATCTAGCTTCAGATGATTTTAGGGAATCAACTCTGGGTCAGACGCTTTTTGAAGCCACCCATTTTGTGGCAACTGCAGTTTTTGGTTATTCACTCAACAGAAAACGCAGTTCGCAGACGCACTTTCTGGATCTGATGATTTTTGGACACGAATTCCCTCTTTGATGCTTTATAAGCCGCCCATCTGTGTGAAACGTGACTTTTTGCAGCTTTTTCAAGATAGTACCCAGTTTATTGTCAAATATCCAGCTTCAGAGGATTTTTAGGAACCAACTGTTAGTTAGACGCTTTTCTCTAAGCTTCCCATTTTATATCTACCGTAGTTTTTGTCTTCCATTCAAGATAAACCGCAATTTACGTTTGGGATCTGTTCATTTTTAGACACCAATTATCTGTTTGATGCTTTAGAAGCCGCCTATTCTAGGTGAAAAGCAATTTTCTGAAGCTTATCAAGACAGAACCCATTTTAGTGCCACGAATCAAGATTCAGATGATTTTAAGGAATCAATTCTGGATCAGACGCTTTTCGAAGCCGCCCATTTTGTGTAAAAGCAAGCTTTTCATCTATTCCAGATAAAACTCAGTTTATAATTCTATCACATGAAGAACCAGATACATTTTTGAAATATATTCTGCGTTCGACGCTTCAGAAGCCGCCCATTCTGTGTGAAGTGCAATTTTCTGAAACTTTTGAAGGAAGAACACAGTTTATTGTCACACATCCAGCTTTAGATGATTTTTAGAAACCAACTCTGGGTCAGCGGTTTTTTTGACGCCGCCCAATTTTTTTGCCATCTATTCAATGTAAAACACAGTTCACGTCCTGGATCGAATCAATTTTAGATATCAGTTCTGTGCTTGACGCTTTAGAAGCCGCCAATTAAGTTTGTAATAAAATTTTCTGCAACCTTCTGAAGAAAGGACACAGTTTATTGCCACGCATCCAGCCTTAAATAATTTTGGGGAGTCAATCCTGGGTAAACCGACTTTTGACGCCGCCCTTTTCTCTTTCATTCAGGATTAAACGCAGCTTTCAGTCTTACATCTTCGATCAGATCATTTCTAGATACTGATTCAGGTTTTGACGCGTTAGAAGCCGCCCATTCTAGGTGAAACGCAATTTTTTGCAACGAATTCAAGACAGAACCAAGTTTATTGTCAGACATAAAGCATCAGATGATTTGTAAGAACCTAATTTTGGCCAGATGCTTTCAATAGCGGCCCATTTCACGGAAAACGCAGTTTCAGTCGCACACTCTGGATCAAATCATTTTTATACATGATTTTTGTGCTTTAACGCCTAAGAAGCCGCCCATTCTGCGTGTTTGTGTTCCCACATCCAACTTCAGATGATTTTTAGGAACCAACTCTGGGTCAGTCGATTTTTTGAAGCCGCTCATTTTATGGTAAGCGCAGTTTTTGTCATTCATTCAAGATAAAACGCAGTTTATAGTCGCACATCTTCAATCAGATCATTTTTAGAAACTGATTCTGGTTTTGACGCTTTAGAAGCCGCCCATTTAGGGCGAAACGCAATTTTTTGCAACTAATTCAAGACAGAGCCAAGTTTATTGTCACATATCAGATGTTTTTTAGAAACCAAATTTTGGCCAGATGCTTTTAATAGCCCCCCATTTCATGGAAAACGCAATTATAGTCAAACGTCCTAGATTAGATAATTTTTAGAGACAAATTCTCTGGCTAACGCCTTAGAAGCCGCCCGTTCTGCGGCTTTTTTCTGAAACTTATTTAAGACATGACCCACTTTGTTGTCACACATCCAGCTTCAGTAATTTTTATGAACCGATTCTGGATTAACCGCTTTTTGAAGCCGCCCATTTTATGGTAAACGCAATTTTTTGAAATTAATTCAAGATAAAACGCAGTTTATAGTCGCAAATCTTCGATCAGACCATTTCTAGAAACTTATTCTTGTTTTGTCGCTTTAGAAGCCGCCCATGCAGGGTGAAATGCAATTTTTTGCAACTAACTCAACACAGAACCAAGTTTATTGTCACATATCTAGCTTTACGAGATTTTTTCTCTGGGTCAGACGCTTTTAATAGCCTCCCATTTCATGACATACGCAGTTTCAGTCGCACCTCCTGAATCAGATCATTTTTAGACACAAATTCTGTATTTAACGCCTTAAAAGCCGCCCATTCTGCGAGATGATCAATTTTCTGGAGCTTATTAAAGATATGATCCAGTTTATTGTCACCGCCATCTAGCTCAGATAATTTTTAGGAACCAACTCCGGGTCAGACGCTTTTCCTAGCCGCCCATTTTGTGCAGACGCTTTTATAGGCCGCCCCTGCTATTTCAATCAGGGACTATAAGCGCCCGTTCATTGTTTATTCATTCTTCCTCTTTATCTCTTTTAGAAGAGATAACAAAACTTTTGTTAAGTCTGACCCAAATTTTTATTTTCAAAATTAATAATAATTTGAAAAGTATAAAATTTGACATATAGTGTGACATATTAAGTCATAGTAGATCTTTCTGGCCATTCCGAAAATGTAATAATATACTCGGTCTTCTATTAAAAAAATTCAAAAAAATTTCTTAGTAACGAGCGATTTCTTGTATCTTCCTTGTAGTTTACTTAACCAATTGTTTTCTAACCTGAAATAATTGCTGTATTATAATCTCCGAAATCATCTCATTTATTACGCGAACTTTTCAACCGGCTCCGTGAAAAACGGCTATAGAAAAGAACACTCAGTTCCCGGGTTTCCAGTAATGACAACGCTACTTGAAGTGCTCGTGCTGTGAGAGTGAACAAGAAAAAAAATTAAACTCAGTCCAGGCCGCTAGACTTAGCGAAGGCTGCCGTAAGAATTAAGTTAAATGAGGATCTCCCATTCGTGACATGACTTCAACGTTGTCTACATTACACTGCGCTTGTTATTTGTTCTTGGAGTTAAGCTAAGCAATTATTTAAATAATTATTTCCTATTACATACAATTTTTCATAAGAATTAGAATCTTGTGAAAAGACGAACCCTGTCCATCACTTCACACTATTACACCGTTTACATCGTGAAGCAATTGAAATCTATAAATGTCCAAATAATTTGAACAGATAGGAGGAAGGAATGAAACTGCGGAGGATTTGGTATCCGGCATTATGCCAGACGCAAATGAGTCATCGAATGACTCAGGAATCCATTACATCATCGGAGAGATCGGCCGTTACTACGGTGGAGATGGCCAGTGGAGGCGGTATGACGTCACCAGATAATCACCCCGCTATAAATAGGAGCGCTCTACCAGCCATCAGTCAACATGATAACTGCAAAAATTATTGTACCTAAAGGTTATTTGAATATTTCCCAAACAGAAAAAGTATCCAACAATTTCTTTCCTAATGTGGACATCGCATTTTCTGCTCATACAATCCGTCAGAGTGATGTAACACTCCATGTAACATCTGAGTGTCCCCAATCATGCTGTCAGTTTCGGTTAAACTCACCCGGAAAAATTATCTAGGCGCCAGATGCGACCAGCATGACCTGTGAAGTGTGCTTGAAGTGCAGAAAATATTTTTCTACTAAAAATTAATTTTATTTCACGAGTTTGACGAGATATACACGTCCGTGCCGTATCTTCTCGGGAAATTTGAATTAAACCAAGCTTCCCTCTGCAAGAATTAATACGACTAGTTTTTTGATGGATCAGATTTTCCGCTTCAGATATTTCAATAATAAGAAACAAAAAATGAATGGATTTGGGGAAACTTGTAATGATAAAATGGAAAACTTTGATCCGTTTTTTTGTTTTAGTATTCTATGGGTCTTTCTCCGGTAAAAATGATGAAATCATTGTTCAAATTTCATCAAGAGGCGTCTATTTTTCCCAATTTATAAAAAAAGAAGGGGTTTTTCGTCTGCGCTTTGCGTTTTACTCATTCCTGGGTGGCTTCAGTGAAGTATAGTCGACTTTCCTGCCAGCCACCAAGCCCTCCTTTCAACTTTGAAGCTCTCATTTTGATTTTGTAGACTCTCCCTTAGGATTCTATCTCCTCCTCTTTTTGGGATTTGAATGAATCGATCCCCGAAGAAGCTATCACCACTGGTTTATTTTCCGGGGAAAAAATTGCGCGGGAACCATTTTTTTTTTGGTTATAACTCAAACAAAATTTTACAAAATTTATATTGAAATGAATAATAAAAAATACCCCACGTTGGGCGCCAGAATGAAAATAAACAGGTGGTGATAGCTTCTTCAGAGATCGATTACTTCAAATCCCAAGCAGGAGATGGTAAGGCCCCAAACGGGAGTGTTCAAGATCAAAAGGTGAGCTTCAAAATCCCTTTTCTTCAAAATCCTCCCGGAAGGGGGAGGATATAATCGTCATGTGGCAGTTGTCATAAAATCATTACAAGTAGGAGTTAAGGTCATACGAGCTAGCAAAACAAGACATTTTCATTGTTTCATTGGTGTTCGATGTTGAAAGATGGTTTTGCCAGGGGATCTTTTTTGCAACTGAATGGGAACTCGTCACGTAGAAGTTTTTCGGACTCTTCTTCAGGAAGCGATCACTGAGTTGATTGGGTCAACGATTGTCAGTGAAATGGTTGACGGTGATTTGACTAAAAGTAACCAAAAGAGTGTTCTCTTCGGGATCTTCATTTCTTATTGAGTGTTTTTTCTTTCGCAATGTGGAGGGGAGTATAGCAGGCACAGTTCTGCTATAAGGTGATATTTCGAGTCACCGGTTATCAGTTATATCGTTCACCCAGCTTCGAATCGTTTCTCCCTCACCGAATTGTCTCTTCAGCGTTGGGTCGCTTCGGCCATACAACAGTTTTCCGGTTGACCCAGCAAGCAATACATCCCAAAACCCGGCTACTACTTTGTATCAGTTCTGTTAAGAAAGCACCTATTTATTTTATATTGTTCTGTTAAACCAACCCTTCGTTTGATTCATAGCTTGAAGCTGGGATGCTCGGATAGGTCGGCGAGGGATGAGATGAGGATGAGGGATGAGAGAGATGTCGGGCTCTGAGATGACGAGGTGATGAGCAATGAGCATTTGTATTTTCTGAACATACTTTGAAGACGGGGCTCGAACAGTAACCTTGATAGAAGATCAGGTCAGGTTACACTGCGTCACGAACCGCCCCAAACAGAAATCCGCGAGTTGTGTTTCTGTGAAGATGAGCTTGACAATCTTCATTGTGTAGTAGCAGAGGAATTGGTAAAACGTTAAAACAACAGTCAGTCCAGCTACGTCCTGTTAATCCCTGCAAGTATCAATTACAGCGATCGCACCTCTTAAACCGAAACATATACGAAACTTAACAGCAATTACCAATTACAAACATGGAGAAGTAGCAGTAACAATACAAGTACACAGTGAGTGCCTTATGTAGATCTAGAGCGCAGATATCCGTAATGCGTCCACTTGTTATTTCACAAGCTCACTTGATTATGTAATCCTTCCCCGTAAAGCTCACAAACCCATGGCCCGCTCGGATGAACATGGCTGACGCTTTATCGCCCGACCAAGCGCCTGTCGGGGCCGGGACTCCTCGCCTCCTAGATTACGAGAGGGCGTAAAGCGCAAGCAGAACGATTATCGTCACAATGAAACAGTTAAAAACTGGATTTTATTACGTGAATTATGGCCGGAGATTTATGGGGACGTTAAATTAACCAACGGGATGTTCTAATCAAGCCAGATTTCATTAATGTTGCAATATGGAAGTAATAGTGGTTAATGCGTTTTGTATGGAAGGCTCGGTCGTTTCGTGAACAACGGCTTGGAACGATATAAATAAAGGCGGTATTGAAATCTATGCAGAGGGGTGATTAAGTGTCGAGGAAACGGACCATCTGGGGAGTGATTTTGAAATGAATTGGAAAAGTTTTGTTTGGGAAAAAAGTTGTGAAGGGCATCATCATACTCGAATTACTGGTACTTGCAGCAGGTCGGGTCGAAATATCCTCAGCCTGGGAACGAAAAGAAATTCGGATTTAATTGAGATAAATTTAGTTTTTTAATATAACACTCGCTCCGGCGATCTTCTACCATCTTTATACATCATTTGTTAACGTATAAAAGACTTAAATGGCGTGGGATAGAATCTGTTGAGTAGGAGGTTTGCTTTGATACTTTCAGTCAAGTTCCAGAAGATGGGACGAATTAGGTTAAGGGTTAAGGCTACTGTACATCTCGCATTCACCCATATAGTACCAGTGTTAGGAGCCCCGTCATCTGTTCAGTATTTGGGCAGACATTTTGCGTATCCCCCAACCTCAATTAGTTGCAAGTGGCACAGGTTCTTTTCGAACATCTTGGCCAGCCTCTTTCTCTCGGAACTGGCTAGAAAATTTTTTGGCCTGTCTGCAACCTGATGTTGTCTCCCAACACTTCTTTAAACATTTTTGCGTCCATCTCTTAATAACCTTGATTAGAAGATTGTTGATCAGATTAAGTATTGGGGTGATGTAAAATTTGGGAAACATTTTTAATGACAAAGAGAGATCTTTTGCTGTCGTAATCGAGAACCGAATGACAAATAAATTAGGATACCTCATAGGGCATTCTCGTAGATAATATCTTTAGAGGTAATAATTCCCAGTTTCAGTAATAACAATCTACATTTAACCGCAAAATCCAACTGAGAATAGGTTCAGACTATAATGGTAACCACCCCATACGAGTAGATTTCCCTGATCACAATTCAAAGGTAAATCGATACAAAATTAATTGCAAGCTCACCACTGACCGAAGGGTTGACAATGTAATGACGTGAATCTGTTATTTGACGACCAGAGGCTTGTTTATTAACAGTTGTATTATTAATTGGCCGTTTTGAGGTTTATAAGTGCAGCATAACCTAATCATAATTAATTCGACCGCGCCGAGTTAACTCAATAGAACATCAAACATTTATGCGGCCATATAGACGTGTTTATTATGAGGGTTGCTAATTGTTTCGCTCTCATTATTATATGGCCAATTTAGATTGTTGGTTGGACTGAATTGAGTGGATCAATAATACCCACAAGAGTTTGAGGCACAACGGTGCCAGAACAGTTCATTGGTTGCGGCTTTAAACCTCAGTCACTTTAATCAAACACGTCAAAAAACTTGCCGGAAACAACTTTCGCTCCAAAAGCCAGCAATATGTCCATTTATTCATTTAACTTATGGCAGAAGTGTTATGTGTGCATTGAAAAAAGTGTCGGGAAAATGCGACAATATGGGCAAAAATAGGCCTTCTACTGTGCAAAAAAATCGACAACATTGTTTGAAATAGGAAAAAATCACATAAGCCCATCTGTCAACACAGCCCACAGAATTTCACAAGGTCGTGAACAACATGCGGCAGTAAGTGCACCAGAATTGTTCAAAACCAAGACCATTTCTGATTTAAATTCTCAAAATCCACACATGCCCATTCAGTCCTCTGAATTTTGACAAGGCCTTGACAGATCTTGCCAGATGTAATCTTTTGGAACCAACAAAATAAAATGTTAATAGTAACCCAGCAGAACCGGTAAAATAAACAGCTCGTAAACAGACCGGGGAAATCGATTTTTTTTATTTTTTCAGTCGATGGAGTCGGACCTTCCCTGTCTTTTGACATGTGTCTTAGGTTGGGTCGGGGTGGGGGGGAGGTGGGGCACGCTTTTAAAATTTACTGAAAATGAATTTTATCGGAAAAACGGGTATATCTGAGCCGGATTTGATCTGACAAAAAAATTATGGTATCGAAAATTGAAGAGCTTGACTAAACACGGAAGTTCGTTCCGACCTGAACCCTTTAGCTCAACTGGTTCGCGAAATATTGCGATATTAAGGGTGCAAAAATGAATAAAAATTTTACTGACTTTTGCTCGGCAGGGTTGGAGTTAGGGCGTCAATTTTTGGGGGGAGGGAGTGGGGGGCCAATTAGGAAGGGAGATATGGGGGTGAGAAGAAAAATACGGAAACGCTCATAAAAAGTTTATTTATTGACCTACAGAGACCAGGCACTATTCATTTTCTTCGTTTTTTTATCTACTAACCGGTAGTCATGGCAAAAAAATAAAAAATAAAAATAAAAAAATATATATATTTTCGCAAATGCGCGCTTGGCGCGCAAAAAAAAAGTCATTTTTTTTCTCGCGTTTTTGGGGGTGAAGGAAGGGGGTGGGGAAAATTTTTTTTCACCACTGAACGGCAATTTTTTATCTTTAATTTGAGCCCCACTTGAACCCGATCCGACCATAAATAAGTGCACAACGAACCGGCGAAGTCTAGAGAAAGTTGGAAAACACTTTTTCATCCATTCTCGAAAGAATGGCTGCTTCAGTCTTACCTGAAGCAGCCATGTGCTGCACTCGCTTGACCATGAATAGATCGAGATGCAGTCTTTTGTGTAGAGCCTCTTTCTATTGTGTACCTGCTTATTGTTTTCGTGAACCCGGCGCATCATCCCGGGAAAACAATAGAAGGCTAGCAAGATAAGAGAGCGGGACTGAGAATGAAAAACAAGGCCAACAACGGCCCAAATGTAAGAAAAATCGACCGCCAGCAGATGAAAAAAACAGTAACTCATGTGTTTTTTCATTCCCGATCGTTCAGCGATCAAAAGTAAGCAGGAATTTTCAAAATCGATCCATAATTGAGCGAGGTACGAGCGAACAAGCATTCGAAAATAAATTCCGAGCGCGCGTTCCCGACCGATCGTGACTGTGCCCGGAGACAAGCGGAGAGCGTAGGCTCCGCCCACGGCTGCTCGGGTATCTTTCTCGACCGGTTTGAAGAGAGATCTTCATGTATAACTTGCGCGCTCGGGCAAGATACGCACGAAAAAAAAACAAATAAATAAATAGATAAATAAATGTTTTCTCTTTCCAATGAGCCTAACAAGAACCCCCCACCCCTCTCCGTTCGCCCGCAATAAAGCTAGACTTTGCCGGTTCGTTGTGCCCTTATTTATGGTCGGATCAGTGTCGATCAGTCGTTCAGTGGTGAAAAAAAATTTCCCCACCCCCTTCCTTCACCCCCAAAAACGCGAGAAAAAAAATGACTTTTTTAAAATTGCGCGCATTTGCGAAAATAATTTTTTTTTTATATATTTTTTTTTGCCATGACTACCGGGTAGTGGGTAAAAAAAACGAAGAAAATGAGCAGTGCCTGGTCTTTGTAGGTCAATAAATAAACTTTTTATGAGCGTTTCCGTATTTTTCTTCTCACCTCTATATCTCCCCTTCTAATTGGCCCACCACTCCCTCCCACCGGCCCGTGAAAGTACTCGGTGGCACCCTTTCTCTCGCAAAAAATTGACGCCCTAACTCCAACCCTGCCGAGCAAAAGTCAGTAAAATTTTTATTCATTTTTGCACCCTTAATATCGCAATATTTTGCGAACCAGTTGAGCTAAAGGGTTCAGGTCGGAACGAACTTCCGTGTTTAGTCAAGCTCTTCAATTTTCGATACCATAATTTTTTTGTCAGATCAAATCCGGCTCAGATATACCCGTTTTTCCGATAAAATTCATTTTCAGTAAATTTTAAAAGCGTGCCCCACTTCCCCCCCACCCCGACCCAACCTAAGACACATGTCAAAAGACAGGGAAGGTCCGACTCCATCGACTGAAAAAATAAAAAAAATAGATTTCCCCGGTCTGTTTACGAAATACCGGTCCTGCTGTTATAGGGGAATTGCGCCAAAATTGCTCAAAATCAAAATCAAGACCGTTTTTAAACTAATGTCTCAAAATCCACACTTGCCCATGAGAAAGTCTTACCAAATATTGCGACATGGAACTGTATAAATACAACAAAAGGAAAGATCAGGTCAGGTTATTAGAGAAAGTGCAGCAAAATTGCCCAAAAACTAGACAGTTAATAAACTAAAGTCTCAAATTCCACATTTGCCCATGTAGTCCACAAAATCCTAAGAAGCTCTTGACAGATCTTGACATATCTTGCCAGAGGGAACCTTTTAGAACCGACAAAAAATAGAACAATAGAGAAAGTGTCAGAAAAAGTACTCAAATTCCAGACTGCTTACAAATTAAAGTCTCATAGTCCTCTCTTGCCCACATAGTCCTCAGAATCTTGACAAGATCTTGACAGAGCTTTCCAGATGGAACCTTTCAGAATCAACAAAAGAAGAGATTGGCAGAGGAAGTGCTGCAAAATTGCTCAAAATCAAGACCGTTTATAAACTGAAGTCTCAACATCCTCATTTGTCCATTGAGTCCACAAAATCCTGACAGATCTTGACATGTTTTGCCAAGGGAACCTTTTAGAAGCAACAAAAGAAAAGATCAATTGGGAAAGTGGCAGGAAAACTACTCAAAATTCAGACCATATATAAACTAAATGCTCAAAATACACACTTACCAACATAGTCCACAGAATTTTGACAAGATCTTACCAAATGTTGCGAGATGAAACTTCATAGAAACAACAAAAGAAAATGTAAGTGGAAAAAGTGGAGCAAAACTGCTGAAGATTCTTTTTATAAACTAGAGTCTCAAAATTCACATTTGTCTACGCAGTCCATGGAATCCCAAGAAGCTCTTGACAAATTTTGACATGTCTGGCAAGAGGAAATCTTTTAGAACCGACAAAAGAATAGAGAAATAAAGAAAGTGGCAGAAAAAGTACTCGAATTGTAAATTGTTTATAAACTAAAGTCTCAAAGTCCATTCTTTCCACGGAGTACACAAATCTGCACAAGGCCTTGCTAAATCTTGAGAGATAAAAGTTTATAAGAACTACAACAGAAATCGTCAATAGAGAAATCAGCAAAATTGCTCAAAATCAAGGCCTTTTATAAACTAAAGTCTCAAAGTTCACACTTGTCCACATAGTCCACAGAAACTTGACAATGTCTTACCAAATGTTGCGAGAAGGAACGTTATGGAAACAGCAAAAGGAAAGGTTAGTAGAGAAAGTGCACCAAGTCAAGACCGTTTATAAACTAAAGTCTCCAACATCCACATTTGTCCACCCAGTTCACAAAATTCTGAGAAGCTCTTGACAGACCTTGACATGCCGAGGGAACCTTTTAGAACCAATCAACGAAAAGATCAATAGAGGAAGTGGCAAAAAAACTACTCAAAATCTAGACCGTTTATAAACTAAAAGCTCAAAATCCACACATAGCCCACAGAGCAAAACTGCTGAAGATAAAGACCGTTTATAAACTAGAGTCTCAAAATCCACAATTGTCTACGAAGTCCACAGAATCCCAAGAAGGTCTTGTTAGATCTTGACATGTCTTGCCAGAGGAAACTTTTTAGAGCCGACAAAAGAATAGAGTAAGGGGCTGAAAAAGTACTCATATTCCAGAGTGTTTATAAACTAAAGTCTCAAAGTCTATTCTTGCCACAGAGTATACAAATCTGCACAAGGCCTTGCCAAATCTTGCGAGATAGAACTTTATAAAAACGTTAAAAGAAAACACAAATAGAGGAAGTTCAGCAAGATCCATCAAAATCCACACCGTTCATAAACTAAAGTCTCAAAGTCCACACCTAATTCACAGAACCTTGACAAGGCCTTGCTAAATCTTGAGAGATAAAACATTATAAGAAATCAAAAGAAAAGGTCAATAGTGACAGTGCAGCAAAATGGCTCAAAATCAAGGCCGTTTATAACCCAAAGTCTCAAAGTTCACACTTGCCCACATAGTCTACAGAAACTGGACAAGGTCTTGCCAAATTTGCGAGAAGGAAATTTATAGAAGCTGTAACGAAATCCAAGGCTTTCGTTGGTAATTATTATTTATTTGCATTATTAGAGGGGTTTATCAGGAGTGATACAGTTTTTGCGACAGTGATTAGCAGGTTATCTCCGCCAGCACCGGCTATATAAACAGAGCCAACTAAGAAGCCAACCAGAGGATCCGAGGTACTGACTCGAGAACCACTCTCCCTCCCTGTGAATTGAGCTCGGAGGTCACCCAGGGGCATGTATTGAATGCACCCTGTCCCATTTACATAGTCGGCTACAGTAGGTCGATGAAATGAGTCGAACCTAACTGTAACCGGACATCGGCAGACCGACCGGAGTGGAGTGAGCTCTGGACGGCAACCGATTCAGTATAGGGAATCAGTCGGCGCTACGTTGAAGTACCGGCTAATCTCTTCAGTCCCTATCCGGCCTGTATTGAGGGCCGGATTCAGTAACAGCCGTCCCGATGTGGTATTGAGGAATCGGGAACGGAGTTTGTTTCAGATAGCCTCGCCGCCGGAGAATATTTCTCCCCGATTCCTTTCCGGCACGTGTTCCGGATACAGCAGCAACCGATACGCACTGTGCGACGGTGAGTGGACGACTGGCACTAGAGAGCTGATAGCGAGCCGTTCAAGAGTGGCCGTAGGTACACGACCAATCGGCATTTGTACGCGCCCCGACGCGGTTATCTGCGACCAATCAAACGGAATGCGGAGGACGAGAGCCGGCCCATAGGATACAGTGGTTATCAGTATTAGCGAGACAAATATACTGCTTGGTTTTTATATGAAGGCGAAGGCTGGGCGTGAACTACGCATCTTGCGAGCTTTGCTCACCGCCACTAATAATTTACACGTTCGATGAACGGCGGAGATACTCTTATCAGCCTTATCTGGTTGGTTGTTTTTTTAAGGTGGACGCCGACTAACATTGTTGATATTGGACAACAAATATTTATGGAGTCGGAGACGGTACCCACCCTTTTTGCGCAGTAAGAATTTATTCGCCTTCCTATAGTAACAGGACTATAGATATGTGTAAATAGAATACTTGTAAATAAAGATTCATCATTTTTAATTGACTTGTCGCGGGTACAAAGGGGCAGACATCCATCCCTGGAAAATCACCACGACCTAACAGAAAATCCCGTTACAAAGCAACAAAAGAAAAAGTCAACACATAAAGAGCTGTAAGACCTCTAAAATTCAAAACCGTCTACAAGCTAAGGCCACAGAGTCCAAACAAATTGATCTTGAAATCGAGTCCTTGTCGCAATCCTGACAGGGACTGTCTCAAAAGGGAACGTTTTACAAGTAGAAAAATAAGACGAAAAATGTATGCAATAAAATGGCTTAAACTAAAGACCTTTCAAAGACTAAAGTTACCGAGTGCATGCAAGATTCTGTTAAGGTCACCTTTGCGGAACATCACCTTGTAAAACAGAATTGAATGAATGACAATCAAGAAAGTGCAGCAAAATTGTTTAGCATGAAAAATAAGGTCACGCAGTATACCTGATCTGGCCAATATGACGAGCGAAAACATTTCTAAATAAAAAAAGGTGAAGAAAAATGGCTACACAATCACTTTAAATTAAGGCCATTTTACAACGTTTAAAGCCTACTGAATTGCGAAAGACCTCTGGTATTGAAAAAGACATCTATAAATAAAAACAGAATAATGGCAAAGTCACTGTTACTGAATAAAAATTCACAGAAAAAATGTACCTACAGAAGCTGAACAAAAAACTAAAGGCAACATAAATTGAAACAAACCCTTTGAAATTCATGTAAATGTCGTTCATAAGTATGAAGAGGCAACCAATGCGAAACAGTTATCACTGGCCCCAAGGCCAGTTGTTCAAATTTCAAACGATATGTAGTTTGACTATATGAAGCTGAAATTTAATTGCTGCATGAGACCAGTAAAGGAGAGTGAAAAAGAGTATAGAAAAGCAGTGGATCGTACAAAAACTATTGTACAGACAAAATATAATCACATTTTCACTAATTTGCGCGAAACCCAATTATTACCAATACGAATTTGACGCCGCACCGATAAATATCTCCAACAGTAATTGAAGAATCTAATCCCCTACTTAATCCGCAGCTCTGCTAGGCGTAATCCCTTCCCCTCCCGCTCTTCCATTCCCTTATAACATAACTTAAAACCATCGAATTTTGAATTGTTGACTTTACGCCGCCGGCGCCTATTCATGTTTATTACACAAATATAATGCATCGGGTTAATAAGGCCCATTCTAGCACTAGGGAAAGTTATTACCTATGCGTATGTTTGTTAATGCAAATTAGAGGAAATATGGCAACAGTGTTAATCAAATGTTGATGCTATGTAAGCAAACAATAGGGATGGGTTATTTTGAGGCTTTGTTGTAATAGCTGGATTTATTTATTATGAATTTATAGCAACTTTCACTAGGATTTTTATAGAGTAATAAACAGGAATTATGAAGAGTCATATGATTTTCTTCCAGTCCACTCAAAATTTACTTATTTTTAGTCTGTACTCTGACTTCTGACAGCTCAAATCACTGTCACAAAAGGGTCAGATGCCTGAAAGTACTGATTCTCCCTGCCACACAACGTCTTGCTGTAGCGAGATCTCGACAGCAGAATACCGAAGATTCATCCTACGAATCATTACATCCTAATTTCGATTTTGAAGAATGGGATCTTGAAACAGTTTTTTTGATTCCTCATGTTTACTATATTACGGTTACTGCGTAAGAGTAAAAACGACCAGGATGATGTTATATCCAGGTGGATCTTAATCAAGTCAAGTCCTCATGGTTGAATATTTATGAAGCTGGCGCTCGAGACTCGATCACCTATACAAAGTTGCCATCTTTCGTACCATCTACATTACATGTATCGAGTGGATATATGATAGCACTTCCGGTACTAAACACACTTTATGGCATGCAGTTTCAAGCGTATAAACACAATCGAGAGATTCACTCTAAATCCCTCTGTGGGACTCCATCTGTGACCGATACCTTTATAAATCCGAGCGGTTATGGGGTGCTCAACTAAAACAAAGACATCTCCCAATGCGGACGATCGATAACGGGGTATAATAGTAATGTTGCCTTGTTCTGACGTGGAGAAAAGATAATGAAAATCAAATCTATTTATAATAACACCTTTGTTGCTGTGGAGAACATTATCGGACCATTACCACACTGAGTGCTTTATTAAATCAAAGAACGGGGGCTTTGCATTCCTAGGTTTATATTTCAGGCTCGTTCACCCCACGGAACTCCTCTCTATTGTCCGCTTATCTGTATAGTCTGCATGGTAATTCCGCTACCTGGAATTGAGTTATGACGCTTTATTACTTTCGTGATTGTAAAATTAAATATGCAGGCGCATTATTTAATAATCAGTAAGTCTAAAATTTATGAAGTAAAAGTTGAAACCAGATTTATATTTTCGTGGAGTGGTCATTAATGATTTATTCGGAATCAGAGTTACGAAAGAGTAGAAACGCAATAATTTCATCTCCCGTTGAGGTGGACCAAAAACGATTTATAATGACAATGGCACAAAATTTAAAATTTAGAACAATAATTTATATGGGACGTATATATGGAACGTATTCTTAAAATGTGATTGTTCGTCTCTCTCTCGAAATTGACAAAAACGAGGTAAGAAGGTTTCAGATGACAAGAAGTTCGTAACAAATAATGAAGTGGTATTACTTTGATTTTATTTCAAGATAAAATAAACTACATTGAAGTCAAGTGTGCATCAACATTTATAATAATTTAAGCGAAATCGACTATACTCACATGTTCCTGTTATTAAAAAGGACAGAAAGAGCGAGACCGTGTCAACCGTGACATTATAGGGGAAGGTGACAAGTAACTTTAAAAGTGTGTCTAGCCCACTAACCGTGAGCTATACTTCTGGCTTTACGACTGCGCAGTTGTCATACCCAACAGGGTCTGGTTTCTTCAATACAATGCGTGGAAGTAAAACAAAATGGAAAAAATGTAAAAAAAGTAATTTGCTTTTTCAAACACGTCATATTACTGTCGCCGACGATAGCATGAAGCTATAAATATTACCGCCTCCAGCATGACATTATTCAGAGCGCTCCCACGCTCAGATCTCTCTATGCCTCTGTGCAATAACGTACTGACTTAATTGTCTTCCAGAACTATCCCAAAATGTTGTGGAGTATAAAAGATGGCTCTACTTACAGATGCAGTTGTTGAGGTTAATAAATTTACCATTTGGATGACGCTTAGAGGGGGTTGGAACAGCAAACCAGTCGTTTCTCTTTCACGATATAAAATAAATACCGTACTGGTCGTAGATACCTTTCATTGTTTTATTAAATCGCGGCCAGGAAGATGGATGAAATCGAAAATGAGTTAGAGGCGCAAATTCTCTAAACGGAAGTAAACACTCGTTGGCCCTTCGGTCTCGGACTCGAATGTAGTTACTATATGTAGTTTCTAGTTATGAAGATAAGAGGTAAGATAAAAAAATTCAGATAATGTGCAGGTGAAGCTTGCAGCCCTTAGTTCACCGACCCGATTTCTTCGCTGCCTCGTCTTCTCACGCGTCCCTTCTCTTCTCTTTCTAGATTACTGTAATATAAAACAATTTTTATTTTGATGTTAAAATACGCGTAGATAGACTTTAATGCCACTAATGCGTTACAATGTATTGATTGAGATTTTGGGAATGATTTCTCAATCACGTCCTGAGCTTTAGAGGTCTTCAGAAAGGTAAAGCAACACTGGAGGGTACCTATCTTTAGTTGATGTCAGTTTACTCTTTCTTTCGATAATTATATTTCATTTGCGTCTTTAGAAGCTATTGCACTCAACAGCTTTGCACGTTTCAACTTTCAATGAAGCAGAACGAACTCTTGGCCGTCACAATACGGTTGCTAATATAAGGAGCGCATTCTTTAGTTCAATAACATTCAATAGGGATAATTGTCAATAACCGGCCGGTGTCTGGTCATCACGATCGTCATGGTGTCAGCGGCGGCCTCTGAAATGATGGACTAGCGTCGACTAGCACTAAACAAACAGCTGACGCCCTGATCGTATGAACAAAAAATAATACGAATTCTTGAAAAGCTTTGTTTGTAAATAAAACGTTACAAGTTACAAGGAAACGAGTTCGTTAAACTCGATGATCAGAGTTGTATTGGCCATCGCCGAGGCCCTCGGTTTTATGAGATGTTGCATGGTTGGGAGCATCCGTACTGAGGCAGCAGGCGGGCGTGCTTGCCTTCAGCAGCTCCGATTTCTTTTGCAGGGAAAGGTTATTGAGGTTCGTAGTGTAGTCAGCAGCCATACCTAACGGCTGAGATGGATGGGAGCAGTCGGAGGTCAATTCCCAACGACTACTAAATATAACTAAATATAGAAATAGTTAGGATTACAGAGAAAGTGACTGAAAAACGAATAAGAACGAACGAAAACAGTTTGCTCCAAGTAGTAGGTATAATACATGTTGCACAATTATTTTTTAATAATCACAGCCATAATGGCGTTCTTTTATCCGGTAATGGGGCTCAGGAAGCAGGAACAACGTGCTTATAGCCAGGTAATACTTTTCTGGTTTACGTCAGTAGCATTATTAAACTTTTATTACCTCGAGCAAGGTACCAATTTAACTTAATTAAGGGATCATCGAAACGTGTAAGAAAAAACAACTTCCAACGGACGTGCACTGGGTGAGCTTCCCGGCTTGTTATTGTTTTCCCTTCATGTTTTCATTACCCACAACATAGAAGGGCATAGAACGGAATAATGAAGGGAAAACGCGTAAATAAAAACCTGCATAGAAAATACAAGAGTTATTAAAGTTTGTGTTTCGTATTTGGCTGCAAGGTAAATGGGTTGCATTCACGGTCGAAATGTTAATCAAGCAATTCTGGTTCTGGTGATTGGGTAAAAAATTGTTAGTATCGATGTAAAACTCTACATTTCCCTGGCAACTGTGTCGGTATTGGTTCCCGTGAATGCGTCCACATTACAATAATCGCACGCTGAGATCTGCATTTACATTTAAATTTTTTTCTTTGATCTCTAAATCAATAGACTTAATTTTTCGCGATCGCTCTGCTAGGGCGCCAGAATTTTGGTCCATTTACCCTCCCGTATTTAATTCTGTATAACTCTATCTCTATTACTGAAACGAGCGATGGGCACTACTTCATTTGTTTGCTTATATTTTATTAAACACATGCACTGCTTACTGTCGGGAACTCAATCTACTCGTATTTTACACCAGGAAAGCTAATATCGCAACTTGCAGCTCAACAACCCTCATCTAAAATTAGTCGTGAAATTAACCAGGAATAATTCTTCCACTAGTGCCGCGGGGAACTAGTTCCATCCAAGTGTATCCGCTCATGCTTGGATCTAGATAACATCGAGCAGAAAACATCACTTAAAGCCTGGTTACCTGCCAAGTACACCACACGTCAGTAAAAATTCTGACAAACTTGACAATGAAATTGACTGAATCAAGTATAGCGCTGAGATTCTAATCAGAAAGTGACAGTTGCTATAAAACGAAAGTTTACTGGAGTAGGTATCGTTAGAATTTTATTGGATCAATTATGCTGACAGAGACTTTAAATTTGTCATGAAGATGACTTTTGGAACAAGTAGACAATTGAAAAATGAAATTGGTATGAAAATGACAAATTGGAACAAGTTACTGAGAAGAGAAAACCATTAAGAAGAAAATAGGAGATCCAATAACGATTTGACGAATTTTTGATTTTTTGTCAAGACTAACATGTCAATGTCAACGGAATGAAGGGAATAGTAAGTTATAAATCGTTTATAGCGCTCTTAGAGCCTTAAATTTTAATAAAGAAAATGGCACTCGAAGAAGTAGAGACCACTACTTCAGAAGCCTGCAGTAGCTGCCAGACCTTTCAAACCAAACTTTTGACTTACCTGTCAACGGCATAAGGTATATCTTTCTTGGCGCTGACAGAGTATTTCCCTTTGACATAAACAACGAAAATTTGAATAAGTAAAACAAAAAAAAAAAGACAGCCACAGAGAAAAGAAAATCAAAACAAAATTCTGACAGGTTTCCAAATCTTGTAAACGAGAATTTTGGCTTACTTGACAATGGCATAATGTTGATCTTTATCGGTACTGGCAAAGTGTTCCAGTTTGACGTAAACAACGAAAATTTGAGCAAGTGCAACAAAATAGGGCATCGTATCGACAAAAAAAGGGTAAGAAAGAGTTCTGACATGTTTTCAGATCTTGTTAACAAAAAGTTTGACACATCTGTCAATGGCATAAGAAAGATCTTTACTGATGGTGACAGAGTAATTATATTGGAGGAAAAAGATAAAAAATTTGAACAAGTAAAACAAAAGAAAAGACCGTCATAGAGAAAAGTAAAGCAAAACAGAATTCTGTCAGATTTCCTGATCTTATAAACAAGAATTTTGACTTACCTGACAATGGCATAACGTAGATCTTTTATGACGCTTGTAGAGTGTTTCCATTTGCGATAGACAACGATAAATTTGAACAACTAAAACAAAAGAAAAGGCCAACGTACGGAAAAGAAGGAGTAAACGGAATGTTGGCGGATTTCCAGACCATATAAACAGGAATTTTGACTTATCTGACAATGGCATATTGTTGATCTTTATTGGTGCTGGCAAAGTGTTTCCGTTTGACGTAAAAAACGAAAATTAGAGCAAGTGCAACCAAAAAAGGCCATCGTAGCGAAAAAAAGAGCAAAAAAGGGTTCTGACAGGTTTCAAGATCTTGTAAACAAAAAGTTTGACACACCTGTCAATGGCATAAGAAAGATCTTTACTGATGCTGACAAAGTAGTTCTATTGGAGGAATAAGATAAAAAATTTGAACAAGTAAAACAAAAGAAGAGACCGTCATAGAGAAAAGTAAAGCAAAACAGAATTCTGTCAGATTTCCAGATCTTATAAACGAGAATTTTGGCTTACCTGACAATGGTATAACGTAGATCTTTTATGACGCTTATAGAGTGTTTCCATTTGCGATAGACAACGATAAATTTGAACAACTAAAACAAAATAAAAGGCCAACGTACGGAAAAGAAGAGCAAAACAGAATGTTGGCGGGTTTCCAGACCTTATAAACGGGAATTTTGACTTATCTGACAATGGCATATTGTTGATCTTTATTGGTGCTGGCAAAGTGTTTCCGTTTGACGTAAAAAACGAAAATTAGAGCAAGTGCAACCAAAAAAGGCCATCGTAGCGAAAAAAAGAGCAAAAAAGGGTTCTGACAGGTTTCCAGATCTTGTAAACAAAAAGTTTGACACACCTGTCAATGGCATAAGAAAGATCTTTACTGATGCTGACAAAGTAGTTCTATTGGAGGAATAAGATAAAAAATTTGAACAAGTAAAACAAAAGAAGAGACCGTCATAGAGAAAAGTAAAGCAAAACAGAATTATGTCAGATTTCCAGATCTTATAAACGAGAATTTTGGCTTACCTGACAATGGCATGATGTAGATCTTTATCGGTACTGGCAAAGTGTTCCAGTTTGACGTAAACAACGAAAATTTGGGCAAGTGCAACAAAATAGGGCATCGTATCGATAAAAAAATGGTAAGAAAGAGTTCTGACATGTTTTCAGATCTTGTTAACAAAAAGTTTGACACATCTGTCAATGGCATAAGAAAGATCTTTACTGATGCTGACAGAGTAGTTCTATTGGAGGAAAAAGATAAAAAATTTGAACAAGTAAAACAAAAGAAAAGACCGCCATAGAGAAAAGTAAAGCAAAACAGAATTCTGTCAGATTTCCAGATCTTATAAACAAAAATTTTTGCTTACCTGACAATGGCATAACGTAGATCTTTTATGACGTTTATAGAGTGTTTCCATTTGCGATAGACAACGATAAATTTGAACAACTAAAACAAAATAAAAGGCCAATGTACGGAAAAGAAGAGCAAAACAGAATGTTGGCGGATTTCCAGACCTTCTAAACGGGAATTTTGACTTATCTGACAATGGCATATTGTTTATCTTTATTGGTGTTGGCAAAGTGTTTCCGGTCGACGTAAAAAACGAAAATTAGAGCAAATGCAACAAAAAAAGGCCATCGTAGCGAAAAAAAAGAGCAAAAAAGGGTTCTGACAGGTTTCAAGATCTTGTAAACAAAAAGTTTGACACACCTGTCAATGGCATAAGAAAGATCTTTACTGATGCTGACAGAGTAGTTCTATTTGACAAAAAAGATAAAAAATTTGAACAAATAAAACAAAAGAAAACACCGCCATAGAGAAAAGAAGAGCAAAACAGTAACTGGTGGGTTTCCAGATCTTCTAAACGAGAATTTTGGCTTACGTGATAATGGCATATTGTAGTTCTTTCATGATGCTTATAGAGTGTTTCCATTTGACATAAACAAAGGAAAATTTGAACAAGAAAAACAAAAGAAAAGATCGTCATAGAGGAAAGAACAACAAAACAGAATTATGATAGGTTTCCACCAGATCTTACGAACGAGATTTTCGACTTCCCTGTCAATGGCATAAGAAAGATATATTTACTGGTGTTGACAGAGTAGTTCTTTTCGATATAAACGACGAAAAATTTAAACAAAGTAAAACAAAAGAAAAGTTCATCGTAGAGAAAATAGCAAAAAAATTGGTAAGGGTAAAATCTTGGAAATGAAACTTTTTTCAAAACTGTCATATACATTGTCTCTATCTAATATGGCGATGACAGATAAAATACATTCGAACATAATATTACAGTTGGAATAAGTTAGAAAAAGGTAAACAACAGATATACCGACTGCATATCAAAATCTGACTTGGCTGTTTACTGAGAAAAAGGACCTGTAACTGAAGCAATGTTACAAAAAACTGGATGAAAATCTCCTAGAGGAGTATAAAGAGAGATGCGAGTGTAGAGGTGCTATTGATAAAGAAGGAGTTGTTCAATGGAGATTTTGTTAAGATGTTTGCAAGAGATTGTGCAAGAGAGAGATGATAGTTTAACCGGGAGGAGACACTGTTAGAGAAATGTTTTGAAAAACCTGACTGAATAGATTATAGACATTTAGCTAAGTAACATCCAGGAACTGTAACTGGATATTTCATCCAGGATATCCCATCCCGATGAAAGGTTGTCAATAAAGCGACGTCACGTAGAGGGTTAAAGAAGAATCTCCTAACGAATGAGCAGAATGAACTCCGGATAGGGATCAGGTTCTCAGTCTAGAGGAAGGGACATGCTTAGACTGACAAAGGAAACTACTTACGGTTTCAAATTTCCTACACAATTACCTCGGCCTGACGATATTAGGACAGTCTCGTTTTTCTATTAATTCAACCTTTAACCGAAGAACATCCCCTCCCTTGAGAGTATTTATTAGGAGTTGGATTTGAGATAACAAACAATAAAGCCCGTCGTAATCGGTCTCGGCTCTTGGAAGGAAATGACGGAAGTTTGTCAACTTCAACTAAAATAAGTTTCGCGCGCGCCCGGATCTTCCGGCGGATTGATCAACTTTTACATAATTACTCGTTGCAGAGTCGCGGCGCGCAAAGTTCATCGGAGACAGCCGGAAGCAAATTGTATTTCCAGTTCTTGAAAAGACTAAACGATTTTTGCACTATTTTCTAGTTCTCTCGCCGCGATTTCTCAATGACGTAGGAAGATTTATTAGACGGGGAGAAGTTGGAGGTTTCATTAGGACTCATTATGTTTCGTCAGATGCGGATTTGCGTGATTAATTTGCCTTATTTATGACTATAGCGTTTAATTTCAACTAGAAATCTCTTTAGGATTGGTTAATTGGTGTCGGCTTAGGAATTAGGGAAGAACTTCCTTCGTGGTTTCTGGCAAACCAGGATGGAATTATAATAGCGGGAGATAATTTATTATTTCAAGGATTTAAGAAAGTGGAAGGTTTGAAAGTTTTACTGGAATTATGGAGGAATTAGGAGGAAATTGCGGTTATAATTGAATATACAGGGTGAAGGTTGTCAATGTTTTTATTTAATTATATCCATTGTTGTACCTATAGCACCTAAGTCTTGTATAAAATAAATTATAAAGGAGTAATTAGGGATTTAAAAAAAATCTTGAAGCACCTCTGAGAGAGTGATTATTGAAACTTAAGAAAAACCTGGAGTGAAATTTAAAATTTAAACGTCATTAAAGGGTTTCAGGGTTAAGATTTAACCCCCGGCTTGAGGTGATTGCTTCTTTTAATCCCCTAAGAATCGATAAAAAACTCAGCCAAGTCCGTTTCTTGTGTCTGCAACGAAATCAAATAATACTCGAGAAACAATTGTCTGAATTTTATTTAACAAGACAAATGTCTTCGTGATTTATTTGTTAGATAACTCTACGTTTTGCTTGCTTTTAAAACGAATTACCCGTTTTATGGCAATTTAGTTGTTAAAACTTTCAACTTAAACCGCATTTCTTCTTTGTTGTCGTAATCGTCTGACCAGTTGATTGAACTAACCGTCCGACATGTAACCGACCATTGGACGATGAACCGTTCAATCTTCGGTTCAGCATTGAAGGGACGGCATTGCGTCATTGCTCTCAACATTGGTGTTACACACATTTGTCGGGGTGTTTCATCTTCAGTCCCGCGCCGGGATCGACTTCTAGCAGTGGACGCTTTCAATCAATCGTGCGTGTTTATTTGTCACCACTTTACGATCCCAGTCGGGTTTTTCATGGTTCATTAAAATGTCTATTCATAAGATAAAGTAAAAAAAGAGATATTCAAATTCTAGATTTTATGATAATAAGTAATAGTCTTGGATACTATCGGTATAAGGAAGTCATTTCAATAGATGATTGATTGGTTAGTGAAATGGAATAAATTTGCATCAGCAATTTTTACTGCAGATATATTTCTTTAACGCACGATTCCTACCCTTATTCCTGAGATCTATACCGGAAAGCAGAGGTATCTGCGATTTCACCGCAAAGCTCCCAAACCGCGATAAAAAACCAAGACACCTATAACACCAGAACAAAGATTGAACGTTTCAACTTTTATTTAAATATCCCCCAACCTACCGACATCTCCCCAATAAAGATAAACCCGCCGTAAATTCCCGTCACAAATTCCTGACGAAGACCTGAATCACACACGAGGCGTTACACTTTTTACCCCCATTTATAAATCCGACATTTCCTCCCTTTTCGCCGACTTTCCTTATCCTAGCGTCGGAGGCAAGTGACAGTTGCGTTTGTGTTTCTAAACAGGAACGCTACGCGTCCCTCCCATGGGATGACTCACGGGAGGCGATGATATATTCAAGGTCTATTCGACAACACTGCCGAATTTGTATGCAAAAACTACCCCCCGTTTCCAGATTGAATTCCGGGGCTGGATTGTGTCGTTTCGGCAAACTTCACAATGCCGGACCGGGGGGCAATAATAATAAACGGAGTGGATATAAAGGGAGATTCGTTATAAAGCAGGAGAAGGATGAAATAAGACAAAATCCCTAAAATAGCTACACCTGCCTTGAATTAAGTGTATTCATGAAGACGGGCTCTTTGTGTCTGGAAGGGAAAGTTGTAAATTCTAATTCGTTGTAAGAACCAGACCGGTACAAAGTGATCCTGGAAGGTTTCAGGGACTGTCGCTTGAAAAAAAAACAAGTAAACACGCTCTACATTCTCAACCACTGAATGCGATTAAGTAACAATTATTATTATCAGTAGAACGTCGCTAAACACGCCCACAGGAGAACGTTCCATCACTAATTACTTATCACGTCATCGCCGTTCTCATTTAGTTCGGTCTCGCCGCAGTGCGTCGCCCGAAGAACTGAGAGTTACCGAGTCGCGAACGCTTATTCACGTCAGAAGTGATGGACGAGCCCGGCGAGAGCCACGGACTTCTAAAAGCGGGGTGAAAGGATCACGACCACTGTTTGACTCAATCGGAGGACTAAGTTTGTTTTTTAAATATGTGGTAAATACAAACAGAGCGCGATGGTGATGTCGGTTCTTTTCCCCGACGCTCGTCCTGGATCTGAGCTGTCATTTATCATTTCTAGATTTTAGAGTCGCATTAGTGTAATGATACAAGATGCATGAACATCTGGATGACGAATGCAAGAATAAAAGGCCCCCACACGATCGAAGCGCTTCTGAAAAAAATCTCATGCGAAGAGAAAGCAGTTGCAGGGCAAAAATTTGGTGAAAATATATCTTCTTACAACAAGGCACCTGGTTGCCCGTGCTTGAACGAGGGTCCGATAATCGGGATATGCGGTGTAAGTAACGTGAACCACAACCAATGACGGCATTTTTGTTTTAGGTAAAATGACGAATTCAGTGACGTGATAATGACGTCTCGTAGACGAATAAATATCATATCTAAAAGACGTCATTCATTCACGTAAAAATCACATCAAAAAACGACCAAAAACTACCAAATTAAAGACGTAATATTGACCTAAAAAATCCGTAATTTGGAAACTGAAAATATATAATCACCACTTATTTATGAACAGTAAATTTACGAAAACCTAAGCGCGTAGAAGTATTTGCGCAATTATTGTAGTTTATATGACTTTTAAAACATGTTACTTACGCCGAGGTCGTAAAAGCGCCATTTTGACGTCTTCTATTGGTTGTATTTAATCAAGTGAGATGTCAGGTATCTACTTAAACGACGAGTTTTTGACGTCACTTAAAATCTTAGATCGAGCCATCGCAGTGAGCGTATAGAGGCAACGAAAAGAGATTTAAATGTCCAAGAGTGCGATAGTGACGACACAGGTGTACACATCAGTGAAAATCAAACCGACGCAGAAGCCAACGGACAATCAGCGAGCAGCAGGCAGCCCAAGACAGGCTCCTTCATCCTCCACAGACATGCCCACACTGCACATATCTGCGGTCATGGGTCTCAGCCTGGAGGAGATCGAAGATCCGGCCACGCTGAGAACTGTTCTCAGTGGCCTTATCACACTGACTGATTTCTGCGGAATGACAACAAAACCAGAATCTTACAAATGTAGACAAAAAGCGGACAATGTCACATATGTCAAGGATACGGACATGTACAAATAAATTGCAAAGCAGGCTACAAGTGCCTCAAGTGCAAGAAGTACCAATCCAAGCCCTTCTGCGTAAAGCCTGGATTCTGGATTTTTGTTATTTGGGGAAAGGGCAGAAGAACTTCGCTGCACTGAGGCCTCAGGTGACTGATTGTGCTTTCTCCTTTCCCTAGTGGCCTCTCTCTTTAAGCCATCCCAGGCTCAGAAAGAACTTGTAACGAAATCCAAGGCTTTCGTTGGTAATTATTATTTATTTCATTATTAGAGGGGTTTATCAGGAGTGATACAGTTTTTACGACAGTGATTAGCAGGTTATCTCCACCAGCACCGGCTATATAAAGAGAGACAACTGAAGAACTGACCAGAGGATCCGAGGTACTGACTCGCGAACAACTCTCTCTCCTTGTGAATTGAGCTCGGAGATCATCTGGGGCATGCAGTGAGTGCACCCATCCAATTTACATAGCCGGCTATAGTAGGTCGATGAACTGAGTTGAACCTAACTGTAACCCGGCATCGGGAATATGGGGAATCAACCGGCGCTGTATTGAGGTACCGGCTGCTCCCTTCAGTCCCTACCCGGCCTGTATTGAGGGCCGGATTCAGTAACAGCCGTCCCGAGGTCATATTGAGGCATCGGGAACGGACTTTGTTTCAGGTAGCCCCGCCGTCGGAGAATATCCTCCCAGATATCTTCCCGGCGCGTGTTCCGGAGACTACAGCGATCGACACGCACGGTGCGACTGCGAGCGGACTACTGGCGCTGTAAGATCGGTCGTGAACTGATTGACGGTGGCAGCACAGAATAACCAATAGGCTTAGCACGCGCCTCGACGCGGCTATCTATGGCCAATCGGACCCACCGTGGAGGACGAGAGCCGGCCTACAGGATACAGTAGTTATCAATTATAGCATTGCCAAAATAGATATGTGTAAATAGGCATACTTGTAAATAAAGATCATAATTTTTAATTGACTTGTCGTGGGTACAAAGGGGCAGATATCCATTCCTGGAAACTCACCTCTACCTAACAGAAAATCCCGTTACAAACTGGACCAGAGCCCTTGGAGGGGCTCCAGAGAGAGGTCCACATGTTGACCAAGCATAGATCCACAGAAGTTGTAGAGTGAAGGACGGCGTCAAAAGAGATATTCCACAGTCTCTTCTCTTCGTGACATTCCCCGCATAGTGGGTCAGGGTTGTTTCCCATCGTACGGAGATGTTTGTTTAGTCCACAGTGCCCGGTGTTGCATTAAGCCTAAAACTTACGACGCGATACGAGCAAAGCAAATTCTACCACGTACGCAGATAACCGGAGATAGATATATTTGTCGATTTGAAGCAAGGCTTCTTATCCGTGTTCTTGGGCGCCAGCTTAATTCCTTATTTTTCTATCCCATGCTTTTACAGCAAGAATCAATTATACCCTTCCGTGGTCTCCATTTCTTCTTGTGCAGATCTGGGACAAAAATCAACTCCAACAGTACAGAAGTGGTTAGGCGAAGATTCTTAAATGCCAGGCACTCTAATTCTGGTTTCATGCAGGCATCCAGAAACTCCTGCCTTTTCAAGAAAGCACAAAGCGATTGTAAAAATATCACGCACATGAACGTTACAACATTAAGTTGATAACCGTTATTGCCTAGCCGTTCCTCTCAACACCCCATCATAATAAATAATTAATCCGGTCTCCACGATGGTTAAAGCGGGAAATCGAGGGGGCGGTTCGTGTATTTCCCGAGGGAATTAGCAAGCCCGTGACCACTGCAGTGACATTCAAAGACGACGTTATCTCTACCGCTGATTAATGTTTGTGTCTGGCTGAATTGCCCGCGGAAGTCTCCGTGAAATTGTGTTTAGCCAGTCCGAGAACAATGGCGATAGATGACGAACACCCTGTGCTAATTTACACAGGGAAATCTGCCATCCGAGGGTAATTGAATATATTATTATATAATCACCACCTTGACTGCGCCGCTTAAATTTATCATACCCGCCGAGTAATAATCAGCTTGTTTTTTTTGTTCATCCTGATCCGTTCCGTAAACAGGACAATCCAAAGTAAACTTTCCATTAATATTTATCGAAGATGCGAATCGGGCACAAAAAGATAAAAAGCTACTTGAAATCGAGCAGCAAGCGGATCTAAAAGCACTAAAACTTAAACAGGTCTCAGTGACATTGTCATATTCTTCCTTAAGAGCTCGACTCGGTCGAGTTTCCACTACCAAACGATAAAGAAAAGAGCATTGCTGCTGCTACAGCTCTACTTTCGATTCTCCAGGCGATCTATTGTTTCCTCTATGTCTTTCATTATATAAACCTTCCGGGGAAGAGATCGAGTACTCCAGTTATAAATAGATATCTTTTCCCGAGCAGACTGTTTGAAATTGATCTTTAAACAGAGTTATTAGTTGAAATTATTAATCCTTGTGATACCTGCCTACCTAGCTCCAATTATTAGACCTCAACTTAGTCTAGTTGACGTGTGGCGGCGTTACCTGTTCTCTATGTCACTGAGGAGTGATATATTATTAGGGCATCCCTTTGTGAGCAATTAACTGCTGAAATATGCAGAGGAGGCTTATGGGCCTAGCCTCCCCCGCTCCCTGACCACCTGCTGGAATGTCCGCCCGTACCTTCGTAAAGTTGCCTTGATCTATTTATGAGGAATGTATGCAAAGGGATCTAATTTGTGCTCTAAATGCCCCTTTATTAGAAGGTATAACATATTCATAAAGGAAGGGAGGGAAAAGTTCGACCCGTTTCGTAGTGGTGTAGTTAGGAGCTTGCGGCCGATATTAGCTTTGATGGGCTGGAAGTTGGTTAGTGTTGTTAGTGTTTCATCGATTGTGGGGAACAATTCAAATTTAGTCATCCGGTACAGCGTTCACTAATTGTGACTGAATTGCTCGCTGTTATTTGGGTAACAAACGTTAATTTATTTAAATAATTATATTCGGGTCAATGTCTTGTTGTGATATGGGTTTAACACTTCTGTGGTATTAGGACCAGAAGACGTAGGATAACGAACACGGAATTGTAATTAACTTTAAAAGGTCAGGAGTTTCCGCCTTTGGTTCTTGACTCGCGTTTCTAATGCGGGTCTGTTGTTGGGGACGATTTTCCAAAGTATAGGACTGTCTCGAATCAGTTTTTTTGTTAAAATAGTCTATTTGGATCTTGAACGCTTCCTACCCAACTCTACCTAGAGCTAACGTATAGAGTCCTATCAACTTTGAATCTGTTTGCCTGACGAGCTGAGCCGATATCACTTTCAAACTTCTTCGAGAAGTGCGCTGCGCCTTCGGATGACCTCGTCTATGATCTTTATTAATTAAATTCGTATAAAAAGTCGCCTTTCTCAAGAACTAACCTAACTAGCAAACAGGTGTATCTTATATAATAGAGAAAGTGAAATACTCTGCTTCGCGTTCAACTATTTTCGGAGCAAAAGAGTTGTAACAATGACAAAATGTTTGGGGAAAGTGTCCTCATTTTTATTTTCAGTTTCTAAACCCAGTGGTTCCATAGCTTGAAGTTTATGGACCTCGCAGTACTTTCCAGTAGTTCCATATGGACATCCATTGATGTCCACAATACCTTGGAATTAGTAAAATTTTTGTAGTGGTATCTCTGTGTAACGAGATCCGAGGCTTTCGTTTATATTTATTCTAATTATAGCGACAGTTTATTTCATTTAATTTCGAAGCAGGAAAACAAGGTTTTTGCGGCGGCGATAGCGGCCTTATCACTCCGCCGCCGGCTATAAAAGCAGAGGACATCCGAAGAACGGACAGTGCTTGTTTGGGTATTGACCATCAAGCATTCCTGCCAGGTGTACTGAGCCTGCAGGAGCCAGCACCCCGTGGTGGATGTACTGAGTCCACTGACCGGGTAAACAGGCAGCGAGACGCGAGCCGGGTACTGACCGGCGCACGTTTCATTTCTCTGGTGGGTGTAGTGAGCCCCCAGAGAGACAGGACAGGACCGGGCAACCGACGTGTATGTACTAAACGCACCGAGGGGGAAAGGTCGATGCATTGAGTCGGTCTATCCTAGTCCCATAACTCTTGCCCAGAGAGTAATGACCACTGAACGGAGAGTCAGTAATTAATTTTCCTTTATTTTCAGTTTGTCAGGCTCACGTCGTATTGAGACGTGAATTAACTAGCAGGTCTCGTCTGTGCAGCTTGTATTGTGAGCCCAGGGAATCCGCTACCTCCCGTTATCCAGGCGGACGAGATTCGAGGCCCGCAAGAGCCAATCGCGTGTTATGATATAGTAAAACGGGTGACGAGTACCAGCGAGCTGTCGAGGTTTACTGAAGGTACCTACAGCAGCGGACGGCGGCGATCCACTCCTTATCACCCAGCGCTGCAGCCAATCAGTCCCGGAAACCAACGGGGACCTCGGATTACTACGGTCTGCCCGACCAAGGGGAGGAGCCAAATACCTGAAGCCGCCATCGCCTTTAATAATATTGTTTGGTTTATTGTATATAGTTATTTTGTAAATAAAAATTATTTTTAAATATCTTAGTAACGGGTCACTTGGGGACTGAATCCATGGACGAATTATATAAATTAAAATACCCGTTACACCTGCGATCTATAAGGTCAGCCTCCGATCATGGTGTTCTACACTCAAAGGGATCATACGAGTGATGTAACTCAGGGTTCTAGGCAACTCTGCCGCCTAGCAGTTTATGGACAGAGCCTTGTCAGCCGTGATGTTGGTACTCACAAGTGGTACTCCGTTGCACGTTGCCCGATACATAATTTCGCCCAAATAAAAGTAAATTTAATAGTACTTTTGGTCGCGACAATATACAAACGAAACTAGTTGTAGTCCTGTATTCCAGGTGTCGAAGTTTCTTTATTCACCCGGGCTGGATCACCTTTTCGCGGAAAGTTTTTCTGATTAGTTCGTCTTTCTAGTGCGGTCTGTTATTGAAGCCAATTACCAACACAGGTCTGTCTCGAAACAGTTGTAGTCTATTAGGCTCCAGAACGCTTCCTACCTAACTCTGCCTAGTGATAACGCGGAGACCTACCACCTTTAAACTTTTATCTGACGGGCTGAGCCGACATCAGTTTCAAACCTCTCCGAGTGGATTGTCGGTCAATCAACTCCAGTTGATCAACGGTCATCAATTCCTGCTACATTGTCAGACCTGACGTGGTGAGACCATCTGATGCTGAACGGTTGTGGGGGAGGGGTAAGGTGTTCTTCCTAACTAAGATTCGGCTCTATTATTAACTTCCGAGATCGGCGAAGCGGAATTCTCGGTAGTTATACGGAAACTACCTTCCCAATTTTATCACCCGCGGTTGACTGACTTACCTAAGAAACACTATAGAGGCGCAATTTTTCGTCGCAGAAAATTTAAATTTGGCTCGATTGAAGCGGCGCACCGTCCCACAATGCCAGTTGAAAATAAGCGGGATCCGTTACCGAAGACTGTCTTTTTTCGGGAGTTTCCGGCTTTTTCGGAAACGACCTAGGACACTTTCAAGTGTCTGAAAGTTGCAACGATCCAGTTGAAATGTGGCAGGGACGAACCTTGGCAGGATTTTTTCTCGGTAACGGTTCATCGCGGAGATTACAGTTACTTAATCTAATCTACTAACTTAATCGGGAAAAACGTAGGCAGGTTATTTCGACTGTTTTCCCCGTATCCTATTTGTATCTTTCTGTATTTTCTACATCGTGAAATTTTTTAAATTTTTTTTCTTCAACATATACTTGAAGTATTGGCTTCAATTCGTCTCGCATATGTTGCCACTTTCAAAACATTAAACATTGAAAATTTTATCTTTGACGGGGAATGTTTGAGGAGGGCCGAAGGCCCAGCGCCACCGACAGGCCAAGATCATGGAAGAAACTTGTTTCAGTCAATAACTTTGAAAATTATGGAGAATATTTTATGTCAAAAATGTTGAGTGGTAACTGGTAGGTACGGTTATATTACGCAACCAACATATTAATACGATAAATTATATAATAGAAATCCACCAGAAAAAATTCCAATCGATATCAAATCGCATTAGACACACCTGAAGAATCGTTTATTTTCATTACCCGATGCGAGATATCAAATAAATTCTTAACCATCATACGTACACAGTAACACCTTGAGGCTACGAGCTTGCATGGATCTCCATTAACAACACCCTGGTTTTAGAATAAGCCCCTTCTCGGTTCCACTGTCACTTTGCTGTTATTACTGCCAGAGAAACACGCACATTACGCCTTCGTAATTGCCCCGAAGGAATGTCTACATAAGCAATCACGTGCTGGTCTTTCACACATTGAAATTATTTTTAGCACCCTCAACCCTCAAGCGAGACATTGTGCAATTTTGCTTGAGAATATTGATTTAACAATTCGTCATAACATTTCTGTTAGTAGGTAGTTCTGCTCTGATTCGTTTTTACTTCTTTCTCACTTTTTTTCCCTCATTCCGCACTCAGAAGTTGTTGCTGCAAGCTACAGTTACCTTGGTTGCTTGCTTAGGTTACCATTAATGCACATCTAATTATAATAAGAGATGTTGTTTATCAGTCTAGGTTTATACAATCTAAAATGTAGACAAACCTATGAAGGTTTCAAGCAAAAGCCAAGGCAAAGGATCATGTAGGTATATAAACCCAACACACCGGATACCGGAAAATTAACTTGTAAAGTAATTCCACTTGCTCCCCAGCCCCAGTACTTATAATGCATGCACTTCACTGTTGTAACTGTAACATCTGATAAAAGCAAATATGGTGAGGTTATTTATTATCTACAAGAGTATTAGGAGCGAGGCTTTCCCGGTTTGCAGTAATCAGCTCATCGACGCTTTGGATTGAATTAATTAGACTAATAAAGACACAAAAGGAAAACGTCCACTACAAATAGAGTTCATCCACACAAACATGATTGTTTGGTCAGTGCAACTTGTTCAAAGAGTTGTGGAGATGGTGAAATTATCAAAGGGATTCTTCTTATTAGTTCAGTCTAGTCGAGATGAGCGCATTCTAACCATAACAGGAATAGTTGGGCGCTCAGATTATACAGAACGAAAGTTATTATGTTCCTCTTTATGCAGCTTTGGGGGACTTTATTTTTTTTTACACTCATTTCTGGAATCTATTAGAATAACTGATATAGGAAGTTTTCTTTGAAACTATGCTACGGATCTCGAAAATGAAACTTAAATCTGAAATGTCTGGAAATGTCGAGCTCATGACTATTTGGCTGAAAGGGCTCATTATTTCGTCATAGTTTAAAAGAATTGGGAATTTGGGGATCATCCTTTTTTTTTTAAATTGCTAATTTACAATCTACATAAACTTACAATGTATTTAGTAAATGTTATGATGTTCGATGTATCATCTAAGCTGATCTGCTGATCCACTGATGGGTCTCCATTACTTATTCAGTTAAGTCTTCAGGCCACTGTCTCCTAAGTCTTCTGGTGGCTAGTGGTTGGCTATATAGTCGTGCAATTAGCTCATTGCTGTGATCGGTGTTTCGATGTTTGCTTTTTATGGCTACTGATCTTGCAACATCATCTATGTATGGTAGGTTTAGATCGGTGTGTAGAGTGCGGTTGTTGACAAACCATGGCGCATTCGTTATAATTCGCAGCATCTTGGATTGGAAACTTTGCAGAATTTTGGTATTTGATGGTTTACTGCACCCCCACAGCTCAATCCCGTATGTCCAAATTGGTTTGAGAATGGCTTTATATAACAGTAGTTTGTTCTCGATTGATAACTGGGAGTGACGTCCGATAAGCCAGTACATCTTTTTTGATTTTAGATTGAGCTGTTGTCGTTTCGCCTTGATGTGTGCACGCCAATTCAGCTTTTGGTCTAAGTGTAGTCCCAGATATTTTACCTCCGATTTCATAGGTATTGGAGAATTGTAGATGGTGACTTGCGGGCAGACGATGCGTTTTGTCGTGAAAGTTATTTGAGTGGATTTTGCACTGTTGACCTTAATTCTCCATACGTCTAGCCAATTTTCTAGTAGGTTCAGATGATCTTGTAGCTGTTCGGAAGCTCTAACTGGATTGGTGTCGGATGATAATATTGCTGTGTCATCAGCAAATGTTGCAATTTTGGTCGTGTTAGTTGTTGGGACATCGGCAGTAAACAGAAGGTATAAGTACGGTCCGAGGACGCTGCCCTGAAAGAATCTGTCGGGGATCATCCTTGAAGATAAGTTTGACTAAATAAACCCCAGATTGTTACAAGATTCAATGGTCTCAGCAAAATCATGGAACGAAACTCCTCTTTGCCCAAGAGAGTTGCAAGTAATCACATCTTGTCCAAGTCTGAAGAGCACTCAAGCTCTCCCGAAAAACTGTCTACTGCGCTTAACTGACAAGAGTTGCTTCCCTTGTACACGATGAAAGGGTCACCACCCTTTTCAATTTGAGGAGGTTACCCAAACAACTCCCAAACAGCGCCAGTAACGGGCTGAACTGACCGTTCAGTAAAAAATTATCATGACATTTTTAGTTTGTTCACAGGGTAATAACCTCACCAGTTTTAGTCGATGTTCTTCGCAAGCGAAAAGGTTTTGAGCGAGTTTCTTTGGTATAGGGAAGCTCAAAATTCTTAGATCATTTTCGGCAATGTTTTTCTTCACTCTTAGACACTCTCTTGTTTGACAATTGCACCTTACAACGGTACTGTCAGTACATTTTGAGTACGGGCTTCCATAATAGGAAAGCCAACATTTTTGGGCTTCTTTGATGAAAAAATGTGGACCAAGAGGGTCCACATTTTCGGTAACGGGGTGAAAAGGTCTCTTGGTAGATATTTCTCAGCAGTGTGTGCTCAACTGACAAGAGTTCCTTCTCTTGTATCACAATTATCAGAGTATTGGTAACCAAGCGTAACTGCCTTGGTTACGATTGTATCGGTAATGATATTTTTTAAAAGATCAACAGTCAAAGTGTTGTCGGTAACATGAAGTTAAGTAATATTTGTTGATTTTCTTCTTAAGCAATATGAAGGTCAGAACTTTTAGGAGTAAGACTTCGGTAACAGAAGTCACCAAATTTGTAAAGCTTCGGTTAACTCGCCAAAGGGAGATGCGCATGATGAAAGGAAATCCAGTTACAAGGTATGAGGTGGAAGCAATTTAATTCGGGTAATGGTCTTGAGCGAGTTGCTTCGTTAACGAAAAGATCAGAATTCTTAGGCGATTACCTTCGATCTTACAACGGTAATGAGAGCATATTTGGACTACTATCCTCCATAATAGGAAAGTTAACATTTTTGGGTTTCGTTAATGGAAAAGCGCTCTTGGTCCAAATTTTTTGGCAACTTTTAAGTGACTACTCTTTGGTAAGGGACATATCAACAATCTTGGTCGCAATTCGGTAACGGTAAGAAAAGGTCTCTTGGTACATGTTTCTAGGCGACTCTTACCACTGTTGAGAGTTGACTCAAACATTCCCCTTTGTACTTGCCGAACTGAAAAGAGTTCTTTCTTCTGTATCACGCTTAGGTTCTGAAAATATCAGTAAAGCTATTCTTTTGAGATCAGTCGAAGTGACGTCGGTAACACGTAATGATTCTTGATAGATTATCTTGGCAATGGCGAGGTCTTAACTCTTAGGCAATTTTGTATCATAGTTCTTACCAATGGGAACTGTGAGATTAATTTTAGAAGACAGGCTTCAATAACATCGTTGGTCTCGTCTTTGACAATGAGACCTTACAACGGTGGTAGTGACGGCACATTTTGACTAAGAGCTACCGTAACAGAGGAAACTTAATAATTTTGGGTTCATTCTATGGAAAAATCTCTCTTGGTCACATTTTCGGCAACTTTAAGGTGATTACTCTTTGGTAAGGGAGAGATCAGCAATTTTGGTCGCAATTCGGTAACACGAAGAAGAGACCTCTTGGTACATATTTCTCGGCAGCCTTTAAAATTGTGTGGAGTTGACTGAAACGTTGAGCTATATCTGTTTACTTTGCACTTGCGCAACATGAAGGTCGTAACTTTCAGGAGTAATACGTCGGTTCTGTAAGAGTAAGACTGAAGTATCTCTGGCGAGCTTCGGTTAACAGGAAGATCCGCACTACTAGGATCATTAGGCGACAGGGAACTAAGCCACAAGGGACGAAGAGTCGATTCAGTGAACACCACGGTATTCTTTGTTGATTCGCTTAATAATCTTGAGAGAGTTGCTCCGGTAAAGCGAAGGTCAAGATTAAGAGTTGACTATTTTCGGCAATGGCGAGGTCTTCACCCTTAGATACGCTTGCATTATATTTTTTGACAAAGGGAGCATTTAAAATTTATTTTAGGTGACAGGCTTCAATAACATCGTTGGACTCTTCGTTGAGAATTGGATCTCTCAACGGTAATGACGTTTTGACTAAGGAATCCATTTTTGGGCTTCGTTAATGAAAAAAGCTCTCTTGGTTCTAATTTTTCGGCAACCTTTAGATAAACTATTCTTTGGCAAGGGATAGATCGCAATTTGGTAACGCGAATAAAAGGTCTGACATGAGGATCAGAACTTTCAAAAGTAAGACTTCGACAAGAGAAAGTCATCATATTTGGTGAGCTTCTGTTAACAGGAAGATCCTCACTGTTGGGACTATTAGGCGACAGTGATTGACGACAGGGAACCAAACAACAACGGATGAAGAGTCAATTCATGAAACGCCACGGCATTATTTGTTGATTCGCTTAACAGTCTTAGAGAGAGTTGCTCCAGTAAAGCAAAAGGTAAAGGTTCTTAGTTGTTTATTTTCGGCAATGGCGAGATCTTCATCCTTAGACACTCTTGTATCATAATTTTTGGCAAGGCGGACATGTAAAATTTATTTTGGGAGACTGGATTTAATAGCATCGCTACATGACATTTTGACTAAAGGATCCATAATAAGAAACATAACATTTTTGGGCTTCTTTAATGGAAAAAGCTCTCGTGGTTCTATTTTTTCGGCAACTTTCAGGTTACTGTTCTTTGGTATGGAGAGATCAACAATCTTGGTCGCGATTCGGTAACGGAAAGAAAAGGTCTCTTGGTATATATTTCTCGGAGGCTCTTACCAGTTTGGGGAGTTGAGTCAAACATCCCCCTACAGCTGCTTGTCAATAGTGCGCTGATCTGACAAGACTTCCTTCTAGTGTTGATCTCTGATCACAAAGTGGCAGGAAATGTTGATTCTATTCTTGGGCAACATGAAAGTCAGAGCTTTCAGTATCACTTCGGTAACAAAAGTCGTCAAATTTGGCGAGCTTCAGTTAACTCGCCAAAGGGAGTTGACCACTAGTTAAAGCGCACTACTAGGACTATCAGGCGACAGTGTTTCACGACAGGAAACCCAGCCACAAGGGATGAAGAGGAAGCAATTGGAAGCCTTGAGGGATACCCTTCTGTAAGATTCACATAATCTTGAGCGAGTTGCTTCGGTAACGAAAAGATCAAGTTTCGTAGTAGATTATCATAGCACATTTTGATTACCAGCTTCTTTAATAGGAAATATAACATTTTTCGGCTTTTGCAATGGAAAAGCTGAGAACACATTTTTTGGCAACTTGTTGGTGACTTCTCTTTGGTATGGGAGAGATCAGCAATCTTGTTCGCAATTCGGTAACGGGAAAAAAGGTCTCTTATTGGTACATATTCCCCGGCAAAGACTATAGGTCAGCATTTTAAGATGATGAGTAGCATGAAAACCCAGGCTTCAAACATGTTATGATTTGAGTCTGCGAGATAGATTGCGGAATAATCGTCGATATCTCCAGTCCATATGAGTTATTAATGAACGAGCAGTTAATGTTGCTTCCGGAAAGTCTGTGACTACTTTTTGTTATTATTCCATTATTTGTCTACATATAGACGAGACCATAACAGCTCGAATCTCATATTCAATCCCGATCCAAGCCACGGACGTAAATATATCGGCTATCCTATCACAGGAAACCTCTCCGATGATTAGCGACTATTTTGCCCTCCATTATGCATGCATGATGCCCATTCCTCATCGCACTACCCTCAGGATAGAACGGGAACTATCCATCGGAATAGAAAAGCGCCCTCGAGGATGGAACACCGCCACCCGACAGGGGCTTGTGTTCGTGTAAGTGAAGATGTCTGGATGGATGAGTTATTATAGTTTGGGGTGGAGGCAGTTTGAAAAATGCTCTATGGATGCATGTCAATGATTGATCGTGAATTGGGAGTGAGGATTTGATTTTTTTGGTTAATGAGTTTGTAATTGTTTGAGACGGTCATGATGAGAGGTCAGAATTGTATGCGTATGATTACTTAGCTTTTACGGATTTGAGTATGATCGATGGGATGGAATAATTGTTATGTAAATTTCAGTTCGACTCGACTTGGCCTCGCTCGGTTTGCTCGTCGAAGAGATTTTCAAACTCTCGTTATATGCAGAAAGTCATATCTTTAGATAATTCTAATTGCTCTGATTATGGAAGAGTCTTTTTAATTATAAATCTAAATGAGTATCTCCCGGATTATCTTAGTAATGAAAGAGAAATAAAGGACAAAATTCTAAGCTCTTAAGTACCAGCAGTATAGATTGAAGCTTCTCAAATGGCGAGACGTTGCCATTGTTGAAAATTTCAGTCTACACGACTTATTAATGCTAAGATTAGGCAACTGTGTCGCTCGTAAAAGCCGCAATTAAATTACTATGTGGTAAGGTTAAAAGGGGGCCTGTTTCAGGGCGTCGTTACATGAAATCCATATAAATTAGTTACCTCCAAATGACGAATTGTTGAATTAATCTGGCGTCGTTACTTTACATCGGACAAATGTTACTTTCATCAAAATGACAGAAATCTCAAGGCGTTGCGTGTTTATTAACCCGTTCCGTGGTCAGAGGAGTTGACTCGGCCACCCTCTTATAACTTCAAAAACGGTGAATCGGCTTCCATGGAACGACGATCAGCTCCCTGGGAAAGACCATAAAATCACGTCTCGATCACTGAATGTTCATAGTAAAGCAACATCAGCGAATCGGTCTCTGTACGGGTATTTCAAAGTCCAACTTGACATAATGATTAAAATGAATTTGTAACGACACGTTCATATCCGAATTAAGTCATTTATACAACAGTTATCCAATTTAATAGGGCAAAGGTAATTTGTGACTAACTTGTAACGAAATCCAAGGCTTTCGTTGGTAATTATTATTTATTTCATTATTAGAGGGGTTTATCAGGAGTGATACAGTTTTTGCGACAGTGATTAGCAGGTTATCTCCGCCAGCACCGGCTATATAAAGAGAGCCAAATGAAGAGCTGAGCAGAGAGGATCCGAGGTACTGACTCGAGAACCACTCTCCCTCCCTGTGAATTGAGCTCGGAGGTCACCCGGAAGCATGTATTGAGTGCACTCCGTCCAGTTTACCTAGCCGGCTACAGTAGGTCGATGAAATGAGTCGAGCCTAACTGTAACCGGACGTCGGTAGACCGACCAGAGTGGAATGAGCTCTGGCCGGCAATCGATTCAGTATAGGGTCGATTCAGTATAGGTCGCTACGTTGAAGTACCGGCTAGTCCCTTCAGTCACGACCCGGCCTGTATTGAGGGCCGGATTCAGTAACAGCCGCCCCGGCATCGCATTGAGATACCGGGAGCGGATTCTGTTTCAGATAATTTCGTCGCCGGAGGACTTTTCTCCCAGACCCCGTCACGGCGCGTGTTCCGGAGACCACAGCAGCCGATACGCACCGTGCGACGGCGAGCGGGTGACTAGCGTAGTGAAGCCGACTGTGAATCGTTCAGTCGGTCGGCCAATCAGCAGTAGTGCGCGCCCCGACGCAGATATCTACCACCAATCAGAAGGCCTGCGGAGAACGAGAGCCGGCGCATAGGACACAGTGGTTACCGATATTAATTTGACAAATACAGACATGTGTAACTAGAATACTTGTAAATAAAGATTTTTATAATTTTTAATTGACTTGTCACGGGTACAAAGGGGCAGACATCCATCCCTGGGTAATCATCTCTACCTAACTGAAAATCCCGTTACAAACTATAAAGGCAAAGGTGCAAAGACTCAATGGCGATAGCCTCAAAGAAAAACGGCGCCAAGACATCCTCAGGTGTGATCAGCGCTGCTCTTTTCGCTAGAGGAAACTGAAATGAAGATAATAATTTCATACTGGAGACACCTCAGCCTGCGAAGCTTGCTCCAGGTTCTAATTCAAGTCAAAATAACACCCATGGATGTATAAGATATAACTCAGTGGTAAGGCCCATTCTATACGAACCACAAAAACGCGACCGATTAGTCGCTTAGTCGCTTGAAAATTTTGTCCATTCTATACGAGCGTGTAGACGCCGCGCCTTTGTAACGCGTATATCCGGCGAGTGAAACGCGACCCATTCTAGACTAGCGACAAAACGGCTCATATTTGATATGGATCCCGTACAAGTTGGGTGTATCGCGGTTCACTAATTAACCTTATTAAGTTTGTTGGCCAAAAAACGTAAAAAAGACGTTGGTGGGTACACCCGGTTAATGCTAATCTCCTGACCTTAGAGGTGTTTCATCTTAGCTTCGCAGAACATCGGAGATATCTTGAGAATATCCTAATTTGCCTGTGGGTAAATCAGGTCGTGTTCTTGTAGGCTTCAAAAAGAATATGAATTCAAAGGCGAAGCGGGGCTTCGAAAGGGTTCGAAACGATTTTCCCCTCTCGATAAAGCGCCCCAGGCAATTTTTTTTCAATATCCAAGGTCACGCAATTTCCTAGCACTCGAAAATATTTTTCGTCTTCGAAAATTTGCCGCCTACAAAAATTTGCCGCCGCAGGCTTATAGCCTACCTAGCCTAATCGGAAATCCGCCACTGCAAGCACATCAACGATGTGCACTACTAAAATCGTGGACTGTAATAAAAAAGGACAAATCGGCTCGGCCGGCCAGACGCTTGCAAGTTGCTACATGTAGAATGACACGCCGGTCTCCGGCGCGCGACTTTTACGCAACCTCTTGCGTTCAAAACGCCGACACGCTAACGAACGCGTCCACACGCGACCGCAAAGTTGCCCGTATAGTATGCCCAATTTAAACTCTCTGGTTCTGTGACACACGCGTGTCGCTCGCAGGCAAACGGTCGCGTTTTTGTGGTTCGTGTAGAATGAGCCTAAGAGTATCATGACAATGGCTGAAGATAATAGGAGAATAGCTGCATGAAGTGGCAAGAGACTCATTGGTGACAGTTTCAAAGAAAAATCCTTGTTCCCTCCAGTTGTCATACCTGTCAGTATCGTAAGGACATCATGGGCGAAGCCTTTGCTTTTTTAATTTTTGTACGTGCAAGCAGTTTGTAGGGAGGGACCTTCGCATACTGGTACCTGAACGGTTCAATTTAATCCGAGTCTCAATTAATTGTTTGAACGAAAGGCTAGTGATAAGCTGGCTAGCCTAGCGTGTTGAGCTGACGGGAGTCCTTCCCTTATGTGTAATTCCCCTCCTCATAAAGAAAATGGTATAACGAAGGAACACTGGCATGTTTACAATGTTAGAGTAATCAGTCAGCTGATTGTTTGTTACCTATTATAGCTGACATGACAGGAATGTCAATGTCAAATTCATGTTCGAAAGCGCGTGGCCGTGACGAATAACGTGATAGATCATTCTGCATGTATCTGGAGTCATCAATAACACGTACAGAATTTTCTAGAATCCACGGCCGGCGTGTAGCGCTGTGTCAACAGATAGTTATAAGTTTAGATTGAAGCACCATACAGTAAATAATAAGGAAGAGAGTTGAACAGTGTGAATTGATTGTGACAAGTGAAGTGAAGTCAGAGTGAAAAATTTGTTATATTTGTGAATTTGTGTTGTGACTGATTAAGGTAAAGATTTGATATCTCTGGCGATCCTGAAGGACCAAATTTTATGAATGAACGTACTGGTATATGACCCAAGTATCCGGAGCTCATTTTAATTAGAAATCTAGGCGGGTTTATCCAGGATAATCCCAAAAATGAAAAAGAAAACAAAGGACAAAACGTAATCTCTTAATTAATATAATGAGAAGTCTGATTAAGGATAAAACTTCTCATCAGTGTAATTCAATTTTTTCAGGATTACTGGATCGAAGGCGACGGGATTAAGAGCTCGAACTCATCCCGGAATCGATCTAGACAATATAGGTAAGTAAAAGAACGAGGCACCTTCAGAACAGACCTGACAAATTATTGTTTTTTTTTAAATTCGTCATTTTCAAACAATTACACGCGGGCTTCCGAAAAGTTTAGTCGGCAATGGAGTTTTTGCTGCCGTGTAGGAGCCTGCTAGCACTCTGCGGCAAAAGTAAGCAAACTTCTGAACTAAATACTAACTACATACTACTTACATGGACGCTTCTCACTGAGAATTAGAAACTTTGAATTTTATACTTACGATGTTGTTTAAAGTTCTTACGTCGAGAACAACAATCACGCTAACTTTGCGTAATAACGGTAGGTAAATGTAGGTAATTTAGCAGGAAATATGGCAATAATGTTTCCACAAAGTTGCCTAGACTTTAGGGTAACTATTTAAATATTTGGAAACTAGTTAAGGGCTCGGAATTTAATATTCAATTTTTAGAACTTCTCCATATTACATAATGTTACATACTACCTACATACTTTCGCTTCGTTGCTTCTGAAATTTCCCATATTACGAAAGCTTGAATTCTCGAACTGATAGTAAAGACGAGGATATCGAATCAATAATTGGATGCACTCCGTAGAATGAACGATTTAAAATCATAAAATGAAAGGCCCAGAGAGGAAATGACATTGGCGCTTATTTTCCTGCTGTGCGAAATTTTCCTAGTGCCCTGCATTTTTACATTAGCAGCAGCGGTCGTATATTGCAGCCTGTGCATCTAATGTCTAGTCTGGTCTACTGTTAGGAAGACTAATGTCCACTTTTGTACATAAAGCAGAACTAATGGCGCAAAAATATTCGCTGCACGGTTTGAAAAATATAAATAATATGATTATAACTGGAGATACTTACATCATTTGTCAAAAACACATCCTTTAGCAACAAGAAGCATTTCCGCTGAAGTTTTTTCTTTGCCCTATGAATTTCAGTATTTAGTTTGTCTAGTCTAGAGGATCGCGTCAGATATGGTATTCCAAAGACAATAATACCTGATAACGGTCTCAATTTCGCGTCGAAATCTTAAGATGATTCTGATGAAGACTCATGAAATATTTATCGCATATACTGGGAAGTACCACCCTGAAGCCAATTCTGTATTAGAGCGTATTAACAGAGTTATTAAAATTATGCTGGATTTAGAAAATTTACCCTTCTCTTCGTGAAAATATCTAAATCTAAAGCACGGGGATTTTTAATCTGATTCTTCTGTAGTTGTCCTCGTCTTTGCCATTTAAAAAAATGGTATATGGCCCAGGATTTTGCTAGCAACCATCCTCGAGTTGCTGGCGAGCTGTAAGATGAAAGATCGTGAAGAGAATCAACCTATATGCCAACTGCGCATGATAAAATCGAAACCTTAGGCTAAAACCATCTATGTGTCCATATATAAAACCATCTAGTCTATGTGATCAAATGTCATTTGTCACCTTCCGATGCTAAAACGTCAATTTTGTCACTATATTGGTTATGAGTCGCCCAAACAAATGCTTGATTTACATGTCGTGGTCATTTCGTTATCCACTCAGCCAGATTTACTTTTGCCATAATATTTCCTAGCTGTTCTCCCTTTCCTATCTGGCTCTCTCGTTAAATATCAGCTAGTTAATTTTTCACAATATATCTGCTAAAATTGAGTTTTACCAATATACTCCTTTCTCCCAATAATTGGTCCCAATAATTATTGGCTAACTCAAGTATTTTGGTGGAGTTTTCTACAAATGAACAAAATGAGGCTACAAAATACCGTAAAAGGTCCACGGGGTTAATCCAAGACTAGACGATCACGATAACAGATAAAATCACCAGTTTCAAAGAAGTTTAAAGGGGTTAAGATCACGCCGGCCATTTTTTTAAATAGATTTAAAGCTGGAGATTCAGGGCGGAGGAAATTTCAATCCTCCAAGACTCAAGCGCGGGATAACTTCAAATTCAAAATTAGAATTTAGGCGGGAATTCAACAGCGAGATGTTAACGACATAGGAGTTGACATTTCAAACGTCACAAAAGTCATTCTTTTTAATTCGTTAAGGCCTCTGTTAACGGACAATTTAGTGACCAGCAGTTCTCTCAGAATTTGGTGCGCACGACGCATGATCTGGACGCTACCAGTGGGCTCTGAGACCGACTCTCCCCTCTACACAACGTTATGATTCCGGTCATAGCGGGGACGCTATGAATATTCATCTGTTAATGAATGAACATTTATTTATTTAGATTGAATCTGACCTTTCTGATAAAGAACGAACTCTTTCGTGTATGTATACCAACAAAACGATTTTACACACCCAGTATTTGACCTAATTCTCACCCCATAGATTAACCGTAAGTGCCATATTAATATATATTACGTTGTTCGGCAACCTGACGGTTGCAGTAGAGCACGTGCAGGAAATAGGCACGGTGCAGGTATCATCAGCGGGCTGTAAAGTTCCACCTATTCAACCGGTCCCCGGGGATCGTTGCAGTTGACGACGTCATCCCTTATGTCTGCGGGAATACGACACATGTGGAAACGTGACACGGCATGTGAAATATGGGGTCAAGGGAACCCTGCAAAAGTGTAAATTGTAATAAACGATTGCGAAATGGCTGTGATATTTCTTGCACGGTTTGAAACACACTTCAGCACTCGGACGCTCGTTCGAGAAATGAAATGGGTCGTAAAGTTATGAATATCTATATGTGGTTGCAGGTACCTGTCTTGACTTGAATATGGGATTAGTTGGGTAAGCGCTCCCAATTAACTGACCTAGTACTAGTGCTGAGATGCTGGTGCTGTTATCGGGTAGTGAAACGAAAAACCGTTGCTTTGAACTAATAGGATATCTATTTGCATTCCTCTCCCTCTCATGTTATGCTTAACAACAAGCTTGATTAGCCTCCCATTGACGCAGGTGTTGAATTTCCTGCAAGTCTGGGTCATTAGTATGCATGACGGAGTCTTTGGTCGGGTTGCGAAGGCCTTCCAGGCATGCCTGATAACGTTAAGAGGTTGGGGAACATATGGGCTAGACGGGCAGCCTAGACTGAATATCAACATAGAGCCACCCCTAATTATAAAACTTTCATTCCTTGTCGATATATTATCCACTTATCATAACCAGTAAAGATCAGTTTTAACCCACTTTTTCTCTCTATCGCAGAATAATTCTCCCCGATGAATTCGATTGCAATTCCCTTAGCCTCCCTCGCGTCTAATTCATAATTGTGGGCGCCCGGGGGATAATTTGTCTCACTGTATAATGAGGATTTATTATTAAATTCATGGCGGGGCTCGACGCTGCGAAATGCATGCTAAACAGGGCCATATGCGTGAGATTCTTCACTAAATAACTGATTAGACTGAGTTATGGAACACTTTGGTCGCGCCCTCTACCTTTTGGAACATGAACTGCATTGTTATGACACATGGCTTTGTTACCATTTTCCTTCTCTATATATACGAGGCTGATACGAGCTAATTAGAGCTACGAGACTCTCTAATTGGACCTGAAAATACAGAAATTGTTAACGTATATTACATGGATGCTCAGCTTGTCTAAATTTATTTTTATTCATCAATCTGCGCAGCTCTATAATTATTAAATAAAAAACAAATATCAAGCAAAATGAAATGCCATTTCGTCAGGGCCATCTCTTCGTTCACATTAGCTGGAAATTTGCTTCCAGAGACTGGGAGAGCGAACAGACGAATAGTTTGAAAAGGCTAAAAAGCGATGGTTTCATTGCTCTTTTTGATATTTTTACCCAGAAACGCACCAGTCTTCAACCCTCAAACCTGGTTCAAATCTAGCCCCCAAGTCACCCTCAATTACAACCAGCATTACTCATTTTATCTGAATAAAATCAAAATGAAGAAGACACTGCCGTTCCTAAAAAAATTTAGTCACCAAACCTGGTTCAAATTTTGGTCAAAATGACACCCATGGGTGAAGTATCGGGCTACAACCCAGCTTAAAGCGACATGGTGTGATCAATTAACAATAGAAGAAAATCTTCAACAAATAGCAAAAGACGTCACCCTTCTCATGATCACCACAGTTATTTTCCCCGAGGAAGCTATAACGAAGATGGTACTGTCATTCTCAAAGCGCACCAGCCTGCAAAGAACTCACCTGGTTCAACATAACTCAAAATCACCCATTGGTTGAAGCATAACGTTAAGACTTAGTTTGAAGGGACTTAACGATAGAAGAAGAGCTGCAGTATCAAAGAAGAACGGTCACAATTGACCAGATATTTTCGTCTGAAGAAACTGAAATTATCGCGATATCATTCTTCAAACACACCATCAGCCTGCAACGTTTTCATGGTTTCAATTTAGGTCAAAATGATCCTCAAGGCTGAAGAACACAGATGGGACTACTTTTCACAAGAAATATGTTATCGATGATAGAAGGAGAGCTTAAAAAGGTGGCAAGAGACTCAGTGATTATGATTTTAACGAAAGAAGAAAATTGAATAGCCACCATGAGTTTTGATCAGCTCTTTTCCCCGAAGAAACTAACACGATGGAGACACTTGAAGACACTTACGAGATAATTCTTAAAGCCAATTTGCAATTCTCTAGGTTCAAGATTTGTTTGACTAGGCAAAATCCAAATAACTATAGAAGAGCTTCAGGAAATGGCAAGAGAATCAATGCTTACAGTTTACAAGAAGATCATCTGTTCTTTTTGCATCAAGAAACTGAAATTTAGATGAGCACCAGACCGCAAAGCTTGCTTCTGGCTCAAATTCAAGTCAAAATAACACCCATGGATGAAAAATAACGACAGAAGAGCGTTTAAGAAGGCAAAATGTGGCCAACGATAGAAGTCATCCTCCACACCTCCAAGGTGTGATCAGTGATGCTCCTTTTGCTTGAAAAATCTGAAATAAAGATGATACTTCTATTCTGGAGGCGCACCAGCCTGAAAAACTTGCCTCTGGTTCTTATTCAAGCCAAAATGACACCTATGACCGAAGAGTACCGATGGGACAATCTTAAGAAGAAGAAAAAGAGCTCTAAGAAGCGGCTAAAAAATGATCAGCGCTAATCTTTTTGCCTGATGAAACTGAAATGAAGTTGACACTTCCATTGTGGAGGGCATCAAACTGAAAAACTTGCTGCTGGTTGTTATTCACCTCAAAATGACACCCATGACTGAAGAATTCCGATGGGACAACCTTTCGAAGATAACATGTGACCAACGATATAAAAAGAGCTGCATGAAGCGACGAAAGACTCACTGGTGTTAGTTTTAAAAAAAACGGCGCCAAGGCATCCTCAGGTGTGATTAGCGCTGATCTTTTTGCCTGAAGAAACTGCAATGAAGTTGACACTTCCATTCTGGAGACGCACCAGGCTGAAAAACTTGCTCCTGGTTTTTATTCAAGCAAAAATGACATTAATTACTGAAGAATAACGATGGGACAACCTTTAAAATATAACATGTGACCAACAATAGAAAAAGAGCTGGAAGACGGGACGAAAGACTCACTGTGATAGTTTAAAAGAAGAACGTCGCCAAGGTATCCTGCTCAGGTGTAATCAGCGCTGATTTTTTTCCTTAATTAACTACAATAAAGATGATACTTCTATTCTGGAGGCGTACCAGAATACTGTACTGATTCTTATTCAAGCCAAAATGACACCTTTGACCGAAGATGACAGGTCAGTGTGGAATAATTCATAATCTTCCCATTTTAGATAAACATTTCCAGTCTGTGAATCGGCCCGAGGTAGAAGGTAATCTTATTGTAGACGCTGACATTCTACCAAAAATCCTGTAAGTACTCCAGAACTTAATTATTCCCTGGAAGCTGCGTTAAAAGAAAACCCAGCTCCATAAAATGACGTCAAGTCTTCTTCAGGTACCATCACCATGTCTACCAAAGCTTGCTTATAGTTCTAATCCATGTCAAAATGACACCCACGACGAAAGAATAATGACATTAGGACAGTGTGACTGATGATAGAACAAGCGCTGCATGAAATGACTATAAGAGACTCAATGATGATCTTTTCAAAGTAAAACGTCGTCAAGTCTTCTTCAGGTACCATCAGCATGTCTGCCAAGGCTTGCTTATGGTTCTAATCCATGTCAAAATGACACCCATGACTGAAGAATAATGACATTAGGACATTAGGACAGTGTGACTGATGATAGAAGAAGAGCTGCATGAAATGACAATAAGAGACTCAATGATGATAGTTTCAAAGAAAAACATCGTCAAGTCTTCTTCAGGTACCATCAGCATGTCTGCCAAAGCTTGCTTATGATTCTAATCCACGTCAAAATGACACCCACGACTGAAGAATAATGACATTAGGACAGTGTGACTGATGATAGAAGAAGAGCTGCATGAAATGACAATAAGAGACTCAATGAGGATCGTTTCAAAGAAAAACGTTGTCAAGTCTTCTTCAGATACCATCAGCATGTCGGCCAAAGCTTGCTTATGGTTCTAATTCAATTCAAAATGACACCCATGACTGAAGAATAATGACATTAGGACAGTGTGTGACTGATGATAGAAGAAGAGCTGCATGAAATGACAATAAGAGACTCAATGAGGATCGTTTCAAAGAAAAACGTTGTCAAGTCTTCTTCAGGTACCAACAGCGTGTCTGCCAAAGCTTTGCTTATAGTCCTAATCCATGTCAAAATGACACCCACGACTGAAGAATAATGACATTAGGACAGTGTGACTGATGATAGAAGAAGAGCTGCATGAAATGACAATAAGAGACTCAATGAGGATCGTTTCAAAGAAAAACGTTGTCAAGTCTTCTTCAGGTACCATCAGCATGTCTGCCAAAGCTTGCTTATGGTTCTAATTCAATTCAAAATGACACCCATGACTGAAGAATAATGACATTATTAGGACTGTCTGACTGATGATAGAACAAGAGCTGCATGAAATGACAACAAGAGACTCAATGATGATCGTTTCAAAGAAAAACGTCAAGTGTTCTTCAGGTACCATCAGCATGTCTGCCAAAGCTTGCTTATGATTCTAATCCACGTCAAAATGACACCCACGACTGAAGAATATTGACATTAGGACAGTGTGACTGATGATAGAAGAAGAGCTGCATGAAATGAGAATAAGAGACTCAATGAGGATCGTTTCAAAGAAAAACGTTGTCAAGTCTTCTTCAGATACCATCAGCATGTCTGCCAAAGCTTGCTTATGGTTCTAATTCAATTTAAAATGACACCCATGACTGAAGAATAATGACATTAGGACTGTGTGACTGATGATAGAACAAGAGCTGCATGAAATGACAATAAAAGACCCAGTGATGATCGTTTCAAAGAAAAAAATAGGCAAGTCCTCTTCAGGTACCATTAGCATGTCTGCCAAAGCTTGCTTATGATTCTAATCCACGTCAAAATGACACCCACGACTGAAGAATAATGACATTAGGACAGTGTGACTGATGATAGAAGAAGAGCTGCATGAAATGACAATAAGAGACTCAATGAGGATCGTTTCAAAGAAAAACGTTGTCAAGTCTTCTTCAGGTACCAACAGCGTGTCTGCCAAAGCTTTGCTTATAGTCCTAATCCATGTCAAAATGACACCCACGACTGAAGAATAATGACATTAGGACAGTGTGGCTGATGATAGAACAAGAGCTGCATGAAATGACAATAAGAGACTCAATGAGAATCGTTTCAAAGAAAAACGTTGTCAAGTCTTCTTCAGATACCATCATCATGTCTGCCAAAGCTTGCTTATGGTTCTAATCTATATCAAAATGACACCCATGACTGAAGAATAATGACATTAGGACAGTGTGACTGATGATAGAAGAAGAGCTGCATGAAATGAGAAAAAGAGACTCAATGAAGATCGTTTTAAAGAAAAACGTCGTCAACTCTTCTTCAGGTACCATCAGAATGTACGCCAAAGCTTGATCATGGTTCTAATCCATGTCAAAATGACACCCATGACTGAAGAATAATGACATTAGGACACCGTGACTGATGATAGAAGAATGGTTGCATGAAATGACAATAAGAGACTCATTGATGATCGTTTCAAAGAACAGCGTCGTCAAGTCTTCTTCAGGTACCATCAGCATGTCTGCCAACTTGCTTATGGTTCCAATCCATGTCAAAATGACACCCACGACTGAAGAATAATGACATTAGGACAGTGTGGCTGATGATAGAACAAGAGCTGCATGAAATGACAATTAGAGACTCAATTATGATCGTTTCAAAGAAAAAAATAATCAAGTCTTCTTCAGGTACCATCAGCATGTCTGCCAAAGCCTGTGCCTATGCTTCTAATACAAGTCAAAACGTTATGTTTTCTGCTCGAAGGACTAAAATGATGACGAGGCACTATCAATCTTGAAGTGCATCAGTCTGAACCGCTTCTTCTAGAGTAATGCAGTATCTGGAAATTGAACTCGGACTATTTTCTTAGTGCTTCTTATGCATAAGGTAATGCTACTCATTTCTTGCAGATAACATTTACAAACACCTGAACGACAAGAAATTTGCCGTTATAATAAAAAAATCAACTCGTCCAAAATGCAAATTCACGTCGAGATTGCGATGTATTTGTTGATTTAATTACAGAACTAATAATGGAGGAGCGTGGCAGCTGTTGCAAGGGTCACTCAGGATAGGTATAAGTGAAATTGGAAGACCTATTAACCGACCGTCCATTAGTAATTCAGTATGCAGATCACCTGGACCTTTCTTATCGTATATCTGTAAAGGGGTTACGTTGGATGGAAGTTGAACCATGTTTGGTTGTACCGCGTTTCCCTAATTATCATTTATACCACTCCAGGAATTTATAGGTCCTATTCTATGTATGAAGGGTTTATCTAGGATACACTCGTACCGTATCATATAAATCCCGAAGTAATAGCCGGATAAAACCATTATTTATATTAGGTGTGCCTATGTAATAATAATAATCATAAAGCGGAGCATTTATGGGAAAAGTTTGTCAGTCGACTTGTTCAATTTTTATTTTATTCGATAACTACGATTCTATTGGTGGGCATTTGATTCCCGAATTCGTTGGCCGAAGTAGTTGTGGGCAGGGAGGTACTTATGTTTTCTTAATGATCTCTCTCTCCTTGTATAATAGCGCAAACTCACAAGAACTCGAGCCGCGGCGTATCAAACAATCTGGAAGTTTCACACGATTCCATTGCTTTGAATAACCAACCGTCGACAACTTAACAACTCAACTCCTAACTCCGCAACTAGATGAAGAATCGTTATAATGCTTCCTTTCCTGAAGTTAGAAGTATAATAATGTATAGATGAGAGTACGAGTAAGTTATCCGAGTGGTTAATAATAATCCGGACGAACATGATGTAAACAAGCACGCAATTGGATCTTAAAGGGGGATCATTGGAAGTCCTTGTCGGCCCTCGACATGTAATGAATGCTCTCCGAATGCCATGCTGTACTTCAATTATCCCTTTGTTGGCTATTCTAGGGGTTCTAGCGATTAGTTATGGAACGGTCTCTCCACTCGGGAATAATTGCACAGAGAACTAGCTTGAAGAAAAAGGAGCTTGATGATAATAATAATTATTGATGTCTTGCATAATTGAAAGCCATACTTAACTCACCATTCATTTATTTATTGAGTGAGATAACTCGTGGTTGTCATGATCATGAAGATGTTTGTAAGCAACAGAAATTAAGGCACGTACTTGGACAAATAAGTTACAAGAGATGAAGTTGTGAGCCTGGTAGAATTGCATCATATTTTATATGAGAACAACTTTCAGTGTCTGGTTCTATCTAGTTCTAGTTCCAGTTCTAGTTCCACTTCTAGTAGTAGATGGAGGGTGTTACATTTACATCAAAAGTTTTAGTGTCATGTTCAATCTTGTTATATCAAACTCCGGATATATTGTGCTGGGATAACTCCAGGTGGCGTGAAAAATTTTCCATATAAATTGGCACTGTCTGCTCTCTACTGCTTTATAAATCTCCCGCACTGTCATTGATACGTAAGTTTAGGAGAGTGTCAATTTTTATTTGTCATACTGAGTGTCGATTCAATAATAATTGGATTGCCTCCTTACGATTCCTTCTGGTACTTGCTGGATGCCGATAAAGGTTTCCCATTGAAATTTCAAGTCGTCTACCTCTCTCTTATTGAGTGGTCGTTCAAACGAAACTCTTGGAGATAAACTGGCTACTATCACGATCATACTGGGATAAACTTGCCTGGGTGATCGTGCCACATAATATATCGAATTCTGTACTAACTGTAACAACAACATCCATATTTATATTATAGCGGGGTCTCCGCGAGTATATCTGGCTGAACAACAAACCCTATGTGTTTATTTGCCACCAGTCAAGCTTTCAATCTCAAAACTTCAGTGTTGTCAAGATGTGCTATTTATTTATCCTGAGTCGCTGCACGGTGGAAAGAACTAGGTGTTGGCACAAGGCGTGAATTTTAGTGTTTTTATATTTATGTATTTTTGTGTGTTTTGTTTCTCTTCAGGATGTATGAGTCCTTTAAATAGAAAGATAAAATGTCCCCTTTCTGAAAATAACAGATTTGTTGATTTCATTTTACACCAAAACGGTGACGATTTTATGTGTTGCGTCATTTGTATTTAATGTTTGTGAGCACAGTCAGAATTTACGTTGCAAGGGTTCTTTCTCTGTTTTTATTAGTTGAACCGAACCCAGCATTTGGGAGGGGGTTAGAATGAACAGAATAAAAAGTTTTATTTCATTTCATAGCGAGAAATTCTATGTTTTAATAATATCACCTTTCTCTCAAAATTGGCTAACTTGAGTATTTTCATAGCGTTTGCTAGAGAACTTGCATAGCCCCAAGACAGACTTTAATTATTGTTTTCAGTTTAGTTCAGAAAAAATGATTCGAAAGGAATGTCAAACTTGCCACCAATCGTTACACTCCGAACTCGCGCGACTTACTTCATCTACTCGTAAAAATTAAAGTGATTAAGTTCGAATAGCAATCCTCGATCGGTTCCGTCCGAGGAAAGTTCATCAACCCTCGGTGAAATGCAATTTTGGCACCAGATACGGTCCTATAACTAATACCGGAGATGGGGTGACATAAATTGAAACGAATGTGTTCTGGAAGCCAAGTCTCCGACCTCCAACTCTCTAATCGAACTCCTACAAGTTATAAATCCTCAAATCGATCTTATTAATGGTAGTTCGCCTTATTAAGAGGGGAGTTAAGACAAAGGGAGTTAATTGAAACACGTTTATCGGTTACTCCTTGCTTGATTATAAGTTAATCGGCTGGTTAGTAAATTATAACGTATAGCTGCGACGTAGACGTTCAGGTTGTCGAGGTACGCGCCTTGTAAGTATAATCACAGCGCAATCGTCAATTATAGTTCTACGGAAATAATTATTAGAACTGGAATTCTCGATCTCGAGCAATACGTTCGACGTGGATTCAAATTCTAAGTAGAGTTTTTCCTAAAGACGAGGAATTTCATTTGCTGATAGGGCATGCCGATGAGCTCCAAGAAGAGCGAAATGGCCGTTCATATCTTCAGCAGTGTTTTTTTCTCCTATCTTTGGCATTAGATCAGTAATGAACATGAATTCTATAAAAATGTATTGACAATTTTGGGGGACTCGTTACTATGCTACATTTACCAGAAATTTCTCCTATATCGAGTCTTTCCCGAACTAACTCCTCATCCATATTTGCATGAGTGCTAGCGCTGTTGCGTGTAGGTATTAAGGTTTTTATAAACATGACATTGACCGCTTGGTGTAAATAAGCAGGTGCATTTACCATTCAAACGGATCAAGTAATCAACCAAGAACAATCAATTCGGATTTAAGAAGAATTAAGAATCAAGCAAGATCAACTTCAACAAGGCTAGCGTATAAAATGATAGAAGGATTACAAAAACGGTGAAAGACGAATCCGCTCCCAGAAAAATGCTATAAAATCACGACTCAATCACTGAATGTTCACTGTAGCAATGAATTGTTACAAATTATCACATCCAGCTTCTGCGGTGAGTGATTGATAACATGAATAGTTACTGGGAGATTATTAAAAACATTTTTTAATGATGACAATGACTTGAAAGAAGAAATGTGGTAAGTTGTATAGATGTACTACAGTAACTTTTTCTAACAATTGAATGAGAATGCATACTTTCTTTATTTTATTTGACCTTATTATATTAGAACGTTCTTATTCGCAACGTTAGCAGAATTCTTTAGCTTTTTTTGAATTATCCTTTTTTTATTATTTTGTAGATAATAAACTCGTAGGACTGGCAGGATCGCCGGATGAAAGGACAGGGTTACTTATTACTTTTTGTGACTTGCGAATGATTCTGGATAAGATACATGGAGAATTTGAACTGTTATGCGTCTAGCTATGCGTCTAGTTATTCGTAAAATTATAACGAAATACCTTAAAAATAGAAAAAGCGAGTCCTTGAGCTAAGGGAGGGACTGTACTATCACGCAGTACCATGCCCTCCCTTCGCAAACCACATTGATTTTAAGACTTCCGCATCCCCCGCACGGGTTACAGTGGTTCGCCCAGTGGTACGAAAGTACACAGTAAGTACACAACAATTAAAGCCATAATAATAATTATTAATCCCGGTGTATCCTGTACCCTGGTCCTTCGTCCAGAGATTTCGAACAAGCTTTTCGGTCTTACAAGCTGACCTGTTAAAAATTCCTTCCGGATCGATTCCCCATTAAGGGAATCGGACATTTTGATACAACCCTAAAATGCAAAAATTCAACTTTCTATTATCAAGAATACCTACCAAAAATTAATAATAAAATGGAAAATTATATTTAATTAGAGTTACAGATCATGGATTTCCTAAAAGATGAGATTTTTACTATTATGCCCTTTACACTATAAGCAAAAAAGGCAATAAAAATTTGAACCAATCAGGATAATAATAATCAGGACAATCATTGTTATAAAGTGTTGAAAGAATTTTATTACAAGGCAATTTCTATAGCAAAAGATTTCCCGCCAGCTACTGAATCACCTGAACCAAAAAGGAATCGACCCCAATTGTGCGCCGTTCGACAAGTTCCCACTCGACTCGGCAGGTGACTTCGTGTGGGGCGTTAGTGATTTTCCTCCTCGATATGTAATTTACGGTCGAGAATCGTGGAGGTTGTTAGGAACGCCGTCGAGAAGGGTAGTTGTGCTTATTAAAGGTAGGTTCCTTTATAATTTGCATTAGTGCAGAGCACACAAATCTAAATCACATAATCATTGCCGAGACTTTGACATAATTGGGCCTCCAATTACTGGGGGGGACTTGTTTATCGCAGGTGGCACGGAATCGGACCTACTTAATCCCGTCCTCTCCTGTCGTGACGCTCCGGTTGCGTAAAGTTCAGCAGCGGGCGGGGAATTTTAGGGGCGGTGAATTTCCATAACCGATTTCAATACAATTCCAGGCAGCCTTGATTTTATATAATTCACGATAATTTGAATCGACTGTGTGAAATGTCAATTAGCTCGATTTTATGCTTATACCTCATTACCTTTGTCGCCATTTCAATTGCAGCAATGTTAGGAAGTCTTACTTAAGGTTATAGTTCCTTTCCTTGTAGAAAGGCAACTTTTCTGACTTTTTGTTTCTAATTAAATCGCACTAAACTATACGTTATTGTCTGCAGGTTAATAATAAGCGAGTTAAGGGCTGTTGAATTCAGAATTCTGACGTCACAACTACCGCGGTTGCTCATAGCAACGCATTTCGAACGTTTCAACTATGCAGTGCCAAACTGCCAATTATCATAAGTATGTACAGGGCACTTATAGACAGTCATGACCGACATGGCGTCATACGATATTTCTAAATAGGAACCAGAAATGATCGGTTTACCATTATCTTCAAGAAACTCAGGAGAATTGATTGAAGGAAACTTCTTTTTTTAAGTTGCCAATGCTTTTATCATGACTGAGAAAACAAAAAGACTGACTCTGCTGCTATCAAGTTCTCGTTTGCGTTCCAGAAACGCAATGAAAAGTTGTCCAGAGATGATTCCGTGGCCGTGTCCGTAAAAGGACTACCTAATTAAATTATTTCGAAAACAACAAGAAAAGTCAATTTCATCCCCTCGTTACCAGTTTTTATTTTTCAGAAGCTTGGAGAAAGGGCGTGATCAAATCAACAGGTGGTGTTGATGATGGTTAATAAGAGAGCGAAATTTAAAGATTTCTTGAGTCATTTTTTTGTAAAACCTCGAGGAGAAGTTTATTGACAAAAACAACGAGTTGGTGAGTTGTATAAGGGTGTGCTCAATCCCTGAGCTCGAAATTTAAAGTTTGTTGTTGTGGGGGCAACTCTATTTTATTTCAAGGTTAATTTTGTATAGGTAAGATTTATCGCCCGCCACTGTTGCATGTATTTCCGCCGCCTGCTATCAGCTAATTATTGTGTATTAGTCAGAAATCAAACAGAAAACAGAGTAATTACAGTGTCGACGCTTTCTTGATCCCTCGTTGAATGGCTCACGCCACTGGGGTACCTATTAATTACCGAACAGAGTTCATAGGCAAGCTCATTATATCACGAGCTTGAAAATACGAGAAAATTCCCACACAGGTAATGAAAAATGTAGACCTTAATGTTCGGAAATAAATAATTAAAACAGAAGGAAACCCTCATTTTTTAACCCCCTCTCGCACACCCAAGATGGGAAATATTATAAAGTTCGGGACATCTGAACCGGTTGTTTTTTCTCCTACTTAGTATGGAATCATTTATAATTCCCAGGACAATGGAGATGTCTGAAAGGATAACACACTAATCCAGATATATCCTCGAATGGCTGAAAAAAGGAACTTTCCTGAACAGTTGGAACGTTACTGCTGACGTTAATTGATAGCACTAACTTTCCTAATTAGTTCAATCTTCACGCGCTGTAACACAGAGGGAGCCACCGGCGACTTGTCTGGTGTATTATTTCAATTACCCACCTACTCTCCGTACTTTTGCGAGAAGACTGAAACCTCTCCGGAATTTTTATTTACTCTTATATCATGTTCCTTGAATCGATACGTTCTCTATTTTTACCATTATGGATACTCTCCAGAGGAGAAGATACTGGGAAAAATAACACCCGTGATGATAATAGTTCATGGAAAAGTTGGTTTTTTAACAGCTTTTCAGGAAACTTATTTATTGAGTTTAAATAAATAGTTAGCCTATAGAAATGAATAATAGAACTGGAAAGCTCATGCTTTGTTGGGAACACTAACTTTAGATCGGCTGTCAGATAGTGGCATTCCGTTTCAGTCTAACACATTTTGCCTTATGCCCGATCATAGGAAATACATTTAACAAAAAAGTCCAATTATATGCGTTAATTGCTCGTATGCGTTAGACAAACACAGACTGCCCTCATCTAGCATCGTGCTCTTTCTAACGAGGCGGGAACACTTTTACAGCTGCCAGTGCAGGAGAAAGCACGTTTCAGTTCTTCTGTTCCTAGACCTGACACCTGCTGTCTTAAACTTCATATTTGTTCCTCGCTCTTCTGAAAGCTCATAACGCCACGATTTCGAAAACAGATAAGACACGCTATAACCCTTCAAAATAAAAATATATCAAATTTTTCTGACGCTGATATTTTTCAAGCAATACGCCAAAATGAGAAACGATAATTCCGCCACGGTAATGACGATAATGAGAAAAAACCGCTAAAATTTATTTGTGCCCAACACCACAAAATTTTCAAGCCAGAACTTACACTTTAACCTGGAACGCGGAAAAAGGTGAAAATTAAATTTTAATCGCCGAACTTTCCCCCCATTCTGCAAAAGAGGTCAATTTTCCCTTTTCAAAACTTTTATTCTTAACTTAAACGAAGAGATTTTTTGCAAACAAAGCAAAAATACAATTGCAATCGACAAATTTTTCTCCAACACCGAAAAAAATACAAATTTTTGAGATGACAGCTTCCAATTTACCATGAAAAGCACAGTTACAAAAAAAAACATAACAAACTCTAATCGTTGATTTCACCTTTGCACAACGCCAAAAATGATCAGTTCTCAAAAACAAAGCAAGAAATAAATCGCCAAATGCCTAATTTTACCCCAACACGTGACAATGATGAATTTCCCTCCATGTCCGCAATGTCCCTCCATCTTGGAAACTAAAACTTTCATTCTTAACAGAAACGAAGAAATTTGCAAAAACGCAAAGAATAAAACTGCAATCGGAAAATTGTCCCCCAGCACTGGTAAAATACTCAATTGTGGAAAAGAAGTGAATCTCCAATCGCCGAATTTTCCCCAAACATTTCAAAAATGATAAATTTCCACCCAAGACCGCCAGAAATTACTAATTTCCGAGGCCAAAAGTTTCGTTCTAAACTGACACGAAGACATTTGCAGAAAACGCAATAAATACAACTGCAATTGTTAAAATTCATTCAACACAGGCAGAATGTCAGGGAAAGATGATCAATGTAAAGGCAAAACCTTCCCCATTAACATGAAAAGTGGACAGTTATATAAAAAAAATGAAAAACTCTAATAATAGTTCATAGGTATCACCTTTGCACCACGCCAAAATGATCAGTTCTCAAAATCAAAGCAAGAACTTAATCGCCAATCGCCTATCTTCCCCCAACACTTCAAAAATGATCAATTTCCCCCCAGGACCGCCAAAAATGGCCAAATTTCGAGGCAAAAACTTTCACTTCGACCTGAAATGCAGACTCACGAAAAAAACTCCAAAAATAAAATTAGTCAGTGACGGCTCGTGCTTCAAAAAATTGGGTCCGCCAGCCAATGGTGGAAATAAAATGTACGACGTTATATGTGGGGGGGGTCCGGGGAAAAGGCCCCCGCGGAAAATGCGATGCAGACGAATTTTTTTTAAAGTTCAAGGTCACGCGAATTCCCATAAGTTCAAAATTTACTTATACAGTGTGACCCATTTGTTCTTGAAACACCCTATAGAATCTTAATTTATGGTGCGATTTTAAAAGTATTTCTTTTAAATCATAGAGCTTGATAAACTATATTTTGGGAGCAAAAAGCGTCTCATTCCTACAAAATCCAAGGCCTACTAGATCAGTGTTTACTTGTAAAATCTCAAAAATTCATATATTAGCGATTTTTTTAGAAAAAAACTGGGCATGCCACTGGATTCACCAGCCCTCAAAACGGCACTGTACTAAATTTTATTGGAAATGTTTTCTAAAAAAATCGTTTATATGAATTTTTGAGATATTACAAGTAAACACTGATCTAATAGGCCTTGGACTTTGTAGGAATGAGACGCTTTTTGCTCCCAAAATATATCAAGTTTATCAAGCTCTATGATTTAAAAGAAATACTTTTAAAATCGCACCATAAATTAAGATTCTACAGGGTGTTTCAAGAACAAATGGGTCCCACTGTATGTAAAAATAGGAAAAATTGTCGAATAGAAAAAATAGATGACGAAGAAAGTAATAAAATAAAAATGTGCTTTTGCTTGAGTCACTGAATGAATGCAATAATATGCTATGCATGCGCATGCATTGACACCATATGGATAACACGCGCGGTACGGCTAGCCGACCCTGGCCCTGGCTACTGCTGGCGCTGGCTGGTAGGTAGGTGGTATAAGGAAGTACAGGCATTGAAGATTTCATTATTATTTTCCGTTATAGGAATTTATATCTATTGAATCTCTTCCGTAAAACGGTATTTTTAGTTTATTTTTTATTCAAAAAATATTAATGAAAGTGTAGTAGGTGCGCAGTTGACTTGACAATATCGGTAGTTTGCGAATTCTAATACCTAGTTACTTTTTTTAATTGCATAAAATAGGTAGGTAAACAAACTCGCACACTGAGGTTAAATAAATAAATTAATAAATTAATCTTAAATAATTAATTAATAAATAATAAGTCTACTAAATTAATTAAATAAATCTCTAAAAAGCAATTTGGCAAGCAAGAAACACCTTTTTGGTTTCTGTTGCTACAATAAGTTGCATTTTCATAAAAAAAGATTAATAAAAATGCGTTCGACTCGCATGTTCCATCCGATTGCAGCGAGGATCGCCCAATAAAGAGAAGCATTGATACATAGATTGATATACCCAAGTACGGCCAGGAGGCTCTCGGCCGTGCCTGTGTGGAATACGCTACGCCAGCCGTGCACTGTAACTCTGCGGTTTGGAAGCGACACAGTTTGTGTGCCGTAGGTCTTCGATTAACCAGCATTCTCGTGCCCAGCATCGGCCAGCCGACCCTACAATTTTCAACTTATGGATCACTCAATATTCACTATAATAGCTCTACACTTTTGCTTTTTGCTTAGATTTTTAGGCAAGAAAAAATATTAAAAGGTATTATTGCAAAGCTCTCAGAAATTAAAATCAAGTTTATTTTATTATTTTCTAAAAAATAATGTTATTTACTGGTGCAGTGGTTTGGGTCGGCCGGGCCGACCTTGCCGTCCCTGACGAGCCGTCACTGAAATTAGTCACCAAATCCTGAACACCTTTTCGAGCCCGCGGATTTCATAATTTAACCAGAAATTCGGACATTTCAAAAAACCTCAAACTCCAATAATGGTCGATCTATTTTTATCACCATGCAACCAGTTATCAAGGCCAGAGCCTTCACAAAAAAAATACTAAAAACCAAACTTTTCCAACACCGACAAAAATACCAATTTTGGAGGCCAAAGCTCCCAATTCGCTCCCAATTTAACCAAAAATATAGATATTTGCCAAAAATTAAAAAAAAAACTGTAAACGTCGATTTATTTCTGCACTACGCCAAGAATAATCGTAATCGTAGTTCTCATTAGGTCAAAGCTGCCACTTTTGTTCTCAAAGAACGCTAAAAATTTCAAATTTTAAGGCCAAAACTTTCATGTTGATGAGAAACGCAGACATTCACAAAAAAACACCAAAAAATTGAAAACTAATCGTCAAATTTGTCCCCCACAATGCCAGAAATTATAAATTTCCGAAGCCAAAACTTTCACTTTGACTTGAAACGAAAACATTTCCGAATCAGCCAAATTTTATCCCACACCAAAGAAATGGCCAATTTTCAAAAAACGCTAAACAACCTCCAATCGTCGATTTATTTCTAGCACCATGACAACAATAGCTGTTTCTCATGGCCCAAGCTTTCACTTTGACCCCAAGACGACCAAAAAGTACAATTTTTCGAGGTCAAACTTTCACTTCGATCTGGAAGGCAGGCATTGTCTAAAAAAGCCAAAAACCAAACTGTATTCGCCACATTTTCCTGCAACATCGGCAAAACGACCAATTTTGGAGGGAGGCCTTGGCTTCTTATTCCCTCCAAAATGTAGATAATTACCAAAAATGGAAAAACTCTAAACATCGATTTATTTTTGCACCACGCCAAGAATGATCGCAATTCTGAAAGCCAAAGCTGCCACTTTGTCCCCAATAAACGCTAAAAAGACCCACTCTCAAGGCCAAAATTTTCACTTGACAACCCTAATTGTCAAGTTTACCCCCCACACCGCCAGAAATGACAAATTTCCAAAGCCCAAACTTTCACTTTGACTTGAAATGCAGACATCTGTAAAAAAACGCCAAAAATAAAATTCTACTCAACAAATTTTCCCCCAATACTGGTAAAAGGCCCAATTTCGGAGGTCAAAGCTTTCACTTCGACTTGAACTGGAGACATTGTTGACGAAAACTCCATAAATAAAATTCCAATCGACAAATTTTCCTCTTGCACCGAAAGAATTACCAATTTTGGAGACCAAAGCTTTCAATTTAATCCAAAATATAGATATTTACAAAAACTGAAAAAAAGCCTCTAATCGTCGATTTATTTTTGAACCACGCTAAGAATGACCAGTTCTGAAGTTGAAAGGTTCCACTTTTCCCCCCAAAAACGCTGAAATGACGAATTTTCGGGGCAAAACTTTCACTTTGACCTGAAACGCAGACTGGAAACACAAAAAACGCCAAAAATCCCTCACACACCGCAGAAATAACCAATTTTTGAGTCCACAGCTTGAACTTAAACCTGATAGGCAGGCTTTTTTGCTTTTCTTACAAAAAAGTAAGAAAAACTTTAATCTTTAATTTATTTTTTGAACCAATAGGAAATTACCAGTTCCCAAGGTCAAAGCCTCTAATTTGTCCTAAAACACAGACATCTGCAAAAATATGCAAAAAATAATTATCGTCAATTTTTCGTCAAACTTCCTTTTTGGCATAAGAATTTACAAAAAACGCAACAAAAGCTCTAATAGTCAAATTATTTTCCAGTTTCGTCAAAAATAGCAATTTTTGAGGACAAAACTTCTACTTCAACAGTAAACGCAATCATTTTCAAAAAAATACAAAAAATAGACTTGCCGAGGTTAGTTCGCAAAGGATTACGCTTCAGTACCTACCCATTGAGGAAAAAGGTCAAAATTTAGATTCTGCTGACAAATCATTCTTTTTTGGCGCACATCGTCGAGAATTGAATTTCCGAAATGGTAGAATTAAATACAATAATCTGAAAAAAATTAAATGGCGTTAAATTTGAAGTAAATTGAGAAAATGCCCTCACTATTTCGTCCCGAATCGCTGTAAAGTGTAGCGAGATGAAAACAACGCATATTTTTATGAGCTAACTCGAGCATTATTTAACTAACAAGGAGCCGAAGAGGGAAAAAGATAAACGTGGGAGAAACAGGAAACGAGTCAACTTAACGGATATCCAAAGTGAATGCGTTCCTCTGTTCCCGAGCTGGCGGTTCGATGAAAGCCGCCGCCACATTTTGCGTACCGATGTCGCATTTTAGTCCATTTCGGGAGCGAGAAGTAAATTAGGGCTTTTCAAGAACACGGAAACTTACTTGGAATTTACTTGGAGGCCGAGTAGTCATCCCAGGTTGTGGTCTGTTCGGTCGGAGTAGTCGAATAAACCTCACATTATGGGAATGAAATCGACTCGGGGATGAGAAAATTGCAATTTACTTAAAACGCTCGATGCAGAAATATATTTTCGTATACGAGTACTTAAGAATTTGGTTGATCTAAGCTTAGGAAAATTAAATTTTGATAAAAACTGATGCGAGCGTTTTGTTTAAAAAAATAAAAAACAATATAGTCCCGTTTCATCAAATTTTATCATCACCGTTCCGTAGGTATATACCTATGTTTTGAATTATTTAAACTCGGCTCTTTTGATAAATTTACCTGCTTCCAAGACTAAGACAACCAACCACCTCCGGCGTGACTTACACTGCACCATTTCCCATTACCCCCGCGTTATGATATACGCAGTCGTGAATCAGAATTACCGGGGTTGACTTGGCAGTTATCCAGACCAAGCCTTACTACTATCCAGACCTATCAGATCTGGGGTTCATGATGATTCAATAAGCAGGGTCATGAATTTTAGGTGAATTGGCAGGTTTTCCGCAATTATTACGGTTGCTATTTGTTGGGAGAAAGAAGAGGACGTGAATTTGATCAATACGCACGCAGTAATTTAAGAGACGAAATCGGAATCGCCGGAGCGTGTGCAAGTCAAGTCAAAGGAGTTTTTTCGTACGTTTCTTCAATGGCAGTCTGATTGGTAGGTATGATGTTATTGGATTCTTTAACCTTAGAGAGACGCGGGCGGATTCATATAACCAGCCGGGATAAGCATCTTTTTAATGTCGTCAAGTTAATCAAAAAGTTGGCTTGTAATTCATTTTATCGGAATTTTTTAAGTTTCCCTTTGAATTCGGGAGAACGAGATTTATGTTCGCATACCGCGACAGCGTCTCGAATTGATCCTGGAGACTTGAAAATAAAACTGTCAAGAATTGCGCTCTTTCATCTCCGGGATAATTCGATGTTTTCTCTTGCCTTAATTAACCTCCTGTCTTGATCGTATGAATAAAATTTAACTGTCTTGTCATTTGTGATAACCATAACGAGGTGAAGTACTTACTTACAAAAGCCGACCGATTATACGATCAAGAGTCTAGCAGACTTCTCCAAAATTAAATTAATTTATTCCGACGAAGAGTAAAATCCCAAGGGCTTGGAAAGGTTCGAGGCCATAAGTATATAATCAAAACTTAAGCTGCTTCCAGGTGCCTATTTATTCCTTCTCTTATCACAGCAGTGATAAGGACCCAAGTAGCAAAGCAAGGTTCAAAAGACGGCTGTGGTGATTTTTCGTCAGTAACGTTAATATCATGTCAAGTGACTAAAAAATGTCGTCAAAATGACGACAAATTGACGTGAAATGAGCGACGTCAATTTGACGTCTTTTATTAGTCATATTTTCTAAGGCGCCACTGGTCACTGATAAAAGCCGTCAAATTGACGTTGCTGATTTCACGTTAACTTGTCGTCATAAATATGTCGTCATTTTAACGACATTATTTCGTTTAGTTGCCTTTGTCTTTCTAACATTACGTTTTGATATAAAATAAAATAACCATCAATTATACAAAAGTGGAAAAATGTTATTTTGAAATAAAAAATATATTCAACAATATATTCAATAAATTTCAAGAAATGTCGTCTTTAAGAAGACTTTTTGACGTCTTTTAAATATACACTATGACGTATTCTTGACGGTTAATAGCGACTTATGTTAAATGAATATGACGATGTCTTTCTGAAGGCCTACAATGACGTATCTTAGATACCTAAAAATGACGTCATTTGGCTATGTCAATTGAACGTAATTTTCACGTCATATACACGTGGAAAAATTTTACTTTGAAATAAAAAACGTATTCAACATTTTTCAATAAATTTTAATAAATGTCGTCTTTAAGAAGACTTTTTGACGACTTTTAGATATACACTATGACGTATTCTTGACAGTCAATAGTCAATAGGGAATAGTCAAATAGGGGAAAAAAATTAAAATGAATATGACGACATCTCTCTGACGGCTTAATATGACCTCTTTTAGACGTCTAAAAATGATGTCATTTGACTATGACATTTGAACGTAATTTTTATGTCATATACACGTGGAAAAATTTTACTTTGAAATAAAAAACATATTTAACATTTTTTAATCAATTTTAAGAAATGTCGGCTTTAAGAAGACATTTTGACGTCTTTTAGATATACACTATTGACGTATTCTTGACGGTCAATAGCGACGTATGTTAAATGAATATGACGACGTCTTTCTGACGGCCTAATATGACGTATCTTAGATGCCTAAAAATGACGTCATTTAGCTACGACGGTTGAACGTAATTTTTACGTCATATACACGTGGAAAAATGTTACTTTGAAATAAAAAACATATTCAACATTTTTCAATAAATTTTAATAAATGTCGTCTTTAAAAAGACTTTTTGACGTCTTATAGATATACACTATGACGTATTCTTGACGGTCAATAGTGACGTCTTTAAATAAATATGACGACGTCTCTCTGACGGCTTAATATGACCTCTTTTAGACGCCTAAAAATGACGTCATTTGGCTATGACATTTGAACGTCATTTTTACGTCACATACACGTTATTTCATAGATAACTAGTGACTAATTAGGGACGTGGTTATGACATCACCTTGCTACCTTGGGAAGAGTGATGTGGGGGTCGGTTATACAATAATCGTGATTTTTCTGGAAGGAATTCACCAAACTCGATCACGCCGTGTTCAACTCAAGGACAGTTCACTGATATTCACTCAATCGATTCCATTGACCTAACATAATAGGACGTAAATTTGACGTAAATAATACGTAAGAATGTAAAAAATACGTAAAGAATGTAATAAATGTAAAGGAAACGTTATTAGGGTTATGTTATATGTTGTTTTAGTTTTGTTTTGATATTTTACTTTCTTTACATTTTGTACATTCTCGTACATAAAGAATCGAGTAAAGAACAGAAGTAAATTATACAGCACATTACTGGTTATAGGTCAATTCCCAACGACTGGGCGTAAAGGATACCTTCCTCTAAATACTGTCATCAGTCGTTGCTCCTTTTATAGCCGGTCTCGTCGTGTTGATTCTGAGCAGATCTCTTGACACACTGTTTTCTTGATGCGTTGTAATCGGAAAGACTCAACAATAAAAAACGATTCCCGATTACCCGGCTAGTGCCCGAATCATTGATACAGACACTTTTCCAATCAATACGATGAATTCCGTTCCCCGATCTTTCCTTTTTACAAGAAGCGGTATAATTAAAAGACACGATTACAATGGTGGAGGAGAACGTTTAGCGCAGCCGTTGCTTTCCCATCTGCTTCTAAATGAACAATAAATAACGAGCCGGTCGACCTGTAGAGGCATAACATAAGGAGCCTATGAAAGACACCTATAGAGAACTGAACTGGGAGATTTAATCAACTCATTTCGTCCCGGTCCCGGACAGATTAGGCTCGGGAATGTCTGCTATTCCACCCAGAATTCGCGACAATTCTGTGAGAAACTCCTCTAGGTAGAATGGGAAAGTTAAAATTGTGTCCCTTTAACCGCGACTGTGAGCGATGAAAGAGAATTGGTTTCCCCTCGAATTCGCTTTCAATTCTGCACATACCGGGTATTTGTTGGCTTTCTTTTATTAGAAAGCTTTAGAAAAAGAATGCTCTCGTTATGACCTCAGAAGTTTTAGTTTCAAATCCTTTTGACCAGAAGAACTACCGATACTCACAGGTGTCGAATGTTTTGTAGTCACTTATTGAACGACGATCAGGAGCAGTCAGAGGTGAATTCACAACTACCAGTCAGTTGTGGCTCCTTTTATAGTCAGATTTCTTTACGACCGCCATGACTTGATGTGGTTCAAGGTATGGAACCTGACTATATCTCTCTTCAATAATGGCGTTATCAGCGATTTCATTCATGGTGCAAGAAGAATCGACAAAAAATAAAATCTTGCAGCGCCAGTAGAAGATTTAAATTCTGCTGCTTTAATCGTAGTGGAATATTACTTTCCAAGGTCTTAAATAGTTACCGAGTCTCTGGACTTGTGGCAGAACGATTCATCGCTCCAAGAGTTAAATCTAGTCTGGAAACCGTGATAGGCAGTTGGGACTTGTAGCAAGCCGAGTTATAATTAGGACTTGATGGGAGTTAAATAGAGATAAGATAACCTTCGAATGGCAGCCTATAGGATTTAGGGAGGACTTGCTCAAGTTCCAGCTTTAGCCGCTGGGAATTTTTATATTACCGGGATCGGATTGAGAGTCCATCGAGTTTCAAACTTGTCTCCCCTGATTACCGCTCCAGACAGGTTGCGATTTGTGCTGACGTCGTTATAAATTTTGTCGCAATGGAGCTGGTTACTTTTCTAACTTTATGTTTTTTATGCCTTTGATATGAATTATTTATTAGTCTAGTGAATGGGCTTTTATATATCCACGCCTCCATTTTATTTACTTGATTCGAGATGGTTTGTATGCGAGTTAGAGTACGTATCTTCCGTCAAATGGTAAGATATTTCTAGGGGACTAGAGGCTTGTTTCAGATGTTTACACTAGTTTACACCGCAATTGCTTTTAGAAAGTACTCACAAACTCACAAATCGAAGCGTTAAATCAACGCTCCAATCTGTTGATCTCTTATTAATCAATGTTTAATATTAATTTATTTATTGTGGCTATGAAAGTATTAAATAGATTGATCTCCCTCCTGCAAAGCCTATTTATTGATTATATCTGTTTTGCTGTGTCTTTTCTTTCCATATTCTAGCCTAGCTGTTCCCCCTTTCGAATCTGTCACTCTCGTTAAATATACGACGGTGGTACGTAATTTTACACACCAAAAATCGTTGTTTTAATAATAATAATATCACCTTTCTCCCAATAATTGGCTAACTTGAGTATTTTAGTAGCGTTTGCTACGAACGACTAAAATGGGGTTACACACAAAAGGTAGGTTACACTACAAGTCTTTTGATTGTGTTTCCCGTTGTAACGACTGGTGACCTATAAAAGGATTGTTTTCTCCGTTACATTAATAATGATAATAAGCTTCAGAGAAGAGCTTTTTGTAGAGAAGAAGGAAGATAATTAGTTTTCCATCCCATCGAAAACGCCATGGTAATATTTTTTAAATTTCGAGAATTCCCAGTGTTCCATGAAAATCTGATTACCTTTCCTCCTATTCTCGTTCGTTTTACTGACCGATATAATATCCGTTATCTGCTTTCTAATTTCCTGTATTTAGAAAGCTCTTCTGAGTACAAAAGGTCATTTTACTATAGAAACTTCCATCATCCGGCGAACATATCCCCGTGCATAAACAAATATGTAATGTGAACCTCTCTGTGAGAAGTTTCATTAATTAATTAATCGGAGAATTAATAAATTAATTAAAAAAGTAAAAGGGAATTTACTCTTTTCTATTGCTTTCCATTTTCTTAATCTTCAAAGATAAACGTAAATTTCCGCTCGATTGAACACAATTTACTAATCAGGGACGCAATAAAATCCGCGATCTTCTCGACTGACTTAATTTCCACTTCGCATTCCCTACTTCCCTACGCATTTTTATTAACATAATGAAAGCTATATTTATGGAGGAATAACAAAAATTCATTTGTGTACTTTTCGGGTGCCCCTAAAAGAGCTAAGGTTATCCTCCTCGCTTTAATTTCGTCGCAGAGACTTTGAATCACTGCTGCAGAGTGCTGAATAAATTTTGATACGAGATGAAAGGAAAACACCTTGACAATTTAATAAAGCCTGATCAAATTAGGGAGTTTCTGAAATCAGGCTACCCGGATTATGACGGTGGGCTCGGAATTTTCAAACGTACGTTCTTAGGTAGGTAATTGCAACTTTTCAAACCAATCGGTGATTAAAAATACTACAAAGAAAAGTCGATCATATTTTTTGACGATTTTTAATCCGGTCCTAGACTGAATTAAGACTGACTTGAAAGTAACAGCTCCCTCTATAATTAAGAGAGGAACCTAGCAGGAGTCATTAATTTTTAATCGACGTCAAAAATTCGAAGCTAAAATTAATACCGTTCAAGTATCAATTATTGAAATCAAGCGCTCCGTAATTGAAATGAGTTCTAGTATTTAGTGAAGTCGTGATCTATTCAACAAAATTCAAAAACTAACGTGAATGTCTCATTCTCACTCTTAAAAGAAACTCTCGTTAATTTGTAAGGTTAAATAATCGAAAAAAAAGACCCCTTGACGTTTGAAATGTCAACTTATACCATGAATGAACGTCTGCTGGAGCTATAGATTTGAAGATTTGAACTTACCCGTAGTGAAACTTTATAAATGAACAGAGATAGTAAATAAAATTGGGACAAAATATTTTTGTCTAAAAATCAGGTCTTACCTCTTTTTATTACGTTTTAGAGCCAGGTTCTAAAATTAAAGACAATGAGGTGTGTATTTTAGGAAAGAAAACCTCGTTGCTTGCAAAGCACGAATTAACGAAAAAACGATATCTATAAAGCGTCCCTTTTAAGAGGTCGTATTTCAATGGGAGGGGGCGAATCATTAATATTTATTTGAAAAACCTCCTTAATTTCCAACAAAGGACCACCTCCTAATTTTTTGCACTTCTTCAGTTACACCTGAAAGAACTGACTGTTTTAATTATGAGCAAACTTGCAATACAAGATTCAGAATCTCCATTGTGTAAACGCGTCTTTATTCCAGAATGATTGCTTGTATCTTTGCAAGAAGGCTTTTTTACAAGAATGTCAAGTTTATGCAATTATATACGAACAAGCTTGCAAGAACAACTAAAAATCGCTAACGTGTAAATGCTGACTTTAATAAAGTGATGATTTATTTTTGATGGTTATATACATACTTCTTATAGAATTAGGATGCAATCTTCATACCAGCAAGATAGCTTGCAATCTTGAAAATATAGTTTGTTGCACAGAATATTTTTACAGAGTGTCTGTCATTTTATAATGGGAACCCCGCCTTTTAGTGATAGAAGCAGGAGATTCATAGTATAAGAGTATAAGCAAGATAGCTTGCAACTTTGCAATAACGTCATATATTATATTAAACGATCTCACAACAGTGTCATAAAACTTTTAATAGCAGTCTAGTCTTACAATAAACAACGTAGTTTAAATAAGTAAGAAATCAGCTTCAAAATATCAAGATAGCTTGCAACCTTGCAAATATATTTTGTTCTATACAAAGCATTGATAATTTTTTAATGACAACCACGACTTTCAGTAAAAAAAAACAGAGCTGGAGATTCATATAAACAAGATACCTTGCAACTTTGCAATATTGTTTGTACACAAAACATTACAAAACAGCTCATCAAACCTATAATAGCAAACTAGCCTTGTAATACAGATGATGAAGTTCACATGAGTAGGAAATCAGCTTCAAATTAGCAAGAAAGTTTGCAACCTTGCAAATATATTTTGTTGTATCAAGCATTCTAAAATTATCGATTCTTTTACAACGACAACCACGACTTCCAGTCAGAAAATCAGAGCTGGAAATTCATATAAGCAAGATAGTATTTTTGCAATATCTTTGCGTACGGAATATTATGAAAAAACTAGTTTAAAACAACGTTATAAAACTCATAATAGCAAACTAACCTTGTAATAAATGACGAAGTTCACATGAGTAGTAAATCAACTTCAAATTAGCAAGATAGCTTGCAACCTTGCAAATATATTTTGTTGTATCAAACATTCTAAAATTATCGATTCTTTTACAACGACAACCACGACTTCCAGTCAAAAAATCAGAGCTGGAAATTCATATAAGCAAGATAGTATTTTTGCAATATCTTTGCGTACGGAATATTATGAAAAAACTAGTTTAAAACAACGTTATAAAACTCATAATAGCAAACTAACCTTGTAATAAATGACGAAGTTCACATGAGTAGTAAATCAACTTCAAATTAGCAAGATAGCTTGCAACCTTGTAAATATATTTTGTTGTATCAAGCATTTCTAAGATTATCGATTCTTTTACAACGACAACCACGACTTCCAGTCAAAAAATCAGAGCTGGAAATTCATATAACCAAGATAGTACTTTTGCATTATCTTTGAGTACGGAATATTATATAAAAAACGAGTTTAAAACACCGTTATAAAACTTATAATAGAAATTTAGCCTTCCAATAAATGACGTATTTCACGCGAATAGAAAATCAGCTTCATATTAGCAAGATAGCAAATATTGACACCACGTATTTCAGTAAAATAAGTTGCATACGAAACATTGCATAAAAACGATTTCAAAACAGCGTCATAAAAATTATAATAGCAATCTAGCCTCGCAATAAATGACGTAGTTGACGTGAGTAGAAAAACAACTTCAATTTAGTAAGGTACCCTGCAACCTTGCAAATCTATTTTGTTTTATGGAATATTTCTTTCTATTTTATTCAGAGCATCGATCATTTTATAATGGCAACCACGACTTTCAGTAAAAGAAACAGAACTGGAGATTGATATAAGCAAGGTAGCTTGCAAGTTTTGCAATATCGCTGCATACGAAACGATTTTAAAACAGCGCATTAAACTTATAATAGCAACCTAGCCTTGCAAAATTATGACGTGGTTCACATAAGTAGGAAATCAGCTTCAAATTAGCAAGATTGCAACTTTGCAACCTTGCAAATATATTTTTCTGTATTATATGGAGATTTATACAGAGCGTCGAATAGATTTAAAATGGTAATCTAGCCTATCAGTAAAATAGAAGCAGAACTAGATATTCATTTAAGCAAGATAGCTTGCAACTTTGCAATAGCGTTGGTATACGAAACACAGTATAAAATTTGACAACGGAGTCATAAAACTTATAATAGCAATCTAGCCTAGCAATAAAAAAATCCGAACTAGATCTCATATTATAAGCAAGATGGCTTGCAAGTTTGCAATATCGTTTGTATACGACACACTGTATAATAACGATTTCAAAACAGAGTCATAAAACTTTTAACACAAATCTAGACTTGCAATATAATGGAATCATCAATATAGGAAATTAGTTTCAAATTTGCAAGATAGGTAGCTTGCATTTCGCTGTTCAAAATTATCCCTAATAAAATTAGATTTTTATAGGTATAGCAGTCTCTCTTGAGGTTTCCGGTGAAAGAGATTATAAAATTTTATTGATCGTTTTATGCCTAAGAAGCATACGTTCAGGGATAAAAACGTGGGGGTTTTATTACTTTGCCGGAGTCTATTTTATTTCAAAAAGTGGCTGTATCCGCGGACTGGAACTCCGGAGTGTATTTTTCGAGAATAATAAAATTTATTATTGTTAAGCAAATAAAGTTTAAACCGTAGAAAAATTTTTAATTGAACATTCAAAGAATTTTAGTCTGCACGACGTCACAGCTAACACTTATTCCGTGAAATGCGTTAAATTATCATCTAGAAAATGGGATAAAAAATATTTTTTAATAAGCTTCCCGGCATCTCACAGCTTATCATTTTATATTTTTCCGACAATATCCCCGAGTCTTTAAAGTGCAAAACCCAGTCTATTTACTATCCTGAAGTTTCAGCATTTTATTATGACATTGTTTACTTTCCAGGACAGTTAAATTGAAATTAAATCGCGCCGTCTAGCCTGATAATCCCTGTTCCTGCTTAGAATACAAATTGAATAGCGCAAAAAAATTAATATTTAATTCCTCCCACATTAGATTACCGCGTAGTATGTACACAGCCCCATCTAGTCGGTCTGTTTTGTTTTTTAATTTGCTCAAATTGCTTCAGGTTTTTTTCCATAGGTTGACTGGAAGGGATAAATTTTTTATTATGATAATTTCAATTTAAGCTCCACTTTTTTAGTCCTTGATGGTTTAATTATACATTTTCGTATATACAGGGCGATTTCTTTACGGGAGATTTTTTTGAAGCAAATTCAATTTCAAAATTTTTGTTTACTCTAATATAATGCAACATTGCTTTTCTTTGCAAGAATGTTTTGACAATGCAAGAAAGCTAAAGTTCTCTGAAAGTTATTGTTTTCCTACGACGCAACATCGTAAATATTATTTACAACATCTACTGGTTAATTAAAGAAAACTGACGCTTTTTAGAAAGGCAGTTTTGAGTCTTATGGCAATTTTTTGCAAAAAAAATAGAAAAAATTTAAAATAGGGGTCCAGAACCATTTATAATGGTTAAAGCATTCAAAAGACAAGAGAATCGAATTTTAAGATTTTTTTTTAGAATAAATATGCAACATTGTTTTTCCTTGCAAGAATGTTTGGATAGGGCTAGAAAGCTAAAGCTCTTTAAATAATATTATTTTACAAAGATGCAACATCGTAATTATTTTTGCAACATTCTTGCAACATTTACTGGTCAATTCAAAACAACTAACGCATTTTGGAAACAATTTGAAAAAAGAAGTTCAGATCCATTTATAATGGTTAAAGCATTATTTACACGATCTTTGGCTGATGTAAAACGACGAAACAATCAAAATTTTTGTTGAAAATAATTTTGCAACATTGTTTTGCGCTTACAAGAATTTTTAGATGGTGCAAGAAAGCTAAAGCTATTTAAAAATTATTATTTTATAAAGATGCAATATCGCAATTATTATTCTTGCAACATTCTTGCAATATTAACTTCAATTCAAGACAACTAACCCTTTTTAGAAAGGCTGTTTCAGGAGCCGTATTAAAATTTTTTGAAAAAATTAGAAAGAAATTTACAACTAGAGGTCCAGATTCATTTATAATGGTTAAAGCATCACTTGCACGAGCTTTGGCTGAGAAGATCCTATAAAACGACGGAGCAATCGAATTTTAAGATTTTTGTTGAGAATAAATTTGCAACATTGTTTTATGCTTGCAAGAATGTTTTGATAGTGCAAGAAAGCTAAAGGTGTTTAAAAATTATTATTTTACGAAGATGCATCGTTATTTTTCTTGCAACACCCACCTACTCGTCAATTCAAGACAACTAACGCTTTTTAGAAAGGCTGTTTTTGGAGTCATATGGAAATCACAATTTGAAAATAGAGGTTCAGGTTAATCTATTTATAATGGTTACAGCATCACTTAGACGATCTTTAGCCTAATGTAAAATGACGAAACAATCGAATTTTAAGATCTTTGTTTAGAATAAATTTGCACTATATATATATATATTTGCACTATAAGTTTTATGCTTGCAAGAATGATTCGATAGAGCAAGAAAACTAAAGCTCTTCAAAATTATTATTTTATAAAGATGCAACATCGTAATAATTATTTTTCCAATATTCTACCAACATTTACTCGTCAGTTTTTTTTTAACGTTTTTGGAGACATAAAATAATATTTTGAAAAAAAATTGAAAATAGAGATTCAGATTCATTTATAATGGTTAAAACAATGGAATGACAAAATAATCAAATTTTAAGATTACAATACAATACAATAAATATGCAACATAGTTTTATGCTTGCAAGAATGTTTTGATAGTGCAAGAAAGCTAAAGATGCTAAAGCTCTTTAAAAATGATTATTTCACAAAGTAACAACATAATAATTATTCTTTGTAACATTTACTCGTCTATTCAAGACAACTAAAGTCGTTTTAGAAAAGCTGTTTTAGCAGTTGTACTTTTTTTTAATTTGGAAAAGCATTAAAAATAGATGTCCAGTTTTATATGCTACCTACTTGAAAAATCCCGTACACTATCCTTGTCTGATGTAAAACGACCAACTTCCAATTTTATGATTCTTGCTCGCAATTAACGTGCAACATTGTTTTAGCCTTTTGCAAGAATTTTTTGATAGTGCAAGAAGGTCAATGGTCTTCAAAATTTAATTTTTCCAAAGAGACAACATCGTAATTATTGTTTGCATCATTTTCTCATAAATTTAAGACAATAATTAATAATCTTGTTTTTGCAAATGTACAAAAATTAAAAAAAAATTTTTTGAAATATTTCTATTTAAGCTGCTTGAAACTTACATGATCTTTGGCTGATGCAGCAGACCAAATTATTCTATTCTAAGATTTTTGTTTACAATAAATGATAAATATGCAACATTGTCTTAGCCTTGCAAGAATTTTTTGATAGTGCAAGAAAGCAAAAGCTGTTTAAAATTTATAATTTAAAAAAAATGTAACATAAATCGCCATTATTTTCAGTCGCAAAATTTGCTAGTCAATCCAAGATGACTGTTGCTTTTTAGAAAAGTTGTTTCTGTCGTTAAAACTTAAAGAAAAACTTTTAAAATATGGGCCCAATTTCATTAGTTGTTTGAAACATCACTTACACGATCTTTAGCTAATGTAAACTTAAGATTCTCGCTTTCAATAAATATGCAACATTATTTTTTCACTGCAAGAATTTCTTGATAATGCAGGAAAGATATAATTTTGTTAATTTATACACTGTTGTTACAAAGTTGCAGGCATTTCACCGATATTGAGTTCCATTCCATTCGCACAGTTCGTAAGATTTTCTTGCAAGATAGTTGGTTAATATGATGATCCGTTTTTCAAAATATTCGTTTATAACCTAAATAGAATACTTAATTTTCCAAGATTTTCTTTTTTCGACCATGCAAGATAGTTTCCTTTTTTTAATAAATGTTTTATTTGGATTAGGAAATATTATTGCAAGGCTTTCAATGACCTTGCAACATTTGTTGTAGTTGTTCCAGTGTATTGCAAACACTCTCGAAAATTTTGCAAGATAGTTTAATGCTCTTTATGGAATCCAGAATCGCAATATAGTTTCTTGACAGTGCAAGATAGTTAATCAAGACAGCGCTGTAAAACTATTGTTACATATTATAACTTAAGGAATTGAAAAAAAAAGAACATTAAGCAATAGAAAATGCAAGTAGGCTCCATTTACCCTTAACCTTAAATGAAATCATTTTTGCAAGATTGCTCATTAGTGAAAAACGATCTTCTGCTGAAATATTCTCCTTTTTTGTGATTGGCAGAAATTGGACACAATTTTGCTCGAGTGGTTGCGAAGCTACAAACAATTCTACTTACATTAAGCAGCATCAGCATCTCCACTGAAGTATACTTTTAACGGCAGGAACAAACGACCAATAGCTTTTCCAAGTGCCCTCTCCAAACAGAAACACCTCAAGATATCAAAGATCTCACGCACAATAAGTAACAGTCGAAAGCAAAGACTGTGATCGTTCCGGTCTCACTTTCACTCCACTTTGCCAAGTTTAATTGCGTTATTAACATCTAAATTGGCGAGAAGGAAAGTCTCCGCCTTGTCTAGAGAGAGTTCTGCTCCAATTATGGACCGTCGTGAGGACTTCGACTGAGAATATCGCTCGAAGGCGCGAAGGGATGTTTTAAAGAACTGGAACGCTGGAACGATTCAAACTCATCCCTAATTCAGTTACTTTTCTAACTAGATCATGCCTTTGAGTAGGTTTCATTAATTATCATTTTAAGATTACAGAATTAATTATTATTATTGATACAATTCAATTAGGTAAATCTTCTGATGCAAAGGAACAGAATAGCTACACTCGTTACTAGAATTAGTATCATTATTATCACCATCACCATCACGACATGTTCCAGTCATCTGCCAGGCACTTCCATAAAGTCACGGTTTATGCACAGTGCGAGGCAAAAGAAGTGGATTGTGTGTAATGGACTCAAATAACGGTGAGGACGGGGAGTTGTTTGAGTCCCCGGGGACTCAGCCTGAGCGATCAGAAGTGGGAAAGGTGTGAGAGAGTAATCTAGGTAATGAGGTAAGGAATGTTCTCATGACGTCTTCTTATGACAAGAAGTTTAATTACGCGCGTTGTAATTAATATAATTGACTAACGACTCTAGTGTAATTATTTCCGCTTCTCTAGTACTGTTGATGAGATTAAACCGTTCCATTTTTCTCTCTAATGATTCCTATTTGAATCCGATCCAAGTGACTTATTATAATAGTGAGAACTTTAAGATCAATCGCTTCATCTTACCTCGATCTTGGAAGATCTATCAAGAACTTTTCCAGTTAAAGAGACCTACCAAAGCCAACTAATAGGAATTGATTTGAATAATTGTCCAATCCAAGTCGTTGGGACGTGAATTTCTCCAATTAATTGCATACCTGAAACAAAGAAATCAATATTAGTCTCTCTCTTTCTCTCTGTCGCTCTCGCTCTGACAACGAATTTTATTAATTTATTTATTTAAAGACTTCAAACGAACAAGCTTTTAATAAGTCGTGTCCCTCTTTGTATAAGATCAAGGGATAAAATCGACTTCAACTACCTTCACCCGTAGAAAAAGATACCCGGTAATTAATTTATGAGCAACGGAATTATTCGTTCCGGGCAATATATAACGGACATGCCTTATACTCTCTTGTAATGAATAATTCAGTGTTGGGTATTCAATTAAAGGCCGTCTTGTCGGAGCAAAAGGGCCGAACTGGCCCTTATCAGGACTGGCATCGGACCTGCCATTAGCATCGCCATTACATGATGAATTGAGGAACTGGAACGTCTTCGATCGGTAAAACTTTGATCCAAGTGGTTCGTCGAATGTTACTGTTAAAAATCCGTCACTGTTACTGTTCACTTTTTATATCCATTGTCGCGATTGTTTTCTGAAACGGGATGAGAAATTAAAGCGATCTCTAATTGCTTACAAGCAAGGAAGAAAGAAAACTGGCATGTATTCTGGAATATTTCATTAAGTACGAGTTCCCAAAGGTCCACTAGGATCTGCTCCAAAGCCAAAACGATTCGAGTCGTGACTTGGACAAATCATCGTGGGATGGGCAACCACTTGTGAGTAACAACTCACTATAACAAGGCTCTGGCAAAACATGGTAAATGTTCTCAGGGTAGTAGGGATGGGGAGGCTTAAGTGGTGGCCAGGAGCATGGGAGCTGGGGTAAACTTCGGCAGACCTGCTGCACACCTTTACATGTAGCCTATTGCTTCATAGAGCAGGAGACAACTACACTACGACCTAAATCTTTTGTGTCTCTCCTTCTAATGACTATTGGGAACACCCAGTTCTTCTTCTAGTAGGGGATTACAAATTTTGAATCTTTACAAAGACGATACCAAAGTCTTTCTCCACTGGCTGGTGAAGCCCAAGACAGTGGAATCTTCTTTCCTGTATTCCTGTATCTTCCCCCTCCATGCGGAATCAGCAGGTTTGGTCATTCTTGTTCACCAAGCTAAGACATTCTCCCAGTTTGCAATGCCCAGTAAGAACTCTTAGTGAGAACAAACTGAAGCATCGCAAAGAAGCCCAATTGCATCTCTGTGCAGACTTTCGGGTCTGGTGTACAGGAACCATTTAACTGACATCAGGCAAAATGATCCCCTCTTTACATGGGGTGACTTGTATTCTAAATCTCCTTAGACTCCTGAATGATTTAAGGTAAATATCTTCTCAAGACACATTTAATTGTGGGAACGATTGGACATTGGGAGTGAGAGCTCGCCAACCTATCTTTCAACTTGAGCGCAAATAAATTAACAGAAAGAAGAATAAGAATAGAAACCTGGTGTCTAAGCACTTGGTCTTAAAATCTTATAACATTTAGACCGGTGTTAGAATTAATGATCCCATTACAAGACAAAAGAGATTAATACCGATGGAGTGATAATAACAGTTACAAGTACAGTCCCTCCCATCACTACATCCTCACCCGGGCCGGGATGTTATTGTGGGGTAGTGGCGTGCCGGAACGCCATTACGGGTGTAAATCACCCCCGTAGAGGGTGCCGGACAGCCGCTGCCGGCGCAATAGCATATCGGTCGCCGGATCAGCAATACCGGCACCCTCCTCAGGGGGAGAGATACCATCATCAGGGATGCGAGAACTCGTCTGGGGTGAACTGGGGGGTGGTTTGGAATTGTTGTATCCGCCAAGATGCGGTGGTTGATTCTGAATTTCTTTGTTACCTGCCTGCGTTTTTTGTGAGTTGGGATGAAAAATCACCTGCAGGATGGCGAGGATAAGAAGGTTGCAATAACAAGTTGCATGTCACAGTATTTATCATAATTTTAAGGCAACCTGAATGTATCAATCAATATCTGAAGACGTCAAGAAATGTCATTTCCGTCGAGCTAGCCTCATCAGTTTGCTCCGATTCTAATTGGAATTCCTAAGACACCCGGTACATGCGTACTTACTGCTTCTATCAAATCACCCTCGTCATGCGAGAACATTCCAGATTGCACCAGGCATCATCATGAAACTAAGTTGTGGCGCAATCTACTCAATAAATGTTCGTATAATAAGACTCTTCCAGCAGAGCACATACTTTGGTAACTCCGGCAACTCCAGCAGTTAGTGGCGAAGTAGTTTATAGGAGTAGTTAGTGCACTTCTATAGTCTCATTGCTCTATAAGCCCCTGTGGCAATCCATATGCCAATTAAGATTCTGCGGGACATCTCGTAATATGCACCGCGGGAAGCATCTGAGATCGTGCAAGCTTTATTGGAGAGGCAGGAGAGGGAGCTCGCCGTGGATAATTCCTCCCTCTGGTAGGGTTAAGTTAAGATCGCGTGCTCTAGTTAGTTTTTAATGAGAAAAGTAGGGCAGTAGTGAGTTTTGGTTCGAGATTTGAATTACAAAAAAAGTTGTGGTGTTAGGTATCAAAACTTAGCAGATTCAAAATCAGTGTTATCACTTTTGTGGCACAGTTTTTGCGCTTTGTTGCCGCTGAGTCCAATTTTTCCTATTATGACGCTGAGTCCAATTATTATTCTTGAACTGTTTTATTGAAAAAAAATGGAACAACTCATGCACAAGACTTAAGTCAGTAAAATGGCATCAGTACAATTACGGCTGTTTCAGTAGTTCTAAGTCTTTGGCAGAGCGGCTTTGCCTTGCTGCCGCTCTGTCAGTAATTCATGTTTTTTCGTGAGGAGGGACAATAATTGCATCAATGAAAATGGTGCTTCAAAATTGGGCATTCCTTCATCTTCTTGTTTTGGTACGTTTCATGGCATCATTCCCTGGCCACTTATTCTTGAGCGATTTTATTGGAGATAAGGTAAAAACTCATAAACAAGACTTAAGTCAGTAAAATGGCATCAATACAATTACGGCTGTTTCGGTCGTTCCAAGTCTTTGGCAGAGCGGCTTTGCCTTGTTGCCGCTCGGTCAGTAATTCATGTTTTTCGTAAGGAGGGACAATAATTGCATCAATTAAAATGGTGCTTCAAAGTTTGACATTTCTTCATCTTCTTGTTTCATTTGTTCATTTCTTCTTTTTCTTAGATTTATGGGTTTTGGTACGTTTCGTGGCATCATTTCATAACCACTTATTCGATTTTATTGGAATTAAAGGAAAAACTCATGCACAAGACTTGAGTTAGTAAAAGCAGGGCAACAAATTACGGCTGTTACAGTTGTTCCATGTCTTTGGCAGAGCGGCTTTGCTTTTTTGCCGCTCGGTCAGTAAGTCTTCTTCTTCTTCTTCTGCTTCTTCTTCTGCTTCTTCATCTTCTTTTTCTTCTCTTCTTCTTAGATCTTAGATTTAGGGATGGCTTTTATTCTTGCTTTCGCGCATGATCAAATTAAATCGAATAGAACCAAAATGACAAAGTCTATTAGAACTCGTGAAGACATGTAAGAGGATGTAATTATTAAAATTCGGACAATAATAATAATTAGTAAGGCGATTATTTGGCAATTATTAATTGAAATCTTTGATTTGAGGCAGCAAGTGTCATTTTTAATGACGCATGTAACCAATACACAGTTGCCGATCTAATCTATTATTCATAACTTGGGGAGAACGATCCAATCCATAATCTAATAAAACCAAAGTGACAATAACTCGATAACAACTGTTAACCCAATTGTTTGAGCTTGTAAATAACTGAAGGAATTTGTTCTTTTTTCGTCTCTTAAAATTGTGGAGAAAACTGCGCAAATATTGTTAAGGCATTGTTGTCAAATCATCAAAATTAGACGTCATTTGTCTTAGGGATAATTATTCAAGCAAGTATTCAGTTAATTGTGGTCTTTAAGATTAAATAATGTACGGTCATGAGAGAAGGGTTGCAACCTGTCCCGTGTAAACAAACGCCATTTCCTCACCCGCCATTCTTCTCTGTTTTGTTCTTCGCGGGCACAATGACGGCGTCCTGGAATTCCTGAAGGAGCCGTGTTTGTACAGGTAAAGGTAAACTGCTGACTTTTATAATGTCATATCGACTTTTGTAAAATTAATTATGGAAATGAGCATTATTTTCATCCCTCTGTAGCACAAATTAAATGGAGCCAAAGAAAGTGTTATCAGTTTCATCATAAAAGTGTGGAGCCTCTGTTTCTTGAATTTCCTTTATCCAAAGTCGCAATCAAGGCCCGTTTTTATCTTTCTCTCTCTCTCTCGTTTTGGGATTATCTCGGATGAAATTGCCTTAATCAGAACAAGACAGAATAATGTGACAGATTACTTGTCGATTATCATCCTAAAGAAGTTCTAAAGAAGGAAAAGTTTAACAACAATATTTGACAGTTGTCAAATGTCAATGTAGATGTTTTTTATTTGGCATAGGCCTCGGGATAGACTAATCGGGGCAATAATAAATGTCCACCAGGTTCTACTCAGTTTCTGGTCATCTCTACGTGACAAAATCAACTTTTAAAGATAAACCACCGATCTCAGAAGTTCACGAGACCTATAATGCGCATGAGTGGTATTTCGGTGTTATCGGCGCTCTAGCAACCCCATTTAAACAATAGAAAAAGATCATGATATGGTACATTTCAGCCAAAGTGACCATGACGTCATTGATAACAAAAATGCAAGTTTGCCAGCTTTCATGATCGGATGACAATACTCAGCAATACATTCAAAGGTTAGGTGAACTTTACTTCTTTTTTTTAGTCTTGGCAATTCTATAACCCATTTAGTCAGCGTTACTTACTCTTTGTATTGGCCTAAATATACCTATCAATTTCCTCTGAACGATTTTTGCATTTTAGAGTTGAACTGATAATAATTACACAACAAAAGCTTGGGAAGATATTATAACATCAAAAACTAGAATGTCATTCACAAAATAACATACACAAAAAAACTATGCACAATAATACTCCGATTTTACGTAGGAGAAATCGAAATTTACTCCCAGAAATGACAATGCATTACGTTGAACATCATAATTTGACAGTAAATTTAATTCGAATGAATTCGACTACATGGTTCGGTCTTGCCACCTCAAACCACATCATCATACACTCAGAGGTGTATGTGCTTTGTGTAAATATGGTCAATATAAAGATGATGTCATTCATTACGTCATGACCAGTTTATCTGACATAACCCATACAATAAATTTTAAGAGATATGATACTGCGCAGGTTCCCCCTCTACCTGCTACGTTTTATGCCGTAACGCGGAGACCTAACTTCCCATTAGCCAGAGTGTGTTCAAAACATTTTAAAGCAAGTGATTATGTTCGTAATCTCCAACATGAACTGTTAAGATACACAGAGCGAGGAGATGCCGGCAGATTAATTCAAAACAAACCCAACGGATAATCTCCAGAAAAAGTCTTTGACGAAATCTTTGATCAAATATGCCAGCTTTTATTATTCTGGTGTGGTGTGTATTTCTCGCGACATACCAATTTCAACGGCTTTTTACCAAATTTGGTTTTCCTCGATTACAGCGCCATCTGTCATGAATCTAAAAAAAAGTTACAGAAAAGTCCTACGTATTTTCGGTCGAAAAACCGAAGTTGCTATAATTTTCTCCAGGGATTTGGGGAAAAGTCGTCTGAGCACCACCAGGCACTGTTGCCGGGTTGTAAAAAATTTCAAAAAAAAAACTGACATAAAATAAGGTCTCTTGGAACCTGGATATATAGAAAGTCTGATTGCTTATACATCAAGCAGGGCCAAACAAGTCCGTATCAGAACACCAATACATAGGCTTCGTAACTGTTTGATCGAAACCCCCAGGAAAATATGCCACGTCATCATTTTTAAGAAATTCCAGGGAAAATCGAGAGAAACTGTAGGTGACCAGCGAGTCAGTTAATGTTAGACTCATATCAGGGAAGGGCTTACATTAATATACAGTGCAGTAGATAGTAATAAACGAACCGAGTAAATATTTCCGTCGATATGAGCGGGAAAATCCGGGAAAAGTGGCAGCCGTCAATGGAACGCATCGTAAACAGCCTGCCGGCTGTTATTATTGAAATCTGTGTGCATTGGATCCGACTTAAAAGTCAGCGTGTAGCAGCTATCTTGAATACGGAAAGATCGTAAAAAAAACTGGCAAGGCAAACTAAATAATCTCCTCTGAATAACAATAGGGGAGCAGTTGAAAGGAAGTTTCAGCTTTCCTTTGACTTGCATCAGTCTCGCTGTGTACATTCTTGTCTCGCTAAATGGTTATGAAAACAATTATGATAATGACCAAGGCGTGCCGGGGAAAGAAACGCGGCTTTAAAATGCTTTCAAGTGTGAAATGGCCGTCGTTTTCCTCCGAATTCCACATGACAGATAATGTAGAGCCGCTATGGCTTGACACGTACAACGCGAGGTAGGTGGTACACGCGGGATATAAAATCTGAAGGGTGGGACTCATATACAGTGTTTTCGTTTTAGAAGTGACCACCGGGGAATTGAGTTTGAACACGAAGCAAGCAAGCAAACCGTCAATTTGTATCGTCTGGAAAAGCGATATTACTAGCACTAGCACTATAAAATAAAATAGCAAGAATCTATCTAACCTAGCTATTTCACGATTTCACCTACTACAGGGGGGGTATACATTTTTTCCCCTTGTTAGTCTGGGGACTATTTTAATCATTCACAGCGAGCGAAAAGAGTAAAATAAATTAGAGTTTCCTTTCTAGAGCAAGCTGTTAGAACTATCACATTCATTGCCTTATTTACTACATTCATAAAATTATTACAATTAATTGTGACTTCCTTTTCCATTGTCTGTTTGTATGAAACATTCTTGCTAATTACGTACGTACGAAAAAGAAGGATCAAGTCTGATTAGTCTTAGTGTTTAGTGTTCCACAGCTAATTACTCTAATTAAAACCGGTCTGAATTATGCCCATTCTGTTCCGAGAGTATTTGTAGCTGCTTGGAAAACTGCGAGCTGAAAAATGCTCTCAGTTAGTTATTCATGGACGATTTATGGAATTTGTTTTAGACGCTTTTTAATTCGGACGGTCTCTGCCTGCTGCGGTTAAAGAGGAGCAGCGGACGTGAAACTGGGTGAAAAGTGGAACGTTTCCCCGACAAATGATTCGTAATTGTAGATTAACTCCGAGCCGGCTTTTCGCTGGATGTATTCCAGATCACGTACGAAATAAAACTCGGTTTAACTTAATTGATTGTTGCGTTTGAAAATGTTCCACAATGACCGCGCAATATTTTTCCAGCGTAAACGAAGGTACGTGTGCATTATTTTGCAACGCAAGCAACGATCATGAATATTCATGTATGCGTTAAATTGTAACGATATGGCGAGAATGTAACTTATCGAAAATAACACCCCACAGTGCGCCATTAAATTTATCTTCCGATCTAACAATTCCTGATATATTAGGAATAATGCAATAGCAGCGCTAGGAATAATGCAATAGCAGCGCTAGCAACAATGCAGCGCTAGCGGCGGGACTTCCCCTCACCCTGACTAGGCTCAGAACTCGACAGCATGACTTGGCGGCAGTCGTACCAGGGAAAGTACTTCAGATCTGTTCCTCGATCTGCAAGCACTCCTGTTATTAGATTATTTGTCAGTTAAAGACAAAAGAGCACAAGCAAAAGTAACAAAGGTTTTATTATCAAATGAAGCTAATCGAATACAGAGTTGTGAATACGCGCTTAGCATCTCATACTCTCTCCCAAGTTGCGTCGTCTCTCTGCCTCCTCTCGCTCCGTCAGGTTAGGATCCCCACCACTCACCATCTCGCTCGACAGTCCGCCGCTCGTCTCCAAGCCGGGGATTCCCGCGCCTCACATTCGGCCATCCTGACCGGCAGGCTGTCCTCAGGTTGGTCTGACCGCAAGCTGTCTTCGGGCTTCAAGATGGTCTGACTGCAGGGCAGGCTGTCCCGTCCTGAGCGCAGGCTGTCCTCATCAGGCTGGTCCATCAGCGGAGACTCTGTCTCAACCTCGTCGTCATCTTTTACAGACTTGTCAATCACCAGTTTGACAACACTGTTATTATTTTCGTTAGGTCTACTATTTACTTTACTTAACTTACATACCTTCCTTGGCAAGTAATTAGGTCTGACGTTATATGTCGCCTCTCCTAACAGTTACTTGACTTACACACTCACTTGACAAGTAATTAGGTCTGACGTTATATGTCGCCTCTCCTAACAGTTACTTGACTTACACACTTACTTGACAAGTAATTAGGTCTGACGTTATATGTCGCCTCTCCTAACAGTTACTTGACTTACATACCTGCTTGACAAGTAATTAGATCTGACGTTGAAGTGGTCGTAGTGTAAATGAGAGATTCAATTTTCTAGCCACAGATGTTCTCTCATTAGCGTACAAGTACTTCCTGTCTCCATCAAGCGTTCGACCGTCTGGAAATTTATTATGGGCGATTTCGTATACAATTTACTAACTAATGCGAAGTTAATAAAACGTTCATTCTTCCATGTCAACAGTTTATTTTTGAAAACTTTATTCTTGTTCATGACCATACTTAACCTTTGAAGTGGTAAGGGCACATATTTGGCTGCTTCAAGAAACAGTTTACCAAACTGAATCGTACTCGGGAAACAACTCAACAACTGTTCTTTCATTTCAGACCAGGTGAAACAAGGGGTTTGTAATGACTCATACCATCGACGAGCATTACTTTGTAGACGACTCGTCGCCAACTTCACTATGGTCACATCATTCCATTTATGAAATTGCTTCAATTCGTCAACCCTTTTTGCCCAAACTGCAGCACTTTGATTCTCCCCTGAAGGATCAAATTCTGGTAAAAGAGTCTCATCTACTCTTACATTTACTGTGCTACAATTTGCAGGTTCCACGAATGAAACTACAGGAGAAGTTGTACTCACAGTTTGCTGCCTTTCCGCATCGTGTAGCTTTTTCTTCAACTTACGAACCTCCTTTTGTAGTGACCGCAAATCATCACCACCAGCAGGGGAGAAGCGTGACCTTTCTCGACGTTGGCAATTCTCATCTTCTGATGAGCGTGACCTTGTTCGACGTCGGCGATATTCATCTTCTGGTGAGCGTGACCTTGTTCGACGTCGGCGATATTCATCTTCTTCAGCAGAAGTCGACGAACTACGTTCTTCTGCCCAATAGCACTTCCTCTTCTGACTTTTCTCCATCTCGAGTGGGAAACAAACTTTAGTCACTGCACCAAATCACTTTGCAGGCGTTACTTCGTTGGTATATCCCACTTCTGAATTAGTTAGATTATTTGTCAGTTAAAGACAAAAGGGCACAAGCAAAAGTAACAAAGGTTTTATTATCAAATGAAGCTAATCGAATACAGAGTTGTGAATACGCGCTTAGCGTCTCATACTCTCTCCCAAGTCGCGTCGTCTCTCTGCCTCCTCTCGCTCCGTCAGGTTAGGATCCCCACCACTCGCCATCTCGCTCGACAGTCCGCCGCTCGTCTCCAAGCCGGGGATTCCCGCGCCTCACACTCCACTGCAACTCGACATTTAGGAAGCTCCTACTTAGATCCAGGGTAGCATGTTGTCGATTCCCGCTATATCTTGCAGCGGAAACGCTTCCTGATATGTCCGCAATCCCGCATCGCTCGCTCCCCAAGACATTGAGGCCTCGGTATAGGATTCTCTTCTTTTGGGCAACAGTCTACGATTTGCCCCTATTTGGCAACCCTCTACTTGGCTTATTCCGACGCAGAAACGTTTTCTTGGTCTTGGTCCGCTTGGTACTGCTCTGCACCCTGGGAACATTCTGGCGCGTACTTCGGTTCGTCCGACTCCTCCTGAAGCAAAACTATATAGCGCATTAAGGAGTGGGGGTCACTGTGTCTTGTCAGTAAGGCCGAATGTTAGCGAGCGGGGCTTCCCCTCACCCTGGCTGGTCCGGCAACACCGAAGGAAGCTCTCATTAGCGAAGATCTCGTAAGTCCGCGCACTGGTAGGTGTTTAGACGCAGAGCGACGACGGACGAAGACACTTCCCACTACTACTCCACTACTACTCACCACCACCACTGCTCAGTACTCAATCGAGCGTTGCGCGAGGTGGTGCTTATGAATCTTGTATTGTGAACCACGCGCCAAAAAACCTTGCAGCAAGAAAGAACCTTGAGATATAAAAAAAAGTCAGAAAAAGGTATTTTTTTTACTTTTTCAGGCACATTGATTAGAAATTCATATCAGCACTAATAGCATGACATTATTCTGAAGGTCGGGCTGCTTTTAGTTTTTCTATCTCGGACATGCACACATCAGATACTGGCCCTCTATGCTGGCAACACCGCGATTCTCCTAAAATCGTGGAAATCAGCTACCGCTATCCGGAAGGCTGAAGATGCTCTTGACCAGTTGGATTGGAAGGTTAGAACACTGTCTCTCAAAGGTGAACGCTGACAGAAGCGTGACGAAACTGAGCGGAAGAAGACACCATCCAGCCAACTAGAAATCTTAGAGCGGCAACTATTCCTCAGCTTAACGCTAAAGAAGAAGCTCGCCAGGGAGAAAGTAAAGACGACAGCCGACTCTTGGAGCAAGATATCCACATCAAACAAACTACTTTCCTATAAGTCCAGAAACGAGCAAACGCATTGTGAAATGAACACCCCTGGTCCCTTCATCGAGGACCAGGCCGAGAAGATCTTTGCCAGAGCCAGCGACCTTGCGAAACCATCTCAACGAGTTACAACGATTATGAGAAATTTCAGAGAAAGCACAAAAAGCTAAAAATGATCCTTCCATAAGCAAAGAAGTTCCATAAAGACCACCGGATGGAACATCCGGGGCAGAATGAATAGGGCAGAACCCTCCGTGGACAGCAGCAGAGGCCCTAGGAGGGGAGTATCCGAAAAAACATCACCGAGTCATCGTTGACAGGACGTGAGGACTCCTCAACACGAAGCCTCAATGGAGGACTTGAGCTCGTGGCTCAAAAGGGCGCCAAAGTGATCTCTTCGGTTGGCCTCAAAAACGTGAAGCCAGTACGGGGACGCCAGTAAACCAGTTTTGGGAAACGTGTAACCCCTTTATTTGAATACAGGCGCCTTTGCCAACCAATTCTTTCGGTGATCTAGCTGTTTCGTCGCCTGTGGTGCCCTTCTGAAAGCAGAAGTGTCATGATTTAATGCTCGCTTACAATGGCGTTCTGGGCATGATTTTTCACCTGCGCACTCACGTTGATGAATGAAATGAAATGTTGTATTATGAAATGCTTCTGAACTCGCTTCTGAACATATGGGGGGGGGGGTCATTCTGCTAAGTCATCTCCTGAGATTATCAGTGATGAGAATATAAAATGCGAATTCATTGGCTCAAGAGATGATTTCCGTTTATAGGAATAAGACAAAGTCATCTCGATCGATAGCCTATAATAAACAAAAATATTGGTTTATTATATTTACACCAAATTCCTTCAAATTGACAGAGCTTTTGTCATACATGAAGGACTCTCATTTGTTAAACGCACAACTTAGAGGTACGAAATTTCGATCGAGTCAACACCTTGATCTGGACAAGCTTGGTTGCGAATTATGAAAATACCGAGTCATCTCCTCGCTAGGGGTGATATTGTAACTAGTTGAAGCTGAACGACTTATGCCTCTGTGGCCTTTCAGAATTTTGATGAACTCCTGCTGTAATTTCAAATTCTTCTCATGTTCCTGCCTGTCAATTTTGACATACTTAATACTTGTGTCTTAAATTACGAGGAAACTACCTATACAGTCGTTTTCATGAATTTTGACTTTTTTTACATTTTTTGACAGCTGTAACGTCACAAATACTTATGAGATTTGGCAGGTGTCATGTTATAGTCTGACAATTAAATAAAATATAAATAGCATCATTGAATTGAAAGTTTACTTAGTACACACTCAGTCGCTTATAGTAAGAGATGACATTTTTTACTCTAACGCTTTCTAGAGAATTTTGTAGTTACAAATCTCTTTTTTGTAACAATGCAATTAGGCACATTGTTATCTTTCTCTGATTAAAGCAGCCTCATCCGAGAAAATCCCAAAGCGAGAGAGAGAAAGGGAGAGAGATTGCGACTCTGGAAAAAGAAAATTCAAGCACTCCGTTTTTATGAAACTGATAACACTTTCTTCGGCTTAATATCTTTTGTGCTACAGAGGGATCAAAAAATGCTCCATTTACCATTTGTATAATTAATTTCGCAACAGAAGCAGATGACATTATAAAAGTCAGCAGTTCACCTTTATGGAATTACAAACACATCTTCAGGAATTTCAGGAAGTCGTCATCATACCTACAAAGAACAGCAGAGGAGGAGAACGGTGGGTGAGAAAATGGCTTTTTGTTTACACGAGACAGGCTGCAACCCTTCAATCATGACCTTACATTGTTTAATCTTAAAGACCGCAATTAACTGAATACCTGCTTGAATAATAATCCCTAGAATGAATGACGTCTAATTTTGCAGATTTGACAACAATGCCTTAACATCTTTGTAATTTATTTCTCCATAATTTCAACAGAAGACGACGAAATATGAGCAAATTCCTTCAAAATGATCACAAGCTCAAACAAGTTTGGTTGACAGTTAGCTACGTCACTTAGGTTACATTAGATATGAATAATTCGATCTTTTACATCCTCTTCATAGTTCTTCTTTTTTCACTTTTTTCACTTCGGTTATATTCGATTTGAGTCGATCATGCGCGGTATCAATAACAGAAATGATAGCAACAGTGTAACAATTTGAGCGATTATGTGCTGGGTAACTGGCTTGGAAACAAGCTACAAGCCATAAATCTATATAAAAAAAAGAAGAACGATTGAACGAATCTCATATTGTTTATGGGTATGGGTGATTCCCACAGCCTGGGAGGTTTCTCAGGATATGCGAAATTGTTTTTTTTTTTACTTTTTGATTATTTCGTTAATTTTCATCATAACTTTTTACTGATTACTTGTCACTCGTCACTCGTCACTTGTCACAAAATAAACCGGTCTCATTTTGCTTATAAGAAAAAGTATGTTTAAAAAAAGTAACGATAATAGAAGGAAAGCAGGAGAAACATTCCAAATAGGGAGAATACTATCATTACAGTCTTGTATTGACATCGGGATCCGGGATCCGGGGCGACAGACGAACATAAACACTGGCGCCAGCAGGACGCGGGCAGGACTCGCACCCTTCAGCACACGATTCCGGGAAGGGAGAGCTCAGGTCGCGCTTGTTTATAAGTACGCCGTATAGCGAGAGGGGAAACAATCCAGACTGTGTTATAAAATTGGAGAAGTGGCTCCAGGCTTTGATGTTAGAAGCGTTGAACGTTTTCAATTTTTGTGTTTTTTTTCTGCGGGTTATTGACTTTATCCGACAGGGAAAAGAAAGGCCGGGAAAAAATTGGCAGTCATTGTGTTTTTTCGACGATAAAATAAGCAACGTTGGAACAACACATTTATTATTTATCCTCTAGAGGCAGGTAAAAATATGTGAAGAAATTGATGACAGATGACATGTGTAGGATGTAGGTGGTATGCAGAATCAAATTTAACCTGAGATAATTTTATAGAAATCGATCTGGAAGTAAAAGATGACGTCCCTGTATAACAACGACACCATCTGACATTCTAGACGAGAAAAAGATGATTGAGACTTAATTTAATTTTAATAAAACACATTCTGGTGACAAAAGTATAGGAATTCGTGACAGATATGATTGATGACAGATGACAGATGCTATTTAGTTTGGAATTACGACTCAGCTGAATTGTTTGATTTGAGAAAGCTTTAGAATCTGACAACATGGAAATTATCATATTATGATCTTTCAATTAAATTATCTAAGTAGGTACAAGAAAAAAAAATTTAACTAGGAAAGAGAGATCGTCCAAATATTCAATCGTATCCCTCTAATAATAATACAGAAACCTTATTGAGATGAAAATCCGGCAACGTCGCGATCGCATTGCTAGGCGTCTGGCTCTAGGATATTCCTGATATTCCAGGAAAGGAAAGGAGGAGCAGCGGGATCACTTCCCCTTCATGTCAAGTGTTCTTTCTCCTTTTGCAGATCGCTATGAATACAATGTGAAAGTTTGCTCGCGGAATCTCGTCCTGTTTCTACGATTTATTTAATTTTCATATTCCCGCACGGACGAGACGAATGCATCCAGAAATATCATCCAGGGTCGTGACTGTATTTTTATTATGTTGCTGGTCCTGTCCTATTGAATTGATTCATATTCACCGCTTTGAACGTCTAGACCGGTTATTGTATATACAACTGTTATGATGGCATGACTGGGTTAATATTTATCTTGTTTTATCAGAATCCCCTAAAGTGACTCTACTAAAGCGAAATGGAACTCTCTGGAAGGGGAAATAATATCAAATTCTCGAGAAACAGAGGAATGGAACCTACTTTAACGTTTACCTTCCAGGTAGCAGAGCAACGTCAATATGACGTCTTTTTGTGGGGTTCGGTGATATTGAATGACGTCTTAATGGCGTAAAAACTACCAAATTAAGCATGTAACATTACCTTAAAAACGCCGTTTTTTTTATTCCATTAACTCCGGTTTCAGCTTCTCTCAAGTACCTACTTATTAAAAAAATATTCCAAATTTCGTCTCTCAAGTTCCACGTGTAGATGCCCTTAAAACCACGTCATTTACGGCGACGACGTAAAATAATGGTCAACTCACGTCTTTTTCACGTCTCCTATTGGTTGTCTTTAGTTAAGTATGATATCAGGTACATACTCGACGTGTTTTCGGAGTCGCTTATAGGCTGCTAAAGTCAGCGACCAATTATTCACCAAAATATGACGTTATAATAACGTGTCACCATGTCTCCGCTACATGGGCTACAATGAATATTAAATTTCTAATTGGAGAGAATTTGTCATTGAAATGACCCAGATTGCCTAAATCTCAACACCCATGCCCGTCATCGGTGAGCCTAGAGACAGGGACTCTAACACAACGCAATCCGAAACAACATTGTCACCTTGTGAGTCATCAATGTCAATGTTTTGAATATTAGAGGTTAGGGGATATTCGAGTTGAAAAGAGGTTTGTTTAATTCATTGGCTGCATTACGGGAATCTAATTAACATCTTCATCCTTGCCATGGGGGTCGTCAATTAAACAGTCAACGGATAGCTTCCTAATCGGACCTCGGACAGGAGCCTCCACACCTTATAAGCTGGTAGCTTCCTAACCGGACCCCTTTACCTTCCGTGCAAATGGCTAATCTCACAAGACCCTATCCCATGGCTATCTCAAAGACCTATATTTCAGTGATAATGCTTCAGTTTAAAATGATTCGTGTGAAAGCTTAAACAGGGGGTGGGACTTGTCTCTGCGTGTGAAAGAGAGCTCTTTAGATTTAGTAACAAGTGCTGAGACTATCGCCGCCTTTTTAGAAAAGACCGTTGATTCTTTCCATATTTGGAACTGAGACCGAGTTTTTCTCTGTCTCTTTTCCTGGTAGTGCCAGGTCTAGTACGGCACTGTTAGAGCGGTTAGGGGTGCTAGGAACGTAAAATAGAGCAGGCATATTGTTGCATCCATCTCAAATCTCCCGCGTTAGCTTCTTGAATGTGCATAAAAGAACCAACAGCAAAACGCAACGTAGAGTCCTAGGAGTTCCTAAAACTAGACGATCAAAGGGATTTCAAGCGGGATGAAATCAAATTCAACATTCAAGACATTTTACACTATAGCATCCGCAGCTAATGTCAAGTCCTCATCTGATTAAGAGATCGATAGCGTCATTGGAGGACGGAGGAAGTTAGTGACGTCATCGGATCATCAACCTATAATAAAAAAAGGTATAATGATGTCTCCTGCAGTTGTAGACGAAATATTCATAGGATTGCAGCTTAATAGCTAATATTATTAGCTTAGTTACGTTATCAAATCAAATTATGACATGTAAATGTTAGTGTCTTTCGTGTAATCCCTCTAAATCCCTGGTTGAATCCCCTTCCCTATAAACCATTTCGTTTATCTTTCGCGAACGTACAAATACGTTGCTTTATATTGCTGTTCATGCATTATTACCGAAACGTATTGCCTACAATTTCCTTTTGTTTTTCCATCATTTCGTAAAATAACGGGCCGTAAATCTTCTTAAATGCAAACAGTCGGCGGACCTCTGTCTTTCGTAATTACCGTGGAATAATAAACAGGGTAATATTTCTCTTTTGATCAACCATAAGTAAATAAAATAATAAAACGGGGGAGAAAACAAATGTGCAGAAAAATACTTATCTGGCACTTCCAAACGGCCCGGCTCACCTTGCAGAGTTTTAGAACAAATAGCAAAACTCGCTGAAATATGGCCGCGATTTTCAATAGGCTGGCAGTCAATGTAAACAACGTGAAATTCCAGAAATTCTGACGCTACTCCCGGAGGAACGCGTAAACAAATCTCTCAAATTTAAAACTGCAAGCTTGGGACTTCTACTAAATATATACAGAAAAAAAGTACATTTAGGCTCTTCTGATAATCAGAAAAGAGCACCCCGAAAAGTTTGTTAATGGCTACAATTATTGTGGTCTCTAAAGGCTCTTATCATGTCCTTATTGACATTTTGATAACACTGTCGCCAAATTTAACGTATTTAGAAGTTTCCGTTTAATAAATTAAAATAACATTTCTTATCACCTACTATTATTAATATTTCTACTATTATCTGCAACCGTTAACATCGCCTGCAGTAATTATTATTAACACAGTTTTAGGACCAAGCAACGATATCACTACTTTGAGTTATCAGCTTTTACTGGTCTACCTCCTTAAATTGCGTTAAAAAAATAGAAACATCCAGAACAATCACATTATATTTTCTAAACTCATTTCTGCCTGTAACCACAGCCAGGTCTTGAGATTACTGCATGCAATTACTCTCATTATAACATCTCTTTTCTTCTCGCTCTTTGCTGATGGTAACTATTATAGCTTATGCTTGTGATTGAAAAAATGTGGAATTAGATGATAGATAATACTTAAACTAAGAACAACTGGACAAGTATTATTACAAGCACTGGTCAGCGATAAGCTTTATCGCTCGCAGAAGAGTAAAATTACCAATTATAAATTGAACTTTGTTCCAGATAATTCTTATAATATTCAGCTCCAGGCTATCTTTTAAAAAAGGAAATCTACCTACTTATTAGCGTTATTAGTGTTATTTTATTATATCAATGACACTTTTTTATCGACGTAGTTTTTATTTGAATTTATTTAACTATCATCGATGATACTTCCCTTACTTGATAGAATCAACGGCTTAACGCCGCGAAGAAAACGAACGAATGGAGAATTTTATTGGGGATGAAAACTCGCAGCTGCCTTCACGTTCTGCTTTTAATTCTACTCCAATTTCAGGAGTTTCGACGTTGTTACGTTGATAACATGGTCGACTTGTAACTTTTTCACGTGAATTTTGTTAGAGAAACTGGAAGCTCGTTACGGGCCAGTATCGGAGGAGGGCGGGGGAAGTAAAGAGGGGTTCTCTCATAACAATGCTTTTATGTTTCCGTTATCGATTTATTATTTTATTTATATAAATCATATCTGAACGTACCGGTCTCATTGTATGTGCTAGATTGAACAGGAATCGCTCATGAGCATATAAGAAAAAAAGGGATTTTTTTCAATAACCGGGAATTTATTAACGTGTTACAAATTTTTTTTTAAGATGCTCTGAAATGTTATTAGAGAAAGTGAAGTCTCAATTTAGGTGAGAGTCTGCATTGTAACATTTTTTTCCTCTCAATATCTGCGGGTTTTTTTTGCACCTTTCATCATTTCTGAGGAAAAAAATCCCGAGAAGGAAATCGTGTCGTATTTCAAATTAAATCCGCTCGCTAAGAATATTACTGTAAATTGTAAAAGCTGTGCATTCTTATTCAGAAAAAAGTACAGAAAAACATTTTTATTTTCACCATTCTGGAGGGAGTTCGAGCAATATCGGTCAAGTAATTTCAAAAATGTTCAGTAATTGCTGTCTATCTCAATTTTTTTCAATTGCTTTGCTGGGAATTTTCGAAACTGAGTGCTAGGTAACGTTTCATAAGTAGTCACTAAAGTAATAAGCGTGGGAAAATTTCGTTTTCATAAAAATAAAAGCTATTTATTCAAATAAATATCTCGTTTGTGATGGCTAGCGCCCTCTCGTTTCCAATGACCGTACCTAGAATATCGCGCTCTGCATACGATACGACTTTATAAATTCGTAGATCCCGTTTAACAAGTAACCAGTGACCTAAAACGGGTGAAAATGTTATAGAGAAGGGTCATTAAATAGGGATATATCTTATATTTATCTTTGCCTTTTTAAATATCTAAAATACCTTATTTTACCGAATCGTTTTTATCTATCGAGCCTGAGTTATTTTTGTAACGCCAACGCGACATAGCAGAAAATAAGTGTCCGCGTTTATTTAATGTGCTAATAATAATAATAATAACTGTAACATCAGCCATCTTTTAATAATTAATTAATAATTATAATAATCAGCGGTCGAGTTTTAAATACGCACCCGTGTCCACACGCTTTATGTTCGAGTACCGTGTACCTATGTATCTACGTAACCGGTCTTTCATCGTATAAATCAACATTAATAATAATAATAATAACCGGCCGTGGGTCAAATAAGTACCTAAGTACCGACACACACGCCATCATCACCAGTCTTGGGTGGAATAATTCCTGATCTTCAGAGAAAAACAAACTGTCCAGTTCAGATAAATGTTTCCAGTCTGTCAATCAGCTCGAGGTGGAAGGTAATCTAATTACAGACGTCGTCAAGCTGCCAAAGATCCTGTAAGTACTCCTAAATTTTATTTACTCCCTGGAATATAGAAATATAGGAATTTATCAAATTTTACCATTTTCCTACCTACACTTATTATTGGAAATAATGAAAAATAAAATTTACACTAACGTCAAGTTCAAAAAATGTTCCGTTAATTTAGTCAATATTTTTCCATCTTGCTTATACAGACGTTCAAAAAAAATTAATTTTACAAAAATTCAAATGGCCGCCAATTTGAAACGACTGGACCGATTTTGCTCAAATGGAATCCCAGACAATTCCTTGTAGATATCTTACTCCCACAAAAACTTTAGTCCCCTAGATAGAAAACTGCAACCTGAAATGGGGTACAAGGTACAAGAATAGATTTTTTTGGAAATTTTAAGGGACACTGTAGAAATAACGCGACTTAGGAATTTTTAAAGAAAGGGCTTCAAAAGCTTCACAAGAGTGCAAAGTTTCTTCCACTTAAAATATGAAGCTACAGAAGTGTTTTTAAAATCTAAAAACCGCAATTTTTGAAAAAATATCATGAAAATTTAACGGTTTTTTTTACGCTCTTCAAATAAATACCTCTCCATGACAGAAAACACATAAAGCAATCTAGAAACTTCCGAAACTGCAGACAACTCTGTTTCGATCTCGTTGTGACCTCATCAATGCAGCATATCGAGAAGGATATCGGCTTTTTATGTGAAGAGCGTGAAAAGGCCGTTAATTTTTTATCATTTATTTGTTTTCACTTACCGCTCTCTTAAACTTTTTATTTTGTATGATATACATTGAGTTAAGACATCTACGTACGATTCCTGGCACTGCCAGACGAAAAGTGATGCCTCAAAGCATATAAACTACACGAGGCCACTATCACCGATAGGCGCAAGCTGGCTTTCATTACCGGTGGTTCCTGTCTCCATTGAGAGATGGCGACAGGCTCTTTAAGTCACTGAGTTCCGGGAGGAAAATTCAGAGAATTAAAGCTAGTTCTCCAGGTCAGACGACATCCCGATCACTAGTTCCCTTCTCGATATGTTGCACTGATGAGGTCGCAACGAGCTGTCTATAGCTTCGGAAGAATCTAGATGTCTCTTCTTCCATGGAGAGCTCTTTATTTGAAGAGCGTAAAAATCCGTTCACTGTGTCTTGATGTGTTTTCACTCACCACTTCTCGTGGGCAGATTTTGAAAAACCACTTTTTCGTGATCTTGGAGTGACGATGCTGGGAGCTGAATCCCATCTAATTACGCGTTCAATCAATGCCATGTCAAGTATCCGGCGATCCGGCGACTTTGTTAGATCCCCATCGTCGAAAGATTTCATTAATGAATAACGCCGATGTCGTGCAGATGTCTTCGTCTAATAAGTGAAAAGGTCCATCAATGCAGTCTCGAACGTTATTCTAATAAGGAGCAACACAATATTTTGGCGGCGTTGCAGACTAAGTGAACGAAGAAGTGTCACTTCATTTATTTACGGACAAGGACTCTCAAAAAAAAATTTAAGGGCACAAATCTATTCAGATTGCTTGGTCGTGGTTGTCATGTTAAAAAAATCGATTTTCTTTCAAAGCGTCCATTATGTCATTTTATTAACTCCTTCAGAGCTCTTTGAATGGCACATAGATTAGAGTGACACGCTCTAGTTTTCACAAAGTGGAACATCTCAAGCGATTAGTGTATGAGTTGTCCAAAGTTGTCTATTATAATCGTGAAAAAGTTACTATCCGACATAATATCAATTTAGTGTTAACGATTCGAAGAACTTTGCCCCGAAAATCCGGCATCGTGAATTATTCACAATCATAAAAGCTGACACATCAGAAGGCCGACGAATTAATAAATTTTTTCTCGCCTTCCCTTTTCCCCACCTACGCATTCCCGGATTATTCGATTATTTTATCGCGATCGACTTTGACAGCCGACCGGTTGTCCCTTATGATAGATCCATTCCTGGTATGATTTAATTACGTTTTAGCGTGAACGGGTGACGTTGATCCCCGAAACGGCCGGATAAAACTTTACCCATTTGAGGCGAACTAGTTTGGGTGGGTTCGCTTTCGACGGGATCCGTGAGGCACGAGAAGAAATAGTTGTTTCGGGCCGATTCGTGACATTTTAAGAAAGGAAAAGTGAAGAGGGTGTGTGACGTTAGTCTCCCCCTATTTCACTTTTTTCTGTACTCTTGATTCCATTCATTCCATTGTTACTGATGCTGTACAAATATTAAGTAACTTGGCAAAAAAAAAAAATGATCGAGAATGAAATATTTAGAAGGTTTCTCTCAATTAAGTAACAAGGAAACCCTTTTAAATGCAATTAGACCTATTATTTTATTAAGGCTCGTTACCGTTCCATCCTGGTCCAAAATAGAAAGCAGGATAAAAGTTAATAGAAAGATTTTAAGTTCTAGTTTTTTTTTCATTTATATTGATTTGTAGAATAAAAAGAATGATATAAAAGATACCATCTGCAGAAGGGCATTGAAAAACCGTCCCGTCACTTATTCTCGCTTGTAACGCCTCTGATATTCGAATGAAGGCTTTCTTATTTCGTCCTCCTCTTAATCAGAGCGTTTAATTGTCTATATCGCTCTTAAATTCCATCTTCTCTCACTGAACTTAAATGACTTTTTTGGAGCGGGCGGTATCTCAGCGGGTTAGAGGTACAGACTACTAGCCAAAGTGTAGGTTCAAATCCCAATCTTTCCTTTGTTTTCCGTAGTTGTTGTGTTTATATAACTATTAAAATGATTTACATTATACAAAACTATTTTGTGGCGAAAGTGAGCTAGTTCTCGAAGCCAAAATTACCAGAATGAAGCAACTGTGTCTCATATACATAGCTAAAACCGATGTCTACTCTTTGAAATAAAAAAAAACTGACTTTGCCTTACCACTGAACTTCCATATTCATTTCACTTTCGAGTAATTCCATCCAGTATCATTCCAGAGAAGTAGAACAAGATATTCGAAGCAATCGCGAGGATTTCTATAGCTAATCGAATCGTCCTACTCTAATTTCCAGATCGTGCGCTTACGGCTCGGTCCGATGCTCGATGTTCGTTTCGATGCACGGTTAGGGTCGAATCTAATCTAATCAACCGCCATGTTGTCACGCCTAATATTTTTTCCCCGATATTTTTATAATACCAAAATCTACTTCTGTCTTCATTCAAGCTTTAATTTCTACAAAATGTCCCTTAAAAAAATGCTCTGAATATGTTGAAGAGTCCCATTGATGAGCACCATGGTGAAGAGGGTAACGATATCAAAACTATGGTGTCCCTGGTAGGGATGGTTTAGAGATTCATGTCACTTTATAGAAAAACTATCAAATCACCATGGAGTTGCTATGGACCCCTATGAGCCCTCTTTAATTGCCAACTTGGAGTCGAATTCTTTGACGTTTCACACAAAAAAAAACCTTCTTGTTATTGGTACGGGTACCAGTGGTACCACTAGGTAGTTGACACCGTCATCATCTGGAAATATGGAGAGAAGTTCCTGGATCTGGAAGAATTTTTCCTCATATCACCATGGAAATAGAAAATGGAAAAATAGGACAGGAATGCAAATGGATCCACCGAAAACCAACACACCCAGAAGGCTACTTACTTAAAAATTCCGATCATCATCCTTACTAAAAGAACGGACAGTAATAAAAACCTTCATGGGTCATGATGAGTGCATCCTGCATTTGTCAACCCAAACACCCCCAAAAAACGACCCACCCAGATCATGCTTTCCAGGAGAATGGACACCGTTCAAGAAGTCAGGAGACCGTTACGATTCAGGACATAGCACCTAATGATACCTCCACACCAGGAACGTCACCGATCGAATTAGCAACTTCTGCAGCGCTATGGCGTCAAAACCATCTTCAAGCCAAGTTCGCAATATTTTCTGTTCAGCTAAAGACTTTCTTCTGCTGCAGTTTATATAACATACCCTGCTCGTGTGTTTCTGTGTATATTGAGACCCACAACAATAAACGCAGCATCATCACCCGTTGTTGAATTTCAACAGAAAGGAAGTTCAAGTGGAAGTGCAAAGAATTTGGCATCCGGCTCTACTTCAAGCCTGAATGACTCAGCAATCGATTACATTTACCATCGGAGAAGCCATTCGAGGGCGGAGATCAAGCTGGCAGCTCCAAAAGTGATTGTCGTTTTTTTATGCATTTACTCTAATCCAGGATAAGGCAACATGCGTTAGACTGAAACGGCATGTCACTTTCTGACAGCCGATCGAAGCTCGCGTTGTCAACAAAGCGTGGGCTTTCCAGTTCTGTTGTTCATTTCTTTTATTGCTGTTCAGTTCTGTTGTTCATCGAGGATCATCAAACTTATAAATGCCAGCTTGAAGCAATCAAACGCCAAGGCCAAGAGATGAAGACAAACGGTAAATTCTCAAAAAAGCTAGAAATTGCTAGAATCTTCTTTTTTCTCTACTGTCAACTTGGAGGCTGACACCCGAGAAGCTACCCCCATATATACAAACCATTCATTTAACGACAATTCCATCCGTTTGAAGGAAAAGACTAATTAATTAACTAATTCTAAGTGTAGGTTAGATATTCTTTTTCAAATTCTTCTCGAGGTTGTCCAGGATATCCGGAAAAGGACAAGACTCATGATATTTTCTTAAATCATGTATAAAATCACTTTTTTTCAGCTTTTTCGAATCCTGGGAATTTATCCCTACAGTACGCCAAGCAACAAAGCTCTATAATCTCTAACAGAGCTCTAAAAGTTCTAAAAGCTCTAAGAGAGCTCTAAAAGCTCGAAAAAGAAGCATCGCTTATCGCGGTGACGATGTCTACTAGGTGTGGAAGCGAGTGCGGAGAAACGTTGGGAGCGCATCTCCAAGGACCAGGACAACACAGTCGAGGAATCGTTTCTAATTTCAGTTGAAGCCTGTCGTGAAAGCCTACTAAACACGGGAATGTTCTAAAAAAAAAACAAGTCTTATATTACCAAGTAATTTTTTTTTTACGGAAATAATACATGCAGACGGACTGCTGAATTTCAGGTAATTACTTTTTTACATACATTTAGAATTATATTTCTGCAGATTTAATTCTTTTTTGCAGGAAAAAACATTTTTCAGCAACCGAGCTTAAGAGCTTTTATTATTATTTTGATCTGACACGGCTTTTCATCCATCAACATAAATTCAAATAGTCGCTTCTACTTCCATAAAAGAGACGCTCTCCGCTTTTAATATTTCATAAAAGCGATCCATATTTTACTTATTAAAGAAAACCCCAGTTACTGCTAAAACATTATGCGAATTATTGTTCAATTTTGATGGGGGCGGAATAACCTTCATTCCGCCATCACGGTTGATATGCTATAATCATAATAATAATAATATTATTATTAAATTTAATTAATTGATGACTTTCGACATTACAACCAGCTGGAAAGGCTTAGCCGGGGTAATACATCGAGTTTAGCTTGATATCATAAAGGGACTAATTAAAAGTTGGAATTAATTTCACTTCAAATAAATGCGGCAGCATACCATACCTATACCAGTAGGTACATACGAGTACATATACGTCTAGGTACCATGTACATACATGACTCCAGAGTACATGCACGTTTATAATATTTAATATAACACAACTAGTTATTATAATATGTATACATACAGCTGGTATAAAATATATGAAACTTGATATTGAGGTGTAGTAATTTCTATTATTTTAATTGAAATAGTCTTTGTTCCAAGTAGAGAGGAAATTTTAGAATTTACTACAGTGGACCACAACCATATTAATATAAACATTCCCAGGAAAGCAAACAAATTTCCGGTAATTCAATCATAATATCAAATTTCAGAAGTGCAGCATAAATAAAATCAATAAAATAATAACAAAATAAATGTAAGTTGCAGTCATCAAATGACGTAAGAGCTAATTCTCCAGTCATAAAAAAATCAACACCAACAGAGTGTTTAAAAATCATCGATCTACTCTAAAAAAAAATCTCCATAAGAATAGTTTGTGTAAAAGCTACGAAAATTACATCTAAAGGAAGAAATATCCAATCTGGCAACACAGCAATCATCCAATATTATAACTAAAAATATTACGTTTTCATCAAATTACCTGCATAAGAGCTAATTCTTCAAGTTATAAAAAGCGAGACCTGCAAACTACAGAGTATTCAAAAATAATCGACTTGCTCAAGAAAATTCTTCATGAAATAATTTGCAAAAAAGTTTTAAAAATAGATCTGAAGGAAGAAATATCCAGTCTGGCAACAAGGCAATCATCCAATATTATAACTAAAAAAATACGTTTTCATCAAATGAACATAAGAGCTAATTCTTCAAGTTATAAAAAAAAACTAGACCTACAAACTACAGAGTGTTCAAAAATAATCGATTTGCTCTAGAAAATTCGTCATAAAATAATTTGTAAAAAATTTAGGAAAAATGGATTTGAAGGAAGAAATATCCAGTCTGGCAACAAGGCAATCATCCAATATTATAACTAAAAATATAACGTTTTCATCAAATTACCTGCATAAGAGCTAATTCTTCAAGTTATAAAAAACAAGACATGCAGACTACAGAGTGTTCAAAAATAATCGTCTTGCTCTAGAAAATTCTTCATAAAATAATTTGTAAAAAAGTTTTGAAAAATAGATCTGAAGGAAGAAATATCCAGTCTGGCAACAAGGCAATCATCCAATATTATAACTAAAAAAATACGTTTTCATCAAATGAACATAAGAGCTAATTCTTCAAGTTATAAAAAAAACTAGACCCACAAACTACAGAGTGTTCAAAAATAATCGACTTGCTATAGAAAATTCTTTATAAAATAATTTGTAAAAAAATTTTCAAAAATAGATCTGAAGGAAGAAATATCCAGTCTGGCAACAAGGCAATCATCCAATATTATAACTAAAAAAATTAAGTTTTCATCAAATTACATAAAAGCTAATTCTTCAAGTTATAAAAAAGCGAGAACTACAAACTACAGAGTGTTAAAAAAAAATCGACTTGCTATAGAAAATTCTTTATAAAATAATTTGTAAAAAAATTTTCAAAAATAGATCTGAAGGAAGAAATATCCAGTCTGGCAACAAGGCAATCATCCAATATTATAACTAAAAAAATTAAGTTTTCATCAAATTACATAAAAGCTAATAATTCTTCAAGTTATAAAAAAGCGAGAACTACAAACTACAGAGTGTTCAAAAATAATCAACTTGCTCTAGTAAATTCTTCTTAAAATTATTTGTAAAAAAGTTTTGAAAGATCTGAAGGAAGAAATATCCAGTTTTGCAACAAGGCAATAGTCCAATGTTATAACTAAAAAAATTACGTTTTCATCAAATTACATAAGATCTAATTCTGCAAGTTACAAAAAAGCAAGACCTACAGACTACAGAGAGTTCAAAAATAATCGACTTGCTCTAGAAAATTTTTCATAAAATAATTTGTAAAAAAAAATTATGAAAAATAGATCTAAAGGAAGAAATATCCAGTCTGGCAACAAGGTAGTCATTCAATATTTTAACTTAAGAAAATACGTTTTCATCAAATGACTAAGAGCTAATTCTCAAAAGGTTATAAAAAAATCAGGTTGTTCAAAATACGTTTACTTGCTCTACAAAATTCTGAGAGTTGTTTAGTAGTGAGGAAAAATATAAAATGAAGCCTACTGTGTGAAAAAATTATCTATTTGACACAATCTCTAATCGCAACCATAGCAGATACAAAGATGTCATGAAAAAATCTAAAGAATAAATACACAATTTGGCAACATTGAAATAAATAATCATGAAGGTTTCAACCAACGACACAAGAAACTAATCCTAAAAAATTATAAAAAATTCTAGACGTACAGATGTTCAAAAATAACTGACTTGCTTTATAAAATTTCCAGATAAAAATCGTTTGTAAAAAATATGAAAAATGTAAATCTGAAGGAGGAATCCCACCTACTTGCAAAGGATGACCCACCCACTCACATATGTGGCTGATACAATTAATCAAACATATTATTATGATAAAACGTCCAAAATACAAGGCCTTTAGCAAATTTGATAGGAACTATCACCTTTAATAAACCACAAACAGTTATCGACGAAGTCTTGGAGCTTGAAAAAAAACTGTTTTCAGTGACGTCATTTAATTTATTACCTAAATAAATTTAAAAATTACGTAATATATTAAAAAAAAAAACAGCAAAAACTGAGATTCTATGATCGAAATATAAAAAAATTGCAAAGGTTCTAAAAATCGTATTTCAAAAAAAAAAAATTAACAGCACAGAACATAACCGAGACAAATAAGACAAATAAAAGCAGAAATATGTATATTGAAAAAATGGTACAAAGGTTAAAAATCAAAATATAGAACTACTAAAAAAAACTGCATTTTTTTATATCCATTTAGGTATTTTGTAAAAATAATAATAATAAACATTGCATTATTACCAGAAATAATTTTAAACATCAAAATACGCCACATTAAAAACAATAATTCAAGTCGAAATATACAAATAAAGAGGCAAAAGATTTGAGAGTCTAAAGAGTGCTCAAAAATGTGGAAAAAATTCAAAAAGTGAGAAAAAAAATTTGGTGAAAGAAAAATATTGTAGACAACGTGACAACGTTGTAATATTTTATTGAAATAAAGTTTTTTATTTGAACTTCTTTGGACAAAAAAGTTTTTTGTTGTTTCCTTTAAAAAAAGTTTAAAAAATTGATTTTCTTCAATGGCGTAGAAGTTTTGGGGCTTGAAAAAAAGAACCCTCATAACCTACGCCACTGGTTTCGCCCGAGAAAACGAACTTCAAAATTTTACCCCTCTTACTAACCAATACCAAAATTGAGAAATATACCTATTTTCAAAAGTTTAGAAGATATTCAAAAAAATTGATTTTTTCTTCAAAGTCAATATCAATTATTTTTACACGTTCTGTCGTTGGCCGGAGTTATAAGCATACAAAGTGGAACACCCATAAGAGTCCATATAACAAAAAAAAAAATTCTCCGCCAATAAAAATGTCACAAAAGCTACAAAAATATTGATGAAGTGTAACAAAAAGCATCTTTACGGTAAAATAATCAGATTGGCAACAGCCCAAAATACAAACTTGTTAACTTCTTGTAAAATAAAATCAATTCGATCCAAAACCATATGTTGCTAAAAATTTGAAGCAAAAATAACCAATTTGGCAACATCGTAAAACCACTAATTTTGGTCAACTATTATACGCAAGGGAACTATAATAATTTCACAATAATTTCAATTCTAAACAGGGTGTTGAAGAAATATCAAAGTTTTATCTTAATATTAGAGCAATTTTTCGTGTATATAAGATAAACACCAGTAAGTATATACAGGGTGTTCAAGAAAATATATTTTATACTCTTTCAATGAGAATGTATACCGTGAGTGAGAATAATAGTATCTATAAAAAAATTGATCATGATGATGGCTTCCAGAAAAAAATAATTTATTTAAGTGTAAGTGATAAAAAATGTCGGATCGGTAATATAAAAAGTCTAAAAAACTTTACAATAAAGAGACAAAAAAATCAACTTCAACCCAGCTATAAAAAAACAACCATTCCTGAACTTTCATCAAACAATGTCCCCAAAATTCCCTCCAGAGACAAACTATATACGCGCTGTTAAAGTTCAGGAATTTTTTATCCTCACCCGACTACACGACATTCACTAAAACCCACCTGTGATGAGAATTAAAATAATCCCTCCGATCGCCAATAATCTCCTTCCGGGCATGTTCCTGACCATCACTCCCATATTTTCATCCCGAAACAAAAAAACACTAGAGTAAACAAAAAATCACTCGCAATTTTCTAACGACGTCCCCTTATTAGAGCTCGATACGCTCCCACTGCAGCATACGAGTATCTCAACAAGCCTCACTTCACCAACAATAAATATTGCATCCAATTAATTTCGCCCTTCTGTCGGGATTCTCCTGGAGGACTCGCGAGATCGACTCGCGCGTCCGCATGCGATTGCCTGGATCGACGACGTCCGCGTTTACCACCGGCAACGGCAAGGACGGTACTGACCGGACGCTGCCGGCGCCTGAGGAAACTCCAGGGGACGCAAGCGCCTGCGGGGGAAAAGGGGGGACGTCTTGGGAGGAAAGAGTTGTTGCTCGGACATGTCTTAGAAACGTAAGAGATATTTCCTATTTTTATATTTTTTTTGTGTTACTCATAGGAATAGAGGAAATATTATGTTGTGGTGTTTGAAAAAAAATGGCGTGAGGTTGAAAACTAGTCGAATTGCTTCTCAGAAAAAGTAATTTATAGAGGTTATCATAAAATAAAGCTTAAAAGAAGAAATGCCCACTTTGACAACAAAGATAAATGATATAAGTAATTGGAAAAATAAAACAATTAAACTTTCAGTGTGTCATAAAAATATCAATTTGCTATTATAATTTTAGTCAGAAATTATGAGCAATATCTAATAAAAAATACACAATTTAGCAATATTGTAATAATCAAGATGATTGCGATAAATGACAAAAAAAGATTTAAAAAAATTAATAATCAACATAGCGTTGAAAAAAATCTGAAGGAAAAAATGCACAGTCTGACAACAGAACGTTTTCAATAAAAAAAACTTTCCAATGAAAAAAAAACCGTTTTAAATGAACGGCATAAAAGCTAAGTTGTGAAAAAATTCAACACCTACAGAGTGTTCAAAAGCAACCCAATTGATTCAAAAAATCATCCTGATGAATTGGCAACGTTGTAAAAATTTGAATCATCAACAACATGACAGAGACGACAGAAAAAATTACTGAAAATAAATCTGAAGGAAAAAATGCACAGTCCGACAGCAGCGCAATCACTCGATTTTTCAGCCATAAAGAAAAAACGTTTTCAAAGAACGACATAAGAGCTAAGTTATGAATAAAATTCAACAGCTGCAGAGTGTTCAAAAGTAACCCAATTGATTTAAAAAAATCAACCTGATGAATTGGCAACGTTGCAAAAAATTTAATCATCAAAAAATGACAGACGACAGAAAAAATTATTGATTGAAAATAAATCTGAAGGAAAAAATGCACAGTCTGACAACAGGGAAATCACTCGATTTTGCAATAATTATAAAAAAAAAGTTTTCAATAAACGGCATAAGAAAATAGTTATGAAAAAAATTTAGGGCCTACAGTTCGAGTGTTAAAAAATAACCCAATTGCTAAAAAAAATCAACTTGATGAATTGGCAACGTTGTAAAAATTTTAATCATCAAAAACATGACAGAGACGACAGAAAAAAAAACTGAAAAATAAAAGGAACATAACTGAGAATATACAGAGGGATCGAAAAAATTGAACTAACTACACTAACTAGACAGGCGACGCAGAAATGACGGGAGTCCCCCAGAACTTTCTTTCTGTCGATTCGTTACACCGTTTCCTACTCTCATCTCAAACACCTAATCACTTATAAATGACAGACATCTGTCAAACAGGCCTACCCTGCATGTGCGCGTATAATTCGTCACCCCCACCTCCCCCGCGGGAAAAGCAATATCAGTTCGCGCATCAGTTCAGTGTATATGACAATTCGATGTAGCTCTAGCTGTACCGGGGAAATGGCAGAGAATTAAATTAAGACAATAACGCCATTGCGAATTGCCTGCAATATAACACAGGGATTCAACCACAGTGCCGCTTAATCCTTGCAGATACTCCGGACGCTCCCTCGAATACGAATAATATTGCAGCCATCGGTTCAATAATTACGTGATTCGATTCATGTCAGTCTCATGACGGTGCTGTCAATTTAATTGAGCACTCACACCCTGTATCTTCGGTAGAAGTGATATAACGGTGCATGGGTTAATTACAACAATGTATTATAATACCAGGTACATAGATACCAGGTTGAAGATATTGTTTCAAATGTATGCTGGTAAATTGTCTGTAATGTAATGATACCATTACGTAATGATGGGGGGTGAATGTTAGGTACATCTCAGCAGTAGAACTATGGAGCACTAGCATCGATCTAGGCTCAAATAACTTTCTTTGAAAGTATATAAACTTAACTAATTACTCTGTTTACCGAGTCAGTAGAAGTCTCATTCCATTTTCACAAAGTGCAATGAAACTCATTATTTAGAACTCTTCCTTGATGGTGAAAAAAATTACTATCTCTACTAAATCAATATAGGTATCCAAGTCTCGATATTATAAGTCTATTAGTCTCATTGCATTTTCAAAAAGTGCAATGAGACTCATTATTTAGAACTCTTCCTTGATAGTGGAAAAAATGCCCCTTTTCTCAACGTTTGTAGATTGAAAAAAATTACTCTCTCTACTAAATCAATATTGGTACCCAAGTCTCGCTATTGTAAGTCTATTAGTCTCATTGCATTTTCAAAAAGTGCAATGAGACTCATTATTTAGAACTCTACCTTGATATTGGAAAAAATGCCACTTTTCTCAACGTTTGTAGATTGAAAATAATTACTCTCTCTACTAAATCAATATAGGTACCCAAGTCTCGATATTGTAAGTCTATTAGTCTCATTGCATTTTCAAAAAGTGCAATGAGACTCATTATTTAGAACTCTTCCTTGATAGTGGAAAAAATGCCCCTTTTCTCAACGTTTGTAGATTGAAAATAATTACTCTCTCTACTAAATCAATATAGGTACCCAAGTCTCGCTATTGTAAGTCTATTAGTCTCATTGCATTTTCAAAAAGTGCAATGAGACTCATTATTTAGAACTCTTCCTTGATAGTGGAAAAAATGCCCCTTTTCTCAACGTTTGTAGATTGAAAAAAATTACTCTCTCTACTAAATCAATATTGGTACCCAAGTCTCGATATTATAAGTCTATTAGTCTCATTGCATTTTCAAAAAGTGCAATGAGACTCATTATTTAGAACTCTTCCTTGATAGTGGAAAAAATGCCCCTTTTCTCTCAACGTTTGTAGATTGAAAATAATTACTCTCTCTACTAAATCAATATAGGTACCCAAGTCTCGCTATTGTAAGTCTATTAGTCTCATTGCATTTTCAAAAAGTGCAATGAGACTCATCATTTAGAACTCTTCCTTGATAGTGGAAAAAATGCCCCTTTTCTCAACGTTTGTAGATTGATTGCATTTTCAAAATAATCAAAAAATGCAAAGAAAGATTCAAATTTGATTTTTTGTTTTAGTTTTTTTTTATTTTTTATGTTTTGTTTTGGCAAATCTGGTTAGAAAAACGTCAGCACGATTTTTTTTCACAAATTCCGGTCAGCTCGATTTTTTCCTCCCGAAGAACAAGCCACTTAATTGAAACGGGGTGAGACGGTAATGAAAGATTGTAAGAGAGCAGTAGCATTTCCCTTTGGAAAGTTTAATTTGACTCCACTCACCTTGGTTTTTTGACGCGTTGTCCTGAAGTTTCTTCTAGTGACCTCACCTCTTCTGGCTTTTCCTATCAACACATGCACCAAAAACCTGTGACCCGCGAAGTTTGGTTATTCCCACACCAGACACCAAACAACTCTCACAATAATTAATTAACGACGAGACGAAGAAATTTAATTATTATAATAACAATTATTAAGACAACTATCCTACTATAATAGCAGAGGAAGATCGGATGCGTTTTTTCTTGTTGCAGCTAGGGTACCTGTATTATCGACACTACATAATGTAACGTCGAGGACCCAGGCCTCATGGTCTGTGGCAAAAAGCCCCTGTGTGATCGTCTATTTACCTCTGGGTTTCCCCTAATAGGACCGCTGTGATTTCTTACGTTGTGTTTACCGTTGTCACTACCGTAGTCACCCCTGCTCTTTGATTGGATTAGTATGGCCGAAACTGATGCGCAAAAGAACCTACTATGACTCATTGTGTCTAGCTATTATAATTACACCGGCTTAACTTTCATCTCGCATTTCCACCTGCTTGCTATTTCGGGATCGCGATTTATTTCCGGCTACCTTCATTTATTTCTTTGCTTTATCTATTGGTGTAATTTTCATTTTCGTAGGTGGAATACCTAGTGACTTACTATTGTCTTTGCATGGAGTTATTGTTTGATTCGTGATTTCACCCGGTCCGTTTCTAGGTCAACTCATCCATTCCTTCCAATCGGTGCGAGGCGTCTTTTATAAAGACATCTGGCGTTTCTACCCTTGATGTTTAAACGTGCTGGTCTTCGGATGTCTTTTTTAAACGCTGGAATTTTACTAGGCGAGAACTTTTATGTTTTAACAGAAAACCCGTTTCAATTGTGTGCCATTGAAGTGCAAATTTTTGTGAAATTCAAACGGAATTCGTTTGTCCACGTTTTTCCAACCAAAATTATCCGCCCTAAAAAAATCAACATTTTAAATTTTACCGTAATTTTTTTCTGAAGGGTGGACAAACGAAAATTTTGGTTGCACAATCGTGGACAAACCGTGGACAAACGAATGCTGTCTAAATTTCACAACAATTTTGACTTAGGGGTGCCAACTTCACTCAGCTCAACTGGTAACTCAACGCTGACATTTTATCTTAGTACAATTATTATTGTAGGTAGGTACACCTACTAGATCTAGTGCTTAAAAAAAATTATACGAAAATACGCCTTTTACTAAACTTAGTATTTGCATAAAATCTAGTATACAGTATGTACCTACAATAATTAAAATTTGGATCAGTACAATAATAAGGGGTGTTCGAAAACAAATCCGTTTTGGAGTAGGCCCTGACACAAAGAGGTTTGCCTTAGCTTAATCCACTCTTTTCAACTGACAGCTCTTGATTTTGTTAGGTTAGGACAGCAGTTGTCAAAACGTAGAACGTTAATAAAATAGGCACTCACTTTATCGACAATTTTATAAAGCACATAAATAAAATCAACACTTAATTCAGGATTCTCCTGGTCACATTTTAATACACGGTTTGTCACTCCACTAAAGGCACTCTGTAACTGTTGCCCGGGTGTAACGTTTATCTCGACGAACTTCTCTCGATTACTTGACTTCGTTAACAGTCTCACACAAAACATCGAGTCCTCAATGTGCTTGCAAAATCTGGCTGACTAGGGTATCGGAATATTACGACAGATAAGTCGATCTTCACAGATTTCTTTCACGAAATCGGTTGGTTCGGAAGTTTTCAAACGCAACAAATCCTTGTTCTGTAGCTCTGGGAACTGACTAAACGATATTCTAATAAGCCATGCTAAACCTGCAAAAACGTCTTGGTGAACACTAAGTTTTGGGAAAACTATTGACAAAAATTTTAACTGCCAGGAACGTCTCAGAGTAGGTATACTTTCACTGCTATATCACCGAATAAGGACAAAAGTGGGTACCTTTTCTTAGAAGCTTGTGAACAGGTTTCTACAGAAAAAGCCATCCAAGCACTGAGTTTGATATGAGGAATTTTTCCAGACATATCTAATATTAAGAGAACATCCAAATTCCATGAAGCTTATTACCCCCATTGCGAAATTTTAATTAATTTGAAGAATATAAATAAATACCTAATCAAAATTAATTCAGTTATTTATTTGGCAATTTATTTTTATTAATTAACCTTTCCTTTGAAAAAAGAACGCAACGGCCGTCAGAAAATCAATAATGCTAAAATGTCACTCACATCATATTGTTTACATTACATCAATTTCATTGCGCTTGGACTAGAGTTGAGAGAGCATAATTAGGTAAAGACAGTTCCTATGTCCCCGTTACTTTGAGAAACCGATGGTGAGAAACACTGTTTACGACTATTTGACGCATATCTATTGGAGGATTCAGAGTCATGGATAAAAGAACTTGCAGTAAAATTATAGGTATTTTAAAGCAACTAGAAACAAATAACAGTTACAGATAATAACCGTGACAGCGGATCACAATCATAGACAGTCGAATAGACTAGTCTACTAATAAGTCTACTATTCTATATTAATAGAAAATCAAGTTAAGACATAAGTGTTCATGTCCAGCACCAACTCGGTCGATAGTATTATAATATTATAATTACGCACTAAATGACCGGGTGGGCAACTAAGAATGGCCACTGACCATATCTCAGGAACGGCTCGTCGCACAGCTTTAGGATAAAAAAATTTATTACAAAAGTGGCCCCGAAAAATCTCTGGAAAATATTTTTGAGCTTCTAAAATTACCGTTAGCGGGCGTAATATTTCTGCCAGAATGGAAAATGGGTAGTTTCTCTATATTTTTCCAAATAATTTCGATTTTTTGCAACATTTTATCGTAACCTCAAAAATAAAGTGGTGGGAGAACGTCAAAATCAATTTTCTTTAAAAATCGATTACTTCGAATATTTCCAACGAATTTCAGCGAATCTGACCTCGTTTGAGAGCGTTTTTCATAATCTATCCATAGAATTTCACGCTTTCATTATTAAAACAGTAGCGCGCAGCCGCTATAAATAGGACTTCATCTAACTTACAAAGCAGTTTCCAGATTTTTCTAGAAAAAATTCAATGGTATGGTGTTTTTATTGTTACATTGTGAAAAAGAGAAATAAATTCTTAAGGTGGCAACTGGATAACTTCGTTTGAAATTGCTGAAATTGGAATATTTTCATGGCGATGAAAAGTCTCCATGGGCGTGAAGTAAGTATGTATACAGGGTGATGAAATATCTGCAACTTTCAATTTTTTTTTCAGTTCTACGTTACTAACTTCATTATTATTGGAACTATGAAGTCGGTTTAATTAGCAAACGTGAAGAATTTTTGTCGCCCATTACAGTGGTGAAAACAGAAAAACAATTAAAAGTTCATGTTATAAGATATCCCTATTTTTATATCCAAAAATTGCGTTTTTGTGAATATCTCATGTCTCAAAGAAATTCTTCTAATTCTTCATTCTTCAACTTCAACCGACTTCATAGCTCCAATAATAAGGAAGTTATCCAACTGTGAACAGAAAAAAATAGAAAATGGCCCATTTTTGTCACCGTGTAGATATACATATTCATTTGACACCCATGGAGACTTTTAATCGCCATAAACATATTTAAATTTCAACAATTTTAACCGAGGGATCATTTCCATTTGATCCTTGTGGGGTCCAAACGCTGAAAATTCATAAAATCCACTTTGCTGGCAGATATCTACAGTTAGGCAAAAGTTATCAAGCTGCGGTTTAATGGTATTTCGAGCTTGTAGTTCTCTAATAATGTATAATGTGAAAATAAAGACACCATACCATTTGGCAACTCACTTACCGGTTTATACTAAACATTCAGTTAGCTCGATTTTTTTTTTGTAAGATCCGGTCAGTGCAAAAATTTGAGATTTTTTGACCTTCCCAAAAAGTTGTCTAACCAGACCAATCGAATTTCGGGCTGACCAGACCTTGTCCAAACGACCAAGCAGCAGAAACAACTAAAAAGCAGACCTAAAAAAAACGAGCTGACTGGATCTTGTCCAAACAAAAAATCAAGCTGACCGGACTTTTGCAAAAATCGAATTTTCCAGTTGACCTTATACCTTATCCTCTGCAGAATTTACACTTCACTGACTTTTAAATCCATGAGCCGCCACTGCTAATTACTCTCTCTACTAAATCAATATTATAAGTCTCATTGCATTTTCAAAAAATCAAAAAATGCAATGAGACTCAATACCTAATTAATTAGTCTCTTTGTTGATAATGGAAAAAGTGTCACTTTTACGGTCGTATATTGACTAATTTCTCTATCTAGTAAATCAATTTATTCTCATTTCACTTTTGAAAGGTGCAATGAGACTTGATCAAAATTATTTCCCGATCATGGGAATGAAGTATGCCACTTTTATAATTTTCTTCGTGACGCTCTTAGGTAAACCAAAATTACTGTACTTCTTAAATGAATTGATCAGTGCCTCAGTGCACTTTTCGCTTAATTTTAGAGAAAGCAGTTTAACCGAACAGAAATCGAAGAAGATGCGCTGAGACTTATTTTCAGAAATGCTTAGTTGTTTCAGAAGAGACTGTGAAGTTACTTTTCGCGTTTGAAACATTCAATGAGACTCAATAATTAGTCTCTTTCTTGGTAGGGGAAAAAGTGGCGTTTTACGGTCGTATGTTGACTAATTTCCCCATCTACAAGATTAATTTATTTTCATTTAAATTTTGAAAGGTGCAATGAGGCTCGATTAAATTTATTTCCTGATCATTGCAATGAAGTATGCCACTTTGAATTTTTTCTTCGTAACGCGCTCTTAGGTGAACTAAAATTACCATCCTTCTTTAGTGAATTGATCAGTGCTTCAGTGCATTTTTTGCTTAATTTTAGAGAAAGCAGTTTAACGGAACAAAAATGAAGAAGATGCGCTGAGACTTATTTTCAGAAATGCATAGTCGTTTCAGTTACTTTACTCTTTTGAAAAAGCAATGAGACTCAATAATAGCCCTCTTTCTGGATCGAGGGAAATATGTCACTTTTTGTACCGCTTTTAGTTAAAGTAAAATTACTCTAATTAATTACTGAGATAATTTATAATAAGTCTCTATGCATATTTTAAAAAATCGCTCGTCATCTGTCAAAAAAAAAAAAAAAAAAAAAAATTGAAAGCGGAGGTAGTTAAGGTTTTAAAGACATTGGAGTACATTTTATTTCGGAGAAACAAGTGGTAATATGTTCAAATTTTCGTGATACTTTCCCTGAAAGAAATAAAAAATTCCCGCATGCAGCAACTTCAAACCCCTCCAGTACACTAAAACCTAATACAAGAACAAAAAGAATAACGCACACGTCTCTCCTCGCGTCTCCGCCTCTCCCACTTTTTATAATTACCCTTAAATTGCATAAGTACTCCCCGACTCCCGGAAACCATTCCCCAGACTCCTTATATAATTCACACAACAACTCCGCCGGCTAATTCGCGGCTTACCGATGTCACTACACTCCCCCGTCGTTCCAGATCCGCGGGAGGGAGAGGAGAGACAGACTCCGGGCGGCTCCGGAACGGCCATAACTCCCGCTGGCGCCAGTCGGCCGCCCCACTCGCTTGTTTACTGCAACAGTGCAATCCGGACCGGCCGATCAACGCTGAGTCACCCCCGTCGGATGACAATCCCGGATGATATTGAAGGAAATGTCATGTATGCGAAATGTGAGTTCATTCATGGTGACTAAGTTTTAGTATTTACAGGACGTTTTTGCATTATTTACAGGCACCGAAAGCATGTTTTTAGTTTTACGTGATTTTCTTTTTCAACTTCCTTTGGTTGGATTAATAACTTAACTTTTCTTTTTTGAGGTGTATATTCACCAATACAAGAGAAGTTAAGTACAAGAGAAGAGAAATTTAAGAATTGAAAAGAAAAAAATTAGGAGGATTGCCTCTCAGATAGAACTCGCTATGGGGACTTACATAACTAGCGGCAAAGAGAAACCAAAAAGAAGGAAAAGGCAATGAGAAAGGGTGACCAGAGTCACCTTTTTTGGTTCTATTTTCCAATAAAAATCAAAATTTGTCATTTTTTCTGAGGATAGGAGAATATATCTGAGGTTATGATGGATCATGTAACAGAACAGTTACCCAAGTGACAGTGGCATCAATAAAACTGGAAGTTTCGAGAATTTCCGCTGTGACCAAATAAGGCGCCTTCGGCAGGCATAAGAATTGACGAGCGCCTAAAAAGAGGATGGAGTACCTTAATTCCCTCATCGTCCAGATCACTGCCAGGCTTCTTTGTTTAAAAAATCGAACGAGAAATTAGCTTGTTTGCACCATTGGTGATATGGCAACATTGTACGACATCCGGCTTCCAAATCATCTCATTTGTTCAGAAAACTCATTTGTGCGCATGCATCTTCTGTAAGATATATCAGCCAAAACAGCAAAAGTATCAATTTTTCCATAAAAATTAATAAAGATAAAAGATACACGTTGGATTCGGCTTACGCCATGCACTCCTGGGATGACGTAGAAGGTGACAGTCTACTGGATATGCTTTCGGACATAATGGTCTGCTTATAAGGCCCTTCTCCCGGGAAGAGACGTAATTATAGGAGAACAACAGAAATTAACTCCTAACAGCAGATTTCCGATGGTTCATTGGTGGATCTAAGACATTCACAAGAACTGGAGCTGGGGTGGATAGCGCTAGCTCGAAGAAGAGAGTCTTCTCGAACCTGGGCCTTCACGAAACAACTTTCCAGCCGCGAAATCTATGACATAGAGCTCTGCGCGCAAATGAAGGAAAAATGCACTGCCAATAATCACCAGATCAAATAAAGATATTTTTAAACAGCCTAGCGGATCTAAGAGCCCTTAGCTCCATCCACTGCAAGTCCCAAGTTGGTCTGTAACTGTCAATTAACCCTGACAAGGAGCACCTAAGTAACTCTGATCTGGATTGTGGGCCATGCTGAATATGGAGAGAACGAACTTGCCGACTCTCTGGCCAGAAAAGGTGCTGAATCCGAATTTTTCAGACCAGAAACAGCTCTTAAGAGAAAAATGGCGAGTATACTGACCGGTTAATAAATAAAAGAATGAAGACAGTTGTCATGCTGGCAGTGCCCGAAACTCCAATCAAGAGAGAGAGCGAGGCCTCCACACATCCAAAAACATAGCCAACCAGAGTACCCGAAAAAGCACAGACACGTGTTTCGCCCTACTGGGGCTCATCAGTGTGCTGCATCCGGAGTATCCAGAGGATGTTATCGAAGTCCTCCAGCACTGGCAACACTTACCACGACTGAATAATTCTTGGTCTTTATATGGTCTTTATATAGGCGACGTCGAAAAAAGAACCAAATAACTATTGGAGCTTAACAGAAAAGAACTTAAGGCCTTAATAGTCTTATAATACTGGGCACTGCACGCTGAACCATCATCTGAACAGGATAGGTTTTGCGATCAGCGCTAAATGACGCCTGTGCTTGGAAGATGAGGAAACAGCAAAACAAATCCTATGCGAGTGTCCCGCTTTGAAAAGAATCTTCGGGAGAGACTTCCTCACACCGGAGGACATGGATACAATATAGTAGAGATGATCAGCTTCCTCAAAGAGTCTGACCTGATGGTAGCACTAGCATGGCTAGATGTGTGCCACAATAGATCTTCGGTCGCAGTGGAAGTGTCACAATGGCCCACTCACCATGAATCCTCTTAATTTATTGAAATCAAAATGCTTAAATCTGACTTAGGGAGAAGGCTAGTAAATGAACAGGGAAGACAGGTCGGCTAAAGTGATACTAGAGAGGAGTACAGGTGTGCAAGTGAATCAAAGAAGAGCTATTAGTCGTATTTAGTTATTTAGTGCTAAGAGAACGTGACAACTGACAATAAAAGTGAAGTGGCGCAGAGGTAAAGGCCTCAGGACGATGGTAAAATCGCAAAATGTGATAAACATGAAGGGTTAAAGGTTAAAACACAGATGAACAATAACACTTAAGCTTTATTAGACGTGACTGACTTGTTACTATATCTTGATAGATTAGTTATTCTGATCATTATTGTTTCTAATTTTTTATGATGATTGTTCATGTCAGACCAAGGCCACTATGTTTATGCTGACGATTAACATTCCTTTTATAAACATTTAATATCTGATGACATGAATATTTCTTACAGGTTAAATATGGTAACAACAATAATCAGTAGGTATAGAAAATTCAAGTGCAAATTCCTTATTTTAATAAGTTTTATTTAAGGTTGAATTTTCATGAAAAAAAAATTTCCTGATATCCCCCCCCCCAGAAACCTCTTTAAATGGGATAAAAAATTCATATTTACCTTTAAGGCATTTACGCTAAATTTGATATTTGAATTTAAATTTGATATATTTGACACGCCGTCGCACCGTGCGTGTCGATCATCGCAGTCTCCGGAATACGTGCCGGGAAGATATCCGGGAGGGTATTCTCCGACGGCGGGGCTACCTGAAACAAAGTCCGTTCCCGATGCCTCAATATGACCTCGGGACGGCTGTTACTGAATCCGGCCCTCAATACAGGCCGGATAGGGACTGAAGGGATCAGCCGGTACTTCAATGCAGCGCCGACTGATTCCCTATACTGAATCGGTTGCCGTCCAGAGCTCACTCCACTCTGGTCGGTCTGCCGATGTCCGGTTACAGTTAGGTTCGACTCATTTCATCGACCTACTGTAGCCGGCTATGTAAATGGGACAGGGTGCACTCAATACATGCCCCCGGTGATCTCCGAGCTCAATTCACAGGGAGAGAGAGTGATTCTCGAGTCAGTACCTCGGATCCTCTGGTTAGCTCTTCATTTGGCTCTCTTTATATAGCCGGTGCTGGCGGAGATAACCTGCTAATCACTGTCGCAAAAACTGTATCACTCCTGATAAAGCCCTCTAATAATGAAATAAATAATAATTACCAACGAAAGCCTTGGATTTCGTTACAACTTCTACAAATGACGAAATTTCTCCGTAAATACGAACGAATGCAAACGTTCATGAGATGAGTGACAAGCTTAACAAATAATCCAATCATAAGACAATACTTTTTCAATGAGAACAAACATTACAATAATAAGTACTTACTTACCAAAAGATACATGTATCTCTCTTTTCGAATCTTATTCGAACTTTTTACTTTTGTTCGTTTTTGAACCATAAAAAGCTACAAGATATTCCCGTTGTTCTTAACAAAGCAGCGCGCCGAACGTTACAAAAAATTCACTCTACCTTTTAATAAAATAATATTAATAAGAAGTAGCTACCTACTTTGACTTCGAGCCGAAACATTCCCATACATCATGGGCCCGGTAATATCAAAGTAATTCCGGTATTTTTAATAAAATGATTGGATAGGTATAAGTATCCGAGAGAGGGATCCCTTTCTGAAACGTCTATGAAACAGGGAATGTATTTTATATATTATACTAAAAGGTCGTATATATTACCATAAATAATGTATAAAATATGTACCCTATTCCTTGACTGGGAACAATATTCAATTTCAGACGACTCCGTCCTGTGTCATAAATTCATAAGGCTCCCTTTTACGGTTTAGAATTACTTGTTTCTTATCAACACGGTGGATTCACGTCCTGTTGATTTATTGATCAACGAATTAATCTCGCAAATTACTTCTTCTATTGATTTTATTGTCGCTCTTAAGTACGTGATTTTATCTTCTACTTAGAGCGACATATTAAATTGAATCGGAAACCTTCATAGTTTTGACACGGTCCGGTTTTCGACACGGTTTGCCGGATGCAGCAAGTCGTGTCGAGGCAATACGGAAGCTAAAGTGTGAGAGAAGTTAAATTCTGAGTAGAGCCACTATCGAGAGTCTGGATTGATGTGGATAACTTCACTTACACTTCAGCTTATCTAAGAAAACCCCCTAATACATGATCAAAAATAGAAAGAGCTACTTTAAAATCTTAACGAACAATCTTTTTCTCTAAGACTTGTACTCTTAAAATTTACATTTTTTTTTATTATTTCTTGTTTTCTGTAACGAAATGTTTTGAGCATATTTATTGATATTGATATTGAGGGTGTCAGATGCGCTGCGACCTATTACAGATCTATTGTGTCCCCTCTTCTCTGCTTCTTTGGAGTATATTCCCTTCATTGAAGCAGCCTCTCCAACTCCGCTCCCCTTAGGAATTTCAGGATTTGAAGGGGATCAAGGCCGGGCAAAGCCCCCCCCGTTGAGCTGGTGTTGGCCCAGAACATCGTTCCTTTCACGTTCTAGTGCTTCGTAGTTCATGTTTTGAGCATCTGCATTATTATTTTTTGTTCTTCCTTATATTTTATCATTGGTTTTTTATCATTTTTGAATCCATTTAATTGGTCTATCTTTTTACTCCTGGACGCCTTATGCTCATTGTCGATCTTTCAATCCCTGCTATCAGAAAATAAGAGAAAGAAAAAATAAATAAAGCAAGGAAAAAATATAAAGAAAATGTAAAATCAGAAAAGAGGAACAAGAAAAATGAAAAGAAAGGAAAAAACAAGAGAAAAAAGTGATTAAAAATTTTAATAAATAAATATGAGTGAAAAATATAAGTATATAGATAAAAAAGGAGAAAAATGAAGAAAAATGAGAAAAAGGAAAAAGAAAACGAAAATAATAAGAATAATAAATGACCCTTCTGTATGGTATGTAGCTACTTTATAAATGTTTGTATTTATTTTTTGTAAGTGAGACTTACTCTACTCCGACTAGTTCAAAAAATTCGTCAGGGTGTGTGCCTTTATCTAACCTTGCGTCTGACCTTCCAAAAGTCTGTAGCTGATAGAGCAAGCGGTCCATTGCCAAAAAAACACATACATACGTTCATACACAGTCTATTTTTTATATCAAAGGATAGTTTTGCAGGCATATTTCTGCAAGGCAGTTTTTTAACTATTCCAATAAATTGGAGATTTTATTTCTTGGTAGGTCTAGACGGTGTTGTTGTTGCCAGGTTCCCTTAGATTGTAACGTCGATTTTTTTTCACGTTCTATTTTTTCTTTCCATTTATCGTTTCTGTGTACTTTACCTTTTATATCTTCAACTCCTCTTCAAATTGAGTAGATACACTATAACTCCAGTTCATTACCAAAGCGGCATATATTTTGCCTATCATAATATATCATATCATCACAGTACGATAAGGGAGGTACAGGAGCACTACCCATCTCTTACTACTGTAACGGGATTTTCTGTTAGGTAGAGGTAATTTCCCAGGGATGGATGTCTGCCCCTTTGTATCCGCGACAAGTCAATTAAAAATTACAAATCTTTATTTACAAGTATTCTATTTACACATATCTATATTTGTCTTGCTAATACTGATACCCACTGTATCCTATGGGCTGGCTCTCGTCCTCCACAATCCGTCCAATTGGTTGCAGATAGCCGCGTCGGGGCGCGTACTAACGCTGATTGGTCGTTTACCTACGGCCACTCTTGAACGGTTCGCGGCCGGCTCTTCAGCGCCAGTCGTCCGCTCGCAGTCGCACAGTGCGTGTCGGTTGCTGTAGTCTCCGGAACACGCGCCGGAAAGAAATCTGGGAGGATATTCTCCGGCGGCGAGGCTACCTGAAACAAAGTCCGTTCCCGATGCCTCAATATGACCTCGGGACGGCTGTTACTGAATCCGGCCCTCAATACAGGTTTGATAGGGACTGAAGGGATCAGCCGGTACTTCAATGCAGCGCCGACTGATTCCCTATACTGAATCGGTCGCCGGCCAGAGCTCACTCCACTCTGGTCGGTCTGCCGATACCGGGTTACAGTGAGGTTCGACTCATTTCATCGACCTACTGTAGCCGGCTACGTAAATGGATAGGGTGCACTCAATACATGCCCCAGGTGATCTCCGAGCTCAATTTACAAGGAGAGAGAGTGGTTCTCGAGTCAATACCTCGGATCCTCTGGTCAGCTCTTCAGTGGGCTCTCTTTATATAGCCGGTGCTGGTGGAGATAACCTGCTAATCACTGTCGTAAAAACTGTATCACTCCTGATAAACCTCTCTATAATAATGAAATAAATAATAATTACCAACGAAAGCCTTGGATTTCGTTACACTATACCCACAGGTTTCTCTTAAAATTTGGTTAATTATTATCGAGATAATCATTAAAATATGAATAAGATAACTTAGTGTACGATCCGGTAATTTAGCATATTATTAATTGCACATATGACTTGTAATTCTTTTTTTTGCCACGCTATTTTGTGAGCTTTTACAGTTCTTAATTGTCCTATGTGGAGAGTTCAGTGGTATTCAACATGTTCTATTAAATACTTACCCATACATAAAGAAATTCCAGTTTTTTATTTTTTTCAGATTTCTGGATTTGGATTCCGTTTCTTTTTTTCTATTCTTAAACGTTTCGGCTTGCAGCTCATTTTTTTGGAGCTTGGTTTTTCACTTCGCCCATTACCGGGATTTAGTGGAATGGTAATAACCACTGTTGTCGACTAGACCGAACCTTCGGGGAATTATATCCACAAGATAACGCCCTCTAGCGGTCGCGGTGGTAACAAAATGAAAAATTGGTAAAGTTCAATCGACAGAGGAAGGAAAACCATCTGTAACGAGGCTAATCTTGTTAAATTCCTTTGAGGTTAACCGGAATAGTCGACATTTGAATAAGCAAAGTATTGATGTTCCCCCACTACTTTATTTATGAAGTTATTAAAAAAGCTGCAAGATAAAAAAATCGAGGTTATTCAAGCATTACACTCATGATATTTTGGATGTAGCCTAATTTTGGAAAATAATGAGAAAATCTCTATTTTATATTTTGTCATGAATATTACACCTCCTGGCGGTCATTCTAGAAGCTCAAAACTATGTTCCAACGATTTTTTAGTGCCACTTTTCTTAAAAAAATTGTCTGAGGCTGTACAGCGCTTGTAGATTGTAGTGGCAAAAACAAGGTTTTTGAGGCGGCGATAGCGGCCTTATCACTCCGCCACCGACTATAAAGGCAGAGGACATCCGAAGAACGGACAGTGCTTGTTTGAGTATTGATCAAACATTCAACTCCTGCCAGGTGTACTGAGTGTACTGAGTCCACCAACTGGGTAAACAGGCAGCGAGACGCGAACCGGGTGCTGACCGGCGCGCGTTTCATTTCTCTGGTGGGTGTAGTGAGCCCTCAGAGACAGGACAGGACCGGGCAACCTACGTGCGTGTACTAAGCGCACCGAGGGGGAAAGGCCGATGCATTGAGTCGGCCTATCCTAGTCCCATAATTCTCGCCCAGAGTGTAATGAGTTCTGAGCGGAGAACCAGTAATTAATTTTCAGTTTGTCAGGCTCACATCTTATTGAGACGTATGGATTAACTAGCAGGTCTCGTCTGTGCGGCTTGTATTGAGATCTCACGTGGCCTGCTACCTCCCGTTCTCCAGATGGACGAGATTCGAGGCCCGCAAGAACCGATCGCGTGTTCCTGTACGGCGAAGCAGGTAACGCGTACCAGTGAGGTGTCGAGAGTTACTAAAAGTACAGCGGCGGCTGGCGGCGTTCCGCTCCTTATCACCAAGCGCTGCAGCCAATCAGTTCCGGAAACCAACGGGGACCTCAGATTACTGCGGCCTGCCCGTCCAATGGGAGGAGCCATATATCTAAAACCGCGATCGCGCTTGATAATATTATTTGGTTTATTGTATATACAATGTAGTTAATTTGTAAATAAAAATTATTTTTAAATATCTTAGTAACGGATTACTTGGGGACTGATCCATGCAAGAATTATTCAAATTAAAATACCCATTACAGTGTAATGGTGGGAGATTGAGTAAAACCTCCTGTGATGGAGCGCTTTAAACGAACCCCCCTGTATATTCCTCTTTTTATTTCAATTCTTGCTAATTATTACATCCCGTTTTTGACAACAATGTAATAAGTTTTATTTTATCTTCGTTATAGGTTAACAGGTACTCTAGAAACGTCAGTGAACACTGTCATATGTCAAAACTGTAGCGAACAACTATTGCGCATTTCTGAAATACAGATATTCAATAAATGCCCCCAGTTTTGCTCCAAATAACAATCCCAGTTAGTTCTATATGCTCTCACGTAAGCAGCTAGGTCGCTTTTAAAAATAATAAAAAATTAATAGACACATTATTTTCCAGTGCAGCGTTTGGATGCAACTAATTTCTACGGTTTTTAATTAACATAATTAATATCATACTCTTGTTTCTCTAATAATACTCCTGTTACAAGTGTTACAACCCACATTCTCCTGTTATTACCCGTAGGAACTTTAAAATGAGAAAGCTTAAGCATCCCAAATAGGATATGTGATGCTACCTATTATTATTATAGTTGCAGCGGGTTTCGAAATATCGATCCTCTTCTTCTACATTTCGCATTACCTAAAATCAGAACAAAGGCGCTGAAGTTCCTGCTTGTTCTCTGTGAAACCAATTAAATCTAACAATCTTGTAAACATCGTAAATGAGCACTAGAAGTACTAGCAGTGAGTGGGTCGAGAGGTAACTTCCCAGATGCAAATAGAGGCTTCTTGGTCTCTTATTTAGTTTCCTCAAAAGGGTAGGTATGTCATTCGGATTGATCTCTAAAGGCCAGTTTACTTTCTAATAAAAGACTCACATAACCTGGTCCATGTGCGCTCCAACTTCTAAGATGTCTATCGTCTTATCGTCGAATCGATTTCAGCAGACTCATATATTTTATTGAATTCTCCACCTTTTATTGCGCCATCCGGAATCTGGAGTCAAGAAGGAAGAAATTTAGCGATGCAATTGTTGTGATAGGTAGCGATTTCCTTTCAAGCTACAAAAAGGTACTTAATATAAATTGCTGCATGATGCTCTTGCAGTACTCGGATGATTTATAGTTTGCTTAGTTGCTACAAGTTTTTGAGTTATCGTAAGAAAACATTGCACTAACTTGACTCCCTAAATCAGCGAGACGGCAACTATGAATTTTTTAGCAAGAAAAATTAAAAATTCTAGCATTCGCGAACTCATTACTAATAAATCTCTTTAGAATATTATCTGCGTGCTCCTTCCGGCCAACCTTTTCTCAAACTAACTGCTCTTATAATAAATAAGTTAAGAAATTGCTCCCGCTTCATGAACGTCGTATAAAACAGAGGCGCGCTTCATTATTTTACAAGAAATACCCCCAAGAAATTAACTTCTTCTAATTTAACTTATGAACCTTTTACCTGTCCGGCAGCGGTAGTAATAATATTGTTATTATTTTTACGATATTCAAGTCTGTGTGTAGCACCACCACCACCTTAAGAGGTTTACGGTTAAGAATCAGAACCGGCCTGAGGGTGATATCTTGTTTGTCGGCTCAGCGCGCCAACTAACAGGAAATCGGAGCCACGCCTAAGTCGACACCTTACCTTGCGAGAAAGTTTCTTATTAGAGTTTCAAGAAGCAAGAGAATTATGATCTATTTGCTTGACGATGTATCACAGTCTCGGTCAGATCCTCCAATCGAGGGGGGTTCAACAACATCACCTAACAGATTAAACCCATACCAATCACGTTTTAAATAAATAAGAAAAGTTCTGAAACTCAGCTTGCACGCAGTACAATTCTTGTTCAAACGTATCAGCCTTCAATCTCATATTACTGAAAAATTACCTCTTTAGATGGTTGTTTTAAATCTACAAAATTTCCTGGAGCCATGTAGGACTCGGACTCATGATAAAAATCCACACCAAAAACTCAGATCCCATCTGAGTTTGCGGTCAAGGATCTCAGGAGATCAGGACTCTGCCTGGGGGTGATTCTGAGGGGAATCGGCTCAGCACGCCAACTCACAGGATACTGGAGCTGCAGCTCTAGTCGACACCTCGGCTTGCGAGAAAGGTTCTTGAAATTGAAAGAGTTTCATGGACGTCCGAGAATTGTTTGCCGATATAGCAGAGCTCGGTCAGATCAGCTCTCCGACAGAAGGGGTTACAATCCGTTTGCCGATTCAACGCATCACCTAACAAATTTTTCCTTTACCAACCACGTTCTGTAAGGAATAGGAAAGGTTCTGAAGCTAAGCTCGCACACAGTACGATGAAATCAGTACGATGAAAATCCCATGTATGGCCGCATGGCCAGAAATAAGAAATACCAGAGTTTCTAGAACATTTGTGAGTAGTTTTAGCCCCCCCTCCAGGGTAAGAAGGAAGTCTTGTGACCAAAATTTAAATTTGTCATAAAAACCGACCTAACACGCGCACGGCTGCAATAGAAAATACCGAAAGAGAAGCCAAAACTGATGTATGGCTGGCTTCAACTGAAACCATAATTGATTCCTATTTTGCCGTAATCCATAATATGGAGATTTACTCCGAAGGTTTTGTCTTTTACTGCGGTAGAATCTTCAGCTGTTTCGTGTACGCTTAGCGTTCACTGATAACTGACTGGATGACTGGAAGAGCGGTACTATTTACAGGTTGATGGTCCGGTGACGTCAGAACCCCGCCACTAGCTGTCTCTTCAATTGCTTCACGACGCAAACGAGTGTAATAGTGTGATGTGAAGTAGTGGACCCGATTCTCTTCTTTTCGTAGCATTCTGACGTAGTCAACCTGAATCATGGCTTGGTCTGTCTGGCCTAGGCGACAGGTTTCTTTTTTAATCAGTTACATGAATGTTGACGCTGCTTTGAATGTGGTTTCGATGTATGTAACACCACAGACTGAGGCAGGAGTATAATATAACATCATCGGAGAGACAGGCCGTGGTTACGGTAAAGAGTAAAGAGCTAGTGGCGGGGGTATGACGTCTCGGCTATCGCTTAAGCACCTGCACACATAACCGCTGACGATGCATGTTAAGGACGAAACGTTAGGAGCAAATCTTCATGGACCACGGGAAACTAGCTGTAATTCAATTGTAATCAACTGAGAGCGCTCGAAATAATAAAATAAATGAGATGAGTGGTCCTGAGCTCAATCCCTCGCCGAAATGTCACTTAAGTCACCCCTCCCCTACAACTTTCAAATACGTCCGGGATGTGATCGATTCGTTCCACGAGTCCAGTGTTACTCAAAAATATACATCCACCCCGCCTCTGATTACGATGAAAACAGCAGGGACGGTTTCCCCGTTTTAGCTTCTTTGATGACGCATGGGCGTAATCTTAGGTTAGCGCCAGGAGAGCATCCTAGTCGTACTTCACCCTGATGTATGGACACGAACTTTGAATTCCGGGCCGTATATAAGAGGAACGGGAACGGTCCGGGCGAAATATCGCGAATATTATTAAGTGAAGTCATCAAGGGTTGAGTAACTTCTGATCTAGTCTTTTTAAACTTCATCCTTTCGGCGTCACTCTCGTTCCCTAAATTCCGTTGTTGTCAGATTGGTTTATAATTCTTCTTGTCGTGAAGGTTGCTTAAAATTAAGTGGGTAAATTAACGTGAACGTGAAAGACAAGAAGGAGAATTGCTCTGGCGGGCAGTCTAGCGAACATCTTTGTTGATGGCGAATAGGAGAGCAACTAGGTTAAGGCAATCTAGACGTCAAAAGGGTAATTTCTTGTACTTAATAAAGGTATATACATCCCGACTGAGAGATAATCGAAAAGGAAACAGGCTCATCAACATTCAAATAACTTACGGGATCTTAAATGCGAAGTAAGTAACCGCAAGACGCACAGTTAACGCTATCAAGGAGCTTTGAAAAGTATCGAATATCTCAACGACTTTACTACGAGCGAGTAGGCCGTATGAGAGGCGAGTTGCTATTGAACTTGAAGTACGTTTTTTGCCTTACCGTTCCTATACACTTTAAGTGAATTAATACCTGAATTTATACCTGTTACTTTTAATATTATCAAACAGAAAGTTTGCAAGCGACACCAACTCGAAGTCGAGTATAAAAGGAGCCACTACTGAAGGATGAAATCAGTTTCTCGAAATGAGTAATTGATCTAATTATATTGCGTCATAGTTATATTGAAAGACACGTCAATGCCTGGGCTATTATTCCTGCTTTAGTATGTCTCGATTTACATATCCTTGGATGACGTCATGAAATGGGTACATTTCGGAAATTAAGATGATGCAATAGATGAACTTGCAAGGTCGCTTCTCTTTTACCCGAAGTCAGATGAAAAGCTCCAGAGTTGATCTTGGAGAACTCGGTGCATTCACAAGTTATTAAAATTGACTTCGAGAGTCCTTTAAAAATAAAGACGAGACGCCACCTAGTCTCGTCCGCTTACGTCTTTTTAGGATTATTAGACTTGAGTTGCCTGTGTGAATACTGTAGAAAGAGCCAGCACTGGCAAGGGTTGTCTTGTCTTTTTTGTCTCACTGGTACTGGCATGGAACGTTCTAACGTTTAAATAAGGTCTTAAAGCGGGACACATAACGATAGTTTAGTGGTAAGTCGGCTCAAATAAGCGAAGTGTCCTCAAGTGTCAACCAGTCTCCAGAATACATTACGCGGGAGTTTAAATTGGATAAGATCTGGTAATTCTAACGTAAACAATTTCCCGGTTGCATATAGTCTTACGGTTGGCAAGCACGTTTGGTTTTGCCGTTAATGTCAAACTTTGAACAAGTTTTAACTGTCTCCGAAACACCGGCTGTGTAATTAAAGTCTCGTGGTCGTGGTGCAAGTGGTGAGGGTGGGGATGGTGATGGGAGCTAACCAGTCATCGGGGTTGTTTTGGTAATAAAATTTTTGTTAGCTCCGCTATGATCGGTCGAAGCTTGTTATTGATTTTTTGTAATTAAAACTGACAGTCTGCGAATGTAGTTCCCTCGGTTCTATTATTAAGAGTATAGCATGACGTTTCGTGCTTTCTGATATTGAAAGAGAGAGACGCTTTTAGAGAGATTCACGTACGCTCAACTGTTTATTTGATGCATATGTATAGTAAGGAAAGCAAACTAATTAAATATTTAACGAACGTCTAACAGAGAGTTGCTTTAGTCTGGCGAAATCGGTTTGGCTTTATACGACTGAAAACTAGGAGTCTCGGCTTGTATAGAGCTGTAAGTGAAGTTGTCATTTTTTTTATTTTGCTATAATAATTAATTAACATGTTGTAACATAGCAATATACGTTAGAACCGCATAAATTTGGTAATTTCTACTAATTAAAATAGTATAAATAGATTTTTCCTATTAACTTAAGAATAATAGTAGTAGCGCCACCCCTCGTTGGATAGATCTACTAGTAAAAGTAGGAGAGTGCAAAATATTTTGGGAAAAAAAGTGAAAAAAGCAACATTCAGGACCAAATTTTTGCCAGAAAACTTAAAATTCGTGTTTAGCAGCCCAAAGAAACCTACAGGGTGAGAAAATAAAAACTATAGCAAAATTTTCCAACCCCACGCAATTGGAATTTTTTTGCCGCGCTCTATTTTTGTCTATTTTGATTTTGTATAGACGCTTGTTGAAAAAAACGCTCCCTTCGGAAATTTAGGCAAAAAACTAAAATAAATGCAAAAATTTGGGCGAAAAAAGCAAAGAAAAGGAAGTCCCGGGCCAATTTTTAGAGAGCAAACTTCAAATTCGTGTTCAGAGACCCAAGAAACATAGAGAGTGAGAAAAGAAAAACAATACCAAACTTACCAAAATTCCACGCAATGGGAATTTGTTGGCGCGCTCTATCGGCGAAACGGTTAGTCTCCCACAAAAAATCTTTTTGTCAACTTTTATTTTGTATAAAACGGACCTGTCGAAAAAATGATTTGTGAGATTTACACCAAAAACGGGAAAAAAATGCAAAAATTTGGGCAAAACGTGCAAAAAAATAAAGTTCCGGGCCAAATTTCTGCCAGAAAACTTCGCGTTCAGTAAAAATTGGTGTTCAGGGACCCAAAAAACATAGAGGGTGAGTAAATCAAAACTATAGCAAAACTTTCCAAAACCACACGCAATGCGGGAATGTTTTTGGCGCGCTTTACCGGCGATGTAGGAAATTTTGTCTACTTTGATTTTTTATAGAATAGGCTTGTCACAAAAAAACGCTTCCTTTCTGAGATTTCTATCAAAAACTAAAAAAAGTGCAAAAATTTGGGTAAAACGTGCAAAAAAATAAAGTTCCGGGTCAAATTTTTCCCAGCAAACTTCGTGTTTAGCAAAAATTCGTGTTCAGGGACCCAAAAGCCATAGGGGGTGAATAAATCAAAATTATAGCAAAACTTTCCAAAACTCCATGTAATGAGAATTTTTGGCGCACTCTACCGGCGGAACGGTTAGTCTCCCACAAAAACCTCATTTATGAGAAATGTTGCAAATTTTGTCAACTTTAATTTTGTATAGAACGGACCTATCGAAAAAATGCTTTCTTTCTAAGATTTAGACCAAAAACTAAAAAAAGTGCAAAAATTTGGGCCAAACGTGCAAAAAAAATAAAGTTCCGGGCCAAATTTCTGCCAGAAAACTTCGCGTTCAGTAAAAATTGGTGTTCAGGGACCCAAAAAGCATAGGGGGTAAGTAAATCAAAATTTTAGCAAAACTTTCCAAGGCCCCATGTAATGGGAATTTTTGGCGTGCTCTACCGGCGGATCGGTTAGTTTCCCACAAAAAACCATATTTATGAGAAATGTTGGAAATATTGTCAATTTTCATTTTGTATAGAACGAACCTATCGAAAAAATCCTCCCTTTCTGAGATTTAGACCAAAAACTAAAAAAAGCGCAAAAATTTGGGCAAAACGTGCAAAAGAAAGAAAGTTCCGGAGCAAATTTTTGCCAGCAAACTTCAACTTCGTTTTCAGCAATCCAAGAAACATAGAGAGTGAGAAAATAAAAACAATAGCAAAACTTTCCAAAACTCCACGCGATGGGATTTTTTGGCGCGCTGTACCGGCGGAACGATTAGGCTTCCAAAAAAAAAACCATTAAATAATATGTGAAATGTAGGAATTTTTGTCTACTTTGATTTTGTGTAGAGTAGGCTTGTCGAAAAAACACTTCCTTCTGAAATTTAGGCCAAAAACTGTGTAACGGGATTTTCTGTGGGTAGAGGTGAGTTCCCAGGAGTGGATGATTGCCCCTTTGTACCCGTGACAAGTCGATTAAAATTGTTATGGTTTATTTACAAAAGAAGTATATTTACAATAAATCGATCTAGTACTATTATTCATACGACTGATCTTAGGGTTGCTCCGTCCTCTGAGTGATAGAAAGGGGGCGGCCCTCGTTCTGGGGAGTGACCGGATTGGCTTCAGATAACCGCGTCGAAGGCGGCCTCGTTTACCATTGGCCTTTCCGGTACTGCTGCTGCTGGTGTCCTCGCTGCTCGCCGCTCACCATCAGTAATGCCGCCGCTGTCGCACGGTCTGTGCTGTCCCCGACCGTATGCAGATACGCGTCTCGGGGCCGTCCGGGCAATGACCTTCGTCGGCAGGCGCTCCCTGAAACAAAAGCCGCTCCCGATGCCTCAATACGACCTCGGGACGGCTGTTACTGGATCCGGCCCTCAATACAGGCCGGGTAGGGACTGAAGGGATCAGCCAGTACCTCAATATAGCACCGGTTGATTACCTATACTGATCGGTCGTCGGCCAGAGCTCACTTCACTCTGGTCGCGCTTCCGATGCCGGGCTACGGTTCGGTCAACTCAGTTCATCGACCTACTGTATCCGGCTGTGTATATTATATGGGGCACTCACTACATGCCCCAGCTGATCTCCAGGCTCAGTTCACCCAGGAGGGAGAGTTGTTCGCAAGTCAATTCCTCACGATGCACTCTACCGAGTCTTCAGCTGGTGCTCTTTATATAGCCGGTGCTGGTGAAGATAACCTGCTAATCACTGTCGTAAAAACTGTATCATTCCAGATAAACCCCTCTAAGAATGAAATAAATAATAATTATCAACGAAAGCCTCGGATTTCGTTACAACTGAAAAAAAAGTGCAAAAATTTGGGCAAAAGTGCAAAAAAAAAAGTCAGGGTCAAATTTTAACCAGCAAACGTCAAATTCGTGTTCAGCGATCAAAAAAACATAGAGGGTGAGAAAATCAAAACTATGGCAAAACTTTCCAAAACCACACGCAATGCGGGAATTTTTTTGGCGCGCTTTACTGGCGGAACGGTTAGTCTTCCAAAAAAAAAAACGGCATTTAGAAATGTAGGAAATTTTGTCTATTTTGTTTTTATATAAAAAGTGCAAAAATTTGGGCATATCTTTATTTTTCAACAATTTTTCCAGTTATTAATTTGCCTGCACATAATGATTCATGCCCATCCCCGCCCAATACCATGATTTAAGTGCGGTGAAAAGCACACAATGAAAAATCCAACCCCTACCCTAGAGAACTGATAACAGAGACCACAGATAACGCGGCCGATGCCATTTATTATATTTAACATCGAGCCTGCAGCGCACGGTAATTACGATATAAACGTCAATATAATAGATCCCACATTGATATTTACCGAATTAACTGAATGAAATAAGGCTAATTAATTGTATTTTATTGCGATTCAGTCGGGCACAAAGGCCTCAAATACGTTTTTAGATATTATATTATCCGGATCGCGTTGACTGCGCCGTGTTTCGGGATGGAAACGTCACCGGCACCGCCCACTCGGCCCGTTTTATTTAATTTACATTTCAAGGCACTCTAATCACCGGGGAACGTATTTGCGCTCATCATAAAACTCAGAGTTCCGAGCGATTTTAATGAAGATGTATTGCGATTTTTTTTCAAGGTGACCTCTTAGACTCACGTTGTTATCATCATACAGATCGAATCATGATCATAAAATAAAATTTACCAGGCCCAAATTGTTTAATCGCAGGTGATGATTAATAAAAATGTCACCTCAATTTGAATCTCCCGCTAATTAAATTGGGGCTCAATTTCATCGCGCATGCGTTAATTTTCATCGCGCATGCGTTAATAAAGGAAGTCAATCATATTTGACGCGTCTCTACACTCCTACCATGCAGAGTCGGTGCCTTACTATCGCAGGTTTATGTCTTCTATCCTCTCTTGTCTATCATAACCCCCCCCCCATGACAGCAATTCTCGAGTTCGTGGGAGTCGATTCCCACGTGTGAGAGTTCACATGAAAACCGGTCAACCGTATTCTTTAACCAGTCGTTTGATCGCTTCACACGGCGATCTAGGAAACTAACTTTCCTCACTAATTTACGTGGGAAGTGTGAGTAGTGTTCCAGCCGGGTAAATGAAAACAAAAGAATTAAAATAAGTGTGGTTAGGTGTCATATGTGAAAGAGATACGCGTTTGGACATGTTCTATTTGATGGTTAGAGTTCATCAACATAGTAGGGAATGTTCTAACGAGAACTTTGCATGCATGAGAATGATCATCGGTGATCGTTCCATTCCTACGAACTCAAGAATTGCCGTCCATGACGGTACATGACGGTGTCTTCCGTCCTCTTGAATCAAATAAAGGTTACATTGGTCTCATGGAGTCTCCTTGTGACATCCGGGGAAGTATCGATGTGATTGTGTAATTGTGATTGACTCAGCTCGTCAGTCAACCAGATTCAAAGGAGGGTTCACGCCATCATCACAAAGCAAGAGAACAGCAAATTGTTTGTTATTGCGTGGCTCGAAACTCCCATTACAGCTCTTTAAACAGAAGTTGTTCTTGAAACAATAAAGCGACATAACCTTACTTTATGATACAAATACAGTATTGCCAGATTTATTCGCTTTATTCACGCTGATAGCAGTCTTGCCCGTTTCGACTGATCGGTGTTCTAGATGGTGCTTTGAAAGTGTTAACGCCAAAAGGGAGCTCAATCAACAGACAAAACAAATTAATAATTATGCAGATGAAAATCAGTCTGGAAGAAATTCTCCGGATTTACATTATGGATGCATAAGTAAAACATTTATACATTTTACGCTCTTCGTTATGATTTAATTTTCATCAGAAGCTGTCAGAGCGTTGTTTGTGCATTATTTAAGTCGGTGAGCGTCACGGCATAGAACCGGGCCGCCGTTCTCTTTTCTCAGATGGTTTCTCGACAGTTTCCCATCGATAATAAAACCTTCTTGCGATTCCCTCCGTGAATGAAGTGAGTCAAATAAATAAGCGGGTCCATTATGTTAAGGCAGGGAAGTCTTCACTCCTAGGGGTGTTTGTCAACATCGAGGGAATCGCGACTGGAATGAAACAGTGGCGCAACTCCCGGAACATATTTTTCAAGGGAAACGAGCCGTCTTATTATGTATCTAGGAAACTGGTTGAATAATTCATTCACTTGTTTATTTTACTTGCTACGGATTCATCAATTATTTATATCTTTTTTCGCCAATTCTCCATCAAAATCCAGCAAAGAATTTATAATCCAATATTGTTTTGACACTGTATATCGCATCGTTCACTTAAAACAATCAGCGACATTTTTATAGGTGGTAGGTACTTGTTGTGAGAGAGAAGTCCAACCACGGAAAGTAAGATAAGCAAGACAGAACCAGTTATAAAAGAAGAGTCTCTTCGGAAGAAGTTGTCGGAAGAACGATATAAATAACGCTTTCAATTCAAAGCAGGAAGGCAGAGTTTTTGCGGCGGCGATAGCGACCTTATCACCCCGCCGTTGACTATATAAGTGAAGCACGTCGGAAGAACTGGCAATGTTTATGTGGGTACTGACCGCTAGACATTCCACTCCTGTAAGGTGCATTGAGCTTGATCCTCGCAGAAGTAAACGCCCCGCGGTGAATGCATTGAGTTCACCAGCCGGGCAACAGATAGGGTAACGCGAGCTGAGTACTGACCGGCGATTATTTCATTCTGATACGTGTATTGAGTGTATTAAGTGCATGTATTGAGTGCACAGAGGGGGAGAGGCTGATGTAGTGAGTCAGCCTATCATTGTCCCATCAATCGACGGGCAGAGTGCATTGAACTCTGCGCGGAGAATCCTTTTCAGCTTCCAAACCCGTGTCGTATTGAGACGTGGTCTGGCCAATTTGTATTGAGGGTCAAATTGGAGCGGCCACATTCCCGGCTCCCAGCCAGTCGATCAGACAAGACACACAAAGGCAGATCGCGTGTTCCGAGAGACGGAAGAAGAGGTTAGTACGCACGGCCGATGGGTCGAGGGTTACTAAAGCAGCAGTGAGATCGTAGTCGTCGAAGCGATATCTCTGTCTTATCGTCTAACACTATAACCAATCCCAGTCGAGGTGTTGAACGGGACCAAGCAGAAGCCAGCATTCCATACGGCACGCCCGTCTAGAGGACGGGGCCCAGTCAGAATAATTTCCAGGAATACGGAAGCTATAATTATATTTATTACTTTATTATTATTGTTTTAATTTTTTTTATTTTTATTATTGAATTAATTAACCTGACATAACCGTTACACCAGATCTACAAAATCACCATTCTATCCTGGTCCAAAAAGTCGCCCAGAAGGCTTTTTTGCCAGGATTCCAAGTCAAATGACTCAGAAGTGGGATTAGTTGTCCCATTATTATCTGCTGAAGCTTCTCCCCGCTACAGGTTCAGGGCAACTGAAAAAATTGATCAACAACTGAATACCGAAGACATCAAAGGGACCGTTGAAATCAAGTTGTCTTTCCTCGATTTATTCCTTATCATCTAAGACTCAGAAGCGGGATTGCTTGTACTAGCACCTCAATTAATTAAGGATTATTTTGACTTTTCCCATCTGTGGATTTTTTTCTTTCCGTAAATATTGAAGATCTCTGGACGATATTTATCTTAGCTACATCCAAAACAGGCGTCGAAGGGTGCTTGAAATGACGGGTCTGAAGGCTAGTTTCAGGCAAGACTTGCGTTTTCTCTCGCGAGTAATTTGAAGAAAATAAAAAGCTGGCGCCCGAGAGGTTCATTACAGGTATGAATATTTTCTAAATTATATCAAAACTATAATTTTATCACCGCCGCCGCCACTGAGAGGAACGAACTTGGGAGACGACAAACTCGCTCTGACAAGACTCTGCTTTTATCGGAGTATTTCACAGGACCAATCGCGCATACAGATCTCTTCTATTAAATAAGAGCCATTGAAATGGCACATAGGGTGAAGTAACTGTGGGAGCTTTCACAGAAAGAAGCTCGCCAGTTCTCTAGTTCTAGTTACTCCTCTAGGTACGAATCAAAGAATCTCGATTGTAATAACAAACTGTCAAATTAATAACTTAAGCTGTCCGAGCATGAACTCAAACTAAACTAATTTACTAAAGTACTATCTAATTAAAAATCTAATGCCGAAACTGTCAAATTAAGTCAAATTAAAAATTCCCGCCTCCCGTTTAGTTAACGACTGATGGTACCTACGAGTATAAATCGCTCTCGTTCCCAAGCCTGGGCTAAATAAACTTCTTGCGAACATTCGCATAATTCCAGGGCATAATCGTAGGCGTCAGATCGACAAATGACTATCACGGAGTATAACAGCTAACAGCTCCCCCTGGCGGCGAGGTCTTATCGGTTGCCTCTTGCATAATATTACACTCTGACTAACTGCCGTCGAGGCCTCACGGGCCGGCTCATGAATAATGGTAAACGCCACCACAGCCTCAAGCAGGGCTCGCTCATTTGTCATGTTCTTCTCGCTTTCTAACACGAGCCCGTGACGTTTTTCCCCGGCAGAGACCAAAGACGGGCTCGATATACTTTTCTAACAAGAGCAATCAGTAAATTACTTCTTTTTGTCGTTTAAGCTTATTATTGGGAGTTCCCCGGATCAGATCAAGTCAGGTCACTTATTCAGAAAGCCCCTACGTTGTGTTTCAACGTATAGTTGCTCGGCCAAGTTTATTATTGGCCTTCGTGTATGTGTGTATACCCTTTATTGTTCATAGAAAAAAGTCTTATGGAGTATAAAATTTAATTTATCACTGAATAGTTTTACCAACATCCAATATAAATAGAGGGAAGCTTTAATAAAGTATGAATGGATGTTTCGAAGTTTCTAAGAAGACATAAAATTTGCTATAAGTACCTGCTTATGTAGACTTACATAGGTAAGTAAATACATAATACATTGTAGAAAACTTCATGGACTTATTTATAGGGATCCAGGATCCATGAACTTGGTATACGATAACTGATTTATTCCCCATAAAAACTTCCACAATATACCAGACTACCAGAGCATTCCTGCCGTTAAACTATCTTGCATTAAATTGTGAAGAAAGTTTATAATTAAATAGTTTCAAGCGAACAATAGTAATTACTCCCCAGCCCCAGACGACATGCACGCGAATATAATTTTACCTACCTACGCGATATGAAAAGACGCAGCAAACAAAAGACATTTCTCTTAATTTGGCTCGCGAAATTCGCCGTGGCTTTATTCTCCGAGCAATAAATTTTCAGCAGTGAAAAAGAAAATTTCTGAAACGTCTAGTCGTAATAAGTGGCGAAAAGGCGATTCGGAATGAGATGCAACTAGTCTGTGTGAGACGATAAGAGTCTCCTTTAAGTGTGACAACGTAAAGTAATTTTTAGATGAAATTGGACCATAAATTCTCCATACATTCTCTCGAAATTAATACGCTCAAGTCGTTTGAATTGAATTATTCAAATGTGGTAAGTATTGAATAATTATATTTTGTCCACCTTAATATGATTAATATGCTAACGAATTATACTACATACAGGATGATTCTGTTTATGTATCGATTTTTGAAATATCTCGACACTGTCCAGATGAAGCTGTCAATAGCTTCAAAACTATCCCTTTGATGTATAGAGTGCGACATATCAATTCAGGATAAAAATTACTGGGGATTCTAAAAATTTAATAATATATAGTGTGTTCCATTTAAAATAACAAAGTTAGAGCGATTTTTAACAGAAGCAAGCAATGAACCATGTCAAAAATGTATTTCCCTCAAGCTCTTCGCCATTCATGAGCTGTAAAAGAATTTTATTCGAAATTTGATTGAGATTGAGAATGGTCATCAACAAGTAATTCTTGAAAACGTAAAATATATAACTGTCAATTGCTTCAAAACTATCGCTTTGACGTATAGAGTGTGACGTATCAATTCAGTATAGAATTTACTGGGGACTCTGAAACTTTAATAATATTTAGGGTGTTCGGTTCAAAATAACAAAGTTAAAGCGATTTTTAACATGAGCAGACAGTGAAACATGTAAAAAAAAATATTTTCCTCAAGCTTTTCGCCATTCATAAGCTGTAAAAGAATATTATTTGAAATTTGATTGAGAGTGGTCATGAACAAGTTATGCTTGAAAATGTCACATATGTAGGTAACTGTCAATATAGCTTCAAAACTATCATTTTGACGTATAGAGTGTGACGTATCAATTCAGGGTAGAATTTACTGGGGATTCTAAAAATGTATTAATATATAGGGTGTTCTATTTAAAATAACAAAGTTAAAGCGATTTTTAGCATAAGCATGCAGTTAAACATGCCAAAAATTTATTTCCCTCAACCTTTTCGCCATTCTTAAGCTGTAAAAGTATTTTATTCGAAATTTGGTTGAGAGTGGTCATGAACAAGTTATGCTTGAAAATGTCACATATGTAACTGTCAATAGCTTCAAAACTATCATTTTGACGTATAGAGTGTGACGTATCAATTCAGGGTAGAACTTACTGGGGATTCTAAAAATTTATTAATATATAGGCTGTTCCATTTAAAATAACAAAGTTAAAGCGATTTTTAGCATAAACATGCAGTTAAACATGCCAAAAAATTATTTCCCTCAACCTTTTCGCCATTCTTAAGCTGTAAAAGTATTTTATTCGAAATTTGATTGAGAGTGGTCGTGAACAAATTATGCTTGAAAATGTCACATATGTAACTGTCGATAGCTTCAAAACTATCATTTTGACGTATAGAGTGTGACGTATCAATTCAGGGTAGAATTTACTGGGGATTCTAAAAATTTATTAATATATAGGGTGTTCCATTTAAAATAACAAAGTTAAAGTGATTTTTAGCATAAGCATGCAGTTAAACATGCCAAAAAATATATTTCCCCAACCTTTTCGCCATTCTTAAGCTGTAAAAGTATTTTATTCTAAATTTGATTGAGAGTGGTCGTGAACAAGTTATGCTTGAAAATGTCACATATGTAACTGTCAATAGCTTCAAAACTATCATTTTGACGTATAGAGTGTGACGTATCAATTCAGGGTAGAATTTACTGGGGATTCTAAAAATGTATTAATATATAGGGTGTTCCATTTAAAATAACAAAGTTAAAGCGATTTTTAGCATAATCATGCAGTTAAACATGCCAAAAAATTATTTCCCTGAACCTTTTCGCCATTCTTAAGCTGTAAAAGTATTTTATTCGAAATTTGATTGAGAATGGTCATGAACAAGTTATGCTTGAAAATGTCACATATGTAACTGTCAATAGCTTCAAAACTATCATTTTGACGTATAGAGTGTGACGTATCAATTCAGGGTAGAACTTACTGGGGATTCTAAAAATTTATTAATATATAGGGTGTTCCATTTAAAATAACAAAGTTAAAGCGATTTTTAGCATAAGCATGCATCAGTTAAACATGACAAAAAGGTTATTTCCCCAACCTTTTTGCCATTCTTAAGCTGTAAAAGTATTTTATTCGAAATTTGATTGAGAGTGGTCATGAACAAGTTATGCTTGAAAATGTCACATATGTAACTGTCAATAGCTTCAAAACTATCATTTTGACGTATAGAGTGTGACGTATCAATTCAGGGTAGAATTTACTGGGGATTCTAAAAATTTATTAATATACAGGGTAAGTCATTGATATGGGAAAGCTCGATTACACCTATACCATTAAAGATATCGAAATGAACCAAAAAGTGCTGTAAATGGGAGGGTAAAGTGCAGTTTGTAAAATTATTTTAAGATACACAGGATGGCCCAATATCGCTGTACGCCATACAACTTTGTTATTTTAAATAGGACACCCTCTATATTATTACCTTTTCAGATTATTTGAGAAAAGTAAAAAAGAATGGTTTGTAAAGTTGAAGTTTGTAATGAGCAATTTATGAGTTATAAACAAATGAAAATCGCGATTTTCCATTTTCAAAGCAGCTTATATTGAAAACGGCTCGAGATATGGAAAAACGGTTTACATGTCCCTATCTTAACTTTTTAAGCGGTATCCTATTGGATGGATGAAATTTTTATACAGAGTGGTAGAAAATTTGATTATTTTCATCACTCAGTATAAAAATTTACGCCACATGATAGGATACCAAATGAAAAATTAAGATAGGAACATGTAAGCCGTTTTCCTCTATCTTGAGCTGTTTTTAAGAAAAGCTGCTTTGAAAATGGAAAATCGCGATTTTCATTTGTTTATAACTCATAAATCGCTCATTACAAACTTCAACTTTACAAACCATTCTTTTTTACTTTTCTCAAAAAATCTAAAGATGTAATAATATAGAGGGTGTCCTATTTAAAATAACAAAGTTGTATGGCGTACAGCGATATTGGGCCATCCTATGTATCTGAAAATAATTTTACAAACTGCACTTTACCCTCCCATTTACAGCATTTTTTGGTTCATTTCGATATCTTTAATGGTGTAGGTGCAATCGAGCTTTCCCATATCAATGACTTACCCTGTATAGGGTGTTCCATTCAAAATAACAAAGTTAAAGCGATTTTTAGCATAAGCATACAGTTAAACATGCCAAAAAATTATTTCCCTCAACCTTTTCGCCATTCTTAAGCTGTAAAAGTATTTTATTCAAAATTTGATTGAGAGTGGTCGTGAACAAGTTATGCTTGAAAATGTCACATATGTAACTGTCAATAGCTTCAAAACTATCATTTTGACGTATAGAGTGTGACGTATCAATTCAGGGTAGAATTTGCTGGGGATTCTAAAACTTTATTAATATATAGGGTGTTCCATTTAAAATAACAAAGTTAAAGCGATTTTTAGCATAAGCATGTAGTTAAACATGCCAAAAAATTATTTCCCTCAACCTTTTCGCCATTCATAAGCTGTAAAAGTATTTTATTCGAAATTTGATTGAGAGTAGTCATGAACAAGCCATTCTTGGAAACGTAAAAAATTTAACTGTCAATTGCTTCAAAACTATCTCTTTGACGTATAGAGTGTGACACGTTTCAATTCAGTATAGAATTTACTGGGGATTCTGAAACTTTAATAATATATAGGGTGTTCGGTTCAAAATAACAAAGTTAAAGCGATTTTTAACATAAGCAGACAGTGAAAGATGTAGAAAATATTCTATTTCCCTCAACTTTTTCCCTATTCATAAGGTGTAAAAAAAATTAATGGAACTTTGATTGAGCATGATGGTCATCAACAAGTTATGCTTGGAAGTATTAAATGTGTCACTGTCAGTATAACTTCAAAACTGTCGCTTATACACCGAGTGACATATCAAGTCAATATAGGAAAATTTACTGGGGGAATCCCAAAAGGGTTGCTGAAAATGTTGTCGTGTTCAATAGAACTTTCTTATATTATCTATGATCGCTCGCAGGGATCTTTATATAATTAATAATACAACCCGATTCTAATATTTATGTACTAACGTAAGAAACTTGAAACATTTTTACACAACCGCGGCAGCAAAGGAGCCGAATTGAAAAAATCTAATTTAAGATGCCGCATAATGGAATTGTGTAAATAAATCATTTTGAATTGTTGTTTTTCTACCGGCATTCAAATTCATTTAAACGACTTAACGGACCGTCAGAATTTCATTCATCGCTCATGAAAATTGGGAATTAATATTTTTAATTACCCCTGTATTTCAGCGGAGAAACACAAATAAATGTCCAGGCTTTATTTAATAATTTCCATATTCGGTTAGAACACGAGCTACATTTCTCGCAATCACTCTTACATGAATATTCAAAAGAAGTTTTCCGTCTCGGGGAAATTTGAATAATGTTTTTTAAATATTCTCGGCGCGCGAGGCTCCTAATTGAAGAAAGCGCGTCGCGGGACAACGTCAGGGTGAGGTCCTCATATTAGATGATACCAAACCATATTTCCCTTAAGAAATTAAGGTAACTAAAACGGGAAATTGGATTCTATTGCCTTGAAGGTTCGTTCCCATGCGCGGCGAATAGAATTGTTATGCTGTTCTTCTATTTTTACTTATTTTTCATTTGCAATTTCCGCATTCTGAAACATTTTAACAAAATCTAATTCTTCTTATACAGGGTGAAACACACTTATGGAATAAAATTCACTATATTCAGAGAAAAGAACGTTTTTGAAAAAAAATGCTCACACACCTCAAATTCAAATTTTTACTTGGCATTTTTAAGCCTCAATTTGAATTTTTACCTCCACCGCTTTCACCCTCAACATTGTGGTCATACTTTTTTTAAATAGGACACCCTGTATATTTTTATATTTTCAAATTCCCTGGGAAAATACAGTAAGAATGGTTTTTACAATTGGAGTTTGAAATGATTAGTTTGTGAAGTTATAAACAAATGAAAATCGTTATTTTTAATATTGAAAAATAAATAGTTTTCCGATATTTGGAGCCGTTTCCGGTGTACAATGTACAATTTAAACTGCAACTGTACAAACCGTGTTCTTACTGGATTTTTTCAGAAAATATGAAAATACAAAAATATACAGGTGTCCTATTTAAAAAAAAGTATGACCACAATAATAGTGGTATGTATTTAAAAAAGTATGACCATAATAATGGGGGTGAGAGCGGTGGGGGTAAAATTTCAAATTGAGACTTACCTAAAAGATGTAAAATAAAAATTGGAAGTTGAGGTATGCGAGCTTTTTTTCCAAAACGTTTTTTCTCTGAATAATGAATTTTATTCCATAATTGTGTTCCACACAATTAATTACATAATTTCGGATAAAATTATACTTTTCATATTGCAAAGGTCGCTTGGATTACGAACGCTTTCCTTTATAGCTAGTTTTTTTTTTTAATTAATTTTTTAACGCACTCAAAGTATCGGCTGTTTGTACTTGAAATGTTTATCTGTAACTTTTTTCGGTCATTCATTAGTATTAGCAGCGACCGAGAAAATATTTGGACGTGAGACTGAAAACCCCTTGAAATTGAAATTTTTTATCGTCCACCGAAAGTACGTGTAGTCACTAGAAACTGCGCAATTTTACTCGGATTATCTACTTCGTCAGTACACACATACATGCAAAAACATCAAAGGGACACAAGGTTGTTTTTTTTTATCAGTAGCGTAGGGAGGCAAACTCGCTTGAAATTGTCATTTAAATAAAATATATGAAACTTTTTATGGTCAACCCTTACTTATGGTTAATTTTTTAACTTATTACATAAATGACACTTGTGTAGACTAAATGTAAAAACGATCGAAGATCATATATCAAAATGTATTTGAAAAAAGAAGAAGTTCGAGTCTTGACGTGTATCATATAAGATTTCTTGTCATAGTTTCTTATAAAATTTGAAATCTGACATCAATGCTAATATTTCATGTGACCTTGGCAGACTAGTTAGAAATAAATCCACGTATACAACTGCGCCTGCTTACGGTTTGATTAAAAATATCTGACGTTTACTTGCTAATATTGCGTCTCGTTCTTCTTCTTCTTTTCAATATTCGTATATTTTTTGTGTTTAAGACTTTCCAATATCTTGGCACACCGTCGCTTGCTACTCATTAAAAGAAAGAACTAATGATGGTCATGGTGATTGTAAATTAGGTAAATTTTATGAAATTCTGTAGTAAAGGATGTACACGACTGTACAACTTCAGGGCATTTCGTTGCTAGTTGACTGTACAGCAGCAACAGCGAGAACCTCACGTGATGTAATAAAAGCTCCAGAGAGAACTTGTTGCGTAATAGAAATTTTAGTCGATTTCCCTCATTAAAACAACAATACTGATGAACTTACGAGATATACCTACAAATTCTAATTTTTTTCTGAACATTTCGATGTAGGTTTCGATACCATTAATCAATTAACTATATCAAAAATACAAAAAATTAAATTAAATTTCTATCTCAGAATTTAATCTAAATATATAAGTGACCATCAGTCATCACTGTCACTCTTTTCAATATTACTTACATGTCACTTTCAAAACATCTTCTTTTTCTTATGTACGCGTCTTAATAATGGTCTTAGCGATTCATACTTTTAACCTATATAATATTGAAAATCGTCACCATTTTGACTGGGTTTTATTTTAATCTGTCACAAAGACAACCGCTTCTTCTTTTTTTCATCATCGCTTCTTGTCCTTTCCCTTTAAGTTTAAAACACTTTTACCTTGTCTTATTATTGTAAATATTCACTAATTTTGTTGAAATACTCCACTTACCCAATTATTGCCTGCAACATGAAGCAAAATCATTCTTCTATTCTGTTTTTTTTTTTTTTGTAATGTACGCACGCTTTCTATAAAACTAGTGGCCTCAGTGTTTAATTCTTAATGGCCTGTAAAGTCTCAAAATTATCCATGACACAATGGCATAAAGAGATATGATACTAGGCGATCTTATTTTCGTCAAGTCGACGCAATGACGTCACAGGATCTCATCGGCGCGGGAAATTTGAATTTGTATTGACTTAGCATGGAAGAATTCCGCTTTCTTGCAAGAATAAGCAAGACAGTTTGAATGATGTATACCAAATCAGTTTAAGGATTAAATTAACCACTTTAATTATTACCTTGTAGATATCAGATAAGGATTAAATAATATGGTAATATGTAAAAATGAAGCATAAATTATAATAGGTATATGAAGAATGTGAACTTACCTTTCTTGAATTGTAGGCTCGTTTAAGATTTTATTACCCAAAACAGAACGATTTAAATTAGGTAACTAATCATTGATTTCTTAAAATATCCGTTATAATTGATCCAGATTTAATCTGCCGGCATATCTTCACTGTATATCCTAACAGTTCCTAGATTACGAAGATAATCACTTACTTTAACGACTTTGCAATGACATTTCAAGTACTTTTGACGTTTTGGAAACTGATTTGTCTTTCAATCAATTAATCTCAACCTTATAGTCAACGTTTACCACTTTTACACCTCCTACTGCATGTAAATCGTCACAATTTACTTGAGGGAGGTCGGTCCCTGATTTCGTGACTTCGCTGACAGTCCCGCCGCTGATCCCGAGATTCAAAAACGGGTCACTGAAATAGGGATTACTGCACTCGTTTTACACCACCGACTAACCCGGCCCGTATGCATTATTCAGTCGGACGGTTCCCAGGTGTCGCTCGCAGGCCCGAATTCAATCACCTGCAGTTCAATCCGGCTCACACGTAGGCAGGTTAGGTTAGGTACGAACATGTGACGGGTGGTCTGGACAGGATTAAACAGGTCTCTAATTCCCCCAGACGATGAACTTTCGAGGGACGATATTTATAATTCATGGACTCCCCCGGCGGTCACTCCCCGGCACGATTTAAATAATTAATTGTAGAGCAGTGATTGTAGAGAACTCGAGATAGTTTAGTTTGGATCTCATTTATGTTGCAGTTTGATGTAATTTTATTTCTGCGGGCTTACGCTCGAATAACGTTAAATAAATATGGCAGCAATGTATTGCTCTCATAGATCGAGATGTCCTCCAACCGACTCAAATCACATGAATCTCTACATAAAAGCGGTACTGTTTCAATTTTATTAAGGCTCATCAGCTTGCCATATCAGCTATCATGAGAAGCGAAAGAATAGTTTTTATTACGTTTTGCATTATTTATTAAAATAATCAATTATATCAATAAATAATCATATCTAAATAAAACTTATAAATAATAGGGAAAACAAAAAATCAGAAATGCAAATTACCTACTAATACTGAAATCTAGTAAAATAAATAAGAAGGAAACACAAATAATAGGAAGTCATTAAAAATAAAAACTATTAGACTAAGCAGAAGTCTAAAAAAATCAGTCTTAAGCTTGAGGTAATTGTTCTGTTAAATACAAAAACTCCTCATTTCTTCAATTAATTAAATAATAATTAACCCTGATATAAAAAAATTACAGTAAATTTGACAAACTAACACTCTTATATAATTAACAAAACGCTTTGGCAACGCTGCTTATGATAAGTGGTCACTAGTGCGGTCAACAGTTCAACGACGCCACTGACTAGGAAAGGGCGTACCGGTACTGACGACCGTTGCTCTCGACGATGTGGATGTTCTCCAGGACGTGCAGGACGATCATGTAGAAGATGACGAAAGCGAAACATACGTTCAAACCGACCGTCACCACTCCATCGCACAAGTTGGCAACCATGGCCTCGCAGAGTCCCTTCAATCCCTGACGTAGTCGTCCTGGAAAGCAAAAAAAAGTCAATTTTCGGAATCAACAAGAAAGAAGCTGAGATCATCATTAGTTGATCGTTATAATTTTACGATTAATTTTCATATAAAATTTCAAGCGGAGCGTGCACACCGATACACCGTGAAGCTTTAGGAATGCAGTAACAAAAAGGATTTCTCAGAAAATATGCGCTGGGCTCCGAAATTCGTTATCTGATCACGTTTTTCCTGTCAAACATTATTTTCTCCCCATGTTGCCAGTTCTGGAGTAACAAATATCCCATCACTATATGAAAAATACGAAGAATATTAGAGCTGTTTCTCTCTCTTTCACTTTCTCTGACACCAGGAAAAAAGCTGGCGCCCGAGAATTTTTACTTTCAGATTAATTCTGAATAGGTGAGTGGACTAAATTCTTCACCCCTGAAACCCTGTTACAATTATGAACCCTTTTCACTTTCCTTGACGAAAGAGAAAAAAATTGGCGCTCGAAAATTTTTACTTTCAGATGAATTCTGAATGGGTGAGTGGATGAAATGCTTCACCCCTGAAACCCTGTTACAATTATGACCTCTTTTAATTCTCCTTTTGACGCCAGAGAAACAAACTGGCGCCCGAGAAAATTTACTTGCACTCGAATTCTGGATTCACCCCTGAAACCTTGTTATAGTTTTGTTGATGAGCAATTGGAAAATCCGCTGCATTGAAGAAATAAGAAAAAGTGTCTGGCGCGTTCGGAAAAATGTCCAAATCAGTCTGACAAGGCCAGATGACATGAATAAGAGGACTGTTATATTTTCAAACCAGTGAAAGTTACATTAAATTATTTGAGAACGATTATTGTATTTTTGAAGCGCCATAGATTAAAAATCAATGAAGCTACATAAAATAGCACTTCGTTTTTAGCGCACGTGATAAATAATGCGGAATTGAGCGTCAATACTGAACCGACTAACTTCGACCTACTAAAGAATAATAATTGGGGAATTACCCGAAAAAGACTCTGCTTACGTAAAATTTGAGTATTCCACGATACAATTTTCGTGAATAAAACATTGACGATTTTTTTTAGAGCGTTACTCACAAATTCTGACTCGTGTTTTGTACTTTTTTCGCCCTTTTTTTATTTCCACATCGCCGCCTGCTGCTCAGTACGTCCCAATTATTTATTCACCATCACCACGCATAACAACAATTCATCAAATTTATTCTTTATATTCTGTGAGAAATACTCATGGTGGAGGAATATCAGAAATTGTCGGAGTAACGAATAGGCAGGTAATATTTAACAGCCCAAGGTAATGAATATGTGAGCGCAGTTGACAGGTGGGAACTATATTGTTTCATTACAACACATTTCGTTCGATGAATATTTAATTAAAGCCAGGCCATTATGGACAATGTGTAATTTGCTAATGCCCGCATTGCTCGTTTTTGCCATGAAAATACGCGTGCATCGATTTATTGTTAAATACTAATTTCCCATCCTCTGTGCATCAAATATTACCACCTCGTGTAGGTATTTCAATTTTATTTCAAACTTGCACAATAAAACGTTTATCTAAAAATTTGTTTCCCTCAAACTATATTTTTTATATCACCCTTGCATTCAATTGAAGAGTGCATAATCAGAGAAGTATGGCTCGAATTTAATCTAAGATCTAATGGTATTCCTACTCCCGATTATTTCTTCCAGTGAGTACTTCCAAATGGTTCCGCAGTCTACGCATATTCGAGAACGTCTATACGGACCGGCCAGCGACTTCAACGGCGCCTCCGGGAACTATATAAGAACCGCCGTGGTTGGAGACTAAGTCAGTCGTAACTTGGATGTGAAGGTGAAAGCTGAAGTGTCACAGAGGAAAGAAGACCTAGTAGTCAGTAATAGTCTTTAGTGACAGTGAATTGTAAAGTGTGAAGTAGAAAACAGAAGTGAAGTATTATAATAGACAAGTGGTGTAATAGCTGTGTATGGAAACACGAGAACAGCTGATTATTTAGATTTAGAGGTTATAAAATGAAAAATTGTATTTGTGTTAGAGAATAAAGACATTTGCAGACTTTAAATTCGATTTTATAAGTGTGAGACCCGTAACAATAATATCTTCGTAGCGTTTAACAAACCAAGTGTAGCGTTTATCGAAACGGATACAAAGAAACATATCTTTGATTATTCCAATGGCAGTATGTAATTCAGAATTGGCACACACATGTGATTGTGTTTATGTTACGTGATTTCATTTCGTCTCCAGAATCGTTCGCTTATTGATTCATGGCCTTTTATTTACTGAACGAATACAAGGAAAAATATCACGAAATCCATTCGGGAGAGACGAGATGCTTTCACGTGAAAAGACGGCGATTTCATGGTCGTATTTTATACTTATATTATTATCCCATAAGATAGACTTATTTGTATCGATGAAATCATGGACAAAATTGGTCCACTTTTACTTTAGAGATATATCTAGAACCAGAACTATGAGAGACGCGTTATAGAAAACTGTTTTACCGACATTTCTGCTATCAAAGGCTATAAGAATTAACCATTATTAAGGCTACTATCACTTTTCCTTGTCATGAAATGGAAAAATAATTGAAAAAATAACAAGCAGTACTAATTTGTTTATTTATATTTATTTAAATACACTTTAAACAAAACTTTAACTTTCAAGCCACTTTGTAACGTTCGTTTCCCCGTTAATTATTCGAAATAGAAATGAAAATTATAGAATTATTTGTTTACTTTAAACTCAAGTCGAGAGTAATAAAAAAATTGCGTTGTTTAAATTTATGAAGACTTATTTATTCTAGGGAATTTTTATTCTTTCGATAATTTGAAAGAAGAATTAATCTTTCAAAACCCAAATGAAACGACGATATGATTTTGTATGTTTGAAACTCACGAATCGGAGCGTTAAATCGACGCTCCAATCTGTTACATAGGTTATGAATGAGTGACCAGGATACACTACAAGGTCTTTTCCAATATCTTATATTTTCAATATTATTAATTCTTTTCATTATCCAGCTGACTGTAAAATGATCTCGAAGCCACCATATTTACTAGAAAAGGATACCTCTAAAAAATTGAATTTATCTTATTAAGCAAGCACCCATGAGATAATAAAAATCTAAATTGCAGGTCTTTGATAGTAAATTATTGTAAACTTATTCTTACGCAAGGTCGCAGTAATCTTTTTTTTAAGTAGTAATTACTTACTATTTCTCAGGCCTGTGCTGATAAATCTATATGTTAGGCACCATGTAATTAGTACAAATAATAAATGACAATAAAAATTGCATTAGTTGAAGCGAGTTATTACATATTCATTAGGTAATATAGAAATACGTAACTTCAACAACTGATCTGGGAATACGTTCGTCGTTCGAAAAGAATTATCATTGTTATTGTTTTTATTAGGTATTGTTATTGTATGCAATTTTAGGTATTACTATTAAATTATTGTAACCTGATGTAAATTTGCCCTAGTAAATTGTTTTTTAAATCGTTTCCAACTTCGAATTAACACAAGAATGTCCGTTTTTTGTATACAAAAATGTCATAATAATTATTCTGCCTCCATATTATAAATAACCGTAATAATTAATTATTACCGTCCTTGCAAAATCTGAAACGTTTTTCATTTAATTTTCTATACACGTTTTTTTTGTAAGGTTGTTATTTTGCTGTTCACAAAAGGTCACCATATCTTCAGGGTAACAAATTGAAAATATGAAGATGTAGGTAATAGTAAGTAATGAATAATGATCTTTCACCTTGTATTGTATTGTATGTATGGGCGATACATATACAGGGTGGTTCATCACTTATATCCCCCCCGAAATTCTAAAGATAAAAAAAACTTTGAAGATTCATGTAATTTTTATAGGGCCATCATAAAAGGACATAATCAGTTTTATTATATTTTTTTTCGTTCGGGAACCAGCCATAAAAAAACTCTAATTAAGTGATAAAGGGGCGAAAATCTCGACTTTTCTTCAATAAATCGGTAGAAATCGATTAATAAAATCAAAAACGCTGAAATTAAATAAAAAAACTAATTACTATAGACATGACAGGTAGGGTATATGTTTGATATATGGTGTTGATGTGCAATAAAGTGATCAATAAAATCTGAAAAAGGTAGGTGTCATAAATTCTTGAGTGAACTGAGTAGGTAAAGTCTCCATTGTATCCTAGCGGTCAAAACCCTCTGTAAATTTGCACTACACTACTATTTACTTAGTTTACTCAAGAATTTATGGCACCTACCCTTTTCAGATTATATTGATCACTTCATTACTTCATATTATCAAACTTTCTACTTGTCATTTTGCTATAACTAATTTTCTTTAATTAGGACTTATTAGTTTAAATAATTAGTATTCTAATAAATTAGAGTTTTTTATCGCTGATGCTCGAAGAAAGAAAAATTAATTAAACCTAACAATGGCATTCTGTTGTCTTTATATTATTTATACAAACCCTCAAAATTTCAATTTTTTATCTTTAAAGTTAACCGCTATCTCGGGGAGGTGTACAATGTACGTATAAGTGATGGCCCACCCTGTACATTACGACCAAAGAAGATTTTTGTGTTCCCCTTCTGGCTTCTGGTTTGGCTGAATTTCTTCCATACTTTTCTTCCACAGATGCCAGCTGCCTAAGTCTCCAGAATCGGGATTTTTCGATTTTCAAAACGCCCCTGTGGCTTTAACCTCTTGGATTCCAAGATTAGTGAGTAAAATTTTGCACTCTTCTGGAACTTATTTTTTTACAAACTTAACTTAAGTTTGACTTTTTGACTAAATTTGACTAACTTTAGGCTCAAACGATTCTGCTGTGAGTTTTACTTCGGAAAATGATGTCGAAACGAAAATCTCTTAGCGAAATTGACCAGGGCGACCGCCGGCTCAAACAGACAACTTTGACCGCTTCTACAGCAGCCTATTTTTAATAAAAAATGATATAGCAACTCGCATTTTAAAGCTATAGAGCTTAAGTAATAATCTGTGGAAAATAATAATAGATTTTTTTGAAAAATGGCCTTCAGATTTTGCATTGAAAATAAATGAAAATTTGGCTCTTTTGTTATAAAGTTATAACATTGTTGTTATTTCAAAAGCTATTTTAAACCAAGCATTGGAAAGCGGTTGAAAGAAAATAATTGTTAAAGCTCCTTCAAAAAGACCTATAATGACAGTTTTTCAATGACAACTCCAAAACTAGAACTGATTAAAATAATGGAACGTTGTAGATTGCCCTAAGAAATTAAGGATTAATTACGGTTTTGTAGGAAGTTTTATAAGTTTTGAGAATAAGGTACTCGACTGTACAACTTTTGTGCATTTTTTAGTTAGCAAAAATTTTTTAGTATTTTGATATGTAGTTCATTTAGTTTCGTCCAGCATTTAATTTATGGCATCAATATTAACGATAGGTGAATAAATGAATTTTACAGAACATAAGGAAGTTATTAAAGCGGTTTATGGTCGTGAACTTCACGTTACCAACTTATTGACAGAAGGTGCAATTTTCTCTAGAAGAATAAATTCAGGACGTGGGAAGAATTGGCCTGAAAATAGCGAGTAAAGGTGAATCTAAAATCAAAGCGACAACTGCGGATAAATGACGTTGCAGATATACACATCGCGTGTTTTTTCAGTAAACGAAAGCTGAATTGTTGAAAATTAGGATAGGAGAGAGATGGCAGGTAGGACGCGGACAGTTTTCAGTGGTATCGGAAAATATTTGGCACATTGATTTGAACATTCAAACGTAAACTAACATGTAGTTTGGTGTTAGTCTAAAATGTTCATTTTTATCATTCATATTGAATAATGTAGTGTCGAGAGAAAGCTCTAGTGAAAATGGATCCATATAAATTGAGGAATAATTTTCACGAGTAAGTAGTTCGCTTTTGGATTTCTTTATTTTTTTAATATGTAATTCTTTTTTCTGATAAGGAAATTATAATAATTTTGATTTGAGCTATGATGAAACTAAATAATCATTTTTAATAAATCCTTAATTTGAGTTAGGTTTTAGTTAGAATTTTTTTTGAGTTACTACCGGCCACCTAAGACAAGGGTATTAATTCACTTTAAGTGATTTTTTCACTCCTGCAGTAGATGGTTAACTCAACGTGCTTTTGGTTTTGAGGATAGGAAAATTTAAGTAAAAATGGTCATATTTTAAATTTTGAATTTTATTTTGGGTATCAATATTTGGGTGGGGCATTCGAAATCTGACATGTCCTGCTCGACAGGCCAAGGTGATTAATTTAATTTAAAAAAATTTGACGATCATCCTTGAGACCTGTCAATAATGGCCGCCTCCTTTAAGGTAAGTGGAAATTTTTATTTTTTTTTATTTTTAGACAAACCATTAGGCAAAGGTAAGATTAGGGAGTACTAATGAAGGGGGAGAAAAAGGCTTCAACGTTCCTGTCTAGGTCTCAAGGTCAGAAGTGGGGATAGCGACTCGAGCTGCTATAAGCGCGGAGAAATCGAAAATTAATTCTTCGGGTCGTAAAATTTTGCGATATCACGGCTTCGCAGACGTCTTTTTAGATAGTTCTTTTTGTTTCTTAAATTCTTATCTTTGAATTAGTTTTTATTAAAAACAAACTTTGAAGACCTTTTGTTCGAAAAAATCGAGGAAAAGCCTTTGCTAAATATTGTTTTATTAAAAACGTTATCAAAATTGGCGTTTCTTGCGCCTTGCGGGATAAACCAATAGGATTTTTTGAATCTATTGCACCTACGGCGTCCAAATTTCGCACACTTCCTAATCTTCGAAAAAATCATGTTACGAAGAAAATTTGAATGAATTCAAACGAATTTTTGCAAATAAGTCATACCAATAAGAAGAAACGACAAAATCAATTTGTGGGTATTTTTATTACGCACAAATCCCACATGTTTGATTTTTCTCTACGACCGGTGGTTTTTCCAAAATTTCAGAAAAACTACTTTTTTGATTTTTTTCTATCATCGTCCCTAACAATAAAATCAATTTTAAGATCCCTCTCGATTTTATGTTTTTTTTTTCGACAAAACACTTTGATCTACCTAATAATAAATTATCAACAATCCGCATACTTAACCAAACAAGAATCACTTTATAAAGGTGAAGGTGAAGGCGGTTAGAACAATTAGCTATTATTATAACTATTACTACTCACATTATTCACATAATAACGATGAAGAGAAACAACCTACCGAAACAAAAATCGATTCGGTTAATTACCTACACTCCGCACCAGCACCTGCACACTTTTACCTGCACACCTTTACCTGCGTGTGTACCTACGAATATGAGTACCCACGTTTTCAATCAATAATAAAGCAAAACAAAATAAACGAAACGCAATAATAATAATTGATAAAATATTCAACCGAAAACCTTCAATCAAATCAAAATCGAATACTCACCAGAACTGGCACCGGCGCCGGCACCAGAATGACGACGACGACCCATGGCCACTCACTTATTATTATTGGTCCCTGTTTTTATTTAGATATAGGTACTTAGATCAGATTTGCGGACCATGAGTGAAGGAACCGTCTCTAGCCTGAAAGAAAAATTATTGTGATTTATGCAAAAATGTCATTTAATAAAAATAATAACTAACATACCTTCAATAATAATTTATGTAGGTACAAGTCTCTTCCACGCACAGGAACGGGGATAAAAATAGGTTACTCGATTATTACTATTATTATTATTATTAGACCTAGGGAATAATAGAAAATAGGAACAGGAATAGAATAAGCGCCAAGCTTGAACGTTATTTGCGGTTTAATGGTCGGCGTTGCTGCCTATGTCATTAGCGATTATTGTTAGTTCAAGTTAACAGCACCAGTACCCATACCTGTGTACGAGCACTGACCACGGAATCGGTAAACAGTACGTTGGTATAAATAAATAGGCGCAATTTTTTATTCATTTATTCCGCTTCTCTTCATCGTATACCTGTATAAATATACGTACATCGTTCACTTTTATTTCAATACCTACACGATCGTTTCTATTTTTACTAATATCAATAATGAAAGTTGGTATTTTAGTCCCCACAACATTGCAGCAAGCCTCACAGTTAAGCATTCTTGGCTAATCAAGAAGTGATTAGCCATTTTTATTCTTCCCAAGCTTATAAGTAGCCGATTTCTCAAAAGGTAGTGTCCACCAGTGAGAACCACCACTGGTCACATCCAGTGATAGGACGAGGCGTCCACGACATTTATTTCTGCTTGGTATGGTCTTTGGCATGTAGCAAAGCAACTGGTGCAGAACTGACAAGAATAAATCCGATGGCAACCAAGGCAACTAGAGACTTTCTTCGGTCTTACCTGGGCTTATACCCAAATAGATTCGACAAGCAACTTCAAAGATATTTAGAACTTCTTATAGTTGGCTTGCATTGGTCGTGGAGCAAAACATCTATTAGAATAATTGACAATGAGATAACTCCTGAAGAAATATGAAAAAAACTGAGAAGTTTTGGCATCATTTGGGTGTCTAGAAGATAGACAAAAGAACGATTTAGAAGAAATAAGACAAAGAAGTCAACTAAGCCCGTTCACAAATTAATCGCACAAAGAACTCCGGAGATGTTTAACAGTGTTTTTGGCATACTGTAGTTGTGTAGAAGGGCAATGTCCAAATTGTGACGATAGGTGTTCGCTCGTGTCTGATGGAAAGCTGAAACTCGTTCACATCAGTTCACCTTCCTCGGCTAATCAAAAAGTCCCGTTCCTTTGACAAGGTTCAAGAGTCCATCCGCGCTGGCAGGTCTCTAGGCCTGAGTGATCATCTCGTGTCAGTGTGTTAATTAGTACTTGGCTTATTGACACTCAAATATTTACATTTACCTGAAACTATCATGATTGTGTTCTTCCCAAGCGTATGCTGCCGATTTCTCAAAGAGGAGTTGAGAAGTTCCTGGTCACATACTGGTCACTATCTTGCATTTTTGGCGTGTGACAGGGCAAAATGGCAGAAGAATACATCCGATGGAGACCAAAAGAGCTAGAGGTCGTTTTGGGTATTACCTGAATGTATACCAAAAGCCAAGAGGATTAGCCAAAAGATAAACCCATGCCCAAATAGATCCAACAAGTAATTTCAAAGATATTTAGAGCTTCTTATTGTTTGGCTTGCATTACCCAGACAGCAGAGTCACACGTGGTTGAAACGTGATTTTTTGGTCATCCCTAACGTCATTTTGACTTTAGAAATGACGGTAGGATGACGTGATTATGTCACAGCCCGTCGACGTGATTCTTAGACGTTGTACGTAATTTGAATACGTTGGAACACTATACACTATACGTCCGATGAGAAATTGAGAGGAGCACTTGTTCAAGTAAGAAGGAGAAGAAAAGAAGACAAATCAAGTATTCAGTTTGTCTGAAAAAATGACGTAAAAACGACGTTAGAACGACGTCATAAACATGAGATATAAATCACTGTGAGAAATTACGACTATATCACGTGATTTTTTGGTAATGTGACGTTCGGGGACCAAAAATGACTAAAAAATGACGTCGTTATAAGGTGATTCTGCTGCCTGGGTAGTCGTGAAGCAAAACATCGGATATAACTGACAAGATCCTGAAAAAATACAATGAACAATAACTATGAGGAGTTTTTGGCATTATTTTTGGGGATATAGAAGAGCCCCAAAGAAGACAACCAAGCTCATGCCAAAATTAATCTAGCAAAGAACTCCGGAGATATTTGGTCTTTTTTGGGCGTACCTACTATGGCCGTGTATACGGGGTCCAAATTATGACAGGGGCGTTTGTTCGGGTTTGATATGGAAAGCTGCAACTTTCTTTTGAAACAAAATTGTTTCGAAAAGAAAACTACGTTCACACAGAGTAAAGAAGGAAGACTCTCGTGAAATTGATTGCTCTTTTCTGTCAGTGCTGGTATACTTCCGTCTCTGAAAAAGCAAATAATCTTTTTCTTACGTTTAACCGATGATCGCTCTAAAATCGCATCGTGTATTCCCATTGCGTCTTATTAACGTCAGTTAAGAGCGTCAATAAGCGCCACGACGGCACGTTTCATAATCGCAACATTATATAATGGGACAGAGGAAATATGAGAAGTTTTGCGAGCTGAGTTCAATGACGGCTTAATGACGCACGATACCTACAAGAACTTTATCACCATTAAAGTCTCTTTTCTAGTTAACTACGCAATAAAAAAAATCTAACTACAGTTATTTGCAACGGCCAAGAATAGAATAAACAAATAGGTAGGTACCTGCTGTCGCATAATTATGGTAAATGAAGCGATTCATCAGAGTTCACACTCGTCGAAATTCTCAATTCCGCGAGCTCGAGCAGCAGTAAAGTGCAAAAGCCCCGTTGTCCGAGAGGGGACTCTTCGATCTCGGAGTCCGTAACAATGGTAACATCATTTCCCGGTAATTATCCGACCTCTCCGCCGCTCTAATGAATAACGTCCTTTTGATCAGTTCTTTGTCGATTGTTGCATCTCAGTAATCACAGACCGAATTAAGTATTCAGCCTCTCTGCTCTAGACTCCGGAGTCAGTCATTCCTTTGAGACGAATTTAAGACGCTACATTTTATTACCATCTCCATTCTGCATTCTTTAGTTGGGGGAATCTCATGATTCATTAAGGAGCTTACGTTCAAACAGTAGCGTAAAGGTGCGTTTACATATATGCGAGCCGAGCGGTTAGCGAGCGGCTTATGAAACGCATATTTTTCATTATTTACCTACCAGCTTTACAAGCAATCATATTATGTCTTCGCGTGAGGAAAACTAGTTGAACTTATTTAAGAAAAGGAAACATCGAAGAACACCAGATGCTAACGAGCATTTAGAAAGGCAACGATAACGGTTTTTGATAAACGTCTTTGCGTTCTTCAAAAAATCTGTCGTGAGAGGGTGCGCCACGAGCGAGCTGATCGTTCGTTGTTCAAAACGTTGGTATTCATATCGGCTCGCGAGCGGCTTCTGAACCGCTCGGGTCGTAAATGTATACATGCACCTTAACGATCTCAAAAGTGTTTGTTTTGAAATGTTTGTTTATTAATTTATTCGACAACGGATGATGCTGCCTATTACCAGAGAGGCAATAAAGAGCTGCAGAGTGCACTCGACTGAAGATAAAATTTGTTCAAAGTGACCTATTTCACATGAACAGAAATAGCTTCGTTTGAGTTGATTTTCCAAAAATAAGCGCACTAATAAAAGTTGAACACTATAATACTTACATATGAATTCACCAACTAGACTTATTGACTTAACGTGTCGTCTTATTCTTTATACAGCCAGACATCTAGAAACGACCCAAAGAAAAACGGAAACTTCGGGAGCGACCGCTGGATTTTCTATTCTTCCTGGAATATTCGCTGTTGCGATTTCTCTGTTTGAGATCTGGAGTCTTCGCCCCTCTTTCTCGGCTTATCACCCGGCCTACCTTGCTACGGGTCTGAGCTTAATGAGTTTCCTTCACAACCATTCACCCTAGTATGAACATGAGACAAAACACATTTAGTTGTGCGGAGACAGTTCGTATGGGCAAAATATTTACCGAATTAAAAAAAGATTCAACTTTTTTTATTTCTTATGTATTCCTATCTTTGTTTTGCATAAAATTAAAATTTCATTGCGTCATAATTATTATTACTATTTATTGTCCTTAGCTAAGTATTATGGATATGTTAAAATAATTACCTACTCAAAAAATACTTTTTCTCTTTGATTTGTTTTTTTTTTGTCATTTTTTCCAGTCAGCTTTTGCGCTTTACCTAATCGCTGTGCATAATTTACATGATGTTTATTATGGGACCTTTATTTATGTATGTAAGGTAGGTAATAAAATTCGATACCTACATAGTAAAAACTAGTTAATCAAGTCATATTTAAATAATCAATTTGTTGTTGATTTGATTATTTATTCATTATTTGTTTAATTGTTTTTGGGATCAGTTTCTTGAACCTTTGTTGACTTATTAATTAATAATAATAATAATAATAATAAGTAAAGCTTCTTAATGTTAGAATTTTTAATTATTAATTAATAAAATGTCCTAAATGGAGCGTAATAATACGACTGTATTTTATTTCCAAATTATAATTGTCATATCTTTATAAGTAACTCATAAATTGAAGTAAGTACTAAATAAATCTGTGAACGTCTAAAAAAAATATAACATGGTTTTAAATAAATAAAGAAAGCACTATCCCCATTTTCGTAAGTTGGTCAGATTTCCACCAGGTGTCATTATCTTTAAACCTGTATTACCGACTACACTACTTTCTACGTCACTGTCGGTAATACAGGTACCCTAAGTCCGTATAGAAAACAATAATTATTACTTCTTCAATTATTAAGGCACTGTAAGATGTTTTGGCTATTATTATTTCATTTTAAGAACGGTTACATTATAATGAGTCGTGTCATCCATTATAAAATTGTTTTTTGAATGTTTTATTTTATTAAAATCAAAGATAAGTGCGACTCCAGTTGAACTCTTCTCATCGCAATGCGCGTGAAAGGAAAAAGAAGAATATTATAAAAGTCTACCGATATTTTCTAGGTTAGGTTTACTGTCAACCTGATTTGATTGATTAAAATAGCACTTTACCTTCTATACTAAACTAAAATATTTCAGGCAGTACTAAAAAAAAACAGAATTTTTTAATAGTTTTTCTGTGCAATTATAACAAAAATATCTGCTTAGACTTTCTAGATTACGAGAAGTTCCCTCTTTGTTTTCGTGAAAGAGCAGGAAAGTCATTGTGTGTTGAAGTTTTTTAACGCTGATTTTATCAACAAGATTTTTTGACTCATAATTTCATGTTCTACAGTCATTTAATCGCCCTTATAAGTCAATCAGATATCTAATTAAGAAATTGAAATCCATTTTTGATGTTCAGGTGCAATTAGAGTCTTATTTAGCCAAGTGGTGACTTTACGAGGCCAGCAAGAAAGAAGAAGAAGAACGGAAAAATAATAAAAACTGACAGTTCACCGCTGTATGACCTTGACCTTGACCTTCAGATAAAATAACAGAAACAGATAACCTCAATCCTCAATTATTGAAATGTTTATCTAATAATAATTATCAAACTGAACTGACGATAATTATTATTGATTCAGTTACGTTCCCCTGAAAATAAAAATGGCTTCCAATGGACAACCAGATACCCTTCTTCATCCAGAACATCCAAGGAATTTGATCCCGGAACTTTGCAAACAATTCTACCACCTCGGATGGGTCACTGGAACTGGTAAGTAAACCAAAAATCAACCCAACCAACGTAACGCTCCTCTCATTTCACTTCATTAAATAGATTCTCATTGCAGGCGGTGGGATTAGCATCAAACACGGTAATAAAATCTACATCGCCCCATCGGGAGTCCAGAAGGAACGAATACAACCGGAGGAACTGTTCGTACAAGACATAAATGGAATCGATGTGGAGCTGCCGCCACCGGAGAAAAAGCTGAAGAAAAGTCAGTGCACCCCCTTATTTATGTGCGCTTTCACCATGAGAAATGCGGGGGCTGTTATTCATACTCACTCGAAAGCTGCCGTATTGGTTTCGTTGCTTTGGGGCGATGAGTTTAGGTTAGTTTTATGTCTCGTCAGATGTTAATGTTGGTGCCTTAATTTTTGTGAGGAAAATTCCCCTCCACTAGGTCAGATCATTGCTCAGGTTAGATTTAGAGATTGCAAATATTCTGCAACAGTTACCAAATTTATGTAAATTTTGTTTTAATGAAGCTACAAATTAATAAATTGCAGATGCACCCATCTAGAGATGATCAAAGGTATCAAAAAGCAAAAATCTGGTGTTTACAATCGTTACGATGAAGAACTAGTGGTTCCCATCATCGAAAACACTCCCTTTGAGGAAGACCTGAAGGATCGATTAGCGGAAGCTATGGATAAATACCCGGAAACGTGCGCCGTTATTGTGAGACGACATGGGGTATGTCTGATTACCCTTATAAACTATTTGGCAACCTTGGATAATATTATGTTTGCAGGTTTACGTGTGGGGCGACACTTGGCAACAAGCGAAAACAATGACAGAGTGCTACGATTACCTTTTCGATGTCGCCGTGAAAATGAAACAAATTGGAATCGATGCTTCAAAGAAACCGGAATAAGGTTTTCGGTTTTGTTAATACAATAAGGAGACTGGCAATCATATATTTTTATACCAAAAACTCTTTTTTAAGCAAATTTTAAACCAAAAAAAAGTTTCTTAATAAAAATAAGTCACTTTGAAATTAAAAATTTAATTTTATTTTATCTTGATCAACATGGTTTTCAACAATAAGTCATTAAAGTGGCTCTAATATTTATATTTATTGTGAAACCAGCCCTATGCAAATGATCTGAGCTTTTATATTGTTACGGGCCTTACTTCATTTATAACAAATTAACTCACAATAGCTTATAGCTTATAATAATAACTTTTGATCGTTTATTTATTTATTTACTTTACAGTAACCTCTACAGAGAATTCCACTTGTTCTACTTAAATCCTTACTATCACGAGTCCTTCTATCTGTCCACAAATTCTTCACTCACAGAACTAAACACAACTCTTCTCTTTTACTTTCCTTCTCTAAATTCTCTTTTGCGACAATGGCTCTCTTATATATCCAGACATATGACAACAGTGATATCCTAGTCGGAGGTTCCTGAATGTCACGTGTCGCCAGTTAACATATTCTAGACAGTACAGTAGATGCGCCCGAGATCCCCAGTTCTTTCCAAAACTACTCTGGAATATTACAGACTGGCTGTCTTGAATCTCGATCAGCTGTAGAATTTCTATAATACCGCATTCCAAATTCCAATAGGCCAGATGCTAGATAAACAAGAAGAACAGATGTTCCTAATCTCCAGTTCCAGAATCATTCCTAATCTTCAGTGCTGCCACTTATCTCGTAGCAATATTTAAACTGAATCAAAGCCAGTTACATATACTTAAATAAATTTATTCTTCCATTGATACATGAAAAATAATACAAAAATTCTAAAATTAACAACAAAAATAACTTAAACGTTAATGGAACTTTTGTACAGAGTTTGATTTTCATCCAGTCAGCTCAACTTAAGCTCAAGAATGAGTGATTCAACAAATTTAAAAATCACGCCTACCTAAAAGTACCTGCATACCAGAAAAATAGTGCTCCTATGTACAATTTAAGAATAATACAACAGCCACATATGCGTGTGCATTCCTGCAACGATGTACGTACATCACAGTTTTAAAGTAAAATGCAAAACAAATATTTACAAAATAAAACAATAACAGCGTTAGTTATTTTATTTATAATACATCACAGACTCATTGCATGGACTTCCTTTGGAGAGCATAAGGTAGCAAAAAACGTCAAATTGTAGGGCAACGTTGCTATATTTTTGATTAATGAGCCTGTACCGTATTATGAAGAGTATGATAATTTACCATACGAAAATAAGGAACAAAAACTCAACGATTTCTATAAATAACTAACTCTAACTCCCGGAAACAAACAATTATGACTAAAAGACGCTCATGTTGGAAGTCTTCTCGTAAAATAGCATGTAAGCGGTACTTTGAAGCACTTCTTCCACTGAAACTTCTCTTATTTCAACATCCGACGTGTAGTACCATCTGAAATCACATTTCACTTAGAACAAATATGAAAAAAGCAGTTTTTTATTGCATGAATCCTTCAAACGGTTATTGAGAATGAGAAAATCACAGAGTGCTATTAAATTAAAGAGTGGAAATTGGAGATAGAATACAACTTACTTGGTATTCTGGTAACCTCTCCGGTAAGTGACGAAATGACCAGAATGGGCGTCCCCGGAATGAACAACGACCGCCGCCAACTGGTACACGTTCCTAAACTCGTTCACCATGTCGGAAAGCGACCCGACTCCGAAAGCGGACGGCATGCTGCTCGATAACGGGCTCCCTCCTTCACTTGTACTGGTATAAATCTGAAATAACAAAAAAAAAGGCTTAACAAGCCCCAAAATAAACCGCTACTTCTACTAACGGAATTGTTCATGCGTCTGTGGTACTGGGCTTGAATGAACGTGTACGCCGCCAGTGATAACCGCATCGGAAACTGTATATAATCCTGTCGCTTGTAAATCCCATTCGGGGACCAAGTATTCCTTGATATATGTATGCAAAGACACACCGGTAGCTGCACAAAAAAACGAGTTAAAATAAAACAATCACTCACACCAAAATAATAATACCTTCCCGAAATTGACCAACTTGATCTGTTTGGTAAGAATCGGTTCCGTACTTGCATCCCTTCCATTATTACACCCTTCGCATTGAACATCTTGCATGACTTCCGGGGTGACGTAATTCGTCAACAGTTGATGCAGCTTGTGTCTACCGTAACCGAGATCCCCGACACCGGTAGGTAGATTCAGAGAGAGGCTTACAAACTTATCGTAAGTAACAGAACTCTGCAATAAAATTAATTATAAAAAATTGCTAACATGGAGAAACAATCATTACCTTGAATCCGCACTCAGTGCAACGTAGCTGGCTGGTAATGGTCCCCGAGAAGGGGTGCGAGACAGGCTGGACCGGCGGCCCGCACATCTGCAAAGCCCGGCATGACCGAGATATCCATCGGTTTCGTCTGATCGGACCGCCGCGCCAGCTCAACTGGCTCGGACGACACAGCTCGTTCAGTGACATGACGCTGCCCAGTTTACCTCCGAACGGTTGAGACGGTTCATCGTCTTCATCGCCGGGGGCCCCCAGCTCGCTCATACCGAGCGCGTCCGACAAACAACCGATCTAGAATTGGATCAAAACGGATTTAAAAAAAATTGTTTAAAATAATAAGACAACAAATTTCACATACTTTTCTACCAATTCTTTGAGTTTCCTCATCCAGAGTCGTCAGCAGAATGTTAAATAATTCATGAGCGTCCTGCTCTCCTGAAGGAATCGCCCAGCCTAGTCTTTTCAAAGCGTTTATAACGGCAGCCGGGGCGTACGTCTCTCCCACCGCTTTATGAGTCCCGTTTACCACTGCAATAAATAATTTTCCTATAGTCAAGGTAAAAAGATGTAAAGTGCGCTAACCTGATAGTACAGTTGACAATGTAGCCCTCAAGCTTGTCTCTTTGACAGTTTTATCTTTCTCGAGCCACTGAACAAACTGGGGACAAGCGGCTAGAGCGTGCAGCACTGCATTCAGGAAGCACGTTTTCCCCAGATTTACCAAGCCGGCTAGACGGCCGCGGTTGCTGCCGGTCGAAGCAGCCGGGCCCCAGAAGACGAAAGCCCCCACAACTGCTGCCGCAGTCAGACCGGCTGCTACTAACAATCTCTCACCTTCCATTTCTGTTGTTGATAGTGTGAGTGTTACTATTACTTAAGGGAATTTAAACCGCTTGCACCATAATGTTAAATATGATCACATTTAACGAGCGGTTTAACGTTGGAACCGGTTATTGGAATTGCAAATTTCAATGAACTTGACAAAGGAACTAATTGTCCGGATTTTTCAAGCAGTTGGGTGGAATTGCTTGGAATCGCTGGAACAATTTTTCTTGATGCATTACATTTCGAATTTTTGAAGAGTTAATTCATTTTTTTAGACTTTTGAGACACTTTTTGGGTTTTTATGTAACGTCAAAATCCGCCAAAAATTAAGCATTTAGCCAAATTAATATTAATTAATTGAAGGGTTTGACAGCTACCATATGATCAGATCACTCAAAACATCTCTTCTTCTTATTATTCCAATTTTCTTCATGTCCTGCCCTCTACTGCAAATAGCTAGTTGCAAAACTTTTCAATGGTTCTACACAGAGACAACATACTATAAAGAGACCGTCAGATCGACGGACGAAAATGGGTACACTGTTCACGCGCATTCCGGTAGCGCATCGCGCATTGCGGACGATTTCTAAACTAAAATGAAGCTGCCTTTAGATATAAATTTTCATTTTGACATAATCTGACGTTTAGTTTTGCAATTATTGTGTAAAATTTGATTTATTTAATTTGAGTATTTTATCAAACTAATAATAAATTTAAGATGAACTTTACCTTGAAACTATTTAGAAATATAATTTATAATAATTTACCCAATTAATAACAGTATAACGTAAAACTTTCGCATATTTGTTGACTTTTGAAAGGTAAGTGCAAGCAATGCTGTTTCATGCTCTTGTAGGTAATAAAAATTATTTTAAATAAATCGAAAAAACTCTTCCTGAATGCGAAATAATTGTTTTAGGAACCACATTCTGTCTGCGTCTTGGTTTAAAAGCAGTTCTAATCACAACGATGGATTTATCATTTTATCAAAGTTATGAATACAAACAACACCCAAGAAAAACTGCATTAAAACACTATTAGAAGGTAGATGAAGTAGATGAACGAATACAAATCTTTTGAGATGCTGAGATTCTGAGGTGATGCTGCGGTGTGTGTTATCTTCTCTGTTTATACTTATTTAGTTTGGTACATTACTATTGGGCATTTTATTAAGTAAAGAAGTTCACGTGGCCCTCTTCGGAGCTGGAAACCTCAAATAATGGGCCGCTTATTTGTTGCCCGAAAAACTCTGAAAAAATTCAGGCATATTCTTTGATAAAAAAAGGTATTTTTTGTTTCTTGGAGTTTCTCTGCTAAAAGTCCTCCTTCTCAGTAAAATCATCAAATGAAGGTCTATGCATTATTTGTCTTGGTATTTTTTACAAAAGAAGGGAGGAGTATGAAGAAAAAGTTTGCTTATTTTTGTCTAAAGAATATGCGTAAATTTTTTCGTAATTTTTGAGAATAAGAGGGCTAATCCTCTGTAGAAGGATAAATCGCCTTCTGACTCTTGAAGTTTTTCTTTAAAACATCTGCTGCTTCACTGGAAACTAATTAATAATAAAAAAAATTAGTTTTTTGTAATTTTTTTCAGATAGATCCTTTTTCGGCTTCCCTTTTGAAGAGGACTCAGTTACGTGACCTACCACTTCGGTGGATCGTAGCAATAGGTATTGGCAACATCTTAACCAAGCGACGGCGTCTGCGGTGCACGATCCAGCAGATGATGACTGCAATGCCTTTTATGTTAAAAATATTAACAACAATATTATTATTATAATTTTATTTTCCTGGAAAAGTCTTTCCACGTTGAGAAAACTGGTTAAATAGAAGCATCTTCTGTAAAAACTGGACCTGTATTTATGTGAAGAAAATTTTGTGGGAAGCATTTGTTACAATTATTAAGTACACTCGTATATATTGTGCATCTATTAAGAATAAAGAAGTTTTATATTGATGCCTCAAAGTTTATTTGTTGAAGTGGCGACACTTCAACCGTAAAAATAATGTTTCAAATAATAATTAAGTATAAATTTAAATTTGAATGTCCCGCGCTTACCAATAATATCTCCGGTAGCCCAGGTAGTCGCCACCGTCGCAGGTTACCTAGAGTCTAACGTGTAATCGAACACTCTATTATATTATCTTTCTCTATGGTTCTACAAATACGCTAAAAGGTATTTGGGTTCTATTTATGTCTATTGATCTATTTATGAAAACGCTACCTGTTACGTCACTTGAGGAGTAAATTTAAATTATAAATTTGGTGATTGTTGACATTAGCGGCATGGGTATAGGGCGAAATGGCTTATACTATCGGATAGCTTGTGTCTCTAGTGCCCGTATTCACAAACGATAATTTCCTAAATAATTACGTAATTCATTAAATGAGTTAGATGGAGATATGCAGTTTTTTTGCAATAGAATGAGATGGGGATAATTGATTACGTAATTATTTAGGAAATTATTGTTCTTGAATACGAGCTATAGGAGTATCAAGGTACCATTGAATTTTTGCGCCGGCAAGTAATAATCGAAAAATAAGGCCTTAAAGTGTCACGTGACCGTACTAGGGTAGTTTTTTTTTTCATTTTACGAACATTTGAAGGAAAAAAACCTACACTAACCAAAGACTTGACTTATTTCAGCAATAATAAGTGTTTTAAAATACGCAACGACGGAGAGCGAGCATCCTGTTACGCGACGATGGAAAGCGAGTTTCCTGTTCGAACGCATACGTTCGAATATACGTATTAGGGCAAGGATGACACTTTAAGGCCTTATTTCTCGACTATTACTTTCCGGCGCAAAAATTCAATGGTACCTTGATACTCCTATAGAGACACAAGCTATCCGATAGTATAAGCCAAATCGCCCAATACCAATGCCGTTAATGTCAACATTTACCATAAATTTTTATAACAGATTGCTCAGAGGGAAAATGGTAACTGTAAAACTATATAATATAGGGAGCCTGCATTACCGACACTAACGCTTGCTAGGGTATAGCGCATTCACTTGTTGACGTTTACTTAACATGGTTATGTTTGAACAGCTGGATGTCAGATTTTTGGCACATTTGATCACAGGCGTAGGTATCGCCGTATCAAGTGGAAAAAAAGCGAAGTTTGAAAAATTAAACAAAATAATAATGCGAATAGAAAACGCGGAATCCTCTTTCAGTGGGTATTAAAAACATATTACGGGTTTATGGGATCTACGACTACGAAGCTGTAGACTTTAGTATTGGGTATAATTTTTAACTCAATATCTAAGTTGTGTGTGACTGAGCACTGGTTCATGAATGACGATGTAGAAAATATACGTCTTGGGAACTATGAGGTCATCTCTCATTTTTCTAGGGGATTGTATAGACACGGGGGTACTTTGATCCTGGCAAAGAGCTCTCTCCTTGTAGGTTCGTTTGAGTGCCGCAGGTTTTGTAGTGAACTTGATTTTGAGGTATGCGGCTGCACAATTAACTGTGATGGTACTAAGGTAATAGTTCTGTGTGTATATCGATCTGATAAGGGTGACTTTGGTGTGTTTTCGCGTAATTTTAGTAAGATTATTGAATCAACTAGTAGAATCAAAAACTGTAGATTATTGCTGTGTGGTGATTTAAATGTTGATTATTTGAAAACTATGGACCACCGTACAGTGGAGCTTTGCGATATCATGAGTGCTTCTGGACTTTACACAACTAACACCCTGCCTACAAGGGTTTTCACGAATAAAAATGGACATACAAGTGTCTCATGTATAGATTATATATTGACGAACATTGAGGCAGCCCTAACTTCCCAGGTTGTTGATCCGTTTATTGCTGACCACTATGCCCTTATCTTGAGGGTTCCCTTGAACGAAGGGACCGGCAAAGAATGTGTATCTAGGGGTAATCTCAGGGCAGTACGCTCAATAAACGAAAATACCATGCTCCAACTAAAATATGAGATTTCGAGAACAGATTGGTCATTCATTGATGGGAAGAGTGTTGATGTATCTTTTCAGTTATTTTTTGGTCACCTTATATGGATCCTCGATACTCAATGTCCTTTAAGGCGTTCCAGTGTTAAGAGTCAAACTATAGGGAAACCTTGGTTAACTCGAGAGTTAGTAACTGAAAGTAAGGAGATTAGAGAATTTGGTAGACTATGTTCGATTGTCGATCTTTCCGGAAATCGGGACATTTACAAGGAAAGAATAAAAAAATTCCGTAAGAAAATTCGAGTTGAAAAAATGAATTATAATAATTCCAGGATAAACAACGCAACTAATAGAACACGGGCATTATGGCGAATGGTCAATGAAACATTAAAGAGGGGTAATAGAAGTAATGCTGTCTCTGAGATACTTTACGATGGCAACACTGTCGTGGAAAAAAACAGAATGGCAGATATTTTTGCAAATCAGTTCGCTAACAGTACAGCTGACATCATCGGGGATTATTTCGGTTTTAACATGAGCTTACCATGCACCGTGACCCCGAGCATTGTGAATTCGATTTTTTTTGTGCCAATAACTGTTGGGGAGGTAGTGGATGTGATGAATACGATTAAGAATAAACATTCATGTGGCCAGGATGGCTATACCATTAGTATGATAAAGGATATCATTGATTACATAAAATCACCCCTTTCTATTTTATTCAATAGATCAGTAGAGTCAGGTTATTTCCCTGTTGAACTTAAGACTGCAATTATAACACCTATCTTTAAAAAGGGTGATTCCCGAGAGCCTGATAATTATAGACCAATTTCCATTTTGAGTTCCTTTTCTAAGATATTTGAAAAAGCCATGTATAACAGAATTATATCATTTTTCAGGGACAACAGCATATTGTCTTCTGCGCAACACGGGTTCTTGGAGGGAAAATCCTCCGAGACCGCATTTTTTCAGCTTTTAAATTATGTTCACAAGAATCTGGATTCTCAGAAGTATACGGTGATGATTTGCTTTGATTTCACTAAAGCATTTGACAGTGTATGCTGGAGTATACTCAGCAGGAAGCTCTCTGCAGTTGGTATACGAGGATGCGTTCTCGATTGGCTACAGTCTTACCTGTCAGACAGGTACCTTAGAGTCAAGATTGATGGCTTAATGTCTGCGGCACGTGGTGTTTGTTTGGGTGTGCCACAGGGCTCCGTCCTGGGCCCTTTGCTGTTTTTGGTTTTTATAAACGACCTACCGCAGTTCGTTGATGCGGGATACGTCACTCTGTATGCGGACGATGCAACAGTCACTGTTGCTGGAGACACTATTGAAGAATTGGAATCAAAGATCAGCCAAGTAATGAATGAGATGTTCATTTGGTGTCAACGCAATAGAATCATTTTAAATGAGCAGAAAACACTTGCTGTTAATTTTAGCATAAGAAGAGCTTTTCCTGATAACTTTTCCCTTCCAAAAGGATTGTGTTTCTCTCAGTCGGTCAGACTTTTAGGTACCCTGATTGATGACCATTTGTCCTGGCGGGCCCATGTGGATCATCTGGCAAAGCAACTGCGCAAGTCATATTTTGCAATTCTTCAACTTAAATCAAGCTTGGGGACTGAATGTTTGCTGAATGTTTATTATGCTCTGGTCTACTCTCATCTATCTTTTAATATTGTTGCTTGGGGTAGTAGTGCGCATGCCCAAAGAATTTTTATCCTACAGAAAAAAATTATACGTCTTTTATTTGGTCTGAAACCATTAGAGACATGTAGATATGCTTTTGCAAGCAATAAGATATTGACCTGCTGCTGTATATATATTCTTAAATGCGTTTGTTTTGTACATAAGCATAAGGACCTGTTCACTGAGGTGTCGTGCGGTCACGCATATTCAACGAGGTTTGGAAACAAAATCTGCTTGCCTATCCACCGCACGGCACTTTTTGAGAAATCTCCTTTGTATATGTGTGCGAAGTTATATAACCGCCTTCCTACGGATATTCTGGCTATAGAGGGAAACTATAATTTATTCAAGGCTAGTGTAAAGAAGTACCTCAATTCCAGAGTATTTTATAGTACTGCGGAATATTTTAATCGGTAGATTATATTTGTCCTGACCATGTTATTAGATCACATATTTGACAAGTGTTGTAATGCAATATGAATGTGTGCATAGGCATTTTATTTGTTAAGTTGCTGCTGTTTTGTTTTGTTTTGTGATCTTTTTTTGTTTTATTTTAAGTACATATAATACTGTAATGGTGAAGTTGACTTTCCATATGTACACTTTTGTACCTGATAATGGACAATAAAGATTGATTGATTGATTGATTGATTAACGTAGTTACTGAGAAAAAGCGTCTTGGTAGACACACAAACGGCATCAGTGTGATCTTAGTACCCCTATAAGACCCTCCCATACTAATCCTTAAAATAAGATTCATCAAGATATGTATAATAAAACCTACCTGACAAACTTCCAGGTATACGGAAATTCTGAGCACCGTAAATTTTCTGCAATCATAATAACTGTCTGCTGATGGGGCTGGGCTGGATGCATTTTTTGTCCAGAAAATCCCAGTAACAGGTAAGTATTGATGGACTCTAATGACTTTAAAATATTAACAAAGTTACCTTTAGGTAAACAAGTAGAATGCCCTCATGCCCTCTTTTTATTTTAAAAACATCCTCTAACGCAGCAAAAGTTTACAATTTTTCAAGAATACGCGGACTTAATAACAAATAATAAATTATGTGAATTTTTAGACAGTTGTACGTTCATGAAAAATCTGACGTTTTTGAAGTTAAATTTGACATTCCCAACTTTTTTCCCATTTTTTTGTGAGAATGAGAATGCGCTACCCTAGTAAGCGTCAGTGTCGGTAATACAGATTCCCGAATATAATATGGTAATTATTTTAATACTCCAACGCCAACGACAATACTAACTATCTTTACATCAACTTTTCAATAACATTTCTATGGTTTTTTATTACGTAGAAACATGGAGAAATGTTCTGTTCACTCCATTCGTTCCATAGGGCATACGCGCATACGCATACCCGAACGGTTTTGAAGTGAATTGAGCGAATAGTGTTAATAACCGACCGCAGCTGAGATAACCTATGTCGATTAGTCGGATACTTTAATATGTCAATTGTCAAATTGACTGCCTCGGTCACCAATTTATGTCATCTTTCATTCTCGAATAGGGTTCCGATTTCATTTTTTTTACTTAATTTTTATTAGTGTAACAGTAGATCAGCTACCAATAACACGGGTATAATAGTTTAATTTTGATAGTACTTTTTTCGTAAAATGGGTTCGAGGTGTGAGTTTATCGGGTCCTAGCCGTCGCAGGTTCGCTGCAAAAAGAACCATGAACATAAATCTCTGATGTAACCCACAAGGATCTCGAAAATGAATCGGGTCACGAATGGTAGGTAACCATTTCACTGCACATCACTTTGTAACTTTTGACATTTAAACTGTTCTACCATTTAATTATCGTTCGCAGGTAACGTCTCGAAGCCCCAGTCCGGCAAGGACAAGACCAAGGACTGGCAGCTGGAGATACTGATGGAGAAACTGAGGTCCAAGTCATCTCAGTACAAAAATTTCCCTGATATTTCCAAAAATGTCCGGATGACTATGCTCGTAGGTCCCCATTTGATTTTCACTATTTCAGCTGTTTGTTATTGTTTTATTGATTTATTTTTAAGGACAAGAGATACGCTTTGGATAGCGTTGATAAAAGTCAACACCAGAAATGCCTCGACACTTTGCAACATTCGATCAAAGTCACTTCGTATCAGAGTATGATCGAAAGGCTCGAAAGTCTTACAAGACAACTAGGGTGAGTTTGCTCTTCAAAACTAGTTTTAGACATTTTACCCATCATCTGATGAGATTTTTCAAGCCACATCGCCAGATTCACTGCTTGAAATTAATTCTCTAAATTTGATCTGGCACCGTTGTCTATTCACAGCTTAAAATTCACCGTTGGCCCACCTGTGTTCATATCATCGGACATGTTTTACCTGGAAATCCTGCTAGAACCGTCCGGGGCAGTGAAAGACGTCAAAGTGCATCACGAAGGAAAAGAGCAACAGAGCTGTCAGGAACTTTTAAACTGTCTCTCGAGGGGCGATTTTACTGATTTCACAGCTCAGCTCGAAGGTTAGTTTGATTTAAAACTCGTTAAGTGTAATGTTTGAGCCTGGCGTGGCCTCGCGGTTAAGTAGCGAGAACTGCTTGATCGTTGGATCCCTCGGACTGAGTTCGATTCTCAGTGAAGGCTCTGGGTGTCTGTGTTGTTTCTACTATTTATTTGGTATACTTGAGGCTGGGTGTATGAGCAAGAGGCTCCAAACCCATATTACCGGTGTGGAGCGACTTTGTCTTACCTACATAGGGAAGACCGATGCTCCCCCTTTTAAAAAAAAAAAAAGTGTAATGTTTCCCGTATCGTCTGTCATTTTATTTAAATTTTAAGAAGACCTGATCACATGCACGAATATTTTAGTATTAAATAATATATTTTTCTTGTATAGGGTTTGCTTCGATTTACCACCTAAACGCCGAGAAGAAAACGAAAGAGAAAGCCTTCACCGCCCTCCAGTCTCTCGAATCCGATCTGACCTCTCTCGCCCAACTGCAGTCCTTCATGAAAGAACCGATCAACCTCCTGCACAAGTCGCCTGTGGGGGTGCTTGAACGGCGTCGCGGGGGCCACCCCATGAAACTGACCTACTTTGTCTCCCCGTACGAGCTGCTGGACGTTGAACGTGCGGAATCGGAACCGTTGACCGTGGACACCATCACGGGCAAAGGGTTGGGGTACAGTGTGACGGTCTGCATGGAAAGTTCCGCCGCTCACAAGCTCCAGACGACCACCCTGATGAGCGTCAATCGGAACATAAACGGGAAGAGGTCAGTCAAATGGTTTTTTGTCTGTGGCGTGGGATTAATTAATTGATGATTTACAGCACGCCGACCTTCTCATCGCTGAACAGTCAGAACAGTGCTGTCATTCCGGCCTGTTTCGTTCTGCGGCTGAACAGACCGATGCCGATGTGCATCCAGCTGGTCAGGCAGATCCAACAATTGACGGAAAAGCCTTTCGAGGCGGTCGATCTTGCCAGCGCCGTTCCTTTGCTCAGTTTGATCGTCAAACATTCCAGTGACGGGAAATTGGATTCGAGTAACAATCGCGGATTGTTTGTGGTGAGTTTTTGCTTGTTTGGGAAGAGCGAATGGAATTGTCAAGTTAATACGGTTTGTTCCCTTTTCAGACACTGCCAGATCAGAGCCATTGTTATTTCATGACGGAAAATAAGAATATGGACGGCGTCCTAGTCAGCAGTATTCCCTTTACTCATCCTGCTCACGTTTCTCAGATTCTGGTCATTCTGAGACAGCAGGCTCTTTTCAATACGATTATCGGTAGCTGCGTACGACCTAACAGCAGACAAGGTAAGTGTTAATAGAAATGAATTAACGGGCCAAGCTGCACCCCCTCCCCCACTTCTCACTACTTACGGCCACCAAGCAAAAATGAGCTGCAACAATAATTGTAATTTTTTCCCTTTAAGAAATTGAATGTAACAATGACAAGCCACACTTCCTTGAAAGAAAGAAAGATTTTGAGGGCACAAGAAATTGTGGCTTTTCATGGGCTACAGTGTGAGTCCTTCACTCACACACTTCAATCCAAATCCTTCACTCAGTTCAGTACTAAACGCCTCTCTTCTTTTTCACGCTCGCTTTTTCAATTTGCAGCTCTAAATTTATGCTTGGAACCCATAAACGTCCGTCAATTTTCACACGGGACGCTGCTTGACCCACTTTTGAATTGTTCATTTCAGACTTTGAGAACATGACAATGTTTGAGATAAGCGCTCTCTCCTGGACCCACATTACGATCTCCCTGGAGCACCCCTCTGACGAGAGTATGGCGACTGCCGAGATCGACCTGACCGACATCACCAGCCTGCTCTGTCGCGTGCAGTCTCCCGGGGCGCCCGTCGCGCCGACACCGTCCGTCGTCCCGGACGTCATATCCGAGCTGGGCACCAAGATCCTGAACCGGTGCTTCTCGATACCGATCACGATGCGCGCGGTCATAAAACAGTGGGACAAGCAAATGGTCAGGAGGGGCCACTACAACGGGCACGAAAATTTTAGCTTGCCCCTCGGTTCCGAGGATCCCGGCGGTCACAAGGGTGCCGCCGGCGGCATGATCTCGGAATACGGGGGGTTGGAATCGAAGATCAAGCAGGAACCCTCCGCCAACCAGCCGACGACGTCTTCAACGACGACGACGATGATGCAGTCGCACCAGCAGAACGTCTTTCTAAACGAATCGATGGGTGCGAATTTTCCCAGCTTCCCGCCTTCTGAAGGGGTACTTTCCGGCATGGACATGACTCAGATGCTGTCCGGGTCCGGACAGACGGACAGGTCCGCTGCCGTCGCTGTCAAGCGGCAGCACAAGAGAAGAGCTACCGACGAGTTCAAGGGTAGCAAGCGGAAGGCGGGAGACGAGACTGACTTGCTGCTGGAGACCTCCAGCAGCGACTCGACGTCTCGAAGTACCCCGATATCGCAGCAGGACACCGTCTCGGAGATAGTCACGCCCAATTCCACTTTGGGGTTTCATTCGGACCTCGAGCTGACCGGGCTGGACCCGGCGGATCTTCTCAGTGGCACCACTGACAAGCAGGGCACTGAGTTCGATAACATCGACGATCTGGGTGATATTGAAGACATCCTGGCCGCCGATAGTCCCCCCGAGCACAAGGGGAAATCCCGGGATTCGACAACCACGGTCAATTTACTCATGGAATTGGGAGACAAAACCCTCGTGCCTCCCAATGTTAGTATTACTCCGATCCCGTCGTCTCTTGCGAACCAAAGCGGGAGCTCGGAGAAACGATCCACGATCGATATCATTACGATTACTTCGACTGCCTCAACAACACTGCCAAGTTCGATTACAATTACCCCGATCGCGTCTCCCGTTAAAAACGAGGAACGCAACAAGGAGAGGAAGAGCAGCAAGAACCGTTCTGAAGAGAAGAGCAGGCTGGAGAAGAAACGCAAGAGAAAACGGGACGACAGTCCAATGGGACCGCCGGAGAAGATCCCGCCGAAACAGGATCCCCTCTCGAAACCCGTCTCGGTTAGCATAAAACCGGCCGAATCGCCACCGCACGCGACTCCCACCTCGCCGAGCATGATCAGAAAGTTCAGCGCCTCCCCGACCCACAACAGAAGCACAGTCTCGGTCAGCGGTAAGTTGAGTCCCAGCCTGATGAAGTCCGGTCTGAAAGCCGGCTCGTCGCATCACAGCCCGAAGCATTCCCCCGCTCACATTTCCAGCAGCCCGAAGCACTCAATCCCGGGCATTTCGAGCCCGAAGAGTCACGGAACTTCCCCGAAGCATCCGTCGACAAGCGGTTCGGGGAAACCCAGCATGACGACATTGAAAAACGCCGCGAATTCGCCTTCTGGTAAAAGCGGCGATTTGAAAAGTAAATCGAAAGAATCTTCTCGCGATAAGGAGAGGAAAGTGTCGGGGGTGTTCAGCGTCAGTAATTCCAAATTGAAGGCGTCGAACGTTAAAGTGAAACCTCTTGAAGTGAGCATTGTTAACGAGATGACGCAGGACGGGCTGTCGTCACCCGGCGGTTCGAACGATGGCTCGAAATCGGCCAACCCGAACTCGACCAGGAACCGGAAAGCCTCACTGAGCGCGATCGTCGATAAACTGAAATCGGGTCACTGTGATAACGTTCCCGATCTGGGCGGCGGGAACAGTAGTAAATCGAGCGGCAGCCGGGAGAGAGGCGGACAGGCGTCCGGGAAGTTATCCGAGAGCGGTGGTAAAAGCAGCGCGAAAATCGGGGATACCAAGAACTCCGAGTATATGGTCAAGCACAGCTCGGACGGAATGAAGATCACGATCAACAAGACAAGGAGCAAGGAGAGCAGCAAGACGAACGTAGTGAAGTCGAGTTCGGGGACCAATTCGCCTAAAACGCATACGGGACTAAAACCGGGCGTCAATAGCGGACCGGCGTCTAAAAAACCGCAGCCGGTAAAATCCGGGAGCGCCACAAGTTCTTCAACTTCCCTCGGTGGGAATATCAGTAGTACAAATTACGGTAGCTTGAAAAGCGGAAGCTCCGGCTCCAGCTCCAGCAGTAAATTATCATCCGGATCAAAATCCAGTGGTGGCGGTGGTGGTGGTAGTAACGTTTTATCGAAATCGTCTTCGAAACTCAGCGGGTCGCCGAAAATTACTTCGAATCTTAGCTCTTCCGATATGAATAAGCTGAAAGATCGTACGACCAAAATCAACAAGAGCAGCTCGGAGAAATCGATATTCTCCACGAAAGACAGAAAATCGAGTCCCCATCCGGACGAGATTGTCTCCTCGAAGATCGACCCGTACTCGCCGTTGATCATGGAGGGTTTCATGAAACAGCTGGACAAGAACTTCCAGATCCCGAAGCTGTCCGCCAGATCTTCCGACGACAAGAAACAACCGGGCAAAGATCCTCTCAACAACCTGAACCGTTCGAGCGCTGGCGGCGGCGGTAGCACCGTCGACACCAAAATCTTCGACATGGGCAAGAACGAGCTGAACCTGCCCAAGTATCCGCTCGCCATACCCGGCGGCAAGATGTTTGAGAACTCGATGCACAACAACAGTGTCAGTATTAATAATTCGACGGCGATGCCACTGTCGGGATCAAGCCCCAAGTACAAGGAGGACGAGGTCGACGGGGACAGGAAAAAGGATCAGTCACAGGTCAAGGACGACGGGTTCAAGATGGGCGGGTACGCGAAGCAGTTCGCGCCGCCTCAGATCGGCGGTTCAGAACCGTTGAGCCTGTCGATGAAGAGCACCGAAGTGGGGGCCAAGTTTGTTACCGGGTCCAAAGACGAGAAGAAAGACGGTAAGAAGGACAGCGGTGATATCTGCTTGGATTACTCCAATTCCAGTAAATCTGATCTGGGTGAGTGGTTTTCTTTTTTCTGAAAATTCCTTTGGTCTTATTTATCTAGTCTTCATCCTGTCTATTCATTCTTGAAGATTTGGTATTGTTATTGGTTACAAAACTTGTTCAAATAAAAAATTTTGATTGATAAATAATGAATGTGATTTTTTCAGGTCGTCAGATTCCTTGCGGACCCTAATTTGTACAGGTGCGGCTTGCACGTCGGTTGTAAAATAAGCCCAACGAACTCGGCAATTTATAAAACTTGAAACAAGCTATAAAAAATGTAAATAAAAGAGAAAAATAGTGCCACTTTTATTGTAACATAAGAAAGAAAAACTTGTAAGTATCCAACATTACATTATTGTTTTCAAAAACAATTTTACAGATATTATTTTATAAAAACCACAATCAGTTATTATTTAATTTCTCTTAATTTATTGTAAAGCAATATATGACGAAAGTGAATAAAGTATTTCGTTTGTACAAATCGTGAGTTGAAAGTTATTGTCTCTCCTACCAGTGCGCCCCATGTGTCTTGGCGACCTCTTCCAGGAACTTGATGTGGGAGGCGTAAAGATCCAGAGTCCCTTCAACGTCCATCCAGTGAACGCCTTTCGCGTCGTCGCCCGCCTCAAGCTTGAACTTACCCACGCTGTCTCCCAGCTCGTCGTGGAAATTCACGGCGACCGTCTCCATCCAGGCGTTGTCGGTGTTTCGAGGATCATCGACGTAACCCCGATACACTTCTTTACCGGCGGGGGGCTTGAAAAACGAGCTAATCATTTCTTCATCCTTGCGAGCTTGCTCTGAAACATTAAATATTAAATACGAGCATTTATGCAGCCGTTTCTTGTCAAACTATTACCCGCATCCTGTTCTAGCGAATTAAGTGCTTCTTCCAAGAATTCTCTCTTCAAAGTCTCGCTGACTCTTTCACCTGGATCTACCATACCTCCGGGGATCGCCCATTGAGAGCAATCTCTCCTTTGGATCGCACAGAATTGTAATATGGGTCTAGAAATTTATTTGATAAATAATAATCGAATAATAGAGCTTGGTCTTTTTTACAATTTGCTCTCCGAGTGTACTTGTCTGATGTTATCGATAACTTTCCATCGAGTAACAATAGGATCGGCCGCATGGTTCGGGCCCCATTTACCTAGAATCCCCCGACCAGAGAGTCCTGTTCGACCGACAGGATTTATTGGTCTGCCGTTGATCAGTTCGTAAGGGCCCGTGTGGCTTGTTCGATTAATAGTCCCATCCAAGGTGTTCCATTTGGGTTTGAAATTAGGATCGCCTGGGTGTGAAAAAATAATAATTTAATAATATGAGACTTGTAGGGTTGTGTGGCATACTTGCTTAAGTCTGGGTCTGCCCATGGTTTATTGAGTAAGGAGGGTGAGTTGTATTCAGGAGGAGAGTAATCCTGGAATGGTTGGCTCCATGGTACTTTGTCATCTGGGAATATTGATCTTTTAATGTTGCTAAATGGGTAAGTACCACCTCTGCATTTTTGATGGAATACTTTTTGTAACATTACTGTAGATATAATAAATAAAGCGATCAAGCTGGTAAAAGAATACTGACACATTCATTAATTTTTATTTACCATCACTGTTCACTCGCGAGTCGCGATCAAATCAAAACAAATTTCCGTTGGAATTTAATTTGTTAATTATTGTTGATTGTTGTGATTGGGAACTTTTTGTTGAAGTCGAATTTTATTTATAAATATAAACTAAAAAAAGAGATTTTTATTTTATTTCTTTATTTGTAGGTTAAGTTGAGATTGACAGCGTGACCAGAGACAACATACTATAAAGAGCGGTAGATCGACGGACGAAAATGGGTACACTGTTCACGCGCATTCCGGTAGCGCATTGCGGACGATTTCTAAACTAAATTGAAGCTGCCTTTAGATCTAAATTTTCAGTTTGACCTAATCTGACGTATAGTTTTGTAATTGTGTAAAATTTGATTTATTTAATTTGAGTATTTTATCAAACTAATGATAAAGTTTACATAAAACTTTACCTTTAAAGTAGGTACTTTGAAATATAATTTATAATAATTTAACCAATTAATAACAGTATAGCGTACAACTTTCGCATATTCGTTGACTTTTTGAAAGGTAAGTGCAATGCTGTTTCGTGGTGCTTGTAAAGCTACGTTTTCCTATCTGCGTCAAACGCTAGCGCAAAACGCGTGCGGTTTACGCAGGGCGATCCACGCAGTATTGGTTGCGTGAACAGTGTTTTCCAACTTGCGGAAATCAGTTCAAATTAAAACGTAATATTTATTTTGGTAATAATATTATGAGAAAAGGAGTTCTTCTAGATCTCATTACGATGAAGAAGAAGTATTTATAATTTCTTGTTATAAAGAACTTTGTTGAAAAAAGACGAACCTAGTTAATTTAATTCGATTTTGTGTCTTTTAAACTCTTATTTTTGTAGTCTTTTAATTTTACATCGTATACTATGAGTAATCCAGCCACCAGTTCAAACAACAGTTCATCTTCAGCTGCAGAAAATCTTGGTTGAGGTTCTTTTCCTGATGTATTCAATAATAAAATCAAAAAAAAAAAAACAATAACTTGCACACTGCGTCGCGTGATTGACTGCTTTCGAGGTACAGCCGACGTTTCACGCGAGCGCACACCGTCCAATGCTGCGGAGCGGAACACGCAATGTAGGAAAACGGTCTGATTTAAACCATGCAAGAGCAGTGCTGGGCGTGTTACGCGTGCGTCGTACGTAGTGCGAATATACGCAGCTAGGAAAACGTAGCTTAAGTTTGTAAGTAGTAAAAATTATTTTAAATAAATCGAAAAAAACTTTTTCTGAATGCGAAAAAATTGTTTCAGAAACCACATTTTTTCTGTGCTTGGTTCTAATTACAACGATGGATTTATCAAAATTATTAATACAAAACCCAAGAAAAAATGCATTTATAACACTTAGAAGCAGGTAGATAAGCGAATACAAATCTTTTGAGTTGCTGAGATTCTGATGTGATGCGCTGTGTTATCTTCTCTGTTTATACTTACTTAGCTCGGTACATTACTATTGGGCATTTTCTTAAGTAAAGAAGTTCACGTGACCAGGACCTCTTCGGAGAGGGAAACCTAAAATAATGGGCCGCTTATTTGTTGCCCAAAAAACTCTGGAAAAAATATTTATTGATAAAAATCTTTGATAAAAATAAGTATTTTTTGTTTCTTGGAGTTTCTCTGAAAAACTCTTCCTTCTCAGTCAATGCATCAAATGAAGGTCTATGAATTCTATGTCTTGATATTTTTTACAAGAGAAGGAAGCAGTATGAATAAAAAGTTTATAAGACATAAGTTGCTAATTTTTGTCTCAAGAATATGCGTAAATTTTTTCGTAATTTTTGAAAATAAGAGAGCTAAATCCTCTGTAAAATCTTCTTTTGACTCCTGGCGTTTTTCTTTAAAACGCCTCCTACTTCACAGGTTGCCTAGAGTCTAACGTGTAATAAATCGAGTAATCGAACACTCTATTACCTATATTATCTTTCTCTATGGCATAGACTATGCACCAAAAAGAGTGAGTAACAACAAATAGACTAGCACTTTGCCATGGTAGAGTGAAACAGAAGATAAGATCGTCTCTACTTTAAAATTTCAGATTTTTGCTCAACTACTGTCAAATAATAAAGTGTATTTCATTTGTAGAGAGTAGAGAGTTGCAAACATTAAACACGACATGGCGTAGTGGTGAGACTCCATCCACTGTTCTATTATTATGTCTATGGTTTGAATATGATAGTTACTTGACATTTGACAAGAAATGTCAATAATGTTAAACGCATAATCATTTTTATGTTAATACAAAATACATGGGTAGAGGATATTAATATCATTTTCATTAGTATCACGAAAAAATAATCATTCTCGATTATTATATAATCTTTATCTCTTAAAAATGGATTTACACAGGGCGCATGCGCATTGTGAGATAAATTTGTCAAATTGGCAGCATATCTAATGTCAACATGACATTGACAGGAACATAAAAACATTGACGTTTGTCGTTTATTGATAAATGTCAAAGAAAAATCCAAAATTATAATAAAAAAAAATAAAAAATAATTCGTTTCACCTTTCCAATTCTAAAACTTTTTCATAAAAATATTAAAAATACCATAAAAATAGAAAATCTGAATGAAAGCTACCGGCATTAGTTATTTTGAATTACATCCTAACTTATTCTTTTGTCACCGAGCTTTTCCTGGTTTGATTTGAATAAGTCCTAGGGGAAGATTAAATGCCTATAACTTCGGAAAGGATAATAAGATTACCCGGAAAAACTCTGATTTAAAAATGTATTTCGACCAGAATGGGGTATGTATCATAATATTATTGCCTTTGTAGATCTAGGAAATATGTTTATTTCATATTGCATGAATCTTCTTTTTCTCAACAAAAATAATCACATCTGCTGGTTACTGTAAATAAATAAATACTGTTAGATCTGTTTGGATCTTCAAATTCATCTAAAATCAAATGATATCCAATTTATCTTATGACCATTATTGCTATTTCAGTTGGTAATGGTACCTTCCGGTCCCTCCGATCCCCCCGAGCACATCGCAATGCCCCACGGGATGCCCGGAATAGTAACCGAGTACAATGAGATTCAGTGCATCTTGGCGGATGGCGGTGACAGATTCGGGGTCTCCTGCGTCAGCTTTGATAAATATGAGGAACTGCTTTGGATGGGGAACCAGGGGGTACGTATCCTTGTTTTTATTGATGTTTCTACTACCATTTCTCAACTTATCTCAAGAGAGGTTCATAATTTTCATCTTGTTTTATTATTATTAGGGTCATGTAACGTCATATTATACTGGAGCGATGACGAAGTATACCTCATTTCAAGCTCACAAATCAAACGACATCCGGCACATACTCACAACGAACGAAAACATTTTAATCCTCTCCGGTAATAGTCTCCGGTTACAGATAAGAAGAGGAATACCAATTTATACTCATTCGTAAGTATCCCCTTTCGTCCCATTATTAAATCGACTAATCAGGTTACTTGTAATTAATTGACTTTGATTCCAGGTCTCAAAACATGATGGACTTACACTGTATGCTACAGGTGGGCCCGGATAGAATTCTCTTGGGCGGCCAGCAGGATAAATTAATCGAGTTCAATCTGTCTACGTGTAAAGAAACCAATCTGGTATTGTTGATCGATTACGCTAATTAACCCCTAACGGATCGTTTATTTCAGGTTGATGCCGGCGAAAGCGGTTACGTCCTCTTTAGGACTCACAGCAAGTTTGTGTGCGCCGGGACTCCCCTTGGCAGGATCGATCTGCTCGACGTTAACTCTCTGAGAGTCGCCCACACTCTCCAGAGTCACACAGGAAGTCTCAGCGATTTCGATATACAGGGAAACTTGCTGGTTACCTGCGGGTTCAGCCATAAAAGGTGAGGTGGAGATCTGACAGATCTCAAAAAAGCCAATTTGGTAAATTAGCTTCTTTAAATGAAATAACAAGTAATGATTTTTCTATTGGCAGACATGGCAGCCTTGCGGTGGACAGGTTCCTGATGGTCTTCGATATCCGTATGCTGAAAAGCTGCACTCCGATCCAGACGGTGGTCGATCCAATGTTCCTCAGATTTCTACCGTCGGTGTCGTCCCGTCTGGCCGTGGTCTCGAGGAGTGGTGAAGTGCAACTGCTGGACACGATCACCCTCTCCGAACCGAGAATGTGTCTCTTTCAGGTGCCCAATCCTGGTACGTAAGACGGTCTCCAAAGACCCGGATATGAAGCGAGGTATAAAAATGTTTCCCGCGATTGCAGGAGAGTGTCTCTCGTTCGATATAAGCCCGACCAGTCAGGCGATGGCGTTCGGCAATGATCTGGGTTCGATACATCTGTTCTCGACCACCGACGAGCCGGTCTTCAACGCTTTCCCCCGGGCGACCGAACACGCCGACGATATCAGCTCGACCTGTCACTCGTTTGCTTTCGATGATTACTCGACCCCTCTGTCGAGCGTTCCAATGCCGATACTGCCTCCAGGGGTGGCGCTGGCCAGCGATTGGCCCGACATACTGCTGAAGAAAGTTTACAGGTGAGACCGAATTTTAGTTATTTTAAACTCGGAGAACAATGTCGCATAGTCAGGATCGCCATTTGATTACTAGGAAGGGTTCCAAACACAGGTGAATGATAACACTTAAACTTTATTAGTAATGATTTCAATAATTATTGATTGGTTGTATGTTTTGACAGATTAGTTATTAATTGTAATTATTCTTAATTGATTCTACTGCTGATTGATGGCCACTATGTTTATGCTGATTAATAACATTCCTTTTGAATATTACCTCACTATAAAATACAATTTGTAAAGGTTAAATATAGTAACAACAATTGCTTAAGTAAGTGATGTATAATTCTTATATCATAGAATCCCACTAGGGCCTTTACAGGTACAATTTGTTATTTTGTTTTATTTTCAGAAAGCCGCCGGGGATCGATCCAGAGATTCTCGGCAGTATGAAGATGCAGGGGACGATCGGGTACGCCCCAAATCCCAGGACTTGCAGGAGAAATCAAGTGAGGCCGAATAAATTAAAAACTATCTACTACCGTCGTTAGGAGCTTACCGTATAGCAGCTTATTCAAATAAGTAGAGCAGAAATTATTTATTTTTTGTTACGGTTTTTATAATTAATGTTTATTTCCTGTTGATTCTTTCATTGAGGTTGAATTCTGTTTTGACTGAGCCTTTTTGGTAGTTAATTTTTCTAATAAATTTGATTTCATGAAATTGGGGACGATGATCGATTTTTTCATTCACACCTTTCCTCTTGTATCTAAAACCAGACGACACTCATTCATGTTGTTAAATAAAATACATAATCGAAGCCGGACAACTTGGCTGTAAGTCGGGTGTCACCTATGATAGATGAAAGTAAGATGGCAGAACCAATTCCCCCATATAATGATGATGACTCATTACAGGTGGCCTACGATCTGGAAGAAAACGGGAAATCGAAGCAGGATCGGTCCAACCAAAACAGGGACAAATCGGACGAAAACGGGGGGTTCGTCGCGATCCCGAAACGGTACCGGAAACTGGACATGCGCTACACGAAATTGGGAACTGACGATTTCCAGTTCGACCAGTACAACAAAACGAAGCTGTGCGGATTAGAATCCACACTTCCCAACGCCTACTGCAATGCCATGCTGCAGGTAATAACGATTCTATTTTTTGTGATATTACTTGACCCGGACACTTTAACCCTTTCGGTACGGGAACCGTCCCGGGTCGATCAGATGAAACACTGAATTCTGTTCAAATTTTAAATATTAGACACGCCCATGCTTATTTGCATTGGTTTCTTTTGTCCTTTCTCTAATAATTTAAACGGACACAGCTGCAGGTTACTATTATTTGATGTGTTTATGAGTCAGTCAGAAACTGGGAACTCCTGAAATTAGGTATAAAATATGCGTATTTCAAGGGGCCTTGAGCTGGAGATTTATTACCCTTTATTACCCAGATTTCCGGTGTATCGAAGAATAACCAGCCCAACCAGTCTAATAAACATCACATCAAATGTTTTTGCTGCAAAAACTTCGTAACAAAGTACTTCAAAGCAGAAATAGGTAATAGAAATAGCGCACTTAGCTTATAACGGCTGCCGTCCTGAAAGGGTTAAATAATCCCGTATTATCCTGCTGTGTGCTGTATTCCGTCCATATATTTGTTAGCAAATTAAAGATAACTTGGGAAATGTTATGGGAGGTTTTCATTTTTGTTAAAAATATGATGTGGGCAAGATTTATAGCCATTTTATGGACAGTTTGTTTTATGATCTGGCAACACTTCACGGGCAAGATTTATATTTATAGCAGCAAGTTCCTCAATAAAAGAGTTGCATCGCCTTGATCTGACAACACTGGATGGGCAAGATTTATAGCAGCAAATTTCTGGATGGGCAAAATTTTTAAGATTTACTTAAGTAACGTCTGAATTTTTGTATAAACCCCTCCCCAGGTTTTATACTACACGGAACCGTTACGGGCCAACTTGATATCCCACCTCTGCTACAAAGAGTTCTGCCTCTCGTGCGAGCTCGGTTTCCTGTTCTACATGCTGTCGATCGCCCAGGGTCAGCCCTGCCAGCCGACCAACTTTCTCCGGGCCTTCCGGACCGTCCCCGAGGCGTCTGCCCTTGGTCTGATCCTCAGCGACCTCCACCCTGAGGCCAAGGCCAAGGTGGACCTCTCCAGCTTGATACAGGTTAGTCGCAATGTTCTCGTTTGTTGACGATCGTTTCCCCGGACCTGTCGCTCGATTTTGCAGAGCTGGAACAGGTTCATGTTGCATCAGATGCACGTCGAGCTGGTCGAGACCAAGAAACGGAACGAGGAGAAGAAGAACGCCAGCAAGTTCTTCATTTATAAGGAGACCGATTTCCCGAATATACTGGGCGGTGAGAAGAGGAAGGGTGAGTTTTTCTGGCTGTTGTTGTTTTTCTCGAGTTTTACAGAGAGAAAGGGTTATTCGATTGCTTCCAGCTCCGGATGTTTCAAAGATTGAAGAGGAGAAAAAGGAAGAAGAATCCGATATAAGTCAACTCTTTGGAACTGTGCAGTTACACGTGAACCGTTGTTTGAAGTGCAATCGGGAGGTAACTTTATTTATTTATTTAATTTAGATATCTTAATATTATTATTGATAATAATAAATTTCCTTACAGATCAAGAAAGAATCGATTCTGCTGGCGTGTAACCTGATTTATCCGCTCGAAGAGCTGCTGGAAAAACAAGACTGGAGCTTCAGCGAGGTCTTATCTAGATCCATGTGTCCGCGTCAGGTGACCCCCGCCTGGTGCGATCAGTGCAAGAAGTTCTCCCCGACGAGTCAGTCGAGACAAATACAGGTGCGACAATTTCAATCTCTCCTTATCAGATTTTGTATTGTTTGCTCCATTTCAGGGTCTCCCCCGTGTCCTCTCGATCAACACCGCCCTCCACCACGCCCCCCATAAGCAGTTCTGGCAGTCTCAGATGGATCGACTGGTCGCCAAGGCGACCGGGAACGTGCCCGTTCCTCCCACCCTGGCTCCTTCTCCCGTCGCCACTCCCATCAACCCCTCGCCCAAGCTGTGTCGGTACGGGGACGCCTGCACACGTCCCGGCTGCCGGTTCAGGCACAGCAGGGACTCGATCAGCGCCCCGCAAGTCACGCCGTCCAGTAACCTGTACTGCAGTAACAACTGGTTACCGCATAAGATCAGAATGAGGTTGAAGAAGAAAGGATTGGTCGTCGAGAACGTCGACAGTAGTTCCGGTTCCGGGTCCGATGAGGTGAGTTCGCTTCGCTCTTGCTCACCAGTTCTCGTTCTGATGATAAAATTTATAGTCGAAAGAAGAAGAAAAAGAAGAAGAAGAGCAGGAAGAGGGACCTTCGATCGGTTCTACTTATAATCTCTCAGCGGTCGTTTGTTACATCAACGATCAAACGCCCGATAGACGTAACCTGGTCGCGTTGATAAGGATTCCCGGTCATAAATCCCAATCGGGGGATGCCGGTAACGACTCGTTGAATGATCGTTGGTACTTGTTCAACGACTTCAGCATCTGTAAGGTCCCGGCACAGGAGGCAGTTTGGTTTAGCCTCGATTGGAAAGTACCGTGTGTTTTGTATTATTCCTCTGAGGGGGTGGATATGGGACGAACGCCGATCTATGCGTCTCTTACCAAAGTAAGTAATAAGGGGTAATTTCACAATTAAAACAAGAAAGGGTTTCACAATAAGGGCTTTCCTTTGTGCAGGAAGTTTTCGATCAGGACGAGTGCATAAGTAGAAGCGGAGGCACCGCCGGCATAACGTTCACCCCCCTAACAGAGAACGAGATGCCCAAACCGGGCGAGCTAGTCGCCATGGACGCGGAGTTTGTGACCTTGAATCAAGAAGAAGCCGAAGTGAGAAGCGATGGTAAGATGGCCACCGTTAAACCGTCACAGATGTCCGTCGCCAGGATTACATGTATCAGGGGGTAAGGTCGATTGAGTCAATTATAACTCAACCTAATGAGCTATAATGAATCAGGCAAGGTGCTCTGGAAGGTACCCCGTTCATCGATGACTACATTTCCACCCAAGAGCAAGTCGTCGATTATTTGACCCGTTTCTCTGGTATAAAACCGGGCGACCTGGACGCAAATTTCAGCAGCAAACACCTGACGACCCTCAAATCTACGTACGCCAAGCTGCGCTTCCTGCAGGACTCGGGGGTCGTTTTCGTGGGGCACCATCTCCGGAACGATTTCCGCGTTATCAATCTGGTGGTGCCGCCGGAGCAGGTCGTCGATACCGTGTGTCTCTTCCGGTTGCCCCACGAGAGGATGGTCAGTTTAAAGTTCCTCGCTTGGCATTTTCTCGGTAAGTAGGGTATTGCATCGTTATGGTTTTGTTTTATTCGCCGTTTCAGGTTTGAGTATACAGTCAGAGACGCACGACTCGGTCGAAGACGCTCGCACTGCACTGGAGCTTTATAAGAAGTATCTCGAGCTGGAGGCGTCGGGGATCGTGGCAGAATCGATTGCCAAATTGTATGAGACCGGGAAGATGTTGAATTGGAAAGTGCCTGAGAAGTAATAGCAGAGATGCGAGACGGGGATGGATGGATGGGTTTGTTTGTACGGTAGCGATTCATATAAGGTGAAAATATATTTCGTACGAAATATATATCTATATATAAGGTGATATGGGGCGAGTGTGTGTGTATGGGGTGAAATTTAGCTGTGATTAGCCTTCAAGAAATAAAATAGAAATACAAATCGTCAGGATCATGATATAATATGCAAGCTGACTTTTCGTTTCATTGTCCCTGCTTGTATTGTAAAGAGGTAAATTAGCAAATTGTCAAACTAAATTTATTTGTTAATCAGGTACTAAATAATTGGAATACTAACTGATCCTTTTTTTCTTTTTTTTATATAATTCTTGGAAAACAAAAACATAAATATTCCAGTATACACTGGAGTGGTGTACTTGAAAGTAAGAAGAGAACTAAGAAAAGATAAAGGAAACTAGATAAGAAACACAACAGATCACAATAAATAATAAGAAGAAACAAAGAAGTAAGGACAAGATTAAACACATTTTTTTGATTTTTATTCATAATCTCTTGCACCAGGTCTTGTAATAAACTGACACACGAACTCGAAATTTTAAACAAATTAAGAAGGAAAAGAGAGGAGACAATTTTGAAGGCCTGGTGAAGAGATTATGAGATTATGAAGAGAGAAAATTGTCTCCTCTCTCTTGTCCTTCTTAATTTTGTTTAAAATTTCGAGTTCGTGTGTCAGTTTATTACATATTGTAATAGCCATATAATTTATTTGATCTATGCACATTTTTTACATGGCCTTTCTGTTTTAGAGGTAGAATAATCTCAATTTTTATTGAAACACCCTGTATTTTTTCACAAAAGTGGATACAATTTCCTCTTTTCAATGACGTATTGTTAACTAGAATCAAGGTATAAAGTAATTGTAAATAAAATCAAGTTTCTCCTTGATTTTTGCAGCATTTCACCTGTTTCCTAATTAATAAACATGCTGCAGAAATTTTATTTTTAATTCCTGAAAATTGTGAGAACGAGTCTTGACCTCCAATTGAAAAGTCGGGCGATTTATCAAACCATGATATTACTGGTCCTGTATTATAATTTCGACCAAATTCTTTATTAAAAAAGTTAATAACTTAGACACTCTTATGAGGAGCACCATCACGTTGAAACCACTAGTTTAATGCGTCATTGTAAAAATAAAATTACATAACATCCAATTCTTGAAAAAAAAATAGATGGTGGAACATTAAAAAAAAAGAAGAAAATTGGGTATTTTACCTTAAAATCTTAAAATTATTTAGCTTGACAACTTTCCAACCGTATTTTCAATATGCCAATAAATACAAGCTGGACAATGAAACGTCAGTCACCCTGTATAATCAGAAAATTTATGATAAACGGGTCATTAAATTATTGTACGATTTTAGATTTATGATAAGGTGAGAAGGTAGATGGATAGAAATAAGAAAAACCTGGAAACTACTTTTTTGGTGATCAATATTTTCAGTGCGGTACTTATGATCCAGGATTGTCATGTGTCATTTGTCTAAACGGCGGCTGTCAGATCCGGTCAGCTATTAGGCGTGTTCTGAAATTGATCAGCTTTGATGTGCTATGTCATTATTACAAAAATTAATAAAAAAATGGATAATACTCCCACCACTTCATCATTTCTATCAACAACAACATTATAAAGACATGAAGGGAACCCTTTCAGAATCAGATGACTCCAGTGGTGAATTTCAGAACGCGCCCATTCTTGTAGATGTGATTATTGCTTTATTAGAAAATGTGACTCGGTCTTGTCTTGTAAGCGTGAATTGTGTGTCGAATGTCGATATTTTATAGTTTTATTTTTATAAATTTTAATGACTGGTCTATAATAATTTTAATCCGTTAATAGTACCAATTTGATTGAAGAAATAATACACAAAAGTTTTATTTTTACATATTTATTGCCTTTATTAAGCGATCCGTAATTGTCAGATGAAGTTGATCATATATTTTTCAATAAAAATATTTAAATAATTGCAGAAAACGATTTTTTTAATAAATACTTTCTCATAATTGGTTTTATTTTAGTTTTCCTCTATTATTATTACTGTCAAGGATTTGTTAGGGTTTAGGGACTTTAGTTACATGCTATAATAATAAAATTTCACTTGTCAGTTGTCAATAATGTCATCGCTAATAAATGTCTTATTTTTTATTTGGTAATAAAAAGAGCGGTAAATTAATGTATTTTAAATGTAATAGAGAAAAGATTCCATTATTATTACCTATAATTAAATAATTTAGGCGCTTATATAAGTAGCTGTTTGGTAATTATTACATTAATTTATTGTAATCACTATTATACTTAATTATATTCGTGTCAAAGCATCATACAGCGTAGTAAATAATAATAGTTTGGAAAGCAAACAATTATCTATTGGCATACCACTTGAAACAGGATCTTTATCTCGTTTTCATGTTTTATGTAATTAAAGCAAGTATGTTGAATTTTATTTCATTACAAGACATGTAGACGACAATAATAATAAATAAAAATGGAAAAGTTTGAATGGAAATTAAAAGCTGTTTTACGAAAGATACTCTTATGTGAACACGATGGAACGAAAAAGGAAGAAGAGTTGATAAAAGTGATACGAAAAATAAATGAGCTGGATCAAGGTCAGTGTAATTAACTAAATAAATAATAATCAATAAAACTTTTACCTTTAATTACAGATCATCGATATGATTCAATATTTCAAGAATGGGTAGAGAAAGCTATCGAATACTGGATGAAATTACAAATAGACCCGAACGAGTCGTTGACACTATTCACAATCGAATTAGCGAAACTGACAGCAAAAAATGAGAATATTTTCAATTATTTACAAGAGCGAAACGTCTACACTTACATTCTCCAACTTTGTAACATAAAGGACTCGGTAAAGCTGCACATTGCGTCTTATGAATTACTAGAACGATGCTCCACTCATTATTCCGGAAGGGACTGGTTAATTAGAGAAGGTCTCTGGAAGAGACCGTTCGCCCTAACGTTAAGTAATTATGTCCAGAACGATATACTCGAATCCAGCAAAAAATTCATCGCGGTACTGCTCATATCATCTTTGGAGAGTCATCTAAATTTCTGTATGGAAATTATCGATATCGTAATGAAACCACTGAAAGAGGGAGTGATTTTTAACAGCGTATTGGATAAAGATCAGACCGCCGATTTGAAAATAATAACATCTGACATGAAGAATGTATCCTTGCGATTTATAAAATTTTTATTACAATACTGCCTGGACAATTGCATCTTGAAGAGGGACGATGAGAGGTTACTTAATCTGATAGTCCACAGACATCACTTAGAGCAACATTTGTGTTATTATTCGTCTCTAACAAACGATAAGGATTGTAAAATGATATTAGAAGAGATCCTATTTCTCCTGCAGTTTTTTAATATCTACCTAATAGTGAAGCACGATCTCCAGCTTGTCATTAACGACGATATCGGTAAATCTGTAAGGAATATTATAGGGATCCTGCGGACAAACATCGCGGCCTCAAACGTCGATTTCGTGTTAGATTTGTGCTACTACGGACATTTATATTGGAGATCTTTGCAGCTCAAATTCCCGCAATATGATTTCAATGAACATCTCGATTGTCTCCTGGAGAGCCAGTTCGTTGTCATGCTGCTAACGTCATCGTGTATTGTGGCTCTGGCTTTCTCGAAAACGTTTGAATATTATGAATCGAGATTTGAAGAAGACTCGCTCCGTGAACTTTGCGTAATGGACCTATTCAAGAGGATGCATCAGACCACAATAAGGAACGGATTTAACTTCAAGAACTGCTTCTACAGTTACAATAATCACTTCGAGAGTGCCTGTAAATCGATCAGGTATCAAATAAAATCAGTTGATATCCTGATAAATATCGATCGTCTGACTGTGTTTCAAATGTATATCTACACGTTAAAGGATTGTATCGACATTATTGAGATGAGTCACAAGAATTTCGATACTTTTGTGGAACATTATGAGTTTTTAGTGCTGCTTATGGAGGGTCTGATTATTATTATTGAGAGGGAATCGAGTATTCATTGGACTGATATTGTGGAATCGATTGGTTTGGTGAATGTTTCTCTCAGTTTGCTGAGTATGCCGTCTTGGCCTTATCAGGTGAGATTATAATAATTATAATTATTTTGGGGAATTTATTTCGCTAGGTTTATTGTTGCTCCTTATCACATCAATAATTATTGAGTGTTATCTAATTGTTAAGGTCAACAAGGTTATTGTTTGTTTATTACGTTTTAATTTGATATGATTTGACGCTTACAGCTTTTACTGTGGAATGATTCCGCTATATTTATTTACACGCCATTCACTTTGTATATAAATTTGTTTTGAAAACACACCGAAATCATATTATGCGAAATAGAATTTTATGGCAATTACTGGCTTTCCTGCTATAAAATCAGAATTGGTAAATGGATCATTTGTTAAGAACGAAAAGCTGCCTATTTCTTTGTTACATTTGAGATCTGTTGAGCCATTTTCGAGAAAATCTAAACAAGGAAAAATATCCTCTCAGTTAACAAAATTATTCAATTACAGGTGTAATAATTCTTTCCACAAATTAATAGAAAAAATGTTAATGTGTAGAAAAAAGGACTATACTAGATATTAAGCTTAATAAATTATTCAAGGAGCAGGAAAATTCAGGAAAAAAATACCAGGAAGATAAATTCAACAATTTATTCCCTGACCCTGATCTGACCTCTCAGACCCCACAGTCGAAATTGTGATCACAAAAATCAGTATGACAAAAATATACTTCTTATTTTATGGCTTAAGCTGTCTCCTGCATTTGGCCAACTGCAAGTTAGGTACCTACCTATTCCGTTTGACTCGCTATTCCGGGCCCCATCTTCCTGACCGCGTTGAGTTACTTGATATTTGGGCAATACTGGTCCCAATTATGTTTTCTGACGACCACCTGCTAAAATGACAAATAGCAATCTAGAGTTGAAAAGTAAAATATCACACTAGAGTGATATGTGTATTAAGTAACTGTTAATACTCCTTAGGTTATGCAGCCCATAATACACCTACGTATAGGATTTTTGGATGTATAGGATGAAAGAATGGTTTAATAGACAAATAAGTCAGGTATCGTCAACTTTCTGCTACTTTGGTCTCTTATGGAATTTTAAATACTATTTTTACGATTTTTTATGTATTACATTATATAGATCTGATTGAAAAAGCCCTCTCGCTTCTTACCTCTTCAAAAAATTGACGTTGAGTCTGCTACTCTACATTATTATATGTACAAATAACAGAGAGAAATCTAACTCTTTGTTGCAAACTCCATTACAATAATTTATTAATTGTAGAATCATAATTTTACTTTCAATTTCTACAATTTAGTCAAGTCGGTAAAGTGAAAAATGTACCAAAAATTAATAAAAAAATCTTATCTAAGATTGTTCAATAATTTTGTTAGTGGAGAGGTTATAGAACATAAAACCACAAAAATCAATTCTGAAATTAAGTTGTACACCGTAAAAATATATTGCTTTGAATATCGGGTATATTTTGTGTGGTGAGCCGATGAGTGCCACTCCGCCATCTTCAAATCCCCTCTAGCGGTCGCAACTGTTTCGACGGTATATGGTACCTATATAGCAAATACGTTAAAATATTAATACCGGACACTCCTATACCTATAGCATTGCAACAGGTTGCGTCCACTTTAGCAGCGCCACCAAGCATGAACTGGGGCCACTAAAAATTAAATTTGGTGAAACATAGCGGGAGTTTTAAATATCAACGCTGAATTATAAAGCCCTTAAAATTAATTAGACGAAATAGACGGAGGAAATTGGGACGAAGAATTATAATACAACAATAAACAACAAAGTTTTCAATATTTTTATTATATTAACAATAATTAACTACTATTACACACAATAATATCTTTAGGTATGAATATTTCAAAAAGATTGAATCGCTATATATACCTAAGTGTAAGCCTTTTATTTGCCGCAATTCCAATAATGTGCTTCCTTGCAGTTTTAAAGGTCTATTATTTGCTGGATTAACAAAATTTTCCTCTTTGAAATGATCAGTAGGTACAAAATAATATGGTGAGAAATCGGCTTCGACACTCCACACTTTTTCAAAATCTCGTCATTCATCGATGTTATTATAACCTATTTCTTGTTCCTATTTCCATCAGCATAGTTATAAAATATTAATAAGTTTATTTACGCGGCTTCTAAAGTTAACTTTATACATAATTCTTTATTCCTGCTTGGAACACCGTGGAAAGATCTGGACATGCTTAACAATCCATAATGCAACCGCACACAGCACACAGCACATATTTTCCAGACATTATTGTTCACTTTAATACAGCGGTACATTATAAATGCCTATTGCGTACGCAACAAAATTATCCGCTGATATAATGTTTTGAGAGTAACTTTAAATTGAAATTATACTTGAAACTAAAACGTTCAATAATTACTAATGACAAATTATTAATAATAGTTAATTATCATTGACTGCAGCTGTCAAAAACCGTGAAAAGTTACCTAACTTTGAATTTAAAAACAGCTTATAGTGGCCCCAGTTCCTGCATGAGGGCGCTGTAAAAATGGACGGAGGTTTTGAGAGGAAGTGTCCGGTATTATATTTTAAGGTATTTGTATATAGTCTTCCGGATGTTCTATATCAAAAAGTTCACACTCCAAGACTATAGGGAACCTGTATTACCGATAATAAGCATCAGCGTCGGTAATACAGGTTCCTTACAAGAGTAGACTTTTATGAAAGTTCGTAGTTTCAAACAAAAATGGACTGGATTGACTGCTGAAATACAAAGGTATTAATTGTGTTTCCATCTACGCATTATGCAGTGAAAGTCGATCCCAATCTCAGCGTTAATTTTTGTGTGAAACTACGAACTGTCACAAAAGTCTACGAAATCTAGTGATCTCTTATGGTTCTAATAATTTATTGAAGAAATCATGACAGTACGAAGAAGCACCTCGTGAGTATAAAAAGTTCCCAGTTGTTTGTTGAAAAATATTTCTGACAGATTCGTTCGCATGCGCATTTAAAGAGCACAGCTGCTTTTATGTAACAAATTACGTTATGTCTAATTTAGCGAGCAAAACAGTCATACTTGTCATTATTATGTCATTTATTTTCAAGGTTATTTCAATTTAATTTTTCATTTTTCACAATTTTTTGACATTTAACAGATGAGCGTAAGGTGAAGGTTGTTGGTTTTGGTTTGTTTGAGTTGTTTTTCATTGCAAAATCGGAAGAAAGTGCGATATTTCGCGTCCGGTAAAACATACTTGAACTTGAATATTCATCAACTATTATTAGTATCAACTGTAATATAATACGGACTTCTACATTAAAACCGTGACCATTTACAAACAAAGGGTATTGAAGATTCACTACCAGCATAAGTCCTATCAGTGAAACTAGTTTAAATATAATATGCTAATAAAATTCCATAAATTAACATTCCGATAATAATTATAATATATAACGAGATCCAGTCTTCGTTGTGTTTGCTTCAACTTCAAACGATTGGCTGGAAGTACCTGGTACATAATGTTCCATACCGACACTAACACTGAGCAAGTCAAATGATCCAAAAGCCAACAAACAAACAAACAAACAATGGAAGAAACGCAAGATCTCAAACAGTACATCTCGAAACTCGATAGACTGCTAAAAGATTTCCTCCTGCCCGAGTATCATACCAGTAACGATGTTTACCTCAACAGGCTTCTATCACACCTGGGAGATACAAGCAAAGGTAATTTGTTCTCGATTAAACCGAAAATATTACTCACACATAAATATTTCCAGAGCTCAGTCGGAAGTTACTTGAACTGCCGTTACTCAACGATTGGATCTTCGAGGCGGTTCTGCACTGGGAGAACACGAGCACAGTCCCGCATATCTCCATCGCGTCATTCGTGGTCAATCTGATCGCTCTCCTATCGAAGAATGAAGACCAGTTCGTGTTGTTCAATAAAACTTTCCTATTCGATCGGGTGTTGCTGTTATTCAAGATACGAGAACTCGGGGAATCGCATATTTTACTCAAGCTGGCGTACGTGCGGTTATTTAAATCGTTCCTGAGACACGAGAAAGGTGTACAGCTTGTAATTTGCACAAAGTATTGGGAGGATATGGTGGAATTAGCCTTGAAAGCTCCCACTGTTTATATTAACCGCGAGAGCAGGGAAGCGTTATCACTTTTATTAGAGGAGACTGCTAAAATTGATGATCAAATCTGTCTCATGATCATTAAACGGTTGTTTCAGAATCTGGCGATAAGCGAGAGTAATTTTAATGAACTAGATTTGATAAGGCAGGGTAGTACTCGTAATTTAGAAATAAACGAGATCAATTTGTATGAGAAATTATCCCCGACGCTCTCAATCGTAACCACTGTCCTGGAAGCGTATCTCGAATCCAATAGTTTCATAAATAACGACTTCTCCTTCATTAAAATCATCGTTAACAAGAGCAACTTGGATCAATTAATAATAAATCTCCTGTTCCTCGCCAAGAGCAATAACTTCACCTACGATCTCGAAAGAATCAATCTCTTACTGGCGATGTACAATTTCGTGTTAAAATTGAGCGACGTTTTCGATAAAAGTAAAATCGCCGAGACCATGCTTAGCATCTTAGCGATCCTGCATCGCTGCCTGGAACTACGGCACGGCGACAACATAATCAAGATCTGCTACAACACCCTAATCTACTGGACTCTGGTTCGACAGAAAATACCTGGACTGGAGTCCTGGAATATCGATAAGAAAGAGAAGATCCTGTTCAAGAATCAAGTGCTCTCGATTCAGATGCTGCCGATATTCATGTCGGCTGTCCAGTTGTCCACGCCGACGTACCTGCAGAAGCGAGTCCAGGAGGACGACCTGAGAGAGAACTTCGTCTGTAAAATATTCAAGATCATGTGCGAGCACACGATTCGGTTTAATTTCAAGTGGCGCGATTTCCTCTACACTCAGAACAATAACGCTGAGATCGCTACGAGGGCCCTCTCATATATTATGAACTCGAGGAAGGTATACGAGAAGGATCACGCAGTAATCGTTTTCCAGTGTTTCACGTTCGCGATTAAAGATATTATCGACGCGATGAGGAAACCGGAGAATTTTGGGTGTTATAACCAAATGGAGCAGTTACTTTCGCAAGTGCTCGACGCGACAGCGGTCTTTATTAACGAATATGAGCTTACGTGGAAGGATACGCTGGAAACGATGTGTCTGATCGGGTTCGGGATGAACATTCTTGATAATCCGGTATTTACTTCACAGGTGAGGAATATGTCTAACGTGCTTGATTTTATCGCTCTTGCAGTGCGTGATTTACACTTTTCTTTTTGGCCACTTCCGTGTTGCTGCATCCCCCCCTCCCCTAAATATTTTGTAGGCGGGATTTATTCAAGGTCAAGCTCAAGGTCATGCAGTTTTCTGGTACCCAAATGTCACTACTGGCACTAAATGGTTAAAAAAATTGAGATATGACTGACAATAATTGACAGTAATGACAGTTTCAGCAGCAATTTTCATTACTTAACTTTTGAGGGTCTAGTATAATTTTGTTTTTTGATTAATTTCCTGTAGTTTGGATGTGTAATGATCCTAAAACTGACAATTGACAGAATGACAGTTTCAGCAGCACAGCTAGTTTTTGCTCGTTCATTGAACACACATCAACTGTCAAGACGGCGGCTTCTGTCAACTTGGCGGCTTTGAACAAAACCTAACCATTGTTAAGCAAAGTAAAGAATGAATGACAGTTTATGATTTATAAAATGACAACAAAATCCCTGACCTACTCTACCTATAGTCGAGTCCTTGGGATATTTTAAAATATTACTTTTCTTCAATTTCTTGACGACAACTGTCATCTGTACTTAACTTAACATTGTTGCCAGATTGGAAATTTTGTCTCAATTTACGAATTCTCTTGCAGGTGGTGGTGAAAGCACTGAAGCTGATGAACATTTCGATAGCGAAGTACATGGCCCCGAATCTGGCCCTGCTGGTGGACAAGACGAGCGACTCCAACATGGCCCTCGTGAGCCCGTTGCTGTACCTGAAGTGCCACGATCCGAACTGGGAAGTCAGGGACAGCTCGCTGGAGATACTGTGCACGATCTCCAACCTGGCTCATACCAGTGAGACCTGATGAATCTTCTTTTTTTTATCGTTGACCGATTGTTTTTTTTTTATTTTAGAGTTCCCTTCATTCCAAAAGGTGCTATTGGAAACCGAACTACCTCTGCTGGTGGTGAAGATGTCGGTTAACGACGGGGAAAGTTTTGTCAGAGCTACCGCTTTGAAGTGCCTCTGCGATATGATCAAGATACCGGATTTCTGGAAAAATCTCAACAGCAATCAAGATATCACTGTAAGATGTGACATATTTGTATCATTTTTCTTTTTGTTTATTTATTATTTATTTAACTTTATTAAAATTAATTCAGGCTTGGGTAAAAAAAAAGAATAACAGCAGTTGGTATTATTTATTTATTGATTCTTTTTATTGTATTTTTCAGCAAATGGTTATGCAAATTATCCAGAACGAGACTGAAGGAATAGTACGAAAAGAAGCGACGACCGTCATGTGTTGCATCTACGAGAACCACCAATTGAATAACGAAACGTTACAAACGACCTTCAATTTGATGTCTTTTTATGCGATAGCCGATCTGCACTGGGAAGTGAAAATCGAGGCTCTAAAATTCTGGGAACTGGTGATAAGAAACTCGCTTCAAGATCAAGGAATGATCGACGGATCGTTCCCAAGCGTAACTTTCTCGAAAGAGAACCGAAAGATCGTCACGTTGAACGAAACGGAAATTCAGCGCCGCCTCCAAAAGGTCCTCCACAAACTGAGTTCGATCGGTTGCCTAGGTGTGCTGGTGAACGCGATCCAAGACGAATGCGACCTGGAAGTCTCGAAAAAAGCCGTCGATATCACTCAGACTTTCCTCAAATTACTGAACAAATACAACGTGACGCCGGCGACGGCCTGTGGCAGCTGTCCCGCCTCGCCGGCAGTCACGGAAAACAGCAGCTCCCCCATATCGCCCCTCTCCTCGTCTGGGGTCTCCAGCAGCGGTTCCAGGGACATGATGCCGGATTTCTCGGACGAAGTGGTGGGCCAGATTGTGAACTCGAGGGACTTTAACCTGCTGAGGAACGTGTACAATCCGAGCGATGTGGTCTCTTTGAGTTCGAGCGGAGTTTCGGCGGGAAGCAAGAGGGTGATCTCTCCGGGGGATTTCGTGAGCTTCGGCCAGCAGGATTTCGGGGTGCTGATCGAGGAGAGGAAGCGTTGGTTGAAGGGCATCGATGAGTTGGAGTCGCTTTTAGATGATATGCTGAAGAATTACGATGATGAGTTTAACAGCATGGATTGTTATTGATTTGTTACGGGATTTGTTTGTAATTTTAGATAAGGAGAAGGTCTAGCTGAGATTTGACTTGGATCCAGTCAAACGATACGAATACGTACAATCGGAAGTTATTATTATACTATGTCTTATGTGTTATTTCTTTTGTCCTTGGAACAGGTCTCAGCAAGATAAATGTATTTTTCTGCACTATTAATTTGAGCTGTAGAGAAAGTCAAAGAATTCACAATGATATTTGACTTGCGAAATTTCAAATCCTAATTATCTGATTGCCCTAATATTTACTTTAGTTCAACCCCCAGCACTGTTAGCCAGTCACTTTTCATAATAATTTAACAAGTCAAATGTCATCCCAATTTATGAGTAGGATCATAAAAATGTTATTAAATAAACAAATCTTAAAGGGAAAGGCAATGAAGTACAAATACCCATATAAAAATATAACGTTCCACAATTTGTGATTTAAATGGAATAAAAGATGGGACGAAACTCACTATAGAGATATTATATTTCATGAAGAGTTCTCACTGAACAATATAGCTGTCAGAGTTTTTTGATTATATCGCCCAGCCTTCTTAATAGTGCAAAAGCATAGGTTATGTACAGGTTATTTTGTTTGAAGAATATTAAGCCTACCTGTTAAGATTTTATGAGAAAATTTTTAATATTTTTTGTAATTTACGTTTTGAAATAAATTTGTTTAAAAAGTTGCGGTCTTTTACTTTCTAAGACTTCTTTTCCTGAAACATATGTCATTGCAACAGTCCTTAATATATTTGTCACAAATGCGTGTGAATACCAGGGGTACATTCACAATAAACATCTTGCGAAGTCACAGACACAGACAACTTTTCATCCCAAGAAGAAGTTACATGGAAGAAACACGCCCTTCATAACGAAAAAGGGTGATGTCTCAGCTGATCGAATTTTTCCTAATTCTGAGTTCTAAAAACTTCAAGTGATAAATTAATAATAATAAAATGATAAAGGTAGGTCTTTATGAGTATAAAGCACATACAGTGCATTTACTAGCCTGCTAGGTGGGGTCCGAGAATTCCTCTATCGCCCATAACAGTTGTCCTGCTGGCAGTGCCCGAAACTCCAACTAAATGCTTGCTTCCGCATCCAACAGCAGAGCCTTTCAGAGTACCAGAACAAGCACAGACACGTGTTTCGCTCTACTGAAGCTCTTCAGTGTGCTGCATCTGGAGTATTCGGAGGATGCTGTCGGATGAATGGAAGCTTGACCGTCTTAAATAAAACAGCAATACGGATCTCCGTTAGGTGTAAAGTAGAGCGACATCTAGCGGTCATTCTAAAGAACTAACCGTGAGTTCACTCAAAGTTTATTGCAGTTTCAGACACTACCAAAGCCAGAGTCGATTTCTCTTATTTCAAGTGATAAGTTTTAGATGATTAACTTGTTTATCTCCTACAGCTGCCATCTGAAAGGGTTCATTATAAAATATTACCCACCCGGCGTGTGATTGTGAACGCACCCAAGTCTGTATGCACCTTTCCATCAGAGCGCACGTAACGTGTGACGTCGGTTATGACTTATGAATGATGTAAAGGTGCTTTCAGACTGGGGTGCGCTTAAAATCACGCCGTGTGGGTGGGTGATGATAAACCGCCGATAAAGGTGCGCTCTAGAGTTTTTGTCAAAAATATCTTAACGCACCAAATTTTCAATATCAAACTTATTAATAGGCGTATTCACAAGGAGCTTCGTACTTTCGTACTTTTACGAAATCATTACAGTTTTTTTTTTCGTAGTTTTATGCAAAATTTAACAAATCTGATTGGTGATCTGAAAGACAAGTCACGATTCCGTAAAAGTATGAAAGTGCGAAGAAGTAGCTCGTGAATACGATCATCATTTTTATAATGTCTCTTTGACAGTCCTGCCAATTTGTTTATTTATTTATTTTTGAATGGAATAGGCTAAATTTTATTTTGATAGGTACATTTCCAACAAACAAATTGTACCAAATTTATTGAAAAAATTTAATACATTTTTTTTTCAATTTACATTTACCATATCAAAAAATTGTACTTTGTATCGAATCTGAACGCGCTCAACCTCAAATTATATCAAGCTGTTATATTTGTCACTCTAAAGCCCGGTTGTTCAAACGTCAATTAAAAATTTTGAGATAATGACTGATTTTAAATTGCAAATTTTGAAAATACGGCAAATATAATTAATGATCTTGTATTTTTAATCAATAATTAACTCTTCTTAAAGGGAGCAGAATCCATTTTCAGCAATATCAGACCAATGGTTCGATAATACAGGGCATTTTAAAATCAGTAATTATCTGAAAATTTTTAATTAACGTTTGAACAACCGGCCCTAACTCTAACAGCCAATATTATAAACGCTCATTAGGCTAATGGGCAGATTTCTGTGCTCGTTTTTGAAGCTAATATCCACGTCAAAGTCAAATTACTTTTATTAACATTTTTATAATTACTTTCATGTTAGGAATAGACAAATTTAAAAAATTTCCACTTAGACTCGATACCTTCTTCAGAAATGGCCACAGAAATCTGCCCGTTAACTTAATGAGCCTTTATAATACCCGCTGTAACTGTGTTGTCAGAAAATATAACAAACTAGTGTGTGCTTGGGTACGTTCACAAGGCGACGCCCTAACCTTAGCCGTTCAGAATAAAATCGGGTAAAGAGTTAAACTTTAAAAAAAGAGTTCATAATGCAAGACATGTGAACGCACGGTAGATAACTTTCATCCCAAGAAATTATATGGATGAAATTCTTAAATTTTGGATAGGTTTTATTAGAGCAGTACTCTTAATTTGTTCATCGAATGAGAGTGAATAATCATTTAATGAATTACCAAAAGTAAAAAACATTAAAACATAAAAAAAGTTACGTCGTGCCTTATGTGAAACTGTTTGAAATTGTTCATTTCAAAACAACACCCCATGAACGCCCGGTAAGTTGCCTGTCACCCAAATAGCATGTTATTGTGAACGCACCCCTGAAGTTTTAAGAAGCTCTGCACGTGATTGTTGAAAACCGCCTGAAAACGGGTTAGGGAACCTGCATTACCGGCACTGACGCTTACAGCTGGGATAGCGCATTCTCATTCTCACAAAAAGTTGGGAGTGTCAAATTCAACTTCAAAAACGTCAGATTTTCCATGAACGTACAACTGTCTAAAAATTTACAAAATTTGTTATCAAGTCCGTGTATTTTCCAAAAATGGTAAACTTTTGTTTCATTAGAAGATGTTTTAATTGAGGATTGCAGAAAATATACGGAGCTCAGAATTTGCTCCGTAGAATCAACTGAAAGTTTGTCAGGTAGGCTTAATTACACCTTGATGAATCTTATTTTTGAGGATCAGTATGGGAAGGTATTTTATAGCTACCTACTTAAATCAGTCTGTCTTCCATGTGTTTATCAAGACCGTATTTCTCAGTAACTGCATTAGATCGAGTTAAAAGTTATACCAAATAAATACTACAGTCTACAGATTTGTATTAGACCCTAGACCCGTAATATGTTTTTATTCACTGAAAGAGGATATCCCGGTTTCTCTTCACGTTAATAATTTTTTTTTTCAAATATTGCTTTCTTTCACTTGATACCTACGCTTGGTGTGACCAAACGTGCCAAAAATATGACATCCAGCTGTTCAAACATCTCCGTGTCAAGTAAACGTCATCGAGTGAATGCGCTACCCTAGTAGGCGTTAGTGTCGGTAATACAGGTACCCTAAAACAGGTTACTTACTAGCGACATCTTAACGGAACATATCAGAATTACAGAAACAGGGAGATTGCTCATCTATTTAGTTTTCTATGTTCGAATTATTAAAACAGTTGACTGTAGATTACTACCGCATCTTACTAGATGGCAACACTAATAAATGATCGCTAGATCATAATCACAATCAACTTAATTATCATTAGAAGAGAATTTATAAGATTTTATTGGTAATTTCTATTATTAACCTACAATAAGTAAAGCAAATAATATAACTAATAAATTAGTTATTATCATATTTTCTCTATGTCTTATTATAATAATTAAAATAATTAATGATTTAATTCTAATGAATTTCTAGATCGATTAAAATGCTAAAGAAGAAACACAAACAATCGGCAATAATTATAAATTACTAATAAAACTAGTTACAATAATAATAACACGGTTTTTTTTTATTAGTCCAAGCAATATTCCAGTTACAAGAATCAGAATCAGAACTATTAAAAGTCGCAGTCACCTACACAGTCTCGCTAAATGCAAATCTTCGCCTCAGGTTTCCCCGCAGAATTAATTAAACCGTCTCAATTCTATAAATTGACACGTCGTAAAGCAAAACGGATACATGAAACCTATACTCAATAGCCTTATTAGTTACGCACTCAACAGTTATGGAGATGGGGGAATGGAGATAGCAATTATCATTCTGTTAGCTTGACTGTGGATCGAAATAAAATCAGGAGATCTCCTCATATATTTTACTTTTTAATTACTTTTGACTTGTAATAATAATTAAAACTGTGTGTCTGATTGTATAGTTTGCATTATTATTGGTTGTAGGTTGTAGGAGTGTGTAGGTATGAATGAGAGAATTGTTTTTCTTGGAATAACAGCAATATATTTTTATGTGTGTGGAACTGTAGAGTGTGGGAACTCAATCATGTTCTTTTTTTTTTAGATTATATTTCAAGAAGCAAGAAAAATAACGTGAAAATAAATAAATGATAAGGATAAGAAGAGTAAGGAGAATTGAGTTGATAATGAAAATTAAGCGAGAAATAAAGAAATTATAAAAATATGAAGTTAGTTATATTGTGTCGTGAAGAAAAATATAAGCAGTAAATAAGCAGGAAAACAATGATTAATATAATGAAGAAATAAAAAAAGGAGATTAGAAAGAATAGATTAAAAAAATTAATAAATTAACAATACACAGCACGCCACTGATACATTTACTAATACATATACCTACAATTGCATTCTGCATCGATGCAAGAACCAGACTTTGATGACTTCACCAAAAGAAAATGCTCTCAAATGTGGGACCATATACGGTTGTGGGTCAATGACGCGTTTGTCATTTTATTGCAAGACGTCGCTAATTTCAGATTATACCATCTTTGGGACAAATGTTGAGGTAAAACTCTGAATTTGGTTAATGGTCCTCCAGTTAACATCGCTCTAAAATAAAGCCAGTTTATGGTTTATGGTCTTTTAGTTTATTCATATTCCAAATTAGTGCCTCCATTATTATAATATCTCTAAATACATCTCTATAAAATCCCTACATAAACGGCATTTTATAAGTCACAATTATTATGGTCAGCGTAATAAAAATTACTTTTGAATTTTCTGGAAGTAAGATTTTTTTACTTACATGGAATCGGGATAAAAATGGATATTTTTATATTTCCATAGCTCACCTTAGGTAGGTACCTGTAAAAATTCAAACATATTTACAAACTATTTAGGAAGCTGATGAGTCATTACAACAGTGAAACAGATCTTTATTGAATTTTAAATTTATAACTGCATGGGGCGTTTTTTACCATTTTAAACACCTGTAGGTAATATTATTTTTATTATTTATTTATGTATTTATTAATTCATTTATTTATTTGTTCAAACTGAATGAATAATGAATCAATAGCAGTAAAGTTAGGCGTTGTATGGATGGACTTATAAAGCTATTAAAAGAGAGCCATTGTGTGCAGAGGAAATATTAAAATTTTTATAATTATTCTCATATTTTAACCAAACACAATGACACATCGATATTATTACATAACTGCATTGGACGATTTATGAACGTTTATTTTAGTGCGCTCACAAAAATAAACATGAGATAATTACCTATTTTTTACAGGTAAAAGTGAAAATATTGGTCCGATTCTACTACAGAAAAATTTGCAGGACCCCAAGCTCTTTTTCTTTCATAAATATAGCAAAAAAGGGACCATATGGTTTGATTTTTTATGATTGGACTAATGTTACGTTTCGTGCTAAGTGTGAGTGTTTTTTTTTGTTACTATAGTAGATAGATTAATAGATAAATAATTATTACACTAATAATAGCCAGTAATTAGTGCATTAGCTGGAACAATTAATTATCAATAATAAAAAGGAAGAGAACGTTTATTTAATATTTATGTAGAAAATGTTTCAAGGTTTTTGCGTTTCTTGAATATTTAAAAAAAAAAAGTTACTACGAATCATTTTCAAATCATAACCTGGACCAGCTATCTCTCATTCTGCTTTACTATATTTTAATTCTACTTTTTTTCAACGGTTTTAGCCAATCTGAGTTGGGCGCCAAAATCCCTCATTCTGATGCGGGCAGGTTCTTCGAGCAGAAATTTTTGAGGGTAGATAATGTTTTTTAATTATTATTTTTTTTATTCACACACATGTAGCATTATTTTAAAGGCCTATTGAAGATAACACGCAGCGTCTGATGTCATAAATCGAGAAACTCCGGAAGTTGAAATTAATTTGGAGATTATTAATAGGAAACACTCTGTTTTAATTGACCGAGTTATTAGTCAGCTATTTGTTGCAGATATTTCAGACAATTAGGTAATTGCATCCAAAAACAACTATGGCGTAGATAATTTATTCTGAAAAGTAGGTTCAGGGGTAAGTTTATTAATTCGCGAGGAAAACCGCAAAGTGCTTCTTCAAAAGGTGATAGGCACAGGCAATATTTCGAGATTTTCGGGTACGACAGCAAAAATACAGGTTTCTCCGTTTTTTAATTCCCACCAGCGACCTTGCTGCTTCGTTCCTCTCTGGTGCTGGTGCCTTTCTCCCATCGCCGTCCACCGGCTTCCGCTTTCGTGCCTCTGCGTCCTAGCGATTCCCCAATCAGCGAAGGGTTACGTCATGTTTCCTAGAAGCTATTTGCCAATATTTTGGAATTATCTGTCGTTGAGTTTTAACTTCAAAATATCATTTCTTTTCGCCTTTCAATAACGCAAGATATTCATAAAGATATACTTGACCGCAGTAATTCGTTTCACTGATTTATTGAAAAAAGGAGAATCAATTAAACTACACTAACATAATTTTTTTGCAACCCTACTCATGAAAATATGACACTGGATAGTTTTCAAAACATCTTTTTTTAATAATACCTACCAAGGCAAGAAATGAGTCTTTTATGGAATAAATTAATTATTTTACAATATTCACAAGACATCTGTTAGTTTGTGAAGGTACCTGCTTGCAATTGCTGCATTGAGGACAAAATAAATGGAATACACGCAGTAAGTTATCCTGCAGCAAGGTCCCGGTCAAGGATTATGAATCCTGCAAAACAAATGTAGGGCGAGAACGCGCATGCAAGAACAAGAGAAATATTCCTTATTTGGTTTACTCTGCTTATTATTATGTACAGCATTGTGCAATAAATAAGAACAAGACAAGATCTGCGAGTGTTAATAAACAATCTTTTAATCGAGGATACGCAATCAATGTTTTATTAACTATTCAAATAAAAAAGTTACAACGTCTGCTATAAAAATAGCAGTACTACATACATATCATAAATTTAATACTACTATTGTATTGCTAGTGGGGGTTCTGCTGGAGATGGAGAGAAATACTACGGTGCAGACATATCCTTCTATCTTTATCTCGTCGAAAGGTACTTCTAGTCCTACACGCATGTTCGAGAATTGAACACGCCCACAAGCCATCAGATTCGACTATTCGACCACCAGATTCGTGACGCTTGCGCACAACGGGTCGAGTACTCTAAAAAACAGAAATAATCGTTTGTTGTCCCACTGTGTCCGTGGCACTTCCACTTATGAGCGCTAGCAATATAGAAGTATTAGATATATGCTACATACCTCTGAATTGTTCGTCATAGTGACAGATCATGACAACTGACAAGTCAATATTAACTAACCTAACCTACAATAAGTATCAATCTATGCGCATCTAACAAATAATTAAATCTACCTCAAATTAAGTTAATAATGTTGGGGGTATATGTTAATAATTCTTATTTGACATTTTAACGTTAGCAAGTATTACCTATATATCCTATGTTTATATGAATTTGAGCCTTGCACCGATTCGACTTCATTAAGGCTCGTCAGTCATGACATACGAGAGATGCACATTAAAAATACATGGCAGCTTATTCAATATTTAAAAAAAAATTGGAAAAAGTCACAATCACAAAAACCCAAATTGCAACAATTGTAATAATATGTAATAACTGACTCAGACTCTTCATATTATTTGTCAACTTTCTTGCCGTAGCCCTGACAAATTTTCTTGTAATAATTATGATTGTTCCATTATTCTCTCCATGACTAATCGAATCGAAGTGACAAGCTGACAAGGCAAGGCCGCCGTCTGGCTAAGTATGTGCTTCGACCATCGGATCAGCCGTGACGTCACCGATACGGCCTCCTACGACCCGATGGACCTCTCCAAAAGCGTCGCCCACCGCGTCCAGGTCCAGGTAATGCAGATACTGCTGCCATTCGCCGGTGCCGGTCTCAAGTCGGGGACGGGGACTGGTTTGGATGGTACCGATCGGTGGTAAAAGTAAATAATAAAAGAAGCTAGTCTGCAAAAGGAAAGCTGTGATGGGTCTCTCCTCTCGGTATGGGCATCGATAATGCATCACGGAGTTTGAGGATATAGATACGTTGTAAAAATATGCGAAATTTTTTTGATTTTTTAATTGCTATGGTAACGAGGATGGGTGGTGGGAGTGCTCCCTGAACGAATCTTTTGAAAAAATTCTTGTTTATTTTTGTTTTAATATTAATATGTAGAACTTTTTTTTAATAAGATTTCGCGAGAGATAGGAAAATTAAACTACCCTGTCGTTTTATCTTATTCTAACAAAATTCCCAAATTAGTGAAAATAATTATGAAAATGATGAATTAGGAAATTTAATCAAATACACGTTGAAATTAAATAAAATTAAATTGAATTAATTAATTTATTTTTTAAGTATTAATATTACCCATTTTATTGTTAATTTAATTAAATTATTTCAACATAAAAGAATTAACCAGAATTAAATTAAATTTAATTAAATCATTTAAATTATTTTTTTAATTTTGATTTAATTTTAATATTAATTAATTTATCTGGATGTTTTTTTTTCATTCATATTTATAATCATTTTAGTTTTAAAGTGTAGAAATTTTGTTTGTATTTGTATCATATATGTATATACGTACAGGTAACTCGTTTACCACTGTAAGAATTTCTACATTTGTTTGCTTACAATGTAGTAATGATTATCGTTTGAATAAATTTATAAATAAATAATTACAAAAAATTCAAATAAAACTTCTTAAATTAAATTAAATTAAATTAATTAATTAATAAACAATAACCTAATTGATTCAATTAAATTTAATTTAATTTCAAAAGTTAATGAGTTTATTTGAGTTTCTTGTATTTATTTATTTATGTATTTTAACCATAATCATTACTACATTGTATGCAAAATGATCTAGAAATTAGTTAAATGATCATGACATTTTAAAAATTAACAAAAAATAAATAAATAATTAAATTAATTAACATGGAATTGAAGTATGAAGCATGAAATTATTTTAAATCAATTAAATTTACATTTTATTTTCAATAATATTAATTATTTCATTCTATTGTTAATTGATTTAGTTAATTTGTCAATAACTATTTAAAAATGAAATAATTAAATAAAATTGCAAATAATAATAAATCAATTTAATTAATTTAATTTAATTATTTCATTTTAATTTCAAGAAATTTCTGCTGATTGGGATCTTATAGGACTGGGGCAGCTCCAGATTGGTCTTTATAAACGAATTGCCGTGTTTTTAAATTACCCTTTTTAGGAATGCTAGGAGGATTAGGAATGAGAAAATTAAATAAATTTAATAGTTTAAATTATTACTATATGTATAATAATATAATTTTAAAATAATTACGGAAAATGAAATTAAATTGATTATTATTAAAATAAAATAAAAAATTCAAAAACATTAGGTATAATTGATTTAATTTAATTTAATCATATTTTACCTATATCATTTAAAAATAATTAGCCACAGTTTAATGGAATTAATTAACACTGAAATGTAATAATTAAAATAAATTAAATTAACTCCTTTAAATTGTTTTTTAACTTTTAATTTCGTCCTGTTTATCCCCAGATTTAGGTAATCTTTATTTACCCTTGGATATTTATACATTTCAACATAATACATTGTTGTCAGATTTGGGATTTATCAACAGAGTTAGGGCTTGAAAGAAAAAAAATTTCGAAATAATATAACGCATTACATACTTCTAATGCGTTTTTGCAAAATATACACTGCTGTCAGATTGGAGGATTTATCATCAAAGTTAGGGAGCGACAGAAAAATTATTTTTTTTATTCGAAACCGGTACTTCTAATGCGTTTTTGTGAAATGTTGAAATAACAGAAATACCATTTCTATAATTATGCCTCCAACGTTGCCAGACGTCACTGTACATCCCCAGATTTAGGTGGGCGTTACCTTTTGATATACTTCTTAGTTTCGAAATATACACTGCTGTCAGATTGGAGGATTTACCATCAAAATTAGGGAGTTTTTGAAAAAAAAGTTGAAATAACAGAAATACCATTTCTAGAATTATGCCTCCAATGTTGCCAGACGTCACTGTACATCCCCAGATTTAGGTGGGCGTTACCCTTTGATACTTCTTAGTTTCGAAATATACACTGCTGTCAGATTGGAGGATTTATCATCAAAATTAGGGAGTTTTTGCAAAAAAATGTTGAAATAAGAGAAATACCATTTCTAGAATGATGTCTCCAATGTTGCCAGACATCACTGTACATCCCCAGATTTAGGTGGGCGTTACCCTCTGATACTTCTTAGTTTCGAAATATACATTGCTGCCAGATTGGAGGATTTATCATCAAAGTTAGAGAGTGACAGAAAAATTCGTTTGGTTTTTGTTGTAAATCGGGGCTTCTAATGCGTTTTTGCAAAACATGTTGAAGAGACCAGGAATACTAATTATTCTAGAATTAGTAGGTAACCATCGTAGGTACATAATAAAATACTTCCAACCATTGCAGGCTTTTATTAATAATAATAATTACCGACTGACTATATGCATGATGCAAGTCGTGAAACTAGTCGTGTCTACATAATAAAATAATAATACAACATAATAATAATATGTAAACATATCTGTCAAGATACTAAATCACTTACATAATTTATTATTGCTTGGCATTAACTGCAAACGGCAAATAATTGATTTGTCGTTCGAATTTCGAAAAAAAAATTGCGAAACTTGATGCTATTTTAATAATGACTTTGATCTTGAATCTTCTCAAACGTTATTAATTAATTCGCGAAACTAAAACGGTAAGCGGACAGACGATCAATTCCGTAACCTTGTTGCTTTTGGCGTATTTTCCATAACTCCCTCCCATAAATTTCAATTAATAGATTTTACAACCCGAAACACAAGTTCATGGCAACCTTCCAAATCGTTCCGACATATCTGACCGTCCCACTCCAACTTTGAGCCATTGACACGAAATTTTTTTTATGGTTGGATCATATCATAATCCAATTAATACCGCGACATTATTAGGTTGATCGATTTAATCGCGCTGTAATAAGTATAAGTATCACAGAGTGCATTAAGAAGTGATCCTGCCACGTCGCCCACTTTTGCGATGCGTTGGCGACTTGTACACTGTACACGTACCTCTTTATGACTTTCCGATCTCGTTTGGAGATGGATTTGGGATCAGGTGGGTCGTACGACTCGTATGAGCTTAGCTTATGGTGTCGGTGTCGGTGAGAGTTGGCAATGCTGGAATTGGGACACCTTCATCTCCATAAATCGAGCCGAATCATTTTGTCATTCAATGCAAAATTTTAGCTTCAATTCGGTTAAATTTAGGACGAATGCAACAATGAAAGGAGATCTTCTTATTATGTCTAGAGTTGGGGGACGAGATTTAATTTCATGCGTTTCATTCGAGAAAGCTTATTTTTTAAGCCGCTTTCTAGAAAGGCAGTTTTGGCTAATTTATCCTACCAAGAATACAAGACTCATAATACGAAAAAATCTGTCTGACAACCTTTTAAATTATTTTGTGAAGACAACACGAAATAGCTTATTGTACTGTTGCCAGACTTGGCTCTGTCAAGTTAGCGGCCACTTTATAGCGGCAGAGGTTCACCCGATTCAACTGTTTTTCCGCCTGTTTTCTTGGAGCTCGTACGGGACTGAGAAAAACCTGGATTCGCAAGCCCAGCGAACACGGTACAGGTTCAAACCAAATTCATTTTTTGTATGTGACAACCTGTGCCAAATCCGCTAAGATAGCCGACTGGTGTTTTCTCGGTCTCAGTAAGCACTCACCCCCCCCCCCCCCCCCCAAAAAAAAAAAACCACCGGCGGAACCAAAAATCCGCAAAAATGACAAAAAATCGAACCAGGCCTGAGCTGTCGGATTCAATTTTTTCTCAGTTTCAGTTCACGCTACATAAAAACGACCGGAGGAACAAAAAAGCTACAAAAAAATTACAAAAAATGAACCGGGTTTGAACCTGTGCCAAGTTTGCTAAGTTAGCCTATTCGCGTTTTCTCGCTCCCAGTATGAGCTACGAAAATAAGACCGACGGAACTAAAAAGCTACAAAAAAGTTACAAAAAATGAACCGGGTTTGATCCTGTGCCAAGTATGCTAATTAAGCCGGTTCGCGTTTTCTCGCTCCCAGTATGAGCTACGAAAGTAAGACCGGCGGCACTAAAAAGTCACAAAAAAGTTACAAAAAATGAACCGGGTTTGAACCTGTGCCAATAAGTTTGCTAAGTTAGCCTATTCGCGTTTTCTCGCTCCCAGTATGAGCTACAAAAATAAGACCGGAGGAACAAAAAAGCTACAAAAAAGTTGCAAAAAATGAACCTGTTTTGAACCTGTGCCAAGTATGCTAAGTTAGCCTATTCGCATTTTATCGCTCCCAGTATGAACTACAAAAATAAGACCGGAGGAACAAAAAAGCTGCAAAAAAGTTACAAAAATTTAACCTGGTCTGAGCCTGTGCTGGGACATACAAAAAAGAACTGGGTCTGAACCTGTGCTGCTATAAAGTGATCGCCAGCTTGACAGAGTTGCCAGACTTTTTGATTGTTTCCTTAGATTTAAAGAATAATAAGTAATTGTAGTGGAGCCAAATTAGTTTTAAGAAGAAAATATTTTTTTAGAATATGCGCAAATACTTAAAAGCGCATTATTTATCATTTCAGACTTCAAGATTCAGTATATTTTGGAAAAATTAAAAAAATCCTACTACTTGTAAAAACTACTTTAATAAATTAAGTTTGGCAACACTGATCTTACAACAGCGCTCTAAATTTTCTAAAAAAATACGATTTACTGCTTTGATGGTACTAAACATAAAACATTGTAATTTTTCAAATTGAGGAGATGAAATAACGAAACCGTCACCTAAGAGTAAATATTATTTGTATGCATCCAGCGTACGTAAAGTGGTACTTTTTGATCCAGTTCGTGTATTGAATCACATCGTATTGTTTCTCAGCATACTTATTAAGTAAAAAATAGAATAATAGCTTTTGAAGTGTCCATACCACACACGCAGTTATACCTACCGCCGACGCGGTACCATTCTAGTGATGGTAAGTAAAATAATTGATCAGAAAGTAACCGTTACTGAATATCAAGATTGCTCAAGATTTTGCAACAGTAGTGTACTATTTCTTCCTATTTTAACTAAAACTAGATTTGGTTTCAAAAAATTATCTAAGAATCTTTTTTCTACCTTTTCTTGCCGAAAGATCCAAAGCGTGTCATAACAAATTGAAGAGCAAAGCTATTTTTTTTCAAAAAATCGTTTTTTCCAGTCCCTGATCAAATTATCAAGAACGGACATCGCGACTTTCTTTACCTCTAGCCTTTGGAAATTGACCTCCGACTACTTCCTCTGTTCCTAGCGCATTTTACAATTTTATCACTGGTGACGTGGTAACGGCTGATTCTTCCCTCCATGCAACGTCCTACCGTATTAAAGATTTCTTTGATAACAATCGTCAACCTGAGCGCTCTCAAGATATGGAGGTAAAATATTTAATTAAAAACCCCGCAATAGATAAAAATAATTTCATAAAAAAAAATATGGACGGGGTTCGTGTACCTCTGGTAGCATAGTGGTAGGGTAACTTGACGCGTAAACAGGAAATCGTGGGTTAAACTTCCAACTTTCACCCAGGACACATGCATGCACTTTTTGATTAAGGAACATATTATTCCCTAAAACATCTTCGGGGATTTACCCAAATATTAGCCTTTTTCTGTACATCCCAGAATTGTATTTATTGGTGACAGTTCAGTTGCGAGGGTCTGGGCGCCAAACCCTTTTTTGCTGTAATAAAAAATGTACGATTCCAGATAGGTAGGTAATCAAGAAATGAAGAAAAAAGTCTATTAACAACCAGCAGTGAAGAAGACCAGGAGAAGAACCAAACGCGTAATCGTTTGAAACATTTCTTGTCTTGCACTTCTGAATACGTACAATGAATTAGGGTACGCGCAGCCCCAATGAAAAGTAACGGCGATACAAGTAACAGCTATTACAATCAAGTATCGAATATCCATCGATGCAAGAGGTAAGTAACGTATAGCGGTTCTGGCTGGTTCCGATGAGCCGCCCGCCGGTGCCCGCCCGGTGCCGGTGATGGTAAAAGTAGTTAACAACACGAACTTCGGTAAATTGATTCTCACCTGTTGCATCGCCGTCCATGGCAGTCACCGGCTGCACTCTAGAACTCCAGTACCAGTACCAGTACGATCCGTGCTCTCTTGAGGAGCTCCACTGAAGAAGAAGAGTAGTGGCATCCACAACGCAAGAGCGAAAAAGTGTTTACTTCGTTATTATCGTGAAGGTAGTTAACATTTGCACTGGTAATTATAACAGTGATTAATAGTGGAGTGGTTGCTGGAGTGTTCTAGCTGGATTGGGGTGGTCCGGTGAAGGTACGTTTTCTTCGAAATTTTTTGATTATTATTTATTTATTTTATTTTTGTATGCTTATTTTATTAACTTGGGAAGTTTTTTTTTTTATTTTTTTTATAATTCTAAATGAATTCTTTTATTGGGGGGGGGGGGGGTGGTTTTCTTAAATTCGTGTTTAAACATGCACAATCATGTCTGATACCTAAATCATAGGCAATACAGCAAAATTGTCTAGTTTTGACTTTGCACAAGGGGATGAAGGGACAAGGAGATAAAACAAATTTCAATTTTTTTCTTCAAAATTGTCAGTTACAAAAAGGGAATTACACTAAAATCAGATGTTTACACATTAAAAAAATTAAAGATACACAAAATGACACTGACAAACGTCATAATTATCATTTGAAATAAAAATTATCATATTACTTAGTCAGGATTATTTATTTCATTTTACCGATTCACACTTGACTTAAGTCTAAGCGTAAGGACATATTAGCGACCTGTTGAATTATTCAATAAATCCTGTACTTATTAGAGAGACGTACGAGCTGTTTAGGTGATAATAAATAACATTTATGAATAATAATAATATCATTAAACAACGATATTAATGAATGAAGAATGGGCAAAGACATTGACCGCCCTGATGGTCACGGTAACGTGATATCGCCATTAAAATCTATAATTTCGCTGAGGATGGTTCTGCTGAAAGTTATGCAAAACTATTCCCTGTTTGCATTTATCATCATCGTCAAGACAATGCTTGCTTGAGATCTTATCCTCAATTTCCCAGCGCTTGCTAGCCGCATTTCCTTTTATTTTGTTAATTAATAAATTTTTATTTTTTCCTTATAAGAACACACAAACTCGCCCAAATTGTACAAAATATAAAAATTAAAATCAAGAGGGATTCCTTATTATCAGGGCCTCCTATTTTAGGGAAAGCTAAAATTGCAATTAATTCGAGTAAAGCAAAAAAAAAATAATTGAAGAAAACTCAATTCCAATAAACTGGTAATCTTGTAATTTTCAGACAGTGTCGCCGTAATAGAAAGGCACCGATTTTTCAAATTCAAGTTTTTTTCTATCCCTCCAGGCCGCAATGACGAATTTTTTGACGCAAATGACTCAAAATTGGTAAAAATATACTTCTGTGGGGTGAAATATTTGAAAACTATTCTGACGATTCTGCCAAAGGGGAAATACGTTTTATTTCCTATCAAAGAGGAAGGATAAAAGGGGAAAATGTTTCAATGTTTCAAATAGGTATAACAGATGTAAACTGTCAAAAATTGAGTTTATTTCGGGAATGGTGGAGAATTTGGGAATTAGGTCGGGATTTTGGAATTTAAGAAATTCAGCCGCTTTTCTGATGACGATTTAAATAGTTGTTTAGGTCGCAGCAATTGTTTTTGCGATTCTGCCGAAGGGGAAATATGTTTTAAAGTATAAGAGGCAGACTAAAGACTAAAGAAAAATAAATATTTCAATGCGATAAGTGATCAAATGTCAATAATTGGGGTTAATCCGAGAATTGACAGCTTTTCTAAGAACGATTTAACCCTTCCTTAGGTCACGGCAATTTTTTGGGCGACTGCCTAAGGGAAAATAAGTTTCAAAGTTTTAAAGGACGGCTAAAAGCGAGAAATGTTTCAATGCGATATGTGACGTCATAATATGTCAAAAATTGGGGCTAATTAGGGAAATGATCGCTTTTCTGAGGGCGATTTCATCCTTGTTTAGGCCAAGGCAAGTTTTTTTTTTGACGTTTCCGCCAAAAGGGAAATGTGGTTCAAAGTAAGAGGAAGGCTGAAGCGAGAAATTTTTCAACGCGATTGGTGAAAGTTATCAAATGTCAAAATTGAGGGCTAATTAAAGAATTGGTCGCTTTTTTGAGGACGATTTGTTTAGGTAACGGCCATTTTTTTTGTTTGCAATTCTGCCAAAGGGAGATATGTTTCAAAAAGAGAGGAAGGAAAATCAAATGTCAATAATTGGGGTTAATTCGACAATTGGCAGCTTTTATGAGAACGATCTAATCCTTCTTTAGGTCACAGCAATTTTTTTGGGCGACAGATGTCAAATTTGAAAAATTGGTGATTATCAGGAAATTGGCCGCTCTTCTGAGGACGTTTTAATCCTTTTGTTAAGGTCATCATGGCAAGTTCTTTTTGACGATTCTGGCCAAAGGAAAGTATTGAGAGAAATATGTTTCAAAGTAAGAGGAAGGATAAAGAGGAGAAATCTTTCAATGCGATATGTGACATTTGTCAAATGTTTAAATTGGGGCGTATTAGGAAATTGGCAATATTTCTGAGGACGATTTTTAAGGTTGAGGAAATTTTTGGCGATTCTGCCAAAAAATAAATATCGAGGAAAATGATTCAAACTAAGAGGAAGGATAAAGCAGAGAAATGTGTCAATGCGATACATGGCAGATGTCAAATTTGAAAATTTTGGGCTTATCAGGAAATCTGCCACTTTCAGAGGGTCATTTGATCCTCGTCTAGGTCATGGCAACATTTTATTCGGCGCTTTTGCCAAAAGAGAAATATGTTTCAAACTCGGTTTCAAAATAAGAGGAAGGATATGAAGAAAAGAAATGTTTCAATGCTCAAATCAAAAATTGAGGCTAATCAGGGAAATGACCGCTTTTCTGAGCACGGAGTAATTCTTTTTACTTAGATCAAGGCGAGGCTCAAGTTAAACTTTTTTGGCGATTCTGCTAAAGGGGAAATATGTTTCAAAGTAAGAGGAAGAAGAGGAGACATGTATTTTTTTGGGCGATTTTACCAGAGGAGAGATATGTTTCAAAGTAAGAGGAAGGATTAAGAGTAAATATGTTTAAATGCGATAAATGACAGATGTTAAATGTCAAAAATTGGGACTAATTCAAGGAATTTACCGCGTTTCTGAGGCCGAATTCGCGTTTTAGTAAAATAATTTAAAAAGTCCTTTTTTTTAGAATTAAAAGAGATTAATTAATTTATTTATCAGCTCCCTGGCAGGGGACTATGTTTTGACTGAAGACCTCTAAATTCGTTCAAATGAAAGACAATAATTCTACGCTTGTTAAATTACACATATTATAATGATGAACGCTAAGCTAGCGTAATGTTTGTTTTAATTTAAAAGACCAAGGGAACCAAGAGTGAGTACTCAGGTGAACGACACCATCACAATGTCTTGTTTCCCTTGATAAAGCAAACAATCGAATTCCGAGTATCTAACTTGTTTTTTTTCTTCAGTAGCTGAAACAAAAATATTCAACAATTAAGAACAACTAGGAGTGAATCATCACTCATTGAGCAAACCGAGTGTATTATTATTATTATTAGAATCCGTTAATCCGCAATGCGCTCCTCGGTATCTCTAAGAAATCTTTTCACAAGAACGATTTCAAAGATTTTCGAGCATCTACGTTTTTGCAGTATTATCGCCTCTTTGTCCTATTTCCATACTGATCCCTGCTCCCGATCGACGCGTTACCACCCGAACGAACTGTTACCAATTCGTTATAGATCGTTTCCTGTTCTTGCTTCCAGAAAAGATTTATTTCAATGCTATAGTTGCAATAAAAAAAAAATGCAAAAGAGCATCTTAACTTTTTCTATCGATTCCCGAAGTCATCAAGATCAAACTTGAATCAACGGATGGTATGGACATGGTGGGTAGAAAGGAATAGAAAGGAATGCACCCCAAAGGAATAGACCACCAGGAACCTTTTTCACCATTCCCTCACCATGGTAGTGCGAGAACTTCTAATAACACCTTCCAGACCTTTTTAAGAAGACCTGAAGGTCTTTCCATGACAGGAATTTTAATTCCGTTATTTATTTTTCCGTGAGTAGGTACCTCTGACCCAGAGATATTGAGTCTAAGGTTCCTGTATACCTCGCATAGAGTCATGCAGTGGTAAGAGCTCTCGTTGCCTGGAGGCTGGCACCCTCTCTCACCATCAAATGTTGTAAGTGCCTGTTCAGACTGTTTTGATCGGTGATCACGCCAACTAGTGGTCTCTAAGTTTGAGCAGTCATCACGTTGGACGGTTGGTTTGGACAGTCTGCAGCCTGGTGTTGTAACCCAATCTTCTCTAGATATTTTTGGATCCATTAATAGCATCAAGTATTGATTGATCTCAGGGAAAATGATCCTCCCCCAGTTTCTGCCCTGGCAAGCAAAGTCCTGCCCAATGTAATCATTCTCATTCCTGCAACCGGCTACTGGAAAACAGATTAATCCTCCTGGTTTGAAGGCTACCTCGCCCTTTCACCATTTTCAATTTTCAGGAAATTGAAAGAAGAATTTTCACGTAACTTTTTCATAGAGACCCCACAATTTTTTGGCTGTTCTGTTAATCCATTGCTTCCAGGTCTGCTTTTCATGTATCATCACTCAGAGATGAATATGGAGGTATACCAAAGAGTTACCAAAAAGAAGAACCTGACCTAAGTGATTTAAATCCCTTTTTATTGCGAAGAAAACGATTTCAGTCTTCACAACAAAGGTCAGACCAGCGCTTCTTCACTCCACATTCTTCGATACCCTTTGCATGATTTATCAGGTAGCTTGATCAGACTCCACGGGCGAGAGGAGAGGAGAGTGAGCCTTGTGGGCTCACTCTGATGCTAACCCGAACTTCTCCAGATCCTGGCGACACCTCCATGACTTTAATCGCTGAAGCAATCCAGTTATTCAGTTGAGTACCCCTGAACTGCAACACCGTGACCAAAAGTTTATTGTGGCTCACATCTAGTCGTGCTAGTGCTACATTAACCCCATCAAGTCAGCCTCTTTGAGGAAGCTGACCATCTTGACTGTTGTTAATGTACCAGGTCCTACGGTGTGAGGAAGTCTCTCCTAAAAGTTTGTGGTCTGGTTCTTCCCAAAGCGGACAATTGCGTAGGATGTGTTTTGCTTTTTCGTCATCCTACAAGCATGGCTTTCAGCGCTGATTTAGGCTTATTAAGGCTTTCAGTTTTTATAGCTCTTTGATCATTTTTTTCGAAGTAGCCTTTAGAAAGGCCTTCGAATGGTCAAATCTTGGTAAGTTTTGCCAGCGCTGGAGGACTTCCCTCTCAACCCAGTTGTTATTGTTGGACAATATTCGGTGCTATGCAAAATTGCTGGTTCTGTTCCGAAAAAAACGAATTCGCCACTTTTCCTGGCCAGAGAGTTGGGAAGTTCGTTCTCTCCATTTCCAGCATGTCCCGAAATCCAGATCAAAGTTCTTCATTGCTCTTTGCTAGAGCATTCAAGGTTAGTTGACAGTTCCAGACCAACTGCTTGGACTTGCAGTGGCTGGCGCTAAGGGCTTCTAGAGCCGCTTGACTGTCTGAAAATATCTTTATTGATCTGCGTTGGTATTGCATCTTTCCTGCAAGCGCATAGAGCTCCGTGGCATAGATTTTGGCCTGGAAAGTTGTAGCGAGAAGACTCTCTTCTACATACACCAGCTCCAGTTTCTATGTATGTCTTAGATCCATCGGTTAACTTCTCTGGTGTTAAAGAGAATCGTGTCCATGCCGATTTGCAGCAACGCTGGGAAGATTCAGTCAGGTCCTGGTGCTTTTTGTATGGGCGGAACTTCTTGCATACCAATCTCACAATCTCGTCGTCTACCAGACTGGTCACGACCTTTCTGGGTCGACTCGCTCTCTTCTCGAGAAGTTCGAATAAGGCACTATTATCTCCTCGTCTGTTTTATTCCATTTAAAGTAAGAAAATTACCACACTTCTAAGAGGGCGGCGGCGTTCAAACTTTGTAAGCTCAAGGAGATGATCAATTTATTCTAAATCAGATAGAAAAATGTTGTAAATGAGGGAAAACTTCAACCTTAGCGCCCTCTAGCATGAAAAAAAAGTGTTTCTGAAAAGAAATTTACATCGCAAAAAATAATATCTGCGTTTGTTCAAGTGTTATTGCTTAAAAAATAGATTCTTGTCGTATTTAACCGATATCATCGCAAACAAAACATACTGTAGCATCGCAGAAAGGACAGGGTCATAGCCGGAGCGAAAATTCAGGGTCACGGTGGAATCACTTTAGCGTTGGTAAAATTTTAAAATTCTATTCCAATTTAATAATATTACTCGCGTGAATGTAAATCGGCGTCATTTTTGAGCGTAATTTGCATACTTAAATCGCCTCTGTTCATCTGAGCTTTACGTTGTTCCTTTTTGTTTCGCCGGAATAATAAATCGTAACATTTAGTTAAAGTATGTATAATTATCCAATCAAGGCTTGTCTCTGGTTGCATATTATTGCATAAAAACACACAAATTGGTCCGTGATTTATTAGTTATGGTAGGCATAATGTATGTCTACATGTGTCGTAATAAATATTTTGTAGGTATTTTTTAAAGTGATGCAAGAACGCTCATTGAACAGTGTTTATGATGGACAAGGACGCTCATTTAACAAAAAATATTGTTCTTCGTCAGTAACTCGAGGAGTGCACACGTAACCGCTGACGATACATGTCTACCTCAGTTGAGGACAAAACGTTCGGAGCAAATCTCCAAGGGCCACGTCCTGGAACCAGCGATTTGACCCCTTGCAGCACTTCTTGAATTTGACCCCGACTGGTAAAATTCACGTTGCAAGTGAGTTTTTCAGCTTTTTCATCTCATTTTTGAAAAAGACTCTCTCGAAAAGAGTATTTTTCGATTAAGTCAGTTTTGCAAACATTTTTTTCTCCGTCTGTTTGGCTACTTTTTCGATTTGTCTGAAAAATTTCGAGAAAAAATCGTTCATCTGCGAAAAAACAACGAAAAAAATCTGTTTTTATTAGCTCACCCAATTTTTTTTTTTTTTGGGTGTCAACAGAATATAGCAAGCGTCGAATCTTTACAAAAAGCGTAACAAAATAAAGCCCTGGACGGGGGCCTTAAAAATCCGCGATCCGGCCCATCTTCAATAGGTCGTATTTGGGGGTGCCAATCTAACAACGTCGCATTTTTCCCGAGAAAAGTCCATATAGGTTGCAGTGCGTAAAAAAGCATGGCCCTGAACTGGGGCCTTGGAAGTCCGCAATCCCGCCCATGTTCCATAAGTCGTATTTGGAGGTGCCAATCTAGCAACGTCGCATCTTCACCGAAAAAGTCCAGATAAATCACACCGTGTAAAAAAAGTATGACCTTGAACAGAGGCCTTGAAAGTTCGCGATCCGGTCCATCTTGTATAGGTCGTATTTGGAGGTGCCAAGGTACCCCCTGTCAAATTTCAACCTGATCAGTGCAACTTTCACACACTCAGCGTATTTCCTAAGCTCTTCCCGAAAAATCACGAATTTCCTGAAAAAAAAAACTCAGAAAGATCAACCCGTTACTCAAAATTTGCACCATCCCTGATCAAGATAAACGGCTGTTTACGAATACCGAAACCAGGACGCCCAGAATGTATATGGACTGCCAAAAATCCCCAAATCTGATGGGCCTTATAGATTCGCTGATACAGTTTTTATTAATCAAATATCTGACCAGCAGGAATAAAACCTTTACACCGGAACAGCGTTGTCAGATCTCATTTTTATAACAAAACGGGGAGGTTGAAACAAAAATGAACTTATTAATTTACTCAGTGCGTGATATGATTTGTTCCCTTTCGCAGAGCTCAGAATAGAAAAACTAAGCCCACGCATGCAATATTTATAAGCAATTTTAATAAATAATAATCGTCAATATAAACCATACAAAGGCTGCCTATAAATAGACCTTAAATTAATTATTAATAGGTATCTCTATCGTGCGATCCAAATTGCTACTTCAACTCTGTTTTTAGATCGTAGCGGTAAACAAATATCAAAATATACAACATTAAATTCTCTGACTAGCGTCAATTGTTGCATGTAAATGTCATGTTTCAATGTCAATATTATCAATTTAGTTTAAAGCATTCGATTCTCGGAATGTGGGAATGTCAAATCTCCATGCTAAAGTAGTGTCAACTTCTTCAATATAAACGTCAGTCTGGCATTCTTGTTGATGTTGAGTATAGAGTGATTGTTGAAGCCCCCTGTATAAGGTGGATTTATTGAGTCGAGGTAGGGTAATGATTGCGAACCTTGAGCGCATTACCATTGTCTGTCGCCTCCGAACACCTAACCAACTGGATTGACCATTAAAGTAATAAACACCAGCCCACAACTAGCTTACATCATCAAACCATTGTGCAGTAGTCTCGATATAAAATGTAACTTCGCCTATAAATTTTACGTTCTAGATTTGTGAGAAAAAATATTACACCTAACCATGGACCTGGTTACAGATAGAGGGGTACAAATGAGAATACAATTGAGCCTTACATTGACCCCTGGGGCATTCCTTTGATGACAATGAGAGGTCGTGTAACTATTTAACTATCTCTTTTCTGGTCTCAAGACTAAAAAAGCGCTCTAATTTTATATACGAGTAGCTAGATCAATTTTTTATACAGCCGAAATTCAGGTAATTTGTCTACATTTCCCTGAATCTGGGTGGAAAGTGGAAGTCTGGCAACAACGCACAAAAAAGTTGAAAAAAATTTTGTTCTGGGTTTTAAAACTTTTTCTCCAGACATTGGCTTTTATTTTTGGATTACAAAAATTTTTGAGTCCAAATTTGGGTAGTTTTGCTGCATTTCCTTTGTTTTGATGACAATAGTTTTGCTGGTAGAATTGGGCCGAAATGGTCAAGTCTGGCAACAGTGGATTAGAAATAAATCTTCACGGACCTTGACAAAACAGCCCGGAATTATAATTAAGTATTATTATTAGTGAACTAGTTTGAGCCTAAAAATATTTTCAAAAATTTTCAATAGGTACCTACTCAAAATTTAATTTTTTCATTTCACTAATTTCGGTTAAATCCTTATTACCTTTGGTTTGATCACCTTTCTATAGGCAATTAAAACAAAAAACTTGCTCGAATACAAATTCTCGAAAGTTTTGAAAATTCTCATGCTTGGACAGATTTTCCAGGTTGGCAACGCTGCAGCAACCATTAAAACGGAACCCCTATTTCCTTTAGACAAGGTTAAATGTGCAAATCTGACAACACAGCAAGGAAAATCCACTTCGAGGATTTTTGCAAACTACTTTTTTGCTAACAAGCAGTTTTTCAAACCTGGCAACAATGCACTCAGCACTATAATCGCTCATCTTTCGAAATGTGTTTTTTAAATAAAAATCCCAAATCCTCATTGTTGTCGCTCAGTTCATCGCTTTCTTACTTCGATACACTCTGCCCGACTAGTGGTGCTCTCTGTCTGCTTTCCCATGCTTGGACAGACTCTTCATCAAAACGGAAATATCCTTTATTTCTTTAAGACAAAAGGTTTTATGTGTAAGTCTGACAACACAGCAAGAAGAGATTCACTTTTAGAAATTTTAGAAGTTACTTTTTTGCTAAGAAGTAATTTTTTTAAATCTGGCAACATGGCAGCCAACACTATTATAATATTCGCTCATCCTCCGAAATGTTTTTTTAAAGAAAAATCCCATCCTTGTTGTTGTCGCTCAGTTTATCGCTTTCTTACTTCGATTCACTGTCTATATGTCTTTACTGCCTGACTAGTGACTCTCTCTTTCTGTTTTCCCATGCTTGGACAAACTCTTCTGGTTGGCAACCCCGCTGCAATCATTTAAACGGAAATCCCCCTATTTCCCCGAGACAAGGTTAAATGTACAAGTCTGACAACGCAGCAAGAAGAAGATTCCCTTTCCGGAATTTTACAAACTACTTTTTTGCTAAGAAGCTATTTTTAAAATTTGACAACATGGCATCCAGCACTCTTATAATATTCGCTCATTTTCCGAAATGTATTTTTTAAAGAAAATAAACCCATATCCTTGTTGTTGGCGCTTAGTTTATCGCTTTCTTACTTCAATTCACTGTCGATCTCTTATACTGCCTGACTAGTGATGCTCTCTGTCTACTTTTCCATGCTTGAACAGACTCTCCAAGTTGGCAACTCAGCTGCAATCATTTAAACGGAAATCTCCCCTATTTCCCTGAGACAAGGTTAAATGTGCAAGTCTGACAACACAGCAAAAAGAATAAACTTTCAGGAATTTTCAGGACAGTTTTTTAGACGTCGTTCCTTTGAATTTGTTTCCCGAACTTTCCCATTCTTAAGTAGTTAGAATAGTCCAACAATCGCTAAAACTCTCAATATGGAAGAACTTGGGGATTCACAAGTAAGCAGTATATGGAATAATATGACCGAGGAGTCGTTTTTTGTTGAATCGGCTGTACAAAGAGCAACGTCACGCGAATTTAATTTTATGTAGCAATATCTGGTTTTCATAGAAGATAAATATAAATATTGTTCAATTTTAAAAGGTAATGCTCACATACATTTATCTCCAACTAAACCTACTTTATATCATCTTTTAGTTGGTACCATATTTGGTGAGCCAATCAGTGTGTCAGAAAGGAGTAGGTATTCTTTACAGCGATCATTAATCATTTCATTCATACTTCATATAATTTATACGCTCAATAAAGATGACCCGATTTTATTATAAACATTCAGGCTACCTAGCCGCCTTTGTTATGCAGAAGGCAGACATAAAGCGGCCATTTTCAGGCCAAAGCTCTTCAGAAACCTTATCTCTTGGTTATGATGTTCTTGCTCATTTAAGCTCATATCTACATATATCAGAAAGTTGTTTTTCGACACTCAAAAAGTGTGCCAAAAAATCTCCGCAAACAAAATTTGAGAAAATATTTTCGAAAATAAAGATTTGGACAATTTTGTATCATCAGCTCTGATGATAGATTTTAGGACTCGAAACCGGTTTGGATCCATACAACTTTATATGAATCGACATCACAAGATCAATTGAGTTTTTGCAAAAATTATTTGATGACCACGAGGATTTCAAAAAAATTGTGAAAATTGTGTTCGAAATACGAGGTCTGTTTAGATAAAACATGATGGACTGTTTGAATAGCGCGGCTCCAGTTGGTTCCCGGGAAATCCGCTTGGTGTCCCTACGTTTGTAGATATAATAGGGAACCTGCATTACCGACACTGACGCTTACTAGAATTAGAGCTGGTAATACAGGTACCTACCCTAAGAGATCGTCATATTCCGGTTGCAGATTTGCTGAGTAGCTAGGCGGTTTTTAGTGAAGTGTGATTTTTTCGGTTGTCGGATTCCAGAATGAATGGAAATCTGTGACTGAATTCGAATATGGAAAATCTGCGACTGAAACATTTTAAGGGCGATCAACAGTCGATTAAAGACGATGGGCGCCCTGGAGGTTCTTCCACCTCAACTGACGACCCTCACGTCGATAAAATCAACTCCTTATTCCGGGAAATGAACAACTGAACCATCAGGGAGCTTGTTGATGAGAGTGGGATATCCAGTTGGATCTTGTCACAAGATTTTGACTGAAGATCCTGCGAAATTTGTGCCACGCCTGATGACGTACAACCAAAAAGCCAATCGCGTCCAAGTTTGTCAGGAACAGCTTGATCCTGGTGATTCAGAAGAAGATGAAAACTTCTTGTTAAGGATTACAACAGGTGATGAGTAACGGATTTACGGTTATGACATTGAAACGAAGGTCTGCCAAATGATGTCAAGGTGATGAATACTGACAATGTTGTTTGATGCCAATGGTGTTGTTCACCACGAGTACCTCCCCCAAGGTGCGACAATGAATCAGACTTACAACATCGAAGCTCTGAAACGTCTGAGGTACGCCATCCGTCTCAGGAGGCCAAAAATCTGGATGAATGGCAACTGGTTTTTCCATCACGAGAACGCTTAAGCCCATTCAGCCCTCGGAACTCGTGTTTGGCCAAACATTTGATCGCTGTTCTTTCCTTCCACTTCTACTCACCTGATTTTGCTCCTTGTAATTTTTCTTGTTTCCCAAACTTAAAAGACCCTTGAAAGAAAGAAGCGTACCAGACGTGTTTTCAACAGGAGAGAACACCATCGGGATAAGTGTGTACGGTGGGGAGGAGAGTACTTTGAAGGGGACCTAAATGTACCCAAATTTTTATAAAAAAATAAATAAATAAAAGAGCAGGTAAGCCGAAAAAGGAAACAACAATTTTTACTGGACAGTTTTCTTTACATTACAACTGGTTACGCATTTATGATTCTCATTTTCCATAACAGTCAAATAAAGTCTCCTGATCATTGCTTTAATACACCTGCGCACCTTCTTCCCCAGTTCCACGATCCTCTCCTCGCGTCTACCCTTATTCGTGCAAAAACAATCGTTGATATGCAAGGAAAAACAATAACTAACCGGTGGGTGATAATACTTGACGTAATCAATCGCAGTCCCCTTATAATTACGACACTTCTCGGAGATTGCGTGAGTCGTCATATCATCTCCAAACATCTTCGCGCCAGCACTGGCGACATTAATGAGGCTCTCGCTGTTGAAAGCTGGACTACTCGTATGTCCCCAGGGGTACAGGATAAATCTCCCCGATTCTCTGAGAGATAAAAACATCCTGCTGCAGGATCTATAAGCGTAGAGGGTGTTTCCTAGAGCGAATACTTCTGGAGGGTAGTTCGAGCCATTTTCTGATTTGAACGAATCCAGAGGTGAATCCACTTTCGGAAACGCTCTGCTAAGATTTATATTGTCATGTGAGTCCACGCTTCTAGCGCAGGGATTTTTGAGACTTTCTAAGATGTAATCGTAAGCGTCGGGGTTCAAGCAGGGAATTATGTAATAATCCATTAATTTTAAAGAATTTGGAGATCTTGCCAAGTAATCGATCAGACACAAAGCGCTGGAGACGGTGTAGAACTCCTCTCCATTTGATCCCGCTTCTATTATCGTCGACATGGTTGGATAGGGAAGATTCTTTGAAATTATCACTAGGTAAATTTCTTTCCCGTCTCCAGATATTCCTGTTACCTTGAGGTCCACTTTCCCCCGATGCGACCGTTCCAGTTCTTTCAGATATTGCACTATTTCTTGATATGATATGAACTTGTAATGAAACTTGACAAACCTCTTCACCTCCAGGCACTTCCTATCGATAACAGGGAGACTCCATCGGTGCGTATTTTTAATTTTTTTCGTCCTTGATCTCTTTTTGCAACTGTTATATTGTTTGTTCGATCTAGAAGGCGATTTCTTATTTGGACACTTACAAGACATTGACCCCGATTTCTGAGTTGTTGAAGTTGGAGTTGGAGGTTCTGCTTCTTGACTCGATTCACGAGAAGTGGGCTCCGATCGCTCAGACTGGTCAGAACTAGAAGATTTATTCGAGATCTTGCTTGTTGATCTACGTGTAGTTGATCTCCCTTTACGTTGCGATTTTCCATATTCAGAACCTGATCGTGTCTTTGCTCTGGAGTGGTCTCTTGTGCACTTGGCAGGCGATCTCGATCTCGATCTCGAACTAGAACCACTTCTGGAAGATTCCGAGCTTGAAGTAGACTTGGCCTTACGTTTTCTCGATTTGATTGCTGTATTTTGCCGTTTTCTACGTTTTGGAGACCTCTGAGACTTTGACCTGGATGCAGTATTGGTGTTTCTTGTACGTTTAGAGCCTTTTGATTTAGGTCTTCCTCTTTGTTTAGATTTGGTAGTTTTGGGTGGTATTTTTGATTCGACACATCTTGAGTTTTCCCGTCTTACTTTTGATCTCGTTTTCATTTTTCGCTCAAAAGATGATGTTGACGTTTGTGTTGATGCTGCTCTAGTTGACGTTTGTGTTGATGTTGCTCTAGTTCGTTTACGGGAAGATTTAGATTTGGTTTCGGACTGCGGTTCCGTTCTTGAGGGGGTAGATGTAGGTCTAGTTGAGGATTTTGATCTTGATCTGCGATGATTCGTTGATGACCTCGAGCTCGATTGTGAATTTGAATATCTACCACGAACTAGGTAGTTAATTTTTCTTCTAATTTCTGCTTTCTCTTGTTCTTCCTTAATATCGAAGGTTGGTTTGCTTCGTTGTGGTTGCTTTTCACCTGGAGGTTTACTATTTTCTTCTTGCACCATTAAAATTTTGGTAAACTCGTTTCAAGTAACTTCCCCAAAGAACTAAAATTTGACAACTAATAAATATCAGAAATATGACATTTAATTCTTGTGTCACTTTGAATTTTTTCATTGTCTCGGTTGAGAAAATTGGCGTTGCCGGATTTTGTAACAATTCTTTTTATAGTGTGGCAATCAAGTAATACCCCTGAACGCTACCGCTAGCTGAATCCCACATGATTCCACGGGATTTGCTAAGCTAGGTTGACGGGCTAAAGATGAAAATAAAAGGGCTCAAAAATAAATTATTATAAGAGTAGTTGGTGACCGACACCGGCGAAGAATCAATAAGCTCTCTGGGGTGTCAAAAACTCTTAGCTAAAGCTCCATTAGTGCCTATCCTGAAGAACGATGGCTGTACCAGATTAAACTATCCCACTTCTGTTACCCATACCGGACGCTGAGGTTCTCCCAAGCAGAGAGATATTTTATAACCAGCACCACAAAGGCGACCTCAATAGGTATTTCGCCGTGGTAGCGTCCCTGAAGCGTTCATCTTTCAGCAGCAGTAGTAGTAGTAGAATAATGGAAAGGTATTGTGCATCCCAAGCCAACCATGACGAGACTCTTACTCAAACCTCCCCGACCTTTTAATAAAGACCATAAGGTCTTTCCATAAAAGGAGTACCTTTTCTTCCGCTGACCTAGAAATGTTGAGCCCGACGCCACTGTATAATACCTCCCTTGCATACGTCTATCTAGTTATATGAGCCCCGGTCGTCTGTTCCACATTTGGGAGAGATCAAATCCTCCCTCATCACCATAAGTTGTAAATGTTTGTTCAGACTGTTCTGACCGGTGAGCGCCACGACTAGTAGTCTAAGCTCCTGGTATTGTTGGATCATGTTCGCTAACCTGCTTCTATCCGAGCTGGTTAGAAATAGTCTGGTCTCTCTGCATCCTGGTGTTTTCTCCAAATACTTCTCTAGATCTTTTTGGGTCCATTCCTTAATGGTTTCCTTTAGAAGACCTTTGGCCCAAGACCAAATTCCACAAACGTTTTCCCTGGTACTGAGCTTCGCATAGTGATCTGGCAGCTCCTTGTCTGGAATTCTTGAAGGTGCGGGAACCCATTTCTTGTCAGCAAGCATTTTCAGCGCCTCGGTACCATGCCTTCATCAGCGGGGAGAAAATCCTGTGTGAGCCCAGCGCTTTGATGATAGCCTGACTATCGGCGCATTTATAAACTGTCTGTTCATAAGCTTCCATTACCTTTTCCATTCTGGCTTCTGCAGGATCACGTATAGATCTCCGCTTGGAAGCCATTTAATTGTGGTCGACCATAGGGAGAAGGATCTCTCCATAGTTCCCTTCCAACCAAACAGAGTCTCTCTCCAATTCCTGGAGCCATCTGTAATGAAGACTAATCCTTCTGGTTCGAAGGTTACCTCTCCCTTTTTCCACTGTTCATTTTCGGGAATTAGCAGGGCATACTTCATCTCTTCACTATTTTGCCCTGTGATTGAGGCAACCCTAAGGTTTGAGATAGGAAAATTCATTTCCATCTCAGTGACCGCAGATATCTCAATATGTTCCTTGTATTCTTCACCATTCCATGTTCCCGAGTCTCTCATTCTTTCGTAGACCGCCATTGGCTCCCTTTTTATCTAAAAGAGAAGCGGTGGCAGTCCCAGAATGACTCTCTGGGCAGTTGACGGGGTGGCAGTTCTGATTGCAGTGGTTTTTGACAGATTGGCGAGTCTTTGTAGTTTGGCCAGACCATTTGTCACGTTACAGCAATTCTCGGATCTAATTACTTGCACTCTTCTTCTTCTTATGGTGCTGTGCGCTGTTTAGCGCGTTTCAGTTCACGTGTTCATTGGAAAATATATAGTGTCCCTTCTTCGGCTCTTCTGAAAACCGTGGCGGCATCGGTGATGTTACAGCAATTCCATGATCCACCCAGGAGGTTTAAGTAGACTCCTCGGGATCCACATTTCAAAGACCTCTATCCTAACGGAAGGGATTTGATCTTTAGTGGCCAGAGGTTTCTGCACTGTATAAAAAAAATGGCATTTAGCATGTGACCATTCGCAGGCAAAGATTTAAAAGGTATCTGGATAAGAATGGGAACGATGAATGAAAGAAGATTCTCCGCCTCCGAATATAAACGTCTGAGGAATCTTCCGAATGATCTGGTGCTAGGAGATCGTACCCCTTCTCAGGTGCTAAGCCAAGAATGAAGAAATAAATGTTGTCTCTTCTGTTGAAACAACGCCTCTCTATACGCAGACTCAACTAGTTCTCTCTAGAGAGAAAGGTCTTCTGAAGAAACTTGCTACTGTCATCAAAAAAGAGGGAAAAATTCGACCCTTGTCATTCGATAAAGGAAGAAACATCGCGAATAGGCGATTCAGAGCGGTGTTATCCCTAGACAGGTGTTTGTTATAAAGACAACAAAAAGACCCTGGTGCCAATTAACAGAGGTCGTCCTGTGTTGGTATATAGTAGGGGGGCTGGAGGGGGGGGGGGTAATTTAGCGCATAGTCCGATGGGAAAGATGAGGAATCCAAGATCACGGGTTCGATTCCCTGGAAGGGTAGTATCTTTTTTATTTTATATTTTGTATTCCTTGTTTTTAAGCTCTTAAAGAAATATTATTAATAAAATGTATGTACCTGATGATGTAAACATCACCTTGCGTAGGTAATAATAATTCTGTCTGGTAGTCTTGATACTTCTTACAGTCTTTAGTCGTGTCTTTCTCAATAAAATAACGCTTACACATTTGGAGCGCTCCAAATTTGGCAAATCGGGGTAAGCAACAATTAAAAAAGCCATATAAAAACAATTTAACCTTAGCTTGTATATTATTTAACGCTACGTAAACATTTATTCATTCAATAACTGCCTCAATAATTACGTACACAAGTCCATATTGTTTTATAGGTAATCAGAGCAGAATGAGTCGATCATTTTTATGACTGCATCAGCGTAAAAACTAATTATAAATCATCTAAGCTTTGAATTATTATTAATAAATAATACCATCAGGAGTCGGCGGCAACTAAGATCTAGGTACTGATCTGGTACGTCGGAATATATTATTTCCATATATGTACCTATTTACTTTCCTCTCTTTATATATACATATGCATAAGCGTGTTTTAATACATGTGCTGCAATTTATCCTTATGTGGAATTAGTTGATACCAACTAGGTAAGTAAGGACCGTTTAATTATCTCGATTACCATAACGTAAAAAAAAAATTAGTGAAACCGTTGATCATGACATCTTTCTCTCGCGCTTATGATTACTATGATTATTAATTTGCATTTTTTTTTCTTAATCCAATAGTAATGCATTTCTTGTTCTATACGATTGAGTTTCCTTGCTCATATGATGACTGGGCTGTCTTTAAAAACAATAAAACTTAACGAAATTCAAGTGTTGTGATCAAGGAACACACATTTTATCTAAATATTTGAAAATCTACGCTAAAATATTTACTTATACTATTTTGTCGCCAATGTCGAGTCTCTTTAATAGAAAATAGTCATCAAGACTAGCTGCTATTACGCTCAGCTCAACTCAATTCATCACTTTCCCCTCTTCTGATACCCCCAAGCATCTTCTGGAAGTATACGCGCAAAACTTTCATTTTCCGTTCTGCACATCGACCGTCCAATACTTCTAAGCGTAGAGACGTTTAATATTCGGTCCTTCTCGGTCCTACTAGTCCAGTCAGCCATATTATGTCGTTTCACTCTGGACCGAGCCTAAAGGTACGCAAGGCTCCAGGTAACTGGGAGTCAATCAGACACCGAGTTAGTGGACTGGGTAACATTTCCCGGGGAGGATGTCGTTCCTGGAGAGTTGCCTCGATGGTCTAGTATTTTGGTCTCCTCCTAGATGGTCTTTTATGCCCTTTTATCCAGCGGCATATCCGTGCAGTACCGACTATGAAACGAAGGGCAGAGGGCCGATGTACTGAAAAAAAGCCTCTTGAGTGAGGGTGAGGAATCGCCCACGAGCTGAACCGTGTACCAGTCTCGACAAGAGATGGCGTTGCTTGTCAAATTCTTTGATTTAAATAAATATTTCTGGATAGAAAATAGGTAATTTTTTAGCTCTGACACGTTACAACCTCACGGTGATAGTCCCCACGGAGTCGACATGCCTCCCGACGATGGACGTCCTAGAAATCGCGGTCATGAAAAATATGCGCTACAACTACACGACTGCGACCCAGCAAGAGCTCAGCTCTGACCACGTACCAGTGACACTCACAATGAAAGTGGAATGAGAGCTGAGGACCAAGAGAGAAAAGTCACCGACTGGAAGGAGTACTGATCGATCCTGTAAGTTGGACCCAATTCCAGAATCGACCAAGCCGACGACATACAAGACGTGACGTAGAAGCTCGAGAAATCACGAAACAAACAAAATCCCAAAAGACGTGAACAAGAGGATCGCCAAAAGAGACAAGTCATCAGAGACTACAAGACGACCCTTTACCCGGCGACATAAACTGGAGCGACTCGAGACTGACGACCTCTCCCTTTGGGACATGACCAAAGCAATCAAAGGAGAAGGAAACAACCAACAAAGGAAACCGACAACAAAACGATTCATCTCACGGAAGAAAAAGCCCAAGTATTCGCAGACCAATTGGGGTTGTAGTTCAAGCCCAACAAGCCGACAAAACGAAAACCTGACTCACACCCAAATGGTAGAAACCACCGATCAGAGTTGGTGACGAAGAAGAGATCAGGGGAGTCTTGAAAAACCTCAAAAAGAGGAAGGCACCGGGGGGAGACAAGATTACAAACCCGGACCTGAAAAACCTCAAGGTTCCCAAGAAATCGTGAAAATCACTAACGCCATCCTTCGAGAAAAGACCTATCTCCAGCATTGGAAAATAGCACAGATCATCATGATCCCGAAACCCGAAAAACCGAAGAAGATCTGCAAGCCAATCAGCCTACTCCCAGCCTTGAGCAAAATAGCAGAAAGAGTCATCCTCACAACACTGCAAAAGGACCTAAAGAGACTCAACGTGATCCCAGACCATCAGCTCGGATCCCTAAGTTAACACTCCACAGTTCACTAAATAGTAAGAATCACCCAACACATAAGCGACCACCTCAAGAGATCCGTGACGCCTTCCTTGACATCTAAAAAACCTTCGACAAGGTTTGGCATCAAGGCGTGGTCTACAAAGTGAAACATCGAGAACAACCTGACATCCCTGATTTTCGAGATATCCCAGAGATACCCGAGATAGAGAGAGAGAGACTAACACACCAAAATTGAAGACACCAAATCCACAACAAGGAGAACAGAAGCCGGAGTCCCTCAAGTCTCAGTAATCGGGCCAACCCTCTACAATCTCTTCACAGCAGACCTCCCCAAGCCCCAACGATGCGAAATAGCCCAATTCTCAGACGACGCGGCTATCTACTTCTCCAGCGGATGACCTCAACTCGTGAGAAAAGCACTCCAAACTGATTTACACAACTTAAGCCGATGGTTCGAAAAATCAAAACGACGAATCAAAGTCAACGAAACCAAAACAGCCGGAATCTACTTCAGAGATAACACCCAAGGAAGGAGACCGAAATCCAAAGAAGTGACAATTAATGGAACGCAAATCAAGTGGAAAAGAGAAGCCAAATACCTGGGAGTGATCCCAGATGAATCGTTCAGCTTCGGGAAGTAAGACCCAACGATGAGACAAGCCATACAGGAAACGAATCACGGAAACACAACACATTTGGATCCAATCAGATCACGCTTGCTCTTAGATTTAAGTACAGCTCAAAACAGAGTTCACATTTCAAACGCTTCGTATCAACTCATCCTCGCAGTGTTTATAAACGACACTTTTATATGCAAATTTATTACTGTTTTTAGTTTACTGCAAAACCCATAATAATCGTAATGACAACCTTCCCAGGATATTATCTAAACAATTAAAATTACAGATTTCAAACAATTTTCCATTATTTATTGTTGTTCCAGGCCATGTCCTCAACCATGGGGGATGTATCTCTCATCAAAGATGAAGACCTGCTCAAGAAAATGGTAAGATAAATATCTTTATCTTATTATCAATTATTATTCTAATAAATTTTTCTCACCCAGTGGCAGGAGTCGCAAGACACTGAAGTAAGACGCGAGATCCGCACGCGCATGTGCCGCCTGCGCGAGGAACGCCTCCGCGACCTCTACGCTTCCCCCGAAGGGCACCGAGTGATCCTCGAGATCGAAGGAACCGGTAAAGCCACTCACACCGATTCGATCCTCGATCACAGTTTTACAGGGATGAAACGGAAGGAAGTGAGAGACTCTGAATCGCCGACTAAGGACATCAGTTACGGTGGTCTGAGAGGTTTGTTCGATCTCTTCAATTGCTCTCTTGATTACTTGATTTAATTATTATTGAATTCTAGGTCTAGGAAAGTCTAAAGATCATGGTTGGGAGATAATGACGTCGAACGAACGAAGCGACGATGGCAAGTACCAGAAAACGACCAAACAAGCCACGACTTCCGGTACCGAGATCATCGACAAAGGAAAAATCGATTACAGTGCTGATTGCAGACAGCAAGCCAGTCTTTACAGGGACGGGGACGATAAGAATTACGTGAAATCGTCTGGAAGTGATTCGAGCTCAGTAATCAAACAAGTCGCTACTGGTGGCGATGAGAACAGTAAATTTTCTGCTTCTTCGACTCATGCTGAGTCATCGTCGAAGAGTTACACTGAGAAACATTCAGTCAGCAACGACCTCTACAATAGCAAATCCAGTAACAACACTTTTGCCAATAATGATTCAGTGGTAAGAAAAGTGTACACTCACGATACCCCGAACGAGTTAAAAGATCACCCGAGTTACATCGACGGAAACACTCGAGTAACTAAAGAGACCAGAACACTCAGCGACGGCACTGTTGTAACAACGACCAAATACGAGACAATCGCCAAAACCAAGTCTACCGCGAGCCAAAATTACTCCAGTAGCTCAACAACTCAACACAAATCATCAACCACTTCACAAAGTAGTCACTTGGTGGACCAGGTGAACCAAAACGAAATAGAAAATGTGAGACGAGTCAAACAAATCGAATCTTCGGAACCGAGACAAATTGTTGAAACCATTATTACTCCTGTTGATGTTACCTCTAGAAGCCACATTGTGTCCCAAGACTCTTCAAAGCACACGACGACGAAGCATCACGTCAGCGAGAATCTGGACGATCAAATCATCATCAAGACTAACGAGAGATGCTTCAATAACACCCAGCAGCAGCCTGTTGATTCCAGGACTCAAATCATCCATGAAACTAGCGACGACACCAACAGATATGACTCAACTATAACCAGCAAAAGATTTGACGATTCCACCACGAAACATGTCGAAGAAACCACTAATCAAGAAAACGTTACAAGACTTAAGAAGTCACCCCCGCCATACCAGGAACAACCAAGTCAACAACCAAAGCGTCAACCAATCAAACCACCGAAATCAGAACTAGACGACTCACCTAAACCAACAGCAGGTCAGTATGATACAACTTACCGAACTGATTACACCAATAAGAAGATAAGTGTGGAGGTCAGTCCCACTCATGATGCTTTTGCTCGATCGCTCCGCTCGGTTACACCTGAAAGGATTAATAAATGCTCTTCTCCTGCCCGTGGAAGCGTGAGAACCACCAGCAACAGTTCCCTGCGAAGCAGCACCAGTCCTGAGAAGAAGTATCCAAGCAAGACTTCACCTGACAGGAAACCCAATTACCGTGAGAGCTCACCATTATCCAGGAATGACAGCACTGACACGTACATTTATCGAAGAAGTCCTGATAGGAAATCAGAGATCATCAAAAAAGAACGAATCTCGTCTACTCATAGTTTGGACACCTATAACAGAAATGTAATTAATACGACCATTACAAGAAAGAAGCAGACACCTCATGAAAGATCCGAGAGCCCCTCTCCGACCAAAATTTACCACGTTGAGTATATAAGAAATATTAACAATGTGACAACTGATTTAGATACCGACGAGACCGACAAAAGGAATGGACACGTCAATAAGAAAATCGAGACGTTTAGAAGCACGCGCCCAACATCTCTTGAGGCAATTACAACGACCAAGAAATTTAAGAAGGTAACCGATCGATCGCCCACATCTCCTCTCAAGGATTGCAAGAATAAATCCCCTCTGAAAGAGGCACCCAGGAGGTTCTCTCCCTCTCCAACTAAATCTGGTGGTGCTAGTCCATCGTCGCCACATTTTCCTAAAGATAAAACGTTCAGAAGACGAGACACTTACGAGGAACGATGCCGGCAGATTCTGGGAATCACCGAAAAGAACGAAACGCGGAGGGAGAGCTTCGAGAAAACTTCTACGACCAAGAGAACTGATACAGAGAAGAAAGTTACGTCCAGGAAGGAGGTTCAGATCCCTCGTAAAGGATCTCCTGAGAAAAAAATCGTCAACAAGAAAATTACAGAGTTTCCGAGTCAAAGGAAGTCGCCCAGTCCAGGTCGAAAAACCACGACTTTGCATCAGGAAACTTCCGAAACGAAGATTAGAGACACTTCAGAGAAGTATGTCAGACCTTGTTCATCAAGAGAATCCTCCAAAAGTCCATCTCCTGTCAGACAAGCTCCCGGTGAAAGACCCGGTGAACGATTAATCGAAATTACCAAAGTGGTGACGAGCAAATATGAGCCCGCTCGCGACGAATATCCAGAGTACAGGAAAAGTCCGGATAGATGTGAGATTCCTGCTCAAGTTAGGAAAAGTCCTGAGAGACAGCCCTTCGAAAAACAACCGGAGAAAGAAAGACCTTACACAGAGGCTCCGGGAATATCAGAATTTCCTGCTCAGGTTAGAAGGACCCCTGAGAGAGAACCTTTGGAAAAATTAGCAGGAAAAGAGAGACCTTATAAAGAGGGTCCCCATATTTCTGAATTTCCTGCACAAATTAGAAGGACCCCTGAGAGAGAGCCTTTGGAAAAATTGCCGGAAAAAGAGAGGCCTTACAAAGAGGCTCCAGCAATATCAGAATTTCCTGCTCAGATTAGAAGAACCCCTGAGAGAGAGCCTTTGGAAGAATTCCCACAAAAAGGGAGACCCTCCAAAGAGGCTCCAGGAATATCAGAATTTCCTGCTCAGATTAGAAAGACCCCTGAGAGAGAGCCTTTGGAAGATTTGCCACAAAAAGGGAGACCCTGTAAAGAGGCCCCAAAAATATCAGAATTTCCTGCTCAGATTAGAAGAACCCCTGAGAGAGAGCCTTTGGAAGAATTCCCACAAAAAGGGAGACCCTGCAAAGAGGCTCCAACAATATCAGAATTTCCTGCTCAGATTAGAAAGACCCCTGAGAGAGAGCCTTTGGAAGATTTGCCACAAAAAGGGAGACCCTGTAAAGAGGCCCCAAAAATATCAGAATTTCCTGCTCAGATTAGAAGAACCCCTGAGAGAGAGCCTTTGGAAGAATTCCCACAAAAAGGGAGACCCTGCAAAGAGGCTCCAACAATATCAGAATTTCCTGCTCAGATTAGAAGAACCCCTGAGAGAGAACCTTTTGAAAAATTACCAGAAAAAGAGAGACCTTATAAAGAGGGTCCCCATATTTCTGAATTTCCTGCACAAATTAGAAGGACCCCGGAGAGAGAGCCTTTGGAAAAACTACCAGAAAAAGGGAAACCCCACAAAGAGAGTCCAAAAATTTCAGAGTTCCCGGCTCAAACCAGAAAGAGTCCCGAAAGACAACCGTTTGAAAAATTACCTGAAAAAGAGAGACCTCACAAAGAGGGTCCGAAAATATCAGAATTTCCTGCTCAAATTAGAAAGAGCCCTGAGAGACAGCCCTTAGAGCATCTACCACAGAAAGGTAAACCTGGTAAAGAAGCCCCAAAAATCGCTGAGTTCCCATCTCAAGTTAGAAGAAGTCCTGAGAAACAGCCGATGGAGAGATTTCCAGAAAAGGAAAGACCTCACAAAGAGGGTCCTAAGATTTCAGAATTCCCTTCTCAAACTAGAAGAAGCCCTGAGAGACAACCCTTGGATCGTCTACCACAGAAAGGTAAACCTGGTAAAGAAGTCCCAAAAATCGCTGAGTTCCCATCTCAAGTTAGAAGAAGTCCTGAGAAACAGCCGATGGAGAGATTTCCAGAAAAGGAAAGACCTCATAAAGATGGTCCTAAGATTTCAGAATTCCCTTCTCAAACTAGAAAAAGCCCTGAGAGACAACCCTTGGATCATCTACCACAGAAAGGTAAACCTGGTAAAGAACCTCCAAAAATTGCAGAGTTCCCATCTCAAGTTAGAAGAAGTCCCGAGAGACAAACCTTAGAAAAACAACCCCAAAAAGGTAAACCACGTTATGAATCACCGAAAAGAACAGAATTTCCAGCTCAAACTAGAAGGACCCCAGAAAAACAACCCCTGCAGAAACCACAAGAAAAGAGTAAACCTGGACCTACAACTCCGAGGATATCTGAATTCCCTACCCAAACTCGAAGAAGCCCGCAACGCCAATCAGTAGAAAAAACCCAAGAGATAAAGACATTCAGTAAAAACTCTCACTATATCTGCGAATACCCAACTCAAGAAAGAACCACCCAACCCACAAGATCAGCTAAGAAGATTCCCAATCAGGAACCGAAACCTAAACACCTAGACAAACAACCATCCTCAAAGTCGCCAAAAGTGTCAGAACCAATTCCGTCAAAGCAGAAGCAACCGATAAAGAAACAGAGAACTACTTCTTCTTCGAGCTGTGAGGAAGAAATTGCTACACATGAATACATCTTCCAAAGCGAGACTAGAGTCCCAGTGGTTGAGCCATTGGTGACGAAGAAATTCGTACCGCTCACCTATGACGATGATGATGAACCTGTAGCTCTCTCTGAACATGTTTCCCAAAGCAGACTTGAGAAAGAAATAACTAAGACAGATAAGGCTACGAATAAAACAGTCAAAAAGGATTCACCAGAGAGGACTTTGACAGCTGAATTTATCATTAATGAAAAAATAGACACGGATTATAATACAAATAAAAATAACAGCATAAATCAGGTTGTTATTACTGACAAGAAATTGAAGAAACCTGGAAAAACTGAGTACATGAGCGAGTACTGTAAGACCAACACCAAGACGCTCCAAAATGGTGATATTACCAAGAAATATATCACAACAAAGGTAAAAGATATTCCAGATACAAGAAAGCAAACACCCATCAAAAAAACTCCTTCCAAGACCCAATTTGGGACTAAGACTGTCCCAAATAAACCAATGAAGAAACCATTTAGCGAAACAACCCAAAAAATCATTAACAAGTCGACAAAAACAGAGACAACTGTGAAACCAAGACCTGTTCAAGATAGTCCAAGACATGTAGTGACTACCACGATAACTACCACTTTAACTAAAACCCCCAAGCAAACTTGTAAACCTACAACTCCCAAATCCAATCAAACCAAACCATATTCTACCACTTCTAGACCTAAATTACCGAATGGTCATCTACCCACCGATGAAGAAGTTGTTGTAACTGAGAAGAGACCTTACTCGAGGACTTCCAAGACACCAAGTAGACAAGTAAAACCCAAACAAGATAAATGCATCACCACAAAATCAATCATTATCACCAATGATACAGAAAAAGAAGTCATAATAAACCTGCAAAGATCCCAGTCATCAAGAGAAGCAACCCCCGACCGCATCTGTCCTTTACCGGTAACATCAGACGATGAGCACTCTCCAAGATATCCCGACCAAATCACCGAGCCTGACGATCCGACACCCAGAAAATTCAAACCTGTGGTGCATCAACCGATCCTGGAAGACGAAGACGTCGATCATTTCACCGAAACGAAGAGAATCATCACAGAAGTCGACAAAGTCGACGAATGCGACGAGAGCCTCCTGAGCGTGGATAAAAAGATCAGCAAGTTCCTGGATACTGCTGAGCAGTTAACCAAGCAATCAGAACCGAAGGGACCTGCACCGAAAGTGGAGAGACCAATCCTGATCGTTGATAAAGATTTAGAGCAAGATGAGTGTCTCCTGAGTGTTTCAGACAAGGTCAATAAATTTATATCAACAGCTGAGCAATTAACTGTATCTCAGACGACGCAACAGGAAAGACCTAAGACTCCCCTTGGGAGGAACTTGAAAGATCTGGAACCTGCCGAAGATGAAATGGAAACAATCTCGATCATCATTGACGATGAAAATGTTTGCTCGCTTACGAAACCTAAACCTGGTAAGACTGGACCTGCAACACCAGCACCAGCACCAGCACCAGAGAGACCGAAGAGTCCTCGTTTCTTAAACTACCAAGAGGAGAAACCCACGACCAAGAAAATATCAACCACTGTAGCGGAAAGAATGACGAGATTCACTACAACTACTCCCGTAACCAATATCTCGAAGATAGAGCCAAATACTCAGACAACTAGGAAACCTCATGACTTGAACACAACAACTCCAAGCAGAAAACCACCCAACAATTACGACAGCATTAAAGACACACAGCCTCATGAGCCCAAGCGCGGGAAATCGCCAGATTTACCCGAATCAACACCTAAATCGTCCAGGAAACCACACCCTGAGGAACCAAAAAGTATTTTCAGGTTGAGAAGCACTGAGAGCATTAAGAGAGCGAAGGCTCTTTTTGAGAATGGTACCAAGGAACCGGTAACTGTTAATAAGCCTCGAGATGTCTCAAATAGACCGCTGTTCGAGTCAAAGAAACCGCTTGACTCGACGAAACCACACAAAGACCAAGATGTTTGTAGAATTGATGACAACGAGCAGCGGAAAAGTCTCAATTCCAGATCGTTCCAAGAAGACACCAGTTTGAAATCTACCAAGCTAGTTCTGCAACGCTACCGGCCAAACTCGCCAGAGAAGATTAAGAAACCTTCCTCAAGATCTCAAACACCAGAGCCAGAGAGAGATGTTCCAGGTTACATGAAACCTTTCTCTAGAAAACACACACCAGAGCTAGAGAGAGATGTTCCTGGTTACGTGAAACCTTCCTCTAGAAAACACACACCGGAGCCAGAGAGAGATGTTCCCGGTTACGTGAAGCCTTCCTCTAGAAAGCACACACCAGAGCCAGAGAGAGATGTTCCAGGTTACATGAAACCTTTAGACCGATCCCTGAGACAACATAGTCCTCACAGAGAGACCGTTGTTGATAGCAGAACTCAATCGCCATCTTTAAATCACACCAAGCCCAAAGAGCGCTCACAATCACCAGCACCAGCACCAGCACCATCACCACTACGACAACAGCAACAACCTCAAGTTCACGAAACAAGATTTGGAGTTACTCTCAAGAAAACTGATACTGGTAGAACAACCACCACGAACACTACCACGACAACAACCACGAATATCACCAATACGGGTCAGAAACATAGACCAAGTACTTCACCATCACGAGCTTCAGTAGACTTAGAAATCGAAGATATATACGAAGTGGACGTTTTAGAATACATGGTAAGTCTACCATCCCCTAATACTAAACCCTCTCAACTGTTTTAATTTCAGCTGGAAACTGCCACAAGTTATGAAGTGCGTCGTCGTGTCCGAGCTCAGATCCGCTTGGTCAAAAAATTAATCTCTGAAAACCAACTAACGTCTTACATTAGAACAAGAAAAATCACTACCTCGAGTAGGACGAAGGAGAGAACTACTTCACCCCAGAAAATTAAACCTACCGATCTGAGAGATACTAAAAGCCCTGAAAGAAAAAGAACATCTCCCAGTCCCGATCACCATCAACCTCGCTTGAGTCCAGATAGGCGCTCCAAATCACCAGGATCAACCGTCCATCACCACCAGGATACTACAATCCTCAAGAAAACCACCCACCAATCGAAAGTGACGCAAGTTATCGAAGAAAAACCTTCATGGGTGACCCAGAGGAACCTTAAAAAGGCTTCCGAGCGTCCACCACCCACTTCCAAGATCACCACGACCCGACGAGCAGTATCGCCTCCAAAGAGAGATAAAACCACCGATCTAATCACTTCAAGTTATGGTGTTGGTCCTACTGACGAAAACGGAACTCCCCTATTTGGGTTAAAGGCTTTGAAAGCTCAGAAGAACTCTACAACCACCAAAGGTAAGACTATCACCTTCACGACCGTTTAACATACTTAATCTTGACATAAATTCAGTTCAAGGGACTGTAGTTAGAAGCCACTACTACTCAGAGAATGGTGAAGAACCGGTTGGCGAGATCAGTTACACCAAATACTCAACGGATCCAAAAGATTTAGGCTGTGATGATGTAACGCGAGATAAGGGCATTACCAGTGTTACTACGACTCAGAAATTCGGTTACAAAGACACCCCCAATCTTCAGAGTCTTTCTACCCGGAACCAGGTACGTCTGTCTCCTCTTATCTTGGTACGATTAATTACTCCTCTCTTCTAGCAATATCAAATCGATGACGCATCTGAAATCTCCAAGACTGCAACGAGACGCAACAGCGTTAAAGCTCTATCAGAGAAATTCATGGAAACAACCACCTCGACCAGTACGAGCAGTAAGTCTCATTAGAATCATAAATTTCCTCCTTTAATCTTTACATAATCTTCAGCTGAGACGTCGTGTAAGCTGGACAAGCAAGGATCGTACCCAAAAGCTGGATTGATCCTGAGAACGTCAAGCTTCAAAGATTCTACGAAGAAAAACGACGACTTAAGTGGGTCAATCAATCCGACAATACACGAACGTTTCTAATGATCTGATTTCAGGTGGTGACTTAAAGGAATTGGTTACTGTCCAGTCGTCCTCGAGAATGACAAGTGGAAAAGAAACCTTCCTTTCGAACACTTCCAAAGTTACGGGGGTCCAAGATGTGATTTCGAGAATGAAAACTGAAGGTAAGCAGTAAGTGACTATGCCCTTTGGACAAATTTAATGATTGTTTTTTACGTAAATAGAAGTTCGTGAAGGGGATACGGCAGAAGATGTGGAAGCTAGAGGACTGCTGAATAAATTCCTGGGGGCTTCGGTGATTCTCGCTGGAATGGAAGGACATATCACGAAGACCTCGACTTCTTCAGCGACGGCATCTGTTAGTTCTTGTGCTGTCAGTAAGGCCGTTACTAAGGTTACTACTACTCTTATGGTAAGTGTTGTCTTTACTGGTTTCTTACTATTACGCTTCAAGGGAAAATATTGTTGCCAAAAAGGTTATTTACTTCTAAGAGGTTTCAAGATTTGTTTTTTGCCTTCAATAGGTTTAAATAATTTTTTGACAAAGACCGTTCTTTGAAGAACTCATCCCTAGATGTGCAGGGGTGAGCGTGATTGGTGAAGAGTGATTTTTTACCATTTTCCCTAAGAGGCGTAAGAGGTCTTTCCAGGAGTGGAAACTATAATATTTGGCTCTTTTCCCTGAGAGGTGCTTTAGGGATTTTGGAACGAGTTTAATCTGGAAGGTTAAGAGAAGGTGCAAAGATTAGGGAGATTTTTCCTGAAAAGAAGGTTCAAGTTTTTGAAAGTAGATGATTCTAAACGGCTTCATTATGTTCTCAAAAAAGTGCCAGTTTCGAAGAAGTTTTTGGAAAAGCCACCTCAAAAGGGGAAACGTTCAGGTTGAATTTTTTGACAATTTTTCCAAAGCGGCTTAAGAGGTCTTTCCAGGAGTGGAAACAATCAATTTTTGACACTTTTCCCTAAGAGGTGCTTTAAGGATTTTGAAAAAAGTTGCATCTATAAGGTTTAGACAAGGTATAAAGATTAGGGAGGTTTTTCCTAAAAGGAAAGTTTAAGTTTTGGATGATTCTAAACGGTTTCACTATGTTCCCAAAAAAGTGCACGTTCCAAAGAAGTTTTTGGGAAAGCCACTCAAAAGGTGCAAGGTGCGGGGTGAATTTTTTGACAATTTTTCCTAAGAGGCTGAAGCGGTCTTTCCAAGAGTGGAAACAATCAATTTTTGACACTTTTCCGTAAGAGGTGGTTTTAAGGATTTTGAAAGAAGTTGCATCTAAAAGATTTAGAGAAGGTGCAAAGATTAGGGAGGTTTTTCCTAAAAAGTTTGTTTAAGTTTTGGATGATTCTAAAAGGTTTCAGTATGTTTCCAAAGAAGTGAAAGTTCCAAGAGGTTTTTTGACTAAGCCATCACAAAAGGTGCAATGTGCATGGTGATTTTTTTGACAATCTTTCCTAAAAGGCGTAAGAGGTCTTTCCAGGAGTGGAAGCTATAAATTTTTTTGCTCTTTTCTCTGAGAGGTGCTTTAGGGATTTTGAAAGAAGTTGCATCCTAGAAGGTTCAGACAAGGTGCAAAGATTAGGGAGGTTTTTCCTAAAAAGAAAGTTTAAGTTTTGGATGATTCTACACGGTTTTAGTATGTACCCAAAAAGTGCACGTTCCAAAGAAGCTTTTGGAAAAGCCACTCAAAAGGTGCAAGGTGCAGTGTGAATTTTTTGACAATTTTTCCTAAGAGGCTGAAGAGGTCTTTCCAAGAGTGGAAACAATCAATTTTTGACACTTTTCCGTAAGAGGTGGTTTTAAGGATTTTGAAAGAAGTTGCATCTAAAAGATTTAGAGAAGGTGCAAAGATTGGGGAGGTTTTTCCTAAAAAGTTTGTTTAAGTTTTGGATGATTCTAAAAGGTTTCAGTATGTTCCCAAAGAAGTGAAAGTTCCAAAGAGGTTTTTTGACTAAGCCATCACAAAAGGTGCAATGTGCAGGGTGATTTTTTTGACAATATTTCCTAAGAGGCGTAAGAGGTCTTTCCAGGAGTGGAAGCTATAAATTTTTTTGCTCTTTTCTCTGAGAGGTGCTTTAGGGATTTTGAAAGAAGTTGCATCCTAGAAGGTTCAGACAAGGTGCAAAGATTAGGGAGGTTTTTCCTAAAAAGAAAGTTTAAGTTTTGGATGATTCTACACGGTTTTAGTATGTACCCAAAAAGTGCATGTTCCAAAGAAGTTTTTGGAAAAGCCACTCAAAAGGTGCAAGGTGCAGTGTGAATTTTTTGACAATTTTTTCTAAGAGGTCTTTCCAAGAGTGGAAAAATCAATTTTTGACACTTTTCCCTGCGAGGTGGTTTAAGGATTTTGAAAGAAGTTGCATCTGGAAGGTTTAGAGATGGTGTAAAGATTAGGGGAAGATTTTTCCTAAAAAGATTGTTTAAGTTTTGGATGATTCTAAACGATTTCACTATGTTCTCAAAAAAGTGCACGTTCCAAAGAAGTTTTTGGGAAAGCCGCTCAAAAAGTGCTATGTGCAGGGTGAATTTTCCTAAGAGGCTGAAGAGGTCTTTCTAAGAATGGAAACAATCAATTTTTGACACTTTTCCCTGAGAGGTGGTTTAAGGATTTTGAAAGAAGTTGCATCTATAAGGTTTAGAGAAGGTGCAAAGATTAGGGAGGTTTTTTATGTTTCAAAGGTTTTAGTATGTTCCCAAAAAAGTGCAAGTTTCAAAGAGGTTTTTTGACCAAGCCACCCCAAGATATGCAATATGTTTTTTTCCTATTTTCCTTAAGGGCGGCTTGAATGAAGAGGTCTTAATATCTTTCCCAAGAAGTAGGTACTAATACTTAAGGTGATTTTTTGATTTTAAGAGGTCATTCCAAGAGTGAATACTGTTCATTGTTCATGCTTTCTCAATAGAAGTAAAAAGGTCAAAGACGTTCTTGAAGAGGTTACCTCGAAAGACTTGATGAGAGGTTTTGTATCATCTTTCCAAAGGTTGCTTTTTGAAAGGAGACCCCAAGAGATTTCAATAACTTACCAAAAAGGTGCGAATACAAATTATTTTGTCAAAAAACATTTTTGACAATTGTCCCTAGAGATGTAAAAGACGCAAGTTTTTCTGAAGGGTTGCAAAAAGGTAACGTTAACTAAGCTCTCTCACCAGAAAAGTCATTGAACACCATCTCACCTCGGATTAGAATAACTGAGATTATCCCGAAACATGAACCATACGAGCTGGGAATTTTCCCACACAACGACTTTTCTGGCATCATTTCAGCACTTCCTTTTGAAATCATTGTTTGGCTGTCGTCGTCGTCGTCGTCGGTAACGAAGCGAGAAGGTGATTAAGTTCGAACAAAGTAACTGCCCTTTCGCCGGTTAAGGTCGACGCACCCGATTCCTGGGAAACTGCAACTACCGCGCGTTTCCTGCTCCATTATTTTTAGTCTCTTTTACTAAAAATCGAAAATAAATTGCTTGCGCGCTGAGGTACGGGGACAGGGTACAGGGTACAGTCAATAAAAATCCAGGAAGTTTATAAAATCTTAAATTAAACTTGCGAGAGGTATGCGCCGATTCTCATACTACTTGGCTCTAGCTCCAGCACTAGCGCGACTAAATACGGTATCAGGAAGGTGTGATATAAGATTTAATGTATTTTTTTTTTTGTTATTTATAAATAATATTGTTTTGAAAAAGTCTCCATCAAGGAAATCGATTTATCAGACGCAAATTATAAAATTTTATCACAGACGCTCGCTCGCTGCTAATTCCGGCAAAATCCGGTCTGGATAATATTAGAACGACGTTGCCTTGTAGTGAAGAAATTGAAGTTTTCGGGATCGCGTCCGATATCTAAAATCGTGGAAAGAGTCGATTTTTATAGAAATAATAATCCCCAGATGAAGAGTGTTGATATGAAAAGGCAACAGTGTTGATACGATCGCTGCACTCGCAAGGTTGGCGTACCGATGCAGACTGAAGACGCTAAATTTGGACGTCCTGACGTCAGAAAAGACGCCTTTAGTTCTAGTTTGAATCTTGGAATCACAGTTCTCACTTTGCTCGACTAACTGAATAGACCTTTTTTGTTAAACCAGTTTTTCGGCTCCATCTCTAAATCGGATTTATATTTTTTGACTTAACTGGGGTAAGATTTTGATTTATGATTTAAGTAGGTACTTATACCAAATTCTACCAAAAAGTAGTGCGCGCTTTTATTATTAATTATTATTTCACTCGCCAAATAAGGTGATTGTTTATTTACTTATTGTTTCTGCTTAGCGGTGTCGGTGTAATTAAATTTACTTTTGTCGCTTTGTTTATTATTATTATTGTTACTATTTTTAAATTGCCGCGTCCATATTTGGAGTTAGTTTCCTTCGCGTTCTCCCAAGTTAGATCATCGGCAGTTAAATTTATTTTCGTTTCTCGTTTCGGTTTCACGTGTCAAGTCGAGTCGAGAGCGTTTTTGATAAGATACCTAATTAATAATTCCAGTAAAGTGCCATTTTTGGGTCGCGTTTGCAACTCAAAAAAACCCGTTGCAGTGACACAAGATTTGGCAGAGTTATTAGTTTCATAATTACAAATTATTTTCAGTGCATTCGGCTGCTTGTCGTCGTTGCGACACGTAAACATTGAGATTTAATTGATATTTTATGATCCAGATTTAAATATCCAGTCGCGGCCAAATTTTCTTGCGCTTTTTTGAATTCTCGTGCAAATGGTCGAATTTAATGCGATAACTTTAATTCGGTTAAATTTGTACGAGATTTTAGTCAGAGAATTAAACGAGTGGATCAAAATATCCATAGAAATAAAATTTGAGTCGAATCGGGTCATAAATAATAATTTTATGGATCTTTTTTGAATCTAGGAAAGCAGCTCTGATGGTGGGCTTCCCTACAAAACATGTTAAGACTCGTTTTTACTAATTTTAATTTTATCCATTTTAAGAACTCAATTTTTCTTCAGAATTTCTTGGAACGAGTTCAAAAAAAAGAGACCAAGATATATTATAATAATTAGGAAAGTTTCACCTATGATGGAGGCTTTAAAATTCGAAACACGTTAACTAAATATAATTTTACATCGCGTCAAGATCTTATCAGTTCTACTGCCTTACTAGCTTTTGAGAGACTCCATTTTTTCATCAGAAATTCCTGGAACATCTCGAAAAAAAAAACTTTACGCCATTTTTTCCAAAATTCGTTAAAGGTCTCAATCTACAATGAGGATTTTATAGTATGTATTGTACAGGGTGTTAACTACCAACTACTACAAAATAAAGGAGGTGATTCTACGACTTATTCTAAGAAAAAGGTTTGTATTAAAATGGGTCCGCCAAAGCACCGTTTTCGAGATACAGGGTGTTCAAAAAAAAAATTTTTCTTACTTTTTTTGCGATATCTCAAGAACCGTCAGAGCTACAGGCTCCAGCTTTTGTACAGATTTTTACATCAATAATAGCTACTTTCAAGGCTCCAAACTAATGTTCTAAGATATGCCAGTGGTGGAGATTTTAGGGTTGCGTAAGGGTTTCACCCCCCTACCTTTACGGCACTGGAAAAATTGTCATTTTGAGAGCAAATTTCAAAGCGCCAATATTATTTACACAAAAAAGAACTCCTCGTCAAAAGCTGTAGAAGCCACCGTTCTCGAGAAAAAAAAGGCATTTTATGATCAAAAACGTACAGAATTCAACATGAACAAAAAATTTATTTTCAAAATTTTCCATAGCGTAATTCAAATTTCACTAATTTTTCTTGTGCTTGTAGACTGTTTTCAACTTCGTCTAGAATAAATCCATAATAAGGAAATATAATTTTTGATCATAAAATGCCTTTTTTTCTCGAGAACAGTGGCTGCTACAGCTTTTGACGAGGAGTTCTTTTTTGTGTAAATAATATTGGCGCTTTGAAATTTGCTCTCAAAATGACAATTTTTCCAGTGCCGTAAAAGTTAGGGGGGTGAAACCCTTACGCAACCCTAAAATCTCCACTCCACCACTGGCATATCTCAGAGCATTAGTTTGGAGCCTTAAAAGTAGCTATTATTAATGTAAAAATCTGTACAAAAGCTGGAGCCTGTAGATCTAACGGTTCTTGAGATACTTATCGAAAAAAAAGTAAGAAAAAACATTTTTTTGAACACCCTGTATCTCGAAAACGGTGCGTTTGCGAACCCATTTTAATAGAAACCTTTTTTCTTAGAATAAGTCGCAGAATCACCTCCTTTATTTTGTACTAGTTGGTAGTTAACACCCTGTACCTTTTGCCTTTTGCCACTTTATTTTGAGACCAAATTTGAGTTCAAAAATAGAAACAATAGACCAAGATAAATAAACTTACCAAATTTGAACAAAATCTGATCATAAATCAAGCAAAATGGTACCTTTTTGCAGAATTTTTTCGAAGAATTTTTGGAGCATTTCCAAAAAATTACTTTTCGCAATTTTTTTCCAAAAATTTTCTCAATTACTTTTAAACAATTTTTTTTTCAATGGAGACTTTAAAATTCGAAACACGTTACCTAAATATACAGGGTAGCTAGAAAGCCTGGCAACATTCAAATAAATATTTCAGATTTGAGTTATGAAAAAATGACAAAAACATATCATTTTGGTAATTTAATTTATTTTCTGTTGATGTAAAAATTATTTCACCTTCCTCGGCTCAATAATGACGACGTTGTCTGTTTTTTTTTATTAGAACGCCTGTATATTATTACATTTTCAGATTGTTTGAAAAAATCCAATAAGAATGGCTTTTTAAGTTGCAGTTTAAATTGAGTTATAAACAAATGAAAATCGCCATTTTCTATTTTCAAAGTAGCTTACATTGAAAACGGTTCAAGATATCTGAAAACGACTTACATGTCCCTATCCTAACTTTTCAAGTGTTAACTCACAGTGTACTTGAAATTTTTATACAGGGTGGTGAAAATTATCAGATTTTTGATCGATCACCCTGTATAAAAATTTCATCTATAACCTAGGCTAGAGCATAAAAAATTAAAATAGGGACATGTAAGCCTTTTTCAGACATCTTGAGCCGTTTTCACTGTAAGCTGCTTTGAAAATGGAAAATGGCGATTTTCATTTGTTTATAACTCAATTTACATTGAAACTGTAAAAACCGTTCGATTTTCTCAGACAATCTGAAAATGTAATAATATACAGGGTATTATAATAAAAAAAACAGACAATGTCGTCATTACTGAGCCAAGGAACACCCTGTATAAAATACAGAAAAAAAATAATTATAAAATTCTCTTGTTTTTGCATTTTTTTTTTTTCAAAATTCAAAACTCAAAGATTTATTGGACTGTTGCCAGAGTTTCTGGCTATCCTGTTACATAATAAAGACAGAAATAAAGACTCAATTTTTTTGTAAGGAATTCCTAGAATATTTCGATTGATAAAGAAATTTTTCCGATGATTCCTGAAAATTTGGTCGATAAATAAATCGACCAGGAAGATTTAATTCAAGATTCCTCTCCATATCTTTTCATTAAATTACAGATCTCCTGCAGTCATGTAGGTAGGTAGGTACTCTGCTAACTTGAGAGACCTGAAAAGTACCTTTTATGATCCCATTGCAGGTATAATAACAGACATGAAAGGCTAATTAAAGGCTAATTAAATAGGTACGCTCATGCAAAAATAAGTGCTGGCATAGTTTTAGAAAAAAAAAAAACGACTAGCAGAAAAGTTAGCTAGACCACATCGTGAGAAAAAAACATAATTTCCATAATCCATCAATCCCATAATTAAAACCTATGTAAAGACTAATTAGAGGCTAATTAAAAACTAATTAAAGGCTAATTAAAATTAGTGCGAAATTAAGAGCTCGCATATTTTTCCGAAAAAGAGACTGACCTTGACCTTCACTAACCAAAAAGTTTGCCTTCATGATCATACGAGAAAAAACAATTTTCAAAATTCAACAATACCATAATTAAAGGTTAATTAAAGAGACTAATAATTATAGACTAATTGAAGATTGTCTACAGTGCGCAAGTGCGAAATTAAAAGCTCACATAGTTTTTGAAAAAAAAAAACGACTGACCTGCCAACTAACAGTTAAACTAATTTTCAAAATCAAACGCAATAATTAAGCAGCTAATTAAAGTCTAATTATAGGCTAACTAAAAACTAATTAAAAGACAATTAAAAGCTAATTAAAGTCTCTTAGTGCGAAATTAGAAGCTCGCTGGCCTGCACTAATAAAAAAGTTAGCCTTCATGACCATACAAGAAAAAATATAATTTTCAAAATTCATAATTTCAAATTTAATTAAGAGACTAATAATTAAAGACTAATTAAAGGATAATAATTAAACTGCTGTAGTGAAAAAAGCTCACATAGTTTTCTAAAAACATAACTAATCTGCCAACTAATGAAAAAGTGATCAAACATATCCAAAAAACTTGAAATTTGCGAAAATGTTCTAATTTAAAAAAAAACAAATTTATAAACAGACTTAAATAGACTTCAATAATCTTTAAATTATGAGCTTGTTGGCTTTTGAAAATATTGTTTTATTTTTACGATACGGACATTGAACAGTGACAGTGCTAACTGCTTTTTTGTTAGTTGGCTTGACTGACTGTTCTCAAGTTAATTGTCCGAATCGGTTTTTCTAAAACTACAGTGTGTTCCAAAATAAGCCACTTTATAGGTAAAATTGCAAAAAAAAAACAATTCGAGTTGAAATTTTACCAATTGGGGTCCAGGCCTGCTTGATTGGATAATAAATTTTTATCATATTTTTTGTGTTTAATAAATCAAGCAAGCCTTGATAAGAGTTCTATGTAAGTAGAGTACCTACTTACATACTCTTCTGCACGAAATATCGAAAAGTTTCATTGAAAAAAGTTGCTCAGAATTCAAAATTATGCATGTGTGCCAAAGTTCAAAACCATCAGCCTACATTGATTTTTTACATTTTTGCAATATTTTCCATAATTTTTATTTTCAATTTTTTAATTATTATTGAGTTAATTTCTTATTCATCTCCCTTTTCTAAACTATGGAAATACCTTGATTCGAATGATTTAGTGTAATATTGGCGTTAGCGTTTTCTTCAATGGAACACTTTCTTGTAGTTTGCAATTGCTTTCTGGAAGCATGGACTAACTAATTTTTAGTTCGATAAAGTCCCAAATGAGTGTTGATACCAAAACTAGGTAATTAAAATTATAGTATGCCTTGGCCTTAGAAACTCCAGTTCTAGACTTTTAGCACAGAGGATTATTTTTAAATGTTTGTTCTCACCAAATTGAAGACCAGAATTTTTTAAATTATTTTTCCCGTACTCTACTGAGTGTCCTCTACAATGTACTGAAGAGTTTATCCGTCATTTTCTTAACACCCTGTAGTCTAGTAAATCAAATTTGGTCTTCAAATGTTATTTCCGACATAATTTTTTACAAAAAATAATGTTATTTACCTAGTAGTTTTTTTTTAAACAAAAAAAAAGTACGCTGACGGTTATCAAATTCAAATAATTTTGAATTCTGAGCAACTTTTTTTCGGTAAAATTTTTCGATATTTTTTGCAGAAGAGGTAGGTACTTCACGGGCACAGAAAACAAAAAGGATGCTCATGTCAAGGCATGCTTGTATTAAACCTGAAAATATGGTAAAATTTCTTTTCTAATCAAACAAATTTCAACTCGAAAAGTTTTCGTCATTTATGGACGCACTGTGTAATAATTGAGTCAATTTACTTTCGCCCTAGAGCACTTAATTGGCCTCTACTCAGTCTCTAATTATTCATTAATAAAATTATTTATCAGCTACATTTACTTTGCCACTGAGATTCTTGGGAGACCTCAGAATTTCGCTCGTGCAAGGCCAAAGCTTAAGGGTGTTTCTTTTGAAGTATTCGTTAATTTTTTTTTTCAAAAAATTATATTTTATTGGCAGTATTTTGAAAGGTAGAAGGTAATTGTCAAATTGTAAAAATCGGCAGACTTGTAAATCCTTCTTGCCTCGTACCCACCTAGCACCTCCCGCGGCTGGGGTTGGGGAGAATTTTAAAAATTCAAAGGAGCATTAATTATAACTGGGTCAATTTTTATTGGAGTCACTTTAAAGAGAAAAAAATTGGCTATGAGAGGCTAAAAAGTGAATTAGGGGGTGCTCATCGAAATAAAAGGTTGCCAAAATAAGAACAAAAATTAGAGAAAAAATATATTTTTTAATAAATATAAGTAAATGACCCTGCGCTATACTTAGCGAAAGATGAATTTCGCGATTGTAAGGACAAGCAATTTTTTAGCAATTCGCTCTCGCATTACACAAATAATATAAATAAACTTCCTGCCGCGTCGTGTCACTATTATAGTTGTGATGTTTTTCTTTTCAATTTTTCAATGAACAATAATAATACTATACACAAAAGCAAGCGTCCCCCTCTGACGTATTAGGTACGTCTCTCACCAGCACCAGCACCACACAAAGAGCGAGTAAAATGTTGACACCGCACACATAACAAAGATTTAATTTGAGTAAACCGAAAATAATTCCGTCGGAATTTCTTGAGAAATTGTGTATGAATATAATAAATATAGACACAAAGCGGGTCTAAAGTTGGAATCGTCATCTTGAGAACGAACGAGAGCCTAGCATCACCACGTTCCTGTTGGCACTTACACAAAAACTAGGCAATGAAATGAAGTAGTGAGTGACATTCGTTTTCTTCTTCGCGATCTTCGGTCCTCGGATTGTTTGTTGTTTATTGGTGTTGGTGCTGGTGCTCGTGATTTAATTTTAATTCCCCGAAAAAAAGGGAGTTCTCCAATTCCGGTGAGTTCTCCAGCTCTTGCTCAATAATTATTACGACTTACGATCTCCACGCAGGAATACTTCTTGTAGTTTGCAATTGCTTTCTGGAAGCGTGAACTGATAGTTCGAAAAATTTCTAATTGCAGTCTCTTCAAATATATTTTTTTGCCATAGGCTGCTGTGTTTTTCTGACGAAGAATATACTTCTCGTAGTGTTTTAGTTGAAAATTTTAGAGACCTATCAATTATATGCGACCACCATTAACAGGCAAAAGCTTTGTTTGAGTGGCAGCGTTTTATTTTGTGTTAAATTTATAAAATGGCGTAAAAACACGTTAATATGCGATTTGTAAATGGCCTGAAAATGGCTGCTCGTTTTGATTGATATCATTCTTCTTTATCTGTCAAATTTGAAGTATATCCCATTCGAGATGTTTTTAAATTAGAGTTGGATGTGATATTTTTCTTCAAGTTTAAAACCCTGGACGGTCGATTTGCGCGCTACTTCATTATTCCCAAAAAAATTCAAATCATTTTCTCTTTGCTCATATCGTTTTGCACTGAAGAAAATTAATCAATCAAAATTAGACAAAATCAAAAAAAATTAAATTATTTTGAAATATGTAGGTACATATAATAATACCAACATCTGAAAAAAGGATACCCTCAATAAAGGTCTCTAGGAGGCTTAATTTTTGAGATATTTTGATTTTTTATAAACAAGATTACATCATAAAACTTCAAATTTCAACAGAGAAGTCTTCTTAATTAGATCATTATTTTGTGCCTTTTAGCGTTGGCGTTTGCTATGAGACAGTATTAAAGTATAAAAAGTCACTATAAAATTTGAAATTTTATTTTTTCGATTTCTCTAAAAAAAAAAAACTATGGAAATTATTTTGGTCATTTATTGTGAATATTTATTATTATTTTTTATAAAAAAATCAAAATATCTCAAAAACTAAGCCTCCTAGAGAACTTTATTAAGAATATCTTTTTTTTTTCAGAAAATATAACAAAATTTCAAAATGAGCTCTAAAAATTGATTTCCTCCAGTGGCGTAGAAATTTTCAGGTTTTAAAGAAGAAATAACCTCTATAACTGCGCCACTTGTTTCGCCTGAGAAGTTTATTTGTACTTCAAAATTTCACCCCTCTATTAATACTAGGTATACCAAAATTGAGAAAAATATCTTTAATAGTTTAGAAGATATCTAATAAAATTGATTTTTTTCTTCAAATTTTAATACCCTCTCCCTCGAAAATTAAGCATTTTAGAGCAAAACGTATAACTACCTTTTGCCGGAGTTATGAACATACAAACTGAAACACCCTGTATAATCGACAAGTTTCTTATAACGTAGATCAATTTGATAAAAAGGGGAGTCATTTTGGTAAAGGGTCGAATAAGATATTCAAAACAATAAAGCAGGGGACGAATCCCAAAATTTCAAATGAAACCATTTTAATCAAAATTTCATTTTAGGTCAATTCAATATTCTTATACACTCCAAATAATATTAGTGTATTTTTTTAATAAAAATATTTTGAGGGCGACATCACTTTTCGAAAATCACCCAAACTCACCAAATATCCACCGATCCTGACCCCCAGATCACGGAAAAGTAGTTTTCCAAAATTCACCCACGATATATTCTCCAAAATCACGAAATTTCGATTTTAAAAACGCTCCTGTAGCTTTATCTTTCAAGATTAGTAAAATAAATTTTGGACCCTTATAAAACTTTGGAATAATATAAAATTTTCTTTAAAAAAAATTCCAAAAATTCTACAGTGTCCCTCCGAATTTCCAGAAATCAGTTTTTTTCATCTCATTTCAGGTCGCAGTTTTCAATGTAGGGGGCTAAAATTTTTGTGGCAGTAAGACATCCACAAGGAGTGGTCTGGTATTGCACTTGAGCCAAATCGGCCGAGCCGTTTCGAAATGGCGACCATTTGAATTTTTTGAAAATTTACTATTTTTTGAACCCCTGTATGAGCAAGATGGAAAATAAAAATTTTGAAACCATATCAACAGGATTGGAGGAAAATTACTTGAAATTTGATTTAATGTAATAAAATTTACATTGTTTTTATTAATAAGCCAATGGCGTGAGAAAGAAAAGGGTAAAAATTGATAAATTTCTCTAACATTCTATGCGCACATTTTTGAAGGAATTGAACTAAAATTTTTACAGCAGACAACTATACTAATAACCTTTAACCCTTAAAAATTTCAAGAATCAAATAAAACAAATGGCGGAGATATTCGATTTTTTTACATGATGTTTATTTCTCTAAAATTTTAAAACGCTCCTGTAGCTTCAAATTTCAAGATTAGTGAAAGAAATTTTTTACTCTTGTGAAACTTAGGGATGACGTTTGATTTATCCTAAAAAAAAATCATAAAGTTGCGTTACTTCTAGAGGTGTCCCCCCAAATTTAAAAAAAAAGTCCATGAGGCACGGTTTCTGGTTGCATTTTTCAATCTAGGTTGCTGAATTTTTTTGGGAAGTAAGATAACCGCAAGGACTCGCCTGGCACTGTATTTGAGTCAAATCGGCATGGCCGTTCCAAAACGGCAATTTTTTTAATTTTCGAAAAATATTATAATTTTTTTGTACCCCTATACAAATATAAGTAAAATATAAAAAAACTTTTAAATCAAATTAACAAGATTGGAGGGAAATTATTTGAAATTTGATTTAATGCAATAAAATTTGCATTATTTATAATAACAAGCCAGTGGCGTGGGTTGGAATAGGGTAAAAACGGTTAAATTTCTATAACCGTTCATGAGCATATTTTTGAAGGAATTGAACCCACGTAATTATATTGGAAAGCCTTTTGAACTATACATACATTTTAATGACTTTTTTCTTTCTAAAAAATGTTAAATTTCCATTAATATTTTATTTTGTTATTTCTAGAAAGGTTCTTGGCTGTTATCTAATTATAATAATAATGGGACACTGGCTCCATTCGCGCATCTTGATTTCAGATTTATTTCCCGACTCATGGATTTTCGTTCGGCCGTCGAGTCTAATTTTCCCAATTCCATTTCCTGAAATACGTCTGATATTGGCACCGTCCTTGTACTGATTAAATTTAGATTTCTCGCTACGTCCATTGTCTATTTTCGAGCATAAACAAACCGCATTTACGAACCTCGTTTTCATCGGCTGATCATTTCGAAGGAAATTTCGATTTCGACTTTTCATATTTCGCCAAGTACCGCGTCCGACGAATAACGAACGGATCATTTTCGGGTATTTTTAGTACTTTTACGCACTCGGAAATTTTTAATTTACTGAACACCGCCACGATTTATGACGGTTTTATTTGACGCATATACAAACAACTATCATTACATTACAATAATTATTTTATGACCCACCCTGTTTATAATTAATTCTTCTTTTTATTTAATAAAATAATAATTTTATAAACATAACTATATCGCCTTATAAGTAAACGTATAAATGTATAAATGCGACATTCTGACGACGTGTTACAAGAGAGCAATAAACTGCCCACCTCTGGAATTCACTTCCGGATTCCTGAACGAAATTGAACAACTTGTTACCCTTTCGCAATGATTAAATAAAGATTTAGCCCGCCCGGTTGTCTGCTTCCAATAAAAAGTTTATAAATAGTCACCTTAGAAGCTCTGTACGCAAGTGGGTGCGCTGAAACACCTCCCGGTCGGATGTAATAACGTACGTGAATACCAGGGGCGCTTCGTTCGTGATATGGAAAATGTGATTATTTCAACTATTTTTTTTTTTTACAGGAAGGGGGAAAACAAGTCACGAGAACTAGAATCTTCCAGCACCCCGTTTCTGAGGAAGAATTAGAAACTGTTTGGGACGAAGAAACTATTAGATTATTGGTGAGTGGATTATGAATTTTCTATTATTACCATTTTTTTTAATTTTTATTAATCACCCTCAATAAAGAAAACCACCATTTTCAGACCAGCTTGCCATTAGTCAGTGTACCTTCCACGAAAATAAATTGAGATTTTTGCATGAAAAACGAAAGTTTACTGAACGCTACCACTTAAATCACTTTGCCTGTTAATGGCGGCCGTTCGCAATTTACATAAATCTTCTAATCAAATTGCCCTTGCAGTGAAATTTTTTTAGGAATAATAATAATTGATACCGTCAGACAATTGACATATAGAAATACAATACAATCATTAACGCTATCATTGTCAAGATCAGGTATAATATGCGCGTTTCTAAACGATACATAATGGGTTGTCTTGGTCTAAGACATAAGATACCTGTATTACCGACACTGACACTAATAAGCGTCATTGTCGGTAATACAGGTACCCTACTAGGACAATTGCAGCAGCGCTACAAGCGTATGTGGGTATCACTAAAAGGTATATTCGCTGAAACATGGCGGAAGTTTTAAAATATTTATTTCAACAATAAATAACAAATGCCCGTATTCACAAACGATAATTTCCTAAATAATTACGTAATTAATTAAATGAGTGAGATGGAGATATGCAGTTTTTTTGCAATAGAATGAGATGGGGATAATTGATTACGTAATTATTTAGGAAATTATCGTTTGTGAATACGGGCTTAAGTCTGCAATATATTTACTAACAATAAGAGACACATTTTGCCGCATGAGGGCGCTGTACAACTTGTCAGTTTCAAGGGACCTGTATTACCATTTACCAACACTAACGCTTTGGAAATACAGGTACCCTTTCCAGTATTGTTAAGTTTTGTTGAACGCTCCTATTATTTGACAGATTACATCCAATTTTTTTTGTAATTTGACTCAATCAATTTGACAGACATTTATTTTTGACATTTCCAGTTGGAGAACAGCACGGACTACGAAGAACGTCGACGAATCCGAGCCCGCCTTCGCCAAGTGATGGCCGACAAGGAAGGTAAGTCCCCTAAATCGCCCCCGCCACACCTCTAACCGTCGTTGCCGTGTTTCAGCTTGTACTGAACTAGTCGACAAGGCCAGTCAGGAACAATCCGCCGGATCTCTAGACGGTGAGTCTCTACTCCTCCCTCTCCTCCAAGGTCTCTTAGATGCCCCCGACAAGGAGCAGGCTGGCGCCGATTCGGGAACCGAATCGGGCGAAGACCAGCGCACCAATCTCATTGCAGAAGTGCAGGGCGCTCTGGATAAGTTATCGGCGAGCTTGCTCAGCGACGCCACCGACATTTCCAGCGAGAGGAAACACTCGCTTCTGCAGCTGGTGACGAAGTTGCAGGCGGGTCTCGCCACGTCTTTACCCGGGAACAGCTCCAGCACCAGTCCGAACTCGCACGGGAGGTTCGGGAAGAGGAGACAGAGACAAAATAGACACACTGTGGGTGTCAGCAGTGAAGAACTAGCGGACGCTAGGAAGTTGATTGAAGAGATCACGTTGGGGGATGTGCTACCCAGCTCCTCCAATGGTAACTTACAGAAACAGAGATCGGAAGGGAGTATCATACCGACGAGCAGTAGTAATAGCTCTTTTAGATCTATTAGTTTATCGCATAGTAAGAGCCCAGTTAAGAACGCAATCGCTAAACCTTTCAGTAGTTCTAACAGCATCTCAGCTACTTCTTCATCAGGTAATACACCAACCGATCCTCCTGATGGTACGAATTATCTCTTCAACGATGAACCGAAACAGGATGATTATAAAATAATGGAAAATCCTTTATATAAACCGGAAGATAAGAGTGTTAAACGAAGATCCCTCACTCAAGCGTTTTCTCCTCCACACCAAGAATCGATCAGATCAAAAACCCCGCTTCAAGGTAACATCATGGTAAGAAAAATCAAAGCCGAAGAAGAACCGCATGGTTCGGAAACAGACGACGACCCGAGTACGTTGAAGAATCATCAAGATAACATACCGGATTTATTAATGCAGAACAACGCGATCTACTCCTTCCCACCACCGCAATTATCGCACGAAGAAAAAGCGAATAAATTCGTCAACAGGAAAGTCAGAATGCGCAGAGCTAACACAATCGACATACCAAAGCCTTTAAACTTCTACGCGGACAATGAGAGCGACTCCGATTTCAATGACGAAGAATACCATAGGCAACGAAGACACACCTATTTAGCTCTGAGAGGTCCCATTAGGGTCGGTAATCAAGCTAACCCTTCAACCGCACCACCGCTAGAACCCAAAACAGAGAGCGACAAGAAATTCCTCGCTTTCATTAACAAACACAACGAGAACAACAATAACACCAAAACGTCCCTCTGGTCGAACCCGGATAGTCGCGGCCCAGTATGGAACAGTAAATTCGGAAAGATCCAGCGAAACTTCGAGAAAGCCTCCAAAACCGGAAGCGCATCTACCCCGACACCACCTCAAAACTCGGCTAGGAATTTCTGGAAAGCGAACGATGACTCCGTAATGGCTAAGTCGGGATACGCGAACATGGGCCCAAAAATCAGCAGACAGAGCGCCAGGAATCTCCAGCAGATGTTCGAAGACAAACAAAAACAGAACCAATACGACAACGATAGTAATAACGTAATCACCGGATCCTTGAAACTGAAAACCAAACCGCTGGAACAAGAGAAAGTTTATCGATTCGTTCCCCAACCTCTACCGGTCAATCAGTTCTCCCACGCACCTCAATCGGCCTTCCAACCGATTTCCAAGAAGACGATATTCTCAAAACCGGACGTCCTAAACATCCCCAAGCAGACAATCAAAGAGGAAAGTGACAGTGAGAGCTCTACGCTATTCTTATACAGCCCCAAGTCGATCCAAAACGATTCATCTTCGACCTCCTCGCCGATTTCCACGAAACCTTGGGTGGGCAACTCGGGCGAGCACAGAGTTCTAAGCATCGCCGCTTCCAAATTCGAGAGACCGCCTGAACAGGATATCAGAGCTCCGGTAAGAGTGAATAAGGAAAAAATTACTATTCCCTCGTACTTGCAACGGCAGCAACAAGAAGAACCGGAGAAACTGACGGCGCCCTATTTGGGGCGATCGGTGCCGCAGAAAGCGAGCAGCACGGTTAAGAAGTTGAGCGATCAATACTCCAACTTGAACTCGACGCCGGAACAATACAAACAATACATGCATGATGGTAACCGGTATGTTAACAAAGGGCTTCAGCAGAAGAATTACGAGCCGTACCATAATAATAATTCCCAACAAAGGCATGGTAATAATTACCCACCGCAATATAACCATCAGCAGCCCAGTCATCAGCAATACAACCGATACAGCCGACAGTACAGCCAACCAGAGCAATACGAATCTCCTGCTTATTCTGGTTACAATAACGGTTGTTACGATTACAGAAACCAAGCACCGAGACAGGAGAACGTTATAATACCTCCAATGTACCAGGAACCTCATTATGAAGACCAACAGTACAACTCAAACTTCCAATACGCTCCCCAACAACCGCAACCATCCCCTCACGCTTATTACAACAATGTTACAGTTCCAAAAAAACAACAAAATTACAACGTCAACATTACCATGGAAAACAGAACATTCATACCAACACCCACACCGACACCATCCCCAACGACACCAGCGCTTACACCAACACCCGCACCGAATGGCTATGACGATTATCAAGAGAACAGACCGAAGCTTGAAACCCAATTATCGGGTGGAAGTGTTCATGAACATAACGCCGTCAGCAGTAGAGTAATGTCCGGGCCTGTTGGCCAACAAGCTGTCACTGTCGCTCAAAAAACGCCCAAAAGTAGAGACGGGCATGACATGGATGCTGCTTTTAATTTGCGAAACGCCCTGCAAAACGTATCAAAAGATAAAGACGATAGTTTCAGGTACAAACCACACGAGACTGTCGGCTTCAAATACGACCCGTCAGAAAAACCAGAACCGACTTCGCCAAGACCGAGTAGTTTCAAATACAGGAGCGTCGAGGATCAATCGAGGGTTTTATCGAACGGAGAGCGAAATATTGCGATAGCAAGACCGATCCAACAAAGCAATAATAAACAATCGATAGCATCCGAGTCGGTTAATTTGAATTCCAGGGGCGAATCTGTGGTGACTAGTAAATTCCAGATACCAGTGATAAATGTGGCGAACGATTCGCAAAAACGACCATCTTCTTCGCAAGTCTTGAGTAAATCAGACTCCTGGCATCAGATCTGCTTGCAGAATCAGAATATAGCGCAAAAACCGTTGCCCAAGAGTTCCCCGAACGCAAGAACTGTCACTAAGAGTAAATCGAGTCACTCTCTGGCGGTCCCTAAAATGTTCGAAGCGGGTATCGCGAGAGACGAAGTCGATCATAAGAAGAAATCGATTGAAGCTTATCTCGGAGGAAAAGCGCCGTCGAACAATAAAAATGTCAAGAGGGCCATTAACAGGACTAAGACGTCGGAGAAGTCTTCGTCTTTCAAATCAACCGGGATTTGCAGGAGCAGAACCCTTCCGGACGTTATATGTCCCGATTTGTTGGACGAGAGCAACGTTGAAGAAGCATTTGATGATCTCTTCAAGGCTAGTTCTTAAATTTTAGAGGAGACGGATTATTAAATCTCATCAAAATCTCACCCATTCCAAATACCTCCACCCATGGAAGTTTTTATACATTATAGTAGATAATTAAATAGAAGTTTTGTAATATTAACGAACGAAAGGGTGCTCGCCTCTCACCGCACACGCCCGGGATTCACAGAGAAGTTGTATCTAGTTAAGCGACGACTAGCACTAGCACTATTATAGCGAGTGGGTCTTATTCTTCTTCTTCTTCATCTATTGGAAACGAAGTTTATTGATTGGAGTTGAAGAGTTGAAGAGTGCGCACACCAAGCGAAGACGTTGAGGAGATTGATTAACGGTGAGAAGTGAGAAAGAGAAGTGTTGGTGTGCGCACCCTTAAATCTAACCGCTCGTTCCCCAATTATTGTAAAGCAGTTTGCTCACCCGCCCGGCCTTGTATACCTTATTGAACCTACACGATTTACATTTTTTTATTGTAATTATTTTATTATATTTTTTGAATGTATCAGAGAGAAACTTTGCTACTCGATCCGAGTCACACTTTTCTCTTAAAACCCGGACAAGCTTGCTATGGCGTTGTATATTTTGTTTTTATTTTATTTATTTTTATTTTTATTTTTTTTTCATCTAACTGCTTGATGTTTTTATTGATGATGATTATTAGTACTTGATCAGTAAGCACCTATTGGAGCATTTTTCAAACAAATTTATTGAAATCTTTAAAAGCATCAATAATTACGCCTTCACTAACCTTATTACCTTTCCTATTATTAGTATTGCCAACCCTTGTGTCTAAAAAAATAATTATCAGCATCTTGATTTTTCTATTTGCATTTTGGTATAGTTAATAATCATAATAAGTTAGAGAGAAAACGGCTGGTAAACTGAGGGAACCTAATGATTATTATTATTTTCAGAAAAACTTGAAACAACCAAGAAAACCGTAACGCAAGGACCTGTAACGACTACTCAAGGTAAATTTTATTCACTTGTTTTGTCGAAATTTTGCTTCGTAACGTGACTTTCTTACAATAAAAACTGCTGGGTCTGCTGAACGTAGCCAATTTCGTGACGTCATCTAGAGCAGAAATGTCGCAGCTTTTCGTTTAAATTGTAAAAATTCCATAATATTAAATTCAAGAGTATACTGAACGCGGCCGGAAAGAGTTGATGACGTCATACTTTCCACTTGGAGAGTAAACACAAAGCAACATAACCTGTTATATGATTGCATTTTTCTATTATTTGGCAGTATCAAGTATTTGAAAACTTGATTTTCTTTTGAAGATTGAAAATGTTAATCAGATTTGAAATATTGTACCTATGGAGGTAACATTTTTCTACTTTTCAGTTACAACAACCAAAGTCAGCAGTCAGCATGTTTCCAAGCCCATCTCCCCATTCGCCAAGTTCCGCCAACTTGACAAGCAGAACAGTCTTAACACTCCTCCAAGGTAAATATTAGGATCCTTAAACATGTTCTTTTAGTCAAGTCTCATCAATCTTCATCATAAATTTGACAGACCTTTATTATTTGCAACACTTATCACAAGTAAATGTATTATAATAATTATGTTAATAAGGGTTTCCCACACATTATTAATTGTATATAGAATTATAAAGCATGTAACCATTTTTTGTAACTCAACCAGTAGTCTTATATTTAACCATAAACTCCCAGTGCCAGAACGGAAACAATAATAACACTTATGATCATTATTAATCTTTCTCTCCTCTTTCTCTATTTCAAAAAAAAATCATCCTGGTGAGTCCATTTTTCCCTTATCAGGATCAAAACCACCGACTAACTGAACTTGTAACTTTGTAACTTGTTCCATAAATTTATACATTTCTCTGCTTGTGCCTGACTTACTTTACTAATGCCCGGCTTGGTCTGCAGTACCCCTAAGACCCCGACCTCCGGCGGCGGGCCCCTCTTTAGATTCACCGACCCGGCGCTCTCGCACAGCGCCAGCACCATCAAGGAGCGGCTCCTGCACTGGTGTCGCACCAAAACCAGGGAATACGAGGTAGGATTGCTTCGGGTGGCTTTGCTTTGAGACAGTGGCTTGTTACTTATAATAATAAACCTTAATTGGCAGCTTGAATTTTATTGTGCAAAACAAAAGCTTAACAAAGACTGAGACTGAGAAGAGGTTGACAAGTATATTTTATTAATTTTACAGTAACACCGATACCGCTCTATGATTAGCTTTTTTTTTTGTTGTAATTCTGCTGGGGGTATTTTCGTGCGTCAGCGTTCAAGATCTGCGAGTGACAGTAGTATTTTTATGGGGTGAATAATTCTAGTTCATCCAGCAACAAAGACTTTCGTTTTCGTCTTATAAATAGAAATTCAAGGAGGTTGAATCTTGAATCGAATCTCACGGCCTTTTATGTTGAGACGTGAATAATGCGCGAGTTAATGCGAGGAAGCTATTTATGAAATAGTTGGACCGGATCCAAATCTAACGTTCAACTCACTTCTTTTTCCTGGCTATTTTTAAACGACAGAACGGCATTTTTAGACGGCGAAAATGCCGAAATTGAATTTTATTTGCAATTTTCGTATAAAATTGTTAATTTACTTTTTTTGTGTATATTTGGTATACCTAAATATCTAAACGCTTTCACCACCGCAGCGGTTCAGTAGTCGCTTCCTAATCAATACGTTAGTCACGGTCACGAGGTGCTTCGTACTTTCGTACTTTTACGTTTTACAAAACCATAACAGTTCGTACTTTTATAAAAAAAATTTACAAATCTGGTTAGTTATCTGAAATACGAAATAATGATTTCGAAAAAGTGCGAAAATACGAAGCATCTCGTGAATACCTGTATTTTTAATTATTTGAAGTGATATTAGATTAGTACTTCTTATTAGCTGGTTAAATGGACAAGCACAACTGTAATCTGTAATAAGAAAGCCAGTAATGAATAAATAGAAGCGCTACAGCCTACAGCGCATGATCACCCACGACGCGAAACCTGGCCAAATAGCTGGTGGTAAAGCTAAAGGCCATATACCCTAAAGAAGAAGAAGAAGAACGACGCGAAATAATCACCCTAAAATTTTACAAATTCAAAACATTTCTATTAACTACGATAAATTTAAATTTTCCAAAGTTATTATATTTTTATCACATACCTAACTTTTTGTATATTCTTCAATGTTCCAACACCGCTGTTTCCTTGTCGCAGAAAAAAGTTATACATCTAAATGAGACTGGTACTCTTCTTCACACCTATCTCTTTTAAAATGTAAATTTAGGGCTTGACTTCTATACGCACAGTTTATCACAATTCACAATATAAACACCAATAATTTGACTGTAATTAACTTAAACCCATCTTTTTAATACAAATACCTACTTCGGAAAGTTATTATTGTTGTTTTTTATAACCATAGACAAATAACTAATTTGAATATAACCTCAAACCTCAAACCTCAACCCCCTGCTTCTTCTTCTCCCTCCTCTAAGGAGAGTTATTTGGCCTCACCCTGTACCCTCAACCCATCCCACATCCAATCTACAGTCGATGATCATGCGCTGTAGCGTATCAGCGATAAGCAGCCGCGCTTATCACTTTTTCGCGAATTTTTGGTCGCTTATTGGGTTTGATACGAAAAGTAATATCAAATAATAACTGAATGATATTTCAATATATTTACCTAAACTGGATTATTCTAATATTAATAACCAAAAAACTAACAATAATTCTGTTTTCTTCGTGAGCACGCGGGCATTAATAATACTTTTTTCTATTCCAGAACATTCAACTAGACAACTTTTCAAGCAGCTGGGCAGACGGACTAGCATTTTGCGCCCTGATCCACCATTTCATTCCGGACGCGTTTGACTACCATGCGTTGACGCCAAACAACCGTAGACACAACTTTACTTTAGCCTTTAAAGTGGCAGAGTGAGTACCTGCAGAATTTTTTCCATTGAAAAAAAATATTAATTATTTTGTTTTTCAGTGAAAAAGCAGATATAGTGCCTCTTCTTGACGTAGACGATATGCTAGCGACTCGCAAGCCGGATTGGAAATGCGTTTTTACTTACGTCCAGTCAATTTATAGACATTTCAAGGATGCAGATTGAAGACTCAAATATTATTTAATATTATAACTAAATTAACACCTCGATGTACAATAATAAATCGCTTGTATTATATCATAATTCGTGCAATATTTGATTGAGTCTTTACTTTTTATGTGTAAAATTGTATGTTCCTTATAATATTTGTTCGTGTTTGTTTTATATTTTGAGCTTTTATAAGTAACAACTTTCTGTGATCGTATTTGTTATTTAAAAAATCGCATTTTTATTACCGGAAAAATAGGTTTAAGACTCTGAATAAATTAGAGTGATCAATTTTTGTATCGTTGTTAACGTTCCGTTCTGCCCAGCTGTTACTTTTGTATTATTTTTATTATTTTTATTTTACATTTACAGGTACACTAATATTGTTTATGCTTTTTTAATTAACTTTACAATTGTTATGAAATATTGTATTATGGGTTGTTGCTTTTGCCATGAGGTAGCTAACAATAAATGTAAAAATTATTATTTATAGATAAATTTAGATGTGTAAACAGTTACTGATTACGCCGCATGTGTAAAAGACAATAATCTCAACTGTTGTATTAATAATGTGCCTTATTATCTATCTTTATATATTTTATAAAATGATTAACAAATATTAAATATGGACAATCAACGCTTCACAATTTTGTTTTTCAAATCCTGCAATTAGGAATTACCTGCTTATTTTGGTTTTCTATTCAGTTTCAACTCAACTTAATTTTATTAAGTCACAACTGAAGTAAATTTTTTTGGTTCGAAAATGAAATAGTAATTTTTTTAAAAGAACTTACGTTCGATCAACGTCGACTCACACCTCCGCCTGTCATTCTTCGATCGGCTCTTGCTTTGACTCTGACATACCTTGACCGTTAAGATACACCGTTAAGATACAGTGAAAGAGATGCCGGAAGATTAAATCTGGAACAATTTTAACAGAAAATCTCAGTCGACTTCATGAGAATCTATTTCAAGGAATCGAGGATTAGTAAATCGAAAACGTTCTGTTTTGGTTAACAAAATCAGACTCTACAATACGAGGCAACAAATCAATTTAAAAACACTCGAAGAAAGCCTCAAAGTCGTAATTCTTTCTTGTACAAGTTAATACAAAGTCAAATTTCAGTTTCTGATGTTATTGTTAATGTGATAGCTTTTTGGTTCCCTTATGTTTTTTTAAATACCGAATGACACAAAAAAACAATATGGCGGCCATAAGAAAAACAAAAGTTGACTAGGTATGAAAACTCTGGGATTTAGTTGGCCGTGAAAATTTTTAAAGCGTCAAATTGATAGCTGTTGACGACTTATGCAAGCCAATAAAAAATTATTCATTTATTTTCGATAATAAAAAAGATAGGAATAAAATAAGCATGTGTAGTCTTCCAACCGCGTGACGTCATAAGACCGGAACGCAGCCAGCGCAGATTATACCGGTTAAACAACGCCCCAGCCACAACGGTCAGTCGAGTTAAGTCACTTGAGTCGATCACTCGTTCATTCTGTCAACAGTGTCACTAGTGTCAGCAATCCTCTCTGCAGTCAGTCACCCATATATGCATTACGTATTATTATCTAGTGTATAATTTGGTAGTGGTATGGTATTGTTTAGTGTACAGCTCCTTTAGTTACCTATTTGGTAGTGACTAGTGGTACTGTATATGGATATGGTATTATATTCTATGCTGTGCCCCAATCCAAACCCCAGTGGCTGTTTCTTGGTTTTATTTTTGCTTTAAAAATGGGCCGACCTAGCAAGCACAAGCCTGCTACATGCACCATGCACCATGCACATGCACAATGCACATGCGGCCGACCCTTCCAAAAATTTCCGGTTGGTTTCAAGTTATGATTTGAGATAATGGGTGGTATGAATAAAAGAGAGTATGTACTTTATGCTCGGCTTTTTGGAGTAGATACTTCAATTGGTATGAATAAAAACTATGAGTACTTACTCAAAATTTTTCATATGGCGAGTATTTACTCACCTATGGAGTAAATACTCTTATGTACATCTTTTTGAGAGTAGGTACTCAGTTTTGATATGAATAAAAAAAGTTTGTGCTCAGGATGTATGAGTATCTACTCGATAAATTTGGAGTCTGCTGTTAGGCAGACTCCGCTTGATTATACTTCAGTTTTTGATGTGATGCAAGTGTAGGTGACAGGTAATCATGGCTGAATTTATCAATAATAATGCACGTAATCCTAAAATATATAAAAGGAGAAGAATCACAGATCAACGGGACTACAAAGTACTATATCGTTTCAGTGAAGAAAGTGTAAATTGGATGTGCCATTATTTTTTTAATGACGACAGAATAGAAACTAGGGGTGGTGCTTTACCAAATAAAATGAAACTAAAGTGTTTTCTAAGATATATTGGAGATCCCGGCTTTCAATCTGGAGTAGGTGAAGATCTCGGTATACGCCAGTCAACAGTATCAAAAACTATTTCTGAAGTTATAGATGTAATATACCAGGTAGCATCTCAGTGGATAAAATTTCCGAAAACTAATGACCAACTTGACACCGCAAAATTACAGTGGCAGGAAAAATATAATTTCCCTACAGCAATAGGTGCATTAGATTGCACGCATGTAAGTATTAGAAAGCCACATTTACATGGCGATGAGTACATTAACAGAAAAGGATTTCCCAGCATCAACGTACAGGCTACATGTAATACCAGGGAGATCTTTACGAGTGTGGATGCCTCATGGCCGGGTTCTGTTCATGATTCAAGAATTTGGCGAAATTCGGAAATTTATCAAGAAATGCGACAAAAAAACAATGTTGTGCTCTTGGCTGATGAAGGATATGGAATAGCTCCTTGGTTAATGGTACCATTTAGAAACCCTGCAACTCCCGAAGAGATATCATTCAACAGATGTCACACTAGGGAGCGTGTTATAATAGAACGTTGTTTTGGACAAGTAAAACAGCGCTTTCCTATTTTACAAAATAAAATTCGGTTATCACTAGAAAAAGTTCCACGGTTGATTATATGTTGTTTTGCATTACACAATATTGCTAAACATTTGAACGATGACTTTAATTTTGAAGAACTAATAGAAGATAATAATAATAATCCACCTTTACCGAATCCAGCTGATGAACGCCAGGATCAAGTAAGAAGACTTGGACAGCAGAAGAGAATGCGCATAGCTAGGATTATACACAATAATAATTTACAGGAGGTAAGTAAAATAAACACACAAGTACATAAATGTAGTTTATAATGAAACTATATTAATAATTCATGTTTAGAGTATGAAATCAGAACAAACTAAAAAACAATTTTAAATTCTTGTCACATAGGTACCTACACCTATGTAATATTTTATAAAACGGTTCTACAACTTAAAAGTTAAATAACAACAAAATTTGCCATTTTCAAAAACTATAAATTAAAATACGTATATATAATTCATCTTGATTTGGATCAAGTTCATCAGCATTGCTGCTAGGAATATCATCCTTTTCTTTACCAGTGCCAGTACTGATTATTAGATCTCGTTTTAGCTTGGCTTCCTTAAATTTTAAAACTTCTAACTGTTTTAACAGAACGAGCCTTTGTAGTTGAACATTTGTTAAATTTTTGGTTTCATCAGACTCGTATTTTTCTAAGGGGTTAATTGATTTTGTTATTTTTTTAGAGAGTTCAGGAGCCTGTTTAGTTATCGTAGCAGATGAAGATGTTGGAGGAGTTTCAGATCGACTACTAGAACCACCAATTGAAGCCGCACCTAAAGAAATTCATTGTTACCTATATAATTACCTACATTTAGCTTATAAATTTTAATTCAACTTGAATCAATCAAAGCTTTTTTTAATAGGTATTATTATTATTATTGCCTACATTCAAAATATAATGTCTAAAAATAATAATTATAAGTACCTATTATATTCAATAAGAAAAATAATAATAAATTAATACATAATTAAATATCGTTATTACCTACCTGGAATTTTATTTAATACTGGATTCGTATCTCCTTCCATAATTTGTAAGAGTTCTTTTTCCCACGATTTTAACTTAATTTTCTTGTTTCCAGTCCTTTTTGTATCGGTTTTTGCTTTTAATCGAGATTTCATATTGTTAATTTTTTTTAGCAATTGTGATACTGTCATTTCTACTCCAAAAGTTGTTTCATACATTCTTTTAACAGATTCCAGGCTTTCATTTTTCATTTTCCTAGCAGAAGGCGTCTGCGATTTTTCAAATATAATTGGATGCTCTTTTACTAGAGCTACAAATGCTTTCTGTAATTCTTCTCCCTCAGCCACATTTTCATCTTCAGAAGAACTCATGTTTTGTTAATAATTTTATTTATTTTATTTGATTATTCTTCAAATATCCAACACAACACACAGACAGATAACATACGACTGATTCAATGGACAACTGGCTTAAATGAATACATAATAAAATAGCATCATCAGGCAGGTGATTCCCCGCTGTATTGCTTTGTACATATGAGTAGATGCTTTATATACTTGAGTAAGTACTCATTCGGCTAAAATAATTTTTATTCATATCAAAACGAGTATGTTCTCCGAGTTAGGAGCATCTACTCATTAGTAGATGCTCATACTCTGGAGTAAATACTCTGAGCAAATACTCGTTTTTATTCATACCACCCATTGAGATAAGGAGATTTACCTGCTGGATTATGCTGACAAAACTGCAACTTGAGCTTTACAAATAAAACATTAACCCGGTTTCAAGTGACTTGTGACATTGTACACCATCTACCGGGTGATGCTTTAACCTGACAACTTAGATCAGCAGCAGTTTTGTGGGCAGACCCGCAATGACAATGACTTGAATTATTACAGTGGTGGCATTAGCTGGGCTTAAGCTCTTCCCACTCACCCATGAATAACTCGGCGCATGGATCATATGATGGAAATCAAATCAACCCTCGGTTAAAATTGCTGGAATTGAAATATTTAGCTGCTTTCTTTCGACCGTAAATTCGTGATCCGAACGCGTTATAACGCGTTGGATTCAGACAGGCGTGTTCTTTCGTAAACGGATTCATCCCCACTCTTTACCAGATTTGGATCGCGATCCGTAATCCCTGCGAATCATAGAATTTTTAGGATCGGAAACGGATTGATCCGGATCCGAAAAACGTACCTAACCTGAAATTCCTAAGAATAATATATGTTTACGTTTTCATACTTTTATGTTTGTTTATTCTCATTTTGTTCATGTACATTTTCAAAAGTAATGGAATAGTCAAAGGTGGGGTTACATCTGACACTTATTGCATTATACTTATGTCAGACAGACGTATATATAAATGTAAACGTCAAGGAATTTCTGTCTGACGAGAGATATATCGCATTATTCAGCAATAACTGTCGATACATTTTGGCCACTAGATGTAAACACCTAATATTTTCATTTTTTAATTCGCTTGATACTTATTGCCGTAGTTGAGCGGTGAAGGCTACTTTTGAATAAATGTCGCGATATATTGAAAGTACCATGAGCGGTAAAAAAGAGTGGTTAAAAGTCGAAATTGATGAATTAGTAGATTTGTACCATTCTAAACCCGAATTATGGGACATAAAAAGTAAAGTGTACCTACAGAGATCGAGTTAAGAAGCAAAGCGCTTTAACTGAAATCGCGGAAAAGTTACAAACTTCTGTTGAAGAAGTTCCCGAACAGTAAAGGCGTTCCTTGGTATCTTGTTTTAAGACAAGGGGTGCCATTTTTATGATCAAATCTTCAAAATCTTCGGCTTTCATGCGCACAAAATTAAAAAATTGCATTGGATCTTCAATGATTAATTCAGACATTAGCCTGTTATTATAAGCCCTATCGCTTTCTCGTCTCAGGATCCACTCGCGAACCCAGACAGACCGTTTTTTCTTCTTTTTCCTGGCCATTTTTTAAATAACCAATTTAGACCGCCAATTTTCTTCTTGTTATTAAACTCATTGTGTTGGAATAAACTAATTATGGATAAAAGCTGCGCGAGAAATGTACGATTAACGATATAAATTACAGTGGCAGATATAAACAACTGATACATTCTAGCCATCGATTTCTTCAAATCACGTTTAAAAACTATCCGACATAACTGTATGCTATAAAAATTCAGTAATTTCTATCCAAATATAAACATGCATTGCGAATTTATATCCGACACAGGACATTTATATCCAGATAGAAATGTCAGATGTAACCGCACCTTTACATTTAGAATATTATTATGATGGGTTATTTATTGGGTATACGGTATACGGGTATACTTTACCTACCACATCCATTTCGTTGCCATTTTTAAATATTATAAATAAAAAAATTAAAAATTATTATTATTTATTATTGTTAATTATTATTTCGTTTTAATAATTCGACTTTATCATTTTTTTATTTTTTCCATTTATCTTACAATAATAATAATTCGAATCAACTTTACACTTCCCTTTGTTGTTCTTTCGTCGCGCGCGATAAGTAAAAAGTAAACGGGTCTATTGAATCCGCGATTCAGTGATCCGGATTCAACTTTCAGGATCCATGATTCAAAGTGGCTGAGCGAAAGAAAGCATAAATGGTTTGTCCAGTGAGTGTTGTCCGGTGAGATTCCACACTGATCCCGACTATAAACGATTTGATTTTTTATGTTTTGTTTTAATTCATACAATTATTATAATAATAATTGATTTATACAGGATGAATTATAAAAAACGCCCCAAGCGATAACTCCGTTAATTTTGAAGATATGACAAAACTTTTTGGAACAAAGTGGCGTAGTTTATCATCATCTATATGTTGAGATAAACGCTCGATCAACACAACTTCCTGTTTAACCGGAAGTAACATCAACTTCGGGTTTTTAAATAGAACACCCTGTAAAACTTTATATTTTTTAAATGTCTGAAGAAATCGAATACAGGTGGTTTTCACCATTGGAATTTAGATTGAGCGGTTTATGAGTTATAAACAAGTGAAGATCGAAAATTTTCAACTTCAAAGCAGTGCAGAACTAGAACGGCTCAAGATAATATCAAATACCTTAAAATATTAATACCGGACACTTCCTCTCAAAACCTCCGTCCATTTTTACAGCGCCCTCATGCAGGAACTGGGGACACTAAAGCTGTTTTTAAATTCAAAGTTAGGTAACTTTTCACGGTTTTTGACAGCTGCAGTCAATCATAATTAATTTGTCATTAGTAAAATTGAACGTTTTAGTTTCAAGTATGGGTGTGTTTCTAAATTGCTCAACGTTGGACAACAAGTCAATGAAGTCAGCAGTCAGCTGTGGAGCTGTTGAGTTGGATAGTTGAGTTGTTGACCTGCTATTTAGAAACAAACTGAAATGACGGATGACGTCTTACAGTTGACATTGACATATTGATCACAAAATGAAGTCGAAGTTGTTACCTAATTACCTAATTAGTTACCTAAACAAAAAAAATTAATTTGAATTTTATTGCTGGTATATGGTGTTTTATTATTCTTTAAAAAACCCTTTGTTATTGTTTGATTTGGTTTTCTTTATATTATTTTTAGCTGAATTAAAATCAAAAGATTATTAAATGAAATGGAGTCGTATCTTTATAGATGTGAATCTTGCGGGTTGGAGAGCCCTGATGACGAGAGTATCATATTATTCATATCATCTGATTACTGCTCAACAATAAATTAAGTGTTGATAGAATGTTGACACAAGCAACCGAAAACACCTTATTCTTAACTTCTTGCGACATTTTCAATCAGTTTTCTCATAATTTATTTTTATTTTTATCAACACAAATTACTTTAACCTTCAAACGCTATAATGCTAATGTCCACGAGTTTACGATCACGTGTCGTTGAGTACCAACTCAACAACTCAACAGGTTAATCCAGCGTTGACTTCGTTGAGTCAACGTTGACTTCAAACAGTGATTTAGAAACAAGAAAGTTGACTGCTGACGTTGAGTCAACGTCCGTCAACGTTAATTTAGAAACGGTTTGTTGGCATTGTTGCTCAGCGTTGGCTATTTAGAAACACACCCTATAATTTCAATTTAAAGTTACTCTCAAAGCATTATATCAGCGGATAATTTTGTTGGGTACCAGTTAAATAGGCATTTATAATGTACATCTGTATTAAAGTGAACATAGGTATTATGTCTGGAAAATATGTGCTGTGTGCTGTGTGCGGTTGCTGCGACTATGGATTGTTAAGCATGTCCAGATCTTTCCACGGTGTTCCAAGCAGGAATAAAGAATTATGTATAAAGTTAACTTTAGAAGACGCGTAAATAAACTTATTAATATTTTATAACTATGCTGATGGAAATAGGAACAAGCAATAGGTTACCTATAATGACATCGATGAGTGACGAAATTTTGAAAAAGTATGTGGAGTGTCGAAGCCGATTTCCCACCATATTATTTTGTACTGATCATTTCAAAGAGGAAAATTTTGTTAATCCAGCAAATAATAGACCTTTAAAACTGCAAGGAAGCACATTATTGGAATTGCGGCAAATAAAAGGCTCACACTTAGGTATATAGCGATTCTAGCAATATTAGATATTAATAATATTGTGTGTAATAGTAGTGATTATTGTTAATATAATAAACATATTGAAAACTTTGTTGTTTATTGTTGATTATAATTCTTCGTCCCAATTTCCTCCGTCTATTCCGTCTAATTAATTTTAAGAGCTCTTCTATTCAGTGTTGATATTTAAAACTCCCGCTATGTTTCACCAAATTTAATTTTTAGTGTCCCCAGTTCATGCTTGGCGGCGCTGCTAAAATGGACGCAACCTGTTGCAATGCTATAGGTATAGGAGTGTCCGGTATTATTATTTTAGCGTATTTGATAATATCTAAAAACGGTTTACATGTCCCTATCCTACCTTTTGACATAGTATCCTACCAAATACGCATAGTCTAGTGTATTTGATCCTACTATCGAACATATTATGTGGTTTAAATTTTAATACACGGTGATGAAAATTATCCGATTTTTCTATCAAATTCTAACAGGGTGTTCTATCCAGCGTTGCCAACCAAAATTTCAAGATTTCACCAGATTATAGTCAAAAAAATCACCAGAATTCACCAGATTATGTTTTAGCAGTAAAATCACCAGATTTCACCAGATTTTTTCCCAAAATCTCCAAATTTCACCAGATTTAATTTTAAATCACCAGAAGCCTACTTATATTATTTTGCACAAAAGTTAATCACATGACAAGTTTAACCCGGGTGAAACCATAAGTCACGTCTCTTTATCATTGGCCAACAAAAAAAAACCATTCATATCGAATGTATAACAAAATAATAACAACCATAACCAAATTAGGTAATTAAGTAACCCATTAAATCTATTTTTAGAAGTAAATAAGACAACCTTACTGTGTTTGGGGATGTTTAAAATAGGAAAATTGATCGAAGGGTGAAAGTAATAAACCGTATTCATGTTAGAAAATCACAAATATTCAAAATCACCAGATTTTAGACGTTTGTTGAAAGTTTTCACCAAATCACCAAATAAAGCTTGAATTCACCAGATCTGGTGAAAAATCACCAACGTTGGCAACGCTGGTTCTATCAAAGGCACTGAAACAACGCTGGTTGGCTGGTTAGTGGTTATGTTTTGGTTTAATAATGGGCCGACCTTGCAAGCAGCAAGCCTACTGCATGCGGTCGACCCTTCCAAAAATTCGAAAAACTAGGATTAGATGAAACACCTAGTTTTTCATTACTAACTCCAGCCACCAGTATTGGCTTGAGGAATAAACTGCAACTTGGGCTTTACAAATAAAGCATTAACCCGGTTTCAAGTGACTTGTGACATTATGCACCATCTACCGGGTGATGCTTTCACCTGACAACGACAACTTAGGTTAGTTTACTAGACGGACAGACCCGCAATGGCAAGTGACGGCATTAGCTATAGCTGGGCTTAAGCTCTTCCCACTCACTAGAGCATCTTTCTTTACCTTTCCTTTACCCAGCTCTCAAACATAAAACGAAACTGTTCGTTGTTCGTTTATGGCGTTCAAACGTTTCCATGGGCGTGAAGTAAAAAATATGTACACAGGGTGATAAATCATGAATCAAATGATGATCCGATCCAACTATAATAGTAACTTAGTTTTAGTTAGTACTTGTGAACGCACCCAAGTGAACATTACGCAAGAGAAGAGCTTACAAATTACAGAAAATACTATGATGACAGAAAATGTACCAGTACCAGGACCTGCTGGCTCATAACAGACAGACAGAAAGAAAAGAATAAGGTTAGATAAGATAAAGTGAATTAGAATTTTCATTTTATTACATTATGCATTAGGCAGGCAATCTGCATTCTTCAAAACTGCTGCTGCTGGCTGCTGCAGGCTGCAGTGACTGCAGTGCAGTGGCAGTGTGAAAGTGTGAAAGTGAAATTAAATAGAAATAATATACAATAATAATTATTATTACTTATTGCATCCAATTTGAAAATTTGTTGCGACGAATTTAATATAAAAATTAAAAATTAACATCATGAGTTTCGATGAAGTCAATAATCGTCCTCTTCAACAACAGCAGGCAAAGATTATCAAAATGGAACCTCTAGAAGATGATGACAAGTTTAAGGACTCTTCACTGCTCTCAAAGGTGATGAAATGTGAAAATGAACAGAATGATTCAAGCTGCGATCAGTCCTCTGAATTTACCAATTTTGAGAATATTTTTTCATCTCTTCCTCCGATAAAACAAGAACCTGGAGACTCAGGAGATGAGGTTGAAGTAAAACCAGAAAGTTTTTCCATAAAAGAAGAGATTGAGGTTAACCTGCTGTTTAGCGACGGTTTTACCCCTACGCTGGCCCCCCTCCACTCTCTCTGCTTGCTAGGCTCCGACACGTTCTCAGCGTTGCCATATGCAAGCCCTTCTCCTACGTTCTGCAGACAATCCTGCGTGCTTCCTGCCCGCTTCCGCACGAGACCGTAATAAGTAGCTACCGGTTCCGTCAGGTATTTGGTCAGGGTAGGTTTTTTTTTTCATTTTACGAATATTTGAAGGAAAAAAAACCTACCCTGACCAAAGACCTGACTTACTGCAGCAAATAAGTGTTTTAATATTATTTGTAATCAAAAATGACACTTTAAGGGCCGTAGGAGAACGGAGACACGGATTTCATGTGGCAACGCTGAGAGCCTGTCGACTCAGAGCTAGCAGCACGCTAGCAGAGAGAGTGGAGGGGGGCCAGCGTAGGGGTAAAACCGTCGCTAATCAGCAGGTTAACCGAGATTGACATGGAAGATCATAAACCAGAATGGGACCTGATTGGAAAAAGTACCAATGTTGGAATATTTGAAGAGAAGAAAAAGTACAACTGTGCTCATTGTCCTTATAAAACAAACTGGAGAGGTAATTTTGTCAAGCATTACAATTTAAAACACAATAAACATTCTATTGAAATGTACAAGAAGTGTAACCAATGTCTGTATGAAACTAAAATTAGAAGGACTCTCATGAATCATATTCAAACCAAACATTCAAAATATGCCCAAGTGTATAAATGTGAGCAATGTTCATACGAGACAAAAAGAAAAGGCAATTTGACCGCTCATAAATATAAACACTCGGAAGATTCAGAAGTGTACAGATGTCAGGAATGTTCATATGAAACAAGAATTAAAAGTTACTTGACCACCCATTATAAATATAAACATTCAGAAGATGCTGAAGTGTTCAAGTGTCAGGAGTGTTCATATGAAACAAAACATAAAAGTGATTTGACCAAGCATTCTGTACGAAAGCATGCCCAAAATGCTCAAGTGTACATATGCGAGGAATGTGCTTATAAAACAAGATATAGAGGTAGTTTTATTCAACATTATAAGATCAAGCATTCAAAAGATGCTCAAGTGTACAGATGCCAGGAATGTTCTTTTGAAACAAAAATTAAAGCTTTATTGACCACTCATTATAAACATACACATTCAAAATGTGCAGAAGTGTACAAATGTCAAGAATGTTCATTTGAAACAAGATGTAAACGTTATTTGACCACTCATTATAAATATAAACATTCAGAAGTTGTTGAAATGTTCAAATGTTTGGAATGTTCATATGAGACAAAAAGGAAACGTCTTTTGGCGCAACATTGTAAACTCCAGCATTCAAAAGATGCTCACGTGTACAGATGTGAGGAATGTGCATATGAAACGATATATAAACATCATTTCACGGAACATTATAAATATAAACATTCTAAAGAAACAAAAGTGTACAAATGTCAGGAATGTTCATTTAAAACAAGATATAAAAGTTATGTGACCATCCATTATTAATGTAAACATTCAAAAGATGCTCAAGTGTACAAATGTCAAGAATGTTCATTTGAAACAACACTTAAAAGTTATTTGATCAACCATTATAAATGTAAACATACAGAAAATTCCCAAGTGTTCAAGTGTCAGGAATGTGCATATGAAACAAAATTTAAAGGTTCATTGGCCAAACATTTTAAACGTAAACATTCCAAAGATACAGAAGTGTACAAGTGTCAAAAATGTTCATTTGAAACAAGATATAAAAGTTATTTAATCACCCATTATAAATGTAAACATACAGACAATGCAGAAGTGTTCAAGTGTCAGGAATGTGCATTTGAAACAAAAATTAAAGGTTCATTGACCACTCATTATAAATATAAACATTCAAAAGATGCAGCAGTGTACAAATGTCAAGAATGTTCGTTTGAAACAAAAATTAAACATTACTTGACCATACATTATAAATGTAAACATTTAAAAGATGCAGAAGTGTACAAATGTCAAGAATGTTCACTTGAGACAAAAAGGAAAAACACATTGGTCATGCATTATAAACTGCAGCATTTAAAAGATGCTCAAGTGTACAAATGCCGGGAATGTTCATATGAAACGAAAAGAAAAGGTTATTTGACGACTCATTATAAACATATACATTCAAAAGAGGCAGAAGTGTACAAATGTCAGGAATGTACATTTGAAACAAGACACAAAAGTTATTTGAACATCCATTGTAAATGTAAACATACAGACAATGCAGAAGTGTTCAAGTGTCAGGAGTGTTCGTATGAAACTACATGTAAAAGGTATCTGACCAAACATAAGAGAAAACATTAAAAAAATCCGAACTCAACTATTAATATAAGTTTTACAAAAATTGTTAGCACTACTCTGATTACCACAAATTTTATACAACTAGGAAAATCGTGCAAGGGGAAAAGTACGGGTATGTTCCAATAAATCTTGAAATTATACATTGTGAAAAAAATTAAAAACATACAAAAGCTTGATAATGTTGTAGTTGTTCAATCTTTTAAGATATATTATTGGCTTTTCATGGTGGGTTATGGGACTATTTACCACAAAATAAAATTGTCCTTTCAGAATCTGAATATAATTATTGTGAAAGACAGGACTATAAGATTTTGTTCATGTTAATTTGATGAAAATTATTTGATTTGTAAATAGAAAGTTAAAAAAATAAAAATCCTGTGCTTTTTCTGTCTATTTTTCCTGTTTTAAAACTAAAAAGTTTCCTTCTGAATTTTCAATTAAAATGTTTAAAAAGAAAGATCTGATGGTCGAAAAATAAATACCTGAAAATGCACCAAAGGACACCTATTAATCATTAGTTTAAAAAAAAGCAGATATTATCAAAAACTTTATTAAATTATAATAATTACAAATCTTCATAGCACAAAAAATACTAACCTACAATGATTTAGTTACTAAATCTCTTACAATACCGAACCAGAGTAAAATCCACAAATTGTTACACCTTCCCCCCCTCCTAAAAAATAACCCCAACCTTCAAATATACACACAAAAATCCTAAATATAAATTTCACTCTGGCTCGATCACCCTCAACAAACCTAACCTAAGAATTGGTGGCAGCCTTGATGATGCTGGCTAGAAAATCGGGATCCTCCTGCTGCGGCCCCAGCCACCACATGCAGAGAGCGTTCTCGTACACCTGCTGGCTCCTCGAATGATGCAGCGGGTCGAGGGTGTGATGCTGCCCGGAAGCGGTGGCCAAGATCGGCCTGTACGGGTGCAGGCTGACCCCGTTCACGCAGTCGTTATGCAACGGCATCTGAAAACGTGTCGTTAGATCAGTTGACCGGGAAGCGTCACACGTGTTACATTTACCAATAGTTGCTGTAATCCTACTATGCGAGAGCGACCATTGCGGTTTTAATGGTTTATAGAGAGCGGGATGAGAAGGGGTGTAGGGGGGGGGGGGTGTTGTTTAATCGAAACGAGATACGAGTTCGAGTGAACGAGAACGATTCAATGTGCAATTTGGAATAATAAGGATGATTTTTTATAAGGTCCTCGGGTTTGGATTCTCCATGCAACGAGGCATGAAGAATGCCGGTTTTAAATCTAGCGAGTCCTGTAAATAGTTGCCTTGGTATTATTATAAACGGTACATTAATTAATGGTAATAATTACATACATACCAGATGAGCGGTGTTTGTGTTTTACTATTGCAGACCCTGCATTATCACTCTCTTATAACACAACCAACACAAAAATAATAACAAAAACAACAAGAAACGATCGAGAATAACTCCCAAGTAACGAGTAACCCACAACTCGATCGTTAATAATGATCAAACCAACAAAATCGAGACTGTAACGTACCTGCATGTGAACTGTAGGAGTTACGGGTTCGTTAACGTCCCACACTTGCACTTTACCGTCGGTTCCGCCCGAAACCAACCACTTTCCGTCGGCCGACAAATCAATGTTGATCTTCTGGTTCGTATGGGACTCCCGGTACACGCAGAAGAGAGGTCTCCCGGGAACCTAAAATCAAACCGTCGTTAACGTCCAGTTGGGTGAAGGGATCGGGGGAAGCTTCCTTGATTTAAAGACTTGTGTCTTACTCGCAGATCCCAGCAAATGACTTCCTTGTCCTTCCTGGCCGCGCTGTACAAGCGGTAACCGTCCATCGAGAACGCCATCGTCGTTATTCCGCCTTTATGACCCGACAGCTTGCAGAGATGACGAAAAGTACCGTCACTCTGAGATACCAGCTCTATCGAGTTTTTCCAGTTACCTAAAAGTATAAATTCGTGTCAGGGGAAATCTCTACAACACTGGGTCATTAAAAAAGAGGACTAACCCCATAAAGCACCCCTTTGTGAGTGGATGGGGAGGGAGGGAGATAGAGAGAGAAATATTGGAATACAATAATACAACTGAGAGTTCCTCACCTATTGCAACAACTCCAGGTTGAGCTTGACTAGCGACCAGACAAGAAGCGGGATGCGTCACAGGAAATTCGACAAATTCCCTACCCGGTCTGCCTGTATGAAAAATCTTCACATTCTTCTTATACCCGCAGAAAACATTCTGTCCGTCAGCGGAGAAAGTTACACTAATTGCGGCTTCGAGTTCGTCCATTGCATTGAAACCACGATAGGAGCACCGTAAGTCTCCCGAAAAGGCGTCCCACAGATGGATGGGGCCTTCGTGACCGCAGGAGAGCCAACTAGACGAAAATATCATCCCGTTACTTTCATAATGAAAAACCAAGTCGAATAAACGATCTACTCACCAGCAAGTAGCAGGATTGGAGCTGTTCATTCCCGGGTACCAGCAGTAATCGTAAATCAGCCCGGATTCGGGTACACTGACAGCAGGATTAAGGGCGACTACGGGTCTGGTCGTCATGGCACTCTCGCAGCTGTAAAGGTCTTGCGGGAGCTCCATGACGTGCATTCCGGCCCCTCTGACGACCGTCAGGAGACACGTCCCGTCCGGTGACCATCGGCAGCCCCTGAGATAGTGTTGATCTTCGTAATTCGGCCAGATGCTCCTGCCCAGTTCCAGGGCGCTAGACTCAAAGTTGAAGTTCGCGTATGTAACGGCGGGTTGTTCCAATACGGGGGGCTGCTCGATCACGTACGGCTGCTCCTCCGTTTCTGTTAGCACCGGGTCCATGGTGATATGCTCTTGGAAGTTGTGGCAGATGTAGATGGGTGTTCTTGTTTTTATCACAATTAGGTTTCTGTAAGCACTTTGTTTAACGGGTTGTGGGCATTTTCCCACGTTTTTTCTACTTGGTTAATAATTAATTATTTTGTTCTAGAATTTAATTGTAGTTCGTACAATTATTTAAGAATTAACGAATAAAATAATGAACTGGAAAGTGGAAAGGAAACTGCTGGCGCTGGCGCTGTGAATGGAACTTCTCTTCTCTAGCTAGCGGCTAGCGCGTGCGCGTAACCTACTGCGTAACTAAACCACTGACACTGAACTGACGTAAATGAATGACGTGACGTGATTAGTATAACGTGATGAAGATTTTAGGATGACAATAATGACACTGAAAATAGCGATTTCTTCATCTTCGTTTCTTAAATAGACGCCGTCGCTGTCAGTGAAGAGTTGAAGACGTCAATGGGTATAGTCCAATAAAGTCTAAAAAGTCATACGTATCGATTAAGAATACACATCCTTTTGATAGTTCGATTTATTTTGTTTCATATACGTGATTTTTATAGTAACCGTCCAGTTTGTCTAAACACTCCATCCCGCATAAATAAGTATACGTCAACATTGGTTTTGAATGAGAATTAAATTAACAGCGCAAAGGATAGAGTGTCATTACGTGAATAAATTTTCTGTAGTTGTCAGTGGCTCTCAAACTGACGTAAGCGAATCAATTCATTGTTTGAATTATTCCTTCAATAATTTACGCTCGTTCACAACTTGACATTTAACTGTTTGACATTTTCTGGTGAAATTAAAAATATTAATTCGGACGGTTAGTGTGACGTCACATCTGACTTTTTAAAGTTATTCCTACTATATAAGGGATAGACAAAGCATGCAGAAACATGATGGTGTCAACGTTCGGTCGCGCGGTTTTTTCCAAAATGGCGGAGCTACGAGCGTTTCAAAATAGCCGATTTTTTTCGACGAAATTTCGAGTTTGACGTTTGAAAAATGACAGTTGCGATTTTTTCCGGTGCCTCTTGCATCAATATGTCATTGCTGAACGTTTTGCCTGTACGATGAAACCAAAATCTGGCCACCACCTTGATTCTTCGATTTTATTTTATTTTTTTGTGTACAAAAAAACGTGTCTTTTGTCGATTTTTTCCAACTTTTCAATTTTGACATTTTTTAAATGACAGTTTCAATTCTTTTTTCAAAAACAATTTGTGAGGATGCTGTAGCTCGGAGTTTTTTCGTTCCAGCGAAATTATACAAAATCTCCGCCATCTTGATTTTCCGAATCGGCAAAAATTATTTCCTCCAGGATGGAGGAAATACAAAATCTCCGCCATCTTGATTTTCCGAATCGGCAAAAATTATTTCCTCCAGGATGTTCGCCAAATTTCAGCTAAACCTGATATTTGGACGCCATTTTCTCCGGAAATATGCACGCAAAAGAAAAACGGATTTCGGATTGGAATTCACAGCGCTCCCGACATGCCAAAAGCTGCAAATTTCAGCCGATTTCATTTTTTTTTCATTTTTTCTCAAAAAATCGCCTATAGATTTTTTCAATCACAAATTGTTTCGTCGTTTTCTCCGAAACGGTGCACGTTTTTGGAAAACAAATTTTTTCTGTCGACAGAGTTTGTCGATAAGAAGCGTAACGTGAAATTGCGATCACAAAAATTTCCAAAATGGCCGCTACAGACGATTTTGAAAATTTTCTAATCGACTTTGACAGCTTATAGGTGACGGAGGGTTGCATCAATTGCGACGAAATTGTTTCAGTCGAATTTTCAGTCTTCAAGAACCATTTCTCAGCTATACGTCGATACCTTTTCAATCATCCCCCGACCGACGTGGCCAAAGTTACGGTAAAAAATATACGAGCGGTACAATTTCGCGTTTAAAATCTTCACGATTTCCGAGCAAAATCAATGAAAATCAGCTATATTTCGAAATTTTTTTTCTCGATAATTTCAGTACAATGGGACTCGGGAATTATTTTTGCGGGATTGTGGAAGAGTTGTTCTTTAAGAATTTTTAATTTTTGTTGCTTGAATTTCCAAAATGGCGACGCTGTGAATTTTCGAAAATAGCCGATTTTTGCTCGCAATTTGTGGACTTTGACGTTTAAAAAGTCGCCTTTTTGTTTTTTTTTCGAGTTTTTTTACAACCACGTTCGAGTTACGCCGTGTCCTAGCTGCATCCGGGTAATGCGTTGCGTGCGATGCGGGGAACGCACGCAACGCAAACTCGCACGAGAAATTTTGAGTGTGTCCTAACTGAATGCGTGCGGTGCGGGCGAGAAAATGGTTTCCAATCCAACTATTTCTGGTGCAGCTTCAGATTAAATACGTTTTAATTTGGAAACCAGTAGGTTGTTGGAGCTTGAGAGATTTAAAAATCACAGAAAGAAACATGTTACTTAAGAGAAAGAAACAATAAGACGCAAGTAATCTATAGAAATAGGTATAGATTTGATAGATAGATAAATAGCAGGTAGGTTAAATATAAAAAGGTCTACAATAGAAGTTAATAGACCTCATACTTACTTTAAAAGCCAAAATTCGAGACATTTTCACATTCCCAGTGTACCTTGACTCTTGTTCTTGTAAAATAGATTTCTCTTATTGCACAAAATGTTTCGCTTTGGCACGAAGGCAATCGAAATTAAAAAAATTTCCTGCCCGCCGCAAAAATCGCAAGATTTTGACAGATGAAAAAACTAAATATTTCAATTTAAAACAATGCGTGCGTTGCGGTGTCGTTTTATCGTACGACTTTGCGGGCAAACGCGTCTACTGAGGACACTCCCATTGCTTTGCATGTGTTTTATTTTAATCGTTCCCCGCAACGCACGCACGCAACGCACGCAACGCAGTCCCCGGATGCAGCTAGGACGCGGCGTAAGGGTAGTTGCTAAAAAATAGATGAGTTTGTTCAAGATTTTTCGCATTTGACATTTTTTAATTGACACTTTCGATTGTTTTGTCATTTTTTTTTCCGAGAAATTGCTAATTTCTCCGCCATTTTATTATTTGCTTGTGAAAATTTTCAAGGTTAAGATTGTTAGGTTATCAGCATTTATAGGTATTTAATAATAGTTAATACTACTATATCTAGTTGGGGTCAGGAGATGGAGGCGAAATACCACGGTGCAGACATATCTTTCTATCTTTCTCTCGTTGAATGTACTTCGAGTCCTACGCGCATGTCCGAGAATTAAACACGCCTACAAGCACGCACCGGACTCGTCACGCTTGCGCGCAACGGACCGAGTACTCTTTAAGGTATGTTTCCACCAAAGGAACATTGAGGAACTTTAATGTAGCCACAAGTTTCGTCTTGCTGATTTTCCTTTGAAGTTTACCGCTCGAAATGGAAACCGGCGACAAGAAGGAACAATCTGAAATTGGAACAGAAACCGAGTGGAACATTCAGAAAATTTGTAGAACATTTTCGAAAAAAGGAAACAGAAACATAAAAGTTCCTCAATGTTCCTTTGGTGGAAGCATACCTTAAAAAACGAATAGAGATAGTCGTTTGCTGTACCACTGTGTTCCATGATACAAATAATCAAGGTATGTCAGCACGCAGCCTGTGACGTTGAGGTGATAGATTCGGCAGAAATAATGACGTAAAGTGGCGATTTAGATATTTCGACGTTTCAAGATGTTCCAGTAATTTTAATTAATTTGACTTGATTACCTTACTGATTGCAAAAATGTGTATTCTGCTGCAATAAGTGGGTATGTGAAAATCACGCAAGAAAAACGAAACTCAAGGAGATTCGTTTATTATTAGTTTGCTAGCATAGGAAATTATGTATTTATGATATTACAAAAAATCCTATCGTATTACTATTATGCCTTTTTCATTCCAACCCAAAAATATTAATTTCCGCCTTCAAATATTTTCAATGCCTCGAATTACAATCACCATAGTGACGTCATGCGCAGCGCGGACGAGTTTTCAGTCTCACGATGACATCCCTTGTGAAATGTAGTTGTATCATGGTAGTGCCAGGAGCTAGACACTCTTCTCATCAAACCTTCATAAAATATTGACTTGACACATGTCTACATGTCAACTGATTTATTGACGGCTATGTCAATTTCACGTTGACCAAAATATACAAAAATAATCAAATTTCAAAATGTTCAATGTTTATTGTTTAATTTGTTTATAGAATGTTGTTTAATAATTTAATATAGCAGGAACTTTGTTTTGTTTGGAGACTGGATAGTTCTTTTAGTTGTTTAGGTAAAGGTAAAAGGCCGAGGTTAAAGTAGACTAATTATTAAAGGTAGGGTCTTGGAGCAGCAACCCTTTTCTAAATCTCTGTAAGGCTATGATGATCTTCCAAGAATAATATAGGTAAGAAAATGAAAATATATGAAAGAAGTTAATAATGGGGAATGATCCCCCGCATTTCGGGGAAAAACTCAAGCAGAAATTCGAAGCAAAAAAATTTATATACTTTTTCCCAGAGACCTCATCAGGTGATGATAGAGGCCGATTCCCGCTGCCCTGATCGGCGCAATCAGACACCGTCTTCCCACTTATAAAACAAAATAAATCGCCAGTGAAGTGAACTGCTTATTTCGAAATGGCAGAGAATAATACCGACGACATGTACGGTTTAGTAACCAGCCTGTGCAAGAGATTCACGACCGATCCGGCCAAGGTAAAAAGATTCAGAAGCCTCGCGTTTGAAATTCTCCTGAAGAAACGAGCATCGTCAGAGACACAGAGTAAGCCAGAGTAACCTTCCCCGATACTTTCTTTATATTATGTGACTGTTACAGGATTCCCCGATCCGAGAAACTCGACCGATCCGGTCGTCCATCTGATGTCGTGGCGGTACATGCTCGCTAATCGCTACAACTTCAAAAACCACGCAGTGCAACTCGGAAAATGCTTCGAGGACCTGGAAAAAACTTACGAGGGAAACAAGGAGAATCTCTATAACATCTTATCGGTCCTTCTTAAGCTACGCGAGTTACCAAAAACCGACTGCCTGGATAAATTTGACTTATCGCAGTTGCCGATGCTGGAAGAGCCCCTCGACTTCAATTGGGACATGTTCCAACTACCGGATTCCCTTCGTATCGAAGCCGATGAATATTTTTTCAAGAACTCGTTCCAGTTCAAACCGGTCGCAGAGCAGAATAATCGTAGATTTAATAATAATAATAATAATAATAATAACGACCCGTTTGAAAAGGCAATCGGTATCGTTGGAGACTTGTCACAATCAACGCTCGATCGAGATAAGCTCTGGGAAATGGCGTTGACGGAGAAATATAATCCTAATCGACGCAATTGGGAGAGCTTTGGTTACCCTGAACCGGAGAAGGAGAAACCGTTTTTGTCGGAACTGGGCGAGATGTCGCAGATTTGGGTTGAAAACTTACCATCTCTCTACATGGCTAAAATGTTCAAAGACGGCCTAGTGTATAAACCTAAAATAATCAAAACGAAAGATTTCGTCAGAAACCTGAAATTCCTGCTGACCGGAATGGGTTCCGAATCATTCGAATACAATCCCGAAGGTGATTTCCGCCTCGTGCAGGGAATATCAATCGAAGGAATAACCCCGAACATTTTACAAATGTACTGTAAAGACTTCATCCTTTCAGGTTCCTGTTATAAAGCCCTGATGGAACTCAGCACCCCTAATCCCTACACTAATAAATACAAACAAGAGGGTTACATATTCGCGGAGCTCTGTCGAGCGATCTCCGAGTACCTCCTGTTCTATCGGACTGCCGTTTTCTCCCTACCGGATTCGATAAATTTATTATGGCTAAAGGAAAAGACCGAACAGCTGCGGACTCATATCCAGACGGTCGCTTCGATCTGCAAAACGGGGCCTTACAGCGAGTCACGATTGGTCCCCCACGGAGTCGCTTTACTCAACTACCTCTATCTGCAAGTCGCTAATATCTACGAGAAGAATCTCATGATGGTGCTGTACTCGATGCTTTATCCCTGTTGCCAGGTTTATTTTATCCGGTTCTTGCAACCGTGGTTGTTTGAAGGGGTACTTAACGATCCATATGACGAGTTTCTTATCAAGGCGAACATTAAATACTTCACGTCCAGGGGGAGGACGTATTGGACTAGGAGTTTTTCGGTCCGGGAAGATATTCTCCCCGATTTTTTGGTCGACTTGAAGACGGATATTTTGAATTGCGGGAAAGCGATGAGTCTTCTGAGATCGTGCAATTCTTCCGTAAGTGTATTTTGTAGTAAGTTGGTAAATTAATGCTTAATTTATAATTTGTTGTTTATTTTAGAGTAATTTTTATAAATATCTGAGAGCGAAGAAACCTTTAATAATAAGTTGTTGCTTGACGGCAGAGCAACTTATCAGCGTCGAAAAAAACAGCCAGAGCTACTACCTGGAGGCTTCTCTCGAGTGCGGCCCTAAACTATCCCTCTCGAATGCTTTCACTAGAACAAACAGAGAGAATTCTGCTTTCCTAGATTTGATAGCCGAGAAGAGGTTTGCCACGTTAAAGCGACTCGAACGTAAGTTATTTTTTCTTTTTACCAATACCAAAGAGATCAGGAAGGGTTTGAAACATGGTTGAACAATAACACTTAAACTTTAATAGACTTCTTTGATTGTATAAATAACTATAATGTTTATGCTGACAAAGAACGTTCCTTTTAAAATTTAAATATAGTAACAACAGCAATTGCTTAAAACATAATAAAGTAATCAAGTAAAATCTTGAGTGATGTATGGTTCGGTATATCAAAGAATCTCACTAGTGCCTTTACGGCCCTTATAAAATTTATTTATTTTTATTTATTTATTTATTTAACCAGTAAGTTACAAGGATTATAAGTTGTAAAATCCAGCAACTCCCACAGAGGTGAACATAATCACCTGTTGGTGGGACTGGTAACAATGTGATCCCTAAATTAACATTAAATAAGACAACTAAAACCAAGACTAAAATAAAAATCAACATCAAATGACAAACAAAGTTAAACCCACAAGAATAAATCAATCCCAAAATAAGATAAAATTATTTGCCTCAATTATCTATCAATACAACCCTATAGAACAGTGACAATAACTTTATTGTAACTGTCACTGTTGCAATCGCATTCTATTCTAAACATTGACATTAATCCATTCTTTCAAAATTTTTTTTTTATTCTTTATTTGCAAGTTCTTAAGATTATTTGGTAAACTATTAAACAAGTCAATAGCCTTAACTATACTATTTTTCCTACTAACAGTTTTATATCGTGTAGGGATTTGTATACTTCTATTCCTTGTTGTCTTATTAGAATTCAAAAATTGTGCATTTAGACTTCCATAATGATAGTTCAATGCTTCCAGAGCATAAAGTTGTTTAATGCTTAGAGGATTTCTCTGAGTTATAAGCTCGTTTCCATTTATTATTTTCAATAGTCTTTTTTGTAGGCTTTCCAATAAATTCATTACATTCTCATATGCACCACCCCAAGCTATTATTCCGTAACAAACAACGCTGTTAAATAGGGCATTATATATCATCCTTAAGGTTTCCAAACTCATTATTTTAGACAACTTATAAAACAGGAATACTAGATATTTGGTCTTGTTTATAAGGTATTCTATATGTTTATCCCATTTCATTTTATAATCAATCATTATTCCCAAGTATTTGCAGCATTCAACTCTTTTTATTTCACTTGTACCAATTTTAATATTAAATTTTTTTGGTACGCTGTCATAATAGTTACCAAAAGTTATGTATGTAGTCTTACTTATATTCAATGACAATCTATTCAGTGCCAACCAGGTGGATATGCCGTTTAATTCATCATTCAATTTGGTTTCAAGTCCGGACCATGTGTCATCAGTAACTATAATTGCTGTATCATCAGCATACGATATTATATTCTCCTTTAACATATCATTAATGTATAGGACAAACCTAAGGGGGCCTAGAATGGTACCTTGAGGGACTCCGGTGTTGACGGCTTTATTCGTACTAGTATGGTCTCCTATTCTGACTCTTTGTTTTCTGTTATATAAGTAGCTTGTCATTAAACTATATGCATTTCCTCTTATACCATAGTTATAAAGTTTCTGTAGTAATATTTCATGGTTGACCGTATCAAATGCCTTTGCCAAGTCGAGAAAAGCAACTGCTATTGGTTTTCCCCTATCTAGATTATTATATATAGCATTTGAGATGTTTTGTAGAGCATCTTTGGTTCCCTTGCTTCTAATAAAACCATATTGGTTCTTAGAAATTAAATCATATTTGTTAACAAAATTCAACAGCCTGTTATAAATCATTTTTTCAAAGATTTTTGCTAAATTAGAAATTAAGGAGATTGGTCTATAGTTTTCAGTATAGTTTCTGTTTTTGGCTTTATAAATGGGAACGATCTCAGCATTTTTTAGTGCTTCAGGCCAGATGGCTTTTTCAATACACTTATTGTATATGTGAACAAGTGGAATGACAATTAGGCCAGATAACATTTTAATTGTTTTGGCATTTATGTTATCCACTCCACCATTTTTTAAGGGCATATTATCTATAATTTGGACTATTTCCGAACAGTCTGTTGGATTTATAAACATCGTTTTAGCATTCGACTTTGGCATCTGCAGTTGATCAGCAACCTGAGACAGCTGGATCTTTTCACTTAGTTCTGTCCCAATATTACTAAAATAAGAATTCATAATTTCAGCTATTCCATCTGGATTATCTATCAGTTGCATGTCTTTGTCGTATATTTGTGTAATAGCTTCAGACTTTTTGACTTTTTTACCAAGTTTTTGATGTATTATTCTCCATAAACTTCTAATGTTATTACTGCTTTTTGCAACCTGCAGTCGATCATACTTTGACTTGGCATCTTTAATCACTCTATTTAATGTTTTCTCATAATTTTTATATTCCCTTTTTGTTTTTTCATTGTTTGGCTCAAGTTTCCAAATTCTATATAACATTTCTTTCCTGTTGCAAGAATTAATTATAGCCCTGGTTATCCACCCCTTTCTAGCTTTTGTTTTGTCTATTTTCTTACTCTTATTTCTACTTACAGTTGCTTGATTGACACAATCTTTTATCATATTAATAAGCATATTTGTTGCGCAGTGTGGATCCTGCACATACAAAATCTCATCCCAATTTTGATTTTTTGCAAGTTTAAGCAGTTTACCGTACTCTATATAAGTTACTTTTTTATTACAATCATTTATTTTTATTTTCTTCATGGATAAAAACAGTGGATAGTGATCAGTAGCAGAGTGAATTAATTTAGTTGCTTTAGTTTCAATTGAATTGGTCTTAATGTAGATATTGTCTATACACGAACCAGATCCACCTCGTGTGGCAGGTCTAGTAACTGTGTGAAATCCAGGTATATAACCTTTTTCTAGAACACTATTTAGAAACTCCTGGCCAAAGCAATCAAGGTCTAGTGTATCAATATTGAAATCACCTATTAAGAAATGATTTTTCGTTTTTTGTTTTATTTTTAATAATTCTCTTATATTTAGTATAAATTCCGTTTTGGGAATATCATGAGATCTATACATAGCAGAGATTTCGAGATGTTTATCATTTTCATTTTGTATACACGTATTAATTACCCTAAGATTTCCAATTTGTATAACTTCTGTATGTTCAGTTATATCTTCCATAATATAAACAACTACTCCATCGGCCCTATTTATATTACTGCTATTATAGTAAATTTTATATCCAGTCAATGTAAAATACTCACAATGTTCCAAGGTCCATGTTTCAACACACACAATCATAAATGGTTTTTTTTCGAGGCTCTCAATAAGAATTTGTAATTTATTAAAATTAGCATTTAAACTTCGTATATTTATGTATAAAATATTATCATCATTGTTTTCGAAAGACCTATTAAGAGCATCGATGTCAAATGATGGGATATTATTATTTCAGTCGAGAGGCAGAAACGTCTAGAGGAGTTAAGGGAGAAAAAACTGGAAGAAATGGCGACGCTGAAGGAGCAGTACAATTTGGCGATGATCCAGAAACAGTTGAACATCTGCAAGGAGATCGAGAGAGAGATGAAGGATCTCGAGGACGCCATTAATTTCGAGAATATGCGCGACAGGATACTCCAGGAAGAAGCGTAAGTAATATCTTATTTCTATTGTTACTTTCTTTATGCTTTCAGGCCACCATTTCTTATTTTTTATATGTTTTTACCTGTTTTATTGGTACATGCCTCTTTAATGTTTTGCATAAATTTAGCTCCTGCATATTTATAACTTGCACTAATGCTATTTCTTTGGCTTTGCTTTCATTATCTGTGTATCTTTTTTAGCACAGTGAAGACATTTCACCTCTACAATCTTTTCTCATATGCCCAAATATCCAGCAATTATAACACTTATCACATTTACAACATTATATTAATTTCTCATTATTTTTCTGTATGTTCTCTTATTTATCTTCATTATCACATTAATAAGTCCTTTCTTATATTTAAAGGATACTTTCATTTCTTCCATGCCTTCTCGTTCTCCCAACTCTAAATTATTTTTTTAAAGTTTTTTTCTACCCTTCTCTGCTTACATTGAAAATCTGTAATTGATTTCTTCTTCTCTATTTTATTTATCTCTTATTATTTTCCTACATAATTTCTTTCTAATTTTTTTCACATATTTTTTCATTTATGTGGTTAATGGCAATGCCACCTTTCTGCACCTTTCTAATTTTCACTACACCTAATACCACTTCATTTGATTTTGTTGCTTCTTTAACCTTTTTTGGTAAGTTCTCTGTTTTGTTCATCATTCTTTGGTTTTATTGTGACTATCTGTTTCTTACCTTTGACCACATCACTGTAGATAATTGAGCATCTTCACACTGTTTTTTCTTATTCTCCTTCATCAACATTTTAAATTTTTGCTTCTAATTCGTTAATTAATTTATCTTTCACTCTTATTTCTTCTACAATTTCTTCTACATTGATGGAATTTTCATAAGTCATCTCAAATCAATCTACAACTCAGTCACATGTACCCATCCAAACAGCTGGTGACTTTTTTAACCTTTTTTTTTTATGATTTCAGTAATCGAATGATCGAATATTATCAACAGTTAAGCGAAGTTACAAAGAGACGCAAGGAAAAAATCGATGAAAACATCAGAAAACTGAAAAGCATGACCATTGATTATCACCCGCCGCCACAACCACTGTCACCACTAGTGTTGGGAGTATTCGAATACCAGAATCGAGATGTATTCGATTCTCACAAGTACTCGCATGTCTCGATTCTCTCAAGTACTCGGTGGTATCGATTCTTGCCGATTTCGACGTCAGAACAGAATTCGAATACTTGAAAAACATTCGAGTACTAGCATTCGAATACTAGATCTCGGATGGTCGCTTCTTGTGCTTATGTCTCGGATCGTGGAGCGATTCTCGGCTCGGATGTGGGATCGGCGATTTTCGACGTCAGAAAAGAATTCGAATACTTTAATACGAGTACGAGTACAAGATCTCGGATGGATGAATGTCTCGGATCTCGGATGGGATGATGAATGTCTCGGGTCTCGCCTCGCGTCTCGATTCCGATTCTCGGATGTGGAATCGGAACTCCTAATCGTGTCCATATTTATTGCATTGCCGGATTGCCGCTATTATTTATTTTTATTATTGTGTTGTATTGTCTACAAACTACTGCAGTCGCTTATAGACTAGATGAAATATGAAATCTATCTATAATCTCACATTCCAAATATAAAATAAAATGTGTTTTACCTACCTAGGTACCAGTGGCGTAGCTTCAGATTTGGGGCCCCCCCGCCAAATATTTTTGACGGGCCCCCACTTAAAGTTTTCTTCATTGGTGGTTCGTGATTTCAAAAATTAAATTTTATTAGCATATTGTATATAATCAATAAGGTGGACCTCCGGGGGGTTTGGGGGGTATGGAGTATCCCCCAAGAGTAAAGGGGGGTTCGGGAGGGGGATCCTTTTTCAGGGAAATTTCCGAATAAGTAATTCCATTTAGGAAAAAGTACTAATTTTTTACAAGCTTACTAATATATTAGCTTTTAGAATTTTTGTCTTTTAATTTATTAGGTTCTTTGATGAAAGTATTGTTTTTTTTTTAGATTTTTATAAAAAAAAAACGAAACGCACCAGGAGCCCTTTGTGGGGTGCCCTACAAAATAACTAATACATCACAGTAAATAAACACCATACGGAACACCGAAAAAATTATCAAAATTTAAAAATAAAAAGCATATTATTTTTTTTAAATTTTCATTTATTAATTATATTAATAACATAATATTATATTAATTATATTAATTATACCATATATTAAAATATATTAATTTTAATTTATGTTTTTCATTTATAATAGATAATTTATTCACAGGGAGACCTTCCAAGTCTAAATTGCAAGTCTTGAAATTACCTTTTGTGTATTTGATTTTACTTTTTCTGAATTTGAATTAACTTTTTCTGAAATAGAGGTATCTTTTTCTGAATTTGACATTGAAAAGGTATAGACTAGCTAGATACTATAATATTCTTAAAATAATTTTATTTATAAGCACAAAAGTAAGATTAATATCAAGTCGTAATATGAATATAATAATTTGACACAAGAATTAATATTTATAGTAAATACATACCTAAATAATTAATTAACTATTCACGATTCTTCACAAATAATTAAGTGTCTTTTCAAAAAAAAAAAAAAAAACGCAACACAAAAGCGCACGAAGTAGCCACTTCACTATAATAGATAAACTTTAAAATGTATAATAAAAATAATATAGAAAATAATTTAAAATGTATAAAAAAAGCCGTTTGTAAACTGTAAACACAGACTGCGGTACGTATCCGTACAGACGAAGATCAACTAAAAACTGGAAAAGTAGCAAATTCGGTTCATTGGCAGTTGTGAAACTTTAAGAAAAATATAACAAAGTAGCAATAAAATCAACAGATGTTGATATTTTTAAGAAATTTACTGCCCTTTGTGATCCCATCATAAGAAATTAGTCATGCCAGAATAGATTATTTGTGAATTTATTTATTTATTTCTTGAAAACTACTTCAAATATTTTTGCCACATTACTTATGTATAGTCTTAAATTAATTGTATTTAATAAGAATTAAAATTAACATAAAAAAATTTAAAAAAATTAACTAAATCTAATTAATAAAGTGTACCTTATTAGGTGAAAGTTTTTTAAGCGCAAGAGGTTTTTTCTAAGTAGAAATTAATTCTTTAGAGCTCCGGGTAGTGTCCGAAAAGTGCTACAGAAAATCTGTTCCACTTTAGCGAGACATCAATACATAGTTCAATCATTGACAATTTCGAAAATGATTCAGAATAATAAGTATAATCAAAAAAAGCTATGATAAAACAAGTGCAGAAAATGAGTTTGATTACAGTTCTCTGAGTAGCCCCAACCCCCGAACAATCCTATAGAAAAATTCTCTTCTACTTTCCAAGGACCGAATAGTTTCATATTAATAATTATTAATTTTCAATAAATTGCGAAAATGATTGTCAATGATAATGTAATTGAGATAACTTTTTATTGTATCAATTAGTTTTTTTTATAATAAATGCAATATTTTTACTTTTATGCAATAATAATTTGCAATAGTATTTATGCAATTTTTTCAAGAGTTTAATTTTTTTACAAAAAAATAATTACATCAGATATAGGTATTATATGAATTCCTGATTGTCCACCTGTTTGTCTGCGCCGCCCGCCGCCCAAATGTTAGACACTTTACCATCATCTTTCAGTCTATAATAGCTATTTTTATTACTTTGTTTGCTATGCACCCTTGTCCTTAATCGGGAACAGGTTTAAATTTTATGATTGGTTTCCTATTATACTCTACCTACATATGTATTTGTGTTGTGGGCTTGTGGTGGTGAGGTGACTGAAAGAAAGCGAAAGCACTGAAAGCACATATCACATTCCATTGCCGCTCTTAGTTAGCCCATGCTGGAGTAATAAAATAACACGGATGATTTCATATATAATCATTTTTTGTATTATATTATCCTATTATAATCATCCTGAGATTACAATAGGACCAGAATAACTTTGCCTCTGGTTCTGAGAATTACTGTTGAAGATGGGTGGGTTATATTAGAAATGTACTGTATTCGTCATTACTGGCATAATTTCAAGCTTTATTTATTATTTATTGTTGTTTCTCAATTCGTAATATAATTATTAATGTCGTCAGTTGTCAGTTTAAATATGCTTAGGAGTAATACTTATTTGATTTTTTGATTTGGGGCTCTTTTGTGGGCCAAGACGGGGTCCAGAGCTCAGGGCCCCCTTGACGTCGGGCCCCCCCGCGGCCGCGGGGTTTTGCGGTACTGTAGCTACGCCACTGCTAGGTACCTACCGTTACCGTATCATCATTCATTGTTTTAATTTTAATTTTAATAATTTTTAATGACTTGAATATGTACTGAATATGGATACCTTTCGCAGTCATTTAAGTAATTATTTTAATTAATAATTTAACATTAGGTACTATTATCCTTATAAATTTTACCTATATAGTTATATACCTACTTATACAAAAAGATCAAATTGTTTAAATTTTTCATACAGATCAGGTAGGTACCTGCCCATAATAATAATTGTAACCAACTAAAGTAGGATTAACTTTAAAAAGTCAGATGTGACGTCTTACTAACCGTCCGAATTAATATTTTTAATTTCACCAGAAAATGTCAAACAGTTAATTATTGTCAAGTTGTGAACGAGCGTAATTATTGAAGGAATCATTCAAAAAATGAATTGAACCGCTTACGTCAGTTTGAGAGCCACTGACAACTACATAAAATTTATTCACGTAATGACATTCTATCCTCTGTGTTGTGCATTTAATTCTCATTCAAAACCAATGTTGACGTATACTTATTTATGCGGGATGGAGTGTTTAGACAAACTGGACGGTTACTATAAAAACCACGTATATGAAACAAAATAAATCGAACTATCAAAAGGATGTGTATTCTTGTTCGATACGTATGACTTTTTAGACTTTATTGGACTATAACAGTTTTTTGATGTACTGAAAATAAAATGAAGTTCACATAATTATAAGGTCATACCTATAGGTACTAGGTAGGTAGGTATCTAGTTAATATTCAACGCGATCCCGATATACCATAATATGCATATTATTAGTTATAGTAAAAAGTTAATTTGTTAAGTTCCGTCTCCGTCTCGATCCTCGTATTAATAATAATATTAATAATAATAAGTACCTATAACTAAGACAACTTCGGGAAAAGTCAATGCGGGACACTATGTAGCAGGAATAGGAATCAAGGTCAAGCGGCTTCGACCTTCGACCAGCAGAATCGATCCTTATCCTTGTTCTCGTAGTACTCGTACTCATTCATATCGTCAGTATTCGAATACTGAAGCATTCGAGTAGTAGTAGTAGGTAGTAGGTATCGGCAACAGCCCGATTCCGGAGTCCCGAGCGCGGCAGAATCGATCTTTGGTCTGGTACTCGTATCGTCAGTATTCGAATACTGAAGTATTCGATTCTGATAAGTATTCGAGTACTGAGGTCTCGATTCTTGAAAGTATTCGATTCTGCCCATCACTAGTCACCACCATTGTCACCACCGCCGCCACCACTGAAAGAAACCGATGATTCTAAAACCTCCCTCGAAACGTTTTACTCGATCGAGGAGGAATCGGACGATCAAAAATTAGAAAAAGAACCCTGTGATCCACTCGATGTACTGAACGCGAACGATGACGCTTCGTCAATAAGTCTGACGTCGAACGGTTACGAAGAAGCGTCCCAAGATGAGAGAGCGCCAACGAAACGGAACGATAATGAGTTGATCAGGGAACCCCGCCCAGATAACGAATCATCAAAGGAGATCAATAAGAACGTCCAGGAAGCTCTGGAAAACTTCGCGGCCGCCAGGAGAAACAAGGCGAAAGTAATGTCTCAGGAAATGGGGATCGATTTTCGACCGGAAAAACCAGCTCTCACGGTCGATACAAACAAAACTAAGTCTAGAGCTTTAACTGAAGCTCAGGCGAATAAACTGAAAGTCTTGGGGACCGAATTCGGGATTGAAATAACAAACGAACACGAGAAGATTAAACTGGCTCCGGTTTACGCTATCGGTACCCTCGAAATGAACCGCTACAGGAATATGAAGAGCAGCGATTGCTTCACCAACGATAACTTCGTTAACAAAAATAATAACGAACAAACGATCGAGATCAAATCTAAAATCAAGAAATCAGTCTCTCTGGCGCTCGATCTGAATAAAACCAAAGACATTCCTCTTATTTTACCCCCACCCGTACCCATGTCGGTTGATTCAACTCCGTTGAGCGATCTCGCGTTAACCCTGAGCACGGTGACCACCCCCGTCACATCGTTATTTCTGAGCGTCGAGAAAGGCCAATTCGAGAACATCCCTCAAACCGCCGAAACTCAAGCGACCGAGTCGAGCTTCGATTTCCTCTCCCACTCCCAGTCGACTCCCGAGGGTAGCTGCGGCGTCTACATTACGACCAAACCGAACTTCTCGAAGACGGTGACGCTGGAAGAGGCGTCCGGTCTGAGCACCAACAGTCTCAAGATGGTTCTCCACGATACCGTCTCGATTCCCCTGTTCGCTCACATGGAGCTGGTCAACAGCGAGCTGATGAAGTTCGTGTTCTGCGATCTGAATTTCATGGCGCATCTGGCGAGTCTGAGGGACTACTTCTTGTTGAACGACGGGGAGTTCGGCAGGAATCTGACTGAGAATCTGTTCGAGAGGTTGTACGATTCGGGGGCGCCGAGGGAACTGGTGAACGTGAGGACGTTGCAGGGGTTGGTGCGGGGAGCGTTGGAGAATTCCGGAAGGCATCAGACGAATTCCGAGTGTCTCTCGTTTAAAATCAATAAGGTCCCGACGAGTTTCAGGCTGGATGATCCGGATATTTTCGATTGTCTATCGTTGACGTACAGGGTAGCGTGGCCGTTGAATATTTTATTACCGACCGAGACGATCGGGAAATACGACGACGTTTTCAAGCATCTCTTGAAATTGAATCGAGCTCAGTGGGTTCTCAAGAAAGTCAATCTGGTTAGTAAATCGTAGTAGTTAATTATGGGATCGGTTATTGTCTGATTGAATTGTTTCAGGAATTGAAAGTTCTAGCAAGACAGACGGGCAAGAAAGAGATCTACCTCATGATGTCTCCCCAGTACAGACGTCTGCATCAATGTAGACACATCATGATGCATTTCGTTCAAACTCTGCAGAGTTACACGGCCGGTGAAGTTATCCAATCGAGTTGGACTACTTTCGAGAAGAATTTAGACACCGTTACCAATTTTGATGAGCTATATATAATGCACACCATGTATATAAAAAATATTTTGTACATGTAAGTTTTCTATGAGTTTTTTTTTTATGTAATATGAGGAGAAATCTAATTGGTCGGGTTACATGTAAAAGATTAATTGGATTTCTTGCATGAAAGGAAGTTGATATTATGAAATTTTTTCTTTTGCAGATGTTTATTAAATCAAAAGAACATCCATATCAACAAAGTGTTCCAGAAAATTTTTGTTGTTATATTTAAATTTTACAATTATTTACGGTCGAGGTGTTGGAAGTGCGAAGAGGGTGCTTACGTGCATCCGAATTTCACCAAACTGGAGAGCATCTCAAATAATTTCGAGGAGTTGGTGCTGTTCCTGTTTAAGGTGGGAAGGAAACTGAGTAAGCAGGGCAGCCACCACGGTCTGTTGCAACTGTTGGATATGTTGGACATTAACGGATATTACAGTAATAAATTGAATGTTTGAGATTCATTATTTTATTAATACAAGTTATTCGGAATTCGGATCATTTTTTTATTGCTGCCCAGGCATTGACTGGTCAATAATGATAATCTGTTTTACTTGTTTTGTACATGTTTACTTCTTTTTTATTTATTTTTTTAAAGCAAATAAAATTATTGTTAAATCTAGTGATGTTTTATTGTTGTAAATAATTATTTTTACTTAATTATTATTAATAATTATTGTATATACCGTGTGTCCCCGGATAGGTGAAACGACTCTTATAAAAGACAAAAATTTTTTCATTTTAATTTTAATTTTTTGGGGTTCAGCCCTGCTTGGCTAAAGAATAATTTCTAACAAAATTTTAGTTTTGGAAAATCAAGCATGCTTAGGAAATTTCCAAGAAACCGGTTTTTCTGTTGAGGAAAGTGCCTTTTATGTGGCAAATACGACAAAATGTTATTTGAAAAAGTTGTTCAGAATCAACATTTAGGTCCGTATACCAAATTTCAAAATCATAGGCCAACTTTGATCTTTTACATTTACTTTTATGTTTATTTCACAAATCAAAGAATTTCATTTGTAACAAAGACAGATATTGACAAATTGCTTTTGCTATGGGTACAATTTGGTTTTTCCATGGCAGTCATTGTTACAAAACAAAATTCTTTGATTTGTGAAATAAAACATAAAAATAAATGAAAAAAATTAAAGTTGATCTATGATTTTGAAATTTGGTATAGGGACCTAAATGTTGATTCTGAACAACTTTTTCAAATAACGTTTTGTCATATTTACCACATAAAAGGCACTTTACTCAACAGAAAAACCGGTTTCTTGGAAATTTCCAAGGCATTCTTGATTTTTCAAAACTAAAATTTTGTTAGAAATTATTCTTCAGCAAAGCAGGGCTGAACCCCAAAAAATTAAAATTGAAATCAAAAAATGTTTGTCTTTTATGAGTCGTTTCACCTATCCGGGGACACACGGTATTGTTATGGTATTCCTTTTTACCCCTTTCTGATTTATTATTATTATTTTTATTTAAAAAAAATAATAATATAAATATTATAATATAAATTTTTTTTAAATAAAAATAATAATAATAAATCAGAAAGGGGTAAAAAGGAATACCATAACAATTGGCGCCCAACGTGGGGCACTTCACTCTCTTTTAATTATTCAAAGGTTTCAAAATTCAAAATCAAAATTTAGTTTGTTTATTAGATTAATTATTAATATAAATCACAGAAATTTAGAGTATTGAATGGTAGGTAGTTTTCTAAAAGATAGATAGAAATAGTTAATTGTAGTTTTTTATAATTAGTCATTATTTACAAGATTTTTGCATTAAAATTAAATAGAATTAATAGAATTAAGTAGAAAATGAACCAAGAAGGAAAGAATTAGAAAATATAAAATATGAAAACGAAGTATATGTTACAAAGTATGATAGAATATGGTTCTAAGGAAAGATTATAATAAAGAAAATGAGGGAGATATAACACAAAATTAGAAGTAAATCAGAACAAATATGATAGATTAACATTTTAAGAATTTTAACATTAATGAAAGAAATTAAACAAGGAAGAAATTAACAAAATAATAAGATGGAAGAATTTAAAGAAGAAATTAAACAAGAAATACAAAGTGGAATAGAGAAAATGGAATTTAGTATTGGGGACTGACGAACTGCTTAAAATAGGAGTTCCAAAAATGAATTATGAATGTGGTAATTTTGAAGAATCTATACTTGATTACAGACACGCAAATTTTGACGAAATCTCTGACAGGCTTAGCAGGATCACGGTTCCCAGTAACATAGTTGAGTATCATGACTTGAACACATATGTAGACAGCGTTGAATCCCAAATAGATGTTATTGTGAGTGAATTTGTACCTATTATCAGAATAAAAAATAGATCTTTCCCCAAGTGGTTCTCTAGCGAGCTTAAAGCAGCTGTGATTAATAAAAAAAAACTACACAAACTTTTTAAGTGCTATAAATCCCATTATTACTATGTACAATTTAAGGAAGAGAGAGCTTACTGTAAGCTTCTTCTGGCCAGGGATGAGAAACTCTATTTGGAAGGAACCGAGAAATCTTTGAGTAATGATTCTAAAAATTTTTTCAAATATGTCAACTCTTTAGGCACTTTTAATTCTGTTCCGTCCTCAGTTCATTTGGATAACACTTTTGCTGATAATGGATTGGACATCGTGAATTTGTTTGCTCATAAGTTTGATGGTGTCTATTCGGGAGATGACTTATCGAACACACCAGTGTTATTCGATTTTAATGATTGCTACAATACTATTGTTTTTTCGTTAGATGATTTAGATGATTGCATTAAACACCTGAACCCAACACACAGCCCCGGCCCTGATAGAATCCATCCATTAATTATTATTAACTGTTCAGAAGCTATTAAACACTGGCTCTTGGATTTGTTAAACCTCTCTATTAGACTCGGAGTTTTCCCAGATGCGTGGAAATTATCTTATATATCCCCGTTACTTAAAAACGGAGACCCTTCTGATGTCGCTAATTACCGTCCTATTAATAAATACAAAGTTTTCGCTAAAATATTCGAATATTTAGTAAATATTAAAGTCTTTCCCTATTTAAGGAAATTTATTCATCCTGGGCAGCATGGTTTTCTTAATGGACGTTCGACTGTTACAAATCTGACTGTCTACTCTGAATTTGTAATATCCAATCTAAATAATGGAATTATTGTGGATTCGATTTATACCGACCTCACCCGCGCTTTTGATTTAGTAAATTTTGACCTTCTTGTTAGAAAGCTTCATGCATATGGATTGACCGGCTCTCTCTTGTCGTGGTTTCGTTCTTATCTCAGTGGACGAAAACAAAGGGTAAAGGTGAAACAGTTCATCTCTGACCCAATTGATGTCTTATCAGGGGTGGGACAGGGCACTCATTTGGCACCTATTTTATTTTTAATCTACATTAATGATGTCTTTGATCACATCCACCATAGTGAGGTTCTATTGTTTGCCGATGACACTAAGCTATTCAAAGCCATTACTGAACCGAATGATGTAAACTTACTTCAGGAAGACATCGATTCATTTGTTGATTGGTGCAGTCTCAATGGTCTTAGATGTAACCCAAGAAAGTGTTTCTCGATTAGGTTCGGCCGCACTAGAATACCCATCAGCATCTATTTGCTCGCTGGTGACCCACTGGAAAATGTGGATCATATCCGTGACTTGGGGGTCACCTTTGACTCTAATATGACCTTCAGAGCACATATCGATCACTTAGATATTATGGTCCGCAGTAAAATTTATTTTATAAAAAGGTTCTCATTCAGGTTTAGATCAATCACGACGTTCAGAGTATTGTACTTTTCATTCATCTATTCCAAGTTGATGTATGCCTCAACAATTTGGAGGCCCCGCGAATTGGGATTGATCAGAAAACTGGAATCTCTGAGTCATCTGTATTTGAGATTTGCGGCATTTAAAACTGGAAATCCTCTTCATTACACAGATCATGATTTCACTGCCACTTATCAGATATTCTCTATCCCCAGTTTGGAATCTGCGAGAAACAGATCAGATCTGCTTTTCGCATTTAAAATTTTGACCAATTCAGTTGATTGCTCCAGCATTGTTAATAGTCTCAATTTTCACGTACCAGCTAGAACACTTAGAACAAATCACCATTATTTTGATATTCCTTTATTAGCTTATGGCAAAAGAGAGACAATTATCTCTAGATTATCGAAATTGTGTAATCTTAATTACCGTTGGTTCGATTTTTATAACTCTTCTTTCAGTCGCATGAAAGCTAAGTCCAAATTAGTCCTTGAATATGCATGATTACCTTTGCAGCTTTTTGTTTATATACCTTGCTGTGCATTTGTTTTTTGATATATATGTTTTATTTTGTATGGGGCTCACCCCGTTGGTATAAGAATAAATAAATAAATAAATATAAATCACAGAAATTTAGAGTATTGAATGGTAGGTAGTTTTCTAAAAGATAGATAGAAATAGTTAATTGTAGTTTTTTATAATTAGTCATTATTTACAAGATTTTTGCATTAAAATTAAATAGAATTAATAGAATTAAGTAGAAAATGAACCAAGAAGGAAAGAATTAGAAAATATAAAATATGAAAACGAAGTATTATGTTACAAAGTATGATAGAATATGGTTCTAAGGGAAGATTATAATAAAGAAAATGAGGGAGATATAACACAAAATTAGAAGTAAATCAGAACAAATATGATAGATTAACATTTTAAGAATTTTAACATTAATGAAAGAAATTAAACAAGGAAGAAATGAACAAAATAATAAGATGGTAGAATTTAAAGAAGAAATTAAACAAGAAATACAAAGTGGAATAGAGAAAATGGAATTTAGTATTGGGGACTGACGAACTGCTTAAAATAGGAGTTCCAAAAATGAATTATTTAAAATTAATGAAGGCCGAATAAAATTTGTCACACAGAATTATTATGGGAAAGAAGAAAGAATATAAAGAATGAATTAAATATTATTAAGTTTGAAAACGAATTATATGAGAAGAAAAATGATTATAATGGAATAAATATAGAAAGATTATATGAAACTGATCAAGAAAACTGAGAAATATAACATAAAAATAAAACAAGTAATCAGAAATTATAGGGGATTAGTTAGAAAAGAAAACAGAATTATAATAGTAAAGTGTTGTGTGAATAAATTAGTGGTCAAAGATACAAAATATTTAAAAAATAGTATTTACCCAATATGTGAATTAGAAAGAGAGAATCCAAAGACTAGAAAAAGAAATTTCTACAGAGAAACAGCAAGAGATAGAGAGAGAGAGAGATAGAAATAGAAGACTAAACAGAGCAAAAAGGAATACCATAACAATTGGCGCAATTATTATGAAAAATTAAGTTCAGTTAAAAGATAATAGTGATTTCAAGTTTGGATTTGATTTGAAGATTGTAACAAATAAAAATTATTAGTATTTAATAAATAAAAATGTCAAGAATAAATTTTTTGGATTGTTTAAAAAAATCAGGAGAGGAAATGAAAAGAGTGAATGGGAAAAATGTTGATAGCAACGAGGGGAATTAATTAATGAGATTGAAATTGAGAAGAGCGTCTGGCAGAAAAAGGTAAAAAAGGTGAAAATTATTTGGAAGCACAAAAGAGAAGAACAAAGAGATAGCAACGAGAACGTAAAGAAATCAGAAGGGGATAAATTATAGACAAAAGACTAGAAAAAAAATTTCTACAGAGAAACAGCAAGAGATAGAAATAGAAGACTAAACAGGAGCAAAAAGGGATATTGTAAGATTTTGATATTATAATTAGTTTTAAATTATTAGAGTGTAGTTTTAACAAATTTTAGAAATCAGAGAGCTCGAGGTAGGTTTTTTTTGCAATTTTGTATAAATAAATATTTTGTCAAGTCATAAATTAGACTATTTGTTCAAAAAATTTTCAAATTTGGATTGAAGTTAAATATTAAAACCAAAATTTTTGTAACTGAACCCAACTGGGAAAGAGAGTGCCCTCAAAGAATAATTAAATTTTTTTGTTTATGGTATAATTTTTTTAAATAAAAATAATAATAATAAATCAGAAAGGGGGGTAAAAAGGTATACCATAACAATATTCATTAATTAATTAATATTTTCAAAAATGATTCATCAAAAGTATTAATATATTCAAAAGGATCAAGTAGTAAAGTGTTAGAAAAAACTGAGGGAGGCTATGACTTTAAAAAGTAGGTGTCTTGATATGTAAATGTCGCTTCTAAACAATAAAACTCTTCACACCTATAGCTTGCTATCTGAACTCAAAAAGTGTCTTACGACAAGGCTAATTATAAACTAAAGAACTCGGTAATTAGATAAAAGTCTAAAAGTGTCCAGGTTTTTAGATTCAAATATGCCAGTGGAGGGAGACACTTGTCAACTGAGGAGAATCCAATCGTTACCTTCATTCTTACGGGTGTGTAAATACCCCAGAGAGAGAAGAGTTTTCCCTTTGTTAAAATTAGCTTGTAAAAGCTCATTATTCCAAAATACCACCATAATTCAAATTTTCCACAGTAACCATAATTTAAAAACACCTGGAATGAGATATACTTATACAGAATTTAAAGATAATAAATTTATACAGGCTAATGATGTAAAGCAACTAAAGGAAGTATACCAAAGACCTATGAATGAGTGAAAGTCAGAACTTTTGAATTTCAAACATTGAAGTAATTCAAATATTGAAATGTAAGAGAAATGTTGCAAATTAATTGAATTGTGTCTGGTAAATTCAAGAGAAAATAAATAAAACTCCAATTTTTATATATTTATTGATGACAACAATATACACTAGTAGTAAGTTGCATAGAAGCAAATTAAAATATACTTATGTACACTATAAACAATTACAAAATAAAATAATATATTGCTAAACATATTCTAGTAATAAAAATTACCCTCAGATGTAAAAACTTGCCAATAAGAGCTTAAATAAGGCGTCAGTCGACAAGCGGGGTGATCGTTACTCTTCAACCTTCCCGTAAAAAATTCAGTCCCGGTTAAGAGAACCAACACCCCGCAAACAATGACACCTGCATCATAAGAGTAACCTGTCATTTGTCGTCTGTTGATAAACAATCCTATTGCTGATGAATTTGTTTGTTTGTTGTTGAGATCCAACTTACAGTTTAGTAGTTACTGTCACTAATTTTAACTAGAAATAGCGCGCGCTCTACCTATCTTAATCGTGTATAAAAGTCATCGATCGCTAATGGAAATTTAAGAGACCAAGACGTCTTGAACTGGTTATAATATCATCTCACCTCTATTGTTTATAAATCTAATAAGAATAATAATAAAACAAATAAACAGCGTGAAATGTGAAAAAGTCATTTTAACTATGATGATTAACGTATTCCAGTTCTGGTTTCTAGTCCTAGTGTTCTAGTTCTAGCTCTAGTTCTATCACAATGGTCAGACTTCCTAGAATCCCATCGCGTTCACAAAAATGGCCCGTTAGCTCAATTATCTAACGATTAATTAATTAATTAATTACTTGACCTAAAATTGATTATAAGCTAGATGTAATAATATCTAAAATAACGGGTATCGATGGCGGGTGTATTATAATAATATAAGTATGTTACACCTGGGGAAGCAGCTAGCAGGCCACCTTTGTTTTATCTTCATTATTACTTATTGAATCAACCCCCATCTTAATCATTTCATTATTAATAATAATTATAATAAAACAGGCAACATTTCACGATAATTCTCACCCAATCAGAAAGAGTAAAACAACAACAATGCATATTTACAACGCGCCGGACAAACCACAGCAACGGTAGCAGCAAAAACCACCCCCGGGAAGAGACCGAGACTGTAGCAGCTCCAGTATTACCATTAATTCCTCTATAATATTACCGTGTCGTAATATGTAATAATAAACCGTAACTTATTGCACGTTAGTTGTGAAAGCACTGATACCATTATTGGCCATTTCGTCCATGATTTCCGTGACGTATGCAGACACGTCAACCTGTTCCTTCTGCGAACGCTGTATGAACGGATCTTGTAGGAGCTTGTTGTATTTTGGCCTCGATAGTTCATCTTTTATTAAACTACAACAGAGGGAGAGACACGAATGAGAAAACAATAAACCAATAAATGGAGACACTTATTGACAATGGAGACACTCACCAAGTATTTACAAAATTTACAAATTCAGAGGTAAAACTATTGGCGTTATAGTTGGTGGTGAGCCGGGGGGCCTCGCCGTTGACGACCTGATGCAGCTGATCGAAGACGCTCGACCAGCGCGGGTAAGGGAACATACCCGTCGCTACCTCCATCAGGGTTATGCCCAGGGACCACACGTCGCTCCTCACGTCGTACCCTTTAGCGGTCTGAGGATCGATTCTTTCCGGCTGAAGAGAAAAATGTGAGACCTCTTTTATCGTACTTCTAGGAAGGCGATCCTAAAATACTTACAGCCATATAAGGGCGACATCCGGCGTCTCTGGTCCTGGCGATCGAGTCGACCAACTGACCGGAAATGCCGAAATCGCACAGCTTAATATTCCCGTTCCTGTCCAGTAATATGTTGCTCGGCTTGACGTCCCGATGGATGATCTTCAATTCTTCCTTGAGATAGTTCAAGGCCTTCACGGTCGCCAGGGCGATCTTACCCAGGATCGGCTCCGGTATCCTTTTATTCAGTTTCTCGTAGATAAACTTGTAAAACTTATCTAGAGAGGTGTCCATTAATTCCATGCATATCCAACAATCGCCCTACAAAAGTATAACATCAACTAATAAAACTGCAATTTTTGATGTTCACTACTACCTCTTTAAAGAGAGCCCCGTGGAACTGTACAATGTATTTACACTCGTTGGATTTCATCACCACATCGAGGTCCATCAGGAGTTGCTTTTGCTCTTTCTCGTCAACGGTCGATCTTATCCGTTTGACGGCTATGACCGTATTTGATTTTTTATGGATCATTTTGTTGACGGTCCCGAATCCTCCGCGCCCGATCTCGCCCAGATCCTGGAGGTCTTCAGACGTGAAGTCGTACAGCTGACCGCCGACCTGGAGCTTCCCGGTCGAATGAATGGAATGGCAGATTTTAAAACGGGAGTCACTGAAATTAATAAATTATTAATGAAGTTAAGACAAGGTTACCAAATTTGTCTGGGAGTGTAGTTAGTTACCGGTGTTTTTCGGTCTTTTCCACGTTTTCGACGATCGGTTTTGAGTTTGGAGGAGTAGAAGCAGGAGGGAGGCTCATTTTGGGCCTGTTCGCGTTCACGTTTACCGCAATCTTCTCGACAGCAGCAGTCGTGTTTGTCTGACTGGGTAGCTGACGAAATGCGAAAGTATGATTGGTTTGTTGTGGAAATTCCATTTTCTTTACTACTGGACGTCTACCTGCGAACGACATCGAGACTGAAGTATCACTTCAGGAGCCAGGAATTATTGTAAGTCACAAAAGTACCTACCTTGAGCGGAAGAATTTCCCATCTGATCAGCCATTTTAGCAATCACTCGCTGATGTTTCAGCTTCAGGAATGATCAAATTGCTCTTCTCGGACTAGTTTTTCAGGGAAATTGTTGAAAAAGCTTCACCTGTAGCCATAATACCATATTTTGTAACCTTTAGGATTGGGGGCCATGTTTTGTCACTCGGAAACTAACTGTGCGGATATTTTTCACCATTGACGATAATAATGGATTAAACGAACGTAAATTTACTATTCCTCACCCCTTTCTATGGATTTTTCCGACAGAAATTATTGAATTTATTATCTCCTGTTTTTGTTATGCACTTCCATCATGGATGGATTCATGTCAGCAAGCAAGAATAAAAATCATGGAGGGGAGAAAATAATTGAAATGTCACTGTCAATTAAATCGAGAATCGAAGAGGGTTTTGACATTTGACGTTTAATTAGAAATTTATTAAAAAATTCTATTGTTTATTTAATTTAATTACAGTTTATTCAAATTAAATAATCAATCAAAAACAAAATATTAGTATTAATTATTATTACGTTAAATTTTTACAAACATGCAAAACGTTTAAACTTCACCGTAGCAGCGACTCTAGCAGCATCTTTAAATTTTAACTTAACATGGCGTCTGTGGGGCACACCGCACACATCTACTGCAGATTGATAAATAATTTTTTAGATAGATAATTATATCTAAATAAATATGTACTAAGCATGCTTTATTAGAAATGTAATTATAAACTTTAGTATAAAGGGGTTCGCTCGATATTACTTAAATAATGGTAAATAAGACAAGATGTTTTGTTGTTTATAGTTTTTGAATTATGACACCCTGGGTGCTGAAATATGGTCGACTTCCGATTTTTCGTTTTTATGGGTCCAGTCCAGTCCTGGTATTTTTTAAGTTTTTGCTCGAACGAAAGTTTAGTTTCAGAAACTTCTTATCTTGAGTTAAAACTTTCATATGCATCCGAAAGATGTCGGCAATTATGGCACGTCAATGCGCATGACAAAGAGTCCATTATGATGAAATAACATTCAAGCTAGCAAGTCCTTCTGAAATCTAAATTGTATAAAGAAACGCAAAACCATTTCCATTTTCCCAAAAGATTTCCATTTCAAATAAAGTAAGTATAAGTTAACTTATTTCATATTTTCTATTTTGATTTTAAATAGAAAATTACAGCAGTATTAATTACTATTCTTAGATGGCTTACGCTGGTAACCCATACAGCTAACCCATCTCTATATATTACCTGGTCGTAAAACTTTGGAGTTTGGGAATACATATTATTAATCATTAGTAAAATTTATGACATTATTAATTTTTTGGTTGTCAAGCAATCATAAAAATGACAGGTCACTAGAGCCATCCAACACCAGGTAAGACTAAATATTAGTACCAAACTTCCCATAGTATGTGTAGTGTGTTCCTGACTGATGTGACATGCGCTGATGAGTCCAATTAAGGACGAAACGGTACCGTCCATGTCTTCAGTTTCACCTCACATGCTCTGTGAAAGTTTAATTCATTCTGTAAAAGGAACCTATGGTGGCTAATTTAATTAGTAGAAGTAGAGCCGCCTAAATTGAATCCCAAAATTTCTCAAATAGGTATTATTTATTAATTAATAGCATAAATAATAAATGTCGAAATCATCTCAGCCTATCAGAAATTACGAAATAAAAAATAAAAAGAAGATTTACCTGTCTTTCTAACCTTGCAAACAAACAGAGCAAAATATATGACGGACGATGACGTAATGTAAACATTGTAAACATCTTCACTTTATTATTAATTAATGGTAGTAAAAATATGAAAATGTAACCAGTAAAATAACATAAAAATGAAAAATATCGCAGTTTTACTATTAGTTCTCATTACCACGTATTTATATTTCTGCGGCTTGAACGGCTTCCTTAGAGATTTCAGTCATAATGCATGCGAAATGACTTACATGTTCGAGTATCCTCAATTTGTGGTAAATCTTCACTAATATTACCATTACTGTGTAGAACCCGCTTACCGTCCTTTTTTTTAGAGAATATCGAACAATGCTGACAAGAAGTACAGGAAATACGAGCTTTACGCTTATAGCGAGGGAAGGCTTACCGAGAGAGCCCGGTCCATGCATTTCGATGGGATCCCTGTATTGTTCATACCGGGAAATGCAGGATCCTATAAACAAGGTACCTTATAATTAACATTAGACCATGCTACCTAAACTCAGGAGTGTCAATATTCATCAAATTAACTAAGAAATCAGAGAGAAAGTTAACAAGGCACGTACACTGGACTGACTAACATTCTTTTTTTAAATTTTCAGTACGGTCGCTGGCATCAATCGCCCTGAGAAAATCAATTAATTCCAAGACGAATTACCACTTCGATTATTTCACTGTCAACTTAAACGATGAATTCAGCGGACTTAACGGCGGTGTCTTGCTGGATCAGACCCTCTACGTTAGGGAATCCATTCGACGTATACTCAGCTTGTACAAAGGATTGAAAACTGCGAATCCTCCGCAATCAGTAATACTTTTTGGGCACTCAATGGTATTTAATTTAATTATTACTCATTTATTCATAAATATAAATTATTATTATTTCAGGGTGGAGTAATAGCGAGATATCTCGCCATCCATCAGCCCCACGATTCAGAACTATTCCCTCTAGTCATCACTCTCGCTTCACCTCATACCAGACCACCGATTTTGTTTGATCAGTATATGTCGACGTTCTATAGCGACCTGAAAAAGAACGGATCCGGATCTTCAAACACCTTGTATGTTAGCTTATCGGGAGGCCGAGATGATTTCCTAGTGCCCCCGACTTTGACTCAACTCGATGGAGCGGATGCGAATAGTTTGAGTGTTGTCGTGAGTTTTATAACGCTCGTAGTTTTAGTGTTCATTTCTAGAACATTCGAGAACAATCTGAAGCTTTTTAGAACATTCTGGAGATTTATAGAACTTCCTTGAACATTCTAAATTAAATATCCTAAAACGTCCTTGAACATTCCAGAACATTCTAAAACATTTTATAATATTCTGGAACACTTGAGAACAATTTGAAACCTTATAGAGCATTCTGGAGTTTTCAATAAGGTTCTGGAACATTCTCTCAACGTTCCAGAACATTCTAGGATATTTCGGAACATTTTTAAACATCCCAGAACTTTTTATAACAATCTCGAACTTTCTGGAACATCTAGAACATGCACAAACGTTCCCCAGCATTCTGGAACATTTTAGAACATTCTAGAGCAATCTGGAACATTCTATAATATCCTGGAACAATCTTCTCATAAATTGATTAAATTTTTTTATTGTAGACAACGAGTATTCCACTCGCCTGGGTTACAGCTGACCATCTCTGCATTCTGTGGTGTAAACAAGTTATGCTGGCGCTTAATCGAGCTCTTTTCGATTCCATAGATCCAGCAACAAAGGAGATCAACGGTGATCTAAATTATCGCAAGTTTGTGTTTTATCACCATTTAATCGAGGTTAGTTTTACTTTCCATTCTACTTGATTGCTCGATTCTGAGATGAGAGATTGTAGAATAGCGGCACCAAAGTGAATTTAAGATACCGGTACCGAGACCAAGACGAAGAGAGCTCTCTTAAACAGTTGGACGCTCGAGGAAGATGGATCGAGAACATCAACCGTCAATACTCCGTCGTCTTGACAGACGGAACGAGGGAGCAACGATGGTACATGATCAAACTGGTCGATTTACCGAAACACGAAATGTTAACGATTCACGCCATCAATTTGGAGGTTTCCGATTGGTTGTACGCTTGCGGGGCTTACATGGTCAACGACGACAACTACAAATCGTGGTTAGTACTAGTGGAACTATTACAGGTCCTGATTATACGTAACGATAACGAATGAATATTTTAGCACCGACGGTATTAACCTGTCGCATCTGTCAACAATAGCACCTTCGGCCCGGTACAAGAGACGAGACGCAACGTTAAATTTACATCGGTTAATGAAAGAGCAGGGAGATCGAGTGACTCATGTCGCAATCAGATTGAAAGCGACCGACGAACCGGTAGGTTTCATGATTATGAAGTTCGTTTCGTTAATTTTGTTTGACTTATTAAACATTTTATTTAGGTTATAATTCACGTTGACGTCTACTCGGAAGCGGAAAGGACGGTCGAAGTTAACGAAAGTTGGTTGGTTTCACGAATGACTTTAATCGAACACACCCATGAAAGAAGCATTCGTTATCGACTCAGGCTGCACGGTTTGAGACATCTACTCCAGTCGTATTACTTGTACATATTCCCGGTGAAGTGTAAAAGTTTACATTATCACTCAGTCGCGACTCTAAGAGTCCCCTGGGCGAATGAAGACGTTCATAAATTTTTTACGTGAGTTTGTTTTTATTGTAATCGATCGGTGAGGTGAAGGTAACGATTTTTTGTTCCAGAGAGAACGATACTTCGCCCTTAAACGTCCGGTTGTACAGTTCGAGACCTCGGGGGTACGAAACGAAGCCGCCTGAACTTTTGCTGACTCTAGATCCGAATTGCGAATACGAAGTTAGGTGAGGTTACTATTAGAAACTGGTACTAAAGTTTAAGAGACTAACCCATTTTCCCCAGGTATCGCATATCAATTCCTGGGATTTTCTCCCAGTTTGTGAGACACTATTCGGCTCTGTTGGTCTCCAATGTCCTCATAATCCTTCTGATGGCTCTGAGGACCCAGATCAGGGCAATGCGTTCCGGGAAAAGCTGCACCGTCTTCTTCGGATTATGGGATTACCTGAAACCGGTTTACTGTTGCGTGTTGCTCAGGTCGGTGCTCCTGATCGTTTTGAGGTTAGTAGTACTAGTAGTATTGTTTCGTGATATAAATAAAATAGCACCCTTTTTTTAGTGTATACTCTGGCAAGAACGAGACCAAGTTTGAAGAAGCTTTAAAGTTATTGTCGCTTCAAAACGTTTTGGATTATATCATTATACCGTTTGTGCTCAGTATGGTAGCATCTGGTTTGACTTTGATTGTAGCGGTGTTAGTTTTGACTTCCATGCTGACGACAGAACCGGCAGTGAAGAAATTCATGGAAACGTAAGTAGATCTGTTTATATGGCAAACAGTTATCTGACCGTGACCTTGCAGGGTTGCAAAACTTCCAATCGATGCTCTCCTGGAAACGGTATCGATGTTCGGAAGTGTGATAGAAAAGACGTTTAGTTTTTTCCTCATATACGTCGCCATGAAAGTGTGCGGCGGTCTGGCCCTTTCCATCGGAGTTGTGTATTATTTTTTTAAGGTAATTTCTTATTAGATGGCTAGACGCAGCAAATATTTGTGATAAATGATCATTTCAGTTGAACTCGGTTACGCAAGACTACTTGGAGAAATTGCTGTGGGATATAATTCGAGGGTTAATCGATGTTTTAAAAAAATTATGGTTTAGTTTATTAAAGAAACCGGTGCCGGTACCGGTGCTAGCGCTAGCACCACTTTTTAAAAACAAACCAAAAGCTTTAGATAATAAGAAATTGGAACAAATAAAAGAACTCGAAGATTCAAGTGTAGCCCTAGATGGTGGTGGTAAAGAAGAAGAATCGAGCACCGACGGTAAAGATAAAGAAGACACCTCCACGTTGACACCTAGACATTACTTATCGTTATCCGAGAGAGACACAGAGACGAGCAACTCGAGCGACGAAATCAGTTCTTCCGCCAGTGAAAAAACAGACTCCAACGTCGCAAATTTACCCAGCGACGGTAGTTTCGAGATGGTCTCCGACGGTGTTGGTGTCGGTGTCGGCGCCAGTGTCACCGTATCGAGGGAAACTGAAACCTTATCGAGTCTCTCGGACGACCCGGTTTCATCAAACGAGGAAGACGAGCCTGACGTTAAGATATACCTCTCGTTTCATTTTATCCTCTTCCTCATCTGGCTGTCGATCAGTTTGATTAGTTTTCCCGCCGTTCTGACTTGGGCCCACAATTTCAGGTGAGTTTTTTTCTCGCGTTTGATTTCGTAATGATTTGTTTCATTAGTTACAGCTCGAGACTGCACAATGACCCTTCGTCTCTTCCCGGAGTATGTTTGTCTATTTGTTCCCTCATCATATGGGACGAGAAATTTCCAAAAATCAGCGCGTGAGTATTATTTTTATTAGTTTTCGTCGTTTTCCTAGGCTGCTGCAAAGAAAGTTTAGATCTTTTATTACGTGGTTATAAAAATCATTACAATGGTTACCTGAATTGAATGAAAAGGTATTTTTTTTAGTTGTTTCAGGCAGTATACTACTTGCCCTACAGCAACCATATTTGACATTGAGATTATGCACTGTGTGCTTGCCCCACAGCAACCATAATTAACTGTTAGAATTGTTTGAATAACCAGAATAAATTATTACATATTAGAGGGAGCGCAATATAAACCAACATGACAGTTTTGAGATTTATTTTCTACTAAGAAACACAGCACTAAATGTCCTCTAGGTTTTCCATCTACACTATACTGTCATTTCTTGTATTGTCATAAGTTTTGGACATTTATTTTTATAATGTCCCAACTTTTGTACAGTTATAACATTTTATTTCCTTTTTTCTTCCAATTTTTACATTATGATTACTTACAGAAGTATCAGTCCTTACATCACTCTTAAAAACTTTGATTTTGTTGAATCAGTTGTGATATCAATTCCAGATTTTATGTTCTCTTCCAGAGTTTCCTAATTCATCCCTGTGTAAATTTCCAAGTTCTTTTTCATCAATAATGAAATCTTCATCTGAAGTTTCTTCTTCATTATTTGCTTCATCTGACACTTCTGAGTTTGCTTCATCTAACACTTCTTCCGTGTTAATAATAATAATAATAATATGAATTTATTACTCAACAGTTACAAACCAATTACAGAGTAATACAACCTACTAATACCCCTTACAATTATTCAGAACACGATAACATTCCCTCCTCCATTGCTTTTCTAAATTGTCGCACATTCAATCCAAATATGTCTAATTGGTGACCTATCTTATTATATGTTTTTAACATATTGTTAATGGGAGAGTACATACAGTAGTTTGTAGTTGCATTTCTACAAATAAACATATCGCATAGTCGCGTATTTGCTTGTGGCACTCTAAAACTAATTATTGACAGGAGATAACTGGAATCTATGTAATTATTAAGTAGCTTAAATAGAAAGAGCAAGAGCAACCTATCTCTTCGAGATCTCATTAAAACACAATTGTAGTGACTATACAATTCGTTCACTCTCTCATTGACATAAATTCCTGTTTCTCTGAGATATTTAATCCTTAGATATTTTCTCTGAACCTTTTCAATTGCAGTAACATATTTTTCATAATACGGGTACCACACCACTGCACCATATTCGAGTATGCTTCTGACAAAACTATTGAACAGAGTATCCATCACACATACAGACTTGAATGCTCTGGACGTTCTTACTATAAATCCTAAAGTTTTCCTTGCCTTAGCGACAATAATATTTACATGTGTAGCAGAAGATAGGCTGTCATCAAAATGTACCCCGAGATCTCGTATTTCCTCATGCCTTCGAATCAGATTACCGTCAATTTTATAACTAAAGACAGTGAACGATTTTATTCTGTGATACGTGACAACTGCGCATTTCTTTATGTTAAAGTTAAGAAAATTCAAGCAGGACCACCGATAAACCATATCAATTTGTTGTTGGAATATTAAGCAATCGTTAGTATTCTTTATCGACGAATAGATCTTTATATCATCCGCGTAAAGCAGCATAGGGCATTTTTTTACGAGTTTAGTGACATCATCGACGAACAGTATGAAAAGCAACGGACCTAAGTTGCTTCCCTGTGGTATACCTGAGCAGTTTACGAAACACTTTGATTTATACTTATTAACACATATGTACTGCTTTCTGTTGCTCAGATACGAGCTAAAAAACATGCATAGGCCCTCATTGAAGCCCCAACATTTCATTTTTTTCACCAGCAAGCGATGACTGACCCTATCAAATGCTTTACTCAGGTCCAAATATACCGTATCAACCTGACCATGATTCTGCATCATTGTGGATGTGTATTCCATAAACGAACATAAGTTTGTTTCTGTAGATCTCATGGGCAAAAATCCATGCTGAGATGACGAGATGGAGGACCGCACAGCACTATATATACTTTTATAGACAATTATTTCAAAAATTTTGGATGGCACAGATAATATGCTTATCTGCCTGTAATTTCTTATGTCACTCTTGTCACCTGATCCTGACTTGTAAATAGGATCAGGTGTTCTCTACTTCATCTGACATTTTTCTTGAGATATAAAATTTTTCTTCTGTATCTTCCATTACCTACAATCACATTTCTACTAGTTTCAATTGAATTAGTTTTCATATTGTAAACTCTGTAGCCTTCAGATATCAGAATATGAACATGAACCATCTCGGGCTACCAAATATCTTTCAATTACTGATATCAGGTTCATAATAATTAATAATTATTTTGGTTATTCTAACTTCTAACAATTATTATTATTCTAGCATTAAAATTGGGGTTATGGCAGGACTGTTTGTCCTACAGTAACCATAATTATTAACATCGAGGTTATGGCGGGACTGTTTGCCCTACAGCAGACAATTTCAGGTTCATAAAACTGGATAGATTACTGATGAGATTTGAACTTTGTTTGAACTTGAATGAAAATAATTTTTTTTTTCTGCGACGGGCTATAAGTTTGACCTTTTTTCCCCGTTGACAGGTAGAAAAATGCCTCATTATATGAGCTGCATCTTATCGGGGAAATAAATGAATTAGCAGGGAAATAAATGAGTACTTATTTCCCCGAAATGGCGGCTTAGGTATAGCTACTATTAACACTCAGATATCATTAAATTTATATCAAATATACGTAAAGGAAAGTTACCTTATTATCCAAATGGCAATTATTAAGGGAATTTTCATAATAATCACTATCCATATTATTAAATTCACTCATCGAAAACTAACAAGAATCTTTGCAAAACTGTCTTCAATTTTAATTACATTAATATGACGTTTATGTAATAATTAAATCGTTTCGTTACCCAGGCAACGTCAATTACGATAAAAGACAGTTTGAAAATCCAAGTTTAACATAAATCATTTTTCCGACATAATTTTCAGTTATCTAACTACGCTTTTCGACATTCTAACACTGATATTTCTTCTCGCAGAAAAAAATTGTATATTACACACGAGAAAAAAGTGCGATTTTAGCTCTCGATGTGTTTCTCCCCTCCGCTAAACGCGTCGGGGACGAAATCACATCTCGAGCTAAAATCTATCACTTTTTTCTCTTGTATAATAAATAACTATTATTACATATCTCTTTTTATTACAGGAAAACGTACAAACTTTTCGATCACGTAATTTTGGTGGCTTCGTTTGTCATCATGTTTTATTACCAGTTCGATTTGTACGGGGCCGTGGTTGTCTCGACGATAACACTAAACTCTCTAGTCGCTTATCATTATTTTAATGTCTGATTTTTCCAAGGCCAGAAAAAAGCGAACATGCTCAAACAAGTGCAGGTGAGTTTCTCATGTTTATTACTTTTTTTTGTGATCCAACAGGACTACACTTCTTTGCCGGAGGTTCTCTGAGCGAGCGTCTCTACGAGATCTTCCCTTTCTTCCAAGGGAATATTTCCGACAGGAGCGACAAAATATTCTTCTTCGGTTTGATAAGCGTTCTTCAAAATCTTGTCCCTGTCACTTTCAGTGGCTCGATCATCTCGTACTTGCAGGGGTCTAGAATTATTATTAAAAAGACAAAAAACAGGTAAAGCATTTTTTGAAAAAAATTAAGAATTATCAGGGTAGATCTTTCCCAGGTTCAAGTAAAGTCTCCGATATTCAAAAAAAGTCAAAAGGTTGAAATAACTGAAGGTATGAACTTGGGATAGGATCTCGAAAAACATGTTGCTAGATCATTTTTCCATGTGAACTTCAAAATATCTGACAACACTGCAAAAGAATTCTCAATAAACTTACTGGCTTTCTAGAACGGTGATGAGAGGGTCGACTCCCTCGACGTTGACCTGCAGCAGTTTGTCAGCGAAAGCGATGGCGTCTTCTAATGTGTCCACGTCTTTCCTGGTTCCGCAGTTGACAAGGGAGAGTCTCTCCAGTAAAGCAACAGTGGAAATGTCGATTTTAGTTCTCGGCGGTAGTGCTTCCTGGTTTATTCTGGATTTATGCGCTTTTTTAGGAACTAGTTCTTTCTTTTCTTTTGCAGGAACCCAGGATGGTTTACGTGAGCAGAAACGGACGATGAGAAACGGTGTGCGTGTTATTTTGTTCATTTCATTGGTTTTATGAATGTAAAGACTGGTTCTGAATAAATTAAAGTATTTACTGTTGGTTGTTTGTTGTTTTGATTTTTGCTTGCTACTTATTTTTGTTATGAGAACTGAGAAGAGAATGAATATTTGAGAAGAGAAATTTGAGGTTAGAAATGAAAAATCTTCTTTTTCTTATCTGGAAATGCGCTTATTGGCCTCGAGTGTTCGCTATTTGGTCAGAACTAATGAGAAATCAAAAAAAGAAATCACCAGGTTCGTCTCGAATATATTTTATTTAATTAATTAATATAAAAGTTAAAATTAGGACTACATAAACATAATATTATGGAAGAACTTGATTTATATCCCTCGCAATATCATATCCTAAAGCCTGCAATCCTTGTGCTAGAACGTCCAGAGAAAGATGCAATGTTCCTCTCGTATTCATTCTTATCACTGCAACATTTAAATCTCACTAAACCATTCCGAGCCACATTTATAAATTTACCTACAGTTGGTACCCTCGGTACTAGCTAACATGGCAGGCTGCAGCAACTCGGGTCTATACCCGAAAATCCCAAGAATCGATCCCAACAATGTCGAAGGTTCCGGCCTAGCCAGCTGCACACTCACAACCGAACGACCTGGTCTGGGGGGTATATGGGCCCTCCCGTATCCTTCAAGCCTCTGATTCTTATACACACTCACCACGACTTGAGGCCCTGTAACAAATAATTACTTCCCGCTTTGCTGGTTACCCCAAAATACTCACAGCCGTAAGGGGTGGTAGATTTAAACAAGCACTCCAGGGGCATGTTGAATACAACGTCTCGCCCTCCTCCTGCGGAGGCGAGCTGCGAGAGACCTCCTTCGATCCCTCCTACGACCCTCCAATCGGGGCCCGAGACTATTTGGTATCGACAGTACCAGGGGGCGTCCCCCGCTGTGAAATCTTCCAGTCGCTCTATCTGCCCGTGGATTGATACCAGGAACCATCCGCCTGAGGTGTCTCTTTGTTGGGTCACTGGAGTGTCTTCTCTGTCTGTCATCTTTTATTAGTCATTGAATTATTAATTAAGGGTTTAAAATAATTTTTATTTCTTCTTGGAATTCCAATTATTATTCTTGCATTTGTTTGTAAAAAAAATACAGCAAGCACAGAAACAATTGATGTTTTTGTTGTTACTGTCACTGCAATGTTACCATGGTTACATCACAATAAAGATGTTATGTTGCTATGGTTACTTTCATAATGTAATCAATCATGGTAGCAGATATTAGGAAAAGTTGTAAGCCTTTGACAGCCGATTTGAGCTAAAAAAGTTCAAATAACTTCCACTTTGCTCATAAGTTATAGATAGGTACAATCAAAGTCAAATTTGATTACATCTCTAACCTTTTCAAAGATACTTTAAAGCTCAGTATTCTAAAAGCGTTCATACAAACATAATTCAAATTTTCCATAGCCAACTCTAATTTAAAAACATCTGGAATGGGATATAATTCTGATGTTAATTGTATTCACAAAGAAATTACTTGTTAATAAATTTAGGCCAATCAGATATTCATGTTTTAATCACAATTACTTTCTGAATACGGGCATAGCTTGGGAAGTCAACTTTTTGTCACAACAGCTGTCTCTGTTTTTAAGTTTTTAAGATTTTTTGAAACCTTTGGTTGTTTTGTACATTTTTTAATATAATTTGTGAAAGTTCTAGACCAAACAATGATTCATAACGACTGGTTTAATCATGTTTAGAATGACTGTGAAGGGTTGAAAGAAAAGAAAAACATTGATGTAACATAGAAACCACAATAATTTTTATTCAACCCAATAAAATATATTAGAATAATCAATTAAAATCTATAATATGATTTTTTTTAGTTACGTCATATAAAAATTCAAAAGCTACCAGTAGAATAATATAAAAATTGTATAATCTCCATTAATGATAATCAATTAAAGTCACACATAAATTTACTTATTACTAAGTAATATTACAATGATTACTGCTTTAGAAAAATACTATAGGAATGACAATCTTACCAAAGAGGAAACCTAAATCCTCAAAAGTTTTGTTAATAATAATAATAATTATTAAACATCCGAAATAAAAAAATAACAAATAAAATACGATCTACTCATACAATATAAATATAAATAGCTTGAAAAAATAATAAAATATTAAACAAGTCCCCCAAATGAAGAGCAATTTTAAAAAGAAGCATCATTCAGATGTTTGATACACATCTACTATTACTTGGCATCTGACAAGAAAGAAAAGACTAATTAGTCATCGTTTGATTGGCTTCTGATTCTGATCTGATAATAATACTGATCTGACGAATGAGCATCTAAACTGACTCGGTGGGACTCTGAAACTCGGACAGGGCGTGGATGGGATTCTGAACTTTCTTCTGCGACCCCTTCCGTACCTTCGCCCTCACTTCTTCCGGCCTCTCGGGACGCACCAACGGCTTCTTCTCCGGCGCCTTCATCTTCCACACCACGATGGGCGAAGTGACGGTGTTCTGTCTCGGGTACTTTGTCGAGGCGACGTAGGAAGCCTTTACGGTCAGTACCACCGCGTTCATCAAGTTCTTGGCGGCCTGAATGAGCGAAGTCGCGCTGTCCAGACCAGACACGATCAGCTCTCCGCTTATGTTCTGGACGTCCGCTTTGACCCGAGACGTTATGTTCATCTGATGGCAATACAGGGCGATCCGTTGCAAATAAGCCAGCAGGTCTTTCTTGGTTGAACTCTCGGGACACTGTTCGGCGATCTGTCGGGTCAATTTATCCAACTGGGTGCCCGCTTCGGAGATTTTCTTTGCCGCATTGATGACGTCCATGGTGGTTTTGAGCGGGCCGCGACCTCTCGTGAAGTCCGTCATCTCCATCATTATCATGCACATGTGTTTCGCCAGCACGATTATGTCGTTGCCGGTGTCGTCCCATTTCGCCACTTCTCTGTCGAATTTCAGCTTCTCGCTTCTGAAGAACTCGACCTGTTGCAGGATCTTCTGCTTGTCCTCCTCGGGCATCTTCCCCATGGCTTCTCGGGCGGTAGTGATCCCGCTGATATCCGGATACTCGTCCACCCCGTGCTCCCCGGTATGAGCGCTTGACTTGCTTCTGGTCTCCAGGGTGTAGTTCTCGTCCAGCTCGACGTCCTCGGGATCCAGATCCTCGTCCGATCGGTTCATCAGGACGGCCCTCCTGATCTCGCGCACCCCGTCGTACACCAGACGACTCGCGTCAATAAAATCGTTCTCGTCCATGTCCTTGGGGCCTGGCTGCTTTGAGAGGGCCTGCACGGCGACCTCAACGCGCTGACTAAACTTTGGCATTACCTGCTCGTTGAGGACCTTGACAGCCTCGAGGACACGACGCGTGTAAATGCAGGGCTCGTAGTTGTCCATCTCGGCCGTGACCACGTCGCAGACGCGCGCCGATCGGCCCCTTATCCCGCCGGCGGTCCTGTCGAGGGTCTCCGAGTCGCCCTCCTGCAGCGCGAGAACGCAACGATTCACGTCCTCCAGGATGTGGTTCTCGGAGACGGCCAGGAAATCGTCTATGGTGGTGATATCGTCGACGGCCTCGGTCAGGACTCGCACCTGCTGCTCCCAGACCTGCTTGAACGCGTCCATGTTCTCCTGGGCGACTTTGCTTCGGGGTCGTGCCGCCAGAATCCTCGCCGCGTTTATTACTTCCGGGCAGAGGAGCTCGATTTGAGCGGCGGCGTAACGGACCATTTTCACGCCGTCCTCGTTACTGGACATCGAGCAGACAAGGTTCGCGACCTCGACCAGCTTGTTGCTGTGCTCCTTGAAGACGATGGCGTACTCCTCGACTTGCTTCTCGTTTCCGTTCTTCGCCGCTTTGATCAGTACCAGGAGAGGTACGTTTGTATCCAAGAAACTGAAAAAATACAGAAAGTGTTACTTTTTTACTGAAACAAAAACCCCACAGTCACAGAAAGACTCACCTGTCAGATACATGATCAACTACAGCTTTCCTCAATTGTCTCCGCAAGTCCTTAGTCTTCTTGCCCATATTGTCAATAGCCCTTCCTAAACCATCACTGGGGTCTTTATTATTCATGTTCGCCATGTACTCGGAGAGTAAATCTTGCAGAGCTTGTCTCACGGCGTTACACTCTGCAACAATCCGTTCCCTTCGTTCATCCCTGGTACAGCTGGAATCAGCCATAAGCGCGGCCCCGCTTATAATACTCTCCAATCTCTCCTCCAGCGACGGTCTTGTATGAACCTCATTATAGGCCAAAGGGTCCATGACCATGTTCTCATCAAAATCATCGAGTGCGGCCGCCAATTCGCCAGGACCGTCGTAGGCCCCGTTGTTGCCACCGGTAGCCGGAGCTCGTCCTTGAGCCACATCGCTGATGGTAGTGACAGCTTCGCAAACTTGCTTCAGGACATAGTCACGGTTTGCTTTGGCGGCTGCGAGTTCCGGATGACGCACGTACACCTTGCTGGCTGTCAGGAGCATTGTGGAATGCTTTTTCAAGACGGCTCTGGCGGCGGCCAGATCGTCTCGAAGTTGTGGGTCCTTGAGCTCTTGCTGCATTTTGGCCGCTTGCTGCATAAGCTCGCCGGCGTTGGCACCGAACTGGCGGATGTTGTCGAGCAGTTCGCCCTGACTTGAAGCTTGTCGGAGCTTCTCGAGGTCCCCTTCGACCACTCGGAGGCTCTTCAGTAAGAGGTGTACGTCGACCATGTCGGCGAGGATCAAGAGATGAGTCACGGCGCTGAGAAGAGCGCGAGCTGCTCGCACCATGTTGCCTCGTTTCAGGGAAGAGCAAGGATCTTCCGAAAATTCCCTTGCTGCTATGCTCATGGCGGTTCCTAGTTAATTAATGATAAATAATAAGGCACTAATTGGCAACAATGTTAATTAGAATAATTCACGCATACCTGTCTTTCGGACTTCGTCCACAGCAGCGAGCATCTCCTGGGTGATATCGGGATTCTCGTACGCGATCTGTTCACCTTTCTCTATGAAATTCTCGGTGGCTTTCTCCACGGTGCTGACGAGGGCGTTGGCGCGCTTGGACTTGCCTTTCTTCTTCTTGCTGGGGCCTTTCGTATTGACCAGGGTGGTTACTTGCAATACGAGTGGCTCGAGGGTCTTCGCCACCGATTTGGTACGGATCTCCAGGTTTTTCGGGTCCCATTTTAGGCCGAAACTGTCGCCCATCTTGGCTTCTCTAAGGTTTCACTCGGTCGCGGAACGATAATTAGCACTCCTGTCGGGGTGTTTGACGCTTTGACGAAGGGTGTGAGTGTTTGCGAAATTGTGAATGTGATTTGTGTGAGTCACCGTTCAAATATAAGTTACTGTTCATAAAATTAAACGATAAACATGAGGTCAATAAAATGACTCACTAGCGATAACTATAACTTTTTTATTGTATCGCGCTATCGCGATCGCCGCTTCCAGTCCTTGAAACTTGAATAAAATGTCGAAACGATGCGTCATCATATGTCATTTGGCTTTAATAATGTCAATGTCATATTAGTATATGACATGACAATGACATAAATGACAATAATATTTTTCTGGTTACATTTTTGAATACAGAACATCCGGAAGGACTACACTGTCTAACGCCGTGTCCTAGCTGCATCCGGGTAATGCGTTGCGTACGATGCGGGGAACGCACGCAACGCAAACTCGCACGAGAAATTTTGAGTGTGTCCTAACTGAATGCGTGCGGTGCGGGCGAAAAAATGGTTTCCAATCCAACTATTTCTGGTGCAGCTTCAGATTAAATACGTTTTAATTTGGAAACCAGTAGGTTGTTGGAGCTTGAAAGACTTGAAAATCACAGAAAGAAACATGTTACTTAAGAGAAAGAAACAATAAGACGCAAGTAATCTATAGAAATAGGTATAGATTTGATAGATAGATAAATAGCAGGTAGGTTAAATATAAAAAGGTCTACAATAGAAGTTAATAGACCTCATACTTACTTTAAAAACCTAAATTCGAGACATTTTCACATTCCCAGTGTACCTTGACTCTTGTTCTTGTAAAATAGATTTCTCTTATTGCACAAAATGTTTCGCTTTGGCACGAAGGCAATCGAAATTAAAAAAATTTCCTGCCCGCCGCAAAAATCGCAAGATTTTGACAGATGAAAAAACTAAATATTTCAATTTAAAACAATGCGTGCGTTGCGGTGTCGTTTTATCGTACGACTTTGCGGGCAAACGCGTCTACTGAGGACACTCCCATTGCTTTGCATGTGTTTTATTTTAATCGTTCCCCGCAACGCACGCACGCAACGCACGCAACGCAGTCCCCGGATGCAGCTAGGACGCGGCGTAAAGAAGTAGATAAAAGAGAATTTTTTTGATGGTATCAAAATGCCTGAGACCGCTAGAAGGAAATGGCGGACACACTATATCCGATATTTGGCGTACAACAACTTAACAATAAATTAAGACGAGTATTTATAGAACAAATTAGTCTTATTTAAAAAAATTTTACATTGTCAACTGTCAATGTTCAATTATAGGGAATTCAAAACGGCGGTTGCAAAATGACCCGCAAGCGCACACTTTTATATTTCTATCCTATCTTATTTCTTCATATATGTAGTCTGTAAATGAAAAAACATTAAAAATAACCTTCAAAGCTATAATGAAATTAATTTACTCATAGTTGAGGTTAGAATCTATTTTATGAATTATTATAATTCATTATAACAGTATTTAATTTCTTCTCTACATTTTGTATTGAACCATTTTATTGACCACACACGGTATTGATCAGTCGTTTTCAACTAAATAAAATAAAGCTGAGCTTTTCTCCAGCACAGTAGCGCCGCCTAGCGGAATATGTTGGCGCCCATACTCTTTTGAACCTGCTGCAACAAGGAAAAGGTGCTTTCTGTGATCCATTTCAAGAGTGGTAGCGAACCTTTCTCAAAAACTTAATTTTTTTATTCTGATACTCTACAGGATTGGAATGGCTTAATATAGGGTTTGCCCTGAATGGGTGCTTTTGTTTATGAGCAAAACAAGAAAAGTAATTTACATGCAAAACAGCATAATATGCACATCTTTAAACAGTATAATGAAAAATATGTGATGAAATAGATTTTTTTTATGTCCGGTGATCCACAAAATTCTTCATCAACCCTAGTTAGTGCCTTTGAAGAGAGAGATGGCTATTGCAGTCATGTCTGAGCTCATTTTACTAAAATAATTTTTGTAGTTCAAATTCTCATGTGTCATTTTTAATTTCAATTCCTGTCAGTTTCATTAATATTGCAATATTGCAAAAAAAAAAATAGATTATTATGACTATAATTTAAGAACGTGATGAAATTACTGGTATGTTTACTAAACACCTACCTTAATTATTATCACTTTTTTATGATTCATGACATTTTTGACCACCATTCTTCATAAGTTTTGTTATTTTTTGTGCTTTGGCAGTGAAATTATAAAAGGATCATTCAAAAACCTAAACTCGAACGGAAACATCAAATTGAAATATTGTTTTATCCTCGTTAATAAGACAGAATATTCTGAGATAACAACAATTTAGGGTACCTGTATTACCGACACTAAGGCTAGTAAGGGTCAGTGTCGGTAATACAGATACCCTACAATAGCCCGAGTTCATCCTCCTTGCTATTATACAACCAATGCAAACTGCAATTAGTAAGAAACTCAGCACCACACGTACTCAGCAGATATCGTTACTGTTCCAGGTTAGTTTCTTTACTCTAAGCAAGTAGTCATGTTTTTGTTTGTTATGACTTGTAGATCATTGATTGGAGTAGTTCACTTACACACCTACCAATTGTTTGTGTTTTATCTGGCAGATATGCTTCATTTTATTCAAGGCAATAGTTGATGAAAAATTTTGTGGATCACAAAAGGAAAATAACGAAAGGATGAAAATGAAATATATTTACTTCATAAATTCCCTATACAATAATTTGCTTACTCATAAACAATACAAATAAATATGTGATGTGTCTATGTAACATTAGGTATTTATTTATACACAACATAAATATAGCTCACTTAATAATGATAATAATAATAAATATACAACCTAGAAAATCGTTACAGATACAATACAATCATGATAAAATTATTAAAGCATATTCGGAGTACCTACAACAATAATAAAATAAAAATAAAAAACTCATCAGAACAATAATTATTGGTCATGTGGGATAAGTATTTATTTAAGCCTATATAATCGATGTATTGTATGTATATAATGTATATAGTAGGTAATAGTAATAATAACAAATAAAATGATAAAATAATAAACAAAATAACATACTGATTAGATCAATAATAATAACGAATGGTAGGTAGGTACATTGCTACGAAACAACACATTATATTATCATTTATATAGGTATGCAAGTACGTAGGTATGTAATATAAATCTGCATATAAACAACCATTAAATATCAGCCAAGCAACCACTCGCAGCATTCACATTTTTCATCTTTGGCAATAAACGTACGTGTTACACTAGTTAGTAGGTATTGTATACCTAAAACGGAGCAAATTGACTCCTAGTAAAAATGTACAAAAGGTAACGTAAAGTCACAAATGATCAATTATTACATTGATATCGTAATTAGGTAGAAATAGTCACAATAATAATAATAATAATTATCATTACCTATCCTCTAAGAAATCTTACACATTAATAACCACTGACTGTACAAATTATCGGCGAATCGTGATTCGTCTCTCTATAATTAAACCTAACTGTGCTAAAGTTACTGTTTGGGTAAACCCTCTTGCACATTTACCCTACTTTGGATAAATATACAAGACGCAGTGCAATGAGCTCGTATTATTAGTAAAAAAAATTGGCACAATTATTATAACTCCACTTCTGTGGATAAAAGCAATCTTTATGTTCGTTTAATAAAAATTTAATATTGACCATCACTTATTTACATTTACAATTATTATTACAACTATCAGAACTGGTCTAATAATCTCTGTCTTTATCTCTACTACTGAGCAAGGTATTATACATGCTGGCAGATTTGATGATATATCTACCAGAAAACATACCTTAGAGACTATTAGGCTAGAGCTATATTTGTATTTTACTTTTTAAAAAAGTAAAATAGACAGAATATGAGCTAATTTTATGAATGAAAAATTAACCCGCATGTAGTATGTTGTAGTGCACGCTAATAATATTCTTATCAAGTTGGTCAACTTTACATTGTCTGAAATCAGAAAAGTTATAATTTCAGAGACTTATAGCATAGCTCTAAGACAGTTTCAAGTATATAAATCTATAAGTGGATTTGGAGATTGTGTTATGAAAAGCAAATTAACTTTTTGAAGAATTCAAAGTCTCTCAAACTATTGGAAACCGTTAAGAAGTCGGGTATCTCAAAGCAGAAGTGTCAAAAAGACTATTTCTGAATTAAATGTTTCAGAATCGATACAAAAAAATGGATCTACAAATTTGTGGTTCTGGTCATCAAGACCTATCCCCTTATAGACATATGCACTTTTTATAATAGTATACGATTCATTTATACATTATTTAACTAATTAATCGTACTGGAATATAAAAGTCATTAAAAAATGTCATTATAATCATGTTGCATTTTGCATTGAGTATTGTTATTGTGTAAAAGTGTAATGAGATCAATTTTGCAATTATTGTGTAATTAGAAAAATACACTCAGTCCCTACTTACTTACCAGACTAAATACCTACGAGAATGGTACACCTAAACCTCGCATCTAGGAGGTGAAATTTCACCCTTACAAGTCTTATTACAATAATAAAATAGGTTCATCTTCCAAACGACTATAAATGACACCTATCCTAATTATAATTTAATTAAACCTCTTCCATCATCAATGATCAGACAAAGATCATTCTCTATCTGAACTAGAACTACAATAATGTAATAAATATAAATGCAGATAAGCCTTCCCGTTTGCGGATTCGATTTCACCCATTTTCCCACTTTAAAGTTTAAATCAATCTCATTGTCATGTTTATTTTAAATTCGGCTGGCCATCTTTTAATTATTTCATTCTTTGTGACTGTAAACTGTCACTATTTCAACAAAAGTGAATTGTCAAATGTCTAAAATATCAATCCTTCTTCTTTCTTTTTCTTTTAGAGCAGTTGCGTTTGATCTGGTCAAAACATTAGCAAGAAGTTGTTCTAAAATTATGTCTAAAAAAGATGTCTTCACTTCTTCAGGATTAAAACTGCCCAAGATCTTTAATTAATCTTTTTTTTGTAGGAAATCCAGCAATATTAAGCATAAGCCCTTGTACAATCATCCAGGATACCTTTAACAACCTTTTTTGTACTTGAGAACTTTCTTCTTCTACGCAAACGGCTAGTCCTATCCATACAACACAAATAATAATAATTGAGGAACAAAAAGACCAATCAATAAATTAAAAAAAAAACTCGAGGTAACCAACCAAACCTACATAAAAACCGTGTTGCCCGATATTAATCAAGCTGCCTGCATTTTTTTCCCAAAGCTTATGATCAGAGCTCCGTGACAGCGTACAACTGCCTGTCGCTATCCCCGCCCTGCTGGTGCTGGTGCTGATGTTGCTGGTGTCGCCCCCTCTGCAGAGACCTGAACTGCACTGGCACTGGCAGCACCCCGACTCCTCCCTGGGGTGCCTCGGATCGCTGCAGCGACCTGAACTGGGCGGGCGGCGCCGGCAGGGAACCTGACGTCTCCCCGCCGCCTCCCCGTCTGAACTGCACCGGTCCCGGCAGGGTGCTCGCCGGCCCCTTGCCCGATTCGGGTCCGCCGCTGCCGCGTTGCAGCGATCTATAGTGGGACGGATCGAGCCGGGGCGCCTCCACCGTCTGGGAGATGGTGGGCGGGACGACCGGGACGCGACTGCCCTTCCCCGATTCGTCGGGAGGCTGCGGCAAGGGACGACGACCCAGTGAGCTGAACTTCTGGATCTGGGCGGTGCGCGGTTGGGGCTCGACGGGGGCCGTCGGGGTACGATCCGGCTTGACGCCTTTGAAGCTTGGGAAGTCCTTGCAGGCAGCCCTGAATCATTATAATTATTATGGTATTGCTTGGTATAAAATGATTATAAAATTGTGAGTGTAAAATTATTCTCACCTATCTCAGTAAAAGTCCGAGCTTTCTAATGTCTTGCACTGCTTGCTGAGGGTTGCGTACTTTCCGTTATTGGGTCCCGGTAAGGTGTCTTGGTGATGATGATGGTGGGACGGGAGGCGTCCCAGCGTGTTTCCCCTGAGATGGTGCATGTGAGCTCCGCTTGCCGCCAGACGTCCGTAGTGTTCCGACGGTCTCATGTCACAACCGTCCCTGTAAAGTGTCCATTGTTGCAATAATAACCAATGGGTTCATTTCGGTTTGTTCATAATCGCTATAACTAATGACGTGAAACGTGAAGGAATTTTTGAAGGGACACATCTGGTAACATTGACATGCCTTACTTGATAACGACAAGCTATTATACAGGGTGATGAACTAACAATGACATTGCCGGCCATGCTTCGTGCGCTAGCCTGTGACAACATCTATACACCGTTCAACTGGTTTTTACAAACATTTATCTTTTAATGAAAAAATACACCGAGTCCTGTAAGTGTTCTGCAAGCTTCAGAAGAAGTACGGGACCGGTACAATGTAATACGCTAAGGTGATTGATTTAATTAAAAAAGTGCCTGAAAATTTTGAGATTAACTACAGAAGTAGTAGGGTAAATATTACATAAATATTAGGCCACTGTGAAGTTATAATAATAAGAAGAAGAAGACATTTTTATCATGTGAATAAAGTTAAGTTTTTTCTCTTACTTCAAATAAAACCTCTGAATTTTTAACCCACCCTGCATGGTCTGTAATATTAGTCTCTATTTCTTAAATTCTTCTTTTTTATCTCAAGTGACCTTGCTTTACAAATATTTAGATTACCACTTATGAGAGTTATGATCAACTTACTATCCGGGGCAGCTAGGACAAATAATTACAGAACAGAAAGGACTATTCGGACATATACATGATCCATTATTTTCACAGCTCTTGGTTTGGTATTGAGTTAAATTTTACTGTCATAATAGTGTTACTCTCACAGTTTACTGTCACCACCTGTCAATTAGAATATTCCTCTAATTTGGTATTGCACTGTCCCAAATGGGGGACCAATAAGCTCTCCTTTCTAAGGGGCAGGAGGAGGGAAGTAGAGAAGAGGAGGAGGGGAGAAGGTAGATGAGAAGAGAAGAGAGGAGAAGAATAATTAAAAAAAGATGAAGAATAATAAGTAGAAGTAGAAGAAGCAGAAAAAGGAGCAGAAAAGAAGAAGAAGAAGAATCTAAATCATTAAAAATTAAAATAGATAGTAAACCCTATGAAACATCAGACTGTGCATCTTGACTCGCTTATGGAGTATATAATTTCAAAGCCTGTTGCCAAATCTTCTGTATAACTGTAACTTACTGCAACTTGCTGTAGAGGATTTCAAGGTCAATTCAGTAAAAAATATGGTCTGCAAGTCCAGGAATTCCCCACAAACGACTAGACCTAGTTTGATTCTGGAGAGTGTTCTTAATTATATGCAGACAGTGATAATCCATACAAATGTAGTAAAAAATTACAAAACAAAACCAATTCCAAGAACTGTGAAAAAAACTACACCCAATCTACTGATAATAATAATAATAATAATAATAATAATAATAATAATAATAACGCTGATCAATTCAATGCAAGTACAGTATAGCGGACGGTTGCAACAGAGCGGCTGCCTCATGCATCGGGTGGTAGTCATGCGGCTTGCTGTTCAGGGCAGAGGTGTAGCTAGGCGGAGGTGTATCCGGGGGCGCGCACCCTTGGCTCCTTTGTAGAGTCCTCGCGGCGATTGCCTGGCTGGCCGCAGGCGGGGGCAGGTACGGATCGGCCTCGTTCACCTGATGGTAATCCTTCCTGCAACAAGCCAACAAATTAATCTAAGGACGCGTTCCTTAAATAATTAAATATGTAACGAAACATTTCTGAAATTCTGCAGATTTTTTACTGCAAAAGTTTCATCTCAATTTCTTTGAAATAGGAAAAAAAACCTGAAAAAACATCCCCCCAATCACTCACCTCTTCCTGATGTAGATCCAAGTGTGAGAGTCGATCCAGACGAGAGCGGTCAAGAGAAAAGCGACCAGAACGGCCGAGATCAGCATCAGCGTGAGTCCGGTCAGGCCGACCTGGCAGAGGGCTCGGGTGCCCTTCAGGTAATGTCGGTGCAAGGCCCTGCAGTCGACGAGGGCCGTGAGAGAGGTGATGAGAGTGTCGGCGGCGTTCACGTCGTTCTTCAGCGATGAGAACTTCGTGTCGAGCTGGCGTTTCGGGAAGAGGTAGACCACCAGAGGTCGGAGCTGATTCAGCGAGGAACGCATGTTGTCCACCATCGTCTTGGCCTCCCGCAACGGCAGGGTGAAAGGGTTGGCGCGAGCCCGCTCGCAGCCCGTGTAATGTCTCAGGATCTTCCTCAGGTCCTCAGAGGAAGTGGTGAACTCGGACGCCAGCGATCGATCGGGGGCCATGCAGAAGTCCCCCAGGGCGACCGAGGAGCTGAGGTAGAGAGAAGAGAGGAGGAAGATGGCGATTACAGCCAGTAGACCGCAGACCGAGAACACGATAAGTGCGCATCGGTTGTGAACGGCGACTCCCACTAATAAAATGACGCACAGCAGCAGCAGGACGCTCAGAGTGGCCATCGTGAGGGGCCAACGCCAATTCTCGAAACGATCGGCCAGAACGAGCACGGGGGCCAATCGGATTCCGGCTAAATTATGCCGAATATCCGCGGCTGCACGAGCAGCCCTCGTGTTATTATCGCTCATATAGATAACCAGATCTAGGGCTCGTTTCGATAGGGTCACGTTAGTCGACGGGGGCTCCTCCAGGAGAATCCTCATGTTCTTCAGCTGGCTCCCGGTTTGAACCAGCAACTGTCTCTCTATGCTCTCGGTCTGATTCCTAACGGACCCGACCAACCTCTGGATCTCCCATCCCTCGGCCATGAACTCTTGCAGGGCGTTGTGCAAGTCGTCGTTCCCATACAGTCCCAGTCCCAGGGCGGCGCAACAGAGCACCGAAAGGACGGCCAGGGTGGCTTTCAGGGCCGAGATGGACCTCTGGGGACGCGGTTTTCGGTCGCAGCATCGCGTCAACAGGTATATGAGGAGGATGAAGAGGGTGAGAATGAGAAGGGCGGCCGGGACGCTGCCCAAGATGCCGAGACTTTCGAGGTAGAAGGGGGATCGCGGGTCGAAGTTGCTGTCCACCGGATGGAGAGTGATGTTCAGGTGGGGTAGAGAGTTCAGCCAGGTCGCCAGGAGCGGCGGGTTGAAAGTCGCGGTGTCTTGGAGATCGGTTAGGGCTTCCATGGTGCGGTGCGGTTTATATCGGCGGAGAAGGGGTGCGGCTGAGCCGCCGGGTGGGTGTCTTCTTCATTCGCCGATAGGGAAGATTTGCCTGCAACGATTGATAAAGTCAGTTGTGATTTTTTTAAGAATCGATGTTATTGATTGGATTGAACATTTAAAACAGTAACAATTCTAAAACATCCCTTAATTTTCAAATTATCATTTTTTGGAATTAATTAACGGATCATTATTAGTCCGTTTTTAGTTTAATAATTTCATTTTGAATTTATTTTTAGGATCTTAGGAAAGGACATCGTAAAATCGTTATGAGTAAATTCCTAATTGGGCTTGCTGAACGCACCCATAATTACGCGACTTTTTTGTCGTGTGATTTCACACTGCACCCTAAAAAAATCCAGTAGATACCAAGCAATTTTTCCGTATGTATCCTATGCGCGTGCGCGTTAATTGTAGAAATCGCGGAAACTGTGCTTTGGCCTTCGGTCATTTGTGGATTTAGTCAATGTGCCAGGGCAATTATATTTGTGGAATTTTTTTAAACCCATGAAACGTCCAATCCGTATTATTGCGAATATACACACAGGAAAGGGCTCAGAATAAGGACAGGGTTGAGAGGAAAGTAAAAATGTAAAAAATATGAAAGATGAATATCCTTAGAAAACAAGTTTTAGTGCGATTATACCCATGGAGACTTCTGATCTGCTCATCGAATACTAGCGATCTCAAAGGTTACAACAAATTTGGCCGGGAGTCAATTTCCGTGAGGAACTGCGGACACATTGACTAAATTCATAAATTACCAAAATATATGATATCATAGTTACGGCACGCATTTCAAATGTCGATAAGTCCACAATCCGCCATTTCTGCAATAATCGCGCATGATCATAATAATACATACAGAAAAATACAATATTCGGTACCTAATGGAGTTTTTACGGTGCGAAATTACACGGCAAGAATGTCGTGTTGTACTTCTGGGTGCGTTCAGCAACCAACAATTTAGCAATATACATTTATTTTCATTCTATCATAATTATTACGGTCACAAATGTTGTATAATTTCGCCAGATTACTTTTTATTTTATTTGAGAAAGCTGCAAAGCTAGAATTCTGAGTTCTAATGATGAATGGCTATAAATAAAATCGTTAATCGTATACTTCACTTTCATTACTTTTTTATTAAATCATTAATTTTGATGTTATTTGAAAATTAATAAAACTTAAATGATACAATGACGAGATTCTATGATGAATGAATAGTTCATACTGCAGTGGATCGGCATTAAGAATCAAAATAAAACCTGATGAATCCACCCAAATACTGTATTATTTCTATTTTCTCTCTTATTTCAATAAAGCTGCCTAAAAAATATTGTATGCATCTCGAGCGCGAAATTATGGTGCTCTCGAATGATTTTTTTACTCGGCTATCGCCTCGACAAAAGAGCTCTCATTCTCAAGCGCCAAAGTTCAATTTCGCGCACCAGATACATAAATAACTATCTCCTCGCCTATTAGGTATAAATACATATAAATGTAGAACGAAAAATAGAAAAATAAATTAAAAAGAGATAAAACGAGCAGCATCCTTCCCAATTCTCTACAGCAGTAATGAATCAACTGCTCCAGTTCTATTTCTATAACTAGAAGCTATTAGGCGCTACTTCCAATCCAACTTGGCGCTATTTCAGCCAGCCTCACAAAAAAAGCAGTCCCGGCCATAAGAAAGAATCGATTCCAGATTCCAGCTCCGGCTCCAGCGAGAAAACGACATGAATCGGATGATTGATTGGCGTTTAGCGTTTAGCATTTACAAAAAGCAAGCAAGGTCATATCGAAGAAAGGGATGCTCCCAGGCTCCCAGCGGCCCAGCCAGCAGATAACAGGACGAGCTATTATTAATACTTCCACTTCTTCCACCCACACCACAATACTACTAATCTGAATCAGCTCGGCTCAACAATAATGTCGATGACCTCGAGCACAAAGACCTGATTTCAGACTCACGATGATGAATCGCTGATGAAGACTTTGGATTTGGTAGGTAGGTAAGGTATAACCAGAACCAGAATACGTACGACCGACATTCACATTATTAGTGAGTGACTGGGGTGTGATGAATGCACCGTTTTAATCTTCAAGGTGTGTGTTATCGCACACAGGAAACAAGAAGAATAAGAACCGTCCCATTATTCAGAGACGGCTGCTAATTTTTATACGTTTTATGCTTTTATGCAACTAACAGTCCAGGTGTTGTCGGGCCTGGTAAATTAAGGAGGGACGTTCAAGTTTAACGTAAGGTAAATACACCTTTGAACTAACAAATAACAGCGCCTCATCTGGTCCTGACTCCTGGTTCATGTAGAAGTTGTATTATTGGACTTTGTTGAGGAGAGTAAACATGAGGAATCTCTGACTCTGACTCTGCTATGTTTATCCTCGTGGATTTTGCGTCGAGGTTGACTTATTGAACTCTGAACTATGACACCGCAACAAGGTCAGTCGAGCAAATCAAAGATACAAATCGGCTTGAATTGTGTCACGTTTTGCACTAAAATGATAATTTTCATGAATCTCTGTGCGCTTTTTATTTTCATATTACCTACCCGGTTGACTTAAACAGAAAAAAAACGTGCTACCTTCTTAAAGAAATCGCATAAGATTAAGTCGAGGATTAGGTAAATTTGCGTAAACTTCACTTAATTCAAGCCTAATTTACATAGCTAAAATTTGGATTTACTCGAGGATTTACTATTACAATACTAGAGGATTCGAAGCACCGGTGAATTCGAAAAATGCAGCTCACTATAACATCCTAAAAGCAGATTTGCACTTAAATCAAGTGTAAATAAGACAACTCTCCAGTTATAGTATAACGTCCTAAAAGCAGCTCTGCTGATATAAAGGTCAGAAAATCCTAAAACTAGAAGTTCCGATAAAACTGCACTTAAATCAAGTGGACATGAAACAGCTAAACCATCCTAAAGGCAGCTTTCCTTATACTATTGAAACTATTCAATTCTATTATAACGTTCTAACGGCAACTTTGCACTTAAATCAAGTGCAAATCAAACCGCTAAAATTCAATAATCATAAAGGAAGCTTAATTCATAATAGATTTGCCAGGATGATCGCAAAAATTGCACTTGATCAAGTCCACTTAACACAATTAAAATCAGTTGTTTAAAATCTTTATTCTCGCGCCCTTAGGACAGCTTTACACTTAAATCAAGTGTAAATCAGAGGACTATCTAGCTACAGTCTACAGTACGACATCCTAAAAGTAGCTTTGCTGATATGAAGTTCACACAAAAACTGTCCTTAAATCTGGTGGAGTTGACACAGTTACGTCCTAAAGGCAGCTTTGCTCGTAATATTATGTACTGCACTGCAAGCAGATAAAAAAAAACTAGTCGTAAAAATAGCACTTGATTCAAGTTCAGATTACACTTGCAGTGTGCACAGCTTAAATTAATTGTCAAAAACAAAAATTTATTTTCACGTCCTTGAGGCAGCTTTCCACTTAAATCAAGTGCAAAAAATATGAAACGATCGCCCAATTCAATAAAACGATTGCTCACTTACAACTTCTAAAGGCAGTTTTGCACTTAAATCGAATGCAAAAATATGAAACGATGGCAAAGTTCAAAAAAACGATTGCTCATAGCTTCTAAAGGCAGCTTTGCACTTAAATCAAGTGCAAAAATATGAAACGATCACAAAATTCAATAAAACGTTTGCCGTCTTTCATCTTCTAAATGTAGCTTTGCACTTAACTCAAGTGCAAGAACATGAAACGATCGAAAAATTCAATAAAATGATTTCTCGCTTACAAAAGGCAGTTTTGCACTTGAATCAAAAGCAAAAATATGAAACAATCGCAAAGTTCAATAAAACGATTGCTCGCAACTTCTAAAGGCAGCTTTGCACTTAAATCAAGTGCTAAAAATATGAAACGATCACAAAATTCAATAAAACGTTTGCCCACTTTCAACTTCTAAATGTAGCTTTGCACTTAAATCAAGTGCAAGAATATGAAACGATCGAAAAATTCAATAAAATGATTTCTCACTTACAAGAGGCAGTTTTGTACTTAATCAATAAAAAAATATGAAACGATCGCAAAGTTCAATAAAACGATTGCTCGCAACTTCTAAAGGCAGCTTTGCACTTAAATCAAGTGCAAAAAATGAAACGTTCACAAAATTCAATAAAACATTTGCCCACTTTCAACTTCTAAACGCAGCTTTGCACTTAAATCACGTGCAAGAATATGAAACGATCGAAAAATTCAATAAAATGATTTCTCACTTACAAAAGGCAGTTTTGCACTTGAATCAAATGCAAAAATATGAAACGATCGCAAAGTTCAATAAAACGATTGCTCGCAACTTCTAAAGGCAGCTTTGCACTTAAATCAAGTGCAAAAAATATGAAACGATCACAAAATTCAATAAAACGTTTGCCCACTTTCAACTTCTAAATCTAGTTTTGCACTTAAATCAAGTGCTAAAATATGAAACGATCGCAAGTTCAATACAACGATTGCTCGCAACTTCTAAAGGCAGCTTTGCACTTAAATCAAATAATTCAATAAAATATCTAAAGGCAGTTTTGCACTTAAATCAAGTGAAAATTACATAATAACGCTAAAATATCATAATTATAATAATGATCGTCGAATGACCCGTCGAAAACTCCCCAGCTATTATTTACGTCCTAAAGATAGCTTTGCTCATAATAAAATTTAGTTTTGAAGTTAATACCAGGTTGATCGCAAAAATTGCACCTAATTCAAGTTGACTTTGCACAGCAAAAATTAGTTATTTCTCAACTCTTTTTTAGGTCCTTAAAGTAGCTTTGCACTTGAATCCAGTGCAAAAAATATGAAACGATCGCAAAATTCAATAAAACGATTTCACTTAATTCAAGTCTAGTCTACAAGACTAAAAATTAAAAAAAAACTATCCATTTTTTTTTAGAACATTCCACAGGCTGTTTTGCACTTAAATCAGCGCAGATTATCTGCACTTAAATCAAGTGCAAATCACTCCGTTAACATTTAATAATTATATGGGAGCATTACTAATAAAAAAAATGGATTTCAAACCGAGCTGATTGTCAATATTGCACTTAAATCAAGCTAAAAAAATATTAACATTCAATAAAACTTTCAAACTACTCGATTCTATAATCACTTACAACGTTCTAAAGGTAGTTTTGCACTTAAATCTAGTGGAAATCAAAGGTAACTTCGCTCATAATAAAATAGAGTTCAATCCAGGATGATCGCAAAAATTGCACTTAATTCAAGTCCCCTTGACACAGCTGAAATTAGTTGCTTAAAAACTTCATTTTCACGTCGTAAAGGCAGCTTTGCACCAAGTTCAAAAAATTAAAAAAAATCATCGCAAAAATTCACCTAATTCAACTTAATTTACACAGAGAGGAAATTTTGCACTTGAATCAAGTGCACATCACACCGTTAAAATTGAATAATAATTATTTTGGGTATTAAGTAAGAAAGCCTTGAAGATTTAGCAAGATTTGCACTTAATTCATGTCCAGTTTGAACACCTAAAAATTGTTGAAAACCTTTATTTTTACGTTTTAAGGTAGGTAGCTTACACTTAGCTTAGCTTTGCACTTGAATCAAGTGCAGAAAATGAAACGATTTCAACCAATTCACGTCTAGCTTACACAGCTTAGAATTTGAAACTATCTAATTCTATTATAACGTTCTCAAAGCAACATTGCACTTAAATCAAGTGAAAATCACACCGCGAAAATTTAATAATTATGATAAAAAATTTACTCATAGTAAAATGGATTTCAATAAGCTCAATAAGCAAAAATTGCACTTAATTCCAGCCCACTTAGGATCAGTTGCCAAAAAAGTTTATTTTCGCGCCCTTACGGCAGCTCCGCACTTATATAAAATGCAAAAAAAATGAAACCATTCAGCAATTCAAGTCTAATTTACATTTAAACAGCAAAAATTTTAAAACTACCAAATTCCATTATGTATAACCATAACCTTTCAAAGGCTTGCACTTAAATCTTATGAAGAAAATTTAATAATTATTTTCACAGCGGTTCCTAAAATTCGAAAAGTTTCTCGTTTCGTTATATTATTACGTCCTGAAAGAGGTTTCGGTTCAAATAGCAGCGTCAAATAAGGAAATAAGCCTTATCGCGAAGACTGCACCTAAACAAAATTAGTTTAATGGCATTATGTGATTCATCATCGGCCTCGCGGTCGTCGTATTAATGACAAACACAGACGCTTCAACTTTAACGATCGTTTATGCAAATATCGCTCGACATTATATAGGACAACATACGTATTACAAGACATCATAGAGTAGAGTTACCAGTACCAGTACCACCACCATTATCCAACTAAACCAACGGCGGTACCGTACATATTTTCCATTAGCGAAATTGGAACAAATGATTTCCTTCTTGCGGAATTTAATACGATAATGACTTTGACTACATTATAGCAACTGGCTACTTGAAGAATTAAGTTAAATAAAAATAGGAATTGCATCATTTTATTTAATGGATTTTGATAACGTCAACGAGTTTGACGAGATGCACATGGAACGGTTGGAACGAAAGTCCCTCTGGGGTCGCTCTTGCCTCCCTGCGCTGCTACTAAAAATTTCATATTGCTACTTTTAATATATTTTATTGTTTGAATGCAGAATTATGTCTGGAAGCGGCGGCGGTGACGGTTCGGAGGCAGGGCGTGGCTGCCAGCCATCGATCCCTCCGCGGCCGGGCGCCAGCAGCGAAAGCGATCCCTGGTCATATACCTTTCACTGGGACTTCCGTTTTCCTAGGTAGACAGAAACATTTCGTTACGTGATCACTATTACTAATACTAATACAGCAGAAATACCAATTAATTAATGACAATAATAATAATAATAATAAATATACATAGTATTATAATAGTGGTATATTCATTTTTACAAACAACAGCATTACGGCGTCCTACCTAACATGATTGCAACATGGTCATGTAATAGGACAGGGTAGGTATAAGTGGAAACAAAAATATGGCGGGTTATTCGAGCTTCAGGCAGATGAAAGTAAAACGATATTTCGTGGGGATTCCAGTGGGTGAACGAGGGTGGTGTACCTCGCATACATATTACAGGAATGAATGCGTCGTTCATTGCACTCGCTAGAGGGGGGTTGGATCGGAACTACCCCAACACGAACACACGCACATGTCATGGGGTGTTTTTATGATGCGGGCTTCTCTGGCTGCTCGTGACTACACGGTAAACATTGTATTTATATGAATACATTACGATATATAACCTACATTCGTTGCTAGCTTCGAGTTTTATACTGGAATTCCATTTCGATCCCTCTTACAGAAGTTATTGGTAAACATTTATTCACAAAGTCTTTCTGTGGTGAACTGATATTACTATTTTTTCAAACTCCCACTTCTGTTCCAAGCCAAACTCCCACTTCTGTTCGATTTTTCTCAAAATTGGTACCAGGGTATTTTTTGATGTTTTCATTTTCTTTCTACATACCTACCTAGTGCATATATAACGGGATGTTAATCAAGTGTATGTACAATTAATTTAACAGTCGTTTATTTAAGTGATTTTAAAATTAGAAGTTCATATAATATAAACTTTGAAATGCTTTGTTTTCAAGATACAGGGTGGCAAACTAAAAAAAATGATTTTTCGTAAATATCTTAAGTTTCCTTCACTCAATTTTGTTGTAATTTGGCAGTGTTATTTGTAGTACCTACCTAATAAGGAGCTTATTTGACCCCAAGTAGATTATCGGATTAAAAAGGCCCAAAATTTAAGCATGACACCTTAAAAAATTTTTTTTTTTTGATGATGAGGGATTTTTGAGCTCATCAATGGTATTTTCGGGCTGTCTCTGGCTTTCAGCGTTTTCCGGAAAATCGGAAATCTACTTTTTGTAATGCTCACATTACATCACTTTACTCCAATCTTTTTGAATTCAATCTGCATTAGAGAAACCCAAACAGCACAGGAATTTCGAGCTATTTTTGATCTCTTCAATGGGATTTTCGAGCTCTCTACCTCTGTGTATTTCCCGGGAAATCGAAAAGCGTTGCTTCGGACTTCAAACGGCAACTTCAGATATAAAAATGCTCACTTACCTACCCCTCTTGGAACGCGAATAACTATTTTTTCGATTTTCCGGTAAATTACGAGAATGCTCGAAATTCTAAAATCCCATGAAGATCACGAAGACAGCTCGAAATTCCCGCGCTTTTCGTTTTTTCCCGAGAGTACGTAGTTAAAGGACTGAGGTCACATCCTAGCACGAACAAGCGGGTTTTTTGTTTTCCGAAACATTACAAGAGCTATAGAGACGTTTTGAAAATTCAATTAAAAAGCTCGAAATTCCTGTGCCTTTCGTTTTTTCCGGGAGTAGGTACGTATACTTTCCAAATTTATGTCAAATCCTAGCACGAAAAACGTTTTTTTTTTCTATTTTCGGAAAATTAACAGAAGTAGAGGCAGCTCGAAATCCCATTTCAGGTCAAATCCTAGCACGAAAGGCGGTTTTTTTCGATTTTCCGGAAAATAACATGAGCTAGTAGAAATAGCTCGAAGATCTCATTGAATAGCTCGAAATTAGTTCGAAATTCCTGTGCTGTTTGGGTTTCTCCGCAGATTAAATCCAAAAAAGTCAGGTGTATGTAATGTTTTGAGCATTACAAAAAATAAATTTGCGATTTTCCAGAAAACGCTGAAAGCTAGAGACAACTCGAAAATACCATTGACGAGCTCAAAAAAAAGATCGAAATTCCTGTGTTTTTCGTTTTTTTTCCAGGAGTACGTACTTTCCAAACTTAGCTCAAATCCTAGCACGAAAAGTGTTTTTTTATATTTTCCGGAAAATGAACAAATGTAGAGACAGCTCGAAAATCCCATTGAAGATCTCGAAATTCCTGTGCTTTTCGTTTTTTTTTTTCAGGGAGTACGTACTTTCCAAGCTTGGGTCACATCCTAGCACGAAAGGCAGTTTTTTCGATTTTCCGGAAAATGACGAGAGCTAAAGGTAGCTCGAAGATCCCATTGAATAGCTCGGAAAATAGCTCGAAATTCCTGTGCTGTTTGGGTTTCTCCGCAGATTAAATTCAAAAAAGTCAGGTGTATGTAATGTTTTGAGCATTACAAAAAATAAATTTGCGATTTTCCAGAAAACGCTGAAAGCTAGAGACAACTCGAAAATATCATTGATGAGCTCAAAAAAAAGATCGAAATTCCTGTGTTTTTCGTTTTTTTTTCCAGGAGTACGTATACTTTCCAAACTTAGCTCAAATCCTAGCACGAAAAGTGTTTTTTCTATTTTCCGGAAAATAACAAAAGCTAGAGACCAGTTCGAAAATCCTATTGAAGATCTCGAAAATAGCACGAAATTCCCGTTCCTTTCGTTTTTTTCCCGGGAGTACCTACGCACTTTCCAAATTTATGTCAAATCCTAGCACGGAAAGCGGGTTTTTTCTATTTTCCGGAAAATGAACAAATGTAGAGACAGCTCGAAAATCCCATTGAAGATCTCGAAAATAGCGCGAAATTCCTGTGCTTTTCGTTTTTTTTTCAGGGAGTACGTACTTTCCAAACTTGGGTCAAATCCTAGCATGAAAGGCGGTTTTTTCGATTTTCCGGAAAATGACGAGAGCTAGAGGTAGCTCGAAGATCCCATTGAATAGCTCGGAAAATGGCTCGAAATTCCTGTGATGTTTGGGTTTCTTCACAGATTAAATTCAAAAAAGTCAGGTGTAATGTGAGCATTACAAAAAATAAATTTGCGATTTTCCAGAAAACGCTGAAAGCTAGAGACAACTCGAAAATACCATTGATGAGCTCAAAAAAAAGATCGAAATTCCTGTTTTTTGTTTTTTTTTCCAGGAGTACGTACTTTCCAAACTTAGCTCAAATCCTAGCACGAAAAGTGTTTTTTTTTTAATTTTTCGAAAAATGACAAGAGCTAGAGACAGTTCGAAAATCCTATTAAAGAGTTCGAAAAAAGCACGAAATTCTCGTGACTTTCGTTTTTTTCCGGGAGTACGTACTTTCCAAATTTATGTTAAATCCTAGCACGAAAAAGCGTTCTTTTTCGATTTTCAAGAAAATGAACAGAGGTAGAGATAGCTCAAAAATCCCATTGAAGAGCTCGCAGAAATAGCTCAAAATTCCTGTGCTGTTTGGGTTTCTTACTGGTTGAATTCAAAAAAGTCAGGCGGAGACAGTTCGAAAATCCTATTAAAGAGTTCGAAAAAAGCACGAAATTCTCGTGACTTTCGTTTTTTTCCGGGAGTACGTACTTTCCAAATTTATGTTAAATCCTAGCACGAAAAAGCGTTCTTTTTCGATTTTCAAGAAAATGAACAGAGGTAGAGATAGCTCAAAAATCCCATTGAAGAGCTCGCAAAAATAGCTCGAAATTCCTGTGCTGTTTGGGTTTCTTACTGGTTGAATTCAAAAAAGTCAGGCGGAGACAGCTCGAAAATCCCTCGTCATCAGTTTTTTTAAATAGTTTTTTTTAAGGTGTCATGTTTAAATTTGGCACCTGGTTTAAAATTATCAAGTCAAGTGGCGTCCAGGGGAATACCGTCACCAATTTTATTGCAAATATAAATGTACGCCAATGACTTTTTTAAATTTTGATATTTTTTTCAGCTTAATCAATTAAAAATACAACTTTTTTGTCTCTTGAATTTTTTTCGTATCTTATTGCTTTTTTAAGTAAAAAAATAATCCACTCAATTGCATATTTCTGGACCAACCAATAAACATGGGAAAAATAAATAAATTCGTTAGTTTCGATGTTAAGAAATGTAGGTACGTAATTTAGTGCTTACTTGTTGTTGCACTTTCCTCATGTTTCTTGTCCCGTCCAAGGATATATGCAATTAAGTGTATTTTATCTCAAAAACCAAGCAAGATATCAAAAAAAATCAATAGAAAAAAAGGTACTTTAATATGAAAAAATATAAAATTTTTAAAAAAGTCAATGGCTTACATTTTTTGCAATAATATTGGTGAGGGTGTCTCCCTGGACGCCACTGGGCTTAATAATTTACATCTAAGAAGACTTCTTATTACTGCAATTTATTGTACATACTTATAATCAACACCCTGTATCTTAGATATTAATATCTCCTCCAAAAGTACCTAATAGAAATTGTAATTAATTTCGAGCTAATAGTGCATTTTTCCAGTGATGGATGAATAAATAATAATTAATAAAATCAAAAGTTTTCTCGCATACACCATTAATTAAATTTCCGCCCCTATACATTCATTCATAATTGAACATAGTGATGGATCACCCTGTATAAATAATTAAATAATTTACTAATTAAATTAAATTAACAATAACAATACATTCTTTACATTCTATTAATATTAATGAATCAAGAATCAATCAAAGAGGAAATATTTTTTTTTCAAATTATTGTTATTGTTTCTTATTGTTATAATACATATATCTATGTCATCATACCTACCTATTATGTATACTTATATCGATTGGTGACGTAATTACCATTTCAAGGAATATTATCTTGATGCATCATGAAAAAAATGTCACCTCTTATTAGGTATTTTTAATGGGATTTAATGGGATTGGCTGGCAATTCTTTTAACCTTACGTTATTTTTATAACCGTTGATGATCGGTGATAATTGTTTTTTTTTTATTATTATTAGTAACTTGAACAAGTAATCGGAGCTGACTTGAATAGTAATTTCGTTTTTTATTTTTCCATTCTTGAATGTGTTGTATATAATCATACGTTTAATTTTGCCTCGGTATATAATTATGTATATGGACCTGACCATGACTAAGGTCAACCGCAAACAAAAGGTCGCAGGGTGTAATATTTAAGATCACCATTACTCGAGCCATTACTCTTTCAATTCAAGGCGAATTGAGAAAATTCCTAGATAAGGTGATACTTAATCAGAAATTTCAAATCAGATGATTACTGCAATATTTTTTTAGAATACATTAGCTGCATGCACCTTAGAATACGCGCAATACGCACGCGCATACATACAGGCTGAGGCGGGAGAACCTTAGGGCATTTTTATATGGAGAAGTCCTGGGAGTAGAAGTCTAAAAATTTGTACGTGCATAATCTCGATTTTAACCAGCTGAACTAAAATATTTACAACATCTCACCATTTCCGGTTATACCGGAAGTTGCCATCAACATTCTTATTTTAAATGGGACACCCTGTATATTATTACATTTTCAGATTGCCTGAAAAAATGTAATAAAACTGATGTTTAAAGTTCAAAATTGGAACGAGTGATTTATGAGTTATGAGTTAAATCTCAATTTTCCATTTTCAAAGCAGCTTAGGTCGAAAACGGGTCAAGATAGATGAAAACGGCTACATGTCATTATCTTAACTTTTCACGTAGTATCCTATGGTGCTGATGAAATTTGTATACAAAGTGATGAAAAATCAGCGATTTTCAAAAAAAATTAATAAAAAATATTTTTTTTTTGTAGGTACTCCAGCGTAGTATAAAAAAAGTTAGGATAGGGACATGTAACCCGTTTTCCGATATCTTGACCCGTTTTCAAGCTAAGCTTCTTTGAAAATGGAAAATTGCAATTTTCATTAATTGTTTATAACTCCTTAATTATTATTGGTCGTTACAAATTTGAACTGTAAACATCATTTTTATTACTTTTTTTCAGGCAATCTGAAAATGTAATAATATACAGGGGTGTCCCATTTAATATAAGAAAGTTGATGGCAACTTCCGGTATAAGACGAAGTGGTGTGGGGTTGTAAATATTTTAGTTTAGCTCGTCAAAATTGAAATCATAAATGTACAAACTTTTAGACTTCTACTCCCAACACTTCTCCATATAAAAATGCCCTATAAGGTTGTCGCGCCTCACCCTGTATAGGTACCCGTCCTTATAAGTCTTATCACAGAGTGACGTCAGCCTGGAAGCATATTTCCCCTGTTTTTAAAGGGGTTCTTTTTTATTAGGCTTTTTTTTTAATTTTCTGTAATTTAAAAGGAAATGTGGTCAAAATATTTCTTATTTATCGGGCAAATTTAACTTTTAATTTTCTTCTGAAATTCATGATTAGAAAAATTTAAATAAATTTTTTAATTTCATTTCATAAAATATTAAATTCCGGTTTGAGTCGATTTTAAGAGACTTCAATTTCCGATTCAATCAATTAGAATTATTATTAGAAATATTAGCTGGATTTTCCTGAAAAAAAAAAAAACGTAAAAAAACACCCGGATAAAATACAAAATGTTTAAAAAATCGGATCAGGAGTGGGAATTTGGACGTCATAAACTTAAAAAACCAATTTTGAAACATACACTGACAAATGAAAAAGAATTTGCCGCTTTTAATTTGCCACTCAGTTGTGGAAAAACTAATTTTGTCGCTTCCTTAAAAAAAATAACATCATGTAGTTTTTGTAACTTCATTTTTTTAAAACGAAAGCGACATAATTAATTATTTCACAATCACAACTAATTAATTAGCGAATAAAAAAGGAGACACCACTCCTTTTTTGGACAAAACTATTCTTCAACATGTTTTTTTTTTAATAAATTCAAAGAGGAGTTCATAAAACCTTTTGCGAGGTAAGTTTTTTTTCTTACTTCTATTGTCACACAAATGGTCTTTGGACTTGAATTCCAACAACAACTTATCAAATTTTGCTAATTTTATTGCACCCCTTGAGTTTTATGGACTGTTTGAAGCTCGGTTTGAAGGTTGAAGGCAATAATCAACCATCCTGGTTTTAATTTTTAATTTTTGCTTCTGGGGAGCGGATGTTCACTCCATGATGTACAATTATTATTTCCACGTTATTTCCACCACATATTTCTACTCTATACCTATACACTGTTTCCAAGGTTAACTAACCTGTTTTTCGCAACATTTTTTGGCCAAAAACAGGTAATTACGTTATTTAATAACTTAATTTTAATTTTGAGTTCATTTGCTTGTGTAAATATTTTTACTTTTTTTCATTTAATTGAAAATAATAAGAGTAAAAAAATCTAGAAAAAAAAGTTATACGGGGTGATTGATTGACACGGGAGATTAGAAATAATGGAGAATTATAATACAGGGTGACAACAATCTACCCTCGTTGTATGGCTATATTTTTGTTATTTTAAGAGTTACAGTTTAGATTTAATTAGCAAAGTTGGACAGAATTTTATGACAATTACATATCCGGTCTGTCATTTAACCTACACTGCCTAATTTTTTAATTTTTTGAAAAAAAAACGAGAATTCTTATTCTTTTTTTTATTGTTAAATTTTTTTATTGTTAAAAATAAATTAATTAGTGTTTGTTTGTAGGTTTACATAAGTCATCAAAAGCTATCCATTTGACATTACAAAAATTTCCAAAGCCGACTAGATCACAGAGCTTTCATAGCCAACTTTTGATTTTCTTATAGCGCCATATTATTTTTTTATGTCGTTCGGTATAAAAAAATCATGGAAACCAATAATTAGGTGGCTTTTTCAATTTTTTCTTCTGTTTTTTCTGATTCTGCGCACCAAAAATTGAAAAAACGACACCCTAAATTGTGACTACATGAATCTAGTTGTAAAGACCCAGGAGTCCTAGGACCGAGATAATGGTTATGTATTTATAGGGTGGCCAGAAATGAATAGCAAAGAAATCAGAACTGCAGGGAATGATTCTACTTGAACAATTAATTCAGAAATTCCTGGATGATTTTTTTTTATTTACGAATCTTTTTAAATTTGACAAGCTTCCCACTTATTATGTGTTTTTGTGTAAAATTTGAGGTGAATTCGTTTGATTTAGGCCAAGTCATGTCGAAATCATACTTTTTCAAAAAACTTTTATGGGAAGTTTTCGCTCTTAATTTCCAGGCACCCTGTACCTTTACCCTCTGATCGCTTAATGCATATAGTGCGATCAAAATATTTCCTTTCATGAAACAGCCATCATACCTACTAGGTATACAAATATCGATTTTGATGCAGAAATGTCAATTAAAATCGAAGAAAACAATAACAATAAATCCTCAAAATTCAAAGATTAAACAATTATTGCTAATGGATTCAATTTTATTCTTATCATTATGATCGTGATCACACTGTACATACTAGAACTAGAACTAGCCCAGCCTACTATGATGATCTCAATGAAACGATCAGATTTAGGATAAGGGATCGCGATGGGATTGGTTATTTATGAATTACCTACGATTTCTGTCCTGAAATGAATGGAAATAGGACTTGGTAAAGCTAAAAGCAACAAGCGACATCCCTCTTTGTTAAATTAAATTTAACTTTAAAGGCATTACCTTAGGACGTACCAGAATAATAAATAATGAATAAGAGATAAATTAAAAATGATTCGATGATGACAAACAAAACAAACGACAAAGGTCCTAGACCCGGATGGGGTGGGCTTTGGGCTTTAGGCTTTAGGGCGGTTTACTCCAAACTCAAACTACAACAAGCTGCGTCAAGCGTTACCTTATTTTCAGGAGCGGCAGTATTGCTCCCGGTAATCCTTCTTCGATAATCCTGAATGAAAGTGGTGTTTTGTTGATTAGTATCGGCGAAAACAACACAAATACACGCACTACACCCACAAGATCACGTCCATTCCTGCATAGCTCGTCGAAGTCGAATCCGAATCTCGCTCGAAACTGGGGTCAGAGGACAGGCAGGCACAGCGAGCGACAGAACCAGAAGGATGCACTTGAGCTCGTGCTCTGGACTCTGGGGTTGTTCGTCTTTCGAGATTGGTACCGCGTATCGAAGTATGCGCAGAAGTGCTTATTTAAATCTTTAATATTTTAGAACTTACATCAATATAATTAATAATACAGATAGAAATTTAAAATTATGATATTATATCAACTAAAAATGATGTCTTATCGTTTTATTCATTTAATTAAATAAACGATTTTTATTGTTTGTTGTAATTGTTCTTTATTTTTATATTTATTCATATTGTATGCGTGCGCATTGATGAGTATAGTGGTTAATAGAAATAAATAAGTAACTATAATATGTCTCGTCTTATTGACTTTCTAGACAAAACAAAGATCCTTTCCCGCTCCCAGCATGGTTTTCTTAAAAACAGATCTACCCAGACGGCTCTTGTAGAGCTTACGGACTTCATATCTCAGGGTTTGGAGGAGGGGATGCGCACTGTGGGCTGGCTTTTGGATCTCTCCAAGGCCTTCGACAGTGTGTGCCACGAGTGCCTCCTTCGGAAACTGGAGAATGTCGGAGTTCGTGGATTGCCCCTTTCTTGGTTTACCAGCTACCTACAGGGAAGAACACAGGCGGTTCAGATAACTGGGTCTGATGGCCGACCTGTGCGATCACCCTTTGCTCCGGTCTCCTCTGGGGTGCCACAGGGTAGTGTTCTCGGTCCACTTCTTTTTCTTATCTTCATTAACGATCTGAGCCCCAAAATTACCTCCCCAAATTCACTCTGTGTTAACTATGCTGATGATACAACAATTCTTATTAGGATAAAACCAGGCGACCCTCCTAGTCTGATAGATACCATTCAACTCCCGTTGAAAAGAGCAAGTTTATGGCTCAGGGCCAATGAACTAAAACTTAACTTAGACAAAACTGAACTGATTGATTTTCACTCTAGCCGATCACGTCTTCCACCTTTACCCTCCATACCCACCGATGGTGCCTTGATCGAGCCGAAGGGCGTGGTGAAGTTTTTGGGCTTCCACATCGACCAGAACCTAAACTGGTCGGCTCACACAGATCATTTGTGCCGTCGTCTTGCTAGTGTCTGCTTCCTTCTTAGACGCCTTCAGCACACGGTGTCCCCTGAGGTTCTTCTCTTTGCTTATTATGGGCATTTCATCAGCCACGTGAACTATGGGCTGGCCGTCTGGGGTGGGTCTGAGAGATCTCTGCGAAGGGTTTTTCTTCTTCAAAAGAGAGCGATTAGGATCCTGACAGGCTTGTCAATGCAGCAGTCATGCAGAGGCCATTTCAGGCGGCTTGGACTTCTTACCGTGCCTGCTTTGTATGTCTTCTCTCTGCTCAAACTGATCCACAAAAATCAGGATAGACTTTTACCTTACCGATTCACGCATCACTACAGTACCAGGTTCAATTTGTTTAAACCTCCTACACACCATCTGTCGTCTTCAGAAAGGACATTCACATACGCATCTATCAAATACCTGAACCACTTCAAAATAGATCCTGCAACTGTTGGGTTCTCAGCGTACAGTGCGTATCTCCGGAAACATCTCACGGAGTTGGAACCCTACACTACCTCTGATATACTGTCCTTCCACCCCCCATCCCTACCTGCAGTCTGATATTAAAACACCTAAAACTCAAAGCCTTGATCCATCCATCCTTATCATAGAGATGGAACTATGCCTCGATCGAGAACTGATTTCTTTTGTGTCTCTGCGCGTCTCGACCCTCACTGTTCCCGGCGTTATGCTGACATGCTGTGTGTTTTAAAAATTTTTACTGTTTGTCTTTATGTTTGTTTTTATAATTTCTGTAATGACGCTGTTGTACTGAGCAATGACTGTTGTAATTCAAGTACAATAAAGAAATTTGTAATTGTAATTGTAATTGTAATGTGTAGCCGATTCATGATGTTTTTGTACTTGAAAAATAATTATTGTAATCTCGTTGTAGGATCTAACCAAAATTGAATTAAATTAATTAGTCATTGTTAATTTATTAAATTAAACCCACCATTATTTCAATAATTACTTAAATCTATATATCTTTATTTAAATTACAGAATCTAAAGAAAGCTTTCATATTTATATTTTTAGAAAAGTTTCATAATTTGAACTTATTTTATTTTCTTCTTTACTTCTGAAGAGGATTTAAAAAAATGCTCTTACTGTCAAAAAATTTATAAATGTGATCGCCTAAACACGATCTCTAAAAAAGACTGCTAAATAGTGATCTTCGTTTGACTGACTGGATTTGATTACCTTTTACCTTATTTGGAAAAAAAGGTGCGCTTTTGTAAAATTTGGGCAAAATATTCGAAATTTTGTGAGCTAAGACTTCGCAGTTTCAAAAAATATCGTAATTTACTGATACGTTTAGACATTAACATTTCCGCATTTTGATAATAACTTTCCAGCATAAAAGATTTCTGTTTTGCCCCAAAAAGCATTACATAATATGTGAAATACTGAAGATTTGATTCCGGTCGTCTATTACAGTAGTTACATCATCAGGTAAACAAAAAAGAACGACTAGAAAATCGTTTTTTTGTCACAAATTCTAGCATTTAAAAACTAAATTACTCTGTGCTATTTTATTTTCCGAACATAGGGAATTCTCCATGATACAATAAACCTTAAAAGATTTTATATTGCGCAGGTTACCCCACCCTACGCGCTACCGTTTTTGACGTAGCGCGGACCTATAAAACTGTCACTCTGTATGTAAAGCATTAAATTCAGAAAGTATAGTGTTTTAATTATAGTTTATTGTCCGTTATTATTTGAAACGCATGAACTATTGAACAATGCGATGCATGCGCTATGTCCACAATAATAGTAATAGTGATATGATAACAGATTTCTCGTCAAGACAACATAAATACAGCAAAGGCCAAAATGTGTTCAAAACATTTTAAAGCAAGTGGGTAAGTGCGTAAGTTCGTAATTTCCAACTTATGAACTGTTAGGATGTACAATGAAGAGATGCCGGCAGATTAAATCTGGAACAACTCTGACGGAAAATCTCCAGGAAAAATCTCAGTTGATTTTAGAAGTATAGTAGGATTAACTTTAAAAAGTCAGATGTGACGTCACACTAACCGTCCGAATTAATATTTTTAATTTCGCCAGAAAATGTCAAACAGTTAATTGTCAAGTTGTGAACGAGCGTAAATTTATTGAAGGAATCATTCAAACAATGAATTGAACCGCTTACGTCAGTTTGAGAGCCACTGACAACTACATAAAATTTATTCACGTAATGACATTCTATCCTCTGTGTTGTGCATTTAATTCTCATTCAAAACCAATGTTGACGTATACTTATTTATGCGGGATGGAGTGTTTAGACAAACTGGACGGTTACTATAAAAACCACGTATATCGATACGAGATCAAAAAAAAAAAAATGATACTTCATACAAACAGTCTTGCTAAATAAGCACATGTAGGTACATTTAATTAACACTTCAAGAAAGCCTTCAAAAGCGGAATTCTTCTATGAACAAGGCAATACAAATTCAAATTTAGCGCGCTTATGAGCTTCAGTTTCGTCTCATTGCGTCGACTTGATGAAAATAAGAATAGTATGATATCTCTTTATGTCATATTGCATCATGGGAATTATTGCAAATATCAATTGCTGTGTAATTATTCGATCATCTAATTATTTTACAGGAAAATGGCTAATGTAGGTACCTCTTGTTATGGCAAAAAACGTGGTTCTGATCTGACGCACTAACTGGGTTTTCAGTTGGTGCAGCCATTTTTGAGTTTCAATTTGTGACGTCATTTTATTATTGACTAGACTTTAACAATTAAAAATGATGTAAAATTACGTCACGACGATAATATAAAAGTAATGAAAATGACGTCACATTCGAAAAAAATTTTCACGATTTTCTCGAAAACGCCTGAACTAACTAAAAACCCAGTTCATGCATCAGAAGCACGGTTTTCTTCCGCAAAAAGTGTAACATATAACATTTTACTGTAAAATAATTAAGGGAGCCAATATTTACAGCATGGGAATTCTCTATGTCCGGAGAATGAAATGATACTGTCACTGTAGATGAAAGGTAATTAATAGCATGAATAATAGCTGAGGCGCATGCACGAATGACGTCACAAATTTAATATCGAAAAGGGTTGTGAACAGGTTGTATTACAAAACTGAATGACACATAAAAGTCAATTAAAGTGACAGTAATGACATGATAACAATAATATAAACGTCCTGTCAACGTAAAAGTCATTGTCGTTAAATTGCCTATTCTGTCTCTGTCAATAGTGTCATTTAACTAATCGGCTTTCTTCTTTCATAAATCATAATTATTAATTAAACAGTCAGTTTTAGAGATGTGTCGGTCCGGGTCCAGGCTGGAACGGGAACGATATGATTCATTCCATGCTTGGACCCGTTCCATCGGACCCGTTCCATCGGACCCGTTCCACGGATCCGTTCTGCCTCACCTAATCAGAATCGGCAACGGCAATCGGTATTCGGTACTCCCGGTCCGGTTCTCGGTCCAGTCCAGTCAGTCATAAGTTCATCATTATGGAATGGAACGAATTTCTCTCTCCAATTTGAGGCACACCAATTAATTTTATTTTTAACTTAATTTAATTAAGTTTACTTCCTAAAATCCTAAAATATACCTACGCCATTTTCTGCGCCTACGGTCTAACAAGTTTTGAATTTTTCGCTATTCTTTCAGAACAATTAGGAATTTTTTAATTGTCTGCCTTACCTACCTACCCCATTAGTAAAAGTTCCAAGTATCAAAATGCATTTGAAGGTATAAAATAAACATAAAAAATATTAAATAAAAAAAATAATTAAACACCTGATTTTCCCTTTCATCCTATATACGCGCGCATAGGTAGGTATTAGGTACATGCAGATCTCATTATGTATATACCTATGTTCGAGTACCTATATAGGGTTGATAAATTATAATTTTAATAATTAAATAATTTTTTATAAATTTTGTTTTTTGTAATTTCAAGTCCTACTCAATAATCAAGTAGTTCTTACGCCATATTTTTAATTAAAATCTAGATTACAATAAGTATAAACTTGCTAGGTATAAATAATTGTTTTCAATTTTTATCTGGTCGAATCCCAATTAAGAAGGTACCTACTTAGTTTAATAAGAAAATTATTTGGTAGGTATAGGCGTTAAGTACAATAAAAAATGTAGCATACAATAGCAATAATAGCCTCATCCACCCCAACCCCTAGTCGTACCAGTCTACCAGTCACCCTCACAGTCGTTCCGTTCCGTTCTCCGTTCATCCGTACACCGGTCCAGGCCAGCAGGTCCGAGCCGGAGCCGGAGGCCGGAGCCGGAGTCGAGTCATTCATTCACGGAACCGGACCGAGTGGAACGACGGACCCGTTCTGTTTCATGTCTCGGACCCGGTCCGAATCGTTCCACTATCGGACCCGTTCCAACGGAACGGGTCCGACCGGACTGACACATCTCTAGTCAGTTTTCTATTTCTATTTTCTATGGCTTTCGTAATGGAAAGTCGTGAGATGTGTTACAACACCAGCCTCATTAGTGTTATTAATTATTACCAAATTTATATTTAACTTTATCTATAATCAGATAGGACGATTCCAGGGCATTGTGTAGTGCGCGCGATAACATCCAACAATCCAACCTTCAAAGATCCAACCTCCCCAGATTCTCCGTCCAAGTCCGTAGTTCCATACGTATGTTTTGTTATTTTCATTACAAAAAACTGCAATCTCTACGAGGTAAAGACACCACCAGCACCACCCCGACAGTGCCTTCTCGAACTGGAACTCGTACCCTCACTCTCAGCCCTAGTGCCAGTGCTAGTGCTAGTGCCAGTGTTGGTGATTCAAGTAAGCGACTGTCGCATTAATGAGGCCCCGATACTAACAACCATCCATCAAGGACAGAATCGACCCTCACACACGCCTCGATGGTGGCAATGAACGCGGGCCCGAACCCGGAACGGGATCAACCCACGGGACCGACTCGTCTCAGGAGAGCCTTCACCCTCCCCCGGAACACCCTATCCCGCCGCGCCCCCGACGACTCCCATCCCGCCGATGAGCTCCCCCCCAAGCAACTGCAAGTGTTCCGTCGTCCCAGCATCAGACGGTTCATCAGTAAGATAGCCCAGCACTTGAACGGGACCAGGGACGAGGTCCGAGTGCCCCCTCTGGGGGCCGCCTGCTACCAGACATGGGCGCCGGGACAGACGCCTGGAGTCACCGGGCTGAAGAACCACGGGAATACCTGCTTCATCAACGCTGTGCTGCAGTGCATCTCGCACACCGACCAGCTGGCCGAGTATTTCGTGCTGGACCGGTATAGGGCCGATCTGATGTCGAGGAGGAACAAACTCAACGCCAAGAAGTACGGGACGAGGGGCGAGGTGACGGAACAGTTGGCGGTGCTGCTGAAGGCGTTGTGGGCTTGTCAGTACAGCCCCGAGTTGAGCACCCTGTTCAAGCAGGCGGTCGAAAGACACGGGGCTCAGTATCGGGGAACGCAGCAACATGACGCCCTGGAATTCCTCCAGTGGCTGTTGGATAAGGTGCACGAGGATCTCAACCAGGCCAGTAAACGGAAGTTCAAGTCTGTTAAGGTAAGAAATTAAGAATAGGATTTGTCTTTATGACCGTTTTCACAAAGAAATCACGTTATAGTTTAATGACTTGTTAAAATTTTGTACCCGGATATCTGATTGTAGCTACTGGTAGAAATTTTAGCCAATCAGATATTAAAATAGAAAACTTAACAAGCCAAATGTACCGTGTTTCTGTTGTGTATTTAATAAGAGATAACATCGTTCCGGTTCCGGGTTCGTTTCCTAGTCAGAATGTCAATTTTGGTGGCTAAAAAAACACCTTGTAAAACACTCGATTTGCGAGCATGCTGATTTCACATTGTCACCTATGAAGTGAGCTCGTTAAAACAGTTTTTAGCGATTTTTCGGAAAACTGCAGTGGCTACTGGCTAGAAGAAAAATGAGCTACACCGTTGAACATCTCGTAATTTTAACTTGAAATTCTGAGGCCATCCACGATTTATGACTTTTATCAGTTTTATCCACGCATGTCTATTTCACATTTTCATTTATTGAAGTTTATAAGTGAGCTGGCCAGAGCAGTTTTTAGCCATTTTCCGGAAAACTCCTGGAAAACTATAGAACAATAACTACAATGTTGTAAAGCTCGTAAAAATACTTGGAACCATTGAGACAATGCGTATATCCCCATGTATAACTATCAATGGAGCTGGCCAGTAGAGTTTTTCGTGTTTTTCCGGAAAAGTGTAGTGGCTAAAAAACATCTCGTAAAACACTCAAAATCCGCGATTTGCGAGCATGCTGATTTAACATTTTCAGCTGTGAAGTGAGCTCGCTAGAACAGTTTTTAGCGATTTTCCGGAAAACTGCAGTACGTTTTATGAGCCTATTTCACATTTTCACTTATTAAAATTATTAAGTGACCAGGACAGGGGAATACGTGAAGCTCAAAATTATTATCTAAGACAGAAAGCTCGTAACCAATTAACTCCTAATTCCTAGGTGAGTGCGTAAAAAATAGCACATCCAGGAAACTTGGCTAGTAAACTATTGACCTCGTTATTGACCTAAATTAGGTGGATAAGAGAACTGGGGTGTTATTCTTGAGCTTGGTCGAAGAGGTACGATTCCTATAAGCCATTCCATCGGTTTACAAAATTATTATTCTCGACAAGTCAGTTTGCAAAAATTCGAATTTCTGTCTTCTTTCAGCTTCTCCATCAGCTGAGATTCCCATTGAAATTTTAATTGTCACCAGTGAAGGTGGTCTGAAAGCGTCATATCTTAAAATTTTCTGGATTTCCCAATTTGAACTTCTAGTTCTAAATTACATTTTTATAAAATTTCGGAATTCGACAAAAAGTCGTGCAAAAAGTAGTCTCTGTGATTTGTATTGTCAAGATCCTCAAGAAGTCTCTTTGCTCGTGATCATGGATGATTCCATATAAAAGAATCATTGAATCTTGGTAGCCCTTTTGATTCACATAAAAATTAAAAGTCTTATAGTTGCTGAACGCACCCATAATTACAGAAGTTGCTGAACGCACCCATAATTACAGGAGTTGCTGAACGCATCCATAATTACAGGACTTAATTTGATATTCGTGATATTGCGGAGTTCTCTCGCACCATAGAACCCTATGGTCATAGAACCATAGAAATAATTATTAGATAAGATGTTAAGTATATGGGTATTGGATAGTTTGCCAGTGTGATAATGAAAATTTGTATCATAATGAAAACCATTATAGTGCAGATAATTCATATTTAATTTAATATTATGATTAAAGAAACCGGGGGTCAAAAATGCATGCTTTACGTCCTTGATTTTATATCTAAATATCTCGCTAAATGAATATGTAAATTCATAATAATTATTTTTGTTTTTAGGTTATTTAATTTCAACAAGGTCGTAGTACTAACTGTTCTGTCAGGTTTAAATGAGAATTTGCGGTTCTCTACTGTACCCTTCTTTTTTTACAACATTACAGTTAGTTTCATTTTATTTTTAATAATAATAATAATTGCAAATTCGCCATCGTTTTTTGATAATCCTATCGGCTGTTATGATTACGTAAACAATTTCAAAATAACAATCTAATAATTATTGTTTTTGCTTTCATTGCTCGGTTGAGTTTTATATTATTGTAGTTTTTGTAATTATTTATTATTAATCGATTGAAAAATTTTTCATATCATTTTTACATTAATAATTAGAGGAAAAAATTGTTCGTTTTGCGTAGTTTTTGTTCATTTCAATCCGGTTGGAAAGATAAGAGACAGCCAAGTGTTCTATCTTTATCTACATATGAGTACGTAATAATATGTATGTGTAGGATTTTTTTTCGTAATTTTTTTAAAAAAATTATAAAAAATATCTCAAGTCCTCAAGTTTCGAGTTGCAATCAATTATTGAGTAACGCTGTACTTTAACCTTTGAATGTTTGAGATACGATTTTATTAATAATTTTTTTTAGCATAAAGAAATTTTTCTCGTATACACTGTGTCCAAGATAAAAATGAAATGAACAGCATGGGGATCTCGGAAACCGTGGGACATTTAACGGGGAATAAACTGGGCAACCAGAAGGAAAATCCAATGACAGAAAGAGATTTTAAAAATAATTTTTGATTTTCGAATTATTTTGCAAAAAACAAAATTTTCAATTTTTCCTATTAGTCCGGTCATATTAGACCAAAAAATAAGAGTGAAGGTACATAAATTCCCAACAAGCTGAAAATGAGTAAAATTGTTCAAAACATAAAAAAAAAAAAAGTTCCCCATCGTTCCCGTATGTGGAAAACAAATTACTACAGGTCAAAGGTAAAAAAATGGGCTTTTTGCAATTTTAAGCAAAACGGTAAGTTTTATCATAAAATTACTTCAGACAAAAATTGTAGATCATAAAATTATCTATAAAAAATGTATTCATATTTTTCTTCCCAAGAGCCACCGTTTCTGAGATAGGTTAAAAAAAACTCGCCAAGTACACTACCTCATAGGTGGCGTGGAAACGTGTGCATATGACGATTCTTCTACAACTTTTTGAACCGCTATATCTCAGAAACGGTGGCTTTTAGGAAAAAATTTATGAATACATTTTTTATAGATAATTTTATGGTCTACAATTTTTGTCCAAGGTAATTTTATGATAAAACTTACCGTTTTGCTGAAAATCGCAAAAAAACTTTTCAGTTAAAAAGTAAAAAAAAAAAAAATTAAAGACAAAATAATTTTTTTTTTTACCTTTGAACCTCGTTTTGACCTTTAGTAATTTTTTTCCACATACGGGAACGATAGGGAACTTTTAATTTTAATTTTTAATTATGTTTTGAACAATTTCACTCATTCTCAGCTTGTTAAGAATTTATGTATGTATCTTTGAATGTCTGGATTGACCCGACTATATTTCTTTACGTTTATTATTAAAGATCGGGTAAAACCAAAACCACATTTTCATGGCAGTTATTAACCAACTTTATATTCGAATTGTCAGTTTTTTTTTTATCTGACGGTATTTGCAGGACTTGACTACACTTCGATTTTTTAAAAATACGGCCCTGGATTTTTTATTGAAAAAAATTGAAAGAAATTTTAATTCCAAATTTAATGATATGCCACACATGCTAGTGGTTCGGACTGTAGTTATAACTATTGTAACAGCCTATCGGCATTAAAATAATTAGCACAAGAAAATTTCACTGTTAAAATAATAACGGTTAGCGACCTCTATTTTCCAGCGACCGTAACTAGAATGTAGAGTTTTTGTCTACGACTTCATAAATTCGTAGATCCCGCTTAACAAGCAAACAATAAAACGCGTAACAAACAGTAGGTATAGAAGGGCAAGCGCAATGAAGAAATCTCATTAAATAAAGAAAGACACGATGAGACGTGAGTTTCTAATTATTGGTTTAGAGGACATCACCTGAGAGGAAAGAATATGCGGATTTGTGGAAAATTATGTCATAAGAGGAGCGGTAGTAAGAAAGACCCGGGACGCCGGATGAGGAAGATATCTTACCTTTCTCTCTTTAAATATCTAAAGTATCTTTTATCTTTTAGTTTTTAATTGGCAGGTCATAGCCATTATTATAATTCCAGTCCAAACAATTTATTTAATAATTCTGATTTATGGGTAAATTAAAAAAAAATAAAAAACAATAGTACAGGACAGAAACGATAGTTTCTGTCATGTATTATCTCGAAAATAATTAAATAAATGGGGTGGAGATATGCAGTTTTTATGCGTTAGAGTGAGATGGGTATAATTGATTACGTAATTATTTAGGAAATTATCGTTTGTGAATACGGGCGTTAGCCTCCCAATTAAAAAAACTATGACCAAATTATTGATAAATTTTGACAGCCAAAGTCATTCAGAGAAAGTTCATATAAAAAGTCATGGCCACCTTGATGAACCCTTTCTTGGTTATTTCTGAATCAATTTTGAAACTGAAAAAACACCTTTTGAAAACACAAAAATGCTGCTATGCATTTTTTAAGGGTTGTGGCTGTAACTTAGGGGATGTGAAAGTGGGGGTTGTTTTCATTCTGTCATGTTATAGAGCTTTAAAAATTATAATAAAATCCCCTTTATTCGGTACGATTATCTCAATCTGTATTATGGGATATGGTCTGGTCAATTAAATCTAGGACACCTGTATACCTGTAATTTTTTTTTTTTAGTTTTTCGGATTTTTGTTGAAAACGTTGAAGTTTTTCGAAAAATAATAAGAGAAACAAAAGTTTTATAATTTAATTCCCCATAAAATAAATCAACAATTTCTTAAATCGGTCCAGGGGTTAAAAAATTATGTAGCATTTTAAGGGTGATTAAGAGCATTTTAAGAGCACCCTTTAAAATGCTACAATTTAATTATTTCTGTCAATAAATTCTCTTGAAACACACGCATAATGTGTACCAAATTTGGGTATTCTTAGTACAAGTATGTATAACAGAAATAATTATTTTTTTTTTTCAAAATTTGAAACCCCTATTTTGAGACCTATAACTTCTCAGGGGTGCAACTTGGTATAGAGATAAGTTGCGTTAAATCAATATATTTTGGGGTCCCTAAACGCCCCTGCTCTGTCGGTTCTTATGCGAATCTCATTATCATTGCGAATCATATCATTAAATTCAGAATTAAAATGTCTTTCAAATCAAAATCTTCCAAATTCAATAATAACGTCAATAAATAAGAAAAACTTAAATTGAAAATTCTGTTTTTTTTTCAAAATAATTCGAAAATTAAAAATAATTTTTGAAATCTCTTTTTGCCATTGGTTGCCCAACTTTTTCCCCATTTAACCGACCCTGTACTTCCCACGGTTTGTGAGATCCCCATTCTTTTCTTGGACACCTCCTATAATTAAATCAGTTAATTTCTGTCGTAAATTCGTCTTATTTCAACCGAACCTCGGCCATTATAATAAAAGTCGCGGTATCGCTGAATGAACATGCACAAGAAAAAAAAATCGTTCACGTTAACCATGTCAATGTCCAAAAAAGTGACTCTAGCAGACCTGAACGCCGCAATATTTAAACAATACATGTAAAATTCTCGTCGTTTTTTCTCTCAGACCAAACCGACCTTGGCGCCAGCACGATCATAATTGGCTATAGAGCATAGCGCTAGTGTTACGATTGTCATCGTCCGTGTCATTTTGGGGTCACCTGTCCAAAAGTACCAATACCAGTGTCCGGCCCGGATTATTCATTAATTAGAATTAGAAGATCTCCTGACACGTCCTGCGACCAACCAACGCGGCGGATTCTCGACACGTCATCCTTTCCATTCCATTCATTAGGCACGCGGCATGGTCGGGGCACGTGGAGGTTGTATTTTTAGGTAATAATAGACTGACGGAATTATTATCGCAACGGTGGAAGGAAGTGTTTTATCAACGTGACTGCCGGAGCTATTATGTGTTCATGTTCATAGAATCCATACATCTGAAAGGAGGGATCGCAGATATTTATTTATACGTCTCCTTTTTTATTTATTTAGGCAAGAATTTATTATTATTACACCATACCGTCGGGTAATAATAAAATAAAATAAATGGCCCAACAATTTCTTGTGACATGGCAACATTGCTTCGATGCTTACTCGGGTGAAGTTAGCAACGAAAACTTAGCAACGGGAGTGGCTGAACATCCGGCTGCGGTACGATGATAATTTAATTACATAATCTGCTTGATTATGTAATTGAATTGCTTGAACGGGGTTGATTTTTCTCTTTCGTTTGGAAAAATAAATACCCCAGCAACGCACCAAGGGCAATTTTTTAGCCGAAAATCTAAAATTACAACACCTGAATATGCGGATTCGGAATTTCAAAAAATCACTGTGGCCGTTCTGGGCCCGGGCAAGACGAGTTTTCACGAAGGGATGATAGGGTGGATCTTTGTCCTTGGGTTGAAGAAATAAAAACCCCAGCAACGCATCAAGGGCAGTTTTTATAGCCGAAAATCTAAAATTACAACACCTGAATATGCGGATTCGGGATTTCAAAAAATCACTGTGGCCGTTCTGGGCCCGGGCAAGACGAGTTTTCACGAAGGGATGATAGGGTGGATCTTTGTCCTTGGATTGAAGAAATAAAAACCCCAGCAACGCACCAAGGGCCATTTTTTAGCCGAAAATCTAAAATTACAACACCTGAATATGCGGATTCGGAATTTCAAAAAATCACTGTGGCCGTTCTGGGCCCGGGCAAGACGAGTTTTCACGAACGGATGGTAGGGTGGATCTTTGTCCTTGGGTTGAAAAAATAAAAACCCCAGCGAATTAGTAAAACTACTTTTTTAACAAATCTTCAGCGTTTATTCAATATCTTCATCGGGGTTAAAATTTTAGATTGACGTAATTATTATTGATGAAAGTTCCTTAACAAGTAACATAAAGTTGTTTCTCATCAACTGTACAAGGCAGAAAAAAATGTATGTCCTACCATGCGAGTACTGGATTCCCTGTACCATTATGTACTTATATAAAATGTATTCAAACAACTGACTGGCATCATACCAGTTTGCCATAGGACATAGTATACAAAATATTTCTTAAAGATAAATAAAATTTTTAAATGAAAATTATTACAAAAAAAATATTGTTATTTCGGTTTAAAATCAAAAAGCTGATTTTTAAAAATATATGTTGAACTTTTTAGAACTTTGATTACAATTTACATGTCTAAAGATTTATTTAGTCCAAAACATTTTCGAAATTTGATATATTTCGGCTCTAGAGTTCCTCTAGAGCCGAAAAATAGGCCGATAACTTCAATATTTTTAACTTGAAATTTGGATTTATAATGTGGTTAATGGAACTTGATCCATAGGGAAATTCTTAGCTATATTTCAATGATTACTATTGAGACTTACTTAATTTTTTTATTGTTATGAACATAATGGAAGTGTGTTTATCAACAATCCCATTGAAATAGTTTACCATAGGAACTTTCAACTGACTTTGCCTGTCTAGAGTCTCAGTACTCGCAACAAATAAAATTTAAAACTAATAATTAATTGATCACTGTCTTGATAGTATTAAAACTAACAACAATATTTCAATAATAATTGATTAATACCACTGACTGATTCCAGTAATGAATACATCGATACATTTTGATGTAGGTACATAAACTAGTAATATTTAACGATATTAGGAATTGGTTAGAAATACAGTATTGTATAAAAATATATTTGAACAATCTTATAGATCTTATATAATAGAACAGTGTATAGGTATAGTATAAATTATTCGTGTAATATCCAGGGTGTTACAAAACTCGTCTTGCCCGGGCCCAGAACGGCCACAGTGATTTTTTGAAATTCCGAATCCGCATATTCAGGTGTTGTAATTTTAGATTTTCGGCTAAAAAATTGCCCTTGGTGCGTTGCTGGGGTATTTATTTTTCCAAACGAAAGAGAAAAATCAACCCCGTTCAAGCAATAATAGCAGATTATGTAATTAAATTATCATCGTACCGCAGCCGGATGTTTAGCCACTCCCGTTGCTAAGTTTTCGTTGCTAACTTCACCCGAGTTCGATGCTTTGGGAATGGAATGGAATGGAATGCTCCCCCCGTCCCTCCCGTTGATAATTCCCCTTTCCCCTCGTTTCGCGAGAGCTTACACTACTTACGCTATCTCGTAACCTTGAACCTTCATAATGCGAATAATACTGACTGACTGGGACTGCAGCCGGCTTTGAGTGTCTCTTCTGATTACCTCGCCGCTTGCGTTGCAATTTAATTGCGTAATCGTCACGTTACGTACCTACGGACCGGGTAAATAATCGGGGCATTGTTGTCTTGATTATTATTACGTCAACCGGATAATGAGCGGATTTTGCTTCTGTAAAGTAGGATCAAATTTTTTATTTAATCGTGACTTAACTGGCTCTTTGTATGGACATAATTGCGTAGGAGGAATCGCCGAGTACGGCAAAGTAGATAAATTTTATCCGTCAAGGTCGCGCTACTTTCAAACCAATTAATTCCAGACTAAACGGGATCACTTTATTAATATAATAATGAAGGCCGAAATTATTTACCGCGGTTACATTTAATTGGGAAAGGGGATTAGGTAGGCATCTACTGTCTAAATAACTTGAACTCGAAGATAAGATAAAAAATGGCATGTAATTTCAAAAAAAACGTTTATGGGAGAATGGAGATTGGAATTGCGCATTGAACTCATTGAAAGCGCGCTGATTTTCAGTTTTAAATGAGGCGACAGGTCTATAAAGCTTCCTGAAGTGAGCAACCACAATAACCTCCAAAAAAAAGTGGATTTTTTTTATTTTCAGTTCCGGCTAGCTTCACAATTCTACAATTCTCTCTGGAAGCTAAACGGTTAGTTTGCGGGAGTTTAAATTTGCTCACCCCGTTTGGCCACCTAATAATTTTCTTTGCCCACCTCCAGAAAAAGAGATATGATTTTTTGTTATTCTCTGATCCGGCTAACTTCACAATTCTCTCTGGAAGCTAAATGGGAGTTTCCAGGGCTTGAACCAGAATTGTGAAGTTAGCCACCGGAACTAAAATAATAAAATCATCTTTTTTTCTGGTGGTGGTCAAACAAGAGTATCGGTTGGTAAAACGTGGTCAAACGATGGTAGAAAGAATGAGTCATGAAACGTATCCATTACAAGATTTTGAAAGTTGTGATGTTAGCCGGGAGCGGACCAAAAACTTTTACCACCTCAAGTTTTCAACTATTGCTTTACTTTCCCTCTGGATGGCACCTTGGGCCTTTGGTGCATCTGAGTTTGCTGCCCATGAGTTTTTTTTTTACACTTAATTGCTAAATTGGGCTCTTGTTTTATTAATTCAATTATTAATGTCAATGTCAGTGATTGGAATTATTACGTCATTGCCAGAGATGTTTATTATCTACTATGGCTATGAGAAGGCAATGCAAGATGAAGAACTTCCCCGACTCTGAGTCTGTATTCATGACAAAAATGAGACCTTTGCTTCTAGTGAATAAATAATCAATACAAGTGGATTGGAAACGAGTGCTGCTGGTTTTCCATTTTTTATTCCGACAAGGAGCATAGAACTCCATTAATTGTCAAAGCACTCTAGACTTCCAGCCCCCCAAAGGGATTAACTCTGCAATACAAGTGGATTGGAAACAAATGCTGCTGGTTTTCCATTTTTTATTCCGACAAGGAGCATAGAACTCCATTAATTGTCAAAGCACTCTAGACTTCCAGCCCCCCAAAGGCATTAATGAATTTTATTTAAAAAGGCCAGGTCAAATTGTTATTTGAGAGCCTAGATGAGTCTAGTTTTTCTAGTTTAGTCATATTTAGAAAGTCCATTAATTCAAGTCTCGCGTATTTAGAATGGGAAAGGCATATGATTTTTCACAGTTCCGTCCGAGTTCAGTCTTATTTAGAAAGTCTTTTTTAGAAAGGCCAGGTCAGATGGTTTCTTGAGAGCCCAGATTAGGTGATTTTTAGAAAGCCCAGCTTAGATCTTTAATTTGAGTGTCTAGGTTAGTCGTATTTGTGAAGAGGGCAAATTTCTCTGGATAATTATGTTGTTCATATATTTTTGGCGGATAGCCGTTTGCCTAATTATTTTTTCAAAAAACTATTCCTATATAGTTTGTACCTACATCTATGCTTCTCCTAAATAACTAAGCCAGCAGAATCTCGCCCCGTCGTACCTTTACTGAGAAAAGTCCAGATAGGTGGTACGGTGCAAAAACAAATACGGTCCTGAACGGAGCCTTATAATTCTTGGATTCGGCCCATTTTAAATATGTCGTATTTGGGAGTACCGAGGTATCCCCCTGTGCAATTTCAACCTGATTGGTGCAAATTTCAGATACTCAGAGTCTTTCTTAGGTATTCCTGAAAAATCCAGAAAAAATACCACTATCCTGGAACGGATATCGTTCCTTTTCAGTAGGGTTTGTGGGACCCTGCACCGTTTCAATCGAGCTAAATTTGAACTCCTCCCTGATTTTATTGGCTTGATTGGAACGGCGCACCATGAAGCCTGTTTCGGAGCCTATTTCAAGACTCAGTTTTCCAAGCAAAACTTCTCTGGGGATGGGTTAAATGTTTATTTATTTTTTTATCTCCCTTAAGTTTAACTTCATTTAAGGGTGGCCCTTAAAAAAATCAATTGAATTGCAGACATCCGGTCGTCCCGACGAAGTGATCGCCGCCGAAACCCTGGAGAATTACAAGCGCTGCAACAACTCCTTCATCCAGGGCATCTTCCAGGCCCAGTACCGATCCTCCTTGACCTGTTCCAGGTGTCGCACTCAATCCAACACGTTCGATCCGTTTCAGTGCATCTCAGTGCAGCTTCCGCAGTTCCACAAACAATACCTCTACATCACCGTAAGCATCATCACGTTTCCTTTGAACTCGCTTTTTACTACTTCCTCTCCCCGGTTCGTTTCAGGTGGTGTATCAGTCTCAGCAGCCGCGACAGGTTCGCATCGGCATGAGCGTCCCTTCGGGGGCCACCGTGGCCGAGCTGAGGGCCCTCCTCGAGTCGGACACGGGCGTCGCCCGGTCCCACATGCTCCTCACGGAGATCGGCGACGGCGATTCCTGCTTCCGGCGCACCTTTACGGACACCCAGTCCGTCGGAGTGATCTCCGAAGCCGATCCGGTCTATTGCATCGAGGTACCCCGATTGAAGGATCTCCTTGTGACCCCCACGACCGACGGTTCCGGATATATGCTCCTCTGCTGGGTCAACGTGGAAACGGAATCGGGCAGGCGTTTCGGCAGCCCATACACCATGCAGGTGCCGCGCGACGTCTCCTACGAGGACCTCCAGAAGTTGGTTCTGAAGGAGATGTCAGGGACCTTGCACGACGACGTCCTAACGGCCTCGCAGCCGTCCGGGGTTTTCAAGATGCGGATCGTCGATCCGTCGGTCGACATCGAAGCCGGGGAGCATCCGGCCTTCCTTAGTCAGAGTGTCGAACACCCGCTCTACATGGAAGCAGTGGACAGAGCGTTGACCTTGGGCGGACCCCCGACACACCTGAAGCTAGTGATGGAGTGGCCCGCGGAGGTCAAGAAAGGTCTGATTGCGGACGATCACGATTCGGTGGAGGAGCACTCCACGGTTCGGCAGCTGCAGGAGCAGGCGATGCACGGGGGCGCGCCGTTGACTCTGGACGAGTGCCTGAGAGATTACACAGAAGCGGAGACTTTGACGGACGCCTGGAGGTGCCCCAGGTGTCAGCAATACCAGCCCGTCATCAAGACCCTCGATGTCTGGTCCCTGCCCGAGATACTCATCGTACATCTCAAGCGTTTCAGACAGTGAGTTCTCCTGTTTTTTCTATTTATTTATTTAATAATTGTAACTGTGTCTTGTAATTACAGACAAACGTTCCGAGGTTGCACGAGCAGCACGAAACTCACCACGATGGTCGAGTTCCCGGTCCGCGGCCTGGACATGTCGCCTCACTTGGCCGCCTCGAGACGTCTCGCGGCCGAATCGTCCGGCGACAGCGGTGGAAACGGGGGAGAGGTGATTGTGCCCCCGCCGCCGCCTTCGGGCGTTGGTACCTGGTCGCCCTGGAGGAGCCGCAACGGAACCGGGAGACAGTCCCCGCCGAGTGTGGATAATCTCTATGATCTGTATGCCGTCTGTTACCATCACGGGACCGATCTGGAAACGGGGCACTATACAGCTGCCTGTAGGAATCCGTACGACGGACGGTGGTATCTTTACGACGACAGTAAGGTAATGAACTTACCTACTCCTTACTGGTCTTCTTAGTCACATTATTTGTCATTAACTGCCACAACAAAATTTTCAATCTGAATGCTCGTTTATAGCTTTGATTCACAAATAAATAAATAATATTTATCAGTCGTCTTAATTCACTTTACTTCAGTTATAATTGTCACTTCCTTATTTATTTTTCTTCACTCTATTTAGAACATTTGAGTTACAGTATTACAATAATAATTAATTTCAGTTTTTATTATTTACAAAATCGAAAAAGAATTGAACTACACCTTATTGCTACTGTCACTGTCAGAAATCCTTTACTCCAGGAGTCAGCATTAAACATAACACGTCTGTTTTACACTCGCAAATTGTCAAAGAGTCACTTGTCTCTCCTCTAACTGAGCTGTCTCATTTCACATTCACTTTACAAACTACTCTCCACTGTCCATTTACTAGCCTTCTTCTTCTTATTATTACACTTTGCAATCTATGACCTGACCCGATTCTACCTTTCTGATAGCATTCTCCAAATAATCTTCCTCTAATAGCTGCCGAAACTGCTCTGACAATGCGTGCAGTCACGCCTTCTTATAAATTAGCAGCTGACGATGACAGCGACAAAATGTCAAATGTCTCTAATTGACATATTTTAGACAAGAGTGCGAGCGCCATGGTTCATTTTAGAGTTACTCGAGAATAATCGACATACAATATTACAGCTCAATTGACACGCTATTTCAACTGTCTAGTACAGCTGAAGAACATTCTATATGACCACATTTTTAATTCCAATAGGCCAGAATCTTGATAAACAAGAAGAACAGACTTGTTAACCCTAACCCAACCGTCAACTATGAAATGATGTTCCAAAGATCTATTCAATTCTATGTCGCAACAAATTTAATAATATTTTATATTTTGCAGGTGACCGAACTGAGCAAGCAAGACTCCCAAGAGGAGGACGAGGAAGAGGGAGAAGAAGACTCGGTCACTTCCCTCCTGGTCAACAACAGCGCGTACATTCTCTTCTATCAGCGTCGGCGGCAGGGCAGCTCGAGTAGTACCGCCAGTACCAGCTCAGTCGGCAGCGGCGACAACATGACCCCCCATTGGGCGAGTCGTATGCCCCGATTTCAACCCCCGAAGAATCTGAAAGCCGTACCGGTACCAACCACTACTGGTACCGGTACCGGTACCACTGTCACCACTACCACCAACACTAATACCGCCACCACCACCACCACCAGTACTAGCACTACCACCGCCAGCGCCACGAAAGCAACGAGCAAACCCGTCGGTGAGGATTCCTCCATTCAGGAGACAACAGAGAAGCAGGAAAGCGAAGGGGGAGTAGCGTCCGCTCCTTCACCCCAGCCTACAGTTAACGAAGACGAGGTGGTCGCCTGGAGGAACTCCCAGAACGCTTTGCATTCCAGCCAGGGAAGTGTCGCTAATAGGATCTCGTCTGCCACATCCGTGAGCGTCACGATACCGCCAACACTGCCATCGAGCGAGACGGGTCGTGCGGATAAAGAAGTACCGGTGCCGGTGCCGGTGTCGGTGTCGGTGAGTGAGGATTATGTTAAATGAAAATAATTATTTACATTGTTGATGTAATAATTTCAGGAAGAAAATAAACCCCAACTGTACACCACCAGCATTTACATAAACGCAAGCAGTCATAATACAAACGACAGCACCGCCGTGAAGGACGTACCGTCGCCGCCGACTACTTATACTACGACCGCGTCCGTTCATAGACCGTTGTACTCGACTTGGGGGAGTCCCGGTCGTACCCGAGGGATCCAAGGGCCGATCGGTCCTCTGTAGTAGTGGATTTTCTTCTACTCTTATCTTACCTCAATTATGGTAATAATAGTCTGGATTCATGGATGATAGACGGGCAGAATGTCTACGGTGATACACTCAAGTGCTCTATCCATTCAAGTAAAGTAGATTATGGTGTATTAATTATGATTGAGATTATGACCAAGCGGTTGTCATGTGTCATTATTTGTCATTTAAGGGAGGGTTTGGTTCTGGTACTGGTAGTTGTTAGTAACCAGAAAATTGAAGTGGTTATTCTATGTTATGAATTATGATTAAGGGTGTAGTAATTGTATTCCCGAGGGCGTGTTTGCATTATATTTATACGTGCGCGCTATACAACTGAACCATTTCTAATAGATACTTTACCTTACTGTTGTACTGTCAGAATATTAATAATAATTAATTATGTATATTATTATTATAAATGTGAATTATTAATAATTATTATTGTGAGAATTGTATGTAGTTTTACAAAGTTGCCTTTTAGAACAATTTTAAAACAGACAGGACTCCGAACGGGCGAATGATTGTGTGGTTCAGTTGGAGTCGGGAGCTCTCGTCGATTATCCTTCACGGTCATGGTAGTTTTTGTTTCGGTTCTGCGCTGTTATTTAGTTTTCTAATTTATTTTTCAACAAAAATGATATTTTATTTGGGTTAATTCTTCCACCCCGCCTGTTTTATTTTATGGTTAATATTGTTTAAATACTAAAATTTTTATCTATTATTTATTTTTAATGACAGTTTGTTGTTGATTCGTTGTAAGTAATAGTAATTATAAGAATTGGATAATTTTATTTATTCCTTTATTCCAAAGTAAATAAAGTTACTTTTTTGAGTATTATTCTTTTATTTACTGTTTACTGTTTACTTGGACTAGAGCCGCTTTATCCATTTAAGAATAATTATCAAATGAATAATATGTGTTTGATTTATACAAATAGCTAAGATAACGTTATTGCTTATCTAATTTTATATTGAATGTTTAATAAAACGCTACTCGACAATTTTCCCACAGTAAAATATTCTGGATCCATGACGTCATAGCCTTAGGAATATGCACAGCCATACTACACAATACATGTGTGCTTAAAAATTGAGTATGTCCAGAATTTATGAAAACTTATTAATTTGTCTTGTTGTAGTTTATGCTTGTTTTTCTTGTAGCTTGTATAGGTTGGTACTAGGTAGGTAGGTTTTTTTATGAGGTAATCGTAATAATCAAAAGTTTGTCCTAATTTTTTTGAAAAGCCTGAAAAATCATTTAAAACTTATAATAACAGCAAATATCAAATAGATTACACGTTGACTGTTTTTAACAAATTTTAGATGATTGGTCAGCATTAATGTTTATTTTAATGTTCAATTAATGGTCATGTCAGTGAAAATTATTAACATCCCCTTCATTATATCTTAATCTTTATACCTACTGGTACTTGGAGTGAGGTATAAGTTTAGGTAGGTACCTATAGTCGACCAAGAAATACAGGGTGGTTTAGTTTTTGTGTAAACAGTAGAACACCTGAATAATTATAATAATTTTTTAAATTGTGCCCTAAAATGTTTTATTTTCGAGGTACAGAGAGTTATTATAAACTTGAAAGTTATTGAAAAAAATAAATTTTATTGAATACCTTCTAAAGTATATGTACTGAAGATGTTTTTCTCAACAAAACAGGTTAATATTCATAATGGGGGAAAAAAACTTTGCAGTGCAATAAACTTTTCAGACGAAACGAGTGTACCAGTTATGGGAGCTCATTTTAATTTTTTGAAGCTCCCAAACTTCGGAACAAGTAAAATGTAAAAGTAGAATTCTATTCTAAGTTCTAAAGGAAATTTTATAATAATTCTTATTCTTATGATACTCGATTTTCAAGCAATGTGTAATTTTTGTTGCATATGCCTACGTCTATGACGTAATGGATCCAGAATACTTCACCTCCATGAGACAGTCCTAACTGTTGGGGGCAGTGGCGGATTTCCGATTAGGCTAGGTAGGCTATAGCCTACGGCGGCAAATTTTCGAAGACCAAAAATATTTTCGAGTGCTGGGAAATTGCGTGACCTTGGATATTGAAAAAAAATTTGCCTGCGGCGCTTTATCGAGAGGGGAAAACCGTTTCGAATCCTTTCGAAACCCCGCTTCGCCTTTGATTTCATATTCTTTTTGAAGCCCACAAGAACACGCGGCCTGTTTACCCACTAAAATCAGGCTAGAGCTAGGCTCTAAAAATTCTGGCATTTTGCGATCTTTTCATCACTTTTTTAACAAATAATTCTCAAAATTTCCCGGGAGGGAACCTCCGAATTCTATGCAACGAGGGTTAATTAATACCATAGGCGGCAATTTGATTAAGCCTATAGGCGGCACATTTGTAAATCCGCCTCTGGTTGGGGGCTGGTTAAGTATATTATATTGTTTGAAAAAATTTACCTTATGTCACTAAAGACCAAAACATACCTCCATGAATCTATTTACTATGAACACAAACTGCAATCCATTGATTGATCTAAATTAAATTTATTTTTCGTTTATGAGTATATTTAGTTTTATGAGTAATTCATTTGAAGTTTATAATCTGAAAAATACACGGGAGTGAAGACTTGAATTTACTGAACAAATTTTAAAGAAAAATGAATAGTAAACAATAGTCATTAAACAATAAACATTCTCTCAAGTGACCTCACAAAATCATAACACATTCAATTTAAACTGCTCTCAAGAGATTTCGCGCTCTAAAAGTAAAGTGATGTCACTCTCTATAGGGTACCTTTATTATCAACACTTACGCTTACTACGTCAATGTCGGTAATACAGGTATTCTAAGAAAATATTTTTCAACATCTTTCGCTTATTTTTATTTTAACAGATTTTTATGAAGCTTTTGATTAAATAAGAGTAGAACAATAATTATTATGTCGTCTAGTTATTCCCGTTGAGCGTTTTCAGACCTAACGACACGATACCGACACGACACAGGCAACTATATTGGAGCATGCAAAAATGTATTATTGCAGTTAATTGCAGTTAATTGCAATAATACATTTTTGCATGGTCCGATATAGTTGCCTGTGTCGTGTCGGTATCGTGTCATTAGGTCTGAAAACGCTCGTTAGCAGTGTTTTTTCTAAATCCATAAAAAATAAAAACAATAATAACAAATTTGTTACACCACGGCGGGGTATGCAACCATCATTACTTACCCTCGTGCTATAGTGCCGATAATTACGTCAATAATAAATCCACAGCTATCAAATTTTCTTGACATGCTAGTAGAGGCTAGGCTAGAGGTAAAACCTGACAATGGACAATGACCTGTTTATTAGGTTCTAGTATTAGTTATTAATTCTGAGTTAATTCTTCATCCCCAAGTGAAAAAATCAACTCATCTTTTTCAAAGCCACAATCAATCAACATCAGCAGAATCTGGCAGTCAACGAAAACGTGTACCTAATGCGCATGTGGAATATTATGAGCAAGTACGTTTTAAAAATCCTAACAGCCACTCAATGAATTACAAACTATACGTACCACTACTACACTATTCCTATGATTTACTCCAATTTCAGTGGCGGCTCGAGTCGGTTCAAATGGGGAGTTTAGAATTTGAAAACTAATTTCCGAAAAATTCAATTAATATTAATGTCCACCGTTTCGTCTTTATCATGACCAGGAAGCCAACTCTGAATAAAAATATTGCAGTTTTTCAGTCAACGCCCCTATGCAACTGCCTATATACAGGGTGTTGATTTTCAAAACGGGCCATAGGGAATAGAGTGTAGCATTTTAAAATGTAAATGTTGCTTAGTTTACCGTTACATTCTAATAATATGGACAAAAATAATTGTCAAAACGTAGAAACGTCATTATTGTTTAGGCAAAGCATGCTATTTTGTGATTAAACATTAACAATTACTTGAATTTTTACTGAAGAATTTTAGAAAACAACGTGAAATTAAATTAATTTCTGATGTCAAGCGTTATGCGCATTAATTTTAGCTTCATTTTGATACCAAAACCATTTCTGTCAGTTTAAACGGCGAGCAGGAATCCTCAAAAACCACTTTCGCAATGCTAATCCCCTATGGCCCGCTTTGAAAATCAACATCCTGTATATTTAGCCTTATTATGGTATGGGTATGGGAAGATCCGGCTCTGAGTGTATCACAAACGTGTATGCTGTCTCCTAAAACAGCAGCACTTTTGAATACTTTTGATGCATACCTGGTTGCATACATCTGCGGGGGAGTTTTCTCATCCATTACTTTTGATGGAGAAGAGGTATCTCTCTCATCCTTATTACTTTTGTGGTGAAATTTGAGGCTTTGCTCTCTCATTCTCACACCATTCTCATTATAAATACAGAAATTCAATTAATTATTATAATTTTAATTTAAAATAAAAAAATAATTGATTAATTATTCAAAAAATCTACAACACGCATCAATTAATTAATAAAAAAATTCGTAGGCTTTCACGATTGACTTCAACTGAAATCTTAATTGATGCCGGTCTGTTTTGACGTGGTTTATTATAAAGCGATTACAAGTGCGTCAGCGATGTTTCCACTACTCGGTGAAAGGCTGAAAGGGCACTTCTTATTTTGAATTATTGTTGAATAATTGGCGCTCCTATTATTTGAATTCAAAATAACCAAAAATAACAGAAACCAAAATAATGATGTCTACCACAGTTGTAGGTATACCTACCTACATGAAACGAACGGAGCAAATTTAATCAGGTAATTTAATTAACTAATTAATTCACTCAATATTACTCAAATAAGAATAATTTTAATAATTGTATTAATTTTAAATTTATTAATTAGCAGATTACTCAATTATTTAATACTTCCTTATAATTAATTACATGCTCTGAAATTTGTGGTAATTTCTTAAGAAGGTAATATGTTAATTAAGTTGGTAATTAGGAAATTAAATTAAATTAAATTAAGTTAAAATTTATTATTTCCCGCAATTAGAGTTCTTTTGATGTCTCTTTTTTAAATTTTCCTTTTTTTTTTGTTAAAAAATTCTATGAGTCTGAATATTGCGCACTTGCTCTCATTGAAGAGCCGTCCCCTCCCCAATTAATTTTTTATTTAAAAGTTATAGAAGAAAAGTGTAAAAGAAAGGGCCCTCAAAAAAATCCTCAAAATATGAAGATTTTTGTGTATTTTCCTGAATTCATTATTACAGGTACATTAAATTTAAGACGAATTATTATTGATTATTATTGACCTACTCAATTAATTTTATTCATAGAATAATCACTTATTAGGCTTGGGTACTTACAGGTACTTACAATAATAATTTCTTAACTGAGGTGAGTGAAGATCCTTGGCCTCAACAATAAGAGCGAGTCAGTATTATCGACTGCCGACTGATGAAAAAAGGGAACGGGCGAACGAAACCGGATCATTCACTTTCATTAATCAAATACGCTAATCTGATATTAAAAATAAAAATAAAACTAGAGCAGCCAACCTCGATTAATTGAATATAGGCTCGATTTCAGATCCACTCAACTGCACTTTTATTATTATAGTACCTATAGCCCGCATGAAATTAATTATCACCTTTTGTAATTATCTTAAATTTGATTGACGATTACGTGGGCTAGCAAAATCTCATATTAAAATATGTCGATATCGATATCAATAGAAACAATCTATTAGCCTGAAATTGGCAATTTTTAATTGATTCATGAGAAAGTAATAATAATTATAATAATAATAATAATAATAATAAAGTGTCAACAAATGATCAAAAATTAAGTTCCCCCCGATATTGATTGATAGAGCCCCTCCGTTGAGCTATTGTTGTCCCATAACATTTTTTCTCTCGCGTTCTAGTGCTCCGCAGTTCGTCAATAGGTGACGAGGCGTCTCGTTTTCTTCCCTGCAGAATCTGCAAACGCCATCTTTTTCTATGCCAAGTTTCCTCAGGTGTTCATCGAGCTTGCAATCACCTCTTTTAGGAATCCCGTTAGCATTCTGAGACTTCCTTTGTTGAGGGTCAAGAGTTTTCTTGACCTTTCTCGCTTAAAGTTCCCGAGGAGCTCTTTGGACTGCCTCAAGCCTGAGAGGTTTTACCAATGCACTTCTTTCAGTTTACCTTCTTTCTTTTGGAGTTCTGCTTTGAAGAACAAAGTCTTCAAAACGTTGCTTCTTTTCTTGCCAATGAGAGGGCACGTTCGTTTCCCGGTAAATTTTGTTCTCTTTGCCTAGTTTGTTGATTTTTTGTAGACAATTCCAGGTCATTTTAGAGCTGCTTGAATGTCTGTCAGTATTACTATTTCCCTATTTCTATAGTTTCTGTCGAGGTTTATATTTGGGCGCATACTTCTATTGCGTGTAGTTTGAGTTGAAGTATGCTTGGGGATGTTCCCATCGGCTCAGAGTAGTTGGTGCCTGCCCCTGCTATTTTCTCGGTGGCCTTAGAGCCGTCTGTAGGTATACCATTTAATTGTACCTTCTTTGAGAGTGTGTATGGATGTGTTGCTCCATTCCTCTTTCGTAGACAGTTCCACGATGATGTTTTTCTTGAAGCTGAATTTCTTGACAGTTTTGTCTTTTGGCATTATCAGAGGAGGTTCTTACAGACGTTCAGGGGTTGATTCCCATCGGACCATAGTCCACCCCTGATTCCCATCCTTGACATTCTGAGTTGAGCCTCTTTGTGGACCCCTCCTTGTGGACATCCTTTTGTTGTCTTCACCTGGATGGTGTCATCGCCCACCTTGGTTTCAATTATTCTTGTGGACAGCATTTGTTGAATCCAATGGGATGTTGTGCTGTTTATGCCTTTTTTAATTAGGGCTTTCTTGACAGCATCGCAAGAGGTGTGGTCGAATGCTCCTTCTATGTCTAGAAAGGGGCTAATGGCCGTTTCTTTGAAACCCAGAGTGTCCTGAACCTTTTCTGTCAACTCATACAGGGCGGTCTCTGTTGATCTGCCCGCTATGTACGCATGCTGACTTGGGTGTAACGGTCCTCTGTTCAGGGTTTCCATTCTGATGTGGTTCTCGATGATTTTCAGATGAGTCTAAATGACTTCGGGAGGGTGATGTCCTTTCTTCCTGCCATTAGGAATAAAGATGACTTGTGCTCTCCTTCAGACTTGTGGTAGGTATATATCCCATAGCCAGGCTGCTTCTGAATATTCTTACCAGATGTGGTATGAGATCCCCCAGTACTCTTTGCAGAAGAGCCGGGAATATGTCATCCAACCCGGGTGACTTGAATGGTTGAAAGGTGGCGATTGCCCATTTCAGTCTTTCAGAGGTGCATCTTTCGAAGTTTCCCCCGATAAAAAGATTCTAGAAAGCCTCACAGTTTTTTGACAAATTAACAAAGCTGCATGCCTCTCAGTGGAGGCTCAGTGGCGGCTCGATTGAAAAGTTAGTGAAATAGACACAGGACAAGGTATGGTCAGCCTCAGCTCAAAAAATAGATTTTTGCAAAGTCCGGTCAGCTCTAAATTTTTGTTTTTTGGAAAATCCGGTCAGCTCGATTTTATTTTTGATTAAGCCCGGTCAGCTCAAAATTTTTTATTTGCAAGATCCGGTCTGACAAAGTTCGATCAGCTCGAAAATTAGATTTTTGGAAAATCTGGCCAGGTCGATTTTTTTTGCGAGGTCCGGTCAGCTCAAAATTGTTTGTTTGCAAGATCCGGTTTGACAAAGTCCGATCAGCTTTAAAAGTAGATTTTTTTAAAGTCCTGTCAACTCGATTTAATTTCAAAGTCCGGTCAGCTCTAAGAATTGTTTTTTGAAAATCCAGTCGGCTCGATTTTTTTTGTCTGGTCCGGTCAGCTCAAAAACAGATTTCTGCAAAATCCGGTCAGCTCTAAATATTTTTTTTTTTTGAAAAATCCGGTCAGTTCGATAATGTTGACAAAGCTCGGTTAGCTAAAAATTTTTATTTGCAAGATCCGGTCTACAAAGCCCGATCAGCTCGAAAATTAGATTTTTGGAAAATCTGGTCAGCTTGATTTTTTTTGCGAGGTCCGGTCAGCTCAAAATTGTTTGTTTGCACAAAACTGTTAGACAAAGTTCGTCCAACTTTAAATCGAGTTTTTCAAAGTATGGTCAGCTCAATATTTTTTTCAAGGTGCGGACAGCTCGAACATTCGATTTTTGCAAATTCCGGTTAGCTTCGATTTTTTTTTCAACTCAATTATTTTTTTTTGACAACCTCCGGTCAGCACGACAATTTGATTTTCGGAAAATCTGGTTATCTCAATTTTTTTTGCCATATCCGGTCAGCTCGATTTTTTTTTTTTTTGTAAAGTCCGGTGTGTTAATTTTCGAAAAAAAGTTCGAATTTTTGAGCTGACCGAACCTTGTCAAATCAGATCTCGTCAAAACATACAATTCTGATCTGAAAGGATCTTGTCAAACCAACCTTGAAAAAATATATTTTTTAGGGGGGTTTGACAATGCTCGAAAAAACCTCGAATAATGATAAAAAAAATTGAGCAGGTTGGCTCAATTTTTTTTTTTTTTTGATCTGACCAGACCGTGTCAAACCAACCTTAAAAACAAAATTATTTTTAGGGCGGTTTGACAGAGTATTCAAAAACAGGACCTTCATGGACCAAAAAAACCGATCTGACAGGATCTTTTGACAGAATTCTTTGAAATTTTCATTAATGAATCGATGTCTTCAGGATAGGGAATTAATCCCCAAAATCTTTATTTGCATAATAATAAATCAGATAATAACCCATTAAAGATTAAAAAGAAACTACTCTCAGAATCGTAGGTAGGTACCTATCAGAGTGGAGTAGTACCTGAGTACGGGTAAGATCGTCACCTGTCTGCCTGGTCGATTGTGTCAGCGTAGTGGACCGATATGGAGAGCGTTCTACATAAGCGAATAACTCACTTATGCAATATGACTTAATATGAGTAATGCACTATCGCTTTTTCTTTCTCTTCTCATTTTTTTATGGAAATCGTTACTATAGCCTTTCTTTACTACTACAAACAATACAGTGAACTGATTATGCGAGTTATGTTTGAGAGAAAAGCTTACATCTTTACATCGATGAGTTTCCCGATGAGCATCTGTTACTTAAGTAAGTATTTGGTGTCGCTATTATTTCTCCATTCTGGTGCTAGTGCTGGTGCTGGTGCTGCTACTGCTACTCGTGGGTATTACCTACGAATGTGCAAATTACGAACAAATCCAACCCTTCTATTTTGAACTAGATATAGATACACATAAAAATATTAAACAGTAAAATGTCATAGGTGTCAATCAATGGAATGCCCAACAAAAAATGGACTCCAGTGCCATGCCTTATTATTATTACACGAGCGGATAGATAGAAGAAGCAGACAATTATTACACATAGAATAATTTGATTATGGTTATTGATTACAGACACACTTATCTAAATGTGCTATGAGAATTTTTTAATCAGGTCATTGCCTGGTCTTGGTAGAGGTACATTTATTATTGTATATTGTATGGGTGTGCCTTGATGTGCCCCTGCCCAATACCCATATCTCTCTGGGCTTCGGCATTTTTCAAGTCAAGTAGGTCTATTATTGTTTGACAAGAACAATGGACCTGGTCAAATCTAATAATATTAATTGATAGATCAATTCGTTATTAATAAGTCCTTGTTATGAAAGAATCTCGCTGAGAAGTATAGTATACAAGGTGTGCAGGATAGCTTGTTGTTCTTGAAGAAAAAAATTTGTTGAGGAAGAAACCCAAATCGTTGGAGGTTTAATTTGAAATTTTCAGTTAAAGACAATACTAAGTTCTGTGAACGAAACAACCTCTGATGAGAGATCGACGTTTCAACGCTTTTTCAGCTCATCAGTCTGCCACGTCAACCGAGAACACGTTGAGACAAAAAGAATCGACATAGAGTAGAATCATTTATTTTATGGGGATCTTCATGGCTTACATAGCGTAGTGCCCTCTATATGTTGAAAGTTTAACTAAGAAAGACCTTGTCTTAGAGATTGTTGAAAAAACGCAACGTTTCCGCCAGTGAAAGTTACAAAAAAAATTCAGACGAAAAATAAGACTTAGGCCGAAAGTGCATCGTTTTTGATTATTTCTTGACGTTTCTTCCTAGAAATTTAACTTTTTGGGAATGATTTAATCATGCGCATTATCATCGTCGAAAATACGTAAAACTTTAGATAGTGACAGGTCTAAATTATTTTCAAAAAATTACAAAAGTAGAGACCTCGACTGACGATTAAAAAAAAAATATGTTCAATGTAAAAAGGGTGAATGCCTCAAAATGCATGTAACTATTGAGTAAAGAGAGGGTTTGATTTTTTTTAATGTTTTTGTAGCTTTATACTTTTTCGTAATCTGTTGTGAAATTTTGGCTCTAATGATGTGAGTGTAGTGAAGCAGGTGTGAGTGTGGCGAATCGCCACATTAATGGCGAATCAGGTTTGTGGTAAAGATACTATTGGATTCCTTCTACCCGCTCTTACGTCTAAATTCTACTTTTTCTTACAGATCACCACTACTCCTAAATGTGAAAAAAAAAAAATTCAAAGAAGGAAGAAAATTTGAGGTCGAAAACAAGCAGAAGAAACTTTGAGTTGCTCCCTGAAAATTTGAAACCGCAAAATATTACGCTTCAAGCAGTGAGGGCTTTTAAATTTAGAAGATTCTAGAATCCCCTTGAAGAAAAAATTAAATGAAGATTTGAAGACGAAAGAAAAGCCTAGTTCTTGTAGTATGTAGAAATATTATTTTTTAGGAATACTCGTGGTCGAATGTAAAAGAAATTATATTTTTCAAAGTGCCAGATCGTAAATGTCAAAAAAAAAAATTCTAAGAAAGAAGAAGATTTCAAGGCGAAAACAGAAGAAGAAACTTTGAGAGACGGAGACGAGAGCGTTTTTTTTATAATTTCCTGGAGCTGCTTCCTGGAAGTTTGCGGCCGTAAAAAATTACGCTTTAAGCTCTTAAATTTAGAAAATTTTGAAATCATCTTGAAGTAAAAGAAAAAGAAGATTTTAAGTCGAAATGGCTTGTTTGCGGATGTAGAAATGTTACCTTTTAGGAATATCGTGATTGAATGTAAAAAAAATCATATTTTCCCACGAGTCAGCTCCTAGTAAATCTCAAACTTTGAAAAAGTTTCGAAAGAAGAAGATTTGAGGTCGAAACAAAAGAAAAAATTTCCTTCTTTTTTTTTCTTTTCCTACAAAAGAAAAAAAAGAAGAACAAACATTTCCTGGAGCTGTTCCCTGGAAATTTGAGATCGCAAAAAATTACGCTTCAAGCAGTGACGGTTCTTAAATTTAGAAAATTTTAGAATCTTCTTGAAGAAAAAGAAAAAGAAGATTTGAAGTCGAAAAGGCTCGTGTGTGGATGTGGAAATGTTACTTCTTAGAAATATCGTGATCGAATGTAAAAAAATCATATTTTCCCACATGCCAGCTCGTAGTACTTTGAAAAAGTTTCGAGAGAAGAAGATTTGAGGTCGAAACAAAAGAAGAAGCCTAAGACGAAAATTGATCGTTTTTAATAATTTCCTGGAGTTGTTCTTGGGAATTTGAGGTCGCAAAAAATTACGCTTCAAGCAGTGACGGCTCTTGAATTAGAAAATTCTAAGAACCTCTTGAAGAAAAAGAAGATTTAACGTGAAATAAACCCGTTCTTGTGTGTAAACATTTTGCCATTTAGAAATAATCGTGATAGAATGTAAAAGAATTTATATTTCGCAAAGTGACAACTCTTTAATGTCAAAATTTTGAAAAAGTTTCGAAGAAAGAAGAAAATTTCAGGTCGAAAACAAGAAGAAGAAACTTTGAGTTGTTTTCTAGAAATTTTAGGTTGCAAAAATTACTCTTCAAGCATTGATGGCTTTTAAATTTAGAAAATTATAAGATCCTCTTGAAAAAAATATACAACGAAGATTTGAACTCGAAAAGACTGGTTCTTGTACGTAGAACTATTACTTTTCAGGAATAATCGTGGAAAAATATAAAAGGAATCATATTTACCAGTGCCAGCTCGTAAATGTCAAAAAAAGTTTGTAAGGAAGAAGACGATTTCAGGTCGAAAACAGAAGAAGAAACTTTGAGAGACGTAGATCCATCGTTTTTATCCTTTCCTGAAGTTTTTTAGCTGGAAATTTATGGCCGAGAAAAATTACGCTTCAAGCAGTGACGGATCTTAAATTTAAGAAACTCTAGAATCCTCTCGAAGTAAAAGAAAAAGAAGATTTGGAGTCGAAAAGGTTCGTTCTTGGATTTAAAAATTTTTCTTTTAGAAATATCGTGACCGAATGTAAAAGAAATCATATTTTCCAAAGTGCCAGCTCTTAATTGACAAAATTTGGAAATAGCTTCGAAGGAAGAAGAAGATTTGAGGTCGAAACAGAAGAAGAAACTTTGAGAGACGTAGATCCATCATTTCTATCTTTTCCTGGAGTTTTTCCTGGAAATTTACGACCGAGAAAAATTATGTTTCAAGTCGGTGAAGGCTCTTAAATTAAAAAAATCTAAAACCCTCTTTAAGTAAAAGAAAAAGAAGATTTGAAGTCGAAAAGACTCGTTCTTGGTTGTAAAAATTTATCTTTTTAGAACTATCGTGGCGTCATGTAAAAGACATCATATTTTCCGAAGTTCCAGTTCTTTATTGACAAAATTTTGAAATAGTTTCGAAGGAAGAAGAAGATTTGACGTCGAAACAGAAGAAGAAACTTGGAGAGACGTAGATCCATCGTTTTTATCCTTTCTTGGAGTTTTTCCTGGAAATTTATGACCGAGAAAAATTACGCTTCAAGCAGTGAAGGCTTTTAAATTTAAAAAATTCTAAAATCCTTTTGAAGTAAAAGAAAAAGAAGATTTGAAATCAAAAAGGCTCGTTCTTGAATGAAAAAAAATTATCTTTTTAGAAATATCGTGGCCGAATGCAAAAGAAATCATATTTTCCAAAGTGACAGCTTCTAATTGACAAAATTTTGAAATAGTTTCGAAGGAAGAAGAAGATTTGAGGTCGAAACAGAAGAAGAAACTTTGAGAGACGTAGATCAATCGTTTTTATCCTTTTCTGGAGTTTTTTTCCTGGAAATTTATGACCGAGGAAAATTACGCTTCAAGCAGAATGACGGCTCTTAAATTAAAAAAAAAACTCTAGAATCCTCTTGAAGGAAAAGAAAAAGAAGATTTAAGTCGAAAAGGCTCGTTCTCGGGCTCGTTCTTGGATATAAAAAAGTTACCTTTTCGGAATATCGTGATCGAATATAAAAGAAATCATATTTTCCTAAGTACCAGCTAAAAAATGTCGAAATTTGAAAAAGTTTCGAAGGAAGAAGAAGATTTGAGGTCGAAATACTCGTAGAATAAGAAACTTTAAGACGAAAATTAATCGTTTTTGAGGTTGCATAAAATTACGTCTTGAATCCTCTTGAAGAAAAAGAAGATTTGTTGTCGAAAAGGCTTTCTCTCGGATGTAGAAATTTTACCTTTTAGGAATATGGTCGTAGAAAGTAACAGTGATAGCTCCTAAATGTAGGTAAATATTTTGAAAAAGTTTCGAAGGAAGAAGAAGATTTGAGGTCGAAACACAAGAAGAAACTTGTTTTTTGGAAGTTTGAGGCCGAAAAAAATCATCCTTCAAGCAGTGACGACTGTTGAATAAGAAAATTCTCTCGAAATAATAAAAAGAAGTTTTGACGTCGAAAAAATTACGCTTCAAGCTGCAGTGACGGGTCTAGAATTTGACAATTTTTGAAATCCTCTTGAAGGAGAAGAAAAGGAAAGCTTGAAGTTGAAACGACTCGTTCTTGTATGTAGAAATGTTGGAAATGACAAAATTTTCGAAGGTTTGTGAAGAGAGAAGAAGACTTTAAGTCGAAAACAGAAGAAGAAACTTTGAGACAACGAACCATCGTTTTTAATATTTTCCTAAAATTGTTTTTTGGAAGTTTGAGGCCGAAAAAATCACCCTTCAAGCAGTGACAACTGTTAAATTAAAAAAATTCTAGAATCCTCTTGAAGAAAAAGAAAACGAAGATTTGAGGTCGAAAAAATTACGCTTCAAGCTGCAGTGACGGCTCTTGAATTTAATAAATTTCTTTTGAAGGAAAAGAAAAAGAAAACTTGAAGTCGTAAAGAGCTCGTTTTTGTATGTAGAAATTTTAGAAAAGACAAAACTTTGAAAGCTTTGTGAAGAGAAGAAGATTTGAATGGAAAACGGAAGAAGAAACTTTGAGACGGAGATCCATCTCGTTTTTTAGTCCTTTCCTCGAGTTGTTTCCTGGAAGTTCCTTGCCGAAATAATTACGCTTCAAATCTCAGAAAAAAAGAAAAATAAAAAGAAGATTTGAATGAGAAAAGGGAGAAAAGAAGAAGAAAAGAAGAGAGAAGAAGGAAGTATAAAATTGGAATAAGAAAATATGACGCAAAAGTAATAATTTTTGGATCAAAAAGTGACAAAGTTGTTTAAAATCTGCTCAAATAATTGGACACAGGGTGTTAATAAATTTAGACAAATTTTTATATAGTACCTAACACATGGGTGCCACAGAAGTTGCCAAAATGATTACCAGAGTATCAGAATATTTACAATTTTGGGAGGAAGACGTAGTGCTACTCGAAAATTTCCAGGACAGATTTGTCAAAGTAGAAAAGAAAAAAAAACTGATTTAATACGAAACAGGATTTAAATAAACCGATAAGCTGCCTGAAATGGTCAGAGGAAACCAGATATTTCTTGATTTAGAAGCGCTCTAAATTATTCCTGAAATAAAATAATAGCAATTTATTTACCAATTATATGTGACATATACAGGGCGTTGCAACGTTTATAAATAGAATAATAAATTTATTCATATTTAAACATAAAAAACGCTCAAATAGAGGTGGTGCTAGTGACTAGTGATAGAACAAAACCAGATGGTGGTGTCGACCTTACAATAACAACCACAATAACCGTCGTCTAATAGGGCCGACCAGTTCGCCGGACAGCCCAGTCTTCCATCAACACCCATTCTGCCCAGATCGAAACGAAAGTGAAACACCGCGAACAAGAGACGACCGACCAGACGCTGGATCACTCTCGCTATCCGAACTCTCGCTCTCCGATCAACAGGTGTTGATACAAACAACGCGTGCCCCCAAATTGAACGCCGGGAATGACCTGGTGAACATGAGCAACCCAATTCGCGCCCTCAGGGCAATCGCGGTGCTGGTCCTGGTTGTGGGAACCACCGCCGATAAGGGATGTCCTTCCCCGACGAAGAGACCGACAGGGAATTTGTTCTGCTACTATAGCGAGGTCGAGGAAGCTTTAAGTACCGGGTGTAGCTGTACTCATGTAGTGTTGCCTGCAGGAAGCAGGGCTAAGGATTTGGGGAAGGTCAGGGAAGGGTTGAAGAAATATGTGAAGGTCCTTCTGACTGTGCATGAGTTTTCTGAGGTAAGTTAAGTTGTTATTTTACTGTTAAATTTATTATTATTATTGACCATCTGGTGATTGGTTGTTGGTGTTGTATAAAACTTTACGCTTCTTTTATAACAATAATAAGATAAGTGACTCAGATATTAACTCTTAATAGTCTATTTTGTCTTAACGACGAAATTATTATTTATGAAGATCACATAATATTATCATAAATAATAACTCATAAAATTCCAATGCAACAAGGTCGAGCGTTGTTTCTTCCATAAGAATTCCAATTGTCTTCATATACATACACGGGTTTCGCAATCATAAATTAATAAGTAATGATCTAAATAGTCATCTCCGCGTCACATAATCGCATCATTAGAGTAGGCAAAACTGTTACGACACGATGCGAACCGACGCCGCAGTTTCCTGAATAAAAATCACTATGCAAATTTCTGGAAGTGGGTGCAACCGAACTGAAAAAATTTATTACTCTTGTCTCTTCAAAGTATTAATATCAGGTGGCCCGGTGATTAATTACTCATTCATAATACAAGGTGATGGGAAAGTAGCGACCAATTGCGTTTTTTTTTTCTCAGTCTTAATAGTTCTATTCTCTTTCGGAGATCGGAGACGCATATTATTCCTAGGAACAGGATATACAATAGAATAATCTCCCAAAAATGAAAATCCACTAAAAATCAGAAAGGAGACCGCTGAGAATAATTTTTGTTCCTACAAGTCTCGCAGAAGGTTAAGGATGTCTTCTAGAATAAATCCAATTAAAAATATTATCTAGTTCGTAATTTCTGATCGAAGTTGCCCGTCTATTTGCCCAATCAAAGTAATTACCCTTAAGGCGATATGAAACAATTTACCGGTAGTTACAGATAATTTGGTTATTGACCAATACTTGAAATTGCCTCTAGTCGCCTATTTAGGGTTCCTGTTGAAGTTGCCCATCGATCTTTCTTGTCGATGTTGCCCCTAAACGTTGTAATCTACGTTACAACAATTTTGTAATTTTTGAATTATTTTGAAAAGTAGAAACGATTTTAATTAAGTTGATCCATATTTGCCTGTCCACGTTTTTCCGTCTATGTTGCCCCTTAAATCGAAGTAGTCTGTCGATATTTCTCGGCCACCTTGCCCATAGTTTTTGCCCGGCAATGCCGCTATAATCTGAAAAAGATATTCAATTTCTTTTAAATTCAATCAAGTACTTCCATATTTGTTTGTCCACTCTTGCCAGCCTATGTTGCCCTTTAAATATTGTGTTTATCATTTTTTATTTATTGATAATTTTTTTTATAACTTTTGGTAATTTGTGTTGAAGTTAGAAGTTAAAATTATAAAAAAAACTGACAAAATGAGTAAAATTTTTATTGCCCGGAGATTTCGTCCGATTAATCACCATCAATGATGCCCGTCAATGTTGCCCATCTATTTTGTAACAAGCCAAGCTTCTGTTAAATTATATTATAAATTTTGAATCGAATATTCATTATTTTGTAGTTTTCATCGAAGTTGCCCATCGGTGCTGTCCGGAAATGTATTCCGTCTATGTTGCCATTTGTATAAAAAGAGTTTAAATAATTTTTTATTCTTTTAAAATATTTTTCAAAACTCCTCCTACACAAGTAGGACCTTAGCTTAGTTGAAAAATAAATAAAAATACAATTTTTGTCAACTATACTTCGAAGTTGCCCATCAATGTTGCCCGGCATTGTCGCCGCTCATGTCTCCATTGATGATACCTGTTGATCTTGCCCGTCAATATAGCCCGACAAATTGCTACCTACAAACAGACCTGACCGATTAATCTGACTAAATATTTTATAGGTGTAAATTTTTGATACAATGGCAATAGCAAAGACCTTAAAAACTGGCAAAAGAGGTAATATTGGTCATTATCGCGTCAAATTTATTAATATCACATTAGATAGATATGTTAGCTGTACTTTGAAGTAGTTTATAGATGTTGCCCTCTATCTTGCCCATCGATACTGCCCGTCAATGTCGATCATCTATGTTGCCATTTGAATACAGTAGATTTGAAATTTCTATTTCATTTGAATGGTGCGAATTTACAATAGCTTCAAATCTGTTCCAGAAAGTGGTACGTCTCTTAAACGAAACAGCCGTCGATGGCATCGAATTGGCTCCTTCATCCCTCTCTTCGAAAGACGATCTCCAGGAGCTCGTCCAGATGGTGAAGGAGAGATTTAAGTCGAATCTTTACGTCGCTCTCAGAGTCCCCACTAAACCTGAAGCGATAGCCAAATGGTACGATTTTAAGGGAACGATCAAGGACGTGGACGCTTTACTTTTGAGTACCGCTTTCATGGTACCGGACGGTAAAAACGGCACTTTTCATCCCAGCAGATTATCCGGGATGTGGGATATGCAGAATGCGGTAAGTTTCTTATAATTTTTTCTATACTTTTTAACTTTTTTCGCTTTTTACTCGTGAAAATTATCATCATCAGACAATTTACAATTTAATTAAAAAAAATCTAATAACAAGTTATTATGCCGAGCTCACAAAGTGTCAAAAACATTTTTCTCTCTGATTTCGCTCAAATTATGAATCGGTGGGTATTTTTTTATAAGGGGATGTCACCATCTCCGACAGCCAAAAGTCTGCAGGGTGGCCTGAACATCCAGTAACATTGTTAGGCTACTGGTTCCATTTTGGACCAACAAGTAGGTATTAGGGGAATGGGGAAAAAAAGACGCCACAAAAACTTCAGGGGTCTTTGTGTCATGCTTCACCAGAGCGTTGTTAGCTGTGGAGGCGGTACTCACAAATGGTTGTCAGCCCCCACGATCTTGTTGGCTTTGAACCAGATGCTACTAGTGGGTTTGGGAACCTCTTTTGACGAAAAAATGGTCTTGTAAAAACGACACGACATGAAGATTGATGATGGATATTGAAAGACTGCTTAAAATATATGGTTTTAAGGGTGTCAAATGGTTTCTAGTATTACAAACCATCCCCAGAGTAGTATTACACTCAAATTTTGTTTCTAGAGGTATTTTTGTTTATTTTTTTTTATTCTCATGGTCCTAACAAGACAAGAGTAGGAGATTCTGAATCAGGCAATACTTTTCTAGGGATATGTCACCATGGCCGGTAGCCAAAATTCCGCACAGAAATTCAGGACAGCTTGCAATGTTGCAGCTTGGTCTGAAGAGCCCGCATTGTTAGGCTATTGTTTCTTGTTTGTCCTACAAGTACATATTTAGGAAATTGGGAAAACGACCCCACAAAACCTAGATAGTTTTTGGCGCCATCTACCGGTTTTTGCCATGCTTTGACAGAGCCTCGTTAGCTGTAGTGTAGTGGTGACGGTACTTACAAGTAGTTACCAAGTCCCCAAAATGTTGGAGGAAAGGTTCACTTGTCCACAGTTGAAACAGTTGATATCAGAGGACCTCGGTACCTCTTTTGACGAAGAATTGAGTTTATAAACACCTTCCTGAGAGCGAGATCTCGCTCAACTTTTGATACGAGAGGTACTTTTCTTCCCTTCCATTGATTCTCGTAGTCTTAAAGTAACAGGACAAAAGTAGGAGGCTCTGTCACTCGTAGTAATTTTCCAGGGGTATGTAACCATCGCCTGCAGGTTGGGCTGAAGAGCCCAGAACATTGTTATTTCATGTTGGTCCCAGAAGTATGGTAGAAATGGGAAAACACGACCTCACAAGAACCTCAGGTGTCTTTGTGCCGCATACTGATTTGGGGTTTGTAGAATTTTATAACCATCCACAGAGGGGGAATGCCAAAAAATAACTTTGGCTCAGATATTGTTTCTGGAGGTATTTTTATTTTCTCTTTCTGATTCTCATGGTGCTGAAGTAAGAAGACAAAAGTTGGAAGCTCTGGTAATCGCAGTAATTTTCCAGGGGCATGTAATCATCGCCTGCAAGCTGGTCAGAAGAGCCCAACATTGTTAGGCTGTTATTTCTTGTTGGTCTCATTTTGGTCCCACAAGTATTGGAGGCACTAGGAAAAAATGACCCCACAAGAACCTCAGGGGTCTTTGTATCGCCCACTATTTATGGTTTGTGTAATTTTAAAACCACCCAGAGAGGTAGAATGCCAAAAAATTAACTTTCACTTTTTCTGGAGGTATTTTTATTTCCTCTTTCTGATTCTCGTGGTCTGAAAGTAATAGGACAAAAGTAGGACCCTCTAGTTCTCGCAGTATTTTACAGGGGTATGTCACCGTCGTCTGCAGGTTGGTGTGAAGAACCCTCAACATTGTTAGGTTGCTATTTCTTGTTGGTCCCATTTTGATCCCATAAGTGTATTGGGGGAATTGAGGAAAAACGACCACAAGTGTTGGGGGAAATGGGGAAAAACGACCCTGGTTTTGTGTCATGTTAAAACCATGCTCAGAGGGGGAATGTCAAAAAATTAACTTTCGCCGAAATTTTGTTTCTGAAGGTATTTTTCCTCTTTTTGATTCTCGTTGTCTTAAAGTAACAATCTTTACCACGCTAGCTTCTATTGCATTATTGGCAACCGAATCATAAATATTGGTGTCAATAAAAAAAATCTCAGAGAGGTTACAGGAAAACAAGTCAAGGCTCAATTAATTAGTACCCTGCTAAGTGGAGGAATTTTTTTTGGACCAGACACTGTAAATCAAGATTTCCTTAAATAAGCGACTAACGATGTTTAATTAAAGGAAACAAAGAAGTATAGTAGCTGATGATGACAAGCTTTAGTTGCATAAGATTGCAATTCGTCACCTTATTCGTAATCTGGGTGGGTGAAATTCAATATCCTTAATCCTTCTACATAGAATTACCTCACTAATAACACAAGTCACTCCCCTCCTAGGATTACTGTAACATTTCGACGCGTAATGGTAAATAAATCATTAATTATACTTGCACATGTTGACATTTGATTGAACTAATTAAAGCGTACCCTTCTAAAAGGAGTCAAGATTTTTTTACGTTTATTATTAAGATCGAACATACCTACCTTGTTTATTTTCCAATAAGTCAAACAAGAAGTTAATTACTCACTTATTTTCGTTAAAGTGAAGAGTGAAGGTCGATGCTCTAGCTATATGATGATGGTCACTGATACTTCATATTTCATACTTACAATAATAACATAAACAATTCTTCCAAATCATGTCCTAAACATCAATAATGAAAAAGTCGATTGCGGTCATCAAGTTCAATCAACTTGAATCAAACTAGGAGCAATTCTTAACGCTTCACCAACACCACCACCAACACCATAATTACCTCTGCCTATGTGTACAACCTAACTATGTGGTTCATCCAGGTTCAATTTTCTACCGATCGCCTCATCAAAGATTGATCGAAAAAAATCATCCAATCATCCGAGCGAAATTACCTCCGTTACTACCTCGAACGAGTTCCTGTATTGTTATGCAAAATTGAGTGGAAAAAAAAATGAGTGGCGTTGGTGCTGGTGCTGGAGCTGACCTGGCGCTGGCGCTGGCGCTGGCGCTTATTATTTTATTATAATTATTACAACCAACCAGTTCCTTAAATGGGTCACCGTTCGTAGTTGCTGCTACTGTTACTATCGTGTATTGTGAGTAAGTACATAAAGCAAACGGATCCGGTCCGGATTCAACAAGGAGACACGGCGCGATATGTGGATGGAGACCTTGTCAAACCCACCCACTGTACTTTATTTTTATTGTCTTCAGTTGGAGCGAGAAATTTAAATTTTACGTAATGGCTTGCGATTTGTCTTCATCTGTGTGGTTGGATACTAATTAGCCTTCGGAGGGAGGGGTTCTGGTTAATCTGTTGAGACCACAATAATTATTGGAGGATGATGTAAGATTGTTAAAACGGAACTGAGTTGGGTTTAAGTCCTAGTTATAGCAATCAATCGAAATAGGAAGAATTGAGAAGAGTTTCTCCGCAAATTGGTCAAGGAAACTTTTGTTCCTAGAAGAACTTGAGACTTTTTTTTTTAAGCAAGTTGAATGGTAAGAGAAGGATGAGGACGAAAGTCTTCATTCATTGAGAGTCATCACAATTTATTAGTTTTGAAGACTTCTTGTTTGTAAAAGAGGTAAAGAGGTAAACAGACTGAAGATGAAACTGAAGATAATTTGGTTAAGTTGTAATGGATTTTGACCAAGTGGAACTGCACCATGAAAAGTAAGGCCGAAGAAGCAGAAAAAAGATGTTTTTAACTTTATAGATGAGGGTGGGAGCTCTGTCAGTTCAGCACACTAGACTAGAATTTTTTTTAGGAAAGCGGCTAAGATGACTCCTCAAACCTGAACAGGATGTGTTTATTTATCACACTCTTATGCGAATCAGCTCCTCTTAGAGGGGGGGATAGCTCGCTCCTGTCGGTTCAGCTCAACAGGCAGCAGGACCCATTGGAGGGTGGCCGAGTCAACTATTCAGAGCGTCACAACGGTAGCTATTCTGGCTTAACGTTACAAACTTGAACCTTTTGAATCTAATGATCATCCAGAAATTTCTGAGTTCTACATCTTAAGAATAAAGATCTATTAAGCCTGAAGAAAGGATAAAGGAGGAAACTGCAAAAATTGAGCTCTTGGTAAAACAATTATGAATGTATGCTCGTTTAAAAAAAAAGGAAGAATGAAGAATGAACCTGGAAAAAATATAGCCGACCGGGATGTTTTGGTCGATGAGAAAAATTTAGACCAAGATCTGGTGCTCTTGGAATAATATCTCTTGGAACAATAATGGAACAATATAACTCATGCAAGTATTAAAGGAAGAATGAAGAAAACAATTGCAAAAATATTAAAGTTCCCTTAGTTGCAACTGAAGAAAAGAGCTCATTATAAAAAGAAGAATCTTAAAAGTGGAATTCCTAAAAGTTTATTCTCGAAAATCAGCACTTCCTGAAGATTTAATTTCAATTATTTTTTGTGAAAACTGAAGAAATTAACACCTAAAAAATAGAATAATCAGCTTAGTCTTGCAGCTCTTGGAACTAGAAAAATTCTCCAGCAGTTTCAGTAAAAATTGTTTTATTCATTATTTTGGAAGAAAATGAAAAAAATTAGACAGAATGAAGCCCGACTTCTCTAAAATCGATCATTAAACCAGAAAATTGTGTTTTTTTTCTCAGATTTAATATTTTAAACAGAACCAAGCAGAACACCTTCTCAAAATGAAAAAACTAGCCAAATATTTTGAAGACTTCATGGTAGGTAGTGCATAGAGATTTCGATATAAAGAAATATTTTTTGACACCCATAATAAAAGTATTGAAGCAGTGCAACCCCAAATTTTTGCAAACGATACCAGAAGAATGGTGAAGAAACAAGTCCAATTTAAATTTAAATCAAGCTGACCTGGATTGTTATACTTATAAACAACGTCCCACGTTGCGAGAAATGGAAGATAAGCGATCTTGAGGAAACTATAACTGCCTGGATAGGTCGATATTTCCAAAATTGGATGAGAAAAATTGACTCTTTCATGCACTAGAATCTTGTTTGAACCAAATATTGTTGCCAGTTTGGAAAAAAGAAGCGAATAGCCTGGACCTGAGGCTCTCATGCAAGAATTTATTTACGATTGTTTTCTTCAATTATACGGAAGAATATGAGAGGAAGCCAAAGGACTGCAGCTATTGCCTTGGTGCAGCCGTTCTTTGCGCCAAGTGATATGGAAAAATTAGATCCAACTCTCTAAAGAAGTACCCATCTCCTTGAACTGACTTATTGACTAAAAATTGAGCAAAGAAAGATTTTTTGACAGCCGCATTGAAATTATTGAAGAATTGCAGCCCCAAATTTTTGTAAACGCAATCGAAGAAATCCATTTTAGATCAGGCTAGTCTGAATTTAAGAAGAACTTATTTACTATTGTTTTCTTTAATTATACGGAAGAATATGAGAGGAAAGCCAACCTCTTGAGGTGATTCTCTTGGTGCAGTCGTTCTTTGCACCAAGTGACGTGGAGAAATTAGATCCAACTCTCTAAAAAAGTACCTATCTCCTTATACCGACTTCTTGCCTAAAAATTGAGCAAAGAAATAATTTTTGACACCCATATTGAAATTATTGAAGAATTGCTTTACGATTATTTTCTTCAACTATACGAAAGAATATGAGAGGAAGCCAAAGGCAGCTGATTGTCTTGGTGCAGTCGTTCTTTGTACCAAGTGACATGGCAACATTAGATCCAACTCTCTAAAGAACTACCCATCTCCTTAAACTGATTTCTTGACTAAAAATTGAGCAGAGAAAAATTTTTTGATACCCGTATTGAAATCATTGAAGAATTGCTGCCCCAAATTTTTGTACACGAAAACCGAAGAAATCCATTGTAAATCAGGCTAGCCTGGATTTAAGAAGAACTTATTTACGATTGTTTTCTTTAATTATACGGAATATGAGAGGAAGCCGAAGGGACTGAAGCTGATTGTCTTGGTGCAGTCAATCTTTGCACCAAGTGACATGGAAAAATTAGATCAAACTCTTTATAGAAGTACCTATCTCCTTAAATCGACTTTTTGACTAAAAATTGAGCAAAGATAATTTTTGACACACGTATTGAAATTATTGAAGAATTGCATCCCCAAATTTTTGTAAACGATAACCGAAGAAATCCATTTAAATCAAGCTAGTCTAGATTGCCACATACAAAGTCCCCAGTTGCGCGAACTATGAAGAACTGAGTGATTTTGGAAAAAAAGTCCCACTCGAAAAGTGGGATAGAAAAAACTCCTCTCTTTATTGAACCAAATATTGTTTCCAGTTTGCGTGATGAAACTAAAGTCTTGAGCATGAGGTTTTTGCGAGGAGCAACTTGCTCAATTGATGATTGTTTTCTTGATTTATTACTGCACCTTCTTGTCTTGGTGCAGTCGTTCTTTGGACCAAGTAACATGGAAAAATTAAGATCTAACTCCCTAAAAAAAGTATTTTGTTAAACTTCTCGAATAAAAATTGAACAATGAAGAATTTAACCAGAAATATAGTGGAAAAGTAGAGACTTTAATTAATTTGAAGAAATATTCTTTGACATCCAAATTGAAATAACTATAAAAAAGGTACCCCAAATTTTTGCAAATGGTAACAGAAAAATGGAGGAGACTTCCACTTCATGCCATCTTCTTCCCGCTACATCACTTTTCCTTGCTAGAAGAGAACAACGACTGGAGAGAGGAAATTCCCGTCATCCCCCATCCCCCGAAACCATCAATCCGCTTCTTTCATGGCAACCAAATCCGGGTAGGAGGAATCTGCCCAAAGGCAGGACTCAATAGGGGAGAGGTAGTTCTGGTTCTGGTACCTCCTGGCCGAAATCGAGCTCACCTAAATTGTAGCAACGCATCATGTTTCCAGAAAAGGAAGACCGAAGACTATTTTTTCTCAACACTAGGCAAAAAGCTGCAGAATGTATTGATCAAAACAGACCAAAATAAGTTAGGTACTTTGACCTTGATAATAATAATTGCAAAGAACGCACCAACAATTCATAAAGAATTAGAAACGTATTATAAATGAGTCAGCGATGAAAGAATGCAGATGAGAGAAGGTCTAGGACCTGTATATGGTCGGGACCTTGACTCATATATCGCCAAGTGACATTTATTTTATTTCACTGTTACAGTTTGTTATTATACCGTACGATCATTCCTCATCGCAATTGTTTATTCATTCCATTCTTTCCCCATTTCTCATTCAATTACTCGAGTCCATGAACTAGATCAAAAATTATTAAAAGGATTCTTGCCATTCCATATCGATCGAAATACTTATAAGTTAATTAATTATTAATAAAAAATTATGAGCATTGTTAACCTTTTATAACATGGAACCTCCACACCTTTATACTTTTACTCTCATTATTTATTATTACTCTCTTATAGCTCCAGTAGTAATGGTAACCAGATTGCAAATAAATTACTTGTTCCAGGACTCAGTGATAGATCTGGTGACAGGTCTCGGTGCTCCTCTTTCAAAGATCGTCATCACAGCGCCCGTTCAAGCTCTCCATTTCAAATTGGCAGATAAATCGCTCACCTCTCCAGGAAGTCCAGCGCTGACCGCTGAGACTCTCACCAGAAACGAGCTGTGCGAGCTTCTGCAACAGGACAACAAGAATTGGACTTTGGAGCGAGATCAAGATCGAGCAGCGCCTTATCTTTACAGGTTACAAAATTTTCGTTTGTTGCCCAATTCACGACAAATTCCCAACGACATAATATTACCCATAAACCAGTTATTGGTTATATGTTGGCAATAATTTTCTCTTTCGCTACCAGACAAGCCTCTGTCAAGTCAACGTATTTAGATTGCGATTACATTCACCTCGGTTAAATCCATTGCTAAATTTCAAACCGATAAAGTTATGGGTTGTAGGCTGAAGTCTACTATTATAATAGTGTTAGTGTTAGTGACAGCTGACTAATGTTTACAACCATCACTACATGGTCGTAGTAGATATGGGGCGTGTCACGTTTTCCTAATTGCGCAATTGCTCCACTTTGATCACCTTGTTGTCGAATTGTTCCAATTGAAGAACATCGATCGATTCGTTGCAATAATAATTATACAAGCGATAAGCGACAGGTAACAGGCAACGCTGTGATTGTATAATCCCTGAAGCACGCGTCGTTACTACTGAAACTGAAGAACGCGACCGCGGTGCTCGATGTTGCATGAAGAGCAGCGCGCTGGAGGATCAATTAAGACCATGACAATGACTTACTTATTTATTGCCAATCCAGGAGTCAATGAAATTGTAATTATAGTTGTAGGTAAAGGATACCCATTTATTTGTATCACGAGTAATAGTTGAGTATCTGCATACTTTTCTTCTTAGTATCAGTGGATAGTGCCTCATATCATTCAAAGAAGCTGTCTTGGTCTTGGCCTTGTGAATTCTTTACCCAACAGACAAATAATCTTCTTAGATCCATGAGTCACGAGTTATTTACTGGAACACTTTATAACCCCCACCCCCACCAATTATTTATAGATTACACCCCAAAAAACTGTCTCTGCAACTCTATCAATATTGTGAGGCTTGACTTCTCTATTAGAGCTTGGACCAGAAGTAGCGAGTTCGCTTTAATTTGTTGTTGTTCACTTTATGGAGCTGAGCAAGACTTGCCTGTTTGTTCTTGGACTAAAGATGACAAATCCACACTTTTTTGCAGAATTTTTGATGCATTTTCAGTTACCATTCGCAAAAATTTGGGCTGGCAGACTTGTCCATTTATCCTAGGACCATGGGTGTTTTCGCTGCTGCAGCAAGATTTGTCCGTTTTGTCTTAAGCTGTCAGCGACTTCTACTATGAGGTTCATCTTTCCTGCAGAATTGCTGATCTTCTGCTTTTGAGCAAGATTTGATTGTGGCTTTTTTACTCCCTGCAGTTGGTTGTATAGCTACTAGAAACAGTTTCAGTGTTTATAACAGAATTTCTAGTTCATATTAGTATTTGCTTTTCGCAAAAAATTGGGCTGACAGACTTGTCCATTTATCCTTGGACCATGGGTGTTTTTTAGCTGCCACAGCAAGGTGTTCATTGAGACTATCAGAGACTTCTACCACCAGATTCATCTTTCTTGAAGAACTGCAGATCTTCTGCTGTTGTGACAAGATTGCTCTGTTTACCCAGGTGTTAGTTGTAGCTAGTAGCGACAGTTTCGGTTTTTAAATCAGGATTTCTGATTAATAATAGTAATTGCCATTCGCAAAAATTTGGGCAGGCAGATTTGTCCATTTTTCCTTGGACCATGGGTGTTTTTTAGCTGCCACAGCAAGGTGTTCATTGAGACTATCAGAGACTTCTACCACCAGATTCATCTTTCTTGAAGAACTGCAGATCTTCTGCTGTTGTGACAAGATTGCTCTGTTTACCCAGGTATTAGTTGTAGCTAGTAGCGACAGTTTCGGTTTTTAAATCAGGATTTCTGATTAATAATAGTAATTGCCATTCGCAAAAATTTGGGCAGGCAGATTTGTCCATTTTTCCTTGGACCATGGGTGTTTTCTTGCTGCCTACAAGGTTTTCCCCGAGACTATCAGAGACTTCTACCACCAGATTAATCTTTCTTGCAGAACTGCAGATCTTCTGATGTTGTAGCAAGATTGGCCTGTTTGCTCTGGAGTTAGTTATAGCTACTAGCAAGAGTTTCAGTTTTTCTAACAGGATTTCTGGTCCATATTAATTGCAATTCACAAAATTTTGGGCTAGCAGACTTGTCCATTTATATAAGTGTTTTGCAGCTGTTGCAGCAAGATTTGTCCGTTTTCTCTTAGGGTGAAAGCGACTTCTACCATCTGGTTCATCTTCCATGCAGAACGGCAGATCTTCTGCTGTTATAGCAAAATTGCCCTGTTTATCAAGGAGTTAGTTGTAGCTACTAGAAACAATTTCAGTGTTTATAACAGAATTTCTGGTTCATATTGCGAAAATTCGAATTTTCCATTCCCAAAAATTTGGGCAGGAAGATTTGTCCATTTATCCTTCGATTATGGGTGTTTTCTAGCTGCTGCAGTAAAATTTGTCCGTTTTTTCTTAAGATGACAGCGGATTCTATCATCTGGTTCATCTTCCTTGCAGAACTGCAGATCTTCTGCTGTTATAGCAAGGTTGGCCCTTTTGTTCTGGAGTTAGTTGTAGCTACTGGAGACTCGAAGGATTTGTCTCCTGTACTGCAGATCTTAGCATTTGTATCAGACTTTTTCTGTTGGTGTAGCAAAGACTCACCCGTTTTCTCTTGAACCAGAAGCAGTGTTAGCTTCTAGCACACCAGTTTAATATTTTTTCGAAGATTTTTCGTTACTATGACCAGACTTGCCCATTTATTCTAAAAAAAATCTTAAATTTGATAATCAGATCAAGCTTTTGTACAAGATGGCCTGACCTGACAACTCGGGAAAGAGTAATCATGATTCTGCCACCACGGCTTGACATATCTTTGCACCCGGGTTCTTTTATAGGTCCCCAGGTCATTTTGGCATTCGATCATCCCACCAAAATGAAAACCTTCCGAACTCCAAATCGACCTTTTGATTCGGTTGATGACACGAAAGAGATCTCCATATAATCTTCAATATCTACATCACCATTTGTTCACGTAATCGATTTTCTTTACAGCTCAGATTCCGACTGGATTGCGTTCGAAGACCCCATCTCAATCGACATTAAATCCAAGTACGTCCGAATTAGGGGCCTGAAAGGTCTCGCCCTGGTCGATGTAGCGCAAGATCATTTACCAGGAAAAGAATCATGCCCAGCTCTTGGTGCTGCTTCGTTACTGAGCGCGACCCTCGGCGGTATGACAGGACAAGCCAGAGCACCCCGTAGGGCCGTTCTGAGGTCTTTGGAGCGGGAGGTTCTCCTTGCACCAACCGGGTATGATCAGAAAGTGCAGGTCTCCCAGTATCGAATCACTCGAGTCGTGGATGTTGCCGGAAATATGCATAGTATTCGAAGGGTGAGTAGAATTAATTCTTCATTTTCTCTCTTCATCAAAAATACCGTTCCTAACACCATGGAGGAGGTACCTTCTTCTTCTTATTATTCTTTCCTACTCAAAAAATTTAGCAAAAGTTGTTGTAAGTAAAAAATGTTTCTATCAGGATACTCGGACGGAGTTCGAGTGTTCCAGACAGGGCTACTTCGTCCATCCACATTCCTGCAACCGATTCTACAGATGCGTCAAGTTCGATCAACAGTCAGATGAGTTCAGCGTGTTCGAGTTCGATTGTCCCGCAGGATTGGCGTTCGACGAGAAGGTGGAGGTTTGCGTTTGGCCTGGTTCTTTACCGCACGCTACGGCTTGTACTGGTACCAGCGAGATCGCCCCGGTTCCCAGACAGAGGTTCCAGTGTCCGCACCAACCTGGTAACTATTTCTTTAGATTAAAAAAATGTTTGATTTGCGTTAAGAGTGCTCTAGATACATATTTAGCGAGACGTGATTTAGGAAAATGGAGCTTTCAGAAAACAAGCAGTACCATTGGTACCACTACCAGATTATGAAACGATAATATAGGCGCGATTGTATATCTAATCTAAATTAGCATGTGAACTGTGCATAATTCACTTTAACCGGATCGCTTAACAAAACGTTACGTAACGTCATATCGTTGAACAAACAGTAAAATTTATAATAACAAATCTATTAAGGTGCTATTATTATTTATGCGTTCTAGATACCGTTTTATTGCGATTATTTTTACGTCTGCGGATCTCTTTCCAAGCGCCTGGCACTGCCCACCAATTATTAGTAACTAGAGCGATTGCGTCGTGGTTGCTGAGGTGCAAAAATAAAATAAAAAAAGAATTACATGCGATGGCCGGGAATCGAACCCGGATCAACTGCTTGGAAGGCAACTATGCTCACCATTACACCACCAACGCATCTCTGTTCTAGCGATTCCTACAATCCGCTACTTTCTAAGTCTGAGCGAATGGTCTGATAAGATGATTTTATTATTATCTCGCTTCATTATCCATCAAAGCAGCGTTGTCAAGTTTATTTTTTAATTTTTTTTCTTTAGTCTCTCATACCACTTACCACACATAAATACAACCACAAAAATTTGCAGGATACTACGCCGACCCAGAGAATTGTCGCTGGTTCTTCGCGTGCATGGACCTCGGCCTTGAATCGGAAACCGGACCCATGGAGGCGTACGAGTTCCGTTGTCCTTTCGGCTTGGTCTTCGACGAGGCGCGTCTTCTCTGCGAATGGCCTTGGGCTGTCACCGACACCCGCTGCCACTCCTCTGCTTATCTCACCGGTCACCAAGAGATCTTCTACAGCGGAAACGACCAACTCGGGAGATACGACGGTTTGGGCGCTCTTGGAACCGTCCATTTTAAGAAATACATCCCAGTTGATGGTATTGCTCATAACGGTAACTTGCTGCTTGAATCTGGTAACCCTGGATTCAGGTCGTATTACCAAGCATCAAGTAACGGGTTATCTGGTGGTAGTTATGTTTCTGGTAGCCAAGGTGGTGCCTCAATTCACCATGGTAATTCTGGGTTCAATTCCCATTACCAAACCGCAAGTATCAACAACGATTTATCAGGACGAAGTTCTTATATTGCTGGTCAAAGTGGTGCTGGTAACAAATTAGCAATTCCGAATCACTCTACCAACCAGCTTTATTATACCAATTCTGGCAATGCTGATGCTAACTACTACACCCCAAACATCAATAACGGGATATCAGGAGAGAGTGTCTATTATTCTGGTCAAAGCTTTGGCTTACGCCAGTCTCCAACACCAACGCCAAGTTATAGAGTAACCGCTGCAGCAAACATCGGCCACGTCATAAATGAAGGTATCAACGATCTCCGTCAAAATTACAGATCAAATCAAGATTATTCAGGCACCAATGAGTACTTGCAACAAGGAGCTGGTGTTACTGGCAACATTGGAATAATTGGAGGAGGTTATTCTGCAGTGGGAGTCCAAGTAACCCATAACGGAGATACCGTTTCTGTTCCCGCAGTCACTCCCGTACCAATACCTTCCATCAGCACCGTAAGGGCTTTCGAGAGCACCCCTGGAGGTGTCATAGCTAACATCCCAGATCTCCAGGTTAAATTAAGCAACGCGTCTTCAGCCGGCTACTTCTACAACCAACCATCAATACCATTCAATATAGAAGATGGTTTCAAATCTGCAACAGTAACCGTTAGACCCTCAGTGTCCTACGAGCAAACCGAGAGAGGTTTCGTGGGTTACACTTATTCAAAATCAACTCCTTCACCAACTCCCATTGCTGTGTCACACACTTCACAAAACAACGGAGGTTATAGGTACGATAAGCCTTTAGTCGCGTTCGAGGAAGAGAGACCTAGAGTGCTAGTTTCTCAATACACAACACCAGCTCCAATCACTCAATGGCAGACGAACAATCAAATCCACCAAGTCCAACAGAAGAATCAAGGGTACGTCTATGAGAAACCTCTGATAGCGTTCGAAGAGGAGAGACCAAAAGTTCAAGTCTTCCAATACACAACACCAGCTCCCGTGGCTTCTTCAACCAGTCGTGTTTCGTACAACCAAGTCCAACAATCTCATAACCAGAATCAGGGGTACGTCTATGAGAAACCTTTGATAGCGTTCGAGGAGGAGAGACCAAAAGTTCAGGTCTTCCAATACACAACACCAGCTCCCGTGGCTTCTTCGACCAGCCGTGTTTCCTACAACCAAGTCCAACAATCTCATAACCAGAATCAGGGGTACGTCTATGAGAAACCTTTGATAGCGTTCGAGGAGGAAAGACCAAAAGTTCGAGTCTTCCAGCACACAACACCGGCGCCCGTGGTTGTTTCGACAAGTCGTGCTTCCTACAACCAAGTCCAACATACTCGTAACCAGAATCAGGGATACGTCTATGAGAAACCTTTGATAGCGTTCGAGGAAGAAAGACCAAAAGAGCATGTCTTGCATTATACAACACCAGCTCCTGTGTTTGTTTCTACTGCTCAAGACGACTTCAAATCGCGTGCTTCTTACAACCAAGTCAAACAAGCGTACCAACAGAATCAAGGGTACTTCTACGAGAAGCCTAAAATTAGATTCGAGGAGATTAGGAATGATTACCTGCCGCCACAAAAAGTACCAAATTATAGCTACCAGAAATCTGTTAAGATAAACACCTTCCAACCGATTTACCAATCCACAAATCCTAAGATGCACCCAATCCTAGGTATGTTGCGGGAAAGCCCGAAAGTTTTCACAACTTATTCTTATCAGCAACCGGTTCAGAAGAGCATTTTATATCACTCACCCCAAGTCCAACCAAGCTCTGTATATTCAACCCAAACTACCTCGATTGTCTCCCCAGCAGTCACCAGGTATACTTACCATGACGTCGCTTTAGGATATTCAACACCAAAACCTCTCGTAAGTCAAAGAATAGGGCCCTTGGAACCAAGACCTTTCTCAAAATTCACTGAAGAACCAATAATTCAGCATGGTTACACATACCCCAAACCAGCGATTACTTTTAACGAGGAGCCTATTTCTCAAGGGTACACCTACCAGAAACCATCCCCAATTCAAGGTTACTCGTATCCAAAACCCAGCATACAATTCAATGAAGAGCCCAGATTCCAAGTTATTAGTTCAACCACGCCTAAACCTCAAGTCACTCCGCTCAAACAATCACCTGTTGTTAGCACTTATACTTATTCACAACCGACGGTGAGACCTGTTCAACCCGCTGTGGTCAGCTCGTATTACTACAATAAACCATCGCAAGGATATTCTTATCCCAAGCCAGAAATTTCTTTCAATGAAGAGCCTTTCGAGCACAGACAACCAGCGGTCGAACCAGTGGTAGTAGCAAAGAAAGCGTATGTTACAACTTCAGGTAATGGCGGCCAGCAATTCGGGCAAAAGATCAATAGCTGGTATAAGCTGGAAAAACCTGCAGTGTCTTTCGTCCATCAACCAATCGTGGTGGAAAGTTACGAGGATTACAATGATGACGTGCAGATCGTTAACACGAAATATGTCACTCCTAGGCCAAGTTACCAATCCACGGTAGCTGAAGTATTGAACAATAAGTTCGCCAACGAAGGGAGACAATTCCATTTCTTTGACAGTAGGATTCATCAATCGACCCCTTCCAGATTGACAGTTCAGGCTTATAGTAGCACCCCAGCACCGTCACGAGAAGAAGTGCAGACTAGTAGACCGATTGCTAAGTTTTCTTTCAGTTCATTAGATGAGCGTTATCAACCTAATTCTCATATTGAGTACTTACCCCCGCAATCTAACGTTTATTTACCACCAGTGAAATCTACCACTTATTTACCACCCCCTCAACCTACTACGTATTTACCACCTGCAAGATCCACCACGTACCTTCCACCCCCTCAACCTACTGCATACTTACCACCCCAAAGACCTAGCACGTACTTACCACCCCCTAAACCTACTGCATCTTTACCATCCCCAAAACCTACGGTTTATTTACCACCACCTAAATCAACAATTTACTTCCCTCCTACACCGTCAACTTACCTTCCACCAGAATCAAGCACCTATTTACCTCCAAAACAAATCACATACGTTACACCAAAACCAAGTACGTATCTTCCACCTAGACCTAGAGCTAGACCAACAACGTACCTACCACCTAAACCAACAACGTACCTCCCACCCCCTCAACCTACAACTTATCTTCCCCCACCACAACCTACAACGTATCTGCCACCTCGACAATCAACAACGTATCTTCCCCCACCGCAACCAACAACGTATCTCCCACCTCGGAAATCAACAACGTATCTCCCCCCACCGCAGCCCTCAACGTATCTTCCACCACGACAATCATCAACATATCTTCCACCAGTTGAAACGGTAACGATAACGCCAAGTAGAGGTAGAATCATTGAACAGTACAACGCGCCCAATTATAGAGATTCATCAACCCTAAAACCTCTTCTAGTTGCTGATGATGTAACCAGGGGATACCAATCCAGGTTACAACAACCCAGGTTGGAACAACCTGGCAGGACAATCGTGACAATTAAGGATGTGCATCCTTTCCTAACAGCGAAGCTTGGTGCCGAATGCACTTGCACTTCAAACACGGTTACATTGAAGCGTCCCAAGAAATTACCAATCCAGCCCGAGTATGATGAGGTTGAGCAATTTGATGACGATGAGAAGAAAGGAGAGCTAGTCGAAGATTACAACGAGGAATCTGATGAGAATGCGGAAAAAGAGCTGTCCAGAGCAGTGACGAGTTTGGTTAAAGCGGCTGCGAAAGAGGGCGCGCGGGAGGTTTTGCGCGAGCAGGCAAATCGAGTAGAGCGGCTGCGCGCGGAGGAGCTGTGTCAAAGACCTGGTCTGTTCAGACATCCCACTAAATGCAACAAATTCTACTCTTGTAAATGGGATTGCTCTAAGAAGAGGTACACGTTGCACTCGTTCAATTGTCCGGTCCATTTGACGTTTGATGCTGGTCTGGGTGCTTGTAATTGGCCGAGTCAAGGTCCGACATGCGTGCATGATACACTGTTGCCAGCTGAGTAGCAGGTAGCGGTTGTCTTTGATTTTTACTGATGTGTTGTTGATGTTTTCTTATTTATTATTTTTTAGGTTTTACTTTACTTTACTTATATACGATTAGTTGCCTGTTATTAGAAATTTTGATTGGTTTGAGAAGAACGAATGTGGCCTTTTGATTATTTATTCTGTCTGGAAAGAATTAATTTTACTTCTTGTACTTTTTAACTTTTTTAATTTAATAATTTTGATAAATATGTAAATAAAAATATACATTTAAATGCATCAGTGCTTTTAATTTATCCCTGAAATCCCGTTTCAGAGTACAGTCACACATACAGTTACAGTTACAAATGTAGAAAAAACCGTGGGATGAAGGGAGAAAACCGTGGAATGGAGCAAAAAACTGTGGGATGAAGGGGAAAACCGTGGGATTAAGGGAAAAAGCGTGGAAACAACTAGTTGTTTTACCCTATAATATATTTTCATGGAAGAAAAAAATGGGAAGAATAAAACGTTTGACCAGGTCAGCTCAGGAAGTCAATGGGAATAAAATGTTCCAGAGGGTGCTCCTCCTCTGTCATCCAAATCCAGTCATGACGTCCTCAAATTTAGGGTAAAATAGTGGGATGAAGACAAAGTCATGGGATCAAATCGGTCAGACGTCGTAGTGACATTGTTACGTCTTGTAGAGTTGGTAAAATCTGGGAAAAAGGTGAAAATTGTAGGATGAAATAAAAATCTGGTAAAAAATTATTGTCCGCTTTGTGGTGTAACTTACCTGAATAAATAAGATCCTGTGTCATGCCCCGCATCAAAATCTGTAATGTATCCTGGTCTTAAAAATGTCTGTTGAGAGAGGCTTAACTGAATGAATTAAAAAGAAGAACCCATTTGATGTTTGAATGAATTTGAATTGAATTCCCGCCCTCTGGGGTGCGTTCGAAAACGTCACTCCCAAGTGTAGAAATCACTCAGACCAAAAAGAGGGGGGGGGGCGTAATTGTTGTCTGGTTACTATGCAATGTTTTCGAATGGTTTAGTTTCAATTGTGCTTTCGAGTGACGTCCTGAAGTCTTAGCTAATATTTGAACTAATTGAAATTTCTCCCGGCCTGAATCTATAGCTTCAAAAATGTTTAACAATATGGCCTGCGTGATCCTAACCCCTCTAGTCTTTAAAACACATTATATTAACCTGTTATCGTGATCTAGTCTAGTTTTGAACGAAGCCTTCTGGACCTTCTACGTTGTGTTACAACCTCGCTTTGTTCGTTCGTAGCAAACCCCATGAAGATACTCGAATTAGCCAATTATTGAGAGAAAGGAGATTGTCAAAACACAAGATTTTGGTGTGAAAGATTACCGAAACTAACCTGTATTTTTAACGAGAGTGCTAGACTAGAAATGGGGAACAGCTACAATAGATACCATGAGCCCCCATTTACAATAAACTTCGGTTTCGATTTTACTATGCGCAGTTGGCATAGAGGTTGGTTCTCTTCAGCTTGAATAATTTGTGTGCGTTAGACATGATGGGAAGAAGTGAAAAATTCGTGGGAAGAAAAAGCGTAATAAAAAGCACTGTCAGTGTAATTATAACAGTTTAGGTCGCGTTAATGAAAAGGAAAATGTGCCTTGTTGTACCCTATATTGCAATGAAAAATAGTGGGAAGAAGGGAAAATTCGTGGGAAGAAAAAGCGTTAGATAAAATAGCACCGTCACTGTAATTATAAAAGTCCTAGTCGCGTAAATATAAAGGAAAATGTGCTTTGTTTTACCATATTTTGCAATGAAAAATAGTAGGAAAAAGTGAAAAATTCGTGGGAAGAAAAAGCGTTAGATTAAAATAGCACCGTCACTGTTATTATAATAGTCTCGGTCGCGTAAATGTAAAGGAAAATGTGCCTTGTTGTACCCTATATTGCAATGAAAAATAGTGAGAAGAAGGGAAAAATCGTGGGAAGAAAAAGCGTTAGATAAAATAGCACCGTCACTGTAATTATAAAAGTCCTAGTCGCGTAAATGTAAAGCAAAATGTGCTTTGTTTTACCATATTTTGCAATGAAAAATAGTGGGAAGAAGTGAAAAATTCGTGGGAAGAAAAAGCGTTAGATAAAATAGCACCGTCACTGTTATTATAAAAGTCCTAGTCGCGTAAATATAAAGGAAAATGTGCTTTGTTTTACCATATTTTGCAATGAAAAATAGTGGGAAGAAGTGAAAAATTCGTGGGAAGAAAAATCGTTAGATAAAATAGCACCGTCACTGTTATTATAAAAGTCCTAGTCGCGTAAATGTAAAGGAAAATGTGCTTTGTTTTACCATATTTTGCAATGAAAAATAGTGGGAAGAAGTGAAAAATTCGTGGGAAGAAAAAGCGTTAGATAAAATAGCACCGTCACTGTTATTATAATAGTCTCGGTCGCGTAAATGTAAAGGAAAATGTGCCTTGTTGTACCCTATATTGCAATGAAAAATAGTGGGAAGAAGGGAAAAATCGTGGGAAGAAAAAGCGTTATATAAAATAGCACCGTCACTGTAATTATAAAAGTCCTAGTCGCGTAAATGTAAAGGAAAATGTGCTTTGTTTTACCATATTTTGCAATGAAAAATAGTGGGAAGAAGTGAAAAATTCGTGGGAAGAAAAAGCGTTAGATAAAATAGCACCGTCACTGTAATTATAATAGTCTCGGTCGCGTAAATATAAAGGAAAATGTGCTTTGTTTTACCATATTTTGGAATGAAAAATAGTGAGAAGAAGTGAAAAATTCGTGGGAAGAAAAAGCGTTAGATAAAATAGCACCGTCACTGTTATTATAAAAGTCCTAGTCGCGTAAATATAAAGGAAAATGTGCTTTGTTTTACCATATTTTGCAATGAAAAATAGTGGGAAGAAGTGAAAAATTCGTGGGAAGAAAAATCGTTAGATAAAATAGCACCGTCACTGTTATTATAAAAGTCCTAGTCGCGTAAATGTAAAGGAAAATGTGCTTTGTTTTACCATATTTTGCAATGAAAAATAGTGGGAAGAAGTGAAAAATTCGTGGGAAGAAAAAGCGTTAGATAAAATAGCACCGTCACTGTAATTATAAAAGTCCTAGTCGCGTAAATGTAAAGGAAAATGTGCTTTGTTTTACCATATTTTGCAATGAAAAATAGTGGGAAGAAGTGAAAAATTCGTGGGAAGAAAAAGCGTTATATAAAATAGCACCGTCACTGTTATTATAATAGTCTCGGTCGCGTAAATGTAAAGGAAAATGTGCCTTGTTGTACCCTATATTGCAATGAAAAATAGTGGGAAGAAGGGAAAAATCGTGGGAAGAAAAAGCGTTATATAAAATAGCACCGTCACTGTAATTATAAAAGTCCTAGTCGCGTAAATGTAAAGGAAAATGTGCTTTGTTTTACCATATTTTGCAATGAAAAATAGTGGGAAGAAGTGAAAAATTCGTGGGAAGAAAAAGCGTTAGATAAAATAGCACCGTCACTGTAATTATAAAAGTCCTAGTCGCGTAAATATAAAGGAAAATGTGCTTTGTTTTACCATATTTTGCAATGAAAAATAGTGGGAAGAAGTGAAAAATTCGTGGGAAGAAAAAGCGTTAGATAAAATAGCGCCGTCACTGTTATTATAATAGTCTCGGTCGCGTAAATGTAAAGGAAAATGTGCCTTGTACCCTGAGAGCTGCAATGAAAAATAGTGGGATGAAGGAGAAAATTGTAGGTTGAACGAAAACATTATGGGAATAAGAAGCGTGCTTAGGTCGTTTAAGACAATATGCAGATAGACACCAGCTGTTTATCCTGCAATGTAGGGTAAATAATGAGATGAAGGTAAAAACGTGGGATTAAGTGGAAAATAGTGGGATTAAAAGAAAAAAAGTGAGAACAACGAATTGTTTCACCCTACAATACAATAGTTAGATGAAAGAAAAAACATGGGAAGAATAAGCGTCAGATTGAATCAGGTCAGTCGTTGGTTGTATCTTCAAATTGATGGTAAAATAGTGGGATGAAGCTAGAAACATGAAATCATACGCGTTAGACGTCATATTGACATTATCATATTTTTGGGAAAAGGGAAAAAATTGTGGGAAAAAACTTTAAAATCTTGGGATGCATAAAATTGAATAATCTTGGGAAGAAAAATTATTATTAGTCGCTTGAATATTTGATTGCGTAGAGAAGATCACTGTCACTATAATTGTCTCGGGCGCGTAAGATATTAAGGAAAAAAGGGATCGTTATACACAATATTGCAGAGAAAAATAAGTGGGATGAAGGGGGGAAATAGTAGGATGAAGAAGTGCTAAATAAATTGTCGGAATAAATATAGTTGGACATACTGATGCTGGAATATTCAGTAAAATTAGGCTAGTTTGATTTTATAAATAGGAGAAGATCATGGGAAAAAGCTACTAGTGAAGATGTCTGCCTTAGATGTACACGAAACGGTGGGAATCAATTCCACATAACCACAACTCCGGCCGGTTCGAATTATTTGTAATTTCAAGGTATGAAAAAAAAGGAAAATTGTTTATAATTTTATTTATACAAAACAATTACAATATTTATGTTGTTTGGGTATATAAATATGAGAATTAATGCAAATATTATATTATACGTTTGCAATTTTTATCTTAAATCTAATGGACGGATTTTGATAAGATTCTGCGCTTAAAAATGCGTACAGAAATAAACCTACAACTAAAGTATATAACTCCATTTTTTATATACATATACATACAAATACATCATGAATATACATAAGATTATATTTATCAGGTATATTATTAGAGTACCTACCTAATAATACCTAAGTCGAAAATTTCCCCATAACTGTTAAAATTATGTCAATTTTTTGTACTTGCGATGAGTGACTGAGTTAATAAGAAAAATAAATCAATTAGGCAACATTGCATAAATTAAAATATTTACAGCAACAAGACTTGCGCCCACCGATCATCATAAACATAAACTGCTTGATCTTTGAACTAATCTAATTGACACTTTCTGTTATTTAATTTCTCTCACTTATTAATAATCCCTTCCATTAAAAATCAACCCCCCTCTTGATAGTCCATACCACATCCCCGGCGCACAACACAGAATTAATAAAGCTGAACACCACTGCAATGGTTAGATAAACCATCATATGCTGATGCGGCGGTGGGTAGAGGTAATTCCTAACAGCCTGTGCGCGATCCACTGCCAGAAGAATCCCAGTAACCAGGTTCAAAATGCACCCTAAAGCGGCCGCCAGGGCGACCACCCTGTAAGGGATCCGATCACCAATAACTCGAGCGACCAAGAGCAGACAATTCACGACGATGAGTCCAGTGTAAGCCGTGTACATCACCCCGATGTGGTGGAGGTGCGACTGCCCCAAACCGGACTTCTGCACGGGCGAGTAAGCGAAGCCCAGGGAGACGGTGCAGAAGAGCTGCAAGAAGATCGTGCGTGATTATGATGAATTAATATTACCTGCACATAAACGCACTTAAAATAATTATAACCCGTCCTTATGATCCCCATCATACTGCTCGCGTCGTTTCTTCCAACTCCAATCGAACAACGCGAGAACGGCGTCTAAAGCAAAAACTGCTGCGTTCCCATAGATCACCAACCTCGCCATTGACATCTCTCTCATTAGCTCCCTTCTGGGTCTATACACGTATTGCTGCTCGACCAAATCGGCTTCGATCCCTCTCAGAGAAGCTGCCCCTGCTAGGGATAGAGCTGCTCCGAGAGCAGCGGTAATGGCTCTGGTGCGTCCGGGGATGACACCACCAAGACATGGTGCCAGTAAGATGAGACCGTCGATCATTGTGAAGGAAGCTGTGGCGCAATAAACGGTCGCCATGCTGTGGATGTGGCTGCGGGTCAACTCGAAGAGATCGGCCGGCGAGTGGATGATCCAGAGAGCGGCCAAGGAGAGACACTGCAATGCAACCAGCGCCAAATCTAATGTTATTGATTGATTTGATTTGATTAAATCATGCAGGTGATCAAAATAGATAAAGTGTAGACGTGGCGCTGGTGCATGTGATTGTAATAATGATCTAACGGAAACCGGTCTTTGTAGCCGAGACTCTTTAGCAGAGGCTACAAAGGCAGATAGGTAAATAAATTTGGACACCATCAAGTATGTGCGTTATAATAAAATTATTAATAAGCATTAAGAGGGCGATACTTACAATTTCAACAATCTTAATGAAGACTTGACTCCACTCAAGAATAACCTCCCCGACAGTTTTATCCTTCTTAGTGACAACCACGACCGGTTGCTCCAGCTCCTGCACGACCTCCCTGATCGCTTGGGGCTCGATCTCCTTCCCAGACGACATGGTCAATTGGAAATGTATCTTTCGGGGAACGTCGTAGTACGACTCGCGGTTGCTCTCGATATCCACCTTGACGTTTAATTCACTTGAACCTGGACTAAGTTGAGGAGTCGACTGAATGGACTGGTCAGGAATCGCAGATTGAGACCTGGATGGTTAGTAATTACCTCGGGAGTGTCTTAATAATGAATCATTGACGTACTGATTGAAACGATCTGACTGGAGTTGCGGTAATAACTCTCAAGTACGCTACTGTTGCTGTAATAGGGTCAACTAATTAACCCTTGTTAATTAAGTATTAACACACTCACCTCTACCCACGCTTAAGATATAGGTAGGTACTCCTCCTGTTATAAGCATGATATGAAATTAATTGAACTGGACATGAGCTGCTCGAGGATTTATTATTATAATTGATGAATCACTTAATATTGTATAGAACTAGAACTAGAACTAGAACTAGAACTAGCGACATTTCTTCAAAATAAGATCTAAGATCAATAAAATAAGGATGACAGCACAAAGAGCCGTGATTAGGTGGTCGTAACCACCAGATCTTCCAAATCCTTCGAATTTCATAACATTGGATACGCGGACCTCGATAAGAACAGCGAGGGCGAAATTGAATAAAATCGTCACAATCTCGAAACTTATTGTCGCTTCCTCAGTCAAATCGTCTACCACGTAAGCGATTAGAACGACCAGCATCATGAACAATCCACCTGCAGTTCCGACGACCCAAAAATACACATCGTAATATTTGACGTAAGCCCCACCATCAAGGGGTTGATCTTTTTGGAGCATCAAACTAGTCGAGATGATCAGAAGAACCTATAAAAGATCAATTACCCTTAACTACTTCCTATTACACTTACTCACTTACTCACCACCACGACAAACTTGAACCAGAAGAATAAATCCCTTAACAGTTCTTTAACCTCTTTCATTTTTTTTTCTCTCTTAATCGAACGACTTTTTGTTTATGAAGCAAATAATTCTCTTGACACATCTCATGGAAAAATGACATAATAACAGAAGTAATAATGACAGATCTCCTGAAAGATATTAATTTTTTGACTAAGCTAACCGCAACGGTAAGATCATTCCAACTGCAAATAACTGGCCTAAATTATCTTCTAAAAACCAAATTCTAGATATTCCTTTTGGTGGCAGTCATAATTACTTGTTCTCAAGATGTTGGTGTTGGTTTGCATTCAGGATCAAGAACTATGACACACCTCTTGGATAGGAAATACTGCCAATCGCTGGGAGTCTGGGGAATCTTCCTCATAGAACTTCAATTGCTGATCCTGCATTTGCTCAAAGCAACCGGACAATCCCTGGTCTTACTCTTCCAGTCCGTTGGATCAATATTCGAGCTCATAGTGGGAATGATCCTTGTCTTCGCGTCCAGTATGGATGACTTATCCACCCTCGTCAACATCTTTATGATCATAGCAGGAGCTTTTATATTAACAGATTTCATTTTTATAATGATAGAAATCAAGAAATAATAATAAAGAACATGTTTATTTATCAAATTAAATTATGCAACATTTCAACTTAAGCCGACCCAGTTATCTCGGTCAGTCTATAAATGAACTGATAAAACTGCAAGATCCCGGAGAAGATTCCGCACATGAACAGCAGCACCATGTTCACCCCGCCCTGCTTGTCTTGGGGGCGAGAAGTTACCTCTTTCAGCATGTCGATTCCGCCGGAGATGTTTACGATCGCGCCGATTATCAGGAGAACGATCTCGAGGTGGACGGGGTCGGAGTTTTGTTTCACGCAGACGATTATGATGACCAAGGTGATTATAAAGTAACCCACACTGCCTACCAGAATTTGCACTTTTCCGCTGTTGCCTGCAAAGTACGCGTAAGGTGACACGCTCATCGCTGAAGTCAGTGCCAGGAACACCTGGAAATAAGAATCTTTGAGTTGTCTTTGAGGAATAAGAATCTTTGTCGAGGATTCTAGTCTCGAGTGGTGTTGTAGCAGAATCTCAGTCTCATGCAGACATTGTTTGCTACCAGGGAAAAGGTTCTAGGGCTGCACTGGTCTTGATAGTTTCAAGAGAAACTGGTTGCAGGAATTGGAGTCCAAAGACGGCTGGTAGGAGTGAGAGAAATACTTCTAGGTCTTAATCTTTGATTTGTGACAAACATTTCTGTTACAAGACGAAGGTCGTAGGAAAATTTTTTTTTCCAGCTGGTAGAAAAATCCTGTAGCATGAAGTTGAATTACCAAATTCAGCGAGTAGTCGCCATGCATGACTCTGGACTTTCTTTCCCAGTATCGGAAATATAGTACTTTGTTAGAAGAAGTTTTATTGAGATAAATCGATCTTTCCAGTTGACAAAGAAACTGAATGGAGGTACTAGTTGTTACCTGTTACCAACCACTGACAGAAAGAACTACCTAAACAAAGAAGCACAAAGCATTGCCAAAATTTTAGGGATTGAGCCCCAAGAGGACTTTGAGCTTCTTCACTGAAATTAGTTTTGCCTAAAATTTTGGCAATGGTTAGAATTTGGCTTAAACAGCATGTCTAAGCTTCTCGACCAGAACCCATTCTAGTCCAAAAGACCTTCAAATTTGAGCAGAAATCTGTTGCCTGTTATTAATCACTGGCAAAACAAAAAATTGACAAAGAAGCACAAAGCGTTGGCAAAATTTTAGGGATTGTGCTTGCATGAAGTTTGAGCTTCTTCACAAAAATTGGTTCGTTTAAAATTTTGGTAACTGACCAGAGCTCTATCTAATCCCAAAGCCCTGCTACTTCGAGCAGAAACTGATTGGTGGAATTAATTGCCTGCTATCAAGTACTGGCAGGAAAAACTGAACAAAGAAGCACAAAGCATTGGCAAAATTTTAGAAGTTGTGCTTCAGCAAGTTTGAGCTTCTTCTCTGAAATTGGTTTATCTAAAATTTTGGTAATGGTGTGTCTTTTAACCAAAACGTTTAAGTTTCTTGAGCAAAATATGTAAATTTGGACTAAACAGCTTCTCGACTTTTTCTACTCCAAAAGTCCTTCAAGCTAGAGACTATGGCCCTGTTACTTTCACGGAAATTTTGCCAAAAATCCTAAACCGTCACAGTTCAATTGAAACTTTCTTCATTTCTTAAACCTGGGGGGACACTAGCACCGGAAAGGTGAGGACTAGCTAAAAATGATCATTTGCTGGATTACATCAGCCACATTTAGCGGATACATCACTTTAAGATGCTGTTTTGCCAAACCCACGTATGAGTAGGGACTTCACCAGATTGCTCGTGTCTGCACGACTTGACAATGCAAAATGTGGAATAGTCACCTGTGTCATGGTGCTTAATGTGTTAAGTGTGGTGTCAATTTTTAGTAGGTATCAAGACTTACCAAGATGATGATTCTCATGTGGAAGTTAGCATCAGCACATAAAGCCCTAAATTTTCTCATTTCGATTATAAATCTTTAGCTTTTCTAATAGAATTTGATTGATTTTAGTCACAAGACAGCTGCCAAAATAGTTTCAAGCTTGTCATCAATCTATAAATCAAAAAAATTAATTTTCCAAGCCATATTACGTTAATTTTCCAGAAATCCTATAAAAACTGCCACCAAAACATTTTGAAAAGTGGATTTTGCCATATCTAAAGATCTCACTTGAATGGGTTCCAGTGAAAATAAAAAAAACTCAAGCAGTGTGCCAGCATGAAACTAATACGTGGAGATCGCAGTTTTTACACGCCGCAATTTTTTTTACACACCACAAAGTTTTTGCACTGTCGGAGTACACGCCATAATTTTTGCAAATAGCTTCCAGGCAACATGAGGTAACGCTTCGCTGATTGGGGAATCGCTAGGACGCGGAGGCATTCAGCGGAAGCCGGTGGAGGAGGGTATCTGTATTACCGACACTTAGTAAGCGTCAGTGTCGGTAATACAGGTTCCCTAGATGGATGCCATAGGAGAAGGACACCGGCAATGAACTAAGCAGGTCGCGAGGGAAAAACTAGGAACTAAAAAGGAACTAAAAAAAACTTACCCGAAAACAAAACCGTAACACGTGAGTAGTGAATAATTTCTACATTGAACAACCCAAAAAGGGTGTCTCAGTGAACTAAGTATTTGTTTTGTCGTTAAATAATTGCTAGATCTGATTTTTCTATAGCGTTAGATAAAATGGTTTCTTTCAGGAGTAACGGGAGGGTTCGCCACTCATACCGTACTCATTATGTTACTTGAACCATCATTTGGTTCATCGCAGTCACCGTTCCAATAAAAGGGTTAACGAAAGCTCTAATTTTTGATACTTTTTATTTAATTACATTGTTTTGATTACACAAAAATTCTAATAATTATCTAAAATTTACAAGAAACCATGATTCAAGTTTATATTTATTACAACTCAGTTTTATCAAGTAGATAAACACTTATATATGTATAAAACACTAAAATAAAAATATATAAATAATAATTAAGGCGAATACATGATAAAACATGAATCAAATAGGTACGTAAACGAACTATTGAAAATGTTATATGGCGACAAAGAGACAAAAAAATCCTAAAAAAGTGATGAAAATTCTGAGGTGAAAAAAATTGTCATAGCTGTCTGATGCACCCTTCGAATAAAAAAAAAAAACGGTACATTCGTTTGTACTTAAAAAAAATTACTCATGCCATCTATTTCCATTTACTTCCCCGCTTGTTCTCGAATCACGAAGATCACCGACAGCACACAATCCGCCAGATACGCCGCCCCGTTGAAAATACATAAGGCACCAACAGATAAACCGACCTGAAAAAATCATTTATTTACAATTAATTATCCTTCTAAATTTAATAATAATTAACTTACCTGTCTTTCATTGCCGATGATAACTTGATTCTCCTGCATGTAGCCTCCCCAGTAATGGAGAGCTGTGGCCCCCACAGCAACCCACATGAAGACACCGATAATATTCATGAGCACGTCTGTGTAAGTCCTGTAAGGGAAATGATTGCAATGCCATAAGTAGCATGAGAAAAATTGATGCCAAACCCCTTACGTCTTATTATCCCTGGTTCCCGCGCATATTCCCACCAAGGCAACAGACGTGTAGAGGAAATACCCGACGAACACGCCACTTGCGACTATTTCTGCGTCCGGATTTTTCTCCTCGTTTAAGTTCCAAGTGCCACCTATTCCTAAGAAGCCCCCTGAGTAACCGGTGCGGTAGAGGATCAGAATTATAAAATTCAAAACCTGAAAGAAAGCATTGAAAGAATCAATTTAAATATTTAGGTAAATGTTGTAACAAGGGAAAGGAATTTTTAATCGCTCTGGCAACAGCGCTAAGGGTACAGAGGTATCTAGATTCTTCTGGAAACGGAGATACCGGAAGGTTCGTGACTAACGGCGTTTTAGAGAAAAATCCGCAATTCGAGAACTTTCTATTTTAACAATTATTATCTTTTTAGAGAAACGGCGGGTAATTTAAAATTAATTTACCTATTTATAAAATAATTAATCATTGTATGTTTTAGAAATACTTGCGCCATGTTAATGGGAGCTGATAATAATAGATAAGGCAGGTGAATAATACAAGGTGTTATCAACAAAGTAGACAAATTATTATTATAATTTAGATAAATAAAGCTATTTCTCGTTAAAGCTGATATGATCCCACATACTTTAACGCGTAATTTTTATGATACCGTGTGTTAGATTCATCAGATGAATCATTTACTGCAATATTAAAATAATTGAACCCTTAGATGACCCTGCTTGTTATTGTCTTTATTGAGTGTCTCACACTTGAACGTATTTCTAACACACCTCATTCTTTTTATGAAGCATCCAAATATGCACTTTTAATTGGGAGTTATCAAATGATTTTTATGGTGACATTAGAGTTAAAATAAGTGAAGATTGTTAAATAGAATAATACCCCAAATAGAACCCTGAGGTACACCTTATTATGCCCCACTAGCACAAATAATTATTATACACGTTACATTCAATTCCCTGGGTACCGTAAAAAAATACATCAAAGCCCAGGTTTGATAGAATATGAGATAAAACTCAATGGTACCTATATGTTAAATTATAAAGCAACATAAATTGATCCCTGAGGGACACCTTAATAAAGAGGATTTAATAGAGACATTTGACCGAAACATCGCAAATTCCACTAATAATTGTCTTCTGTAACAAAGAACAAAGAGAACAAAGTTGACACTCAATAATTTAATTTCTAGTACCCCAAGAAGATCTCAACACCTAAAAAAGAGTCTGAGATTGATCATATTCTAAGAAATAGCTTGAAATTGTCACTTAAAAAAGACTCTGGAACAAGCAATGGGGTTAAATGTCGTTGATATGAAATTTTAGAGTTTTATAAATTGATCCCTGAGGGATACCTTGAGATAAATCAAAGATATTCGATCGGAATCCTCAGAACTCCCTCAACTTTCTTGAAACAAGCAGACGATTCCGGTGGTAGGTATTTAATGAGATCGTCTGAAAGAGAAGAAAAGATGCTCGTAACTCAGAAGGCCGAGAATTGAGTTGACCGCACTGTCTGTCAAAATGCCATCTAGTTGAGCATCAAAAAATGTTTTTTTTTAAGTGAAATTTCTTTAGCGACCTTTCTGTTTGTAGGAACCGTCACTATAGTCCATTAAATAGGCCTGAAAATATTGTACAATCTAGAAAAGAGGTGGAACAGCACCGATTTAAAAAATTCAATTTTTTTTCAAGAGGGGCCATCGGTTTTAACAAACTGAGTAGGTAAGACATAGTTGCTCCACTCTGGTAATTTGGCTTCGAGATCGAGCTCATATAGCCACAGACACATTTTAATTATTTAAATGATTAAATTAACGAACACAACCTACCATGACGAGCTGGGATTCGAACCCAGACGTTGACAGCGTCAAGGGCTTAACAATAAGTAACATAAGCCGCCGTGCTACCGCCCGCCCTAAAATTGCTTTTTTCCTAGATACCTGAGACATTCAGAAGCATTAATTACCGCTAACCCCTGCATTATCTCGAAAAATGAGAAAATTTGATCAAAAAGTTATGAACGTTCAAAATTTCATCTCGGAAATCGACTCTTCGATGCTTTGGTCTCTGAATACGATTCTGGGGTCCAAAAGTAAGTGAGGGTGGTTCCAGCCTCTCAAAACCACCCCAAATAGTAACAGTGATAGAAAGTTTCGAAGCTTTCGGGGTCTCTGGTTAAGATTCTGAAGTCCAAAAGTGGTTCCAACACCTCAAAACCATCCCAAAAAGAACAAGTGATAGAAAAGTAATTTAAATTAAGAATTTCACCTCCGAAATCGTTTCTTCAATGCTTTAGGGGTCTCTGAATACGATTCTGAGGTCCAAAAGTAAGTGAGGGTGGTTCCAGCCTCTCAAAACCACCCCAAATAGTAACAGTGATAGAAAGTTTCGAAGCTTTCTGGGTCTCTGGTTAAGATTCTGAAGTCCAAAAGAGGTTCCAACACCTCAAAACCACCCCAAAAAGAACAAGTGATAGAAAAGTAATTTAAATTAAGAATTTCACCTCCGAAATCGTTTCTTCAATGCTTTAGGGGTCTCTGATTACGATTCTGAGGTTCAAAAGTGAGTGAGGGTGGTTCCAAGCCCTCATAACCACCCCAAATAGTAACAGTGATATAAAGGTTATGAAAATAAAAAATTTTACCTCGGAAATCGATTCTTCGAGACTTTCAGAGTCTCTGATTACGATATTGAGGTCCAAAAGTGGTTCCAACACCTCAAAACCAGCCAAAATAGAACAAGTGATTTAAAAAGTTATGAAAATTCAAAATTTCACCTCCTCGGAAATCGACTCTCCGGTACTTACGGGGTCACTGATCTGAGGTCCAAAAGCAAGTTAGGGTGGTTCGAACCCTAAAAACCTCCCCAAGAAGTGGTAGAGCTATTGTTACAAAACATTTGATGTTTAAATGGTTTTAATTGGACCTCGGATTCGTAATCAGCGACCCCGAAAACCCCCGAGAGATGATAACTAAGATGAAATTTTGAATTTTCAAATTTTTTATCACTGTTACTATTTGTTGTGCTTTGGGAGGTGGAAAATTGTCATAATTTTCTCATTTTTAGAAGCAAGGCAGGTGTTAGTGGTGATGAATGTTCCTGAAGGTCTAAGGAGTCCATATGAAAAAGCGTGTTTTCCGAAGTAAACAACCTGCAGCGATTCAAGGCAAACGTGAATCGACATCTCCGCTCATGCACCGCTCCCAGAGCGTCATAGGGATTTCCCTGCAGTGCATGTGCATTTTCAATTAAAAAAAGATCCTTTTCCAGATTTTCCGGATAATCTACTGTGGACTTCACGATAAACTCTCACTTTGTGACGAATTCAACCTGTTAAAAGAAGTTAATTCGGACAACTATCGTGCCATGCTGAACAACGCCGCTACGCGACCGAGCACTGATGAAGCTAAGCAACATCATTTGTGGTCAGTTCTTGAATAGGTGACTGCCTGGAAGTGCTTAATTTTAAAGCTTAAAAGCTCACTTTTAAAAATCATTTTCATTACTCTTTCTTTTATTCTAACACAATTTTAATACATTTTTCTAGAGACCCCAAAAATTTGGCAAGACTGTAATGAAATTGAATGAATACACTGAAGAAGTTTTAAATCCCCCGCGAGCTTATGCGCATGAGGCTCATCATTTTTTTTTCATAAATTTAGAGAATTTTGAAATCGGAAAGAAAGAGCACACAACGTAGAAGCTAAAAGAGATCCCCGTCTGGGTGGAAAAGGTCCCAAAACTTGAAAATCGTAATGAATTAAATAGACCACCTCTCAATATCGTTCCCAGTTACCTGCAAGCAGAGTAAACCTCGGCAAAAGACTGCTAATCTTAAGGGTGCCAAAACGTCTTCTAAGGTGTATAATGCCAGGAACAAGTAGGTCAAAATAAAATAAAAAATTGCTAACCGGACCTGGTAAAAAATACATTTTCGGGCTAAACTGACGCTTTGAAATAAATTTTTTGATCCAATCGGATCTTCTAATAAAAATCCAATTTTGGGAGCTAAACGGACTGGCTAAAAAATTAATTTTATTGCAGTAACTGAATTTTCTCAAAAATCAAGTTTTGGAATTAACACGACCAAATAAAAAACGAAAAACAATTTTTTGAGCTAAGCGGATGTGCAAGAAAACCATTTTAGGGGTAGTTAGAATTATTTTAAAAAAATTGAGCTTACTTGATTTGCTGGAAACTAAATGTTTGGAGCTAGCCAGACACGCCAAAATTATTATTTTAGGCAAAAATTAATCTGCTAAGAAATCAAATTTTAGAGATAATCTGACTTGCCAAAGAATTTTTTTTATCTCACACGACCAAATAAAAAAAATAAGCAAAAAAAACATTTTTTGAGGTAATCGAATGTTCAAGAAAACAATTTTTAAGGTAACTAGACTTGTTTAAAAAATTGAGCTAGCCTGACTTGCTAAAAACTCAATGTTTGGAGCTAACCTGACACGCTAAAATTATAATTTTAAGCAAAAAAATTATCGGCCAAAAATCAAATTTTGGAGATATTCAATCGTGCTAAAGAATCAATTATTTGAGCAACCACGACCAAATAAAAAAAATAAACAAAAAACAATTTTTTGAGCTAGACAGATGTGCAAGAAAACCATTTTTGAGGTCTCTATGCTTTTAAAAAAATGAGATAAAAACTAAATTTCTGGAGAAAACATGAAGATGAAACTCATGATTGCGAGAAAGGGCCAGGACTGAGTCAAATCGGGCCAGAAAGGAAATTTAGGGCAATTTTATTGGTAACTGGGTCCAGAAAATGAACCGCAGAAAAATAGAAAAACTGAGCAAAATAGAATCAATTTTTTTATAGTTAGAAAAGAAAGAGTTTCTAAGCATAATTCGCTACTGAAATGATTTATTTTCTATTATTTTATTACTTAACTATGCGCATAATACTTCTCATCGACTCATACTTTCAAATCGTTGACTCAATGTTTACTCATAAAATCGCATAGATAGCTAAAATTACTATATCACTGAGCAAATAAATATCTATAATTATTTTTATTATTACTGGAAGACGAATCATTTCCCTATGGTTTATCATAAACGAGCGCTTAGATCATTCCTTTTAGAGAAATATATAAAATAAATAGTACCTTAAATTGAACCTTGAGGTACACCTTTTGTAACTATTTTTGATTTTCTTAAGAAATCTTGACTGTTATAGTAGTAGGTAGGTCCTAGAGATGTAGGAAAAAATATTTCCCTATCCATAAAATCTTAGCGCCCCTAGGCGCCCCAGGGCCGTATCTCTGATAATTATTGCAAGAAGAATTCTAATAAATCAAACTATTTTTATATAATGAAAACCTACCAAATAAGGAAACGCGTTATTATGTAGAGATAAAACATTGATAATGAATACCTACTAGGCGGGTCCAAATATTCATAAATCCAAAAATACTCACCAATTTGAAGATCTTCAAGAAGATACTACCAACACTGTAAATACTCGTCATCTTGACAGTCACTTAACTCAAAAAAATCACTCAAAAGTATTTTTTTTTAATGAAAAATGAGAGACTAAACTATTCCCTTATTACCTGCAACTTACACATAGGCACCTGCTGAATGTTCTACAGATTAGCGGCCTTTATCAGAGATACAATATAGTTATCTGACCGAGATCATGACGCAAAACAAACACACACACATACATGCGAAGTCAAATAACTGACTGTGTCTTCCATTCAATTCGTCTTGGAGTGAATGTTTCGGGATTAAGGTAAAGAGGACGAGATGTTTAGAAATACCAGTAACAAATTTTATTAAAAATAATCACATATCAAAATTCTTATAACGAGTAGTCTGTAGTCTGTGTATACCTATTTAGTGCTAATGAGAGGTCATGGAGAAAATCTTGAAACCCTAGGAGACTTATAATAGGTTAATTAGTAAATCTGATGAGGTCTAAATACGACAAAACATCTTCATAATGCATCGACACGTCACAACTTGACATGTAAACATGAAAAGAAAAACTCGATGAGACTTATTAAATTGAGGAAAGCTCGCTTTTCTTCATATTTACAAAAAATAACGAAGCTAGACTTAGAAGACTAAACGTAAACGCTGATGAGACTTAAATAAAATCAAACAGCTTTCAATTTGCGTGTTTAATCAAAATTTTATAGCGTCAAATGGGTAAAAAGAATAAAAGCTGATGAGGCTTAATCATTATGAATCAGCTTGTCTTTGCATATTTCTCTGAAAATTTCAACTCATGAGATAAAAGCTCATGAGACTTAAAAATGATGAAACAACCAGGAGTCGTCAATGATTATGAAAAAAACAGAAATACTTCTTCCTGACCTCTCATGCTCTTTCTATCATCTAACGATTAATAAATAATAAATATCACTAGCTTAAAGAACAGCTTTGACCCTAGACGCCCTCCCGGTGTGACTGTCTCTCTCAGTGTCGTCCCCCGCGCTGGTCCTACCGGAGGACCCGTAACTTCCAGGTCTTCTGATCGGTCTGCTCGGCCTAACCGCTTGATGAGTCGGAGGTCTGGATCGCACCTTGCACTTGGAACCGGAAAGCAAGTCGTCCGTTTTCCCCGCTAGCACCCTGAAGTTGACCTCGTTCGTGTTCAGAGATCCCGTCATTATCTTCTGGAAGCGCGAACTGACCAACCATAATTCTTCCTCGCCACGTCGATTCTTGATCACCTGGGAGATTATTATTATTATTATTGAACCTCGAAGCTTCTCGAGAGGGTTAACTTACCTTAACTCCGCTCAAGAACTGAAGAATGTCTTGATCGCTCGAGAGGGTGCCGATGTTCTCCGGGCCGAAAGTTGTGGCGATGTTCCAACAATTCAATGTAACTTCACTGTGAAGACCAAAGTACATTATACCTTGACTGTCGATTGCTTCGGCTGCTGATTGACTGCTTCTTAATCCTGGTAGAGTCTAAATCGAGGTTGATACGGAAAACGATTAAAAAAAACAAAGAAGTTAATAAACTCACATGGAACACTTCAGGTGAAGATTCGGGATTGTCAAACCGGCTGCTGTTTCTCAGATCAGCAGTGTAAACCCAGTTCTCGGTACCGCTAGCCATGGCGTGGTAGAATAATTTCCTCGAATCACTCGGAGGCGACAGAGCCATTCCCAAGATTCCGTCCATTAGATCAAACTTGTCTCCCAGGATGTCGTAAGTACCGTGACTGGGATAGGGATACATCGTCTTATCGCTAGCTCTCCAAGAACGTTGCGCTTTGACGTCGTACACCACGATCGAGTAAGTCTGACAATCTGCCATGTAGATGTAAGTCTTGGCGCATTGATCCAAACCTTCTGGTATAATTTCGACTGAGGGAGTAGTGAAGACTGATCGAGATTCGAATTGCGAGTGAGGGATCTCATATCGGTGTAAAAGACGATCCTGTGCAGAAATATTAACAATATCATCTTAGGGAGTGGTCATTTCTAAAATTAGAAGCCTAATAGCCTTCTGAAGAATGTGAATAAATAAATAAATTTTAAATCTATAAATAAATATTAGTAGTATTCATGTTCAAAATTATTGTAAAAGAAGTGTTAAAACTTACAGTTTTGACATCGAATGCTAAAATCTGTGGGGGGCAATCGTTACCATCTTGATGACTCCCACTATCCAATACCCAGAGCCTCCCACATTCGTCCAGCTGCAATTTTCCTCCAACGTTATTATTTACAAGATAATTAGTGTAAGTTACGCACCTGCACTCTGAAAACGGTGACTAGACGATCTGGCTTGCACGTATCAACATCAGTGTGCCAGCTCCATGAAGGGTAAGGTGCGATTACTGGGTTACCATTTGTTTTTTTTTCAGTCACAGTACCCAGAGTGACGGGGATTCCATCTTGGAAGCGAGGGATGACTAGAAAAATCTTGTTGCTCGCGCCTTCTCTATCTGAAATGGGAATTATTAATATGGTAAAAAATTGACAACGTTCCCTGAAACAATAACTGCTCTCACATCTTTTTAGGGACGTTTCGGGTATACAACCAGGCGTACATAAATAGTGTACATACCAGCATAAAGCACGTCTACATCGATGGGCGCGGCGTTTCCAGGAACGAAAGATTTATCCTGGATGGCTCTTTGTCGGTCAGCTGGGGTGGGATAGTCGAATTCCAGGTTGCGCCATTCGTGGATGGTGAGGAGCGATCTTGACTGAGGGTGGCTGTTTTGGAAGTAGCTGGATGTGGTTGCGCATAAGCCCAGCATTAGGCATAATAGACGATTACCTGCGAATAAAACCGTTGTTAGTGTCTTGAGTACTTAGAACTGTAACTATTTCGCCATTTACTGCAAACTCCTCTCAGCTCTAATTTTTTCGTACTTTTTTTTCAAATTTTTGCCGGATAGACAAAGTCCGGTTAGCTCACAAATTCGTCTTTCCCAAAAATCCGGTAATCTCAAAAATTCGTTTTTGCAAAATCCTGTCAGCTCGTATTTTTGTGGATTTTTTTTAAATTTTTGCAATGCCCGGATAGACAAAGTCCGGTCAGCTCGATAATTTGTCTTTCCCAAAAGTCCGGTCGGCTCTAAAATTCGATTTTTGCAAAATCCTGTCGGCTCGAATTTTTCTTTCACTTTTTTTTTCAAATTTTTACAATGCCCGGTTAGACAAAGTCCGGTCAGCTCGAAAATTCGTCTTTTCCAAAAGTCCGGTCAGCTCTAAAATTCGATTTTTGCAAAATCCTGTCGGCTCAATTTTTTCTTGCACTTTTTTTTTCAAATTTTTGCAGTGCCTGGCTAGACAAACTCCGGTCAGCTCGAAAATTCGTCTTTCCCAAAAGTCCGGTCAGCTCTAAAACTCGAGTTGCTCTAAAATTCGATTTTTGCAAAATCCTGTCGGCTCGAACATTTTGAATTTTTTTTTTTAGTTTTTACAATGCCCGGTTAGACAAAGTCCGGTCAGCTCGAAAATTCGTCTTTTCCAAAAGTCCGGTCAGCTCTAAAATTCGATTTTTGCAAAATCCTGTCGGCTCAATTTTTTCTTGCACTTTTTTTTCAAATTTTTGCAGTGCCCGGCTAGACAAAGTCCGGTCAGCTCGAAAATCCGTCTTTCCCAAAAGTCCGGTCAGCTCTAAAATTCGATTTGCTCCAAAATTCGATTTTTGCAAAATCCTGTCGGCTCGAACATTTTGCATTTTTTTTTTCAAATTTGTACAATGCCCGGTTAGACAAAGTCCGGTCAGCTCGAAAATTTGTTTTTCCCAAAAGTCCGGTCAGCTCCAAAATTCGATTTTTGTAAAATTCCGTCAGCTCGAATTTTTTTGCACTTTTTTCAAATTTTTGTGGGACAAGTCCGGTCAGCTTGAAAATTAGTTTTTTTTTTTGCAAAATCAGGTCAGCTCGGTTGTTTTTGCAATCTCCGGTTAGAGAAAGTCCGTATTTGCAAAGTCCGGTCAGCTAGTTATTTTTTTTTGCAAGGCCTGGTCAGCTCTAACATTCGATTTTTGCGAAACCCGGTCAGCTTGATTCTTTTTTTTTTGCAATGTGCGGCTAGACAAAGTTCGACCAGATTAAAAAGTCGATTTTTGCAAAGTCTGGTTAGCTCAAAAATTCGATTTTTGCACAATCAGGTCAGCTCGATTTTTTTTTCATTGTCCGGTTAGACAAAGACAAAGACTCTTGCAAAGTCCGGTCAGCTATAGTTTTTTGCAAGTTCTGGTCAGCCCTAAAGTTCGTTTTTCGCAAAATCATGTTAGTTCGATTCTTTTGTTTCTGCAAAAAAGAAAAATTACGCTGACCAGCACTTGCCAGAACTTGTCAAACCACATATTTACAAAACAAAACAAAAAAACTAAAACAAACACAAAACAGACCTGGCGCTTTATAGTGCCACTGGACACCATTTATCATTTTTATAGTGAATTTTTCCTGACAGTTACAGAGACGTTCATCTATGTGTGTCACTTTTGACATTATGACATAGCTCTCAATTCTAGGGGAAGTGTCTTTCTAAACCTCATCAAATTTTGATCCATTTATCGATTGACTTAAATCCAAAATATTTTGGAACTACTAAAATTCCTGTTAACTTCTTACCAAGTCTTTGTAAAGTTTCAGAAAAAGTGATTTCCCCCTCCCCCCTTCCAAAAAAGGAACAAAATCTCCAACAAATGTAATTAATTTCTATGAAAATCATGTAGAAACCGGAAAATTCCAAGAGTAACATGACGTCAAGAAAACATTCTGGAACTTCTACAATTCCTTTTAACTTCTTACCACCTCTTTATTGAGTTTCGGGAAAAGTGAATTTTCCCCCCAAAGAAAAAACAAAATCTCCAACAAGTATAGTTTCTTTGAAAATCAATTAATAATAGGAAAATTCCAAGAGTAACGCGACGTCAAGGAAACATCTTTTATTTTTAATATAAAGGAACTGGTTTTTCCCTTAACCAAAATTCCAGTTCCAGAGTAGTCCCCAAGGATTATTTTCCCCACTAGCACTAGCACTAGCCAAATTCAGCCCAGTCTCCAGAACCCAGTCTCACCTTCAGTTTCAAAATAATCCTGAAACTGCTGCTGAATGAACTGGTACGAGTATGGAGCGCTTTTCTGCCGAAGACCTTGAGCAAGCACCAATTGGAACGAGCACCAATTCACCAACACAAACACCAAGAAACCGCGACTTCTCAACACCATCCTCTATCATCGTGTGCAAGAAGCTCGCGCCGTCATTAACTTGAACACTACTCAACACTTCCACTTGTAACAGTAGGCAGGTAATAATAAGAATATCAAGAGCAAGACCATCGAACCGCTCTGTGACGAGTGACGAGTGACGGTGACGACACTTCTTTCCTTTCTCACAGCTCAAGACAGGAAGTAAACGACCACGATTACTATGATTAATACGCTCACCTAGAGCGAGAACTAGAGCTATAGCTAACAGTCAGAGAAAGAGATCTGTGGGAACTGCAGTAAAAAATTACGATAAAGTGAAACTTGGTCTTTTTCTACTTTTTTATTGGTACGCTAATTTTGGTGAAATTATGAATTTCTGGAGACGATGTTGCGCGTTTCGTTGCTGCTAAGATTATGGTAATGGTTGTACCAGTACTGATAGTTTCTTACCATCGAATTGGTACTACCTACTACTGATACTGGTATTGCTTGTGTAAGCATATAGTTAAGTGGTAAGTGGAGAAATAGCATTACAGAACCATTGGCCCGGAACTCTTGGTTTCCCGGTTGAGAAATGACTCTCCTCTGAAGGCCGTTTGTTTAATTTAACGGGTCGTTATCGAATTGGAATTGGGTCAGGTGATTTAATTATTCAGTATTTTCGCGATTTTATAGGTTACGTAACAAAAAATGAAAATTTTGAAGGTCTCAGGGTATAGTCTTGCGGTACACCAAGAAATATATTAGGTATAATAGCGTCCGGCAGGTTACCAGGACTGAGTGGTCTCAACTTCTGATTCGAATTATTTTACAAGTGGGTTTATCTGCTTTCGATTAATAGAAGAAAAGAAACATTGATAATTTGCAATTGCAATCCTAATAACGCAATCCTTATTATTGTGTTACCGGTCTAAGCTGCGAAATGCACTTTATTAATTTTTTATTAACGCGGTTGCCTCATTTAGTGCTCCTGCTCAAACACCTAACCAAATGTCTACATCTTTGGCAATATCGATAAGTTTTTTGCACCAAATTAAATAGAAATACCTATCTCACCTACTTTCTAGAAGAAACATGCACATACACCGTTTTAATATGTTACCTATTACATAATTCACAAATTATCAGCCGTTTATGATAACGTTACAATTGACTGATTCGGTTGTTATTATTATTATTACCTACGGGCCGGGCGTAATTATTATCGAAACACGCTGAGAAGGGTTACGTAATACCGTCAATACCTACCGGGGTAAAGTGATGAAAAGTAAGAGGGAGCCTTTTGATTTGACCACTCACTGTCACCATAATCAGTAGATATAAGCGAGAGCAAAAATGGTGCACAATTAAATAATGTGAAATATAAGTTAATAATTATATACGATATAAATATGTATAATATAATAATAATACCTACATAATATATTATAAATGTAGCTGGCATTGTCCTTGACACAAGTATCGTTTCTGCCAGTTACCTTCACACATAGTATAACAGCACCAGCACTGCAATATAGTAATTGCAATGTCAAGTTCAATTCATTCATTAATATGACTAGTCAAGTGTGTAAATTCTTCGTTATTGAATTACGAGACACTTCAGCACTATTTCTGATACTCTACTAACTACTGTTACTTTTATACACTCGAGTCTGGCTTCCTTCAAACCATTCAATCAATCATTCTAATTGAATTGATTGAGCAAAGAGGTTTAAAATTAATAATAAAAACAACTATCTCTTCACTATATCGCATCAAATAATCCAAACTCGCTTCGGGACTCGAGAACTTAACGCCAACCAATCCCTGCAGCCCCATGTGGGTAAAATGGCATGGTAGCTCTTCATCCCTCATACACCAAGAAGGTTTTGGTATGGGATTTCTGAGCATTTCTGAGGTTGGATTGGAGATAACGGTGTCTCTATCAATAAATAAAGTCAGTATGCTTTTCGTTTGAGGTGCTACTGCTACTACCTATAACTCCACAAAGAACCTCCGAGACCCATGTGGGGTATATGGTTTGGCAGCCCTTGATCCCCCATAGTCCCATAGTCTCATAGACCAAGAAGGTCTTCTTTCAATACTGCAGGGGTTGGATTGGGAGGCATTGGTAGCCCAATGTGGGTAAAATGGCATGGTAGCCCTTCATCCCTCATACACCAAGAAGGTTTCGGTATGGGATTTCTGAGCATTTCTGAGGTTGGATTGGAGATAACGGTGTCTCTATCAATAAATAAAGTCAGTATGCTTTTCGCTTGAGGTGCTACTGCTACTACCTATAACTCCACAAAGAACCTCCGAGACCCATGTGGGTTATATGGTTTGGCAGCCCTTGATCCCCCATAGTCCCATAGTCTCATAGACCAAGAAGGTCTTCAAGACTGCAGCGGTTGGATTGGGATGTATTGGGAGCCCAATGTGGGCAAAATGGCATGGTAGCCCTTCATCCCTCATACACCAAGAAGGTTTTGGTATGGGATTTCTGAGCATTTCTGAGGTTGGATTGGAGATAACGGTGTCTCTATCAATAAATAAAGTCAGTATGCTTTTCGTTTGAGGTGCTACTGCTACTACCTATAACTCCACAAAGAACCTCCGAGACCCATGTGGGGTATATGGTTTGGCAGCCCTTGATCCCCCATAGTCCCATAGTCTCATAGACCAAGAAGGTCTTCTTTCAATACTGCAGGGGTTGGATTGGGAGGCATTGGTAGCCCAATGTGGGTAAAATGGCATGGTAGCCCTTCATCCCTCATACACCAAGAAGGTTTCGGTATGGGATTTCTGAGCATTTCTGAGGTTGGATTGGAGATAACGGTGTCTCTATCAATAAATAAAGTCAGTATGCTTTTCGCTTGAGGTGCTACTGCTACTACCTATAACTCCACAAAGAACCTCCGAGACCCATGTGGGGTATATGGTTTGACAGCCCTTGATCCCCCATAGTCCCATAGTCTCATAGACCAAGAAGGTCTTCTTTCAATACTGCAGGGGTTGGATTGGGAGGCATTGGTAGCCCAATGTGGGTAAAATGGCATGGTAGCCCTTCATCCCTCATACACCAAGAAGGTTTTGGTATGGGATTTCTGAGCATTTCTGAGGTTGGATTGGAGATAACGGTGTCTCTATCAATAAATAAAGTCAGTATGCTTTTCGTTTGAGGTGCTACTGCTACTACCTATAACTCCACAAAGAACCTCCGAGACCCATGTGGGGTATATGGTTTGGCAGCCCTTGATCCCCCATAGTCCCATAGTCTCATAGACCAAGAAGGTCTTCTTTCAATACTGCAGGGGTTGGATTGGGAGGCATTGGTAGCCCAATGTGGGTAAAATGGCATGGTAGCCCTTCATCCCTCATACACCAAGAAGGTTTCGGTATGGGATTTCTGAGCATTTCTGAGGTTGGATTGGAGATAACGGTGTCTCTATCAATAAATAAAGTCAGTATGCTTTTCGCTTGAGGTGCTACTGCTACTACCTATAACTCCACAAAGAACCTCCGAGACCCATGTGGGTTATATGGTTTGGCAGCCCTTGATCCCCCATAGTCCCATAGTCTCATAGACCAAGAAGGTCTTCAAGACTGCAGCGGTTGGATTGGGATGTATTGGGAGCCCAATGTGGGCAAAATGGCATGGTAGCCCTTCATCCCTCATACACCAAGAAGGTTTTGGTATGGGATTTCTCAGCATTTCTGAGGTTGGATTGGAGATAACGGTGTCTCTATCAATAAATAAAGTCAGTATGCTTTTCGTTTGAGGTGCTACTGCTACTACCTATAACTCCACAAAGAACCTCCGAGACCCATGTGGGTTATATGGTTTGGCAGCCCTTGATCCCCCATAGTCCCATAGTCTCATAGACTAAGAAGGTCTTCTTTCAAGACTGCAGGGGTTGGATTGGGATGTATTGGGAGCACAATGTGGGCAAAATGGCATGGTAGCCCTTCATCCCTCATACACCAAGAAGGTTTCGGTATGGGATTTCTGAGCATTTCTGAGGTTGGATTGGAGATAACGGTGTCTCTATCAATAAATAAAGTCAGTATGCTTTTCGTTTGAGGTGCTACTGCTACTACCTATAACTCCACAAAGAACCTCCGAGACCCATGTGGGTTATATGGTTTGGCAGCCCTTGATCCCCCATAGTCCCATAGTCTCATCGACTAAGAAAGTCTTCTTTCAAGACTGCAGGGGTTGGATTGGGAAGTATTGGGAGCACAATGTGGGCAAAATGGCATGGTAGCCCTTCATCCCTCATACACCAAGAAGGTTTCGGTATGGGATTTCTGAGCATTTCTGAGGTTGGATTGGAGATAACGGTGTCTCTATCAATAAATAAAGTCAGTATGCTTTTCGTTTGAGGTGCTACTGCTACTACCTATAACTCCACAAAGAACCTCCGAGACCCATTAGGGTTGTATGGTTTGGCAGCCATTGATCCCCCATAGTCCCATAGTCTCATAGACCAAGAAGGTCTTCTTTCAAGACTGCAGGGGTTGGATTGGGAGGCATTGGTAGCCCAATGTGGGTAAAATGGCATGGTAGCCCTTCATCCCTCATACACCAAGAAGGTTTTGGTATGGGATTTCTGAGGTTGGATTGGAGATAACGGTCTCTATCAATAAATAAAGCCAGTGTGCTCTTCGTGTGATGTACTACTATAATTATAACTCTACAAAGAACCTTCAAGACCAATGTGGGTTATATATTATATGGTTTGGTAGCCCTTGATCACTCATAGTCTCATAGACCAAGAAGGTCTCTTTTAATACTGCAGGGGTTGAATTTGGAGATATCAATAAATAAAGTCAATGATGTAGTTTTCTTTTCTTCTATAACTTCACAATTAACCAGCATCTGCAGCCCCAATGTGGGTTATATGACATGGTAGCTCGTCATCCCCCATACATCACGAAAGTTTCCGTTTGGGACAGCAGGAGTTGGATTTAGAGATAAGGTTGTCTCTAGATAATAATCAACAGACAATCTCCAATGCCCTATGTGAGTTAAGTGGTATAGTAGCACTTCATCCCCCCCCTCGGTTTTTAGAAGATTCTTTTAGCGTGACTTCCATGAAGGGAAGATCGTGAAGGTTTCCGTTTGGAATTGCAGTGCTTGGATTTGGAGACAAGGGTGTCTCTAGATAATAATACTTGGTCCTCTTCTTAATACTTGGTGTTGTTTTCATGTAAGGACCGCGATAACTACACAAGCAGTTTCCCCTGCTCCATGTGGGTTATGTGGTATGGTAGGTCTTCATCCCCCATAGCTTTTGATGGGATCGAGTGCAAAAATGTTCTTGAATGTTCTAGAAGGTTCTTAGTGTGGTTTCCGGGAAGGATAGATCAAGGAGATATCCGTTTGGGACAGCAGGGGTTCGATTTGGAGATAAAGGTGTTGTTTTCGTGTAAGGACCTCGATAACTCCACAACCAATTTCCGATGCCCAATATGGGTTATCTGGTTTGGTAGTCCTTCATCCCCCGTAGCTTTTAATGGGATCGAGTGCTGGAATATTCTTGAATGTTCCAGAAGGTTCTTAGTGTGGTTTTTGTGAAGGAAAGATCGTGAAGGTTTCCATTTGGGATTGCAGTGCTTCGATTTGGAGACAAGGGTGTCTCTAGATGTTTATATTCAGTGTTGTTTTCATGTAAGGTTTGCTTTAGCTCCACATCCAATTCCCGTTGCCTCATATGTGTTTCGTGGTGCGTTAGTCCCGAATAGATCCCCCATAGATCTCCTATAGATCAAGAAGGTTTTGATGAGATTGAGTAAAAATGTTCTTGACTATTCTAGAAAGTTCTTAGTGCTAGAGGTCCTTTATAGGGGTTACCAAATAAAAGAACTCATGGTCACCTCCGATAAAGAAGATCGGTGCAAAAGTCACCATCTCAAACTAATCAGAATGGAACGAGGTACAACTAGGTCCGGAGTAAACTTTCTACCTAATAAGCCGCTCCCATCAAGAATATATTAAAAAATAAATTAGTCAGTCTTAGATAACCTTTGTTTATTCGTGTTCTCTGTCAGTTGCACCAATCCCAATCCCAGCAGCGCCATCTGGGTTAAATGGTATGAGAGCCCTTCATCCTCCATAGATCATGATCATGTTTGGGCTTAGGACTCAATATGTAAAATCTTCTAGAACGTTCCATAATGTTCAGAATCTCGAAAGTTCGATTCGAGACGGTTCGAATGTTCGAAATGGTTCCAGAATGTTGTGGATTAGTTTACTAGAACGTTTAAAGCTATTCAAGAATTTTTTAGGGCGATTTTGAATAATCCTTTCACATAATAGTCTGGATTGTTCTAGAATATGCCAGAATGCATCAACATGTTCCAGTATCTTCTGGAATATTCTAGAATGTTCGGAAATATTCTAGAATGTTTCAGAATGTTCTGGAATGTTCTATCAGGTTCCATCAAGTTCTGAAATATTTTAGAGAGTTACAAAATGTTCAATTCGAGAGCGCATTGAAATATTCTAAAATATTAAAGAGATCCAGGATTTTCTGGTATATTCTAGCGAGTTTTAGAAAGCTATGATTTTATTTAGTGTATTCTGAAATGTTCTGGGAGATTCTATAATGATCCAGAACGTTCCAGAAATATCGAGAATGTTCTTAAATGTTCTTGAAGGTTCTAGAGTGTTCCTGAATGTTCCAGAATGTTCTAACATGTTCCAGAATGTTATAAAATATTCTAGACTGTAGGGACTTTCTATTTTGGACCGTTCGAGAACGTTTGAAATTTTTTGAAACCGGAAAAAAAGGTAATAAAGCATCTGGAATATTATCAAATGTGCCATTATCATGTTATGGATAAGACACATTCCACTTCAGAAGGGGAGATACCATAAAGCGGTAGAGAAACAAAAGGTCAAAGAAATGGAAAGTGAAGTATAAGTACTTCAGAGAATATATTTACAGTTTTCCTGTCCGGTCTTGACCAGCGAAGAGGCTTCTTCTTCCAGAGAGTAAGCTTTGGAAGGCCGACGCTACTATTATCCTAATAAAAGCTAAAGAGACAAGATATGAACCTCACCCTCAAACTAGACACCTCACCGATTTTCAAGAAGTGGCTTGGATGTCAGCTTATTACTCGCAGATGAATAAAAAAACAACGGTAAATCCGACAGAACCTACAGATAATTCTCAAAACATTTAAAGATCCAAGGAAGTTTTCTCTGGGGTGTTACCTCTCTGTTCTCGGTCTAAATTAAGAAGGAACTTATTCCCTCGCTTCATCTTTTTCAAATGTCCCTCTTGTCATTCCCGCATCATAGTGCAACTATCTAGTCAAATCTTCCTGATATTTTAATAAACACCAGGATGTCTGTAGGTACATGAGAGGTGCTCCATTTCTTCCACTTGTGTGTGCTAATGTTTCTAACTAAAAGATATTATTATGTAGATAAGTAAGTGTCAGAGATAGGAATCTTAGTCGTCTGGTCCACATTTGGGGTCCCCTCTCAATCCCATATGTAAGGTACCTAACAGGTGAGCACTCCAACTAGTACGTAGTCTAAGATCATGTTGTGTTGCCCCCAATACTTCCCTAAACCTTTTAATAAGGGAAGTTAGTAACAGTAAATATTACTTCAGTTGATGTAAATCTTCAAAACGTTACACTTGACCTAATTATATTATCGATTATAATGTAAACATTTCAATTATCGAACCAGCAAACAACTTTCAGGGAGCATACCATAAAATTCAGACTCATGTGAATACTCGAACAAAGAAAGTGCATGAATTTTCAGAAATGGCAAAAAAATCGAGCGGTCCCCATTAAAGATAAAGAAATCAAGCGTTTCGGCAAACGACGGGAGGTTCTTCAGCTACGTCACATACCTGATGATGCTCCCCAGTTTCGATTTTCGATCCAAGAAACTTAGCCATGATTTGAATTTCAAAATCTACACTCTCGTTGTAAGCTCGACAGTGTTTTTTCTTGCTCTCTACTCAATTGTAAGCAGAGTGATGAACTTCATAACTGATAGTTCCTACGAAGCCATGGCAGCAGCTCTTCACGGTGCTTCAGATTTTATTTCAGCCCTTCTGTTTTTCTTATCGGGACTACGAGCAAATTTGTTTAAGCAAGAGATCTGGAGAAGATTTTGGAAAGCGATCCTCAATATTCAACAGCTAGAGCTAGACAAGGCAAACATTAGTGCAAGCGTAATAGAACGCTATTGTGAATCGTACGTTGTTCTAATCATCATACATATCTCTCTGACGTCACTTGCGATTTACAACTGGTACTCCTGGTTGAACTATGACGGATTCGCTATAGAAAAATTCTTCATCTGTTCTATATTATACGATTCCTTACGTTATTTACAAGTGTTTCTCATTATGAAGTTCGCTCTAATGATCAAACGTTCCTTTCAACTCCAAGTCAGTCTCTTGAGACTCGTACAGATCAAACTGAAGGATAAGAATCCGCGATGCCAGCTCGCCTCCTTAAAATCTGATCCCATTTCCGAGGAAGGTGTTATGTTGCGGAGACAATTCAGGCAATACAACACGAACATTGAGATGGTCGATTTTTTCAATAACTTGTTTGGAATGTCAATTCTACTTGTGCTTGCCCACAGTTTCGTGCAAGTTTTGCTTTGTGTCTTATGGCCTCTGAGAGATTTGGACGATGTCTATATAGAGGCGATTGGTTTCGATCCTAGTTATATCAAAATTTTTGAAGGAATTATTGCTCTCTACGGATCTTGTACGATAATATTGTCATGCGATATGGCCGCATCTGAAGCAAGAAAAATCTCTGCGATATGTAACAAGCTACAAGATTGTTTCGAAGAGAATTCGATTGAGAGACTAGAACTGAAAAATTTCACCCTCTACACGAAATGTAACGAGATATCGTTTTCAGCAGCCGGTTTCTTTGTGGTGGACAGAAGTACGCTGTTTGCATTGATGGCAACGGTGACTACATACTTTGTTGCTTTAATACAATTCTGTAGAATTAATTAAAATTTGTTTTTTAATTGTCAGACATTGCCAGAACTAGAAAATTATTGTAAAAATACCTTTCAAAGACTTCTTGAAAATGATAGAGAAACTGTCAAACGTTACGAACTACACTTTTCTATATTTTTCGCCTGTAAAATTGATTTGTAGAAAAATTGAGAAGTTCATTTTTCTCTCTTTCCTCACCCTCCGTTGCGCTCTCCTCTCCCTATCTCTCTTTCCTCACCCTCTATCTTATTTCCCCTCCCCTTTCCCTTTCCTGTCCCCCTCTCTCTTTCCTCACCCTCCTCTCCTTTTATTTTATCTTTCGTCTCTCTATTTCCTTCCCCCATCTCTATCCCTCTCTCTTAAAAGACTTTCTGAGTATATCTTAAAAACGACAGAAAAAATGTCAAACTCTACATATCTCTATTCTATCCTCTCTTTCTCTTTCCTCTCCTCCTCTCTCTTTCCTCACCCTTCTCTCCTTGTAGTCTCTGTCTTTCCTCTCTCTTTTCTGCGCCCATCTCTATCCCTCTCTCTTAAAGGAGTTTATGAGTTTTAAAACGACAGAGAAACTGTCAAACGTTACGAACTACGCTTTTTTTTATATTTTTCGCCTATAAAATGGATTTATAGAAGAAATAGAGAAGTTAATTATTCTATATTTTTCCCTCTCTCGTTCCTCTCCCTCTCTATTTTCTCACCCTTTCTTGCCCCCTCCTCTCTCTATCTCTCTTTCTTCACCCTCTATCTCTCTTTTCTCCTCCCCCTCTTCTCTTTCCCCTTGCCCTCTCTGTTTCTTCACCCTTTTCTCCTTTTATTCTGTGTCTTTCCTCTCTCTCTTTTTTGCCCCCATCTCTCTCTTAAAGGAGTTTCTGAGTACATCCTAAAAACGACAGAGAAACTGTCAAACGTTACGAACTAAGCTTTTTTTTTATATTTTTCGCCTATAAAATGGATTTATAGAAGAAATAGAGAAGATCATTATTCTCTCTTTCCTCTCCCTCTCTCTTTCGTCACCTTCCGTTGCTCTCTCATCTCCCTATCTCTCTTTTCTCACCATCTATCTCTAGACCTCCTTTATCTTTCCTCTCCCCCTCTCCTTCTCTTTTTATTCTGTGTCTTTTCTATCTCTATTTCCTTTCCCAATCTCTATCCCTCTCTCTTAAAAGACTTTCTGAGTATATCTTGAACTACGCTTTTCGCCTGTAAAATTGATTTATAGAAGAAATCGAGAAGTTCATTGTTCTCACTATTTTGTCTCCCTCTCTCTTTCATCACCTCCCTTTGCTCTATCTTCTCCCTATCTCTCTTTTCTCACAATCTATCTCTTTTCCCCCTTTATCTTTCCCCTCGCCCTCTCTCTTTCCTCACTCCCCTCTCCTTTTATTTTTTGTCTTTTCCATCTCTATTTCCTTCCCCCATCTCTATCCCTCTCTCTTAATAGACTTTCTAAGTTCTAAAAACGACAGAGAAACTGTTAAACGTTACGAACCAGGCTTTTTTTTATATTTTTTGCCCGGAAAATTTATTTATAGAAAAAATTGTTCTCACTCTTTCCCTCTCTCTTTCCTTTCCCTCTCTCTTTCCTCACCCTTCTTTGCTCTCTCTACTCCCTATCTCCCTTTCCTCACCATCTATCTTTATTTCCTATTAGATTTTTTATTTTTCGGCCAATTTTTGGGCGGTGAAATCCAACAAAATGCACGCGAGCGCCATAGGATACACCCCTGGCAGCCAAAATGCATGCCAACAACTGAGTGCAGCCCCCCCCCCCCCCCCGGTGTGCATATAAGTAGGTGAGACCCAGTTGCTATTGTTAGACAAGATGAATGACATGTTTTAAAACAGCATGCCAAGCGCTTCCTGTGTTTGCGGACATCCTGAAGAATCCATCAAACAGATTTTCATGAATGTCCTTTAACCAAATTTGCTGGAGGTTTTGAAGCTATTCGTGAAATTTCCACAGAAACAATGGACTGGTTACAGAATTTGAAACTCTTGTAAACAAGATCTACATTAACAGTCAGATAACCTAGTCAGGATGCTAATAAACCTAGTAAAGGCTTGTAATGGGTTTTTTGATTTTTTGAAGAAAAATCGAATTTATTTTGGTCACTTAACCACCAAGTTACAGTTTTATATTGCAGTTGGCGCGAAGAAAAAAATTAAATAAACTGATTATGCCATTCTATGGTCCTATATCTAGTGCAGAAATCCTTGAAGTTTAAATTTTTTGATCAGCCTGTATATTATAAAACAAAAAATGTCATATCCTCTTTACAGGAATGTCATATTTCTATCATACTTTTAGATTTGAAATACCTAATTACTCCTTCATTAGGAGATTCTTCATATTATTTATGAGTTATAGGTGAAATATATTTCCTTGATACAAATAGAATTCTTCAGCTTTAGTTAAGTAGGTAGGTATGTAGAAGATAATGATAATGAATTGCTGGAAATTCCGTTCGCATGTAATGAATTATTATTGAAATTAAAGAAGAACTCGTTTTGCACATAAACATAGAAGTTTTGAATAAAATTTCCAAGCGATTTAGGAATGTTTACGAGCAGAATGTCGAGGAATTAAGCATTACAAGAAGATAAGAACATTTTATCGCTCATAGTTTTATTCCAATTTAGGAATAATTGCTGCAATACTTACGTATTTGAACAATACGTGCAATACTCACGGAAAAAGTAATTTTTTTATTTCATTTTCTCTCTTTAATCCAAGGGGATTTATGAAGCTAAGACTGCAATTTCCTCTTAAATAGAAAAATCCATCAAAAATCATGAAAATAATTGCTAGAAACTGCGGCACTCACAAGATATTAGCATTGATTTAAAAAGTCTCTTGAAGATAACGCGAAGCGTCTGATGCTAAAGATAAAAAGCTTCGGAAGTTGATACTAATCTGGTGATGATTAACGGAGAAACACATTCGTATTTATTTATTGAATTATAGTTAGTTGTTTGTTGCAGATATTTTAGGTACTTAGGTTATTGCTTTTGGTTATTGCAGGTTATTGCAGTTCAAGCGGAAACCATAAAATGTGGACTCTATTAATTCACGCAATGCAAGGTGCTTGCCAAACCTTTTTCAAAAGGCAACAGAGCCAGTATTAAGGTAAATATTTCGAGGTTTAGGTACGGTAGCAAGATAATATCCGGTAAGCCTTTCTCCGTCTTTAATTGTCACTCGCAACGTCCCTCCCGCATGCTTGTTGCTTCGTTTCCTGCCTGTCGTCTTTTTTTCTGTACACCGGCTTCTCGCTTTACAACTTCCGCGTCCTAGCCATCCCGCAATCAGCGAATGGTTACGTCATCTTCTCTCGAGTCTTTTTGTGAATATTTTGGCATCACCGGCGCGCGACACCTCTACATATCCCCACATCGACATATTCTGTTCTCTAAAATTGTCCCTTCGCGTAAACAAAGGTCCCTGAATTTATACACGATATTTTTAGTAAAAAGATCGTTCAGACTTTTACCTTGAGAAAATAATTTGTTTTCGTCTTTTTAATAATGTTCGTAAATAAACGCCCTAAATGAGTTACAATAGGTAACTTAACAACACAACCTTTTGTCTAGCCTTATTCCCATTTCAATTGTGGCCGGATCTCTTTGTCATCTTTCGCCAAGCACCAGAGTCGTCCAGTTGCATGATTGGGTCTTACTCAAGTCACTGTTAATGACACAATGGACAATGCAAAGTAAACAGGAGCCTCGGTTTTTGAGCTTATATCAAGTCTTCTTTGGTCATCCTCTTAACATGACCATACCACCTCAACCATGTCTAGAAGATTTTGTCTTTTATAGTGGTCATTCCTCACTGTCTCAAAAAAGGGGACTCCTCCTGCCCATCCCAACATCCTCATTTCGGGCATTCTCATCTCTTGAACCCAGGTACATAAATCTGTTAAATTCCTTCGGGTGACGAGTCTGAAGCGTTATTGTTCTGTTTTGGTTCAGATTTTTAACCCAGCTATCTCTTGTGCGGACCTCCAGACGACCAGAGAAGAGTTCAGGTCTTCTCTAAAAAGAAGATACATGTCATCAACATAAAGAAGATCCCATCTTGTGTGTTTTTAGTGTATTTTTTAACACCCAAACTCACCAAATGTCCACCGATCCTGACCCCCAGAATGTATATATTTAATATATTTCTCCAAAATCAAGATTTTTCGATTTCAAAAACGCTCCTGTAGCTTTATCTTTCAAGATTAGTGAACGAAATTTTGGATTCTTGTAAAGCTTTAGAATGACTTTAGATTTTCGTTGAAAAAATTTCCAAAAGTCAAGTTACTTCTACAGGGTGTCCTTTCAAAGTTCCAAAAATCCGGTCCTTGAGGCACGGTTTCTGGCCGCAGTTTTCAATCTAGGGGGCTGAAATTTTTGTGAGAGTAAGGTGTCCACAAGGAGTGGTCTGGTATTGCACTTGAGCAAAATCGGCCGAGCCGTTCCAAAATGGCGACCATTTGAATTTTCGGAAAGTTTACTATTTTTTGAACCCCTGTATGAGCAAGATGGTAAAATAACTTTGAAATAAAATTAACAGGATTGGAAGAAAATTATTTGAAATTTGAGTTAATGCAATAAAATTTGCATTATTTCTATTAATAAGCCAGTGGCGTGGGTAGGAAAAGGGTAAATATGTGTAAATTTCTATAACCGTTTATGAGTCCATATTTGAAGAAGTTGAACCGAAATTTTCCATTTTCTTTTTCTTTAACATATAATTTGATGTCTTAGCTTCAATTCGCCTCGATTAATGTAGCACTTTAAACGAAAACTAAAAAAGTTTTTCGCTTGTGCAAACAACAAAGCTTACACTTATATAAAATTATTAAATCGATGAAATGGTTCGCAATTTTTTTTTATTTTTTTTCACATTCAATTATGAATGGTTCTGAAAATTAGAAGAGCAATCGCAACGACAATTAAATCACCTATATGCAGGTGAAAAAAGTATTCAAATTGGTCTTTTAATAACTAAGATATGACTAGTTTAAAAAATCAAATGTGTAGGTGTAGGTACCTGACGTACTACGTATACCTACGCGATCAGCACTACAAATTTGAAACGCATCGTGGCTCAGTTCATTACACCCTTGCCTAGTAAACTGTTGGTGCGGGTTCGAAACCACGGGAGGATCATTCTTTTTTTTTGTAGGTGGGTGGAGTTTTCCCAAAAAAAAAATCGGATTATTTGTTCATTATATTAGTTCATTATAAAAAAAATAGGAAGAAAATATTTATTATTGAATCGCATAAAAATACACTATTTCTGCGATTGATGCGCAAGATGGTTTTTTATACTTGCACTCGTCATGATCGTCCATAAAGAGTATAGGACTCAATGACGACTCCTGAGGTACACCTTTTCTCACTGCAAAATTATAGAATCGTGTCCTTTCCCTTCTGGATTCCTAGCTCTAATGGGATTGATGTTGTTGTACAGCTTAGCTATAACTCTTATGGATATAGCCTTGTAGTTCTGGTATTTTTTACCGTAATCCTAGTCGGTCTGCTAGGATGTAACATTCTTCTTCTTCACCTTCTTCTTCTTCTTCAAAGACACGTAAAAGACGTATAAAAAGATGTAGAAAGACGTAAAAGACACTTAAAGAAGAAGACTTAACAAAGAAGAAGAAGACTTAAGAACGATAAAAAAACGAGCTATGATACTTGAGCCCCCATTTTGAGGCAGCTATTGATGGTTTAAACTTTCAGAAAAAAAATGACAGGATAGCCCAGTTCCATACATTTAATTCTAGGAACCAGGGCCGTACTTGAAGAAAAATTTGACCGCATTTTTTTGAAGAAAAGTACATTTTTCGATAGATTTTCGGCGAAAACGTCATCGGATTCGAAGAGTACAGTAAAAATTCTATGAATTGAACTTTTCATATCGCTCGGCACACTTCGATCAGCTTCATAAAAATTGATCGTAAAATGAGGAACAAGTTTTTAATTTGATCTTATTTTGGAAAACTGGTGCCGTTGGATTTAATAAGCTCATTTCAGAGCCTTTTTCCTGTACTTTCCAAATCCAATGCCGTTTTTTTTTTCTGAAAACTGATCGGAAAATGAGCTTTTCTCTCAAAAAAATGCAAACCATTTTTTTAAAGAACGGTTCTGGATTTTCAATTCGCCCATGTATCTTCGTACCTGTTGGCAGAAGAAAATTTTTTTTCATAGATTTAGACTTGTCACGATATCTCCTACAAACTTCGGACCCTCCAAACCGTTTCCCTGGATAATAAAATCTACCTGTCTCGCTGATGCTGTGTTATTAATATTACAGAACGTAATGAAGGTGGGAAGTTTTAAAATTGACACATCCAAATTGGAATCAACATGATGTCTTCTCGACTTGATCGTTTAAAAAATTGATTCTCATGCAGCCGAGCAATCCCTTTCTTGTATACCAGATCGATTGTTGATGACCATACAACAACAATAGTGAAGTTTACAATATTGCAGAATCATTTTAATTAATTCTTTAACAATAACATTATTACAATTGTATAATAATGGAAAGGAAATCAATTATATACCTACTCATATACATATATAAGTAGGTATGTAATATACGTAAGCTCGAACAATATCAGCAATAATAATTGGTATCTACGTCTACCTAGTGTTTTTTTGCTATCGACATCAATAATAATTACTTATTCTGTTTACTTTTTATTTTATTTTTTTATTTACGAATCTTATTAGGTATTTAAATTGATATAGGTATGTTAATTATATAGCCTTTCATATTAATGTTATAATATACCTATTTGTATTATACCTAAATTTCCTTATTATGAAATATTAAAAAAAAAAAATGTAAATTTATAATTAATTGATTAACATACGGAATTAATTGCTTTAATTAAAAATTTAATATGGAAATTTTTGAAAAAAAGATTGGTTGATATTGTTGCTGGAAAAAATGGTATAAACTTGGCATGAATCTTCACGACGTCAATTTACTCTGACCTGACATGACTTGGCCTTTTTTCCCCACTCATCTCTTTCCCTCCTACCCTGGAACCATCATCAACATTACATACTTCAAGATAGGACGGGTGAACTATAATACCAGAACGTTTGTTATCTCTCTCAATTAGCGTTGCACAATTTTTTGTTTATTAAAAGTCTGAAAAAAATTTTTTAGGGTAACTATAGTCGTTCCTGAAATATCCTGAAAAAAAACTGAAATTACCAATATCCTGAATTTCTCATCAGGGTTTCAACAGTCACTTTTTTCGAGGCCGCTTTATTGTTTTCTTTCATGTCATTCTGTCTAAGAAAAATCAAGAAAACCAAAAATCTAATAAATTAACAAAATAAATCAAGACATTTTCCTCTTTTTTTTATAAAAATTAAATTTTTTTTACTACTTTTTGACATAAAACTAACTTGTCAAATGTCAAAGATGACGTTACAGTCATTTTTGCCGTCAGACGTTGCACAAAAATTATGTTAGTTGTCAATTTTGACAGTCTTTGTGTCAGCCACGACGTTTATAGTGCCCCTACCCCTTCATTTTTGATCCGAATGAGATATAACTTTGGTGCAAAAACTAAATCAAATGTCATAGATTTTACAACGTTTTGACATAAAACTGATCTGTCAAATGTCAAAGATGACATTACAGTCACTGCCAACTTTAAACTTTTGAGGAAAATGGGGGGAGGGGGGTTCGTGTGAGACCTCACTTTAAAGGTATTAACATTTTTGACTAGTCGGTTTAAAATTTAGAGAGGATTATCGAGAAAAAATTATCAAAAATAAAAAAAATCATAATTTTTGTGTAGATAATTGAAATATCTTTAAAATGAGGTCTCCTTATCCTTCAAAATTTTAAAGTTAACAGCAACTGCAATGTCAACTTTGACATATGACATATGATCAGTTTTCTGTCAAAAAGTAGTAAAATCCATGAAATTCGATTTAGTTTTTTTGAGGTTATATCTTATTTGGATCAAAAATTGAGGGGAAGGGCGTTCCTCACTGACAAAAAGACTGTCAAAATTGTCAACGAAGATATTTTTTGTGCGGGTAATTTAAATATCTACCTTTAAAATGAGGTCTAACATGACCCCCCATGTCTTTTAAAAATTGAAGTTGACAGCGACTGTAACGTCATCTTTGACATTATTAATTTTACGTCAAAAAGTGCTAAAATTCATGACATTTCATTTAGTTTTTGTTTCAGCTCTAACTCATTCAGTTAAAAATATAAGGTCAGGGGGGGACTATAAACGTATCCTCATTGTATAAGGCAAATATTTTGACGTGATATCGACGTCGTTCGGTGAAAATATTCATTCCTTTCCAGAAAAAAAGGAGCGAAATTTTGATTTTTTTCAATTTCTAGAATTTTGGTTTCCTTGATTTTTTTCAGACAAAAACAAGAAAAACAAAAATTGGTTCTTATGTTTTTTTCTTTGGTATGTACAGGTAGCAGGAAGATTTTTACTATGTTAATGTGGAAACATACGCTACTTCGCTGCATTTTTGCACACGCTTTTGGGCCCCTCTCAGTGTCCCAAGTGAACAAAAGTCTACAATTTTTGCGTTATGCGGGGAGAGGGGGGAGCGCGGGGGTCTAAAGGGTGCAAAATTTGTTTTCTAATTTTCTTATAGCAACGAAAAAGTCATTGTACCCACGTAGAGGGCGCGCCGAGATCTACAAGTTTGCCCCCCATGGCTTTTGTCGTAAATGCAAAGGTTAACGATTGAAGAGCTGGGAAAACTTTTTTGAACCAAATTTTTTTTATTAAATTGATCATTTACAACTTTTTTTGATATTTTAATCAGTCATTCTGTGATCATTTTATCAGTTTATAAAGTTGATATAAGTTAATGATAATTCTGCGAAAACCAAAAAAACAAAAAAACTCTCCCCGTAGCGCAAAAAATTGTAGACTTTTGTGTATTTGGGACACTGACAAGGGCCCAAAGCGTATGCAAAAATGCAACGAGGTAGAGCATGTTCCCAGCTCAAATTCCCTACCGCCTGTACTATTAATTCATTTTCAATGATAAAAAAGATACGATTAAAATAGTAAATTTCGACTTTTCAGTTTTTTTTTCAGGAAATTTCAGCAATAACTGAAGTTACCCTAAATTATGTTTCAGATTCTTAATAAGCATAAAATTGTACGAATTTTCTCTAATTGACTCCCCCTGACCTGACTTGATCCCCCCCCCCCTTGTTGCGGCTAGTTCCCGAGATCCCAATAGTGAGAGATATAAAAGAAGCTGTGTAGGTATATCTCTTTGATCAAGTTACTTTGATTTTCCTCAGGTCACTTTCTAATCTTGCTGGAATCACCCGTGCCTTGTATTTTCTCATGATACTTCCCTCCTTTGATCTTGACACTTCTGCATCGCAACCTCTCTTGGATTTGAGATTCCTTTTTGGGGAATTAGGGAGGCTTTGTTTCTCTTGGTATACTGATGCTAAATCTTTTAACGTTCTGCTTTGTTCTGTCATCATTAGTTATCATCACACAAATTTGATTGATCATGATCATCACCCATCACCAATGGTACTGGTACCAAGACCCCTGTAGAGGCAGACTTGCATGAATATGCGGATGTAGATTCTAATCTCGGCTAAAATTTTCTCATCCATCGTCAGTCACTATTTCTAGGGGATCGGTCATCATATCTTAAGTACTCAGTGCAGAATAATCGAACTTAACCACTTTATGCAGTAACCACGCTTTAGGCAGAACTTAATAACCACTTCCCCGATTTAGTCAGTAGTCTACTTAATACTTAGTTGCGCTTTTCCAAGCACTGGCTTTAATAGCCCATCTTGGAAGGTGATCAAGCGATCCAATAAAGCATCCCTAAAACATCTCAAGCTTTTCTTCTCATGACTTTTCTTCTTCAAAAGTTCTGCAAAACTTCTTAGCTTACGTTCACATAATCAGGTCGTCTACGCAGCTTAGCAGACCTTCCTGGAAATCTGTGTAAGTTTCAGTGGAAAAAACTCGTCGTGCAAGATTTTCTGCAACAGGATCCCAAGTACTGAAACCGAATCTTGTGGAACGTGGAGCCCAGCAGGATATACTCGCTGAATTTTTGCATCAAAAATTTTCTTTTTGCATTGTGGCAAGTTATCTCACTTAGAAATTTATCAATTTTGCCACCTTTCGTACCTATGCCACTGTCAAACTTATGATAAAATGCTAATTATATGTCACTGATGCCATAATAGTTCAGAAAACGTTCTTCCTATCCTGGTAATTTGGCTTTAAGGTATTCCATCTTGCATTATATTCAGGAGTCCAAAAAATGGCTTCTGTGCGAAATTTTGAAGGGCAGGTATTTTGAACCGACTCGACCGGTATTACTCAAATGCAATACCAGACTACTCCCTCATGCATCTTATAAAAAATCCAGTTCCCCCTTGTTTGAAAATTGCTGCCTGTAAACGTGACTAAAATCTGTTTTTGTAAATTCTGGAGGAAAAATGTCTGCTTAAAGTTAAATTAAAATCTTTCATAAGTTTTCCAAGAATTGCAAAATTCGTGCATTCTATAATTAAACAAGAAACACTCAAAAAAATTACCCATCTCTTCTATTGCATACTATTTACTCTGTGTAGCACTTGTTTCAATAACCCCCTGTATGTAAACGTATTATTTACATTTAAAACAATATCTACTGACATTTTAATGATAAGGACACCTTTTTTTAATTCCAATTACTTAAAAAATAATAAACTTGATACAAGTCGTCAAACAGAACTCTACAAAAACCTGTAAAACTTACCCGAAATCATGGCCAGACCCGAAATTTGAACCAAAACTATTATTCCAGAAGAAAAACAAATAAAGCGTCTTCACTAGGAAAACAAGTGAACTCAACGTTGACCGCAGATTAACTCGGCCTCAACAACTTTACTTCAACAGACCGAGAGAAGATAAAACTGACGATGCGGAGACCGGTCGGTGTTTGACTCTGCTAGATTCAACTTCAACAACGCGATGAACTGATGAGCAGAGGAAGATATGGACTCTGGAAAAAATAGGCTCGCTCGCTCGTTAATAAACCGTTCTTCATTATAATTCTTCGCGATCTACGTCATTAATTTAACTGGACAACTAATTAGTACTCGAACCATTCAGCTTGGTTTTCCTACGCTACGACATTCGGAGTTGTTTGTTTATTTGCACGTGTGTAATTTGAGCCTGGAGGTTTTCTTATCTTCAGGTTACAGGTCGCGGTCTGATGAACGGGGCCGGTGAGTTATGGTTAGCGGATAGTAACGCTTTGAGCTCTTTTAGACTTACAGGGTGTTGGCGTTAGTGTTCGTTTCATTTGTAATTATTTCGATGTTTTATAACAATAATTGATAATAATTACTGTTTATAAATTTTTGGATTGATATGGTTTGATCCGGCCAAACAATTATTTTAAACAAACGATTTCATAAAGGATGTCCGTTCGTTTTTCAAAAAGGAGGCTGTAACTTTGATTGTGTTCATTTTAGAGTAGATTTGTAGGAAAATCTGGAAAGAGTATGAGCCCAGGAAGCCGCAGAATCAAATTTCAGGAAAATCGTGCCAGATATAAAAATTTGAGGCAACTTTTTGAAATAATTAATTTTCCAGAATTTTCAGCTCTGATGGTGGTACCTAATAAAAAGATGAAACTGGTTCAATTATATTTCCTAATCAGTATTTTGATATGTTTCGAAAATCTCTAATTTGAATCGATTTTGAGGCCAATTTGAGGCCAAAATTTACACCCCTTGAACTTTTTTTTCCAAAATTGAGGCTGTAACTTTGGTCCTGTTTATTTTTGACTGAATTTATAGGAAAATTTGGAAAGAGTAAAAGCCGGAAGAACCCGCAGAGCAAAATTTCAGAAAATTCGTACCAGAAATAAAAATTTGAGGCAACTTTTTGAAATAATTAATTTTTCCAGAATTTTTAGCTCTGATGGTGATACCTAATAACAAAATGAAATCGGTTTAATTATATTTCCTAATCAGCATTTTGATATGTTTCGAAAATCTCTAGTTTGAATCGATTTTGAGGCCAATTTGAGGCCAAAATTTACACCCTTTGAACTTTTTGTTTCCAAAATTGAGGCTGTAACTTTGGTCCTGTTTATTTTTGACTAAATTTATAGGAAAATTTGGAAAGAGTAAAATCCGGAAGAACCCGCAGAGCTAAATTTCAGAAAATTCGTACCAGAAATAAAAATTTGAGGCAACTTTTTGAAATAATTAATTTTCCAGAATTTTCAGCTCTGATGGTGGTACCTAATAAAAAGATGAAACTGGTTCAATTATATTTCCTATCAGTATTTTGCGAGGTATTTTGATATGTTTCGAAAATCTCCAGTTTGAATCGATTTTGAGGCCAATTTGAGGCCAAAATTTACACCCCTTGAACTTTTTTTTTTCCAAAATTGAGGCTGTAACTTTGGTCCTGTTTATTTTTGACTAAATTTATAGGAAAATTTGGAAAGAGTAAAATCCGGAAGAACCCGCAGAGCTAAATTTCAGAAAATTCGTACCAGAAATAAAAATTTGAGGCAACTTTTTGAAATAATTAATTTTCCAGAATTTTCAGCTCTGATGGTGGTACCTAATAAAAAGATGAAACTGGCTCAATTATATTTTCTAATCAGCATTTTAATATCTCTTGAAAATATCTAGTTTGAGTCGATTTTGAGGCCAATATTTTCGTCAAAATTTACACCCCTTTTCTTCTGAAATAGAGGCTCTAACTTTGGTTCTGTTTATTTTTTACTGAATTTGTAGGAAAACCTGGAAAGAGTAAAAGCCGCAAGAGCCCGCAAAACCAAATTTCAAAAAAATCGTACAAGAAATGAAAATTTGAGTCAAATTTTTGAAATAATAAATTTTTATAGAATTTTTAGCTCTGATGGTGGTACTTTAATATCTCTCGAAAATATCTAATTTGAGTCGATTTTGAATCTAATTTTTTGGTCAAAAACATCCATTGGAAAAAATTTCGATCAAAAACCATTTATAGCGATTTTTTGAAAATTGGTTCTAAAAGTAAATTGACCACTTTGGTCCTGTTTATTTTATAGAAGATTTGGAAGAATATTTGGAGAGAGTAAGCCTCAGGAACTCTGATAACCAAATTTCAGAAAAATCGTACCAGAAATAAAAAAATTGATGCCACTTTTTGGAATAATTAATATTTTTAGAATTTTTAGCTACGGTGGTGGTAAAAACAAGATCAAACCGGTTTAATTATATTTTCTAATCAGAATTTTGATATAGCTAGAAAATATTTAGTTTGATTCGATTTTGAGACATTGTTTCGTCAAAATTTACCACCTTCAAGAAAACTTCGATCAAACAACCATTTATAGCGATTTTTTGAAATTTGACTCTAAAAGTAAATTGAATTGTAAAGAGATTTGCAAAATAAAAACTGAAAAACTTAGCCCACAGGAACTCTGACATCCAAATTTCGGAAAAATTTTACTAGAAATAAAAGTTTGAGGCAACTTTTTGAAATAATTTACTTTTCTAGAATTTTAGCAACAAGATGAAACCGGCTTAATTATATTATTTTCCTGGTTAGCACTTTGATATTTTTCGAAAATAGCTGGTTTGGCTCGATTTTGAGACTATTTCTTTGGTCAAAATTACAGCCCTTGGAAGAAATTTTTATCAAACAACCATTTATAGCGATTTTTTGAAAATTTGTTTTAAAAGTTAATTTGTGAATAGATTTGTAAAGAAATCTGAAAATAGTAAGCCATAGGAACTGAGGTAACCAAATTTTAGAAAAATCTGCCTAGAAATAAAAATCCGAGGCAACTTTTTGAAATGATTAATATTTATACAAATTTTTAGCTATGACGGTGGTAAGTACCTAATAACAAGATGAAATCGGTTTAATTATATTTCCTAATTTTTTTGAAAAAAATTTTATCCTGGAAAGACTTTCGATCAAATAACCAATTTTAGCGATTTTTCTGAAAATTAATTGGTTCTAAAAGAATAAATTGACCACGAAGATTCCATCACTGATGTCTGTTCGTTCTTCAAAATAGAGCTGTAACTTTGATCCTGTTTATTTTAAAGAAGATCTGTAAGAACATCCGGACAGGGTAAACCGCAGGAAATCTTGAAACCAAATTTCAGAAAAATTCGACTAGGATGAAAAATCTGAGGCAATTTTTCGGAATAAAATATTTCTACAATTTTTAGCTATGATGGTGGTTTCTAATAACAAGAAAAAACCTGTTTAATTATATTTCCGCATTAGCACTTTGGTAGTTTGAGTCGATTTTGAGATCAAAATTTACACCCATTGGAAAAAATTTCGATCAAACTAATTTTTATGGCGATTTTTCTGAAAATTGGTTCTAAAAGTGACCACGAAGATTCCATAGCTTATGTTCGTTCATTTTTCAAAATGTAGACTCTAACTTTGGTCCTGTTTACTTTAAACTAGATTTGCAAAAAATCTGAAAAGAGTACTGAGATAACCAAATTTCTGAAAAATCTGACTAGAAATAAAAATCTGAGGCAACTTTTTGGAATAATTAATCTTTCCACAATTTTTAGATATGATGGCGGTACCAAAAACAAGATGAAACCGGTTTAAATATATTTCATATTTTCTTCCGTAAAAATTTACATGCTGGAAAAAATTTCGATCAAATGACCAATAATTGTAGCGATTTTTCCGAAAATTGGTTCTAAAAGTATAAATTGAAAACGAAGATTCCATAACTGATGTCTGTTCGTTCTTCAAAATACAGCTGTAACTTTGATCCTGTTTATTTTATAGAAGTCTAAATCTAATAAGAAAATCCGGAAAGAGTAAGCCTTAAAACCAATTTTCAGAAAAAATCGACTAGGAAGAAAAATTTCAGGCAATTTTTTGGAATAATTTACAATTTTTAGCTATGATGGTGGTACCTAATAACAAGAAGAAACCGATTCATTAATATTTCCTAATCAGCACTTTTATACTTTTCGAAAATATCTAGTTTGAGAAGATTTTGAGACCAAAATTTACACCTCTTGAAAAAAAAACCCTTTATGTCGATATTTTTGAAAATTGGTTCTAAAAGTGAATTGACCACGAAGATTCTATAACTGATGTCCGCTCATTTTCCAAAATAAAAACTCTAACTTTGGCCTTGTTTACTTTAGACTCGATTAACAAAAAAATCTGAAAAGAGTAAGCCAAAAAACTGAGATAACCAAATTTCAGAAAAATCTGGCTAGAAATAAAAATCTGAGACAATAATAATTATTTTTTGAATTTTTAGCACTGATGGTGATAGGTACCTAATAAAAAGATGAAACCACTTTAATTATATTCACAAATCAGTTTTTTTTTTCGAAAATATCTAGTTTCTAAAAAAAAATTCGATTAAACAATGATTTAACGATTTAAGAACGAAATTATTTACCTTAAAACTTTTAAACACAAATAAAAAAAAATCAGGTCTGATGATAGTTTTAATTTAACGATTAGAAACAAGCTTGAAACCCCCACAACCAGTTTTTCAATATGTTATCTAAGAGTATATATTTAACCTTGAAAAAGTGGTTTTTCAAAAAGGCTATTTTCAAACTAAACGTTTTAGATATATTATTCAAAATAACTTTATAGAGTTCAGCTCCAATTACCAAATTTGAGAAAAAACGTGTCAAAAATATTTGACAATCGAGCACAATTTCAACGATTTATTTTTTTAAATTTATCTCAAATGATGATTTTTAGGGTTCCATTGGCCTTGTCTTAAAAAAATATATTTTCGAGATACTTATAATTTTTGTAATTACTTTTAAGGGTGAGTCATTAACCCTAAGCTGCCAAATTTAAGAAAAATTGCGTCAAAAATATTTCATAATCATGATGGTTTTGAGGGATCCATTTAAAGGGGCTCTTATTCCTAGACACGCCATCTATAGGCCTGTCTGTCTTTAAGCCACTGGAGATTTTCTCTAAAATTAACAAAAAAAATCGATTCGAAATTTTGTAAACTAAGCAATTAAATAAATGTCCTTTCGGTTGTTCGAGTGCCAAAAAATGAGGGTTTCACTCCACGATCAAGCAAGTGGGGATTTGTCTTTAAGAAAATATTTTTAACGTCCCATTTTTTTTCATGTGAAATACTTTCGTTGAATCAATTTTAAGTGGATTTTGATTATTCGTTTCCAGGTAGAGATAAATTCCTTAAGAACGAAGATTTTCTTGTTGTTTAAAATAATTATTCTTATTCGCTTAATTTATTCGTGAGGGAAAAATAATTATTATTTATTGGTTTTTTATTCCATCAGGAAGTAAAGTTGCGTGTCGGTGTCGGTGTTATTGTTATAAATAAATAAACCCGAGCCAGTTTTATTGGAAGTGGTTGTTTAATTAGTTATGTTTATAATACGGGAATTATTGTTTAAAAACCAATGACGTGAATTTGATAACATTCTCTATTATTTAAAAAATAAAAATCAATATTGAACAATAATTAATTAATTATTGTTACTGCATACTTGTTGTGGAATCCCGTTATTATTAACCAACGTAACTCACCCGAATTTGACCTTAAATTAATGTAAATGGGCGTTTAAATGCAAAAATGATAATTTGTTTCTAAATTTGAAAGTATTTTGTGTTTCTGCAGAAAATAATATTCAAATCAATAATAATTATTCACTCCTTTCAGTAAAGATTCGTGAAACCAGACACATAATTTATAACCTTCTTGATCTTTTTTGATTACATAGTTTGCTTAGTACCAAGCAATTCCCATTCAAACCTTAAAGGTCAGAAGATCTTTCCATAAAGAGAAGTCCTCGTCGTCTATTCCATATTTGAGAATCCCTCCTCAGTCTCGTAAATTGCAAGGGTCCGCTCAGGCTGCTATGACGGGTGAGCATCCGACTAAACTCTTCATTTTGATCAAAAAGGCCAGCCTATTTTCATCCGAACTAAGTATGAATGAATAGTCTGCAGAGGCTGCCCCTATCGGATCCCGAACCCTTCTGCGGAGTGAAAAGCCTCAAGAGAAGCACCATAAAAGAGTGGATGTTCTCAGAAACTCTGACCAAATGGAACAAATCTGTAGAGCATCAGAGGCATGCGAAGAAGTACCAGACCGAGGATAACGGTAGCCTGCTCACAGGACACCATCGACTCCGCAAAGAAACACTTAACCAGGGTCGGAGGGATAAACGACGGCGAATATCGCTTCTGCCTCGAAGACGATGAAACGGCGGATCACGTTCTCTGTCATTGTGATAACTAGCTAGGTCCCGGTTCCTGTGCCTAGGCGCTGAAAGACCTATGCCAGAGAGCTACTTTAGGTGTCCTAACAGTTTCTGGAAGTTGGTAAAGCAACTAGAGCTGGAAGAGGAGTTCTAACTTTAGAGAGGGCACAATAGATCTCATCAACAGGTCGCAGTGCACATCTACAGAAGGCCTCCCACTATAATCTACAATCTACGATGAATTCTATTGAAAGACTATTCTGACCTCTTCTGCAATTTGGTGTTGCCTCCCAATACTCCTCTAATCTTTTTAAGCCCATCCCTTAATGGCCTCGGTTAGAGACCATAAATGTTTTCCTGAGGCCAAGCTCGTGTAGTTAATAAGCAAGAGCCCACATTTCTTGCCAATTAGCCTGTCCAGCGCCGCGGCACATTCCTGGATCAAGGGAGATAATCCTGCATGACCCTGTATACCTCTGCTAGGAACACCGTTGTCTTCGAGGAAGACACTTGGAAGTGTTTGATCCAAAAAAAATTGATCACTCCAGTTCTTGTTCTGCTCTATTGCAGCCATTCTCATTCCTGGTACCATCTGTAAAACAGATTTAGGTACCCTACTGCTTCAATAATGGCCACCTCTCCATTTTTCCATTATTATTCTGATTTTCGGGGATCTAGAAGGAACATTTTCTTTTTTCCCATTTATTCCTGTAACTACGGTAACCTTAGGAAGATTTGGACTTGCGTCGTAGACACTGGATGTCTAGGTATACATATGTCACCGCTTTTTCCCAAAATGGGGAGTGGTACCACCCCCCCCCCCCCTATCAGAGTGGCTGACGGAGCAGTTCTTATTGAGCTGGTTATTGAAAGAATGGTGAGCTGCTGTTGGTAGCAAAAGGATCAACCTAGAAGACAACACTCTTATCCTGGAAGCGACTCATTTATAAGAGCCCCCTTTAGAAACCGAGGGCGAATCTTAGACCCTTCATTGAGAGGTATCTCTCCTGATATGGACACAATAGACCAGACTCTACCAAGAGTCTGGAGGTCTTTAGTTTTGGTCACTTTAAGAGAAGAGAATGTAAGGAAAAAAAATTGAGATTTTTGCCAACATAAAATGTTTCTAAGCACTACCTATAAGTACACTACTCTGACAGAAATTCAAAGGTGTGAGCATTTTAACTCTAACCATGAATGATATTTACAATCTTGATAATATCATTGACCTGAAGGTGTCTTCTTTGTTACTTACTCCAGTGGATCGGTTTTTCCGTGCGGTTTTAAAAGAAGACTATCGTCCTCCTGGAAGCTATAAATAAATCAATAACTTATGCAAAGTAAATAAAACGCGCAATGCTTACTAATGTTTCATAATTATACGAGGGTGGTTTCAAAATTAATATCTCCATACCGCTGCCTAACGCACTCCCAAAAAATCCATCCCAAAAAATCAATTAATCGTCAGCCGTTAAGTAGTGGAGCTTCTGAATGCGAAATTCTCGCAATTATTCTATTCTTGAACCTAAAAGGCGTTAATGTTGCAAAATGTAAAGCTAATCCACCGTCAATGAACGGATGTCAATTTTGACGTGATCTATGCACAGCTTTGCATACACTTTCATCAATTATTATTGGCGAAAAAAGAATCAAGAACTTCGAACTAAATGGTAGCGGCAAGACCAAAAAAAAGCGACTGCCGAGCCAAGCCTGAGCAAGATTGAGCGTCTCAGCGACAGAGGTCTGAGCGAAGGTCTATGAGAGTGCTAGAAGCAACAAAAACAACAATGTTAACAACATCATTGCGGCCAACAGCAGTAATAGCTTCCGTAAGGTCCCAATAACGCTTTGTATTAGTAAGTTTGTACTAGAAAAATATTTATTAATGCGTTTTAGCGACGGGAACTCCCCTACACTAGCTCCCCTCCATTTTCTCTACTGCTATGGCGCTGAAATCCTCTCAGCGTTGGCACACATGGTCAGAAACTGACCAGAAACTGACCAGAATCTGATAAGTCAGGTCCTTGGTTAGTGTTAGGTTTTTTTTCCTGAAATATGTAACAAGAAAATAGAAAAGATAAGTAATAGACAAGTAAAAAAAAAAAATAGAAGAAAAGTAAAATATAAAATAATACAACACAAATAAAAAACCGTAGGTAGTAAATTTTAAGGGAGAGAGAACCTAACAACGACCAATGACCTCATTAATCAGATTGTGGTCACTTTCTTGACATATGTGGCAACGCTGAGTTGATTTCAGCGCGACAGGCGCAAAAAAACTAGAGGGGGGGGGGTGTTAGTGGAGGGTAATACTCGTCTCTAAAGCGCATCTTTACCTTTAGACACTACCCAAAGTAATCAAAAATTGAAATTCCAATTGTCACGATAGTATTGGAAATGGGGTCTTTCTAGACACCTGGACCAAACATGCGCAGTAGCTCTAAGGTGACATAAATTGTAAGCCTCTAACGTCTAACCAACCTATGATATTATAAAGTCTCCTAATCTGCGAAAAGGTAGCGGTTTTTGATCGGGTTGGGTCGGTCTACCCGATTAGAGAACCATTCTATCTGATTAGGGTCTCGATCATAAATTAACCTGACTCCAGGAATAAGCTTCGATTAGGTGACTTTATAACATTAGAGGTTAGGTTAGATGCCTATAATTTGGTCAGATTGATGCAGGGGTGACGTGCTAGACGGAGTAACAAACGTTAGAGGAATAAGAGGTTATTCTCTTGTTCCTAAGGGATAAAAAGAACATAAAGTCACTCTTACAAAAAACTCTCTTTAATCTAGGATATCTTACAAAAGATATCCTAGTAGTGTTGAATTAAATTTATAAATATAGTTAAATTAACGAACACAAACAACCATGCCGAACTGGGATTCGAACCCAGAAGGTTGTAGAGTCAACAACTTAACAGTCAGCAGGTGTTGAATTTAATTTTACCTGGAGAGAATGTCTTAAATTCCTGTTGAAAATTTCTTCCTCTGTAAATGTGGAAAGAGGAAAAATGGAGCTGAGGTTGATCTCGTCGTTGAGCCACGTCATTAACCCGTTAGAGTCTTCGCCGAATCGCTTAGAGGAGCTATAGAAACATGTGAGACATGACGAATTTTAATACTATCTCTTTATTTAATGATAATAGGCAAATACGGTACAGATCTAGAGCCAAGAGTGAGACTGGGATCCTCGAGCGCTATATCGTCGGCCAGACACTTATTATATCTAAAAAATCTTTATTTTTCCTGTCATAATTGTCCTAATTGTCATAATTTCATATAATCAGTATTTTGTCACATGAAAAAGTTGGTCCTAACATAATAGGGTCCTTCTACTAGATATTAGATATCATTGCAGTGTTTTAGAAACACCCAGTATACTCTTTCAATTATAACGCATGCCACTAACACAGCCTGCGTGATTATAATGTATTTCTCGGGGCTTTCCAGCGATAAAGATTAGTTCCGTCCATGTAGGCTGGCACAATTGTATGGGACATTAATAATTCAGTTCAGGTCAACGATAAAAATTTTATTTGTACATACATTCAATATTTACATACATAAAATAATTTATTTACTTCTAAAACAATGTATGATAATGACACATAAATTTATATACAAACGTTGCTAATAATATAATAATGAAAACTTATTATTGCGAAAGAAACACCTGTTGTCATGTCGAGGGGAAATACTTTAGACAAGAAAAAAATTGTAGGTGTGTATAGCAATTAATTTAAATGCACTGCAAATATACAGGATGATCTATGAGATTATTTATCGTATCTAAAAATAATTTATTTAATAGGAAGATAAAAAATTTTGAACCCACCCCCCCCCCCCCCCCCCCAATCAAAACTCATAGACCATATTTTAAGACGCGAAATTTCTGTATTTTTTGAATTGAAGAAGAAATAATATAAAAGTTGTGGAATAAAAATTAGAGGACTAAAAATAATTAAATTCAAACAATTGTTTCTTAGAAACCCATCAATCTTAGATCTGAAGAAAACGGTTTGAAATGAGAAAGAATAGCGCATGCGTCTATTGTAGAACTGTCTAGAATATGTCAACTGGCAACATGTCGTGACATCCGGTAACGCATCGCCGCTGAGGAGAGTAGAGGAGTAGAGAAGTAATTCGGCAGCTATTAGAGGAGAATCACTTTTAGAGCAAAAGTGTTGAATGTTAAGAAATACCAGAAGGAAAGTGAAGAAGAAGCAGAAGATGAAGAAGAGTAGCTGCAATGTGAATGTGAAGTGATATAGTTCAGCTAGAGAAGTGACAAGCTTTGAAGGAGAATCTGACTGTTAATTTTTTGGAGGTTATTGTAAAGAAATAACAAAGACTGTAAATTATTATTTTAACATACTGTAAGTATTTCTGTTATGAGTAAAGTGAGTTTCGTACCAATATGTAACGACATCACGTCCCTGAATGTAAAGGACGCTAACCTCTTTAAAATTAACTCAAACTTATGGTGTATAAATGTATTGAAACAACAATATGACAAGCAGAAACAGAGGAAGAGCTCCTCCAAAAATTTGGGAGTCCCCTACCTTTGAAACCAAAATATAAGAATCCAACGATCGATCTGTGCACATAATTCTGCTGAAAATTACGTCCTGGTGTTTACACGTCTCTCACCACAATTCACCACTTCTTTTGGAATTGCTACTTTTTGAGTAGAAATTTCCAAGGTACGCTTCTACGTCAAACGGTGAATGTGTACTGAGTAAGTGAAACAGGATATTAATCAATTGAGCTCTAGCCAGCTCAAGAACAACAATACGATAAGCAGAAACCGAGGAAGAACTCCCGCAAAAATTTGGGAATCCCTCAGGGCTCTCATGTCGGTTCACAATATTTTTCTCGCAGAGACAACACTCGCATGTTCAAAATATAAGAATCCAACGATCGATCTGTGCACATGTTTCTGCTGCAAATTACGTCCTTGTGCTTATAATATGAAAGAAAGTTTTAACACGTCTTTCACCACAATTCACCACTTCTTTTGGAATTGCTACTTTTTGAGAAGAAATTTCCAAGGTACGCTTCTACGTCAAACGGTGGATGTGTACTGAGTAAGTGAAACAGGATATTAATCAATTGAGCTCTAGCCAGCTCAAGAACAACAATACGATAAGCAGAAACCGAGAAAAAGCTCCCCCAAAAATTTGGGAGTCCCTCAGGGTTCTTCATATCGCTCTACAATATTTCTCTCGCAGAGGCCACATTTGCATGTAAATATAAGAATCCAACGATCGATCTGTGAACATTCACATGTTTCTGCTGCAAATTACGTCCTGGCGTTTACATGTAAGAAAGCTTTAACACGTCTTTCAGCAAAATTCATCACTTCTTTTGGAATTGCTACTTTTTGAGAAGAAATTTCCAAGGTACGCTTCTACGTCAAACGGTGGATGTGTACTGAGTAAGTGAAACAGGATATTAATCAATTGAGCTCTAGCCAGCTCAAGAACAACAATACGATAAGCAGAAACCGAGAAAAAGCTCCCCCAAAAATTTGGGAGTCCCTCAGGGTTCTTCATATCGCTCTACATTATTTCTCTCGCAGAGGCCACATTTGCATGTAAATATAAGAATCCAACGATCGATCTGTGAACATTCACATGTTTCTGCTGCAAATTACGTCCTGGCGTTTACATGTAAGAAAGCTTTAACACGTCTTTCAGCAAAATTCATCACTTCTTTTGGAATTGCTACTTTTTGAGAAGAAATTTCCAAGGTACGCTTCTACGTCAAACGGTGGATGTGTACTGAGTAAGTGAAACAGGATATTAATCAATTGAGCTCTAGCCAGCTCAAGAACAACAATACGATAAGCAGAAACCGAGGAAGAGCTTCCCTAAAAATTTGGGAGTCCCTCAGGGTGGTCATATCGCTTCACAATATTTCTCTCGCAAAGGCCACTTATTAGACCAATTCCAAACGCAGTTTGACTGATGACAACGCTCCCCTCTACTAATCTTCCTGCTTGAGCTGGGTGATTTTGTCTCAAACAACTCCTAATTATTGAGAAGTTAAGAAAATCCTACTACTGAGCCCAAGTCATGTTTCCCGCCTAAGAGGGGACCGATTATCGTGCCACCACGATGTAACACAGATTAATTACGACTTGTGTAAGTGCTAAAATTTCGAAAAATCTCACTTGATACTTTTCATTTACCATTTACATACCATTTTCTTGAAATTCCAATTTCTGTTCAAGTCCGACTGACATAACGACATGGAAACTGTGTTCAGTTTCCCTCTTGGGCGAGTATCTGCAAATCTTGTATGCTTACTCTACAACAACCTGTAACAACTGTGCGGAAGATACGGCGAGGGCTGCTGTAGAATCGTTGATTTCAGAACCATCTTGTATAAGAACTACCTTTTCTGTTGCCTGAATGAGGTGGAGAGGGAAGACGGCGCCAGAGGAATCAAGTCATGCGCATGTTCAAAATATACCCGTGGAACGATCGTTCTTTGCACTTTTTCTGTGTGTTTCTATGTAAGAAAACTTCTACTTATTCAGAAAATCTAATCAGAAAATTGCCACTTTTGAGTAGAAATGTCCAAAGAACGCTTCTACGTCAAACTGTGGATCTGTTGATTGGTCTAGTGAGTTTTTTCGTAAAAAATTACTGATGCTGGTGTTTAGGGGATAACTTGAACTTGTCATCGCCCCTGCATTGGAAATTGTTCAAGAGCATACTTTATGCAGAATCAAGGTAACTGGATTTCGTAGATTTAAAAAAAAGCCAAATTAAACTATTTCGAGAATGCATTGGCTTCTTCTCAAAACTTTGGGCAATTTGCTCATTTAGATGGGATTAAGAAGCTACAAATGAGGGTACCGAAGGAAGTTGGCGCCCGAGAAGATTTTCTACGTCTTCCTCATTGTTGTCTGATCTCATTTCTCTTCTCTTAGTCATTTTTCAGTTCGTCATCTTCTGATTTTTGTTGCTTTCTGGAGACAAATAGGTATATTTTCTCTCACAGGAGAGCTAATTATACGCGTTCGGATTATACACCAGCACCTATGGCAGTATTAATAATTAATTGAAACGTTCCGTGTACAATTATTACAAACAAATATCAATTAATTTCTTATAATAATAAACTTAATTTGCAAGAAATTGCAATGTTTCTAAGAGTTACATGGATTCATTAATTATTATTAATTAACAATCAGAGAATCGAGTAAGAAGTAATACTCCTAATAAGGAAAATTACAATAACAAATCATCTGTTTCGATTACTTGCGGTGAAATTGGTTTCGATTTCATTGCTAATCATGCCATAAAGATCCCATATCGCATAACTTACGTTTTCTTCATTATTGATTTATTAATTAGATGCTTCATTTTATTGCTTTTCATTGCGTTATCATTGCGTTATTACAATAATTGTATTTCTTAATTGTAAGCTCAGCTGTTTCTACTCAAATGTGTTAATAAAACAATGCGAACAGCATCTCACTCTTCTGCATGTAATGTCGAGCAGAACCGAATATTGAACAAACCCAATACGGCTCTCCTATTGGTGCCACGACGCCATCAGCCAAAATAGAAGAGCATCATTCTTCCCCCTTCCAGTCTCCTATGAGTCTGCTCAAAGTTGTCTGCTCAAAGTTTCAGGCTAGAAAGTCACCAATGGTTCAGTTCTTCGCCATCGGCCGAGGACGCACTATTCGTCAACAGGTGGAAATAAAACAATACAGAACAGCCTCACTCTTCCACCTGGAATGTTGAGCAGAACCTTTTGAGCTTTCCTATTGGTGACACGACTCCATCAGCTAAAATAGAAGAGCATTATTCTACCCCCTTCCAGTTTCTTATGAGTCTGCTTAAAGTTGTCTGCTCAAAGTTTCTGGCTAGAAAGGCACCAATGGTTCAGTTCTTCGCCATCGGCAGAGGACGCACTATTCGTCAACAGGTGGAAATAAAACAATACAGAACAGCCTCACTCTTCCACCTGGAATGTTGAGCAGAACCTTTTGAGCTTTCCTATTGGGGACACGACGCCATCAGCAAAAATAGAAGAGCATTATTCCACCCCCTTCCAGTTTCTTATGAGTCTGCTTAAAGTTGTCTGCTCAAAGTTTCTGGCTAGAAAGGTTCAGTTCTTCGCCATCGGCAGAGGACGCACTATTCGTCAACAGGTGGAAATAAAACAATGCAGAATAGCCTCACTCTTCTACCTGTAATGTCAATCAGAACCGAATATTGAAAAATCATTCCACCCCCTTCCAGTCTCTTATCATCAAGCAGATCTAGAAACAATTGTTTGATCGATTTCCTAATTTTTTTCTACCACAACTGCACCATAAAAGTAACTATATTCTTCAAAGATCTCCAGGAAATGACGATTCAAGAAAGACGCGCAAATCTAATCCCAAAAACAGCCTGAATCATCACTTCCGGTTAAATATTTTTTTATCTAAGGTCTCCTTCAATTCAATCAAGTTTAAGATGAAGCTAGCTGGTGATAAAAACTATTTCAATGAGCCGGTTGATGATCTAGTGGTAGAAAATTGAGTTCTCCGCGTGTTGCGATTGGATCCTATCAGGTAACCGCACTATTCTCATGTTGATCTCCTTGGGAGTGACACTCCTCCTGAAGAATTTCTGGAAACGAGTGCTGAGGGCGTAGAGACGTCCTTCCTCTTGAACGTGTCGGATCTCCGAGAGGAACTGCAACTTTTCCGGGTCGAATGCTAAGATTCTATAAATATTAAATTATTATATCAGAAGTGGGATCATAGTACACAATACTCACTTTTGTTGTCCATTTAAAGGATTAAACGACGCCACCGCTGTCTCAGTTAAAGGACTAAAATACAAAGTCTCATCTGCTTGATTCACTGCTAACCCTATTCCGGTACTGCTCTTTCTACCCATTAAATCGACCTAGAAAATTTAACAAGTTATACAATCTCGCAATAACACTAATGAACCTGTTCATACCTGCAACTCCTCTAACTCCTTCAAAGGTCCTTTCACCAGCTCGCTCACTCTCACCCTGAAGATTCTATCAGTTGCTAATGGTTGGTAGTACACCATCCCCAAAGCGGGGGAGTGAGCAAGTCCCACCACACCATCCATGAGGGTAAAAGATTCTCCGGCTATCATATGCGTGGAGTGAGCAGGATCGGGGAACATGGTGGGATGCATGACACGCCAAGCTGTGCCGTTCTGCAGATCCAAAACAACAATACCTGGCGCTGCAGTGTCTGAGATGTAGGCGTAGGCGCCATCGCAGTTACTTGAAGGACGGAGAGACTCATCAATGATCAAATTGGTGAGAAGACTGGCTGGTCGGAGAACTCGTTGCGGGAAGATAATCTGCGAACAAGAATACTGAAATCTTGTTACTGCCCCCCAACAACGCAACGACTCACCTGTCTTACTACGGAATCGGTCGCCAGATCAAACAAAACTAATTTCGGGGGACATAATCTCGTGAAATCATCCAAAGAGGTCGTCACGCCGCTGTCAAGCACCCACAACCTCCCACACCGATCCGACCTGACTCGATACACCGAAACCAAGCTCCTCTGGCACTCCTCCATGGTGAGATTCCCGCCTCTCCCCGCCATGTGCCATCCCCAATCGGGATAAGCCTGCAGGGTGGGACTCTTCTCTCTGTTACGTCGGACGTAGGCAAGTGTGGCTGGCACGCCGGAGCGGAGACGTGGCACGGCGAGGAAGAAGCGCGACGGAGTCACTTCCATGCCGGTGAAGACGGTGTTCTCGGGCTGGAAAGCTGTGAGGAGGGGATAGTCGTAAGGGAAATCGAAGTTGAGGTAGGGCCATGAGTGGAGGGTTTCCAATAAAGGGGTTGCTAGTGGAAGGAGGATTGTTAGGAGGATAAGGGGTGGTAGGGATGATGACATTGTGGGTGGTGCACCTGGAATGAGAGTAAAATAAGATTAATACCTTTACAGTAATCCAAAAGGGTCAAAATTTTGGTGACCTTGGCCAGGGACTGACTTGTAGGTTAATAGGATTTGGGGGTGAAATCATTCAGGAAATTGCAGGCCAAAATTTTTTCACGGTTCGAGGTCGTGCAATTTCACTGTATCTGAGAATTTTCTCACACTCACAAAATGGTAGCTCTACAACAAAAAAACAACATGGCAGCTCTACTAGAAAAAAAAACAGAATATAAAAAAACAGTAGGAATTTAAAAAAAAGGGGATTTTTTTCATAGTTCATGGTCACGTAATTGTACAGCGGCTGAGATTTCCTGGAAACAGGAAAATACTTTTTCCCGCTATTTTCATTTTTTTATCGCCCCCTTTGAGTCGTCTTCCTAGTTCTAAGCCCGGTTCAGTTAATTTTCGGTTAATCCAGCGTTGATAGTGGTGCAGTCATATATCCGTTGCCGGGAAGTCTAATTTTTTCGGGAATTTAGGAACTTTTCGGGAATAACATAAGGAACACTGTAAGTGTCCTAAAGTTACACCCATTGAGATGAAACTTGGTTAAAACGTAGCTCTGTACCCCTAAATACGACACATTGAAAATGGGCCGGATCCTAGTATTTTAAGACCCCCGTTCAGGGTCGTACTTTTTTTGCACCGTCCCACCTATTTCTATTTTTCTCGGTAACGGTACATTGTGGAGAGGTTCCGTTGAAACAATTATTTAGGGAAAGCATAGACATACAAACTTTATAGAAATTGTTTAAAAAAAAAAAAAATTAGGTAAGCGGTAAAATTTTTTTTGTAAAAAATCATTTTTCGCATAATTTTTAATTTTTTTCCAATTTTTTTGTACTTTCGAAAAAATAACAAAACAGTGTGATAGTGACGTTCGTTACCTACAAAAAAGGTGTATATAGTTTTTTACCTAAAGCTGTAAAAACTGACTTAATCGGAAAAAACTCCGTCACGATTTTTTTATAAATCACTAAAAAAAAAATTTCTCAGAAACAGTGCGTCCTAGCAAAATTATGAATCAGAGCTTTTTTGAGGAGTTTATCGATTTCTACTTTTTTTATTTGAAACATTTTTCCGGAAAATTTTCGTTTTTCTCGCTATTTCAATAAAAAGAAAAAAGTTCAGCTATAACGTCAATGAAACCGATAATGGCTATCAAATTTTGTTCGTGGTGCAAAAAATTAAAAAGCCTTACCCCTTCACAAAAGAAATGCAAATGAATAGTTTTTTCAAAAAGCGTCAAACAAAAAAGTTATAAAAGAAAATTTGGACCGGTGTCTGTTTTTCAAAATTATTTTATTAGCTGTGACGTCACAGGTAATTTAATTGATTTCAGCTGTCAGATTTGGTGAAAATCGGCCTTTTTTGACGACTTCTTACAGACTGTCCGAAATGCGATTGCAAAATATTTCAAAATGGCCGCTACAGGCGCTTTTAAAAATCGAACAATTTTTTATTTTAATCGACTTTGACAGCTTATATATGACAGACGATTGCGTCAATTGCGACGAAATTTTGCAGTCGGCGAGAACCACTTTTCACCTACACTCCGGTACCTATGCGATCTTCTTTCGACCACCTAGGTCGAATTTACAGACAAAAATATCCGAAAATCACATTTTTTCTTTGAAATTTTCGCCGATTTTCGTGCAAAATACGCGAAAATCGACAAAAATTCGATAATTTTTTCCTTCACAATTTCAGGGCACGGCGACTCGGGAATCACTTGCGCGAGGTAGTCAAAGAATTCCTTTGTCGCAATTTACAATTCCTTTTGCTGAAATTTCAAAAATGGCGGCGCTGCGACGTATCGAAAATTGCCGATTTTTCCCCGCGAATTTTTGACTTTGGCGTTATAAAAGTTACGGTTTTGTTTTTTTCTTCGGATTTTTTGCATAACCGGGCGCCAGTCCCGGGTATTGTCTTCATTTTGACACGGCTAAAAAAATTTATCACTGATTTTAACGTCACTATAATGACTTTTGTTGAGAAAGTGACGATTTTTTCTACGACTTTTCGTTTTTGACGTCCAAGCACGTTGTAGCTTGGAGTCCCACTGTTAGGTGTAAATCATAATAAGGCCGCCATCATGGTTTTCTGTGTTGGGAAAGATTATTTCTTTTGTCTTGAGTCAAATTAACGCGTGACAAAGCTTTATACAAATTTAACTTTTACGCGCGATCTCGAAAGTTCTCTTATTGGTCCTTCAGGAACGATATAGAAAAAAATAACAAAAAATGAGGTAACCTTGATGGGGAATCTACTTTTTTTTAATTGAAAATGCTCTTGCACTGCAGTGAAATCCCTATGACGCTCTGAGAGCGGTGCATGATCGGAGATGTCGATTCACGTTGGCTTTGAATCGTTGCAGGCTGTATTCGTCAGGAAACACGCCCTTTGAAATGCTATTCCAAAGTGATGCGCGGTTCTATACATAAAAGAAGTCTGAAATGTGTTTGTATGAGGTGTAACGAGCTGAATCTGACACGGATGAGCGCCTGCGGCTCGACGTGTATTGACGTGTATTTCTGCCCGGTCTTGTTATAGGTGGGATCAAGCGGGCCACGTCTTTTGAACATTCTCATAAAAATAAGACTTAGGTCAGCTACTTTTTTTCGACGTTCCAAGTGTCTAAATTTTTTGTCAAATCTGGGTCCCAAATCACGTGGATGGCTCTTTTCTGAATGGAGTCGAGTAATCCTAGCGTATATGTTTAGAAGCTGAGCTCCAAAAATGTGAGCAGTACTCCAAGGATGGTCGTATATTTGAGCCTTGTATAAAATTGCTTCGTGCGGAAGAGTGTTCCAAGTTTTTGAGAAGTACTCTTCGCCAGACCTGCAGCATGATCATGCGAAGACATGTTCGCTCCGAGGCTCACTCCTAGTAAACGAAGAGATGACGATGAGTCTCCCTCCATCACCATATCTGGCTCCAAAACGTTTGCCTTTTTGGAGAAGATGACTGCTTGGGTTTTTCCAGCATTAAATTGAACTTGGTTTCTATCGCCCCAAGCTAGAATCTCCTGATGTCATTGTTAAGTAAGGCAACTTCTTGCTCTCAGCGAGTCTGTGCGATATGAGTGTACTGTCATCGGCTAAACTTTATATTGGGTTTTTTGTTGTTTCAAGGAAATCGTTGATAAATAGTAGAAAGAGAGTCGGAGATAAAATGGATTCCTGAGGCACACCGGCATTGATGGAAAAGGTCTCAGAAAGAACTCCATCGACTGCCACCTGTAATGAACGATCTCCGAGATAACTCGCAAGTCACAAGCAGAATTTCTCCGGCATGCCATAAGCCTGCAGTTTTGCCAACAATCCATCAAGCCAGACACTGTCGAAAGCTCTGGAAATATCAAGCGCAACCCCTAAAGACTCCCCATGGTGCTCGATTGTACTGTTCCACAGCTCGGTGACTGCTTTAAGGGCCGAAGTGATATAGAAAAAATGTTAGTAACAAAAAAAAAATGATGACGAATTTTAACAATGACGTTTTTAACTTTGGTATCTACTGAAACTCTGGAGGGCCTGGATGATGGAGGGCCGAAGGCCCGACGCGTTTTGGAAGAGACCTTGTTAATAACTGCAACATTTGTGCTGCTCGCTGATGGCTGCGGGCAGGTAGATTGTCGACGAACAACCCCTCCAAGCCTGAATTATAAACACCTTTTTTACGATCGTTCGTGGCATCCTTGACTGTTTTTTTTCTAAGGCTCCTCGAGACCAGCGGATTTGGCCAGTTCGGGTTTGCATATGCATTGTCCGACCAACAAGTGTTGTGGTGTTTTGTTCTATACGTCTTATTATGTAAGTATATAAGTCGGTGAAAAGAGCCTTGAGGAGTTATAAAATATTTTATTTCCCTGGCACCAGAACACAAATTCCTGGCACAAATTATAATTAGCGTAACTATTTTTAAGACAAGTGCAAGGATTTTTGACAGGTTTTCCCCGATTCTATTTATTTAATTATTAATTTCTAGTCTGTTAATTTCAAGTGGATTTTAATTGGTACCCCTGAGGACTTAATCGTAATTAGCAGGAAACGATAATAAGGTAAGTAAATGTCGAGTGGCAAGAATTTTTATTTGAACAAAAGCAAAAGGAAAAAATCTTCAACTGTCTTTAGATTACAAAAATATGACTCCTTTCAAATCACTCACGCTGTATGTTATCAGTTTAATATATAAAGTATTGCATCAATTAATTAATAATAATAATTAATGTAACTGGACGAGGTAATATGTTACATTTTTTAAAAAACGGATTCGCGTTGTAAGCGTTCACGGGCTGATAATTACGGTTTCTTGTGTTATGTTAATCGTTTCACGTAAGTTTAATGTCAATTTATTATAAAAAAATTATAATTGTAAGGCAGAGTAATAAATTAATAATCATAAATGATTACCTGGCATTAAAAATGTAGCATGCAGTTTAATTAATATTTTGCAACTAGTCTGATAGACTGACTGGTGACATGAAAACCATTAATCGAATGCGGAAAGTACCTTTATAATAATAAAAAATAAGAAACATTCACGTTTGATATTATTACCTCTATCGGCGCCACTCATTTTTTCTGAATTTTTTTCATGTCAACCACTCGGGTTTTATTTTAATCAGTCATTCATTTCTAAGAGTAACTGTTCCCAAGAAAAAGCTCAAACTTTATTCAGATTACTTTTAAAGAAAATTTGACCTGGAAAAAGTAAGCCGCAAGGCCCTAAAAAACAAATTTAAGAAAGAACGCGTGAGCGAGGAAACGAAAAAAAAATTGGCGCCCAACGTGTGTGTCAATTCGCCGAACTGCACCTCAGCTATTTAAAAACATGTAATATGTTACATTTTCGAGGCAAACGTGCAAGATGATAATAAATCTCTTAAATCGTTGCGTTTAGCTGTTGAAATTGGATCAATTTACAGCATATACCTACCCAGCCCGGCAGATCTTTAATCGGAGTTATTATGGACAGGTTGCACAGAGGGATACCATATTACCTTCAACATACGATACGATAACGCTAACACCAACACCGTGAAATGTCCAAGCGTCAAGCCCCGGGGCTCTTCATGACAGGGCTTGACGCCGGTGACCTTGCCTCGAACTACTTTCTACCTACGCTCGTAATGGACAAGTTACAATACGCCATTGTTCTTTTGTTGGCCGGTGTTTTTATAACTCTTTAGCTCGTTTAGATTGGTATTAATTGGTCGGTGGCCGACTTATGTCTTAAACAGACAAAAACAATCAAAACATATGATTAGAGGAACGATTTTATTACGTCCCATTTTGTAAGAAGTGTTACGGGTAATGTAGAAAATAAATAAAAATATGTTTATAAAATAGACCTTGCAAGTTTTATCATCAAACTATCACTTCGGAATGCGCACCACGCACGCGACCACGGAGAAAATTTAAATCTGCCGCTGTAGAATGACGTAGTCCAGCTCCTATTGGTGAAGGACGAGCTCTTTCCTGCCTGGTTTACTGACACTTGGCGTTGGCGATTAACCATCCCTTCAGGGTTGCCGCTACAGCTACTGGTTTTTAGTCTCATCAAATACTTCTTCCGAAGCTTTGATGTTATATTCTTGTTAAGCAACTGCGTATCGAACATGAAAAGGAAATCGTTCGATGGCGTAGTTCAAGTTCCACTGACAATCTGGCAAAGAACGCGTCCTTCCTGCCTGGTTTACTGACACTGGGCAATCAACTTTGCCGCTACAGCTGGTGTTTTATCATAGAAGATTTGTGGTTTTTAGTCTCATCAAGTACTTCTCCCGAAGCTTTGATGTTATATTCTTGTTAAGGGATCACGTGTCGCACATGAAGAGGAAACATTGCTCAGGAAGTAGTTCGATGAACGTAGTCCAAGTCCCACTGGCGATCTGGCGAAGATCGTGTCCTTCCTGCCTGGTTTACTGACACTGGGCAATCAACCCTGTCGCTACAGCTGCTGTTTTATCATAGAAGATTTGTGGTTTTTAGTCTCATCAAGTACTTCTTCCGAAGCTTTGATGTTATATTCTTGTTAAGCGACTGCGTGTCGAACATGAACGGGAAACATTGCTCAGGAAGTCGTTCGATGGCGTAGTTCAAGTCCCACTGGCGATCTGGTAAAGAGCGCTCCTTCCTGCCTGGTTTACTGACACTGGGCAATCAACCCCGCCGCTACAGCTGCTGTTTTATTATAGAAGATTTGTGGTTTTTAGTCTCATCAAGTACTTCTTCCGGGGCTTTGATGTTATATTCTTGTCAAGGGACTGCGAGTCGAACATGAAGAGGAAACATTGCTCAGGAAGTCGTTCGATGGCGTAGTTCAAGTCCCACTGGCGATCTGGCAAAGAACGCGTCCTTCCTGCCTGGTTTACTGACACTGGGCAATCAACCCCGCCGCTACAGCTGCTGTTTTATTATAGAAGATTTGTGGTTTTTAGTCTCATCAAGTACTTCTTCCGGAGCTTTGATGTTATATTCTTGTCAAGGGACTGCGTGTCGAACATGAAGAGGAAACATTGCTCAGGAAGTCGTTCGATGGCGTAGTTCAAGTCCCACTGGCGATCTGGCAAAGAACGTGTCCTTCCTGCCTGGTTTAGTGACACTGTGCAATCAACCCCGCCGCTATAGCTGCTGTTTTATCATAGAAGATTTGTGGTTTTTAGTCTCATCAAGTACTTCTTCCGAAGCTTTGATTTTATATTCTTGTTAAGCGACTGCGTGTCGAACATGAACAGGAAACATTGCTCAGGAAGTCGTTCGATGGCGTAGTTCAAGTCCCACTGGCGATCTGGTAAAGAGCGCTCCTTCCTGCCTGGTTTACTGACACTGGGCGATCAACCCCGCCGCTACAGCTGCTGTTTTATTATAGAAGATTTGTGGTTTTTAGTCTCATCAAGTACTTCTTCCGGAGCTTTGATGTTATATTCTTGTCAAGGGACTGCGAGTCGAACATGAAGAGGAAACATTGCTCAGGAAGTCGTTCGATGGCGTAGTTCAAGTCCCACTGGCGATCTGGCAAAGAACGTGTCCTTCCTGCCTGGTTTAGTGACACTGTGCAATCAACCCCGCCGCTATAGCTGCTGTTTTATCATAGAAGACTTGTGGTTTTTAGTCTCATCAAGTACTTCTTCCGGAGCTTTGATGTTATATTCTTGTCAAGGGACTGCGTGTCGAACATGAAGTGGAAACATTTCCGAGGAAGTCGTTCGATGGCGTAGTTCAAGTCCCACTGGCGATCTGGCGAAGAACGCGTCCTTCCTGTCTGGTTTAGTGACACTGGGCAATCAACCCTGCCGCTACAGCTGCTGTTTTATCATAGAAGATTTGTGGTTTTTAGTCTCATCAAGTACTTCTTCCGGGGCTTTGATGTTATATTCTTGTCAAGGGACTGCGAGTCGAACATGAAGAGGAAACATTGCTCAGGAAGTCGTTCGATGGCGTAGTTCAAGTCCCACTGGCGATCTGGCAAAGAACGCGTCCTTCCTGCCTGGTTTACTGACACTGGGCAATCAACCTCGCCGCTACAGCTGCTGTTTTATCATAGAAGATTTGTGGTTTTTAGTCTCATCAAGTACTTCTTCCGAAGCTTTGATTTTATATTCTTGTTAAGCGACTGCGTGTCGAACATGAACAGAAAACATTGCTCAGGAAGTCGTTCGATGGCGTAGTTCAAGTCCCACTGGCGATCTGGTAAAGAGCGCTCCTTCCTGCCTGGTTTACTGACACTGGGCAATCAACCCCGCCGCTACAGCTGCTGTTTTATTATAGAAGATTTGTGGTTTTTAGTCTCATCAAGTACTTCTTCCGAAGCTTTGATGTTATATTCTTGTCAAGGGACTACGTGTCGAACATGAAGGGGAAACATTGCTCAGGAAGTCGTTCGATGGCGTAGTTCAAGTCCCACTGGCGATCTGGCAAAGAACGCATCCACTGTTGCCGCTAGCCACTGTTGCCGCTACAGCTGCTTTTATGCAGAAGCAGATTTGTAACTTTTAGTGTTCAAGTGCATATTTAAACGTTGATTTTTGATTCATGTTGGAGTTTTCCGGATCTTGCAGGTATTCGTCATGTAGCCTGACAGTGGAAAAGAGAGATCTAGGATATTGTACGCAAGTCTATGCACGCAGTAAATCCAGGAAGAGTCACCTGCATTTTCCTCGGATGCGGCTACTGCATCGTTGCATGTCGTTTGAATCAAAAAAATCTTCCGTTTCAATTATTTCTTCGCATTTCATCGCCTCTGCATTCCAAGCACCGCAACGTAACGCATTGTTATTCATTCCAAGAAACGATATTATTGTCAACGGATGTAAAGTATCCACTTTCTATAATTGTACTTTATTGTTTATCTATTATTTCGATGCATGAGTGGCCACGTTCCTTTTCTGAGCTCACATGTTATTACGGAGTCGTTTCCGTCTCTAGAGAGGTCAAAAATTATTAAAAAGTGAAGTTCTATTATTTCAAAAGTTGATTAAAACAAAATCTTAATAACAAAACCGTCAATCTATGTATTAGGTACATAGGTATAAGAGAAAAAGTATTGGTGAAAGATTAGATCCCCGAGGAACACCTAATATCTTTGTTTCAGGTTACATCGCGATCAAAAGAAATGAAACTTAATAAGATTGTTAAAAAAATGAGAGTCTCCAAAACCGATTAATTGGGTATTAAAATTCTGCTACTCTAAAGAGATAATTACAGGTTAGCAATACCAAAACCGGTACCTATATGGATGATATGGTAAATGGGACCCGGAAGAGACGGCACAAATCCGGTCGATATGATGGTTAATCACGTTTTCACTTTCCACGCGAACGGTCATGGCGTTTAAGTTCATTTCGACGGTGTCCTCAGTCCAATATGTGCGTGACGATCAGCCGAAGACCATGGAGATGGCCTGCAATTGACCGTGGACGATCGCTTCTGCTTAGAGAAAGCATTTTTATTCACTTACCGACGAATTATTGAACGTTTCTACTTTATTATGTTCTCAGCACTTTACGTTTATATACTGGCCGATTAGATAGCGAATCTGATTAAAAAGCTCCTTACAAGGGGCCAACGGTGCCAGAAATCTGGTCAAAGTTGTTGACGGTTTAATTTTAGCAGCGAGAAGGGGTGCGTTCAAGAAATGACATGCAAATTAGGTCTAAGACTGAAAACCATAACGCTAATATACATGGCGTTGATAATTGACAGCGAAATTGGCTATGAGACAATATTTCAGCTCCTTACAAGAGGCCAAAGGTGTCAGAAATGCGGTCAAAGTTGTTGACGGTTCATTTTTAACAGCGAGAAGGGATGCGTTCAAGAAATTATGTACAAGTTTAAGGCTAAGACTGACAATCATAACGCTAATATACAGGGCGTTGATAATTAAATGCGAAATTGGATTTGAAACAATACTTCAGCTCCTTACAAGGGGCCAAAGGTGCCAAAAATTTGGTCAAGGTTGTTGACGGTTTAATTTTAGCAGCGAGAAGGGGTGCGTTCAAGAAATGACATGCAAATTAGGTCTAAGACTGAAAACCATAACGCTAATATACATGGCGTTGATAATTGACAGCGAAATTGGCTATGAGACAATATTCCAGCTCCTTACAAGGGGCCAAAGGTGTCAGAAATGCGGTCGAAGTTGTTGACGGTTCATTTTGAACACCGAGAAGGGATGCGTTCAAGAAATTATGTACAAGTTTAAGGCTAAGACTGACAATCATAACGCTAATATACAGGGCGTTGATAATTAAATGCGAAATTGGATTTGAAACAATACTTCAGCTCCTTACAAGGGGCCAAAGGTGCCAAAAATGTGGTCAAGGTTGTTGACGGTTCATTTTTAGCAGCGAGATGGGGTGCGTTCAAGAAATGACTTGCAAGTTTAGTGATAAAACTGAAAGCCATAACGCTAATATACAGGGCGTTGATAATTGACAGCGAAATTGGTTATGAGACAATATTTCAGCTCCTTACAAGGGGCCAAAGGTGTCAGAAATGTGGTCAAAGTTGGTGACGGTTCATTTTTAACAGCGAGAAGGGATGCGTTCAGGAAATTATGTACAAGTTTAAGGCTAAGACTGACAATCATAACGCTAATATACAGGGCGTTGATAATTAAATGCGAAATTGGATTTGAAACAATACTTCAGCTCCTTACAAGGGGCCAAAGGTGCCAAAAATGTGGTCAAGGTTGTTGACGGTTCATTTTTAGCAGCGAGATGGGGTGCGTTCAAGAAATGACTTGCAAGTTTAGTGATAAAACTGAAAGCCATAACGCTAATATACAGGGCGTTGATAATTGACAGCGAAATTGGTTATGAGACAATATTTCAGCTCCTTACAAGGGGCCAAAGGTGTCAGAAATGTGGTCAAAGTTGGTGACGGTTCATTTTTAACAGCGAGAAGGGATGCGTTCAGGAAATTATGTACAAGTTTAAGGCTAAGACTGACAATCATAACGCTAATATACAGGGCGTTGATAATTAAATGCGAAATTGGATTTGAAACAATACTTCAGCTCCTTACAAGGGGCCAAAGGTGCCAAAAATGTGGTCAAGGTTGTTGACGGTTTATTTTTAGCAGCGAGATGGGGTGCGTTCAAGAAATGACTTGCAAGTTTAGTGATAAAACTGAAAACCATAACGCCAATATACAGGGCGTGGATAATTGACAGCTAAATTGGATTTAAAATAAGATCTACGAGCCTAATTCGTGTTGAAAGTGCATAATAATTTTATTTCCACTAATTCTGTAATCTCACATGCGTGCGAGTGTAATAAATGAACAGGACTTAATAACCACAGTGAAAAAATGTACTCGTGATTACATTTGTGGTGATTGTTTCTTATTGGTATGTTGGCAATAAAAACAAACTGCCACTTTCAATACTGCTGTTGTTTTGTTCCTCTCCTTTATGTAATTGATTTTTTTGCAACGTTTATAAGTGTCTTGCGTTGTAATGAAGACATTACGTCACAAATTAGCATATCCGTGTATAAGAAAAGTTAATTACATTACAAGTTACAAGAAAGAGATAAGAAAATCGGACCATATTCTATCTTATCATGGATTAGCATAGGGAAATTTAAGACAGACATTTCCACTCTTGATGAACGAAATGGTCAAAAGATAACGGTCCAAAATACGCTCTCCAGTTTTACAGAGCAGCATTTTTTGTCCTCTTATCGTTCCAAGGTCCAGAGGGGCCAATCTTACCTCGTCTATAGTAAGTGTTCAGTTTGACGTTTTGACAGATGCTAGATATATGGCAAAAAACACCTTCCAATAGTTCTAAGTCAGCAAAATAGATGGCACCTTCAGTTTCATCCCTTTACATCGCTTTCATTTAAGTGCTTTCGTCACCGATTTTACCCCATTTTCCAAAAAACCTCAAAAAACACCTCAAGAAACGATAGAGTCCTAAAAAAATCCTCTCCAAAGAGATGGTCTTTTTATGGTCAGGACTTTGCTCCGATCTGAAATATCGACGGTGGCAATAGACCGTATAAGCTTTGACATGGTGAAAAGTGGAGGGAGGATGGGGGAATGCAGTTTTGTAGGCACATCAAATGTTTTTGTCATCTGATAAAGGTCCCTCGTTCTCTGGATAGGCAGTTCCTCCACGACTGGGCGAATAGAAAAACTCAAACAACACCTCATGAAACGAAAATATCCCAAGTATCCTCCCCAAAGTTCCAGAAAATGTCACCGGAAGATGTTAGCTTTTTATACCAATACTATTACCTGACCTGAAATGTTGACATTTGCAATTAAGAGACTTCAACCACGACATATCAGACTTGACGTGGCTAAAAATTGAGGGAGGGTGGAGGATCGCATATTTTTGTAAACCAATCGACCAAGACGACGCAAACAAACTCAAAAATCATCCCCAAGAAATAGCGAAACCCCAAGAAATCCTCTCTAAAGCAGTGAAAATATCCCCGGGAAATGACGACTTTTCGAGCCCAAGACTTCCCTGCAACGTGAAATGTTGATGTCTGCAAGAGACAGAAAAAAAACTTTCTTGACATTGTCAAATGTGGAGGGAGGGTGGAGTATCGCAGGTTTTTGCAGACATACCAAACGTTTCTTCATCTGATAGCTGCCAGAAAAGTCAATTTTTTCATTGTTCTTTGATTATTTAGTTCCTCTACGACTTTACCTCAAAAAACACCTCATGAGCCCCAAGAAATCCTCCTCAAAGCAGCGAAAAATGTCCCCGGAAGAAGTCCCCTTTCCGAGGCCAAGACTTCATTCCAATCTGAAATGGTGACGTAGCGAGAGACTGCAAAAAATACATTAGCCTTGACGTGGAGAAAAGTGAACCCAGAACTTCTATGACCCAGAAAAACGACCAAGAAACGAAAACCTCCACCGTTGAAAAAAAATGACCACTTTTTGCGATCAAAATTTTTTTCGACTTGAAATTTCGAAATTTTTTTTAAAAGATCGACAAGTCAGCTTACATTTTTTGACACTTTCTCTTCCTCGCTTGGTCACTTCCACCTCTACCCCAAGAAACAAAAAATTGAGAGAAATCCTCCCCAACGCCCCAAATCCTCCCCATACTCTGTTTTGATCTGCAAAATCGACATCTGCTAAATGTCACAAAAAAAAAAACATCAGCCTTCATCTTGATCCATTTGATCTGACCTTATGACTGTCACCTGTTAGGAATGTCAAATCTTCCCCTACGACGAAGGAAAAATACTCAATCTTCCCAAACGACTCGTAAAAATTCATTTCGACTGGAAATTTTGACATTTGCATCACGGTAAAAGACAAAAGAAACTACATCTCTCTCCTAATGACAAAAAAAATTGTAGTGGGGGTAAAGAATGTCGTATTTTTATTTGGGCATATCCATCAACACCTGTAGGATCACCAAGACCGGGAAATCTGGTCAAAAAGCATTTCTATGGGTCGAAATTGACTGTCAATATTAATCTTGATCGGTCCAAATTAGGTCAAAACAGCTGCTTTATAGAGTTGTAAGAAATTGAAACCGCAAGGAATAGTTACTAGTTTGTTATCGGTTTATGCTTTCGAAAGGTAAGGAGAATAAATTTATTGTCATTGAACTATAACTGTAACAACAATAATACGCCTGCATATAAGGCTAACCAGATTCCAGTTCCAATTCCTAGAGCAATATGACCAATTTCGTTTTGCCTGAATTTAAAACAAGAAACTGATTAAAATCGAACGAACTTCTATCTCTATCTGGGAAATCGTTCGAAGAATTCGATTGGCCGATTGTAGACGTTTTATAATAATTAGTGTCTAAGAATAAGTAGCGGTAAGCAATGAATAGATCGATTCACGTTTTCTACTCTAGGCAGTGGGTGATTAAATCTAGCCCTGATCTATTATTGAATTACTTATTGTCAATCCTACGTTTATGTGTCTACCGCTCTACATTTTTTTTACGCAAATACATAATCCAGCGACACACCTTTTTTAGTAAAAAATTGCGAGACTTAAGCCTACTCGAGAGAGCAGGTATTCTACTTACCTATACCTGTTTGATCTTTTAAAATGTATCTTTGGTCTTATTGTGATGATGTAACCAATGAAATTGTAACCATGCAATAATAGTCTCTTTACGCACGCTACACTTACGCTTTTTAATTCGTTTCTTTATCATAAAAAGTTTGATATTTTAGTCCCCTGTCGTATCCTCCACATTTTTTTTTTTTTTTTTTTTTTAAAAAGGAGGGAGCATCGGTCTTAACTATGTAGGTAAGACAAAGTCGCTCCACTCCCGTAACACGGGATTTCGAGTATCTTACTCATTCCCCCAGCCTCAAGTATGCCTTTTATAAATTTAAACGTTCGGTCGCTTGTTGTATTTTTCACATACATTCGAAAATGCATCCGAAAAATAACACGAGCCGGTGAGTCCCGAACTCGCGACCTTAGGCTCGGTAGGCAGCGGACTGAACCACTAGGCTACGCGAGTCTCAATCCTCCACATTTTGACATTCCTTGGTTAATCAAAATGTTCAGTTCCCTTATCAAGGCTCAACAACAGTCCTTTAAGCAAGGTCTTCCCAGGCTGGTAAGTTTCTGAGGTTTAAGTCCCTCAAATAGTACATGAGAAGCAATCTTCCTCTTCTTCATTCAGAGTTCTTCTTTGTAGATCTCAATCTCATGTAGATGCTCTCTCAAGTGGCAGTGTTCAGTATAAAGTCCAAACAACGTTCAATTCTTTGGCAAGACTTTGAGAAGATTCTGGTTCTAGCATGGTTTTTGGAATGCCCAATTCTGGTTCAAAGCGAGTAAATTTCTGCAGCACCTCTTCTGGTTGGTTGAACTGTAGCCTCGTTACTAGTCTCAGCTACCACTCGGTAACTAGCTACCCAAACAAATGTCACCTTGTTATACCTGACTTTATAATCTGATTTTGCAAGGGCTTCTAGGCTATGACCTGACCTGACTGTTGGAGAGGATGTTCATACCTTTATTGTAGTTCCTCCTAATGGTGTCGAGGTTAGGCGATTCAACCTTGCAAATCGTGATACCGAGATAAAAATTGACATGAATGCTGTCTACACCCTTACCTTTAATTTGGGGTACGGAGCTACCCCTTACCTGAGGGGACGTCTTAGAAATGGTCGATGAGAAGATAAACTTTGAGAAGGTTCTACCATAGTTCTTGGAATGCCCAATTCTGGTTCAAAACGAGTAAATTTCTCCATCACCCCTTCTGCCTAGTTGACTGTTGTAGCCTCGGTACAGTTCAACTGCTACCTCCAGGTGACTAGCTATACCCAAGCAAATGGCACCTTTTTGTACCTGGCTTTGATCTGACTTTACTGCATGCAAGGGCTTCTAGGCTATGACCTGACCTGACTGTTGAAGAGGATGTTAATGTTCCTGCCTTTGTACCCCTTACCTGAGGAGAACTCTTAGAGCGGATTGCCTATCTTACAAGAGAAAAACCCCTTTCGGGCCGGTTTTTTGCATTTGGTCCCTATTTTGATTGTATTTTGGATTAAATTTCGAAACAAAATCGAGATTTATGGGGAATGTTTCAAATAAAAAAAGGCTCGAACCTTAATTCAACATTTCGCTAGGAAAAAAATATTTGTGAATTTATCGAAAAAAAATTTACCTTTTTTTGTAGACGATGCCGAATGTCTCAATCACATGCTTCCTCTACTTTTACGGCATGTCTAAGAAATTTCGAGAAGTTTAATCGCAAGAAAAATTACAAAAAAATCGCATTTTTCGAGTTTTGACTGATTGTCTCTCATCTAATACCTTTTTTCGAGATACTATGTCCAGAAAAGTCCAAATAGGTTAGGTACTATGTAAAATACGGCCTTGAATGCGGACCTTAAAATTCCCCAATATGGCCCATTGTCAATAGATCGTATTTGGGGGTGATAAAGGTACCACTGCGAAATTTCTAGAATCACCAACAAACATGGTGGTTCCATTGGAGAGGAGCTAAATTTGAAGCTCCCAGGACGAAAAACAGCGATAAGCGTTTCTTAACGAAACTGGCGACAGATAGACCGGCCAAAAACGGAAAATTTTGGGATTTTAACAGGGTAAATGGAGAAAAAATAAACGTTTTCAAGGGTCCCTACAAGGGGCTCAAATATATGAAGCTTGGAATATTGTGACATATATCCCCAGTGGCATATTATGAATAAGAACTGGGGACACCTGAGGAGACACCCCATGTACAACAGCTCCTGTTCGTATGATTTTATTTGAGCCATCTCCATGTACCAGACCTCATCAGACCATCCCTATTTTCAAACATGTTCAGTTTCATTTGATTCTTTTTTCTTTCCAGTCAGTTAAGACTCAGTTATTTTTGGAACGGACACTTTTTCCGGGTTCACCCCAAACCCTACAAGTTCCTATTCGTGTTTGGGCTTTGAAAGAAATATCTAGAGGATGTGGATGAAGTATGGTCTTCAGGGCTGTCGTTTGTACTAGCAGCACAAAGATCCCTGAGCCTGAGACACATCATTCCTTTGATCGACCTCAGGGTAGTGACTCAGGCAAAGACTCAGGGCTGGGCTGGTTACCCCATTGCAGGCCTGGAAGGTACCATAAAGGCTACCAGTAACTCCTTACTTGTGGGACTATGATTGAACCAACAAGAAACAAAAGCCTAACAATGTTGCGGGTTTTTAGACCAACATGCACCTTTGTGCAGATTTTTGGTCGTTTGTACAAAAACTCCTGTGGAAAACTCCTAAGAAAAATACTGCGGAGTTAAGAACTTCAAAATTATCATTAGTTTTAACGAAAAAGGCGATCGAGACTGCTTCTCATTTTTGATGGGGCCCCTCAGTAACAGGAAATACTGGTCTTAGAGACTTTCCGGCAAGAAAAATATTTTTGCAGGCATTTAACCTTGTCAAAGGAAATATCTTTTTATTTAACCAAGGATAAAACGTGCCTTGGTTAAACCAAGGAGACCAAGGAGACCAAACGTCTAAATATAAAAGGATACAATAAGCCTTAACGATTTTACAGTTAGGAACTAAAATACCAATTTTGAATTACTGGCCCAAATTTGAAAAATACCACTTTCTGCCCGCAACCGCGTTTATGTCACCAATAATTGAAGCCTTGAGAATGTTTAGGGGTAAACATTGTTACCATAAAGTAGAGCAAGTAATAATTAACCTACTGTTAAATCGTCACTGTAATAATTCAAATAATTTAAATAATATAATTAATAACTGACTATAACAGAAAATTAACACAAAAAAAACTCACTCAAATAAGAAACACACACATTAAACTACACATATAAGTCACGGTGCTACTGTTCAAAATAAAATCCCACTTGCCTCATGATCTCAATTATTAAACTAAATCCTTTCGAAAATTTCGGCAACGGTACCAACAACAACAATTTACCAACACCTACGTCCACCACGCACGCGGGGCACCACATTCCCAGCACTAAAAGCGAAAGTAAAAACTCAAGGTGCCGTACATCATCATTCAAGATCGCATTACACAATTACGAATTACGGGCAAATCGAGCCGCTCGCCGGGCCATACCTCCTAAAACTAGACACTCACCTCGTCAGCACGTGTGAGCGACGGCGAAGACGTCCACTGCAAGAGCAAAACGCGCGTGCAAGAACAACAAACGACCGGACTAGCGCCGCCACTAAACTAATGAACTTAAGAAGTAGGTAGGTAAGTCGTTGTGTTTTCACGAAGCAGGAAAACTGGCGACTATCTGGCCGGATAATTAATCGTGTGGGGTTTATATACTTTCACTCGGTGATGGTGCCCCACCTTGCTCAGTCAAGGGCTGGCTGGGGCTGGAATGCCTTCGGTTCGATTTCGAGCAAAAGGAGTGCCCAAAAAAGTAATATCATATTAATTGCGGAATCAAAATTGTGCAGGAAGCGTAATGATATACAATTGTACCTAATAGATATTTTTGAAGAAATATGGCAACCCCTCCACTGCATTTACCTTAATAGAAGCAGCTACAAGAAGTAAGGGGGCTAACTTAGGATTGGGAAATTCTTCTTTTTCTGCTCAACCTTCTTTTAACCTACCTACGTACTTTTATAAGATGATCTGGCAACGTTACAAATTAATTTTCATTGAATTATTTTAATAAAAACGCCCTTTATAATAACGTAAAATTGGTCAAGTTGTATTGAAAAATGGTGCACTTACCTAAATTCCTTTTTTTTTGGAGGGATAAGGAATCCTAAAAGCAGCAGATCCAAGAAAATATTCATTTGATCAGTTTTTTTGGAAATTTTTGAAGTGTATTTTGTTGGCTAAAGAATTTGGCAACACCAAAAAAACATTTTGGGGAATGAACCAAACATGTCAAAAAATCCAAAAACCGTGACTGCTCCAGAAAATATTCATCAGATCAATTTTTGTAAAAATTTGCAAAACACCCTAATTAAAAAATTCAAAAACTGTGTAAATTCCCCCCCCCCTTGATTGGACAAATTTGAGAAATTGAAGAGCCCACTGCTTCAGAAAATAATCATTGGATCAGTTTTTTGGAAATTTTGAAGCATTTTCGTTGGATGTAGAAAATATGTACAGCGCTGATGTTTTAGGATGAACATCTCTAGAGTCATAATTGTCCAAAAATCCAAAAATTGTTACAGCTCCAAAAAAATTTCATTACCATGCAGTCAAATTTGAAAAGCACCCTAATTAAGAAATCCAAAAACTGAGTAAGTTCCCTTATGTTTGGACAAATTAAAAAATTTTAAGAGCACACTGCTCCAGAAAATAATCATTGGATCTTTTTTTTTCAAATTTGCAAAACAACCTAAATAAAAAATCCAAAAACTGCATAAATTCGTTCTTTATTTTTGGAAAAATGTTAGAATTTAAAAGCACTCTGCTCCAGAAAAGAATCATGGGATCAGATTTTTGGAAAATTTGCAAAATGTCCTGATAAAAAAATAAAAAACTTTGTAAATTCCTCCTTTTTTGGAAAAAAATCAACAATTATCAGAGCACACTGCTCTAACAAATAATCGTTGGAATAGTTTCTTGGAAATTTTGAAGAATTTTCGTTGGATGTTCGAAATGTATATAGAGCGCTGGTGCTTTAGAATGAACATCTTTGAAGTCGCAATAGTTGAAAAATCCAAAACCTGTGACTATGACTGCTCCACAAAATATTCATCAGACAGTTTTTTTCAAATTTGCAAAACACCTTAATTAAAAAATCGAAACACTGCATAAATTCCTCATTTTTTTGAAAAATACAAAATTTAAAAGCACTCTGCTCCAGAAAAGAATCATCGGATCAGTTTTTTGGAAAATTTTCAAAATGCAATGATTAAAAAACCAAAAATCTGTGTAAATTCCTCCATTTTTGGAAAAAATCAAGAATTATCAAAGCACACTGCTCTAACAAATAATCAGTTTTTTGGAAATTTTGCAGTATTTTCGTTAGATGTTCGAAATGTATAGAGCGCTGGTGTTTTAGCATGAACATCTTTGGAATCGTAATTGTCCAAAAATACAAATACTGTAACCCCTCCAGAGAATATTCATTGGATCAGTTTGTGTCAAATTTGTTACCTATAAAAAATCCAAAAACCGTACAAATTCCCCCTTTTTGAGAAAATGTAAAAATTTTAAGAAGCACACTGCTCTAGAAAAGAATCATTGCATCAGTTTTTTGGAAAATTTGTAGTATTTTCGGAGAATGTTAAAAATGTTTAGGGCGATGATGTTTTAGAATGAACATCTTTGAAGTCGCCAATTGTCCAATAATCCAAAAACTGTGCCTGTGACTGCTCCAGAAAATATTCATCAGATCAGTTTTTTACAAATTTTCAAAACAACCTAGCTAAAAAATCCAAAAACTGCATAAATTTCTTCTTTTTTTGAAAAATTTAAGAATTTATAACCACTCTGCTCCAAAATTATCATCGGATCAGTTTTTCAGAAAATTTGTAAAATGCCCTGATTAAAAAATCCAAAAACTGGATGAATTCATCCATTTTTAGATAAAAATCAAGACTTTTAGGCGCACACTGACTGCTCCAGAAAAGAATTATTGGATCAGTTTTTTGGAAACGTGGTAGTGTGTTTGTTGGGTGTTCAATATGTTTAGAGCGCTGGTGTTTTAGCATTAACATCTTTGAAATCGCAATTGTCCAAAAATTAAACGACTTCAGAAAGTATTCTTGGATCAGTTTTTGTCGAATTTGCAAAACGATTTAATTAAAAAAAATATCCAAAAACTGAGAATCTTCCTTGTTTGTGAAGAATTTAAGAATTCAACGAGGGCACTGCTCCAGAAAATAAACATTGGAACAGTTTTTTGGAAAATTTGAAGTATTTTCATTGGATATTCAAAATGGTTAGAAGTCGTCCAAAAATCCTAAAACGGTGGCTGCTCCAGAAATTTTTCATTGGATCATTTTTTGTCAAATTTGAAAACTACCTCAATTAAAAAATCCAAAAACTGCATAAATTCCTCCTTTTTTTTTTGAAAAATTCACGAATTTTAAGAGCACACTGCTTCAACAAATAATTATTGGAACAGTTTTTTTGGGACATTTGCATGTTTTCGTTGGATGTTAAAAATGTTTAGAGCGCTGATGTTTTAGAATGAACATATCTTTGAAGTCGCCAATTGTTCAAGAATCCAAAAACTGCATAAATTCTTCCTTTTTTGGAAAAAATTAAGAATTTAAAAGTACTCTGCTCCAGACAAGAATCATCGGATCAGTTTTTTCGAAAATTTGCAAAATACACTGATTAAAAAATCCAAAAACTGTGTAAATTTCCCCTTTTTGGAAAAATTAAAAAATTTCAAGAGCATATACTGCTCCAGAAAAAATCATTGCATCAGTTTTTTGGACAATTTGTAGTATTTTCGGAGGATGTTAAAAATGTTTAGAGCGCTGATGTTTTAGAATAAACATCTTTGAAGTCGCCAATTGTCCAAGAATCCAAAAACTGTGCCTGTGACTGCTCCAGAAAATATTCAGCAGATCAGTTTTTTTTTTTCAAATTTGCAGAACAACCTAATTAAAAATTCAAAAAACTGCATAAATTCCTCTTTTTTTCCAGAAAAAGGATCCTTTAAATTCCAGAAAAGAATCATCGGATCATTTTTGTGGAAAATACGCAAAATGTCCTGAATAAAAAATCAAAAAACTGTGTAAATTTTCGGAAAAAATCAAGAATTTTCATAACATACCGCTATAACAAATAATCATTGGAACAGTTTTTTGGAAATTTTGCAGTATTTTCGTTGGATATTCGAAAGGTATAGAGCGCCGGTGTTTTAGAATTACCATCTTTGGAATCGTAATTGCCTAAAAATCCAAAAACTGTCGCAGCTCCAGAAAATATTCAATGGAACACTTTTTGTCGAATTTTTTGTTCGCAAAAATTAATAAAATTTGAAGACATTGAAACAGTTTTTTTTTGTAAAATTTGCAGTATTTTCGTTGAATGTTAGAAATGTTAAAAGCGCTAATGTTTTAAAATGAACATCTTTGGAATCGTGATTGTCCAAAAATCCAAAAATCGTGACTGTTCCATAAAAAATTCATTGGATCAGTTTTTTTTTGGAAAATTTTCAATGCTTTTTCGTTGGATATTCAAAGTTTTAGTGCACTGAGGTTTTGAGAACGAACATTTTTGGAGTCGTAATTATCCAAAAATCCAAAAACTGTGTAAGCTCCCCTTTTTCGGAAAAATTTCATAATTTTCAAAGTGCAATTACCAGATCCATTCATTGAATCAGTTTTTTTTTATTTTTTAGTACTTTTCCTTGAATGAAAATCCGTGCTGTTTCTGAACTGTCTTTGTGATTTAACTATTTAGAAAAAATTGTAGTTAGTACCCACTTTTCTTTGAGTGGGTACTTATAATGTGAAAAAAATGGTATAGATTGGCAGAAAAATTTGGCTAACCTTAACTGGTAAGGATAAACTGTTTGAAGAGTGAATTTTTGAGAAAAATCATCTTTGGAGCGTAAAATTGTCTGAATAAGTTGAGTAATCCTCCATTCAGGTTTAAATATTGCAATCGTTAAGCGCCTGATGTTTCTTCATAAAATCGTTAAGCTAACAAAGAAAGCTAAAATTCTGAGCGGAGATTAACCTCGTCTCTTTAAAAGAGAGGAAAAAAGATGGCGCCTGACTGCCTGAAGGTAAATAAGGGATGATAGACTGGGCATTTTTAGTAAGTGGTATGTTGTAAGTGGTATGTTTAGTAAATCTAAGGAGATAATCGAGTCGTTAGACTTATAGAAAAAATCAAATTATGTTTAAAAATCTCAATAAAGAGGACCATTTTTGGAAGATGGATCAAGTTATAATAGGTTACTGAGCCCAAATCTACGAGAATTGGCGTCCTTGATTTAAAAAAAAACCAAATCCACTTTTACCAGAGTTGCGAAAAAGAAGATTTTACTAGGTAAATAATAGGAGACATTTACGTGACGAAAATTAACTCAAACAGCCTTGTCAATGATACCAATTTTCCTTAGGTGTGCACGGTAATTAAGTAATTAACAACGGTACATTACACTTGCTTATTTTTATTATACCGATTTAAGCTAAATTTAAAACACTACAAACCACACCATATCCATATAGGTACGTCCCCTCCTTGATCCGTTCAAGTTTCCAGCAATATAAGCTTACATAAAGGAGACAATTTTTATACCTTATACCTACCATTCTCCGACACGGATCAAGAATTTCTACATATCGAATTTTGCTTGTATTTACCGCTCCGGATGTAAAGCGCCAGCACCAGCACCAGCACCAACTCCACAGGGTGTGGCCTAATTACATGCCATTCAACAGAAGTATTGTCTCCACCTTTCAAAGCGAGACCCCCGCACAAATGAACGACATTCACCTTATTGATAAAAATTAAAGCGAATTCATATACGTCATGGTTTTATGACTCCAATAGGTAAACAGCTCGCCTTATTGAATTTAGGCAAGTTTTCCGGCGAAGGACAAGAAAAAGATTTTTTAAATCTAAGAGCGTTTATTTATATAAGTAAATAAAATCATCACAGAAACATCATGGTTCTACTTGAACCCTTAAACACTCAATAATTAATTACTCAAAGTCTTAATCACAGGTCTTGATCAAAGGATGCACTGTCATGGTAGCGCCCAAACACCCAACAGTATCGGTGATGTAATCGTGGAAATTACTCTCGATCGTCCACATCAACCTCTTGTAACCGGGAACCACTTGAGTGGGCAGTTTACAATCTCCACCCTTTTGCACCAGCAGGAAATTCTCCACCCTGAATGGGGTCTCACTGTTCCAGATGTAAATATCACTCTCTCCCTTGTACCTGAAGAACAGAGCAGCACCATTATCGGTACCCAAAAGGACGATCCTGCTACCAGGTGGCTTAGCCCCGGCATCCACAATGGCGCTATCAGCCTGTCCCTTCTGCAGGAAAGCCACTTTCACCATAAATATTCTAGGAGAGGAAAGATAGGTGAAGTAGAGGACATTCCCGCAAGTCTTCCTAGCGAGAGCTATGTAGAGAACATCTTTACTCTCACATCCAGCGCTGACTGCTCCTGGCAGGACTATGCGGAACCCGGTTCCCAATTTCAGGTCGATAACCAAGATGCTTCCAGTGCCAGCGTCACTGATGTACGCGAAGGGGATTCCCAGAGGCGAGTAATCGACAATGAGGTACTGGAGACGACTCTCGGGGGTAACGAAGGAGGAGAGATCGATGTTCTTCACCACCTAATAGGAAGATATAATTATTAGACCAAGATTCAATCTCGGGAAGCTACTAATAAACCTACCTGACCAGTCGCGGCGTTCAATCCGACTACTTTCGGGGCGCATCTCCTGACAGGCTGCTCCAGGGTGTTGGAGATTCCCAGATCCAGAGCCCAGATCAATTCGTTAGCGTCCAGGAAGACATCGACGACGTTTTGGAGGGCCTCGCAGTTTCCTTCTTCCTGGATCGACCAGCAAGGGAACGGTTCTAGCAAAGCGTTGCACTCTCTGTTCTTCAGCGAGAACTTGGCTAAGGTGAAGGGGACTCCGTGTTTGTACCTGTAATGGAGGTCAAGTTCAAGCATCACAGTTTACAATGTTTTGTTTAACAAAAGAGGTCGAGTCAATTTTATACAATTTTGGTTAGCTCAGATCAATAAGCGATGCCAGGTCAGCTAGGATTGGATTATAATCTAGTTAGGTCAGGGGCAGTTAGCGGAATTTGGCGATGAGGGTTACAACAGTGAACCGGACAACAAGAAAAGGAGTGGTGGTAGCATTGTTCGTTCCTCTTTCGAAGTTCTTATTAGGGTCCAAGCAAGCATGAGGACTTGTTTCTGAGCCAGAAAAATAGATAAGAAAAAGTAGAATGGATGAGACCTAAATTGGACGATAAATTGGACGAGATAGATCTTCAGGTGCAAATCATCTTTTGAACTTGAAAGCTCAGCCAATCAAAAAAAAAATTGTTGAAGGTGGGGAAAGGAATGATCAAAGAGGGCTCAAACTACTTTTTTATTGGAAGTGAAGACCTTAATAGATTTTGAATGAAAATGTTCACACCAATGATGGTCAAAGAACTTCGAGATGTGTTTCCCAACAGTTTTTTTTTTAACCAAGTTTAATGAGAAAGGAGCATTTTTGAGTTTTATCAGCTCCAGCTCAGATTAGATCAAATTTCTGATTCCTGTCGAAGAATCACTTACCTGGGCAAAGTAACAATGGCGTCATCTTTGTAGATCTGCATGCGGGTGGCGATTATATTCCTAGGCACATATCGACCAGTAGCTTTATAAATATTTCTGGTAGATTCGCAAGGGAAACCGACGTTGGTCCCTGTTAAACGGAAACTCAGATCGGGCACCAAGTTACGATTGACACAGCTGGTGAAGACTTCCGTGACAGCGACGCTGATTAAGACTAGCAGAAATTTTAAGAAATATTGATGACCCATCTTGGTGCTGATGGTGACTTGTATCTAACACCTGTTGGGTTAGTGAGTGTGGAAATATTCATCATATCTGCTTATATAGACTGAACGTTAGTTGTGAAAACGATTTGTTTATATTTTTTTAATGCACCGTGTGGTATTATTGGTATGTCGTGAAGTGATGAATGGCAAAACAACGAGGATCTCCTCGACCTTGCCGGATTATAATAATTACTAGGTGTCTTCTCATTCCTAACATTTCAGCTCGAATTCCTCGCTTGTTTACAAACAATTCGTTGCACTTCTGCAAGGAAAGCATGCGAAGGCAATGAACTTGACGCTCATTTAATGACACGCTTTAATTTTGGCCAAGTAACAGATTCCAGATTCGTTTCTAACTTGAACAAACGAACGAGACTCGATCAATCAACAACAAAAAACACGGCAACCGAAATTATTATTTAAAAACGCTCCAGTCACGTAGGTACGAATCAATGACCTCCAATTCTAATCAACATCCTGATAATATAAGAAGCGTCCCCTAGTTTCGCATTACCTCAGTCATCACCTGATCCTCCACCTCCAGGTAAGATCACAGTCAACTCACACCCAAATAATCAAACCATCTGACCTGACCTATTTAATTCCAGGATGACATCATCATCGCTCCTGCTATTACTCTTGGCACTAGCAGCGCCCAGTTTACAGAATGGGCTCTTCAGTACTAACACTGGTTGTGATAAGGACTTAACCAGACCTGTCGAATGGATCGGTGGTTCCTTCGAATGGCCTTCTGGTGGTACCAAATCAATGTATCAAGCGATCGGTCGCTACATCCCGAAACATGTTATCGCTACAAGAGCCCAGATTTATAAAGATGACGTTTTCCTGGCGCTGCCAAGGTACAAACCAGGGGTACCAGTCACTTTAGCCAGAGTTTCGCTAAAACAACGCGGTTGTGAAGCCACTCTGCAACCGTTCCCTTGCTGGGCGACTCAGGAAGAAGGAAATTGTGCCGCCCTGCAGTCCGTAGTAGATCTATTCCTTGACGTCAATGATCTTCTCTGGGTTCTCGATGTTGGTGTGGTCAACACCTTGGAGTCACCTTTGAGACGATGCCCACCAAAAGTGGTCGCATTTAATTTACGCACCGGGAGACAATCGCGCGTTCTGGACCTATCAGGTCTTGTCTGCCAAGCATCCAGATTGCAGTATCTTGCCGTTGAGTACGCTCAAGATGGAAGACCTTTCGTTTACGTCAGCGATGCTGCTACTCGTTCTATTCTGGTGTTCGACGTAACTGGCAATAGAGGTAAGAATCTCAGATCGCCGCTCGTACGGGACGGGAATAATGATTGTTTTGTTTCTTCTAGGTTACCGTGTTGTCCTACCAAAAGCAGTAATTGGTACAGGAAAACGTGACGTCCTCTACATCGCCCTAGTAAGAAAAGGTTGCGGAAATAACTTCCTCATCATCACCTACCTTTCATCCGGCCACGTCTACAGCATCCGTACCGATTACCTTCGCGCCGGTAGTTGTCAAGGAAAAGTGACAGACCTGGGTGCCAAGCCTGATGGTGCCAGAATCGTCATCCTGGGTACCGATCTCGGTTCCGGTGTGTTCTTCAGACGCGAGGGAGAGTCCGATGTGTTCCGCTGGGACGCCGATAAGTGTCTCTCAAAGTTGCATTTCACCAAAGTGTATTCCAGTCCGCAGTGCTATTTGGCTACTCAAGCGTTGCCGGATGTTAAAAGACAACGCATAAGGGTGCTCGAGAGCAATTTCCCTGATTACATCCAGAACACTGTTGGTTGCGGTGCTTCTCAAAGAATTGCGCTTATGACTGGGTGTATTTAGATTGTTTCGATTTTATAGATCCCTCTTCAGAGATGCGATGATGTGATTGATCTCTGCTGGTCTATTTCTGTACATAGATTTTTGTGTGATATAATCTTAATAAATCTTGTATTATTTTAAGAAGTTGTTTGTTTTTGTTAGTCAACTATACGTATAAACCAAATTTTATTAATTTTCTTAAATAATAATCGTCAAGGTTCTGAACTCTTTTAAGAAAAGAGTTTTTATCTAAGAATTTCTGAAAAGTATCTAAGCTATAATGCGTAATCAAATACTAATATAGACTCAATGAGATTAAAAGAAAATTAAAATTAGACGGTGTGTTATCTTGCTTTCAAGCGGCACGCGAGTGACGTCACACTAACATGGTTGTTTATCATAGGATAGGAACGCGCCCTAGATATTTTCATGTGACGTCACTGGAGTGCCGCTTGAAAGTAAGCAAAACCCACTAATCTAATTTTAATTGCGAATTTTTTCGAAAAAAAATACATAATGGCGTTAAAATGGAATCATATCACTTGTCCTTTGGTGTTTAGGTTTTTGCTTATGACGTCATTTAGTTGAAAATTATTTTTTTTTAGGAAAAAGAGTATTTTTTCAAATTGGTAGATTTTTGATTAAATTGTTTTTTAATAACAAATACAATGAAAAAACAAATGTGGCCATAAGAAAAATATTACTTGACGATGAAAACACTGATGGTCAGCTTTAAAAATTTCTGAAATGTCAAAAATAGCCAATGACGACTTTTGTAAACTTACAAAAAATAAATAATTGATTTTCAATAGTAAGAAAGATATAGCTAAGAAATCTCGATTTATCGCATTGTTCGGCATATTTCGGCAAATAATGAAGCTATCCTTTTCTTTTCATGTTACTAATCAGTACAAAAAATACAACTTTCGTCCCAACTTTTCGTATATCTCTTCAGATAACTGAGTTCCCTATGTATTTTCTCTATCAACGGGCCTCCTGTATACAGGGTTGTTTGACTTACCTAATTTATCTAATGTGTTATTGTTTTCTTGAGCGATGAAGAGTTCTTGTTCTATGACAAGGAGACCTGAATCTAAGATTAATTAAAGAATTTACTGTTAAACGGAGTGACGTCACACGCAAGCGCATTGAAAAATTAACTAGTTTTGTTACAAATTCATTATAATTAACGCAATTGTACTACTTATTTTCTCTTATATTTCTTTCACGCAAAGTAACATTGGAAAACGTTTTAAATTTCAAAATTTTCAAGCTTTACGGCCGTAATTTGCAGTAATGATTACACCTGACCGAAACTAATACCGTATTGTAGCCAAAAGTTAATAATAAAAAGAATAATAAAATTACGTAATATTTTAGGTTAATACTGCTCATTGGCCTACATAAACGCTACAGCGCCGATGGCTGTGCTAATAATAAATCCACCGCGCAAAATTTTTTTAAAATTTTTGAGAAAATAGCTAAAAATTATCAAATAATTTATTATTCAGGTTATAATCCGCTTTAGGTTATCTTCATGAGAAAAATAAATTTTGAAATTTCAAACTTATCAATTCAAAATAATTAGTGGTCTTTGGAATCGTATGCGTAGAATCACGTAGTTATCGGCGCTCTAGCAAGGACCTTACACGTTTCTAATCTCTCGGATTCAATTCAAAATGTAAAATGTTTTAAAACATGTTTTCATCGCGTGTGAAATTAAAGTTTATTCGAACACATTCTCTCAGGATTGAATCACGAAATAAATGCTAAAAGAAGTTAACAATGGAAATTGAAAATCAACCTGACGAAAATGCCCCACAAGCAGAAAATCTGCAGCACGATCTCGAGCCGCAGAACAATGAAAAACTCGACGTCTACACCCCACAAGCGAAGAGGCGGAAAACGTTCGACCCCAGAGAGTTCAGGAAACAAATACACACGCAAGAACGATCAACCGGTACGTCTTACAATCCGACTTAACCTAACATTTTCACCCCCATCTCCCTCTCGTTTTCAGCGCTGCGTGAATTCTGCTCGCTCATCGAATCACCCTCGAATCGAGACTACGTCGGCGAGTATCTAGACAGCGGCGGTAATTGCCTGGAGTTGCTTCAAATAATCGATTTGAAAGGCCTCATCGATTCCGTGCAAGTATTCACCGCTGTGACCCACGTCATCTTACGAATCCAAGCCAGCTACCCGCAACACTTGAACCAGGCACAGGAGGCATGCCGACACATCCTCAACTCGCACCTTCAGACTTTGAACGTCATGCTGGGTACCAGAGGGGCCGCCATCGAACGGCGCATGGCTCTGAAACTTCTCACCGCTATCGCTACCTTCTCGCCTAGCTTGGCGAAGGATGTCCTGACAAAAGTCAACCTTCCTGATACTACAATCCTATTACTGACTAGAGATAATAATGCCAATAGTACCACCAACACCAACACAGGCTCCATAAGAGAGTGTTTTATACGATTCTTAGCAGCTTTTCTTGTCGAAGGACACTACCCGACCATCTCGATATTCCTAGCGAAACGCTTCTTACTGGCTAGCGTTGTAAAGGGGTTACGAAGCGATAGCGCTGATATGGTGTGTCTTCTCATCGAGGCGCTACACGAGAACGTCCTCTTAAACCCGGCTGTCTCTAAGACGATAAAGATGAGGACGTTCGATACACGAATCGTCAAGAACATTGTCCAATTATATAACTGGCAGGGTCCGAATAGGAAAAACGTGACCCCGGAAGAAAAGAGCAGGGTGAGTGAGTGTGTCCATTCGTTCCTCGTGACCCTCACTTCTAGCCCCAAGCACGGAATAGTTTTCAAGGAGCAATCGATCACCGGTCCCACCGCTAACCCGCTTCTGGAAGGGGTGGTTAAAGTACTCGATCGACCCTGGGAGCACTCATACGCCGGTCAACTGGTTTTTTCGATTTGCTCCACGTCTCCCACTCTAGCGAGACCGATCTGGAACAATGTGATCGAGTCTTTGAGCCCGGCGAGACCGACGATGAAATGGAAACGTTCGGTCGAATTTGCAAGAAGTCTCTGCGGACACCTCACGCCTTCTTCGTGTATCGGGAATGAGATCAGCGTCTCTCGCGTGAATCAGGCTCTGACTGTACTGGTAACCCCGTTGGGGGTTCTGAGAGCGATCAGGGAGGTTTTGGACGATGAAAAGAGACTAGCGATCCGTTTTGAGGTCTCTCTTCTCATTAAAGATTTGCTGAGTTCGGTTCAAGGTTACATTGAGCATTGCGACGGGAGAGCGGAGGTAGTGAAGTTATGCTCCGAGTTCGTAGAGAAATATTTTCCTAATCCTTGGTCGTTGTTATCGCTTGAGATGTTTGCAGATGATTTCGAGACGGATCTGGATCCTGCTTTGGAATTTAGTTGCACTGTAACTGAGTTTTTTTCAGCAGTTTTGGATGTCTTCGAATTATGCAGGAATATAATCCCAGGTTTCGTTAAAAACCACGAAGAATCTGAGACCGCTGCCTTGAACAAACTTGTTTATAGCAATGCAATTGACGATGACAATTTGAAAGTTAGAGCGATCTCACTTCTCTTGAACGCAGACGCAGCTAGTTTCCACATTGGAACGCATCATTTACGCGATCATATCAACATTCTAGCGAGAAATTATCACGGAACTAAGAATAGAGTGGCGTTTGAAGCGCTAAAAACGTTTCTAAGTAACACGTCGATTTTTAGCGATAGCGGTTGCGCTTACGAGATCGATATCTGGATCAATTCGATATTAGATCTGCGAGAGTGTGACCGATCGTTTGCCAAGTGTTTCCTGCAGTTTTTTAATTTGACGTACACCTCATTGGAGGACCTCCTACGAAAACTAGCAGTTCTGCATGAAAATTTACACAACGACAGAGACATAGAAACTTTGCTCGAGAATCTTGATGCCGATAACGACGAGAATTTCAGTTTTAAGTCTCTGATAAGACACACCACGATCAGTCCTGCATTGTTGTTCAGTATGCAGGATAATTGCGGTGATTTTCCGAAATCCTGTAAAAGGTATTTGCGGAGCGTTTTCATTAATATTTTTCATTGTCAGACAGTCCCGGAGATTTTCGTTAATCTAATTAATGAAAAGACCGTCGGTTTTGAAAGTTTTTTGGAGTATTTTCGATGCTGGACCGGTAAAGAAAATAAACTGGTACCTTTACCGAAATACACGAGTAAGAATGACATCCTCCCCGGGCTCAGTAATCTATTTTTGAGCAATTCCAGCGATTCGATTGACGATTTTTTGAAAGAAAACTGTGCTTTTATTGAGACGTTCCCGGGTTTAAAACTGGCAATTCTGAGGATGGTGATTTTTTATGTAACGAGGCTAGTTTGTTCAGATAACTTCGATGAGACTTACTTTCATAATGCCATGACGATCGTCAAATTTATAATCGCTCGTTTTGAGACTAGTTTTATACCGGAAATTTTCAACAAGCCCGGTTTGTATAATAATTTTTCTCTGCTTCACATGAAAGAAAAGAGCAATGCGAAATCGTATTGTACCAGATTATTATTAAATGTAATGGGCGAGTTGAAGCGTAACAACGTTAATTGTAACGAGTACGTCAAAAATTATAAAAATTCTTATCTTGAAACTTTGGAGAAAATGCTTCATAAACCGGAGAAATATGCAACAATCTTGGCATCGATTAACGAATCTCTGGATCTCTTTGATTACAATGATAACAATTGTTTAAGAATTATGACTAACGTGACATTTCATAAGAATAATTACGATTGCATCGTGTATTTTCTAAATCGCCTATCGTTTAGTAACGATCACGAATTACTCTTGAAAGTGAGTTTAATGGAGAATTTATGTAATTATTGGATCGATCTATGCGTCTATCAATTCTTTGATACGTCCTCTCTCTCTGCCGCTTTGAAATGCTACCTAGAGAAGCATCGTTACGATTCTATGGATTTTATCACTGAAAAATTCTTCACTAATTTGTTAATTTTCAAGGATTACAATAAAGAGAACGTGTCCCTCTCAGTTCTCTTATTGAGACTCAAACCGGAGCTACTGAAAATCGTAGCGAAGCATATGGAAGCCGTTACGAAAAAGAAAGGCGTGTTTCTATCGCTTCTACCTCTTCTGCTGGAGTGCGGTGATCGTAAACTCTTAGAAAGTTGTTACGATCATTTCAAGGCGAGCTTAACGAAAGCTTTAATGAAACCTCAAAAAGCCGGGCCGCATTTCCATAACTCTCATAAACCTCTCGCTTGTCTAATCGAACAATACATGCCACCAGAGGATTGTCTCTCTTACATGGAAAGGGTGAATAAATACGAGACGACGGCGCTGTTCCACACACATTTACTTGTGACGGTGTTCACAAAATGTATCAACTGCCAAGACCTGATCGATAAACAATTGAATAATGCCGTCCTGACGTTGATCCACTTGAACGTCGCTCTATTCAAACGAAAAGATCAAGAAAACATCGAACACGTCGAAATAGCTACTCTTTTGAGGGACTTCTTCTCGACCCTAAAAACTAAAACGATCAATTATGAACAAACGAGCGGGAACGAAACGTTTAAAACCTACTGCAAGTACTGTCTCAAATACGGAGTCTCTCAGTGGCCAGTTTATGCGGAAATCCTCGCCGTACTGCTACAATTGGTTAAGGCTTCACTGCCCTCGGAAGATGCGGCTTTGATCATGGAGATGTTGCTGGTACATAGCGAGTTCCTCGACGTCCTGCTGGATAATCGTCATGAAGAACGTCGTTCAGGTGTGCTGAATCTATTTCTGGTGCTTTGTCAAAATTGGCCTGAACTAATTAGTGAGCAACATTTACCCATGTTGCTGTCTTCGTATGGTGCGACCACCGATGTTAATGATCGGATTATTTTACTATTATTACGAATGTAAGTATGATTTATGTTTTTTTTATTATCTTCGATCATTTTTTGAAGGTCGTTATGTCTCGATGAAGTTGTTGTTGCCAGACTCCTTTGGATACTTGGCTATCTCGGATAATTGAGGCAGATCTCTATACATAGATCAGGGGCCCGTTTCATAAAACATTTACAACATCCTCCTGACCTGGTTGACCAGTCTTAACTAGTAAAAACGCGCAATTAACAAGAAATTAATTATTTCAGGTATAAAACTGCAGACCACTTTGAGAAGTATGTGCCCCCGTTGTGGGGAAGAGCGGCAGCGAGTCATTATTCCGTTCGACAGGACTTACAGTCAGCTCTCTGGAGGCAACCGAAAGTCGCCGATATCTTGGATATCCTGCAGGATAATTACATTGAAAGAACGATCCTTCATCATCCGCTTGATCTCAAGCTCAGGAGCTTGGACATCGATTTGAAGGTTAAAGAGGGAAAAGTGTACGATTTATCGTTTCTTTTACCCCTCTTCGTTAGTTTATTAGCGCCTGAGAATTACGTACCAGTCTTCAAGTGAGTTGAGCGAATTATTTAATTTGAGGTACTTTCAATAACACAATTTATTATTATAACAGGTTCGTTCGAGGCGGGGCCTTAGCACTAACAGTAACAGCTCTAAGCTGCTCCGATCCGGAAATGCGTTCAACCGCCTTTCACGTCCTGCAGCTCCTCCACGGACACCTGGACGCGAGTCGTGGGAAAGAATCGCACCTCTGGCTGCACCTGATCAAGTGGATCTGCCGCGGAGCGTGTCGTCTCTCCGATCCCGGGAAGCTCTCGTCGATCGTCACAGTGTTCCTAGCGAGGGCGGTTATAATCCTTCACCAACCCCTTCATCAGCTATATAAGCCGCTCGGGAATTACTTGTTCGCGACGAAGGAGACCCCCGACCTGGGGACCGTGCCCGAGCTGTACACGTTCCTGTTCAGCAGCGAGGTAGATCATCACGAACAAAGGAGGTTTATCTTGGAGGTCATAAGGGACGGTTGCAGGACGCCAGGCGATTGGGAAGTTCTGGAAAGGGCGATGGCACCCAAGCTGCTGATGGAGATGGGTGCTTGTGAAGCGTTGGGGGACGATGTGTGTCGGTTGTTGGTGGCAGAGATTTTGTTGAAAGTAGTGAGGGAAGTACCGGCTGTTAAAAGTGCGCTTAGAGATCGACACGCTTTGAAGGCATATGCTGATCATCATGTCAGGATGGCTAGCGCCGGGGGTGGATATTTAAGAACGGAGATTGCATTACGGTATTCAGATATTCTGGCTGCTTATAAAGAGGAAAAGTAATGGTCTCTATTTTTGTGAATATATTTAGATAGACACTGGCATATTGTTTGTTCTTTTGTAATGTTTTGTAAAATAAAGAGTAATTTGTTTTATAATTAATGTGTTTTTATTCATCTTTGTAAGTTGTAATACTTGTAATGACTTTAGGAATAATTTAATGAAGTTATAGTCTAAGATACCAATCCTTAAATAATTATGCAGCAGTGATATTCCTCGATTAAAATATTTTAGCGTCCTTTTCGCAAGACATTTCAATTAGGTTAAGGAATAAAATTCCATGGCCCAACAGGGGTAAGCAGATAGGGGATTCCCCTGAAAATCAAGACAAAAAGTCATGAAAATATGTTGATCTCAGCACATTTTAAACTTTTTTTATTTTCCAACACATAATAAGTAGGAAAAGTGCTCAAATAGTTTAGTTTTAAGTTCAAATTTATCCCAGTTGCTTATTTTATCAAAATTATTGTTTAAGAAACTATTCCAGTGTGCCACTAATCAAATCAAAAATTCGTTGATTTTTAATTTTTTCCGAATCGCTTTGAAAAATCTTCAAAATTAGTCTCCTTTATCTCAAAAATAACCTGACCTTTTACTTCTTTTGAATTTAAGAATTAATTCTAGCACTTCTGCGCAACTCTGCGACTGGGAGTCAGTTTAAAGTAGACCACTGCTATAGTGCCGATAATGGCGGTAATAATAAATCCGTGAGCATCTAAGTTTCTTAAAATTTTAAAGAAAAAGCCTTGCAGTGAGTGACCAAATGATCTGTCCACTAGGTTTTAATCCAATCTTCCTACTTTTTAATTTTCCCTACTAGGTAATGAATTTTTTTTACGTAGAAAAAATCAAATTTTGAATTTGATTCAAAGTCACCATCACCATCAGTAATGTGCCGTGTAATTTACCTTTATTCTTTACGCAATTCTTTACCGATAAAGTCATTCTTTACATGGACTTTTTTTAAAGGTAAAGAATGTAAAGAACCATAAACACTATAATATGCAAAGTTTTGACTTCTGGCTACGCATAATCAATCGTGTGGGGTAGTGTGATTCAAATTTCCATAAACATTAAATAAAATAACATGAACAATTAATATTCAAGTAACAAAAGAGCAAAACAAAACCAAAACAACATAACATAACCCTATTTTCTATTATTTACATTACATTTTCACGTCTTAACATGCTTTACGTCAAACGTAGGGAATGAATTCTTTACACGTAAAGGTACATTAGTGGCTAGGAGGCTAGGAGTGAAATGAGTACTGAAGCCTAGCAATGCTTATTATCATGCAATTATGCATAGAAAATATTTTAACCCGGTTTTTCAAATATTTTTAAGCGAAAACTGAAAATATGAAAAAATGTTGTCGTAAATTGCAGTAAAAGCGGTATTTATAGTAAAAATAAAACTATCGACGATCCGCTCGAGCTTGACGAAAACCTAAAATATCCGATTCAATGCAATCGACGACGATTCAATAAGTCAAACTTAGGCCACATACACGACGTTAACTTTAAACTTCAACTAAATTACGACAACTGACAATAATGGCAATGAAAACGGTTTGTTTGTTTGGAAGACTTGGAACCATTTTCATTATACCCCTCCCAGTGACGTCACATTGATAGCGTACCCCATTATAAAGCGCTAGAGTGTTTGTTAGACCCATTTTTTATTAAATTAAATGTCAAATGTCAGTCAAATGGTGCATGCGCATTACGACTTTGGTGGGCGATTATAAAAATTGAAAACATATGATTGAACTTTGCGATTTCCGACAGAACGCACGCGATGTGCTCTTGACCGTTCAAAATTTCGAAGTTTTATTATAAAATAAATCAAAATTAAGCGAAATTATCAACGAATAGCGTCCGTTTCATTTTAAGCGGTTTATTCAACCCCCGGTGTATTAATTTTGCATGCTATTGCAACCATGGCGCACTGTATGAGAGTTTTGCATCGCCACGTAAGTTTTTAATTCATTATTTCCCCCAGTACTTCTTTAACATTACATACAACCCTTCTACTAAGTAATAATTCCTTCAACTGATACCTAATCTAAATACATGTCCCGGCAGATCTTTTTTTTTTTAATAAATTATGTCATAGTAATGAACTCAGCAGGAAGTCCTGGCTTAGGGATCCAAGATCCAAGTCCAGGGTGTTACTATATGATTATTACAAAAAATATTTTGTTGTTTGCAGGGTGGCAGGTTAGCCGAACTACAAGCACGATGTTTCCACGTCTCCCCCTTGGCAGCGTCTGCATCGAAAGTTGCTATAAGCAAGTTCGATACGGACACCATGCCCTACGAGAAATTGGCTAAGAATTTGGAAGTGGTTAAGAAACGCCTGAACAGACCCCTAACCCTCTCGGAGAAGGTCTTGTATTCCCATTTGGACCAACCAGAGAGCCAGGTATAGATTAGGTTGTTTATTATTTATTGCAAGCCTTGATAACCTCAACCCCTCTCAACCTTGATACTTTGAAATTCCTCAGAAATATTGTTTGTTATTGTGTGTATGGATTGAAAGGTTGTTCCAAAGGTCTTGGGGCTTAATTTTGAATCGAAAAAAAATCCATCCCATCAAATAGTGCTCTAGTGCTGGTGCATTTATTAATAATATGCAAGTCTTATGTAATTGGTTGTGGCTACTGTACCGACTGAGTACTGGTACTGCACTGCCTGTACTGCAAAGAATGCAATGTTGCCAGGTTATGATATTTTTCAAAGCGTGTGTCATAAAAATATAAAATTGAAAATAGTAAATGACATTAAATAAAACTTTGACTTGTGAAGTTCATAAAATTTAATGTAAAAGAAGAAGAAACCAAACAAACCAGACAGACAGTTGCCGTGTTTTAAAATTCAAGAATAAATTTAAATGGCAGGTTGAGAAATTACTGTTGCCAATTTAAAAATTATTTAACAATAATCCAACAGTTCCAACAAAACAAAAAGATTTTATTTTATTTTTTATTTTTGTGTAAAGCGAAGGTTGCCAATGTCAAGTCAAGGCCTCAACTGTCAAATGTAGCTGACATGCTGACAAGTGACAGTTGCCATTTGTCAAGGTCATGCCAAATAAAATAATCATTGCATATTGCATTAATTTACAAAAAATAATGTTTCAAAGCAAAGCAGTACTCTAAATTATTAACAAAAGAAAAATTTCGTACTTTCAGAAAATGTAGTACTTTTCTACTATTTTTGTACCCTAATTCTATAGTACTTTTCTCAAAAGCAAAACTGGCAACTCTGAAAGTGGCAGTTCTTCTTCTTCTTAAAGGTTTATGGCCTTTAGCTTTTACTAGCTATTCGGTCAGCACATTAAAAGTGACAGTTCATGTTCAGTTAAATCTACATACTAAATTGACAGATTCATAGAATAATAATGATCATCATGTCCTGCAACGTTGTCAGATTTATTTTTATTACTTGTATCTTGTGATATTATAGTTAATATAATTTTTGGTGAAATTAGCAATTCATCAGACTAATGTCCGAATCAAATTCTAAAAGTTTCTATTCCAAAATATATCAAGTTACAAATGACCAATGAAAGAAGGGCAAGGGAAAATTTCCAGAGGTCATCAAATAGATAATGCAATAATAATAATTATTTTAAATGCCTCCATTGGCCAGATTTTGATATCTTCGCGATTTCTAGTGCTTGTAACTAATTGTGGGAGTTTAGTATTTAGACAAAATACGGTTCTGGTGGATAATACGTCACTCCGAATTTTAGGAAAATTTCTATATAGGAAGAAAGCTTACCTTGAAACGAGTCGATTTAAGCAAAAAAATTTGCGGATCCTTCGTACAATTTTGAAAAAAACGAATTTTTAACTCAATTTTTTCATTTCATCAGTAGTTTTCTCGCTCCATTATTTCCAGTTTTCAGCGTACTAGGACTGCTTTCACTTATCTAGTAAGATTATTAAAGGTTTTACGAAAGCATATTTAGCAGTTTTATGTTTTAATTCAGTCAAATTACTAAAAACAAGGTATTTTTAAATTGCGCTGTTTTTTGGATTATCTTCTATTATGTTACTTCACATTTTTTGTAACCTCACTTTAAACGAAAAATGAAAATTAAACTTAATAAATTCATTCATTCTTCTGTCCAGCATGTCAACTGTCAAAGACTAGCTGAAAGATGTTTGTGCGATGTTGCCATGTTATTTTTATTTAATTTCACCATATTTTGAAAGATTACCAAACTATCTTTCGAAAGTTTATTGACGTATCTCTCTACTATTTTAAATGTAGGTAACTAGTGGGAATTATTACTTATTTATCCATTTTCTATTTTGTTATTAAATATGAAAAAAATAAAATTTATTTATAAAAATGGCAAGCGGCCATTTTTATTTTTTTATGCAATCCTGTAATCCACACACCAACTGTCTATTGAAAAACAACTTTGATGCGAAAAGTTCGGGTCTGTCGATCGGGCCATGTACCATCTCCCTTAAATACGTTCCGTTGCCATCAGGCCCAGTGAGGAGGGATCGCGTGAGGGAAGGGCGGAGACACGACGCGTGCCGCGCCAGCGGCATGCACGTGGGCCGCCCTAGCGGCCCACCAATGGCCGCTTGCGGCCATCTTTATTTTTTTTTGTGCAATCTTGGAATTGGAAAATCTTCATTCACGTACTAAATCGTTATTGTGTATGAATTTTTTTTTCAAACGCGAAGAAAAAATCGAAACTGCGACTTTTTAAGCGTCAAAATCGGAAAATTGCGAGCAAAAATGGGCCATTTTGAAAGAGTCGTAGCACCGCCATTTTTGAAACTCAAGCGACAAAAATTGATAATTCTGATATAAAGCAACTCTCTCACTACCTCGGGAAAATGATCCCCAAGTCTTGGTGCTCGAAAATTGCGAAGATGTCAAAAAAAAAAAAACGCCAATCGGCTAATAATGTACCTACTAGTTGACCACCTCTCGAAATTTCTCCTTACACTTTTCGCATGTAAGTTGGCATTATATTTTGGAATACATAGATATTTTTAGAGCAAATTTCACAAAATAATGTTTCTCACCAATTGAGTTTACGATATACGTACCGATTTTATCGAATAATGAGGATGAGCAAAAATTGACCAAGTGAGGTTATTAGTAATTGTTGTTTTTTTTTACCTGAACTTTCAAGAAAATGGAAAAAGCAAGGACTGAGAAAAGAAAAAGTATTAAATAAAATCGCTATTTGGCGACCCCTCGAAACGAAAGTAATCCTTGCCTTGAAGTTCTTGCGTGACTCATTTGTAGCTTGATGTATTTTGGAATAGAAACTCACAAATTACACCAAATATTGTTATATCACAAAATGTTAGTAATAAAAATAAATCTGGCAACGTTGCACAACAATATGTTTATTGATTCTAGTTTAGCGAATTTAATGAAAATTGAACTGTCATTTTTGGTCAATTTTATGATATTTTAAACTCATTTTTCTCAATCTTTTATGTATTTCCGAATTTTTTTTTCAAGATATCGTCTATAATGGTCATAACTTGGCGTTTTATGTAAAAATTTTCCCAAAATTCGGAGTGACGTATTATCCACCATCCCCCAAAACACAATTTGAAAATTCTTCTTTATCTCCTCTCCCTTCTAGAAAGGTCGTTTGGCCTCACCCTATGGGTAACTAAGCCAGTTAAAAATAATAAAACTTCATTACCCTTTTCCATTAAGGCTGGCAAATGCGGCTGTCAGTTTGTCAAATGCAGCTGTCAGCCTATCAAATGCGACGTTGCCATGCTATTTATCGTTAAATTTAACATACTTTAAAAGATTACTGAAGATTCACTAAAAATAGTATTGAAGTAAAGTGTGAATAAATTCATGACATTAAAGAGGGAAGGAAAAATTATTATGAGAAAGATGAATTGAAATTTATTGACAAAATGACGGTGCTCTAGCCGCTGCCGGAATAGTTGGATGCATTCAAGTTTATGTACTTTTGACATTGACATAATTATTTCAACAAACAAGGCGATATATAACCGAAAAATTTAAAAATAAGCGATCAGAACGCTTCAAAGGACGGATTATTTTTATAAATTATAATTCACTGATCCCATTTTATTTTCGTACGCAAATAGATCAGCTTATTTACAACTTTGATTTCTCATTTCATTTAGCCATTCAATCGTCTCGCCAATATTATTTATCCAGAGCCTGCTACTTTTTTGCTGTTTTATATTTAAATTTACCTTGAGGATTAAATGCTAACAATGATAAGAAGAATCTCGATTGTTGAAAGTACACAAACGTAATGTTATTGACGATAAGGATGATTAATTAATGTACGTCTAATTGAAACTGCACCTAACCAGTTTTGCTAGGGAACTTTTGACGTACTCTGGGGGACTTTAACTTTGAAAAATAATAATAATGATAGCGTTATTTGAACTATCATAGTTTACTGCAGCTTGACTTGGTAATAAATCTATTTCTGCTATAAGCTTAAATACACAATACACAGTCAGCTGCAAGACCAAAAAAGGAAACTTCTTAATAAACAAATAGTATACAGGGTGTTGCATAATTGAATGTCATTTTTTGAGGGAGTTAATTATTTGTGCATGAGTTCAATAGGTCCGTTTTCGCTTTGGTCATATTAATCAGGGCGCCACTGATGGTTGAAATTGACATTTCATTTATTCACAAAAAATGGGTTTACTCCTTTTTTACACCCACCACACTTCATAAAATATATGAGTTATTAAAAAAAAAATCTTCACCCACCATTGCATAAAAAAAAATGAAGCAAAAATGGACCCACGCACAGATCTGACGCATTTTTTTCAAACAAATCACAGGAAATCAAACGCGGCGAGTCCTACCTGCGCCTGCGTCCCGATCGCGTCGCCATGCAGGACGCCACCGCCCAGATGGCGATGCTGCAGTTCATCTCGTCGGGGCTTCCCCGGGTCGCCGTCCCCTCCACCATCCACTGCGACCATCTGATCGAGGCCCAGATCGACGGCGTCAAGGATCTCAACCGGGCCAAGGAACTGAACAGCGAAGTCTACGAGTTCCTCAGTTCCGCCGGCAACAAATACGGCGTCGGTTTCTGGAAACCGGGATCCGGCATCATCCATCAAATAATCCTGGAAAACTACGCGTTCCCTGGACTGCTGATGATCGGCACGGACTCTCACACGCCGAACGGCGGCGGTCTGGGCGGGCTCTGCATCGGAGTCGGAGGAGCGGACGCGGTCGACGTCATGGCCGACATCCCCTGGGAGCTGAAGTGTCCCCAAGTGATCGGCGTCAAGCTGACCGGTAAATTGAGCGGATGGACCAGCGCGAAAGACGTGATCCTGAAGGTGGCCGATATTTTGACCGTGAAAGGAGGCACCGGCGCTATCGTCGAGTACCACGGCCCCGGCGTTGACTCGATCTCCTGCACCGGAATGGCGACGATTTGCAACATGGGGGCCGAGATCGGCGCCACGACCTCTCTCTTCCCGTTCAACAAACGGATGTCCGATTACCTGAAAGCGACCAATCGCGGAGCGATAGCGGACGAAGCAAACAAATACAAGGAGGTCCTACTCAACCCAGATTCCGGCAGCAACTACGACAGACTGATCGAGATCGACCTGAGCACCCTGGAGCCGCACGTCAATGGCCCGTTCACCCCCGATCTCGCCAGTCCGATCAGTAAATTGGGCGAGAATGCGAAGAAAGGCAACTGGCCCAACGACATAAGGGTCGGCCTGATTGGTTCCTGCACCAACAGTTCCTACGAGGACATGGGCAGATGCGTCAGCATCATTAAGGAGGCCCTGAAGCACGGCGTCAAGAGCAAGATACCGTTCAACGTGACGCCCGGAAGCGAGCAGATCAGGGCGACGATTGAACGTGACGGGTACACGAAGGTATTCAACGAGTTCGGCGCGACCGTCTTGGCCAACGCCTGCGGCCCCTGCATTGGTCAGTGGGACCGGAAAGACGTGAACAAGGCGACGAAGGAAGTCAACACGATCGTCACGTCCTACAATCGTAACTTCACGGGACGCAACGACGCTAATCCGAACACTCATTGTTTCGTCACGTCTCCTGAGATGGTCACTGCGCTCAGCATCGAAGGACGTCTAGACTTTAATCCATTGACAGATGAAATCACAGGTACGTTTTGTTATGAAATGCTTTCATTGGAAATTGTATCGTTAAATTTGATATTTGACAGGTAAGGACGGTAAGAAATTCAAACTGACACCTCCCAACGGCGACGAACTCCCGACAAAAGGCTTTGATCCCGGTGAAGACACCTATCAGGCACCTAAAGCCGACGGAAGCTCTTTGAAGGTAAGCTCGCTATCTGGAAAACGGGATTCCCCCATTTATACCGCAAAAAATTGTTTCCAATCAGGTAAATGTGGACCCGAAATCGCAACGCTTGCAACTCCTGGAGCCGTTCGACAAGTGGGACGGGAAGGACCTGGAAGACATGCTGGTTCTGATCAAGGTGGTCGGGAAGTGCACGACGGATCACATCAGCGCGGCCGGCCCGTGGCTGAAGTATCGCGGTCACCTGGACAACATCTCCAATAACCTCTTCATCGGCGCGAAGAACATCGAGAACGGCCAGATGAACAAGGTGAAAAATCAGCTGACCGGGGAGTACGGGGCGGTGCCGGACGTCGCGCGCCACTACAAAGCGAACAAAATGAAATGGGTGGCAGTGGGCGACGAGAATTACGGCGAGGGCAGCAGCAGGGAGCACGCCGCGCTCGAACCTAGGCATCTGGGCGGCAGGGCGATAATCGTCAAGTCGTTCGCCAGGATACACGAGACCAATCTCAAGAAACAGGTGAGTCGGTCTTATTGTATTAATGATTTTTTGGTAAACGGTTTTTTTTTGTAGGGTGTCCTTCCGTTGACTTTCGATAATCCCGCCGATTACGATCGTATCCAGCCGACGGATCGTATCTCCCTGAAAGGTCTAGCCGGTTTGGCGCCTGGGAAGCCGGTCGAGTGCGAGATCAAGCACTCTGATGGGAAAAAGGAGACCATCAAGCTCAATCACTCGATGAACGAGCAGCAGATCGCATGGTTCAGAGCGGGCAGCGCTTTGAACAGGATGAAGGAACTTGCCAAAAAGTAGGGGGTTAGGATGGAAGGACAAGATCGTATTGTCAGAGTGGGGGTTGATTGTAAGCAAAAAGTGTGAAAACAGGGTGGGGGTGCTTTATTGTCATTGTAACGTCAGTTGTGATTGTTTCTGTAGCAGCGCCTAGCGCCGCCACCCTGTTTAGTAGTGCTAAATTGAACTATCTCAGGTTTTGCACTAAATTTTAGTTTAATTTGTTTTATTTTTCGATACGTAGCTTTTGCACTTGTTTGTAAATAGACATCTAGACCCAATCATGTGATTTGTCGTTGTACAAGACAATAATAAATGCTATTTCTGTATCTTTTTGCGTTTTTTTTTATAATCTGATACGCCACTGCAATGTTGAGTCACGGCCTCAGCGTGCCTACAAAGCAAAACTCCCCTTTTTAAACACACATTTTTTGAGGTATGCATGGTATGGAGGTATGAAATAAAAATAATTCTCGCAATCAATAAGCAATATAATCCAGCAGTATCAAATATATTAAATATTAAGAGTAACTGGTTGCGATATCTTCAACAATTCCTCCCTGTACCTCTCAAGCACCTCTTTCACTTCATCTTCGATAAATTCCTCTACCTGTTCAGCAGCTCTCCCTGTATAAGTGGAAGGGTCCAAGAGACTCTCCAACTCACCAATAATAGGCCTAAAAGTGCACAATAATAATTATAAATGGATCAAAACTCCCTTGTAATACGTACTTGAAATAAGGATCCCCCTTCACCCTCTCCAAGAAATCGTTACTCTTCCCCAGCTGCTTCACTTGGTGCGCCGCCTCATGCGCCAGCACCCTAATCTTCTCATGGCAAACCTGCCTGTCTCCGCCGTGCTTCACCATTGCTACTATAATGTTCTCCGTCGCCATGAAGGGCAGTTCTTCCCCGATATGCTTCTCTATAACCGCTGGATACACGACCATCCCTGCAGTTATGTTAGCCAGAATCTGAATAACCGCGTCAGCCGATAAGAAGGCTTCCGAGAGGGTGAGTCGCTTGTTTGCAGAATCGTCGAGGGATCTCTCCATCCATTGGACAGCGTGGGTGTTGGCTGCGTTGGAGTGCAACGCGATCAGATGGCGTGCAATAGCGCAACAGCGCTCGGAGCGCATAGGGTTGCGCTTGTACGGCATCGCTGATGAACCAATCTGGGTTGACTCGAACGGTTCTTCTAATTCTTTCATATGCGCTAGGAGACGCAGATCGGAACACATCTTATGTGCTGTAGCACCCAAGGAAGACAAAGCCGATACAATCTATAAATATTACCTTTTAATGTATTGCAAAGGAGCGAGAGACGAATCTTACCTCCAAATCAACTTTCCTGGTGTAAGTCTGCCCGGTCACCGGGTACATCTTCTTGAACCCGGACAACTCAGTCACTCTCTTATCCAGCTGGCTCACTTTCTTACCGTCACCATCAAACAGCGCCATGAACGATGCTTGAGTCCCGGTCGTTCCTTTCGCTCCTCTGAATCTCAACTCGTCCCTACACCTGCGCTCAAAACGGCAATTAGAAACTTGATTGTTTTATCCAAGTCCAACTTACCTCGATAACGCCTTCTCGTCCATCATCAAATCAAACAGCCACAAAGAGGCCCTTTTCCCTACTGTCGTCAATTGCGCCGGTTGGAGATGCGTGAACCCAAGCGTGGGCAACGATTTGTACTTCTCAGCGAAGGCGCTCAACTGCTGGATAACCCTCACCAGTCTGGGGAGGAGATGATCCAACGCTTGGCGGATGATGATGAGATCGGCGTTGTCGCCCACGAAGCACGAGGTGGCGCCCAAATGGATGATGGGCGCGGCCAGGGGACACTGGCGGGCGTAGACGTGAACGTGCGCCATTACGTCATGTCTGGTCAATTTTTCCTCCGCCGCACAGGCTTCGAGGTCCAAATCATTGATGTGGGACTCTAGTTCGGCGATTTGGGCGTCGGTGATCCCTAGACCTAGTTCCTGAAAAAATATTTTTCAAATCATAATGTCCTTGGTTTTTGTGATACGTTTTTGGCAGGGACTTGATTCTTTTGAGCGAATTCGGAAAGAGGAAGGACAGATTGTATGGGCACTGAGATCTTTTTGGTGTATCTAGGGGGGATCCCTCCAAGAAATGGGCTTCCCCTTTCTTGGTCGACAGATTGTTTTTCAGCCGGAATCGGTAAGGGATAGGAAAGTCGCATGATGATCCTAAGCTTGCGTCTTATGGAGGAGAGATTGCTTTTGATAGAGGAGCGAGTAGGATTCCAGTTTTTGTTGCAATCTGGCATTGGCACGTTCAGGGAAGTGTGTCGTTATTGTCACTTTTGACAAGCTTCACCATAATTTTAATCCCAGTTAAGCTCAATCCTTTTTACTTAGTTTTTAATAGAAAAAACCCCCAAGGCGATAATAATGAACGGTTTCTTCAAATACAGAGTAACAGCTTGCGAATCCTCCAACCTCCACAAGTACCGACCGATCAGAATAATACAGCTCGTAAGTTAATTCCATCCCTCAAGCCCTTAACCATAATAAATCTTCAGGTATTGTGTCTGACCTCTTTGGTTCTTCTAATCGTAATCATGACCACGCACGAACAATCCGAATGGTTCTCCAAACCTTACGTCTGGACGACCTTAATCTTCACGGCTGGCTCTTTCACTCTGATAACCTGGACAGACTGCTGCGCTCACTGTCTCCGTCACCCGATGAACTGGACACCTTGGGCCATCTTCAGCGCTGCGGCGATCATCTTTTTCATCGCCGAAACAGCTTTCTCTCTCTTCCTCTTGCTACAACTAGACCGCATTAATATCGTGATGGTTTTGGTTGTAATCTTCACGTCTTTGACTTGCGTCACCTTCATTGCGGACCTTATTTATTTGTGCAGGTGAAAGGTGAGTGTATTTACAGCTCCGGTTTAGTAAAGTATTCCTCACGCGTATCAGGTTATTGCACCGTCGCAAACGAGTCTGCTGTCCGGGTAACCTTGTCGAAACACCCGTTCAATGTCCCAGTACTGGTGATTTACGCTGGAATGATCCGTTTTGCGAGGCAAACATCTGCATGGTGAAACCAGTTAATGGTAAGAATTGGGTAAGTTTTGGGAGGCGGCATAAAGATGGGTCGTTTTAGTCGAAAGAAGGGAACAAAAAGAGAGTGGAGATGCGACGGAATCATCGCCTGTTTCTGGAGCCCCCGATGGATCATTCAGAGAGTGGGATCAATCGATCAGGAAGACCAAGAGGTCTTCGACTGGGACCACTTCTTATGGTGGCACCTTCCACATGTCAAAAGATTCACCACCTCTCCCTAGTCCTGCGATCGTCGCACCGTAACATTCTTTGTTAGACGAATTTATTTGCCAATCACTAAAAGTTTATTTTAAGGCAACGCAAACGCAATTCTACGTCGTCCCAAACAACAACACCCAGGCTGAGACAAGATTACTGCAGCTTGGTCTCCAATTACAGCGCTTTGTACAGATCAAAATCGGCCGATTGTAGCGGCAGCAGCAAACAGTTACACTTCGAAGATATCACGCCGGTTACTCATAAGAGTAGTGGGGTGAATTATGTCTCTCTAGTGCACGAGAAGGAGTTGCAGGAAAATGAAGATGAAGATGAAGCACAAGAAGACATTATGCATCGATCTTCAGCTTATCTAGCGCCAATCAGTGAATGTAAGTTGGTTTGGTGCAAAAATATTTCATGTTTAGATAAAATAATCATTCAGCAGCAAGAGAAAATCCTCATCAGCAAAACCCGCCACCCTTCAATTCAGAGAAAGAAACTGCTGCATCGATGTAAGTTTCTTTATTCAATTTCTTGGACGATCTTAAGAAATGATTCGTTGACAGGTACGCAAGCAGGACGCCTCAGAGCTCTCCCAGACAGTACGTCTTCCCGCGTTATCTGCCAGAAAGCGAGAGGCCGGCTTTCGAGACTTTCGAAAGTCTCTGCTATTGCGGACTCCCGTTTTCTAGCCACGACACGCCTCCAGAGAAGCTTCTTAAAAACGAGACATCTTCGCGTAAGTTGCCCGCAATTGTTAAATCTTGAACCAATTAACGTATTTCAGAAAACTCCCCGAGGAGATACAACGGATTAGACGACCAAGATGCTCTTTGATGATCTTGAAGACACACATTAGATTATAGCCAGTAATGTATTTATTTTATAAACAAATAAAGCTGTAGTTTTTAGTTAATTAGTAATTGTCTCCTGGTGACACCCATGTAAAAGTAACCAAAAATCATATCCCAACTTGACATACGTCATACGTCATGGACAGTCAAGAGTCATCCCTAAATTACCAGTAAATTCATCATCCATCTACATGAACAAAGAAAAAAAACCACCAGTTAATAGGTACCCCCGCGGTGGCAGTCGCAATAAACCCATCCCTTCCAGACGAACAACCCAAAAAGTGATGCCAGGCTCATCAAACCATATCTGCGAGTGCCGCTGCTGCAGGAAAGACGACCAGGGCGGTAAGTTAGCGTGAAAATTAGTTCAATTAATCTCAGACCCTCCTAAAAAGAGACACAAAGACAGGTTAGTAATCATATCTAATTATTGACCATCGAGATAGACGGATACAACAGCGCGAATCGAGGAGAAGAGATCAATGACCATGATCTTGTTCTCAAGACCATCAACGAGCGCCCCATGGATTCTGGTGGCGTCCTTTGCGCTGGAATGACTCGGAGTTCTTACTACATTCAACCAAGGAGTAATTATTCTACTCGGTCGAGGGATCCTTCTTCTTGCATGCAACATCCATCATGTTGCATGAGATGTCATTGTAGGGATAAGTTGACGTGGGAGTGCTGCTGCAGGAGTCAATCTTGCGCTGCGTGTATTCACAACAATAATAGACCTCGTATGATGGTTGTTACAATGGCTGTACAGGGAGCGAGTCATTATTGCCGCTGCAAGTGTCGTAATCCAAGAATTCACTGATTGGATCTTGTAATTTTGTTATATTATGTTTAGTGAAACAATAAAGTCTTGTTGGAGTGGTTCTGATTATTTCTTCTTATCAACTACACCCACCTTAAAGTATCTTCATCGCTAGTGATTTTTATTGTTATAGGAAACATTACATCACGTGCTGGTGCTATAAGAATAAAAGAAACGCCTCTTAACGTAACATCGACGGCGGTGCAGCTAGTTTGCTTGGACCCCGAGTGCAGGGGTAGATAATGAACAAATCCAGGTCTACTTTCATTTATAACTTGCGTCCACTCTTCCAGGCGATTTGGATCCCGCCAAGATTGAAGGGAACATCGACGAGAAGTCCATGTCAACAAAAATCACCATACCCTGCAGTGAAGTAAAAAACAGAGCCGATGTGTACTGCGATTGTAAACCGGTCGTTGCCGATAAAGTCTCCCAATTAAACCCCAAATTCGAAGGCAGGGACATGGCTTCCAGCGCGCATCCGCAGTACGAGGACGCTGAAGCGCAGTCAGGGAAGGTCGAAGACTTCGTGGAATCACCTGTTCATAAATTAACGCGCAGTCAGGTTTGAACCACTTTATTATAATAATCTTCCACCTATCTGCCCGTCTGAAAAATAATTCTAGATGAATCAATCTGAAGATATCTTAGAGAATCCGCAAGAATCTCGTCGAGGATCCACAACCCGTCAACCACTTCAACCGGAGCTTCACAAATCTGGTTGGTCTTGCTATTTGTCACCTTGACAATCAATAATTCAGTCGCTCATTCGATTTCAGGGGGCAACAACCAAACGCCTCGTTTGGATCATGGCACTTATAAATCCCCTTCTCAAGTCAGTCATCAATCCCTCAAGACCAAAAATCAGTTTCCTGACCGGAATGGTAACCTGCTCCAACACCAAAACCTGACTCGATCCCAAAATTCTCAGCAAACCAAATCAGAGACAAGTCAGTTATATACCCAACCTACTCGAGAATGTTCTCCAGCATGTATGAGGGAACGTTGCGCAATAGGAGAGCGTTGCCTGCCCGCCCAGACGCAACCGCAACCAAAAGGAAAACCTCAAAAGGAAAATAAAAACAAGAATAAGCCGGAGAAGGAAAAGGGGACCGGTTGTTTTGGTTGTTGCAGTAAGAAGAAGAAATCGAAGGAATCTCTAAAACATCAGGTTATCATCGTATTAACTCCCATATTTATTATAATATCTACTCTACATCCTTCAGGATCCCATATGCGGCCCTTGCGGTAAAAGAAAGCCGACTCTAAGGATCGTCCCCAAGTGTCACGATCGGAACAGTCAAGTCTGCTTCGAGATAGCACCGTCCGATATTGACGACAACGAGCCGCAGCATTTGATCAGCTGCAAGGAGTGCGGAACAAATCAGGCGACTCAGAATTGGCAAGAGAGCGGATGGTCGAGTAACGATCGTAGTCAAACCAAGGTAACATTTGGTTGAATTTTGAATTGAAGGTTCAAGTGACAATTTTGGCACTTGCAGGGGTGTCTCTGCAGGGATCTACAGGGAACGACCGGCAAGGGTTGGTAAATGACTGGAAACCGTGGAAGCCTCTTGGTATCTGGTGTCTGGTGATTGGTAAAAATGTTATATTAGATGCAGGAAATAGAGACGGAAAGAGCGTGGAGCCAGCCTTTGGAGCAGAAAAGTGCGGGTAAGTGTATTCGAGTGTAAGTGGTTTTTTTTCTGTTCCAATTCTTCCATATCTGCGATGCATCTTATTGGTGTCTTGGCAGAAATTCTCATAAAGTATTTTGCTTTCATTAAATGTTCCATTGCGGAACTTTTCAGCCGTTTCACTATAATACTCTAAAATTTGAATCTCGCCCAATATCGTTTTAAGCCTTTTGTGGCGTCTAACAAGGAATGATTTCAGGACCAGATATGTTCAAAGCACCAGCGCGACCACCACCAGCACCAGCACTAGCACCATTTACTTGATGATCAGGCCAATCAAGATTGTTTTCAGCGACACTCTGACAGCAGAAATTACAAACTCTCAACGGAAATTCGAAACGACTTGAATTATTTTTGTAACTGATTCTTTGTTGCTATAAAAAATTGAATCGATTTCGTTTTTATCCCCTGATTACTTCTTTATTCTTTATGATAATAATTATTGTGCGAAAAAGTCTGCTTTATGCCCTTGTAGTATCAGAAGCGTAATGCACGATTTTATTTAGGAGATTTCTGTCTTTTTTTTAGTCAAATGCGAGAAGCATTTGACATCTGACACGTCGAAGTTTCTAGTCATTTTGATGATTTTTCGGTCGAGTTGGAGGAAGGACAAAAGGGTGGGGTCCAACATAGGGGGACTGCATTGATTTCTGTAATTGCCAGAAAATTATCGAGTTCCAGAAATCCATATCAAGATGGTTGCATTTCAAACAATTTTCGTTTAAAAATTTTGACATGCACAATTGAAAAACAAAATAACTTTATAATGTTCATGTTTCAGTTCAGTAGCCAGGATTCAAATCCAAAAACTTAAAATAAAAAGTTTCGTCTTTCCACTAAATATGAATTTTTTTTTATCAAAATAAACAAACAAAAAAAAAATTACTTGGAAAATAGCCGCCTACAATTTTAAACTTAAAATGAACTGTTTTATAAATGAACATGAATTTTAGTAATGTTGCAATGAATAAGGAAGTATTTACTCTGAGGGAAACTGAGAAAAAAATTTAATGAAATTGTTGTTATTTGACGCACCTGGTATAACACGAACAAACTACTTCTCAAACCCTCCTCGTATAAGGACTTATTAACCTTGCCCTCTATTTATTATTATTATTGTAACATAGGGATGGATTGTTAGGATATTATTAAATAACAGTTATTTGTAACATTTTAACTTGAACTGTTATTGTTAATTTTTAAAATTCTTTTAGTACAGATTTGAAAAAACAGGCAGCAAGGTGAAATCTTCTAGTTTGGTGGTGTCGGTGATAGTGTTTAAGTGATCCTGATTAAGAGGTGATAATGATATTAAAAATAATTGAATTATAGCGAATACGTTACAGAGTAACAGTTAAAATAATCCCCATCTCACATTCCCATTCTCACCTTTTCAGCTTTGGCCAAATTGATCCAGAGTTTCCTCCAGGTGGTGAACTTATTATGCTCGCTGAAGATGTACTGGGCCTCTTTGCTGCAATATCTGGTGCTTAGGGGTGATTTGTACCCGCAATGGGGGTCGCTGAAGTCGACGGTTCCTTCACCTGGAGCGGTCATCTTGTAACGATCTTTGGTTTAGAGTGGTATTTTTAACACTAGCAACACTAATAGATTGCTGCAAGCAGAAAGATAATCACCGAGGGGCTTATCAAATGAGAAATATCAAGATGACGAAATTGTTGTTCAATAATTGGGAAGAATTATTGTAATGTTTTGATAAGAGGTTAGTCGGATTTAACCTCGAAATTGTGACATGTAATAACAGCAGCTGATTGCGATCGATTTATTATATTATGCAGCGTTGCCGGATGGTAGATTTTATCAGGAAGATTATTCAGAAGTTTTCTCATTATTGATTTTTTTACTAATTTTAGTTTTATTAGAAATAAAAAGAAATATTTAATACAAGGAAAAAAGGTTATTATTGCTTTTATGGTTAATGTGTCTTCTATTTCGATTAAAGAAACGAAAAATAAAAAATAATTCCATAAAAAGTTGCATAGTCGCTGAATTTATTCTTGAAAGTTTGAAAGTTGCCGTCAGCTGGTCTCAAATTTGGAATAATTGACAAATGACGTCATTCCGAAAACTTATACAAAAATGCCCAGTGTTGCCGGTTATATTAATAGAGTGTCAAAGCAGTCTAATTAAAAATAATATCATAAAAAGTTCCATATCTTCTGAATTTTTTCTTGCAATTAGTTGTTGCCGTCAGCACAGCTGGTCTCGAAATTGGAATAATTGACAAGTGACGTCATTACGAGAACTATACAAAAATGCCCAGTGTTGCCGGCCGTTATTACATTAGAGAGTCACAGCAGTCTTGATCATGTAGAATTTGATATCCTTATATAAAATCGAGATGTCACGTTCAAGGTTGAAGCCTCGAAATGCGCGCGTCGCGCACCGCTGCCAATGTTAGAGTGTAGAGATCTGTACAGTGACTGAACAATACAATGGTGATACCCACGCGAGAAATCTTTCGGTAGATGGCGCGAAAACTGTGTAGATCCCAGAGATGTGAAGGTTGTGGCCTCTAAATACGCCACAACTCGAGAAATCTTTCGGTAGATGGCGCGTAAACTGTGTAGATCCCAGAGAAGTCAAGGTTGAGGACGCAACAATACAATGGCGACACCTGCGCGAGAAATATTACTGTGTAGATCCCAGAGATGTGAAGGTTGAAGCTTCTAAACAATACAATGGTGACATCTACGCGGGATATCTTTCGGTAGATGGCGCGTAAACTATGTAGATCCCAGGAAATGAAGGTTGAGGACGCAACAATACAATGGTGACACCTGGCGAGAAATATTTCGGTAGATGGCGTGTAAACTGTGTAAATCCCAAAGATGTGAAGGTTGAGGCCTCTAAACAATACAATGGTGATACAATAATCTACGCTTTCGGTAGATGGCGCGTAAACTGTGTAGATCCCAGAGAAGTAAAGGTTGAGGCCTCGAAATACGAGTGTCGCGCACCGCTGCCAATGTTATTGGATGTAGTGTCGAAAATTTCAATGCAACATGTTCCATCAAGATTAGTATTTACATAAACAAGAAGTAGATTATGTTGTGTGGTTGAAGATCAGTCTAAGATTCAAGTAAAGATAATTAATATGATTCGTCGTTGAAAGACACAGATCAGTTTAAGAGTCAGATAAAGAATATGAAATAAGATTCAGATAAGAGACAACACCGTACAAAATTGTAAGTTAGGCATATGAAGAATTGCAGATGTAATAGGAGACGAGTAGACAATATCGCAGACCACTTGGATGTATAGAGATATTAGAGTTCAAAATGTGCTTAATGGACAAAGTTGAAGTTTGACTATCAATTTAATATTCTGAAATAAACGAGTTCTTTAACATTATCGTTAGTTAGACTCGGGGGAATCCCATACGGTGAGTGTACGGTAGGTGCCTGTTCGATAGAGCCGAGGCCCGAGGCCTGAGTAAACAGGAAACAGTGATTATGGTTCCCTTTTACAATAATAATGTTCAATAATATAAAATATGAATAATAATATTATACACACCTACCAGAATTATCATAAAATGCCTGTACGATATTAATGTTAGGGAGCATAATATGTTAGTTGTGAAGATCTCTTCAACTCGGGGATTACTTCAGATAAGGGCGCGCGTATGCGCGCCTTCATGTCCTAGTATTCCTAAAACAGAGAGTTAATATTATTGAGAGATCACCTTTCCAGGCCGAAAAAAATTAACAACAATAGTGCCAAGATTTTGAATAGATTTTATTGTATGCAAATGTTAAATGGTTCTCCATTAATCTGGTATAACCGTGAAATTTTTCTCCTGTTCCGGTGATTAGTATCAATCAAAATTTCCACTTGATAGAAGATGGATCGTAAGAAATTTGTTTCAATTTCGCCGAATAATTAGAAAACTTTCTCTCCATTTAACAAGCAAAACGGCGTCGTCGTTTCCCACAAATAATAAGCAAGTAGAAGAAAACCGAACAATGTACACGAGCATTGTATTTCCGTTCAGCTTTCAATAATGCGTCCGTGACATTTCATGGTAAACACAAACAGACAATCGGACACACTATTAGGTACTATTATCGCTGTACCTACTTAGTTTTAAATTTTTTTACAATAAAAAAACAATAATAATAAGTACCTATTTATAATAACGAGACATCAGGCAATAATTATTCTCATCTCATCAAAAATAATCTCCAGTAGATCTAAGAACATTAACAGCACTGTTTCATTTTTACTAGGACTAATCATAATGTCATGTTTCAATATTTTTTTATAGTTAGGTACTTTGCTCGCTGTTGTAGAGAAAATAACCCAAGTCAAGTTAGCCACGCTTTGGTCAGCCACGCTTTTGGCCAGAGGGACTTCGAATTATTTCCAGCAAAAAAATTTTTTCGTTCTTTACAACTTAAATGGAAAATATTTGGTTTGTTTTTGTTGGATAATAATAATAATTCTAACATTTCGGACCTTTTTCAGTAAATTTTCATATTCAGTCTGTGGTCGAAAGCGTGTGGCTGGCCATTTATTATAAAATTTCGATTTTTTTTCTGCAAAATTTCTGCGAAAATGATTTCAGTTTCGTAAGTTCGTGACCGAAATCGTGGCTGGCCACTATTATGAAATTTCAGACTTTTTTTAGCAAAAATTTCTCAAAAACAATTTTCTTACGTTCGTGGCCGAAAACGTAGCTCGCCATTATTATGAAATTTCGGGCTTTTTTGAGTAATTGATGCAAAAACGATTTTTTAAAGTTCGTAACCGACTGACCGAAAGTCTGTGGTCGAAAGCGTGGCTGCATGGCCATTATTATAAAATCTTGGGCCTTTTTTAGCAAAATTTCCGCAAAAATGATTTTTTCAGTTTCGTAAGTTCGTGGCCGATATCGTGGCTGGCCATTATTATGAAATTTCAGACTTTTTTTTAGCAAAAATTCTGAAAAACATTTTCCTTAAGTTCTGGCCGAAAGCGTAGCTCGCCATTATTATGAAATTTCGCACTTTTATTGAGTACAATTGATGCAAAAACTATTTTTTTCAGTTTCGTAAGTTCGTAACCGACTGGCCGAAAGCGTGGCTGACCATTATTATAAAATTTCGTTTTTTTCTGCAAAATTTCAGCGAAAATGATGTCAGTTTCGTAAGTTTGTGGCTGAAATCGTGGCTGGCCATTATTTTGAAATTTCATACTTTTTTTAGCAAAAATTTTTCAAAAACAATTTTCTTACGTTCGTGGCCGAAAGCATAGCTCGCTATTATTATGAAATTTACGCCTTTTTTGAGTACAATTGATGCAAAAACGATTTTTTTCAGTTTCATAAGTTCGTTATGTCGACCGACCGAAAGCGTGATTGGCCATTATTTTGAAGTTTGGGACTCTTTTGAGCAAAATTTCCGCAAAAACGATTTCTTCAGTTTCCTAAGTTCGTGGCTGACTGGGCCGAAAGCGTGGCTGGCCATGCATTATTATAAAATTTCGATTTCTTTTTCTGCAAAATTTTAGCAGAAATGATTTTTTCAGTTTCGTAAGTTCGTGGCCGAAAGCGTGGCTGCATGGCTATTATTATGAAATTTCAGACTTTTTGGACCAAAATTTCAGCAAAAACGAATTTTTCAGTTTAGCATGTACGTGACTGAAAGCGTGGCCAGCCATTATTATGAAGTTCCGACTTTTTTGAGAAAAATTTCAGTAAAAATGTTTTTTCGGTTTTTAAGCCCTACATAGCCGAAAGCGTGGCTAGCCGTGGCGTATCAATAATAATTACGATTTTTTTCAGTTTAGGTACTATATGATTTTCATTGGGTGAAATTTCATATTATTTTTATTGTCGGTAAAAACAAATAAAATATTTTCAATTTAAATCGTAAATAACGAAAAAAAAATTGCTGAAAATGATTCAATGTCCATCTTCCTGGCCTGTCCGAAAGTGTGGCTGTCCGAAGCGTGGCTAACTTGACTTGTGTGAGAAAATAGGCATGCCGAGAAAATAACTGTATTCCCATCAATGACGTCATCCTAAGCCGCCCACTTTATAAATAAGGTAGAATTCTGAAAATCGGAATTTCTGTAAAATCTGGCAACGTAGCCATACAAGAGCATGCAAATAACTCAACGGTATTTAGAAATTCCTTCGCCCAACTGAGCTCCAGGATTATAACGACACCCGTAGAGTCGAAGGGTCACTCAGGTAATTTCGCCCAACTCTAGCTAGGTAGCCTCTCTGCCTGCCTGGGGTGTCTGATTCATTGGACGTCAGACAGCCGCCAGCCCTCCACGCTTACCAATGTTGCCACTACACGCTCATTAAAATTTTATACATGATAGTTATTTAGTTTTCGGCCTTTATGTACGAGGTAACTTTTTTTATATAAAAGGCGGGTTTTAATTAATTACATAAACGAATGTGAAATTATAAAAGAGCAACTCTTACATTTTTTATTACACAGGGTGTTGAAAAAGTCTCGGTACCTTTCAATAAATTCTTAAATTATGAGTTTTGCAAAAAAATTAAAAACAAAGGTCAATTTTATAAATTAATTTAATTTACATTGATGTATGTATAAAAAATATACAGGGTGTTCAATAATGACAACATTGTCTATGTTTTTTTAATGCGGAAGCCTGTATATTATTGTATGTATTTTTATATTTCCTGAGAAAATCCATTAAGGATGGTTTTTACAGTTTCATGTTTTTTCGTTTTAAATCGAATAAGTAGGCTATGAGTTATAAACAAATGAAAAACTCAAAGCTGCTTCATTACAACAAAAACGGCTCAATATATCAGAAAACGACTTACATGTCCCATTTAACCTTTTAATTTAATATCCTATGATTATATGAATTTTTTATAGGTACTATTTTTTATAGATTTTTCATCACCCTGATGTATAAAAATTTTATCTACATCATAGGATAGTGCATAAAAAGTTGAAATAGTAAAAAGTTTTTCGATATCTTAAGCCGGTTTTAGTTTTAATGTAAACAACTTTGAAAATTGAAAATAACGTTTTTCATTTGTTTATAACTCATGACCTACTCGATTTAAACTGCAACTATAAAAACCATTTTTATTGCATTTTCTCAAAAATATGAAAATACAACAATATACAGGGTGTCCTTATTTAAAAAAAATAGACAATCTGATCATTACCGAGCCAAGGAACATTCTGTAAATTTTTTTAATTCAATAGAAAGTAAATTAAATGACCAAATTGACCTGTTTTTTTATTTTTTCAAAACTTCTAATTTAAGGACTTATTGAAGGGTACCGAGACTTGGTGGTATTTTAAATAATCGCCTACTAGCTACGTCATTGCATTAACTGACGTCTAATAATAGTAAAAGTAATAGCGAGGGAGATAATAGCTACAACAAGATAAGAAGAACGTGAGAACCAACACCGAGGACCCAGTAAAATGTTGTTTTATTATTATTGTTTCCTTCGTTATAATTACCTTAGGTAAAGAATTATTTTATGCGTGTGCATAAATAAACGTAGTACTATTACATAATCGTTGACCTTACATGATAATACACACTGTTCTATTTTATTTATATAATAAATTATACCTTATATGTAAATATGCATATTAAATGGTTAATTTTATCTTTCTTTTTCCTAGAAAATAACCTTATTATTTATTACGAGAACATTAAATAGAACGCGAGGCTTAGGTAGGTACTAAGAGCATCAGATCCCCAATCCATTCCCTTTTTGTGTCTCATCAAACGGTTGTATTTTTTTTTTTTTTTTTTTGGTAAGAGTGAAGACTAAGAGTACTTAGTCTTCAAGGGTTGTTTTTGCGGTTTTGCGTTAGGGATGCGAATAAGAGACTAAAATGATATTGAGAAACATTTTGGACATATTCATGTCTTTTTTATTTTTATTTCTTTATTATATTCTTTTTTTTATTATTATTCCCACTTTATATTTTTTTTCTGGTGGAGAACTCGTTTTTTCTCTTGGAATGTTTTTTGCGATTCGTGGATTTTATTTTTGTTAATTTGTTGTATTTATACGGGTCATTTTTCCATTTTTGCCCTTTTCTTGCAATCTTGTGAATTTGATCTAAAAAATTATTGGTCTTATTAGGAAACTATTTTTATGAAGTTTAGGGAAATTTTTTATTTTTTTTCATTTTTTTGGAATCGAAGCAGTAGCCTACCCGAGAGGAGTTAATAGCTTGATGACAATGAGATTATTTCTTATTGCAAGTTCAAGCTGATTTTATATGAGAGTGGGACAGGTACAACGGGTACGGCGGCGGTAGGAGACGTTATTCTCTTTTAGGGGGGCGCCCAGTCTTCGACTCTATTCGAGCTTCAGTGTTGTGTTAACCATCCTTAATTTTCCGTTTTCATTCTCCCGATGTTCGTATGATTAGTTCACAGTAGTTCGTGTCGGCTTAATCCGCTCGTGTTAATTATTCGAGTCCACACGCATCGTTTTATTCGGGTCGTTCGTGATTCTTTCCCGCTTTTCTTGGATCCAAGAGCTATCTAGGAACCTTGCAGGCGGAATTCAAAAATTTGATGGTTGGATTTTGGAGGTAACGATTATTTTTAAGGATAAGGGTGACAAGTGACAACTTTTTGTGTCCAGTGTAGGCATTAATTTTTTTATTAATTATGATGCAATATATAGGGGGTGTTTCATTAATCAGTTCCACAATATGACTGCAGAAAATGCATGTGAATTGTGAAGGATTCCTTGACGAAGTTTGAAGGCTCTTTTTTATAAAAAAATTTTTTTGAGCGGTTCTAAAGATGTTAGATGCCCTTAAAAAATGATTACCGAAATTATTGGAAATTAATAAAATGATGGGAACCCACCCAAAGTTTTTTTTTCTAAATAATTAAATATTTTCGCTATTTCTTCGTAAGTACAGGATGTTCCAGATTTTTATAAGTGCATTGATTTGGAGAGGTGATGAAGAATAGAAAGATAAGAGTACTTTTATGAAAATAAAAACGCACCATTCCTTAGATACAGGGTGTTCAATTATCATTGAAAAAAAATTAATAAGGAGTGACAAAAGTTATTTTTTTTCAAAAATTTGCACACTGCCTTTCGACTTAAATCTGCATCCATTTAGAACAGTAGTCAAAAACAGTAACAGAAAGCCATTGGTGCAGACGATGGGGGCTACCATATCCCCTTTCTAAACATATGTAGTGCGTCACTGAATGTTTTTCGAAAAATTATTATACTGCTAAATTGTTTATGGCATTCTGAAGAAAAATGTATCTTTGTAAAATTTTGATTGATCAAGCCGTTTCCATTTTATTTGCTGTTAAACACTTTCGTGCAGGCATAATAAAAGAGATAATAGCCTCCTGAACATTGATTCAAAAATGTTTTATTTCTTTCCTTGTTTTCTTTTTTGTTAATTTTGTATTACATAGTACATGTCAATAAAACATTTTTGAATCCTTGTTAAGATGGCTATTATTATCTCTTTTATTGCCCCTGCACAAAAGTGTTTAACTGTAAATAAATCGGAAACGCCTTGTGTTATCAAAATTTTACACAAACACATTTTTCTTGAGAATACCATAAACAATTTAGCAGTTTAATATTTTTTTCAAAAATCTCCAGTGGCGTACTTACATATTTCTCGAAAAGGGATTTTTAGCTCCCGTATCTGCGTCAATGGCTTTCTGTTACTATTTTTGACTTAATCAGTGAATGCAGATTTACGTAGAAAGGCAGTATTTTTGTCGTAAATCTGCCTCATTACTGTTGAAATTAAAAATAATAACAAAAACCCATTGGCCAGATATAGGGGTTACATATCTTCTTTTAGAAATATGTAGTACTTCACTGGATTTAAAAAAAATTAAACTACTTCATTGTCCATGGCATTATGAAGGAAAATGTGTTTTTGTAAAATTTTGATAGCTCAAGCCGTTTCCGATTTATTTGCAGTTAAACACTTTTGAGCAGGGACAATAAAAGAGATAATAATAGCCCTCTACAGATGGATTAAAAAATGTTATGTTTATTTTCTTTTTTTTTTTGCTAATTTTGTATTACATACATGGAATTTAATGCAGACATTGACACTGCACAAAATTGTTTTACTGCAAATAAATCGGAAACGGCTTGGTCAATCAAAATTTTATAAAAACACAGTTTTCTTTAGAGTGCCATAAGCAATATACTAGCAGTTTATTATTTGTTAATAAAAAAAACATCCAGTGGCGTACCACATGTTTTCAGAAAGATTAGATCAAAAATAGTAACAGAAAGCCATTGAGGCAGATACGGGGATTAAATATCCCCTTTCTAGAAATATGTAGTACGCCACTGGATATTTTTGAAAAAAATTATTACACTATTAAATTGCTTTTGGCATTCTGAAGAAAATTGTGTTTTTGTAAAATTTTGATTGACCAAGCCGTTTCCGAATTATTGTCATTCAAACACTCTCGTGCAGGCATAATAAAAGAGATAATAATAGCCCTCTAAACATGGATTGAAAAATGTTTCATTGACATTTTTTATTGCAAAATTGACAAAAAAAAACAACGAAAGAATAAAAAACATATATATCTATGTGAATTGCTTTTCTTGTTTTATTTTTTGTTAATTTTGTATTAAATGTCAATGAAACATTTTTCAATTCATGTTTAGAGGGCTATTATTATCTCTTTTATTGCCCCTGCACAAAAGTGTTTAACTGCAAATAAATCGGAAACGGCTTCAGCTATCAAAATTTTACAAGACCACAATTTTCTTCAGAATGCCATAAACAAGTTAACAGTTTAATAATTTTTTCAAAAATGTCCAGCGGCGTACTACATATTTGTAGAAAAGGGATATTTAATCCCCGTTTTTTTCAATGTTTTTTTAAATGAAACTTCAACTAAAGTGTAGTGCATTTTTCGAGGTATGTTAATAAGAAAAGTACCCTTATTTTATCTTTCCCTATCTCCTCTTAGAATTAATATAAATCTGGAACTTGCTTTTTTCAAATGACCGCATTCAAATTTATCAAGAAATCTTCAAGTTAATATCCTGTACTGATAAAAGAAACAGCCTGTACACGATACCTACAGGTACCGTTAAAATAGATTTTCTCTAGTTAAGAAAAAATTTTGATCTCTATTTCGGTCTCTAATCTTCTCTAATCTCCTCCATGTCTTATATGACATGCTGTTGTTGATGAGTTTCAAAAAGAGCGACACAGTTGCTGCCGAAACCTTGTGAGACAAACCTGTAGTTTTACAAGCTATTTTTTACCAGAAACTTCTCAGTTTTTGTTACCAAGAAAAAGGTAAGATGTTATATATGAAAAAATGTTAGGGGAAATATTTAGGGTAATTTGAGGGCAACACTGAGGGTAGAGATATTACCTGTACATGTAACATATCTACGGACTTAACTGTAACTGTAGATATAATATGATATGGTATGGATATGATGGGGATAATAGTGATGGGAAAGGGGTTACATACCCCAAGCGCTTAGGCCACCAAGAGTCTTTTTCATCATTCCCCCACCATGGTGGAAGCCTATTCTTATTCATAAGCCCTAAACTGAAACCGTTCATACCTTTTTATAAAGGCCAGAATGTCTTTTCTCAGTTCGGTGTTGCCACCAAATACTCATCCATCAGAACATTTTTGGGTCCTTGGTATCTTCGATCAGCAGACCTTCTGTCAGACCAAACAGGTGCAGTTTCTGATCCATGTGGTCTACCGGCTCGTGTAAAATCTGCACTGATCTCTTGTTTGTCAGCCAGCCTGTTCTCATTTCTGGTTTCTGGATCAGCAGTTATCAGTCATGGTTGACCCAAGGGAAAAAATGTCCCCATAGTTTTTGTCCTGTTACGTAAGTCCTGTTCCAATGTAACCATTTTCATTCTTGGAGTCGCCTTTAAATGTAAAAAAGGTTAATCTTCCTGGTTCGAAAGTTGCCTCTCTGTTTTGCCATCATTTCCTGTGAGGGATTATGAGGGAATAACTCCTCTTTTCCATATTTTTTCCTCTAAGATATGGATTTATATCTCAGCGACTTTTAACAGGGAAACCCTGAATAATAGGGGCTTTATGATTATTAAGGGAGGATGCTTAATGAAACTTTAACCTTTTTTTGAAACATTGAAATTGTTTAAAAAAAAAAATAAAAATAAAAATCATGGACGATATTTCCAAAATGATTTCAAAAATTGCGTCAATTGGTTTTTTTAATGAAAAGAAAAACAACATTCGGTTGTGTTAAATGGAAGGAACATACTGGACTCGCATTTTTTCTAAAATTCACTTATTATCGTGTGTTTATTTCAATTTTTCTCTCACTTTTAGAAACCATTTCCCATGACTTGTGACGAAATATTTATTAGTCACAACGCAACGTAACAAGCTGCGGTTTACTATGAAAATAATAATTATGGGAAAATCTTCAACCTTACATTATGACTAAATTAAGTGGTATTATATGGGACTCAAAACATGGTATTTAATTACCAATTAAGGGGATATAAAATAACGTTTTACTCCTTGATTACTCACAGCGAGACCTCTCCGATTTATTGTACCTTTATACATAATAATCGTCCCTGTAAAATTATTATTATTCGTTAATAAATCGCGACCCAGGCCAATCAGGTTCAAAGTGATTTTTCCCTCTAAATAGTAAGTATACCTACAGCAGTTTTTTGCCCGATAGGGGCTGTAATTCTTGTCCTGTTAGCTTTAGACAAGACTTAAAAAAAACTTCTAGAAATAACATTTGAGCCAAATCGAACGAGAAATGCAAATTCAAGACAACTTTTTTTTATAATTGTTAATTTTGAGACATTCTGGGTCTGATGATGGTTTTTCGTACCAGAAACATGTTCACCCCCCGATCGCAAGATACATTACGATCATCATGATTACATTATAATCCGGATTTTTAAATTTTATTGTTTTAAATTTTATTTTATTCTTTTAATTGTATTTATTTACCTCATAATAGATTAACTGAGTTTTCTCCATCTTTACAAAATTCTTACAAAAAAAGAAACAAACCTAAATGGTTAAATTAATTTTTGAGATTGTTTTTTCTTGCTGGGGGTGTAAAATTATTTCGCCGAATTATTTCTCCTCTGTAGACACTCTTCCATTATATTTATCCACACCATACCGACAGTTCGTCGAATTTGTCTCAAAATTAGGCTCCGGTTTTTATTCCGGCAAGAAATTGGATTTTTTAATATCTTGAGGAATATTTTTACTGGGGGTGTTAAATTATTTCGCCGAAACATTTCGCCTCTATAGACCTTCCATTATACATTTGTCACCTTATAATGACGAGAGTTCGTCGAATTTGTCCCAAAATTAGGCTCCAGTAGTTATTCCTGCAAGAAGATGGAGTTTGTCTTAAAATTTGGCTCCAGTTTTTATTCCTGCAAGAAAATTGATTTTTGATATCTCGAGTATTTTTTTTACTCGGAGGGTAAAATTATTTCGCCGAACTATTTCTTCTTTGTAGACACTCTTCCATTACATTTGTCCACATCATACCAAGAGTTCGTCGACTTTAGTTCAAAATTAGGATCCAGATTCCTGCAAGAAGATGGATTTTGATTCAAGAATAGGCTCTAGTTTTTTATTCCTGCAAGAAAATGGATTTCTGATATCTCGAGTATTTTTTTTTACTCGGAGGGTAACATTATTTCGCCGAACTATTTTTTCTTTGTAGACACTCTTCCATTACATTTGTCCACATCATATACCAAGAGTTCGTCGAATATATGTTTCAAAATTAGGCTCTAGTTTTTATTTCTGCAAAGAAATGGATTTTTTTAAAATTTGGCACAATTTCAATAATGAAATTGTAATTTTCTAATAAAAGCAGCTCTGATGATGGTTTCTGGGTAGGTATTTGAAACAAGTAGGTGGTAAAATTCCGGCAAAATAAATAAATATTAATCCCCATTTTTTTCCATTAATAGCAAATCGTCCGCGTAGATCTCAAAAATGAGGCTGGTACCCTTTTATGAATGAATGAATATTTCCCAGAAAAAGGTTCAATTTTCTTTTCTATTACTATTTTTGCATTGAAATTGAAATTGAGTAATCTCTGAATATACCTAATTTGAGAAAAAAAGACCAGAAATAACAAATTTGTGCTAAAAGCTCTGAAACTGTCATTGGGGAACCACCTGTAATGGATAAGAAAATCGGAACCATCAGTATAAATTTATTCTGAATGTGATAGGCACGATCGAGAACGAAATCTGTAACATATAACATATAAATCAAGGAACGGTGATAATAGTTGCGCGTTCAGAAAATGGAACAATCGCTTTTTAAATATTCATAATCTATCGCAGTTGTAATAAAAACATCCGGGATAAATTATACTGGACCGCTCAATAAAATACGCTTCAATAATTAGGGATATTTTATGATTTTAGTTGAGAATAATAATAATAAAAAAATCCCATGAAGTAATGCGTAATAGTCATTAAAAGGTTATTTAAATACATAAAACAATGCCAGTAAAAGTGATAACTGAAGAGACAATGAATTGCGAAATCCGCTCTCATTAGCGCATATCGCAGCTTTGTTTAAAAGTTTAACTACAAAACCAACACGATAAGTGAAGTCTTTAAAAAAAATAAACTTGTCACTTTAATATGTCATGACTGCGCTTATTACCTATAATTTTATCAGTAAATTTACAGTGACGTTCATTCATAGAATAATAGAAACGCAAAAAAAATTACGATCGTAATTTGTAAAATTCAAACCCTCTTCAAAGTCCTTCTTCCCTTCATCCAGCGCTCTGGGAACTATTTGTATACGATGATAAAAAAATTGACTATTTCCTCCTCTCCTCTCACTTATTGTTTTACTTTTCCCGCATGTGACGTCTCTCCCTTTTTTGAGAGGACGTATTAATTACATTATTAATTAATTAATTAATTAACTAATTAATCCCGTCCTTCAGACGGGATAAGAGCGAACCTTCACAAATAATGTAGTTGATCGTATACGAATTAATAATTCATTCAGAGGGTTCAAATCGCTCGTGAACGTAGTCTAGATAGACACTCCCTGGCAGCGAGCACTGGTAGGTTGCAATCGACGACCGTTAGGCGATAAGGCCTCATTTTTATCCTCACTTTATTTACAGGAAATCTATGACTGACGACCTGGATCTATAAAGAATTCTTTTCTATTTACATATAACTCGGTCTCATAAATTTGATCAAGGGAGAAAATTCTACTCGTCGTGAAATGACGCGAGCTTTCCTATCAAACGATTAACTCCCTCCGCACTCGGACTGGACGGAAATCGTCACTGTATTACGAACGATCACTACTCGTTTGAAATACCGGATATCGATTTTTGTTTGCTCATCTAACTCGCTGAGTTAATACCTGCAGTGGGCTAGATGAGGGGTGCGAATAGCGTGATTGGACTGGATGGAAATCGTCTCCGTATTACGAGCGATCAATTCTCGTTCGAAATATCGGATGACGACTTTTGTTTGCTCATCTAATTCATTGAGTCAATACCTCTAGTGTATTATTCGGTCAAGGGGGGATGATATACTAAGCCAGAATAATTGGATCAGGGATGCTAATCAATTCTTCACACCATCTGATTCCTCGTTCGAATCCCACTAGCGGCTAGCTAGTCAATTCCCCAAAAGAGCCGGCAATCATCTACTGCTTTTACCTGAATTTCTATTTCTTTATTTCTACTACTTCTTTAAACAACAACTGATAATGAACATGAAAACAACTTCCTTATCTTGTTTGCTTTCGGCTTCTTGCATTTATTTACTAGAATTTAATATTTTGAATTTTAATAATTTTAAAATGATTTTTTTGCTAAATAGCGTATTTGGCGAAATTATGGCGTCGCTTTATGGCGTCGCGACGTTATTCTAACGTCACACTCAACAATTTTCAGATTCTCGATCGCTTACTATTTCTACTTCCACTTACATCTTCAAAACTACTTTCCCTTACTTTCTCAGTTACATCGCCTATGAATCAAACTTGGTCTGACAACGGTGTAACAATAAATCGATCCTTTAAGAGGGCTATATCGCAGCAACTTGGTCCTTCGAGCCGGATGTATCGCGACAACGTAAAAATGTAACAATTCAAGATTGTAATTCCGGGAAGCTATTTATTTATAAAGGTCAAATCAATTCTTATTTTTATTATAACACATTATTAGGTTTTATATGTAGGTATATAAATTAACTAGTACACTTATTTTTTTATATTATTTATGATCGCGTTTGCACAATTATCAGTACCAAGGTTCTCTTGGTCACGATTGATTTTATTAAAAGATAATGATCACCTCCTTTGTTCATCATGATGCTACAGTAAATAATTAATCAATTAACGCAAAATACTCTACTTTAGTTGCGAGAATAGCTACCTAAGCGACATTCGAAGGAGAGTCCATGCTACGCCCTGATTTTTTCAACACCACGTATAAATAATAATGTATTATAGGTACTTGACAGAGAGCGACGATGTTATTAGAATCGTTATCCTCAAGGTTTCCTACTTAAAGTAGAAATTATTTGTTATTTGTTCCACCTGTTTTCATAAAAAGTGTCATTCATAAACAGTCAAAGAATTCAGGCCAGACGAGAACAACAGCTACAGTGTTAATGTTCGTGCTTGAGTACCTAATTATAGCTTTTTGTTTCAGTTTTGTCGTGAAGGTCCCTCTGTGAATGACACGCAAAGAAATCTTTTCGTGTCAATTATTTTCTGAGTCATGGATTTTCGTCAGAGATGGGCGAGGTGAGAATGGAAGAATTGGACTGAAGTCGACATGGGTGTCAATTACGATCGATGGACTTTGTTGAAACTCTTCGAAGCGGTAAGTTGACGAGATGTGAAGAAAAATTCCAAAGCTCGCTGTTATTGGTCGGGAGTTTCATCTATTCGACGCACTCCCTCTTCTTGGTGTTTTTTTGATTGATATTATGGCAGACTGACGAGTTGAAATTACAGCGAAACATTAATATATTTGTCTTCACTACTGAGGTTGTGTCGTTCAGAGAACTTCACCGATGTAAAGAAATAAAACAAAAAAAAAAGAAAACGAAACACAAATTCGAACCTTATTGTCATCTCTTCTGACTCGGAGCTTTTAAAAAATTCAACCCTCTTGTTTTACTGGTTGGTGTAAAATAGTTTCGCTCAATCATTTCTCCCCTGAAGTATAGACACTCTTCCATTACGTTATACAGGGTGCACCATGTATCCTTCTTTATATTGCTATCTCCTGAACGCTAAGAGATACAGGGTCGGTTAAATTAGAGAAAAGATGCGCAGTTTTGTGGCCATCTCGAATTCGTCAAAACATGCAAGATATCTGTGACCGTTCCTGAAATATCCTGAAAAAACTGAAAAATCGAGATTTCTTATTTTCGTCATATCTTTCTTGTTTTTGAAAATTAATAAATAATTTTTTGTAGGCTTACATAAGCCGTTAAGAACTATCCATCTGACGTTTTAAAAATTTTCAAGGCCTACTAGATCCAAGAGTTTTCACAGTCAACTTTCGTTTTTCTTATGGCCGCCATATTATTTTTTTATGTCGTTCGATATGAAAAAAATAATGGAAACCAAAAATTAATAACCTTCAGAAATTTTTTTTTATTCTTCTTTTTTCAAAGAAAAACCTAAAAAAAATCGTCGAAAAACGTCAACATTTGTAAAATACGCCGAAATAGTGCTTGCCTTATGGTTTTTCAATTTATCTATGAAATTCGTTCTAAAAATGTGTCTTTTTTTTAAAGAAAAAGAAGAATAAAACATTTTTTAATTTATTTTTTGAAGTTTAATAATTTTTAGTTTTTATAATTTTTTTTATACCGAGAACAACATAAAAAAACACTATGGTGGCCATAAGAAAAACGAAAGTTGACTATGAAAATCCTGGGATCTAGTCGGCTTTGAAAATTTTTGAAATGTCAGATGGGTAGCTCTTGCCGACTTATGTAAGCCCACAAAAAATTATTTATTAATCTCCAATAATAAAAAAGATATGGCAAAAATCAGAAATCTCGATTTTTCTGTTTTTTCAGGATATTTCAGGAACGGTCACAAATATTTTGTATGTCTTGACTGATTCGAGATGGCCACAAAATTGCGCTGCTTTGGATTTGTTTAACCGACCCTGTATCTGTTAGCGTTAGGAGATAGCAATATAGAGAAGGATACATGGTGCACCCTGTATACCTGTCTACATTATACTGAGAGTTCGACGAATTTGTCTCAAAATCAGGCTGCGATTATTATTTCTGCAAGAGGTATGGATTTTCGAAATCTTTATTATTTTATTTCTAAGGGGTGTAAAATTCTTTCGCTGTAATATTTTATTTCTTCTTTGTAGACACTCTTCTATTATATTACTACCACCGGTCTACATCATAAAAAGATTGCGACGAATTGACTCAAAAAAAGGGTGCAGTTTTTAATCCTGCAAAAATATGGATTTCTGAGATCATCATTATTTTTCTTCCTGGGGGGGGGGGGGGGGAAGGGTGTAACATTCTTTAGCCGAAATATTTTCCCCCTGTGGACACTCTTTCCTTTCATTTGTCTACATCATACCCAGAATCAGACTAATTTGTCTCAAAATTAGACTCCATCAGTAGTTATTCCTGCAAGAAGATGAATTTTAGAGATCGTCATTTTTTATTGCTGGGGGATGCAAAATTCTTTCGCTGAAATATTATTTCCCTGTAAACACTCTTCCCTTACACTTGTCTACATCATACCCAGAATTAGGCTAATTTGTCTCAAAATTAGGCTCCAGTAGTTATTCCTGCAAGAAGATGGATTTTAGAGATCTTCATTTTTTTATTGCTGGGGGGTGTAAAATTTTTTCGCTGAAATATTTCCGCCCTGTAGACATTCTTTCCTTTCATTTGTCTACATCATACCCAGATTTAGAGTAATTTGTCTCAAAATTAGGCTCCAGTAGTTATTCCCTAAGAAGATGGATTTTAGAGATCTTCATTTTTTATTGCTAGGGGGTGTAAAATTCTTTCGCTGAAATATTTCTTCCCTGTAGACACTCCTTCTATTATATTACTATCAGCTGTCTACATCATGAAAATTTACCCAAAATCAGAGTGCAGCTTTTGTTCAAAAATAGGGATTTTTGAGATCATCATTATTTTTCTTGCGGAGGGGGTTGGTTACATTTTTTCTCCGAATTATTTCTCCCCTGTAGACACTCTTTCATTTCATTGCTATACCTGTCTACATCTTACGAAGAGTTTCAAATCTGTCTCAAAATTATAGGCTCCAGAAGTTATTCCTGCAAGAAGCTATAGATTTTTGAGTTCTTCCATTATTTTTATTACTGCAGATGTCAAATTATTACTCCAAAATATTTCTCCCCAGTTGATACCCTCCCATTACATTATTAGCGGTCTACATCGTATCGAAAGTTCGTTGAATTTGTTTCAAAATTAATCTGCGGATTTTATTCCTGCAAGAAGGCATCAATTTTTGAGTTCTTCATTATTTGTGTTAGGTACTGGGGTTGTCAAATTATTACTCCAAATTATTTGTCTTCAGTTAACACTCTCCCAGTACATTTACTACCTGTTTACATTATAGCTAGAGTTCGTCGAATTTGTCTCAAAATTAGGCTGCGGATTTTATTCCTGCAAAAAGGGATGGATTTTCGAGATCTGCATAATTTTTTTTTTACTTGGGATGTGAAATTATTACTCCAAAATATTTTGCCTCATTTGACACTCTCCCATTACATTACTACCTTAATACATCATATCGAGAGTTCGATGAATTTGTCTCAAAATTAGACTGCGGTTATTATTCCTGCAAGGATTTTCAAGATCTTCCTAATTTTTCTTACTGGGGATGAGGAATCATTACTCCAAAATATTTTTCCTCAGTTGACACTCTCCCATTATATTACTACCTGTCTACATCATACCGAGAGTTCGACGAATTTGTCTCAAAATTAGGTTCGAGTAGTTATTCCTGCAAAAAGATGGATTTTCGAGATCTTAATTTTTTTGCTAGTGGTATAAAATTATCTCGCCTTATAGGAACTCTTTAATTACGAACTGACTACATCATATCAATAACTCCTTGAAGTTTCTCAAATGTAGGAATTGCTGTTTGGACACTCCTTGACATGGACTTTGGCGTTTCTCTCAAAATTTTTTAAACTTCACCCTCTTTCATGTACTATTTATTATTTTTTTGCTCTTGGTGGGCTATAAAATATGTCTAGTCTACGTATTTGTCAAAAATTTCTAAGAAACTTGAGACTTAGAACTTCGAATTTCAAACTACAGGATTTATCATGGAACTTTCATTAACAATAATTTCATGAAACCGGCTTAACGTAATAGAGCATCGTAAATGAGCATGTCAATGTGGGATCATTTCAAGCACGCTATTCAGTTATGCTCGTTTGCTTCGCAAGAAATTTTCATGGCTGATAAATTTCTCTTTGGTTCCCCAATTATGATTCTTATTTAAATTTTTGATGGTTTTTACCGTTAACACACTTAACGAAATCGGCAACAAATTAAAAGAGAAACTGGATAAATACCACATCGATTTGTGTGCTGCAGGATCGCATTCACTGATCTATATTATTCATCATGCCTCACGCACACTTTCATTGTCAAAAGTGACTACTTTCCTATAGTTATTATGAAAACTATTTTCATTAATGAACGTTTTTCTGACATTAGAGTGCCACAGGGTCACATATCCGGACTAATATTATTCACATATTCTAACGATTATTATTTCTTGCAGCTCCTGGCTCTCTCTTGTCTGATATGCAAAAGAGTAACAGATGATGAAGCATCCCGCTTATTCCTCTACCTCCAGAAAGTCTCCAGGGAGTGGCGTCTCCTCAACAACGTCACCTGGGATCGAATCGGTTCCTCAGTGGCTGACGTAGCTTACGGCGGTTACGTCATAATCACCATAGCTCTATTTCTGGGGAGATTATTCGGTGACCTACCGACCAGGAAACGTCTGACTGAGCTCATCCTCTTAGGTGTTGGTGCAATCATTTTTATTATCCTGGGTACGTAATAATAATAATAATTAATCCAAACCAGTTATAATTTATTAAACAAATTTTCAATTACAGGTAGTCTGGAATTCGCATCACTAGACTCCCTACCACATGACCTAATCGACAACGCGGCAGTAATCGGCTCACTAACCCTCGCCACTGCCGCTCTCTTCCTCCTTGACATGGGCGGCCCTAAAGCTAAAGATAAGTCCAAGGACCAACCGTCTAAAAACCTGGAGCTCCGCTCCGCTCCAACCCACCCGCCGCGTCCGCACGAAAGAGAACGAGAACGAGACCTCGAGAGAACTATAGTGGACGGCGCGGAGAACGTTCCCAGTGGTCTTAATAACGGTAAACGGCAGTCAGGCCAATCCAGGATGGAACAGCTCGCGCATCCGGGGAACGGTTACCGGAAGATGAGGGATGAAGAAGATAAACAACTGGACGCTTATAGGAAGATGAGGGAGGAGGAGAAGCAGCAGCATCAACAGGAAATCAAGGAACGGTTTGGGATTTATGGTAGAGACGGGAGGAGGAGACAGAGGGAGTATGACACGGACAGCGAGACCGTGGAACTTGGAGAGGAGCATTCCCCAGTTTGGGGCAACGTTAGGAAGGGTCAGCGTCATCATCCGGTGCAGTATAGAGTAGATAGTAGTAGCGCTACTTCGCCCAAGCTCACCTATCCGGTTCTCAATCAGCAGTTCTAGTTGGAGGAGGAGGTATAACTTTAGGATACCCTTTTCATAATCCAGGTGTTAGTTTGCACTTAATAACATGGTAAAATGCTTGATAACTTCGCTTGGTTTTGGAATTGGTTAATAGATTTTGACCTGAGGTCGTGGTACCTGGATGGATGTTCCCAATAATTATATCGGCTTTCCAGCACTAACCACGTCCAGGGTAGAAGTAGTGCTACTATCAAATTATCTCGTCTAGAAAAAGAAGAAGCGATCTCAAGTTTTTATAATTAGCAAAAAGTCGCTCAATTTTTCGATTAGATGATTACAAGTCTTCATCTGGTTCTGGTAACAGTTAATTAACTCCATGTTCCCTATTACAACATCCGGCTTAATTGCAGTTATTAATTTCCCATTGGTAATAATTTTTGACATATTTGCAGGTCAGTTTGACAGATTCGGCTCTGTAACACCAGACCTGACCCTCAATCTCAACCATAATCCCAAGGTTAGGGCGTGGTCTCGTGGCGGTGATGATGATGATAATCCCCCAAGCACGCCACTTGATCCTGGATTTGTGCAGTTGATGGCGCAGAAATGGGGCGAGATGGGAGGGAAAACGCCCAGGCATAGTCCTACTGAAGTATAGCACGCCACTGTTACCTTTATAAGTTTATCTCTTTCTTGATAACTGAGAATAAGTAAGACTGTGTGTATATAATGTAATTATTATTATTATTGAGTTACCAGAATGGGAAGAATTTCATTTTTTTTTATTTAAAAGTATTTTGTACCCAGTTTAATAATTATTATTGCATTTTCCTCAATTGTTTATATTATATTATGTATTATTTTATATAAAATATGTTTATATATAGATTGCCGTTATAAAGATATATACAGTTATAATTTTATTCATCAGTTTTATTTACCCTTCGCTTGAAAAAAATTTATTTATAAAAATATAAAAATATATTTATTTATAAATATTTATTTTAATAAAATACAGACACCAACAATTCTTGAATAAACTAGAAGATAAAGACCGATTCAATTACATCAATATAACTACTAACTGTACAATAAACGAGTCTAAATAAACAAATTAATAAAGCCCCACTTTCAAGAACGAGGAAACTTTATTAATTTATTATTTATTCAATCAGTCAAATCGGTCCAAAATTGTTTATAATTATTATAGGTAGGTACCTAGTCTACTATGTCACTGACTGTTAATCTATAAATATATAAAATAATAATTTAAATATTTATTTATTGTAACATTCGAACGAATGTACCCTTGTAATAATAATAATAATAATAAGAATAATAATAACACAAACAACAATATATATAATTATAAAAAATTTAATATGGTACAAACATATTGTTGGTTAATTATTATTTATACGACTGAGGGTATGACTGGGATTAATTATTATAAACAATTACATTCTTTCATCATTAATGAGCCCTAAAATTCAAAAATATTATTCTGGAAACCTATGCGGGAGAAATATCATCGTATTGACGAAATTTTTGGAGCCCTTATTGAACGATTTTCCTCGGCTACTCGTTTACGTTCGCTACATTCAGGATTAACCACCATTTTAGGAAAAATAGACTGACCTAGTCAAAAAAAAATTCTTGCACTTCTTGCATTTTTCAAAAAATTCAAATGGCCGCCATTTTTAAACCGCTTGGCCTATTTTGCCCAGACTTATGGATATCTTACTCCCACGAAAATTTCCCCTTTACCAAAAACTGCTACCTGAAATGAGGTAACAAGAACCGGATTTAATGGTATTTTGAAAGAACACCCTGTAACAGTAACGCGACTTTGCAAATTTTTTAACGAAAATTCAAATATCTTCAAAATTTTCACAGGAGTACAAAATATCGTTCACTAATCTTGAAAGATGACGCTCATTGCAACGACCTTGGTTCAAATAACATTTTCCCCCCTCTCTCTTGCACACTAATACCCCCAAAAAGCCGGGATTAAGAATGCGGGAAACAAAAACGAGGCCATTTTTCTTCCCGGGGAATCCCCCCCCCCACTTAATATTTCCCCCACACAGACCACATTTCCTAACCCTAATTATGCGAATTAGCTTGCTCCAACCCGATATACTGTCTCACTAATCGGCTAATCTCGTGAGCTTGTTCAGTCTGCAACCTCACAACCCTCTGCTGAAGCAGATTCCCGCACTTCATATCCAAGTACAAAGCCCCGTCCTCGCTCCTCACCTTCCTCGTGCTTATCACCTCGGCGTACGGCCAGTGCTGCACGGTGTCGTGACTGTCCATGTCCAGGAAGTGGACGCCCGATCTGTTCAAGGCCAGGATGTGCTCCTGCCAGTCACCCCCGTCGACCGTCGGGAACTTCTTCACGGCGAAGAACGAGCTCCCGAACAGAGGCCACCCGCTGAGCACCTGTAAAACGCGATGTTTGGCTCTAGGAGGGGTGGTCGCTTGAGCCTGTCCCCATGCCGTGTGAACCAGACCCAACCATTGCGCCGGTCTTGGTTCGCGTAGCGCTAAGACTGGTTTCGGCAGCAAGAATTTAACCTCCTTCAGGGTGGGTTGGTGAGCTAGATCGGCTGCTCGATGGAGGAGAGCCGCCACCAGTGCCATATCTCTGACTAGTCCTGGTGATAATGCCGGCGAGCCTAGGCGGAGGAGGAGACCTTCGAGGTAATCAGGAGCGACCTGTTGAGAAAATTATACTTTTAACAAAAGTTCTTAGCAATTTGAAGAATTACTTACTTGATTGAAGAGTACTTCGGTGTAAAGAGGGCTGGCGTCATGTCTTAAAGGATGATACCACACAGATCTGCAGAAGATTAGATAGAACGGTTGTGCAGCTTTATGCAGCTCCGTTGTGACGTCCAAGATGTATTCGTCTCCAGCTAGAGGCATCGTGAAAGCGTCTCCTTGTACTATACAGTAGAGACTAAATTCTTGCTGTTCGGCTTCACTGTTAACTCCAATCAAACCACACAATTCCTGAAAGATTTACCGTTTTGATGATTAGAATTAACTGCAACTGCTTTCTTTATAATATAATTAACTAACCTGAATGACATCTTGCACAACAGTACTGCATCTGGTGTTGACAACACGTTCCGCTCCTCCGGGGAGACGATAGATCTGCCTTCGTGCAGATCTCCCAGCGCTGACAGCCGTCACTTCTTCAACGGAAGGAACATTCTTGCGTCCACCACAACGTTGAGTCTTCCTGAGATTAGCCAAACAGACTTGAGCGGTGCCATGGCACACTCTGCGCCGATCCGAGGCCGCTCCTTGCAGATGATCGATCAAGACGGGGAGTAATCGATCAGAACATGTGAAGTAAGCGGCCAGGATGCTCAGTAAACGCCAGGCGCGCTGACAGGACTCAGGATTCGGCGACTTGTTGCTGGTGGTTTGTTTCAACAGCTGACAGTAGACTTCATCGCGCAGAGGTGGATGTTTGTGGCAGTGCATCAGGATCGTGTAGACGCACTTGACTTCAGAGGCGTCTTGAGTTAAGGGTAGGTCGCCGCAGTAGCGGAGGATGCACTCGAAACATTCGACCGCCAAAGGTGCCAGTTGGGGTTCTTCGAGTTTCAGCAGCGGGGCTTCGATTGGGGAACCTTGCCACTTGATCAGGTCCGTTGCTTGACGCCAGGTCCATTCTTTGTCGCTCTGGTTACGATGTTTGTCTTTAGTTGGACCGTTTTTCTCGCTTGATCTGACTAGACCTTCAAGTCTGTAATTGGAAAAGAAATTTTGATCTGGTTAAGCAGTGTCTCTTTTCTTGATAGTTCAAAAGTCAGGTCAGAGCAATTGAAGAAATTTTAATGAGTCATAACATAAATCAAATCCTGTACAGATATAATGGGGACATATTGAAGAAATTATGCATAGAAATTCTTGGGATATGTTTCGAGCTAAACGAGAACATACGTACGGAAAGATGGACTTTTTATTATTAATACTCACGTGCATATGGCTCCTAGTTGCAGTAGTGGGTAAATTACCGTTTACATACCTATTTGATATAACGGGGAGAAAAATTAGCATGAAATATGCTTAAAGAGTTTCATCTAGGAAGCGTATAGCTTTCCATAATTGTTGCATGTTGCAGGCGAATCAGGCGATGCATAGCGCAACAATTAAACAATTAGATGAGCGTAATAAATTACCCAATCAGAAATATGAGAAAACAGTAAACAAACCTATTGAAGTGACGAAATATCAACCCCATGGTAGAAACAACAACACACCAACAACACGAACAATCACACTCTTCCTTTTCTTCAATAACAAAACTACTTGGAAAGATGATCAGTGAACAACTGATCGTTAAGTACGCACAAAGATTCGTTGAGAACTTGCAGATTTCATCATTGTGCCTGGCTTGTTGTTGTGTTGCCGATTGCACAATGTTCTCTGCTCATAAATAATAAACAGTTCCTCTGCCTCTACCTCTACTTCAATTACTATTATTCTTCATTCTTCAGCTGAGCTCGGCTCAGTAGACTGTGTTATGATGATGATGATGATATGATGGTGCTGCTTCCGACAAGTTCAACGTCTCGAATCGTGTGTAGGGCTATTGTTTGGAGAATTGTGGGAATTATTGCAAACAAAATTGAACCCTTTCTCAGTTTCTCTTTCTTATTGCATATTGCATGCACCTCTGATCTGGTCAAGCTCAAGATGGACTAAGCGAAGAGAATCGAAGAGTGATAATGAGAGTTATAGAAATCTTGCGTTATTCGGCTGTTAATTGCACATACACATGTTGGAGATTTTTAGCCTGTCATTGTTCGTAGTTAGAAAGCATGCAAGCCGAGATACGATTCGCTCTAATTTCTATGCCGATTTAATCATACATCATGATGAAGGGAAAATTTGATCATAAGTGGAAGCTAATAAGATTCCAGCACGGATTATTTGGAGAATGTGCCTTAATTTCACTTATTAAAACGAGGCTGCAATTCTTGAATTATCAGCGAGTAAAGAGACGTGAGATACAAACACGAGCCATTAGTAACACTCTGGAGGTTGCCTGAAACCTGAAATAATAAGCAGGCAAAAGCGCACAGGAAGATTTAAATCTTCCTTTCTCGGGGATCAACCTCTTCTCCCAAATGGACGAAACACAGATGGTGCCAGAGTGTAAGAACGGTTTTCTTCTCATAAACAGTTTCTAATGCCAACGTGTTAAGAAATTTTACTTAAAAGTCCATTTGTTTCGTTTCAATCAGTTACCATAATCTTTTGCGCGCTATCGTGCACCTTCTGCACACCCGAGCGACCCATTACCATAATCGTGATCGTTGCTCCTGAAGAATCATCGGCGGTGGAGATTGAAGATTCATTGAAGGTAATCAGAGTGTGACGCTGGCTACTGCACACTTATGTTTATATTTAATTTTATAATAACATCGAATCGCGGGCATGTTATTAGATTTATGGATACCACTAATACACCTTCCATTTTCAACCGTATATAATTGCTTCGTTTTCCACTGACCGGATATTAAGGTAAGTAAATATTAACAAAGAGAAAATAACAATAATGCACTGGCGTCTATTGACCATGACTTACTATCCCAGTGGTACGGGTGTATATTTTAATAATCATGCAGTTTCGGAGAGTTTCTTAATAATGTATGTGGCCCCAAATTGGTATGGAATGTTGAGAAAATGTCAGTGAAAACTGATGGTAATCATGATGCGCTTCAGGCTTGAGTACAGCTAAACTCACTAACTGGCAACGATTCTAATGCTGCTAAGAATGTCCTGTTACCATTACTGAATTTCAGGACACACCAGAAGAGAAAAAAGCTCCAAGAACGAGCAAAACGTTCAGTTTTTATACAAAACAATCGAAAATAAAGCACATAGCTGGTTCCCGTAAACCACCACAAGCACACTAACATTTTGCAGATCAAGGAAAGTAAGAAAAATTGAAAGAATCAATCTAAATCGTTAGTTTTAAGTCTTGGAGAGCTTTACAACTGAAGAAACCGTCCTACACAATCGCAATTGAAGATGACAGCTTGGTCTTTGCAGCAGAAGAACACCCCACACAACTAGAACTATCAAAACCCAGAATCTTCCTTCTACCATCGATCAAAACCGTGATACCAACCACCAAACACAGCCCACATATAAGATCGACCATATTTGTATAAACTTTTGCGACCAAGACACCACGTAAACCTCTAGAAGCGGTAAAAGCGCGTAACTGGTTCCCAAAACACCACCACAGACGCACTAAGCGTTTGCAGATCAAGGCGGGTAAGAAAAATTAATGAAATCAACCTAACTCGTCAGTTTTAAGTCTTGGAGAGCTTCACAATAGAAGAAAACGTCCTACACAATCGCAATTGAAGATGGCAGCTTGGTCCTTGCAGCAGACGAATATCCCACACAACTAGAACTATCAAAGCCCAGAACCTTCATTCTACCATCGATCAAAACCGTGATTTTACCACCAAAGACAGCCCACATCTAAGATCGATCATGTTTGTATAAACTTTTGCGACCAAGACACCACATAAACCTCTAGAAGCGGTCAAACTCGTAACTGTTCCCAAAACACCACCATAGACACACTAACCTTGTGCAGATCAAGGCAGGTAAGAAAAATCGACAGAATCAATCTAAATTGTCAGTTATTAAGTCTTGGAGAGCTTCACAACTGAAGAAAACGGCCTACACAATCGCAATTGAAGATGGCAGCTTGGTCCTTGCAGCAGACGAATATCCCACACAACTAGAACTATCAAAGCCCAGAACCTTCATTCTACCATCGGTCAAAACCGTGATTTTACCACCAAAGACAGCCCACATCTAAGATCGATCATGTTTGTATAAACTTTTGCGACCAAGACACCACATAAACCTCTAGAAGCGGTCAAACTCGTAACTGTTCCCAAAACACCACCATAGACACACTAACCTTGTGCAGATCAAGGCAGGTAAGAAAAATCGACAGAATCAATCTAAATTGTCAGTTTTAAGTCTTGGAGAGCTTCACAACTGAAGAAAACGGCCTACACAATCGCAATTGAAGATGGCAGCTTGGTCCTTGCAGCAGACGAATATCCCACACAACTAGAACTATCAAAGCCCAGAACCTTCATTCTACCATCGATCAAAACCGTGATTTTACCACCAAAGACAGCCCACATCTAAGATCGATCATGTTTGTATAAAATTTTGCGACCAAGACACCACGTAAACCTCTAGAAGCGGTAAAAGCGCGTAACTGGTTCCCAAAACACCACCACAGACGCACTAAGCGTTTGCAGATCAAGGCGGGTAAGAAAAATTAATGAAATCAACCTAACTCGTCAGTTTTAAGTCTTGGAGAGCTTCACAATAGAAGAAAACGTCCTACACAATCGCAATTGAAGATGGCAGCTTGGTCCTTGCAGCAGACGAACATCCCACACAACTAGAACTATCAAAACCCAGAATCTTCCTTCTACCATCGATCAAAAGCGTAATTTTACCACCAAACACAGACCACATATAAAATCGACCATATTTGTATGAAATTTTGCGACCAAGACACCACATAAACCTCTAGAAGCGATCAAAACGCGTAACTGGTTCCCAAAACACCATCAAAGACCCATTAACCTTTTTCAGATCAAGGCAGGTAAGAAAAGTCAATGGAATCAATCTAAAGAGCCAGTCTTAAGCCCTGATGAGCTTCATAACTGAAGAAACCGTCTCATACAATTGTGATTGAAGATGGCAACTTTGGCCATACAGCAGATCTTCCTACACAACTACAACTATCAAAGTATCGATCAAAGACATGATTTTATCACCAAACACAACCCACCTATCAAATGGACCAAAACGTCTTATTTGTAGAAACTTTTGCGACCAAGACACCATATAAATAAACACCTCAGACTAAAGTGCAGTAACTATAGAACAAGCACCCAAAAAGTGCTCAAGAAAAAAATAACTCTTTGAGTGGAAGACGTGGATGCTCAAGGCTCATTATAATTTCTTCACCGACACCATTATATTTTCCGCATGTTAAATTAAAATAACGCGAAGATGATCATCATCAATTGCTCAATTCAAGCGATCTTGAATCGATTTTAAGCGTAAAAAGTGAAATTACATGCCACTGTCTAAGATGTCGCAACCCAGATCATATTATTATCATACAGCGAGAGATTGTATCTTTACGTCGAGTTATTATATCGTTAAATCATAAACGCTGCCGCTGCGTGTCTCTTATTTATTTATTTATTTATTTACATAATCCATTGTGATTAAAACGCTGTTTAAACCTAGTTTCGATCCAAAAAATACGACCTCAATACTAGAAACACGTCGCCTGGTTGGAGTGAGACGAAGAAAATTACGTAAGAGCGCCTGCAACCAAGACAAATAACGCACAAAGTAGGTAATAATAGAATGGATGTGATTAATATTTTCAACAGCTTTCTTACATAACGTAGGTAGGTATCTCGTTTTCTTGGTTTTCCTAAAAAAATAAAAAAATGCCTGGCTGTCAGTAATATTGGAAGAAGTTACTGATTGGTAGCTGCAGTGGAGAAATAAAATAATTTTCTTCCATGAAAGGTATGAAATGTTTTTTGGGGACAGTATGGGAAGAAATAGAAAGATACAATTATATATCTTATAATTATGTAAGGGCTACCAAGAAATCGTTACTTAAAATCTTGCCACAAAGTCTCCAATATATTGCCACAATAGTTTCTAATTTAACCCGCCAAAATTTTCATAACGATTGCTTTGGGTTCTTTTCAATTTCAGGGCTTTATAAATCGTAACCATTATATTGTTGCCACAACTGGAACATGTTGCCACAATAGCCACTCGAACCACCAGCGATTTTATAATTACTGCATGACATCGATTTCTTCTTTATTCAAAATTAAATAAAATCAAACCAATTTCTTCAAATTGGTATCTTCAGTTATTGTGGCGGGGATGGTGGAGTATAACTCACTCCGAATTTTGGGAAAATTTTTACATAAAACGTTAAGTTATGACCATTATAGACGATATCTTGAAAAAAATTTGCGGAATATACATAAAATATTGAGAAAAATGAGTTTAAAGTATCATAAAATTTACCAAAAATGACAGTTCAATTTCCATTAAATTCACTAAACTGACAGATTCGTAGAACTGAGAATGATCATGTTGTGCAGCGTTGTCATATCTATTATTTACTAACATCTTATGAAATAAAAATATTTGGTATAATTTGCGAAGGTTATTGTTTTAACTTTAAAATTTCAAATATTTCTATTCAGAAATACATCCAAAGTTATAAATGGTCCATGCGAGAGGGCAAGGATAATATCACAGAGGCCGTCAAATAGATAATGGGTCATAAGACTGGTTATTAAAGTTATGTTTGAATATTTTCAGACTGATAATGTACCAATTCATAATTAACTATATAAAACACATTTTTGATTTTGATTTATTTCCTCTTATAAAAAATCACATCATAAAACATGAGTTTTTAATTTTAAAATAATATATTATTGACCATAACAACGTGACAACGTCGCAAAACATTATATTTTATTGAAGTGTCCATGAATGACATTGTTGACATTTCGATTATTGCCTCACGGCTTTGTTGTGAATTGTTCAACTCATTAAAGGTTATGTCAGTTTAATTAATTATCATCGAAAATTAAAAACCATTTTTAGAAGTTATCCTACACATTTAAGAAATGAAACTGTTAAAACAAGTTCAGGGAATGTATTATAGTTACGTATTTAAGGAGTGTTGACAGTGCAGCGTTATATTTTGCCTAGAAAATCGTGAAATCATGGAGCGAGAAAACTGTTGATGAAATGAAAAAATCGAGTTAAAAATTCGTTTTTTTCAAAATTGTACAAAGGGTCCGCAAATTTTTTTGCTTAAATCGACTTGTTTTAAGGTAAGCTTCCTTCCTATATAGAAATTTTCCTAAAATTCGGAGTGAAGTATTCTCCACCAGAACCATTGTGGCAAGTCTCAAATTTGTTGCCACAACTAGTCTTTGGAATTTTCTTCTTAATGCTCGCTTTAATTTTTTTTTTATTTATGATCACGAAAAATAAAAATTTTCCCCCCTTTTCAAGATTTTTGTCTTTTATTGTTGCCGCTGGTTTCAATTAGTTGCCACAATAGTTACTCAAGTCCTCATAAGGCTCAATTTTTTTTCATCACTACCAGCTTCGGTTTCTATTAATTCAAGAGCTCAAGAAATTAAAATGTTCCATTTATCGCTTTTGATTTTAAGTTATCACCACAGTTCTCAAATTTGTTGCCACAATAGTTATGCGTGTCTTTATAGAATATTTGTCTTATTGTCGGCCCTTCATTTTTATTTTCCACAAAAATAAATAGTTTTCCATTTTTTCAAAATTTTCTTGTTGCCGCAGGTTTCAATTAGTTGCCACAATAGTTACTCAAGTCCTCAGGAGGCTCAATTTTCTTTTTCATCACTACTACCTTTGGTTTCTATTAATTTAAGAGCACAAGAAATTAAAATATTCCATTTATCACTTTTGTTATCAAGTTATTACCACCGTTCTCATATTTGTTGCCACAATAGTTCCGCGAGTCTTTAGAATTTTTTTCTTAATGTCGGCTTTCATTTTTATTTTTTATTTCCACGAGAAATAAAAATTTTCCTTTTTTCAAGATATTTTTCTTTTATTGTTGCCGCAGGTTTCAGTTGCCACAATAGTTACTCAAGCCCTCAGGAGGCTTAATGTTTTCTTTATCTTTACTATCTTAGGTTTCTTATTAATTCGAGAGCTCAAGAAATTATAAATTGTTTCATCTATCGCTTTTATTTACAAGTTATTACAACAGTTCTAAAATTTGTTGCCACAATAGTTACTAATTTTTTTGTTTTATCGTCGTTATTACCTTCGATGTCTTATAAATTTCAGCTCAAGAAATGAAAGCGTTACATTTAATAAATTTGTTTTTCAGTTGTTGCCACAATTCGGTGCCACAATAGTTGTTATCCGAGACCTCCAGTATTGGCTTAGGTATCTCTTTGATTTCAAAAAATTAATTTTGGGTTCTTATCAGCTTTGGAGCTCCATACATGACATTCGTGTTGATGTTGCAACAGGCGTTTGTTCCTGGGTAGCCCTAGTGGAGGAAGTCGCGGGGGTAAAGGTAACTCGTCAAATAATACTCACTCTTCAGCTTGTCGGAAGTGTTTAAGGGCGAACTGCATGAGGGAATGCTTCCCTTGCGGGGGTGGTGGGCTGCTGGGCGATCTCGCTCCCTCATCTCTCCTCGGCGGTGATCTACTAGCTTCCCTCCCGTTGATCTGGGAATGGTGCTGTGGTACTGGAGGAGATCTCGCGATGGTCTCGACTGGGGCACGTTCTGGTGGTGTCATCGGTGGTGATTGTTTGTATTGGATCTGTAATAATTAATAATATTTAACGTAATACTATGGCGATATTCTATTGGTGGGTACTATGGTTAAATTAATTTAATCAATAAGGAAGGAAGATAGATTGAGTGAAATGCATAATTTATTGTATATTTTATGTCATTTTCACTACTAAACAATTTTATTACATCGAAAAGTAGATTTCTAACAGAACTTTGGACGTTTATTCGAGATATTTCAATTTAATGATACGCGAGAGTAATTATTTATAAATCTAATTATAATTAATGGTTGCAACAGCTATAATAAATGACAGGAATAATCGAACATAAAGATCATGACGGCTTATTAGGTACCATCAAGTTCAAGTTGATGGGTCTAGTGTTGGTGTAGTAAAATTCATCATAAATGAAAGTAACATAGCGTAAGAAAGTATCTATCAGCTAATCGTCTTAAGAGTCAAGTTAAGAGCTTCCCCTTTCTGATGAATTATTGTGAATCAGTTTCTCTTGTCGACTTTTTATCATATAGCAAACAACGTACCCGCAGGTACGTTTTCACTCCAAAGTGATTAATAATAATAATAATTGTCCCCCTTGCTGTAAATAAAATAAATAATGATCTGATTACAGTTAATTTGATGATTTTAATAATCATTCCGGTTCCTTAATAATAATAACAACACTTACCTAGGACCAGCTGGTGACGGTTAATAATTTAAATAATTCATTTCGTCAATTTCTCTTCAAGGTATTATAAGGTCATGAACCATTACGTATCCATAAAATGCAACATTAATGATCGCAGTGCATCGACGACTCTTTCTTTCTTTGCAGTGAAATTAAATTTATGGGGAAAATCTGCAGTAAGAAACATGACAGAATTTCCGATTCTATTTTCTAATTATCACGACCTACAGTTTACGTTTGTCGTATGGTGAGCAGTATCTTTTGACGTAGTTTACGTCAAAAGTAAGAAAAATCGATGTATTTGAAAAATGCATACGACTCAAATTTACTACCATTTAAATGTTGCCGCAGTTCTCAAACTTGTTGCTACAATAGCCACTTGAGCTGTCAAATTTTCATAAAGAACGCCCTCTAAAAATCAAAACTTTTAGAATTTGTCATCAATTTGTTGATGTTCCCACAATTCTGCAGCTTGTTGCCACTATTCCGACACTTATTGCCATAATAACAACTTAAGCTGTCAAAATTTTCATAGATACTGCGCTGCTTATCAATTAAAGAGCTTTAAAAATCAAAAATTTGATAATTTGGTATAAATTTATTCGTGTTGCCACAATTCTGAAACTTATTGCCATGAAAGCCACATGAGCTGTCAAAGTTTCCATGAACACTGAGCTTCTTATCAATTTAAGAGCTCTGAAACTCAAAGAATTTTAAATTTGTCATCAATTTATTGGTGTTTCCGCAATTCTACAACTTGTTGCCACAATTCTGCAACTTATTACCACAATAGCCACTTGAGCTGTTAAGGTTTTCATAATCACTGCGCTTATTATCAATTTAAGAACTCTTAAAATGAAAGATCTAATAATTTGTCATCAATTCGTTGGTGTTCCCACAATTATATTAATTGTTGCCACAATTTGGAAACGTACTGCCACGATAGCCACTTGAGCTGTCAATATGTACATCAACAATTCGTTTCTTATCAATTTAAGAGCTCTAAAATTCAAATATTTTTGAATTTGTTATCAATTCGTTGGTATTCCAGCAATTCTGCAGCTTTTTCCCACAATCCTGCATCTTGTTGTCACAATTCTGAAACTTATTACCACAATAGGCATTTGTTGAGGCGCTAGAATTTTCATAAAAACTGCTTTCGTTTCATCTCTAAATTATAGGAGGTCCAAAGATAAATTATTCTGGAATTGTTATTTATGGTGTTAGTGTTGCCACAATTCTACAACTTGTTGCCACTATTATGATACTTGTTGCCATAATAACAACTCGAGCGGCCAAAATTTTCATAAACACTGTGTTTCTTTTTAATTTAAGAGCTCTAAAAATCAATGATCATAGAAATTGTCATCAATTTGTTGGAGTTCCCACAATTCTACAAATTGTTGTCACAGTTCTGAAATAATAACCACTTCAATAGCCACTTGAGATGTTAAAATATTCACGAACACTTTGCTTCTTATCAATTTGTCAGTGTTCCCACAATTCTGCAACTTAATGCCACAATAATTCTGAACTTATTGCCACAATAGCTACTTATTGAGGTGACAAAACATTGTCACTGAAGACTGCGATACTTATCAATTTAGGATATCAAAAAATCAAAAATTTTAGAATTTGTTACCAATTTGTTGGTGAAGCCACAATTCTGAAACTTGTTGCCACAATAACAAATCGAGCTGTCTAAATTTTCATTCGGTTTTTAGTAATTCCGGAGTTTCAAAAATTCAATTTCCTCGAATTTGTTATCAATTTGGTGTTGGTGTTGCCAAAACTTTGAAACTGTTTGCCACAATAGTCACTCGATCTGTCAAGATTTTCAATACACTGCGGTTATTATCAAAATTAGGAGCTCCAAAAATTAAAGATTTTCCAATTTGTTATCATTATTCATTATGTATCGGTGTTGCCACAATGCTGATACTTGTTGCCACAACAGCCATTCGAGCTGTCAAGATTTTCATAAAGACCGCCCTCGGTTCTTATAAATTTAGGACCTCCAAGATCAAACATATGTATTGTTGCTTATTGTTTTCAACAATTATTGTCTTCATTATGATGTTGCCACAATTCTGAAACTTGTTGCCACAATCAAATTAAGTGTTGATGTTGCCATAATTCTGAAACTGTTTGCCATAATAGTCACTCGAGCTGTCAAGTTTTTTTAACGACTGCAGCTCTTATAAATTTAGGAGCTCGAAAATTATATTATTGTCACAATTCTGCAACTTATTGCCACAATAGCCACTCAAGCCCTCTGGTCAATCTTAATAATTATTTCCTTTAATTTCTCTTTAACTTTAAAGACCACTAGAAATAAAAATGTTCCGTTTTTCAAATTGGTATTTTCTATTGTTGCTGATTTTTAAAATAAGTTGCCACAATAGTTACTAGCTCCGCCTCAAACGTTTCAATGTTTTGCTTTCATTTCTTTTCAACCTCGATTAATATAAATTATCCTCAGTCATGTTGCCATAATAGTGACACGAATTCGCAGGGATTTTATGATTAGGGAGAAATTTAGGTGCTCTGCTCTTGATAGTTTACCTAAAATCTTGCCACAAGCCTCCAATATGTTGCCACAATTGTTTCTAACTTAAATTGCCAAGATTTTCATTAAACTTGGGTTCTTGTCAATTTTGGGGCTCTAGATTTAAATCGTAATGATCATATTGTTGCCACAACTAAATTATGTTGCCACGTAATAGCCACTCGAACCAGCAGCGATTTCCAAATTACTGAGATCGGTTTCTCTTTTGATCAAGATTACAAGAAATATATTTTTTTCAAATTTCATGGTTTCTTCGGTTTGTTATCGCAGTTCTCAAAATTGTTGCCACAATAGTTATTACTTAACTCCTTACAAGGCGCGAGTTTTCATACGTCATTACTACCTTGGATTTCTGACTAGCTTGAGAACGCAAGAAGTTGAAATGTTCCATTTATCAATTGTTGAGGTTTTCAGTTATTGTTATATCTTTCAAATTTGTTGCCACAATAGTTTCCCCAACCCTTAGGTCTTTCTTCTTAATATTCGCTTGCGCTTGCTTAATAATAATCTCTTTTTCAATTTTTTTCTTTCTCTTCTTGCCGCAGTTTTAAAATTTGTCCCCACAATAGTTACTTGAGCCCTCAGAAAGGTGGATTTTTTTCATATTCGTTGTCCGCCATTTCTTATCAATTAAAGAGCTCAAGAAATTAAAGGTTCCCATAATTATCAAATTTGTTTTTTATTATTGCCACAAGATATCAAAATAGTTGCCACAGTAGATATTTGAGTTTTAAGTCTAAGGTTTTTCTTCTTTTTGTTTCTTCTTCACGAGCTTCTTCAGGTTTGCCATAATAGTTACTCGAGTCCTCAGGGCTTTCTTCTTAATAATCGCTTGCGGTTTATCTGATCATGAGGTATAAAAATGTTCTCTTTTTTAATTTGTTTCTTTCAGTTTTGAAAAGAAAATCTAAAAATTACCTTTGTGTTGCCACAATAGTTCCTTTTGATTCCTCAGAGTTTGTACCTATAACTAATACCAACGATTTATTATCAATTTAGGGGCTCGATAGATGTGTTACGACTTGGTATTTGCAATTTTTCTTAAATATGTTGCCACAGTAACCACTTATTGAGCCTACCACATTTTCAAACATGTTGCCGCAATAGTAAATCAAACCGTCAGTGTTTTTATATCATTGCGGGTGCTCGATAAAGCAAATATAATCAAAATTGGTAACATCTCGGATTTGTTACTTTATTAAATTTGTTGCCACAGTGGCCACTCGAGGTCAGTGCTTTCAAAGTTACTATATTTCGTTCTATATCAATTTGGGGGTGGATGCATAAAAAAATCTTTATTTTTTTTAACTATCGGTCAGATGTTGCCACATTTTCAAATTTGTTGTCACAATAATAGTTCTTCGATCCCTCAGAATTTTTATAGCTACCAGCAATGGATTATAATTATTTTGGACGTTTGTAATGTCCAGATTTGTTTATTTGTGCCACAGTAACTGTCATTTAAGCTCAGAGTGTCATTACCTCCCATCAAAATGAAAGAATCGTAACAGAGTCGTATGTTGACAGCAATTAAGTCTTCGGTATAATATAACACTTAATATGGAGTTGAGAATTTATTACCGCCATTAGATTTTTCTGCCGAATTAAAAACACTCATAACTGTCAATTTAAATGATAATTTTAATTGGTCGACTGTTAGCGAGTACTGGTAAGTATACATTTTCGCATAATAAGCCTTGTTAGTGGAGGCATGTTATGGTTGTTTTTTTTTCGGGCTCGTTCTGACATAGGTAGTGAAAGATTCCATGAAATCTAGTTCATAAGTTAATAAACTGCTAAATTACATATATATGTATGTATGTGCGTAATGTACTAGATATCTATTTGCTTTAATGTACCTACCTACATAGATGGATACATAAATGTTCTAGACGGAAGCACTTATTAATACCTGTTTGATTCTTGCAGAATTTTTAGAGTGAATCGACATTTTTAGATAGAAACAACACTTGTTGATTCTTCACCCGAATCTTGTTATCAAAGTATCCCCTTATAATTCCGTTTTTTAAGTTTGGTTACTTACACTTAACCATCCCCTTAGAAAACAATCACTCACCTCTTCATCTTCTTTAATAAAACAGCATTCCTCGTTATTAGAATTATTATCGATACTATCATCGCTGCTATGCTGCGAGTTACAATTATCTTTATACATATCTTCTTCTTCATCATCATCTTCTTCTCTATTCCCATTATTACAACCGCCGTTCACTTGAACACTTATACCCGCACAACCACCAGCACCAGCACCAGCACCAGCACCAGCACCAACTTGACCGAAAACAACACCACCACAACCACCCCCAATAACTTGTCCATTACTCTTAACAACTCCAAATCCATTACTGCTTCCTTTACTGGTCGCTTTATTACTCTTATTACCAACATTGATAACATCCTTCCTAGTCCCTCTACTCTCTTTGAGGTTCTCGAATCGAGCCAATATCTCCTTGACCGAAACCTTCGGCTCTCCCTCTTCGAGGATCGTCTCCATCCTCCTGCCGCTCGCTCTCGGGTCCAAGATATCGTACACCCCTTCGGAGCTGCTCTCGGATCGCGACCAGGACCTGAGGCTGCCGCAGGAAGCCCTGGCGTAAGCCTCGCACTTGGCCGCGAAGCCCTGCGAGGCCGTCTCTTCCGAGCAGTCCAGCGAGGAGTCGCTGGCGCTGCTCGAGCAGGAGGGGTTGGAGTTGGCTAGGGAGTCGAGGGAGCTGCGCCGGCCGGCCCAGACCTTACCAGCGCTCATCGCGGATGCTAGGGAGTCTTCTTCATGCTCGCGACGCGACGCGGCCGGTTACTGAGCGCTGCGAGGACGGTTCACGGCGAGACGGGGAGATGGTAACTGGTGTGGAGACGGTGCCGATCGATCTAGAGCACGCACTGGGTCGATAATGATGACGATGACCAGAGCCAGCAGACGAGCTCTGATAGCCACCGATGACCCACCAGCACCAGACGGTCTGGTGATATTACGCCGTGTTGCCGGATTTTTATTAATCATAACTGATCTTTTTTTTAGAGAGTTCTGGATACGAAATAACTTGTGTTTATAAGCTAAGTAGTAAAACTTCAAGAATGAAGTGTTGTTTCTATTGAATAAAGTGAAAAAAAAAGATTTCAAATGATCAAGATTTTAAGGGAAAGTTTGGAAAAAAATTAGAAAGGCTAACCGATGACGAATCTATTATTTTGAGCCGAAAGATTGTCAATATACCTCAAAAAATGGTCACTAATCTAATGAGAAACTAACAAAAAATGATCTAAACAGGCTGTGATTATCAAAAAGTTCTGGCTGCCCCTTTACTATTAGAAAGCACATGAAAGAGAAAGCGATGTAATGAAGACGAACATACAAAAAATAAAACTATTAGAAAGTCAACAATTAAATCATTCTACCACTAGTATATGAGCAGATATGTTACATTTTACTAGCAATTTCAACTTCATCCTCAAGACAGTAAGGAAAAATGAGCCCAAAAATAATTGCTATTAGAAAGTTACAAAGCAAGCAGACTGATCCGAGCAGTAATATCTATTAAAATTATTTCTTATTCTTGTATAAACTTCCCAGAGACAATTATTTAAAAATAATTTTGAAGATACATCGATATAAGAAACTATTAGAAAGGCTACTTATCGATATACAAATGAAATGGATTATACAATTTAATAGTTTAGAAAGACTCTACAAGTGACTTTTATGGAATCAGAAAACAGTTTTTCCTGATGGGTATTAAATAGATTTGAAAAGATTGTTAGAAAGGTCTATTAGAGAGCCTGGCATAGATCTAAAAATGAATTGAGCAAGAATAAAAAGTGTAGGAACTGTTTTATATCAGAGATATTGATTTTTCATCAAAATCGTCTAAAAGTTATTAGAAAGGCGAACTATCAAAAAGCCTGTAAAAAATTTAGACAATGCTTCAAATTGATCACATTTTTATAATTTACAGTCCATTCGAAATCAAATTTTTTTTTAAGGATTTACTTTTAGAGATATCAAGAGATATCGATATCGAGAAAACTTCTATTATTTTAACTAGAGAGATAATAATTTTCCTGATAAATAATGAGAATAACTTCAAAAAAATGAGTACGTATTTACATTTACATCTTCCACTTTATAAAACTCAATATGTACAATGTGAGGGAAATAAAGAAAACTATTAGAAAGTCAAAAATTGAATCATTCTACGACTAGTATAATACGAGCAGATATGTTACAACTTACTTGGAATAGGGAAAAAATTCAAGAGATTTCAACTTCGCCCTCAAGAAAGAAAGGAAAAAGGAGCCCAAAAAGTTTAGCTATTAGAAAGTTACGACGTTAGTAGACTGATCCGAGCAGTATTATCTCTTATTCTTATAACCTTCCCAGAGATAATAATTCTGTTTAAAATAAAATTTGAAGAAACATCGATATAACAAACTATTAGAAAGGCTACTTATCGATAAAGAAATGAAATGGATCATACAATATTATAGTCAAGAAAGTCTCTAGAAGTTATTTTTATGTAACCAGAAAACAGATTGACACCAGAGATCTTGATTTTTCATCCAAATGGTCTAAAAAATATTAGAAATGCCATATATAAAAAAAACAACGTGAAAAATTTAGACAATGATTAAAATTTATCACATTTTTATAATTTACAGTTAATTGGAAGTCTATTTTTTTAAAGATTATTTTTAGAAAGGCTAACCGATAACGAGATAACGAGAAAATCCCTATTATTTTAACCAAGTAGAAAATTTTCCGTAAACAGAAAAATGAGTACCTTACCTACTAATCTAGGTAATAGGAAATAATAATTATAGTTAGTTAATAAGTTAGTTAGTTAATTTAGTTAGTTAGTTAATAGTTAAGGCCATAAAAATTGCCTCAACTGTCTGTGATTGTCAGAAAGTTCTGACTGCCCCTCTACTATTAGAAAGCTCATTGAAAGAGAAATCGATGTAATGGGGACGAAGATTTATACATCTCAACAACACCCTGTACATTTCTACTTTATAGAAACTCACTAAAATTCGAGGTAAATAAAAAATGAAACTATTAGAAAGTCAAAAAGCAAATCATTCTAGGACAAGTATATGAGCAGATATGATAGAACTTACTGGCAAGAGGAAAAATAAAAGAGATTTCAACTTTATCTCCAAGAAAAAAAGAAAAAAAGACCCGAAAAGCTTTTCTATTAGAAAGTTACAAAGTTAGTAGACTGATCCGAGCAGTAATATCTATTAAAAATATTATTATTGTAAACTTCTCCGAGATAATCATTAAGTTTAAAAATAATTTTGAAGAAACGTCTATATAAGAAACTATTAGAGAGGCTAGGTATAGATGTAGAGATGAAATGGATCATGGAATTTCATAGTTTAGAAAGACTTTACAAGCGATTTTTATGTAACTAGAAAATAGAAGATTTTTTGTTATAGGAATTATTTACCGCTAAAAAGTTTATTAGAAAGATCTATTAGAGATCCTGTCAGAAATTCATGAAATAAATAATGCAAGACAGTTTCATATCAGAGATCTTGATTTTTTCATCTAAATCGTCGATAAAAGATTTTAGAAAGGCCAACTATTAGAAAGCCTGTAAAAATTCAGACAATGCTTCAAAGTTATCACATTTATATAATTTATAATTATTTCAAAGTCGATTTTTTTTTGAAAGACTAACTATTAGAAAGGCTGTCATAAAAATCTATAAAATAATAGAGACAGTTGATTATTAAAAAGAAGAGACTCACAGATAAAGTAGGCATCCAGCTTCTCTTGATAAAAAAAAAGGCTAACAACTTAATAAAAAAAATTGTCATGGACCGAACTACTATTAGAAAGCTCCGAAACACTCCCCGGGAAAGGGATGGATCGCACAATCCGGCAACAGCGCTTTGAATATCAGACCCAACATAGTCAATTAAAGTGGGACATGGATAATTACAATTGAATTATCATTACCGTGTCTAAACGAAGGCTAGAGAGAACAGTTGGCTGCTCATCTACTCCGATTTGCATCGAAATTGGTCGACTCAAAACGGGCAATTACTTGCTGGGATGCAATAAAATTAAAATTACATTAAATTGAACATACGATTCTTCGCTTGGAGTATCGCGGAACAATTATGTATGCTAATGAGAACAGACTGCAGGATCTTCTTCTGCGTTTTTTGTTTTAATGTCCTCCCTTTATACGAGAACCCTACCCTACCATCCAATACTTTCAGAGAAGTTCCATATTTACCATCCCAGGTGAGGAAATTAAACGACTGGAGCAGAAGAGAAAGAATTGTTGAAATCCGCAAACCGCAACATTTTTATTGCGGTAGGTGTCTGCGATCGATTGACACTCCGCATGTTGGAATGTCATGATGTAAGTTTCTACTTGATTAATTACGCTTAATCCGCATGACGTAACGATGACAATATTCGTATAAATCTGGTTTCAGTGGCGTAGCTCAATGGTGACGCGCCTGGGTTCAAATTTTCTTTGCGCACCCCCCCCCCCCCCTCTCTTCTCCCTACGTTGTCACTGCTAGCCTTCTTCCTCACTCCCCACACCAAACAGCAGCAGTTCACGGGTATAGGTAAAACTTTTTTTGCGCCCCCCTCCACGAGTAGTCGCTGCTCACTTCCTTGCTCACTCCTCAGGCCAAAATGGTGTGATTTTGGGGATGCAGGAGGGAAAAAAGGCAAGGTCGAGTTAGTTATGAGTAAGAGTGAGCTAAAGTGATACAGAAACATTTCATGGACCTGGCTTAAACACCCTCCCCCTCCCTTGTAGTCCGAACTATCTTTCTTGCTCAATCCTCTCACCAAAAAAGCGATTTTTGGGGATACGGGAGGCAAAAAATGCGGCCGAGTTAGTTTTGAAAAAGAATGAGCGAAATAGGTGGCATAGTACCATTTTAGGAAACTGGGCTAGACATTTTTTGACCCCCTACCACTTTGTAGCTCACCTTAGATCAAAAAGGCGGCGTTTAGGGGGGGGGGATGCTGGGAGCACGAAATGTTGCTGGGAGCACTCCCCACACCAAACAGCAGCAGTTCACGGGTATAGGTAAAACTTTTTTTGCGCCCCCCTCCACGAGTAGTCGCTGCTCACTTCCTTGCTCACTCCTCAGGCCAAAATGGTGTGATTTTGGGGATGCAGGAGGGAAAAAAGGCAAGGTCGAGTTAGTTATGAGTAAGAGTGAGCTAAAGTGATACAGAAACATTTCATGGACCTGGCTTAAACACCCTCCCCCTCCCTTGTAGTCCGAACTATCTTTCTTGCTCAATCCTCTCACCAAAAAAGCGATTTTTGGGGATACGGGAGGCAAAAAATGCGGCCGAGTTAGTTTTGAAAAAGAATGAGCGAAATAGGTGGCATAGTACCATTTTAGGAAACTGGGCTAGACATTTTTTGACCCCCTACCACTTTGTAGCTCACCTTAGATCAAAAAGGCGGCGTTTAGGGGGGGGGGATGCTGGGAGCACGAAATGTTGCTGGGAGCACTCCCCACACCAAACAGCAGCAGTTCACGGGTATAGGTAAAACTTTTTTTGCGCCCCCCTCCACGAGTAGTCGCTGCTCACTTCCTTGCTCACTCCTCAGGCCAAAATGGTGTGATTTTGGGGATGCAGGAGGGAAAAAAGGCAAGGTCGAGTTAGTTATGAGTAAGAGTGAGCTAAAGTGATACAGAAACATTTCATGGACCTGGCTTAAACACCCTCCCCCTCCCTTGTAGTCCGAACTATCTTTCTTGCTCAATCCTCTCACCAAAAAAGCGATTTTTGGGGATACGGGAGGCAAAAAATGCGGCCGAGTTAGTTTTGAAAAAGAATGAGCGAAATAGGTGGCATAGTACCATTTTAGGAAACTGGGCTAGACATTTTTTGACCCCCTACCACTTTGTAGCTCACCTTAGATCAAAAAGGCGGCGTTTAGGGGGGGGGGGGGATGCTGGGAGCACGAAATGTTGAGTGTTTCGGGGATATCCACAGACACCCATGCCAGGAGGAATTCAACCTGAATTATCTGTTAAAAGCGTTAAATCTGTGACTCAAAACCCTTGTACGCCTCTGTCTGGTATTGTTTGAGAAACTTGAACGCTTCTAGCTTGCCTGGACGTACGAAAGACAAGAGTTTCACTCGTGGAAATTTTCACGTGCCCGATAATTAAATCCCATTCAAGCAGATGACGAAGATAGATACACGCCGCTTGCGATTTCACTTTCCTTTGTATGACATTGCAAATTCCATTCTACGCTCGACCTCGATCTATCGAGTCTGCTTTTTTGTCTCACCTATTCTTACTCATTAAATGCGCCAACTTTCTGCAGAAATCCTCAAATTCTCAAATCCTAATGAACGGATCATTCAATTAATATATTTACTACATAACAATTTACAATTGCTAGTAATGGTGCCAGCTCTGGCACTGGCACCACCACTACCACTACTACTACCGATATCGTCAAGTTAACTAGACTAGAACGTAACGTAACAATAACTAATTAACGAAAAACCAAGCAAATAAAAAAATCTAAGTAATAGTAAAAGAGAACCACTCACCTTTCGATACTCAGAACAGAATCTAGTGACCATATCGCTCAACTGCTGTGCTTTTGGGGTGTGCAAAGAGATCCTCCCTTGCGGCCCTTCAATACTAACAGTGGTAGGTCTTGGTGCAGTACAAGCGCCTATATCTTGCAATGGAAACGATTTAAGCACCACTAAACTCCCAGGTTCTCTTCTAGCGAGATGCAACCCCCAATGAGACACCGCAACGACCTGTACGTCGGCCAAATGTGCCGCCCCCGACACCGGCCATAATCTACTAAAATACAACGGCCAGGTTCTAGCCAGCTCGATCAGAGCTTTCTTGGTGCTGGTACGCACGTCTCTTTGCCAATCAGAGGTGACACCATGAGAAGACAAAAGGTTCGCCCCGGCTCTACGTTCTGCAGGCGATAACCGTACGGTCGCCGTCATTCCCAGGACATCAGCTGCCACTTGACAGTAGACAAGATGCAGAGCTTTATGGTGTACAGTCTCAGCCGGGGTGAATACTTCTTTCCGGACTCGCAACTTCCACCTAACAGCACCACCACCGTAAGCGTGACAGGTCGTGGGCCCAGAAGCAGGAGGGGGCGTGATTGTCGGTAATTCTTTCGGGGGTGGTGTACGTACGACTCGCATAAATTCCGGCCATTGCGAACCGCTCTTGTCGCTACGCTCTGTCGAAGCAATCGAGTGCTTCTTCTCTCTTTCCAGGGCACTTTTATTCAACTGATGAGTCCGGAATGTCGGCCGACTCTCGGGTTCTTTCGAGGCGGATCTTGGTCGTCGTTCCGCGTAACCGTCTCGTTCGGTATTCCTCCAGATCGAAGCCATTCTATTGTCTTCGTCCTGTACCTCCCAGCTGGCAGATCTCCTTCCGTCTTGGTCTGTAATCAAATTAAATCAGAACTTGACAATTTTATTTTAATCATTCAAACTCACCATCTTTCGCCCAGTCATTGCCATCGTCAATTGTACCTTGAGTCAAACTGCTCTGAGTCTCCCAATTGGCACTGAAAGAATTCCTCTTACTCCCAGCGCCTCCGCTACCGGGACCCGCCCCAGTTCTATTCTGGTGCACACCGAAAGTATCTCTCTCCTGTCGTTGTGCCATAAATGATGACAACTCTTTCATCGGTTGATGAAGCGATGTAGGTGTCTCCCTAAGAGGTGTTACCGGTGGGGGTGGTTGCTTGATCGCTGATGGGGGTGGCGGTGCTGGTCCTGGAGGCGCGGGAGGCAGCGACGCTGGTCCTATTGGTGGTGGAGGGGGACCTCCAGGTTTCCAGGCTACAGGAGTGGCCGACCAGGAACCGTTGACGTGAGTCGGCGGACTCTCAGAGCCGCTTTTTCTGTCGTTAATGTCATCCGCCCAACGGCCGCTTAGCTGCTGCTCTAACATCATCTTCCTGGTGTCTTCTAGCTTATTAACGGTTCTTTGGGGCTTATCAACGCTGCTGGATGTACTGCGGACGCTGTGGTTCGCTGTTACTTTTTCTAGACGTTGTCGCATCTCGCTGGATAGTTTCAGCTTTCCCACACTGCCTGGTGTTGGTCTTGCTGCGCCTATTTCGTACGCTGCTTTCTTGCTGGTAACGCCCGCTGAAGGATAAATAATTAAATAAGGAAGGGTGATTAATGAAGAATTGTCATACCAGTTCTATGATTGTGATTGTGATGCCTCTCGCTTTCCCTGACAACTGGATCGAACTCGATCTCCTCCCATTCGGCACTGGTCTGATCGCCGCTTATTCCGCCTTCAACGAAATGACCGTTAGTGGTGCCCGTAGTTGCGCCGGTGGTTGAAAGCGAGTTCAGCTGCTGCGGTGTGATTTTCCTCTCCTTTTGTCTCATCTTGAACTGCATGAAATCCTCGTGGGTCATGTCGCTGCCATTCATAGAGCCCCCTCCTTGAAGATCTTCCTTCGCTGGCGGCCAGCGCCATTTTCCGATTCGTACAGTCTTAGCTCTTCCGTAGGGGTCCATGAATGGACGAACTTCGCTAGGATCGGCGCATTCCAGCGGTGGCGGCATGGGGGGTGGCGGTGGTGGTGGAGCGCCACTACTGGCTCGACTAACCTTTCTGGTAAAGCTGGGTTTTCTGTTACCAGGTTGAATTTTAGTAGGACTGTCGGGGGTTATTTTCGATTCCCCTCCGTTCACTTGCTGGGTGAGAAGCTGTTGTAGCGCTTGATTTTGGGCGAGGAGTTGTTGCTGGATTTGGATGTTTTGCGCCATGGCGCTTTGGAGGAAAGCGCGTTGAAGATCGCGTTGATAAGCAGCCATGTCTGGGTTGGTTGCTGGCGGTTGTAATGGTGGGAACCCTCCATAACCGACAGCGCCTGGTTCTACTAGCGGTGGTACCAATCGTGGTGATGTTGGATGATGGTATCCTGAAAACAATCGATGGTTACTCTTAATGATCCATTATTAACCGAAAAACTAATACTAACCAGTTGATTGATGATGGTATCCAGTAGTACTCGGACCTGTGGTACCACCACCTTTTATTGTCTCGACTAAGTTATGGTTTTCTGTAAGAGTCTTGAGACTTTCGTTGATGAAAATTGGCTGGAATAGATCACTTATGTATTGATCCATATTACCATTTCCTGGTGGTGCTGGTGGGGGTGGTGGTATTACTGGCATTGGTGGTAGACGATTGGTCAGGCTTTCCACTTCTTGGTCAAGTAGAGAACTTCCTTGACTTTCACTGCGAGCTCTGTAGAGATCATGATGTAATTTTTATAACTTCTTGAAAGTGCTATTACTTACCTACGCCCCCCTCCTTTGATTTTTGGTACCAGCATATCCGCCCTGGACATATCTATATCCTCCAGGTCGGGAAGACTGAAATCATATAGAGATCCCTTGATGCTGGCTGCTAGAGATCGAGCATCGCTGAGCTCATCCAAGTTACCATCAAGTACCGGACTGAAGAGTTCATCCAAGAACTGGTCAACATCGGACGCTTGGCTTGGTACTCTTACTCGTCTTACGTGACTAGCTAGGCTGGGAGCTTCACTTGTGTCAGACATTGCTGAACTGCGAACCTGAAATGGATAGCTACTTTAGCAACTCTTCAAGTAGGAAGACCACGACTCGACTTACCCCAATTTCAGAGCGTTCTATTTGAGCACGACTCGAGTGAGAACCTGGTGGGGCCTTTTTCCCTGTATAATGCGATTTTATATATCTAGGACCTCCACGTTGGGATGTACTGATCGAGGAAGTATGATCCGGATACTCCAACTCTGCTAAGTCTTCTTTCGATAAATATGATTGGTGATGTCCAGACAGGACTGGTTTGATCGGAGCAGATAGCTGTTCCACCGAGTGGTACCGATCATTCAACCTGCTCTGACTCAGCCCGAGATCAACCAACGAACCGCTAGGCTCAGGTTCGCTGAGCAAGTTATCAAGACTCCTGGATCGCACCTTCTCGATGTCGAAGTACCTCTCATTGAGCGCCGAGCTTCTCGAAAGAGCTTCATGGGATGTTTTCCTGGCTGCCGGGGTACTAGTAGCCGGGGGAGAGTCCCTGGGAGAGTACCGATCATCTCTGGACGATTTGCTATGGGAGTAGTCGGGAGTGTGATCATCACGTGATTGTTTCCTATGCGAATAATCCGGTGTAAGATCGTCACGTGATTGTTTCCTGTGATGGGAGTAATCAGGATTGTGATCGTCACGTGATTGTTTTCTGTGGGAGTAATCAGGCGTGTGATCATCACGTGATTGCTTTCTGTGAGAGTAATCGGGTGTGTGATCATCACGTGATTGCTTCCTGTGGGAGTATTCGGGTGTGTGATCGTCATGTGATGGTTTTCTTGATGAAGAGGGTAAAACTGGAGGTAATGGTGGTTGAACCGGCGTGGGAGGTGATCGAGGAGATCCAGCTTCACGCGAAGCTTTCCTTGAGACATGTTTTGGGGGCTCCGGTGGCGGTACCTTGAAAATAATTACCCTCTAAGAAAAAGAGATTCATGGAACAAATTAAAACGCGTTACCTGTGGTCTTGTCGGTGAAGGAATAGTTGGATGATAGTCAGCTTCAACCAGTGAGTGTCTCTTTGAAGAAGTTGCTTTAAGTAGTTGAGTTTTACCAATAGGAAATGCAGGCCAAAGTTCCAGTTCAGAAACTAAATCTAAGACATAATCGAGCCCATTGCAGTCTGTCACGACGCCGTCACTCGTTTCCATGACGACGCTCCAACCTTCCGGTGGGATCTCCAGAGACGACACGGCTATGGCTGCCGCTTCCTCGCATGTGGTCCAAGAGTCGATATAAACTGAAGATGGAGCATTATCAGGCATCGTTAGTGTTAGAGCCATGTTAGAGCGTTGACGACCGCTTCGCCATTCTAGAAGAGTTGGCGGCATGTTTCTTGAATGAGGCGCTTTCTTCAATCCACGCAGCAGCTTGGCTTCAAGAGCATCTTTCTGCGAAGCACTTGCGTGGTCTTCAATGAACTTCAAGAGATATCTGAAAGAATTCCTCGTGAGCTGTTTGGGTAATTAGTCGGGGGAAATACTTACTTGCTGAGAGGTGGACTCGGTTGGAAACAGCTCAAGCAATACGACATAAGCGACCAAACTCTTTCAGAGTTATCATTCTTCCAAGTCTGGTTACAAAGCTGGACGAGTAGTTCGTCTCTAAGACCGCGAGAATTGAGTCCTTTGTACGTGATGTAATCAGCTAGAGCTTTTTCCCTGCTTCCGGTTAATTGAGCATCACCAGACCAACGCAGGACGAGCTTGAATAAAGCGACCGCGTCCTGGAAATCCTGATCGCGAGCCGCCGCTTTCGAGAGAAACGGTGCAGTGATGGGTTCCCGACGCACCCCAAATTCGGCATTCTTAAAATAGACCGAGCTGAATTTCCCGAACTCGTATTGATGTAAATCGTGAGGGAGAGGAGGTGTTACTGGAAGGGAACCACTGACACCACCGGTTACTTTAACCAGATGTCGCTCGGAATGAATCGGTTGATATCCCTCGAGCTTGCTGAAGATGAACGCTAGCTCTGCAGGGATTTCTAAATGGTGGACGGAGCGAGGTTGCGATGAAGCGGCTTTCGCTTGAGCTGCTTCTTTCGCGGCGCGCTGCGCTGCGCGCTCTCTTGCGAATTTTTCCGCCTCGACTCGTCTCTGGTGTTCGAGTTTACGCTGAGCGAACCTCTTACGGTCCCTGTTACCTCTAACGAGTGCCTGCATTTTAATCACGCCTCTCTTTAGAGCGATATAGCGACGACGTTGTCTACGACCCTTCCAGCGACTCTGCAGTATTACAGCGGCTGTTTTAGCGGTTGCGAAGCGTCTTCTAGCGATCCATCCTCGGACGTGGCGCTGTATTGTCACTGCTGCGTCGCGTACGCTGTTGTTACGAGTCGCTTCGAGTTCTTTTTGAACTGAATCACGCAGGAAGACTCTCGTGGCTCCCAGTTGGTAACCTGAACCTTCTAGTGTTTAATTAATATTAGTTGAAAGTGTTATTTGTTATTTTGGGAGTTATCTTACCAAATTTGCTTGATGGTAGCTGCTTCAAGATGGCACGGCATAGATCACGATATGGTGCTCCTTTCGGGATGTAACTTGTTAGGATGTACCTTCAGGAGAATTGTAATGATTAAAGTGACTTCAAGCTATTGGTGTAGAAGATTACCTACCTGTATCTGTCAACGAAGTCTTTAAAACTCATCCTAACTGGATAACCGCATTGCCTGATTCTGATAACATCCAGCATCCCTAAATAGCGTAACTGCTCCAAAACGAGTGGCATGTCAAACCTTTGCGGCTGCTTCTCATTATTTGGTTTAACGCACCTTTAATAATAATAACAATAACAGCAAAAGTTATAGGACAGCTTGTCAAAATAGTCTACCTGATGAAATGAGGCTGGCACTTGGAGATCATCTCCATGAGTTGATGGAGACTATCGGAGAATCGAGCTGCGACAGTCGGCGTTCTCGGTTTCATAGTAACAAACCTTCCCTGATCATTAAGTCCTCGTCCATGGCTGGAACCAGCTTGATGCCCGTGGAGAAGCGGGCGAGCAATTGCTCCAATCAGGGGTTCCTTACTCGACGCTAGCAGCTCAACAACTTCCGTTCGTAGTATGTCGCGATTCTTGTCCAGGAAGCAATCTACCGAGTACCAGACTTGTCCAGCAAAGTGGCGAATCTGTCAAAAGAAATATTATCGTACTGCCGGGTAAATTATTGTATCAACGCCCTCTTACCCCAAATTCTTTAGCCCCGACTCTCGGTCGACAGTAGTTTTCATCCAACGCGTGGTTGTAATGGCACTTCTCCAAGAAACTATGATCCGTACCTTTGGGGAAATTACTCTCGTCGTCTAAGAGATGAAGAATACCCACCGGTTTCTTCCCCAGTAAATGGATAACTGGAGTGTTGTCCAGCCAAGTCATCGGTGACCATTCAAGTCTCTCCTGGAAAAATTAAGCATTTAGATCGTAATAGGCAGTTGTATATTATCTAAGAGTCACCTTAGCGTATTCCTGTTGCTCGATTTTGAAGACGTGCTTATTGAAATAAAGTTGTAGCGTCTCGGAGGCGTAATTAATGCAGAGCTGCTCGAAACTATTTTCTTGGAAGTTCTCAAAACCGAAGATATCTAAAAGACAAATCCTTGAAGCTTCATGAAGGCCACCGCGTTGCACTGTTGAATTGATCCGGGAAACTAACCTGATGGAAGCAAAATATCATAAAGCTGGTGCTGGATTAATCGGAACGAGACTCACCAAGTGAATAGAGCTGAATATAAAGCCTTAGCAAAAGCGTCTCTAGCGTCCAAAGCTTGATCAATGGTAAGAGGGCTATGAACCCTCTCTCCCCGCGCATCGGTAACTCGAGTTGTCAGCGCTCTCTGCATCCCAGAAGAACTAATCTGGAGCAAATGAGCCGCCCATTTAATCTCAACGTCGCTCCCTATTTCCACTCCTTCTTGCCCATGTCGTAATTGCCTGCGATGGAAGTATACGTTCCCTAGATGCAGCACGGACGCTAAAACTTTGACGATTCCTATCTGCTCGCCATCCCCTAACCCCATAACTTGCAGGGCTCTGGTAATAGCGGACCAGTCAGCCCCGGCCGATCCGGAATGACCTGGAGCGCAATCACCGCCACCTTGATTCAGATAGAAATATTTATCCGCTTCTACCAGACCATATTTTTGTCTCTCCTGTCTGCCGAGACCGCCTAGAAGCTCGTAGAAGACATGATAGTTCCTTTCGCCCGGTGCTTGACTTACTATGCGACTCTTCTCGAGGAGGTACTCTCGTAAGCGGGCGCCCGCTATTGAACCGCGATTGTCGAAATAAATTTCCAGGTATTTACCAAAACGGGAGCTGTTGTCGTTGCGGCAAGTACGAGCGTTACCTGAAAAAATCGATAATTACATTATTCAAGCCTGAGGGAGAGGAAATAATATGTAGTTTATTACCGAAAGCTTCAAGAAGTGGGGCTGCTTCAAGAATTTGTTCCGTCACAAGACCCCTTCCACCTGAGGCAGCAGGAGAGACTGCTGCAAGGTACTGGGCTACCAGCTTGGTACTTTCAGTTTTCCCGCTGCCGCTTTCACCGCTTACCACGACCGCTTGAGGTGCGGGAAGGGCTGCGTAAGCAGCCGCGCCTACAGCGAATAAATGGGGCGGTAGGGTCCCGGCAGTGCTTCCTCGATATTGACGAGCTGCTTGCTTGTCATACAATCCCGGATCGAGAGTTCTATAATAGGAATTGATTTATAAGGGTTTGTGAGGGTGGTTGAGTCGAATTACCTGTAAGGGTTGACGGCTACCAAGATACCGCTCCCCGCGCCGGTATAAATCAAACCTTGATCGTAGCGTAGCTTCAGGTTCCATAGGAGAGCCGCTTCGTGTAGATCGCCCAATTCGGTCAAATCTTCCACCCCATTTCCTAAGTCTTGCCTGGAGCGGACGCTGCCTTCGCCCTCTGATAGAGCAAAAGTCTGCGGCTGGAAGAATTATTTAAATTGAGTGAACATTCGAGCGGTAACCGGTCACGCCGGTACCATTGGCCTACTTCGCTTATTGTGGACATTGGCGAAATCTACGACACGAATTCTTCGAGTTGTTAGGTGTCGGTCGATGGAGGAGTGATTAGAAAATCGAGACGTCTCGCTCGACCAACGCCTGAACAATTAGAAACACTCGGTATTGTTTAAAGAAACACCTTCTCATCTTTTGGGCGCTTGTAATAACGAATAACAATTAGGAATCGATTCATTACATGCAACCACCTTTTTTGGTAGCACTTTCACTAAATAGTGATAGTGAGAAGAAGAGACACGGTCGAGAAGATCGACCATCACGGAAGGAATTGTCAACTTGCTTAGCGGAAGTATTAGAACCAGAACCAGTGATTGAAAGTGTCAATAACACTAAGACTAAGGCTACCAATGAAATGAACTGTCAAAGAACTCGTACGATTTTCATTTCATTCACTCCTATCCTTGGATGTAAAATGTAAATTTCAATCAGATATGGCGTGGAATCACCGGAGGAAGTGTTGTGAAGCAACGCAACAAACAATAAGCCTCGCCTTGGTCTGGAGGCCTTCAAATTCAAATCAAGCACCCATCCTCTTCAGACAGTAGGCAGTCATTAGTGGGTATGACGAATTTCCTTCTTGATGTCAAATCAAATCAAATCAAATCAACATCTGCAAGCTGCAAGTCTGCAAGACGACCGGCAGATGGACGGATCTTCATGTAATAATACCTAATTCTTTAATTCTCATCGTAATAATAATGATTGTGTGAGCGCACTTGCATGACTAATGGCTGATTTACGCAATCTGGCTGCTGTTACTACACTGAAAAAAATAATTCTGAAGATTTTAGGATAATCTATACTAAACTCAAATTACTTAATATCGATTTCTCTGAAATATATTTTCTGCATGGGAGAAAATGTTTATTTGACTGCAGGAGAGTCTCAATTCACGTTTAATTCCCAGTAGCAAACAATTTACTTGACTAATTTTAAGAAACCCTACAGTCAGAAAGATGTTTACTTATAAGAAGAAAATGTCGAGTCTAGTTTTAGTTAGGTCCACTTAATTTTCCGTATCAAAACGACTTGCGTGAAGTGTATGATATTTCAGGTTTAAAAGCAGTTTATTACTTCACGTAAAATCACCAAACTCTGACGCGGTATATTATACTCTTGTATAGAAAATTGTTTCACCAAACGTAAATGAACACTTGCAAAGAGTTGCTCATACTTGTACGACGTAAAATGAATTTGATAAAAATGTTATTGAATCTACAGGATTATTCTACATCATCTTTTACTTTCTAGTCTTCTCCATAATCAGTATTCATTCTCTTCGTTGTCTCGTTGCGTATGCGTGACTTCCAAAACTGGAATATTTATTTTAAGTAATATTTAATGTGTATAGGTGCCGTAAGGTGCACGTGGATGTTATTTTTAAATTTTAAACTATTTGTGACATCGGTAAGTATATAAATAAATAATATATAGGTATACTACATGATGCAAATCTTTTAAAACCTTTATCTATATGCTGGCATCTAAGGAATACGTTATAAAAATGGCTGACGAAGAGTTGCGAAGTATATACTAACTAACATTGGATTGGAAAATTTTACCACCGTCTTCCAAGGTATGTATGTTTTATTTTAGTCAAGTTATACTTTGTATCGTCAACCATAACTCTGGTGCATAGAGTTTTGTAATCAGTATGCTGCTACTTCCTGATAAACATTTATTGTAATTTAGGTTGGACACAGTTTCAATTATTGTTATATTCATTTTCAGAACATGGCATCACCTATGAGATTTTGTGTGATCTATACAAAGACGGCTCTGAAAAAGAAATAAATAGAGAAAATTTTACCATCAGTAGGTTTACGCGAAGTTCTGAAAAGAAACATAATTTCACGAATGCAGCCAGCGTCAGTTATGCAAACGACCCATATAAATGTAAGTTGAAAGTTATGACAGAACTCATATAAGTACAATTTTATTTCCCTTTCTTAATTTCAAATTAAAAAAACCATGTATGAGGATGACTAAGTATTTTATTTATAGAAGATTTCAGAGTTATGATATTTATTTGTATATCTATCCATTATATTAGATTTATTTAGAGTTAAGTATTTATTTTTCATATTCATTGTCTACCTCGTATTGTTTTTGTTATAGTATTGGATGCAATATACATATTATATTAAAACATGCACTTGCGTTTTTATTCTAAACCAAAATTCCTGTGTTATATTATTTTTAAGAATTATGCGCATTTACTTAAGGCAACTAAGAGAAACATTTTCAATATTCTTGTGTACAGTTACAATCTTCTATAAAAAATCCACATATTTTATTCAGGCAATTAAACACATACTTATGGAAAATTAACTAAAGGTTCCAAAAATAGAAAATTTACTGACAGCAGTACTTGACTTCGCAGAAGCAATCATAGTAAAAACGAAAAGGTAAACTGCGAATTGTCTCTAGCTTATATTTTCTTCAAGAAAGTGTGTAAATGCTACTACTTAAATATCATTCAGATTTGAAACAGATACACATTTACTTTTCAGGAGTGAATCTTCACTTCAGACAATTTAGTTAATGGTTAACTTCAGCGAAATACAACATTGAATTCGCCATATCCCAGTAAATGATTTACTCCTCATAAGTAAATTCTTCTTGGTTCAACCGAATCGTTTTATCAGTGTAATATTATGTAAAAGACATTTATTTCTCTTTCACAACTTTTTCTTAAATAATGTGTGATTTTTTTTACTCTCTTGATGAGGTGAGTGAATTGCGGTTAAAAAAGTTAAAAGAGCAAATAAGAGACGTTTACCTTTCCGTTAATCAGAGCTTGGACGGTGAGAACGTTGGCACTTTTATGACACTCGAGAACCTCACCAGGAAGCCAATGGCCAACACCTGGATCAAACCAAACCAGGTCGCCTGTGCTTAGCTCCATGGTCGACGACATTTCTCTGGATTATCCCTTAACTTCCATCGTTGATTAATCCTGGAACCTGGAACAAATGATACTTAAATCAAGTTATTATTTCCTTCTTCTAATTACGTAATTAATGGTTCTGTTTCCTTGTTAAATAATAATTGATTATGTCTGATTGAAATACATAAGAATTTAATTAGTTCAAGAGAGTAAGTGGGTTTTATAACTGGTTTCATTGTTATTTGTAAATCTCAGCTGTTACGAAATCAAAAGTAATGGACGGTGATAAATTGGATTCATTATAAGCTTCAACTACCAAAATGCAATGGGATCAGGGAAGGGTGTCGACTTAGTTACGGGACAGCAGCCTTCAACCGATTAATCACTTCTCGTAATAAATATACAATTAGTAACAGAAGTGGGATTGAAAGAAGAGTTGAAAAAGGAATTCGACAGATACTAGCAACGTGAAGACGTCACAAGGAAAGATGAAGAATGAGAGAAGAAAGATCGACTAGGTCAGGTCAAAAGATTCATGAAGAAGAAGAAAAGAAGAAGAAAAACCCTTGAAGAAGAGTAACAGCGCTACACAGAAGAAAGATTGATTAATGAAGTGATTTCGAAAAGTACTCTTCTCGAAGATCAAATCATGTGAATTTTTGATATTTGAGTTGGACCACGCTCAAGGTGGTCAAAAGAAAATGAAGAAGTAAACTCAGGTGAAGATCGAAAGGTGAGCGGGTTGTAGGAGTCGAGGCAAGGCCAATCAAGATTTTGTAACGAGGGGATTATGTATTTTCGGTCATGGAGGAAGTATCTTCAAAACTGTGAAAATAAATGAGCTTCTAAAATTGGAGCAATCAAAATTGGAAAGAGGTGAGAGGTGCTCTTTCCATGTTAAACGATAAGTTTTTTTTTCAATGGAGATATTTCAAGAATTTTTCCCTTCTCATTTTCCAGTAAAAATGTGGTGCGGTCAAAACGATCGATGTAGATAACGGGTGACGCTATATTAGAGTTGCTATAGCAACGAGAGGTTCTAAAATTGATAAAAATCGTAGACAGGTTAAATTTATAGTTCTAAAAATAGTTGCTATAGATGGGAAAGAAATATAAATTGTCCTACAAATTGAAGGTTCTGAAATAGAGTTGCTATGAGAGGAAGTCCGCGTTTAGGGGCGTAAAAATTGAAAAGAAAGGTTCAATAATTAGAACTGCTATAGCAACAAGACGTTCTAGAATCAGTAACAGTGACAATTGGTTAGATCTAATCTATGTTGTGAAAAAATGCATGGTTGCTATTATAAATATAAGAATTGCTATAGCAACAAGAGATTTCAGAATTAATAACAGTGGAGGAAGGTTATATTTATTTTTTTCTAAAAGTAGTTGCTACAGAAGGAAAAGAAATATATTTTATCCTTCAAATGAACGATTCTGAAATAGAGTTGCTATGAGATGAATTACGCGTTCAGGGACGCACAAATTTAAGAGAAAAGTTCAATTCGAACTGCTATAGCAACAAGATATTTCAGAATTAGTAACACTGGACAAAGGTTGCATTTATTTTTTCTCAAATCGGTTGCTACAGAAGGAAAATAAAAATATAAATTATTCTACAAATGAAGGATTCTGAAATAGAGTTGCTATGAGAGGAATTACGCGTTCAGGGCCGCACAAATTGAATAAGAAGGCTCAATTAGAACCGCTATAGCAACAGGATGATCTAGAATTAGTAACAATGGAAGGGGTTAGATCTAATCTATCTTGTGAAAAAATGGTTGCTATTAGAAAGGAATGAAACATAAATTATAATAAGTACAAATAAACGGTTATAAAATAGATTTGCTATGAGGGGGAGTCTGGTCAAGGGGAGTATAAATTGAAAGCTTATTCAATTTACTAACAGAGAGGAGTAATTAGAATTGCTATAGCAACAAGAGAGTGTAAATTGAACTCTCTATTAAACAGAGAGGCTCTTTTAGAATTGCTATAGCAACAACATATTGCAGAATTAGTAGAGTAACAATCTTAAGAAAAAATAGTTGCTATAAGGGAAAGTAACGAATTCATTGTCATACAGTAATTATTCAACAAACGGGCTATTCTGAAATAGAGTTGCTATCTGTGGAAGTCCAGTGTTAGAATTGCTATACATAGTTGGCAAAGTTTCCAGAATTAGTAAAAGTTGAGGGAGTTTTAATTTATGAAGATTTCTTTGGAGGAGAAAGACATTTTCATTGACCTCAAACTGGGAGGCTCTTAAATAGATTTGCTGCTCAAGGCGAGTATAAATTGAACGCTCGATCAAACGCAACGGTTCTATTAGAATTGCTACAATAACAAAATATTGTAGAATTAGTAGAGTAGCAATCTTGTACAAAAATCTTTGCTATAAGAGGAAGAAACGAATCATTGTCCTACCATTGTCCGACAAACGGGTTATTGTGAAATAGAGTTGCTGTCTATGGAAGTTCAGTATTAGAATGGCTATAGTTGTACAGTAACAGGTTGAATTAGTGGAAGTTTTTCATGAAGACTTTTAGGGAGGAGAAAAACATTTCCATTGAACTCAAACTAGAAGGTTCTGAAATAGATTTGCTGGTCAAGTGGAGTATAAATTGAACTCTCGATCAAACAGAAAAGTTCTATTAGAATTGCTACGGCAATAAGATATTGTACAATTAGTAGAGTAGCAATCTTGTAAGAGGAAGAATTGTCCGACAAACGGGCTATTCTGAAATAGAGTTGCTGTCTATGAAAGTTCAGTACCTATTAGAATTGCTATAGCAGCTAAAGTTTCGGAAATTAGTAACAGTGGAGGGAGTTTTCGTTTATGAAGATTTTTTTGAAGTAGAAAGACATTACACAAAATTAGTGCCATTTTAAAGGGGGAGATTCGCTATAGCAACGAAGAGAGATGCTAGATTTAGTTATTGTCCTTAGAGGAAGATAACCTGTAGAGGTACGCAGTTTACATTACCTGTGATCAAGTTAGAGTAGCACAACCGATTTTTGAATTTTGATTTTGACCAATGAAGTTTCAACATTGAAGATAAATAAACAAGAGAATTATTATGAAGAGACTGAGGGAGGGGAGGGGGCAAATTAATCTATGAGGAGGAGATGCTGTGGTGGTCGTTTTTGTGGAAGAAGTGACGTTTGACGTTTTAATTGTCGTACCTCTTGCACTCTTGTAGGTTGAGGGCGCGGATGAAGAAGAATGCTCAATACTTCACACTGCACTTCACTGAAAGTCTACATTATCAAGTTATATAAAACCGAATTAGAACCAGAACAGCAGACTATGTCCAAATCTAATGAATATTTATATCATTGCTCGTCAGCGGAATGACGAGGAATTCCTTAAATATCTAACGATCATAAACAAATTCCGCACACAAGAACGACTGCTTTCTAAACCAGTTATCGATCACCAGATCTTTACATTTTATGATGCGGTTTGTTTAAAAATAAACAATAGGTGATATCAACAGTGTACAGGTGCAGGAATCTCAAGGTTGGTTGGTAAGAATCATCAGTAGGTAATTAGTTAAGTTCTTCTGGATTGCTTAGAGATAGACGAAAAAAAGCTTCAATGCGGAGGTTCCAGTTTTTACCAAAAAATTGGGTTGGGCTTGCTTTATGGTACCCATGCTTCATCTTGTCGATCTTATATTAGCTGGAAGCTTTGGTTGTAGAAGAGAGTTAATAAAATAATTACCAACCAACGATACATGAACCGTTATGATTATGGCGACAACAAGGTAAATTCTTGCCAAGCTATTACGGATTACATCATACTCATCATACATCTACTTGACTATGAATATAGCACTAGCAATTTTGTTTTGGCGTGTCAGATTGTCTAATATTTAATTATTGGTTCAAATCGTCCTTCCATGGAATCCTCCAATGTCCCAATTATTCCAACCGAATGTTCCAAACTCGACTTATCAAGAATGCAAATCAACGGTCGATGAGCGACCGCGCCAGGCCAGGCATGCATCTCAATGTCTTGGGTGTGGTTTTCTTTCTGCAAACAATCGCGCAATATCCAGTTCGATTATATTAAACTATTGTCAGGTGTTGATTCGATAAGTTTCCTCGCATTCCGAGCAGCACTCGAACGAAAAACTCCAACAATTACCTCCATTACCATAGCGAAGTGATTCGACGTGTACATGTCTTATGTAGCCACTGATATGGTTTGCTGGAGATATGGAAGAAGGTAAAGAGTGTGTGTCGAGGTTCAGTACACTGTGTGATAGTCGACGTCTCGGTAACTGTTATTAGCGAGTCATGATATTCTAATTGGAAGTCGTTTCCGTTCGTGGCCCGCATATTTGGAGCTCAACATGCATGCGTTCCTATATGTCGCGTGATCGCACTTGGAAGTCAATGTTCTGTGCCAAAACTATATTTTTTTCCTTACACACTATAAGGTTAAGTAGTCGAGTAGCCCGATGGTGAAGGCATTCTGGTATAAAAAATTGGAGCAACCAACAACAACATCGGAATCAAGCAACGCCCCATTTAACTGACTTCTTTCAATTTAGAAATCAGCGGCCCATTACATACATGACAAGGTTAATGAATAGTTTTATTGAAGAAGTCTCTTGGTCTAACCAAAGAGTAAGACGCCCCAAAATTGGTCAATTCTGGAAAACTGGAAAAAGCGATCAAGTACGGCGATCTTCTCAGGAAGGGTCTGCGAAGACGAGTCACAATTCTTCATTAGCCAATATTGAAGGAGACAACCCTGAAGACGAGCTTCATTGCGATTTATCTAATGCGATTATCAATTATTCTTGGGTATGATGGAGAAGACTCTCCTACGCTCATAAATGAGTCACAATTCTATTGCCAAATCCCTTTTTGTTGGGGAAATGGTAGGAATTTTCTTTTCACATCCCGTTCGAGTCTATGCCAATTTATTTAGACTCGAAACAGAACGAAAAAGAACAACTATGTTGTGTAGTTTTTTTAATTTACAGGCTCCTAATGACTTCTAGATTAAATTCACACTATTAATCCACAAAGGGATTAATTAACACAACGATGTTATTACAACAGCGTCTTATAAGGGAAAGAAAAGGTCATCTTCAAGCATGACTTTCTACATGGTCTGATTTCCAAACTTACTCTGTTCCTAGGTGAAATTCCGATAAATTTCAGATAAGTCCCTGAACTACCTACGACAAATAATCTCATTTGGGAACCTTGCCTTGCTTCTACATGATCTCAAATGAACATTTCGAAAGCCCTTTATTTTCTCTTCTTCTCTCCGCCTTATGTAGGTCACTGGCATGAGTACCTCTCTTTTTAACAAGCTCTCCCTTGTCCGACAGGCAACCCACAAAACTTTGGACCTTTTAGGAATTGCATACAATAACATCGAAGATAGGATAATAGTTTTTCAATTATGGGTGTGATGAGAAAGACTCTCCTTAAATGAGTCACAATTTTATAAACTGTTGATAGTTTCGACCAGAAAAAGTGTTGAAATTGAGCTTCATTGCGATTCATCTACGACTAAATTGTGGCGATACTCAATTAATGCTATGAGGAAGACACTACCGTAAATGAGTCACAACACAAATCTGGAATAGGCTTAAGAAAGTGTTGGAGATGAGCTTCATTGCGATTCATCTATGACGATTCTCAATTATCGGTGTAATGAGAAAGACAAGCATCTCTGGAATTTGTCAGCTAAGGTGTGATGAGGAAAACTCACCATAAATGAGTCACAACACAAATCTGGAATTTGTCAGCTAGGCTTAAAAAAGTGTTGGGAGATGAGCTTCATTGAGATTCATTTTGACGATTTTCAATTATCGATGAGATGAGGAAGACTCTCCATAAGGCCCCTATAAAGGAGTCATAAATCTTGAATTTGTCAGCTATAAGGCTTGAGAAAAAGTCTTAAATTAAAGATGAGCTTCATTGCAATTCATCCAAGATCTAAGGTGATTCTCAAGTATAGGCTTGATGACGAAGACTTCATAAATGAGTCACGAGCCTGCATACTGTCAGATAGTCTTGAGAAGAAAAATGGTTGAAGTTAAAGTTAAGTAGTCGACAAAGAGCGTTGAAGATGAGCTTCATTGCGAATCATCTTGACGATTCTAAATTATGGGTGTGGTGAAGAAGCCTCTACATAAGACTCCTCCGTAAATGAGTCACAAATCTGGAATTTGTCAGCTAGGGTGTGATGAGGAAGACTCATCATAAATGAGTCACAACACAAATCTGGAATTTGTCAGATAAGTGTTGAAGATGAGCTTCATTGCGATTCATCTATGACGATTCTCAATTATCGGTGTAATGAGAAAGACTCTCCATAAGACTCCTCCGTAAATGAGTCACAAATCTGGAATTTGTCAGCTAGGGTGTGATGAGGAAGACTCACCATAAATGAGTCACAACACAAATCTAGAATTTGTCAGATAGGCTTAAGAAGAGTTGAAGATTAGCTTCATTGATATTCATTTTGACGATTCTCAATTATCGATATGATGAGGAAGGCTCTCCATAAGACTCCCTCATAAATGAGTCATAAATCTTGAATTTGTCAGCTATAAGGCTTAAGAAAAAGTCTTCAAGATGAGCTTCATTGCAATTCAACCAAGACCTAAGGTGATTTTCAAGTGTATGCCTGATGACAATGAGTCTGCAAATTGTCAGATAGTTTTGAGAAGAAAAATGGTTGAAATTGAAGCTAAGCAGTCGAAAAAGATCGTTGAAGATGAGCTTCATTGCGTTTATTCTAAGGCGACTTCTTCTAAGGTGACTCGTAAATGAGTCACAATTTTTTATCAGGCAACCTTGAGAAGAAATTGTTAAGATGGGCTTCATTATTGCAATTGATCTGAGGCGATTGTCAGTTATAGGCTTGATGAAGAAGACTTCTCCTTAGTCACTAATCTGACTCATTTGGCTTCATTGCCTTTCATATTATAAGAGACTCTCAATTACGATGGATGTATAGATGTATAGAAGATGGTCCTGGTCTCGTAAATGAGTCATAATTTTTTCTCAGGCAGTCTTGAGAAGAAAGTTTTGAAGATGAGCTTCTTTGCGATTCATTTGAAGCGATTACCAATTATGGTAGTGATGATGAATACTCTACTGGTCTCATACATGAGTCACAATTCTTCATCAGCCAGCCTGGAAAGAAACTGTTCAAGATGAGCTTCATTTCAATTAAACAAGACCTACAGACGATTCTAAATTATGGGCCTATTGACGAAGACTTTATATGTGTGACGAAGAAGACTCTCCTGGGCTCGTTAACGAGTCTGGGGGGTTCATAACTTCTATCACTATTTTTTATCAGGCAGTCTTGAAGATGAGCTTCAATGCGATTCATCTAAAGCGAATCTTAACGTCAAAATTCTTCTCCAGACAGTCCGGAGAAGAAAGTCTTGCAGATGAGCTTCACTGAAATTAATCTAAGGCGAGTCTCATATATGGGCAAGATAATGATGGCATGATGAGCATGATGATCTCCTGGGCTTGTAAATGAGTCAGGGTTCGTGCATAAATCTCTGTCACATTTTTTCATCAAGCAGCCTCAAACAGAACGTTTTGAAGATGAGGTTCAATAAGATTAATCTAAAGTGAAGGGTAAAGTGAAGGTTAAGGGTTTGAGTCTCCTGAGTCCTTAAATGAGTCAAAATTTTTCTTCAGGCAATCTGGAGAAGGTGTTGAAGATGAGCTTCACTGAAATTCATCTAAGGCGTTGCTCAATATGAAGACTCTCCGTAAATGAGTCATAATTCTTGAGCAATTATAGTTTACTCTTCTTGTTTGAATGGAGTTGAAGACTTGAGTCGAAGTAGGCTTAAGGATTTATGCACTTTTCTGTTTCTCCTTGCCTTTTAATGAGTAATAAGCTGAAAAAGCGAACTAGTTTCCTGGCGATAAGGTAGGTAATGTGCAATTAACTTGCTTTTTTTGCAATGCAATGTTGTATATAGTAAAGTTGACTATTATTTCTAATTTATAGATAAATTTATGAGCACATCGCTTCGTGTATGAGGTAAGACTTGCTAATGATAATACTTAAGCGGAAGCATGAGGAGCGTTCGAGCGGAACGTAGGTACAAATGAAAAAGCAAAAGTAATTTACAGATTCATGTTTATTACACTGGAGTTTCCGTTATTAAAGTAAAAAATTTCGATTTTACCATAAAAGAAGAAGAATTGCTAGTTCGATTTACTTCTTGAAATTAGCTAGACGCTCCTAAAAAAAGAAAATCTCGTCGCTTTCTTCACCAACCAATAACACGAATGTATCAAATGTTGCAAGTTGATTACAGGGCCAGCTGCACCAACCTCATTATTCTTTCATAATAATTCTTCTTCTTCTGCTAGGCAACAATAAATCATCGTAATTTAGTTGAATTTCTTGAAACTGCAGACATTTCCTTTAACAGTCGGAATAGACCGAAGAGATTTATTTATTATTTATATTTATATGCGAATCTGCTAATAGCGAAGACTCCTCGGCTAATAATGATGATGATGATACTTTCACCGACATTGAATGGGTCGTCATTTCCCTGTTTCTTTAGTAGGTTACCCACTCGCACTGTCTGTTGCTGATTTAACTGGCGTGGTCGATGACGATGACCAAGAGAATTTTATAACTTCTTATCAGGTATATTGGTAATAATCCCACTTTGAGGAGGACCGAGAATTAATACCCTACAACCCTTTCTTAAGGTGAACGAATTTAAGCCGTCGAAACTGATCTGCGAAAGACAACCAACTTGAATTCCGCAATATTAAAATAGAAAAGTAGCCGCAAGCTAAGCAAAAATTATGCTAAACAGGTCTCGGACTATCTGCATAAGTATATTAGAAACATACTTTTTCCTCTTAGGCTTAGTGTCAACGCTCTTGCGTTTCTGCATTGCCGGCAGCTGAACCAAACTTGTCCATCGAAACCATGACCTACTGGTAAGGTCATAAAGAATCTAAAATCAAAATCTAAGGAAGACTTTCTCAATGTCACGTATCTATCTAATTAGTTCTTTAATTTGGAGACTTGCGGATTAGGTACTTATATCAAAAAATCAAGCTGCAAAGAACCTCGAAGCCTGAACTGATGGGAAAGGAAAATATCATCAAGTATCTTCATCTGAGATCTGAAGCGACCGTTTCTAAGGTCCTTCAGAAAGTACTCGAGGGTCAGTGATGCGAGAGGGAATACAATCATGTCATTCAACGCCTTGCAAAACTGTCATAGAACCATTTTTCGAAAAGAGAAGGTTGGACGGTTTAACGAACCAACTCTTCTGGGAGAAACCATTCTATTTGCAGAAGTAGCTGAGTAAATAGGACTCATCTTGGTTAAAAAGCTTACTTGGAATTCCCATCTGGAAACAGTTATACATAGAACCAAACTCTCCTTCTGGACTTATATTATGATTGCGTATAAGTACCGCTTGGTGGTCAAAGGCCCGCAGGTCAAAAGCAAAGCTCTCTAGAGAGACAAGCTTGTCTGGCGATCTATGTCGCTATTAACACCACACAGTCCGCAGCTATGGAAATCTTTCTGAACTTACCACTTCTTCAAAATGCTACAGATGGCAAGAAGCTTGCCAAAGGCTTATAACTTGGAGCGAATCAGTCAAGGTCATATACAAGAACCACCCTCAAAAGCACCAGGAAATACTGAAGCATCCTAGAAACTTTGGGAACCAAGTTTGAGGGAAATTGGGCCAGAGAGAAAATTACTGAATTTTTTATTTCTGATGATGGTTTTCAAGCTTAGAAACAGTTTTAGGCCCTTACACCGCATATATTCCGAATCAGCAATTCAAGACCTGCCAATTTGAGCAAGTTTCAGTCAATTTCAGGTGACTTGATTTTTCATCATTTCCTACTGCAACGTTACACACCCCTTGAAATAAACTTCGGCAAAAAAAAAATTCATTTTTTTTTATTTGCTCTGAGAGTAAATAGACAATTAAGATATCATAAATCTAGTGGGCTCGTTTCTAGGTTTTCCTTTTTTTGAGATAGGGGCTCTAGATGTAGTCGTATGTCTTCTACAGCAGATTATCTTGAAGATCTGGAAAGAGTTAACCATAAAACCTCTGAAAATCAACCGAGAATAAGGTAAAAATTTTCTCCTATGATATATATAATATATCATATATTTATTTATATGATTTTTTTATATTTATTTATTTATATATATTTATTATATGAAAAATATAATATATTCCCTCTATGATAAATAAGCGAATTAAGGGCTCTGTTTAAATCAGAATTTTGACGTCACAACAGCCGCGGTTGTGCATAGCAACCGCATAGCAAGTTGAACATAAATATCTCCAATATTACTATTTTTGAGTTGTGCCACTATTGCAGCCGGTGAGCGATATGACAGCATAGACGATATTTTGCGATAAGAAACAGATATCGAAGTGTCGTATTTACCAATTCCCATTCATTATATCACCTTCCAAAGATTACAATCAACTTACAATCAGCGTACACCCGTAGATATGTTTTTTTAAACATCCATTAATAAAAGATTGGGCAATTTCTAAGCAAAAAATCGTTCAGACAGAAACAGCAACACCCATGCAGATAACTGTCACCGATTCTAATTACGACATAAGTGACTGTACCAGTACCAATAGATACAACATAAGCTTGTATGCCAGATTAATGAACCCAATTCCTTTACCCATTCAACGCAAGTGCCTGGGTATTATTTATGAGTTACGTCACTCGCAATAATAACAAATAACGCTCAGACGTTTGAAGGTTAAACAAATGGCAAGTATTAGAATGAAATATCCTGGTTATGTACACGCGAGTATATGAGAATGAGCATATTCGACCTTTTACTTTGAGGACAACTTATCCGCTCGCAGGCTCGCATCATCGCTGATTTTTTCTTCAAATGTCAGCAGCAAATTACTCAAATATCTTCACATCGTTAAGATTCAATCAAGGGTATTCGCGGTTTTTATATGCATCTAAATAACAAATAAATAACCAGAAGAAGAAGAGGAGGAATGTCACAAATGGCTATATCTTTAGATCATTATCTAGACGCTTTCGGATGATCATATTTTGGATTCTAAACATATCTAAAGTGTTTTTTTTTTTTATGTTGTGGGACAAAAAACGAAAATGTTCTGTGAAATCAATTCCTCTTAAGATAGGTAAGTCAATAGAGGACTGGATCTTATATTGAAACCGTCGACCTGGAAGAATTGCCACATTCCAGGGAAGAAGAGGGCGCTGGCACCACCAGAGTTGCCCAAAAGAACGCTCTACCAGGAAATCCGGCGGCAGCAGATATTGTGAAGACGTTCATCAGGCAACAACTAAGAATTGCTTTAATCCATTAGACCAAGATCTACGAGGAACAAGTGAAGGGCTTTTCATGCAATAAGGGTCGAAAAAATATATTCTGATCTGATTATTGGGAATGACATGTCTTACAGCTGATTTATTTCAGAGTTTCATAGACGTAGCATCGGGCTTCTTCCTGTGGGATGGGAAACTAGTAGGGACCAAGTATGGGGAGAAAGACTAACAGACCACTGCAGAAGGGGAAGTTTACAAACATTACAAATTTGATCGGTTATCTAATCAATTTCCAAAAAAACCTAGTGCAAATCGACTCTAGGGCAGTTACCAAACGTCAGTGAATGAAGCAACCATAGCTATATTATGTGCTTATGAAGCAAATTGCTCATAGGCAACTTGTGAATAAAATATCTGTCAAAGTTAAGATCAGAAGTGCGAGTAAAGCTACCAAAAGGGGCTGGTCACCTACAGTAACAAAAAGAGAAAGCAATACCAGAAAATTTTGTTATTGCAACCACACCTGTTGCGTCCAGACTGCACAAAGTCATGGCCAAAAGCAAAACGAGGAACCAAATCTCTTCAAAGAAACCGGAAAGTGAATAGCAAAGAGCTCTTAGACTGTAAAGGTCTCTTAAGTTCAAGTGAAGAAACAGAACCTTTTCAGTGGTACTGAACACCCTGACTGGGCAAAAGGACAAAAGGTCGAAATCGAAATCGCGAGAAGCAGCTTAGCGTTCGGCTACATACAACATACACCTTCGAAAGAAGTATTCGAAAAGAGGGAAGAAAAAGGTAGCTCTCCACCTTTGGGTGTCAGGATAACCTAGCAAAGCGAGAAGCAGCAACAGCCATTTTTAAGGCCAGGCCCTTTTTGCGGGGTAGCAAAAAATATTTCCAAAAACAAGCAAGAAAAGAAAAGGGAGAGACTTCCCAGGATAAGGTTAAGGTAAACTTCCAAGCTCGAAGCACACCTCTGCATAATTGGTCTGCAAAAGCACCAAAACTGTAGATTCTGCATGAAGGGTAATGAGCAACCCCAATAAATGTATCTGCTGAGTGACCTGCAGTACCTGTACACAACAAAAAGATTCTTCGTACTACATGGAGTTCTTGCACCAACTAGCGAAAATAGAATTGGGTGAAGTGGATGGGGATGAGGTGCTATAAATTAGAAAGACACCAGAACCAGAAAAGGAGCCAAAAAAGATCTTCTACGGTCGTGGAGTAAATTCATCCTCATACAAAAGTAAGTATGTTAAGATAGAAAAGAAAAAAATTGGTAAAGGTGTTTGCTTGCTTGTAATTAATGAGAATCGATTCTAATTAGGCGGTGACGGTATGTAATAATGGTAGGTCTAGGTAATAAGTTTAGGAAATATATCACCCGCTGTGTATGATAATAGTGAAACAGAATAATGAGTCGTAGGTACGAATAATAATTATATTGAATAAACAATACTTGATTTTAGAAGGCCAGTAGGACAATTCGCATTGTGGCTTGTCAACTATTCGCTACACCTACTTGAAAATCAATATTAAAGAGCTTTCTATGTGATTCGACAGGAGTGAATAAATATTAAATAGAAACGTCAACGCGAGTATATGCCCACCTAGCTGCATTGGGTAAGTGCATTAAATCAAACCAGTCCGTTATAATCGAAAAGAAATATTCCTAATGGACCCGAGATAATATTTTTTTCAAATTCAGGTTTGATTTTTTTGGTTCAGAAATTGGCGATCACCAATCAAAAAGCCCGAAATAGCAGAAATAGGAAAGAACCAATAAAACGCCGGATTGTTTAGTTTACTTAAAAAGTGAACGGTAGGTAAGTAAGTATAGAATTGTTCCCACCAATCTCTTTCTAGAGAGGTTTGAAGGTCGATCAAGTCTTAAATTTGTGTCATTTGTGTTTATTTAAACGTCATTCATTGTTTTAAACGGTTTTACATTTAGAAAATTCATTTAATTATTTTTTTAATGGTTTCAATTTCAATCAACTTTATAAACTTGAAGGTTATGATTTAAAAATAAAAGACTCTTCATTGATAGTTCAGTTCATTCTCGCATCAATCAAACCTGACTCAAGTGACACATTCTTGACTTTAATTATTATTTGTTCTAATACTGCTCGTTCTAATATAATCTAATCACCTGTCAATTTTTAAGAAAGACAAGTAGTATCTATGAAAGTGGCGTGTGAGTATGTAAATAAATCAGAGAGAGTTGTGAAGTTTGTTTCAATTAACGGGATGCTTACATAGTTTGAAAATATTTCGAGACCATTAAATTTACATATAATGGAATAAGAAGAGCCTGTCAACATTGCTACCAGCTTTTAGTTACTTTTATAGTTACTACTCTTACATGTAAACGTAAGTAACATAAAAAGAAAAGGAATAATTTTCGAGGAAACTTAAACTGGGGATCTATGAAAATTCACCTCGAAATTCACCAAAATGACCGACCAAAATGACCAAAAAATTAGTTTTTACAACAAAATTTTTGCATTCGCAATAAAAAAAAAAGTCAAGAAACATCCCTGGAACGAGGAAGGAACGAGAAAGCGAGAAAAACTTGATGACATCACCCTCGAGGCCTCGAGGCTGATTATACAGCCGCCATCTTGGAGCCAATAGAGATATATGAAGGAAAACGTATGAATGTGGTTGCTAGATACTTTAAGTTAAATCGAAAGTTAAATTAAATGTAAACTTCAATTTAATTTCTCATAATTTACCGCCATTTTTATATTAATAGCTTCATCATCATCAGTTAAAATCACTGTTTAAATGAAGAACAATTTCTTCTTTTTTTATTCCTGCACCGAGCCAAATTTTACTTAATATTTTAATTCTTGGTAACAATTGGGAGAAAAGGAAGAAAATTAGTCAAAATTTAGTAACGTTTTAGAGTTTCCTTTCTTGGAAAATGAGTCTCTAACTTCAGAGGCCAAATTTTTACAGCTTTAGGGTCATAACCTTCTCCAAGAAAAAGAAGATTTTGACACTTTTGTCGCTGTTTAGACGAGAAAATCTTCTTCTTTTCTTATTTCTCATCAAGTTTCGATCAAATTTTGCTCAATATCTTAACTCGCTGCAAATAATTGGGAAGAAATTGAAGCACGGTAGTAAAAATTTTAACTTTTTGGAGTTTTTTTCCTTGGAATACGTTCTCTATTTTATTCTTCCAAAAATTCCTACCCAAATTTTGGTCAATATGTTAATGCGTTGTAAATAGAAGAAAAGGAAATAAAATAGTCAAAATTTATTAACGTTTTAGAGTTTTCCTTCTTCGAAAACGTTCTCTCAGAGAGCAAATTTTTACAGCTTTAGGGTCACTGATAACCTCCTCTAGTAAAGTTATTTTGACAGTTCCCTTGCCATTTACGCGAGAAAATCTTCCTTTTTTCCTTCTTTTAAATTTCTACCCAAATTATGCTCAATATCTTATTAACTCGTTGCAATGATTGGGAAGAAAATAAAGAATATGTAGTAGTATTTTTTTGGAGTCTTTTTTCTTGAAAAACGTCCTCTAGTTTCAGAGGACATATTATTACAGTTTTAGGGTCATGCATAATTTCTTCAGTACCTTCTTCAGTAAAAAGAAGATTTTGACAGTTCTCTCGCTCTTTATAGGTGAGAAAATCTTCTTTCTTATTTTCTTATTCCTCCTTAACTTAAGAGTTGTAGTCAAAATTTTTGACTTTTAGGAGTTTTTTTTTCTTGTAAAACGTTCACTATTTCATTCTTTCAAAAATTCCGATCCAAATTTTGCTCAATATGTTAATGCGTTGAAATAGAAGAAATGGAAGAAAAATAGTCAAAAATTATTAACGTTTTAGAGCTTTCCTTCTTCGAAAACGTTCTTTAACTTCAGAGACCAAATTTCTCGCCAAATTTTTACAGCTTTAGGGTCACTCATAACCTCCTCTAATAAAAAAAAATGATTTTGACAGTCCATCGCCATTTACGCGAGAAAATCTTCTTTTTTTCATTCTTTTAAATTTCTACCCAAAATATGCTCAATATCTTAGAAACTCGTTGCAATAATTGGAAAGAAAATGAAGAATTACAGTCAAAATTTTTGACTTTTTGGAATCTTTTTGCTTGGAAAACGTTCTCTAATTTCAGAGGACATATTTTTACAGCTTTAGGGTCATGCATAATTTCTTCAGTACCTTCTTCAGTAAAAAGAAGATTTTGACAGTTCTCTCGCTCTTTAGGTGAGAAAATCTTCTTCTAGCTTATTCCTCCTCAAGTTTCGACCCAAATTTTGCTCAATATCTTAACTCGCTGCAAAATAATTGGGAAGAAATTGGAGAATGGTAGTCAAAATTTTTGACTTTTTGGAGTTTTTTTTTTCTTGGAAAACGTTCACTATTTTATTCTTTCAAAAATTCCGATCCAAATTTTGCTCAATATATTAATGCGTTGTAAATAGAAGGAAGAAAAATAGTCAAAATTTAATAACGTTTTAGAGTTTTCCTTCTTCGAAAAAGTTCTTTAACTTCAGAGGCCAAATTTTTACAACTTTAGGGTCACTCATAACCTTCTCCAGTAAAAAATAAAAATTTGACAGTTACCTCGATGTTTAGGCGGGAGAATCTTCTTCTTTTCTTATTCTTACAATAATTTCGACCAAAATTTTGCTCAATCTTTTAATGTGTTGTAAATAGAAGAAAAGGAAGAAAAATAGTCAAAATTTATTAACGTTTTAATTTTCTTTCTTCGAAAATCTTGCTCAATATTATCTCGAAACTCGTTGCAAATAATTGGGAAGAAAGTGAAGAATAATAGTCAAAATTTTTGGCTTCTGGAGTATTTTTTCTTGGAGAATGCTCGCCAATTTCAAAGGCATGCATATTTTTACAGTTTTTTGTTTACTATTAACTTTCTCCAGTAAGGTAAATATCATGTTGACATATTCTTCTAAACATGAGACCCAAATTTTGCCGAGTATTTTAATTTGTTGTAAAAAGAAGAAGAGCGAGAAGAAAAGAAAGAAAAATAGACAAAATGTATGTTTCAAAGCTTTCTTTCTTAGAAGATACTCTCTAATTTTGGAGGCCAAATTTTTGCAGCTTTTGGTTCTCTCATACCTTCTCTCCATTAAAAACAAAACGATTTCGTCATCAGTCACTTTTGAAGAGAGAAAATCTTCTCCGTTTCTTATTCCTCCAAAAATGCGACCCAAATTTTTGCTGGGTAGTTATTTTTATTTGTTGTAAATAGAAGAAAAGAAAAACAATATAGAAAAAAAAAATGTTTCAAGCTTTCTTCCTTGGTAAATTGCTTTCTAATTTTGAAGGGCAAATTTTTAGTTTTTACAGCTTTCGGTTCACTCGTACTTTTTCTCTGTTAAAAACAAAACTGATGTTTTGACATCATCAGTACCTACTGTTTAGGCGAGAAAATCTTCTTCTCGCTTCTTTCACTCCTAACCTCCTCCAGTAAGAGAAAAACTATTTTGACAGTTTCCTCGCTGTTTAGACTAGAAAATATTCTTATTCTTTTTTTCTTCTCAAATTTTGACCCAAATCTTGCTCAATATTATCTTAAAACTCGTTGCAAATAATTGGGGTCAAAATGAAGATTAATAGTCAAAATTTTTGACTTCTGGAGTCTTTTTTCTTGGAAAATGCTCTCTAATTTCAGAGACATGCATATTTTTTAGAGCTTGCTGTTCGCTCATAACCTTCTCCAGTAAGAGAAAAACTGTTTTGACAGTTCCCTCGCTGTTTACGCGAGAAAATCTTCTTTTTTTTCCTTCTCAAATTTCCACCCAAATCTTGCTCAATATTATTTTAACTCGTTGCAAATACCTAATTGGGGCGAAAATGAAGAATGTTAGTCAAAATTTTTGACTTCTGAAGTCTTTTTGCTTGCAAAATGTTCTCTAATTTCGGAGACTAAATTTGCACAGCTTTCTGTTCACTCATAACCTTCTCCAGTAAGGGAAAAACTATTTTGACAGTTCTCTCCCTGTTTGGGCGATAAAATCTTGTTCTTTTCTTATTCCCCAAAAAAATTTGACCCAAATTTTGCTCAAGATTCTAAATACATTCCTACCTACTTAATGCTAAATTATTGATTTCTCAAGGGTCAAGTCTCTCTTCATAGATAATTTGATAGAAGAAAATTATGACAAACTAACCCTTCACCTGTCTTATGGAAAAAAATCTGACATCACATCATCAACAACATCAATAAGTGGGCGTTTCGCACTCTAATATTTTTTCACAATACCAACACCAACACCAACACCACCACCACAAACACCTAAACACCAACACCAACACCGCATGCAAATCTCTGAAGAAAAGTTACCACCCTGCACGCTCATTGAAATCTCTAATTCACCTGCAAGAGCGGTGAGCGTTGCCTCCAACCCCGCGGCTTAAGGAGACACGAAACAGGTAGAAATGGTTCCATATTGGTAACGTGGTTAACACAACACACTTTAGGTACGTTTTACAATACTTATAACTTACTTTTGTAAATACTTCTCTCTTCAGGACATCCTTTCTACTGATGGTATCCTTACGATGTAAGCATAAACGATCCTGGCACTCTCGCTAGGTACTGATGGAACATTAGATAATATTAATTATATACTGAGTGTCACAACACTTTACCATTAAAAATAATAATAATAACAACACACCAACACAGTAACCCGCCTAGACACTTGCGGTGTCTTTTCAATACTGATAGGAAACAGAAGAGAGATAGAAGCAGTTGGGTATAATAATACCATACCTAGCAGGTATTGACGATGTTGCCAATATTAACAGAAATGTGCTGCTTCGGCTTGCTGAAAAAATATTTTTTATGATGCCCTAGTTAATTATATTTTTTGTAATTAAGAAAAAAATATATTGGTAGAGAGAATGAGAGAGAAAAGGCATCAAGAATTAGAAAAGAGTATAATTAATTAACAGAAAAGTGGGAATAAATAAAAGGAAAGTACCTCTGGGAGAGATCTGGCAGCAGTGGACTACCTGGGTGAGGCAAGGTAAGGTAACGCGAATACCGTTATTCTGTGGTATGCGTGACGCGTACAATGTTGCCAATTCAATAATATCTCAGACTTAAAGAAAATATATAAATTTTAATTAATTAATTTAATTAATAATTTTACAGTTTAGTATAATTTAATTTACAATGTGTCGATGTAAAAATTTTGGACTGGTCATAGCTGTGAATATTGAATTTTGTTTCAGAAAACGGCTGAATGGAGGAAGAAACAGTTTGATAGCGGCAGCAGTTTTCTAAATTGTCTCCTGAACGGGGCAGCTACCCCAACTCCCAAATTTAAAACTACAACCATTTTCATATTATGATACATGCACACCTCAAATTAAAGATCTTTTTTCACAGCGTGCAAAAAAATAGTTGTGATATGAAACATTTTTATTTTTTGAAAAATTATAGGGTAAGTATTGACAATTCTCGTACCAACCCATTATGAGATAAATGTGAGAAAAATACCTTTAATTTGTGGTAATCTATGTATATGGAATGTTTGTTTTAAATGAGGGCAGATTTGGAGGTTGAAACGGCGGTCTATTCAATGTGCATGAGAGATTGGTGGAAAGTTATGGAGGTGACTTTTCTACCTTAATTCCCTCCTCCCCTCCTTCATTATAACGCTGGTTACCTGGCAAAACATCATCATCTCATAAAACCCCCTATCTCATAATAATGACAAAATTTACAGGAGGAAGGAAACAACTTTTTCCGACGACCACCTGCGAAAATGACAAATATCACTCTAGAGGTGAAAAGTAAAGTAAAATATCCAAACGCGGGTGATATGATTGGTCAATTAGTTGGTTAATACCCCGTAATTTAGGCAGCCCACAATACAGCAGCTATGTATAAGGTATTGCCAACGTTATTGAACTTCTATCTCTTATAGAATTTTACTATGCTCTGTCCACTGAGTGTTGTCCGTTGTCATGCCACACTGATTCTGGCTAAACAATTTCATTTAATTCGATTTGATTCATACACTTATTTCTAAGTCGAACCAGATGTGGTATCGCAGTTCGTGTCAGTGGCGTGTGAATTGTTATAATTATGATTAGAAATAGCATATGTCACCTACTTGCTGGTTGGCGTTTAAAAGAAAGCATATAACACCTCGTAGATACTCGTAGTCTATCACAGGTAATTCTGCTAATTTCGTATTAAAAATGTTTCAAATAACAAACCTCATTAGTATATTTAGCGCTGTCACTGTCAACTGACAGTAGCCGATGAGCTGGACGACAATCTTATTGTATCAATCTAAGCGTATCAAGACGCGAGTCGTACTTCCGTCTCACTCTCGCTCATCTTTTTAGAATTGCTGACGATTCAAACGTATTTCTGACAATACGTCTCAATTTAACTCGATTGACTATGGAGTTAAATATGACTGTGGAGCAATAGAAGGAGTAAGAAACATAACGGGATGATGCATCCTTAGTAACAGACAACACTCAGTGTACAGACTATACTTAATACTTATATTTAGCGGTTTTTTAAGTTAATACGTTTATTGATGCAGACGCAAAACAGTAAAATCTAAAAGTTTATCTGACGTTTTCGGAATACTAATTTCAATTAAAGCACACATTCATACTTATCGTGCTCATCTTATTGTTATACAGGGTGGTTAACAATTCGATGCTCACCATTGGGATCTCGGAAACGGTAAAAGATGCTTATTAAGAATCTGAAAGAAAATTTATGGACACTTCAGGCGTTGCTGAAATATCCTGAAAAAACTTGAAAATGGAGATTTCTTACTTCAATTAGTTTCATTACTGCATGTTTCAAATAAGTGGCTGGTCCTTCGAGAAGAAAAAATCGAGGACACCCCTGGATGTCTTTCTCCATACTTTTGGAAGGGAGGTTCCAAATGATGGATGATGGTAGATGGAGACGATGGAGTGAAAATTCCCGTTTTTCCCCTTTGGCCCATCCACCCCTGAAGACATCACATCCTCGCCACGAGAAGTCGTAGTGTCTTCTCTGTGGATTTGTTAAAATAGCTCGAATTTTTTTGTCAAAAACTAATGGAGGACCATGCTCGGGTCTAAAATGTCGGAATGACTCCTGAATCTCACTTTCTTTGTTATGATTTAAAATTTAAAGGAGTGGGAGAAAGGGATTTGTACTAAAATCGCGTTTCAAGAAGGTTAAAGGTCAATTTACATCTAAAAAATAATCAAAAATTCAAAAAAAATTCATTTAGGTTAATTTTACGTATATAGGGGGACCTGGCGGTTGACCCTTGGTTGCTGATTGACCCTCCATACTAAGTCAGGTCTTTGGTCACGTTAGGTATTTTTACGACTTTTTCTGTCATTTGACGTTTTAAATTTTTTTCCATCACAGTCGACTTTTTAACAATGAAATGTCAACTTGCCAAATGGTGGTAGGTAGGTATTGAGAAAATTCAGCTTTCCTAACTTTTCCACAAACCGCTCAGGAATTATTGGAAAGAGAGAGAGAGAGAGAGAGAGAGAGAGAGGTGCACAAAAATAGTGAAAACCATTTCTTTTCATGTATTCGGATTCTGCAAATCTGAGCTTTAAATTTAAACCATGGTGATTTAAACTTTTTCGACATCTGAATAAAATTTATTTTTAAATTTTACAAAATATAGGGTTTTATGTAATTGAATGTCAATATTTAAGAGGCATGATTTTTGGGCCCATTTTAAGAAGAAAACTTCATAAGAACGTATGTCCTAAGAGTTCTTAACTTTTGAGATACAGGGTGGTAAAGTTTCATTAAAATAAATCTGTTCGGGAAATAATTAGTTAATCATTTAGATTCATTCAAATTCAAATCGGAAGTTCTCCCGCCATTTATAATCTCCATATCCTTCCTGTCCTTAAATCTGGGAGTCGGAACTTCAAAATATGAGTGAACACTTGGATAGTGAGTGAAAGAATTCCTGCAAGAAAAAGGACAAGACGCGCAGGAATAGATAGTACCAGAGAGGACGTTGGTAGCGGGAGACGTGTTTGGATCGTTTCCTTGAAGACACGCTGTTGGTGCTAGTGCCAGAAAACAAGACTTTAATAATTATACCGAAGAATTGCTTAATTCTACGCCAGTACGAGTGAATTCTGTGGTGAGTGATTGATAATTATCTATAAGTGACAATAGTAATAATTAGAAACTGCCAATACCAGCCTATCCAAAAATACAGTCCATTTATATTTCCATCCCGAGTTCAAAAGAATCAACAAAATCATTTTTTCGTAATATCTGTAATACCGCTCTGGATATTTTAATGAAATTTCGTATAGTACCAACAGGTACCAACAACTATAGTCAAGGAGGTAATACAACTGATTTCACGACCACTATGTTTTGTAATAAATAATTCTTTTGAGTATGGAATCTTTCCAAATCAACTCAAGACAGCAATAATCAAACCAGTTCACAAAAAGGGTAATACCACTGACTTGGGAAACTATCGTCCAGTGAGCCTGCTGACATCTTTTAGCAAAATATTTGAACGGGCATATTGCGATAGGCTAACAGATGTTTTAAAGAAATTCAATGTTCTCAATGCATGTCAACATGGCTTCATAAAGGATAAAAATACCACCACTTTATGCTTTGAGTTCGTGCAGAAAATTGTAGAGGTTCTGGAGGGGAGAAGATTGCCCTGCGCTCTTTTCTTTGATCTTTCCAGAGCTTTTGATTGTGTTGATCACGAAATCTTGCTTAACAAAATGGATAGCTGTGGAGTGCGTGGTACTCCCTTAAGGTGGTTAAAAAGCTACCTAACTGAAAGAAAAAATATAGTAAAGGTGGAGATAAATGGTCACGAAGGGCTATCACGATCCGTCGATCAGAAAGTGGGAGTCCCTCAGGGAAGTATACTGGGACCGCTCTTATTTATTGTTTACATGAATGATATGCCATTGGGATTCCAAGGGGATACACTTAAACTCTTTAATTATGCTGATGATACGAATATCCTGTTCAGTGCCGACAATGTCAATGAGTTTGTAACATTGGCAAACCAGACTTTTGAAAGCCTTGAGAACTGGTTAAGTCAAAACAGATTGCTAATCAATAGGCAGAAGACTGAGTGTATTATCTTTAAAACTAATCGATCAACAATAGAGACACCAAATGAAATAGATGTTTTAAATCAATTCTCTCTTCGTATTAGCAACGACTGTAGGTTTCTGGGTATATATGTTGATAAAAATCTAAATTGGTGCCGCCATATTGAAGTACTGTCTGGGAGGTTAAATTCTACCATTTACAGCCTTAGAATTGTCTCTCGCGTTCTGGGAGCGGATACTATGATGGTACTATATCATAGCAACTTTGAATCACTTCTCAGATACGGAGTGATTTTGTGGGGAAAGAGCATAGAATATAAGAAAATTTTTACACTACAAAAGATTGTTATTCGGATTATCTTTCATAGGCCGTACCGGTCCTCATGTAGAGGCATTTTTCGGGATAATAATATTCTGACATTTGTGGGGCTGTATATCTTGGAATGTGCAGTTTTTGTTTATAAGCATGCTGAATATTTTGAGAGCTACTTACAGTCACATAATTACCGGACCAGAGAGAGAGCATATCTCTATCCTATACATTCACTCACTTTAGTTGAGAAAAATGCATTTTATTCATGTATAAAAATCTATAATTCTTTACCGAGGGTTTTCAAAGACATAGCCGATGTGAAACCTTTTAAAAGTTCTCTGAAACCTTTTTTAATACAATGTGAACCATACACATTGCAAGAATTTTATGAATATTGTTCGAACCAGTTTTGATTTTGTTTTATAATGTTTGTAATGTTGATTATTGTGGTTATTTGATTGTATTTTGGACGTGTTTTCAACTTTAGTTTTTATGTAATTACTGTTGAAATAAATGGTATTATTATTATTATTATTATTATTATTATACAGGTGTTACGCATCAAGGGGCATTTTTTCATGTACCACATTTCATTTTATTTCCATTAGTGACGATGGTGCACGATCGTGCAGAATTTTAATGGTACGCCAATGATTTCTGTTAAAATAGAAATCATTTTTGGAATCCCCATTCATTTCTAAGCAAATTTGATTAATTATTTTTTTGCAGCCCAATGCACGGTTTTCGCATAAAAAAATAAAATCTGTTTCTCTACATGGTCACAAGAGTGTCGTTAAATGACAATAAAAAAATATAAAAATGTGCAGGTAAAATTCTGCAAGATCTGACTAGTGGAGATAAAACGAAAGTGGTACATGAAAAAATGCCTCTTAATGAGTAATAGCTGTCTATTAAATTTCATTAAAATATCCAGATGAGCGGTATATTACAGATATTATGAACAAATTACTTATTTTTAAAAACTTTACCACCTTGTATCTCAAAAGTTAAAGTAGGACATACGTTCTTATGAAGTTTTCTTCTTAAAATGGACCCAAAAATCACCTGCTTAAATATTGACATTCAATATTCAATTACAAAACATCCTGTATAACAACAAAATTTCGGCACAAAATATCCATCTCTTAGCGAAATGGCAAATTAAGTCTTAAATCAATACAATAATTATTATCAACTTCTCTAAAAAACCTGTAAGTTGACTTTACCAAAGTTTCGTACTGTGACTACTACTTCATAGATGTCGCTAAAGTCACAATTTATTTTATTATGCAACTAGATTTTTTATTTAAATTAAACAATAAAATAAACAGTAATTTAAATCTCTCTATGTTAAATTTCAATGAAGTTAGCAATCATTAAGATTAGGATAATTTACACTTGAATTCTTAAATTTCTAATAATTTTAAAACTTCTAGAACTTAGAAAAGATGGCGCTCTATAGACAGCTGAAATCTATTTATAATAGCAATAGCTAGCGGTATTTAAGTAGTACTTAGCAACTTGCAGTAGAGATGGCTCTCTTTTCAAGTCTAAGCTAAGGCAGCTTATCTACATTAACTCTACGTAAATGTCGGTAATACAGGCTCCCTAATCTAAATCATAATAATTGTTAGGTTCAAATAATATTATAATACCTAATCAAAAATTTATAATTTTTTAATTGAATTTCGTAATACATATTTTGAAAACGGTATTAGAATCAACGAGAAGAAAACAGATAGGTACGAGTGTGTGGACTGTGCTGCGGTTGCCTGTTGAATAAAAACAGATATTTAAAGGCAGATTTAGTAAATTGATGTTTCATCCATAGATGGCGATAGTTGTGCAAAAATTATTGTAAAATTATATTCCTCAAGAATCTCATTGTTGAAAGATGGAGCATTCCTCTAACTACTCTAACATACGAAACAGACGATATGAAACTTTTAAGAACGAATTCGACTGTTAATAAAAATAATTCAAAAAACGATAAAATGTGCGAATAATGCGTTGTTGGAAGCATAATTTTTTTTATCCCAACAGTTAAATCACACTATATGAACATTAACTAGAGCTATACTTAACAAATGAGCTACATTTTTACCCAATAAAACCCTATTTTGGGTTTTATTGGGCCTATGGGGGGGGGGGATATTTATGATGACAGGTGACATCCTTCAACTTTGATCGAACATATTATAGGCCCGCGAATAATTTTCTGCAACTGTCATCGACTACATAGGTCGAAAATAGTTTTGACGTCGAAACGAAGGGTTCGTAGAGAACGTAGAGTTCTTCTTCTTTTCTTTATCTTCTTTGTTTCTTTAATGGCCTTCGAACACTTGTGTATTTAGGCAGCTATATTCTTCTCTCTTTGTTTGCGAAAGTTATGTCCCATTTTGTCTACTTGATATATTTTTTATTTATTATTTTTTTTTTATAAATAATGGAAGAATTAGTCAACACAAAATACAGGATAACACTCTTCTCTCTCTGCTGCTGGGGAAATCCAGAGATACCTAGTGCGTTCAAAAATTGTTCAAAAAAGAGCAGGTCTTCTCAGGAAGGGGAGGGGGAGCTCGAAGTGTTGACGCTTTGGTTCCATGATGAATTTGTTTATCCTTGTTGTCGTCTTTAGGATATTGGCGGAGAGGTTAATCCCTTAAATGATAAGTGACGAACGCATCTCCATTTGATTTGACATTTTATTGACGTGAGAATGACGTCGTTGGGATGCGGCAATGTCACTTTTCAAAAACTAATGACCAATAGGTACTACGCGATTCTGAAGCTGAAATCGATTTTATCGTGCAATTTAGAAAATATTACGATTTTTTAGCTTTTTCTAAAGTTTGCCTTCGTTTTCTGAGAAAACTTTGACTTTACGGTCCAACTGGCTTCCGACTTCAATAATTGCATAGTCAGCATCATGCACGTGCTCACACAAAATTAGGTTAAGTACCTATACGTTCAAGTCTGAATTGATTCTAAAGAATTGATAATGTGATGAAAATTTCTAGAATTTTCTACCATAAATGTCTCAGTTTCCCTAATACGATCTATCGTGAAAATCTTTGTAAGAGCCTACAAATTTCCAGGAATTCAAAATAAATTTTTTTTTTCATAATCTTTTTAACACCCTTCCCCTAAAATCATGACAATTTATCCACAACCACTTTATTAGAATATTATTGTAACGATAATTACAATAATTATTATTCTAATTCTATTACCAACATTAAACAGGCAATAATTGCCCAGATTGTTTGATTATCACATTGCCAGCAATTTACGTCATTAGTTTTCAATCCCCAGCAACCCCTTGTCTACACCGTGTCCCTCCAGTCCCTAGGAGGCGTGTCCAACCGTCGTGGGTATCGAATCAACGCTCCGATAGAAGAGTTGCCAGTGGAGGGGAGAGTAAGCAGCAATGACTTTCTCCCCACTGCCGGAGATCTTGCAGGCGTGTCCTGTTATGGCGGTGTCTCCCCTCCATGACCCAGCCGGGAGGTAATTGTTAAGCAGTGCTTTATTCGGTAATTCCGTAATTTATTAGGGGGTTCCTTTCTACTTCACGCTACTGATCCCGGTTTAGGGATTTCTTGGATGACTCGGACTAGGACTGGGAAGATGGGCAGGGGAACTAATCTCCTCTTTTCTTAGATTAGATTTGTGCGTTTTATTTTTAGGAAAGCAGGGGATGTAGGTAAATTATTACCAAGTACCTATTACTTAAGTATCTATGCCTATAAGGTTCTAATAGGTACCTATACAGTAGAAAATAGTAAAATAGTAAATAATATAAATATAGTATAAATAATAGTAAAATAGTAGGTGGTACTTATATAAAATAAAATAAAAAGATACCTATAGCTAAAATAAGAAATTTTGATTTTTCAGTTTTTTCAGGATATTTCAGCAACGACTGAAGACATGTAAAAAAATTCAGTTTTTTATTAAGCATCAAATTGGGCAACTTTTCTCTAATTTAACCGAGCCTGTGTCTGTACCTAACCTAAGGTATCTACTGCCACTTACACTGGACACCCTGTATAGATCCCAGAGTTTTCCCAGTCAACCTTCGTTTTTCTTATTATAAGTAGGTATTGTTTTTTTTATGTTATTCGATTACAAAATTAAGAAAACCAATAGTTTATCCACAATAAATGAAAATGTAATTTCAAAAATCTCATTGTTCCCTTTTATTGAAAAATATTTTTTTCAGCCAATGACGTCCTTTATTTGTCCAATTTGACACTTTCTTGTCTTATGACTTTTTGTGGCATTCGCTGTAAATTTTTTTTTTTTGAAAAATAAATAAAAAACAAAAAATTATATCTAAATAAATTACGAGTTCCCAAATTACCTATTAATGACAGCTTCGGCCAAAATCGTAGATGAATAAATCTCTTTCTTCTTCTTTTTATTTATTTTGTTTAATGGCCTGATAATCTAGTTAGGTAGGAAAAATGGCCAGCTTCCATAACCTTTCGATTTCTCCAGGAATTCAGATTCCTTAATTCTTTTTTCTTTCTTCTTCTTTCTTTTAATCTTCTTCTTGTTCTTCAATCTTCTTTTATTAGGTACCTTGTCATTGTTCTCGCGAGTCCTAAAGGTGATGACCATAAAGGTACCAGGTATTTTACCTACTTTTGTGGTACCTTACAATGGATTCTTCTTTTTATTCTTCTATGATATCACAATCAGGAGAATAATGTCAGGATCACACTGAAAAAAAATTCGTTCATTATATCAATGAACGACAAGTATTAACTCATATTTCATTAAAACAATGAATTTCTTCATAGATGCAATGAAATGGTGTTCATAGATTAATAACGTCGTTCATGTATATTATGAATTCATATTCATTGATATAATAAATCAGAAATATCCGAAAATTAATGTAAAATGTTCGTTGTTACAAATAAGTCTTCATTAAAATGAGGAACCGTTTCATTAATTTCATGAATTATTTACGAAGTTTGACTTCTTCAATTTTAATGAACAGTATTCATTGTATTAATGTACCACTAATGTGTTTATGAAGTGAACATTGTATACATGTACAATAATCATTAACTAAACGAACAATGTTACATTATATTAATGTATGACTTCATTAATATAAGGAATAGAAAATCAAGAGCGAATTGTACATTGTATTGATGTATTAGTTTCATCAAATTGATGAAAAGAAAAGTGCATCAGCCTGTCTTCCCGCGTCTTGTCACAAACGGCCTAGGTACTACGTCGCAGAATCGCAAACCCATTTTCATTTTCATTTCAGTAGCATGGCACCATGGCAGGAAACAAGCAGGCACTAGGTACATAGGACGTACTAGTTGAGTTTGATTAATTTGTTACGTTGATGTTTCTTGCATGTGTCTGGTGTCGAAATTCTCTCAGACCCATCAGAATTCAGTTTACTATAGTGTATTATTGCCTATATTAAAAGTTATGTGAGTCGAGTTACCACCTTCATAGGTATATACCTATAGGTAAGTGCACAACTATATAATATTATGTTTCGATTATTTTGCATCGGTATGTATACCTTACAAATAAATGTTTATTTGATTTTTAGTTTATCCATGGTCGAATGCTATATTTGCGCGATTCAACAGTACGTGGAAAGCATGTTGCCAATTCCGACTGCAGTTCATTAACTCCAACGACATCATAGCCCAAATAATGGACAAATGGCCATTTTGTAAAATGCCTTCTGGATATCGACTGGTAAATTTGCTTATATCCTTAAAAATCTGTTCTGTTTCTCAAGCTATGTTTTCTAGATTGACATGGATTTTAAGACGGCTTTCAAAAAAGAGGACGGTTTGTTGACTAAATGGGAGCAGACGCACGAGAAAATCCTTTGTTTTTTAAAGAACGACAACCACATCAAAGATCGCAATGTTAAACAATTGGTAGACGAACTACCAATTGTTACTAACAAAGGTAGCGCGACATCAGTGACCCAGAGTAAGCATCTTAAACATTTTGATTTTGGTTATTTATTTTTTTGACTGGAATTATTAATGCACTGATTAATAACTATTATGTATACATTGAAAGACGTACACACACACACACATAAATATACAGAATATATATCCATAGTACCTATCTAAATATGTCAATTTTTTTATAGATGGTTGTGATGCTGCGTTATTTTGGGCCCTTCACGGATACCTGGTGCCCACTAACAAAGTCGTAAAAAAAGATATTATATCCGGAAAAAAACCACTGCAAAATTCACTATAAAAAACTCCCAGGAATCAGCTATCTTGATTTGGAAAAACCAGCAGGAAATCGAAGGCAGAATCATGCAATCATCTAAAAAACACAAGAATTCAAATTCAACCTTCTATTTACTGTGCTGGAAAAGATATTTTTTCAATAGAAGAAATATTCCTAAATTTTGACATCAGATATAAGTAAGTTTTCAAATGTTTTACGAGCCCTGGTTGTCTGTTTTAAAATTATATATTTATTTGATTTAGAATTTTCCAGTGAATCAACAATGTTTTAGTCTTTTATAGAGACTTTTTTTTTAAATTGAAGTCATCAAAAAATATAAATCGTAAAGTTCTATTTTATGTAAATATTTAAAACAAATTTCAACAGAATAAAAAAATAACTCTTAAATATCATTGTTTTATTAGGTACCTATGTTACCCTTTTTACCAAACTCAAAAATTAATTTTCCTCCAAAAGCTCATTGATTAGATTACTAAGGATCATTATTAGTATGATTTTGTATACATTGAATAAATGAAAACTGTTCCTTGAAACAATGAATAACGAACATTATATAAATGTTATTTGTTCCTTATAACAATGAAAGCGTTCATTAAATTGATGTTTTAAGTTCTTTGAAATAATGAAAGTATTCCTCAATGCAATAAAGTGAATACATTGTATCAATAAAGTTATTCCTAAAGTTAATGAACAGGGTTCATCGATATGATGAGATTAGATTCCTGCCTTAAATGAACCACTTTTCTTTGTATTGATGAACTAGTTCATCGGTTCAAAATTAATGCAGCCGATCATTAATTCAATGAACTTTTTCATTGTATATATGTCAACTTTTGGTTCAGTGCAGGAAGGAGAGTTCTGTTACCTACTTGTGAATTTGGATCCTGATCTGAATCGAGAACTGATTTAGATCAACCGTTTACCTTCATAATTTTATCGAAATCCCTGTCTTGCTTTATGTAAATAACCATCAAAATAATTAAATATTCTACTTGATGGATGGTCTCTCTTATTGTATAGGTAAAACATAATGCTATCTATTTACTCTAGAATTTTCTCATACAACAATCCATGTGCTAATATTTACTGTGACTATATTTACACCAATAAATTACCTTATAACGACAATATAAACAAATCGATGATAACGGCCACAAAATATATATCTCTAAACCTACCTACTTAAATTAAATAATCCTCGTCATAATGTATTAGGTACATTATATGATTTCTCTTATATCAAACTCTTATCATACCTAATATTTGTTCACGATTGATTTGCATGATGCACCCCATCATCAGTTGTTATAATCATTTAATTTATTATCTACGTAGATATACCTACCTATATGTATACCTAATAGTATAGGGTGTTCGAAAACAAATCGTTATTGGAGTAGGCCATGACACAAACAGGTTCGTCTTAACTTAATCCACAATCCACTCTTTACAACTGACAGCTCTTGATTTTGTTATATAGGTTAGGACAGTTGTCAAAACGTTCAAGAACGTTAATAAAATAGGCACTCACTTTATCGACATTTTTATAAAACACATACTTAAATAAAATCAACAATCAATTAATTTAATAATTCTCCTGGACACATTTTAATACACGGGATATTTAAGCATTTTTTTTTTATTTTTGATGCGCACGAATTTCCGTTTACCTATTTTAAATTTTTGGCGCGCAGTCTCTAGAAAAAATTAAATTACATACTCGAAAACCAAACAACCTACGAAGAAAAATCAAAATCGGTTTTGAAAGAGGTATTAAAATATAGGTAGGTACTTAGATACAACTTCTTTTTTGCCATTCTCATTGATTATACGAATAATTTTTAGATTTATAAATTTAGTGGCAAATTTAAATTAGAACCTATAAATCCCAATAAAATTCATCAAATATATTATATAATAATTTTTAGTATACCTAGGTATATACATATAGGGTGTTGGAATAAGACTCACAGAAAAAATGAATGATGCGTTACTCAGCATTGAAAAAGAAGAATTCTAGCTTCTAATAAGAGTTCTAGGTATACTCTGTTTTCTGAGATAGGTTATATAAAATTTCAATAAGGCAATTTTAAATCACACTTTCCTGTGCACAAATCAAAATTATTATGACATTTAAATATAAAACGACATTTTAGGACATTATATAACAGTAGGTGTACGTTAAAATGGTGGTTAAACACACGTAAATCCATTTTCAAAACACATAAAAAATAGAGGTGAGAAAAAAATTCCAACTGCCAACATTGGAACGAGCAAGTTAGTAAAGTGGGTTATTTTTAGCAATTATTTTTCAATGACTTTGCACTCTCAATAATGTCTGTGTTTTTTAGTTTTGGTTTTCGTCTTTTTGAATGACATTTCTAATTTGGGTACCTGCATTACCGACACTAACGCTTTAGTATAAGCGTCAGTGTCGGTAATACAGGTTCCCTAGTTCTATAATAATATTGCAACCATAATTTGACTTATTGTCACTTATTAATATCATAAGTGACAATAAGGGTCCCGGCTGCTTCACAGCAGTCGTTAAGTTACGTCAGAGGCCCTTGAGGCTACTTGAAAACTTCTGACACTTGGGCTTTACCACAGCCATAAGATATTTTTTTTTTTTTATTAATATCATAAATGAATTCATTGATTTATGGAATCTTTATGAAATTTTTTCCACCTAAAAAGTGAAATACTATAATTATAGAAGTCAAAATGGAATTAAGAATAAATAAGATTCAATAAGTAGGTAGGTAGTATGTGTCGGTATGAATGCCCAGGTGAAATACATGATGATAAATTGTAATTTTTCCACAGCAGCTTGTACAAATTTTCAAGACAGCTATAATTTCTGACAAGTAGGAATGACTGCAAAAAACGAAAAGCATAGCAATCTTAAAAAGAGATTTCAGGCTCGATTCTCCTACCTTGAAAATTCAATGCAATGTTGTCATATTAAAAAAAAAAAACAATTATTGCGATATTTCGGGAAACAAATGTAGATAGAATTTTTTTGTTTTGATTTTTGGAACCCTAAAACACCGTACCATAGTGTGTTGTTGTTTTTTTGCACGAGTTTTTCAACACCTTGTATACTAAATACTGAATATTAAAAACAATATACAGGGTGAGTCATCTTGTTGTAGCAGGACTTCACCATCAGTTTATATAGAAAAGCTTTTCTAGGGAATAAAAGTACCCATAAACATATGCCCGGAAAATTTTTTTTCAGTTTTTGCCGCAAACTTGTGCATTTCTCAAGATTTTTTTTATACAGTGAAGTTATTTAATAATTTATTAGAGCACAAAACGAAAGAAAATACGGGTTAAAAATTAATCAGTGGCGTAGATACAGGATATACATATATGATGACCCCTTTTTGGCTCAACAATTTCTACGCCTATGAACTGAGAAGACCTTACTTATCAGCGTTGGATTCCCTGGAGATTTCTTATAAAAAAAGCTATTATGTATTTATTTACGAATATTTGAAATTCCTCATAGTTTTTATAAGGAAATTGAGTGTAAACTTTCTCATAGCTACCGTTTATTTAGCTACCTGCTATTCAAAATTACTGATTTTTTAAATTATTATTTTATATCCAAAGAAACCACTTAAAATCGAAAAATTGAGCTTATTTTTGCGGTATATGTATTGAAGTTTAGACGCAATTTTACTTAAAAAACTATGGGAAATTTCAAATATTATTCATAAGTATATATACCTTTTTTTGTATAAGAAACCTCCAGGGAATTCAACGCTGATGATAGATACTAAAGTAAAGTCCATGGTAAGTCCATGGACGTAGAAGTTGTTGAGCGAGAAATGGGTGACTTCCTACCCTCTGTTTTGTGTCCTCTAAATTATTATAAATAACCTCTTGCTATAAAATTAAAACATTAATTGAGAGATGCTCAAGTTATGAGGCAAAAACTGTAAACAACAATTTTTTTCCAATACCCTATCTCTTTTCTTCTAAGCTTTTCCGGACATGTGTTTATGATAACTTTTATTTCTTAAAACAGGTCTTCTATAAATTGGTGAAGTCCTGCTACAAAAAACTGGCTCACCCTGTATAATATCTAGAATGCATGATCAGTGATCACTTTATTTCGTCCTTATTCCCATATCGCTGTATTATCCCTGCACGTCCCTGCACTGTCCTGGAAAAAACGCCTATAATCATAATCATTCACCATCAGCAACACCGCACCAGTCAAGTCAACACAGCTCTTGAGCATTTTTTAACAACGGCAAATTGAAAAAATTCACTTGAAGTTCCATCAAGGGAGGCTGATGCGGTAATGAATTGAGTAATGGGGCTGCATGTCCATTTCCAAGGGATATTTGCAGCCCCCGTTGTACTCTGTCACGACTGACAAAAATGTTTTCTGTGTAAAATTAAAAGCGTGCGTTATTAATTGTGGCAGTGCTTGTCATGGCGGACATAAACATACATTACCGTTATTTATCGGTTTTATTAGTTAATAAAGTGGTGCTGGTGCTCTGGTGCGCTGGTGATATTCGGGGTTGTTTTTTTAGAGCATCGACGAATGGAACAATGGCGCTCTTGAATTATTATCGAGTTAGGCATGTAAAATCGATTTTTAAATATGTAAAACAACTTTTCTCATATCACAGTTGGTATAAAAAATATAATGACGATTCATATCATACTGAATGCACAAAGATATACTGCTCAGGCTATGAAAGTAAGAAGAAGAAGCTAGACTGAATGAGTACTACTGAATGCGTACATGCATTGACGTAACTATAGTGTACAGTTAAAAAGAGTAAAGCTGTATTTAGTAGATTATAAATAGATCAAGGTTGGTGATATTGCGCAGGTTCCCCCTTTATACGCATTACTTACGTTATGACGTCATCGGATCTCTGTCACTTTCCCATTTAATCTGTATGAATAGCATTGAATTTAGGAAGTATGGTGTTTTAATTAGTTTATTTTGCGTTATTATTGGATATTCAAGAATTGTTAAGCAATCCGACTGTGATGTGTATACAATAATAATTGTAATAACGATAGAAAAACGAAATATAACACTGATAATGTGATGTTTTTTTCGGTTTCCGAAAGATCCGGTTTCCGAGACTTCCAAATAAATATAACAAATGCCAGAGTGTGTTCAAAACATTTTCAAGCCAGTGATTATGTTCGTAATCTCCAACATGAACTGCTATTAGGATATACAGAATGAAGAGATGCCGGCAGATTAATCCTGGAGCAATTCCAACATAAAATCTCAAAAAAAATCTCATTCCGCTCCAGAGTCTATTTAAGGAACTGAGAATTAGTAAATCGAAACCGTTCTGTTTTAATTAATAAAATCTTAAACGACTCCACAAATCAAGAAAAAGTAACTTCACATTTTATACAGGGTTATCCTAAATAACTATGAAAAATTTTAGGAGGTGACTCCTTGACTCATTCTAAAGATAAAAGTTCCCATTAACGTGAGTCCGCAAATGCGCCAAAAAGATTATTTTTCAGTTTCACTTTCACTTTTAAAATAAGAAATTTAGTTTTTTCAGTATTTTCAGGATATTTCAGCAACTGCAGAATTAAATATTTGTAACGACCCATCGGCGTTAAAGCTGATTTTAAATAATAATATATTGAAACGGCTAGCGACCTCTCTTTTCCAGCGACCGTACCTAGAATATCGAGTTCTTTTCACGATCCCGTAAATCAGCATATCCCGCTAAACAAGAGAAAACTCTCTACTTTGGTGTGCGTGTGAGAAAGAAAAGAATCACGTCTCTTCAAGATTTTATTATCTTTTATCTAGTACCGATATCTTATCGCTCTCTCTTATCTAAATATCATAACGACAATTAATATCTTATCTATACTTTTACGCACCCCCTCCCCTACGAGATAGATAAATAAAAACCCTCTGTATTTTTTTGATAGGTATTTGCATTTCTAAAAATTACAACTCACACAAAAGAAATCACACCTGTTGAAAAATGTGCTGGCTAAATAGCTTGAAATAGTCCAAGGCCAAAAAAATCTGAAAAAGAAAAACTAACTTGATGACTGTTAGTTGGGTGCGTTCGGCATGCATCAGTATCTAATACCGATAAAAATTTCTGATCGATCTTGTATGGGCATGCGCATATTTCAACAGCTGACATAGCTTATTGGATCCTGATAAGTTGTCAATTTCTGTAATGAATCGATTTTCACATGGAATTATCAACAATAAGAACTGCTTACATTCCTGCAGCAGTAAAAAAAGGTAATGTTCTAATATATTCAAAAAAACTTGCTCTAATTTAGTCTTACCAAAACAATGGGGTGCGTTCAGCAACTCGGATAACTATAGGTTACCAACCTAAATTAGTTTGTGTGACGTCACTAAGCGTGCCTTGATCTAGCGTTCCCTGCTGGAATGGCTTTTGGTCCTCTATTTCTCAACAATTTAGGTAACTTTTCTTTTTATTTATTACATCGAATCCTTATTGATTATGAATAAAACACTAATGTTTTATAAAATTCTACTGTATACATCGAATCCATTTTCGTATCCAATTATTTACAATTAATATTTTATTTTACAAGATTCCTGAAAAATAAATACTTGATTATAAATAACAAACTGCTTTATCAGCAACAGTCTAAATAAATAGTTGAAGAATTTATAAATAAATAATAGCATGAGGATTGACAATTTATTTAATAGCAGTTACAATTTTTTTTTAACGGAGCACCCTCTATCTATAATAACGTAAATCATGATATTAAACATATTAGAATAGAAACTTCATGCAGGGCTAATTCATGACATATTGATTATATCGGCGCGTATGTCTATAAAACCGCAGTCCCGAAAAAACCCTCCCCATCTCTCAAACAAGGGGTGAGTTATAGGTGTCTGGGGAGAAAATCCCCCGGAGCGACCAGTCTCATACGGTTTTATAATATGCATTAGATCATGCAGAAGATACTCGGCATGGAAATGCTTGCTTAATGGTAACACCGAAACCTCAAATTTTGTTCCCGATCCTGACCTGTCCTCGCAATCGACTTGCTAAGTCGCTAATTGGACCTATTGTCTCCCAGCCAGCTGACTGCTGGCCTCGGGAGAGTCTCTAACCACCGACATTACCAACGGAAAGCCAAACACTCCAACCTCCATCAACGTGCGTTCTCGGACAATGCTTCGGCTAATCATACACCTTGCGAATATCTCCTGTATGAATATGTCATCATCATCATCTACATAATTCGTAATTCCCGTCTATTGTCTTGCAGATTATTATACAGGTAGGTAGGCTTTTATTATAACATCTTATGATTGGTCTTATAACTCTGATTTTTTCATATTAGGTGTATTATAATATAATAATAATAATAATGATAGGGGAGATAAATACAGGGTGAAATAATTTTAAGTAAGTAAGTTTAGAAGAAAAGAGACATGGCAGCGAATTGAATGAGTGGCCGGGTGTTGCGGTCACGTTCGTCCCGTTACTTCTAGTTCAAGAAGAGGGACGAGGTCTGCTCCTCGTTTCCTCGACCTGGACCGCCACTGGCTTAATGAGAAGGAATGGAGAATACGTGCTTCGCCAGTGGATTGGTATTTATGGGGAAGGCGCCTCAACTGACGCCTATCGCGATTCGTGAGGATGAATTTATGGACGCCAACGAGACGGCGGCTAGGACTCCAGATGGATGTACGATTGTTATTGCGAGTCACTGAAAATTTCTTAATTTTTTTCTCTTAGATAGAAAATTGAATCTGATACCTACTTATTAAAGAATAATGTCATAAAATTCAAATAAAATAATTCTATAAAAAGTATTCTCAGACTCAATCACTCAACTATTTATTTAATAATTATAGTTATTTTTACACACTATACACTAGTCTAATTATTTATTTTATGTACACTTAACACTATTTATCTAATATTTTTTTCTTAAACACAGCTTGACTTATCTTATACATTTATCAACACTATAGTTTATATATCTACACGAGGTGTATCACGCGTGACTTCGAAAAAAAAAACTCTTCCTCACTTGTGTGGTACCTAAATATCTGAGTCTTCCTCTATTGTGCTTTCGAGTAACAATCTCAAAGCTCAGACAGTTCAACGCCGCTCACCACATTCCACCGATCTCGAACGTTCTTCAGGTCTTATCGTTTTCAAAGAATTATAATTAGATCATCGTTAGACACTGAAAATATCAGCTTAATTCCAAGAATTGACTGATTCATCTGATGCCGACATATTTCTATTCATTATTATTGCTATACAATAATTCAAAATAAACCACTGGAATCTTGGATAATCGGGGGATTCCCTGCTCTTACCGATAACACTTCACAATTTAGCGTTACAATACAATGAATAATTATTTACTATAAGGCTCATTTTACTTATATCTGAAGACATTAAAATATATGTATAAGAAACAAATTTTTTATCGGATCTAAAAAAATCGTGGATAAAAGTTTTTTCAATTTTCTTTAACAGCTTTTTCCTCGATTATCCCCGACCAAAAAAAAATCGAACAGAAAACTTCGAAATTTTTTCCCTCCGCACTCTAAAATTATCCTAATTTTCCAACGGCTTTTACCAAATTTGATTTTCCTCGATTACTTACCTACAGCAAGCGGAAAACAAAAATATTTGACAAAAAAATCGTAATTTTTTTGGCCGCACCCTCAAATTATCCAAATTTTCCAACTTTACCAAATTCGAATTCCCTCGATCACACCGAGCAAAAAACAAAAAATTCGGACAAAAAATTCAAATTATCCAAGATTTTCAACGGTTTCTACCAAATCTGATTTTCCTCAATTAGAGCACGCAAAAAAAATGGACAAAAACCTCGTAATTTTTTGCGGATTATTCCCCCCGCACCCTCAAATTATTCCAATTTTCCAATGGTTTTTACCAAATTTGGTTTTTCTCGATTACATCGAGCAAAAAACAAAAAAAACGGACAAAAAATTCGTATTTTTTTGAGCATTACTCCCCCCGCACCCTCAAATTATCCCAATTTTCTAATGGCTTCTACCAAATTTGATTTTCCTCGATTACAGCGAGCAAAAAAAATCGGACAATAACCTCGTAATTTTCTGAGGATTCTTAACCCCCCCCCCCCCCCCCCCGCACCCCAAATTATCACAATTTTCCAACGGCTTCTACCAAATTTGATTTGCCTCGATTACAGCGAGCAAAAAACAAAAAATTCGGACAAAAACTTCGTAATTTTTTGCGGATTCTTTCCCCCGCACCCTCAAATTATCCTTGCTTAACGGCTTTTACCAAAATTGATTTTCCTTGATTACAGCGAGCAAAAAAAAAAAAATTTCGGACAATAACCTCATAATTTTTTTGAGGCTTCTTCCCCCGGCACCCCAAATTATCACAATTTTCCAACGGCTTCTACCAAATTTGATTTTCCTCGATTACAGCGAGCAAAAAACATTTTTCGCACAAAAACTTCCTCATTTTTTGCAGTTTTTTTCTTTTAATAAAAAAGGGGGTACTCATTTAAGAATTCCATGTTTTCCCTCTAGGGGTCGGGGACGAGGAAGGGGAGTCGAGTTTGACATTTGGGGGTCGAATTTACCTTATTGCCTATCTACCAACCAAGCAGGGGCTAAAATGAAACCAAAAGATTGGCTCTAAGCTCTCCCCACTTTCCCCCGAGACATCTCCTTTTATCAAATCTCACTTGACGTCACTACAAATGCGTGCAATTGCATGAAAAAATTTCAAGTATTGGTTTCAAGCCAAAACGATTGTAGCCGTTGAAGCCTCTTATATTGCACCCACTTATTGCAAGTCAAAAGAGAGGGACTGTTTGTAAGGTAACTGCAGACTGCTAAAAGTAGAAAAGAATCTTCTTGATAGAGCGCTCATTTGGACCTGATAGACAGTAAAATAATAATTTAAATCGCCAGCTGATTGGTTATTATCAGTTCATTCTGTTACTGGATGCGTGTCGAACATTCTTTAGCAGTTACCAGTTACCACTATACTGTTCATAGCGCATTGGCGCAGTATTTTGTAAAAATATTCATAAAATGTGAGTTACGAGTCTATTACGAAGCATCTGAATCCTCTGTGAACATGATTGTTTAGGCAGATCCGATCTTAATTGGTGTACTTATTCAAAACTCTATTTAAAAATTCAAAAAGTAATCCCTTTTGACCGTTCCCAGTTATTAACCGTTTCAGTTGATTACGCCGTTGTTCTGGCTACAATTTTGAAATAGTACTGTATGGTTCCCTTAATGGAGAACTAATCGGCCTCGAATGATCAAAATGTATGATTCCCTTAATGGGGAATCGATCCGGATAGAGGCTGATGTTAATTAGGAATTTTTAATAATAATTGTAAGACCGAAAAGCTTGTTCGAAATCTGTACGAAGGACCAGGGTATAGGATACACCGAGAGATAATAGACTAGGGTTTTTAATAACGGCTACAATACTCACTGTTTACTTTCGTACCACTGGGCGAACCACTATAACCCGTGCGGGGGATGCGGAAATCTTCTAATTAATGCGTTTTTTGCGAAGGGGGGCAGAGGGTACTGCATGTACCTACCACAGCCACGAATTGCGATCGGCCATTTCAATAGGATACGATAATGACGAATTTTAATGCATTCTACTCCGACTAATCTTGATGATGAATGAGTGTTGAAAAGCTTCGTTTTTGGGAAAATGCAGAGCAGATGAATTTTTTTCCATATTTTTGAAAAATATTTTTTTAATGGGTAGATTAGAATGATAGGTATTTTTTAGACATATATCACCCTGTATGTTCAAGTTATATATTACATTTAAAATAAAATACCGTCCTGTCTTCTCAGCCAATAGAGTTATTAACCTGTGCCCCCGATCGGCAAATATTAGAGGGCAAGCTGTTGTCTCTTTGCTTGCCAGACCGACACATTGTACCCTTCGCGATGCCGCAGCTCCGCCCATGCTCATAGGTAATAATGGACGTAATGCCCATGATAATAACCCATTGCCCATGGTTTAGTAATTCCCTCCGTGGCGGTAATGCCGGTTATTAGGTCTAGGTACATGCATCGTCGTCGTCTCGTTGAGCCAGCCTGTATAAGCCGAGACCTATTACGGATCATGGATTCTTGATTAAAACACCGGAGCTAGGGTGCCAAGCCTACCATGAAATTGATTTTTTATCATTTCCTAGCCGTTTTAGATAATGGCCGACGATTAGGTTTTTATTTATTTATTGGAATAGTGGCTTGAAATTGGTTATTATTTGGGGGGGGGGGGGGGGTGATTGTGTGTCGTGGACGCGTTGCTAGGTGGATAATACTTAGAGGGTTGTTTTAAATTTTACGAGCTATTATTAGTATCAATATGGGGATTTATGGTTTAGGGTGGAATATACTCCCATTAGCCTAGTTTACCTATTTTTTTTAGAGTTCTTTTCATAATATTGTAACGGATTTGAGTGACATATGGTTCTTGTTTAATAAAGTAATCTCAGACTCAATTAATTAAATATTTATTTAAAAAATAATTATAATTATTTTTACATAATGCACGCTAATTATTTATTTCTACCTACTTATCTTAACACTATCTACTTATTTAATAGACAAAGTGGTTATGTTCATTTTTGCTTCTCTAACTTGATACCGAGAACTCTTCTTCAAGTAGTTTTAGATTTATTTATGCAATCCGAAGTTGTAGAAATATTCTAGACCGATAGTCTTGAATTATGTGATGTCATTATTACGGTGCGTTGGTTTATTATTAAAATTTTTACAATAAACGGATACTTCAGCGCTGTTGTGTTACCGCGTACGGTTGTGGGAATCGGCGATGACTCATCATTGGTGTTTTAGTCTCTATAGCCGCATGCCTCCATTAATATTGGCAAATTTATTATTAAAAATGCGCTTTATTCATGTTATAACGTGACACCTTCGCGAACAAAATTCTAGTTTCATATTTCTTGCTTGTTTACATTCTCGATGATGACTCGGCCACTTATGGAAATGTCACTTTCGCTTACACAACAGGAGTGACACACAGCCCGGCCAGTAACTAGTTCCACTAAATACCAGAATGTTTCCGCATTCTACGCATGTTCGGGTCGCGCCGTTGTGTTTGAAACGTGTCTGATGGAGACTCGCCAGAGGCTTCAACGGAGCCTCAGGGAACTATATAAAAACCGCCGTAGCTGGAGACGGAGTCAGTCGTGTCTTGAATGTGAAAACTGAAGTATCACCGAGCAAGGAAGACATAGAGTAAAGTGACAATATGTTAATAATTGTGAAGTGTGAAGTAGAAAACAGAGTGGAGTATAAGTGGTGAAAGACATTAGTTGTGTAATATCTGTGTGGAAATAAGAGGACAGCTGATTATTTAGATTTAGAGATTACTGCTGTAAGTTTTATTTGTGCTGGAGAATGAAAGACCTTTGAACGACTTAAATTTCGATTTTAATAAAGTGTGAGACCCGTAACAATATTTAGTTGACTGTAAAAAAGAAGATTGTATAAAAGGTAAAAAAAACGTTTCTGAACAACTGAATAAAATATTTCCATACGACGAGGTAGCAGTGACAGTAGCAACAGAGGGACTAATGCCAAGTACCACTTCGGACGAAATTAAATCAGTCCCGATGATCCTTATAGCTGCTGAACAACGGCAGAGGCTTTTTTGGGCGGGCATACCTTCATGGACTATTTTAAGCGATGGTATCCCAGACGATTATACCATGTTGGCTGAATGATACTAGGAATAGGATTTTTGATTGGAGAGTGATGAAAATACATTGAACACTGGTAAAAGCAAAAGAGGAGGCGACAGATATCCCAGTTGAATTACTTGCCAGCGATGTTGTCTATCCTGTCAATTTTTAAGTACTTTTTCATGACACAAATAGCAAATGGTTGCTGTTTCGAAGAAGAAGAAAGAAGAAAAAAGAGAGAAGTCATTTTCCTAATACAAACTTAAGGAACAGCAGCTAAAAGAGATAAATCAAGCGTATTCCACAGAAATGGGTTTCCACAAAGATTCCACAGAGAAGTACCATGAGAGCTCGTGCCAAGGTTTCGTGACTAACCGAGGTAGCAACCTCCAACAACACCCATAAGAATGGTTCATTTGGGAATCGCTTCTATGGTAAGAAAATTTAAAAATGGATTCAGTACTGTCAAAAAATGAACCATCAATGGTGACATTTCCTGATAATGTCTCTTGGTCTCTTAAGCAACACTAAACCATCAAACCATTGAAATGCGAATGCTCAAGAGGAGTCTTGGGCAAAGTTAAGTTGTGTATTTTTTACTAAAAATACACTTAAACCATTATGGTAACATTATGGTCAGGTAATCTATTCTACAGAGGTGAGTTTACCATGGAGTTTCCATAAAGACGTGCCATGAGAACCTGTGCCAAGGTTTCGTGACTCATGCACCGTGGTAGCAGCCTCCAGCAACACCCATAAGGATGGTCAAAAAATTCGAATACCTGGGTTCGGTGATTTCAAATAATGGACCATCAATGGTGATATTTCCTGAGAATGGTTGCTCGTTTCGGCAACATTAAACCATTTGAAATGCGAATGATGGGCGTTCAGGAGGAGTCTTGGGCAAAGTTAAATAAAACCATTATGGGTTGCTTGCAGGTGGCAGGAGTTGGGGGAAAACTGTTGCAGAGACGACCCAGATAGTACGATCATGCCATTAGAAGGACCATATGATTTGGACTGTTTTTGACTTGAGATTGGGAAGCGGACCACAAGGCCGCGTAATGCACACGGAGGAAGTCTTTCTTTGGAAAATTAAACTTGATTAGAAAAGCCGACCGTAAATAAACTGGGACAATGTCAGAGATGTTTTTATCCCATATTCAGAGCCTTTTCAAAAGATATGAGTTTAATGTTGATCACTACACTGGTATTTCCGAAGTCAAAAATTGAGTCATGCCATGGCATTATGGCATATGACATATGGATGATTATTTCCAATTTATGTAGGTACATGAATACCGCAAGAAGACATGTCGAAGAGAAAACATAATGAAATTACTCATGCAAGTTCCACCACAAGACACCCTCGAGCCAGTCTGTCCAATTTACCTTGAGAAATCATTAACGAAATCACTTTATTACCGAATTCCGGGCCTTCTTGCATACCTAATGCTATTCATGTATGATAATAGCGGCGTTTATAATGCGGGCTAACCCGAGGCGACTTATCACTTCCACTTTTGGTTCGGAGTTTTGTGGACAGACTCGGCGGCTCGAATGGCATCTGTCATGTTATGAAAAAAAATTACTCCATCGTTGTTATTATTATTTATATACCTACCTATACCTACAACCTACAACCTACATAATATAATAGGTAGGTATAGGTTGATGATGGGATAATAATTTTTATTAATATACGTCTCTAGGTTTATGTTTATCGACGATGAGGGATGTTTTTAGAGAGTATTTTTTGATGATTGGTGTTTTGGCGTTATTAACGCATGTGATACAATAAACTAGAGCCTGTCATTTATTTCAAGTATTATGAATGATAACTCTACGCACCTATAGATAGATATTTTCGTCATGATATATCAGCATGAAGCTGTAAATTGCGACACCCCATACATAACAACTGTCATTTCAGCACTCACCTTCTGAAACAATTCGTTTCCATTTCGAGTGGAAATGGGAAAAAAGGTGACGGCACTTTACAATTTCAGCGCTTTCATTATCATACTGGAGTTTTAGTGTACGAGTATTTTTTAATAAAAAAATACACTATTGAGGACGACATCACTTTCCAAAAATCACCCAAACTCATCAAATGTCCACCGATCATGACCCCCAGATCACGAAAAAGTGGTTTTCCAAAATTATTTATTTCTCCAAAATCAAGATTTTTCGATTTTAAAAACGCTCCTGTAGCTATATCTTTCAAGATTAGTGAACGAAATTTTGGATTCTTGTAAAACTTTGGAATGACGTTGGATTTTCGTTGAAAAACTTTCCAAAAGTCGCGTTACTTCTACAGAGTGTTCCTTCAAAACCACGAAAATCCGGTTTTTGTCACCTGATTTCAGGTCGCAGTTTTCAATCTAGGAGGCTGAAATTTTTGTGGGAGTAAGATATCCATGCGGAGTGGTCTGGTATTGCACTTGAGCAAAATCGGCAGAGCCGTTTAAAAATGGCAGCCATTAGAATTTTCGGAAAATTTGTTATTTTTGATAACTTTTATGAGCAAGATGGCAATAAAAATTTTATATCAAATTAATAACAGGATTGGAAGAATTTTATTTGAAATTTGAGTTAAAGCGATAAAGCATAGACGTACAAACTTTATGGAGATCATTTTTCGAAAAAAATTAGTGAGCGGAAAAAAAATTTTCCCCTTGTTTTCGACGCTCCCCTATCATTTTTTGCATAATTTCAAATTTTTTTCGAATTATTTTTCGACCGATCGAAAAAATAACAAAACAGTGCGATAGAGCCATTCATTACCTAGCAAAAAGGTAGATATAGTTTTTTACCTGAAAAGTTGTAAAAATTGTCAAAATCGGGAAAAACTTCGGTAGGTCATTCCGACTGTTTCCCGCCTCGGCCATTTTATCTTCCTGTATTTTCTCGATCGTGATCTTTTCAATTTTTTTTTCTTCAACATATAATTTGAAGTCTTTTCTTCATTTTATCTCGCATATATGGGCACTTTTAACGAAAAATAAAAAATTTCCTCGCTGGTCGAAAATTAGCTTACACTTTTTTTAAATTATTAAATTGATGCAATTTCTTGTTTATTTTTTTTTCACATTCAATTATGAATGATTCTGAAAATTAGAAGAGCAATCGCAACGACAATTAAGTCACCTACATGCGGGTGAAAAAAGTTTTCAAATTCGTTTTTTAATAACGAAGATATGACAAGTTTTAAAAATAACTTTTCTTAAAAATTGTGATGGTGGTGATGGTGGTGTAGGTACTAGTACTACCGAGCAAGCACATGTAATAGATATACCCGCTCAGCGCTATGAAATTCAAATGGCAGCATGGCGGAGTGGTGTTAGGCTCTTGCCTACCATTCTGATGGTACTTACGGTGTTCAAATCCATGAAAGGATGAATACTTTTTTTTTTAAGCAGGTGGAGTTTTCCCAAAAGAAAATGAGGATTACTTTTCATTATAAGAAGAAATAGGAAGAAAATATTCATTATTGAATCGCATAACACTATTATCGCATAACTACTATCGCATAACACTATATTTACGCGATTGATGCGCAAGAAGTTTTTTTTTACCAAATTGATACATTTCTACTGTATTAACTATACGAGTACATTTAAGAAAAACCTGAAAGAACATGCCAGTTTACTTCATGATTTTTTGTATATTTTGACGATATGGTAACGAATTTATAGTTGAAAGGTTCACCTTTAAAGTCAATTCGAAGTCAGACTTGATTAATTGTTCGAACAAACAAAATTTTCCGGAAAAAAGGAAATAAGATGAAAAGCTCTGGAGTTGATCTTGGAGAAAACGACAACATACACAAGTTATTAAAACTGACTTCAAAAGTCTTTTACAAATAAACACGAGACGATGCTGGAAATCGAAATTACCGCAAGTTCGATATTATTTGGTGATTATAAACGGGAAAAACACTTTTGTTTCGTATTAATTGACCGGGTTAATTAATTCTTCGTTGTATTGATATTATAACGAGACACACTAGCGAACAATTCCAGATAAGTATTTTTTGTTTATTTACTTCCTAATTTTTTATGATGACTCAGCCAATTATGGAAATGTCACCTTCGCAACAGATCCAGTTATATGACAGGAATGACACATTTCCGTCAGTGTGACAGTTCTACTAAATACCAGAATGGTTCCGCATTCTACGTATGTGCGAGATTTTATATAGCTTTTTTTGTATCCGACCAACGGATATGAAAAGAGGAGCTGTTGGCACAGATAGTCAGTCGTACCTATCTTGGATGTGAAAGCTGAAGTATCACGGAGTCAGGAAGACAGAGTAGTCAGTTGTAGCCAGTGGTGGTATTTAGTAAATTGTGATTCAGTGAAGTATAGAAAAGTGTATTAGTTGTGTAATATCTGTGTGGAAATAAGAGAAACAGCTGATTTTAATTTTAGATTTAGAGTTTACTGCTATAAGTTACATTGGTGTTGGATAATAAACACTTTTGCAGACCTTAATAATGATTTTAATAAGTGTGAGACCCGTAAAAGAATTAAAACCACACATTAAAGAAAAACCTGAAAGAACATGATACTTTACTTCATAATTATTTCATATGGTATATTGACGATATGGTAACGGATTTACCGTTGAAAGGTTCACCTTCAAAGTCAATTATTCAAAGTCATACTGGATTAATTGACTATTATTCGAACAAACAAAATTTTCCGGAAAAAAGGAAGTAAGATGAAAAGATCTGGAGTTGATCTTGGAGAAAACGACGGTTTACACAAGTTAATAAAATTGACTTCAAGAGTCTTTTACAAATAAACACGAGACGATGTTGGAAATCGAAATCACCGATTATAAACGGGAAAAACCCTTTCGTTTCGTATTAATTTACCGTGTTAATTAGTTCTTCGTTGTATTGATATTACAACGAGACAGCCTAGCGAACAATTACTCAAAATACCTCCTAATTTTTTATGATGACTAAGCCAATCATGGAAATGTCACCTTCGCGACAGATCCAGTGACATGACAGGAGTAACATACCGCCAGGCCAGTGCAAGAGAGTACTAAATACTATAATGGTTCCGCATTCTACGCATGTTCGAAAATTTAGGAAGACACAGAGTAGTCATGCAGTTGTAGTCAGTGGTATTGTTTAGTGAATTGTAGTAGAGACATGAAGTATAACGTTGAAAGAGAATTAGTTGTGTAATATCTGTGTGAAAATAAGAGGACAGCTGATTATTTAGATTTAGAGGTTATAAGTTTATAATTTATATAAAAAGATAAAGACAAAAATACAGGCTTAGGTAGATATTGAAATAACAAATTTTGGTCCATCAAACCGTCCATCAAATCAGCGGGAGATTTAGCCGATATCACTAAATAAGGACTTCTATCTTTATTAATCTTCTGTGTTACCTCTGATTATGTCACTTATGGCAAATTGCCTGCCTAATCTTTATGCGTCCCTTGCGTGCGTTTCTTCCTCGTCTTCTCTCCGTTTTGCGCTTCAGAAATTGTTCTTCCGTACTGAACAAGATCGGTGAAGTTAAACACGATATTTTTTGTAAGAAGGTCGTTGAGATTTTTACCTCAAGAAAATCTCATAGGGTTCTGGGAATCTGCGATGACTCTTTTCCTAAGACCGTAACAATATTTGCATAAGGACTTATTCGCTGCATTGAAACTTGTCGTCTTTACACCTTCGGTAACGTAGTGAAACTTTTAGCATTGCGGCTTTTTTCCGCTAAAGAGCTGTAAATATACCCCCCACCGTTCCAGCTTCTTCGCTCCAGCTTCATGTCGTTTCTAGACGACATTAATTTATTTTCGGAATTTTAACAACAGTAGCTTTTGCGCAGTTGCCAGAGCGACTATAAAAACTGAAAATGAACAATGAATTATAGGAAGAAGAAATTTATAAAACTATAATCACGTAAATGGATAATATTTCTGCAGATATCGAGGTGGTACAACCCTGGTGAGAATAAATCGTGTCGTGTATGGGCGCCAGTAAGGCGATAATTGCAGTGACACGTGTCACGATCATATCCGGACACTTTAGTAACTCCTGCCGGAGAGGAAAGTAAATCAAGGTGTGAAATTACAGAAAAGAGCTAACATAGAAATGGTGGGTAATTTATCAAAGTCTTGATAGCCATTTCGGGGCCGGATAAAGGATCAGGAAGCGAGTAGTGCTGCTGCTAGCTCTGTGGGAATAATTTCTTCTCGAGAGACTCAATATTTTTATTCTTTTATTTTCATTCCGCTTATACATTGCAGATCAAAATTTTGTGCATATCAGATAAATCACCTACCAGGCCACGATTATGCTGACGAATAGCATTACTTTTAAATATTATTCTACTTTGAACATCTGATGTTTATTTACATGCAAGTATACTTTTGAGGTTAGTGCCTTTAGGGTTCTTCAGGGACTTGCTAATTTATAAAAAATAGAGACTGTAAATAATTATTCTTAAGAACTATTGTAAAAGTTACTAAGCTTAAAACGAATTAGTATAATAATTATCATTAATTTATAGATCGATTTGTAAACACAGGTAGGTAGGTACAATCAGAGAATAAGGCATTATTATTTTTAATTAAACCAGAATAAATCCATTAAAATGGTAATAAATAAATTAGGCGTTGTGTAAATAAAGATTTCAGAATGAATGGCCGAAGAATGAAGATGCGAGTCGGCATTGTGAAACGTTCCCAACAAACCGGAAATAAATCACCTGGACTGAGGTGTTAATTTCGATCACAATACAACTGGATTTCAGGCGGAGAAAATTAAAAATTCCTCCAAAATAACCATGAATAATATCCATGTCAGGCGGGGAACAAATAATAATGGCGCGAGGTATAATAAATATCCTTCATAATATCTGTGGAAACAGGACTTGCCCAGGCTTCAATGTGATTATATTCATTCTTTATAACGGATTATAGAATTTTTTTATTCCCATACTGATGATACCTAAGTAGTTGTTTCTTTATTATATTAATATTGAAAAGGCCGCATTCCCTTCATGTTTAATGCCAAGTCTATAATACTATTATACACTGCACAAAAAATTGAGTCCCCAAATGGACATACCTACCCGTACCCGAAACTCGAAACTCGAAATTATGTTTTGAATAAAATGAAAATTTCTCAAAAAAGTCACAGTTTTTATGTTATTGTGTGTTAAGAAAACATCCAATGAGTCATACTATTTTTTTAACGGCAATCTTTCAACTTGTATTACATCTCGACAAAGGTCTTTTTATAAAGAGAATATTTTCCGTTAAACGAATTTTTATTTCAGGAGAAAAAAGAAGAAAAATTATTGATTTTGTTTTTTAAAATGCAATTTTCTGACGTCTAATTATATTATTTTTTTAAGGGAAACTCTCAATAACTTGTAATACTTCGTGGCAAAGGTCCTTTTACAAGGGGAATATTTTCCGTAAAAATTTTTTTTTCGCGAAAAAAAAGAAGAAAAATCATTTTTGAAAAAAGGGTTGATTTTGTTTTTCCTAAAATGCAATTTTCTGACGTATAACATAGACGTCATTGGCTTGTGGTTAATGACGTCATTGGCCACAAACTAATGACGTCATACGTCATAAAAATAGTATGACGTCATTGGATACTAACTAATAACGTCATACTATATTTTTTTAATGGCAACCCCTCCACTTGCAATACATCGTGGCAAAAATGTCCTTTTATATAAGGAGAAAATTTTCCGCTAAACTAAATTTATTTTTCATGAGAAAAAAAGAAAGAATGAAAGAAAATATAATTATGTAGCCTACACCATTTCGTAAAAACAATAAAGAAATTTTTTTTGAAAATCTATTGGTCGTAAATCTAAACAAAATCGACCTAGAGGCTGATTTTAGAAACGTCAAAAAACTATGTAGGCACATTTTAAAAACACGCTATAAATTTTTTGAGCTTACCAAAGTAAAAGTGCAACTTTCGAGAAATTAGAAAAGCCTTCGGAATGGTCTATCATGGTCTCATTTTCAAAAATATTTCTTTCTTCCCTTTTTTTTCTCGTGATTTTTTTTTATTGCAGAAAATATTCACCTCGCAAAGATGTAGAGATCACAAGTAAATGGTTGCCATTTGAAAAAAATTATGATGACGTCATTAGCCAAAAACCAACCACATCATAAACAAAATCGACCGCTGTCAAAGTTATTTCCATAGAAACGTCAAAAACTATGTATAGGCACATTTTAAAAACACGCCGTGAATTGTTTGAATTTACCAAAATAAAAGTGGAACTTTTGGGGAAATTAGAAAGATCTTCGGAATGGTCTATATGACCTCATTTTCCCAAACTTTTTTTTCTTTTTATTTTTTTCTCGTGAATTTTTTTTGCGAAAAATATTCACCTCGCGAAGATGTAGGGATAACGAGTAGGGGGTTGCCTTTTAAAAAAAATATGATGACGTCATAGAGCAAAAACCAATGACGTCATAAACAAAATCGATATCTACTTGCATCGTTGCAAAAATTTACTTTTATAGGGAGAAAATTTTACCCTAAACTGAATTTATTTATCATGAGAAAGAAAAAGAAATACATTTTTTGGAAAATCTCACAGTAGGGGGGATTAATATAAAAAAAATGATGATGACGTCATTGGTCAAAATTCTAAACAAAATCGATCTAGAAGTTGATTTTAGAAACGTCATACATTTTAAAAACACGCATCAGTAAATTTTTTTACTCTGTGCAACTTTCGAGAAATTAGAAAAGCCTTCGGAATGGTCTATCATGACCTCATTTAAAAAAAAAAATTCCTTTTTTTCTCGTGAAATTTTTTTTTATTGCGGAAAATATTCACCTCGCAAAGATGTAGAGATCACAAGTAAATGGTTGCCATTTGAAAAAAATTATGATGACGTCATTGGCCAAAAAACCAATGACGTCATAAACAAAATCGACCTCTATCAAAGCTATTTCCACAGAAACGTCAAAAATTATGTACATTTTAAAAACACGCAGTAAATTTTTTGTTCTTACCGAAATAAAAGTGAAACTTTCAAGAAATTAGAAGTCCTATATCGGAATGGTCTACATAACCCCATTTTCCCAAACAATTTTTTCTACTCCTTTTTTTTCGTGTTTTTTTTTATTGCGGAAAACATTCACGTCGCAAAGATGTATGGATCACAATAAGCAGAGGGTTGCCATTTAAAGTATTAATGATGACGTCATTGACCAAAAACCAATGGCGGCATAAAAAAAAATCGACCTCTATCAAAACCATTTCCACAGAAACGTCAAAAATTATGTTTATTTTAAAAACATGCCGTAAATTTTGAGTTTACCAAAATATAAGTGAAACTTTCGAGATATTAGAAAGCCCGTCGGAATGATCTATTAGGACCCCATTTTCAAAAATATTTTTTCTTCTTCTTTTCTCGTGATTTTTTTTTTCATTTCGGAAAATATTCACCTCGCAAGTATGGGGGTTGCCATGAAAAAACTATAATGACGTCATTGGCCAAAAAACCAATGACGTCATAAACAAAATCGACCTCTCTATCAAACCTATTTCGATAGAAACGTCAAAAATTATGTACATTTTAAAAACACGCGTAAATTTTTTGAGTTTATTATAAAAAATATAATGATCTATTTGACCCCATTTTCAAAAATAATTTTTTCTTAACCATTTTTTACTCGTGAATTTTTTATTTATTGCGGAAAATTTTCACCTCGCAAGTAGGAGGTTGCCATTTAAAAAAATTACGATGACGTCATTGGTAAAAAATCAATGACGTCATAAACAAAATCGACCTCTATCGAAGCTATTTCCATAGAAACGTCAAAAATTATGTTCCAAACTTTATAATCACACCCCACAGTCCAGACTGTATGAACAGGTAATTAGGTGAATTTCAGCAAACGTGTATGGAGACATTAAGAAGTCCATTTCAGGACCGTTTCTCGCGCTAATGGCAGGAAGTGACTATCGAGTCGAGTGTATGGACGCGTTTTGGCTTCCTGGTAATTTTATATTTCGCCCAAAGTGGCTGGAAGTGGAGTGACTATCTTATTCTGCCGAGGGTGGTGGTAACTGTTATTAGGGGGTCGCGATTAACTGTTAAATATAGTCGGGACGTAATAAATCATCTATTGAGTCGTTTATTGAGGGAAATGGATTGGCTTTTTGTGCGAATTATGGAATGAAATGAAATTAGTAACATTAATATAACACGATAGGTATATCTGGATACCTACTTACTTCGTTACGAATATTTTTTTATCAGAGCTTGATTTAATTTTTTTATTTTTCTCATCAAAATATGCGAAATAAATTACAAATCTCGCCAATTAGCCTCTTAAATTTGAAAGCAAAATCGCAGATGGGTCCCTGGACAAAAAGCAACCGCTTTGTTATTATTATTATTATTATTATAAGTTGTCGTGGAACAGTTCTGATGATGTAGTCACGTAAAACTTTATTAATTCTCCCATTTCACGATGAGAATGTTAATCCCGTGAGATATTCTAAGCTAACTAAATTATGATAAATATCAATTGAGGTGTTAGCTAGGAATGTTCAGTAGAGGCACGGGCTTACCAATGTACAGACAATCCGGCAATAATAATGATAAATCTCCTCAAAGAGCCTAAACTATTACAAGGAACACGCTGTAATCTCTTCCTCACCTCTATCTAAAGGTGAGAAACATTGCAGCGTTGCGACATTTCCTAGACGCGTCGGAAAGAGAACGAGCGCGCATCTTCGGGACCAAGCTGCCTACTCCGACTTTACCTACCACGGGTTAATTACGACAATAGTGCTAGATTACAAAGAAACCCGTTGAATGCGCAGGTTTATTAAAGCAACAGTGTAACGCTCTAACAAAAACAACGTAACTGTTATATCGGAACTATTCCGCTTGTGGAACAGTCTGTTACGATTGTTGCGTTTACGTTTTAGCTGTTCCGGTTCCACTGCATGCTACGTGTATTCTCGTTTAGGCAGTAAGTGAAGTGAAGTGAAAGATGAATCATAACTTAGTTCCAGTATTTCCTGCACGAGTTTCTACCGTAGCACTGTTATTTCGGTACTGTTACGTGGAACCTGTTCCTATCTCGGAACCGGAACAGTTTAGTGTGCGGTTCGTCCCTGTATTGATGCTAAGTTTCGAGGAAATATGCCAGTTTTCCTAAAAAGTGTCCATGAATACTGATACAGTCGAGAAGTTTTCTAAGGAAGAATATAATTAAGGAATCATTGCATCATCAGGCAACCTTGTAAGAAGACCCCGACTGTTCAGTGACTGGTGTTGACTGCGGCTCGCTCCATAAAGGGACTGTCCGGGCCCCCCGTGGAGCTCCGCAGGGGCTCACACCTGCACCCCCCTCTTGTCTCTGGACTCGCATTCTTGCATTTATCATCCCGACACCTTCAACATGGACACCTACTTGTACAGTCGAAGATGACTGTATCGCTTTATATGTTATTTCGGTACATGTTACCCAAAAAAATTCATAGATTATTGCGAGTATCGCCTGTGTAAAATATGTCCAGCTGTTTCTGGACAATTCTTGATAGAACAGGAACACCCCTCTTGACGTTTCGAGACTTGCTGCCTTTCTGACATAAGCATTTAATTTAAACGTTTACTGAGCAACAGCTGTAAATTTAAGGAACAGTTATGAATCTAAAATCAAGTAGACAAGAGCTATCGTGTAATCTAGAGTGGAATCGATAGTGGAAGGACATTATTCTAGTGAGAACAGTTTGAGGAAATGAAAAGTCAAGTGAATCGAGAGATTAGAAGATTATTAGTTTGTTGTTTCGCCACTAATAAATATAAAAATCCTGTAAAAGTGAAAGTCGTTATAACATTAATGAAGAAATAGGAGCGTTAAAGTTGTAATAGACTGTACAAAGTTATTGCGCTGGTGCTGGTGCTGATGATGACTGTGTTATCCAGACCCCGCTGGCGAGAACCGCTAACCCACGGAGATGATGTCTATATTAATTCCCCGTCGCAGTAAGGGGTCTATCTGTCTGGGTCTCTTTATAAACCTACTCATCCGATCTCGCATTAGAGGACCTAGTTGATTACTTAGCACTTGGCATGATCATCGTGCGCTTTGTCAGACTCGAAGGCAGAGGTTCATGCCCTCGTCTTGGACGATGGTAAAGTAATGGGGGTTGGAGATTTCCTAGCGGGGCGATATTTATATGCTGTTGTAAGCTAGGTGTAAGTACATCAGGGGTTATCATGAGCGCACAATGAAAGAACGACGCGGACTGCATAAACACCAACACCAACACCGCTTGTCGGATGATCGCCGCCGTATATCGACATTCAGGGCGTCGCGATGCTCATCAATCAGGGGATTAGAGTGAGCGACGACACGACGCTTAGTCCGGGCGGTCTTTTAAGGTCGCGTTTCGATGCGTGCATGATCTTTTCTCTCTTGATCTTTTGAAAGAACACAGTTATGAAATAAATTGTTATTTCTTTTCTATCAAGAAATCTCACATTTTCTGTCTCACACCGAGAAAACTCTCAGATCAAAATTAATTACGACTCTCCATTTAAGAGGATTTGTTGCAGCCGGAATAATTCAGAATTCTATATATTTCAAATCTCTGTGTAAGAAAACGAGTAGTTAAAATTGACTTTAATCTCAATTTGAGAACAACTATAGTCCAAATATTGGAATCTTATGTGGAAGAAAATATATTTTGATCTCCATTTTAAGAGATTTGAGTGAAAAATCGTAGGTATTTTGGATATCCAGGTTAGAAGAAATGTGGTTTTTTCTCTGTGTGAGAATAAAAGTTGCTCGACTCTCTTTTCTATGCACGAGTCCTATGACAAGGATTGTATTTACGATTTTTCAATTAAAAGGGTAGTTCTGATCTCTGTGTGAGAAGAAATGTAGCTGAAACGTCTGATCGAACAGAATTGTATTATGAAATCTGGATCTCAACGTAAAATCTCCATGTTAGGAGATTTTTGGGTAGTTAAAATAGTATTTTAGGGCATCAAGGTGAAAAGAATTCTTAGACTATATTAATAAATATGGACCAAGACATAAACACTGAAAAAGTGTTCAGACATCCCTCTCTCTCCAAACAAGACTGTTCAAAACAATGAATGCCAGATCAATAATGAAACTGGCACTTACAATGAAAGAGCGCAACCTCTCCAGTGTTATTGGTGGGCAATAAACATCGATGGATCCCTTATACCCGTTTTACTTTGCTACATCTTGGCAACATGAATGTTTACATCCTGTCAGACCGTTTGGTTTGTTTACATAAACCATAATAAGAGTTCGTGTTTTTCAAACAGTTGTAAGTTCCTTGTTATTTATATTTTCAGCTCTAGCTTTCACTCGTTTTAAGCTTTAATAATTAATTTTTCAATTAAGTTAAAAAAAAGTGGCGAAAACGTGTTCTGTTTTTGAGAAAACTTCGCAAGAAGGTAAGTCCTACGTCTGAACTCGAGCGCGCCACTGCCGTTGCGTTCTGTTTGTTTACGTTTTACGTCGTTCCCCTTACGCCGCCAGAATCAGCATATGAGTGCGAGAGAGAATATCATTCAACAAACCAAAACTGAGTTCAAGCTAAGATAGGGAAGGCGCGGTCCATATTTATTAATATAGTCTAAGAAAGAATTGCAGTTTTTTCTCTGTGTGAGAATAAAAGTTGCTCGAGTCGGATCTGGATCTCTGTGTGAGAAGAAATGTAGCTAAAACGCTTGGATGAATAGAATTGTGTGTACACTCTAATTTGGATCTTGAAGTGAGAAGAATTGTAGTTAAAAGTCATATCTGAAGTGTAAAAAATTTCTATTTCGTTATGACAAAAATTGAATTTGCATGAAGTCTAGAATAACGGCTACCTAATAACGTCTCATTGTTCACGCCGTTTTTGACACGTATCAGTCGTTTTACTTTCGGGCACCATCTTTGTTTCCTCCCTTCGGGAGACGAGGTTGATCCCCGAAGACATCTATTTTTATCTTCTTTTATACACACTTTTAATGCGTAAAAACCGAACACTTGATTGGTTTGTCGACATTTTTCTATATTAAGATCGTTGAATATAAACGCCCAGTATAATGACCACGGAACGGCTACCTAAGCCTAAGTACGTATTAATACTAATACTAATAACTAATTCTAATACTACCGACCGCTAAAGGCTATAAAATATAAGTGACTTCTGAGTAAAACTAGAAGCGGTCTCTACACTTCCTTCTCTTCCTCGATCCCGTTCTATTTCTCCCGGTTAGAGATGTGGTAGGGGAGATCACTCCCCGTGGGGGAGAAAGGGAGGGACGACGCGCTAGCTGTCGGTTCTAATGACTGAGCCGCCCGCGCCGCCCGCGAAAACTAATTTAAATTAAATCCTAGTGAATTACCACGCTGTATTCTACTACCTTCCGTTAACTCTAGCAAGCGGAACATTACATTTTAATGGTACTAAGTACGCATCATCTTTTTTTTTTAAGAAAATATCTCAGCTATCGTAGCTCGCTATCTCGCGTATAGGACTAAGTCAGCTGAGAGAATATGATAAAAAAAAGGAAAAGAGTGCATGCATTTCTCATCATTACCATTTATTTGAGTGAAATCATCTTTCAAATTTACACAATGCAGAAATGAAGCGAGTCTCATCCGGTTCAAGTGTAGGTAGTCGTGTAAGTCCCCCGACGCGATCGCCTGGAGGGGTTGCCGCCGCTGTCGCGAATGTGCCGCTCCAGCGAGAAACGTTCCGAATTACGTGACAATTTAAATGAAATCCTGGAGAACTGCCATGGAAACCAACGGCGGTTACGAGCGAATGAGCTCCCGATTCCAGCCCTCTCCCGGCAGGGCTCGCCGTGATAGAATTGTAAACGGGAATTGATGGCTGGCATGGCGGGACCCTTCACACACATCAAAATCACATACGTTCAAATTTAGATGATGTATGTTTGTTTTCAGCGCTCTGGTAAACAAAATGAAATCGATGAGATGTGCTCTTTGTGTTTGCATTTATTATTATTATTATTATTATTATTATTGCGTGGTAATTATTGTGTGGTGACGTGACAAGTGTCAATGATGATGACTATTTTCTTATCGGGGGTCTACTAGCGAGAGAGTTATTTGAATTATTAATTATCGAAACTCTTATTCCTTAATCAAATGCATGACGTAATAGACATATGAAAGATAGTTTCAACTACAAGTTACCTCATATTTGTCTCACACAGAGAATGTCAACTAAAGGCTTCTCACCTGGAGATTCTAAATGCAGGTAATAGAGCTGGCAGAGTCGGCATGTAATATACTCGGAAGAAAATACTAGGAGAACTTCATCACTTAGCCAGAATCGCCATTTGATATAACAAGGCTATTTTAGTGCGGAAGGGTTTCAAACACAGATGAACAATAACACTTAACTTTATTTTAAGATAGTCATGATTTTAATTGATCGTTTCTAAATCTTGATTCCGGTTAGCTCAGAATTATTTAGGTCTATGTCATCGAGCCACTCTTTTTTCATACTGAGAAAAAACTACCTCTATAGCACATAGCCAATACCGTATTTTCGCAATGATAATGAAAGATAATTAACTGAACTGATAGTTGAAAAACAGAGAAGAAGAATAACTGGCTTGAGTAGATCGAGCTCTATGGCAAACAAAACAGAACCATCCAGAGGATAAATTATTGCTGACTGCAAAGAGAGCTCGGCTATTTTGGATCCATTCACCCGGATCCAAGTGACCTGGAGAACGTTGCGACATCTAACGATCATTGGCGAAACTAGCGCCACGACGGCAGCTCGCGCTATTCAAAGACGGGCTTGTGCAGTTTTTGAAGCATCACTTCTCATCTAGCAGTGTTCTTCTTTTCACCTTTTCACCTTGATAGTCAAAATAGAATTTTCAGATCTATTTTTTATTTTTTCAGTTTGACAACGGTTAATCATATTCCGGAACTGAGCGGATCTTGTCAAACCGGATATTGAAAAAATTCAAAAATCAAAAAATCCATACACACTTGTGTCCAAGATAAGAATGAAACCGCCGGAGATACAGGGTCGGTTGAATTGGGAAAAAGTTGGGCAACCAAAAGGACAGTGCAATGTCAGAAAGACATTTCAAAAATTATTTTTCATTTTGGGACGATGTTGGCAAAAAAACTAAATTTTCAATATTAATTTTTCTTCTTTATTGACGTCATTATTGAAGATTGAAAAAAAAAAACTGAAACCACATTTTCATTGCAGTTAATGGCCAGCTTTATTTTTGCGATGTCAGTTTTTTTTATCTGACGTTTCATAATTGCAGGGCCGGAATGAGCTCCGATTTTTAAATACGGCCCTGGATTTTTATTGCAAAAATTGAAAGATATTTTAATTCTGAATTTAATGATACTACACATAATTGAAACGTGTTTCGGACTGTATAGGTATTGCCATCATCAGTTTAATTTCAACTTAATACGGATCTGTGCTCTTATTAAACTTCTTGGACTTGTCGGATTGTTATGACGATAAGTAATACAAGTCTGACTTATGTTAAAAAAAAACATCAGTTCTGACTATGTAGGTAAGACAAAGTCGCCTCACTCCAGTGTTAATGGGTTCGAGAACCTGCTCATTACCCAGCCACAAGTAAACCAATTAAATAGTAGAATAGACGATACAGACAATCAGAGCGCGACTGAGAATCGAACTCAGTCCGAGGCAGCCCAAACGGTTCAGCAGTCTGCAACCGCGAAGCCACCGCCGGGTCCTAATACAAATCTAAAGAAGTCTAATAAGAGCACAGATCCGTATTAGGATGAAATTAAAACTGATGATGTCAATAGCTATAGTCCGAAACACTCTATGTGTAACATATCATTAAATTCAGAATTCAAAAATCTTTCAATTTTTGCAATAAAACACCCAGGCCTGTATTGAAAAATTCAGTTTTTTTCAAAATAATTTGAAAACAAAAAATAATTTCGGAAATCTCTTTCTGCCATTCTTTCTGGTTGCCCAACTGTTTCGCCATTTAACCGACTCTGTATCTCCCACGGCTTCCATTATCTACACTCTGTTAATTCTTATCTTGGTCACAATGTAGGTATACTTCACTAAGTTTGCAAATCCATGAGCCGCCACTGATTTAGTTCTCATTTCAATAGATTTAAATAATCCTAATTTCTACCTATTTTTTGTACTTGAATGCCATGTTGACAGAAACATGACAGATCGCGGCCACTGGTTTATGCTGACGAATAACATTCCTTTTAAATATTACTCTACTATAAAGATCTATTTTTTTTTACATGATTACATACAAATTCCTAAGGTTAAATACTGTAACAACAATTACTTAAAATTTAACAAATATAAAAAAAAAATGATTTAATCAAATATAAAATCGTTCTCACACAGAGATGCGTAAGAAAAGTTTATCTTCTCTAGCTTCATATGGAGCTTTCTTCTCGGCATTTCTGATTGAATTTAATTAAATTATTAATCTCGCCAACAACGCATCTTCATATAATAACAGCCTTCTTCTTTTTTCTTCGAAAGGTAGGTATATCTATTTCCAAATCTGAGACGTATTAATAATAACATACCCCCGTCAAGCGAAAGCCGTACGCTATAATGGAAATTTAACAACCACCCAAACAACCTCAATCCATTTTTTATTAAAAATTAGTTCCCCACTAATGAATTTCTAATAACACTCCAGAAGGATACCTGAATTAATACAGACAACAACTTAATCATCGACCTACGTCATTATACAACACAATCCGGCCTCGTTTTGTTGGAACAATTACAGCCGAGAGAGAGGGAATCAGGAAGCGGACGCGAAAGAGAGAGACGCGCGATTCTATTAAAGACTCCAATCATCGGAAGATTAAAGGGAAGACTCTGACAGGTAGACCCTAATTACAGGGTGATTGATAATATGTGGACCATCAACCCATGGAACATCTCAACAAAACACAAATGATTACTGTTATTATTATTATTAAGGTAGGATGCGAGAGCTACAACAAGAGAAGCGATTTTTTTCTTTCCAAGTAAGAAGATTTAGAAATTTCAATATTATTAGAGAAATAAGAAGAAACATCTAAAAATTTGAGGTTATGATTGACGCAGTGATTGATACACATCAGCTGACTTGACCATTCAGGCTGCATTCGGAAAAGTAAAAATAATAGTTTATGTTAATTGTTTGTTATGACAGCAGATTGTGTTTATATAATTTGGGAATACATAAATTATTTTTCTTATATACCCTTTAAAGCTGTTTCAACTCATTTCCAAGCCGTAATCTCCTCTTCATCAACCCACTCTTAGTTTACTACCCACCAGAGGGCAGTAGCGTTAGTGTTAGTATTAGTGCTGGTACTATGCGACTAGAACAGGTATAAGTGTCATTTAATAGGACAGCTGGCGTGATAGTGCGACGATTTATCCCGCTGTTCCTGTGATCTACACCTGGATGGCGGGCACAAGCCCACGGCACTGATGGGACATATTGATGGGTGGCGCGGTCGCTAATGGTCCTTCGGGGACGTTATTGCAACTAGCCGATGTCCACTCTATCGGTGCTATGGGGAGTATTATAGTGCATTCGAAGTGAAATACTGCCCAATACTCCAATAAAGGGTGGGTTATTGCGGGTAACTTATGTCTGAAAGAGGAAATATATGAGCCAGGTACCTCGATATTCCTGTATGGAGTTATTATTTTAGCTGCAGGGTGCTATATATGTATATTGGGACTTATCATGATATTGGAACTTAAAAAATTGTTGTGAGGAGATTGTTGTGAGTAACTGGTTGATGTAGGTAGTTGTCCCTGGCTTCAAGGTAACAGGAGAAACGGTATTTTTCAAAAGTTAAAAAATATAGAGGTTTGAAAATTTGCTCGAGGATGTATATACTGCATGAACAAAGATACGTCCGAAACCGTATGCGATTTTTGACTGAAGAGAAAATTGATTGAGCTCATGAAACAAAATGAAGTCTTTGAAATGATCCCTCAGGTGGTTGAGTGAAAAAACATTTATTTGAACAAGGATTACGTGATCACGCGAACAAGGAACATAACAAGGAACACAGTACCTTTTAAATGAGGGGTCACTTCCCCCCCCCCCTTTCAATTAGAAATTTTGAGATGGGGGCTGCTGGGGCTAGGGATTTGTGGTCTCAAGGTTATATTTGGTGTCAAAAAGTGTCATCCTGAACCAAAAACAGACCTCTCAAGATTTTATGTCTTTTTTCTCTGTCTGCGAATTTTGCGTTCTCCAGATATAACCGATTTAACCCCTTTCCTGAATTTTTTGAATGTTGTAGATTTTTGGTTTCCTTGATTTTTTTTGGAACGAATGACTTGAAAAAGCAATGTGGCGGCCGTAAGGAAAACAAACGTTGACTTTGGGCTCTTGAGGACCTATCTAAGCCTAAAAAAAATTAAGTTCATTTTAAAAAATGAAAAGTTATGGCTAAAATAAGAAATCTCAATTTTTCAGTTCTTTCAGCAAATTTCAGTAACGACTAAAGTTCTCCTAAATAATTATTCTATTCCAGATTTGAGGACACCCAGAATCCCATCCAGATTGAAGAACACCCAAAATCAAATATGCATCTAAGGTCCTCCGATCCTGACTCACTGATCATGAAAAAAGGTTTTTATTTCGCGAAAATTGCGATTTTTCGATTTTCTAGACGCCCCTGTAGCTTCAATTTTCAAAATTAGAGTGCGAAATATTTTACTCTTATACAGGGTGATCAGTAACTCGCGCACTCCGAATACAGGGCGATATAGAGCCCATCAAAATTAAGGATATTCTGCAAAAAAAAAAAAAATTGAATTGAAGTTGGTTTTCAAGTTACAGAGTTTCACTCATCCGAGTTTAAAGGTAATTTTTTCAATAACCGTGATAAAAATTGATGGAAAATTCAGGTTACTGTAATGTCTGGAACGGATACCATCTAATTCATAAATTTTTTTTCCACAAAACCTCTTTACAGATGAATTGAGAATGTTGGAAATTGATACCATACCTAAATCTGAACGAAATTTGAAGTTTGGCAACCGCCTAAACTCAACTTAGAATATAAAATATTCAAATGCCTTCGTTGCTATGGAAATAAAAATAATAACAATACCATCTAACCCGAACTTATTCACATGTTCAGTGCAATGTTGTCACTTTAATTTTTACAAAAATGGTCATATCTTTGGAATAAAAGAAACACTGCGCAGTAAGAAAATTTACCACTCTTAAAAAGTGAAGTTTACCGCAGCATGTTCCGAGTGCGCGAGTTACTGATCACCCTGCAGAAATTATGGAGGGCTTTGGATTTTCGTTCAAAAAGTTTCCAAAAGTCCCGTTCCCGTTACCTACTTCTACAAGTCCCTTTAAAATTCGTAAAAAGAAACGATTTTGTCCCCCCATTTCAGGTCGCAGTTTACAATCTATAGGAGGCTAAGATGTCTAGGAAGAGTGGTCTGGTATTGCATTTGAGAAAAATCGATCCAGACGTTTCAAAATGACGACCATTTTAATTTTTCAAAAAATTTCTATTTTTTTAACCTCGCCTGTATTATAGAGGGTGATATATTAGCTCACAATCAAAATCAAATTGTGACAGGTGACAGTTGAGGTGGTTTAAAAAAGAAAACTTCACACAAACATAATATGTCCGATTTCATTTATTTACGGGGTTACAGGACCTCAAAGTTTCCTGCATATAAGGGGCCATGCAATTAGAGAATATTTATTTAACTTTACCTTGGTTTTACCTGTTTCCCAGGTTTTCCAAGATTTTCGAAAAAATGAAAACTTTTTTCTAAATAAGCGTGAACAGAAAAAGACCAAGAAACTGCTAACTTTCTAAAACCATTTATGAGAAGCTTGTCGATCACGTTATATTGCGACGTCACACGACGTCGTTCGGTGATCAAATTTCCTTTTGTTTCCGAAAAAAAAGAAGAAATTTGAAGAATTTTTTTTTGAATGTAATAGATTTTTGGTTTCCTTGATTTTTTTAATACAGAATGACATGAAAATCTAACATGGCGGCGGTCATAAGAAAAACACAAGTTGACTATGAACACTGATGGGATCTTCGGATCTAGTTGACTTTGACTTTGAAAATTTTTGGGATATCAGATAGATAGTTTGTTCTTCACGGCTTATGTAAGCCCACATAAAATAATTTATTAATCTCCAATAATAAAAAAGATATGGCAAAAATAAGAAATCTCGATTTTTTTCAGTTTTTTCAGGATATTTCAGGAACGGTCCAAGATATTTCGTACGTCTTGACGGATTCGAGATGGCCACACAATAGAGCAGCTTTTCTTTTTAACAGACCCTGTATCTCTTAGCGTTTAGGAGATAGGTAGCCTCGAAAAACGGACACCCTGTATGTACTTATAGAAAGAACATCATATTTTTTTATTAAATAATATTTTGGCAGAAAATATCCATTTTCTCTGTATGAGATTTTGCGTTCTCGAGTTATTGAGCATGTCCAAGAATCGTTTTTTGAAAAAATCGACAAAATAAATCTTCACCTGGAAAATGATTTGTCTCCTGAAGGTATCTCGAAAACGGGAAAAGGTACAGAAGAAACGCCTGCGGTTCTGAACTTCTTACACTTTCTATCGTCTGATTTGGGATTTTTTTAAATTAAAATCAAAGAGAAAAAAATTATAAAAATTTGCATCCCCAGTATTTTGAAATTTTCATGAAAAATCGTTGTCTTCGGAATATGGCGTGGTTGTGTGTGAATACTGCGAATACTGCGATACGCAAAAACAATTCGGGTGGCTCTTCAAGTCCCTTGTTTTCTCACAAATCGCCGACAAAATTTTAAAACAAGCTCAAAAATTGTATAATTTTCAAATTTGAGCGGTTATATCTCGAGAACGAAGAGTCGCAGGAAAACTGGCTTCCAGTTTCGGAATTTTGATTGTTTGGTAATTGTTTAACAAATTTTCAAAATTACTCAAACATTTATTTTTCATCAAAATTCGATTTTTTCGACGGACTGGTCAATTTTTTTATAAACAATAATCTCCTGAGCAGGGATGTCATCTGTTATTATAAGCATTCGACGGCGGGACCTGAAAGAGTAACGTAAGATAGCACACATGCACCATAAAACTTAACAAGATAAGCTCGTCGTCATCTTAACAACGAAAGAGCAGAAAAAACAAGAAACTTATCATGTCACAATTAATAACTTGGTGACCCATCTCAAGCAACAAGGGTGCACAATGATTATTATCTCGATCCGTATTAATAATAACGGAAAGCATTAATCGTCCCAATTATCTTATCTCCGACCAGATGTCACCTTGTAAGTTGGATGTTGGATCTTTTAGTAGTGTGAGTGTGATAATATGATAATGAATGAAGTCTGCGGGATGATTGAGCTTCTGGTTTGGTTGTTCTGGTGCTGGGTGCTGGTGTTAGTGTTAGTGTTTATCGGGGTGACCTTAAGAGGGAGCATCTCCGTGCCCTGTCAACATAAAGATCGGCTTGTTGACTCCTGAACTCGCTTCCTCTTCACTTCAACCCTTGTCGTAACCGATATCTATCAAAACTGAGATGGAGATTTATCTTGTTTCGATAGAAATTTTATCTAATAAAATTATTTTATTATACAGGATGTCCACAATAATGCTGTACCAAAAAAAACTTTTTTATTTTTATGCGTTGATCCAATTATTATGAATATTATCGCCATTTTTGGAAATTTGGGTTGTTGAAATTTTCCATGGTCATAATTATTATACAGGGTGTATCTAAATAACACCGAAAAAATTTAAGAGCTGATTCTTTGGTCAAAAATAAACAAAAAATTTCGTATAAACGTGTGTTTAGAAATGCACCCTTTTTGAGATACAGGGTGTCAAAAAAAAGATTATTTTACCAGTTTTTTGAAGATATTTGGGGAACAGTTTGAGATATGAAACTCACCTTTTGTAAATGTCATATCATTGATATTTATAGCTACTTTTTTAATACTGAGTTTTAAATTCATGTGTCATTATAGCGAAGATCTCAGAAATGAGCGAAGTTTTTTTGACCTTTATTTTTCGACACTTGTCTTGAAACATTCAAAGCGAGTTTTTCATCGTAAATGCCCGTTTTTCTCGAAAATGGCTCACGTTAGCAGTTATAACCAAGAGTATCTTTTTGTGTAGAAAACATTGACGGTTAAAAATGTGCTTTTAAAACATCAATTTGCCCAGTGTCGTAGATATTAGGGGCAAAAAATCCACCCAACCCTAAAAATCTCCGGCACTGGCATACTTAAAGAAGGTAGTTAGCATTAAAATAGTTGCTAATATCAATGATAAGATCTGTACAAAAGCTGAATTCTGTGTCTTATACGGTTCCGGAGACATCTTCAAAAAACTCGAAAAACAATGTTTTTTTGACACCCTGTATCTCAAAAAGGGTGCATATCCAGACACACGTTAATAGGAAATTTTTTGTTTATTTTTTATCAAAGAATCCTCCCCTAAATTTTTTCGGTGTTATTTAGATACACCCTGTATAAGTACTTTTATACAGGGTGTAAATTTGAAAACTTTCCACCCCCGAATTCATCTTTGAAATTTTTTTTTCAAAGAAATCCCGAAACAATTTATCTTCTAATATTGACGTAAAAAAATTATACAGGGTGTTCCTTGACTCAGTAAAGACAATATTGTCTATTTTTTTGAATGGGACACCGTGTATATTAATACAATTTCAGATTTTCTGAGAAAATCCAGTAAGAATGGTTTCTTAATGGTGTCTTAACTTTTCAAGCGGTATCCTATTGTGTGGATGAAATTTTCATACAGCGTGACGAAAATTATCAGAATTTTGATCACCCTGTATAAAAATTTCATCTACATCATAGGATACCGCTTGAAAAGTTAAGATAGGGACATGTAAGCCTTGTACGCTGCTTTCAAAATGGAAAATTGCGATTTTCATTTGTTTATAACTCGTAGGCTGCAACTGTGAAAACCATTCTTACTAGATTTTCTCAGACAATCTGAAAATGTAATAATATACAGGGTGTCCCATTTAAAAAAATAGACAATGTGGTCATTACTGAGTCAAGGAACACTCTGTATAAAATGATTTTACGTCAATAGAACATAAATTAAATTTAAAAATGACCTGTTTCGGGATTTCTTTGAAAAAAAATTTTCAAGGAAGAGTTTGGGGGTGGCAAGTTTTCAAATTGACACCTTGTATATTTATACATACAGGGTGAGTCATTGATATGGGAAAGTTCGGTTACACCTATACCATTAAAGATATCGAAATGAACCAAAAATTGCTGTAAATGGGAGGGTAAAGTGCAGTTTGTAAAATTATTTTCAGATACACAGGATGGCCCAATATCGCTGTACGCCATACAACTTTGTTATTTTAAATAGGACACCCTGTATATTATTACATCTTCAGATTATTTGAGAAAAGTCAAAAAGAATGGTTTATAAAGTTGAAGTTTGTAATGAGCGATTTATGAGTTATAAACAAATGAAAATCGCGATTTTTCATTTTCAAAGCAGCTTATATTGAAAACGGCTCGAGATATGGAAAAACGGTTTACATGTCCCTATCTTAATTTTTAATTTGGTATCCTATCATGTAGCTGAAATTTTTATACCGGGTGATGAAAATAATCAAATTTTTTACCACTCTGTATAAAAATTTCATCCATCCAATAGGATACCGCTTGAAAAGTTAAGATAGGAACATGTAAACCGTTTTTCCATATCTCGAGCCGTTTTCAATATAAGCTGCTTTGAAAATGGAAAATCGCGATTTTCATTTGTTTATAACTCATAAATCGCTCATTACAAACTTCAACTTTACAAACCATTCTTTTTTACTTTTCTCAAATAATATGAAGATGTAATAATATACAGGGTGTCCTATTTAAAATTACAAAGTTGTATGGCGTACAGCGATATTGGGCCATCCTGTGTATCTGAAAATAATTTTACAAACTGCACTTTACCCTCCCATTTACAGCACTTTTTGGTTCATTTCGATATCTTTAATGGTGTAGGTGCAATCGAGCTTTCCCATATAATGACTTACCCTGTATAAGTAATTCAAAGTTTACCGTTTTTTTCTCATCACCCTGTATAAATTTTCGGAAAATTTTCTTCGATTCTCATCGTTCGCGCTGACACGTTTCTAAAAAACACGGCACTATGAAATTAGATCGCGCCTGTAAAATTTTTCACAGTTTGACAGCTGTCAGTTATGTCAAATCTGATGACAGCGCAACTCAAGACCCCATCGTTTGCGGATCCGTTCCAGAACTATTGAGGGAAATGACTAAATATGACAGATAATAATTAGTACAATAAAGAGTAATTCATGTTTTCCGGTTTTTTCCTCATCACTCAGTATAAATTTTAATAAAATTCTCATCGATTTTGACGGCTCACATCGACACGATTCAGAAAACGTGCCACTTGATGTAATCAGATCGCTTGAAGCAAATTTTTGACAACTTCACAGCTGTCAATATGTCAAATTTGACAGCGCAACTCAAGGGCCCGTCGTTTGCGGATACGTTGCAGAATTAGGTATTGAACGAAATGAGTAAATGTGATAGATAATAATTAATAATGAAGTATAATAATAATTAATAATGAGAAGTAATTCATGTTTACCGGTTTTTCTCCCACCCTGTATAAATTTTCGTAAAATTTTCTTCGAATTTCAACCGCGCTGACTCGTTTTCGAAAAACTCGGAACTATGAAATCAAATCGCGTCTGTAAAATTTTTCACAGTTTGACAGCCGTCAGTTATGTCAAATATGACAGCGCAACCCCAGACATGTTTCAGAAAACTTGCGACTGAATGAAATCGAATCGAGGGGAGCAAATTTATGACAGTCGAACAGTATCAAATATGTCAAATCTGACAGCGCGGCTCGAGGCCGCCCTCCTTCGAATAAATTTTCGAAAAATTTTCATCGATCATTTTCGGGCTATGATAAAATTTTCCAAAACCTCCGCCACAAAATTTGTTGAATACAAACGATTTCACCCAGCATTGTCTTTATGTGTTGCTGTAAAAAAGAAATAAAAACTACAACTAAATTTGGTTGTGGATCTTTTTACGAAAATTTTCAAATTCCACTTCGTGAAAGTTGATTTTGTATTTCGTGAGACCAAGTTGCAACTATCGTACTGTAATTAGATTCTCCATCACCTGCCATTTTTTTCACAAGTTTATCACATTCATGATAATCAAAAAAATTAAGTTTATCACATGGCGATCCTGCGAGCTCTCCGATTTTATCACAAATTAAACGCAAGTAAAACTAGAAATTGATGTTGTAAATCTCAAGAATAATAAAATAATAATTGAGACCACACTGTATAATAATCATACTTACTGAGTTTGAACTGATTAATAACTAAAAAAACAAAAAATGATAGAGGTACCAGTACCAGTACCATCAAGCAACAAAAGATAAATTAATGACTAAACACTTATTCACATGCAATAATAATCGATACGCTGTATATAACCATAATAATTACAGATTGAAAGAATCCTATTGTTACAACTGAATGGCCTTATCAATATCAATACTACAGATGTAACTGTCGGCGTATCTAGAGAGACCTCATTGATGTTGTCATTGATTGTGACAAGTGACAGACAGTTACAAGGCGGTCTGTCCTGTTTATCAATGCATAATCAATTATGCTTTATCTGGGATCACTGACTGGTCGGGATATAAGCCGCTTTGCCTCGTCTTTGGTCTCGCCTCTTGCCTTGCCTAATAATAACCACATCTTCTTTTTCTAGATCTATAGCAGTGACGCAAAAGACCACAAGTTATTGAAAAAAAAAAATTTTTTTTAATGTTCACAGTCATTAGATAAAAAACCTTCACCCGTCTACGCACTCGTCTGAATCGAGATTTTCGTTAAAATCGTAGAGAAAAATTTTTGCCAAAAATTTGCTTTCCAAAATTTGTACTTATTGGAAATTTTCATGAAAAAATCGATGTCTTCAGAATTGGACGTATTTTTTTGTGAGAATAAACTTATTGCAATGCGAGTCGGCAAATTTTCCAGTTGGGCCGTGAAGTCCACAGTTTTCTCATGCACAAAAACGAGAACAAAAATTTTGAAAACTTAAAAAATTGCTAATTTTCAACTTTGAATGTTTCAAATTCTAATCCAAAAAATAATTTTTCGACACAATTCTATTTCTTTGACGTATTTGGCCACTTTTTGTCATAAACAATAATCAAACACTCGTGCCAGGGACGTCGTCTAATACTAGCATTCGATGACTCTCGGGACAAGAAAACGTGAAGCAAGAAACACCGCAATTTATTCCGGTCAAAAAATCATTTTGGAAAAATCGATCAAAAAAACCTTCACCCTCAGCTACAAGCTACAAGAGAACCGATTACACTTCCGAACTTCTCGCACAAATGACTAGCAAAAGCAATATGACTGACTGACATAAGAAAAATACACATTGACTTGACTATAAAAATTCCGCCATCTAGTCGGCTTTGAGAATTCTCGAAATCTAAAACTGATGCTCTTGAGGACTCATATAAACCCGCAAAAAAAAAATAATACTTTGGCTTAAATAAGAATTCTGTTTTTCAGTTCTTTCAGCATATTTCAGCAACGACAGAGGTTCTCTTAAATTGTTTTCCAGATTTGAGGACACCATTACAAAAATCACCCAAAATCAAATATGCATCAAATGTCCACCGATCCTGACTCCCAGATCATAATATTTTTTTTTTATTTCTCCAAAATCGTGATTTTTGGATTTTCTAAGCACCCCTACAAGAGCGCGAAATTTTGCTCTCTTGTAGAACCTATAGAAGACTTTGGACATTCATTCAAAAAGTTTCCTAAAGTCCCGTTGCTTCTACAGAGCGTCCCTCCAAAATTCGGGGAAAAAACGTGTATATATATACTTGTCCCTATTAATTATTTCAGTTCGTGTATTTTACAATTTAGGTATCTGAAATTTTTGTGATAGTAAGATATCTAGAAGGAATGGTCTATAGTATTGCATTTGAGTAAAATCGGTCCATCAGTCGTTTCAAAATGGCGTCGAATTATTTCAAAATGGCGACTAATTGAATTTTCGAATAAAATGTCATTTTTTTAACCCCTGCACATATGCCAGATGGAAAACTTTACAATTAAGTTAACAGGATGGGAAGAAGATTCTGCGAGCTTTACGAAATTGTAAAACAATCCATTTTTTCTGTTAATAAGCCAGTGGCGTGGGTAGTAAAAGGGGAAACATTGCTAAATTTCTATAAATTTCTGTTACAATTTATGAGCGTATTTTTCGTATTTTTAAAGTAAACGTGTAAGTAAACTGAAATTCTTAAAGTAGACAACTATACCCAGCAACAACCTTTTACCTTGAAACATTTCAGGCAGTTAAATTTTTAAAAATTTTTATACATATTGTGCTTTTTATATTTTTTCAAAATTACATTTTTTATTTTATTTTAAAAACTTCTCTGTAGCTTAATCTTTCAAGCTTTTCAGCAACATTTCATAAACAAACCTAGAGGAATTGTGAATTTTGGTCAAAAAAAATTTCTGCAAAAGCGGTTTTTTTGTACAGGTGTCCCTTCAAATTGCGCAAAAACACGTTCGTGTCACTCGATTACTGGCAGTAGTTTTCAATCCAGGGAACTGAATTTTTTGTAATAATGAGATATGTGGAGGGAGTTGCCTGGTATTGCGTTTGAGAAATATCGGTCTAGTGATTTCAAAATGGCGACGATTTTGAATTCTACAAAATTTTGTATTATTTGAACCCCTGCTATATCCAAATCGAACATAATTTTTCATTCAAAATAAGATAATAAGAAGAACGTATCCGAAGCTATACACATGTGTCAAAAACTTTTGTTTTTGTCTTTAAATTATGACCAGTGGCGTCGTAGAAAATAAAAATGGGTTAAAATTGTTGAACTTAATACATTTATTCATTTTTAGGTCACCTTTTCAATGGAATTTAACTGAAATTTTCACAGTAAATAACTACGCTATGCTATGATAATATACAAAATTTTATTCATTTCGCTCAATAATTCTGCAGTGGATCCGCTAAGGACGGGCTTCGAGCCGCGCTGTAAAAATTGACATATTTGACAACTGTCAAACTGTCAAAAATTTTCCCCCTTAGATTTGATTTCATCCAGCCGCAAGTTTTCTGAAACATGTCCGCGCGAGCGATGAAAATCGATGATTTTTTTTATTATTTATACAGGGTGATGAGAAAAAATCGGAAAACATGAATTACTTGTAAAAATATTCATTGATAATTATTATTTATCATATTTACTCATTTCGCTCAGTAATTCTGCAGTGGATCCGCAAATGAAGGGATCTCGAGCTGCATTGTCAATTTGTCATACCTAATTATTGACAGCTACCAAACTGTCATAAATATTGCTGCTCGCGACGTGATTTCATCGAACCGCACGTTTTCTAAAACGCCCTATCGACGAGGGCGATATTGTTTGCTACAGAGTGATGAGAAAAAAACGGAAAACAACAATTATTTTATGTACCTGCCTACTCATTTCTCATTTATTCATTTCGCTCAATAATTCTACAGGGGATCGGGAGACCTCAAGCCACGCTGTCGAATTTGACATATTTGACAGCTGTCAAACTGTCAAAAAATGGCTCCCTTAGATCTGATTCCATTGAGCCGCAAAATTTCTGAAACGTGATGTCGTGGGCGATGAAAATCGACGAAAATTTTCGAAAATTTATACAGGGTGATGAGAAATAAACAGAAAACTTTCAATTACTTATAACTATTATACTCATGCAAAGTATTATCCTTCATATTTACGCATTTCGCTCAATAATCCAACAGGGTAACCATGAAGAATGGATGAATTCTAGCCGCGCTGTCAAATTCGACATATTTGACAGCTGTCTAACTGTCAAAAATTTGTTCCCTTAGATTCAACCTCATTAAGTCGCAAGTTTTCTGAAACATGTCGGCGCAGACGATGAAAATCGATTACTTTTTAAAATTATTTATACAGGGTGATGAGAAAAAAAATCGGAAAACATGGATTACTTATTGTAAATATAGTGTTGATAAATATTTATCATATTTACTCATTTCGCTCAGTAATTCTGCAGTGAATCCGCAAATGAGGGGATCTCGAAATGCGCTGTCAATTTGTCATATTTGATGTGGTTTCATCGCTCAATAGTTCATAAAGGATGAAGGACTTCTAGGCGCGCTGTCAAATTTGACATATTTGACAGCTGTCAAACTGCTTAAAATTTGCTCCCTTAGATTCGATTTCATTAAGCCGCAAGTTTTCTGAAATGTGTCGGCGCTAGAGATGACAATGGACGAAAATTCTCGAAAATTTATACAGGGTGATAAGAAAAAATCGGAAAACTTTGGATTACTTATAAATATAGGTACTTATACAAATTATTGTCCATCATATTAGTTCATTTTGCTCAATAATTCTGCAATGGATCCGCAAAAGACATGCAGGCCTCGAAACACGCTGTCAAATTTAACATATTTGACAGTTGTCAAACTGTCAAAAATTTGCTCCCTTAGTTCGAACTCATTCAGCCGCAAGTTTTCTGAAAGGTGATGTCGGCGAGAGAGATGAGAATCGAAGAAACTTTTTTTTAATTTATACAGGGTGATGATAAAAAATCGGAAAAATTGATTACTTGTAAATATGTAAATTCTGTAGTGGATCCGCAGATGAAGGAACCCCGAGCTGCGTTGTCAGATTGGACATATTTGACAGCTATTAAACTGTCAAAAATTTTGTTTCTTTCTATGATTCATTACATATGGAGGCACTATGAGTTATTAAGTCGTCGTAGCATATTTCCTCATCACTAATAAGTCCTCTTATATCTAGTTGTACTTGTAATCGTTTTAATTTTTTTTACTGTATAATAATTTTATCACCCAATAAAACTGTAATAGGTATACAGTATAGAGAAAGTCGAGATCTAAATACGATCGTTACAAACTCAATTACAATTTAATAATTAGCGGATGTGTTTCTTAGCAATCTATTTTAACCGAATCGTTGGTGAAATTACCCACGGTAGACAATATAACAATATCTGACAATAATAATAATAACAACAACAGATCCGTTCGTCGGTTAATCTATCAAATGGTCTCCAGTCTGTCTATCCATCCATCCATCCATAAATATACCGACTAGTAGTCCCATGATCCCAGTCTCAAGTCCATCACTGACAGTTAATTATATCAACATAATAGATAATAATGACTTTATTATAACGGTCTAGTAAGTTATTAGTTACAACCGCGGCGCATAGAAGGCGCTGAGTCTAATAACTCTATTGAATGGACGACGATGCGTGAAACAATAACCCGATAATTGGACCCTTTAATCATCATAGCAGGCTGCGATATTGAAACCGTGCATGGCCCGCTAGATCACATAAAACAATACACGCGAAACGACGTTTGAATTCAATGGGCATTCGATTACACTGTCACGTTTATTATGCGGTCTAGGTTGTGGTTGTGTAAATCAGGCTTAATAAGTGAGATACGATAATTTGTTAATTCTGACCCACTTTCATTATTATTATTATTATTATTAAGAGTTGTTGTGTTTTTGGCAAATTTTTATTTTTGCTCCAAGTTTTTTTTCAAATTTGATTTATCGAGCTTACGTCTTACTCTTTTGAGTTTTTTTTTTTAGTTATCTCGGCTAAAAATTACAGGAATGAAATTATTGTCTCAATCTCGGCCAGCCTAATTAGTGAAAAACCATTTTCATTTTTGAAATATTCAAAATTTTCAATCGAGAAAATTTTTTTTTGCTAAATTTTTTGCAAGGTAAACTTTGAAGAAAAAACGACTAAAATTTATTTATTTAAATTAAACCCGATTAAAAAAAATCTTCATACACGGTGAGCCGTTGTTATTATCTTTGAACCCAAATATCTCTGGTGGTAAGCCAGATACAAAAAAATTGTGCAGACGAAAGCTGTTAATGACAATGGGCATCATCTGACTGTACTAATGGCTTTGACATTGCGGATCAATTTCAAGGAAGGTTATTTTTTAAAAAGGACACCCTGTATATTATTGTTTTTTCATATTCCATGAGAAAATCCAATGAGAATAGTTTTTACAGCTGATGTCTAAAATGAGTAGGTTATGAGTTATAAACAACTGAAAATAGCAGTTTTTCATTTTGAAAGCAGTGTACATCGGAAACGACTCCCAATATCTCAAAACCGCTTACATGTCCCTATCTTACCTTTTCACATGAACCCTACTATGTGGATTAAATTATAATACAGGGTGAACTAAAATAACCAGATTTTCAATCACCCTGTATAAAAATTTGAAGTACACTGTAAGATTGGGGCGGTCGTTAGTTGAGGCCGTTTCCGGTGTCCACTGCTTTCAAAATGAAAAGCTTAAATTTTCAGTTGTTTATAACTCATAGCCATTTTAGACTGCAGTTGTAAAAACCATTCTTATTGGATTTTCTCGGGAAATATGAAAAACAATAATGTACAGGTGTCCTATTTAAAAAATAACCTTCACCTTAAATGGCCTTTTTGTCAAAGTCATTAATACAGTCATATGACCCCCATTGCCCTCAATCATTTTTTTCTGTTCAATTTTTTGTATCTGGCTTACCAACAGAGATATCCGGGTGCGAATATTAAAATGGCTCATCCTGTATATCCCCTCTTATCTATAGGGACTTATAAGCTCAATTTTTTGTCCAGTTTTTTAGTATGATTTTAAATGCGATACTACAAAGTGAGGACGTTTATATACCCCTCTTGGTACAAAAAATAAATTGAATGGTAATAATTTTACTAATTTTTGTCATACAGCTGATGTGCCAAATGCCAAATGTCACAGATGCCGTTTCAGTCCCCATGTCAAATTAAAATTTTGAGACATTAGAGGGGCATGTGAGACCTCATTTTAAAAATATCATAATTATCTCTATAGAAAAATTATGTTAGTTTTGAATATTGACAGTGTGTGTGTCAGTGAGGACGTTTATAGTTCATAGCAACAATTGCAAAGGCATCATCTATGACATTTGACACATCAGTTTTATGTCAAAAAGTATTGAGATTCTTGCAATTTATGTTATACCGTTAGAATAATTTTGCAGGACCCCTTATGCAATTTGAAATGTGGAACTTGACAGAGTGACTGCAACGTCATCTATGACATTTGACTTTTTGACATTCTGACGGTTTTATGTCAAAAAATAGTACTTACCTAAGATTCAAATCATTGATGTTCAGTAAGCTTGCGTACAAAAGTGCTCTCTCTTTCGTTTCAGAATTAAACAGGGAGGGGGGTGGTTATCTGACAAGCAGACTGTCAAAAGTGAAAGCTGACATATTTTTTGTAGATAATAGAAATCCCCTTAAAATAATTTCCCAGCACCCCTTATGCAATTTTAAATGTGGAACTTGACAGTCAACGTCATCTATGACATTTGACTTTTTTACATTTTGACAGATTTATTTCAAAAATTATTACCTAAGATTCAAGTAATTTGTTCAGTTAGCTTGCGTACCAAAGTTCTTTCTTATTCGGTTTAGAAATCAATCGGGAGGGGGTGGGGGGCTATCTCACACGCAGACTGTCAAAAATGACAATTAACGTAATTTTTTTGGAGATAACTGAAATATCCATATGCGATTTGAAATGTGGAACTTGACAGTAACTGCAAAGTCATCTGTGACATCTGACTTTTTGACATTTAGACAGTTTTGTGTCAAAAAATAGTACCTACCTAAGATTCAAGCCATTGATAAGTTCAGCAAGTTTGCGTACAAAAGCTCTCTCTCATTCGGTTCAGAATTCAACGGGGAGGAGGGGCTATGCAGACTGTCAAAAATTAAAGCTGACATAATTTTTTTGTAGATAATTCAAATAATTCAAATAAATAAATGCAATTCGAAATGTGGAACTTGACAGTGACTGCAACGTCATTTTTGACATTTGACACATCAGTTTTATGTCAAAAAGTAGTACAAAAAGCAGTAAGATTCAAGTCATTATTGTTCAGTTAGATTGCTTACTAAAGTTCTCTTTCCTTCGTTTCAGAATTCAACGGGGAGGAGGGGCTATCTGACACGCAGACTGTCAAAAATAAAAACTAACATAGGTAAGTTTTTTGTAGATAATTCAATTTCTTTAAATTTTAAACATTTATGACATTTGACTTTTTGACATTTTGACAGTTTTATGTCAAAAATTATTATTTAAGATTCAAGCCATTGATGTTCAGTTAGCCCACGTCCCAAAGTTCAGTCTTATTCGATTCAGAATTCAACGGAGAGGGGGGCTATCTGACATCTGACACACAGACTGTCAAAAATTAAAACTAGAATCATATTTTTGTAGATAATTGAAATAGGTACTCTTAAAATAATCTTGCATAACCCCTATGCAATTTGAAAGGTGAAACTTGACAGTGACTGCAACGTCATTTTTGACATTTGACACATCGGTTTTATGTCAAAAAGTGGCAAAAGTCAAGCTATATAACTTATTTTTTGTACCAGCAGAGTTATACTCATAATTTAAAGAGCCGTGGCTATCTGACACACAAACTGTAAAAAATGAAAACTATTCTAATTTTTGTGAAAGTGGATAATTATGACACATTCGCAACTTGAAATGTGGAACTTGACAGTGACTGCAATGTCATTATGACTTCAGTTATCAGTTTTACGTCAAAAAGTAGTAAGAATCATGACATTTATGGTTAGTTAGTTTGCTTACCAAAGTTCTATCTCGTTCGCTTCAGAATTCAACGGGGAGGGAGGGCTATGTCACACGCAAGCTGTCAAAAATGACAACAAACATAATTTTTTCGTAGATAATTCAAATTCTTTCAAGATAATCTTGCATCATCCCCTATGCAATTTGAAATGTGGAACTTGACAGTAGTGACTGCAACGTTATCTATGACATTTGACTTTTTGACATTTTGACAGTTTGATGTCAAAAATTAGTATTTAAGATTCAAGCCATTGACGTTCAGTTAGCTCTAATTCGATTCAGAATTCAATGGAGAGGGGGGCTATCTAACATCCGACACCGCCAGACTGTCAAAAATGAAAACTTAAATCATATTTTTGTAGACAATTGAAATAGGTACTCGTAAAATAATCTTGCATGAACCCCATGCAATTTAAAAGGTGAAACTTGACAGTGACTGCAACGTCGTTTATAACATTTGACATTTTGACATTTTGACAATTTTATGTCAAAAATTAGTATCTAAGATTCAAGCCATTATGATGTTCAGTTAGTTTGCGTGTAATACCAAAGTTTTATCCCATTCGGTTCAGAATTCAACCGCGCGGGACTGCGGGAGGTGGGAGGGGAGAGCTATCTGACACGCAGACTGTCAAATATAAAAACTATTACAATTTTTGTGTAAACAGAAAATTATGACACCCTTAAAAAGAGGAATTGTGTTAAATTAAAATATTAATATTTATTCCAATCAAATATTTATAAAACACAATCACGTGATCAACGTCAACCGCCTGTATATAAAAGAAAAAGATCCCCGGCAACTGAAATGGCGCAGAATACAGAAAAACTCGCGGCAAATAAAAGCCCAATATCCCGGTAATTCTGTTCTCTGCGGCCAATTCCAGCTCCGCTCCCGCTCAATCGGGACTCCGGTCACGTATTCCGGGAATCACATGGGGCGTGAAAGAGCCAATGCATTGACTGACAGGAATGCGGTTGTCGCTTCTCTTTTACTGCACATTCCCCCTTATTTTATCTTCGCTATTATTCTCCCGACTTTTCCCCCATTGCCCTTAAGCCGCAATCACATCTTCGCCTTAAACTCTCCACGAACAACTTAATTTAATTCCATCAATCCTGAAGCCTGGACGCGGTGTGACCGGGCCTTTATAATAATGTCGCCTCATCATCCGTTTCCCTGCTTGGACATCCGGGACGTACACAACGCAACTCAATTATTTAATGTAAATGTAAAAGCGGGGACACAATAAAGAAAATACCCAATAAAACTCGCAGTTATCGTAATAATAATACATAATTCAAATAATCCGGTGGTTTATCGGTAAGTCGAGGCAACATATTGACCAGATTACACGCCGGTTATAATATTTCCCTTCAATGGAACAGCGCGCCTGGCAAAGGGAGGGTGTTGTTACAGGGACCCCACTAAATCCTGCTGCGGCCGCGACTTGCCCTAATCCCCAGTTAACTAGATCAGAGATAGTCATTTGTCCGAATAATCCTCAGATCAGAGAATGCTGTGATTTCTGAAGCGCACTGTTATGTACTTCGTCGTCGTCGTCATCAGTAGCGTTGACGTTATACTTCTATCAATCTACAGAAATTGTCAATTTACCTATACATAAAACCATCAACTTTTACACACATTGTTGATGAGCATTAATATGACGAAACAATTACTCTTTCTTTCATTTTGATTATTTATTTAATTGTTCACTATTAATTAATTAATTAGGTAATTAATTAAGAGTTGAGTTAGAGTAGATTAAAAATAGTAATAGACCAGAAGAACTCTTACCCGCCACTGGTCTCCAAGGGTTCTGGAGTAATAACGCGCGAAGTCTCATTAATTCCCGTTCCCGGGGGGGCGTACTGGGGCAATCGCGGCCATCTGCCATTCTGGCGATGCGATGCCCGATGTTCATCTGTTAATCACCAGAGTCCTTGATTCCTGGATGGGTCCCGCAGGACTCGTATATAGCGTAAGGGACTATAGCCATCTGATCATACGGGTAGATTATTATTATTACTATTACTACATGTAATCAGTTATTGGTGATATTATCTTTCAGTTACTGTTCACGTGAATTATGAATGTTTTTTTTTCTTGTTATTCAGTTGGTATTGATTCGATATTTCGACAAGTGGTGACTCAACAATACGTCAGGGGGTTTAGTTGTGTGGATAGATTTCGATTACCTCCTGCGAAAGAAATCGCTCAAATGAGTCTGAAAAGGTTCATTTTTCAGTCAAGAATTTCATAAAAGGAAATTTATTCTCTATTGTTCGTTTTATGGGTAAAGAAGCGTTACTTTATCATACTAGCCAGATTGTTCAATAAATTTCAGATGAATAGAAATCCAGAAAATTGAATTATTCTACCAGAACTGCGAAATTTTCTGGTAATTTCGCATAATTTCTGGCGAAACTAGAACTCTCTGAAAGCTGAAGGTTCTACAGGATCTACTGCCTTGAGGGTATCAAAAGCTCCAAGGTCTACCGAAATATCGATTTTGTACAGCTTTCTTCGCCTGGAGTTAACTAAGAGATAAACAAGTCAAAAACTGTGAGTTCTACTGGATCTTTCGACGTAATACATTCTTTTTGACAACTTAAATCTCCCGAAGGAACCGAAAGCTCTAAGGTCTACCTATTTTGATTTTGAGCATTTTTTCACTCTTTGCATGTAACCTTCTACCGGATCTTTTGACTTGAGGGTATCAAAAGCTCCAAGGTGTACCGTAAAATCACTTTTCTACAGTTTATTTCACCACGAGTTAACTTAAGAATGAAATAAGTCAAAAAATGTCATTTCTACCGGATCTTTCGACGTAATACATTCTTTTTGACAACTGTGATCTCCTGAACGAACCGAAAGCTCCAAGATCTACCGATTAATCGAGTTTCAACATTTTCCCACTGTCAGAAACCAGTAAGTTCTACCGGATTTGCTGAATTAAGGGTATCAAAAGTTTCAAGTTCAACCAAAAAATCGATTTTGTGCAGTTGTTTACGCCTACAATTAGCTCAGGGATGAAATATGTGTGAAATTTTACCGGATCTGTCGACCTTTTAAACAAGTTTTTTGACAACTGAATTCGGCTTGAGGAAGCCGAAAGCTCTAAAGTCTACCAATAAATCGATTTCATGCACTTTCTTTACTCTTAGAAAGCTGTAAGTTCTACCGAAGCTGCCGACTTGAGGGTACCAGAAAGCTGTAAGTTCTACTGAGATCTGCCGATTTGAGGGTATAAAAAACTCCAAGGTCTGCCGAAAAATCGATTTTATGCAGTTGATTCCATTTTAAATAGCCTTGGGAGTATAATAAGTCGAAAACTCTGAGTTCTATCGGATCTGTCGACTTCTAACCCTTTTTCTGACAACTGAAATCGCCTTGAGGTAACCAAAAGCTCAAAGCTCTATCGGAAAAGTGGATTTCATGATTTTTTTTCCTAGATGTAATAGATGTAAATAATGTAATAGATGTAATAAATGTAAAAGATGTAATAAGTGAGCAGATATAGTTCTACCGAATTTGTCAACACTCTTTTTGACAAAAATCACTTCGAGGGAATTGGAAGCTGTAAGATCTACCGATCAATCTAAGATTTCATACATCTTTTTCCACTCGAAATTGCCTCAGAGAAGTAGTAAAATCAAAAGCTGTGAGTTCTACGGAATCTATCGAATGCTGTATTTTTTTGGCAGCCGAAATCGTCTTGAAGGTACTGAAGGCTCTAAGATTTGCTCTAAAATATACTCTAAGATTTCTTACTCATTCTTTCACTTGCAAATACTTCGGGGGTGTACTAAACGGAAACCTGGGAGTTCTACCGGATCTGCATGTCGACTTCTTACCTATTTTTGGCAAAAATCGCCTCGAGGGTATTGGAAGCTCTAAGATCTACTAAAATCAATCTATTTAGTACTTTTGCACTCGAAAATGCTTCGGGGATGTAGTAAAATCAAAAGCTGTGAGCTCGACGGTATTTGTCGACTGCGGTATTTTTTTTTGGCAACCGAAATGGTCATGAGGGTACCAGAAGTTGTAAGATCTAGGTACCCTAAAATCTAGTCTAAGATTTCCTATTAATTTTTTCAGTTATAAATGCTTCAGGGGTGTACTTAGCCGAAAGCTGGGAGTTCTACCGAATTTTTCGACTCCATAATACACTCACATTGGGGAACGAAAAGCTCTTAGCTCTACCAGATAAATCGTTTTTGTCAATATTTTCCACCTTGAAGCGCCTTCAAGAGTGGGGATGTGTCGTCCTCTGACATTTTTTTTTGCAACCAAAATCATCTTGAGGGTACTGAAAGCTTCAAGATCTGGTCTAAGATCTACTCTAAGATTTCGTACAAATTTTTCCAGTTGGAATTGCTTCAGGGATGTAATAAGTCGAAAGCTGGGAGTTCTACCGGATCTTTCGACTCCGTACATTCTTTTTGACAACTGAAATCGCATTAGAGGAATAAAAAGCTCGTTTTTGTCAATATTTTCCACCTGGAAATGCCTCCAAGATGTAATAAGTGGAAAGCTGTGAACTCTACCGGATCTACATGTTGACTTCTTAGTTTTTTGACAAAAATCGTCTCGATGAGGGTATTAAGATCTACCGATCAATCGATTTCGTACAGTTTTTTTTTTTCACTCGGAAATGCCTCGGGGATGTATAACTCGAAAGCTGTGAGCTCTACGGGATCTGTCGTCCTCTGACTCTTTTTTTTCAACCAAAATGGTCTTGAGGGTACTGGAAGCTTCAAAATCTGGCCTAATATCTACTCTAAGATCTACTCTTAGATTTCGTACACATTTTTTCAGTTGGAATTGCTTCAGGGATGTAATAAGTCGAAAGCTGGGAGTTCTACCGGATCTTTCGACTCCATACACTCTTCCTGACAACGGAAATCGCATTGTAGGAATGAAAAGCTCTTAGCTCCACCAGATAAATCGTTTTTGTCAATATTATCCACCTGGAAGTGCCTCCAAGATGTAATAAGTGGAAAGCTGTGAGTTCAACCGGAACTGTCGGCTTCTGACACATTTTTTTGACAATCTAAATCAACTTGAGAGTACTGAAAGCTCGAAAATCTACTATAAAATCTATTCTAAGATTTTCTACTCATTTTTTCACTTGGAAATGCTTCAGAAATGCAAGAAGTCGAAAGCCGTTAGTTATACCGGATCTGCATGTCGACTTCTGACACTCTTGTTGACAAACATCGCTTTGAGAGTACTGAAGGCTCTAAGATCTATCGATCGATCGATTTCCTTTAGTTTTGTCACTCGGAAATGCCCCGGGGATGTAATAAGTCATAAGCTTCTACGGGATCTGTCGTCCTCTGACTTTTTTTTGCTACCAAAATCGTCTTGAGGGTACTGGAAGCTTCAAGATCTAGTCTAAGATCTATTCTAAGATTTCGTAGTCATTTTTTTTTACCGAAATTTTCTTGAGGGTACTGAAAGCTCTAAGATCTACTCTAAAATCTACTCTAAAATATCCTACTCATTTTTTCCCTTGGAAATGATTCAGGGATGTAATAAGTCGAAAGCTCTGTTATATTATTATAGTTCTACCAGATCTGCATGTCGACTTCTTACACTGTTTTTGACAAAAATCGCTTTGAGAGCTCTGGAAGCTCTAAGATCCACCGATCAATCTATTTCGTACACTTTTTTTTCACTCGGAAATGCCTCGGGGATGTAGTAAAGTCGAAAGCTGTGAGTTCTACCAGATCTCTCGACTCCATACACTCTTTCTGACAACTGAAATCGTATTGAGGGAACCAAAAGCTCTTAGCTCTAGCAAATAAATAAATCCAGGTGAGTTTTTTCCACCTGGAATTGCCTCCAGGATGAAATAAGTGGAAAGTTGTGAATTGTACGGGATCTGTCGACTTCTGACAGTTTTTTGACAACCGAAATCACCTCGGGAGTACTGAAACCTTTAAGATCTACCGATAAATCGATGTTGCAGACTTTTTTCACTCGGAATTGCCTCGGGGATGTAAAAAGTCAAAAGCTGCAGTTCTACCGGATTTTTCGACTTTATAATTCACTCTTTTTGACAATTGAAATCGCTTTGAGGGTAACAAATCGATGGTGAACTGGCAATATGTCCTATCTGAAATTTCAGGCATTTTCCGTTTATTGTGTTAAATTGTCCTATCTGCTATTATACACGTTCAGCATGTGATTAATATTTATTGCTAAATTTAAGTATATGTTACAAAATAAACATAACGTATTTTTTTTCTTGTTTCGGAAATTCTAAATTAAAAAAAAGAACGTTTTTTTCGCTTCCTGACAAATTTACTTTTTTGAGATAGGACTTATTGCCAGTTCACCATCGAAATGCTCCTATTGCATAAGTTTATGTAAATAATTACATACACCAGTGTAAGTAAAAGCCATTTTGCTCCTAGGCAATCTACACAAGATCATTTCCATACTAATTTCTTTGAACACCAATAACGAGGACATATCCCGTATCCAGTATACTCAGAAAATTAAACAAACTAAGTTTTAAATTCCGTTGTCTCTAGAAGTCGGTAGGTATTTACTCCCCACATTACAGTCGGTAATAATCCTGTGGAGAATCGCGAGATGTGGAAGCCTTCCGGTAATTGCATTCTGTTGTAATTAATATGGTAATGCAGCCGGGGGTCCTGTGCACACAGAGCCGAGAGCTGAGCAGTCGCTAGCCCATAAATAACCTCTAAAGGGATGATACAATTACGCCAGTTATCCAGGCAATTACAGGAGGAGAGATTCCCTTTCTCGCACGAATATTTCCCATTCTCGCTCTCTCCTGCTTACATAAGCTCTCGGGAAGTGGGAGCTCGAGATGAGAAAATCACGCACTACGATAGTCAATAATTTTGCACAGTGGCGTTACAAATTATAAGAAGTTTTCATCGAATTTGAATTAGGTGAGTCTATCAATAAAGATGACTGCTAGTTCGGCGAGGGCCCTAATCTTATGAGGACTATACACCATTTAACGTGCTCTAGTCAGTAGTCAGTAGGCTAGTCAGTAGGAGAGTTATCAATTAAGCGAAGAAACGAGTCACGGGGTGAGTCAAAAGGCGAGTGAAGTGGGTCACAAATTGCGCAATTATATTTTTTTGGAAAATAATTCGTTAAACAGCAGACGAATTGGCTACTAAAATGAATTCAGTCTTGATTTTATAAAGTAATAAACTAGCGATGACTTATTGGCGAGTCATTTGACAATTGTAAGTTCAGAAAATTTGCAACGATATGATGTAATTTTATTGTTTTTAGTTGAAAAGAATCATAGTCGAAGCTTTAATTCTTGTGGGCGAGTCATTAGCGAGTCACTAAAGTCTTGTAAGTTGTGATATTTACCTAAAAACAAACTATGATGCTCGTCAAATTGATTTATTCTTGATTTTATTGTGTAAAAAACAAAAAATGAGCGAGTCCTTGGCGAGTCATTTGACTTCTAAAAAGTACTTCAGTTACAAAAACAGACCTCTTGCAATGATTTGAAGTAATTTTAATGTTAGTAGTTGAAAAAATCGCACTCGGAGCGTGACCTAATCCTTTTGGGCGAGTCACCACTACCGAGTCAGAAAATTCCTGGTAGCTATAATATTTACTAAAAATACCGTCATATCATGATCGCGAAGCTGTTTTATTTTTGATTTTATTATGCAGCAAGCTAGAATCTTCATAAGCGAGTCATTGGCGAGTCATTAAACTCTTGTAAGTTTTAATTTTTTCTGAAAACGTAATAGTATCATGACATGTTTAATCATGATCGAAATTGATTTCTTCTAGATTTTATTCTGTAACAAACAATGGGTGAGTCCTTGGCGAGTCATATGACAACTGAAAAGTACTTCAGCTACAAAAACAAGACTTGTCCACTGATTGTGATAAGTATGAATGTGATAAGTAGGTTGTGGGTTATGGGCGAGTCATTAGCGAGTCACAAAATTCCCTAAAGCTGTGATGTTTACTAAAAATGCAATCGTATCATGACCGTGAAGCTGTTTTATTCTTCAGATAAAAATTATTCGCAAAAAAACATAAATCCCCGAAAGCGAGTCATTGGCGAGTCATAAAAGTAGCAGTCATTACCAAAAACTGAAACTCTACCATGATATGAAGTTATTTTATTATTAATTTGAGAAAAATGTATGTGACAAAGCTGAAAGTAAAGTTTTTCAGGGCGAGTCACTGGCGAGTCACTCGAGGCCCGTTGTGGATAGCTATAAATAAAATTGAGCTGTGAAAGTTTTTTTTTTGTTATAAATTGAGTGTGATGCTTCATTCCTATAGAGTGAGTCATGGGCGAGTCAATTAATGATTCAAAGTTGTTAGAAACTAAATGTCTCATGATTATGAACTACTTTTATTATTCATAAGTTCGTAGCTATATCATAACTACCAGAGGCGAGTCATAGGAGAGTCATAGGATGCTTGAAAATAGCAGCAAATCTGTGCGTAAAAACGTCAATTTTTGTGAGAGAGTCACTATTGAGTCACTAAACTCCTGAAAGTAGTAATTTTATTGAGTAACAGACGACAATCCTCAAGAGCGAGTCATTATGGCGAGCCATTTGACAACTGAAAGTTGCAGCATTTTTCATAAACTGGCATTGTAAGCAGTGAATACGTCATCATTATTATTTTATGGGGATTTTATGAGAGAAGTAATGATTTTATATCTCGTTTAAATAAAAAAATTCACATCAACGGTTTCACTAGATGCGCCATGATGATATAGCAACATTTTAACCCTCCCCACACACCCGTATTAAGCGCATGTCATTCCTTTTCATCCCTTCAAACCTCCAGGAAAAAAATATAATTTTTCAAGTCTCTGAACGGCGCTGGTGATGTAGTCCTCTCCCTGGGGACCTAAAGCAATTCGTTACGTATAAACAGAGTGTAAATAATGTAGATTCAGTGACGCACCGCACTGGTCACGGGGATCAAACCCCCGACCCTCGGTGACGATATCAGAGATTAGGGCTAGATAATTACATGTGTACGTGTGGCCCTTTCGACTATCAACAGGATAGACGTTCGCCGTTTGTATTATACTCATCAAGAGTTTTCTAAGTTTTAATTGAGTGGCAAGGCAAGAGTTATATTTCTGGAATTTTAGACGTTGCGAAAATGGAAAAAAGTCCTTAAATTGTAGATTAGAAGAGTATAATCAATCACTCCGCTATCGCAGTATTGAAAGACATTGAATTAGCAGGAAATGGAATATCAGGACTCCTGGTCCTCCTATTCCTGTCCGAGCCTACAGGATCATCACTCTCTGTCACTCCATAGGGGAGGAAAGCCAACCATGCGACAATTACTGCGCCAGAATTTTATAAAAATGTTTTATTCCTGCATTCGATTAAGTTATAATGTTGGCTGTGTAAATAAATACACACGACGACACTGCTTCTCGTATGTAATTTATTTAATAACCGCCGATACGTCCTTCCTTAGGCTTTTACTTCTCGGTATCACGAAATATCTTAGTGCTCTTGTTTTAACGCTATTAAGTTATTACTTATCCCACATATGGCATATAAAAAATAGGTCTATATATACATATAAGAGACCAGTATTAAGGTGTGTAAAAGAGGCCCGAGCCGGGTAGTCAGGGTAATAAATAAGGGCTAACAACGTCCAGACCGGCAATTATCGACCATAAACAATTTGCATGGTCTACGTGATAAGAAGCCGCGCGGCCATTATCGGGCAATTGTTTAACGATTCATTAAACAAGAAAGCGGGCAGATGCTCACTTGTTATCTGTCATACATCATCGATCTGGGCAGGATGTGGATCTGGAATATCAACCGATTAACACGTTACTTTTATAATTGCTGTGCGGGCAATTGAAAGGTAATTTCTTCACGTTTCCCGTAAATTCATCACGTTCTTCACAGGTTCAGAATACAAACAATTTAACTTGTCGTATTTGAGTTAAAACACCTGTTTCGAGAATCAAAATAGTGCTTAGCTGAAAGTATTGTTAGTTTATGCAATTCTCCACTTAGGTTTAGGTATATTTCCATCTACCTACCTCCCGAAATTATCTTGAAGTGACCAAGTCAAAATGGTACTTTAAAGTTAATATCTCTGGCCACTTGAAAGCAAAATTGGGGAGTAATTGTTTCTTACAAAGATGTTCCAGGCGTAGATTCGAAACCAAAAAAAAAGGCAAAAATAAATAACCATTGCTGAAACAGCTTATACTTGCACCACAACAACTTCTTCTAGAACCAGACTAAGCCGAAAATAAGAATTAGCAACCGTTTTCTTTATACGCAATCCATTGCAACAACCGATAGGTATTTATATCCGTGCATGGTTCCCTTATGCGCTTTGAAACAACTCTGGATCACGTAATTATGCAAAAATGCAACAAAATTGGATGTCTCCCCTATCCTAGCGCAAAACTGGGAAGGTGTTTCGTAGAAAAAGAACATGTCAACATATTTTGAAGCACCAGATGTTTAAATGAATGACACCAAAGTCAAAATTTAGGAAATATTGCTAAGACAGTTATTGTTACTCCTCCCACTACAAGTACCGCAAAACCAGACTAACCCGAAAATATGTATTAGCGATCGTTTTCTTTATACCCAATCCATTGCAACAACTGGTAGGTATTTATATCCATGCATGGTTCCCTTATGCCATTTGAAACAACTCTGCATCGCTTAATTATGCAAAAATGCAACAAATTGGAAGTCTCCCATACTCGTAGCGCAAAACTGGGAAAGTGTTTCGTAGAAAAAGAACATGTCAACATATTTTGAAGCACCAGACATTTAAATAACGGACACCAAAGTCAAAATTTAGGAAATCTTGCTAAGACAGTTATTGTTACTGCTCCCACAACAAGTACAACAAAACCAGACTAACCCGAAAATATGAATTAGCGACCGTTTTCTTTATACTCAATCCATTGCAACAATCGATAGGTATTTATATCTATGCATGGTTCCCTTATGCGCTTTGAAATAACTCTGGATCACGTAATTATGCAAAAATGCAACAAAATTGGATGTCTCCCCTATCCTAGCGCAAAACTGGGAAGGTGTTTCGTAGAAAAAGAACATGTCAACATATTTTGAAGCACCAGACATTTAAATAACGGACACCAAAGTCAAAATTTAGGAAATCTTGCTAAGACAGTTATTGTTGCTGCTCCCACTACAAGTACCGCAAAACCAGACTAACCCGAAAATATGAATTAGCGATCGTTTTCTTTATATCCAATCTATTGCAACAACTGGTAGGTATTTATATATCCATGCATGGTTCCCTTATGCCATTTGAAACAACTCTGCATCGCTTAATTATGCAAAAATGCAACAAATTGGAAGTCTCCCATACTCCTAGCGCAAAACTGGGAAGATGTTTCTTAGAAAAAGAATATGTCAACATATTTTGAAGCACCAGATGTTTAAATAAATGACACCAAAGTCAAAATTTAGGAAATCTTGCTAAGACAGTTATTGTTACTGCTCCCACAACAAGTACAACAAAACCAGACTAACCCGAAAATATGAATTAGCGACCGTTTTCTTTATACCCAATCCATTGCAACAATCGATAGGTATTTATATCCATACATGGTTCCCTTATGCGCTTTGAAACAACTCTGGATCACGTAATTATGCAAAAATGCAACAAAATTGGATGTCTCCCCTATCCTAGCGCAAAACTGGGAAGGTGCTTCGTAGAAAAAGAACATGTCAACATATTTTGAAGCACCAGATGTTTAAATAAATGACACCAAAGTCAAAATTTAGGAAATCTTGCTAAGACAGTTATTGTTACTGCTCCCACAACAAGTACAACAAAACCAGACTAACCCGAAAATATGAATTAGCGACCGTTTTCTTTATACTTAATCCATTGCAACAATCGATAGGTATTTATATCCATGCATGGTTCCCTTATGCGCTTTGAAACAACTCTGGATCACGTAATTATGCAAAAATGCAACAAAATTGGATGTCTCCCCTATCCTAGCGCAAAACTGGGAAGGTGTTTCGTAGAAAAAGAACATGTCAACATATTTTGAAGCACCAGAAGATGTTTAAATGAATGACACCAAAGTCAAAATTTAGGAAATATTGCTAAGACAGTTATTGTTACTGCTCCCACAACAAGTACCACAAGACCAGACTAACCCGAAAACAGTAATTAGCGACCAATTTCTTTATACTCAATCCATTGTAACAACCGGTAGGCATTTATGTCCATGAATGATTCCCTTATGCCATTTGAAATAAGACTGCATCACCCAACCATGCAAAAATGCAACAAATAAGAAGATCTCCAATACTGATGCTAATGCAAAAGTTAAGAGCAAAAGTGGAGAGACTTTTGTAGAGGAAGAACCGGTCTTAAAATAATGAAGGATAAAGCCAAGAAACAATTGTAAAATTGTACAACCAAAACCTAACCACGACTCATTTTGTTATGTCATCAGAGATCACAATTACTATCTCCATAATCTAACCCTAAACGACCAGAAATGAAATACCCAACACCCCATCACAGTAGTAACACACAAAAAGTTATCTCGATGGACTTGTCGATAATCTCGGCATATTGGTAGACAATGAAGAACCGACTGTCCCAGGAGGGCGCATCCACAGCTTGGATGCAGAAGGGTCGCCCTTATCGCCCACTGCGATCTGGACGAGCGCCCCAAACGAGTGCCAGGATTTGCATACCATATGCACTCGCTCTGGCACTGGCACTGGCACTAGCGCAGATCGTGTTCTGACGGTCTGGTGATTGCAATTTGAGATATTACTGCGATAAGGTTGCTCGTTTTTGTGTAACTGACAAATTAAACGATAATAATAATAATAATTCATTATGAGGGGTGAATCTATATTTACTACTATCTGAGCCCATGGTGCTAGTGCTAGGGTCATGCGGACTTCACGGCAAGGAGTGACATGTTAGATTGTTGCAGCGGATAAAATTTGTTGTGTAATTGTTAATGTTGATTCAATCAGTACGTCACGCGAGCAACAGCACGATCTATATAAACTGTCAACGGTTAATCTAAAACAATCACCTACCTAGATACCTTTCTCCTTTAAGACAGCGATAGACGGAGGAACTGGTGTTGGTGTTGGTGTTGGTGTTATAGTGTTAGTGTTAGTGCTTGTGCTGATGTTGCTGTTGGTGTGAGCAAATCGAGAATTGCTGCATCGAGGATCCCACCTCAGACTTGAAGATCTTAATTACTTCTGACACCTACTCGGGCAGCCCGTTGGCTTGAGCAGAGCATCTCAAACTGTCCAACTATTTCTGATGAAGTCTCTTGATTTTAGGCAATTTGATTGACAAAAATTATCTACATAATACTTACAAGTAGTAAATTTGGGGAGTTATGAACTTTCGTATTTGTCATTTTTGATCAACCTAAGATTTTTGGGGGCCTTATAAGAGACTTCTTGAACTTGGGGTCCCCATATTATTATACTTTCTTCTTAATTCTAATGTTTTAAAGCTTTGAGGAAATAAATAAAAAATTCATACTTATTGGGATGGATTTGGGTCAGAGTGACACAAAACTGGAAACCGTTATAACGTCAGAGCGCTTTTTCTCAAGCTATGGCTATTTTATAATTTTGGAGACATTTCAGATATTTTTGAACTTCGATGGCGATGGCCCTCATCATAAATTTACTACATCGACGTTTCAAAGACTACCGAAAATGGTTGAAGAAAAAAAGTGAAATTTGAACAATCCTGATCATTTAATTTTCTCTATCTTTGCCAAAAAAGAATTCTAGAGACTCAAACTTTTTCTAAATATTTTTCCCCTTCTAACATTTCGACCAGTTTTCTTCAAAGGAGAGAGGGAAAGGTGGGTCGGTCAAATACTCATATCTCAAAAGGCCATTTCATAATTTTTTCATGATTTGCAATGTTTATTAAGGACACAAGTTCAGTTTTGTATAGATAAAATGGGCGAGTCACTCGGCGCATGCGGGAGTTTTTTTTTTAATCCAATGGCGTCAGTATGAGCCAACCGGATCTTCTAAAAAAAAAAACGGTTTTTTTTTCCTAACCGGAACTATAAAAGTCAAATTTTCGATCTCCTACCTGACTTTCCAAAAATAGATTTTTTTATCCAACCGCCTCTTCTATACATATAGAATCCCATTTTCTGACTTGTCAAAAAATACTTTTTCGAGCTAACCTGACTTTCTAAAAAATATTTTTTTGGATCTTACGTCTATTTATTAAAAAAAATTTCGAAAAAAAAATTAACCGGAGTTTCTTAACATCCGATCAAAGACTTGCTAACAAAACAACTTTTTTGCTCCAACCAGAACTTCCAAAAATCCAATTTATTTTCATTTTTTTCACTTATAACCTGACTTGCTAAGAAATCAATTTTTTGCATCCAACGTTCTTTTAGTAATCAATTTTTTTGAGCTAGCCGGTTTTTCTAAAAATCAATTTTTCGAGCAAACCTGACTTTCTAAAAAATCTTTTTTTTTGGACCTGAAATTCTTTCAATAGTAAAATTTTTAGACCTACTCGGACTTCCCGAATATCCTTTTTTTGAGTTAACTCGACTTTCTAAAACATCAATTCTTTTGGATCTAACGCCCTTTTTAATAATACAATTTTTTTTAGTTAACCGGACTTTCTAAAAAAACCTTTTTCGGAGCTAACCTGATTTTCAAAAAAAACCTTTTTTTTTTATCTAACGTCCTTTTATTAATCCAATTTTTCGACCTAACCGGAGTTTCTGAATTTTGTGAAAATCCCTTTTTTGAGCTAACCTGATTCGCTAAAAAATCAACTTTTTTGCTCCAACCGGACCTGCAAAAAATTCAATTTTTGATCTATAACCTAACTTGCTAAGAAATAATTTTTTTTGGATCTAACGAAATTTTTTATAATTAATTTTTTGAGCTAACGGGACTTTCTAAAAACCCGTTTTTCATGCTAATCCGACTGTTTAATTTTTTTTTCCTAACGACCTTTAAATAATTACATTTTTGATCTCACCGGATTTTCTGAAAATCCCATTTTTGAGCTAACCTGATTCGCTGAAAAATCAACTTTTTTGATCCAACCGGACCAACAAAAATTCAATTTTCAATTTATATAACCAAACTTGCTAAGACATCAATTTTTTGGATCTAACGAAATGTTTGATAATACAATTTTTTGAGCTAACCGTACTTTAAAAAACCTATTTTCGAGCTGATCACACTTTCTAAAAATCCATTAACCTGATCCAGCTAACCAAATCCAAATCCAGATAACCTGACTCTCTAAGAAATAATTTGGTTTGATCAAATTTAATAAATAAATTTTTTCAGCTAATGGGACTTTCTAAAAATCCCATTTTAGAGCTAACCTGACTTTCTAAAAAAATCAATTCTTTTGGATATAACGCACTTTTTAATAATCCAATTTTGAGTAAAGCGGACTTTATAAAAATCCCGTTTTCGAGCTAACCTGGCTTTCTAAAAAATAAATTCTTTAGGATCTAACGAACTTTTAAATAATCTTTTTGGAGCTGATTGGACCTGCAAGAAACGAATTTTTGAGCTAATCGGACCCTTTTGTAACCTGACCGGGTAAAGCTCAATTTTCGGGGACTCCCACAATTGGGGTGCCTTGCATTCTTGAACATTTTATGAATCAATATTCCAAGGACTATCAGTTTTATATTGCAGCATATGAGCTATCCCATTTTTGGTCACTTTTCTATAAATTTTCACAAAAAAATGTCTCTTGAACTCCTATTGGTAATCGCAATCGAGTTGGGGTTGCGGAACCAGCAACTGGAACCTCTTTCGACCCAAAAGCGCTCGTTGTCAAGTAATGCATTATTCTCAAACTTACAGTTTTTTTAATTTTGAATATTTTTGTGTATGTTTGAAGGACCTCCAAACACCATTTGAGTGCTACAGAATGATAAAACCAATTTTTTGAAAATAATTGTGGAGGGCTTTCTGAAAATACAAATATTTTTTTAAAGATGTACTTGCACGATGTTGCATGCACGACCAAATCGTCTGATTTGAAAACGAGAAAACCGTTTTCGGTCCACTGTTAAGAGGTGTCTGAGAGTCAATTCTGAAGAGGTAATAAATTGTATATAGCGGACCGCTGACCGTGATTTACACTAATAACAACGACTGGCAAGATTGGTCTTGGTGTTACGACATTGGTCTGCTAGTGGAAGATCGCTCATATAACCATCTCTCCTGGTAATGAAGATGTTAACTTCTCTTCACTCGGTTAATTGAAGTCGCCTCGCCGTTCACACCGGCAAACAGCCATAAAGCAACTCTTTTGTTGCATGCAAAGACAATAAAACACTAGAAAACGCAAACCATCTTCTTAATCTCAAACTTCCCGAAAAAAGATTGAAGATTTCCACTTTCTTTTTCATAAGACAACTTCTCCTTCTCCACTACTGAGACAAACGGTTGGTAAAACCCGGGAAATATACCGTCTTATAAAAGATAAGGACGCAGATGATGATCTTGAAGGATAATCGAGTAGGTCACTTTTGGGGGATAAAGCGGGGATCCGGGGATCCCGGGAGGGTCTGCGGGAGACAGAAGGTGACAGGGAGGCGGGTGGCTTGATGGGAGAAACGGGAGAATGGTGGAGAGTAGAAGCGAAATGTCTAATGAAACTATAATAAAGTAACCGCATAAAGTTCAAACATTCAATCTGTTTTAATCAACTTGGGAGCATCGAGCCGTTCCATCAGCCGAGCTCGACGGAGATGCAACCTCACGGGAGGTTGGAGAGAGATGGCGATAAAGTAAAACCAACCAGTGGTGGAGGAAGCATTTGGATGTTGGTGTCAGAAATAATTTTAATTTTACCTCCTGCAAATTTATTAGTCATTAGTATACGTACTACTGATGCGTGAGATCTGATTATGAGGTTTTTATTTTCCCTAAATATTGAAAATACTATCAGAATTATAAAAATCGGGTCGAATTTTTGGGCGTTTTAAAAACATAACATATAATGTGTGACATAGAAGCATTAAAGGTGAAAAAATCGATCTAAATGAAGTCTGAAAGCGTCAAAGTTCGAAGAAACCGCCGCCGCTGCCGTCTCCAGAACCGCCGGCCTGTAACTTACGATAGCCGAGTTTCACTTGTCTCTCCCGTTAATTGTATTAGTCGGGTGCTCGTGTCCAGTCGCCCAGCTCCATCCTGCGCCGCCCCCGGCATCGGCGGTCTTCTCTACCGCACTGGGCCAGCGCCCTCGCCTCCAATATGGCCGCCTGGGGTGTCGTCGGCGTAATTACCAAATGAATTGTCCAATGGCGCCGGGATCTGCCGTTGCCATGACGCCGCCGCCCGACGGGAAGAGGCGGCGTTGCCGTGGCAACGGGAAGCGGCCCGGAGACGATCGCGGAGCGAAACTTGATTGAGCCTTGATGTAATTCAATCCAACTACATATCGTTATTAATTTGTTTTTTTTTTTGCTGGTAAAGAAATATCCCAGACCGATAATTGGGGATAATTTGGGGACGATTCGTCTTTTTGGGGATTATTTGAACTTTACTAGTTTTATTAAAAGACTAAAAACACTCAAAGTTGTCAACTTCAACAGGCAAAGTTCTATTATATTCTTTATGGAACACCTCATTATTAGCCTGATACGTCTATATCCTGGACGTCTTCCTGAGGTGCTGTTAATGGCCTTTTTTGACCGGTATCAAGTCTTTTTTGGTCTTATGAACCTCATCATCTGGTTGCTTCATAACATGGTCATACTACCTCAACCTTGTCTAAGAGATATTGTCTTCTGTTGGCGACCTTAAAGCTGCCAAAAATGTGGTACCTCTGTCGTATGCATTTGGTCGACAAATACCTTTTTTTCATGGAGCAGTATTCAGGTAAAGAGAGATGGAGGGGGGATGGGAAAAGCTCCCCGAGAATAACCTTCTAATCCCCAAAATAAATGTGCAAAATAAATCGATTGTTCCTTGAGCTCATCAGTAATCAGAGAGCTTGGATCTGTCGTTGGCAGGACGTTGCGTGGATGGGAGAATCAGTACGACCATGATTAATGAAGTCTGACAGTAATCATCGAATCAGTGATTTAGTGAAAAGATCTGAGAATTCATAATAAGATTTTCTTGATACAAGAAGAATGTTTGTGCTCAAAGAACTATAATAGAGCTTGCATAATCAAAAATTCCAGATCTCCAGTAGTGAGTGATGAAAACCACACTGATAATGATCAACATCTTTCCGGGCCGTAGTATATCTATTAACAGATGATTGCAGTTTCTAATTATTATTAATATCAAAACAAAGGAAAGCAGCTTCATCATCGCGATCAGTTATCTCTCATTATTACATAACACCAACACGTTTTCCGAGATAAAATCAGTGGCGTTCAGGCCCCCTTATTCGTCCTGCTGCCATGGGCGTGCCCGCCAGTTATGATTAATGACGTCTTCATACATCATCAACACTCACTGAACATTCATAGAATCCACCTCTATCTCTATTCCATTTATTCATTACAAATTATTCGAATATAGATTAAACTATATACTCTTCACTCTCTTCAGCCCCTCGTCACAAAACATTCACGATCATCAAGCAGATAAAGAAGTGGAGAAAAAGCGCACGCGCGGAATAAAAACAAAAATGAAATATTCACCCTGTCAAGAAACAATCAAGAAGACTTGATTATATTTTAGCTAAAACAAGGTTCATAATTAAAAGCGGCAATTATACAGGGAGCGGTAGATAAATGGCCTCCCTAACGCATTAAATGAAAAAATAAACGCAGGCTAATTAGGCCGGAATCAAGCAAGCCGAGCTCGGAGACAATAATAATGGAACAGAGAGGCTCCATCCGCAGCCCACGTCAGCCAGGTAGAGCTGCCGCGGTTGTCAAGTCGACGCACATCACAATGGGGTTGATGGAAGCGAGCAGAGGGTTGGATCGGAGCGGCAACGTCGCCGGTCGGGGAATGAGAGAAAGTAATTAACAGGATGACGTCCATCAAGCGATCCCGCTTTCCAGGACTCGAGTTATAACTGATAATAAACGGGGAACTCCCGTGTAGCAATTTCATAAACGCCCGCTAGGTTTTGACGAACAGTGTTGCCAAGTCGAATGGAAATTCTTTTACCTTCTAAATTCTTTAGCATCGTCACCCTCCGTCGAATCTACCATGTTTGATTCTCATTAAACTCGAGGTGAAACTATAGCTGTGGCAGAAGTAGTTAGAAGAAGACACTTAATCAACACCAAACACCACTAAGTATGGACAGTTTAGACTGCTGAAGTCGCAAGTTGGAGAAAATATCGAGGTTTTTCATAAGAGACTAGATATGACATCCAGCTGACTCATAGTACATCAGCTGTGGCCTGTCTAGCTGAACTCAATACGTTCACTTCGAATTCGAAAGTCCTGCTTCCCGCAAGGCTCAATACACCTAGCCCTAGCCGAGAAATTGAATGTTCGCTGATCAGTCCCCAGCTCACACTCCGTTATCAGCTGTTCCTTCGGTCAATTCAATACATTCACGACGGAGATTTTGCTTCTTGCAAGGCTCGGTATACCTAGCAGAAAAACTGGTCAATCCCCAGTTAACACTGCCAGTGCTTCTGGTGGGTTCTTCTTCTAAAATTAAATTATAATTTAATTGTATCTAATGCACCAAACCCCGCGGATTTCGCAACAAGTTCCTTTCAAGACTCTATTCAAGTCACCACCATGCCGCAATAGCGACCGTTTCCCTTCAACCCATACCACGATCAAAGCGCCTTTTAAGTCGTCTCTATTCCGTAATAGCAACCCTTTTCATGGCAAACACTACCGCTATTGAAGTCGCTTTTTAAGACACCACCATGTCATAATTGAAGATTCTTTTAAGTCGTCTCTATGCCGCAATAGCGGCTCTTATCACCGAAGATACTACCTGTTAAGTTGCCCAAAACCTCTTTTTAAGTCATGCATCTCCATGCAGCGATAGCTACCGTTTCACACTAACCTATACCACGATCAAAGCGTCTTGTAAGTCGTCTCCATGCCGTGATAGCAACCCTTTTCATTGAAAACACTACGGTAATTAAAGTCCCTTTTTATGACATTACCCGTTGCAATTGAAGATTCTTTTAAGTCTTCTCTGCGCCACAAAGGGAGCTTTTTTCATAGTAATTACTGTCGTTTAAGTTGCCCAAAACCTCTGTTTATGTCATGCACCTCCATACCGCGATAGCGGCCAAATACTCTAATTAAAGCTTCTTTTGAGTTGCCCAAAACATCTTTTAGCGCCACCTCCGTGCTGCCATAACAGCCGTTTCACTACAGTCTACACCGCAATTGTAACTTCTTTGCCCATACCGCATTTGAACCTTCTGTTATAAGTTGCCCAAAACAATTTTTTTAACCCACCTTTATGCCGCGATGGCAACCGTTTCACGACAGCCAACACCGCAAATGAAGCTTCTTTTAAGTAGCCCAAAACCTCCTTTTAAGCCACCTCGAATGTCGCGATAGCAGCCGTCCCACTTCAGCCAACACCGCAAATTAAGCTTGCCCAAAACCTCATTTTAAGCCACCTTCATGTCGCGATAGCAGACGTTTCACTACTTAAAGACAACACAGCAAATGGACCCTCTTTTAAGTTGCCCAAAACCTCTTTTAGCGCCACCACCGTGCCGCGATAACAGCCGTTTCTCTACAGCCTATACCGCAGTTCAACCTTCTTTGCCCATACCGCATTTGAACCTTCTTTTAGTTTCCCAAAAACCTTTTTTAATGCACCTTCATGTTGCGATAGCAGCACCTTCACAACAGCCAACACCGCAAATGAAGCCTCTTTTAAGTTGCTCAAAACATCTTGTAGCGCCACCTCAGTGCGACGATAACAGCCGTTTCACTACAGCCTACACCGCAATTGAACCTTCTTTGCCCACACCGCATTTGATCCTTCTTTTAAGTTGCCCAAAACCTTTTTAACCCACCTTTATGCCGCGATGGCAACCGTTTCACGACACCCAACACCGCAAATGAAGCTTATTTTAAGTTGCCCAAAACCTCCTTTTAAGCCACCTCGAATGTCGCGATAGCAGCCGTTCCACTTCAGCCAACACCGCAAATTAAGCTTGCCCAAAACTTCATTTTAAGCCACCTCCATGCCGCGATAGCAGCCGTTTCACTGATTACAGACAACACGGCAAAAGAAGACTCTTTTAAGTTGCCCAAAATATCTTGTAGCGCCACCTCCGTGCCGCGATAACAGCCGTTTCACTACAGCCTACACCGCAGTTGAACCTTCTTTGCCCATACCGCATTTGAACCTTCTTTTAAGTTGCCCAAAACATCTTTTTAACCCACCTTCATGCTGCGATAGCAGCCGTTTCACAACAGCCAACACCGCAAATGAAGCCTCTTTTAAGTTGCCCTTCCTTTTTATTCCCCCTAGTTTTTTCCAGGCCGATGGATTTCTTCTTTCTGTGAAAACTTAAACCAACTGTGGTATGAGGTCACTTACACGTCCACCAAGCTTTGGAAAGTATAAAGCCTCAAAAAATGTAAATAAAGTAGTAGCAGTCAAACATCTGCGACAAAAGAGCTTGCTTACAAAAAGGCATACTTACAGGAAGATTGATAATTCATGTCAAATTGTCAATTGCCAGTTATTATCAATCGTCAAAACAATAAAAAATCAAGCATCACCTTGTACGGCGGCAACGCCAGCCCTATAGCTCTCTTAAAAATCAGTTCAAACTTCATTTCAGTCGACTTCATTCTCAAATTACAGAACTTCTTATCCGGCATCTCCTTTTTTATCCCCATCCCGAGGAGAGTTCTGGATTCATCCTAAATTTCTCTTGGCAAAGTCAAATAATAAAAATAATTTATTCATTCTTTTAGGAGCAGAGATAAAAATCCAATTAGAGAATGGAGATTATCAGTGGAACGCCATCGTTCTCTGTGATTCCCCCCTCACTCCTGGGATTATCTCCTTCTCGCTCCGCTCTATTATTTCCTGCGAGGAGAACAGACTCCTCCTGATGCTCATTAGAAGTTCATAATTCTCAGACAGCTCTTGAATTCCTGAATTTTTTTCAGCTTCAGCTTTTTAAGTATTGAAAATGCGCTTTGAATTTTCCGAATCAGAAGGATCGCCGCTCTCGTGAAAAATAGGGACGCGCTACAAACGACCAGGTGTTAATTGGAAGCAGTGTCGGTATGCGCACTTCAATTGTTACCCGGACAGACGTTTTAATTTAGAATCTCAGTCGGCCGCCACAGGAGAGAAACCCAATAACGCCAACAACAACGACCGCCAGACTCTCGCAGCGAAATAATTTAATTTGAAACGAGGCCCACGCTAACCAACGCGGCTATTCTTCTTCGCACCTCCAATGATTTATGGCCGTCCTGTTCGTAAATGTGCTCCGTGGTGTTCTACGCTGCCGTGGAGATGCGAAAATCGAATACTCCGGAATCGATTACCGATTCTTTTTATTCTCAAAATAATTAAAAATCGATTTTTCTAAACATGTTAAGTGAGTGCTTGTCACTTGAGCCAAACTTAGGGACAGCAACATTTGGGGTAGTTGTTCAAAGTATAGCTCGAGTTGATGACAAACTGTCGAGGTCCACTTAGATATGGTACTAGTCATGTCATAACCGGTTTGAGGACCATTTGACTGAACTTGGGAACCGAACCATGAGGCCGGGAAAAAACCCGATCATCATTGGAGGAAGACGTCATGAAAAAAATTGAGATTGACCAACAAAGGCGAAATTTGATTAGAAGAACCGACCCAAAATGAACAGGATAAAAGACCACAAGCAATAAGAGACCAAAATGACATTGGAAATCTTCTTTTTACTTTTCATGGACTGAGTCATGAAAAAATGTACCCCATTCAAATATGGATGGGTCGTCTCGATGGCGGTTGATTGATAGGAGTGGAAACGTTATTAGAAACCCATCGCGATTATCTAACGCAACAAATCGTTCCGTTCGGTCGTTTCGTTTCTCGAGCCTCCAGTTTCTACCGATGATAATATGAATATAATTACAGCATTGGTGTGTCTCTATCTGGTCTGCTATTAACGCTGGATTTATGAGTCCGGCGTTGGAAGATTTATCTACACATACTAAAAATCAATTTGGTAAGCGAGGAGTCAAGATCCATATTCTCGAACCGGTGTCATCAATCAAGCCGGGCCGTGGATGGTCCATAATCACAGCAAGCCAGGTCGAGGACCCCCTAATTATACACAGGTGTTCCAGTGATTGAGACGTACCAACGCGATCATAGTTGGCCGTGGTACTAACTGCGGGGTAATTTCTTTGTTGTTCTTTTTGTTTTCAGCGGTTCGTCGAATAGGCTCAAAAATCCAACGGCGACTAGTCTACCTGGACCCTTCTGATCTGAAACCTGGTCGTAAAAAATTAATAATCTCCGATTGTGTGTTGGAAGCGGAGGGAGCCCGCTTTAAGAATGTTAATCGTTCGGGTTAGTTGATTCTTTTCGAGTTTACAAGAAGTGTGCCCGGTTTTGTGTGATGATTTTTACTTGTTGTCTGTTTGATTGAAGAGTGCGAGATTTATTGTTTGTTTGATCACTCGTTCGTTATTGACGCACTATTTGATTATTGATTGACACTTATGAATGACAATACTCGAGGCCATAGTCTTAAGCAAGAGGGGAATAAATTTTTTAGACAGCTATCAAATAATGTTAACAATTTTTCATCAATATGCGGTTGAACCTGGCACATTATTTTTCTACTCGGCAGCGTGCGCGAAGTATTTCGCGCACTAGAGCGATGACTATTTCGTGCACTGTGTAGATCTTGTATTTGTTTCCATGGCAACAAAGAAACGATCTAAATTAAAAACTAATTTTTTTCACTTATTTCAATAAAACTGTCTAAAAAATCTCGATCTTCTTCTCGAGCGCGAAATAGATACATAAATAACTGTTTAACGTTATACAGGGTGTATCATAAATATACCGATTCACTTTTGGGTGTAATAAGGAGCGTCGAAGCAACATTTTTTTTCTCAATAAACATTGTCCAAAAACGTTTCCTTTTCGAGATACAGGGTGTTAAAATTTAAAAAAATATACCAGTTTTTGGTCACAACTCATGTTAATTTGAACAGATTTTGATGAAACTCGGCATGAACAATAAGCAAATAAAGATCTTTAATTCTGCTATTTCAGGATTTGTAGGTGTCTTCCAGTGCCGTAGATATTTAGGTTTTTTAAGTTTTTCACCCTACCTTTCACGCCACTGACTTTATTGCAAATACAAAAACTTTATTCAATAGCCCCTATATTTCAAAACAAAAAAGTATTCTTTAAGTTTTGTCATACGACGCACCATTTTTGAGATATTTGAAGTTTCCTCAAACTATGTCACAAATAATCATTAAGAATAATCGATTATTTTCAATGTAAATGGCCCAAAACAACCTGAGAAAACATACAAAATCTCAAAAATGGTGGACCGTATGAAAAAAACTAAGAATACTTTTTTGTTCTAAAATGCAGGTGCTATGGAATTGCGTTTTTGTATTTGCAATAAAGTCAGTGGCGTAAAAGATAGGGAGGGTAAAAAGGGGAAATATGCTAAAAATCTTGAATATCTACGCCACTGGGAGACATCTACAAAACCCGAAATAGTATCACTCAAAATACATCAAGAAGCCCTAATAATATCATAATTTTATTCACCCCGCTTTTCTGCTATCACAGGAATGAACCATACCACTCCTTTTAGATTTTTTTTTTACTAGAACGATTGTCTTACTATGTATTTTCTTTTATTTTTGCTTTAGTGGCTCAATTTATTTAAAATTATTTTTGTCCCCCAAAACTTGAAATTTTAAAATTCAAACTCATATTTTATCACGGCAGGCAGCAATCCGCAGTCTGGTATGACACGCTGATGAGTCCAGAGTGCTGATGAGAACAAAACGGCTCTCCGTGTCTTCAGATTTATGAAGCTATCAAAACAGGCTGTCAATTAAGTAGCTACGCTGCTTATTTAATTTAATTTCAGGATATTATTCCTTAGCCAATTTTTGGAAAAAAAGTTCAATAAAAATAGGTCCTAAACAGGGCGTTTTACAAAAAAAATATAATCTCAACACTCCTGGGACATCAATTCACATCTATATCGGTCTGATATGGCACGCTGATGAGTCCAGATGGAGAACAAAACGGCTTTCCGTGTCTTCATATACTTACATGAAACTATCAAAACGGAATGTTAATTAGGTAGCTACGCTGCCAAATTTCAGGATATTATTCCTTAGTCAATTTTTAGATAAAAAGGTCCAATGAAAAAAACAGGGTCCTAAACAGGGCGTTTTACAAAAAAAAATCTGAAATTTAAACACTCTTGGGGCATCAATTCACATCTATCAGTCTGATATGGCACGCTGATGAATCCAAAAGTCCCGAAAAACGCTAGCCGGTCTTCAGATTTAAATCATAATTATAAACCATTTTGACACTATTTGACAATAGAAATTTTGAGTAAATTTAAAAAAAAACCTCTTTAGATCCATAAATGGTTACTAATTTTAATTAACAACGCTCAGGCACTTCTGAGGATTAATCAGACGTTCAAAACTAATCGAAAATTTTGATGATTTCTGTCTTTTGTTGCGGACGCTTGTCCGAGCCAGTGTTCTCTGAATATATTTCATGACCGAACGTACCTATCTTGTTCCTCATCGTTATTAATTCCAAACCCTCGTCATCCTGCTGATGTCTGGGATGTGCGAGGCTAATAACCCAACTAATTAATTCAGGAGCGATTCCGTAGAAGTGTCAGTTAGACGGACAGACAGCTTGCCGACGCGGGCAAAGGATTCAATCTCCCCTGTCTCGTCCTTTAGCACGCCATTGCACAAGTTCGGAGAAGGAGAGGGGGGCGATATTCTTGCTCCTGCTACTAATTCCTTGGACCCTAAGAAGTATCATTATTATCTATCATCATGTGGATTTTTATTATTATCATGGTGCCGGTGCACATTTGAATCTGACAACATTGTACATATCTGCTCTATTATGATTAAAGGTCTCGGTTATTGATATGACATGACAGCTGGTAACGCCCTCTATTATCTGGTAAATTGTTAGGAAATTAGATGAGTAAATAATTGGACAATCTTCCATGTCATCGTGGCATTATTAGTAACAGAAAGAAGAAAAACAGAGTCGCCATAACATAATCTCAAGAAAAAACTTCTTCCATTACGTAAGAATAAATGTCATAGTTGACATGACTTGTTGACACAACTTGTCAAAATAGTTTTAAAAAGTGCTATACAAGAGGAGCTATTGTTGGGAAACAATTTCGCCTACACTACACCAAGACGTGAAGGCGGTTGAGAGATCTGCGCATGAGAATTTGAAAGCGGAACCAACTCAAGATTTTCTGTAAAAGGAGCCACAGCCGAGGTAACAAATCAGGTTCTCTGAAGGAATTGACTAAATACGAAGAAACTCTCTTCTACTGCCATCAGGGAATTGACCTCAGACTACTCCCGTTCGTCCCATCCGCTAGGATTAATTCACTTCCCACTGCTCTGACCGAGATAACGAACCCATGTGCTTGAGGTTAGCACCACCATGTTGGATTTTCGATTATAAAGGCTGTGTTGCCATGTTTCCGAAATGTGGTATCATGTTTAAAAAAAAATTAAGTAATCCTGTTTTCTTAAAAACGCCAGATGTGCCATAGTGTGCTCCCGGTATGTAGCTATGTGGCGTTAGAGAGAGAAAAAATGTTTTTTTAATAAAAAATTAAAAAGCTCGCAGAAAAGTCCGTTTTTATGCGTGAAAATTGCAACTTCGCATTTTTTTGTTTCTACGGTACATGACAACACAAAATAAGAAAGTTATGGTTGAATTTTTTGGGAAAAAAAGAGCTACCTCTACATCAGCAGGTGAGCTGCAAAACGAAATTGGGGGTAATTCTCCCATCCACAAAACATCCTGCAGCAACTTCGCATTTTTTGTTTGTCTACGGTACATGATGCGCAGCACAAAATAAGAACGTTATGGCATAACTTACGTTTTTAGGGAAGAAAAAAAACTGTGTTGAAAGATTCCTTTTTTTTGTCAATAACAAGCCCAAATCGCACATTTTGCGATTAATTAACTTCCCATGGCTTCAACTTCCTTGTTCTCTATAGCTCTATAGCTGTAGAGATCATGCACCGGAGTCGGAGAATTAATCAGCTAAGGAGCCATCCCTCCATCAGCAGGTATGAGCTGCAAAAAGAAGTTTGGGGTAATTCTCCCATCCACGCAACATCCTGCAGTAGCGGGAGCTCTAGCTGGAGTTTAGGAAGAATCTTTTAAAAAATATTTCTCTTGGGCAATGTTGCCAGGTATCTTGAGAAATCCGATTTTGCTATAAATTTTTTGTCGCTTCAGCTTTTACGGCGAGTGGACTGGCCTCAAATTAAAACAGAAATGTCATACTTTACCGACCAACTTTGCGCTAATGACTCTTTATAGCCTCCCTTTTACTTATAAAACTGAGACTAGGGGCGCCTCAGTCGGTACAGTCAACTCTCTCAAGCAAAACTCTCCCTCAACGGTAACGAAAGTCATACTTTACCATACCAGTAAGTAATAAATGAGTATAATTAGTAATTACCTATACCGATCCAATTTAGGGATACTTAAATAACAAAACGATAAAGGGATGAATTATTGATGTTGTAGAATGCTTAGTTAGGAAAATTGTGCAGTATTTAAGGGAATTTTTGTGCCGACTGTACTTGGTGGAAAAGCGTAGGTGTGGAGAATACAGATCAGTTAGGGGTTGTATCGCATTAGGGGTCGATCCAGGGACTACCACTTTGTCTCGACTGCATGAAAAACCCACCGCAAGAATGCTGATTCGGTGAAGGATCGTTCGAATCGTTCCTGGAGGAGTTCTCGATTTCTCGAACCCCTTACAATCATGCTAATAAGAAGAAGTATACCCACCCACCCTTATTGTTATACGATTTTTTTACACAATACGAGATAATTTTTATAGGAATTATCGATAATAATATCTCTTGCGCTATAATAAAACAACTCCACCCCCAAGCGCATTTATCTGTACAGTTTAATCCGGGAGCGATGTCCAACACGCCCGTCCTAGTGGAGAAGGTCCTGCATAATCCTTGATGCATCCCGTGTGCAGATCCTGGCAGATAACGGGACATAAATCACTGTTACCGTTATGCATGGCGCGGTAACGGGATACATTTCGGCTAAGCTACGTGAGATCATGCATCGGAAAATACAACCTGGATTATCTGCGTGACGTGTAAGATCGAGGGGTGATAGAAAAATTATTTGTAGGCGCGATCAGGCACTGTTAGTTTGTGATGGTAAAATCGTGACGGTAAAATGAAAAAAAAGAGACAATGGAGATTTATATTAACACTACTTCCTACTTCTTGAGAGAAAAATCCATTTTGCCTTTATTGTATTCCACGAACGAGGAGGCCGTGCTTGATTTTCCAGTACATTCGCGACTAGCAATTTATTCGTACCTATTCTCGAAGCGATCCGGCTGTTTATATCAATTGTAACTTAATTTCTTTAAAAGGTAGGTACTCCAAAGATGCCGCGATGTGATGAACCCATGTCATGAGGTTGCACCGCACTTTTGGATCTTCAAATCAAAAAATTATTTGTTGCTATGTGGCCAAGATGTGCTATCATCATGTATTGCATTTGAAAAAAAAAATAGGTAATCCTTGAAGTGTGGTCTTTATAGGGAATCACTTTTTTGCGAGGGTAGCGCCTCCTTGTTTCCTTTTCTTAAAAACGCAAGTTGTGCCTTAATGTGCTTGTCTGGTACTATCATATATGTGCCTCAGAGAGAAAAATTAGGAATATGCGATTTTGAAGGATAAAACCAAAAAAAATTGCAGTTAGCAACGCCTTTTTTCTTCCTGAAAAAAGCAATTTGTGCTATTATGTGCTCCTGTTGTGCTGTCATTGAGAAAAAATACGAATTTTCTATTTTTGGGGACTAAAATAAGATTTTTTGCAATGAACTATTAGCAACGCCTATTTTTCTTTCTTAATCAATCAAATTGAGACGTGATGGGCACCTAATTTTCCTTCTCAAAAAATCAAATTGAGACGTAATCTGCCCCTGTTATGCTCCCATATGCCCTATAAAGAGAGAAAAAAATACGAATTTACCAAAATAAGATTTTTTGCAAAGTTAGCCAAGTCTCTTTTCTCTTTCTAGAAGAAAACAAGTTGTAAGTATGCTCTCTGTAATATGATCCTGTTATGCTGCCATATGCCCTACAGAGTGAGAAAAAATACCAATATTGCTATTTTTGCGGACGAAAATAAAAAAATTTTACCAAGTTAGCAACGCCTCTTTTCTCTTTCTAGAAAAAAGCAAGTTGTGAGTGCACTCTCTGTAATATGCTCCTGTTATGCTGCCATATGCCCTATAAAGAAAGAAAAAAATACGAATTTACCAAAGTAAGATTTTTTGCAAAGTTAGCGATGCCTCTTTTCTCTTTATAGAAAAAAAAACAAGTTGTAAGTATGCTCTCTGTAATATTCTCTAGTTATGCTGCCATATGCCATACAGAGTGAGAAAAAATACGAATTTTGCTATTTTTGCGGACAAAAATAAGATTTTTTTGCCAAGTTAGCAACGCCTCTTTTCTCTTTCTAGAAAAAGCAAGTTGTGAGTGCACTCTCTGTAATATGCTCCTGTTATGCTGCCATATGCCCTATAAAGAGAGAAAAAAATACGAATTTACAAAAATAAGATTTTTTGCAAAGTTAGCCAAGCCTCTTTTCTCTTTCTATATAGAAAAAAAAACAAGTTGTAAGTATGCTCTCTGTAATATGCTCCTGTTATGCTGCCATATGCCATGCAGAGTGAGAAAAAATACGAATTTTGCTATTTTTGCGGACAAAAATAAGATTTTTTTACCAAGTTAGCAACGCCTCTTTTCTCTTTCTAGAAAAAGCAAGTTGTGCGTGCACTCTCTGTAATATGCTCCTGTTATGCTGCCATATGCCCTATAAAGAGAGAAAAAAATACGAATTTACAAAAATAAAATTTTTTGCAAAGTTAGCCAAGCCTCTTTTCTCTTTCTATATAGAAAAAAACAAGTTGTAAGTATGCTCTCTGTAATATGCTCCTGTTATGCTGCCATATGCCATACAGAGTGAGAAAAAATACGAATTTTGCTATTTTTGCGGACAAAAATAAGATTTTTTTACCAAGTTAGCAACGCCTCTTTTCTCTTTCTAGAAAAAAGCAAGTTGTGAGTGCATTCTCTGTAATATGCTGCTGTTATGCTGCTATATGCCCTATAAAGAGAGAAAAAAATACGAATTTACAAAAATAAGATTTTTTGCAAAGTTAGCCAAGCCTCTTTTCTCTTTCTATATAGAAAAAAACAAGTTGTAAGTATGCTCTCTGTAATATGCTCCTGTTATGCTGCCATATGCCATACAGAGTGAGAAAAAATACGAATTTTGCTATTTTTGCGGACAAAAATAAGATTTTTTTACCAAGTTAGCAACGCCTCTTTTCTCTTTCTAGAAAAAAGCAAGTTGTGAGTGCATTCTCTGTAATATGCTGCTGTTATGCTGCTATATGCCCTATAAAGAGAGAAAAAAATACGAATTTACAAAAATAAGATTTTTTGCAAAGTTAGCCAAGCCTCTTTTCTCTTTCTATATAGAAAAAAAACAAGTTGTAAGTATGCTCTCTGTAATATGCTCCTGTTATGCTGCCATATGCCATACAGAGTGAGAAAAAATACGAATTATGCTATTTTTGCGGACAAAAATAAGATTTTTTTACCAAGTTAGCAATAACGCCTCTTTTCTCTTTTTAGAAAAAAGCAAGTTGTGAGTGCACTCTCTGTAATATGCTCCTGTTATGCTGCCATATGCCCTATAAAGAGAGAAAAAAATACGAATTTACAAAAATAAGATTTTTTGCAAAGTTAGCCAAGCCTCTTTTCTCTTTCTATATAGAAAAAAACAAGTTGTAAGTATGCTCTCTGTAATATGCTCCTGTTATGCTGCCATATGCCATACAGAGTGAGAAAAAATACGAATTTTGCTATTTTTGCGGACAAAAATAAGATTCTTTTTAACAAGTTAGCAACGCCTCTTTTCTCTTTCTAGAAAAAAGCAAGTTGTGAGTGCATTCTCTGTAATATGCTGCTGTTATGCTGCTATATGCCCTATAAAGAGAGAAAAAAATACGAATTTACAAAAATAAGATTTTTTGCAAAGTTAGCCAAGCCTCTTTTCTCTTTCTATATACAGGGTGTTAAGAAAATGACGGATAAACTCTTCAGTACATTGTAGGGGACACTCAGTAAAGTACGGGAAAAATAATTTAAAAAAATCCAGAGCTACACTTTAAAAGATATAAGCAAAATATTGAACAATAAATTTGGCAACGTTTAACACGATAACAGTTGGTATTTGGTAATTTCCTCTAATTTCTAACAATGTAGGTAGTCAAGGTATCAAAACCGTTGTTGCCAAATGCGTTTTTTTACAGTATCTTAGAAAAGAAAAAAAATTCTTCTTAATTTTTCCAAGCCAGTAATACATCTTAAGCAATTTTTTTAATTGATAACGATTAAAGTACCCTTTTTATATCTGTAAAATCATCTAGTTTTTGCAAATATCGAAAAACAAAGATAGTAAAATGTTAACTTTGGCATTTTTTATCTCACCAAATTGAAGACCAGAATTTTTTAAATTATTTTTCCCATACTCTACTGAGTGTCCCCTACAATGTACTGAAGAGTTTATCCGTCATTTTCTTAACACCCTGTAGAAAAAAACAAGTTGTAAGTATGCTCTCTGTAATATGCTCCTGTTATGCTGCCATATGCCATACAGAGTGAGAAAAAATACGAATTATGCTATTTTTGCGGACAAAAATAAGATTTTTTTACCAAGTTAGCAATAACGCCTCTTTTCTCTTTTTAGAAAAAAGCAAGTTGTGAGTGCACTCTCTGTAATATGCTCCTGTTATGCTGCCATATGCCCTATAAAGAGAGAAAAAAATACGAATTTACAAAAATAAGATTTTTTGCAAAGTTAGCCAAGCCTCTTTTCTCTTTCTATATAGAAAAAAACAAGTTGTAAGTATGCTCTCTGTAATATGCTCCTGTTATGCTGCCATATGCCGTATAAAGAGAGAAAAAAATACGAATTTGCTATTTTTGCGGACAACAATTAGATTTTTTGCAAAGATAGTGACGCCTTTTTACTCTTTCTAGAAAAGACCAAGCTATAAGTGCCGTTAGAGAAAAAAAATTAAGAAAAAATTGAAACGTTGGTAACTTCACAAAAAAGGATTTCGCAAATTTGATTTTTTTTTCTTTCTACGGAATATGGCAGCACACTAGAGCACAACTTGCGTTTTTAAGAAAGAACAAGAACGAACGGTGCTCACTGCAAAAAAAAGTGTTGCGCAATGAAAAATATACCCTAAGGATTACGATTACCTATATACCTACCTAAATTTCTTTTCGCACATCTCGGGGACATCGCAACAGATTTTTTTCTTAATTTAAAATTCAAAATCATAGACACGACCACCCCTGCCTGCTCTCTGTACTCAAGAGGTATCCATATAAAAGACACTAGTTGAGTGACATGAAGAGAAACAAGACTAATAAGACTTATAATAATTCTGCTTCATCAAGACTTCGCTTTATCTAAGCTCACTTAAATGCGCATAATAAATTAAAAAATGCTCCAAATTTTAAAATGCACACTTGCCCCTCCGACACGACAAAAATTGCACCTAAAAGGATTAAGCGATCAAGCAATCCAAGACAGGCGTGACAAGACCAAAGGGTGTAAGCTCCCCTAAATAACATACAGGATGGTTCCCATGACCGGGTGGTCGACGAATCTCCTCACTTAGTGACACTATTAGCACTATGAGCCGCGTGGCTGACGCGTGCCGGAATGACAGATCATCTCTGACACGGATTACTGTGATTTATAGTGCTCCAGATCCATTAGAGATGCGTCTTTTATGCGCGGATTAAAGATGGACTGGGGAAATTATTATTCCGTTAATGTCGCCGAAAAAAATTAGAACACTATAGGCGTGTTGAATTGAACCAATTTATTTATGGTACCAAATTATATTCTCAGTCTGGTAATATAAAATATAATAAGAACAATATATACACATCAGGGTGCCATGCGTAGGGAATAAGTAGTAGGTATATAAGGTGTGCAAAGGGCAGAGAGCTATAAATATTTGGAGGCGGCGCTGGAAAGGGCCCGCTACTAAATTTAAATAATCGAAGTGTTTTTCTGGTCGTTTCGTTCTGATGGATCGCAATGAAGAGCGGACGTGCCGCAACTGATAAACAAGGCCGGGGATGTAAATAAGGCTACACCATCCGTTTCCTGTCCTGCTGCTAAACAACCCTTATATATATACGGGGTGAAGAGGAAAATTATTATTACTAAGTATAGATATCTATTCGACTTATAGCATCAGAAATTGGTTAATTGCTACAACTTTTTCTTTTATTCAATCAATTATTAAATTGACTATAATAAAAAACATTAATTTGGGTAACATATAATTGAAATATATATAAACTAATGCTAATAAGAAGTATCTCTTTTTCGTTATACTTTTATCAGAAATGGGCTTTGTATGACCAAATTATTAAGTAGTTAAAAATGCTCAAGTATGACCAAACCGAGCAAAAACGCTCCAAATCGACTATTTCACAGAGTTTTATCCAAAAGTTGTAGCGAATTATTTTGCATTGATATGCGATCGAATGCACCACCCTGTAGGTAGTTAAAACCATAAGCAAATTCCTTATGCCCTTTGAAATGTTCCAGTATGACCAAACCGAGCAAGCACGTTCAGAAACGATTGCCTCCTACAGTTTTATCCAAAATTTGAAATGCATTTTTTTGCATTAATTGGTAATCGAATGTATCACCCTGTAGGTAGTTTAAACCATGAGCAAATTCTTTATGCCCTTAGAAATGCTCCAGTATGACCAAACCAAAGAAGAACGTTCAGAAACGATTGGCTTCCACAGTTTTATCTGAAAGTTGAAGAGTATTTTCTTTCCATTGATACGCGATCTGAAGAACCACCCTATAGGGACTTAAAACTATGAGCCAATTCCTTACGCCTTCAGAAATGCTTCGGTACAACCAAACCGAGAAAGCACGTTCAGAAACGACTGACTCCTACAGTTTTATCTAAAATTTGAAATGCATTTTTTTGCATTAATTAGTAATCGAATGTATCACCCTGTAGGTAGTTTAAACCATGAGCAAATTCTTTATGCCCTTAGAAATGCTCCAGTATGACCTAACTGAAGAAGATCGTTCAGAAATGATTGGCTTCCACAGTTTTATCTGAAAGTTGGAGAGTATTTTCTTTCTATTGATACGCGGTCGGAAGAACCACCTTATAGGGACTTAAAACTATGAACCAATTCCTTACGCCTTCAGAAATGATTCGGTACAACCAAACCGAGAAAGCACGTTCAGAAACGACTGCCTCCTACAGTTTTATCTAAAATTTGAAATGCATTTTTTGCATTAATTGGTAATCGAATGTATCACCCTGTAGGTAGTTTAAACCAAGAGCAAATTCTTTATGCCCTTAGAAATTCTCCAGTATGACCTAGCCGAAGAAGATCGTTCAGAAACGATTGTCTTCCACAGTTTTATATGAAAGTTGAAGAGTATTTTCTTTGAATTGATACGCGATTCAAAGAACCACGCTGTTGGTAGTTAAAACCATGACCAAATTCCTTATGCCCTCAAAAATGCGCGAGTATGACCAAAACTAGCAAAAACGTTTTAAATCGACTGCCTCCCACAGTTTTATGTGAAAGTTGGAGCGGATTTTTTTTTATAATGTGCCACCCTATAGGTAGGTGAAACCGTGAAAAAATTCCTTATGCCCTCAGAAATGTTCCAGTATGATCAAACCGAGCAAAAACGTTCCAAAACGACTGCCGCTCACAGTTTCATCAAAAAGTTGCAAAAGGTTTTTTTGCAAAAACAGAAAATATGATAGCGTATAAAAACATAAAACGTAGACCTTCTTATTTTAATAGGAAAAATAGAATAACATCGTTTTTAGACAGCGATTGTAATGTCTATCTCGTAAAGATCCTGCTATAAATCCAAAAAAAAAAAACACTAAAGCTAGGCGGAGGTGGGCTAAATCTTATGTCAGCAGTTCTGAATGAAGTATAATAAAACGTAGGAGAAGAAGCAAATCTCAAAAATGTGAATTTTTGATGTGAGTGAGAGCACCAACCTCACAACAATATGGAAGGAAACAATCTTATATTAAAAGTAACAAGTTAAATAGACCTGTGAGCAGTGATAGGATGTTAACCCAATATTCTTGTGGTGGAGAGTTTTGTTCCTAATCTCATAGCATTCGAGGAGGTGAAGAAAATCTTACAGCAAAAAGGACTAAATCTCATAACAATAATTATTTTTTAACCAATTTTCGTAAAACCGTAGAAGAAGAACCATGTCTCATAGAAATAGGAAGTGCAGAAAAATCATAAAATATCAACAATGAAGTACATACACAAAAATAAATAATGTCTCAGAGTGATTTCGGGTAGAGATACCGAAATTTTTTTTAGAAGTAGTGCAGTAAGAATTGGTTAACAATTAAATGGTAACCAATTCTTACAGCAATAGATAGACGAGTCTTGATACAATGCTCAAAAATTTGGGGAAGGTCAAGGTAATTCAACTGTTCTTATAACAGATAAGGGATGTATCAAATTGCCTTGCAAAGGAAGACGAGAACCAAATTTTCAAACAATAGGGGGAAAAGAAACCAATCTTAATAGTGGGTCAGCTGCATCAAGTCTGCATCAACAGAATTGAGAGGTGGACCATGTCTCTTATTAGAAGTGGGAAAATGTAATCTGAGCTTTTTTTAAGATTTTGGATACTTGAAGCCTATTTTCAATAGCATAGAGAAGAAAATCTTATAGAAAAGGGGGAAGAGGACGAAAACACGTCTGTCATCAGGGGGAGGTATAGGACCCCTGATCGGATAAGATCGAAGTAAGGAGAGAAAAACCAGTCTCATAGTAGTGATAGGTACAAAAGAGGTGCGAAATTTTTGAATGTTCAAAATACCGTAATGGAAAGAAGAGGTGAAACTGTCTCTTTCATGTGAGGAAAGGTGAAGCAAGTCTTGAAGCAGTGACGAGATTTTGAGTAATAATTGCAATAGTAAAAAATAATTTCTTGTGGCTAAAAAAATCCTAATGCAGTGTTGTGAAGTGCACCAAATTTTTAACAGCATAGAGAGATTGTTCATGCCTTCCATCAGGGGAGGTGTGTTGCTATAAGAAGAACCAATAATCTTACTTCAGCGGTGAACGGTGCCCAAAATCTCTAAACGGAAAGGGAAAGTGATGAACCATATAGGTATGTCTATTAGACGGGGAAGGGGAGTTTCTTATTATCATAAGGGTTGTTGTTTGATTACTTACTTACCACATACTTTGGGGATTTTATTAGTTATTAATAACAACGAGACTAGGAAACATAGGGGAGTTATTCTGCTAAACTCCCCGGTATATAAGATTATGTATCTCAAAGAAGATACATAGGAGCTGCCATGGAGGAATATACCTGTCGTATTCTGACAGAAAAACGGAAATGCTGACTATAGTATGAATCTCCGGGATAGTGCAGGCATCAGCGGGAATAGATAGACCCCACCTTGATGGGCTATCAATGTACAGATTCGTGTATCGAGCTGGCTGGGAGAAAGGCCTAAACGTGATCTGAGTTTGTATCATTGCATTACACAATGTAACATTTTCTGAATGTATAAATTATCAACAAGCTGCTTTATTCTATTGCAAATCTTAATACTTGATTATTGTTAAAATGAAGAATAGAGGAGCTCAATAACGCGTATAGGTAATATTAAATCATTTCGTTCCAAAATATTATCTTGAAGCGATAAAATAAAATGAAATAAAACAAAGCAAAAGAAAGATGAAAGCAAGCGCCATAAACCATATCCCGCAACTCCAAGCTATAGATATTTTGCAATATAGGATAAATCAGGAAAGTGACGGTATTATCCTTGGGGCGTCGGGTCGACCTTCATCCCGTCATTTGGCAAACAATATAGCGCTGTCAGTTTCCACCGCGCCCAAATTGTAACTTACGATCGGGGATATAAGGGATAAGGCGGCTTTTTGCAATAATACTTCTCCGCGCTCCAGCTTCTTCCTGTTTTGTGGCTTCATGCAACATTCACCACGGCCACTCGTCATCATCGCTCCAGACGCGCTCTCCTCGATGCCGTATAATATCATCTCGGGTAATAAAATTGTGATGCGGAAGGTCGATTTGGAATTTTTGCGCGCTTATCTCGGCATGGAGGTAAAATTGATTGTGACTTAAGTTAGAGAGCAGGGGGTGGTTGTGTCGATTTTTATTTTTTAATACCACCATTGTAGGTAGAAGCGAGTCCCTAATCGGCGATCTTTGCCGAAACTTGTTTTGCTACATCAATTTTCCTGAAAAAGAAAAAAAAAGGAATTCGAAGCTCGAAGTAAAATTGAAAGAACACTTTTTCAAATCTTGCCAAAGTTCAGAGTTGGTGGTGTGATTGCCAAAAAAAAATTACCTGAACTGCTTAAGAATTGTTTAAATACAAAGTGGTGATGTCAGAAGAGGTGATTTAGTCAAAATTGATAAAGAGTCAGAAAAAATAGATTTGTCATATTTACCAAATTGGTTAAGTACCTAGTAAAGATTTAGGAATTAGTAATCATCAGTTCGTTTATACAGGGTGCACCATGTATCCTTCTCTATATTGATATCTCCTGAACGCTAAGAGATACAGGATCGGTTAAATTAAAGAAAAGTTGCGCTATTTTGTGGCCATCTCGAATCCGTCAAAACATGCAAGATATCTGTGACCGTTCCTGAAATATCCTGAAAAAAACTGAAAAATAGAGATTTCTTATTTTCGTCATATCTTTTTTATTATTAGAAATTAATAAATAATTTTTCGTAGGCTTACATAAGCCGTTAAGATCTATGCATCTGTCATCACAAAAATTTTCAAGGCCGACTAGAACCAAAAGTTTTCACAGTCAACTTTCGTTTTTCTTATGGCCGCCATATTATTTTTTTATGTCGTTCGATATGAAAAAAATAATGAAAACCAAAAATTAATAAACTTCAAAAAAAAAATTTAAAAATTTTTATTCTTCTTTTTTCAAAGAAAAACCAAAAAAAATCATCGAAAAACGTCAACATTTGTAAAATACGCCAAAATAGTGCTTGCCTTATGTTTTTTTTTATTTATCTATGACATTCGGTCTTAAAAGTTGTATTTTTTTGTAAAGAAAAAAGAAGAATAAAATTTTTTTTATTTATTTTTTGAAGTTTAACAATTTTTAGTTTTTATGATTTTTTTTATACCGAACAACATAAAAAAACGATATGATGGTCATAAGAAAAACGAAAGTTGACTATGAAAATCCTGGGATCTAGTCGGCTTTGAAAATTTTTGAAATGTCAGATGGGTAGCTCTTGCCGACTTATGTAAGCCCACAAAAAATTATTCATTAATCTCCAATAATAAAAAAGATATGGCAAAAATAAGAAATCTCGATTTTTCAGTTTTTTTCAGGATATTTCAGGAACGGTCACAGATATTTTGTATGTCTTGACTGATTCGAGATGGCCACAAAATTGCGCTTCTTTGGACTTGTTTAACCGACCCTGTATCTGTTATCGTTAATAGATAGCAATATAGAGAAGGATACATGGTGCACCCTGTATAGGTAGTGTACATTTTGTATAAAATTTGAGAGCTAGAAATTTCGAGAGAAAATCGGAAAGCTTATCTCTGTAGATTAGTAACCCCCACTGTCACTTTCTATCGGTCAAAATATTCAGTACACTAAACGCAACTGGTAGCTCTTCTCTAAATCGCTTCACAATAATTATTATTGTTTTGCATGACCCATCTGAAAATATTCAAGACTAGATTACACTTTTCTGACGACTTTACTTACTAGCTCTCTCTATTATAGTAGCACTCTCCAACAGATCTTACTTCGATAACATCCCAAATTATACTATAACTATGCGCTGATTGCGACCTCATTATAGGGTTAGGTATACAGAGTGTCATTTGAAAACTTGCCACCCCTGAATTCTCCCTTGAAAAACGTTTTTCAAAGAAATCCCCAAACAGGTCAATTTTTTATTTAATTTATGTTCTATTGACATAAAAAATTTATACAGGCTGTAATTTTTTTTTAATAGAACATCCTGTATACTAATACATTTTCAGATTTTCAGAGAAAATCCAGTAAGAATGGTGTTCACAGTTGGAGTTTTTAAACTGATAATGGAGTCATAAACAAATGAAAATCGCCATTTTAAATTTTCAAAGCAGCATAGGTACCTACATTAAAAACGTCTCAAGATATCGGAAAACGGCTTAACTTTTCAAGCGGTATGCGGTATCCTTATTGTGTGGATGAAATTTTTATACAGGGTGATGGAAATGAATAGATTTTTCGTTACCCTGTATAAAAATTTCATCCACACAATACACCGCTTGAAAAGTTAAGAAGGGGACATGTACACTGCTTTCAAAATGAAAAATAGCGATTTTCATTTATTTTGTTTATAACTTCCCAAAACTGATAATTTCAAACTCCAACTGTAAAAACCATTCTTACGCAGGATTTTCTCTGGAAATATGAAAATTCAAAAATATACAGGGTGTACTACTTAAAAAAATATACGACCACAATGGTGGGGGTGAGAGCAGTGGGGGTAAAAATTCAAATTGAGGCTTCAAAAATGTCAAATAAAAATTTGAACTTGAGGTGTGTGAGCTTTTTTTCAAGAAAGTTATTTCTCTGAATAGTGAATTTTGTTACCTACACATAAGTGCGTTCCCCACTGTATAATATATACAGGTGGAAGTATAAAAATATTATAAAATATGTGTAGATACCTACTTTATAAAAATATTAATGAGTGAGAAACTATTTTAGTATACCTACGTCCCGCCCCTTTAATATTTTAATATTTATAATATCAATATCTCCAAAACTACAACAGTCATGGCTATTTTACCATATTCATAACATAAATGAATTATGACCGCACATTTTTCTAGATAAATTGCCTAACGTTCAGCATGCTTGACCATATCTAACATATAATAGGAATGATTTACGAGCAACATTTTAGTTAAAATCTCATTCTCATTTCGCCTTACTACACTTTTTTATGAGCATAAAAAAAAAGACATGAAAAATTAGTGTAATATGTATTTAAGCTCGTGTTTTGGCTAATTGAAGCCGTCTAATTCCCATGCATCCAAACAAAACACGGCGCTATGTACCTTATAATAGGTACATACCTACCTATAATAATTATAATAATAGAGTTGACTGGTGTGTTATTATTATTATTATTATTATTATGTACCAATTAGATATACATATACATATACTTGAGTAGGTATATAAACGTGATAGTACCTATACACCTAAAGCAGGACCTCGTTAGCAAACGATAACGATCGCCGTTGGTGCTGGTGCTGTTGCTGTTGCTGTTGCTGTTGCTGGTGCTGGTGCTAAACTGTAGTTTTGAAGTTGTTTTGGAGCAATCGTCATCATCACCGACACTAAGCCATGCAGATCCGACTCTATGTATTATTACATTATATATCTACGAATATACCTACCTAAACCACGGGGCGTGAAATTAAAAAGATCGCATCTAATTAAAATGGTTCCGGAATTAATACAACTTGACGTGTTGTATCTCTAATTCTAATTCCATTACTGCCAGTGTCAAATAATAATTATTTTTTATTGTTAGCTATAATTAATTATTATTAATATTTATTAAATTCTTCCACTTATTCTATTATGTATGGCTTGTTCTGTCTTCCTCTTCTTCCGCTATTATGCGTGTGCAAAAAAGTTAACCTGAACCTTATTATTCCAGATCCTAGCAACAGTTCAAAATATTTTTATTAAACTTTGACTACTTTTTCTATCTAATTCTATAGCTCTAGCTCTAGCACGTCCCTAAAGTTTCGTCCATAACTTATTCGAAGCGCAATCACAAAATGAAAAAGACGCGAGAAAAGGGACGGCTTCAGCGCGCCGACGATGCAGCGGAGAGTACTGCGCATTAATAAAAGCTACTTTTCGGATGTTTGAAAAGCACTAGGTGCAAGCGAGCTGTGGACATTTTTTTAGGTCTGAAATTTTGACGAAAATCAAATGCCTGAACCAGTTTCTGATCTCAAAAACCATTATCAGAGTTAAAAACTAAAAAAATGAAAGTAACACGTTGTCTTTTTTTCATCAAATTTGGTTTCTTTTGAGGTCTTACGGCCTATTCTTTCGAGATTTTGCACAAATCTGATATAAAAAAGACAGGAACAAAATTACATCTTCTTTTTTGAAAAGAATCAATCTTAGGAGAGATCCAATTTTATTTTTATAGTCTTTATGGTTGGTTTTCTTTTGTAAAATAATAAAAAAATCTTTGAAAAATTATTGTTGTGGCCTTGAAATGTTGACGAACAATCATATAAGTAGGTACCTGAAACAGTTTCTATTTTCAGAAAATATTATCAAAGTTAAAAACTCAAAAAAAGTAGCTTTCCGCTCTGATTTTTTCATCAAATTTGGTTTCTTGAGGTCTTAATGGCTTATTCTTTCGAATTTTTTTCAAAAATTTTATCTAAAAAAAAAGACGAGAACAAAATTACATCTTATTTTTTTCATAGGATCAATCTTATAAGAGAAAATCCAATTTTATTTTTGAAATCTTTGTGGTTGACTCTCTTTTGTAAAAAAAAAACTTGTAAAAATGATTTTTTGGTTCTGAAATTTTGACCGAAAATCATAATAAGTACCTGAACCAGTTTCTATTTTCAAAAAATATTATCAAAGTTAAAAATTCAAAAGAAGTAACTTTCTACTCTGATTTTTTCGTCAAATTTGGTTTCTTGGGGTCTTACGGCTTATTTTTCGAGATTTTTCACAAATCTTATCTAAAAAAAGACGGAAACAAAATTACACCCTCTTTTTTTCATAGGATAACGCTTATAAAAGGAAATCCAATTTTATTTTTGAAATCTTTGTGGTTGATTTTCTTTTGTAAAGTTAAAAAAAAACTTGGAAAAATAATTGTCTTGGCTCTGAAATTTTGACCGAAAATCATATAAGTACATATTACCTATCTGAACCAGTTGCTTATAATCTCAAGAAACTTTAACAGAGCTAAAAACTCAAAAAAAGTAACGTTGTCTTTTTTGCTGCTCTGGCTTTTTCATCAAATTTGGTTTTCTTGAGATCTTTCGGCTCATTCTCTCGAGATTTTTATACAAATTTTATCTAAAAAAAGACGGGAATAAAATTACATCTTGTTTTTTGAAAAGAATAAATTTTAGAGTAAATCCAATTTTATTTTTGAAATATTTATGGTGGGTTTTCTTTTGTAAAATTTTCAAAAAAATCTTTGAAAAAATTATTCTTTTACCTTTCTTGGAAAAATTATTATTTTGGCTCTGAAATTTTGACGAAAAATCATATAAGTACCTACGAACCAGTTTAAATCTCAAGAAACATTATCAGAGCTAAAAACTCAAAAAAAGTAACTTTCTGCCTCTGCTTTTTTCATCAAATTTGGTTTCTTGAGGTCTTTCGGCTCATTCTTTTGTGATTTTTGTACAAATCTTATCTAACAAAAGACGCGGGAATAAAATTATACATCTTGTTTTTTGAAAATAATAAATTTTAGAGTAAATCCAATTGTATTTTTGATATATTTATGGTTGGTTTTCTTTTGTAAAATTTTCAAAAAAGACTTGAAAAGATTATTGTTTTGCCTCTGGAATTTTGACAAAAAGTCATATAAGTACCTGACCTGAACCCATTTTCTAATCTCAAGAAACATTATCAGACCTAAAAACTCAAAAAAAGGTCACGTTGTCTTTTTTTCTGGTCTGTTTTTCATCAAATTTCGTTTTTTGAGGTCTTACGGTTTATTATTTTAGGATTTTTTCACAAATCTTATCTAAAAAAAGACGGGAACAAAATTACCTCCTCTTTTTTGAAAACAGCCAATCTTAGGAGATATCCAATTTTATTTTTGCAATCTTCATGGTTGGCTTTCTTTTATAAAATTTTCAAAAAAAGTATTGGAAGAATTATTGTTTTGGCTCTGAAATTTTGACGAAAAATCAAATAGGTAAATACTCGCGACCTGAACCAGTTTATAATCTCAAAAAACATTATCAGAGCTCAAAACTCAAAAAAAATTACGTTGTCTTTTTTTTTCTTTGGTTTTTCCATCAAATTTAGTTTCTTGAGGTCTTGTTCGGCTTACTCTTTCGAGATTTTTGTACAAATCTTACCTATCAAAAAAAAAAACCGGAACAAAATTACATCCTCTCTTTTGAAAAAGATAAATCTTAGAGGATATCCAATTTTATTTTTGAATTCTATGTGGTTGATTTTCTTTTGTAAAATTTTCAAAAAAGTCTTGGAAAGATTAGTGTTTTGGCTCTGAAAGTTTGACGAAAAACCATATACCTGAACCAGTTTCTATTTTCAAAAAATATTATCCCAGTTAAAACTCAAAAGAGTATCTAACGTTGTCATTTTTTCTACTATACGGTTTTTTCATCAAATTTGGTATCTTGAAATCTTTACAACTTATTCTTCCGAGATTTTTTCACAAATCTCTTCTAAAAAAGACGGGAACAAAATTACAAGAAAGGATGAATCTTGGAGGGAAAAATCCAAGTGTAGTTTTTAATTCTTCATGGCTGATTTTCCTTTTTTAAATATTTCCAAAAAAATTTCAATTTCTTAAAATAACTTCGTATATTTATTTCTGTTTCGAATTTGACCAAATCTGCGCTTTATTCATATCTTACCTACGACTTTTTTGAGATATTTTAGAAGAAATAAGCGTCTAAAATTGACCATGCAGAAACAAGTTACAGCCATTATATTCGTAAATTGTTGGTTTAAAAAAATTCTAACAACAACAATTCTTATTTGAAAGCTTCAAGACAATTTTTTAGAAAAACCAGGGAATATTTATTGTTTCTCCAACAAATTCTTTTCCAAGGGGTACAAACCGTTAACCGCTAACGACACAACGTTGCCTGAGGTAACATCACCCTGTGTGGACGTATAAGCTTCTAAGTGGGAGGTCCACCTGTAATATATTTTTCCTAAATCTATCTTTTTTATCTTTCCCGTGCCTGTTATCTTTCTAAATAGAAGTTAAATCGCTTCTAAAAATTTCTCTTAATAAAATTTGTGTCCGGGACGGACAGGCCAACGAGATTTTGGTTTAATTAGAGAATCTGCTTTTTAAGTGAACTACATTTAACTGAGCGGCCATTGTGTTTGTTTCCAAGGACAGTGAAGAATTTTATTTAATCTCGAGCTAAAATTAAAACGTATCACCGATTATTGAACAAGAGTGTTTCAGGGAAATTCTATCTTTAATTACCTTAAACTTTCCGGTAGCGACCGACCTCAATATCGAAAATCGAGTTGAATTTCAAAGAACGCTCTTAATAATTAACGTTAATATCCGGTGAAAAACACCGTTTCCAACTGTAGCATTTTTCAGCATCACTTCACCTCCTAGCATGTAAAATAGAAAAAACTATTTGCTATTACAACTCCGCAGGTTCCTCCATTTGGCTAGCTTAATTGAGAAAAAAATTGAACTCCATCAGCATCTCATAACTGATGTAGGTAAGTAAAGTTTCCTGTGACTTTCAAAGAGCTTTTATGAGACATTTCAAGTAAGTTTTTGCCCACCTTCAGTACTCTATTTATTTACCCCTAACCTCCCCCTCCCCCCTAACCCTAACCCCACTATAACTTTTCATTGTCTTACCAATCCTAGCAAGGGGCCTTCCTTTTTTCTCCTGAACTACTTAATTGATAATCCAACTAAAAAAAAAGTCTTATTTTTTTCTTCTCGCAGACAATCTAAAAATGCAATAACATAAAATGCTTTGATAAAAAAGCATGACTTTAATAGATTTAGGTATGTCCAAAATAATTTTAAATTATGGGCACTGTGACCTTGTATTTGATTTTTTTAAGATTGAAAAAGACCATGCTAACAGAGACCGACTCGAATAGGCTGGGACATCCTGTACAACAACTGATATCAGCAATGTGTTTTCAATTTTGATTTGGATAGTACCCTTTCGTTTCTGCTAAGTTTGACTTGACATGAAAAACCTGACTTAAAATTATTTGTATTTTTTGACACACACTTAACTTTTGATTGTTATATTAGGTAGGTATTATTGTTCTTTATAGTAATTTATCCATGGCAACCATTTATTGATACCAGTATTATAGTACCTAGTTAGTTCTTATCAGATTGATGGAGGACGCTGTATTGTCGTCAATTTATCAATTTTCATTACTTTTTCTCATGTATATTAGTTGACATTCCTTGGATGAGCCCATATGTCTCATAGTGCCGACCTAGCTAGTTCCTACCGGGTTTAAGGGGGACGCTGTATTGTCGTCAATGTATTATTTTACATTATTTTTTTCATGTATATTAGTTAATATTCCTTGAATGTGCACATACGTCTCATATAGAACCTATATTATTAGTGCTTTTTATAAAATTATTTTTCTATATAGGGAATTCGCTCATCATTTTGGCCACAGTTTTATTTTCTGCATTAATAACGACATGTGACACGTGCAGCTTCAATTAAAAAAACGTTAATTGACTATTAGATAAATACACTCCGAATGTAAGGCACTCATTACCTATTAATATAAATTTGATTTGTTTGCTGTAACAATTATTATAACAATCTCGATGTTTACAAATCGATTTCGGCTGATATTATATTATCTATTATGGTTGACAGATGGTTTCATTATTGATAATAATAATGGAATTCATTATACCTACGCAATAACGTAATGCTATTTTGATTCGGGACAATGAATATGGTATTGTTTCATTTATGAAAACAATCAATCGTTAATGTATGCATGTTTAATTTTTACTCTATACAATAAACCGCTTCAACTTCAAATACAAAATACAAGGGAGGTTATTATAATAATTATACTTGGTTATTATTATTATTACTATATCATTATCTCTAATTATTCGAAATAATATTTCATTATCCTATTTTGTAGATACGGAAAATAAAAAACCTATGACCTCAATTTTTATATCCATAAGCGTCCTCTAGTTCTATTGATGACAATAATAAAAGTGCATGTATCTGGGTAATAATAATAATTGAACCTAAACGTTCCAATTGAATCAATCGATCCGACAACGCCGCACCTAATTGCCTATTCTCGAACATATTGGCCTCCCCCTCCCCGACTTAATGATATCCATTCTAGGCGGGAGCGGTTCGTAAGAGGCGTGGTCAGGCTCGACCAATCACCACGCGCCTCAACTTCTCCCTATCTTACTGACGCGGCTCTAAATCTCTTACGATCAGTAAACCCACAGAGTAGTGAGATATCGGGTCGCGGTTCAGCTCTTCCTGGCCTTTATAAAATAATACCGGTAGAGAATTGAAAAAGCGAAAAGAAAAATTTATAGTGTCCTCCTTAAGTAGAAGCTGTGCGTTTTTATCTTCATTTACCTAACCTAATATTATTATAAAGGGTGCCAATTTTGGACTTGGGAGAAAGTGAATGCTGTTAGTGAATTTGGGGGGTGTGTTTGTTACCTGAACTGATGCTGGAAACTGGATGTGAGAGCTGTTATTAACCAAGAGACGATTTAAAAAAAAAAGAATTATTTTTTTATTACCTTCCTAATTACCTATACTTATAATAATAATCAATCGATGCAACCATCATCATCAATCCGACGGAACTTGCATGATCACCCGTTACTTGGATCCAAACACATTTTTCAATCAAACCAAAAAGAACCATCATCATCAGTGTAATTAAAATCGTGATCGCACCAAGTATTCCTAATAGGAGTTCCCCAAGAACCAACAACGCGCCCTTCACTATTACTTATTCATCATCTGATATAAATAGATACCAAAGTACCTACCTTACCTAAATAAAAATAAATAATAAAAGAATAGATAGAAGAAGAACCAACCATGCTGATACATTCGACATCCCCGCATCAGCAGGCTCCCCGTTCGAACCTCTGACTCCCCCTGGCGATGGTGCTGGAGACCGGAGTTTTGCCGCCGCCCGCCTTGCAGCTGTACGCGGCGGCGGCGGCCCAGCTGGCTCCCCGTCCGCCGGCATGGGCGCACATGCTGGGGGGTTTCCCGGGGGGGCTGTTCCCGGGCGCCTTCCCTCCGCTGGGTCGCCCCAGGTACCCGCCGATGGGACACGTGAGCGGTAGGACGCAACCAGGACCCGCTAGTGAGGATAGTGGCAGTGATACGCATATGGGAAATGGTGAGTAGTGCTGAATTTAGAAAAAATCTTATTTGATGTAAACCAGCCTAACCACAAGAGCGCAAGTGTTTTTTCTTATGAGAGCCCCTTCCACTTAGGAAAAACATAAGAGAAATATAACATATACAGGGTGATTTTTGATCATTGTTTCCGTTTTTTGCGTTACTGTGAAAAACTAGGGAAAAGTATTTTTGTGGAAAATTTCATAAAAATAGCTATATAGAGTGAAAAATTCCCTACAATTTTGGCTCTACATTTTTTGATCTCTTGGTACATTCTAAGAAATTTCATAGTTTTGGCCGAAAATATGAAAAACGGTGCAAAAGTAGAGATTTAAAAAATTATGCGCTATCTATTAGAAGAGAATCTATGATGAATTTGTAAAAAGGCTGGAACAAAAATTGTAGGAAAATAAAATAAGGTGCAAGAGCATGTAAAATTATTTTGGCGCCCTGTATAGCGGTGAAACTATATGATTAGATTAGATTAGATTATCTTTATTTGACCACGTATACATAAAATTATGTTTGTAGCAAGTCAAGGCGTACTACATGCGCACAAATATTAGTACAATGTACCTAATCACAGATATACAATCTAACAAAAATGTAGTGTACATCGAGAAAATAAAACATATACAATAATAAAACACAGAAAACTAGACATAATAGTGTATAAAACAACAATAAAAACAAGTCAAAGTTTCAGGTCATATGCACATCGGTGAGCGCCGTCCCAACAGACCACCTCGTCCAAATATTCATTAATTGAGTAAAAGCAGTGGCTTAGGAGATAGGATCTGAGCGTACTTTTGAACCTGTTGGCGTCAAGAAGCCTTACACATCTAGGCAGTGCATTATAGAGTCCATAATTTAAACTATTCTTCCGCGATCTTGTCAGTCTGAAGCGATCTGTCCGAATGTCGTCCGCGCCACGTGTGAAGTAGTTATGGACGTCTGACTGCTTTATTAATTGGTCAGATTTTTCATGAATCTTAAGCAGAACATTAAGTATATACAGGGATGGTAACGGAAGTATCCTCAGCTTTTTGAACAATGGCCTGCAGTGATCATTGAAAGGTGCATTAGCCAATATACGGATTGCCTTTTTTTGCAATCTAAAAATATGTAGAGTCTCTGTAGCAGCGCCCCAGAGAACAACCGCATAACTCAGGCTAGAATGGAATAAAGAAAAATAGACCACTCTCAGGGGGCCGGGACCAATGCTGGATCTCAGCCTACGAATCAGGAAAAGAACACTAGATAATCTGTGTCTTAAATACTGGACATGACAGTCCCAGGTCAGGGTGTTGTCCAAGGTAACTCCAAGCAGTCTCGCACTATCTATTCTGGATTCAGAACGACGCGTCAAGAACTGCAACTTTTGTGTTTTACCAGTGTTCAGTTTTAACCTGTTTGCTGTAAACCAATCCTGTGCCCTCCTTTCGGTTTCGTCAGTATTTGCTGTTAATTCTGACAGATTTTTTCCCGTGCAAACGAAGGTGACATCGTCCGCAAACATTACAGACTTACATGGGTGCATAAATCCCTCTAGATCATTTATATATATGATAAATAATAAAGGACCCAGCACCGACCCCTGAGGTACACCATGTTTGATCAATCTGAAATCAGACAGGATGTTATTACACCAAACTGCCTGAGAACGCCCCGTCAAGTACGAGCGTATAAGAGACAGCGGGATCCCGCGAATGCCATAGTGATTAAGCTTGTCCAGTAATATATCATGCGAGATGCAATCAAAAGCTTTGGAAAGATCACATAGTGTAATCGAGGTACATCTACCCGCCTCAAGGCCCTCGACCACACCATCAACAATGTCGAGAAGAGAACTATCAAAATTTGCAAAAAAGTTATGAAACCAAAATTGTAGAACAAGGAAATATTTCGCTTTTCTAACTGTATCTCAAGTTTTATGGAATTCTTCACCAAAAAAAAACACATAATTTTTCATTGAAAACAAAAAACTGCAATAAATGGCAAAAACACCCTGTACTTATTATACTTAAATATATTACTCAGAAGACATCTTTTTTTGGAGGGGGGGGTGCGTTTTATGATGAGTTTATTGTCGCATTGTTGTAGGAAAAAATCCTCTAAAACAGCGATTTTTTGACTAATTTGAATTTGAATTATGAAGTGGGCTAATGAAAGGCGACATCAGTTTTTGGGAGGAACTGAATTTTTTTTGTAAATTTTGGATTCCGGCTCGAAGGACCAAAAAATATGGGCTCAAAGGCCAAAATAAATGGATTGGTTCGATGAGGATTAAAACTGTTTAGCGCCTGTGTTATGCTTTAATAAGGATTAATTTTGATGTCATCATAGTGTGATAAAGGACCAGAACTTATGCCTAAGATTGGAACAGGAGCACACACAAACAGTCAAATAAACAATCAAATTAATGACTGACCTTGCTATTGCATCGCTGTTCCCGACGAATAATTCTATTAACGAAGTTATAGGTATAATAGGGAAGATTCCCATAACTATAAAAAAATGTTCTATATAATTCATACCAATACCGGCGTTATTTTGGGCATGAGCTCATGTCCTTTACCCTATTGATAACAAAAATTAATTCACATTAAAGCATAACACCCTCTCAACATAACTTTAAACCCTCGAACCAATCCATATTTTTTGGCCTTTGAGCCCACATTTTGGTCCTTCGAGCCGGATTTCCGTGGCAACAAGATTTCTTCAATAGATCAATATTAGATCAATAGAGAAATCAGTCACATCAATGATGATACAGCAGAGGGTGATTTGAGCTTGTATACCTACCTATATACTTACATCAAAAAACACACCTAAAAATCTTAAAAATGATTTTTTATGGGAAGTTTAGACACATAAATATTTTAAGGGGCCTGTTATATAAATACATACAAGGCACTTTATATTACTTAGGTAGGTAAATTAATTTTTAAAGATAAATTATGCCCTGTATTATCAAAATGTTATGGTCTGATATTGCTGGAAATAAATTCTACTCCCTTTTAGAAGAGTTATTTTAATGACTGATAAATAATAAAAGATCATTAAAAATATTCACCCTATTTTCAAAATTTTGCAATTTAAAATCAGTAATTATCTGACAAATCTTTAATTAACGTTTGTGCAACTGGCCCTAATACATATACCTACTTACTTAAATAATACGAAAATTAAAGTAATACCTACTATAGCACCAGAACCACTAGGTACCAATAAATAAATAAATAAAAACCTTGACGGAGTAAATAAAATATGGCGCTCCCGCCGTGCAAATAATCGTTATTAACGGCTAGTTATAGGACAGAAACTGAAATATATTATTATGATGTACTTACTAAAAAAAAACATACGAAAATGAGAAAATGATATTTTTCGCCCTCTGTTAGAATAACATAGAAGCTATGCTTCTACAAAACATTTTTTTTAATAAATTTGCCTTATGCGTCAATTAAACTTTTTTTTAAAATAACAAGTCTTGTTATTTTTAAAATGCACCATAGAAATATCTATACACCGTTCACTTATTATAAAAGAATTGGGTTATGGTGTAGGGTGATAGAAATCACTGGGTATAACCGCTGTCAATCATTGGCTGGAGTTTGGTTATGTCTCTTTTTTATGAGGTTGAAGTTTTATGGCAAGGAACAGGACATAGTTGCCAGATGGATTTTTGATATTTTTGGTATTCTTCTTATTATATTTATATTTACATCTTTGCGGGCTTTTTATTTTGAATCATTTAGTCACATATTGCAATCTTTAACTAGAACGCAATGTCGCTGGATCTAAGATCTTAAAATATTAAGCTTTTCATAAGAGTTTGAGAAAAAGGTTATCATGTAATTTTGCCAAGTTAGGAAAATACACAAATGTACTTTTTGAATATAAAATAAAAAACTTGAATCAATTATATTAATTTACTTTTAATAAATACATAGCAGGTAATTAAAATATATCGGTACGTTTATTAAAATATTAAAATATAGGTACGTAAATGAAAAATATTGTTCGTCAATTCGTCGGTTATTCGGTATCGTAGTAGTGTGTCAGAAACCAGCCAAAGATTCTGGACTTGAGAATGTTTTACACAAGATACTTTTCAGTTTTCGCTTCTGGCCCAAAATTATCCCCCATTATCAATAACAGCTAACTGCATCCTGCTTAGAATCAGAATCATCTTCAGCGCTCTGATTTTAATAAGATTTTCACCATGTCCATTTGTTTCGTCTAGTCCTCCGAAATAAGTTTTTCACAATGATTATATTAATTTTGTCATATTATATCAGGTGTACTTACATTTTGAAAGCTCTTCAAGACATACAACATTCTTTACTTTATCCTTAGAGGGAAGCTGCTAATTTACGTGCTTGTATAATGAAGTTTACAATACCCCATGTCATCGATTGGGTTGTATTGGAAATAGATTATTGCAAATCTTTCGGAAACACAATATTTTCATAATTAGTGCCTGTTTTAGGCGGGCTGTCCAAATGTGTAATTTCACATTTGACCTGTCTAATAATACTTGCTAATGCACGGTCTGACTACTATCAGAGACCGCATTACTAGCAATTTAACAGATACACATATTTTACTTAATACTTACATCCCAAATATATTTTACCTTCAGAGAATGACTTAAATGTTTGCTCAAGTTTGGACTTTCTGGATCTTAATCATTGAAATGCTTTCCTAATGTGGATTTATCCATCTAAAGATATTATTTTCGTCATTTTGCTCTTTCGAAATTTAAAATGTCAAAAATTTAATAATTTTATTTGTCAGTTTGAAAAAAATTGATCAGAGTAAAAAATTACCTATCCTAGATATCCCTTCTTCTAAAACTTCAATTTGACAACAAGGCTGTTAATCAGCTGAGACAATTTGAGTGATTTGACAAATGTCAGTGTTTACTTAACCTTTAATATCTCGATCAGCTGATATTGTCAATCGAGATCTAGGGAGTTTTCATTTTTGCAAACCTAAAAACAAAAGTTCATGGCCACCTAGTTCTTTTTTAATATGTGAACGGTGTATATGTCTATTTCTACATGACAATGACGTAAAGAAATTTGCTTAACTCAAACTAAAGTACCTATGAAGGTTACATGCAGAGACAAAAAATGGCGGCTATATTTTCTGTAATTACTTTTACATATAAATGACTGTAATTGTGCTTAGTGTGTTCTAGAATAACTAATGAATAAGGTAAATATACCTACCTTATAAGCATAAGTTCATTTATTTTATTATTAAGATTTTGTTTAATTAAACACATCGGAGTTGGGAATTTTGCACTTAAACTGCTTAATTATAGAAAATGGGTTTCAATTACATACTTTATTTACAGTACCTATACGCATATTAAGCCTATGATGATGAAGGGAAAGGAACTTACGGTAGATTAGGTAGGTAGGTAACTAATTTCCAGCAAAAGTTTTTTTTTGTTATTGAAAGTTTAAATGGGAAATATTTGGTTTGTTTTTGTTGATAGTAATATTAATCTAACATTTCGGGCATTTTTCTGCAAAACTTTATTTTTTTTTCACTTTATGAAGCCGGGGGGAGGGGAGCGTGGCTGACCATTATTACCTATGAATTTTTTTAAGTAAAATTTAAAAAATATTTTTTTTCAGCTTATAAAGTTCGTGGCCGAAAGCGTGGCGGCTATTATGGAAAAATATCGTTTTTTTAAACAAACTTTCAGGAAAAATGATTTTTCAGATTCTCAAGTCCGTGGCCGAAAACGTGGACTTTTTTAAATTTTAAAGCGTGGACTTTTTGAAAGCATGGACATTATGAAATTTCGGGATGTTCTGAAGCAAAATTTCAGCAAAAATTATTTTTTCAGTTTATCAAGTCCGTAGCCGAAAGCGTGGCTGCATGTATTGTATGGCCATTATTATAACTTTAAATTTTGGGATTTTTCGATCAAACTTTCAGCAAAAATGATGTTTCGGTTTCTCAAGTCCGTGCATGGCCGAAAGCATGGTTGGCCATTATTATGAAATTTCAGGATGTTCTGAAGCAAAATTTCAGCAAAAATGATTATTTCACTTTATCAAGTCCGTTGCCGAAAACGTGGCTGGCAATTATTTAAAAAAAAAAATCGTTTTTTTTTATTTTCAGCAAAAATTCGTTTTTCATGACCGAAATCATCACGTTATAGGTAGGTAGGTATGTATAATTATTACAATAATTACGTTTTTTATTCAGGGTACGATGATTTTCTATTGAATGAAATTGTTATCAACAAAAACATAAACCAGATAGTTTCCATCTAAACCCAAAATAACGAAAAAAAATTTTGAAAATTATTCAAAGCCATGACCAAAAGTGTGGCTGGACGAAGCGTGGCTAACTTCACTTGGGTATCGTTTTTCTACTCTGAAAAAGTGCTTCCGGAGCTTTTACCTATAGTATGTAAACTTAATTTCGGTTTCTAAGGTATAACAGATTGGTTTCCTATAAGGTACCGTTTTTTTTCAGAGTATTACTTATTATGTTTAGGTACTGTAAATAAGTGTAACTGGAACCCGTTTCGTATGTTTAGTTGTTCATATTACCATATGGGACGAAAATTTTCAAAATTAAACATTTTCAACAAAGTTTAGAAAATTTTAATTTTCAGTGGGCATATCTAATGAACGTGACATTAGGCAATAAGGGCATAAAACGTAGATTTTTTTTTTTTCTGAGTAATGTTCACGTTTTCTGTGCGTTTATTTATTTTTAATTATCACGATGATTGTTTTGAAAACACTAAAATTGAAGAAAAATGGCCTCCAACTTTTGTGATATGCAAAGAATATTATGCAAAATGCTTATAACAACTGCAAGAATAAGACGTTTTTTTTTTTTTTTTTTTTTAAAGAGGTTCTCCACTTTTCAGCGGAGAACCACTAGGCCACGGAAGTCACTAAGACGTTATTCTGAAACATTTATTTACAAAAAAGAAGCAATTTCTTTTTTATAGTTTTTTTCGAATGTAACATTTTTTTCAAAAACCATAAAATGGTGAAAACCGTAAACAATAGCACCCATATTCACTGGGACACTTTCTGGGAAATGCCTTCGTACCTATATGTATATTTAGTACGGAGAAAGAATTTATATTTTTTGCTTGAGTGGTGTCAGCGCAATTTCATGACAGACAGTAGATAATTTTTTATGTAAAAAGGAGGGAACATCGCTCATCTCATGTAGAACCATTCTTACAATTACCTACTATTTAATTACTTTAATTGCCTAACACAAACATGCATGGCGAGACTGATGGGATTCGAACCCTGTTGGTGGTAGCCGCAGCAACTTAGTGGCGTGAACACTAGGAAACGACTGCGCCAGTTTTTATTCGCATCAGATTTCATTGGATTCTTTAATGTTATTTCCGTTAAATATGTTGCCTTGTAATACCGATGTTAAAATGTACCTACCACCAGGTAGCTATATGGTCAAGTCAGGTCAGTTTCAAAGACTGAAGAGCACTCTGATTCTGATCTCGAATTAAGAAGAATATTTCTAGAAAGTTGAACCGTGTACCTGTTTCCTGACTTATTGAATTAAATAAATTTGTAATCTCCAATATTTATTGACGCAGAACTTTCGTTACATGTTAATGTTTCTTTGGTTGGTATGGTTTCATTCTTTTCGAAATTTATATGTTTTCCTTTTCCAAGAAAAACAGATTTTAATTCGGGATTTCTTTTTATAATTATTTTCCCGGATAAAATTCCATCCAATCGGTTGAATAGTTTTGTAAAAACTTATTGAGTTAAAAAATATTGATTTTTCATTCATTATTTTCACAGAAAATCAATTTTAACGTTTGATCAAAGCGAAATCGAGCTGTTTTTAGGAAAATAATTATTTATCTAAAAGTGCGGTTTTTGATGGGTTTTTTTTGGGGGGGGGGGGGGCGTGTAACGACCCCCTTTCCATTTTCACACCTTCTTCCCAAATTTGAATTAAATTGGTCCAGTTGATTTGGCCTGCAAGTATACAATCGCGGAGAGACAATCTGCTAGACATGATAAAAAAAATTTATACTCAAGAGATCTCCAAAAGTATAAGTCTGATGAAATTTGAATTCTTCTATTCTCATAATAACGCTTATTGCCGTTATCCAGGGAGTGTCAGTGAAAAGTCAGAGAAAAGCGTGGGTGCCTCCAACAACTGGGATTTACCGAGGTGAAATGACGCAGTTGCGTCACGCCCCGCAGCGAGGAGAGTGCGGTATAAAAAAAAAATAAGAAAAAAAAACAGGAAAAAGTTTTTCCCGCTCCCAGGTGCGCTGCTAAGACTCAGTGACCTTGAGCTATAAAACCATTTTCGCCTGCGTTGCTGTTTTCTTTTCCGGTTAAGAAATCGACCCCCCCCCCTTGACCTATTAACCCCCTTAACTTATCCAAAATAATTCAGAGAGACCTAAAAAAACAATTGCACCAGACACGTTTCCAGAAATACACAAAATTAGAAAAAAAAATCTTTTCACATTATTGTTCTTGTTGACCGAAAATCTCATAAGATACTCGATTTATAATCGTTTTTGGTTTTAGGGATATTGAAAAATAGAAGAATTTGTATTTTTATATATAATTTTATGACGAACTTAGCTTTCTTAATCTGGACATTTTTATGTCCCCTTTTTTAACGGAAAATTCAATAAATACAAGGCATGTTTCTTTAAATTCTCAAAAAACACGACTAGATTTTTTCTTATTTTCAATTTTCATATTTTTGGGTAAAGTTTTTTTCTGATTACACATTTCTTGCTTCCCCATTCTGAGCTCATAAAACGTTTTTGGAACCCCTTTTTAATATTTTTGTAGAACAATGTATACAGGATGTCGCTAAAAGGTACCATGACCAACGCTCTACCACAGATTCCTGTCCTGAGTAAAAAACATGACGATTTATCCTAAATTACCAATGCCCAAAATGGCACCCTTCTCAAGATACAGTCCTTATAAGGGGGTCAACAAAAACACGTTTTCCAGAATAAGTCAAAAATGGACTAACTGAGAAACTTCGAAAGTTCAGCGCTTACTACTATTGTTGAAACCAATAAACTGACATAGTCTTGCAAACATTGACATACCTACAAGAACAGGGTGTTCCTGTTTTTGATGTCATGTCTCACTTTTTACTCCAGAACTTTTTCATCCGCACGCCACTGATTGATTCTGTATTGTCTGATACATATGTATTACATATTACTATATACATATTATCATAATTTGATGTGAGGGAAAGAGAGACAAGAGGTAGAAAGTTACATAATGTGTAACCAGTGTAGCTGGAAAAATCGTCGTTCCAGGAAATTCCTAGACAAACAGTGAAATCGATCAAATCTCAACCCGCGCTCTTCATTTTTAATAATACATAATTAATAAACTTAATAGTTAATAAGAATCTAATAATACTCACGAATGTCATAATAGTACCTATTAGCTAGAGAAAAAAGACTTAAGTGTATGTACTTATTAATCAAAAGTGCCGCTTAATTGTGTCACTGTTTGTCTAGGCATTCTCTGTAATGACGGTTGTCAGTGTTAGTGATAGTGTTTTAACAGATTTTCCCGTCCCAACGTTTCTCACTATTTATATGAGTTCTACTTTTAATTTTTTTTTAGTTTATTAATAATTAAATATAAATAAATTAAATTTATCTAATTATAATTTTCCATTAATTATTATAGGACATGCTAGTATACCTATGCCTGAAGATAATATGTGTATGGTACAACATCGGCCAAATGGTACACACGTCAGACTATAAAAAAAATTTTAAGTAAACGCCGCGCAACATAATTACAGCGAAATAATTACAACAAGAGAGTAATTTAATTAAATTTCTAAATTAAGCTATAAGAAAAACAAATGACTGGTAAGATATTCACTTGAATAGAAAAACCTTATTATTAGATAATTACAACGAAATTAATTTTAATTTAATTTGCGAACCTCATACGAGCTGCTGGTGATGGTAATGTGGAGTTCTGTTATTAGTTTTGCGTCCAGCAATCAACTTGCTCGCTAGTACCGGTCTGTAATTAAATCATTTGTATGTCGTTAAATTTAACGGCGAGAAACAATCGCAATCTACGTGCGATGGATTTAATTGCACTGGCAACGATATTCCGGCTATCCAGCTAACCAGCTAACCAGCTAACCAAAATTATAATAACATATCGTCGCCTTTATAAGAAACCTGCCTGTCTCCATTTGGGAAAATTTTACAGGAGAGAGAACATTTTTTACCAGAAGAAAATAATTTTTCCGCGCTCTTATTAATTATTTTATTGGAGGTAATAGGCATTTTTTTAAGTACCTAAAAGTTGGATATATTAGGTATTATACCAGCACACACATTAAACAAAAAAATAAAAATTAAAATACGTTTTATTCAAAGAAGAGAAAATTTAATTTACAGTCAGTGGTAGATTTAATTTTTCTCTTTTTTTATTTTTGTTCTGGCCCTATACAGTGGAAGTAGATCTTTATAGGAGTTTATCTTCATAATGTTCATTTTCATTCTTCTGATAGGCAATTCATTCCAAGTATCCGATAAATGACGAAGAATGCTCTCAATTGAAGAATGCATCAAATCCACTTCCATTTATTGAGTGTGGCCTTTGGTAAGATATTTTTGAATTATGGTCACATTTTTCACAATGTTTATTTTTGTAAAATTGATACAAATGACTCTTTGATCTCCAAATTGGTTCTAAATAAAGTCTAAGTATAGTAGAAGACGAACGGCAGTAGTGGCAATCAACCTTTTTGGAAGGCTGCTTTCCAAAAATTCCTCTACGGCAAATTTTCTTTCTTTATTATTCTCTTTTTTATTATAATATTATAATAATTATTATTCTATTATTAAATTGCCTGATTCACAAAATTATTCATCGACTAGTTCCTTGGAAGAGAGAGATGGCCATTGCAGTCATGTCTGAGCTCATTTTGCTACAATAATTTTAAAATAACTTTAGCAGTTCAAATTCTCATGTCGTGTCATATTTAATAATTTCAATTCCTATCAGTTTCATTAAAATATTAAAGATATTGCGAAAAACAATAATTTATGACTATAATTTACGAACCTGATAAAATTACTGGTATATTACTAAACACACCTACCTTAATTGCCATTTTTTTATGATTCATGCCATTTTCCACCTCCATTCTTCATAAATTCTGTTACTGTTTGTGCTTTGGAAGTGAAATTATAAAATGGTAAATGATAATTGGGTCATTAAAAAAGTCAAACTCGAACGGAAAAGATAACAACGAATTAGTGTAACACTGTATTACCGACACTGAGGCCAGTAAGCGTCAATGTCGATAATACAGGTACCCTACAACGATTCACGTTGTTCATCCTCCTTGAAATACAACCAATGCCAAATTGAAATTAGTAACAAAAAAACTCATCACACGTAGGTACTCAACAAATTTTTTCATGTTTTTTTTTATGTTTTTATTTATTGTTCTTTGATTTGTAGATCATTGATTGGGATTTTGTGGATCACACGATATTATTGTTCATATTAAAATAGGACAATAATTTTCAAAATTGAACGTTTCCGACTAATTTTGAATTTTTTTTATTTTGAGTGTGCATAATCTAATAAACGTGACATTAGGCAATAGGGGAATTAAACGTTAGAAGTTTTTATGAGTAATTTTCCCGTTTTCTGTGCGTTAATTCTTTTATGGTCACTCCATTATCACGATAATTAAAAAAAAAACACACAAAAGTCGACGAAAAATAACCTATGGCTTTTATAATATGCAAAGAACAATAATTCCAAAGCAACAACTATAAAACTGAGACAATATTCAAAAACATTTTTAGCGTAGAAATTTATTTACAAAAAAGAAGCAATTGATGTTTCTTTTCCTTTCGATAATGTAACATTAAAAAAAAACACGAAAAATGACAAATAACTTGAAAACCGTATAAAACAATCTGATCACTGCTTATATGGGATTTTGTTTCAAATGTCCCCCCCCCCCCCCCGTACCACTGGGTTTCATTTGATCCATGCCTTCTGGGACACCTGTATACAGGATGAGTCAAATTCGAGCTACATATTAGGCTCTCGGAAACTTGAAGTGAAGAGATGTGGACTCGGTTAAATTGGGGCACAGCTGCTAAATTTTATTCTTAGCGAGAATCTGAAAAAATTCAGGATATTTTCAGTCGTTGCTGAAATAACCAGAAAAAACTGAAAAAGCTAATTTTCTAATTTTGGCCGCATCGTTTTTATTATTGGAAATGAATAAATTATTTTTTGTAGGTTGACATAAGTTGTCAAAAGCTATCCATTATTAGAGTCTTTCGTGACATTACAAAAGCTTTAAAGCCGACTAGATCCCAGAGTAATCATAGCCAACTTTTGTTTTCTTATGGCTGCCATATTGTTTTTTATGTCGTTCGGTATAAAAAAAAAATCATCGAAACCAAAAATTAATAACATTAAAAAAAATCCAAATATTTATTGTTTTTTTTTTCAAAAAATTACCACTTTTTAAATCTAATATCAAATAATAATTAAGAAACCATATGGCAAGTAATATGACTTAATATTGACTTAATTGGGTGAAAAAATTTTCGTTTTTTTTTCAAAAAAGAATAAAATGTTTGATTTTTTCAATGTTATTAATTTTTGGTTTCCATGATTTTGGCTATGACTCTGGGATCTAGTCGGCTTTGAAAATTTAGTAATGTCAAAAAGTAAAGGAAAGCTTTTGACGACTTACCTATGTACCTAAAGTTTACAAAAAATTATTCATGAATTTCCAATAATAAAAAAGATATGGCTAGAATAAGAAATTTTGTTTTTTCAGTTTTTCAGGATATTTCGGCAACGATTGAAAATATCCTGATTTTTTTCAGATTCTTAATAAGCATAAAATGTAGCAACTATTCTCCAATTTAACCGAGTCCGTATCTCACCCTTTTTGGGTGACCCTGTGTAATTTGATTCATCCTATGTAAATCACAGGCTAATAAAACGGATTATTTCGGTTTTCTTATATAAAGGGTTATTAACGGCTAATAATGGTAAAAAAAACCTTACAACCTCATTCTCGCACACCCACTTTAATCTAACACACATTATACTTTAGAACTCTACCTATCTACCTACCACGTCTCTAAGTAATACCCAACAGTAGTTTTTGGGCGATACCGAGTTGGGCCAAGAATTTTTTTCTTCGATAATGCCACAGCTCTCAGTTGGGTGAAAAACGATATTTCAGGGGATTATTACAGATAATGAAACATAACTGGCCAGGCAAGAAACACCTGTGAGGCCTTTCCCATTTATATAGCAGTGTTGCCAGATTTATTTTGAGTAACTGCTACTTGTTTATAGAACGATTTTTTTTACTGGGAAAATAATCAACTGGCTTCAAGGGTATAAAGATATTTCTTGGCATAATTGAACTGTAGGATTATAGAACCACCCATGGATTCAACGGGTCACTCAGTAAATATGGCCCAACTCGGAAATGCCGTATTTTGTAAGTACCTATATAGATAATACAAGTACCTATAATATTATTAATTATAATAATTATTATTATAAAAACAACAAAATGTCGAATCTATACCGCTTCATCAGCTTATACCCACAATATACAAAGTAGCAGACCAAAGTTGTTCCACAAGTGGGTATATTTCTTTAATTGAAAATGCAAATGGCTTTACAGAAGCGAGAAGTGATTAATATTAATGAGTTGGACTCGGCTAATTTGTTACTATTCGCCAAGAATAGAGGCTTCCTGTCTCTTTCCAACTCACCAGTTCTTATGACTAAATTACTTAGAAACACTTATCACTCTATCAGTGACTTAACAGGACCATAACATAGTGCCTCTTATTAATGCGCATACTTAATATGGAATAGTTATAGGTACAGAGTCAGGCCTATTTTAAATATACTTTTAAAGACGTCGCAATGTTGTAGGTATGTATATTTAAATATATTCAAATATACTCAGACGACACGTCCTTGAGAGTTGTGAGTTGTTAATTGCGATTATTTATTTACAAAAAAAAGTTTAAAGTGCTGTTGTTGTACAACGAACTATGCTAACAGATAAGAATTTTTTCGTTTTGAATAGGTATATGAGTATTGAATTTTTTTTCGCACAATCACGAAGATTGGTGTACATACAGCTATAATGGTGTGCAGTAAACTCTTGTTCGTTCTCGATTTAAACTAAGGGAGTATGTTAGAAAAGGGTTGCGTTGCATTATTTTAAATCCAAAATAGACGAAATGGTGACGCTGAATTGTCGGTTTTTAAATATACTACGGTAATAGTTTGTCAGGTGTCAAAACACTGGGGGACTTCCCCCAGCATCTGCAGATTCTTTAAGCACGCTAGCAAGTCTCCAGATACGAAGGGATTGTTGCATTGTTGCTGGGCTCTTCACTTCTATACGGACTGTTTCCCATTTTCACTTATACCGTCACAATCACTGAACAACTTTCTTATCCTTCCTTCTGTGCTGTTCGAACCTCAACTAACTTCCAATTTAAATTACCATTAGCTACTACCACGGCAGTCTTACGAGTATATACATGCCGGACGTGGATTCTCGTCAGTTCTAGACGTTTCAGTGGTGGCTCCAGTCGCAGAATGTTCTGTCACGTCACAGCCATACGGTTTCGAACATGCGCGGAATTATTCTGGCATTCTGTATTAGAATGTGACACTGCTGTCATGGGCAGCCAGAATTTCGTGAACCAGCTGACTCTTAATAATAGTTTTAAAATGGAAAAAAATCATATTCACTCACATTCTGATGGTGAAGATACCTATGGTCTTGAAGTGGGTTAATGGTGTAGCTTCTCCTTCCTCGATGAGTGGTTAGGAGCCACCAGAGCAACCGAAACTTTTTCCCCGCCTCTAATAAATGGTAAGTGGGCATGCTACCAAAAACTCCTCGATAAAGGCCGCTATGCCTGCTGCGACTGGGGAGCTTCACCAAGTATAGCTGCTAAATTTTTTGGCACGCTGTAGCAAGGTGTCCCCTTTTCATTAACGCATTGGACGGTCCCAGCTACCTGACCTAACCCAACTTGACCTATATGCAAATCACCTTCCTGGTGAGCTGAAAAAACACTTTCTTAGTCCTCGATTTTATCTGTTAAGAAATTGGTTTCCATTCTTCTTCATCGATCGAATAATTATTCACGAGGCAGAAAGGTCCAAGTGAATAATGACCATTCTCCACGAGATGAAGAAGCTATTTTCTATTCGTACTATTTTATGAGAAAATAGTTGCCGTCTCACTCCAGACCAGATTCGACTGTGAAATGCGCACGCACTTGATAAAATAGACTGGCGCAATAAATTAATTCGATTGAATACGTTCGTGCTACTTCGTTTGCTGTTCGAAGGTGCTCGTATCATTATCATCATAGTTTGTGTTATTTTTTGCTATAAACGAGTTGAATACCGCGATATTTTGAATCTGTTGAGCTGTGAATGGCTCTTATTCGTAAACGTGCGTCTAATGTCTAACGGCACGAGAAACGTATAAGTCTCATTAAACTGAAATCGGTAGGATTTGGCATTTTTATCAATTGTCGTAAAGATTATATCGACTCTTATTATTAAAATAGACTTTTTTCTTCCAAAAAAATATTTCCAAGACTAGGGGGGTTATGCAGCGCATGTGTGGTGAGTATAAAAATGAAACACATCAAAGCTTTAAAAAAAAATGTTTGCAAGAAAAAACTTAATCATGAAAAAAACAGCAACTGATTCATATTATGCCAATTACGCTCTCAACATCTTGGTAAGCAATTGTCACAATTTTCAAAAAAGCTGCACAATTTAAAAATCAGGAGAAGCAAAATTGTTACCTAACCTTTAAGTGGAAATAGTCCAATCAAATAGATTCTACTTTTAAATTGCGTTAATTAGAAGTTTAATAAATAAATTTTAATGGTAAGTGCGGGGCACCGCTAGAACACTCCAGCCAAGTCTTCCCTCCTCGGATTCCATAAGGGGTGGCCGCCATCTTGAATTTGAGAGATGAAATCATGTAACTCCGTAAATATCGGTTGTACGTAAAAAAGTACAATTACCTACAGAATTTTTTGAGGAGGAAACTTTTTTTGAGATTTCTTATTGTTCCAAAATTCAAACTTTCAAAAATGACACTTTTGGGGGTGGAAAGGGTTTTTTTTTATATATTTTACAACAAAATGGTAAATGGGGAGGTGAGAGTAGGTTATGAATAAATTTGTAGCTTTTGAGTTTTTCTATACAACAAACGTATACGTATCTTAAATTTTTTGCGTGCTTGGTAAAGATGTTGGCGTAAAAAATCGACCAGCGCGCCATTATTTTGGAAATTTTTTAAATTTATGCACCAAACTAAATTACTTAATTAATTTAAGTCATAGAGTTTTCACTAAATACATGATTTTGGAGTTTTCGAGGTTGCTGATTAAGAATTCGATATCTGATTTTCAAAAAACAAAATGACGGCTCCAACATGGCGGACATCTTTCATAAATTCATCGCATTTTCACCAAACTCATCATGTTTCTAGGATTCTTGGATTCTTCTTAATCACCGACCCCAAAAGACCCAAAATCATGTATTTTATGGAAACGGTAGTATGACTTAAATTATGTAATTAGTTATGTGTAAAATTCAAAAATATTCAAAAATACTAGCGGTCGACTTTTGACTCTCTGTATTGATACCAAGCCTGCCAATTTTTTTTTAAGGTCCATATTGTTAGAGAAACTCAAAAGCTTTTTCCAGTAAATCGACCGATTTGTTGTAAAATCGAAAAATTCATTTCCACCCCCTAAAATGTGTCATTTCCGTGAATTTATATCTTTTGAATACTAAAAAAATTCAAAAAAAGTCTCAAACAAAAGTTGCCTTGTATATCCTCCTCAACCATGTTTGTAATCGCTTAAATTCAAGATGGCGGTCACCTTTTATGGAATCCAAGGGGAGAAACAGCTGAAGTGTTCTAGTGGCGCCCCCTGCCTACCATTAAAATTTCGGTAAACTTCTAATGAACACAATTTTAGTCCCGTTTTTTTTACTATTTAACTGGACTAAAGTCTGTCAGAAATAGGGTAATTTTGAGATAAACGCGCTGTTGCCATAATGGGAAAAAATGATAATTTTGCACTGTTTTTATAGGTTGGTATCGGCTGTTCAAAATTTACTTTTTTCATACAAAAGTATTTATATAAAAGAAATCGATTTTCTTGTTAATGACACAAAAATAAAGATCCAATTAAATTCCCTTAATTAATAGTTAACCACAACTTCCCCAAACAAATTTCCATTACTTACTTACTTACATAACTTATAACAAAACCTCTCTTTTAATACAATCCCCTATTACAGCATAAGGGATGTTACCTACCAGGATTTATGACCCCCCTGACATTACTGCACAGAGTCAAGTATTCAAGTGTTCCTCTCCTGGAGATCCTGAAAGTCCCGAAAGAGCGAGATAGGGATAGGGATCTGCTGGCGCTAGCGCTAGCGCTAGCGCTACTAAAAGCCAAAGGGAATGGGGCTGGAAGAACAATGCATCCTGCAGGGGTGAAATAAATACCGAGTACCTACGAACGCGTGTCGTCTGGTTAATGTTATTTATTCTTTCAGGGGATTCTTACTTCACGGATCTGTGTTTATTTGCGAGGGGCTTGTCGGGACTTAATGGGATTTTATTACTGCGGCTGAAAGAATTACCCACTTTTGTGTCCCGTATGGATGTAACGGTAAAATTGCGATTATTTTTATGCCTGATTTGTTACGCGGAAAACCCCGGAGGGGTAAAAAAAACGAGCAGTCTTTTCTGCGGGGTGAGCTCGGTTTAAGTGTACGATTCGGTAAATTGATACCTAATTGTAATAAATTCATGATATTTTAGCGTTTCCGGATCACAATTACAAGGTTACAGGTACTTGTGTAGTTTGTTTGCAGTAATTGAAGGCACGAGATACCGTGCATGACTGCGCCAATAATACCATTCAATTATCGCTCTATTATTACACGCTAAATTCAAAGGTTGCCATTCAACTGATGGAAATGCAAAATGCTGTTATTTATCTGTAATCGGTAATCATAATAATAATAGTCAAGAATTATTAGATATCAATTGTTTGAGCACACTTAGCGCTGTCACATCAGTCAACTAGTTTGAGCTTATTTGGAGATCTGGGTACATAAAAATGGGAACGAGGCAGGATGCGCGGCAACAAGTTTTCGCTACCGCCACCTGGCCTACAGAGCCAAGTGCGGGATTACAGGAACCTCATAAAAAAAAACGCCTTAAACATTAGGTACCTATTGACACTGACCTTTTCAGTAACATCTCTACCCTTCTTCTATTTTTATGGATTGGGCACCCTTAAGCATACAGCCTTTTGCCATTTCACTTTTCTGTATCATGCGTTGACAGCAAAATGACCTATATTCTTTCCTTGAACCAGTAGATAGCGCTAGTAATTGCAGGTATCCTAGAGAAAAAAATTTAACAAAACTTCAAAAATTGCCTAAAAACTTCCAAAACCGACTTATCAGTAATATTTCCGAAGCGAAATAGGTTGAAGTTTTAAGAGTGGTTCAAGATTTTTCTACTAGATGGCGCTTGATTCGTCCTTCTTACTACTAGATGGTGCTGGTGATTGAGGGAACCCCAGAGAAATTAAAAATTATGCTGAACTGTTAAAAATAACTCTGATTTACGGCACGGCCTAGATTGGAAGAAATTAATTTTTGAAAATACTGAGAAAAAATTGGGCTTAAATTTAAGTTTGCGGATAAGTCCCAGAGAAATTCAAAATATGTTGCTCTTAAATTATAATTCTACGTTGAATTTAAGACTTAAATGTAAAAGATTTTTTTTATTGAAAAAGTATAATGAAATTCCAAAATTTTGTCTAGAAACTTCAAAAATCGACTTCTTCATATTTTCGAAGCAAAATAGCTTGGTTTTAAAATAGCTCAAGATATTTTGTACTAGATGGCGCTGATGATTGGGGGACCCCAGAGAAATTAAAGATAGTGCCCAACCATTTAAAATTAGCTCTTTAAATTAATGGTAGATGCAGGAAGAAACTAATTTTTGAAAAGGTTGAGAACATGTTATACCAAAACACCAATTTGCGGGTGAATCCCAGAGGAATTCAAACGCCCTTAAATCTTGATTCTAATTTGAATTTTAAGACCTTCTAGATGTGAAAACATTCAATAAATTGAGAAAAATTATGACTAAATTTCAAAATTTTCTCTAGAAACACCAAAAATCTATTTCTCCGTAATATTTTCGAAGCGAAATAGTTTAAAGTTGTAAAATGTTTGAAGATTTTTTCTACTAGATGGCGCTTGATTCATTCCTCTCACTACTAGATGGCGCTGGTCATTGGAGGAACCCCAGAGAGTTTAGGAACCATTAAAATTAACTCTGATTTATGATCTAAAGAATGCAGAAATAAACGAATTTTTGAAAATGCCGAGAAAAAGTTATACTAAGGGCCGGTTGTTCAAACGTTAATTAAAAATTTTCAGATAATTACTGATTTTAAAATGCCCTGTATTATCGAACAATTGGTCTGATATTGCTGAAAATGGATTCTGCTCCCTTTAAGAAGAGTTAATTACTGATTAAAAATACAAGATCATTAATTATATTCGCCGTATTTTCAAAATTTGCAATTTAAAATCAGTAATTATCTCAAAATTTTTAATTGACGTTTGAACAACCGGCCCTAAGACTCCAATTTCGCGGATGAATCCCAGAGAAATTCGAGTGCCCTTAACTCATAATTCTAATTTGAATTTTAAGACCTGCTAGATGAGAAAATATCAAATTTTGTATCTAGAAATTTCAAAAACCGACTTCTCAGTAATATTTTCGAGGCGAAATAGTTTAAAGTTTTTAAGTGGTTCAAGAGTTTTTCTACTAGATGGCGCTTTTGATTCATCCCTCTCACTACTAGATGACGCTGGTCATTGAGTAACTCTAGATAAATTGAAGATTGTGCTTAACCATTAAATTACCTCTGATTAACGGCCTGGATACAACAAGAAACTAATTTTTAAAAATGTTGAGAAAAAGGCAAAATGGCAAAGTGGTTCAAAAAAATTTTCGCTAGATGGCGCTATTGATTGGGGGAATCCCAGATTAACTAGAAGAATATGGTAAAAAATCCAACTACTGCTATATTAAATCATTAATAGAGCGGGTCCTTAAGACTCGGTTGAATCCCCGATTACGAAAAATCTTTAAAATTAATTCCAACCCCACTTCTTAGTGACCTAATTATATTAATAATTATTTAATAAAAAAAAAAAAAATTAATGACTAGAAATGATCAATTCAACCGCTTTCGTGAAGATAATTAAAATGGTCTTAATACATTTCCCAACAAAGACTAACCGAATCTAATTCCATTTACCATTTCAACCCCTTAAAACCTTCCACCCCCGAACCAAGCCGCGCTCTACTGCTTGGTAACTCTATGTAACAAACGCGGTGTTGTAATGTGGCGGTAAATTGGGTGGAGGGGTCGCTCTACCCCTAACGGTGAACTATCACCCCCCAGGGTGCCATATCGCTATGGCAGACTCTATTATTATTGTATGGGCCAAATCAGGGGGTCACAGCGCTGCGGCCCACCCTAATACCGCCATACATCATCATGGGGAATAAAAACGGAACGCCTGAGGGTACACGGATAGGTGCGGCGTTGTCGGATTAATTCCCTAGCTAGATTTAGGTACCTACCTATAAGCTGACTAAGCACTTACAAATTCATGAAGTGGTTTAACTTTCTTTTTTTTTCTTCTGTCAATAATAATTGTGGTATGTTTGATTGAATTGAATAATATAGGTATATGAGGGGGGAGAAATCAAGCCCAACTTGGCAATCCCTCATCTCGATCCCTCGAAGCGGCGGCGGCTGTGTGCCCCCAGGAGGTGTTTGTGTTGTGCGGTTAAATGGCTTATTGATGAAGTGTTGGGATTTGTTTGGTGTATTGTTAGATATTGTTAAGGGACCGCGTGCGGGGCGCAGAGCTCCGCACTGCTCGCAGGGCAGACTGTTCAGTGTTCACCCCTTCAAAAGAGGGTGGTTGGTCTTTTCGAGCCCGATTATATTGAGACCAGCCGATATGTCGATTGTTATGTTTGCCTTTTGCCTAATCGGATCATTTATCATTTATCGTTTATCGCCATTTCATCGAATTTACATTCCAGCTTGTGTATTGTTGATTATGTAAATGTCTGTTAATTTCTAAAGCTCCAAGAAAATTACATTTTTTAGAGTGGATATCGGAATATCATAGCATTGCAAAAACATTTATGAAACTATATACACGCATGCACGAACGAAAAGTCATCGATTTCTCACATCAACATTATTATCAATCAAGAATATGAATATAATCACTATAATTATAAGCCTATAAAGGTGAAGTTGTAATGAGATTTATTATAAAATTTGACAAGTGAAGAGGTTATTTATCCCAACAGTTGAGCGTCTGATGCGAGACTGCCTTATGATGAATTGCCTGTTCGATCGCCTCAGGAGGAATTAATACTCGGTATGAATTCCTCCTCTGTTAATTGATAGAGAGAAAGGAAAGGAGGTAGGTGATGATGAAGTAGCAGCACATCTAATGAAGAGATGTAATTAGAGCAATCACGCCGAGGTATTCCGTCATGGCACTTATATTACTTCCGCGTGTTGTGTGTTATTGTATTATCGGTGGAATTATATTGGTGTAATATCTCTAAGATCAGTATTGATGAAAGGCAATTCTATTGTTAATCATTGATTGTTTCATTAATTTTCCTATCTAAGAACTTGAAGAATGCGATCACCACTGCCATTTATAATTATTTTTATTTATTTAACAATTTATATCAATCCGGACACTTTTGTATTGTTCTATAGTACACGATCTTATTTAAAATGACCTAAGAAGACGTCCCTGGTGGCTTGATTTAAAAATAAGAATGCATCAAAATTCTGTATCACAAATATCCTAGTCACGGCACCAAAATTCTATGTAACGTGTATCTTCTTAACTTCTTGAAAGTCTGTTTCAAGGTCATTTTATTTCTCGTCCGGAAAAATGTATAATATACAGTAGGTTCCATAAGAAATGAGCTACTTATCACACGTTGAAAAAAAATTGTACTTCTTGGGTATCGCTTTAAAGCCCTTTTATTTCTATTCCAGAGAAACGTATAATGTACAGTAGGTTCCATAAGAAATGAGCTACTTATCACACGTTGAATAGAAATTGTGCTTATTTAAAGCTGGGCTAGACGAATATAGACAATAATACATTCAAATGTTAATATCTTTTTAACTATTTGACTTGAACCCTTCTTCTTGGGTATCGCTTTAAATCCCTTTTATTTCTCTTTCAGAAAAACGTATAATGTACAGTAGGTTCTATAAGAAATAAGCAACTTATCACACGTTGAATATAAATTGTGCTCTCAATTCAAATTGCATTCAAATGTGAATATCTTTTTGACTATTTGACTTAAACTATTCTTCTTGGGTATCGCTTTAAAGCTCTTTTATTTCTCTTCCAGAAAAACGTATAATGTACAGTAGGCTCTATAAGAAATAAGCAACTTATCACACGTTGAATAGAAATTGTGATGTCAATGCAAATTACATTCAAATGTGAATATCTTTTTGACTATTTGACTTGAATTATTATTTTTGGGTATCGCTTTAAAGCCCTTTTATTTCTCTTTCAGAAAAACGTGTAATGTACAGTAGGTTCTATAAGAAATAAGCAACTTATCACACGTTGAATAGAAATTGTGCTCTCAATTCAAATTGCATTCAAATGTGAATATCTTTTTGACTATTTGACTTAAACTATTCTTCTTGGGTATCGCTTTAAAGCCCTTTTATTTCTCTTCCAGAAAAACGTATAATGTACAGTAGGCTCTATAAGAAATAAGCAACTTATCACACGTTGAATAGAAATTGTGATGTCAATTCAAATTACATTCAAATGTGAATATCTTTTTGACTATTTGACTTGAATTATTATTTTTGGGTATCGCTTTAAAGCCCTTTTATTTCTCTTTCAGAAAAACGTGTAATGTACAGTAGGTTCTATAAGAAATAAGCAACTTATCACACGTTGAATAGAAATTGTGCTCTCAATTCAAATTGCATTAAAATGTGAATATCTTTTTGACTATTTGACTTAAACTATTCTTCTTGGGTATCGCTTTAAAGCCCTTTTATTTCTCTTCCAGAAAAACCTATAATGTACAGTAGGCTCTATAAGAAATAAGCAACTTATCACACGTTGAATAGAAATTGTGATGTCAATTCAAATTACATTCAAATGTGAATATCTTTTTGACTATTTGACTTGAATTATTATTTTTGGGTATCGCTTTAAAGCCCTTTTATTTCTCTTCCAGAAAAACGTATAATGTACAGTAGGCTCTATAAGAAATAAGCAACTTATCACACGTTGAATAGAAATTGTGATGTCAATTCAAATTACATTCAAATGTGAATATCTTTTTGACTATTTGACTTGAATTATTATTTTTGGGTATCGCTTTAAAGCCCTTTTATTTCTCTTTCAGAAAAACGTGTAATGTACAGTAGGTTCTATAAGAAATAAGCAACTTATCACACGTTGAATAGAAATTGTGCTCTCAATTCAAATTGCATTCAAATGTGAATATCTTTTTGACTATTTGACTTAAACTACTCTTCTTGGGTATCGTTTTAAAGCCCTTTTATTTCTCTTACAGAAAAACCTATAATGTACAGTAGGTTACCTAAGAAATAAGCAACTTATCACACGTTGAATAGAAATTGTGCTTTCAATTCAAATTACATTCAAATGTGAATATCTTTTTGACTATTTGACTTAAACTATTCATCTTGGGTATCGCTTTAAAGCCCTTTCATTTCTCTTCCAGAGAAGCGTATAATGTACAGTAGGTTCTATAAGAAATAAGCAACTTATCACACGTTGAATATAAATTGTGCTCTCAATTCAAATTGCATTCAAATGTGAATATCTTTTTGACTATTTGACTTAAACTATTCTTCTTGGGTATCGCTTTAAAGCCCTTTTATTTTTCTTCCAGAAAAACGTATAATGTACAGTAGGCTCTATAAGAAATAAGCAACTTATCACACGTTGAATAGAAATTGTGATGTCAATTCAAATTACATTCAAATGTGAATATCTTTTTGACTATTTGACTTGAATTATTATTTTTGGGTATCGCTTTAAAGCCCTTTTATTTCTCTTCCAGAAAAACGTATAATGTACAGTAGGTTCTATAAGAAATAAGCAACTTATCACACGTTGAATAGAAATTGTGATGTCAATTCAAATTACATTCAAATGTGAATATCTTTTTGACTATTTGACTTGAATTATTATTTTTGGGTATCGCTTTAAAGCCCTTTTATTTCTCTTTCAGAAAAACGTGTAATGTACAGTAGGTTCTATAAGAAATAAGCAACTTATCACACGTTGAATAGAAATTGTGCTCTCAATTCAAATTGCATTCAAATGTGAATATCTTTTTGACTATTTGACTTAAACTATTCTTCTTGGGTATCGCTTTAAAGCCCTTTTATTTCTCTTCCAGAAAAACCTATAATGTACAGTAGGCTCTATAAGAAATAAGCAACTTATCACACGTTGAATAGAAATTGTGATGTCAATTCAAATTACATTCAAATGTGAATATCTTTTTGACTATTTGACTTGAATTATTATTTTTGGGTATCGCTTTAAAGCCCTTTTATTTCTCTTTCAGAAAAACGTGTAATGTACAGTAGGTTCTATAAGAAATAAGCAACTTATCACACGTTGAATAGAAATTGTGCTCTCAATTCAAATTGCATTCAAATGTGAATATCTTTTTGACTATTTGACTTAAACTATTCTTCTTGGGTATCGCTTTAAAGCCCTTTTATTTCTCTTCCAGAAAAACCTATAATGTACAGTAGGCTCTATAAGAAATAAGCAACTTATCACACGTTGAATAGAAATTGTGATGTCAATTCAAATTACATTCAAATGTGAATATCTTTTTGACTATTTGACTTGAATTATTATTTTTGGGTATCGCTTTAAAGCCCTTTTATTTCTCTTTCAGAAAAACGTGTAATGTACAGTAGGTTCTATAAGAAATAAGCAACTTATCACACGTTGAATAGAAATTGTGCTTTCAATTCAAATTACATTCAAATGTGAATATCTTTTTGACTATTTGACTTAAACTACTCTTCTTGGGTATCGATTTAAAGCCCTTTTATTTCTCTTCCAGAAAAACGTATAATGTACAGTAGGCTCTATAAGAAATAAGCAACTTATCACACGTTGAATAGAAATTGTGATGTCAATTCAAATTACATTCAAATGTGAATATCTTTTTGACTATTTGACTTGAATTATTATTTTTGGGTATCGCTTTAAAGCCCTTTTATTTCTCTTTCAGAAAAACGTGTAATGTACAGTAGGTTCTATAAGAAATAAGCAACTTATCACACGTTGAATAGAAATTGTGCTCTCAATTCAAATTGCATTCAAATGTGAATATCTTTTTATTGATTATGAATAAAAAATATCTTTTTGACTATTTGACTTAAACTATTCTTCTTGGGTATCGCTTTAAAGCCCTTTTATTTCTCTTCCAGAAAAACGTATAATGTACAGTAGGCTCTATAAGAAATAAGCAACTTATCACACGTTGAATAGAAATTGTGCTCTCAATTCATTTACATTCAAATGCGAATATCTTTTTAACTATTTGACTTAAACTACTCTTCTTGGGTATCGTTTTAAAGCCCTTTTATTTCTCTTACAGAAAAACGTATAATATACAGTCACTTCCATAAGAAATAAGCAACTTATCACATGCACGTTGAATATAAAAAGTTATTTATTTAAAACTGGTCCAAATAAATATAGACAATAATATCTTCTAATCAAAATATCTTCCTAACAATTTCATTTAGATTCATCTTTTAATATACAGTAGGTTCAGTTACCTATGTATGTACAGTATATTATAAGAAATAAATTGAAGAGTATTCAAGAATGATTAAATGCGCTATAACCTGTTAAATTGATAACGGATGATTATTTATTTTTTCTATACGTTATGAACGATGAGGGTATTAATAATATTATCTAATTATCCACTGATCAATCAAATGAAAATACCCTGTACATTTCAACCGATTCTCGTGATAAACAGGGAGCTCTGCATAAATTAAACATGAATACTAATTTATGATTACTAATTATTATAGGCTGTCAAACTCCAATTCAGCTGGCTCATAACTGATACACTTAATATTAACAGCCGACATGTTTATAACTTTATTACCAGGCTGTATATATGCGGATATCCAATAACTCAGCTCTTGATAGCTTCCCTCCTCTATAATAATCTCCTTTTCATGACTGTATCATCCGTGATTATCAATATCAATTATTAAGATGCGTTATTGCATCGAGCATTTAATAATTATTATGTTCCTATTGGTAAAAATTCACTTCCCTGGAACAGTCAGGAACGGTCATTATAATCACTGTTCCATCGATGTAAATTTTACTAAAGGCATTATTTGAGTCTTTATATTATTATTATTATTATTATCATTAATTCATTAGTGTTGTTTAGTCTAACTCCAGACTTGGATGCATTATGGAAGTTCGCAATTATAATTAATACGATGGCAATTAAAAATAATTGCTGTAACTACTCCAGCAAAGCCGCATGTAGCTATTAAAATTTTTATTGATGTTTCTTTGACTTATGTATAATAATATAATATGAATATATTATTATTGCATATACATGCATGTACCCTGCTGTCTGTCTCTGCAGCTTGAGCTAGTATAGGAATTTATTAACAGACTCCTGGAGGTATGAGATATGTACCTATATAGGTACTTTAGGTAATTTCTTCATTACAGCTGCCGCCTTGTAATTTTTTTATTAATTATTTTCACTCGAACTTGCCCAATTTTACCTACATCTACTCACCTACCTGCTACCTAATAAAAGTGGTCCTCATAAACTGTAACATCCTGTATAATATGAAATTTAAGATCTCTTGAATACTGATTGATTCCTCATGCATTTAAGTAGGTATGGCAGTACTGGCACTGATTATTAGTTATTATATACCTTATACAGGATGTTATTAAATTATTATTTCTTAACGACTCCACCATCAACTCGGATACTCCCACTGTCCCCGCGCATTATCTCCTATCAATTAACAATCATCTCGGCAATTTGCAAGTTATTTATTCATACAGAAAATTAGGTGAATCTCCCTCCGCCCTCTTCACTTTTGCTTCTTCGTCTTGAAGCGCTAGCGCTGTTGCAATAATTATTACTTCAGTCATTATTGATTTCTTTTTTCTATCTTCATTATAAGGTGATCCATAATTATGCGTCATCAATTATATTAACAGAGAATGTGTACAGGGTGGTTAACAATTCGATGCTATTTTTCTTACGACCGCCATATTGTTTTTGGATGTTATTCAGTCTAAAAAAAAAGGAGGAAACTAAAAATCTATCATAGGTAGGTATTCAAAAGGAAAATTACAAAATGATATTCGTTTTTTCGTAATAATTATAGTCGTCATATCGACGTCATTCAGTGAAAATAATTTTCTTTTTTTAAGGAGAATAAAATTTCATATTCAATTTTAGAAAATATTTTTTCGAATCAAGTAGCTTTTCAATAATATGGGCCAAACTATCCTGAATGAGCCACTGTACTCAGAATGACAAAGTCAGTATTAAGGATACTTCAAACTTCAAAATACGTATTAAAACTTCCACGACTTTGTAAACCTGTTAAAAAGTCCCAGAAACGTCGTAGTAACCGTAACGGTTACTACAAAGTAGCCACGTTCGTTCAGTAGTTTTGAACTCTACTTTGCCTTGGGATAAAAAAAAATTAATCACTTTCTAAGTCTGTTTGGAAGTAAGTGGAACGTTGCTGTTACCGGAACCGCTACTGATAGGTTGTTGTATATCTTTTTCATACTGGTTTCAATTTGGTTCTTAGGATGATCGCTGAAACCGTATTAATTACCGCCAAACTGTCACAGCTTTGTAGTAATTTTCATTGTTCTTTCCGCTATGGTTGAAAAATTCTATCTACTAATTTTGAAGTTATTAGAGAAGTCGTTTTTGCACTAGTTACTACAAAGTCTTCACAACTTTGTATAAATTTTTAACAATATTTGCCATAGAAAAGATAAAACGTTTTATGTGATTATGCTTAGGAACGTCTCTTGACAATGATTGAAAAGTACCATTTACGACTTTCCTAGCTAAGAAGTCACGGGAATGTCGTCGTTACCGTGTCTCTGTGGCAGTGACAGTTACTGCATAGTTGTCACAACTTTATAGTCACTTTTCATTATCCGTTAACAATATGATTGAAAAGTTCCATGCATGACTTTCCAATCTAAGTAGTCATGGGAATGTCGTTGTTACCGTGTCTTTATGACAGTGACAATTTCTGAAACTTTATAGTTATCACAACTTTATAGTCATTTTTCTGTCTCCGTTGACAATATGATTGAAAAGTTCCATGCACGGCTTTCTCAGCTAAGAAGTCATGGGAATGTCGTCGTTACCATGTCTTTATGATAGTGACAGTTACTGATGCAACTTTATAGTTATCACAACTTTATAGTCATTTTTCTGTCTCCGTTGACAATATATGATTGAAAAGTTCCATGTACGAGTTTCCAAGCTAAGAAGTCATGGGAATGTCATCGTTACCGTAAAATATTACTACAAAGTAGTTACGACTTTTGTAGTTATTTTGATTATAACTTTAAAGTAAGAGCTACTAAAAAGTAGTTATAACTTTGCAATAATTTTTTTTATGGAAGTTACAAACTATTTCAAAATTCGAAAATTTCTAAACCAGAAACGAAGTCACAGGAACGTCTCTACTACCATAAAAGTTAATACAGAGTAGTAAAAATACAACTGCAGTTACTCTTGATGCTCACATTGCAGAAAAATGTTTTTTTAAATGGTATCTGAAAAATAATCGATGCGAAATTATGACAACTCTGTATAATCTTTATATTCTTTCATATATTATTGCAAGATTCTTCTACTTTTTATGTCCGTTATAAGAGTAGTTACGAGATAGTTTTGGCGGTAACAAGTACCACAAAGTAGTTATATATTTGTAATAATTTTCTTCAATACCTACTTTGAGGTACGGATAGGAGCTGTGAAGACTTGGCTTGGCGAGTCTGCTATAGTAAAGTCACTGTTACCGTATTGCGTTACTAGAAAGTAATCACAACTTCAAAGCTAATTTTCCCATTTATAGATACTACTAACAAAATGTCGACTTACCAATCCTGAAACGAAGTAACGGGAACGTCTCTGTGAGAGTAACAGTTACTGCAAAGTATTTGCAACTTTGTGGTCATTTTTATTATCATTTTCTTACTTGCTTTCGTAAATGTTACTTTAAAGACGTCACAACTTTGTAGTTATTTTTATACTACCTAAAGGTATCACTAAAAGAAATTAAGATTTACAAAGAGTAAGTCATAAAATAGGTAGCGGGGACGCTTCTATGACAGTAAGCGTTACTATAAAGTAGTTACAATTAAGTAACAGTCGTTTTTGATGCTTCTTTGTAACAAAATCCTACCTTTTAGATGTTTAATAATGGTAGATGATTAAAAAAATGAGACGTCGCTGGGATCACAAAAATACTGCAAAGTAGTCATTTCATTGTAGTTATTTTCTTCAGTATAAGAAAATGTCGATTTTCCAATCCTGAAGCAAAATTACGGTATTTACTTTGTAGTCATTTTTATTATGCTTTGCGATAATGATACTTACGAAGTAGCCACAATTTTGGATTCAAGTTTGGAATAATTTTCTTCCCTCCTTTCGTAAAACGTTGGATACTAGAAAGTCGTCACAACTTTGTAGTTATTTTGTATACTGTCTAAAAGGACTACTAAAAATTTCTTAGAACTTACTAAAACCAAGTCGTAACATAGGTAGCGGGGACGTTTCCCTTATAGTGAGCGTTACTACAAAGTAGTTATACAATTAAGTAACAGTAACTTTTGATGCTTCTTATTTGTAACAAAATGCGCTTTTGTAGCGTTTGTATAGTGTAGGTTTTTAAAAGAATAAAAACGTCATTGCATGAGATCATAAAAATCACTGCAAAGTAATTATAACTTTGTAGTCATCTTTATTTAATTTAATTAATTTCCTTTCTCCTATAGGAGATACTTTTATCCTAACAAGAGAATGAAAACAGTAAAGTTACTGCAAAGTAGTTGCTACTTCAAAGTCACATTTCTGTGACAAAATAATAATATGAGATGAAATCGATTCTAAGACGATTCTAAGCCTTCAATAAATCTTTCAATACACAATTTGGATAAAATAATTTTTTTAAAGCACCGACATAGGGAGCTACGAACCGCTTCCCCTATTTAATAGTTTTGTTTGCCCGATTCTATTTCCATGGATAATAGGAGCGACTGCTCGTAAATCCAGGGCGTTAATTGAAGATAAATAACTATCAGGTTATTGCCAGATGATGGCGCTTTGTTTGAGTTTTAATCGATATTATTAATGCCGGAAAATTATCTATTCCAGCTAGATAATTTACCGGGCAATTGGGCTTTGACCGGGCAATTCTCGCGAGTGTCGTAAATTTGTTTTGACTGATTCGATTTTATTTGAGAGGCGGTTGAAATGGGGCGGTTTTTAAACGGCACTTGAATTTTTTGTACGCCTTTTAGTACTTTTTTGTCTTTTTATTTTATATTTTAATTGCATGGTTTATGGGGCTATATTTCTAGCGTTGTGTGCATCTAATGATAGTTGCGTGTCTCGGGCGCCAGCTTTGATTGAAATTTAATTTGCCGCATCTCGTCTTGTCAGCAAGTTTAAACAATTATCTTCCATTAACTGTGTCTGTTTCCTAGAAGACTCCCAGAACTTTTCTCAAATGAAACTACTCGGAATGACGAAATGGTGAATGTAAAAAAAATATTCGAGTCTCGAGAGAAATTTCAATTATCTGCTCTCATTTTATTTGATAATCAGACAAGTAAAATATTAAAAAGCACACGTACGTTTAAGTTCAGTACTTAATCATCCGTTTAATAAAGACATTACAGAAGTTAAGTATATACGTTCAAAATAACTAGCCTTAGTTGATTATGGGCAGTTTTCTATAAATAGGTACAGGTACAGGCAATACGTGTCGTGTATCTGTGGGCGCATAATGACGGTGTTTAGGGATTGTTATGTGTTATGGTTAACGATAAACCATCCTTCAAAACTCTCCTCGGATAACACTCTGTATATATCAGTATCAGGCCGATTATTAATAACATCCGAGAGCAGGTTTAGAAGAGCTGAAGAGTGACCGGTACAAATTATCTTGTATCGGTTTATCATGGCAGGCTTTACCGCCTCCGGGTAAAAATTGCAACAACGCTTACAACGTTGCCTATGTTTGATTTCAATCGAATCGGGATTTTTCCTCTCGTGGGTAAAATAAATAATCATAAGGTCCACCATTTTTAATGCATTCCTTAATTTATGAGATAACTGCTCTACTGAGTGTTATATAATATGAGTTATGAGGAGGAGCTCCATCATGTAGCAAACACTTTCATTAAAGGTAGAGGAGGTAACAGATTCCTTCTATGCTCTGGATGTGGTTGTAGATTTTCTCTTCGTCGCGAATTCCGGCCTAAAAAAAATTATGCTCATCCCCGTTACAATTTCCTACCAGCGATGATATATTACACAATCTATATCGCACCGTTGTTTCGTAATCACGTAAAAATAAGCAAATATTTCACACTTGTCTCCCTCACCGTGCCGTAATTCCCGTCTGGGGAAGTGCGGGCTAATAAAAACGCCACTCCGAGGCGAGAGATCCGGGACTTCACTCATGTATGTTTATTATTAGCAGGTCCTGCAGTTCCTGCCGTATCCCGGCCTCGTAAATCACCGCTATAAATCAGCGTCTGCTTGCGAGAACGGCCAACAAATACAAAAGTTTTAATTCAACTGCGGATCCATAATTCCATAACTCCATCTAGTTGTCTAACCCTCGGGTTTATCGGGATGGGGATCGGAGTCCGGCGGCCGTTTCCAGAAATTGAATAAATCAAAACAAAAGCGCTATTTGATAAGATGTAAGCTGCTCAGTGGCGTACGACGAATAACATTTCTATGAGCGTTTTGTTACATTCAAAATATTTCTGAAACTGAAAAACTGTTTGCTACCTGTAAAAATGGCTGCTCACCAGGAAAGTTGTTGCTAACTGGAAACATTTTATCAAATGAAAATCAGGCTGTTTAATAGAAAAGTGATTGCTAACTGAAAGGTGGTTGCTATTTACTAACTGGAAAATTAATGCTCTCTCAAAAATTTCGGTTGCAAGAAATTTAATCCATAAACGAGGTTGCTTTTTGGTTGAGAATTTGACTCAAGAAAACTGGTTGTTGCTGACCATGAAATTATTTGCTGACTGTAAAGTTTTGTTACTAACCGAGGAACTGGTTGCTCAACGGGTGAGAGTGGCTGCTAACTGAAAAACTGTTTGCTACCTGTACAAATGGTTGCTCACCAGGAAAGTGGTTGCTAACTGGAAACATTGTACCAAATGAAAATCAAACTGCTAAATAGAAAAGTGATTCCTAACTGAAAAATTGTGGTTAGTTACCAACTGTAAAATTGTTACTAACTGAGGACTAACTGGTTGCCTAATGAGTGAGAGTGGTTGCTTACTGAAAAACTGTTTGCTACCTGTAAAAATGGTTGCTCAGCAGGAAAGTGGTAGCTAACTGGAAACATTTTATCAAATGAAAATCAGGCTGTTTAATAGAAAAGTGATTGCTAACTGAAAGGTGGTTGCTATTTACTAACTGGAAAATTAATGCTCTCTCAAAAATTTCGGTTGCAAGAAATTTAATCCATAAACGAGGTTGCTTTTTGGTTGAGAATTTGACTCAAGAAAACTGGTTGTTGCTGACCATGAAATTATTTGCTGACTGTAAAGTTTTGTTACTAACCGAGGAACTGGTTGCTCAACGGGTGAGAGTGGCTGGTAACTGAAAAACTGTTTGCTACCTGTACAAATGGTTGCTCACCAGGAAAGTGGTTGCTAACTGGAAACATTGTACCAAATGAAAATCAAACTGCTAAATAGAAAATGATTCCTAACTGAAAAATTGTGGTTAGTTACCAACTGTAAAATTGTTACTAACTGAGGACTAACTGGTTGCCTAATGAGTGAGAGTGGTTGCTTACTGAAAAACTGTTTGCTACCTGTAAAAATGGTTGCTCAGCAGGAAAGTGGTAGCTAACTGGAAACATTTTATCAAATGAAAATCAGGCTGTTTAATAGAAAAGTGATTGCTAACTGAAAGGTGGTTGCTATTTACTAACTGGAAAATTAATGCTCTCTCAAAAATTTCGGTTGCAAGAAATTTAATCCATAAACGAGGTTGCTTTTTGGTTGAGAATTTGACTCAAGAAAACTGGTTGTTGCTGACCATGAAATTATTTGCTGACTGTAAAGTTTTGTTACTAACCGAGGAACTGGTTGCTCAACGGGTGAGAGTGGCTGCTAACTGAAAAACTGTTTGCTACCTGTACAAATGGTTGCTCACCAGGAAAGTGGTTGCTAACTGGAAACATTGTACCAAATGAAAATCAAACTGCTAAATAGAAAATGATTCCTAACTGAAAAATTGTGGTTAGTTACCAACTGTAAAATTGTTACTAACTGAGGACTAACTGGTTGCCTAATGAGTGAGAGTGGTTGCTTACTGAAAAACTGTTTGCTACCTGTAAAAATGGTTGCTCAGCAGGAAAGTGGTAGCTAACTGGAAACATTTTATCAAATGAAAATCAGGCTGTTTAATAGAAAAGTGATTGCTAACTGAAAGGTGGTTGCTATTTACTAACTGGAAAATTAATGCTCTCTCAAAAATTTCGGTTGCAAGAAATTTAATTCATAAACGAGGTTGCTTTTTGGTTGAGAATTTGACTCAAGAAAACTGGTTATTGCTGACCATGAAAATATTTGCTGACTGTAAAGTTTTGTTACTAACCGAGGAACTGGTTGCTCAACGGGTGAGAGTGGCGGCTAACTGAAAAACTGTTTGCTACCTGTACAAATGGTTGCTCACCGGGAAAGTGGTTGCTAACTGGAAACATTGTACCAAATGAAAATCAAGCTGCTAAATAGAAAAGTGATTCCTAACTGAAAAATTGTGGCTATTTACCAACTGTAAAATTGTTGTTTTGCTAGTAATTTAATTCATAAAAAGGTTGCTTATTGTTGGATGAGAATTTGTCTTAAGGCAAACTATCGATTGTTGATGACCATGAACATATTTGCTAACTGGAAAAATTGTTACTGAGGATTTTGTTGCTCAATGAGTAAGAGTGGTTGCTAATTGAAATACGGTTTGCTAATTGTAAACGTGACCATGAAAGTAATTGCGAGCTAGAAAGATATTACTCAGAGAAAACTGGCTTGCTAAATGAAAAAGTGGTTGCTACATGGAAAATGAATAGAAATAGGAAAATGGAGAAATCTCGCTTGCTAACTGATAAAGTAATTTTACCAAAAAAAAAGGTGCTTACTGAATTTAACCTAAAGAGTCGTTGTTCACTCTAAAACTAGCCATTTGCTAACTGGAAAAATTGTTAGCTATGGAATAAGCAAACTACTTGTTAACTGGAAAATTGTTGCTAACTGGAAAATGGTTGCTAACTGGAAAATGTAGACCGAAAGTAACTTTATCCAAAAACAAGGTAGCTTCCCGGATAGGAATTTAACTGAAAACATATAATGGTTGCTAATTATGAAAGTATTTGCTAACTGAAAAAATTGTTAACAACGTTTGCTAACAATGGATTGCTTAATGGATTAGATCTGCTGCTAACTAACAAAATGATTGTTAACTTTAAATGTGCTTTCTAACTGAAGAAGTACTTCTAACTGAAAAAGTCGTTCCAAACTGAAATAGGTAATTATTGCTAATAGTTGAAACCTGTGGAAACAGAAAAAGTTACTAACTGAAGAAGTAACTGATTAGTAAGAAGTTGCTGCTAAACGGAAAACAGCTTGTTAACTGTAAGAAAGGCTGCTGATATTTATATAGTGATTGCTAACCGGTAAAGCGCTACCATACACGAAAACCGGATCGTTTGACAGAAAAATGCTTTCTGCTAGCTGGAGAAGGTTTGCTAAATGAAAAATGGTTGACATCAATGAAATTTTGGTTGTTGACTCGATTTTTATCTAGAGTAGCCATTTTATCTAGACAGGTTGCTTACCAGATCTATAAATTTGCTAACAGGAAAAAATTGTTTCTATAATGCGTGTAGGTAATTGTTTGCTAATAGGACAATAGTCACTAACCGCTAACTGATAAAATGCCGCTAGCTATAAACATTGTAGGTAATTGTATAAAAGAGGTTGCTGAACAAATTCTTCCACCGCCACTGGTAAGGTCCACGATACTGGCGCATATGGACATTGCCGGTTATCTCTGGAAATTCTATTTTCCGAGACGAATTGAATCTATATATCATGAAGCAATTCGTGGAAATATTCCGGCATACATAAAATTATATACGCCCTTGTTATCTATCTGCATTCTCGTCCAGCATTGCCAACTCCGGAGCGATCCGAGCCAAAGATCCCTCGCCCTGATAAAAATATCTGACGGACTGAACATTGAGAGCAGACTGTGCTCTAAGCTGAAGTAAGATGGAATTATTTTATATTCAATATGTTTAATAATCATTTTACTGAAGTTTGTTATAATATGAGTTTATAATTGATCCCGGCCGCCATTAACAGGCCAACCAACTATTAAGCACGATATATGGTAATTTTTTTCATTTAATGTTTCTATAAGTAAATTACATGATGTATAAATAGATTAAAATTGAGTAATTAATATCAATTGCATGATAAGGCAGGGAATAAAGTGTAAATAACATTTGATTGAAGAAGAGGGACGTTGTTTGTTTTTTAGTGATCTTAAAATCAATTCCATAGCGCGTTATTAAATTTTACGGGTTAAATTAAATTTAACTAAAACCGAGGAAGCCAATCAAGCGAAGTGATTAAAATAATCATACAGCACCATAAAGTCATAAAGTTAGAGCGTCATAACAAAACTTTGCTCTCTAAAATTCACTTCACTACTTGTTGACTTTCTAGTTTTCTACGAATTACTGGCACTAGCCCTGTTGTCAGTTTTGTTATCTTTTTCACTATTAAATTCTGCATAAATGTTATAAAATCTTTCAAATAAACAGCGCAAGCCCAAATAATCTACTTGACATTTGCCTATAAGGAGTTACTAGGGATCACCATAAAATATAGGAGATATTTTTTCTTCATAGGCTATTTTAATTTTTATTATAGGTATTTTATATCTTAATTTTCATATTCCATATTAAAATAGGGTAGAATGCTACGAATTTTATGGAGTATTTTAGGACTTTCTAAATTTTTAACTAAAAAGTGAAAGAATAGATATGTGAGAAAGGAATAGTAAATGGGATGTGAATTTGTCAAAATGTCCAGCTTTCTGATCATGTAAAATACAGTAGAATGTTACGAATTTTCTGTAACATTTTCAGGACTTTCGAAGTCTTTAAATAAAAAGTGAAGGAGTAGATATGGGAGAAAGAAAGAAAGCGTGAAGAATACGTTAATTTGTCATAATTTCCAGCTTCCTGCATCGTGTAAAATAGAGCAGAATGTTGTTATGAAATTTCTGAAACATTTTCAGGACTTTCGAAATCTTTAAATAAAAAGTGAAAAAGTAGATATGCGAGAAAGAAAGAAAGAAAGCGTGAAGAATACGTTAATTTGTCATAATTTCCAGCTTCCTGCATCGTGTAAAATAGAGAAGAATGCTGTTATGAAATTTCTGAAACATTTTCAGGACTTTCGAAATCTTTCAATAAAAAGTGAAGGAGTAGATATGCGAGAAAGAAAGAAAGAAAGCGTGAAGAATACGTTAATTTCTCATAATTTGCAGCTTCCTGCATCGTGTAAAATAGAGAAGAATGTTACGAAATTTCTGAAACATCTTCAGGACTTTCTAAATCTTTAAATAAAAAGTGAAAGAGTAGATATGCGAGAAAGAAAGAAAGAAAGCGTGAAGAATACGTTAATTTGTTATAATTTCCAGCTTCCTGCATCGTGTAAAATAGAGAAGAATGTTGTTAGGAAATTTCTGAAACATATTCAGGACTTTCTAAATCTTTAAATAAAAAGTGAAAGAGTAGATATGCGAGAAAGAAAGAAAGAAAGCGTGAAGAATACGTTAATTTGTTATAATTTCCAGCTTCCTGCATCGTGTAAAATAGAGAAGAATGTTGTTAGGAAATTTCTGAAACATTTTCAGGACTTTCGAAATCTTTAAATAAAAGTGAAAGAGTAGATATGCGAGAAAGATAGAAAGAAAGCGTGAAGAATAAGTTAATTTCTCATAATTTCCGACTTCCTGCATCGTTTAAAATAGAGAAGAATGTTGTTATGAAATTTCTGAAACATTTTCAGGACTTTCGAAATCTTTAAATAAAAGTGAAAGAGTAGATATGCGAGAAAGAAAGAAATAAAACGTGAATAATACGTTAATTTCTCATAATTTGCAGCTTCCTGCATCGTGTAAAATAGAGAAGAATGTTACGAAATTTCTGAAACATCTTCAGGACTTTCTAAATCTTTAAATAAAAAGTGAAAGAGTAGATATGCGAGAAAGAAAGAAAGAAAGCGTGAAGAATAAGTTAATTTCTCATAATTTCCAGCTTCCTGCATCGTCTAAAATAGAGAAGAATGTTACGAAATTTCCGAAACATCTTCAGGACTTTCTAAATCTTTAAATAAAAAGTGAAAGAGTAGATATGCGAGACAGAAAGAAAGAAAGCGTGAAGAATACGTTAATTTGTCATAATTTCCAGCTTCCTGCATGGTGTAAAATAGAGAAGAATGTTGTTTTGAAATTTCTGAAACATTTTCAGGACTTTCTAAATCTTTAAATAAAAAGTGAAAGAGTAGATATGCGAGACAGAAAGAAAGAAAGCGTGAAGAATACGTTAATTTGTCATAATTTCCAGCTTCCTGCATCGTGTAAAATAGAGAAGAATGTTGTTATGAAATTTCTGAAACATTTTCAGGACTTTCGAAATCTTTAAATAAAAGTGAAAGAGTAGATATGCGAGAAAGAAAGAAAGAAAGCGTGAAGAATAAGTTAATTTCTCATAATTTCCAGCTTCCTGCATCGTGTAAAATAGAGAAGAATGCTAGGCATTTTCTGAAACATTTTCAGGACTTTCTAAATCTTTAAATAAAAAGTGAAAGAGAAGATATGCGAGAAAGAGAGAAAGGAAAACGTGAAGAATACGTTAATTTCTCATAATTTCCAGCTTCCTGCATCGTGTAAAATAGAGAAGAATGTTGTTATGAAATTTCTGAATAATTTTCAGGACTTTCTAAATCTTTAAATAAAAAGTGAAAGAGTAGATATGCGAGAAAGAAAGAAAGAAAGCGTGAAGAATAAGTTAATTTGTCATAATTTCCAGCTTCCTGCATGGTCTAAAATAGAGAAGAATATTACGAAATTTCTGAAACATCTTCAGGACTTTCTAATTCTTTAAATAAAAAGTGAAAGAGTAGATATGCGAGAAAGAAAGAAAGCGTGAAGAATACGTTAATTTGTCATAATTTCCACCTTCCTGCATCGTGTAAAATAGAGTAGAATGTCACGAATTTTCTGGAAAATTTTCAGGATTTTCAGAAGATGCATGAAATAAAATGTAGAAGAACGTGTGGGAAATAATGGAAGAGTAAAGAATATGTTAATTTCTCTTAATTTCCAGCTCCTTGATCGTGTAAGATAGAGTATAGGTAATAATGCAGAATTATCTGGAATAAATCCAGGACGTTAGGAATCAAATATTATATCGGGTTCAGGATGCAGAGACGCTTCTTTTGCAACAAATAACGATGGTAGAAGCGCATTCAGCGATAAAAAAATTTATTTATATTTCTAACGGTTTTCGAAGATGTTGAAATTTCTATTTATTTTTACCTTTCTCTGTGTGAGAGAAAGATGAGTGAAAAATACTTTTTCGGAGACCATTCTCATTGAACGAGAAAAGCTGTTGTAGTTTTTTCGAGAGCAATTATCTCTGTGTGAGAAAAATTGAGCTACAAGAATTATTTTTTTACGTTTGAATATCTCTGTCAAATTGAAAATTTCTCAGCCTGAGTAAATTATTTAAATACAGGAAAATTTTAAATTTCTAACGATACGTATTTAATTTCAGGCATTGGTGGCGGCGGTGGTGGCAGCAGTGGAGGCGAGGCCGACTGTAGCGAAAGCGCTGCCAGTAAAAGAAGACGCAGCAGGACGAACTTCAACAGCTGGCAACTGGAAGAGCTGGAACGCGCGTTTTTGGCCAGCCATTACCCTGACGTCTTTATGAGGGAAGCCTTAGCTATGAGACTAGATCTAAAGGAAAGCAGGGTGGCGGTAAGTTTTCTTCCATATCTACTAAACAATTTTTTTTAATATTTTTCAAAATAGCTTTCGAAGAAGCTTACTCACCTGATATTTTCAAAACAATAAAACAGAAAATGTTTCATATAGCTACAAGATTGGTCTAATTTGTAAAAAGGTTCGGAAAGTGTCTCGTTAAATGCGATTAAATCAAATAGCGTCTAGTACTTATACAGAATAAGAACAGGCCCAAAAAACAAATTTCACTGGTAGAAACAAAAGCAAAATCTAAATAATGGACAAAGCAAAATCTCCCCCAATACATTCCAATCCAATGATCACCCCTATCCCGGGTCTCCTGAAAGCCCTAAACAGTTCCCTGATCTGATTAGAACCGAATCCCCGGACAACCGTCTGCATAAACACCTTGCTGATGTACAGGGCGACCTGCACATTATCGATGGATTCTCGGTTAGCCTCTATAAGGGCGATCGATCCCCGGGGAGGCCATCTCAGCCTTCGGCTCGCCGAGGGATTGTCCAGCTGTCGATAGTCCAAGTCCATTCCCGCGTCCTCTCCGCCATTTCCCAGGCCCGATTTGATCAAATTTAGAATCATCTTTTCTTTTCACTCGTTTACAACAGTCCTTTGTCTCGACGTTGAATGTATAAAAAAACTCGGGTTGGCGAAAAGGCTAACGCTAACGCTAACTCTATGTAATAAAGATTTTAATAAAGTCATCAGGGATTGTTATGGCTAAGCTACGAGGTGAACGGGGGTTTAAGTAGCCCTACGCGAGCCCTCTACGTATGTATGAAGTCATCAACCTGCCCTCCCAGCCATGCACACAATCAATTTATATGCATATCAGGGCAATTACGGAGACCTGGGATTATATACCTGGTGTACAGTCTGTTGGTGGAGAAATGACTTGAACAAGAATGGCTCTGCTTATAAAATTGTATTAACGGATTTCATTTAATTATTATTTTAAATTACATTCAGACTCTATTAATTATTTAATTTAAATAATTCTCATATTTATATCAAATAGTACTAAATAGTAAGTAAATCGTACGCGTACATGTAACTTAAAAGTGAAACCCTTCCACAAGCAGTTGTTTTATATACACAACATTTCACATTCGTACAATTTCTAGATTATTCTAGATGAGCGATTATGGAATCAGGATCAGAGAACTCGTAATATTAACATCGCGTTAAGATGGTTCCAGCACTCGCTTTCTCACTCTCAGCGTCTATAATAGTAGTTCTCGCTGTGTCTCGATCCTTCGATTTTGAAAACAGGAACCAGTTCGATGATTTTCATCGTAAAGGTGCATGGATCTCATCTTCGATCGCTTTAATTTCTGCGATTGTCAAAAATATGGGGAGAATTATTCTACACGAATGAACTTACTGGGCTGTTCTTGCTGAACGCTTCTTATAGTATGTTGCTGAACGCTGAGATTCCAGAACGTCTCTAGATATTTTTGGATGTTCTGGCTAGATTTAGAACGCGGATACCTATCCAGAACTATCAAGAAGGGTTTCTCTGGGATGTTTACATAATCTGAGATGGTCCATCATAATTTCAGACTTTTCTAGAAGTTTCCATTGAGTTTCTAGACGCCATCGACTTTTCTGTCACGCTCATTTCTCTAACCTTCTAGATCTAGACGCTCGTCAATCTTCTCGAACACTTTCTAGACTGGAAGCGTGAAATCAGTTAAAATTGGTCATTTTTTCTCATTCGACTGTACACAATACATACTTGTATGAGTGTCGGACCGTTCCTGCCAGCAATTTGTATATTAGATAACAGGGGGCATAACTGTCTAGCAAAATATATGGATATCAGTGGTGTGCGAGACGGCAGCAGGTAACAATTATTTTACTCACGAAAATCTAATCACATGATTCATGAACTAATTCAATCACACAATCGCAACAGACAACTCAACAATATGTACCCGCGTACCTACGTGTAGCAATAAAATCATGAGCGCCTTATTTTGTATGAATTAATTCAGCGGCGGCGGTACCATCATCTACTGTCGTGACTGCCGGCAGTTCGGAAACGACGGTATTCATTAACCGCCTACGGCGTGCAGATAAGGATGGTACAGCTGTCCATATACTCAAGGAAGGGCATATATCTTATATATAGGCTGGAAAAGGGTGAATATCTAGTAAGGGATGTAGATGAAGACAAGGGGTGAAATCGGTTGTGGTTGCGAGGGTAGTAACAATTAAAGTCTTATCTATTCGGCACAAATGATGGAATTCTTGAATCGTTTCAAATTAATCTTGATCGACGATTTTAATTCACCCTCGTTTCTCTTCCATTGCAGGTATGGTTCCAGAACCGTCGCGCGAAATGGCGCAAAAAAGAGCACACCAAAAAGGGACCCGGCCGACCGGCCCACAACGCCCACCCGCAGTCCTGCTCCGGCGAGCCCATCCCGCCGCAGGAGCTCCGCGCCCGAGAACGCGCCCGTCGCAGGAAGAAGCTCCAGAAAGCCCTGGAACGGCAGGCGAGGAAGCTGCGCGCGAAGGGGATCGCCGTGGACCTGGTCGCGTTGAAACGGGAGTACCTCGCCCAGCGCGGTCCCGATTACGTCGACAGCGATAGCGACATCGACGTGGTCGGGGACTCGGGAGCGGAGAGTCCTCGTCAGGGCTCCGGAGATCGGTCCCCGGTCCAGGTGCCGAGGGAGAGCCAGGGAAAACCGTCCTCGACGAGGGTGAATCCGTTCAGTATCGAAGCACTGCTCAACACTTGAGTGCGTGATGTGAATATTGGAGGAATCTGTGCAATAATGTCCTGTATAGTGATAGGGTAGGGATTAGATCGGGTGTAATGTGTGGAGAGAGATCTTTGAGGAGAGTCTTGGGGAAGGGAATGGTTTTGGTCTTGCAGAAATAGAAAGTATTGCAAAAGAGACCAAGACTTGACCAATAAGATCAAAACCCAGACAATAGTCTTGGTTCTGGTCTTGGTCGTGTGGAGAAAGTCTCTCTCCACACACAACCTCGTGAAAAAATATTATTTATTTAAATACCATTGTAAATATAGAGGTAAGTGATCTTGTATATAACGCAGAGTCCCGAAAAAGTACTTTATATAGATAAGCAGCCAAACACGACATATAGTGCAGCAATACGACAAATAAGTGCAAAATCCTTGTGTAGATACTACCTTAATTATTATTACTACAATAAAATAAATATTAATCAACAGTGGCGGCTGATCGTTCCTCCTGATCTCGTTATCGTTCCTCCTGAACTCGTTATCGTTCCTCCTGAACTCGCATCAAAGTGATATCCATGGGTATGAACCCATCACTTAGACTGAATTTTATTTCTCCCTTGTTCATATCGATCATTCCAGAACATGCCATCGAGAGAGATGTCATTATAATTCTAGATGTATCTTTGAGTGACCACGCCTAGAAACCTCAGTCATATAAAGGGATTCTCTCAGCTGCCTTGTTGATGATCTCCTCGCGTCATTTCTTGGTGATATTTCCACTCCCAGCTGCCAGTATGGCGTCATATTTGGTTGCAGTTTTCTTAAATTCTTATCACAGTCCGCCACTGTTGATCTAATCCTTCAAACGATTATTATTAGACTTGTGCATGTCTTACATTGTGTTCTCAGTTCTTCATACGAGTCTAAGCTGTCTGCAATGAAGATTTATTTATAAATTAATAACTAATTAAACATATCAATGATTGATTATTTAGTGGTGCCATTCATCAGTGTTATTATTTACGAATTTACCCCTTATCATCTCTCGTTTGCCCTTGTCTTTATGTTTATCACTCTCTCAGCGTTATTCGGAGTAGCGTGATAAGAAATATTTTTCTTGTATTATAATAATAATAGTGAATCTTCCATTCATAATGTAATGGAGATTATTGTAAATATGTGATTAAATAAATAGTCGTTACTTTGTTAATAATTATTATTATTATTACTACTGTAAAAGTCTCAAAAGTTGCGCTCAAGAAAGGAAATAATTGAGTTAATGAACGGATACCAAAAACCAAAACCTACTACCAAAAATGGCAAGACAAGGGTGCTTTAAAATATGGTAATTGAGCAATTTTTGTGACGCTTTTTTTTTAATTGTATTGAAAATTTCAATCGAGATTATTATAAAAAAATGTCTTTATTTAAATTTTTGCAGTCAGATTAGCCGTATTTTCCAAACAGTGATACACAGTTCATACTTCGATTATTATTATAATTATCAACTTGAATAAATATTATTTATTCCATTATTGTTTCTCATTCATGCAATCCTGAGGTTGTGTCGGTAATACGTAACATTTACCGCTTTTTCCTCTTTCTAAATTCAACTTTGCTTGATGCTGTAACGATTTGAAAAGAGCCCTTAGAGATTGAGACCTGGAGTTTAATATTCGGTTCAGCTCGACACACCTAATCCTAATACCAGTGCCTTGACGCTCTTGAGAAACAACAACTGTTGTAGGCAATGGTAAGGAGGTAAGGATCACAGAATCATCAGACTCAGGGATCAAGTAAAGGTAAGTAATTTTTGTCATATATTTCTCAAATTAGGTATAATTATTTCTGCACGTAAATCTGATCTAAAAGTAACAGCGGAATAAAAACAGAAGAAAACAATAAAAAAAATAATCTCTTAATCAACGGAACAATTATCGCACCCTCCGGCCTTCCTGGAAAATTATTCTAGGGCTGGCTCTAGAATTTTGGAAAATTTCACAATTTCCGGTTTTCCAGATTTCCTTAATTTTTTAAGGGTTCGTTTTTCATGTAAGATGCGCCTTGAATGACGGTCTACATTATGTGGAAATGAAATCTATATGATGTCATAATTTTGAGAAAAAAATTTTAAAAAACGTAAAAATTTGAGTTTTTTAGCATGAACGGTTCAAGGGGTAAGAACCGATTTTAGAAAAAAATTTATGAGTGACGATTCTGGAAGAGGTAGATCATATCCCGGAAAAAATCGTTATATCCAGACCTTACATGGTCTGAATTTTTTACAAATAAAAAATGAAAACTCAAAAAAATCGTATTTTTCATAAAAAAAAAAAGTCGCGTTGATGGTGACATTTTTCAAGGAAGATGCGTAGAAATCAACATGACGGTCATATGTGGAAATGAAGCAGACATGACGTCACCATTTTGAGAAAAAAATTTAAAATCGTGAAATTTTCAGATTTTACGTGAACGGTTCAAGAGGGATGAAGAGCCGATTTTCGATTTTTTTTTATGCGATACGGTCTTTGAAGCGATTAAATATTCCGGAAAAACTAGTCCCTAACACGGTCTGTATTTTCTACAAGAAAAATTGTAAAATTTGCAATTTTTCATAAAAAAAGCTGGTTTTCCAGATTTTCTTAATTTTTTTCAGGAAAGATGTATTGACATGGCGGTCGACATTATGTGAAATTGTGAAAATTACAGCGACATGATGTCATCACTTTCAGAAAAATTTTCCAATTTTTTTTTTGAGAGACTGCTCTTGAAGCGATACATGATATTCCGGAAAAAGCCAGCCTCTAACACTATTCAGAAAAAAAATAAAATTGCGAAAATTTCAGTTCTTTGCTTGAACGGTTCAAGGGGTAAGTGTCGATTATCGAATTTTTTTACGAGAGAAGGTCCTTTCCTCTCCTAAAAATTTGCATTTTTTCGTAAAAGAAACTGGTGGGACATCATTTTGGAAATAAAATTAAAAATCGCTAGGATTTTAGTTTTTTGCGTGAACGGTTTAAGGGGTAAGAACCGATTTTCGAAAAAAAAAATTATGAGAGACGGTGCTTGAAGCGATACATCACATTCCGGAAAACTGGTCCCTAACACGGTCTGTATTTTCTACAAAAAAAATCCTAAAAATTGCATATCTTCATAAAAAAAAAGCTGGTGGAACCGGTTTTCTCGATTTCCTTAACTTTTTCAGGAAATTGGCGCATCGACATGAGGGTCGACATAATGTTACAATGAAACCGACATGACGTCATCATTTTGACAAAAAAATTAAAAATCGCAATTTTTCAGTTTTTTGCGTGAACGGTTCAAAAGAGGGAAGTGCCGATTTTCGAATCTTTTTATGAGAGACGGTTCTACAAAAAAATCAAAACTCCAAAAAATCTCTTTTCCATAGAACAGTCGCGTTACTGGATGGACCGGTTTTCCCGATTTCCTTCAATTTTTCTGGGAAGATGCGAATCGACATGAAAAAATGAAGGAAACCGAGAAAGGCTGGAAAAATTCCAGCAACGCGACTTTTTTGTGAAAAATGCGTTTTTTTTTTTAGTTGTTTTTTTTTTTTAATACAGACATTATTAGGGGCCGGTTTTTCTGGAATATGATTCTTCCTAACTCCGAAATATCACTTCAAGGACGGTATCTCATAAAAAAAATTTTAATATCAGTTCTTACCCTCTTGAACCGTTATTCGGGAAAAAACTCCAATTTTTTGCTATTTTGTTTTTTCCTCAAAATTATGACGTTATCTCGCTTTCATTTTCACATATTATATCGACCGTCGTCTCGATCGGCCGCTCCCCTGAAAAAATGAAGGAAACCGGAAAAACCGGTCCCACCAGCAACGCTTTTTTATGTCAAGTTTTCAATTTTTTTCTTTTATATTTCTGATACGTTTTTCACGCCACGTAAATTCATTAATAGCACATACATACTTGCATCTTAAGACTATAGGTATAGTAGTAATTACTGGAAGTAAATATTCCCGTAATATTAGCGAAAAGTCAAGAATACATGAAATTTGAGGAGAGGCAAGCCCGAAGGTATGTCTGCACCTCATTCCGTTGCTGGAGTTTCGTTGCTTATTACTTCACCGTGGTGAGGTCTTCCCATTTATGTTTTAAAAAAATTATAAAAATGAGTTCTTAAAGAGTTTATTCTTTTACATCTCCGACTCCCAAAACCTTTTTGCAAAGCATTGCCTGGGAAAAAATCTCCAACCCTACCACTTTTGATTTTAAATAATAATAATAATATTAAATTGATATGCTGACAAATTGTAAATTGTCAAAACGTAACCGTAATCACAAATATTACAAAAAGTATGACGGGGAAGTACCTACCTACTTATAACAATTTTCGCTAACAAATTCGAGGGATCGGGGAGTTCATTTCACGCTGCCAGCAATATCGCGTGCGATCCCGAATCCGGGCGTCCTGATTCCAACTCCGGGCACTCGCTGTGCACTTGCCCGGAGCTGGCGCAATTGAGTCATTACTGGACGTGCATGTGCCGGCTTACACGCGATCGAGGGGGGCATTCTGGGGCACAGCCAGTGCAGTCCTCACCCTGTTCGGCTTTTTAGATGCGGTGCCGAGATTCCAGGACTAATTCGTTTTAAACTACCGGAGGTTGTTACCGTTACAGAACTGAACGGGAAATGAGTTATTAATGAATTCCTTTATATACACATTACACATTAGGTTCGAATTGTTAGGTAGGTACTTGATATTACCTACCGAACTGGGGTGTGAAATTATGTGTACTTTATGTTGTAAGAATCGTTAAGTAAGAGCGATTTTTTTGAGGAAGGGACACGTATACGCAGGCGCTTGAGTGGCTAAATCGAGACCGTGCAATAATTGGTCTTGACTCTTGAACCTTGAATTGATCTGGCCAATTCTTATATTTCCTCCGCACCAGTCTATTCTTCAACACCTTGTCCAGGATCTTTCATTGGAAATTATAGCGACGAGCTTTCAAAGCTGTTATCAAACAGCTTGGCGATAATTTTTGCAATCAGCTGTTCTCCAATAATCTGACTTTCATGTTTTCCTCGTCAACTATTCTTAAAAAGAAATTCCTAATCTTTGATTCAAGCACTTTTCTTTCATTCTTCCACTTTGATTCAAGTCCCGTTTTTTCAATTCTTCCACTTTGGATTCAAAAGCCGTTCAATTTTTCCATTCTTTCACTTTGATTCAAGCGCCGTTCTTCAGTTCTTCCACTTTGATTCAATCACCGTTCTTCAATCTTATACCTTCATTAAATCAAGATCTACTCAGTTATGACTACATATACCGACGTCGACATTGAGGACATTTATATACCCCCTCTCCTCTTTAAATTTTGAGCCGAACGGGAAAGAACTTTGGTGCAAAAGTCAAATTAAAAAAAAACATGAATTTTACTACTTTTGACCTAAAAGTTATGTGTCAAATGTCAAAAATGTCATTTAATTAATAGTTTGGGAGGGTATTTGAGATCTCATTTTAAAGGTGTCTTAATTATCTACACAAAAATTATGATTATTTTTTTTTTATTTTTCAATTTCAATTTTTTTTCAATTTTGACTGTCTATGCCAGTGAGCACGTTTATAGTTCTCCCCCCCCCCCGTTTAATTTCTGAGCCGAATGAGAGAGAACTTTGGTACAAAGGCTAAATTCAACTAACACAATAATAACTATGACCTTCACTCTCATTTCGCTTCACTAGTCGCAATCGCATTTCACTCTGTTTTCTACTCTATGTCTTCCAATCGTCAACTAACTCTCTTCCTTATTTTTTACTCTATGGCGCTCGCAATTTAAACTGAACCCCCTTAGAGTTCCGACTACTGTTATATATACGACAACCGTGGACTCTAGAAATTTCTGGCCGTTTCACGGATGGATGACTCCAGACGCAGACATGATCTGTCACGTCATGCACCCGTCACGGCCACACGCTTTCGAACATGAATGTGACATTCCTGCGTCATTTATCATCCGAATCCAGAATATTTCGCGAGTGTTCCTTCGTTATAATACCTTGAAAATGAGAACTCACATGAACCTTGCAAAATTTTGAAGTTGACATCTTTGACATTTGACACATGATAGATCAATTTTACGTTAAATACACAAAAAATAGAAAAATTAATGTTATTGAATTTACTTTTCATAAGAGGGGGGGGGGATTATAAACGTCCTTACCTGAACTTTCCGCCCGACTTAACTCCGTCTGCAAAAAGCGGCGAATTGATAAACGAAAGAAACCATCGTAGGTATAAATGAACGTTATTTTAATCATAAGGCAGCGAGATACAGGCACCCGATTTGCATATATGACGTTTATCTGTAATTGGATCTAGTCACACATGAAGTAAACAAACAGCCGCATAATTGATTAACAAATGAGCATCGCGCTCGATCCACGGCTTGCTAGATATAGATAATGAATACCGGGAGCCTTGCATTATTCACAAGCGCCTGGTGGCGAGGGCGGGGAAATTACCCAGGGTAATTTTTAGTGGTTGTAGTCACTATTATAATAGCACTAGTCGTCGTGTCGTTACCTATTGTTATACAGACAAGTAGTCTCGATATCTCCGGATAAAAACATAAAATACGCCTGCATACCACGTAAAGTACTCGTATTAATGATGGATAGTTGCGTGGTGAGCAAACTTGTAATTTGTTATTAAATTTCTATATCGTAATTATTTTTATTATTCCTCGGAGGGGATATTTTAGAGACGGTATTCGTTAGAGATGATTATACTATTCCTTGCGGGTCTAGTCACGCCTATCAAGTCTGCCGCACTTGTAGACGAAACGACTGGAATAAATTACACTGGACCATTTTTCAACAGCTGAAGATTTCACTTCAATACTTCTCAGATTACTTATCGTAAATTTTGAATTAATCTTGTCGAAATCTTCTCCACAACTATCTCTGTGTATGCAGTTTTGTGTTTACGTCATAACAACCCTAAAACTACTTCGATTTATACGATTCTTTTGGCTTTCGTTCGTTTTTTTCTCATGGACCAAGTCTCAGTAGCTCGGAATCCTTACGATTGCATGGTAAGGCTTCTTAGATTTACTTATCATCAATTTGTGATCAATCTTGCTGAAAGCTTCAATCTTCAAATCTGTAGTTTTGTGTTTACGTCATAACTACCCTAAAACTACTTCGATTTTAATGTTTCTTATGGCTTTCGTTCGTTTTTTTCTCATGGACCAAGTCTCAGTAGCTCGGAATCTCTTACGATTGCATGGTAAGGCTTCTTAGATTTACTTATCATCAATTTGTGATCAATCTTGCTGAAATGTTCAATCTTCAAATCTGTAGTTTTGTGTTTACGTCATAACTACCCTAAAACTACTTCGATTTTAATGATTCTTATGGCTTTCGTTCGTTTTTTTTTCTGATGGACCAAGTCTCAGTAGCTCGGAATCTCTTACGATTGCAGGTTAAGGCTTCTTAGATTTACTTATCATCAATTTGTGATCAATCTTGCTGAAATCTTCAATCTTCAAATCTGTAGTTTTGTGTTTACGTCATAACTATACCCTAAAACTACTTCGATTTTAATGTTTCTTATGGCTTTCGTTCGTTTTTTTCTCATGGACCAAGTCTCAGTAGCTCGGAATCTCTTACCATTGCAGGTTAAGGCATCTTAGATTTACTTATCATCAATTTGTGATCAATCTTGCTGAAATCTTCAATCTTCAAATCTGTAGTTTTGTGTTTACGTCATAACTACCCTAAAACTACTTCGATTTTAATGTTTCTTATGGCTTTCGTTCGTTTTTTTCTCATGGACCAAGTCTCAGTAGCTCGGAATCTCTTACGATTGCAGGTTAAGGCTTCTTAGATTTACTTATCCTCAATTTGTGATCAATCTTGCTGAAATCTTCAATCTTCAAAACTGTAGTTTTGTGTTCACGTCATAACTACCCTAAAACTACTTCGATTTTAATGTTTCTTATGGCTTTCGTTCGTTTTTTTCATGGTAAGTCTCAAGATGTATCTCAAGTCGTCGTGATGATATCTGCCGCAGTTGTGACCGAAACGACTGTAGTAAATTACTTTTGGATTAATTTTTTTTATGTGCTTATTTATTTTTATTTATACTTATTTATAACTTCCCTAAAACTGCACCGATTTTCTCGATTTTTTTACATTTGATTCGATTATTTCTTCGCCGCAGATAATTATGTCATTTCAGCTGTCATTTATCTACAACTTATTGTAGCTTGGAGTATCATTACTAAAGATAGTAGCAATTTATTTCTGTTGTAATAATGAGATTATATTTATGGTAATTGCGGGACAATTTATAGTTTATTTAGAATGTTACCAGTCTGATTAGATTATTATGTTCATAGTAGTAGAGGTGTGGATTATTATAATTATGTACGTATAGGCCTGGCTGCAGTGGTAAGAAAGTGGTAATAAATTTACAGATTTGCTTAAGTAGGAATAATAAATGGCCTGTTGAATTATTGGGTGGAAATTACATACATACGAGTAGGTATATATTTTTATAAATACATGTCAATATGTCTATTATATCCCACTAACACTAGCACTATAACACCAACACCAACCAGTAGCTTCGGATTTGAATAATAATTTTAATCAATAAGAGATGCCTTCAGCTCTGATATCAATACGAACGAAGAAGAAGACATTCCTGAAGAATCCTGAAAGTTTTCAGTTATTCGTTAACGTGGAGGCGAGGAGTGATTTTTCTTATATATTTTTTTTTAAGTGGGCGCCGTTGGCGTTGGCAACGCAACAACTCATGTCCGTGATGATACGACTACTTAGCAATTTAGATTCCCTGGTTCCTACCCAGTCACGAGACTTCTCAACTAATGTATACTTGACTGTAATATTTGAGCTATACTCAACGCTATAATTGAATTATTACCATCACACGACAGGCCTTATGCAGGACCTAGACAGCTCTATTAGATGAAGAAGTTGTGTCTACGTTACCGGTGGGAACTGCTCGAGAGGAGCTACCGGTGAATTTTAGCAAAGCGCCAAGCAAGATGTTACCAATATCAGCGTGCTTGATAATTTTTTTTTACAAGAGGGCTTGAAGAAGGAAATTGACGTTTGATTCTTCTTGTTCTTAGTCGTTACTATACCTTCCGGATGTTGACAGCTCTATTAGATGAAGAAATTGCGTCTAGCCGGTGGGATCTGCTCAAAAAGGAACTACCGGTGAATTTTAGCAAAGCGTCAAGGAAGACGTTATCAATGTTCATCATCATCATCTTCTTTGTTGGTCCTATCCCTTTCTGATGTTTACCGAAATCGTGATTATAGCGCTTCAATAATGGAAGTCACGCCAAAGCGTTTAAGTTGTCGAGCTTATCCTCTCCTTTCATTTTTACCTCCCTGAAGTAGTTGCAGCAGTCAATGTTTGGCAGAATTCCTCGTGAAATGACCCAAATATCAAGCTCGCGCTGATTTATGGCGTGTTTAAGAAGTAGTTGGAAACTCCTTTTTTGAGGACTTCTTCGTTGGTGTCCAAACAGCGTTCAATGGACACCTGCAGTAATGCCAAGAAGATGTAGCAATCTCGATAGCTCAGCAAAGAAAGCGCTGATTTGTGGGAATTTTTTCTGGCCTTTTTTACTCCACATTTTATGTACTTCTCAGGAGTGATCATCCCACCGGTCCTTTCATATTATATACCCAAGATAAGCAAAGCTGCTCATTCTTTCGATAGAATGAGTGTCCTTTGAGTGAATGAGTAAATTCAGAGTTCCCTATTACTCGTTCTTATCCTCAAGCTTCAAGCACCATCTTTGCTTACACCCTTAAAGAGACGAGGTTAATCCCTGTTGAAGAAAATGTTTGACGAGAGATCGTATTCAGAGAAAGAGAAACAAAGAGAAAGAGAGAGAGAGAGGGAAAGAGAAACTAAACTAACATATATTTTTGTTAACGATACTAAACCAGGAAAAAAATTAAATGAAATGATAACAAAGAGTTTTTCATGATATCTTTCGAACTAATATGACGTATCCGTTGTTTTAAGATGTCCTAGGTAAAAATACACAACGTAGGGTATTTTTGTTTTGTTTTAGTTTTTCATTTCTCTTACACTTATTTCGAATAATCAAACAAATGAAAGCGCAAATACATTTAGGCAACACACCAGGCTTACCAGATTGTAATCTCAAGCCTGAAAACCGCAAAAATTGCACACTTTACGATTGATTTGCACATTATAAAAGAGGGAATAGCTCCATTTAGTAAATTTATTATCAAACAATTTTTATTATCAATTTCTGAGATCCATGAACGTAGTGTGCAATAATAACTTTTAATTCAAATTAGTAAAAAATTGTAACGAAACACACGTCAATCAGACCCAATCAATCACAAAATCAAGATTTCAAGCAACGATCACATCAACTAATATAAAAATAATTAACAACACGTCCATATAGCTGGCAACGTAGACGCACCCACGAAAATACGCACCAGGGGGTCACGCGATCGCCGAACACGGTTCCCAACAAGGGCCTTAATTGGCCCTAGGAGCGGCACGATAGACCGTTTTTATACCCCAATTTTTAGTCATTTTTTCTTTGATGGTTAAAAAGTGGAGCTTTTCAACGACTCGAACAGGAAATCGCATAATTTTATTGTTAGATTGATCTGGAGATTTACTATGATATAGAAATGATTCCCTCTAGTCAGGCCTATAATACCTCGTTTCGGGTTTTATGGTAATTTTTATCGAGTGTGAAAAATATTTGATTAGTTTTGTTACGAGCTTCCTTTCCACTTTTCCAACAATACGCAACTTATTATTTCGAGCAATCATTAAAATAATTCTCCTCAAAATTACCCATCAAAAAATAACTGATGTTTTCCACTTCCTATGACTTCCCCAGGTGAGATTTTCCTTTTAGGCGTACTTGTTAATTAAACCATTTTACTACAATAAAAGTTACTATAAACTATTAAATTAACATAAGTTCAAGTTTTGTTCAACTTCGTCTAAAGTTCATCGTCTCAAGTTACAAGTCGTCTAAGTTTCGTAATCCACTTACGCTTCGTTAACAGTTCATCATCCTCTTCTGGGAAATCCAGTTTAGTCTTTATTTATTTATTTATCTATTGACGATATAATTTGTCATGTTTTTGTCTAGAGTTGATCGTGTGAAGTTGTCAATCCAAAATATGAAATTAGTTACGTGAAGTTAGTACTGGATTATGAAATAATCATCTAAAGTTATATTGTCACTTGAAATATTGCTCACAGTTACATTTTCATCCAGACAGCGCTACAAAATTTTTCGTCTAAGTATATCCAGTGACGAGACGTGATTCGTGAGTGAAGTTTGTACTCAGCTTATATAAAGTTAATTACCTACTTGAAGTTATTCCTGAACAAGTAAATCGTCTAAAGTTTGATATCACCAGTCAAAGTATTTTTCATTTAAATTAATTGTAACGATTTGAAATAATCGTCTTAAGTTATACTCTTCGCCTGGAGTTCGTCGTCTGGAGTACTTCTTCTAGCATAGCAGTCAATTCGCTATGATAATTCTTTCTTCAAGCTTTATTTTTATGTCATTTTTAAAAGTTCTGTCATTTTTAAAAGTTCTGTCATTTTTAAAAGTTCTGTCATTTTTCGTCTAAAGTTGGTCGTCTAAAGTTGTCAATCCAAAATATAAAGTTACTTACGTGAAGTTAGCACTGAATTAGGAAATAATCATTTTAATTTACATCGTCAGTGAAGATATTACTTAGTTATTTTTTCATCCAGACTGGCACTGTAAAATTTTTCATCTGGAGTTCATCGTCTGCAGTTTCTTTACTAGAATGACAAGTCAAGGGATAGAAGAAATAAATCTCGTCTGAAGACCATTATCTTGAGTTTTCTGCCATAAATGATTTCCTAAAGATTTCACTTCATTAATTGGAGTTCTTTCACTTAATTAAAAACAATTCATGAAACTTCAAAGTTGGATAATTGGCAATTCATATTGGCAATTGTCCTTAAGAGATAGTAATTAAGATGCTTATTTCACCTTTTTGATAAACCACATAAATGATCGATAAGATCGACTTACTGCTTGGCTGACGTCATTAACTTACAAGGTGATTTGTTGGTTCTCTCTTACTCGGGAAGTTGGACGAAAAGCTCTGGAGTTGATCTTGGAGAAAGTGGCGGTATACACAAGTTATTAAAATTGACTTCAAGAGTCTTTTAAAAATAAACACGAGACGTCTGATGCTGGAAATCGAAATCACCGGAAGTTCTATATTATTATTTGGTCATTATAAATAGGAAAAATATTTTTGCATTAATTGGCCGATTTAATTAGTTCTTCGTCGTTGCAGATATAGATATTTTTAGGTAATCACCTAAAAAAATCACTATGGCGTATTTAATCAATTTTAAAACGTATTTTTTGTTAGAACGACAAAACATAAAGGTTTATTCGCGAAGAAGACACCGCTGCTTCGCAACATCTTCAGAAAGATAAAGACAAATACCTGTTCGTACCCGGGCTCCAGCTTTCTCGCCTCGCATTCTCACTGTCCAACGAATCAGCGGAAGATTTTACCGAAACCGCCAAATAAGCACTTTTATCTTTAATAATCTCCTTTGTTATCTCCAATTATGTAATCTTTGGCAAATCCAAATTATGCGCGTCCCTTGCGTGCATTTCTTCCACCTCATCTCTCCAATTTTCGCTTCAGAAATTTTTCTTCCACGCTGAACAAGGTCGGTGAAGTGATACACGATATTTTTGCAACGCTTTAATTCGTTACAGCCTGAGCGTCATTAGTACCTACTTATAGCTACATCACTAATAAAATTAGGTAGTGTTATCGTTCTACTGCGTTTGAAACACCCCTCCTAATTTATCACATGGAGATCCTGACTAAGTACATAACTAGTTTATCTCAAATAGTTATATTCGAGACGAATTCCCTCAGTGGTCATTTTTATGTACAGTTAATTTAATTGAGTGTTAAGATTCTCTTCATCTTTTGAACGGTATACATATACAGGTAAATATATTCATAATTATATTATGAATGCATGATGCGTTTAATTTAAGTATCGTTTGAGACAACTTTATTTAAGACATTACACATGAATAAGGAAATAAACAAAAAAATTAAAACCCTTCCAGCAAAAGTATATAGAGGTCATCCGCATACCTACCTACTCCTGGTATTAAATAAACTATTAATCCCGGATCTCTTTGTATATGAAAGGCAGATAATATGGCCACGGTATGCAAGGCGGTTATTATTATTTTGATACAGCAGAGGCTTAAGTCTGTTATAGGCGAGAATGTCTATAACTTTTATGGGATTTGCGTTTTCAATTTACCAGAAGCCAATAAACTCGAGCTCTTTATGAGAGAGGTGACTTTAATATAGTGATTATGGATATACACATCGCGTCTATATCCCATTCACGATGTCTTTGCGTTATGCGACTCATGGTAAAAAAAAGTTTGAATAAAACTGTCGAGGTCTCATCATGGTGCGACTCAAGTCAAGTAAGCCACGCTTCGGCCAGTCACGTTTTCGGCCAAGGTGTAATTTGAAAATAGTTCCTCTCCCTGGCCGAAAGCGTTTCAGGCCGAAGCGTGGCTTACTTGACTTGAGTTAGGGTGCGGGAATGACGAAAATGGCCCATGGCTCGGGATTCATAATTCCATATCCCACTATATATTTAATTTTTTAAACATGTGACCCAAATCGTTAAGGCAACCTAGAAAGAACAATGGAATGTAAAAATGTGACAAAAATTCCAACCCTTATTATTTATGAAAGTGCATGCCTTATCAAAATTTTATAATTAAATTTAAAAGAAGAATTATTAAATATGTTGGTACCTATTTGGCTTATTTTAGACAGACATAAAATTCAATAATTAACTATGTGAAATAATAGCTTTACTGACAAAAATCATCATAAATTATTCGCTAATTTGACATTTTTTGAAATTAATGGCATTTTTTTTTATAAAACTTCAATTTTTAACTTCACAGGCGGATTTCTAATTATGGTTATTGCGAGATATAAAAAAGCAGCTTTTCTTGCTAATTATTAGTTAAACTATTATATAAAAATAATAATAACTAAAATAGCAATTAAAGTAACTTAATTATAGAAATTTAATATATGTATAGACAAATAAAGTAATAAACCAATCAGGTGTCTTGAGAGCGAGTTCATCGATCTTGGTCTTTAGGGCGAAATTATCGTCCGTTCGTGCAGGACGTTGTGTGGAGGGGAGTTGTTGAGTGAAAAATTATCATTTTTCACCTTTAATGAAACTTTTTTGGTCTCTTTCTTTGTACGTATTTTAACTGAATAATTTTATAAAGGAAAAAATAAAACTATGAGTACCCTCGGAAAAAATTATTGCATCTCACGTAGTTGATTTTTATGCAAATATTCCGCTATATCTTGTATAAATAATAAATGTACCGTGTACATAATTATATGCTATACTCGTATAATTACATACAGCATAAGTATTTCGGTGTTTGCTGAAGAAGTACCTATACTATAATATAGGATGTATGTTTTTATACAGTCTGCCATCTCCAATTATCTCATCAGAGCGTCAGCGGATAGGAAGGAAAGTTGAATATAATTGAACAGATTGAAGCCGGTAATTGTACACAACAGCCTCCTCAAATAGGAAGATATAATAGCTAAATAACTCAATTATCGAGCAACGATCGAAAGACGAGTATAATCAAGTTGTTGTATGTGTTAAAAATTTAACTTAAAAATTATGATTAATAATAATTCTGATGATTCAAATTAGGTCTGTGTTTTTTTTATCTGTATTATTATCCGTCTCTACACATGCTGCTTTAACTGTAAATTGCTTTTTTTCTTCAAAAATTTCATTGACGTTATTATATCGGTAAAATGATGTTTCATCCGATCCCGTAAGTGGTAGTGGTGAAACAAATTTACCAGAGAGCGGCTTCATTAAGAAATCTTTGGGGAAGAATCATATTGAACATGAGGCTGACGGTTTCACAGTATCCCAGAAGAAATTACCACGGAAGGGGTCCGTGTGACGATGTATTTTTTCTGGATTTCTAATAAAAGACATTGATATCTAGAATGTACCTAATTAAGTCGTGTATTTTCATCTTCATTTTGCAGTAGGTAATAGTTACACTCCCCGCAGACGTCACGTACATCGATTATTTTTCGACTAACAACTTTGAAAGATTTTTAATAATTTTGTTTGAATCGTTAATTTGTTTTCATTCCCCGCAGACGTCACGTACATTAATTATTTTGCAATATTTTGACTCTGTAAGATTTTTTTTTTGATAAATTGTATGAATTAATGAGTGATTTTCTCTCTCTGCAGACGTCACGTATGTCGACCATTTTCGGTGTAAATATCTTGTAAGTTTGGTAACGTTAATTGCTTTTGTTATTATATACTTATCAGAATTATTGATTTTTCTTGTTATTTTCCGACGTCCGACGATTTTCCGTTATGTTCGCTCCACGGGAAGACGCAGGGAATATTCAGGAAGCGATTAAAAGCCCGTTTCCTCGAACACAATATCTTCAATAACAATCTGACCCCTGGCGTTATTCGTTTCTCCATTGAGCTACTTTGGGACAAGGGTACGATAAACGTACCATCTGTGTGACTCAGATAACTGGGAAACACTTTGCGAGAATATTTTCTCCAAAAAGTAAACCCTTAACAAAAATCTGGCCTCCGAAAAAGACTCCAGACAAGTCCGAACCCAGCAAGCCTGAGATCGCCACAAGAAGTTTAGCCCCTCTTCTTAATAATTGTAAAATCTAAGCAGTATCTATTACTTCTTCCATTCCACGCTTAGCTCTGACTTCCTCTTGCGGTGCTGCCAGGAAATCTGTTTAAAAATCCTTAATAACGGCATTTGAGTTTTCAAATAGCTTCTTCCAAACAGTTCTATCCCTTCATGAGATATAAAACTGAGTGATTGAGTGTCATAAAGTTGAACACGAAAAAGCTTGACTTTTTTTTATTTCTACATCCTATAGACTCGTACCATTGAGATAAAAGAAGAAAGACTAGAAAAAGGACTGGTTCTTCCTTCCACACAACCTCCTGGCGTTGCAAAATTTATCTCGTCAGAGCTGCAGCTCCAATTATCATCATCTGGATTTACTTAATTTTGCATCTTACCTCAGAAGTGTCGACCCATTTTATTTGACAATTTTATCTTGATAGTTATTATGAAATCCAGTTTGTTGTTATAACAACGTTTCGTGTCTGTTTAGTTGGTTCACTTCCCGAGCGTCCCTCGTAAATATAAGAAGTGTGTAATGATCTTCAACGAAATTGCACGTATACTGGAAGATATTCTCACTCTATAATTTGGTTGTTGATACTAAATGAAGACATTATAGAGCCAGTTATTCGAACATCTCCACTCTATAGCCATATAGCCTGATAAAGCGCTAAATGGTAAAAGCGAGAAAAACGTTGCTCTTAGCATCAGCATCACAAACTAATTTGTTTTTAATTGAACGTTTCTCTAACGAGGTAAAATGTAAATAGCCGCGAGATGTTTTACCAATACCGTGGTTAAGTAGGTAGGATATAAAATTGCGCTATTGCTTTTTCTTCAACCATCTAATTTGAGAGAATTTGTGGATTTAGCTCTCCATCATGCGCGATGTCTATCTTCATCGTCAATTTTATGAGGCTGAAATGCGATTTTAATCCCGCCATTATGAGTGTAAAATCATCCTATAGGCGCTTTGGAGATGTGAAAATTTAACGGCCATCTGATAAATCGTTTTCTTTTGTAATTTTAATTAAACCTATGGGATTATGTAAAATGCTGATGGTCAAGTTTTCATCATATTATGTTTCCCATGTAAAGATCATCAAATAATCAGAATCTACCTCATTAACATAATTGCTTCTTATTTTATCAATTTCTTCTTCATATTCTTCTTCTTCATCTTTCTCTCCTAGCTTGGAGAGATAAATTACATCGCCCAATGAGCAACGCCATATAGTTTATTAAAAGTTTTGATGATTTCATGTTGACAATTCTTCCTTAACATCCGATAAGTCTGGTAAAACAACACTTGCTCAAATCGCTTAATAAATTGAAGGTTATAGTGTAGTGTCCTTCAGCAGCCCCCTTGCCGCCATAAACAACCCTTTCATGTCTCTTTTTATGATTAACAACCCCTTTAAGTCACACCCTGCCTGGATAGTGGACCCAACAAGGTAGCTAATCCTTACCGCGACAGCGGCCACTTTTCATGCCCTCTGCTGCAATTAAGAACAGTTCCTTCAAGTCGCACCCTGCCGCCAAAAACGTTCCTTTCCACGTTATCCCTGGCTCGATAGGCGATCATGTCAAGTCGCATCACCTTACCGAGACAGCGGCTCGCTTCCAAGCTCCCGTTTTCGCCACTGCATTTCATGTTTATGCCTCCTCCCATGTTAGAAAATTCTTAAAAGCATCATCCTGTTCCCCGTTCCATGCCCTCTTTCCAAGGTTAAAAACCCCTTTAAGTCACACCGTTTCTGGACAGCGGCTCCCACAAAGCAATTTTTTTCCTTACCACCACAGTAGCCCCTTTCCCGTCTCTCCTGCTGTAACAGCGAGTACAAATAACCCTTTCTAGTCGCATACCACAAACCCTTTCCAGTCGCCAAAGTTCTCGTTGCTGCAGCAGTTCATGTCCATGCCTCCCTGACGTGGTAGTAGAAAATTCTTTCAAGTTTCATCGCACTCTCTTCTTTCCACAGTTAAGACACATTTGCCAAGTCACACCCTGCCTGGATAGCGGTCCACACAAAGGTGATCCTTACTACCATAGTGGCTCTTTTCCATAACTGTCTTTTTGCGAGTACAAATCATTTCCAGCCGTATCCTGCCGCAACAAAGGTCTCTTGTTGCATCCTGCTGCAGAAAGGGTGTCTCTTTCAATGCTCCCCTGCCTCAATGATAAACTTTTTCAGTCAAAGTTCCCGTTGCTGCCACAGCAGTATATGCCCACGCCTCCTGACATGGTAGTAGAAAATTCTTAAAAAAAAAGTTGTTGCTGCAGAAGTCACATCGTACTCTTTCCACTTTTAAAACCCCTATAAGTCACACCTTTTCTGGATAGCGGCTCCCACAATGCAATTCTTACCATCACAGTGGCCCTTTTCATATCTCTTCTACTGCGAATACACACCCTTTCCAATCGCATCTTACAAACCCTTTCCAGTTGCATCATAAAAACCCTTTCCAGTCAGTCACAAAGGCTTCTTTCAATGCCTCCTGCCTCGACGATGAACCGTTTCAATGAAAGTTCCCGTTGCGGCAACAGCATGTTATGTCCATGCCTCCCTGACGTGGTGGAAAATCTATGCAAGTCTTATCTTCTTTTTCCATGGTTGAAACCCCTTGTAAACCGTGTCTGGATAGCAGTTCCCACAAGTTAATCCTTACCACGACAGTGGCCCCTTTCACATCTCGCCCCTACTGCGAGTACAAACACTTTCCAGTCGCACCTTACAAACCCTTTCCAATTAGTCGCATCCTTCTGCAACAAAGGTTTCTTTCAATGCTCCCCTGCATCGACGATGAACCGTTTCAATCAAAGTCCTCCTTACTGTCACAAAGCAGTTCATGTCTGAGCCTTCCTGACGTATATAAAATCTCTTCTAAAGTTTCCTCCTACTCTCCCTTCTATGACCTCTTTCAACCTAATTCTTCTAAAATTCATCCGGTTGTCATTCATAGTAAAGATGAGGTAAAAAGGAGGTAAGCTTTAAGCACCCTACCGTTTCGGTCTACTAGGCCACCTTCAGGGGAGGGTTTAAAGTAAGTGGTGTTGAACGTCCAGCGAGGTGTGTGTAAAATTCATCGATCTAATATTTACACACACCCTTCTGGACGTTTACCTCAAGCCGTCCATTTACCCCTGAAGATGGTCCAGTAGACCGAAACCGGTAGGGTGCTTAAAGCAGTGCGTTATTAAAGTCATACCAAAAATTTGACTACAAAATTTTCTTTTCTTCCTCCTCTTTCAATTTGTTACTCGAAAGCCAGAATTCATACCATTTTTCCTCTATGCCTGCACACTGTATCCCATGGCAACGCGGGAGGTGAAGAAACTTGACCAGATGATGAACTCATTTGACGAAAAGAACAGGGAGTGCCTCTCGTACAATTATTGTGAGATCAGCATTCGTATCATTCGTTCATTGGGAGTCGACAGATACTCACTCACTCCAAAACCGTGTCGTCGTCAGTTAACGATGCGATAATCACGTGTTTACTTGCGTGAACATTGAAACATTACAAGACTTACAACCTTGTTAATTGATAAGCAGGTTTCCTCCGGACATCAGTGAGTTCCTGTCCAGATAGCAAGATCAGTACCTATTTATTCACCCCCATTTTTTTAGATCACCACTCATGATAGATTTTTAGAGTAGATTCGTCATGAGTGGGTCATTGTAACATCTCAAATATGGGACAGAAGGTCTATTGTGGATCACATATCACCTTCTGACCTTTTGACCACCAAGCGGTTGTGCCATATGCAATCATAGCTCTGACGACCATTACATAAAGCCAGTAAATTTGTTCAGGACTTATCCTCATCTTTTGCCACAGATTCCTTTTCACGTCCACAAAAATAAGAGTTTTTTGGCTCTCTGTATTACTTTTTCCAGATGGGAGTTCCAAGAAAGCTTTTTGTCCAGGATGACCCCTAAGGTACTTGGCTTCCTCCGCAAATGAAATGGTCTCTTCCAGAAGAGTTGGTGACGTTGAGCAGTTTTTACGAGGGTTCTTTTCCTCACCATAACTCCTGGTTAACATCGGAAATAACCTATAAATCTTAGTTATGCCTTGAAAATGCCTCATCAATTATTTAATGATGGTAGCTTTATTATTGCAATCAATTTTTTTTACTATCAGTGATAACAAACAATACGAAACAAATCATGCGTCCTGACATAATACCACTCTGCAGTACTTTACTTCAGTATAGACTATACAGTAACAGACTCAGAGACTCTAATAGCGAACTGATATACCTAAGTAGCTCAAGGGAATAAAAAGAAACAAGAACGATAACGCAATTTATATCGAGAATCAAGAATAAATCAAAACAAAGTAGAATAAAATTACCACTCACTCCACCTAGGTAGGCATATAATAACAGAGTAGAATCTTATGTCGGGTTAAAATAATCTCCACCTATAATAATGTCATTACTGCTGGTGCCTATTTAAGTAATCCTTGGCATGTCGCCGATTAGACCTGAACCGGCAGGAGTCGAAGTTTCCAGCACTGAAACCGCCAATCTACCTACGAGTAAGCCATGCCCGATCCCGCACTTCGGATAAAAACTCTTCGACTTCTTCGTCTCCTACACGCACCGGGAGCGGATGTTTCTTAACAATCGCATGTCAACTAAACAATATTCGGTTCTGTCGGAAAATTACCTCTGACATGCCACATATTACGTTGTTCCCTCTATTGTTTCGGACCCGATGCGGTTTAACTTGGGAAAGCAATTCAATTTCTTTTATATTCCTTTTCAACTCCACGCATAACGCATATAAATATAGATTGATTTGTTAAGAAATTGTGTAGAAATAGTTTAACCTGGTCTATGATTGATGTTTGTTTATTGTAAAAAATCGTATTTTAAGCATAAAGGAAAGAATAACTTTTTGCAAGATCAGGCCTCGTTTAGAAAATATCTCCAAAAATGTAAAACTAAGGCTGCTGGTTAAATGTGTTTTTTTTAGTAACTGGACAGTCAAAATTGAACATCATGTATAGAATCATATTCTAAGCATAAAAGAGAGAATAACTTTTTTCAAGATCAGGCCTCGTTTAGAAAATATCGCCAAAAATGTAAAACTAAGGCTGCTAAAAAAATATACTTTTTGGTAACTGGACAGTCAAAATCGTCCGTCATGTATAAAATCGTGTTTTAAACATAAAATATAGAATAACTTTTTAGGGATGAGGTCTCGTTTAGGAAATATTTATAAAAATGTAAAACTAAGGCTGCTAAAAAAAAAATCGTAACTAGACAGTCAAATGGAAAAACCATGTATAAAATCGAATTCTAAGCATAAAAAAGAGAATAACTTTTTTCAAGATCAGGCCTCGTTTAGAAAATATCGCCAAAAATGTAAAACTAAGGCTGCATACTGGGAAAATGTGTTTTTTAGTAACTGGACAGTCAAAATTGAACATCATGTATAGAATCATATTTTAAGCGTAAAAGAGAGAATAACTTTTTTCAAAAGCAGGCCTCGTTTAGAAAATATTTCCAAAAATGTAAAACTAAGGCTGCTTAAAAATATATTTTTTTTAGTAACTGCACAGCAAAATCACACGTCATATATGTTATTGTATTTTAAGCATAAAAGAGAGAATAACTTTTTTCAAGATAAGGCGTCGTTCAGGAAATATCTCCAAAAATGTAAAGCTAAGGCTGCTAAAAAAAATCAGTACCTGAGCAGTTAAAATCGAATGACATGTATAAAATCGTATTTTAAGTAGAAAATATGAAGTAATTTTTTTCAAGATCAGGCCTCGTTTAGAAAATATTTCCAAAAATGTAAAACTAAGGCTGCTAAAAAAAATATTTTTTTAGTAACTGCACAGTCAAAATCACACGTCATATATAAAATTGTATTTTAAGCATAAAAGAGAGAATAACTTTTTTCAAGATAAGGCGTCGTTCAGGAAATATCTCCAAAAATGTAAAGCTAAGGCTGCTAAAAAAAATCAGTACCTGAGCAGTTAAAATCGAATGACATGCATAAAATCGTATTTTAAGTAGAAAATATGAAGTAATTTTTTTCAAGATCAGGCCTCGTTGAGAAAATATTTCCAAAAATGTAAAACTAAGGCTGCTAAAAAAAATATTTTTTTAGTAAGTGCACAGTCAAAATCACATGTCATATATAAAATTGTATTTTAAGCATAAAAGAGAGAATAACTTTTTTCAAGATAAGGCGTCGTTCAGGAAATATCTCCAAAATATAAAGCTAAAGGCTGCTAAAAAAAAATATTTTTTTAGTGTCAGAGCTGTTAAAATCAAGCGCCATTTATAAAATCGTATTTAAAGCATAAAAGAGAGAATAACTTTTTTCAAGATCAGGCCTCGTTTAGGAAATATCTCCAAAAATGTATAACGAAGGCCGGAATACAAATATGATGTTTTATTCATTAACTGAACAACAATTTTGGAAATATTCCCTAAACGAGGCCTCATCTTGAAAAAAGTTATTCTTTCTTTTATGCTTAAAATACTATTTTATATAAGGCGTTTCATTTTGGCTGTCCAGTTACCAAACACCCTGTATAAAAACGGAGCAAAAGTATACACTATAAATATGCTTTAGGGCTCTCTAGCGGCGAAACTATGAGAAATTTGCAAAAAATATTATAACAAAAATTGTAAGAAATTTCCCGCTCTGCAACTTTAAGTTCTATGTAATTTTCACCAAAATACATAGTTTTTCATCAAAACATAAAAAAGGGCCAAAATTAGTAAAAATTGTATACGTACTTCAATTATTTCATTTTTTTTCCTTGAATGGCGACCCCTGTATATATTTACATATTTAAATTTCCCATTTTTTAGACGATACAAATCCGTTTAGTTTTTTCAATGGGCTTTAAGCGTTCAAAAGTGATGTTTTTTTTTTAATTAACGCGCTTGAGGGCACTTATTCAAAAAATTGGAGGAGGGCACTTGCTTTTTTGGGATATCAAGCTGTAGCTTTGCACAAGTGTTTAAGCAGCGGCCAGGGGTATTTTTTTTAACGGCAACACCGCTTATTGCAACGTGGCATCACCTTGTTGTGACAGATAAATTTTGGTAAATTTTGAAGGACCACAACTCGATTTTTTCAAATGGTAGCCAATGTACCTATTTTATTACCTAATTTTATTTAGCTTCTTATTTTACATCTTTTTTACCTCCTATGATGGCTTTCTCAAAAATTGATAGTTTGGAAGATAATAAGAATTTTCTGAAAAATTAAAGATTTCATCGAAATTAACCATGGAAAACAATTAATTTTAACTTTTTTTTAATTTTGAAATAGCTTCTAATCTGATGGCGTGGCATGATCGATGCTACGAAAAATCTCCCTTGCTGATTTCCCTGGTAGTGAATTCAGCTTCCTGTACACTCGATCGTGAAGAAAACCCCCAAGAAAAAAATCGGGTTTGAAAAAGAAACGCAAACTCAAAAAAATACCCTTTTTGAAGTGAAAAACATGTTCACAGTGCCAACACTCCTTCGTATACTTATAGGTCGCATTACTGTAGGGAAAATTTCCCTAAAACAGCGATTTTTTTACTAATTTAAAGGAACAATTTTCATTTTACCGGAACTCGAATCAAATTTTTATACGCGCGTGGTAGAGACGCGCGCATGGGTGGAAGAACCAGATGTTGTACGATCAACCAATGGTCCGCTATGGAATAAAATAAAAGTATGAAATTGTTACCCTTATATAGTGTACAAATCAATTTTTACCTGCATGCGTGGGAGTATATTACGTTGGTATAGACAAATGTATGTTCCCTTTTGAGATTTCCTGGCCCTCTCATCAGGAAAGAGAAATAGTGTAGCCGATCAAACTCCATTTCAGAGTCTGCACGATGGAGAAAAGTAACCTCATCAATGAGTCAATTTCCATTGATGGCACTCAGATTTATGGACCACGCCGAATTATAATAAGTGCAACCAGGGGTAAAATTTTTGGGAAGATGAGACCTGAGAAGGTAGTCTCATATAGAATAAAAAATTAAAGGGGGACCCCTGGTTTATTGAATCCCGCGGAAACCTCATGGAAACCGATACCTATCTCATCGTGATCCAAAATTAGAATACCCCCCTACGACCGAAATTTCAATTTAGGCGATCAACAACGGAAGACCTTTCCAAGAATTTTGGTGTGCCCCGATGTCATGAAATTCCTGCCCTTATCTTAGCTAATAGAGTGTGGCGCACCTTTTTTTCAACTCTTGCCCTGTTTTATGATATGACCCCGAAAAATCACTTTGATTTGCTACCTTATAAAATAAATAATTACCAAATTTAATTGCTAAGAGTACAAGAGATTTATTAGCAGTCTGTAAACGTAAGAGACTCGATTACGATCTAATTAAATTCAGAATCAATTCATAGCATTACCAAATCGATATAATTTGATCTTAATTAGTCTGGTTACATGATATACAGAGGTGATGTCAAATTAATTCATTTTTTTTTTTTTTAGATCACGGTTACTTATTTTCACGCCTTCAAACTCACCCAGTTAGTAATCACTAATCACTAATCACTAATCCTAATCACACATAGCCTGAGGGAGAGGCTGCATTTTTCCAGGACACCATTACTGATGTGAATTTTATTTCTTTAGATTATTTTCCTACTTATAATCCATTTTATGAAATATATCTCTTCATTGTACTTTATTTTATACCTACTGCTTCCTGAAATTTAATTATATTTGACGAGATATTATAACATAACTATCTAGAAACTTGATCCATTTATCCTTGTTAATTTTCTTCATCGCAGGTCGATAAATCTACTGTACTGTACTGTAAAATATTACAGCAGCTTAATGTCATATTTTTGTGGCAGATAAGCGTCGCGCGCCCGAAAATATGGATAGTATCATCCGTTTCGTCCTTTTTAGGGCTCATCTTATAGCCCAGCTATTATTATTATTATTATTACTAAAAACGATTAGTTACCGTCATTATTTTTAAAGAAAGTAATAATTTTCTGGTCCCTCAGAACGAACCGAACAATTGTTATTATTAATTAACTTTACGTTAGTGTTGTGAATAAGTTAATTTCACCAGAGGGCGCTTTTGCGCTTACAAAGCCTCCTGATTTGCCTCACAACACAGGTCGGCCCGTAACACGCTGCCTTGATGGGTAATTTGCCTGTCAAACAGAGTTATTAAGATATCCCCCGTATATAAGCCAGGTTGGGGCCAGGTGCGAAGCAGTGGCGTGCTGGTTTCAAGGCGTCGCGTCGCGTTCTTGAAATTTTAGAGGGGTGGATATAAAGCACGAGAAGGTTACTTGATGATAATTTTGCTGCGGGATCGTGGCATTAGGTTGAAAATATCCACTTACGGTGGATGGATGAACGATTTTGACTCGTTCCAGCTGTTCAGAGAGAGCGGTGCGCCACTGTAAGTGCATGTTATGGTGATTGCCTCTTTGCTTTCAGGAGTTATTAGGAAAGAATATTAATTACGAGCAGGCCTGCAGGCAGTCTCGGCGTTAATACAACCATCAGTGTGAAACTCGGACAACCTTTGTAAATTAAGTTGTCCATCTCTATAGCAGCGATCGCCTGCTTTTTCAGCGCGGGGAAATCTAATCTAATTTTCTTTTTCACAACATGATCAATTTTGTGAAGTGAGAGGTGAATAAATAATGGTAAAGTCGATTCTTTCGCTGGCACCTGCGTGTATAGGTGCGTTGTAAAGTTGTTGCATTTTCATATTCTTATCGTCGTTAATTTCAATAATGTTTGCGATTATTGTGCTGTGAAATTCATGCGGATTATACTTTGTAGTTTCATGAGAAATTCTTGAAGTGTCTATGGATGGATGTTGTCAAAGCATGTAATCGATGCGAACGAGTTGTAACGAAGCAAATAATTTTACTTGGTACTTTACCTGACATGTCTTTAAATCCATCTTTAATCTTTATATGTTAAACATCCTGCCCTTGGACCAGCCTTAGAAAAATGGAGAGCTTCCTCTATTGCTTCCCGAAACAAATGGTTCGCCTCCTTCCAGCTATCTGAGGTTATATTCACTTGTGGCGCAAGTGGATGTAACTTGATGAGGTCATGCATGATTTAGTTTCTGGTGGAGTTTCAGAAGAATTTGCAAGATTAGTTTTAATAAGGTTTTTCCCAAGATGGCCTTTTGGCAAGTCTTCAGAGAACACAAAACGAATTTTTGGTCAAATTTATAATAGTTTTGAAAAAGAGTTTTTTGTAATTAAGGCTTCAGAGAAGTTTCCTAGATCATCTTTGGTAAGGTTTCTTTCAAGATCACCTTTTGGTAAGTCTTCAGGGAACTCAAAACAAATTTTTGGTGAGATTTAGAATAGTTTTCAAAAAGAGTTTTGAGCAATAAGGCTTCAGAGGAGTTTCCTAGATCAACTTTGTTAGGGTTTCTCTCAAGATCACCTTTTGGTAAGTCTTTAGATAACCCAAAACAAATTTTGGTAAACTTTAGAATAGTTGTCAAAAAGAGTTTTGAGTAATAAGGCTTCAGAGGAGTTTCCTAGATCAACTTTGGTAAGGTTTCTTTCAAGATCACCTTTTGGTAAATCTTCAGGGAACTCAAAACAATATCTTGGTAAGATTTAAAATATTTTTCCAGAAGAGTTTGGAGTGATAAGGCTTCAGTAGATCATCTTTGGTAAGGTTTATTTCAAGATCACCTTTTGGTAAGTCTTCAGAGAACTCAAAACAAATTTTTTGTGAGATTTAGAATAGTTTTCAAAAAGAGTTTTGAGTAAGGTTTCAGAGGAGTTTCCTTCAAGATAAGTTTAAAGTATGATTTATTGCTAGCTGCGTTGTTAGCAAAACTTCAAAGAAGCGTTCGAGACGAGTTTTAGATTTTTCCAAAAGAGAACTTTTGTCAAGATTTCAGAAGAAGTTTCAAGCCGTGGCTGGGTAGGGCTTCTCCACAAGTTGCATTTTTGAAAAAATCTTCAACAAGGCTGCAGAGAAGTTACCAAGACGTATTTTGGTGAAGTTTCTTAAAAGCTGCGTTTTTGGCAAAACTTCAAAGAGACGTTCAAGACGAGTTTTAAGGATCGTGTTAAAAAAAAAACTTCAAGGACGCGTTCAAGGATCGAATTCCAGAAGAGTGTTAAGAATTTTCAAGTCATGTTTTGGGCAAGGCTTCAAAGAAGTTACCAAGACGTATTTTAATGCGTTTTTGACAAGTCCTCAAACAAAGCATTCAAAACGAGTTTTATATTTTTCCAGAAAAGAGTTTTTGTCCATTCAGATCCGTGGCTGGGTAGGGCTTCAGAGGAGTTTGCAGAACGAGTTTTTGGTAAGGTTTCTTACAAGTTGCTTTTTTTGGCCAATCTTCGTAAAAGCGTTAAAGACTAGTTTTAGGTCAAGCTCCAGAAGATATTTTTTAAGAATTCTGAAGAATTGTCGAACCAAAGTGTGGGCAAGGCTTCAGAGGGCTTTTCGAGACGTGATATTTTAGCAAGTCTTCAAAGAAGCGTTCAAAACGAGTTGAAGATCAAGTTCCAGAAGAGGATTCTTGTCAAGAATTCACAAGAATCTTCGAGCCATGGCTTGGATAAGACTTCAGAGGAGTTTTCAAGACGACTTTTTGATAAGGTTGCTTACAAGCTACAAGGCAAATCTTCAAAAAAAGCGTTCAATACGAGTTTTAGATCAAGCTCCAGAAGAGAGTTTTTGTTAAGAATTCAGAAGAATTTTCGAGCCGTGGCCTGTTCGGAGTTAATGTTTCGGAGGTTTGATGGTTTCTTTCAAGTTGCGTTTTTGGGAAAAGAGGTCAAAGAAGCGTCCAAGACGAGATTTAGATCGAGCTACTGAAGAGCCCTTTGTTAATAATTCAAATGATTTTTCGACCGTGGCTTGGGTAAGGTTTCAAAGGAGACGTTCATGAGGAGTTTTTGGGTAAGAATTCAGAAGATTTAGTTTTGAATAAGACTTCAGAGGTGTTTTCAAGACAAGTTTTTGGTAAAGATCTAACATAGTTTTGAAGACGAGCTTTTGGTCAGGCTTATGAAGAAAGTTTATAACGAGTTTTGGTAATAATTCAGAAGAATCTTCAATCCAAGTTTTTCCCAAGCCTTTAGAAGAGATTTCTTCAGTTTCCAGTAAGGTTATTTTTGAGAGTCGTTTTTAACAAGTCCTTAAAGAGTTTAAGACCAGTTTCTGCTAAGAAGAGAGTTCGGGCAGGTTATTGGTAAAAATTCAGAAGAATGTTGGAGACGTGTTTTGGGAAAAGCTTCAGAGGAGGTTCCGAGGTCAGCTTTGGTAAAGTTTCTTCCAAGATGACATTTTGGTAAGTCTCAGAGAGCACAAGAGGAATTTTTGGTGATGATTCTTTTTTTTAAGTTACTTTTTTTGGCAAATCTTGAAAGAAGCATTTAAGACGAGTTTTAAATCCAGTTACAGAACAATTTAGAATAATTTTCGCGCCGTAGCTGGGGAAGGCTTCAGAGGAGCTTTCGAGACGAGTTTTTGGTAAGCTAATTTCAAATACGTTTTTGTCAAGTTTTCAAAGAATTCGAGACAAATTTTTGTTAAAGATTTGCCATAGTTTTCATGACAAGTTCTTAGTCAGTCTTAGAAACTCAATAGAAACTACAAAATTCAACAGAATTTACGATTCGAGTTCTGGGTGGGCTTCAAAGATCTTTTCAAGGTGTCTTTGACAATTCCTCAAAAAGTTCAAGAATTGTCTACTAAAGATACCAAGATTTGTTGCCAAAACCTGATTGTTTTTGAAGCGAGTTTTTCATCAGACCTCAGAAGTGTTTTCAAGATTACGTTTTGGGAGGCAACTTCCAAAATACGTTTTTTGGGAAGTCTTCAAAGAGTCCAGAACAAGGTTTTGGCAAAGATCTAGCATAGTTTTGAAGACGATGTTTTGTCAGGCTTTAGATTATATTAATAAGAAGTTCTTCGTAAAAATTCAGAATATTTTACGAATCAAGTTCTGGGTAAGGCTTCAGAGGTGTTTTCAAGGAAAGTTTTTGGTAGGCTACTTTCAAGATGCGCTTTTGGCAAGTCCTCAAAGAGTTTAAGATAAGTTTCTGTAAAGATCTAGCTCAGTTTTGGAGATAAGTTTTTGGTCATGCTTCGGAGGAAAATCAAACCAAAAGGATGAGGCCGAACTACATCTCTGCATGCTTCAACTTCAGTAAATGGCCTTGATGATAACTCGCCCGCTTCCAGCTCCCTCAGCAACCTGTCGCGGGACTCTCGCTGTTCGAACAGCCCGTTCTCACAGATAGAACACGTTTTTGCAAATCTTTTGGCCTCTTTTGGCCGTTTTGGGGACACCTCAATGTCTAAGAGGAACTGGACCACATCCTGAAGGATCCTTTTATCAAAATCTCGTCCCAGAATCGGGTAATGACCGACCTTACAGTCAACCATCAATAATTATTGTTCAAGCATCGAAGTCACCCAGACTGTTCTTTAGGGTTGGGATCAAATAAACCTTCTCTCATAACAGTTACCTAGACAACAGAATTTTACATCCAAACCCCTCCTCAAGCTTCAAATCGACTGGATGTTCTTGCCGTTGCTTAAGCCCAAATCCAAGACGCATGCGCAGTAAAATCGACTCGACCAATTAGCGGATCGACTCGATCGTGATCGGAGATTGCAGATCGCATCGCCTACTGGCAACCCGACCCGACAGTGTCCTGTTTGCCGTAAGCATGGAATCGCGTGCTGATATTTCAATTTGCCTTCGATGTCAGACGGGGTGTTGTGATCCAGCACCTCGGCAGGATCGGTGCTGGGCGACTCATGCAATAAGTCACTTAATAAGTCACCGGTCAACACGGCAACAAGACATTGGCGCACGTACTGTTACCTTTACCTCCAGCTACGACTATACATAACTTGTAAGTCATAAGTGACAGAAGGGAAAAAAGTATATAAATTGTTGAAGCAGAGAGAGTGCTAGTGCTACAAAATAATTCTTACATTGTAGGTAGGTAAGTGATGATGGAATCCTGCAGCAAAAAGGTGCGCGCAAAATTAATCGTCAAATCGAAAACATGACTTTTTCATCTCGCCGTTTCTCTCGTTTTAATTAGAAATTAATGAACAACGAGAAACGAATTCCGTATGACATGAAATTCAAGCGCTCGCTCTTTATTTCAACCGAACATCATAATAATGAAGCTTGTAGCGAGCACATAGAGGCAGTTCCGGTGATAGGACGGACTCCAAAACACGGGGAGCAATAAGGGCGGATTAATTAATAGGGTCTATGTTGAAGGGCCACGCTATCTCCGTTTCTGTCCCTCTAATTGGATAGCGTCGTAGGACTTGTAATATTATGACACATGAGCTACGCGTGTCGGGTCTCTTTTCGCCTTTATTCGCCAGTTATTTTAGTCACCGGCTGTTAATTACAACTGAATTGCATTGCTTGCTCCCCTGTTTTTGCGCGAAGGGATTACGTCGGAATTTCTAATTTAGGGGACTAATAATGGGAGGTCATTGTTAGAGGGCATTTTTTTTCTGTTTTTATTTTAATATTTTAACACAAAATTTGTCGAAAAATGTCGAAAATTTTCTACTATAAAAGCTTTTCGGGAATCAAAGGAAACTTTACTTACAGTTGGAGTTGCTGCGAATACGTTCTTTAGGTACCTTCCTAGATTAAGTCGACCAAGAGAATGAGCAGTGACTTGCGTGGCCAAGTGGTTCTCCGCTGGCCCACGAAGCCATAGATCGCGGGTTCGAAACTCACCTCGGCCCGCTTTACTTTTCAGATTCATTTTCGAATGTCTGTGAAAAGTAAAACAAGCGATCGAACGTTTAAAAGGCAAATATAATTTAAAGTGTGTGTGGCTAAAGAGTTCGTGCTCAAAGCCAATTTACCAGAGTGGAGCGACTATGTCTTACCTACACAGTTAAGACCGATGCTCCCTCTTTTTAAAAAAAAAAAAAGAGAATGAGCCTGTAGTTGATTGAACAGCACTTTTTTACTTGTAGAAGAATGAAGTGCATAATTGGAGACAGCATTGCTGGAACGGAGTCAGGCGAAGTTTAAATCGGCACGCGACGTTTGATGTTGAGATAGGTCACTGCCGGAAAGTCTAAAAACATTCGTTGTTTATTAATTTTCGACTCAAATTTAATTAAGATAGAAAGCTAGAAGCTCGTGGTTTTGTTTAAAAAGATACAGGCACCGAAAAAGATAAGAAAGATAGATGTAGGTAAAATAGATATTACAGGTGGGCTTTCCGCGTCCTCCAGGACCAACTTGAGAGCTTTTCGTCGATATTGCCAAATAAGGACTTCCACGTCAACCTCTGGGTTCCACTTAGACGTTTTTAGTGCGCGCAGTGAACTTTCAGGTGATGTTTTTTACACTGATCGAAGCGTCCGTGAATTTACACGCGATACTTTTAAGAAAAAGGTCGCTACTAGGAAATTTTGCTCGAGAAAACAATTCTGTTTTTGATGTAAGGTACGCGTTTTAAACTTTAACGCTATAAAAGCGTTACCATGGTCCAAAATTATTTTTTCCTTCTTCCTCTTCTTCTTCTTCTACTTCTCCTCCTGATACTTCTTTAGGTATTAAGGTTTATATATGAATTTAAGCTAGCAGTCATAAGCTGTTTCACAAGCGTAGATTCTTCTTTGTTAATGCTGAAGACACCAACAGGGTATTCATTGATTGAAAATTGTTTGGGCTACTGTAACTTTTCTGCTCAACTTTCTTGAATCTTTGTTATTGATTGTAGTTGAAATTTGGTAGTTCTAGTAGAGGACAAATGTCATTCTGGAGCTGACCCAGCTTCCCATTTGAATGAAGAGGGAGGCAGCGACGGGATTCTTTTCAGGTCTCACTCTTTCCTTTGTTGTTCTTTGCCCTTTAGTTCAGTTTTGGGAGCAGAAATGGAAACGGAATTCCAAAACCCATTAAAATTTAACAGCATATTGGCCGAAATGTCTTAAAATGGGCAAAAAAAGAAAAATTTTGCGCGTTATCCTAATTCTCAAAACGGTCAGCTCCAGCCTGAGTTGCAAACAAAGCTCTGCTACTTATAATTCGCATGCGTCATGCGTGCGTGTATAATAATAATAATAATAATTACCTACCTACGGTGATTTCACAACCCATTTACATGACAAACAGCCTTAGAAATCTATTACCCATTGTCTAAACGAGGCAGAGCGAACATCGATAGGCATACCTGAAACCAAGCCGCGAGAGGAGATCAGACCGGTCCGCGGTCCGTAGATGGCGCGATTATCTGTATCCCGTGATGGGAATGGGAAGGGCCGGTCCCATCACGAAACAGCCGCCTCCAGATCGAATCGCAATGATTGCTGGCCGGCAATTAAGACAGGCCAGTTTAATTATTAACAGCAACGGCCATTTAAATTTATTACCGAGCGGCCCATAACACTTTGCAGTTCGCTCACAGCTGCCCGAGCTGATGACCATTCCATTTACCGGTGATGGTTTTATTTTGCAATAAGGCGCTCTCTCCGGTGCTGGTGCCGGTGCCGGTCTTGATGGTCAACCGGAGGCTTCGAGAAAAACAAGAAGTGACGGAGCAGCTCGAGGGTTAAGGATCGTTGATGCGAAGATTGCGCCTGTAAGTGAATTTTTCAATTTGTCACAGGCTGCGTAATAGCAATACTTAAGACCAGTGGTCGTGCATCGTGCATCGTACATCATGCATGGTGATTATTTATATACTCATACACTATAAAAAAAGAAGAATCGTACTGTCAAAATTAATTGTTAAAGCAGCTTGATCTAATAAATATTTCCTCAAATATAGGAATTATCGTAGATATGGCATCAATGGTTGTTAGCGCATTAATCTAAATTGTGAGCGCATCAATCCAAATTGCAAGCGCATCACTCTAAATTGAAGTTCCCAGCTACACCCAGGACATTTTTAACGAATAAGAGTCTTAATTATCCAAAGTTAATAACTCAATTTATATTTTACCACTGGTAGGATTTTTTTATTACTTTTCTCGGGTAGTATTTCTTGTAAATAATTGAAAGTGATTGCTTGATGGTTCGCGTCGGCGTTCAGTCGTTTATTACATGTATTAAAAAAATAATTTTATGGTGACAACTTCCGATTATGCGATTAGGTAAGGTGACAACAGAGGCGCCAGAAGTTTAGGCATCATTCCCTGGTTGCTTGCTGCAGCTCGAGTGAATCCCTCCCTCTCTTTTCCGTTAAAAGTAGTAGTTTCAGTTTTGTTTCTCACACTGCAAAGATCTAAACCTTATTAATTTAAGCCATCGCCTTTTTTGTAACAATTAATATAACCCTCTAATATTTAATAAAAAAATCTAAAACAGGTGCCCGCGACCACAGATGACGTTCCGTTGAAGACTTTATTATTAATAATCCAGGACGTAGATGATTATTTAATTTCATCCCTCAACCCCTACGGTGCGCCCCAGGTACGGAACAGGAAGCCTCCGCGCGATAGATTAAGTAGGAGAGTTTCAGTTTCTAAAGGCGAATTCGATAATTAGTTTCTAATTTATAGTGCAATGTACGGGGCACCTGCTTCGGCTTCGTGGACGGCCTGCATCAATCACACTGTATAATTAGATTAATATCCGTATTAGCATAATCGTGGTTCTCACAATGGACGCCTTTGTTCGGCTTGATTCCAGCCAGTCCGAGCCCTTTCTTTCCGATAATTAATATACAATGCTATTTGCATGTTTACAGCTGGTTGAATAATGACTTATTTTTTCCTTCTTTCATATTACTATTCTTCTTTATCTTCGTTATCGCGTTTATAACGAAGGCGGTCAATTTTTTTCATTATATTTGTCGGTAATATTCATAGAACATTATCCGAGAAGACAATACTGACGATAATATTGTTTTAATATTTATCTAAAATATGGGAGACAATGGATACCTATAAGAAAAGTAAAGCTGGCTTTAGCGTTATCAATTAAAAAACAGTATTCATAGCAAACGGCTTAATTTTTCATGTAAGCAATATAGAACTTCTCGTACCTAGTTGTCTTGCTGAAATATTTAAAACTCCTCAAAAAATTGAGGTACCACAAGCCCATACGTTCAATTTAAAAATTTAGGGGTGCCTGTTACTTAAATGGGTTGCAATGTTGCCTTAAAAAAAATTGCTGTATGAAATACTGAATTTATTCATTTGGCTGACTCTATACTTATTGCAATAACTGACCTGAATCGATTAATTTAATTTTCGAGATCAATTGGTCATCAGTTGAAATTTGTGTCATTTGCGGCAGTCTTTTTTCCCTCTAATTTTGTACTTAGGTCCTATTTTATTGATTATTTAAAAGTCGGAGTTCATTTGCGGTCAATATGATACTTTTTTCATTTGCGATAATACTAATTAATAGCAGACGGGAATATGAAAAATTTACTTATCTTTTTTAATTTTTGGATCTCTTATTGCTCATTACAACGCTTGATCCAACTTCCTCTATACCATTTGCGGCCGTAGTCTTGATTCTTGTCATTTGCGGCAATCGTCATTTACAGCTGCGGCGTAATAATGAGAAATTTGGTGGCGATCATTATTTACGGCTGCAGCAATTATATGAGAAATTTTCGTACATCGATTTGTTTTTTGCAGCTTGAAAAATGGCTTGATTTAATTTCCAAGAGCAACATTTACGGTCAAAATCATGGTTGTTCATTTCCAGCAATCACTACGCCATAATTAGAGCTCTTTTTTGAACACATTGCTTTTACTAGGATCAATAAATTGTTTGTTTCAACTTTCTCATACCATTTGCAGCAAAGATCTAGATTTTTTTTTTGTCATTTGCGGCAATCGTCATTTACATCTGCAGCAATTAAGTATATGAAAAATTTTGTCGCAATCATCATTTACAGCAATTATATTAGAAATTTTCCTATATCTGGGATCAATAAAGTGTTTGTTTCAGCTTTATAATATCATTTGCGGTCATGGTCATGATTCTTGTCATTTGCGGCAATCGTGATTTACAGTTGCAGCAATTATTTTAGATATCCTTTTGTTTTCTGTTGCTTACTAATGGACGTGATTTCATTTTCAAGCGTGTCATTTACGGTCATTGTTATTATTATTCATTTGCAGTTCGATTGTTGCCCCTTTTTGAACAAATCACTTTTCCTTGGATCAATAAAGTGTTTGTTTCAGCTTTATCATACCATTTGCGGCCATGGTTATGATTCTTGTTATTTGCGGCAATCGTGATTTACGGTTGCAGCAGTTACATGAGAAATTGTTCTGTGTCATTTACTTTTTTAGTGCTTACTAAAGAAATTGATCCAATTTGATTGCGTATATTTACGATCAATATCATTGTTGTTCATATGCGGTAATCACTATCGCGTTTAAAGGTATTTTTTGAACAAATCTGTCATTTGCGGCAATCATCATTTACTGTTGCAGCAATTTTTATGTGTCATTTACTTTTTTGGTGCTTATACTAAAGGGATTGATTTAATTTTGATGCGTATCATTTACGGTCAATATCATTGTTGTTCATTTGCGGTAATCACTATCGCGTTTAAAAGTATTTTTTGAACAAATCGCTTCTTCTTGTCCCACTAACGCGCTTTTTTCAACTTTTGTCGTATCATTTGCGGCCATGGTCATCATGATTCTTATCATCTGCGGCAATCATTATTTACTGTTGCAGCAATTATATGAGCATTTTTTTGTGTCATTTACTTTTTTGGTGCTTACTAAAGGGACTGATTTAATTTTTATGCGTATTATTTACGGTCAATATCATTGTTGTTCATTTGCGGTAATCACTATCGCGTTTAAAAGTCTTTTTTGAACAAATCGCTTCTTCTTGTCCCACTAACGCGCTTTTTTCAACTTTTGTCGTATCATTTGCGGCCATGGTCATGATTCTTATCATCTGCGGCAATCATTATTTACTGTTGCAGCAATTATATGAGCAATTTTTTGTGTCATTTACTTTTTTGGTGCTTACTAAAGGGATTGATTTAATTTTTATGCGTATTATTTACGGTCAATATCATTGTTGTTCATTTGCGGTAATCACTATCGCGTTTAAAAGTCTTTTTTGAACAAATCGCTTTTTTTTGTCCCACTAACGCGCTTGTTTCAACTTTCTCATATCATTTGTGGCCAGAGGTATGATTCTTATAATTTGAGGTAGGTAATCGTCATTGACGGTTGCGGCAATTATATGAAAACTTTTGATGCGTATCATTTACAGTCAATATCATCGTTTTTTATTTGTAGTAATCACTATCGCGTTTAGAAGTATTTCTTAAACAAATGACTTCCATACTTGAATCACTAACGCGCTTGTTTCAAATTTTTCATGTCATTTGCGGCCGAAATCATGATTCTTGTCATTTGCGGCAATCGTCATTTACGGTCAAAGCGAGTTATGAACCAAAAATAAGGGACTTGATATTTGGCACCAAAAATAAGTGCGTAAAATAAATAATAAACGCGTCTTCGATGGGTCATCCTGTATGTGCGAGTTCTGTGTGTGTGTGTCATTGGACGTTATTATTTTTTCTCATCCTGACGAGAAGAGTCGGCGGTGATGGTGATGTGAAAAGGCGTCATGGCGGTTAAATCATCGGAGTTGATGGCTCAATTTCGAGCCGCTCAAAGTGAATTACAAACCACAAGTCATTACGAACAGCGCCTGTCGCCGTTATGCCCGATTTATGTCTCTGTACTTGTCGGACGAAGCGAGAATAATAGATTCCCATCGGGAAACTGAGATCGCCGCTCTCAAGTAAGTTTTCCTTTTATAAACAAGAAAATTGCCTCACATGCAAGACTTTATTTTGAGTGATTTTCTATCAAGTATCTAAATCTATCAAAATACCAATCTGTCAGCAATTGTTCACAATAATCAAAATGTGATTATTCTTTCTTCTCGTGGTCATTGTTCATAAAAATGATTCGGCTGAAACGGGTTGCCTTTGATATGCACCTCAGGATCCCTTACAGTTGTAGATGGTGTGATTCACTGCTCGGAAACATCGGGGGGTCAGCACCTAATTCTTGTGCCGACAAACCCACCTCGTCCATACCTTGACGTTTTTATTGTTATCCCATTTCGTGTCAGGCTGTGTTACGGATTGGGTATAACATCGTTGCAGCTGGCACCTTGCGTAACCAAATTTCGGTTATTTTTCTTCCTAATATGTTATCAGGCCTTCTACATAAATGTATAAAATGTTTTTATGGCAAAGTTGTCTATCTTTGTTTTTATTTTGACATATATGTCACTTTTTAGTTGTCATTGAGTTGACGGCGATTCCTGCACTTATAGGTACTTAATGCCGAGATAGACAGGAAAGTATTTATGGCGACAATTCCACTCATACGTTATTACACGCACTTGATTTCTCAAATATCGCTGTTTGCTATATCGGATATTTCGTATCGAGGAAGAAAGAGAGAACGCAAGTGGATAAATTTATCGATAAAACTGCTTGTGCATATGTTGCTATAGCAATGGCTCGATTCCTTGGCACTCTGTTACTAAAATCACAATTATTAATTTTATTATTTGGAAATATTTTATATGGAAGAAAAATGTTTTCTTGCCCTACCGGGGTTTGAACCAGGGTACCTTCGAACGACATCAAGACTTATCCACTTGGACACACACGGCTGTTATAATTGAATGCCAGTAGTGCTGATATAGCTACCTACCATTTGCAATTTGATTTTTATTATAAATATCAACATAAAATACAAAAATTGTGTTTTTAACAATAATATTTGTCATTTTAGAAGATATTTTTGGTATTGTTAACTGATAAATGACGTTTAGTACCTTATTATTCGATGGAATTGTCTCAACAAATACCAACTCGACCTTAGATGTGGCGGGATATTTTTATATGCAGTTATTTCCTCATACTTACTTGCATGTAGGAAATTTAACTCCATCTGCAGACTGTCGTTATAAATTTCCAATGCAAGTAAGTATTCGAGACCAACTACATAAAAATATCCGACTAAATCTAAGCTCTCGTGTATTACCCCCGAAAAAAAAATCCAGAAAGAATTAAGATTATTCAATAAAAAAATCATGTGTCCAAGATATAAGAATTAACAGCATGCGGGGATCTCGGAAACCGTGGGAGGTACAGGGTCGGTTAAATGGGGAAAAAGTAGGGCAACCAGAAGGACAATATAATGACAAAAATAGATTTCAAAAATTATTTTTGATTTTCGAATTAATTTGAAAAAAACTAAGAATATTTTCTTATTTATTGACATTATATTATTGAGTATTTGAAAAAATAGAAACCACGTTTCCATTACAGTTTTGACCACCTTAATTTTTACGTTGTCGTTTTTTTATCTGACGATTAATATTTGCAGGACCGGACTGAGCTTCGATTTTTCCAATACAGCCCTGGTCTGTTTATTGCAAACAATTACAAGATATTTTATTTCTGAATTCAATGATAGGTATGTCACGCATAGTGTCTCAAAAGCGTTTCGCACTATAACTATTGCTATCATCAGTTTAATTTTACCTTAATACGTACCTGTGCTCTTATTATGATAAGATAAGAATAAACAGCATGAGGATCTTGGTAACCATGGGAGGTAAAGGGTTGGTCACTTAGGGAAAAAAGCTGGGAAACCAGAAGGACAGTGATATGGTAGAAAGAAATTTCAAAAATTATTTTTTATTTTCGAATTATTTTGAAAAAAACTAAAAATATTTTATTATTTATTGACGTTATTATTGAATATTTGAAAAAACTGAAACCACGTTTCCATTTCAGTTTTGACCACCTTAATTTTTGTGATGCCAGTTTTTTCATCTGACGGTTCATATTTGCAGGACCGGACTGAATTTCGATTTTTCCAATACAGCCCTGGTCTTTTTTATAGTTAAAATTAGAAGATATTTTAATTCTGAATTCAATTATATGTCACGCAGAGTGGCTCAAAAGTGTTTCTTATATATAACTATTGACAATTATTAGTTCAATTTTACCTTAATACGGACCTGTGCTCTTATTATTATAAGATAGAAGAATAAACAGCATGGGGATCTCGGAAACCTTAGGAGGTACAGGGTCGGTTAAATGGGGAAAAAGTTGAGCAACCAGAAGGACAATGCAATGGCAGAAAAAGATTTTTTTTTTTTTTTCGAATTATTTTGAAAAAAAAAATTATTTTAGTTTTTCTTATTTACTGACGGTATTATTGAAGATTGAGAAAACAGAATACACGTTTCCATTGCAGTTTTGACCACCTTTATTTTTGCGATGTCAGTTTTTTTATATTTGCAGGACCGGACTGAACTTCGAATTTTCCACAATATGACCCTGGTCTTTTTATTGCAAAAATTGAAACATATTTTAATTCTGAATTTAATGATATATCACACATGGTGGTTCAAACGTTAATACAAATCCAAGAAGTTTAATAAGAGCACAGATCCGTATTAAGGTGAAATTAAACTGATGATGTCAATAACTATAGTCCGAAACACGTTTGAACCACTCTGTGTAGCATATCATTACATTCAGAATTAAAATATCTTAAAATTTTTCAATAAAAAATCCAGTGCTGTATTAAAAAAAAATCTAAGTTCATTCCGGCCCTGCAATAAATATATTTATGAATCGTCAAATAAAAAACTGACACCGCAGAAATAAAGCTCGTTAATAACTGCGATGAAAATGTGGGTCCAGTTTTTCCCAATTTCAAAAAATTTTTCCAAAATAATTCGAAAATCAAAAATAATTTTTGAAATCTCTTGCTGCCATTGCATTGTCCTTCTGGTTGCCCAACTTTTTCTTCATTCAACCTATTCTATATCTCCAACGGTTTTCGAGATCCCCACGCTGTTCATTCTTGTCATTCTTGGACACAGTGTATAAAAATGTGCGTCATGATACGAGAAAGTTGAATTAAGTGCTTTGTAAACAGGAATACATCCAAGTATAAGTTAAAAAAAAACTACAATCCTACCTTTTTGTACTTATGTGACCTGAACGCATTCTCGACTAAATAACAGTCTTTCAAGGGTCGGCTCTAGTTTTATATTCAGAACTTATCCATTCTCGAGCCTTATTGGAATAACAAATAACCATCTAAAAAACTTCCTGTATCGATTTTTTCTCCAAACTTTCTTAAAAAAAAAAAAAACGAAATTCGTAAGTACCTAACTATAAGGAATATAGAAAAATTAATTAGGTAGGTACTTTTCCGGGTATAATTATTATATTAAATAATTTTTGTTCGCTTATTATTACGAGAAGATTAGAAGAAAGTAACGTAACAAACTTATTCAACTATTATTTAAACAATTTAAAAATTTATTACAGAAAGAAATCTATTGTGGCTATTTATTAGTTCCTCATTTTCTCACAAACGAATACATTAATAAAAAATAAAGATATCCATCTAGATATAGGTACCTACCTATAAATAATAAATAACATTACAGATTACAGGACTTTCGAATATCGTAATTTACCTAATAGGATCCTTTGTAATTTAATAAATTGATTTTGACTGGATAATTGGACCGTTGCTTGTGAAATTACACGGGTAGATTCTTATATAAACAGGTCCGATCAGATCTATGAGGCTTTCCAATATTGTGCTCTATGGTTATACCACGAGCTTGAGATCTCACACCGCAATCGCGTACCTATACGAGCCTTTTATCTATTGACCCATCGGGTTAATAGAAGAAAGAGACGCTGGATGCTGGATGAATACGTTATAGGTACATATAAGGTAGGCATAAAAATATTTTTGTACATTATTTTAAAAATTATTATTCCCGCGAATTTTTAAACGCTTGATTTTCAATACTTAATGACGTCACAGTCATTGAAATAAATTTTAATACCTGTCGTAGAAATTTAGATAGATCAATAAATAGACAAACACAGCTACATGCACAAGAATTCTTAAGCCATTAAAGAAAAAAGAAAAAGAAGACTAACTCGTCCGCCATTTTGGAGCCCACTAACATTTTTTTCCTTAGTTAGGTTAGGGGTTTGAAAATTTACTCGAGGACGCATTGGACAATGACAATTCCTAAACCGAAAGCGATTTTTTCCTGCGACTCTGCGTTCTAGAGATATAAGCGTTTTATTTGTAATATTAGCTTTTCCAAATTATTAATGTTTTGTTAAAAAAAAACAATATTACGGTCCAAATTGACTGTTTCGATCCGTATTGTAGTCAACCATGCTCATACAAAGTTACATCCCTTTCTGAAGACCTCAATTTTTGATGAAAACTTCGACCTAATTATAGAGTACCTATACTCTCGACCGCGTGATTTGAATTTTATAAAATCTCGGCGACCTTTTTACCAAAAATGTAGTGTGTGGATTCACGGACCTTTTGCTTACGAGAAGGGACGATTTTAGAGCGCAGGCTATATAGATGTGGATGGCAAAAGATTCCAGGCAATGTGACGTAAACTTTTGCTGATTGGCGGAATGGTGAAGAAGCGAGGCTGGAAAGAGGTAGCCAGTCGACGGCCAAAAATGGAGAAAAGCCCCCCTGTTATTTATTATCTTACTATCGTACCTACATTTTTAAATATTTACCTACCTGATGCCTGTGTCTATTGCCTTTTTTAAAATATTGCGAGACACCTTGCGTATTTATTCGTGAATTAACAAATTTACCATCTTGTAATGGTTCTCGCCTGAACTATACGTTTCGGAATGAATCATCTACGCTATAGTTGTTTTTCGGGGGTAATTACACGAGAGCTTATTTTTTATCCGGATAAAGATGCAGTTTTAACGAAAATTTGTTTTTTATTGGCAATTTAACGAGTCAAATTGTCTGATAAAACGACGAGTCCGAAGGACGAGTCGTTTTATCTGACAATTTGACGAGTTGAATTACCAAAGAAAAAACAAATTTGAGTTTAAAAGTGCATCTTTATCCGGATAAAAAATATAAGCTCGTGTGTAATTTAGGGAGATAATTTAACGAATATAATTAATTATATTTAATTAATATCACCTTGGTAACTACTTACTTGATTTTGCGTCTAAAAAGCTAGCTTACATTTTATCCAGATGCAAAGTTAGGGCTAACTTTATCCGATGTCAAAGTGACAAAAACACTATTCCTTATGTCATTTTTAATACATGAGTTAAATTATCGACGCAATTACCTAAGTACCTAAAATATCTGCAACAAATAACTAACCCGGCCAATTAATACGAGAGTGTTTTCCCGCGTTAATAATCACCAGATTAATATCAGCTTTTGTAGTTTTTCGATTCTCATCAACATCAGATGCTTCATGTTATTTTCAAGAGGCTCTTTAAATCAATGCCAATATCTTGTGCTAGCGGAATAATTTTCATGCCCTTGATTTCTTGTGTAATTCAGAAACAACTAATTATCGTACAACTACAAGCTCACCTGTCGCATCATTTTAATTTGGAAATGTTTGCAATGCGCAAGAGTTTTCGCAAAAAGGGCGAAATAATCACCTTCGAAATGGACTGACTAAAAGAGCCTGCCTCCAGTATCAAACCTCCAAAATTCATGAGTTGTTTCAATTAAAATAAACTGAAATTGACGAAGCGGAATTGTTAAAATTCAAATAAAATAAGAAGAAATAAATCTATGATTGTTTTTAACGTTTTATTGGATCTCAGACGGTCACTTTTATGAAGTAGTGGTGAGAGAATATGGCATTAGTGAAGAAAATCTGTTTCCTAGTTTGATTCTTCATTTCCCATTACAAACAGAAATGATGAGACTAATGTGTAAAGTCCCTAAGCCTAAAATACAATAATTATGACGTCATTTTGGAGAGTAAACCCAAATGAAAGCTGCACGCTCGGATCGTTAAAACGTTATCAAATATTGTGAAAAAAATATAACTACAGACTACAGCACCCTATACGATTCTTCGCGTGGAATTCAGCCATAAAGGAGTCGTTGATTAATATCCGAATTCCATTCGATCACCGGAATATCTGTTAACACGTCGTCGACTTGATAATAATGAATTGATCAGGTTCTCAATATGAGGACAAAACGAGAAGATCTCAGAGATGAGATGGGAAGAATGGAAATTAATTCTGCTATGTTAATTAATTTCAATCATGTCCCACGGCTTGAAGCCGAGAATTCTTAATTCGCTGTGTTTTGTTGCGGCTCGGAAAGCTACGAGCGGTTTCTTTGAACTCGATTTTCGCGCCGTCGTGGCTAGAAAGCCGATACAAGTCAGACTGATGCAGTCTTCAAGAACCAACACAAATTTCTTTGAAAACTGGCGCAAATATTGTCACCTGTCACCTTTCACCGTTCTATTGTAACGTTTAAGCTCGCTCAATAGCGAAAACAATTTCCCAATCAAAGAGAGATATTATAGCTAGCTAAATGCACAAATGTGCGAAGTCCATTAAATAATCTAAGAAGAAGAAGACCAACTCATTCCATAATTACAGTTTTTATAGCATGATGAGGGTAAAATAAGAAATAAAGTAACAGTCGCCGGTTCATCAGCCACAGTTGCAGGCGGTTGATGATAATTAAGTTATGCAGGCAATCTAGTGAACCACGTATGGTGTTATGTTGTTGCCTACCGGGCTTATCTCTTATTAACTCGACTACATTTCAATCAACTCTCTCTCTATTAGGTCCCTCATCATCAAAAATACATTAGGGAGTAATTATTTCACACACTTGGTATAATGAAGCTGTGCGTATCCGTGTAGGTACCTGCCTGGGACGCCACAAATCCTCTCGGCAAGTGGCTTGTTAAAAAATAGATTGAAATTATAATTACTCTTTAATTATCACGGCCAAATTTAGAAATATTCGTTAACGGAATCCTGGTTCTTTATTCCTTTCTTCTTTTTCTCCTTGTAAATTATTTCTTATTACTTGGATTGAAACTAATCTTATGATCCTAAAATTAGGTGTATTTTCCTGGAAGTAGAATGAAAGTCTAATTTGACAGTTGCTAAACGGATCGCCTACTTGATGAGCATGCGCATTGTCGCCTACTTTCTGTCTTGATGTTATTGCGTCTAACCTAATTTCCCTTTATTCGGAACACATCACGAAGAAAATGAATTTTTTACATTTTTACACAGTCGGCAATCTAAAAATCGTGTTTTGACGTTTGACGTTTTTATAGATGATAGCTATCAAAAAACAAACAACTGAATGCTCTAAATCATACGAGAATTGTTTTCGCTTAAGGTATCCTGTTCTTTCTAGTAAAAATTTTACATCACTCGGTGGCCAGGCTATAGAAACCGCAAATTTGACGCTTTTGAAAGTTGACAGCTGTCAAATTTTAAAATTCTAAAATCTGGAATCCTAAATCATGGAGAGAGCATTTTTAATCTCTCCCGGTATACTGTTTAGTTAATATTTAAATTTCCTTCATACAAATGCACTATAGAAACTGTAATAAAATTGACTTTTGCGACAATTGACAGCTCTCAAATGTCAATTTCTTAAACTGTTTTTTTTTTTAATCGTGGGAGAATATTTTTCGATATTTTCTGGCATTTTTTTGTGAAGATTTTACATTTTTCAATGAACGCCGCTCTAGAAACCGCAAAAATTATTCTCTTGCAGCCGAGCTTAATACAACACTGACGATTCTTGCAGCGTTGTGTCATTTGCGGCATTGAATTAAAGTTTTTCCTGAGTACCTATTAAATGCAATTTTACCTGTCATTGTCATTATTAATTTATTAAATTATATGATTTTTTCAGATGCGGTAACCTATATAAATGATAATTGCAGAAATTGTTCATTTGCGGCAGTTGTCGCATGAAAATTCGGCCAGTGTCATATATTTTAAAGGCATTCTTCATGTGCGCCAACTCATGCGCAATCGTTATGAATCATGTCATTTGCGGCATTAATTTTAGTCTGATCTGAGAATTAATTTTCATTTGCGGTAATTATGTATTTTCAAATTTTCAACGTTAAATCCATTTTATTGACTATTTCAAAACACTGCAGATTTTTTTTCATTTGCGGCAGCTCATTCACTTTTTTGTGTAGATTTGCGGCAGGTGTAAATTTTACATTTGCGGCTAGTATCATTTGCGACAAATACAATTTTATTGTTTGTCTCTCTATAGATGATTCCCCTCGTTAGCACTCCTTCCCATTTGCGGTCTTTATCATTTGCAGCAGCAGGTCTCATTCGTGTCATCCTAAGTCATCCTACGTCAAATTTTTTCGCTTCATTAGCGTTATTTATGCGTTAATTAATTTTATTGTTTTAATTAATAATTTGATTGTTTCATATTCATATGCGGCAACCTACATAAATGTTTATTGCAGAAATGGTTCATTTACGGCAGTTGTCACATGAAAATTCGGCCAGTGTCATTATTTTAAAATCATTTTTCATCATGTGCGCCAACTTGTAGTAATTCTCGTTATGATGGGTATAGTGTCATTTGCGGCATTAATTTCAATATAATCTGAGAATTTAGTTAAAATTTTTGTGCCATAATTGCATGGTGATCTGTTTCATTTGCGGTAATTATATAATTTTCAACGTTCAAAACCATTTTAACAGCTATTTTAAGGCACTGCTGATTTTTTCATCTGCGGCAGCTCATTCACTTTTTGCTGTATACATATTTACGGCAGGTATATTTTACTTATAGCTGCGGCCACTATTAAATTCATAGTTGGACTGGTTTTCTATATTTTATTTCATTTTTATCACCATTTAATCTGATAATGATATCCCTCGTTAACACTCCTTCCCATTTGCGGTCTTTATCATTTGCGGAAGCAGATCTCATTCGCCTCATCCTACGTCAAAGTTTTTCACTGCCACAATCACTGAGCATTATTACAGGGTTGTGTCATTTGTGGCATTTATTTCAATTTGATCTGCATGTGCTTTTGAATGTAATTTTAGCTGTCATTGGTTCATTTGCGGAAGATGTCGCAGGAAAATTCGGCCTGTGTCATATAATGTAAAGTCGTTCTTCATGTGCGCCAGCTCATATGGCAATTCTCGTTATGAGTGTGTCATTTGCGGCATCAATTTCAGTGTTGCATTTGCGGCAGCTCATTCACTTTTTGCTCTAGATTTGCGGCAGATGTAATTTTACATTTGCGGCAATTATTCAATTTATAGTAGCACCAATTTCAAATTTAATGTAATTTTTATCACCATTTAATATAATGATGAGTCATTTGCAGCTAGTATCATTTGCAGCAGATACACTTTTATTTTATTTTTTTAACGCTCTCTCCCTTTTGCGGTCTTTATCATTCGCAGCAGCAGGTCTCATTGTCAGTCCTAAGTTTAATTTTTTTCAAACCATCATAAATTCCTGGTTCTTGTTATTTCGACCAGCTAATGCTAAATCAGCAAGAAGGGGTCGAATAAAGTGAATGTTAGTGCCCGTACCGTGCCTATAAATAAGCGATCTCGGACTCCCGGAATTGACTCTAAACAGGGCCGTAGATCCCCGAGTCCGATAGCCTGGAGACATGGGAAGATCGGGGGCTCCAGACGCTGAGGCCGCTAGTCGATAACACAGTCGGGGCATATGCCGATAGAGGGACCTTATCTTTCAATGCCCTGGGACTGAGATTTATGCCCTTCAATAAGTAAGTGCTCCGGGCTTCGGAACTTGTGTGGGGAATAAGCTGCTGGATGGATCTTCAAATAGTATGCTATTTGTGCTTGATTATTTGATGCTTTTATAGATATGCTGAATAAATATGTAGGAATTTCCTAATTTTTATTAAAAAGAAAAAAATTAGCGTACCTATTATTATAACGGGAAACTATAATCATTAATAGGCATATGTACTTACTTATAAGACAATTTATATAAATACATATATCACCATGACTAGTTTGTTGGATGATACCCAGGAGAGAGCAAAACATCGAAGCTAAATCCTGGAATAACAGGAACAGCCTGTGGTGGTCCCTGGACGTCAGGTAGATAGTTGGCTGTGGTATCTGGATGACGCTTTGATTTATGGGATGTTTAATTTAATCCCTGTGTAATAGTTGCTGCCAAATCCCTTTAGACGTGGCTAGTGGTAGTGATGGTGGGTGGGGGCGGCGGTGCAGGCCGGGGAAATGGGGGTGAGGGTGATAATCCCTAATGCTCGTTTGAGGGATCAGCAAATACGTGTACTCTATCAGGACAGCCCTAACTGGAAGCTGAAAGATCATCAATACAAGTCGGGGGTTAAGTGATGGTCACGTTAGGCATTGTGTGATTTTTTTCTCTTGACGCTTATTATTGTAAAGACATGTATGGTGTCATGAAGATATTTCGAATAGTAATTTATGACATCCAATGCAATGGTTTTTCGTTTAAAACTCCAATTTCATTCAGGATAATTGTTAGAAGCTGTTGAACTTCTGTTTAAAATGGTACAGGCACGGGAAAAGATAAAAAGGTAAGGTGGCTTTACCTGACCTGGCATGTCCTTCGTTCTCTCATGGTTGTCGACGCGCTACCGTTTCCTCAGTCTCGCGTCATAGCCCTTTAGCCAATTAGCAAACCATTATGTCATAGGCCAGTCAAAATCGACAATAAAATAAACAAAACATGATGTATCTCTAATTTTTTTAGTATGTTGTTTGGACCCATTAGGATAGTGTACCTATACTCAAGTTTTCAAATCTCTTAAAGTTGTGGAAAAAGTTTAGCACACAAAAAACAGCGAAATTTTAAGACTTTTTTCAGTTTTTCCGCTATATCTTCTAAAATATGCATTTTTCAACAAAAGCCACAATATATGTTTTTGAAGAACATTAAATTTGCGACAATTCAGGCCACACCGGAGGTCTGTAAGTCCATTAGTTGCCGAATTACGGCACTTTGAAATAAGTAATTTTTTTTTCAAAAAGTGAAAATTTTAGTTTTAGACCTTCATTATACCTTCCCTGCTAAACCATTTGTCCTACGAGTTTGACGCATATAATATAAGTTGTAGCAAATTTAGTTAGCTTCAAAATAAGCGCACAGAGGGGTTTGTAAGTAGACCTCGCAGTTTTGTCAAAATCAAAAAAAAAAGCTATAAGGTAAAATCGCTTTTTTCAGAAATGTTCTTGATTTTTGATACATTTCAACCAGGTCCTCTTCGATGATGATAAGGGCAGCGTTCTGGCACGTTTCCCCAGAGCAGGTAGCTCACATCACAGAACATTTGAGCCCTGTTATCAGGCAAGTGCAGCCACCTCTGCAGGACTTTTAGGAGGAGCTCTGGTGGGGGGAGGGCTTGTCGACTGGTAATGGGATGAGTCCAGCCGAGCTCAATTCCCAACCACAGTTGTTGGCTTCTTTTTCCATCCCGAACCATTTTTACACCTGGTGATATGTGCGATAGTGATGACAGGACGCAGCCTCTTTGGTTGGGGGCAAACGGGCCAGATTCGCTTTGGCTGCCTTGACAAAAGTACGAAGCGTACATCGTTGAGGGCTACTAGGCACTTGTCACCAGCTGCTGCGACTTTTTGGTGTGAGGCATCTGGCTGGAGGAAAACTTTTGCTTGGTCCACTAGGGCTTGATTCTGTTTGAAGTGTCCCCACATTTTCATCTTCCCCTGAAGTGGGAAAGGATGGTGTCGCACCCAGTAAATGCGTGCATGGACGAACAGTTTAAATCCAGGTGGTACCTCCACTCCCCATTGGTTGAACGAGCTGGTGGTGAACAGGATGCAATCAGTCTCACCTCTGTCACCCTTCTGGAAGTAGACGTTCGTTTTAGTGGATCCTAGACCGCAGAGGAGCACGAGTAAATCAACATCCCCTCCAACGTGGTCATTGGAGGTACTTTTTTGCAAAGCAGTCAAGACCATATGACGGTTTGCGTCTTCTTTTGCTGTTTTGGTCTTAACACCTTCGAGAGCAAAAGCAGAACAAGTGATGTTCAATGAGACGAACCTTGTTTTTGTCATTCGAGAGCATCTTCTCTTGGGGGACTGTGATGATGGTCAATGCGTCAAACACAATACCGTCGTGGTCGCTCTGTTAATTTGGTGCTCTTTTGGGCGCCATCCTCAGGTTACATGGGGAAAAACTACATATAGATTTCTCCCACAGTGGTTAAATATGTAGCTTTAGTAACTTGCTGTGATAGCCCAGACTGATGTTCTTTGTGGCTTGAATGAAGGCAGCGTAAAAAGCCGATTTCGTGCCTTTACGCAGCCCTTCGTCGCAAAATAAGGTCATTGGATATGGGACGAGCTCGAAAGTGTATGGCCTTGAACTGTAGGTCTGACTGCTTCATGGTGGTGGAAGATGGTGGGTGAGTGGCTCGACTTCTTGTGGACCTTGATAGAGGTGATTTTACTTTATATAGGTTTTTTTATATTTTGAGAGAACTACGAGGGTTACAGACCCATCTCTGCGCTCAATTTAAAGCTAATCAAATTGTCTACACCCTCTATTTCATACTCGTGGGATCAATGGTTTAGCAGCAATTTTGGTCTAAAGAAGAACTTAAATCTCAACTTTTTGGAAAATATTGTCTATTTTCAAAGTGCCGTTATTCGGTAACTAATTGACCTACAGAACTCCGGTTGGGCCTAAATTGTCACACATTTATTGCTTCTCAAAAACATAAAAATAGCTTTTGTCAAAAAATGTATTAGTTTAGAAGATATTATAGAGCAAAAAATAAAAAAAGTCAGAATTTTTCGCGGTTTTTTTCACGTCATGCCTCTGACTTCCAGCATCATCACTTTACTTGCGCGCGACGCCCTTATCAAATTGTGCCCATTGCAGCGGTCAAAGGTCTGTGAATCTATACGCTATATTTTTAAGGAAAAGGTCGCTTAAGAATTTTAGCTGGAGAAAACAATTTTATAATTGATATAATGCGTATGTGTAAATAAACTTTAACGCCGTAAATGTGTTACACTATTAAATGTCAATAGGTGCAATTAAGATAGAATAGAAGTATTTTTGATTACTTAATTTTTTTACAGAGTTTCGTGGAATATTTTTTGTTATTTAGACTTGTAACATTAATAATAATAATAATGGAAAATTAATTGTTTGAATGTTCGAATACGTTTGTTATTATAGAATACTGTAAGGATGGGAGGTGGGAGGAGGAGGAGTATAGGATAGATGAATGAATAAACAAATCAATAATCTCTCCGAGTTTGAGGTCATACAGTGAAATAAACAATTACAAAATTAATTACCATGTTAATTAATTGCAAAAATACATCAATTAAATTCATTTTCCGTCCAAGAATTATGTACTGTGCGTGTCGACTGGCAGCAATGACGAAAGTGTAGGTCGCTCGGGGTCACGTTCATATTACAAGTCTACAATTAAAACAATAATAATTAAATATACACAACGTGATAGGAGTCGGGATTTCTTGAAAAGGACGGCTCGAATAATTGGAAAATAACTCCGACCGTCGAGAACAATATCTGTCTTTGTATTATTGTTTTGTATTTTTGTTCTAGTAAAACAGCTCCTGATTATTTATTTATACATATAAAACTATTTATTAACATGATTACGACAAGTACAATATGTAATTATTCTCGTGTATTTCTATAAATATGCGTAATGAGACGATGAATTGATTTCTTTGTATCGTAATGGTCATGTTTGACGTTTTATGTTCCGATAAGTTCTCTTTGTCTTTAGCCGAACTCGCTTCTGCTATTATTAGTAGCTATTATTATTAATTATGATGCATCATTATCAATAATACTTCCTGTGTCTACTTGAATATCGGAATGTCATTGACTGATCTTAACGCTAATTAAGAAATAATTTAACTTTTCCTATTTTTCAGGCCAGGATATTCGTCCGAAGATTTCAGGATGTTAGCAGACGAAAATGGCATCCACTGCACCACAGCGACCCTCCTGAAAACGGGTTGTCTACCTCTCAGAGCCAAAAGTCCAAATTTGCCCAAATTTGAAATTGTCGGGAAAATAGTTAAATGAACAATCTGAAAATGTCCGTCTGTCGTAGAAATTCTGCATGTGACTTTCACAGTAAAAAAACGCTCTAGAGCCGCTTTTTTTCGTCCTGGGAAGCTAAAATTTGGTTCCTTTTGAAAGGATGTCCCATGAAGCTTTTATGGAATTTCCGGATTTTTTGGGGAGAGGCTAGGAAACACTCTAATTGGTCTAAAATTAGCACCGATCGGGTTCAGATTACGCAGAAGGGTACTTGAGCACCCCTATATACGACATATTAAAAATGGGCCGTATTGGAGAATTTTAAGACCCCAGTTCAGGGTCGATTTTTTTTTTATTCAACCACATACCTAATCTTGATTTTTCTTGCTAACGGTGCCTGGCAGTAAGATTTTATTGGCATAGTTTTTTAAGGGATACTAGATGAATAAATTTTATAAAAAATTATTTCTCGAAAAATATATTAAATGAGCGGCTATCGGCAAAAACTTAAAATTGCCATATTTTTAACAATTTTTCGCGAGAAAATTGACTTTTTCTCAAAATTTATTAGACAGATCGTAAAAGTAGTGGAAGAATTGTATAAGACGGTCATCGTCTACAAAAAAGGTAAATACGGTTTTTACGTGAAAGGTTGGCAAAACTGATTTTTCGAATAAAAACGCTATTTTTTCAAAAAAAAGTGCTTCGTAACTAAAAGTTTTATATGAGATAGTTTTTATAGGGGTTCATCGAAGGATATTTTTCTATTTGAAACAATTTCCCGCTGTAAAGTTCAAGGTTATTTCGGAATTTATAAGAAGTATAAGATCAATAATAAGATTAATAAAACACAAAATAAAATCTGATCAAGATAAACCACACCCTGATGTGACATTTTAAAGATGACAGCTACAAAATAGAGCCAAAATAAAATTAAAATAGGAACCAAACACAAAAACCAGCATCAAAACGGCCAATTTTGGGTTTTCCCCAGGGAAGGGACAACTACCTATACGGTGGTTGCTGGGATGGAGAATGACGTCACTGTGAGTACTGTGACAATGACGTCCTATCTTTCGTCTGACAACTGTTTCTGTCTTGATTTCTCAATTAATACAAACAGGTTCATTATTAATCGTCTATAACGAATTACCTATTTCTACTGCAACAGCGATCTTTTTTCCAAACAGCCATTTTGCATACGCATTATTGGTGCATCAAGACCTTCCGGATTTCAGGTGACATCCTACTTACTTGATAAGGCAAACGAAGTTTAAGACAAATTTTTGTATAAGTATACTTTTCCGGAAACCAAAAATTTTACATTACGGATACTGGAAAACTGGGGTAATTTTGGGCGCCTGGATATTATTTGATACATTCGTCTATGATTTGAAAAAGTCTACCATTTTCCAGTGGCGGTTTTTCAGATAAAGGGCTGCTTCAAAACTGTTTCTAAAAAAAATGGTTTCTCTGAAATTCTTCTTGGTCTTTTTGTAAGCTCTGATTAACTCCATTTTTTGTTTTGCAAAGTTCGGTAAGGACTAATTTTTCTTTTTGTTCCGGATCTAGTTAGATCGTTTTTTTTTGGAAAAGGTGCAGTTTATTGACGATAATGTCTTGTAAACTCAAAAAAAAATTTTTGGCTGAGCTGCACCATTTTTTTTTGCAATGTAACGGCTTAACGAGGTTCTGTCAGCTCCTTTGTTCTTTTCTGAAAGGTGGAGTTTAAAAGGTCCTGTCAGTTTGATTTTTTTAAGTTCCGGTTAACTCAAATAAGTATTTGAGATTTTTTCCAGCATTGTCAAACCGCCCCAAAGAATAATTTTTTTCAAGGTTGGTTTGACAAGGTCGGTCAGCTCAAAAATTCGAACCTTTTGTCAAATCAATTTTGCAAATAAAAAAATTTGAGCTGACCAAACCTTGCCAAAAAAACAAAAATCTACCTGAATGATGGAGCATGTCAAATCGATATTGCAAAAAAATCGAGCTGACCGGATTTTTCAAAAATTGCATTTTCGAGCTGACTGGACTTTGTCAATCAGATCTCGTAGATAAAAAATTTTGAGCTGACCGGACTTTAAAAAAAAAGAAATAGAGCTAACCGGATTTTAGGAAAAAATCGAGCTGACCGGACTTTGGAAAAAAATCGAGCTGATCGGACTTTGGAAAAAAATCGAGCTGATCGGACTTTGGAAAAAAAATCAAGCTGACCTGACTTTGTGAAAAAATAAATCGAGCTGACGACCTTGTCCTGCGTATATAGAATTCCACTTCATTAACTGTTGCAATCCACCACTGTCATTTTCATATCATCGTACCTACCTATACAACTGTCAACCGTTTGGACACGCGACCAGAATTCATAATTTGTAATTTGTGAAACATATCAGGGCTACTAGAAAAAAATGTCCCAAATCCCAAATGACCTCGGCCTCAAAATTTTATATATCCCCCAGATTTTACGGTAGGTAACGAATGGTTGACTTCCTTTGATATTCTTTCTAATATGGTCCAATTTTTCTGTCCAAGGTATAATTTTTTTATAAAACTTTTGGTAATACGGCTCAGAAAAAATTGTGAAAAAGTTTATGAATCGTTTTAACTTGTAACGAAACCTTGCAGGGGATACATAGGTATACCTTACCTGCTTGATAGAGAAGAAAAAATACGAATTCCAACTATGTTTCGTACGTAGGTAGTTCCCGAGAAAATCAGATGTGACGAACAAGAGACGAAGTCTCCTTTCATAGAATTATAAAAAATATAAATTAATTTCAAGAATCTTCGATACAAGATCCTGATATCTGAAAAAAATTAGGTCATCATACAGTTTATTGAGGTAAAAACGGTCAAGCAATAAAAATTTTATTCGCACTTGAAGATTTTTGTCGATTTAATTTAATTTAATAACTTTCCATTCACCGGTAATTCTGTAATGTACCTACAACCATTTGCGGCAGCTATACATCATTTACAGCAGCAGGACACGAAAATTATAATAATTGAGGTAATGAACATTAATAATTATTTATAATTCGTATAATGTATTTAATGTACTCTCCAAAATCATGTCACGTTCTCGTGTTGTATTTTATGGTATATTTTTTTGTTGCTGCACTCATTAAAAAGGTATTTGTATACACTCTCCAAAGTGACATCATATTTTTACATTTTCCATTACTGTTAGTGCTCTTGCTCACTCTTTACTTTTTTGTTTTATTGCTTAATGACGTCATTGTGCTTGTGCTCACTCTTTACTTTATAATTTTTTTATTACTCCCCAAAATGACGTCATATTATACGTTTTACATGTGCTCGCGCTCACACTTTATATTCTTTTATTACTTCCCAAAATGACGTCATTGTGCTTGTGCTCACTGTTAAATACTTTATAATTTTTTTATTACTCCCCAAAATGACGTCATATTTTACATTTTTCAATACTGTTTGTGCTCGCGCTCACTCTTTACTTTATATTTTTTTATTACTTCCAAAAATGACGTCATTGTGCTTGTGCTCACTCTTTACTTTATAATTTTTTTATTACTTCCCAAAATGACGTCATATTTTTCATTTTTCATTACTGTTTGTGCTCACAAAGTTTGAAAAATTTTGGAATTTACATTTTCATTCGCGATTAATGAAATACGTACCTATACCCCTCATGCAATTTTCTCCCATCGTAACATTTAAACAATTATTATTTAAGACCAAGACCGCATATTATAAGATACCTGAATTTTTTTCCTTACATAATTATAATTTATCAAATATTTAATTACAAGCCATAAAACAGCAGTTCGTACATAATAAGCGCTTAGACTACCACATCTAAACTCAATCAGCAATAACTGTTACACCTCCGTAATAATAATTTATTGCCATAAAAATCAATAAATTTTAATAAGCCAGACAAATGAATTTCTTATTAGTTCCTCGTCGCTGGTGCTAGTGCTGGGTGCTGGGCACTGGTGCTATGGCTGGTATATTAATATTTATACACACACATACTTACAAGAGATGGAAAACTGAAAGAGGTAGGTATTGGTACTAATAGGTAGGAGGTTTTAGGACGCATAATTAACACACACAATAACGGTACTATGTAATCGTACCTACTTTATATAAGAGTGTTTTAGGTATAAAAGTTTATAAGAATGCAAATGGCATGTGTGTGGATCAACATGTACGTACAGATCGTCCTGTATATGACGCGTGATGTTTATATTGAGCTATTATGGGTATTGATTTATTAATAGTAATTTACACCTAGCCATCAGTGATTAATGGGCTTAAATCGGACAACATACGGAACTTCGTTTGCATCAGGGACGGACTGGCCTGGAACGTTATTATTATTACCCATAATTTTGATGTTTTCTTTTTGTAATTTGAATTGAATGAAGTTATTGTAACGTTTACTCTCCAAAATGACGTCACAATTACTTAATCTCGATTTTATTTAACTTATATACTTAATACTTATAGACGCTCCTACTTTTTCTTCGCTATCGTCATTAAAGCAAATACCTTAATTTTTACGTCCTACATTGTTCTCTAAAATTCTTGCAGGGAAAAAATAATTATTTCTGTCTCAGAACTGCTAGGAAAAAGTTTCATGTGTCATTATTTTCGTAAGACTCCGAGAATCACGATCAGCTATCGGGAAAATTATAAATTGCTCAAGAAAAATTAAAAATTGTTTCATACCGGAAGAGATGTCAATTTCGAATTTTTACATTAGTACCGCTGTAAAATTTTGGAAAATTATATACGAGCATTTTTGATTTATTTGTAAAATCGCCATTTTTTACGATTAAGATGAGGGGTGAAGATTTTTTTTAGCTTTTTTGGTTGGGAAATTATGACTTTTTCAAGCCATTTGGCATATAACAACCAATGTTGGACATTATGGTGATCGGAGCTGAGAGAGAGGGTTCCACTGATCATTAGTTTATTACGAAGACACGACGATAAATCAATCGAGAAAATTATAAATTTGTCATGAAAAAAGAAACATCGTTTCTCACCGGAAGAAATTTATATTTCGAACTTTCAAATTTAATCGCTGAGAAATTAAAAATATAAAAAAAATTTTGGGAATTTTTTTAAATTTTCATGTGTCACTATTTTCGTAAGACTCCGTAGAATAACGATCAGCTATCGAGAAAATTATAAATTGCTCAAGAAAAGCTAAAAAACGTTTCATACCGGAAGAGATGTCAATTTCGAATTTTTAAATTAGGGCCGCTGTAAAATTTTGGAAAATTACTCGTATATCCGAACAGTTTTGATTCATTTGCGAGATCACCGTTTTCTTACGATTAAGATGAGGGGTGAAGATTTTTTCTCGCTTTTCTGGTTGGTTTGGCACATAACGACCAATTTTGGACATTATGGTGATCGGAGCTGAGAGAGGGCCAGGGTTCCACTGATCATTAGTTTATTACGAAGACACGACGATAAATCAATCGAGAAAATTCTAAATTTGTCATGAAAAAATAAAAATTGCTTCATAGAGGAAGAAATGTCAATTTCGAACTTTCAAATTTAGTCGCTGTAAAAAAAAAAAAAAAAATTTTGAGAATTTTTTTTTATAATTTTTGTGTAACTATTTTCGTAAGACTCCGTAGAATAACGATCAGCTATCGAGAAAATTATAAATTGCTCAAGAAAAGCTAAAAATTGTTTCATACCGGAAGAGATGTCAATTTCGAATTTTTAAATTAGTGCCACTGTAAAATTTTGGAAAATTATATCCGAACATTTTTGATTTATTTGTGAAATCGCCGTTTTCTTACGATTAATATGAGGGGTGAAGATTTTTTCCAGCTTTCCTGGTTAGGAAGTTATGGCTTTTTCGCGGCATTTGGCACATAACGACCAATTTTGGACATTATGGTGATCGGAGCTGAGAGAGAGCCAGGGTTCCAGTGATCATTAGTTTATTACGAAGACACGACGATAAATCAATCGAGAAAATTCTAAATTTGTCATGAAAAAAGAAACATCGTTTCTCACCGGAAGAAATTTATATTTCGAACTTTCAAATTTAATCGCTGAGAAATTAAAAATATAAAAAAAATTTTGGGAATTTTTTAAAATTTTCATGTGTCACTATTTTCGTAAGACTCCGTAGAATAACGATCAGCTATCGAGAAAATTATAAATTGCTCAAGAAAAGCTAAAAAACGTTTCATACCGGAAGAGATGTCAATTTCGAATTTTTAAATTAGGGCCGCTGTAAAATTTTGGAAAATTACTCGTATATCCGAACAGTTTTGATTCATTTGCGAGATCACCGTTTTCTTACGATTAAGATGAGGGGTGAAGATTTTTTCTCGCTTTTCTGGTTGGTTTGGCACATAACGACCAATTTTGGACATTATGGTGATCGGAGCTGAGAGAGGGCCAGGGTTCCACTGATCATTAGTTTATTACGAAGACACGACGATAAATCAATCGAGAAAATTCTAAATTTGTCATGAAAAAATAAAAATTGCTTCATAGAGGAAGAAATGTCAATTTCGAACTTTCAAATTTAGTCGCTGTAAAAAAAAAAAAAAAATTTTGAGAATTTTTTTTTATAATTTTTGTGTAACTATTTTCGTAAGACTCCGTAGAATAACGATCAGCTATCGAGAAAATTATAAATTGCTCAAGAAAAGCTAAAAATTGTTTCATACCGGAAGAGATGTCAATTTCGAATTTTTAAATTAGTGCCACTGTAAAATTTTGGAAAATTATATCCGAACATTTTTGATTTATTTGTGAAATCGCCGTTTTCTTACGATTAATATGAGGGGTGAAGATTTTTTCCAGCTTTCCTGGTTAGGAAGTTATGGCTTTTTCGCGGCATTTGGCACATAACGACCAATTTTGGACATTATGGTGATCGGAGCTGAGAGAGAGCCAGGGTTCCAGTGATCATTAGTTTATTACGAAGACACGACGATAAATCAATCGAGAAAATTCTAAATTTGTCATGAAAAAATAAAAATTGCTTCATAAAGAAAGAAATGTCAATTTCAAACTTTCAAATTTAGTCGCTGAAAAAAAAATTATTTGAGATTTTTTTTTTTTTGAAAAATTTTATGTGTCATTATTTTCGTAAGACTCCGTAGAATAACGATCAGCTATCGAGAAAATTATAAATTGCTCAAGAAAAGCTAAAAATTGTTTCATACCGGAAGAGATGTCAATTTCGAATTTTTAAATTAGTGCCGCTGTAAAATTTTGGAAATTATATCCGAACATTTTTAATTTATTTGTGAAATCACCGTTTTCTTACGAATAAGATGAGGGGTGAAGATTTTTTCTAGCTTTTCTGGTTGGAAAGTTATGACTTTTTCAAGCCATTTGGCACATTACGACCAATTTTGGACATTATGGTGATCGGAGCTGAGAGAGGGCTCCACTTATCATTAGTTTACTATACGAAGACAAGACGATAAAATCAATCGTGAAAATTCTAAATTTGTCATGAAAAGAAAAATCGCTTCATACCGAAAGAAATGTCAATTTCGAACTTTCAAATTTAGTTGCTGAAAAAAAAATTAAAAAAAAAAATTTGAGAATTTTTTTTTATTTCTACTCTCTTGCGATTAAGATTGTAAGCTCAGTAAAACTTGTATATGTATTAGAAGAATCAGTAAATTACTATAAAATATAGAAAACAGTGAAGACTGGCTGAAAGTAACTGTCGTAAGCGCACGACGTTTCACAATTTTTTGATCGACTGAAGGAATGAATAAATAATGTAACAAGTCCAAGTAGGCGTGACCCCATCTACTTATTTATCGGGACGCATGAAATTATCTTGTTTGTAATAAATTTTCATTAAATCGATCCGTGAATTAAATTGTAACAGTCCGAACACCGAACACTATACGAGGAATGATGTAGATAATGATAGGGAATGTTCTCGGGGTGAAATCATGCGTGAAGGAACGGTTTATAACCATTATGAAGGCGCGAGATTGCTGCAATCTTTATTGTTGACCTCTAACATTATTACATTATTATTATTACTTCACTCGCGTCCACTACAAATAATCAAATGTCCGTCCTTACCTAAAGGTAGGTAGGGTATGACTTGGATGTTTCTTTTATTACAAATAAGTCTAGACGTCTGTTGTTCAAAACGGTTTAAAAAATGACATAAACATTAAATGTCAATGGTCAATGATGTAATTAATATTATTATTGGATCTTTGCGCGTGTGTAATATACATATACATATACGACAAGCTAAAATGCAACTCACTCGTTTCATGATGTTGCTTGCAAAATGTGATCCAATGTCATGCAGATTAAGACATTCAAGTGACATTTGATAGTAAATTGAAACAAAGACATCACTTGTATAAACCGCACAGGCGCAGCCTACCTTTCTGCTGCTTGCGCATCCATAGGCGTCCTATTTTTATTAAATTAATTAAAGAAATCAAATCGGTAATTAGCAAACAAAATGTATAGAAAAGGGCTCAACTCTTATAAGCAAGGAACTAATATATTTGATTTATTCATAGACTCCTGATAGTTTTGACTTTTTTGATAAGGCAAAGATTCAAAAACTATATTATAGAATAAGGATTGATTTATTAATTTTGGTTGAGGTTTCTTTCATTATAAAACCGTTCGTTACCTACCTCTATACCTATGTAAGATAATCATACACACAAGTTATATACGTTATAGGTACTCATTTCGTACCAATTCAATGTTTGCGTTATTTATGCGATCAAGTTTAAGTAAGTCATCATTGTGCGATTACAGTCCATCATCCGAGGTGTAATTGAGCGCATCGTGGTCAGTGTATATATACCGAGTGTTCATAAATCACACTTACCTGGTGACTGTAATAACACCTTTGCTGTGATTCTCCAGCCTCGTCTCTCATGGTCATGCTCCGGGTGACCATAAAAAAGGGGCAAGTGTGTCCTCCATAACGTGGTAAATGTGGGAACTCGGTTATCGGATGCAGGGAAGGATTCTCGATATTCGGAGTTTATAAAAACTGTTTGGGATGTGAGAGACTGAGAGATGATCAATTTACACGTAATTGTGGAGGAATTGCTTTCGCATCGGGCATATGCATTTTTTTGTGTTCTTTTCAAACAAAGCGAAATCGATGCTGCAATAGGTATTTAGCGTGGGATAGAAATAGGAGCTGGCTCTAAAATGGTTTTATTTTATTAACCCTACTTAACTGCATGAAAGCCATGGTAATGGATGCAATTAAAGATAACGAAAATAGTGGATTGGCTAAATGGCTTGAGCTTGAATAAGGCAGCCCAAAATATATTAAACCTGAGGAAGAAGAATATAATAATGGCCTGCCGAATTTAAACCTTTACGTTTACCCATCACTCATATACCGGGTGTCCCATTAGTGCGGGATTCTTCTCTGGCAGCTTCACTTTTGAAGCTATAAAAAAAAATGAAGGAGAAAAATTGTATGGTTTGAAGAGACCTTCAACCTAAAATAATTTTCAGCTATACAGGATGGCCCAATATCGCTGTACGCCTTACAACTTTGTTATTTTAAATAGGACACCCTATATTATTATTACATTTTCAGATTATCTGAAAAAAATCAGTAAGAATGGTTTTCACAGTTTCAGTATAATGTGAATAGTTTTTGAGTTATAAACAAGTGAAAATTGCCATTTTCCATTTTCGAAGCAGCTTACAGTGAAAACGGCTCAAGACAGCAGAAAAAGGTTTACATGTCCCTATCTTAACTTTTTACAAGGTGTGGTATGATGTGGATGAAATTTTTATACAGGGTGATGAAAAATCTGAAAATTTTCATCACCCTGTATAACAATTTCATCCACATCATAGGATACCTTGTAAAAAGTTAAGATAGGGACATGTAAACCTTTTTCTGCTGTCTTGAGCCGTTTTCATTGTAAGCTGCTTCGAAAATGGAAAATGGCAATTTTCACTTGTTTATAACTCAAAAACTATTCACATTATACTGAAACTGTGAAAACCATTCTTAATGATTTTTTTCAGATAATCTGAAAATGTAATAATATATAGGGTGTCCTATTTAAAATAACAAAGTTGTAAGGCGTACAGCGATATTGGGCCATCCTGTATAGCTGAAAATTATTTTAGGTTGAAGGTCTCTTCAAACCATACAATTTTTCTCCCTCATCTTTTTTTATAGCTTCAAAAGTGAAGCTGCCAGAGAAGAATCCCGCACTAATGGGACACCCGGTATAATGAGGTCAAGCAGTGCGCGCGCATGTTTTCTGGTTCAAATAAGGTAGTGTTGCGAGACACTTGTCAATTGACAGGAACCCAACCATAACCTTAATTTAAATTTCTTTCTTTATATAGGAGTGATAGATATTATGGCCTCTTATTTTCAAGTTGATACTATACTGGGTGTCTTTTTGAAAACAATCCACCCTTCAATAACTCCATTGATGTTTTATTTTTTTAGAGAAATCAAATAAAATGCATGGTGGGCTCAGCTTGCGCCATAGGATACACTCCAGGCGGCCAAAATGCATGCCAACCAACAACTGCATGAGCGCCCCAAATTTTTTTTTTTTTGCAATATTATTTTATTTAGAATTAGAATGTATTACTTCAAAGTAATAGGTAAAGTAGGTACCTAATTGGTCGCCCAAGTAAGTAGTAGTAGATAGTTAACCTCATTAAGTACCTTATATGTATAATCTATCTATAGTACCTACCTATGAAAACAAAAGAAGACATGCACATCAGAGAGACTAAAAACGATTCCCCATCAATATAAACCCCATTAAAAATAATTCCTCCCATCAACTAAACTAAACCCGTCATAATATCGTAGATCCCCCGATACCGCAGCATGGGTTATTCCCATGAACAACACCTCGCAGAGAAAGGTACCGCCTCCGCGGAGTATAGGTGAACCTCAAGCTCGGCTCCACGCCCATGCCCATGCCCATGGTATCGTGTAATTAACACCTGGCGGTATTTATGGGACACGACAGCTTCATCCAGGCCTACGGCCTCTCCGGACACTCGTATTAGGTATATAGGTATCACACCTCTTTTATCGCATTCACGGCCGATGTTATTATTGCGGTTAATAATAATAAAGTAGGAACTCGTGCACGGGGAAACTCATTGTAAGTTCGTTAAAGGTGCCAGTGAGAGTTTGAGATTTTTTCTCTGTATATGGGAATGAGGAAAAGTTGAAGAAATGGAAAGGAATTATGATCATTTTATAATAGGGCGCCATCGATGGTTGCTTGGATAAAAATGCGCATGCGTGAACTGATTGAATTAGTTCATTTTGATTCGATTGAACGATATGTCAGTTATTTGATTAAAAGGAACGTGATTCGAATTATTATAAAATTATAATAATAAGTTAGGTAGATTTACAGGCGTCTATAGGTAGTTACATATTATTCATAAACTTTAATATAGAAATTATTAAAAGTAATTATTCAGGCAGTGAAGAATTATTGTTAAATTATATTGGAAATTCAATGTTCGATTCAACGAAATTAATCATTACAATATTTCGATCAACGATTCAAACGATTATTCAAACGATGTCAACTGACTAGAGTCCCTAAACGTTCTATTTACGTTGTGGTTTTCAAAATCAAATTTATCTATTAGTAGTTATGTTGAGGATTACTCTTGAAATTAAGTAGATCAACCAACCGAATTATAAGTTAGTCGATGATTTCTTTAATTTATACTTTTAATATAGGTACAACATAACCTAATTTTTAAACAGAGATAGATGATGTTATACACATTTTAGTGACCAGTGTTGTCTGTCGGGATAGATGACCCTGATCTACGGCAATATTTGGTAACATCCGCAACCCCTGAAGGCTATATGCACGACTATTACGACCATCAGCCACCCCTAGTGGGGATGATAATTGCATGTCCATCTGGTTATCTGCGATGTGGATGCAATTTAATGTTCAAATCACGCGCCCTTATAGTAATGTTTATTCAAACTATATAGTATTATTACTGTACCTATACCCATTTATAGGTAAATATAAATATGCATGGGAAAATTAATTAGGTATTTTTATCCAATCAATTGCGCATTCGTATTTTAATTTTTTTATTGCGATACAAACAAAAAAATCGATTGCATATGAAGGTTTATTTGAAGACGTTTAACCTTCTGAAAAATCTGATGTGTTAAGAATTAATTAATTTTTTCCACATAATTAGTTAACGCCTTTCTCAGACCCGTTATAAGTACCCATACCCACTCGGATCTCGGTTCTAGTTTTTAATTTAATTTTAATTTATCAATAAATCTTCGTATTAAGCAATAATTAGCACCGGCATGACCGGTACGGTCCGACTTATCGTCCGAATCTACACCAACGGTGTTTTAACTTAGTTATATTAATAAAATAACAAGAAGAAATCAGATGATTTACCAATATAAATAATTATATTTAGCTCACGAAGCCGGAGATAATGACAGGGTATAGGAGCCTGGCCCAAATTCACATCACGCCCCCGAACATTTAATTCCATACGAGCTGTTAAACGTCGAGCCAGAATAAAAGGAGAAAAAAGTAATCGGGAGAGGAGATAATCCCATAAGCGTGCCTTGAAATTCTATACAAAATGCGATCTAAAGTGACGTGGGGCTGGAATAAATTACATGGAGTCATTCTTGTCGCATTATATAAGTACCTACATTATTATGACACCTTGTCAAATTTTGAATATTTATTGTAATAAAAAATAAATAAGAGAAAAAAATCTGAAATAAGAAGTGGAGTTTTTAACAAAAATAAATAATATCTAAATATTGCAAAATTAAATTTTAAATTTATAAGTCACTTAGTCACAAACAGACAGCGTGTCCAGCTGTTCCTGTTTCCTATTATTTAGAACTACCAGTCCTTTCCCTTATTGATTCAACAAGGCGTACGCCTCTGTGTTTCCCCGGTCGACGTTTAACGTGCGGCTTAATTGAAGTATGAGTGATCGCTTCTTCGACCACGCCTACAAGCGATCGCTTCCCCTCTCTCCCTCAACCAAACACACTTCCTTTCGCAGCCACCTACGATCTTTTCATTTATTTTGTCATTGATCTGATCATGGCATTCATGGCATGGCACAATATTTTACTCATTGTTGTACCTAGTTACCTGTTTTAATAATGTGTGATATTTTTGTTTGTATAGGTAAATGTCAAGCAGGAGCAGGGCCAGAACTATAAAATGAATGAAATATAATTACTTAGAATGCAAATTACAAGGAAGGGCTTTTTATTGGGTAAATTTTGTCATGATTTGATAGAATTTGTGGTCTTGGAGGCTATAAAAACCGTGACAGATATTGAATTCACGATATTCATGAGTATACATGAAAGGATCCCATGCCGCTTCTGTCGCTTGTTACAATAGAAGTGATTTATTTTTATTGTCGTGTGGTGTATTGGAATGTGAAAGTATAAATATTTTATTTTTATATTCTATAATCTCTTTGCATGCGAGGATCTAATAATTCGTCTCTTATAAATTTGATTTGACTTCTTCGGTCGTTATTTTGGTAGGTAGGTACCTAATATAAAAGGTGTTGAAAAATTCGTAGAAAAAATCCACAACATACTATGATACCGTGTACCGTGTTGTGGGATTTCAAAAAACAAAACCCAAAAATATATCTTCATTTGTTTTTCATATATCGCAATAATTTTCTTTTGTATGTACCTACCTATGGCAACATACGCATTGAATTTTCATTTTCAGATAATAGAATACAGTCTGCAATCTATTTTTGATATTGCTATTTGGCTAAATGCACAAGTGTGCTAAGGCCATTTAAGTATAAGAAGAAGAAGGAACTCAATTTGTCAAAATTCAGCAATTGGGATTATTGTAAAAGGATAAACTGGCAACAGTAACAGCGCCCTCCTCCAACCTGACAGAAACTAACTATACGACATTAAATACATATACATTATTGGTTATGGATAAATTACTACTTATAATAAAGAACAATAATAATATAAAACATTCAAAAGCTAAAATCATTCGTGAGTGATATTTTATATTTAAAAAACCCGAAATTATAATTTAATTCAGGCTTTTATTGAATCAAAAGTCCAGCAAAAAAAAAACGGTCGTAGAGCTAAAGATGAAAGGGTGTGGAGCAGGTAGGAGGGCGCTATTTTGTTGCCAATTTTACTACAGATTATAACTTCTCTCTAATCGATTCTCTTTAGTTTTATAACTATATGCATAATATATCATATCGACATAATAAGAATGTCAATTCCATTTTGACTTCTATGAAAAATATTTCAATTTTTAGGTGAATACTCATCATGTAAATAAAAGTATGTATACCTAAATAATAATATAAAAATGATGGCATTAAAACTCCTTGTCTAATATATTTCCACATACCATATTGAATAAACAGTAATTAAGACTAAGTATTACTTAATAAAGAGCAAAAATAAAAACATGAAGATCCGACAAATAAAGAAATTTGAATTAATTTTTCGAAAATGCGTGCGCCACTTCTTCCATAGAGCTCTACTGCCATTGGTCAAAATCTGAACAGAAGTTTAGAAAAATTTCAGGTGAGGTTGTCGCTTTTGAGCGGTTGTCGATCAACATATACCTAGTATGTTAGAATGTTCTAAATGCATGAGAAGTTTCCATGGGAACGATCTCCACTGATCGTTCCATTCCCCCCCTGGTCATCATGCAGCTTCTCAATAATCCGTTGGCTTTAAAGAAACTGCATTCATTACAAATAAAATAGTAATAATAAATAAAACACTCTTTTATTTATCATCCATCAGTATGCAGAGATTCTACAAAGTAAGGGTTGAAAACATAAAAATAGTAATTACAAATTTAAGAAATGTCAGCTGGCAAGAATGTGTCCTCGCATTTTAAATATGGCGTCTGTTGGGCACAATCAGTTGATATAAAACTTTTATAGACTTTATGCGTGCTCAAATAAATTATTTATTCAATACTTTATAAGTGACATTACCTACCTCAGGTATTTTTATTGACTTCAGGAACAGAAAATAAGTTTATAAAATATGAAATTGTGGTAGGTAAATATGCGGAAAAAATCTCTTTTCGTCGTTTTATCGTTATGAAACATATCAGCGAAAACTTAATAAAACTTTTATATTGAAATAATAGACTTCCAGTCATGAATTGGAAAACTTCAGTTTCAATAAAAGGTATAGGAAAAGTTTTTATTATTCCTATTTCTATTTATATTTTCAAGTCAATTTAGTTTTTATTAAAATGAAAAACAGTTATCCAATAATAACATTCTTGGTTTATATTAAAGTGTACCTAGAGGTTTGCGACAACCCTGCCCTGACTTATAGGTAGGTGCCTAACCGAAGTCCGACTAAATGGACAATGTCGAAATTTTTATAACGGAGACAGAGAAACACGTGTAAGTTTGGTAGCTGCAATTTTAAGAGCAATAAATCTGGTAATTTATTATCGGCGTTATAGGTACATAATAGTTTGATTAACAATTAATTAGGTCTATATATCTGTCTTATTATTTATTATACAATTTACTTTCTACATAAAATTTAAAAAATAAGTCATATTTATAGGTACATATTACTTGCATTTTAAATGAATTTATTATGTATTGTAAAACGAGTTTTCATAATAATTAGATTTCGTATTTTTACTAATCCGCTCCCTCAGCTAAAAATTCGGTGCAGTCGGATCACGTTCCGTCACGGAGCGTCATCTAGCGTGACTATGCTGTACTGTAAGCTCTTCCAAAAGTCAATCACTTGTTTCTTGTGTTGCATAACCAATTTATTGTTCCATTAAAAGAACAATATATCTTTTATATTTTATTATATTCCTAAACCGCATTAGTTATTTTATTACAAAGTGAATGTATACGATGCTCTCCAGATGACGTCACTCACAGGAATCCTTACATTCGTTCATAGATCTTATACATAAGCCTAACAGAGCGATTGGTAGCATATGGTTGATAAATTTTGTAATTAAGATCGCTCCTGAAATGCAATAAATTAATTAGGGCCCTTGTACTACGAAGCTACGCTACATCGAATATCTGATTGATAATCGTTGCGCATAATAATAAAACAGAACGCAGCCATTTTTTATAAGTGGCAAAATAACAAGATGACATATGACTAATACATTGTTATGTCATGTACCGTCCCGTGACTGACGTTTTAATTTCAACATTAACCTAACTTTTAATCAATAAATTTAATGAAAAATACAAGTTTTGATTTTATTATTTATTTTGGTTTTGCAGTGGTTTGTGTTGTGTTTTTGTAATTTAAAGAACAAATCTTGAAGATTGATGAACATTTCTCCAACATTAATATAATAATAATTACAAACATGTCATCAGAACTAGACCAAGTGTGTCGTCTCCTAGACAAACTAACCTTGGACACTTTAACACTGATGGAGGAGGAAATCCAGATGAAACTGAACGTAGAAAGAGCAATGTGTGACGGTGAGACACACCTGGCCAAGTCCCGATACATCCTGGGACAAAACAAAGTCTCTGCCCTGCAACTGCCGACCGAAAACAGCAGCGAGTTCCCGGCCTTAATGACTGTACACGCGACAGAAGAGGAGAAACTGTTTGGCGAGAAGTCGTTCCACTTGGAATTGACCAAGAAATCCGAGATGAACGCCCATAAACTCCAGGATCCGATCAGGTGGTTCGGGTATCTGGTGCCGCAGAACTTGAACGCGGCCCAGAATATGTACCGGCAGGCGTTGCAGTGGATCCTTAAGGCTATTAATATTCAGACGCAGCTTATACAGACTTGTAAGAAAGTGGAAGAACTGAGGGCTTATAAAGAGACTTTGAAGTTGAAATTGAGCAGTGAGAGTGAAGTCGCAAAAGTAGAAAGTTAAGGTCTTAGGTTGAAATGCGTAGTTCGGACAAGGTTGTGATTGATTTAAATGATTTTGACAATAATGTGTAAATTTCAGTCGATCACTTATGTATTTAATAAAGAACGATTCGATGGGCTTTCTTTCAACCTTTTGGAAGGGCAATTTTATCATTCCTTTGTTACCAGAGCTAAAAAGTATTCAATTCAACTGACAGTATAACTGGAAAGCGATTTTGGAGGAGACCTAAAATGTAGGTCTTCATCTGGAAATTACTGTCAATGACTCAATATTATGTCAAAATAAATAAATTAAATAAAATGTTTATATCAAATCCTTTATTATTTATTTAGTTTTAAGTGAACACATACTATGTACAATACGAATAAAAAATGTTCTTATATCCTTGTTTTTGTAACAAAATACTCAACATAACCCTATTTCTTTGTGAATAAAGTCAGTTTCAGCGAAACTTGTGCAAAAGTCATAAACCCGTCACAGGTAATCCCACCCTCTGGCCCAGCCTGTCGTCGTCACACAATAGAAGAACTATTTACTTTTCTGACGTAAAATTTTGAAGAAAAGGTAAGTCGCAATGCAGATGTTTATGAAGATAAAGGAGAGGAATATATTCAGGCCTTTTAGGAAACAACCAGTAACATGGCATATTTTAGATTATAGGGATAAACCAGAAATCCCAAACATTTGTTATAGCCAGGTACACCAAATATTAAGTGTATTTATAGCAAAATGCACGTTTGTAAGTAGGCATGTTTAGGACCACTGTACTACTTTAGGCGGAGCTTCAAAGCTGACGACATTTATGGCTTTTGCACAAGTTTCGCTGAAACAGACTTTACCAACATAATATACTGGAGCCAGTTTAAAAAAAAACATGCACCAGCCCAAAGTAGGAACACAAATAAAATAGAAAAAATCACATGAAAATCTTCTTCATAAGGAGATACATATGCTGGTCGACCTCGAAACTATGTAAATTATTAGCGTCCCCCTGTAACCTCATCAGTAGTCCCCCGAACGAAACATACGCAGCTAACCGGCTGCTAGGTTCTATCGTGGCCTCGTCACCTTCGATCCTGTACACCTTCCCGGACATGACGTACTCGAAGCTGTCGGCCCTCGAGCTCTCGGTTTCCAGTCCCTGGGGGTTCCAGTCGCCGTCCGGATACCCGTCTTCTCTCAGGGTGGTGGCGAGGACCAGACGAAACTTGTCGCCCAGTTCCATGGGGTACAGCCAGGAGTTGATGTCGAGGATGAGGTCCATCTTGAAGGACTCGCTCTCGCAGTGCAGGCGGGAAACTCGGTCGAATTTCTTGCCTTCGGGGTCGATGTCTTTCACGTTGAAGATGTCCTCGAACAGGATGCCTGCCATCTGGAATGCTTGGGCTGGTTCTGGAATGATATTAAGTGTGGGTTATTAGATTTGGTGGTAGGTATTCAAGATGTGGGTGGATTGCGTGGTTTGATTTTAAATTATTCTTACCTTGTGTTTTTTTTATGTTTTTTGATGAGTTAGATCAGCGTCTTAAATAGAGGTTTAGTCAATTCTACTTGAGTAAAACTTGTCACTTTGATCCTTAGATTATTACAGATCTTTCTTAGAGTTAGTAGAAAGTAGAACTTCAACTCAAAGCAGAACGTGAGAAGCAGAAGAATGTGAATTTATATAAGGCAAAGTAAAAAGTAAACTGAAGTAACTTTATAAACAATTTAAAACATTTTAGGTTAGAATACACGTTTCCGGTTTCCCAAAATTGGTTATTAGTGACTACTGACTTGACTAGTGACTACTGACTGACTGCAAAGAGAATTCATGCTCCTTGGTGACTGGTGAGTGGTGGTGAATACTTTTAGTTCAGACGTCAATGTCATTATCGTCATTAGTCGTGTACCATAGAGATATTATTTAACAATAGAGGCGACAGTGACGACACTAACGCTAAAGCCGGCCACTCACTGTCACTATACTGCAGCGCAGTACGACAGGATCGTACTACGAAATTGTACAACTTCGCAGACAATTGTATACGGCCACTCACTATCCAGCCGTGCAGTATTGGGCAGTTCTCGTCGAGTAGAGACGTCGGACAATGAGAAAAATTTGTAATTATAGTTGGACCAGAGATATAACGAAACGACTTCTGTCATTTTATCAATTTTTGGATTATTGAAATATTGTTGAAGTCATAAAAAATGACAGTTTAACAATTAGATTTTTTCGTTATATATCTTGGTCGACAATAGCAGCAGCTGTAATTTGTGTTTGTAAATCAAAAAATGAAAGAAAAGATAATATACTAATCGAAAATGTTGACGCAAGGAATGGTTGCTAAAAATAAATCAATTGTGATTGAATCAAAATGTTTATATATTACAAAAAACTCCTTTAAAAAAAATTATTATATTTACTAGACATATCTATTAAAAACCCCAAATTTATTGAAATAAACAGCTAATAAGCACGTAAGCACGTACTTTGTTGTATGATTTTGCCGGCCATCGCCACACACGCTCCAATTCATATCCAATTGCATGCGATCCGACAAAATTGTACTGCTGCAGTTAAAAAGTTTTAACTGCAAGACGAGCCGATCCAACTCGGTCCGACTTCGTCGGTCGTAGACACACACTATCAAATATCGTACGATCTTGTCGAATCCAACCAAATTGTACTGCGCCGCAGTACCGTGAGTGGCCGGCTTAATGCAGTACAATCACAGAAATAACAATCAGAAGGCAAAATCGCCGGCGGCGCCTTTGATCTCTTGTAGGGAACCTGCATTATCGACACTAACGAACGCTTAATAGGATAGCGCATTCACTCGTTGACGCTTACTTAGCACGGTTATGTTTGAACAGCTGGATGTCATATTTTTGGCACATTTGGTCACAGACGTAGACATCAAGTGGAAAACAGCGAAGTTTGAAAAATGAAACAAAATAATAACACGAATAGAAATCGAGGAATCCTCTTTCAGTGGGTATTAAAAACATATTACGGGTTTATAGGATCTACGAAACTGTAGACTTTAGTATTGGGTATAATTTTTAACTCGATATCTAACGTAGTAACTGAGAAAAAGCGTCTTGGTAGATACACAAATGGCAGTGTGATCTTAGTACCCATACTGATCCTTAAAAATAAGATTCATCAAGATGTAATAAAACTTACCTGACAAACTTCTAGGAATACGGAAATTATCTGAGCTCCGTATATTTTCTGCAATCATAACTGTCTCTGCTGTTGGGGCTGGGTGCATTTTTTGTTCAGAAAATCCCAGAGGTAAGTATACTAAGTATTGATAGAAATGATAGAGGAGTATAATGTGCTTAAATAATTAAGAAAGTTACCTTTAAGCAACGCGGACAAGTAGAAAGCCCTCTTTTTATTGTTAAAACATCCTCTAACGCAGCAGAAGTTTACCTTTTTTTAATACTCGGACTTAATGACAAAAAATCATGTGAATTTTTAGACAGTTTATGAAGTCAAATTTGACATTCCCAACTTTTTTCCTAACTTTTTGTGAAAATAAGAATGCGCTACCGTAGTAAGCGGTAATACAGGTTTCCTAATCTTTTAGAGACAAGAGACAATAAGTCACACATCTGGCGGCCATTGTCCCCGCGAAGAAGGGCAGATCAGCATTCAAAACTAATGCAGTCACTTTGTGCAGGAGCGCACAGGACTGTACTAGATGTTTTGACAAACATCTACCTATTATGTGTGCTGTGTGCTGCGGTTATACAGGTGCGGCACTCCGCCGCTGTTGAAGTTTGCCTTCTGATTATTAATTCTGTGGTACTGGCCTGAGTTTTGGTTTTAGCCCTTATCACTTTTTGTTTTTGATCATTGTCAGTAAAGTCACTAACGTCAGTTATCAAATTTTTAGGTTAGAATTTTTAAATTCAAAATAAAAATCCGTTACTCGCACTTGGTTGCTTCTTTAATTTAATTAATTTAATTTATAAAACGTAGCTTGTATTGTAAACTAATTTAAAAATGAAAGTGTACCCTCTAACTGTTGAAATTATCACAAAACAAAAGTAAGTCCGTCATAAAATTAAGATAATAGCATAAGTAGTAAGCAATGCCTTCCCCAAATCCAGGTCTAAATCCGAGGGATTCAAGAACTCCATCATAGAGGTGGTGAAAACTTATTTTGTTCAAAACAATATCACCCCAGACACTGTCATTTCCGTCTTCAATTGCGATGAACACGGAGTACTGTTCAATGATGTCAAAGCGATTCTAGTTGACGACATACCCGACTATGTAAACTGGACAATCATTGATGATGCTTTTACCTCTTCAACATGATAAAATTGTTATTTGCAGGATAAAATGTACCTTGATCTGGCCGATGTGAATATAAAATGGTACGTTTACCACCTGGACGAAAACGAACCAATGGTACAATCTGAGGAAGATTACGAAGGCGGGGAACTTAATTTATGCACCCATTTAATATTACCTTCGAATCAGTTGTTCAATTTATGGGAGAGTTTGTTTTATGAAGGCAATGTTAAACAGCAAGTAAGTGAGATTTGTGATCTGGGAGCCCTAAACGTCCAATAATTAAACAAAAAACTATTTGTTCCAATTTACGATAATTATTTCTATATTAGCTCTTGCAATACGCCCAAACGATGATAGAATTCTCAGACAAAGGAGTGGACTGTAACATAGTCAGCTGCAACAGAGTGATCCTCTTACACGGTCCCCCGGGAACAGGGAAAACGTCTCTATGTAAAGCGGTCGCTCAGAAATTAGCAATAAGAATGAGTAACCGTTTCAAAGCGGGACTATTCGTCGAGATCAACAGCCACAGTTTGTTTTCTAAATGGTTTTCCGAGGTAAATTGACAAAAAACTGACACTCCAATTAATATACAATCAATAATAAATAAAACACATTTCAGAGCGGGAAACTAGTGAGTAAAATGTTCACCAAGATCAAAGAATTGGTGTCCCAGCAGGACATATTAGTTTGTATCTTGATAGACGAGATCGAGTCGTTGGTGCACGCGAGGAATCAATGCGTCTCTGGTCGGTTAATGAACGAGAGCTTGAATATTTCATTTATTTGATCGTTTTTCAGGTACCGAACCGTCGGATGCTATCAGAGTCGTAAACGCCGTCCTGACTCAGCTCGATCAAATCAAGCACCACTCAAACGTACTTATCTTCGCTACTTCCAATATAACCGAAGCAATCGATCTCGCTTTCATCGATCGGGCTGACATCAAGCAGTTTTTAGGGTTACCTTCTGTGGCAGCAATTTATAAGATCTACCATTCATGTATTAAGGAACTCATCAAGGTTTGTTCTTATGATAAATATTATCTTGAAAATACATTTTAAAATATTTCAGGCCAAAGTGATAAACCCAGAAAATAATCTGGATCCGGTGAACGCGGTGTTCAAACACAATGCCGATCAGATAAGCCAATGCACCGGTAAACTGAAGCAAGTCTGTTTAAGGTCGGTGGGTCTGAGCGGGAGATCTCTGAGGAAGATCCCCCTCATTGCGCACGCTTTGTTCCTCGAGCAGTCTCAAGTGAGCCTCGATCAGTTCCTGACGGCAATGTTACAAGCCGTCGAGAAAGACGAGATCGACCGGAAGTGCTTTCAGCAAGGAGGGAATTTGAAGTTTGGCGATTTCTGATTTTTTGTAACGTTATTTAATTTTTGTTAGTTCTGGTGAGCTGTAAGAACTTGCAATAAATAGACTGATGTTATTTGTTTTTTGTAAGGCTATATAATGTATGTACTTACTTTACTGGGTTAAATAATAATTAATCTTGCCTTCATCAGATTTGGTAATAAAATTCAAGATTCAAGGTCATATTCTTATATTATAAAAATCACAGATAAGATGAGAATAATTCTAAATAACTTTTTACTTGTATCCTTATTAATAACCTAATTTTGTACAGTATTATATAACAAAAAAGAGAGCTATTATAGTTTTAGAGACTGGAGTTTTATTTTATGAAGCTGTAAATGTCTTCATCACTTAAGCAGAAGATTCTACTTTGTCTTCTATCCTTACTTACTACGCTAGAAGTCACAGCATAAATACATCCGTGTAGTATGTGTTGCCCAACACTGAACAATACATACTCGCTGCTGAATCGGGGGTGAAGATAATGGAACCTGATTGGGTGGACTCAGTCCTGGAAGCCAGCCAAAACCGCAATATCAGATGCTATGACCCCCAATTTGACAACTTCAAATGCCCGCCATTTCACAAATTAACCTGGGTAGCAAAAAATTCCGGCCGCTAAAAACACCCCTCACATACAATGCGTTACCTTGCAATGGGTCTATGATAGTGTCAAAAAGGGGTACGCTCTGCCCTGTAACTTATACCCCTTTCACAATCATTATCAATATGCAAGGCCCTAGAAAAATCAACCTGAAAAAAAAAGCTATAATAAAATTATTTAGAACTTCGAGAGAAAAAAAACTTACTCTCTTTAAATAGTTAAATGTTCCACCAGCACCTTCCTCGCCAACTGCCAGTTCCCGCTGCTCTTGTAGATGAGATGCAGGTTGTACGCGGCCTCATATTTCAGCGAAAGAATCTCGGGGCGACTGTCGATCAGTGCGTTGCCCTCCTCGTTCAACACCAGCTTATAATAGTGCTCGGCGAGATGCATCACCCCCATCTGATGGTACGCGCGTCCCATGTTGTAGTTGACCTCGTTCTCCACCTGACGGGTGCGCGTCTGCAAATACTTGAGGAAGAAAGCCGAGGCGGTCGTCAGGATCTCCTTCCGATCGCTCATGTGTCTCTCCGCCACTTTGCGCTGATGGTACATCTATGGACAAATACGGACAATATCAGGCTGCTCTAATTAATTGAAGCACTCAAACCTGTAAAAAAGTGATCCCGATAAGTAAGCACAAAATCGGCGAATCCTGTCCCGTCTTGAGTCTCTTCATGTAACCCACCACGGCGTTACTGGTTAACCCGGCTTTCAGATCGATGTTAGCCTCGATTATCTCAAATATGGGATCGTGATACTTTATCTGGGCCCTGAAATATTCGTTTAAATTATAAATTATTATTCTGAACGGAAAACTAATAACGCTATAACGTACCTTGTTATAAATTTATTGCAGCGATGCTCCTCTTTACCTTGTCCCAGAAACGCCAGGAGATTGTAACAACGGTTGTTTCGCCGAGGCATTCGACTCATTATGCAGTCCCTCAAAATATTATAACCGTGGTACATGTCCGAGTTGTAGATGCAAGCGATCAAAGCGTACACCACCAGCTCCTCTGTAAATAAAAAAATGAGCTTTGAATGTACAAACCACAAACAAAAAAAACCACTAACCAAACTTATCGGAGAACCTCTTCGATGTTAGCGCCATGAAGGCGAACTTCTGCAAGCAGTCGTACCTCTTCACTTCCAAAGCATAATCGAGGATCTCCCTAAACAACCGATACTCGGTCTCCAAGTCCGGTTCCCGGATGCTCACGACTTGCCTTATTACCTCGCAGTTTCCCCCGGTCAGTTCTCGCATCTTCTTGATCTTCAGATGTTTGCTGCTGGTCAACTGGAACGTTGTCGTGACTTTGAGCTCGTCGCGATTCTCAAACACGACGCAGTGTCTCGAGAGGAGCAGCTCGACGCACTTGAAGTACTCGTCCAAGTCGCCGATCTGCTTCAGCAGTTTCATGCGTTCCATCAGTACGGCGATATCTATTTTCGGCTGGGAGAGGTCTTGATAGAGCACGGCGAGCGCTTCGCTCTTTTTGTCCAACTTGAGCAGGATCATGGCCAGCGGGTAGAGGACTTCGACGTGCTGGGGAGCCAGACGTAGGACCGTGTAGTAGGCCTCGATTGCCGGATCGTATAACTGACACTTATCGAGACATTCGGCATATTTCAACCAGACCGCCGCCATGGAGTAATCGGGATTCTTCACGAGCGGAACTAAAAGTTTTAAGGCTTCTTCGTGATAGTTTTCGCTCATTAAACTCTCAGCTATGTCGAGGTACAGGTCACCGATCTTGTGGACATCGTAGTTGGTGATTACTTCCTCGATTAACGAAGGGATCAGATGATACGATCTTAATTTAATGACGCAGATTATAAATTTACATCGTATGTCGATTTCGATGACGTCTGGAATGTTGTAGCGATCGATGCAAAGCTGATTGTTCTCATTGAAGCTCAGCTCGAACTCAAAGTTGCAGTACTGGGTGAAGATATCGAGACACTGGGCGTATTTGTCAGTGAGAATCAACAGCTCGAGGAACATGTTTATCAAGTCGGGGGTCACCTTCTTCGGGATTCTCTTGAAAGGAATTTCCAGTACTTCTATCGCCCTCGCGTACGCTTTCTTCTCGTGATACAACGGGACCACTTCTCTTACTATGTTGATTATTGTTTTATAATCACGTTTCGGTAGTTTACTCGCCAGTGTTACTTTGTATTTCAAGATCTTCTTCTTTATCCCTGAAACAAGAAGAACAATCAATCAGAGGTCTATTGCCCTATAACTTTCCATCACAAACCTAACTGTTCAGCTAATCGAAGCCTCTCCAAATGCAAATCGATGGTGTGAGGCTTCGCTTTCAACGCTCTCGAGTAACAATTGATAGCTTCGTCAATCTTATTATCGGATAAATGATGCTCGGCTAATCGTCTCCAGTTATCCACATCGCCTGTGTTTAGATGCGCCACGAGAGTCTGATAAATCCCGAATTTCTTATGATCGGTTTTCTCGTAGATCTGCGCTAGGGTGGCGTACGGTTCGTAGGCGTCCGGGCATTGTCTTATAACTTCGAAGCACATTTTCTGGGCCGTCTCGATGTCGCCTCGCGCAACTCGCAGATTGGCCTCGCCGACAAGGGCTTTGAGGGTCGTGCTCAGTTTGGATATCAACGGTTTCGGGAGTATCGACTTTGCGCGCTTTTTCGTCTGGCGGTTTTCATCTTCGGACGATGAGGCCCCTGAAAGATGGAAGGATAGTATCATGTGGGCGTATTAGAAATGGATAGAAGGGGGATCAGAAACGCACCTGACAGGTAGTCTTCTTCGACCGTTTCGTTTAAATCTAGGTCCGAATCTGAAGCATTACCGTTGCCGCTGATTTGTAAGCCGCTTACGCCTGGGAGGTTTTCAAAGCTTTCGGGTAAGATTTGGATTGGAATGTTTTCAATTTCGGAACTGTCCATATCTCCCTCCATTTCTTGTTATCCACTGAACAAGTGAACCTTATAGACTTTTTTAGATAAGGAACGAAAGATCATCATTGAACATGAAATGAACGAACGACAGCAGCTGTTTTTAGGTTATGTAATAAAAATAAAATTTTGCAAAACAAGTTCTTCTTTTTCTTATTATAGGACAGAGAACTTCGAGTCCTACTCCCCGCTACAATTAGGTGCGTTCGGCTTGCACACTTTGTCGTCAAGTTTTGTTTTTTCCATTAAAAATACGTTCTAGTACAATCACTCAAGCAAGGGGGTCAAGTTCATCGGCTTTAGAGAAAATTTATTGCTTATCCTCCTTGGTATATATTCAGTAAACTCTAGGGTATCTGTATTACCGACAATGGCGCTTACTTTGGGTAGCGTATTCATTGTCCATTATCCTTGATTTACAAAAAATTGGGGTAAAGGTTGTGAATGTCAAATTAACATCAAAAACGCCGTTAGTTTTTCCAAGAACGTTCAACTTTCAAAAAGTCGCAAAATTTAATGTCATGTCAACACGTATTTAGTAAATTGTCAAATTTTTGCCTTCTTAGAGGATGTTTCAACAATAAAAAGAGGCATTTCTACTTGTTCTCGAACTAAATTTTGAATGAATATTGAACGTAATCTTTAAGCATCAGTAACTATGGGAGGTTTCTTATAGATCACTCTGTTGTCCATGTGTCTGTCGAGAGTCGAAACCCTTTTTCTCAGTATCCGTTTAAGATATCCAGTTATAAAAACGATAGCAAATACTTAAGTCCACAGCCTCGTATACCCGTAAATATAGTCCGATAAAGTTTAAAAAGTCATACGTATCGATTAAGAATACACATCCTTCTGATAGTCCGATTTATTTTGTTTCATTTACGTGTAGTTCTCACAGAAATCGTCAAGTTTGTCTAAACACTCCATCCCGCATAAATAAATATACGTCAACATTGGTTTTGAATGAGAATTAAATGCACAACACAGGATAGAATGTCATTACGTGAATAAATTTTATGTAGTTGTCAGTGGCTGTCAAACTAACTTAAACCGTTCAATTCATTGTTTGAATGATTCCTTTAATAATTTACGCTCATTCGCACCTTGAAATTTAATTGTTTGACATTTTCTGGTGAAATGAAAAATCTTAATTCGGACGGTTAGTATGACGTCACATCTGACTTTTTAAACTTAATCCTACCATACCGTAAATACTCACTGAAATAGGATACCTCGGTCTCTATTCATCGTAATATTTTGTTTCTTTTTCAAACGTTGGTTTTTTCCACTTACTGTCTAAGTGCCTACGCCTCTATAACTAAATTTTCCAAAAATGTGACATCCAGCTGTTCAATTATCTCCATGTCAAGTCAACGTCAACGAGTGCATGAATGCGCTAGCTTAGTAAAGCGCCAATGTCGGTATTACAGGTGCCCTATATAGTAAACTTCACACACTCAGAGTATATAGCATATTGGCTATAGATTGGTGTGCTTGGAAAGAACATAGTGAGCATGCCCGGTAAGAAAATTTGCATGCTCCGAGTTCGCTGCATGGTTGCTGATAACTCTGTATAAACAGGAAATTTTATTGACAATTTTTACCAGAAATATATGATTGGTTGTGCAGTATAGTGAAACTTGAAACATTTTTAAATGCTCCTGTAGTAGGTCTACTTAAAACGCTTCTTCATTTACCTGATATCACGTGATTGAACTCCAACTGTTCATTCTCACTCTTACTTGGAATTTGCAAGCTGAACGCACCTTTATTAGAGAAACTTATTTTGACAGTTCTAAATCTGTATCGTTCTTGAAAAGAATAAAATCTTCCACTAACGAAAAATGCCGCATAAACTGCCAATTCCTGAATTAATAACCCACACCCGCAGAGTCCAAGCTCTCTACAAAGCAGCCTCCAGAAACCTTCAATCATTTTACCATGAACGATCAATTGCAAGATACCACTTGACGATACTTCGAGCAAGATTCGATGAGAATAAAAAATGTACCCAGGTAGATGGTGCTTCACAATCGCAATAATTAATTATTCACAATAATAATCATCATCGCTTTAAAAATTACCTTTTCAGGACGTCCGCCGGGCGAGGGAGTTGGTAGAACTGGGTGAATGTGAATTGGAGAAGAAAACTCATTGGCATGTTATGAAATACTGGGAATCACCCGGAGGATCTGCTTTTGCGCGGGAAGTACACGTACCTGATTGGATCTTAGACTATTGGCACCCGCTGGAGAAGGCTCAGTATCCTGATTATTTTTCTAGGAGAGAGGAGAGGAAAAAGGAGTATTGCAAGTTGTGGGAGGAGAAATATGGTCATAGAAGAGTTGAAGAGATTGAGTAGTTCTGTGTTTGTTAATTTTTGTTATTTATTAAAATGCTTAATAAATAATTAACTTTGTTTTATTTAATTACTTTGATTTGAATAATAGTTATAAAAATCATAAAAGTATTCGCAGATTTATATTTGAGATTGATGATGGATAAAAAATAACTTGCGGTTAATCAATATAATTATCATCTGTCAAAATATCACTTAATAATAGAGATCCCTTATTGTTTGTAAGACATGGTGATGATAATCACGTGATGAGACGTCATGCATCTCTAAATTCTTCAGATCGTGTGTTCTGCGTTCTGCCTGACTGAAACACGTTAAAATCAAGTGGAGGATGTTACGCATTCAATATTTACATTGAATATTTTTTCTATTAAGATTACAGCATATGTTTGTGCTACTAGGGGCTGTAGTGGCACTTAACTGCACTTAGAGATAAGGCTGATAAACTAAATTGCGTGCAAACAAATAAATAATCCCACCGTAACTGCAAATATCTGTTTATGTAGTTCATTAGAATTTATATGAAGCTATGTTTGCTCAATTTAAGTAATTAATTTTAATTATTGGAGTCATCAATCATCAGTTTAATTAATTAATTAAAGATCAGGTTGACCTTAAATATTTTGTTTTGAATACTAAGACTTCTGCTTATATCAAAAAAAAATAGCCATCAAGAACGATAGTCACAATTTTGATTATGTTTCTTTTGATCAGAAGAAAAAGGGAACGTCTCTTAATTCATAAATTCATATAAATCATAAAATAATATTTGTGAAGCTAATAAAATAAAATAAAATCATAATAAAATAAATTTTCGTTCTGTTAACTTTAGACTAGATGTACATTTAATAACAGAAATAAATGAAAAATTAAAACCATAAGACATAAAATTTAAGAAAAATAGGACCACAAATAAAAATTGAATGAAACTTTTATGAATTAAATTATTTTATTTTTAGTAGTTTCAGTTCTGATGACGATGATTTTTAAGAGTAGAAACATGTTGTGATCTTTATAACCATTATACTTTCTTAATCAGTGCTCTAACATGATTTATTTACTCCACTTATTTGATTTAAATTATTAATAAGAGAGACACGAATTTTCGTCAAAATATGCGATATAAAACGAAATTTCGTCTGAAATAATTCAGCTATAATAAGCTTTTCCATGGAGAAATTATACCAATACTAATACTAATATAAAAGTACCCAAAATAACAAAACGAAACTATAAATTGTCTAATAGGATTAAAAATTACAACTGCCCCACAGACGCCATTTTTAAATATTACAAAATAATAACTGAAATGATGTCCTATACCGACGCCATCTTAGATTAAAATCTACTTAACGTTCAAACGTCATAATAATGGTTGCTGTAGGACAAACAACAAAAAGAACGCACAACAGCAGGTGTTTTCTTTGTTATAGTTATATTGATTTCTTCTTTTATTAATCGTAAACTTTGATTTGTCCAACAATCAACCTTAAGGAGTCAATAATAAATCAATCATTTACAGAATTACAGACAGATCAACCTTTCTTATTCGAGATCTCCTATTACCTGATTCTGTACACGTATACTCTATTTACCATCTTTCTGTTAATTAATGTGTATAAGTAGTTGGAATTAAACGTCACAGAGACAGAGTTAATTCAACATTGATTGCTAATTAACTTTAATATTTATGCTTAGCAGTGCTGATGCGAAAACATGCCTACCTACCAATCCTCAACTAAGTAGGTATAATAAAAAAATTTAAATGGAGTGTATACCTACTGCCTACATATAATCTAATTACTGGAATGGCCACTCGATTCCTCCTTCAAACACTAAACATCTGCGTGGGCTTTGCTGCACCTGAGCATCATCAACAAGCCCCGGCACCATAATCGCCGGACGAGTCCTGAGCATGGCTATTCCAGACTGGAGATATAGATAAGCGGGATATATAAAAGGAGAGGTGAGGTAATCCAGACGCAGTCAGGCTCAAGAGATCTGATAGAGAGGTGCTAGGGAATAAAAAATTAAAAGTTAGGGATCGCTGGAGCTGGAAGTAGTATTGTAAAAGAGATCATGATGAGAGTATTACTGGTTGCCTGGGTCGTCATTGCTATAGGATGCGACGCTGCTAAATGGGTGAGTTAAGTTTGCTACAAGTTTTAAAATTTTTATTAATCATTAATTTTAAAATTATTTTATTTAAATTTAGTCAAGTTATTGTAATCTGGATTGATTAGATTTCTAGATTTTATATTAGAGCTACTAATTATTCTAATACCACCATTACCATAGATTAATGTTTTATTATGATTTTTTGTAATTTTTTTAAATAAAAAAAATGTCTCCATTTCTCTAAAAAAACTCTAAAATAAATGATTATTTTTGAAATAGTGCTTCGTAGCAAATCATACTATTATCACCTATTAAAGCATTATAGTTAAGTGATAAAAAATAAATAATAATAATGCGTTTTACATTAATTATTATTGAAATTTTATTGATACATGTTTTTGATTATTGAATTTTATGTGTCTATTGATCATTCTGCTGCACAAAAAGCTCAACAATGTAACTCTCAAATGTTTAAATCAATATTATAGGATTTATAGGTCACCCTGTGACGTAACTCAATGTTTCTTGTCTCTCCGCCTTCTATAATTACTCCGTGGACACCTTCATTTCGAGCGCGAAATTTGAACCCACTTTATTCTAATTAAAAATTCAAATACGCATATATGTGGTTGTTTTAATTAAAAATACACTCAAGGAAGAAATTATTTAATATTCGTCAATTATTTATGATAATTTATTGCGTTGTAGTTGTAGTGCACCCATAAATAAATAGTAATAACAACTGTCATGCATATAAAAATGGGCGGTAAATTTGAATTCAATTTATTTCGAATCGATCTAAGAAAATAGTAATTAGAATTGCATTGATCATAATCAATTGGCGCCTTGAATTGAATTTAGTTTGTTTAAGCAACACGAAATCGAATTGACTCTAAGGAAATCCGATTCTTGGTGAAAATGAGTACGTTTGGGTTTCTCTATTTAGATTAGAGAGCAATTACCTCGAGATTTGAGATTCTGTTTTATATCGCTGCAGATTTCCACGAATCGATTTTCGATTTAGAAGTGCCGCTGCTGGAAAATAATATCGCAGTCGATGTTGTTTTTGATTCATTATTTGATTAATTTATTTTATTTATTTCAGGGATACTACAATAATAACGGAGCACCGTCACCACATCTGAGTGAGTGAAATATTTTTAATGATTATTGATCATGATAATTATTACTTTTTTAATACTCGTATCTACGCAAAATAAAAAAACATCACTTTTCGTCCTTGTAGTAATAAAAATAATTCATCTTTTCATCTATACATACCCACTTATTTTTATTACTTTATTGTGAAACGTTTGCTTATTGTATTAATGATTAATTTTTTTATTGTAAATACAGAGCATTTATTGCATTTATATATAGCTTATGTGCCTACCTGTAACAATAAAAGGGACTTATTGTATATAATTATACCTACAAAAAAGATCCACAATTGTAAAAAGTGCCTGTAAATACACCAACTGGCTTGAAAAACTCATCATGTAAGTAACATTTTTGTTAACAAACAATAGATCTCCGATATCTAACAATTTTTATAATTTTCAGGGTACATCGCTAAAGGAAGAAATGGGAATCCCAAGAAAGACACTCTCTTAGCTTTATTGAGACGAGATATGGATGATATCGGTGGTGGGGGCTTCGTTGGCAAACGTGATATGGATGATATCGGCGGTGGGGGATTTGTTGGCAAAAGAGATATGGATGATCTCGGTGGTGGTGGTTTCGTAGGAAAAAGAGATATGGATGATCTCGGTGGTGGTGGTTTCGTTGGAAAAAGAGATATGGACGATATCGGTGGTGGTGGTTTCGTTGGAAAAAGAGATATGGACGATCTCGGTGGTGGTGGTTTCGTTGGAAAAAGAGATATGGATGATCTCGGTGGTGGTGGTTTCGTAGGAAAAAGGGATATGGATGATCTTGGTGGTGGAGGTTTCGTAGGAAGAAGAGATATGGATGATATCGGTGGTGGGGGTTTTGTAGGAAGAAGAGATATGGATGATATCGGTGGAGGGGGTTTCGTGGGAAGGAGAGATATGGATGATCTCGGTGGTGGGGGATTCGTTGGAAGGAGGGATATGGATGATCTCGGTGGTGGGGGGTTCGTTGGTAGAAGCGTGGGCGACTACATCTTGGTGAAGCTGGGAGGGAAATCAAAAAACAAAACGCATTAGAATAAGACATTAATAATTTATCGATCAACCCATTTCTGTTACATTTTCATTTATCGATTAAAATAAATTTTTAAATAAAAATGTTTTATTTTTCCTCATTTTCAACCCCTTTTTGTCACCCTCACCCAACACTTTTGCGTTAATTTTCATACTTACCTTATTAAAGTTGCTCGAGAAAAAAAGACATGATTTCATCTATCTTCGCGCGTCAAATTCTTCGCACTTTGTTTCTAAAAAAAATCATGACCTTTTAAAAAGGCGACGATAAATTGCGGCCATTATATTTTTCAGCTTATGGTAATGCAGATTTTAATATCTTGGACGAAGACGATTATAAAGCAGCGAAATCTCTACTCCCGCTTCCGCTGTAAGTACCTACAATTTTATTTAAAAAATTTTTTAAGTAAGCACAACGAATTGTTCTTTCTCTCACTCTACTTTATTAAAGTCAATAATTGAAATTTTATGGCTTTCTTTTTTATTTCAAAAGGTTTATTTTGGCCGGGCCCAGAGCTCTTTAATCAAACTATTTATCTAATAAAATCGTTAAAATCTGGACTTATCATCAACTTTTTTTTTTCTTTAACGGAAAATGTTATTCTCGACTCAAATTTTGATTGAAGTCCATAAGAAAAAATAAATAAATAGATCAGGTGAGACCATTTTAAAAATAGCGCAAATATTCAAATTTGCTCCAAATTATTTTATTTATTTATTGTGGAAATAGGACGCCTCTGTATAGTTTTAATTTCTCCCAAGATATTTGTAAAAATCACAAGATTTGTATTAGGTGGAATGTCACTTTAATAAAGTTTTGCATAATCTGTTCTTGTCGCTGCTTAACGTGTCGCAGTTTTGGATTTAGAAATTGAATTTTTGTGGAAGTTGTCTATCCAAAAATGCGCTGGTGTTGCATTTGAGTAATATCGGCCGAGTCGTTTCAAAATGAAGTCTGATCACCCAGGTTAATCAACCAAAGAATGAGAAATCTATTTTTTCTTTATCTTATTAAAAAAAAAACACATTTGAAATTTGTAATCTCTTTTTCTCATCATCTCGTGAATATTTTTATTGATAGAACAGTTGCAAGTTCATATGAATATTTTATTTAATTTAGCAGAATGCAGACTAGGAGTCTGAAAGAGCGGAGGAATTCGGCTAACGGAATGGAATTGCTCATACCTGGCGGTAGTTTTGGTCGAATTGCTAGACGAGTAAGGTACCTACATAAATTATTAAATAAATAATCCAATTTTTTGACTCACATTATTTATTTACAAAATACAAGCAGTAATCAAAGCGAGGGACCGAGACAGCGTCGGATTCCGAAGATGGGCATCCTTACACCCGGTGGAGGGTTCGGAAGACTCGCCAGAAATTTTGGGTAAGTTATTTTTAAATTTCAAAGCTCACAAATCTTATATATGAAATTGATTAGAGTAGCTACTTATTGAATTAACCTTTACGAACGGACGCTTTTTATTATATCCCTTAATATTTTTTCCAGTAACGCTCTACCGGACAAGACATTTGGAGAAAGCTTCGACAGCGAACAATCGAATGCTCTTACAGATAAAAGCTCCGGTGAAGATAAGAGTATGTGGAATATGTTGCCTGAAATATATGGCCCTCAATCGAATCAATAAATATAATATACCTCTACCTATACAACAGAAGTAGGGATATTTGTATGTATACGTTCAATTTAAAAAAATTAATGTTCCATATCTACCCACTTATACGTATGTCCTTTGAGATAAATTAGGTAATAGGATTTCGTTTGTGAAAAATGCTTTGTTGTATATAATATATAAAGTAAAAGCAGTGGCGTGTACCTCTATCCATATATTGGTGATGGTTGCTGATGGTTATCTCATATACTAAGCGTGATGATATAGTGATAAAAAAATATTGTATTTGTTTCAATAAGTAGTATATTAAAATATGAATGAGTACTTTTATTATTAACTAGATACTTATTAATAATAATTTAATTATGAATAAATAATTAATATTTAATCTGATTTACGTAATTATTTTTCTTGACATTAGCCTGATTCTCATTCTTCCTAGCAACAATCCTAATCCGTTTCGCTAGTACTTTTTGGACGCTCTGTACAATCTGTTTATAACTATACACGCAAATCCAAGTATATAAATAAAAAACTGGAAAATAATTATTATTATTAATTATTATACTGTAACTGAGTAGGTAACTTACGTAAAATGAAACCTCCCAGATTCGAATAAAGAATTAAATCACCCAAACCAGAGTCAGTATTTTTTAAATAAAAAATCAGCAAGATCAATGCTATTGTTAGAAATAAAACATAAAACCCATAGAATAATACGAAAGGGTAGATCATTTTAACTGTGCACTGAAATTATTAAATTAATTAATTAAATATTATTTCTTACCTACTATTAAATTACAAACCTGATACGCTGCGATTATTAGAAGAATTGACGAGACTGAGAGACAAGAGAAAAATACCACATTCACCGTCATGAAAGCATTCGGTTCTTAAATAATTAACAGTTTCAATAAATAAACAATAATCGCAATGATAGTCTCACCGTCAGAAATTAATTTTAAAGGTGCGATGTTAACTTTAGTACCCGCTAAGAAGTCTTTAATTTGCTTAGAGGCTCCATCGTTTTCAGAACTCTCCAGTTCGATGCATGAATAAGCCAACCAGGCAATAGCCTGAAACTTGAAAAAAAATTGCTTATAATTTTTTTTTTATTGTATCTAGTTACCAATGTAATGAAACCAATTATGATGGACCCGAGACGCACTGAAAACCAGAAACAGAATGTATGTACAAAAGCCATAACATTTTACATTTACCGCGAGATTGAGACCGTATAAATGAAAATATTTATCCACTAAAATGGTGAATATGTAATGGTTCTTTTGCATGATAAGAGAACAAAAGGAGAAATATCGATTTTTATTTTTTCTATTGAAGAGTTTATCGTATATCTACAATATCTAAAAACTCATACTTCCTCTACAATAACTGAACAGAATATTAGATAATTTGATTTTATTGCCGATAACTTAATAACGATTTACCTTTACCTGTGAAAATAGCATTATATCTTTATACAGGGTGTACCAGCTCGATTTAGATAACGGTAAGGGCCGTGTATAGGTCTCGTCAAGACGAAACGTTTTTTTTTTTTATTTGAAGTTTTTGGATTTGGACCTTCGTTGCGGAAATATGGCCGTCTTCCGGTTTTTAGTTTTTTGGCTCCAGTTTCGGCATTTTTAGGTTCTCGCCCAAACTGAAACTAGTTTTGGAAATAACTCCTTAGTCAGTTATAACTTTCATATTGAAGTCAAGGTTATATCTCTGTTGGATTCAAAATCTTAATTTTTCAATTTGATTCAATTTGAATTTATTCAAAGACTTAAAATTTAAAGTCTTGGGCATGTCGCCATTTTGAATCCAACAGAGATAGAACCTTGACTTCAATATGAAAGTTGTAACTGAAGCTAAGGAGTTTCCAAAACTAGTTTCTGTTTGGGCGAGAACCTAAAAATGCCGAAACTGGAGCCCAAAAACTAAAAACCGAAAGTCGGCCATATTTCCGCAACGAATTAAGGTCCAAAATCCAAAAACTTCAAATAAAAAAACGGGTCATTATACACCGTGTTTTATATTAAGTCGGCACTATTGCTAACTTCGTTATTATTTAACCTAGAAAGTCGGTTAAATTAGCAAACTAGTAGTATTTTTTCTTCTGAATAAAATGGCGAAAACAAAAAAACAATTGAACATCGCGATTTCGAGATATTTAAAAAAATGTAACTTTTTTAATGGAACACCCTATATATTTTTGGATGGATCGGTTGCAAATTTTTTTTTAAAGGAAAAATTCTCTATGCACTATGATCCTAAAATAATAAATTCATTAATTATTCATTATTTTATTACTCCCAAAGTTGGCTGCGACAATTAATGTAATTTAGTGTACCTACCTACGTAATGTAAGGTAAAAAAATATATCGTCCTCAATAGTGTATTTTTCAATAAAAAAATACACAAAAAAAGGAGTTGCTATATTGCAAAAGGATTTAATTTTAAATAAACAAATAACAGAACTTGTATGTGTTTTAAATTAAGTCGGCACTATTGCTAACTTCGTTATTATTTGAGTTAGAAAGTCGGTTAAATTAGCAAACTAGTAGTATTTTTTCTCCTGAATAAAACGATGAAAACAGGAAAACAATTGAACATCGCGTTTTTGATATATTTAAAAAAATTGATATTTTTTATGGAACACCCTGTATATTTTTAGATGGATCGGTTGCAAAATTTTTTTTAAAGGAAAAAGTCTCTATGCACTATGATCCTAAAATAATAAAATATTACACACAAACAAGTTCTGTTATTTGTTTATGTAAAATTAAATCCTTTTCAAGGTAACAAACTCTTATTTTTAGTGTATTTTTTTATTGAAAAATACACTATTGAGGACGACATAATTTTTTTACCTTACATTACGTAGGTACACTAAATTACAATAATTGTCGCAGCCTACTTTGGGAGTAATAAAATAATGAATAATTAATGAATTTATTATTTTAGGATCATAGTGTATAAAGACTTTTCCCTTTAAAAAAAATTTGCAATCGATCCATCTAAAAATATATAGGGTGTTCCATTAAAAAATTTACATTTTTTTAAATATCTCGAAAACGCGATGTTCAATTGTTTTTCTGCTTTCGCCATTTTATTCAGGAGAAAAAATACTACTAGTTTGCTAATTTAACCGACTTTCTAGGTTAAATAATAACGAAGTTAGCAATAGTGCCGACTTAATATAAAACACGGTGTATACATCCGCGGCTTCTACAGTTTCACTCATAGACCATAACAGCTCATAGACGCGCCCTAGTCTCGATACGGTGAAGCCAGAACCTCGCCGGCGCGATGACTCAGTTGTGGGCAAAAGCGTTCAAATAACATGAAGAGTTATATGACGGATTCTGCATTTCTTTTACATTTTGACTCATTACAGGAGCCGAGGCCATTATTTATGTGATTTAATAGTTTATTTAGGAAGATAAGATATTAAGGAATACAAACATGTAGGTAATCATACAGGAACATTTAATATAAATGATGTAGGTAATTAATTAATCTTTAAAACCTCTTTCAATAATAATTGTATAGGTACTTCTTAATGATAAACTATTTATATAAATTAATTCTATACATTACCAACACATATCTCGATAACACTACCCTGCTGGACATTATTCAATAGCAAAATTGTTTTAAATTTCAAATAAAATAGGTATATACTTACAGATATATTCACTGATTACAAAATAAAATTTGTTTTGTAAGTTTACTTCTTATTCTGTCAGAATTTGTATGCAAATTCAAACACTCCCCTTGTAAGACATTCGTACTTGCAACAATATTATGTTTGACAATGACAACAAAATAATAATAAAAATGTTGTTTCCTTATAAAACTTTAACACCCTGTATCTAGAAAACTTGAATGACACGTGTCTACCTCTACAGCAAATTTTCCGTGTAGTTTTGAATTTCCTACATGAACTTAAATTTGTATCGCGTGTTCATTGAGTAGGTATATTAATTAGATGTAGGTATAAAATGCTTAGACCATAATGAGCTGTTATGGTCTAAGATAAAATGTATTAGGTATTCTGATTCACAGAAGGTCCATAAGTAGCTATATATATTAGTATTATTATGATTTATAACATTTCAAACCGTCAATATTGTCAATATAAAATTATTAGTAGAGTTTTAAGTTATTATACATAATTATTTTACTATAGTGGAACCAGAGATAAAACGGAATATTTATCTAACAACCGTATTTTATGACTTTAACAATATAGGGCAGTAGTCATAAAAGTAACCCCCAAGAGCGGAACTAATCTGCTACTCTTTGGTTGACAGCAAGTCTGTAAAATCATCAATAAAATCATCATAATAAACTAAAAATCGTTTGTTATATCTCTAATACCACTATATCAATATTTCATCAGTAATGGAGAGATTCTAAAAAATAAGTAAGAGTTATGTGACTTATGTGATCATGAATTATTATAGGTAACTACCTATTAATAATAATTATTAATAGGCATATTTTTGAGGCATTCAACTTGTAAATTATTTTAAATTATTGAGGGTGACATATTGATAGGTTTCAAAGTGAGAAAATTGTCATTGATCTAATACCTACAAATGCCCACCAATACCTAAAACTATTCTAAATTAAGAATAAGTTTTAACTCTAAATAACTAATTAGAAAAAAATTACTTAAAGGTGAAATGATACATTCGATGTGCTATTATATCTTTCTGCACACTTATAAGCACAACACAATTATTGAACCATAATTATTATTGTAAAATTAATCAAAAACGATCAAACAAAACTTTAAAACACTATGGAACACACGTAAAAGACTAGCTTTACACGAGGTTTCTACCCACAAGTGACGTCACAGTAGGCGAGTTATCTTGGCTTCACCAGTCTGCTAGTATAGTGGAATGGTAGGGGCGCATCTATGAGCTGTAATGATCTAAGGTTTCACTATGGCACCTACATATATAGGGGTGGAGGACATACCTATAGTACCTATGTCCTTACACAGCCCTTACCGTTGTCTAAATCGAGTTGGTACACCCTGTATAAAGAAGGTAAACGCGGGAACTTTTGAACAAAGATTAATTTATATTGATTAAATCCAATCCTCACTTCGAGTCGTATTCATATGACGTCATGTGGAGAGTATAATAATGTATAGCCACTAATACGAAAAATTGTAGCAAATTACTCATGCACTCATTACATATTAATAATATAGCAAAAACAACGTGTTATATTTGTGGACGAATTATTTAAATTAAATTACGAACACCAACAGTGATAAAAATAAGTTTATAAAATTGTTAAATTAAGAAGTGAAAACTGAGCGCAGCCACTTATTTAACGCAGTACACCGCAGCCGTAGTAAGTGGCTGCGTCTCATTTTTAACGAGATCTGTTATTAGATGAAACTGAAACTAGAATTTTTTACTTATTCAAAACTTTCTTGAATATCTTAGGGCCGGTTGTACATTCGGGGTTCAGCAGCGGCTTAACTCTGAGCTCGTGTTAAGCCTGGCTTGGCCTCAAATTTGGGTTGTACAATAGAAGTTTAACTGTCAGTGCGTGGTTTAAGGACGGTTCAGGTTAAACCGTCAATATCCGGCGCCGAGCTCAACGTCAACATAACCTGTATATCAGACATGTGGGCCGGTTGTTCATACGTAAATTGAAAATTTTGAGATAATTACTGATTTTAAATTGCAAATTTTGAAAATACGGCGAATATATTTAATTATCTTGTATTTTTAATCAGTAATTATTTCTTCTTAAAGGAAGCAGAATTTATTTTCGACAACATCAGACCAATATTCTCATAATACAGGGCATTTTAAAATCAGTAATTACCTACCTATCTGAAAACTTTTTATTTACGTTTAACAACCGGGCCTGTGAGTCTTGGCTTGCGTTGCGTTGCGACCCATGCCATTTCAGTTTCACTATACCTATTCAGTTCACGCGTGTTGATTATCATGGTTTTTGATCCTTTTCTAGTTCATTATTTTGATATCAAAATCTCGGATAAGTTTCTGTTTATTTATTTAATTTATTATTTTATATTATATATATATATATCAGTCTGTAGCACGATCCTCATCATCGCTGATTTATGACATCCATGATCTCTTATATCCATATTATATTAGGTCAGTTTACTCAGTTACGTTACGAACTAAGATCTTATAATACTATACCTATATGAAAATGAGGAGTTCGCGAACGCGAATTTAAAATTTTGCGGCTATATAAAGTATCAAATGTCAGTTTGTCAACGCTCTGAGCATGTGCGTGTGCTAAGTTCTACTACTACCTCGTTAAAAACGTTGTTGTCTCTGGCTTAGCTAAGCTTAGCACCAATTGCACTTGTACAACGCGGCTCGAAGATAAGCCCGAGTTTAGTTAAGCTTCGGTTCAACTAAGCCTCGGCTTAGCTGGCGATTGAACAACCGGCCCTTCATCAGTTATAAAACTAAACACGTCGTGTTTGTTATTATTGTATTATTTTGGTACAAGAATACCTAAATCAAAAAGTGTAAAAAAAAGAACGCACCCATATAATAACCGTACCATAATGTCACAAACGTCAAATGTTAAAGTTCAACTGTCATTTTAAATCTATTGTCAGTTTAAATTTTTGAATTAATAAACAGCTGTTTCCTTTCCTGTTTGTTTCATTTCATAATAAATCAAAACAGTAACTTCTATGGGACCGGGAATTGTAAATTTACCATTTTTAATTAATAAATTGAGTCAGTTTATAAAAAAAACGAAATGTACTCTAAAAGACTGTACCAATTTGTGCTGCGTCGTCTCCAGTATTCGACGAACCATGCAAATATTGCGAGAAAACGAAAACATAACTACGAAACCGAAACCCTCAGGAACACTGTATCATCAGTCTTGAAGGATAAAACATTCAACTCAGACTCTGACTGGGTAAAAGCCAGGAGTGAGCTCCTAACACTTAAACCATTCATTCCTGAAAATATTGATTCAAACATCGTCAACTATTTTATGACCGAGAAAAAATATCCCACCGCTCTGAGCTACATACAATTCCTCCGGAATCAAGGAAAACCCCTCAACTTGGCCGTAATGGGAAAATATTTCAAGCTGTTGACCCTGCAAAGTGACAATAGAACTTTAACCGAGAGAGAAGAAGAGGAATTGTTTCACACATACGAGACACTACGTCAGTCTCATCCGGTTCTCGATTCCTTCACTCTTGAGAGCGTACTGTCGAGTTTCTCTCTCACAAGTAAATGGCAGCTCTGCTACGATTTATTGCGGGAAATAAAACGAACTTCTACCCCTTCTGGGCTCGCTTACAGCTGCACGATTAAGTCTTGTTTCGTTAATAACGAGCATGAGCTCGCTTGGAATTTACTTGATGAAATGTTCGAGAATGATCGAGTCCCGAATAGCGATCTCTATTTAAATTATTTGAAAAGTATTGCACGTACTAATCAGACGAAATCAATGCACGATTTGGAGAAATTATTGACCTTTTTTGAAGCCAAAAATGTAAAAATCGATTCCTCCATAACTTCCGAAATAATGACTTTTGCGGATTTTAATAAAATCCCTTATAAGCTAACCCGGGTTAATAATAAAGGAATCTGTTACAACTGTAAGAATAAATTAGTGAGGCACGATTTAAGTGAGAGCGAATTTGATAACTTGAAAGAGAAAGTCTTCAAACAAGTCATTATTGGCGAGGACGTGTTCCGGAAGACCACCCCGGATGAACTGGGCGAGTTCAGAGAACTTCTTGCTCGAAATAAGAAGTACGATGTCGTAATAGACGGTCTCAATGTGGCCTATTCTGCTGGTACAAAACAATCGACTAGAACTCTTGCCAGCTTCGTTATTTCGGTCGTGAATCATTTCAAGAAAGAAAATAAGAACAATATTTTAGTGATAGGTCGGACTCATATGTGCAAATGGCCTACGTTTAGTAACGTGAAACAGAACGCCGATTTATTTTTAACCAGCAGCACTTCGCAAGACGATCCGTACCTCTTATACATCGCCCTACATTCTGGTAGAAATACTATCGTCGTCTCCAGGGATCTAATGAGAAGCCATCGATTTTTATTGAAGAATTTCAAACTCAAACTACTTTTTGATAGGTAAGTGCTCTAAGACAGGAGAATGTATAATTATTGTACATTTATTATAAATATAAAATCACATTTAATGTATTTACAAATTATAAGAAGTAATAGAATTAATTTAATAATCATTCTTGAACAATGTAATCGATACGTCAATAACAACAATAGGCAGTAATATCCAGACAGGAATAAACACGTTATACAACGTCAAGTTCAATGAGTGGTACTCTAATTTGAGGCACAATACGATCTGCGCTGCTATTTTCAGGAGCACTATTAGGACCAAGAGAACATTCTTGTTCTTAAAAATGCTCCTGTTGTGTTTGATTCCGATGAATATGTTGAAGAGAGCGTCGATTAGCAGGATCATGTCGTAGATCCACATCGGCAGGAATATCAGGAACCAGTTCCATTGCGTCCTGTTTTCTAGACGCAGGCATAGCAAAATGAAAAACACCAACAGCATAAACCAGGTGAACAAGGCTCTATGCATCACCATTTTCGGGCCCCTTTTGGTCAATTATTGCGCCATTGCCCTGTTCTGGTATCTCGAAATATGAATACATTCCATTCTATTATTAATTACATTCTATTTATTTATTTACATTTTCATTTCTGCATCATTTATGAATTTATAGATTTCAGCAACATCGAAATTCGAAACCAAAACATTGATGCATTGATGATGAATGAGGAACTGAGGAAGTGACATTTAAAAAGTTAGGTTATCGTCATTCGTTCTTCTTCTTTTTTTCAGATGGCTGGATCAAAGATTGTACCAAATGAAGTATGCAGATCCGACGGGTAAGGTTGTTTTCAAGGTCCCTAAACCGTTCACCCAATCAACACAGAAAGTGGGAGATTACTGGCATGTACCCTTTTCAACTGAAAGTATGCAGATTGACATTGAAAATAAATTAAAGGCAGCCAATGATATTCAGTGGTTATGTTTAAAAAATAAAAGGTAACTAACTGATGATTTTATTTAAGTAATAGTGTTATTATTAATTAAAAATAATTTTATATACTGTTTTTTTATTCGAATATAAACCCCCCTATAGTACATATTATTATGCTCAACTTATTAGCAGCTTATTGCGAATTTTGTTGCAATCAGTGATGTGCCTTTACGCGTAAAGAATTCATCCTCTACGTTTGACGTAAAGAATACGTAAAGAACGAAAACGATTGAAAAGCAAGGTTATGTTCTATGTTTGCTTTGATAACAAATTATTATTGTTTATGTTATTTTATTATTATTAATGTTCATGGAATCCCACTACCTTGTAACCCTAGTACATAAATACATGGGGGTTAAAATAAAAGTGAAAGTAGGAGTAGATGTTAAGGTCTTTAAATCACGCGCGAGAAGCCGGAGTGCTCTAACTAGTTTTTATCATTGCTTACATTTTGAAATCATAAATTGTTGAATATTTGAGATTTTCAAATATGTCAGTAATCGCTTCTCCGGTTACGTTAATTGATGTTGCCCATGCCAACTTTTAAAACACGCGCGTATTTGAAAGTTACATTTAAACGCGCTCAGGCGTTTTTTAATTAAGCATTGTAGGTTACTATTACCAATAATAAAAAATGGTGATATTATACCTGACCTATATATTTAATACTACTATATTGCTAGTGGGGGTCTAGAGATGGAGAAAAATATCACGGTGCAAATATATCTTTCTCTCGTCGAATGTACTTTAAGTCCTACGCGCATGTCCGAAAATTGAACATGCCTACAAGCACGCATTAGAGTCGACCACCAGACTCTCGTTGTACGTGACGCTTGCGCACAACGGGTCGGGTACACAAATAAAAACAGATAGAAATAGTAGTTTCCGTTTGCTGTCACTAATGCTGTCCCACTCTGTTCGTGACACAGGACACTTCCACTTACGGGCGCTAGCAATATAGAAGTATTAGATATATGACCTGACCTGAATAACATATAAAACCAAAGATAAAATGCAGGTCGTATGAATTCTTTTAAACAAAACTATTGCAGTTGCAGTACAAAGCTACAATTTAAACTTCCAATGCCGCGTGGTTGTTGTTCTACCGTGTAATGCTCCATGTTTACCAAGAAGCACGATACACATATACACGGTATGCCGATAAACGATGACGCGCAGGCCTTGTGACGTCACGTGGTGCTAAGATTACACATGAGATGAGATTGCTCAAATCTTTTTTATTGTCAAGAATAAATAAATAATTTTTTGTAGGCTTGCATAAGTCGGCAACAGCTATCCATTTAACGTTTAAAAAATTTTCAAGGCCAACTTAATCCCAGAGTTTTCATAGTCAACTTTTGTTTTTATTATAGCCGCCATATTGTTTTTATGTCGTTTGGTACAAAAAAATCATGAAAATCACAAATCAATAACATTAAAAAAATTTGTCAAAATTTCATTAAAATTAAAGATTTTTCCATAATAGATCTAGCACAAAGAAAAACACAAGCAAAAAGGATGGAAGCAATATAATTTGATATTTATTTTATAAACAGCCTCGCCGCGATTAATACTTTAAGTCAAAATAAAACCACATGACGTCCGTCATTGCGCAGTAATAACCAAAATAGTAACAGCAATCGGCATACCGTGTAGTGTATAACTGTATATTATTGTATATGAGTGTATCGTGTCCGTGTAATGCTCCATGTTTCCCAAGGCCAAGATGTTTACTAACTCCCATCTGTCAACTTTGGATCTGTCACGTCATAATCATGTGACATTATGACTGTCAAACATGGCGCGCAATTCAAATACCTAACCTAGTCGAAGATTAAGAGGGAACAGGCCAGCGGCAAGGCAACCACAAGTTTTGTCAGTTGTTATCAATAGATTTAAAATATTTTTAATCAAATTTTATCAAGTTTATCAAATTTGAAATAGTTTTTTGATTAAAAAAACTAAAAAAAGTTGATAAGTTCGTTCCTTCCTGTACCATGTATCGTATTCGTATCTTCAAAGTTCTTTTTCATTTTTGCTCTGCCAATATAATAATGCCATAGTTATTCCCAGTTATTCCCAGTTGTTGATGTTTATATTAATAGGAAAAACTTGAAACTTATAAGGTTAGTTCTTTAAGATAAAAGTAATAGTTATGGTAAACAACTACAAGGTTTCATCTGTTTTGTTACAGATGCTGGCGGAAGACATGGACCAAATCCGCGTGTACTTCGTCCTACCAGGCAATTACAACAACGAGTCGGAAGTTGCAGACATTACAACCCAGGCGTTCAAGGCATGCAAACAAGTCATCCCAAACGTCACCTGGGTCAAAGAAAGCCGCTGCGAGGAGCTGGAATTGAGCGAAACCGATTTCGTGGTCTTTGAAGCATTTGAAGGCAAATATTTCGAAGCCCTGAAAGCAAAGGACCAAGGCAGAATTGTAGGTCCCTGGTGCCTATCGATATGTCTAATGGAGGGTAGATCGATCCCCAAGTTCCACTGGCCAATCTACAACGTTGCCATGTATGACGTTGTAGTAACCAGCTCGCATTTGCCCAAGCTACGGAAGCTTGAGATCAAGCAAAAAGTGCAGTTAATGGGGGGTTTTTATAATGAAGCACTATCCTCCAGTAACACCCATCTCATAGCTGATCGAGTCAACACTGAAAAATACATACTCGCCTCTGAATCAGGGGTGAAGATAATGAAGCCCGATTGGGTGGACGCAGTCCTGGAAGCCAGCCAAAGCCGCAATATCAGGTGCGATGACCCCCAATTCGACAACTTCAAATGCCCGCCATTTCACAAATTAACCGTCAGCGCGACCGGTGTCTCTGCGAACGAACGACAAAGACTCATGAAATTGATCAACGAGAACGGGGGTAATTTCACCGGAAAATTGAGCCTCGCTTCTACTGATGTCCTTGTCTGTAAAGAGGTAGCTTCAATGGGTAGCGAAAAATTCCGAGCCGCTAAAAACACCTCTCACATACAATGCGTTACCTTGCAATGGGTCTATGATAGTGTCAAAAAAGGGTACGCTCTGCCCTGTAACTTGTACCCCTTCGAGCATGCGGCTTCAACCCCGACCAAGGATAACAGTAAAATCGACCCAAATTTCTCAGTAATAAGCGCCATTAACCCTTGCTCGAATACAGTCAATGTCGATAGAACAACGCTCAATGAGACTGCTAACCAAGTCACTTCGATATTATTTGAACCCAAATCGAGCTTGAAACGCAAGATCAACTTCAGCGATGATATAATCGAATCGATTGACATGAGGAAAGTCAAAGCGGCCGGACAGTTCCTGGACAACTGCTGTGTCTACTTGGCTGGCTTCGAATCGGACCAAAAGGAGAAGATGAATAAAGTGTTGAATCTGAGCGGGGCGACCCGTTTCACCGACCTGAATGATCGAGTGACGCACATTATAATCGGGGACGTGCGATCGCCGGAAGTGCAGCAACTGCTCAAAGTCGACCATCAGGGTCGCCAGATTGTTTCTTCCGGATGGTTGCTCGAGAGCATCGAGAATGGACGCGCCGTCTGCGAGGAGCAGTACATCGTTAAAATCGATTTCGATTTCGAGAAACCCGCAATCGGATCCCCGTTAAGTAAGAACGCCGTCAACTTGCTACGGTCCAGTAAAATCGTTAAGAAATTACCGATTGACAGCATAGTGGAACCGGTCGCGGAAGACGATAAGGAGAACGACGATTTAGACATCGTCCAGCAGTACTTCAGGCCAAGTCAGCAGTTACAAGAAGATACTCTTGAGCAGTTGCTGAGGAACGTCGAGACAAATTCTAAGGGGGTCATTGACGTAGCGGTTGGAGGAGAAAGTCGCTGTGAAACTAATATTGAAACAAACGAAGAATCAAAGACATTGCAAAATGAAGAAACGATGCAAAGCGAATTTAGCTCGCAGGAGGTGAACAAGATTTTCGAAGGTTTGAGATTTGTCTTTTTCGATTGCAGCGACGAGAAATACGATTGTCTCAAAAACGAGATCGAATACTCGGGCGGAATCGCTTTTCTCCACGAGATGTCAAACGAACGTGACTTCGATTTCGCTGTCGTTCCGGTCCGGAACGCTCCAGATTTCGATGCGCTCCACAACAAGCGCATAACGGAGCTCTACATTAACGATTGCTGCAACGAGGTAAGTTTGCAGGTGTAAAAAAATCGGTTAAACGCCGGTGCCATTGCACGCGGAATAGTCCCCAGATCCTAACTGCACATCAGTTTTCTACTCGAGCTTACCATTTTCTTTTTTATATTAACTTTAGTACAAAAAAATCGCTCTTTTTGGTTTTTTGTTTATAAAAGAAAAACTGATGGAGCAGTGTAAATGGTTCCATTGGACGAATTGTAGAGAACTAAGACATTAGGACCATTTACATTGTATTAGTTTTTCTTTTAGAAGCAGAAAAACAAAAAGATGCGATTTTTTGCACTTACTGGTCCATAAAAAAAAAAGGTAAACTTGAGTAGAAAATTATGCAGTTAGGGATTGGGGGCTATTCCGTCAGAATCTGGTGATTTTAGATTAGAGCTCTGTTGCTTGGCCTAAAATGCAAATTAAATAATATTCTGGAACAGTTTATTATGCAGAATTAAAAAAAAAAACATAACACAGTTCTTACTTTATTTTCAGGGCCAACGAAAAGAGATCCAGTACTACCATCGACCGATGAACACCAGTGTGCCGTCGGACATTTTCGACGGTTGCGTGATGACGATCAGCGGCTACTCGGGCGCCGAACGATTGTACCTGAGCACGTTAATAAACCACCTCGGCGGCACGGCGCAGGACCAGTTCGCCCGGATCGACGCGCCTGACAAGAACGTCCAAGGTTGCACCCATCTGATCTGCGCCGAGCCGGAAGGACGGAAGTACCAGGCGGCCCGGAAATGGGGCATACCCGTCCTGACCAAAGACTGGCTCCTGGCCTGCGCGGCCAAAGATAAGAAACTCCCGTTGCCCGGGTTCTTATTGAACGAGTCGCTCTTGAGCGACACCGACACCAAGACTGTCTCTTCAAAAAAATTGGACAAACCGGCCGAAAAGAAGAGCGTCGTCTGTCAGACGCCTATCAATAAGATCAAAACGGCGATCGCCAAAGGTACTCCTGGAGACGTCTGTAGTCAGGTGACTCCAGTCAGTAAAATAATGGAAGAGGTGCGACAGAATCACATGCTGGGGACTCCCAAGACTCCCGTTCAGAAACCGTGGTGCGACGTTCAGACTCCTCAGACGCCATACGGCGCTTTCATCAGGCCGGACCCGTCCCCGAGTTTGAGGAAGAAGATGGTCCGATATATTAATCAGTTCCCCGATTATAACCCGCCCAAGCTGAGGCGTGTGAGCACCCCTCTCTCGGAGTTGAAAAGAAAATTCCGGGAGAAAGTGCTTGGTGCTAGTTGTAGCGCTAGCACTGGTGCTGGTGATAACGAAGAAAAGGAGAATTCTGAGTCTGCGATTACTCAAATAGGTCAACCGAATTTCAATGATTCTGTTTCCTCTATTGAAGAGTTACTAAACGAACCGAGTACATCACAAACAAGCATCCATAACATAAATAATTGTAAAACCCCCGGGGTTAATCAACAATCTAATGTCGAGACTCCTGAAAAGAAACTGATGGAGGAAAAGATCCAGAAGCTTCAGGATATGTTGACGGCGAGTACCGAGAAGGCCAAGGCCAGGTCTAGGATCAGTAGGAACTTTGAAATGACGATCCCTGCTCAGGTTGTCAATCCTGAAATGAAAGACTCTCAGGCTTTCACCGTCGGCTGGGATTACGGCGGCAAGAACAGCGAGTCGGAGGATGTGAACCGGAGCGAGGAGACTTTCTCGGTGAAATCGTTTATGATCTCGGGGTTCAGTGAAGAAACCAGAACCGAGATAATCCGGAAGATCGAAGCCCTCGACGGGAAGGTGTCCGAGCTTTCCAACTACGACCCGTTGTGCACGCATCTGATCTGTCCGAAACCGGCGAGAAACGAGAAGACTCTCGCCTGCATGGCCGCCGGGAAATGGATCTTGCACAGTTCTTACATAGAGAAAAGTCTGAAGAACGGATCATTTCTACTGGAAGAGGATTTCGAGTTTGGGAATCCCAAGTCGTACTCGAGGATTCCGAACGCTGATGACGCGGATTCGGAGCAGAGGTTGCGGGCGATTCATTGGTGGAGGAAGGAGATCACGAAGAGGGGCTACGGGGCTTTCAACGACATGCGGGCAATCGTGGTGGCTACAAAAAGGGACCCCATAATTAGAGTTATAGAGGCGGGAGGTGGGTTAATAATAGATTCTAATCAACTCGGCGATAATGTACACATTACCCATTGTTTGTTGGAGCCGAGGAGTGTTAAGGATTTTACGGTGTACTTTGATTTAGCGAAGAAAGGGGTTTATTGTATAAACACCTTGTATATAAGCGAGTATTTGTATAGGACCAGTAAAGATATTAGGGATTGCATTCTTCCTCAATTTGCCAAGTTCTATAAATAAGTGAACTTTTGTGTTTTTTTTATTATGGATGTGAATTCAATTATTTTTGTTAGTGAATTGTGTCTTTTTGAATAATGTGTTTTATTATATGACAATGAAAAATTGGAACATACTTTATTAAAGAGTAATTTTCTAACCGAGTATTTGTGTTTTGTTTTAAGTAATAAAATACTTGAGTTGATTAATAAATTGGTAATTTTGTAGAAATGGCACAAGGTTAAAGCACCTGCATTACCGACATTGAGGAGTGTGAGCCAAGTCGGTAATGCATGTACCCTACAGTCTAGTTGATAGTGAAATTTAAGCTGAACTAGTTTGGCATGACAGGGGGGCAAATAAAACTATCAAGAGGCGAGGCATAACTAGTTAATTTATCCATTGCAAGGGGAATAAAACCTTACGAGCATTCATGTATATTGTATATTGCTGTCAGACAACAGAAGGGAGGTAGGTAATGCAGTGCTCTAGACGCTGGTTACACAAATGACAGAAAATCTAAGAAAAAGAAGCAGAAAAGATTTAAAGTTGACAGATAAGTAGTTAGCTTCTTCTTTTTATAAAGTTAAAAACATAACCAAACTTTATTTAAATTTTATACGATAATTCAATTTTTGTTTATTTTATTAGGTTCAGTCAGTTTTATTTAACTTTTAATCGAATACTAAAAAATAAACTTTCAGGCAAAAAAGAGCATAAAGAAGCAATGGAAACTGATACAGCAACAGAAAATAAGTCACAGGAGAACGAAAAGCATACTGAGACTGAGAGTATGGAGAAAATCATCAAACCTTTAGGTTCTGATATAGCGCGAAAAATCTGCTCTGGACAGGTCGGTACCTAATCCTAATTCATAATTGTCTCCTCTGTTTGAACTAATGTCCTTGAATTTACTGAATCACTTATCATTTTTATCATCTTCAGACAATTGTAAGTCTTCCAATAGCAATCAAGGAACTTGTAGAAAATTCCGTTGATGCTGGGGCAACCAGGATCGACATTACCTTGAAAGACTACGGTGTCGAATACATAGAAGTCTCGGATAACGGGAGCGGAGTTTTACAGGAGAATTACCAAGCGCTAAGTAAAATATAACTAGCCGCAGAAATTAAAAAATCAGTTAATTGAAATTCTTTTTATAGCCTTGAAACATTACACTTCAAAAATCACTGAATTCACGGACTTGGAAAAACCTTCCACTTTCGGTTTTCGAGGGGAAGCACTTAGCTCTCTCTGCGCCCTATCAAATTTTCAAGTGGTAACAAAGCACCATTCTGAAGTAGTTGGTCATAAAATTACCTACGATCAAGGAGGGAAAATAATCACTCAGACCCCCACTTCTCGGACCCCCGGCACCACTGTGATCCTGGAGAACCTTTTCGCCCCTCTTCCGGTCAGACGCAAGGAGTTCTTGAAGAAACATAAAAGCGAATTCGCTAAAATGTGTCAGATATTACAGGCTTACTGCCTGGTTTGCACTGGGGTCAGGTGAGTATTAAATCAACTAATTATAATGTGCTCAAAATCGATGGTTTTAGGTTTAACTGCACCAATCGGACACCAAGCGGTGCGAAAATTACGGTGCTCTCGACTGAAGGAAGTGATTCCGTAAAGGACAACATTATAAATATATTCGGAATCAAAGACTTCGTCCCTCTTATTGATGTAGAACTCAAACCGCCGGACGAAGAAATATTATCCGAATTCAACATCAAAGACGCCCCCGAAGTCCCACCTTTCAGCTTCGATTTCATCGTGTCGACCGTATCGCACGGGAGCGGTCGCAGCTCCTCCGACAGGCAGTTCTACTACATCAATTCCAGACCGTGCGAGTTAACGAAAGTCGCGAAAATGATCAACGGGATCTACAAGCAATTCAATAACAAGCAGTACCCGTTTGTTTACCTAAACGTGAAGACCGAGCTCGCTGTGGATGTCAATGTGACTCCCGATAAAAGACAAATATTCTTCGAGAAGGAGAAGTACCTCCTGGCGACAATCAAAGCGTCTCTTCTGGAAGCTTACAAATCGATTCCCGCTGTTTATAAGATGCACAATTTGGAAACCAGTAAGATAATTAAGAACGAGTCTTCTATGAAGAGATCTTTTAGTAGCCCCGGCACCGGTACGACCAGCAGAGGAATCAAACGGGTAAATAGTTTGAAGAATAGTTTGATGGATATGTTCAAGAAGAGGAGTAAAACGGAAGCTTCATCAGGAGATGACGGTTCGTTCATTGATGATAACACCAGCAGTGATAATTTGGCTTTAGATATTTTATTAAAAACTGGTAATGAATATCTGAAAGAAACAGAAGAAGAATCTAAACCTGTTATGACGAAAAATGTATTATCAACAAAAGAGACGAATATTATGGAACCGGAAATAACCACAGATAATCATGCCCGACATAAAAATGTAACCGCACCGGCTAAACAAAGACGAATCCAAGTAAATTTCACGCTGGATAAGATCAGGGAGTGTCTCAAGAGCTCCAATTCCCCCGAAAACCCCAAGAAGAAGGGCGAGTTTTCAAAGATCGCGCCTGAGAACAACGAGAAAGCCGAGGAAGAGTTGACCCGGCAGATTTTCAAAGAAGATTTCAAGAGGATGACGATCGTGGGGCAATTTAATTTGGGATTCATAATCGCGAGGTTAGACGACGACCTGTTCATCATTGATCAGCACGCAGCCGATGAGAAATACAATTTCGAGCAGCTCCAGAACGACACCGTCCTTCAGAAGCAACAGTTACTGTGGTAAGTGACTGAAGGAGATCACTTTCTTTTTTTCGTTGTTACATTTTTATAATTGTTTCAGTCCGAAACCGATGGAACTGACATCAATTGAAGAAGACGTTCTGATAGAAAATGAAGAGATTTTTAACAAAAACGGGTTCAATTTTAAAATCGATGCCTCGGGTGGGTAATTTTGTCTCAAATTATGAACTATAACAGATCTGACTGTGCCAATAATGACCCATCATCTCTAAAGCTAGGGGTTTATTTTATTTTAGCACCTCCGACGAAACGGATCTCACTCACGAGCATCCCCATGAGCAAGAACATCATATTTGGGAAAGACGACATTAATGAAATGCTCTGCATGCTAAGGGTAGGTACTTCTTCTTTCTGAGTCATCCCTCTTGTTTTTCGAGACATCCCTCTTCCTTTCTCCTTTTCAGAACTACTTCTCTTTCTTTCTCCTTTCTGAGCCACCCCTCTTCCTTTCTGAGCCATACCTCTACCTTTCCAAGCCATCCCTTTTTTTTAGTAATCTGTCTTCTTTTTAAGCCATCTCTCTTCTTCCAAGTCATCCCTCTTCCTTTTCGAGCCATCCCTCTTTCCTTTCTTAACCACCCCTCTTCCCTTTCTTAACCACCTTTCTTTTCCCTTTTCTGAGCCACCCCTATTCCTTTCCAAGCCATCCCTCTCCTTCCAAGTCTTCCCTCTTGGTTTTCGAACTATACCCTTTTTAAATACCCCCCCCCCCCCCCCCGGTTAATTAATTATATATTAATTAATTAAATAATTAATTAACAGGAATCAGTGCATGTGACGACGTGTAGACCTTCAAGAGTGAGAGCGATGTTTGCTTCGAGAGCTTGCAGGAAATCGGTGATGGTCGGGATGGCTCTGACCGGCAGCCAGATGAGACGGCTCGTGGACCACATGGGAGACGCCCGGGAGCCCTGGGTGAGTCATTGTGATCCCGCAGTGATGTCAGATTTATCGATCTTTGAAAGACTGGCATCACTGCACTAATAGTTCTTGTAAGCTTGATGAGTAAGTTTTATATTTCTTGAAGAACTGTCCACATGGTCGACCGACGATGCGTCACTTGATCACTCTTGATGCAACCGAAAGGCGGTGAGATTTTAATTTTTTTATTTATACTTCGATATTGCTGTTTACTGTAACTACTGTAAGTATTTTTTTTATCAATTTATGGAAAAAATAATTGAAAAAATTGATTTTTTATTCATCCTCTTCCTAAAATATTATAAAAAATACATATCTAAACGAGAAAGTTAATTAATAATAATAATAATAATTAATATTATATCAAATATAATTATAATAATTAACGAAAAATGTAACAGAATTAAAAAAAGAAGAACCATTTGTTCAGGCGACAATTACACCTCAAATTATTATCAGAACAATTTGCTAATTCAAGATTTAATCGCTGCCTGTGCAAGCGGTTCTGAATAAAACAACAATTACAGTTTAGCTTTAAGACTTGACATGAGCTTTTCCAGTTTCATGGCCTTTTGTAAATTCCCGCTGATTTTCAATTTACCCATCATGTAAGCGTTCACGGGTTTCAGTTTACCCGCAAATAACGCATGGAAATTCTTACTGTCCATTGTAAGAGTCGCGTCCGGTTTCGACTGCGGTTCCCCTTGACCACAGCTACCGTCACCTGTTTTCAAATCAATGAACCTAAAAAAAAAATCAAGTCATTATATTAATAATAAGCGTTACTTGGGTCAGTAGAACCATTTAAATAACAAGACGAACTCACCAAACTCCAGCTTCATCTCCGGTGACCTTGAACTGGAAGACAGCCTGGGTTTTCGCCACGACGTCCGGCGACAGTTTCTTCTGAATCGCGTCAAACAAAACGCCAATCTGTCCTTTCGATTGGGCTCCCTTTTCGGCCTGACTCTTCTGATGAGCCGACGTATCGATCAGGTTTTCCTTGTTCTCCAAATTCTCGTCCACAAAGAAATCGTCCATTAATTGATCCTTATAGGCAGGATCGCAGAGGTACTGATCGAAATCGGTCACCCCTTGCTCCCGGAGCACGTGCTCGTCGATGAAGAAGTTGCCGGTCGTCGAGGACGGCTCTCGACACAAAATGGCATAAGCCGCATCGGCCACAATTTCCACTTTCCTGCTCCGTTTCTCCGACTCGGAACCGCTGAGCATTTCCATCGCCGCGGTGTGAATGGCTGCGAAATTACCCTGTAAATAAGACTTCGGAAATATAAAAAAAGAAAGCGCACTTACCAGTTTTGGGCCATAAAGCATTGACGGCTATATTATACGGTTTGAACTCGGCGTGCATCCCCAACACGCACATGGACATGCCGTACTTGGCCATGGTGTAAGCGACGTGGTTTTGGAACCAGACGGGCTTCATGCTGAGGGGCGGCGAGAGGTTCAAGATGTGGGCGTGGGAGCTTTTCTGTAAGTGCGGAAGGCAGGTTTTCGATCTGTAAAGTTGGCGAGTTAAAAAAATTTGAAGGCCGCTGGTGGGGGAGGGATACTTACACGAGGAACGTCCCCCTGGTGTTGATGTTGTGCATCAGGTCGTAACGTTTCATGTCTGTCTCGGCTGTACCGGTGAGGGAAATCGCCGAGGCGTTGTTTATTACTATGTCGATCCCACCGAATTTCTTCACAGCATCCTCGACCGCTTTCTGGACCTGCTGTTCGTCCCTTACGTCGACCACGCATGGCAGGCCTTTTCCTCCAAGCTTCTCGACTGGAAGAGAAACAAATAAGTTTCAATATTTTTTTATTTATAAGAGAAATTAGTAGATATTAATTTAACTGAATTAATTATAAAAAAGATTACCTTCCTCTTGTGTTGTATAAATGGTTCCGGGCAGCTTTGGATGAGGGTCGGCTGTTTTCGCGGCTATGACGACATTAGCTCCATCTCTCGCCAATTTCAATGCAATGGCTTTTCCTATCCCTCGACTAGCACCAGTGATGAAAGCGGTGCGTCCTGCCAATTTTCTGATAAAAAAATTAATTAGTTTAATTTATTATTATTATTAGAGTTTCTAGAAGATTAGATTGGATGATAATTCAAATTTTGAAAAATAAATTGCAATAAGTGCAAAATAATAAGTAAATAGTAGGCCCTGGAAAATGGGTGTCCCTGTCTTGTTTAATATTTTTAGGGGACTCTAATTTAAATTTTGTTGTTTCTCTCTAGCCTACTTTGCTTTTTTTTAGAAGCCCCTTGAAACAAAAAAAATAAAAACATATTTGCTAATTGTTCATTCAATTCCCATTATCTTTTTCGTAAATTTGAAATGGAGATTTTCTTTCTTTCTATGGAGATTTTGAAGGAGGCTAACTATCTACAAATTGAGGCCAAAGATCAAGCAGCAGGTATGCTGAGTTGTCTTGATCTTGACCGAATTTCTTCTTTTTTATTAAATTAAAATTATTAACTCATTACAGTAATTATTATTATTATTATTAATTTCATTACTAATGAATTTAATAAAATATGGATCAATCCTATCAGCATCATCAGTAAGGAGGTACCAAAACCAAGAATTAAGAAATTAATGTTCAATAATAATAACATAATGAATGTACTTACCCGGTATTAATCATTCTTCAAAACTTTTATAAAATTTACAAAAAAAACTTGAAACAAAAATCAGAAAGAATCGACTCTTCGGTTTCGTGTACGTTGCTCGACTAATTTTGGTAATTTGTAAGTGAATTAAAGTTTTAAACCAAAACAGGTCCAAGTCTCAAAGTTCAAAAAGCAAATAAATAAGCACCCAATAAATGAATTATTGAAATAAGGATAGAGGATACACTTTAGATGAACTGTACTGTAATAATATTAAATATAAAATAAAATATTCAATCAAAATATATTTATTTATTTATATTTACCTATTTATTTATAAAAGAAAAATAAAAAACTTGTTTTGACTTAAGAAGTTGACAGATGTCATTTAACACTTTAGTCTTAGAATATAAAACATCAGGAAAGACCATAGCGTCCAAACAACTTCTACCTACTCTACTGAGCAGAAAGGGATGGAAAATGGCTGACACAACAGCTGCTTTCTTTCGACCGTAAATTCGTGATCCGAACGCGTTATAACGCGTTTGGATTCAAACAGGCGTGTTCTTTCGTAAATGGATTCATCCCCACTCTTTACCAGATTTGGATCGCGATCCGTAATCCCCTCACCCCTGCGAATCATAGAATTTTTAGGATCGGAACGGATTGATCCGGATCCGAAAAACGTAACCTAAGATTCCTAAGAATATGATTACGTTTTCATACTTTTATGCTTGTTTATTCTTATTTTGTTCATGTGTAGGTACTTCCTGGATACTTGTATTATTATTTACGTGCGATTTCTAGTTTGTTAAAAATATGTTTTATTTCGAAAGTAATGGAATAGTCTTACATTTAGAATATTATGATGGGTTATTTATTGGGTATACGGGTATACCTACTATATCCATTTCGTGCCATTTTGAAATATAAAGTTTTTTCCATTTATCTTACAATAATAATAATTCGAATCAGCTTTACACTTCCCTTTGTTGTTCTTTCGTCGCGATAAGTAAACGGGTCTATTGAATCCGCGATTCAGTGATCCGGATTCAACTTTCAGGATCATGATTCAAAGTGGCTGAGCGAAAGAAAGCAGCTAACATGTATCTCTAAAGTACCAAAGCGTGCCCTCAAAAGCAGATAAGGTGGTAATAATAAGTATATTATTTCATATTTTTTTTGTTTGTAAAACAGTTCCCAAATTTTTGGGAGCTATAGATAAACATACAAATACCTAAGCTAAATAATTTATTGTTTGATAGAAAAAATTAAGCAATAAAATCACATAAACCACGATTTGTCATCATCAAGTGAATAATGGCCTTAATCGCGAATGTAATACTATGCTTTTTCTACTCTTTAATATATAAAAAACAAATTTTAATCGAAAGATTTTTTCATTAATTTTACTACAAGGCTTGCAGCTTGCAGTATATCGAGTACCGACTACGCATGCGTGGATTCTGAGAAATGTTAGTTATCGTTCCTATTCACAGCTTTGCTCTATTTATCAAATTTACAGCTTTTGATTGGTTCACGAGCGGGTATTTTGAACTATAATTCAATCCCTACGAATAATAACCTTTAAAATTCATCCAAAAAGCTCTAATAATTAGAATATTATTCAATGAGTAGAAAAAATTATTAATTCTCATATTTTAATCAGACATCTAAAGTATACACATTTTATAATAGCACACTAATTAATACCTACACGATACTAAATAAAGTTTAACAAAAAGATGAACGACATATCGTAAAACGATACGTCATTCATTGATTTCATGCTGTGAGTCAGGGGTGGAAATTGTAGACACGTGTTTCGTCCTAATTGGGACTCTTCAGTACAATGTATCTTGCTAACACACAGCACAATCTTAGTCACTTAATAGTGAGCAAAATGATAAAAATAAATAAAAATAAAATAGCACGGTGGGTTCGGCTTTCGCCATAGGATGCAACCCCAGGCAGCTAAAACGCATGCCAACAACTGAGTGCAGTGCCTCCCGATGTGCGTATAAAGGTAGGATAGGCCTACTTCCAAAGTTTAACAAAAAGATGAACGACATATCGTAAAACGATACGTCATTCATTGATTTCATGCTGTGAGTCAGGGGTGGAAATTGTAGACACGTGTTTCGTCCTAATTGGGACTCTTCAGTACAATGTATCTTGCTAACACACAGCACAATCTTAGTCACTTAATAGTGAGCAAAATGATAAAAATAAATAAAAATAAAATAGCACGGTGGGTTCGGCTTTCGCCATAGGATGCAACCCCAGGCAGCTAAAACGCATGCCAACAACTGAGTGCAGTGCCTCCCGATGTGCGTAAAAAGGTAGGATAGGCCTACTTCCAAAGTTTAACAAAAAGATGAACGACATATCGTAAAACGATACGTCATTCATTGATTTCATGCTGTGAGTCAGGGGTGGAAATTGTAGACACGTGTTTCGTCCTAATTGGGACTCTTCAGTACAATGTATCTTGCTAACACACAGCACAATCTTAGTCACTTAATAGTGAGCAAAATGATAAAAATAAATAAAAATAAAATAGCACGGTGGGTTCGGCTTTCGCCATAGGATGCAACCCCAGGCAGCTAAAACGCATGCCAACAACTGAGTGCAGTGCCTCCCGATGTGCGTATAAAGGTAGGATAGGCCTACTTCCAAAGTTTAACAAAAAGATGAACGACATATCGTAAAACGATACGTCATTCATTGATTTCATGCTGTGAGTCAGGGGTGGAAATTGTAGACACGTGTTTCGTCCTAATTGGGACTCTTCAGTACAATGTATCTTGCTAACACACAGCACAATCTTAGTCACTTAATAGTGAGCAAAATGATAAAAATAAATAAAAATAAAATAGCACGGTGGGTTCGGCTTTCGCCATAGGATGCAACCCCAGGCAGCTAAAACGCATGCCAACAACTGAGTGCAGTGCCTCCCGATGTGCGTATAAAGGTAGGATAGGCCTACTTCCAAAGTTTAACAAAAAGATGAACGACATATCGTAAAACGATACGTCATTCATTGATTTCATGCTGTGAGTCAGGGGTGGAAATTGTAGACACGTGTTTCGTCCTAATTGGGACTCTTCAGTACAATGTATCTTGCTAACACACAGCACAATCTTAGTCACTTAATAGTGAGCAAAATGATAAAAATAAATAAAAATAAAATAGCACGGTGGGTTCGGCTTTCGCCATAGGATGCAACCCCAGGCAGCTAAAACGCATGCCAACAACTGAGTGCAGTGCCTCCCGATGTGCGTATAAAGGTAGGATAGGCCTACTTCCAAAGTTTAACAAAAAGATGAACGACATATCGTAAAACGATACGTCATTCATTGATTTCATGCTGTGAGTCAGGGGTGGAAATTGTAGACACGTGTTTCGTCCTAATTGGGACTCTTCAGTACAATGTATCTTGCTAACACACAGCACAATCTTAGTCACTTAATAGTGAGCAAAATGATAAAAATAAATAAAAATAAAATAGCACGGTGGGTTCGGCTTTCGCCATAGGATGCAACCCCAGGCAGCTAAAACGCATGCCAACAACTGAGTGCAGTGCCTCCCGATGTGCGTATAAAGGTAGGATAGGCCTACTTCCAAAGTTTAACAAAAAGATGAACGACATATCGTAAAACGATACGTCATTCATTGATTTCATGCTGTGAGTCAGGGGTGGAAATTGTAGACACGTGTTTCGTCCTAATTGGGACTCTTCAGTACAATGTATCTTGCTAACACACAGCACAATCTTAGTCACTTAATAGTGAGCAAAATGATAAAAATAAATAAAAATAAGATAGCACGGTGGGTTCGGCTTTCGCCATAGGATGCAACCCCAGGCAGCTAAAACGCATGCCAACAACTGAGTGCAGTGCCTCCCGATGTGCGTATAAAGGTAGGATAGGCCTACTTCCAAAGTTTAACAAAAAGATGAACGACATATCGTAAAACGATACGTCATTCATTGATTTCATGCTGTGAGTCAGGGGTGGAAATTGTAGACAGGTGTTTCGTCCTAATTGGGACTCTTCAGTACAATGTATCTTGCTAACACACAGCACAATCTTAGTCACTTAATAGTGAGCAAAATGATAAAAATAAATAAAAATAAAATAGCACGGTGGGTTCGGCTTTCGCCATAGGATGCAACCCCAGGCAGCTAAAACGCATGCCAACAACTGAGTGCAGTGCCTCCCGATGTGCGTATAAAGGTAGGATAGGCCTACTTCCAAAGTTTAACAAAAAGATGAACGACATATCGTAAAACGATACGTCATTCATTGATTTCATGCTGTGAGTCAGGGGTGGAAATTGTAGACACGTGTTTCGTCCTAATTGGGACTCTTCAGTACAATGTATCTTGCTAACACACAGCACAATCTTAGTCACTTAATAGTGAGCAAAATGATAAAAATAAATAAAAATAAAATAGCACGGTGGGTTCGGCTTTCGCCATAGGATGCAACCCCAGGCAGCTAAAACGCATGCCAACAACTGAGTGCAGTGCCTCCCGATGTGCGTATAAAGGTAGGATAGGCCTACTTCCAAAGTTTAACAAAAAGATGAACGACATATCGTAAAACGATACGTCATTCATTGATTTCATGCTGTGAGTCAGGGGTGGAAATTGTAGACACGTGTTTCGTCCTAATTGGGACTCTTCAGTACAATGTATCTTGCTAACACACAGCACAATCTTAGTCACTTAATAGTGAGCAAAATGATAAAAATAAATAAAAATAAAATAGCACGGTGGGTTCGGCTTTCGCCATAGGATGCAACCCCAGGCAGCTAAAACGCATGCCAACAACTGAGTGCAGTGCCTCCCGATGTGCGTATAAAGGTAGGATAGGCCTACTTCCAAAGTTTAACAAAAAGATGAACGACATATCGTAAAACGATACGTCATTCATTGATTTCATGCTGTGAGTCAGGGGTGGAAATTGTAGACACGTGTTTCGTCCTAATTGGGACTCTTCAGTACAATGTATCTTGCTAACACACAGCACAATCTTAGTCACTTAATAGTGAGCAAAATGATAAAAATAAATAAAAATAAAATAGCACGGTGGGTTCGGCTTTCGCCATAGGATGCAACCCCAGGCAGCTAAAACGCATGCCAACAACTGAGTGCAGTGCCTCCCGATGTGCGTATAAAGGTAGGATAGGCCTACTTCCAAAGTTTAACAAAAAGATGAACGACATATCGTAAAACGATACGTCATTCATTGATTTCATGCTGTGAGTCAGGGGTGGAAATTGTAGACACGTGTTTCGTCCTAATTGGGACTCTTCAGTACAATGTATCTTGCTAACACACAGCACAATCTTAGTCACTTAATAGTGAGCAAAATGATAAAAATAAATAAAAATAAAATAGCACGGTGGGTTCGGCTTTCGCCATAGGATGCAACCCCAGGCAGCTAAAACGCATGCCAACAACTGAGTGCAGTGCCTCCCGATGTGCGTATAAAGGTAGGATAGGCCTACTTCCAAAGTTTAACAAAAAGATGAACGACATATCGTAAAACGATACGTCATTCATTGATTTCATGCTGTGAGTCAGGGGTGGAAATTGTAGACACGTGTTTCGTCCTAATTGGGACTCTTCAGTACAATGTATCTTGCTAACACACAGCACAATCTTAGTCACTTAATAGTGAGCAAAATGATAAAAATAAATAAAAATAAAATAGCACGGTGGGTTCGGCTTTCGCCATAGGATGCAACCCCAGGCAGCTAAAACGCATGCCAACAACTGAGTGCAGTGCCTCCCGATGTGCGTATAAAGGTAGGATAGGCCTACTTCCAAAGTTTAACAAAAAGATGAACGACATATCGTAAAACGATACGTCATTCATTGATTTCATGCTGTGAGTCAGGGGTGGAAATTGTAGACACGTGTTTCGTCCTAATTGGGACTCTTCAGTACAATGTATCTTGCTAACACACAGCACAATCTTAGTCACTTAATAGTGAGCAAAATGATAAAAATAAATAAAAATAAAATAGCACGGTGGGTTCGGCTTTCGCCATAGGATGCAACCCCAGGCAGCTAAAACGCATGCCAACAACTGAGTGCAGTGCCTCCCGATGTGCGTATAAAGGTAGGATAGGCCTACTTCCAAAGTTTAACAAAAAGATGAACGACATATCGTAAAACGATACGTCATTCATTGATTTCATGCTGTGAGTCAGGGGTGGAAATTGTAGACACGTGTTTCGTCCTAATTGGGACTCTTCAGTACAATGTATCTTGCTAACACACAGCACAATCTTAGTCACTTTAGTATTTTTTTTTTTTTAATTGTGCTGTGTGTTAGCAAGATACATTGTACTGAAGAGTCCCAATTAGGACGAAACACGTGTCTACAATTTCCACCCCTGACTCACAGCATGAAATCAATGAATGACGTATCGTTTTACGATATGTCGTTCATCTTTTTGTTAAACTTTGGAAGTAGGCCTATCCTACCTTTATACGCACATCGGGAGGCACTGCACTCAGTTGTTGGCATGCGTTTTAGCTGCCTGGGGTTGCATCCTATGGCGAAAGCCGAACCCACCGTGCTATTTTATTTTTATTTATTTTTATCATTTTGCTCACTATTAAGTGACTAAGATTGTGCTGTGTGTTAGCAAGATACATTGTACTGAAGAGTCCCAATTAGGACGAAACACGTGTCTACAATTTCCACCCCTGACTCACAGCATGAAATCAATGAATGACGTATCGTTTTACGATATGTCGTTCATCTTTTTGTTAAACTTTGGAAGTAGGCCTATCCTACCTTTATACGCACATCGGGAGGCACTGCACTCAGTTGTTGGCATGCGTTTTAGCTGCCTGGGGTTGCATCCTATGGCGAAAGCCGAACCCACCGTGCTATTTTATTTTTATTTATTTTTATCATTTTGCTCACTATTAAGTGACTAAGATTGTGCTGTGTGTTAGCAAGATACATTGTACTGAAGAGTCCCAATTAGGACGAAACACGTGTCTACAATTTCCACCCCTGACTCACAGCATGAAATCAATGAATGACGTATCGTTTTACGATATGTCGTTCATCTTTTTGTTAAACTTTGGAAGTAGGCCTATCCTACCTTTATACGCACATCGGGAGGCACTGCACTCAGTTGTTGGCATGCGTTTTAGCTGCCTGGGGTTGCATCCTATGGCGAAAGCCGAACCCACCGTGCTATTTTATTTTTATTTATTTTTATCATTTTGCTCACTATTAAGTGACTAAGATTGTGCTGTGTGTTAGCAAGATACATTGTACTGAAGAGTCCCAATTAGGACGAAACACCTGTCTACAATTTCCACCCCTGACTCACAGCATGAAATCAATGAATGACGTATCGTTTTACGATATGTCGTTCATCTTTTTGTTAAACTTTGGAAGTAGGCCTATCCTACCTTTATACGCACATCGGGAGGCACTGCACTCAGTTGTTGGCATGCGTTTTAGCTGCCTGGGGTTGCATCCTATGGCGAAAGCCGAACCCACCGTGCTATTTTATTTTTATTTATTTTTATCATTTTGCTCACTATTAAGTGACTAAGATTGTGCTGTGTGTTAGCAAGATACATTGTACTGAAGAGTCCCAATTAGGACGAAACACGTGTCTACAATTTCCACCCCTGACTCACAGCATGAAATCAATGAATGACGTATCGTTTTACGATATGTCGTTCATCTTTTTGTTAAACTTTGGAAGTAGGCCTATCCTACCTTTATACGCACATCGGGAGTGTTAGAAAGATTGCGAGCGAGGACGACTGAGCGGCCGTCTAGCAACCGGGGAAGCCCAGGATTTGCTGGATACCGCTGGCCTACACCAGCGGTGGGCTGCGGGCAGCGCCGAGCCGAGGTACCGGAGGCAGTCGTCGCCACCGTGAGCTGCGAGCGAGACGTGATCTGATCTCTTACTGAAACTCTGCGACGCAATACCATACTCGTATCAATAAACTCCTTGATTTTCTCATTCTTTAACATCAGAAGTGGGATAAAGGACACACGTTGCTGTGTAGTAGTTTTCCATTTCCCGTGCCTTGCCGATTTCGTTGGTGGTTACGTGTTGGTTGGTGTGGTGCATCGTTGATGCAATGTCTGCTCGGGGGCATCAGGGCCACCAGGGCCAGGAACGACTTCCAGGTCGGGAATATCGAAGGCGGTCCGACCATGCTTCTCGACAAGACAGCCTAGAACGTCGGGAACGAAGGTCGATCCGACGGGAAAGGAGCCCAACCATCGGTCGAGGTACCGTACGTGCCTCCAGGGAAAAGCGTCGGAGGTCCAGTTCCAGCGACAGGGCGGCGCGACGCTCATCCAGTGCCGGAGACAGGGCGTCTTGGCGCCGGAAAACGTCATCTGGAGGACATGGAGGCCAGGTGGCTCGTCTGTCAAGGTCGAGAGAGAGGTCGTCTCGACGACAGGCAAAGGAAAGGCGTCATCGCCGAACTCCGGACTCGTCAAAAGTGGACAGCGTTGCCGTGACTTCGCAGATAGGGGAGGCAATCGCTGCAGGTATGGAGCAGTACCTGAGTCAGGTTAGTGGTACTAGGGAAAGGAATTCGCTGGTGAGTACCAATACTATCAGTAGCAACTTAATTTCTGAATTCAACCCAATTATCAGCAGCGTGGACGAATGGTTATCGTCAGTCAATGAATATGCTTATATTTACCATTGGGACGATAGAACAACAGCTCATTTGGCATTGTCGAAATTACGTGGTCCCGCTAAAACCTGGTATGAGGGATTGCCCACAAAGATTTTCACTTGGGTTGAGTGGGAGAGTATGTTGCGTGAAAATTTTAAACCAAAACGTGATTTGCACCAAGCTTTAAAAATTATGATGTCTTGTGTACCAGTAGCCGGGAAAACTTTATATGAGTATACTTTCGAGAAATTGTCATTAATAAATAAATTAAAATTACCTATCACAGATGGTGATAAAGTCAATTTAATTCTCGGTGGCATTGACGACGAGCAAATAAAATTTTCAGTTACTGCAGCTGGCATAAAAGACCCGGCGGTCTTAGCAAGTCATTTTAAAACCTTGGACGAAAAGAAAATAATTATAACGTCGCAAGAAGCAATTCCCTCGACTTCAGGTGCACTCAGTAAAGATAGGAATAGGTCAAAAAACGAAAAATTTAGAAAGGTTTGCTACCAGTGCGGCCTTAAAGGGCACCTGAGACGAGATTGTGTTAAAAATCCTAAACAATATCCCGCAATTCAATATGATGTAAACGTGATATCTGCGACTAATCCAAATTTAAAATTTTACAAGACGATAAGTGTAAATGGATATCAGGTCGAGTGTTATGTCGATTTCGGCAGTGAATGCTCGTTGATCACTAAAGCAGCAGCTGAACGATTCCTGTTACACTTAGCTCCGGTCGAGCAAGTGGTAGTACTATCTTCTGTTTTTGGGGAACAGAGTCGACCTTCACTCTATACTCGTGCGAATGTAAACATTGACGGTGTAGAGCGAATGATTGAATTTTATATAGTTGAAGATTGTGTAATGGGAGTCGATGTGTTGGTAGGTCAAAACTTTACCGAAATGTATAATGTTTCATATTCCAAGTTGCGCAACATATTGCAGTTCTTTGAAGGCGAGGAAATAATCACTTCAATAAATAAAATTGAGAGCGTTCTTTTGAATGTGGGTATTAATGATACACACATAATAAGCGATCTGACGAACTTACTAAATGAATTTCCACAATGCGCTGCACAGAATATATCTGAAATAGGAGTAGTTCCGTCGGTTGAAATGAAAATTACACTGACCTCAGACAAACCAGTGGCGTATCGTCCACGTCAATTTTCCGAATTCGAACGTTCTGAGATTAGGGCTAAAATAGAGGAATTATTGAAAAATGGAATAATACGTGAATCGGAGTCACCTTACGCCAGTAATGTGGTATTAGTGTCCAAGAAAAACGGAGAAAAACGGTTATGCGTAGACTATAGAGCAATTAATAAATTAACCGTGCCCGATAAATATCCGCTTCCGCTTATTGAAGAACAATTGCGCCGTTTATCCGGTTTTACATACTTCACCAGCTTAGATTTATTTTCAGGGTACTATCATATTCCATTATCACCTGAATCTGTTCCAATTACTGCTTTTGTCACTCAAGACGGACATTACGAGTTTTTGCGCGTGCCTTTTGGTCTAATGAACGCACCTTTAGTTTTCCAACGTATGCTAAATACTGCCCTGGGTCAGCTTCGATTTAATAAAGTAATGGTGTACTTAGATGATATATTAATTCCAAGCAAAACTATAGAAGAAAACCTATCAATTTTACGGGAAGTATTGGTTATTTTTCAAAAAAATGGCTTAACCTTAAATTTAAAAAAATGCTCTTTCCTAAAAACAAAAATTGAGTATCTCGGATATGAAATACAGGAGTCATATGTGAATCCCTGTTCTTCAAAAATTGAAGCTGTGGCGCAATTTCAGGAACCTAAAAATATTCATCAAGTAAGACAATACCTGGGCTTGACAGGGTATTTCCGAAAATTCATCGAAAACTACGCTGTAAAATCAAAACCATTAAGTGGTCTGCTTGCTAAAGATGCTCCGTGGGTTTGGGGTAAGGAACAGAAAGATTCCTTTCAAATATTGAAGGAATCGTTAGTATCGGTGCCGGTCCTAGCCTTGTATGACCCAGGAAAGGAAACTAAATTATATACCGACGCTAGTCGGTGGGGTTTGGCAGGAATATTGGTACAGATACACAACGGAAAGGAAAGAGTTGTGGCGTACTTTAGTCGACAGACTACTAAAGACGAGCAGAAAATGCATTCGTTCGAGTTAGAAACGCTAGCGATTGTTGCGTCAGTTAAACGTTTTCGGCAATACCTGCTGGGTCGGGTGTTTACGATAATTACTGATTGTGCTGCAGTGAAACAAACATTGTCAAAAAGTGAAATCAACACCCGCATTAGTAGATGGGTTTTATTTCTTAGTGAGTATCAGTACACCATAATTCATAGGCCAGGCAAACAAATGCAGCACGTGGATGCCTTGAGTCGTAATCCGGTGGTAGTTACTAAAGGTATCTGTGCCACGGTGATTGCAGAACGTGATTGGTTGTTGGCAGCCCAACAAGCTGATAGGCATATTTTGGAAATAAAAGCGATTTTGGAAACGGGTGATAGCTCTGGAAATAAAGGTGTGTTCAACGACTATGCGTTAAAAGGCGGAATAGTCTACAAAGAAACGTCACGCGGTTTGCGATGGGTAGTACCAAAGCAAGCTAAATATCAAATTCTGAGAATGACACATGATGATGTTGGACATTTAGGATTTGCCAAAACGTATGAGTTAACAGCGAGTCAATATTGGTTCAAAAATATGCGAAGATTCATCACAAAATATACGAGGAATTGTTTAATTTGTCTATATTTCAAATCACCTTCAGGTAAACCAGCAGGAGAACTACACCCTATTAGAAAAATACCAAAACCATTTCATACAATCCACGTTGACCACTTAGGACCATTCATCAAAAGTAAAACTGGTAATACACATGTTCTGGTAATTATAGATGCGTTTACAAAGTTCATTTTTCTCTACGGCGTCAAAAATACTTCATCAAAAAACACGATAAAAGTCTTAAATGAATTAATAAAAATATTTGGTGTCCCCAACAGACTTATAAGTGATCGGGGAACTGCGTTCACTAGCGAAGAATTTAAAAGCTTCTGTTCTAAAGCCGGCATAAAACACCATTTAAACGCCGTTGCAATGCCACGCGGGAACGGACAGGTAGAAAGGTATAATCGAACAATAACGACCTGTTTAGCAACAATGGGTGCCAATAAAAATGAAAAAGCTTGGGACGAAAATTTATCACAAATTCAATTAGGCTTAAATGGGACACTTAACCAAGCACTTGGAGTGTCTCCAAGTGAAGCACTTATGGGTTACAGAGTTGTTATGCAGGGTCAACTACAGAGTAATTCTGAAGAAGTAGTTGACGTGACCAAGATACGTGCACAGATCGAGGGCCTACAAGAACAGTACCAAGCTGCCCAGAAACGCCGTTTTGACCAGCAGCGGAGCAAATCTCGACCCTACGGAGAAGGAGATTTGGTCCTTGTGCGTGTCACGAGCACCCCGGCGACAGGACGAAGCCGCAAGTTGTTGCCCAAGTGGCGTGGTCCATTCAGGATCGTCAAGGTTTTGGGCAATGACAGGTATGAGGTGGCGGACATACTCGGCAGTGGCCGATCCAAGCTGCCATATCAAAGTGTAGCGGGGATAGACAATATTCGACCTTGGATCCGTTATGACGTAGAGTGACGTCATTTCTGTGGTCGTACCCAGTGTGCGGTGTCGCCTGACACATCTGTGGTTGTGTGCAGGAAGACTGGTAACTGGGTAGGTTACAGGGGTTTTGAGAGCATTTCACTGGCTTTCGATGGCAACACAGAGGCGACCTTGTTCAGGTGTGCTAAATTTGGTAGCCGCTGACGGTGGGTCTGCAGAGGTGGTCGATTGGGAGGAATGTTCTCAAAACACACCTGGGGTCACGGGTATACAGGTATGCTGTGACAACAATTAGTTAAGATCCATCTTATGCGTTTGTTTTATGAGTGTGTTTAATATGATTATTATTTGTAACATATATATCTTTATTAATAATAGAGTGGGCCCACTTATTATAATCCTTTAGGCTAGATGCGTCCGGACACAGGAAGGAGATATTGGACAATGTGTACTGCTGTGTTTCCCTCCGGCCGTGTACATGTTGCTGGTGACTAATATTTTGGTTTCTATCTGTTACATGGTCCCCGTAAGCGGACACCGTGTGAGGACACACGGTAGGTCAGGAAAGGCCGTGTTAGAAAGATTGCGAGCGAGGACGACTGAGCGGCCGTCTAGCAACCGGGGAAGCCCAGGATTTGCTGGATACCGCTGGCCTACACCAGCGGTGGGCTGCGGGCAGCGCCGAGCCGAGGTACCGGAGGCAGTCGTCGCCACCGTGAGCTGCGAGCGAGACGTGATCTGATCTCTTACTGAAACTCTGCGACGCAATACCATACTCGTATCAATAAACTCCTTGATTTTCTCATTCTTTAACAGGAGGCACTGCACTCAGTTGTTGGCATGCGTTTTAGCTGCCTGGGGTTGCATCCTATGGCGAAAGCCGAACCCACCGTGCTATTTTATTTTTAACTATTTTATTTTTATTTATTTTTACTAAATAAAGTATACAGGGTTATTGGTAATGGTAACTGGATACATTTTATTGATGATCTGATAAAGTAATAAGAGGTAAGGAGGGAGTAAATAAGCACTATACAAAACTCAATAGATTTTAAGATATTTCAATTTTAAATTTTTCTTAAAAAATAGACTTTTAAATGTAATTTTCAAAAAATGTAGGTACTTAAACTTTTTGGATTTTTTTGCTGGAATACTTGTCCAATACTATGATCTTATGTTTGAATTTTGAAATAAAAAATATCCGGAAGTATTCCGATCGTTTAAAATTTAAAAGAAATACAAAAAAAATAAAAAAATAAAAAAATATCTCAAAATCTAATGAGCTACAGCTTGACAAGAATATCTTGGCGGTTGTTAAAGGAGAGAGAGGTGCTAGAACGAGACAGAAAATCACCCCACCACCTTATCTGTTTTAGTACATTCTATGCAATAAATTTTGTAAAATGTTGATACTTGACATTTAAATTTTATTATGAACTAGAAGCTAATTTGGCTGCGTTCAATTAATATGAAAAAATGAAAATCTAAAATAAACACGGGAGTTTTAGTTAGAATTATTTAATTATTACTATCATCATAAAATATATTTAATTACCACTAAGTATCATTATCAGAATAGTTCTCTTCGTCACTATCATTATATCTTCATCGTCGTTAATGGCTCCCAGTTGAATAATAATTAGATCCCCCACTATAATATACATAGCTCCTTCTCTGGCCATTAACTCGTTCTCAATTTTTTTGTTGGTTGAATGGTCACACTTGGCATTCCACTGCTCAGCCGTATAACCACAAAAAAACTCGTCACATAAATTCTGTACATTTTCAAACTTTTGGGTGAAATTTCTATCTGCCACATAGTGCTTCATATCCGCCCAAACCAACTCGGTAGGATTAGAGATCTGGGTGGTAAGGAGGCAGTCGCAAAACATCATGTCTTCTCATAATTTCATCAATTTCGTAGGTTTTGAAATTCGGCTTATTCGATTTGATGAGGTCATACAATTCTGGTTTATGGAAATCCGTATTAAATGGTATTTGCTTTTGTTGTAACCACTGCTGCATATCTGATTTTCTTGAAACAGAGTTAGGTGGTTTATCTAACTGCACATTATGATATGGCGCGTTGTCAATCACAAATACGCTGTGAGGCGGTAAATTTGGAATATGCTTGGTCTCCATCCATTTTTTGTAGTTGGAATAATTCATATCGTCGTGATATTCGTCTTCGACTTAAATCGCACGTAAGCATTAGGAATAAAACCAGTTTCTCCACCCGCGTGAGTGATTACCATCCGTTGTCCTTTGGAGGCGGGTTGCGACAAAACTTCTCCACTGGCGTCGCTCCACGTTTTTTGATGAGCATGAGAAGAATGGATATACGTTTCATCCATGTACAATATATTTCTACCTTCGACTTTATAATTTCTCATCCTTCTAAGAAACTTATTAAGACGCAAATATCGCACTTCTTGCTTTTCCATCAAAATTTTTCTATTAGTTCTTGTTTTTCTCCACCGAAAGCCACAGTTTATGGATAACCTTTCTGACACTTTTCCTTGATCCATTTGCTCGTTATCTTTTGTAAATTTTGCAGTGATCCTCTTGAGCGTTGGAGTAATTTTTTCGGTTGTATGAAAATTGTGTATAATTCGACGCAGTAAACATTGATCAAAGTCATCCAAGTTGGTTTTTGTTGCTAATTTAGTTCTTTTTTTACCAGGAGAAGTAAATTTATCCGTTTGGCCATCGATGATTCTGCTTGTTTCCACCACTATCCTTTGAACAGTCCGTTCACTAATGCCTGTCGCAGCAGCAACCCGTTTTTGAACTTGATTAATTGGTAAAATAGGACCAAGTATTTTTAGATTCACCAAGAAAATTTTTATAAACGTTATTAATAATTTCACGGCTTTGACCGGAAAGGGTTTTATTAGCAACTTAGCTTTTAAAATTTGCCATTTCAGAAGCTTGCACTGCGTTTGCAATAATTAACTGTCACAAACATAATAAAATATAAACGTCAAGTATCAATGTCAAAACATTGTTCAAAATTTATTATACATCAAAATTTATTACATGGAATGTAAGTACTAAAATAGATAAGGTGGTGGGGTGATTTTCTGTCTCGTTCTAGGACCTCTCTCTCCTTTAACAACCGCCAAGATATTCTTGTCGAGCAGTAAGTATAGTGTATTTTAGGGTTAATTTATTTCTTACCTCTTGTTTTCTCATATCACCAAAGTAATGTATACTCAGTTCAGTTACCAATAACCATGTATAAGATAGTCACTAAAATTACACACCAATTTATTCTAAATATACATATAAGTGAATCTCAGATTGCAGGTGAAACGGTCGCCATTTTGGAGCCCAGGCAGGTGACTTCTGTTTCACAAGTAAATAACGTTCGGTAGAAAAAGAAATAACGCAGCCTTGTATGTTCGCCATCTTTCCATCAATTGTGATAAAATTTTACAAGCAGATATATTTTGTAAACAACCACACAATTTTGAATTATAAAACAAACCTACGAAAAAAAATCAGGGATAGCAGTCATTATGCTTAGGGATATGCTTAGAAAGGAGGGATAAAAATAAAAATATTTCGCGCGCCCCAGCATGTGAGGTATCACCGGTCAGACCAATAAAAATAATGTAATAAATATTTTTTTATCATTAGTTGAATATACATACAGATTCCTAAAATTGTTTAACTTTTCAACCAGGTGAAAAACTAGAAATATCAAAATTTTACTATACTTGATAACCTCTTTCAACAAAATTATTTTGAACAAGATAAATGCGACAATAACAATTTTTTTTTGACGACTGCAATTTTGAGTTATCAAGGGTATTATAGTGCAAATGACAGAATTCGTGTAGGCAGTTTGATAAATTATCAACAATTCAATGATGTTTTAGAGTTGCAGCTTGTATGCAAGTAAACACCGAAACTGTTCCTTTAAGTATCTGAAAAATATACTTTTCAAAAAACGTTTTTATATGAATAATAATCAAAAAACACCTGCATGAACGTCCCCAAGTTAATATTGATAAATCCATAAGCACTGAAAACGGGTTTCCTTCTAGATCGCTGAATCATCATCAACATAAGCTGGCGATGTTTTGGCATGAAATGTTCGTACCATTTCGATTCAAAGGTACTATCGGCTATCAATAGACTCTGTAAATAATTTTTCAAGACTAATTTAGATACAATAAAACTGGTTTACCTCGCTTTCGATATATTGAGCTGAAAAGCAGTAGATCGACATCAAGAAAATTATTCCTAGACAGAAACTCGATGCTGCCACGACGTTATGACTAAAAGATAGGAATATCATTCGATGTCGTTTTATTAGAAATTATTTATATTATTAATCGAAACTTTTAACGTAGAATTTCCTATCAACGTCTGACTCATGCGGCTGATGTCCACGTAACGCTCTTTCTTGAAACGTTCCTGAATGCACCTTTATAATGTATGCTTAGCCGTTTACTAGATTTAACGCGTGCGTCGGTAGGTGCTATCTGCACTCACGATACACATAATTAAATATACACATATACACGGTAAGCCTATGACGCGCAGGCTGCGTTCCGGTCTTGTGACGTCACGTGGTTCTAAGACTACACCATGAGATTCCTCATATCTTTTTTATTGTCAGGAATAAATTAATAATTCTTTGTAGGCTTGCATAAGTCGGCAACAGCTATCCAGTTCATGTTTTTAAAATTTTCAAGGCCAACTAAATCCCATAGTTTTCATTGTCAACTTTTGTTTTTCTTATAGACACCATATTGTTTTTTTATGTCGTTTAGTACAAAAAAATCATGAAAATCAAAAATCAATAACATTAAAAAAATTTGTAAAAATTTCATGTTATTTTTTTCGGGAAAATATTAAAGATTTTTCCATAATAGATCTAGCACAAAGAAAAACACAGGCAAAAAGGATCGAAGCAATATAATTTGACATTTATTTTATAAATAACCTCGCCGCGATTAATACTTTAAGTGAAAATGAAACCACATGACGTCATTGCGCAGTAATAACCAAAATGGTAACAGCAATCGGCATATCGTGTATATGTGTCACTGTTAACTTTTCTTTTCGTAATAATGACTTCAAAATTTAAACTTACTGTTGCAGTAGAAGATTAAGATAATAATAAAAGATTAATTGAGTGTGTTGCTAATATTATGCTTCATTGTTATGAGAGTGGAGATAAAAAGTAAAAAAGTATAAAAATAATTTGACAGAAGAAATTGAATTGTCTTTTGTCGAGCTAAAAAAATTTATTTTAACAGGCTGGAGGAATGAATAGTGGATTTGGTATCCGGCGTTACGTCAGGGTCAGACCCGAATGAGTCATCATCTGACTCGGTCATCTTTATCTATGACAGCATTCGAGACTGACCTTTGTGAGGGCGGATATAGCTAGTGGAGGGGATATGTCATTGGACCATCAAAATATAAATAAGACAGCTCTATCAGCCGTCCCCCGTCTATTCAGTTATCAACACGTGGAGTTCAAGGCATCGCTTGCCCACACATAACCGCTGATGATGTCTTCTGCAGTTGTAAACGAAACATTCGTAGCAAATCGCCAGGGACAAAACAGCTCGGAATCAATTCCGATTTCAGTTGAAGAAAGCCGTTAAAACCTACCAAATCATTTAAGTGTTTCCTCATCTCTGAATAAATGGTTTTGTGATGCTGATATGCTCTTACCTACTTTCTTCTTAATAACGGAAATAATCTTTTATACATTTTATCACTTCTGACCTTTTCAATGAACCGATAAAGAAATAATAACAGTTGAATTTGATGGCTTAAGACCACCCAGATAAACTGATCTCACCTTACGGTTGCGCCTAGATGTTAATAAAGCACAACACTGCGTCAAATGTGTCTTGATCTTGAGACGCTGATAGGAGTTCCACCTTGAATTACCTACTTACTTATTAGCTAAAACGATCAATTCCATAGAAACAGCAAACGCTGTCAAGGCTATTTCTACTGTCATTATAATGGCAACCAGATCATTTAATTCTTGACATGTTCTAAAAAATATTTTTAGAGCCAATTATCAATTTGATAAAAAAAATCATAACACAAAAACGAACCTCAAAAGAAAATCATGATGCCTCATATACCCTTTCCATCGTTTCAAAAACGATTCCTCATCAGCCTCGCTCATCTCTCTTAACCGATCCGACCTGATCAGATGGCTCAGATACATGAACTGGACCACAATTTCAACACAGCAAGCGCAAAATAGCACATCGAAGCCCACCACAACAAAAGCACCCGAAAACACATAGTACTCCTGAAGCACCAAAACCCAGGTCGTATAACCCTCCGGGATGTACGCCGGGAACACCAACGGGTATTCAAAAATAAAAGGCTTCAAGGCGTTCAGGGTTGTCACCGTGGCCATTCCGAGAAGAGCTGCCTTCAAGATCCATTCGGTTGTGGTTAAAATATACCGCAACCGGTCTCCCTCTGGAGACTCGTCTAATATATCCATGTAGTGCTTGCGTCTGGCAAAAAACAACTCGAACTTGGAGCGATGGAAGTATAGTTTCAGGAATTTTATGATTGACTATAACAATTAAATACGATTAAATTTTCTGGTGATTATACTATCTACTTACACTCGAAACATACATGAATATGAACGACTAGAAACTGAATCGCTTCCATTGTCAGATCGATATCATCGAAACCGGTGCAAAGACCCATCATAATCAATACCATGGAGCAATTAAACCAGGCAAAATGGACCAGTTTAAGGGACCACGAGTTGGTGAAAAGACCGCTCAGTTTTATGTATAGCAGAGGGGCTCTTATCACGTCGACACTTTCCATTTTTGAAATGAAATGAATCCCTGGTCGCCTTCGTATCAGTTTAAATAACATCTTTCCCTATTATTTAAAGTGATGTTGAGGTGTTATAATAAATTCAAGCAGTGATTTGAACCAATTAAATGAATTATTTACGATCCAGATTCAAGCAGTATTACGAAATGACACCTTCAAAATTATATGTTGTTCGTAATCAATTATTAAATCACTTCCCTGATTATGGGGTCTAATAAATTACCTAACCCAAACAGCTTGCTATAACTTTTAAATAAAAAAAGGGTATCCTAAAAATATCTTATACACGATTTTTGAAGGTCACATCAGACTGGGTATTATAATTAAATACAATCCTCTTTTTCAAACGACCTAGTGGTATAATAGCGTACATAAAAAAAGGTAAGGTACTAAAACGCGAAAAATAAATTACAAAATTATTTATTGTTCCTTAACTTCACGTAATCTACGAACAGCGGACCTTACTGAAACGGCAGCAGTGGTAGAGTACACCCAAGCACCTCCAGCCACCACTCGTTTACACCTCTTGCAGGACCAGATGCCCACACAACTCCTCTTCATGGCATCCTGAAACACGATAAAAATGTCTAAATAACACAAATAAACAAAAGTAACACTACGAATTTGTCAAAATTTGGTAAAGTCAAGACATGTCAAAGCTTTGGTATACTTGGAGGGTAATACCAAATACATTAGATGATAATACGTGCAGCTCTCCGCTATTTACATGTAATAAACGTGAAGTATGAAAAGGAGCGCCATCTACACGCCTCGATCGCTAACTACACAAGACACCGGATATGAAAAGCACGGACGTAATATAAATTATATTCACAGACATAATAAAATTATCTAGAGATTTTGGTGTATCAGGTAATGTTGGGGTTGACGCAGAGCTAGGCAGGAGTACTTGAAAGAGTACTCGTAAATAAATTGAAATTCGAGTACGAAACTCAGAAAATGTACTCGTAAGTATTTACTCATAAGTACTTCATAAGTACTTTGGCACAGACAGCTGTATGGGTACGAGTAATACTCGAGAAAAAAAGTATATATAATTATTATACAAACATGTCAGTGCGCAGCCTATGACGTCAGGCTTGTGACACCTACATACAATACAGCAGCAGTAATAATAAGGTGAATTAGTGGTTTATTTCGATGCTTATTGCATTTTTGTTGAAATATTTTTAATTGGTACCCGTATGCATGCCACTGTTTAACCCACCAAGTTTCGTTTGCATAACTCGACTGGTTTCAAAGCAAATAAATAAGTCGTCAGTTTTTAAGTAAACCTATTGTTGGAGTTGTTGAACTCTTTGGAAGCACGATAATCTAGACTCCAGAATCTTCAAAATACACGGATCTGGCAGTGACAGTAGTCTTCTTCCCCCCAAAAAGTGAGCGGGAGTAAGAGGATTTAAATTGTTGGGATCGTGAGGAGGGGTGACAAAGGTCTGGAATTCATGATGGCCTCAATTTGTACGAGTAACGTATACATCTCTTCAAATGTCAGAGACGAAAAAAAGTCCTCCGAAGTGAGGTGATCCGGGGGGTATGAAGTGCCAATCGACTCCTTCGCCAGTCAGCCTCAACAATATAATGCTGTCTTTATTTTTTAATACAAAAACCCTCAACTTGTCTAACTCGGTTTTTGCTCCCCTAAAATTTGTCCCGTTGTCCGAATACATATTGGAAGGATTTCCCCCTACGGGCAATAAATCTCTTTAAAGCCAAAATAAACGAATCATCAGTTGACAAATCTGTAACAAGTTCGATATGAACAGCTTTGGTCACCATACATATAAACAAGCAAATATAAGACTTTGAAACCCTACAACCACGCCCCTTCGTATCATTTAAATTCATTGGACCAGCATAGTCCACCCAAGTATTTTGAAAAGGGTAAGAAGGATTAATTCTGCAAGCTGGCAAATTACCCATTATTGGGGTTATTATTTTTGGCGCAACACGAAAACACCTCACTCATTCGTGAACCACTCTTTTTGTCGTATATCTTCCCGAAATTGCCCAAAATCGCTCTCGCACAGATGTTAATAGGTGTTGCGGACCAGCATGCAACAAACGCAAATGTTCCCTTGTAAATATTAATTTCGTTAACCAATTTTTTGCCGGTAACAGAATTGGATGATGTTTATCCATATCAAATTCAGAATTCACCAACCTTCCTCCAACGCGAATCAAAACTTTTTCATCCAAGAAAGGGTTCAAATTTCGAATTGACGGAGCCACATTACATTGCTGCAATGTTCTGTTGAAACAGTTCTTTCAGCAAAGCATCTCGTTTGTACATATTTAACCAAAACCATTAATAAGGAATTATTTAGGTCTTCCGATGACAATAGGCCAATACATCTATCTTGTCTTAGCTTTACGTAATTATTCGCAACACTTAACGTTTTGTAATTAGAATTAGAATAAACTACTAGTCAAAAAGTTTATAAATCATAAGCAAAGTAAACGTCAGATTGACGTTTCGTTCAATTAAATTGACATTTCAAATCAACGCTAGTTAGATATCGGGCCGCTTGGGCGACAGTAACTTCCGGTGACAATTTTCAGTGGAAGCTGCACGTATTATTATCTAGTGTATTTGGTAATACCCTCCAAAAGTGTTATGTAAGTTTGTTTTTGTCAACATTCGACATTTTTCTGTTAAGCAATTTAATTGACCAAGATTGGGCATGTTAAATCAAAAATAGTCCAGACGGTTGATTAATATACAGGTGAAAAAGTATAATAAGGACAAGGGGGTTTATACAGGGCGTTATAGAGCCCATTAAAATTAAGGAAAATCTAAAAAAAAAAAAATTATTCCAAGTGTGCCAGTTTCTGATCACCCTGTTTATTTTATTCTGTATCATTGTGAGTTATTTTTTCTTATTATGCTGAACCATGACCATAAAATTTTTCCAAGCTCATTTCGAATTGTAAATATCTCGGTAAATATATAACAAAAACAGTGAAAAACTAGATCTTTTTGTGTTATTGTAAGATATTTGTTGGTAATCCTGTACAATCTGTCGCTAAATTTTACCATACCATACCTATAAATAAAAATAAATGTGTCGTAAGTCAGGTCTTTGGTCAGGGTAGGGTTTTTTTCCCTTAAAATGGCCTTGAAATGAAAAAAAAACCTACCCTGACCAAAGACCTGACTTACCGAACCGGAATTTGGAGGATTTATTTTTATTTATATGGTAGAGTAAAATTTAGCGACAGATTGTACAGGATTACCTATTTGTTATGCAAAGACCATGAAAAATGAGCAATAACATTAAATTTAATATTCAACATAACTGGCCTGAAAATGGCTGCCGCTTGGTGCCATACAATCATTGCTCTTAGCCCGGTGCAATAGTCACTGCCATTCACAACTTCGAACTTCCTAATCTAACCTATGAGACCAAAGTTCCTGTGAATGTTAATTAAATAAATACACCAAGCAATTGAAATTGAAAGAGCGAATTTGTGGGTTAATTGATAAAAATCGCGTAATTAAGAAAGGCAGAAATGTTCAAAACATTATTTTTCCCGTTACCTTTCCGCAGAAACTGCAAGAGTATTTGCTGTGCTGGGTCACCTCCATTTTCTTGATCATTTTCCTCAGCGAGGCACCATATCTTGTGCCGTATTTTCCAACAATTCCAACCTTCTTCGTTCTCTTTGCCTGAAAAAAGAAATTGTTACCATTTTAGTGGTGTGTATGTTGTAAAAACTGGGAATATTTTTTTCGGTAGATCGGCAATCTGATTGCCGTAAATATTAGTTTCACTCCAGATGTTTCAACCCCGTGACATGATCGATTGAATTATTTTATGTAAAACAGTGATGATGGTTTTTATATTTAAGAATTAGAAATTTATTTACATACCATTTTGATTTGATGATTATTTCACTTTTCTTCTTGGTCAAATAATATTCCGAAAAGAACCTGAAAAAGTGAAACCGGGCACGAAACAGAAGAGAAAGAGGCAATTGACATTGACAGGACAATTGACAATTCCTATAAATAAAATGACACAATGATAGATGGCTAAATTCTTTTGCTTACATAATTAGCTTCTATTCTGGCCTTTGACGTTTTATCAGTTTAAAAATTAATATTTTCCAAGTAAAATTTAAAAGTTATTATAAGATTGTGATTTTAATTATAAAGAAAATAATTAGGATGTCATTGGGATTAATTATTGTATTTAATTTCTATAAATAGATAACTTTAAAAATCAATTTATGACATATGACAGATGACAGCTGAATTTTATTGTTTTGCTTGAAGCATTTACGCGAAACGCCTGCTGTCAGTTCTGTCTAGTTGGTGCTCTAGCTCTAATAATGTTGTGCCAAAAAAAATTCAATAATAAATAAATAAACCAGCTCAGCAGGAACAGGATTCAGGAATCAGGAATTCAGAAAGGAATACAGGAATCGTAAACTCAGTTCGGTAGTTTGGATTGTGGTGATTTTATTTGTTTATATTCATCTTAATTCATTTCAGATAAGTTCCTCAATTTATTAAGAACCACTTCAAGTATACTACCTCTTATCAACAAGAACAAACTGACGATGTAGACGCACGACTCTAGCTAGATGAACGTCGTTTTCTAAGTCTTCCTGTACAAAAAAACAAAATGTATCTTTGAGAAATTGTGAACCGAACAATACAACCGAATCAAAATGCCGACTGCCATGATGCAGCACTTCGTGCAAGGACTCAAGTCCCGTAACAATGAAGTGCGAGCAAAGGTGGCCGAGGAACTCACCCATTTCGTCAAGAGTGAGCTCCGAGAAGCCTCCCCCGATGAAATCAACAATTTCTTGGACGAATTCAATCATCACATCTTCGAGATGGTCTCCAGTAATGACGTCCACGAAAAGAAAGGTGGCATCCTTGCCATAGGTAGCTGCTTCTTCTTCAATTAGCTGCCATTTTGCTAATCTCCTCCTTTGTTTGTTTTGTAGTTTGTTTGATCGGAGCGGACGTAGGAAACATGACCACTCGAGTGACTCGGTTTGCTAATTACTTGAGAAACCTGCTTCCCTCGCAAGACGTCAGTGTAATGGAAGAAGTGGGAAGCACCATGGGGAAGTTGGCACTGATATCTGGCTCGAAAGCGGCTGAGTATGTCGAGTTTGAGGTGAAAAGGGCTTTCGAATGGCTGAGCGGAGATCGAGTTGAAGTGAGTCTTCAATTATTAATCGGATAACTTTACGCTTGAACTAATTAATTCCAGGGAAAACGACACGCAGCAGTCCTGGTATTGAAGGAACTGGCAATGACGATGCCGACGTATTTCTACCAGCAAGTCTCTGTGTTTTTCGAGTTGATTTTCTACGCCGTTCAAGACCCGAAACCGGCCATCAGAGAAGGCGCCGTCGAAGCGTTGCGGGCCGCTCTAGTAGTTACAGCCCAACGAGAAACCGCCAAACAGAACCAAAAATCTTTATGGTAAGTAACGACTCATTAAACGTCCGTTTATAATAATGAAATCGATTAATTATAATAATCAGGTACAAGCAATGCTATGACGAATCGGGGAAACTCCTGTCGGTCGATCGGGGTGAGAGAATGAAAGACGAGAGAGTGCACGGATCGTTGCTGGTGTTAAACGAACTGTTACGATTCTCCAACGCCGAATGGGAACGAAAGTACAACTACCTCATGGACATAACGACCGAGCAATCGATCAACTTCACCAAGAGCTCCAAGCCCAGATTCATTAACAATCTAAATAAGAAATTGTCTCAATATCAGATGATCCTCTCCAGCCCCATTCAAACCCCTATTATAGAATCGACAATCTGCAGGCAGCTAGTACACGAGAAGTTCGATTACATCTGCATCGACGTGTTGGCGCAGAGATTCTCCAGGTATTCTTACGTGCAGCAGGCGCTGTTGACGATCCTGCCCCGCCTCGCCGCCTTCGATAACGAGAAATTCGTAACGAAGCATCTCAAATCGACGATGCAGTACTTGTTCGCCATTCTCAAGAGTAAAGAGAAAGATAAAAATGTAGCGTTTGTAACGATCGGTCTCATAGCGATCGCTGTCGGTAATAGCATCGAAGGGTACGTCGAGGGCTTCATGGAACTGGTCAAACAGGCTCTACCTCGAACCGAGACGCCCGGAAAGAAGAAAGTCGCGACCGACTCTTGCGTCTTCCGGTGTATCACTTTCCTGGGACACGCCCTTACCAAACACGACAAGATGGACATTCCGGGGATTCTGGATCAGATCCTGGCCACCGGGTTGAGCTCCTCGTTGACGATTTGTCTACGTGAACTGGCCATGAAGGTAATTTTTTGATCAAATTGACATTTATAGTCAATTAGACATTTAGTTCCTCTTGAGGGCTGTAAAATTTGAGATTAAAATCTGGAGGCTTTTGTAAACTTTTTAATGTAAATCATGTCCATCATAGTAATAACATCCGCTTGATTGAAAGGCTAATAACATTAAATATTGCGACACTTACACTGTGAAAACATTAAAGAAACTTGAAAGCTCATTGGAGCATAAAAAAATTGCTTATTAAAGGTAAAGTAAATAAGTTAAATCTTTTATAGGTCCCCGAATGTAAAGAGAAGATCAGTCTGGGTCTCTTGAAAATGCTCTCGCAGATCCTCCTGAACAAACCGCTTCTCCATCCTGGACTCCCGCGACATCTGACCAGCCCGTTCATGTTCAGCAGTTCCTACGACTCGATCGACACTCAAGTAATAATCCTGGCCCTCTCGACTCTCGGCACTTTCGATTTCGAGGGACGTCGTCTCCTCCCATTCATCCAGCGATGCGCCGACTATTTCCTGGTGCACGAGAAACAGGAAATCCGATTGGAGGCGGTCAGAACAACGTGTCGTCTCTTGAAACACGCCATCCAAAGCACCACGTACACTCCGTCGGAAACCGTCACCGAGACCGTCACCCTCGTTCTGGGTAAACTGCTGATAGTGGGGATGATCGATACCGACCCGAGCGTCCGATACGGAGTCCTGATATCCCTCGATTGCTCTTTCGATAGGCACCTGGCTCAAGCGGAGTCGCTCAGTGCTCTCTTCGTCGCCATGCAGGACGAGATTTTCGAGATACGAGAGGTCGCGCTCTTCACAATCGGCCGTCTGAGCTCGAAGAATCCCGCCTACGTGATGCCGTCCCTGCGGAAGACTCTCATTCAATTGCTGACCGAACTGGAACACTCGGGCACCGGTAGAAATAAAGAACAGGGCGCCAGGATGCTGAACCATCTCGTCGTGAGCGCTCCCAGGTTGATCCGGCCGTACATCGAACCTATCTTGAAGATTCTAGTCCCGAAGCTGAGGGACCCCGAACCGAACCCGGGGGTGGTTCTGTCTGTTTTATCGGCGATCGGTGACCTCGCAGAGGTGAGCGCCGGTGGCACCGAGGTGCAGCAGTGGATGCCCGAACTGATGGAAGTCTTGCTGGAGATGCTGGGGGATGCTTCGTCGCCCGAGAAACGCGGATCTTCATTGTGTACGTTGGGACAGCTGGTCGGAGCGACGGGTCATATCGTCATGCCGTACACTCAGTACCCGGTCTTGCTGGATATTTTGATTAATTTTTTGAAGACTGAGCAGCAGCCGTTCATCAGAAGGGATACCATTAGGGTTCTGGGGTTGCTGGGGGCTCTAGACCCGTACCGTCACAAAATCCATCGCGGGCAGGTCGATTTTCAACCGGAAGCGCCTGTTCTGATATCGATTAGCGATAAGGCTGACGATTCAGCGGCCGATTTGACTTCGAGCGAGATGCTGGTTAATATGAGCTCCAACACGCTCGAGGAGTATTACTTGGCAATGGCCATAGCGACGTTAATGAAGATCATTAAAGACCCGACGCTGTCTCAGCATCACACCATGGTGGTGCAAGCGGTCACCTTTATTTTTAAGAGTCTTGGGATCAAGTGTGTGCCTTATATATCAAAAGTCTTACCAAGTTTGCTGCATGTAGTGAGAACGGCGGACGTGAAGCGGGAGTTTCTGTTCCAGCAGCTCGCCCAGTTAATCGCCATCGTGAAACAACACATCCGTAATTACCTGGACGAGATATGCATCCTGATCAAAGAATTCTGGACCCCTTCGACCAACGTATACGCTACTCTAATCCTCTTGGTGGAAAACATCGCTGTCGCTTTGGGGGCGGAGTTCAAGGTTTACCTCCCAAAGTTAATGCCGCAGATTCTCAAAGTCCTCAACCACGACTGCTCAAAAGATCGATTGCACACGATCAAACTCCTGGGAGTCCTACCGAAGTTCGGTAACAACCTGGACGACTACATGCACTTGATACTCCCGTCGATCGTCCGATTGTTCGACGCTCAAGATTGCCCGGTGTCCGTCTCCAAGCAGGCGTTGGAAACGATCGACCAACTGGCCGAGATCGTCAATTTTTCGGACTACATCTCCCGGATCGTCCATCCCCTCGTCCGAACCTTGGACAGTTGTCCGGAACTGAGGGCTACCGCCGTCGAAACCACCAACTCTCTGATCATGCAGCTCGGCCACAAGTTCAACATCTTCGTTCCGTTGATCCAGCGCGTCATGATCAAGCACAAGCTCCAGAACGCGACGTTCGACGTGCTCGTCTCGAAGATCTCGACCAGGTCGACGCTGGCCGAAGAACCCGAGTTCCCGGTGATCAGGGCGAAGTCGAAGCTGAGGAACCGCGACTTGAATCTGATGACCGACTCGGCCATGATCCAGCGGTTCAAGGTGAGCGAGTCGAACCTGCAGCAAGCGTGGACTCCGCTGCAGCGCGTCTCCAAGGACGACTGGCTGGAATGGCTGCGACGACTCAGTATCGAGCTGCTGAAACAGTCACCGATTCCGGCTCTCCGTTCCTGCCTGCCGCTGGCGCAGACGTACCCGCAGCTGCCCCGGGACCTGTTCAACGCGGCCTTCGTCAGCTGCTGGACGGAGCTGAGCCACGAGAAGCAGCAGGATCTCATAAGCTGCTTGGAGAAGGCGCTGGTCATACCGGACGTCCCAGAGATCACCCAGACGATCCTAAATCTGGCCGAGTTCATGGAGCACTGCGACAAGGGTCCGCTACCATTGGACGCGCATCTTTTGGGGGAGCACGCGATGCATTGCAGGGCTTACGCGAAGGCGCTCCATTACAAGGAAGAGGAGTTCAGACAGGAGCCGACCAGTCACGTCGTCGAGGCCCTGATCTCCATCAACAACAAGTTACAGCAGAAGGAGGCTGCGGAAGGGCTGTTGCAGTACGTGATGCAGTTGGGGGGTGACATGCAGGTTCAGGTGCGGTGGTACGAGAAGCTGCACAATTGGGAGAAGGCGTTGGGGCTGTATAAAGAGAAACTGGAAACCAAGTTCGACGAGGACGCCTGTCTAGGACAGATGAGGTTAGATTGATCGGTTTGTCAAGATGAGATGAGATTAATGATTCATTTCAGATGTTTGGAAGCTCTGGGCGAGTGGTCAGATCTCCACGAGGTCGTCGAGAGTAAATTTAGTCTCCTGTGTGAAGATAATAAGCAGAAAGCGAGTCGTTTGGCTGCCGCCTCTTCTTTTGGTTTACGTAATTGGGAATCGATGCAAAGGTGAGCAAGAAAGTTCGAAAGCCTCTTGCTCTTAATATAACACTTTTTTGCTTCGCTTCTAGGTACGTTAATGTGATTCCTAGAGACACCCAAGACGGGGCCTTCTATCGTGGCATCCTGGCAATTCATAGGAACGAATACGATACGGTAAGTTAATTAAATCGCCCGAAAGAAACTCAGTTGATGAGACTCATTGAAGGCGCAAGAATTTGTGGACTCGGCTCGCGATCTCCTCGACACCGAACTGACAGCGATGGCCGGCGAGTCCTACCAGCGTGCCTACGGCGCGATGGTCGTCGTGCAGATGCTGTCCGAGCTGGAGGAGGTGATGCAGTACAAGCTGGTGGCCGAGAGGAGACCGACCCTCCAGTCGATGTGGTGGCGACGTCTCCAGGCCGGCCAGAGACTGGTCGAGGACTGGCAGAGGATCATACAGGTCCATTCGTTGGTGCTGACGCCTCAGGAAGACATGCATACCTGGCTCAAGTACGCCTCGCTGTGCAGAAAAACCGGATCGCTCGTGAGTTCAATACCTGGTTAAATGGTTAAATGGTTTTAAATTAACGATTGTTACAGCGGTTGTCGCATAAGACTTTAGTGATGCTGCTGGGGTACGATCCGGCCCTTTGTCCGGACAAGGGGCTGCCGGTCAAGCTCCCGCACGTCACTTTCGCCTACACTAAACATCTGTGGGGGAGCGGAGAGAAGGCCCAGGCGTACGATCAGTTGTCGCACTTCCTCGAGCAGTACGCCCTGAACGAAGCCAGTGGCGGCGATGCCGATTCGGATGAGAAAAAGAGATTGCTAGCCAGGTGATTTCCTCTATTACAATAATCAGCTTTATTGATTTTATTTTATTTTTTATTGCCTTTCAGGTGCTATTTGAAGCTGGGCCAGTGGCAGGAGAGCCTGCAGGGTATCACAGAACGGTCGATCCCATCGGTGCTGGAGTGTTACAAGCAGGCTACCGAGCTCGATAAGAGCTGGTACAAGGCGTGGCATTCCTGGGCGTACATGAACTTCGAGACCGTCCTCTATTACAAGAATTACGTGGAGAAATCGTCGACGGAAAAGAACAGCGAGACGATCCATTACATCGTGATGGCCGTGCAGGGCTTCTTCAAGTCGATAGATCTGTCGAAAGGCAGCTCCCTCCAAGACACCCTCCGACTGCTCACCCTGTGGTTCGATTACGGGCAGTACCAGGAAGTGAACGATGCGATGACCGACGGCATCCACGTGACCGACAAGAACACCTGGCTGCAGGTGATACCGCAGCTGATCGCCCGCATCGACACGAACCGGCTGCTCGTCTCCCGTCTGATCCATCATCTTCTGATAGACATCGGAAAGATACATCCGCAAGCTCTCGTGTACCCGTTGACCGTGGCCACCAAGAGTAATTCCATGAAGAGACGGAATGCCGCCAACAAGGTGCTTCGGTCGATCAGCGAGCATTCCCACACCCTGGTCAACCAGGCGGTGATGGCCTCAGAGGAGCTGATCAGGGTCGCTATCTTGTGGCACGAGATCTGGCACGAGGGCCTGGAGGAAGCTTCCAGGTAATTCGGGGAGACGGGGGGGATTCCTGTGGGAGTTTTTACTAGCGGATTGTTTCAGGTTGTATTTCGGTGAACGTAACATTAATGGAATGCTGAAGATTCTGGAGCCGTTGCATGCTATGATGAGTCGTGGACCTCAAACTTTGAAAGAGACGAGTTTCAATCAAGCGTATGGAAGGGATTTGAATGAGGCACAGGAATGGTGTCATCGATATAAGGTGAGATGTTTATTATTAGAGTGAGTGAAGATGAAGCGTATTTAATGGTCGATTTTTTTAGTTGTCCGGAGATACCAAAGATATAAATCAAGCCTGGGATCTGTACTATAACGTGTTCCGTAAAATAACCCGACAGTTGCCGCAGTTAACGTCGCTGGAACTCCAGTACGTCTCTCCTAATTTATTAGTTTGTCAAGACTTAGAACTGGCTGTGCCCGGTAGTTATTGCCCCGGACAGCCTGTGATACGAATCGCTTTCATCAATCGTTCCTTAGAGGTAAGTACAGGAACAAGAAGTTAGTGACCTCGTTTAATTATTTATTTCTCTTTAGGTGATTACATCGAAGCAGCGACCTAGGAAATTAGTAATTCGGGGCAGTAACGGGAAAGACTACATGTTCCTCTTGAAGGGTCACGAAGATTTGAGACAGGACGAGAGAGTGATGCAGTTATTCGGGCTGGTCAACACGTTACTATTGAAAGATTCAAACACGTTCAGGCAAAACTTGACGATCCAACGATACGCAGTCATTCCACTCAGTACAAACTCCGGTCTGATCGGCTGGGTACCCCATTGTGATACGCTACATACCCTGATCCGCGATTACCGTGATAAAAAGAAAATCCTGTTAAATATAGAGCACAGAATCATGCTACGAATGGCTCCCGATTACGATCACCTGACCGTCATGCAGAAAGTCGAGGTGTTCGAGCACGCTCTAGAACACACGCACGGGGATGATCTGGCTCGACTTCTCTGGCTGAAGAGCCCGTCTTCGGAAGTGTGGTTCGATCGACGCACCAATTACATCCGATCGTTGGCCGTCATGTCGATGGTCGGTTACATTTTGGGGCTGGGCGATCGGCACCCGTCTAATTTAATGTTGGATCGACTGAGCGGTAAAATTCTCCACATAGATTTCGGGGACTGTTTCGAAGTGGCGATGACGAGAGAAAAATTCCCGGAGAAGATCCCGTTCCGGTTAACGAGGATGTTGATCAACGCGATGGAAGTGACGGGCATCGAGGGGACCTACCGTTGCACCTGCGAGTCGGTCATGTCGGTCCTGCATCGAAACAAGGACAGCTTGATGGCGGTTCTCGAGGCGTTCGTTTACGACCCGTTGCTCAACTGGAGGTTGATGGATGTGAGTACGAAGGCTCCGGCGAGGTCCGCGACAAACGAACTGGGGGCGTCGATATCGAACGCGTCGTCCGAGCAGGATTTCCTCGAGTCGCTCAGCGTGAATCTGCCGAAGAAGAGTTTGGCGACGTTGGAGGCCGGAGAGAGTTCGGCGCAGCCCGAAGCGATGAACAGGAAAGCGATCGGGATTATTTCGAGGGTGAAGGATAAGTTGACGGGTCATGATTTTCCCTCGGAAGGGGTGGTTTCGGTGAAGAGGCAGGTTGAGCTGCTGGTGCAGCAGGCGACCAGTAATGAGAACCTGTGTCAGTGTTATATCGGTTGGTGCCCGTTTTGGTAGGAAGAAGTACAATTTTATTTTTTTTGGTTGTTTTATACATTTAGATAACAATTATTTGTATTTTAATATTGTTATAATAAACATTTAGGTTAATTATGTGTTTCTATTGTGAAATGAGAAATGTGTAATAAAGTTTATTTTGAGTAGTTCATAATTTGAATGGTAACCATCAGTTGATTTTCTGAAGCAATTTATTTATTGATATTGTCAGCTACTGCTACTATCAATCTAATGTGTTTTTAGTATGTTTCTATTGACCTTCTTTCCAGTGAGGTAAAATTTATGGTAGGGGAAGGTGAAATCGGTGGTAAGGTAAGTGTGTTTACTTGACTAGAGATCGAAAGTTGTTTTCCCTTTTTCGCTCTAGCCAAAGATCAAGAATAGAGAAAAGAGGATGGCCATCCAGATCTCTAAACGTTAGTATGCTCTAATGAGGATACGGGAACTTTGATTTTTAACGTGAAACGTTACAGTAAATTTGGCAAACCTGCAACTGTCAAATGCTTGTTTATTTGGAACCATTTCCGCTTAGCTCCACCCCCATCGTCATCAGGCAGGCCAGCGACTGTAGAACCTTAGAAAACCGAACATCCGGAAGGGCTATTTAAAACTCAATAATAATATTAAAATATGACACATCCCTAACCCTAAGTATTCATTGTTATTATATCGTGTGATCCACAAAATTTTTATAGTGTCTCGGAAGAGAGAATTATTGCAGTCATGTCTGAGCTCATTTTACTAAAATAATTCTATAATAACTTTTGTAGTTCAAATTCTCATGTGTCATATTTAATTTCAATTCCTCGCAGTTTCATTAAAATATTAAAGCTATTGTGAAAAACAATAATTTATGACTATAATTTATAAGAACGTGATGAAATTACTGGTATATTACTAAACAGTAAACACCTACCTTAATTGTCACTTTTTTATGATTCATGACATTTTTGACCACCATTCTTCATCAATTTTGTTATTTTTTGTGCCTTGGAAGTTATTCTGAGTTTCTGAGATAACAACGATTTAGGATACTTGTATTACCGACACTAAGGCTAGTAAGGGTCAGTGTCGGTAATACAGATACCCTACCACGACTCGAGTTGTTCATCCTCCTTGAAATAATACCAATGCCAAACTGCAATTAGTAAGAAACTCAGCACCACACGTACTCAGCAGATATCGTTACTGTTCCAGGTTAGTTTCTTTACTCTAACTCTAACAAAGTTCATTATGCAAGTAGTCATGTTTTTGTTTATTGGTCTATGATTTGTAGACCATTGATTGGAGTAGTTCACTTACACACCTATTTTATCTGGCAGACATGCTTCATTTTATTCAAGGCAATAATAGTTGATGAAAAAATTTTGTGGATCACGCGATATTTAATTAGGTATACCTACGTATACCTAGTTGTAGTATTCTATTGTGATTTTTTTTCATCCCTACCCTAAGTAAAAAATTTGAATAATTTTATTAATACGCTAATTAGTAACCCAAGCTCTGTTTGAACGGTATAATAGTTTTCTCGGAACTCTGAAATTTTTTTACAAAGATGGAGATGGAAGTGATGGAACAAAAACTTGAAGCTGGTTAAATGCAAAAAAATGTCGAGGTCAAAAAAACGACATTAATGACATTTGACATTTAAGTCATTGGTTAGAAGTGACATCGGAATTGTCAAATCTATAAAATAAAAATATTTAAATGTTTTTCAAAATCCAAGATGAATATTCAAAGCCAGAAAACAATAATCAGAAATCCGGAATTTCAAGACAATGAAATTAATTAAAACGTTCCTAATATGTTCGACGAACCCAGTATTATTGATCAGTGATTAGTGAATAACACAAGACCCAATTTCTATTCGAATACACTCACCTTAAGACGTATGTGAATGAATGAAGGTAGATACTTCCTAGGTAATTAATTCGATTCAAATCCAAAGAATGCATAATAAAAACCGCAAAACCGGCAGGAAACCAATTATACCGCTCTGCTGCTATGAAGTAGCTTATCATGACCGTTTTCAGTAAACTAAAGCTATTATTGAACCGAACATTCAATCCCAGAATGTGGATTTTTACAGACCTCTGTCCACCGTACAGTGTCACCACTGTTATCGGCACTTTTGTCATTTGCATCATCAGCTTCTATTTATTCAAATGGATCAGCGGTGATGGCAATGCTTCTATTAGAGATTCATCTAAAAATCACAGCTGGACATCAATCCATATGACTTCCAAGGTAGGAAGATGGACAGAACACTCTTCTTACAGCTTACAGCTTCTTATTTCTAATACCAACATCTTTTATTTTTGTAGAGTTGGTACTGTTCGATATGCGAGGCTCTATTATTCAACGGGATAGGAGTCTATTGCGATTGTTGTGGTGTCTGCGCGGACCCCGAATGCGTCGGTAAAGCAAACAGTAAACTTCCATGTAAAATCGTAACTAGTTCAAATGAAAACCATCAACATCACTGGATTAAAGGTAGCTCGCATTTAACAAATAAATCTGAGATATAATCTCGATTAATTATTTCAGGAAATCTTCCATTCGGAGCTTCTTGCTCGATCTGCAACGAGGACTGTTCTCTCGAGCCCGGTCTCGCCGACTTCCGATGCTGCTGGTGCCAGCGGACCGTCCACACTCAATGTCTCTCCAAAGTTGAGAAGAAGTGCGATTTCGGGGTTTTCAGAAACTTGATCGTCCCCCCGTATTGTGTGCAGGTCGCCAGGAGAAAGGGCACCTTAAACAAACATCTGCTTCTGAGAGGTGTCAAAGATCCCGGATGGCAGAACTGGGCACCCCTTGTCGTAATAGGTACTTATTGGATCATCATTATCATTTGTATACAATAACGAATCGTATTTTAACAGCCAATAAGAAATCCGGCAATAGCGACGGAGCGATGCTCCTCTCAGAGTTCCGTAAGTTCTTGAACCCGGCTCAAGTGGTTGATCTGAGCGAGAGGAAACCGCCAGCCGCTTTACAATGGTGCGTCTTGCTGGCCCCGAAGAAAGTGAGAGTCCTGGTGGGCGGAGGCGACGGTACCATAGCCTGGGTGCTGACCGCTTGTCACAAATTAGACCTCGATGTAAGTCACGATTTAATTATAATTATAACGGGAACTGGAACCAGAACGACTTGAATTGTACAATTTCAGCCGGAACCGGCGATAGCAATCGTTCCATTGGGCACCGGGAATGATTTATCTCGAGTGCTCGGTTGGGGGAAGGCTCTAAGTCCCGAGCTGGACGATTGTCGGATTTTGAGAAAAATTCAAATTTCAAAGGAGTCACAATTGGATAGGTAAATATAAAATAAATAGGAGAAGGGTTCAATTATTATAAGGGAAATTATTCATTTGTTTAGGTGGAAAATAGAGATTAATGCATCCAGACGTTTAGGACTCAGGATCCCCAGTAAGACTCTCTACATGTACAATTATGTAAGCTTCGGAGTTGACGCTCAGGTCGCTCTCAATTTCCATAAAACCAGAGACGGTCCGTTTTATGTTTTCGGAAGTAGAATTTTCAATAAAGTAAGTGTTCCTAAAAAAAATGTGATATGAAACTTTATTCATTTAACATTTATAAACAGTTACTGTACTTGTGCTTCGGGACCCATCAAGTGGTAAATTCAGGCTGCAAGAACCTGGAACAGAAGGTCGATTTATACCTGGACGGAAAGAAGGTTGTCCTTCCGGAGTTGGAGTCGATTGTCGTGCTAAACATTCCATCCTGGGGAGCGGGGGTTAACTTATGGGGTAAGTTCCTGTCCTGTACTTAATATCACTAAAGGGAATATTATTGAGAGCTTCGTTTTAGGTATGTGCTCGGCTTCGAGACCGCATCAGTCGTACCATGACGGTATTTTAGAGGTCGTTGGCATTTATTCGTCTTTCCATATAGCCCAGTTGCAGATGGGGTTGTCAACGCCGCATAAATTGGGACAGGCGAGGATTGTGGAGGTGAGACGGTCGTGTCGAACGCATTTAAGTTTTAGTGTTGATGAAATTTTTTGTAGATTAAATTGAAAGAGAAATGCCCGGTGCAAATCGATGGGGAGCCCTGGGAACAGCATCCGGCGAACGTGAAGGTAACTTTAGTGAACAAATGCTCGGTTTTGTTGAATCAGACTCCCGAATAGGAGTGGATCTCAGTTTTTGTATTTCTCCCGTATTTATTAAGTGAGGTATTATTTTTTTAACATTACTACTTACCATTACTTGTTGTGACTTAAAAATGTGGATCATTTTATTATTAATTTGTTTTGTATTAATGTTAAGAGGTATGAGTCGTTTATTTTATTTAATAATGATCTTTTCTACGCTCCATAATTGCGTAGTTTTATGGACTAACCTCACTTTTCACTCCTTAACTACATATATGTTTTAGTTTGGTTTTATTAAAACAAAACTCGGATTAGTTGAGTGGAACATTGTGAGAATGACATCAAAGTGTTTCTTGTGCCCGAATAAGCCGGCTACGTTAAATAATCGTAACTCTAAATGCTGCAAGAAATGTGGTGTGCTTTATCATCCATCATGTAGTACACGTGCTGAACCTAATAGTAATGGTGTTTTTGGCGCTTGTTGTGGTAATAAGTCTAGAACCTCTCGTTCCAGCATTCAAGATTCAGGATTATCTGCCTCCCAGAATTCGGTTGATGATTTCGAGGATGATGATTTTAATAGTCTTGATTCTAATTCCAAAATATTATTTAAATTATTGGATAAAAAGTTAAACACTTTAGAGAAGAAGATCTTTAATAACTTTAATGAGAAACTTACTTGCATTGAAGATAGAATTGATAATTTGGAAGACAATTATTTATCTGTAATTGACACTACTATTCACGAGATGTCTGAAAGACAGTACAGGGAAAGGAATGTAATCATCTTAAATTTTGGTGATTCGAAGGATGCTGTTACTAAGGACTTACATGATGTCAAGACTTTGCTGTCTGTTACTAATCCAGAGCCAACCTTCAATGTTAATGATATCGTTGTTACAAGACTTGGTAATAAATTTATTCAAAATAAAACTCGGCCATTGAAGATTGCTCTTCCTTCGAGGGAGGATATTCATTGGTTTTTTAGAAACAGGAGGGCAATTGGTGATGGCAATCTCATTATCGTTGGTGATCTTACTAAACATCAAAGGGACCATCGTCTGAGAATCAAGGAAGAACTGAATAGACGTACTGCCAACGGCGAAAAGGGTTTATATATAAAATACTTTAAAGGTGTTCCTACTATTTTTACCAACGAGAAACAAAATGTGGATTCATCTGCATAGGAATCAGTTGACCCCATACCAGTCAATATTTTTTATCAAAACATCAGAAGTATCAAGGGTCGTTTGGAAGCTTTTAGAGGGAGAGTTAATCTTTTGCAGGAATTTGACTTTATTGTGTTGACTGAAACCTGGTTAAACGGAGATATTGTGGATGCTGAACTTGGATTGGTTAATTATAATGTAATCCGTTGTGATCGTTCACTGTTTACTAGTCAAAAAAGTGATGGGGGTGGTGTTTTAGTGGCTATAAATAAGAAATTTAAGTGTGTTAATATACCATTGAATGACAATTCATTTGAAATGATTTTTGTTAAAGTGTTCACTAATGATAGCTTTTTTGTTATCGGTGCTGCTTACATTCCACCTGACTACAATGTAGAATATTATGAAAATTTTTTGAACGCAGTTCATTGTACTCTAGGTGACCTGGTCTTTGTTGACGGTGATAATATTACTTTTTGTTTAATAGGTGATTTTAATCTACCTGGGTACAGGTGGTCAAAGTTACAAAGGTACTCATACTCTCATGGTTTCTCTAGTCGTGTGGAGGTTAGAGAGTCAAGTAAACTCTTAAATTTGTGGTGTAAGATATACAGTCTCTTGCAGCATTGTAATTTATTTAATGATGCCGGTAATGTATTAGATCTGTGCTTTACAAATAGAAGCGATACTGCTGTAGTTGGTTCTGATGAATTCATCTTTAAATGTGATTCTCATCACAGTCCTCTTGAAATCAGTTTTAATGTACCTAATATTAAATTGTTGCCCTCTGCTATTAGATTATTTGATTATAATAGAGCTGATTTCGCTTCATTTAACAATGGTTTGATGGATATCGAGTTTCCTTGTAGTATCAATTGTAGAAGAGATTTAGATGAATTTTTAGAGTTTGTCACTTCAAGGCTTAATACTTTGATTGATCTACATGTTCCATCTTTCAGTGTTGGTAGAGGGTCTTTCCCTTCGTGGTATTCCGATGAGCTTAAATGCTGTATTTTTAACAAAAAGAAATATCATAGACTCTATAAAGAATTGAAATCATCTTATTATCATGGCTTGTTTAGACTTGAGAGAAGTAAATGTAAAGCATTATGTATTAGAGATCAGAAATTGTTCCTGAGGAATACTGAGGAGGACATCAGAATTAATCCAAAAAAATTCTACAACTACGTTAATTCTTTAAGTGAAGGCCATTCTTTTCCTTCAATTATGCATCTTGATGGCACTACTGCTGATGATACCTTAGATATAGCTAACCTTTTTGCCGCTAAATTCTCCAGTGTTTATTCTCTGTCTGACCTTGGTGGGACATCAGTATCGTTTGATTATCGCGATTCTTTTAATGGTGTGGTTTTGTCGGAGGAGGAGGTAAGAGTTGCTATTGATGAGGCGAAATCGGATTGCAGTCCAGGACTTGATAATATTCATATCAAGATAGTAAAATACTCCATTGATAGTATAGTTCCATGGTTAACTAAAGTTTACAATTTCTCATTGAAGTCTGGATATTTTCCTGCGGCATGGAAGTTGTCTTTTATTCTTCCCCTTCTAAAGGGCGGTGATAGTTCTGATATTAATAATTATAGACCAATAAGTAAATATAATATTTTTGCAAAGTTATTTGATAAACTGGTTTATAATCATTTACATGCACATTTGTCTAAATATATTGTTGGTCAACAACACGGTTTTGTTAGAGGTAGGTCCACGGTTACCAACCTAACTTTGTATTACGACTATATTGTCACCAATCTAAATGATGGTATGGTAGTGGATGCAATTTATACGGACTTATCTAGAGCATTCGATGTTGTCAACACCCAGTTGTTACTTAAGAAACTTTATGCATATGGCATTAACGGTAGTTTGTTGAAATGGCTGGAATCGTATTTGACGGATAGAAAGCAGGTCGTCAAAATAGGAAATTGTTACTCTAATGTTTTTTCAGTTTTTTCTGGTGTTGGACAAGGACTTCATTTGGGACCATTGCTATTTGCTATTTTTATAAATGATTTAGTAGGAAATCTAAAAAATTGCGAGATATTACTCTTTGCTGATGATGCTAAGCTCTTCAGAGCTGTTCGTGGATATGATGATATGGATTTGCTTCAAGGTGATTTATTACTCTTTCAAGAGTGGAGCAGGCTGAATGGATTGGTCATCAACATAAAAAAATGCCATCACATCCGCTTTGGTCGATCTAGTAAATTGAGTTTACTCCCGTATTTTTTGGATGATAATGTTGTATCTTTCAGCGAGTCCGTCAGAGATCTTGGAGTCATTTTCGATTCTAAACTTTCTTTTAAACAACATATTAACCATATTCACCTTTCGGTTACTAGGGGGGTATATTTTATCAAGAGGTTTTCATCTTCTTTTGGGAATATATCTACTTTTAGATCGTTATATTTTTCCTTCATTTTTCCAAAAGTTATGTATGCATCGGTTGTCTGGAGAAGGAATGAAATTGGACTGAAAAGTAAAATTGAATCTCTAAATAGAAGATTTTTGAGGTTTGCAGCTTCCAAAATTGGTATTTTTGTTTCTTTTTTTGACCATGATCTTAGTCGACTCTATCTCAAATTTTCGTTAGCTACTTTCGAATCTGCTATGAACAGAGCCGATATTGTTTTCGTTTACAAATTATTATCAAATTCTCTGGATGTTCCTGAACTTTTAGGTAATCTGAAATTTTATGTTCCGCCAAGAACATTGCGTCATAATAACCAAATATTCCTCGTAGATACAATAAGACCAGGCCAGTATGAGACTATACTGGATAGATTATCGAGAATATGTAATGATAATGCACGGTGGTTTGAGCCAAGTACCAGTTCACTCCACTCTATTAAAAATATGTCAAAAATATTGTTGAAATATAGATGAGTAATTCATGAGGTTGTAATATTTGTACATTTGCTATCTTTCTAATATGTATAATAGTTTATTATTTTTGTATGGGGTTTTACCCTGTTGGCTTGAATAAATAAATAAATAAATAAATATTAAATTGAATGTGATGTGTTGTAATTTCTCAAATATTTATCTCGAATTATTAAATTATATAATTATTAGTTGTTTTTGTTTTTTAATATAATTTAATTTTCCTATTCATGTTTCGAATACCTCCCATCAGTGAGAATCAAAATTCAAAAGAGGTAGATATATACGAAAGTATCTGTTTATGAAGAAATTATACTGACATGTTTTTTTTTTTTTTTAAAGGGGGAGCATCGGTCTTCCCTATGTAGGTAAGACAAAGTCGCTCCACTCCGGTAATATGAGTTTGGAGCCTCTTGCTCATACACTCAGCCTCAAGTATACCAAATAAATAGTAGAAACAACACAGACACCCAGAGCCTTCACTGAGAATCGAACTCAGTCCGACGGATCCAACGATCAAGCAGTTCTCGCTACTTAACCGCGAGGCCACGCCAGGCTCATACTGACATGTTAAATTTATATTCTGACATCTGATTGACTAACTTAAAGTTCCAAGAATTTTATGAATATTTTTATATGGTGTGATCCACAAAATTTTTCAACTATCCCCTTGAATAAATCAAGCATGTCTGCCACTTCTGCCAGATAAAACACAAACAATTGGTATTTGGTAGGTGTGTAAGTGAACTACAACTACTAACTACTCCAATCAATGATCTACAAATCATCGAACAATAAACAAAAACATGACCACTTCCATAATGAACTTTGTTAGAGTAAAGAAATTACCCTGAAACAGTAATGATATCTGCTGAACGTGTGGCGTGTGGTGCTGAGTTTCTTACTAATTGCAGTTTGCTTGCAGTTTGGCATTGGTTGTATTTCAAGGAGGATGAACAACTCGAGCCGTTGTAGGGTATCTGTATTACCGACACTGACCCTTACTAGCCTTAGTGTCGGTAATACAAGTACCCTAAATCGTTGTTATCTCAGAAACTCAGAATATTCTGTCTTTCTGAATGAGGATAAAACAATATTTTAATTTGACGTTTCCGTTCGAGTTTAGGTTTTTGAATGTTCCAATTATCATTTACAATTTTATAATTTCACTTCCAAAGTACAAAAAATAACAAAATTTATGAAGAATTGTGGTCAAAAATGTCATGAATCATAAATTTGTGAAAATTAAGGTAGGTTTAGTAACATACCAGTAATTTCATCAGGTTCTTAAATTATAGTCATAAATGATTGTTTTTCGCAATATCTTTAATATTTTAATGAAACTGACAGGAATTGAAATTAAATATTATGACACATGAGAATTTGAACTACAAAAGTTATTTCAGAATTATTTTAGTAAAATGAGCTCAGACATGACTGCAATAGCCATCTTTCTCTTCCAAAGCACTAGTTGATGAAAAATTTTGTGAATCACACACGATAGAAACTATTCAAAAAATGTGGCCCGCTTGATCTCACCTAGAATGAGGCCGTGCAGAAATATTGTCGACCAAGAGATATAACGAAAAAATCTAATTGTTAAACTGTCATATTTTATGACTTCAACAATATTTCAATAATCCAAAAATTGATAAAATGACAGAAGTCGTTTCGTTATATCTCTGGTCCAACTATACACCTTCGAGCTGCAGTAGCTTATCCCTATCAGGTTCAGCTCGTTACACCTCATATAACTCATATAACATATAACTTTTCAGAACGCACAAACGCAGCCTAAAATTACATAATCATAGTTGACAATGTTGACATTTATAATTAAACCGTCATCTGTCAATATCTGTTTACCTATAGTTACATGGTCTTAAATAGCTTTTGAATTTAACCATAGTGTTTATTATTCTTGTGATTTGCACTATTATTATGCAAATAAAATAAAACCAGATAAGCGGATGCGCTACTTATCATTAAACTGCTTGTTTCGCTCAAATTACAAGTAATGAACAGAAAAAATCCGCATTTACTGTAATCAAAAGTTTACAGTGAAATTGGCAACTCTGCAACTGTCAAATGCTTATTTATTTGGACACCGAATTTGGAGAAGGAAACGAAAACGTGTAATGCGCATGCGGAGTTACGGGAGCTCTTATCAACGGCGCTTATAATTTATTATTAATTTGTACTGTTTAAAAAGATCTGATAATTATTCTGAGAAAAAACAACATACCATACCAGCAGGAGCGCCCGGTAAATTGTTTATAAGCCCCTTATAATAATGCACGATACACCTAACTCGGTATGCTATTGCGCATGTATGACGTCACACTCGAGGAGGATATTTACTGAATGTAATTCGTATTCAAGTTTTATCAAATTTAAAATTATGAGACCCGATTTTTCGATTGAAACTGATTGTTAAGAGGAAATAGTTTTATGAAAAATATGTTCTATAATTATTATAATATGAAAGATGGTGTCAATAAAGAAATATTACCTGTAGGGTGGGATCGAAATAAATAAATAACGATAAAAATGTCAGAACGATAACTCGAATGTGACGTCACATGCGCCAAGCCGACAGAATTTGACAAGACAAGCTGTTCTTTTTTTATTGGCCTCGGGAGCTTTATTTTTTAGCCAGCTATATTCTTACAATAATTTTTTTAGAGCTGCACTGTATTCTTTAATTATTTCTTTTCCACCTATATTTTAAAAATCTTATTGAAGGTATAATATTCAGAAGAACCATAATAATTGAGCAACTAAGAATCAGGCAATTATGGGGCATAAAATCTGTATTTTTAATGAGAATCAAGATAACGATTAGAGCATGTATTTTCAAAAACTTGGAACAAATGTATATAAACGCACATAATAACAAGTGACAATAAGTAAAAAAAAAATCAAAACATAAATAAAGCATTATGTTGAGCAATTAAATATATTGTCTACTGAACAATTATTATCTTTCAAAAATTTACTATTACGTCACATACATAAATAGAAGAAAATGGAAAGTTTAACAACCGATTAGGAACTTATTTCCACATTCATGAAAAAATATTTCTCTCTTATCCTTATAGAGAGATTTGGCTTGGCAAAAACCACCCTATACTTCGTTTCTAATATTTGGTCAACAAATACACTTCGTCAATCGATTAATCGATTGATCAAAATACAGTCTAAATATAAAATATAAGAAGATCAATCAATTAAAAGTTAAGCCTGCTTAGAAATAAATGACAATGACATTCTTTGTGTAGCTTGAGATCTGTGAAACTTCTCTATTATTGAACGTTATTATTATTTATTTCTAAACCAGGTGATAAACTCTTCCTAACATTATTATAAGACATGCAAGATCGAGGCTTATTTACCCTGTTTTAGATATAGATATCCGATAAGTAAATGCAAATCTGGTTCATTTTAATGACATACATAAATATTAAAAAAAATACATTTCTCTATAACATTAATTAGGAATGATATGGATATGGAAAAATAATGGAATAGCGAGTGCAAGCCTACAATAAAAATAAAAATAAAAAAACACCCCATACCAGGTGTTACAACAAAAACAACGCAACTCTTTCCAACAAAACATCTCTAAAGTCTCAATAATGGTTATTAAAATAAAACCAGGAAGACACCGTACCTATTCTATTATAACAAGCGGACTAAGCTATTTTCCCGAAATTCAATCGCAGCTGCTCCAGGAATACAAACGTTAAAATAGTTTGAGGTGCCAACCTGACAAACGCCGGGACGTAACCTTTAAAGAAACCGGACGGACCCAACTTGGCAGTGTAAGTAATCAAATGCCACATGTTCTTAAATTCCCCGGGCTGGGAATTCATCGCTCTTGTTTTTAATACATCCAGGGGCTGAGTTAGAGTCGTCGCTATGGCGCCCTGAAATGATCAATTTGAGATCTATTATTTTAATCATTCTTTATCATTAATCAAAAATACTTACAGCAGACAAACTTGATAAGAAATGAGTGGTTAAATTGTCTTCGAAATATGGCATCGCTAGCAAAGTCAATTTGACCTGATCGTAGAACGACAACTGTCCGACAGTCATTAAAACTGCTCGACTAGTTGCAGTCGAAGCACCTGAAAATAAACGCACCAAACCTTCCTCTCTATACACTCGCCATAAACCATCGAACGCATGCTTGTAACTACAACAAATAATCAACATGCCATTATCCATTGTTTCACACTAGATCAACAATCTACATTTCTATAATGACATATCGTCAAATTATAGAACTGTCAATGTCAATAAGTTGTCAAATAATAATGCTTACTTTCTTCTTTTATCGATCGGCATTTTGATGTCGTTTTGCATCCGCACGTTTACCATGTCAGCGGGAGTTCCTATGAAGCCACCGGCAGCACCGGCACCCGCCGCCATCATTACTTTCGTTAAAAAACTGGGCTCGCCGTCCATCGATTGCTTAGCGATTTCGTATATACCGAATCTGGTTGTCGAATATGACAGCTGACGACATAGAGATGCTGATAATCCATTATAGAGAGCTAGGACACCTGTAATAAAGACAAATGTGTAAGAAAATGACAGACTGTTGCCCGTATTCACAAACGATAATTTCCTAAATAATTACGTAATTATTTAAATGAGTGAGATGGAGATATGCAGTTTTTTTGCAATAGAATGAGATGGGGAGATTGATTACGTAATTATTTTGGAAATTATCGTTTGTGAATACGGGCATGTGTGTCAAAAAATGACACTTTGATGAGGGGTAGTATAGTAACTTTTAGACCAATCAGATACTCATAAAATTTAACTAACCATTAAACATGTCAAAACTACTTTGACAGAAACCAAGTGAAAGGGTCAGCTATTACATCGAGCATACCTAATAATGACAAAAATCTTCCCGTAACAGCAAACACTTTCATATATGAAATGACAGTTCTGATTAACAGCTGTCAAATTATAAAGAGTTGATGTATTTTTCAGTATTGGCAAATTGCGGACTTTACAATAATATAATTAATTATCATTAATTAAACAATTATTCAACAGAGAAAAACAATTATTTGACATTTGACAGACCATTTTATTATACAATTGTCACATTTGACACATTGTTTTTACCCTAAATTACACCCTATCTAGCTCTACAGAGATAGTAATAAGGGTTGCTGTAGCGAGTCTGGGTCAGTTATGCAAAAAGATATATGAATAAACAATTACCTTGTTTTTTAACGGTATTCACCGTGAAGGTTACAATAGATATTTTTCCCTCTTGTTGTGTCTGTAAAGCGACCTTGATTAAATCCAAAGGGTGGGTGCAACAGGCAGCTCCAGCAGAAGCGACTCCTCCGAAATACCACCTCGAGAGCCTTTTCTCACCCATTTCTCTCAACTATCCTAAAACTCTTTGGCCCGTGGTTTTGGTTTGTAATAACAGAATTCAGTTAAATCCGATAAGACACTTAATTGCTGATAACCTTCAGTTGACATTACAATAACATTCTATTACTTATGAAAGAGCAGTGTGAACTTGTGAACTGCAGCAGCTCATTTCATTTTCATTGCATATCAATTAGTGCCAATGCTAAGTTCTGGCCGGAGTTATATAAATTGTAATTATTTACCCATTTCGTAAAAATAATTGTCATGGTGATAATAGTAATTACGTATACAGGACGTGGCAATCACTGACTAGAATCGGTTCCAATTACTATTCCGATCGCTGGTTAACCGAACCGCAGTCCGCAATCAATGTGACAAAAAAAACATGATTATTTACCTAATAAACAAACGTCCTCGAATCGGACGTGTACACAAATATAATCTTATTTGAAGACGGAAATCTCTGTTTGAACAGTTGCTTGATAAAATACTTATTTAATATTTATAGTTTGATATATTTGATCCACGTTATTATGTTTATTTTCATTAGGAAATATAAAAAATATAAACCATATCAACCATATCACTTTCATTCAATATTGTTTCAGTCTGCAACAAAAATAAAATGATGATTCAATTTTGAATTTATTACACGAATTAACCTACGTCATTTCAAATAATTACGTCATAAGTCAATTTGACATAATTGACACATATATTGACAATCGACTCTGATCACGGACATAATAAAAATCGCTAAGAATGAAAAAATAATGAATTAATTAATATAAAAAATCAGAGGAACGAGAATTAAGTGATACTTTTTTGATCGAGCAAATTTTACTTCATACAATATGTATATTTTTTTATATTTCTCAAATTATTTTGTGGCATATAATCAAATCGTAGACACGAAAAGATAATAGCCTGATCGGGGTACGCTGCCATCTCGCGCCGCCATTATTGTGACGTAAGCTCGAGTCAACTTCCAGACAGAGATGTTACTTGAAGCCTCAAGGTGAGCGGCCGCCATTTTTTATGAGGGCAAAATGTAGAGTCTCGTATCGATTGCCGAATGACGCTAAATGCATTTGTATGACATTATTAGTGTATTTTTATTACTTCTATCTAGTTAATTCTTTGAGTGTAAGTTTAAGGAATTAACTGTTTAAAAATGCCAAATTCATGTGCGGCTACCGTGCACAAATAGGGCTAAAAGTGGAGGACCTTGCAGAAAACAGAAAAACAATTGAACATCGCTTTTTCGAGTTATGTCAAGTTTTTTTTTTTAATAGACACCTGTATACAGTGTTGTGACCGATCTAGATCTTTCGATCTAGATCACTGATCTAGATCATATATTGAGATCTATGATCTGATCTAGATTCTTTTGACATGAAAGATCTATGATCTGATCTAGATCAGTTTTTTTTGATCTTGGATCTTTTTTCTAGATCTTTTTATTGAAGACTTTTCAATAAAAATGCAAGTTTAATGAAGTAAAGCTGGCTAAATATACAAATAATGTGAAGGCCATGTAACAAAATCTTACAATTCTGTGTCTGATGTGTCAACTTCATTTAATCTCACGTAACTGTTTACGATCATTGAACTCTAACCTACTGGAAATGACTCGCAATGATTAAATAATGTACCACGCGATATTTTTAGGCAACACGCACTAGTGCAGTATACCCATCTTTTTCTATCGCATGTTAGCTTTTGGCTAAGAGAGTGAGAGAGAATGACAGAGAATCGCATGAGAGAATAAACACTTGAGAAACGTGACGACCTTGATTGAGCGTGAAATACAAAAGCCGGACTGCGACGGAAATACTGCAGTATAGTCCCTGCCCCTTACACGTTTTTGGTTAAGGGCATGTGTGTATATGGTGCACAGTGAACAAAGAAAAAATTCCTAGCCTTATTTTGTAAAAATAACTGATGAAACAAATAAAAGACAAAACCATAATACAACATTACAACTACACAAGGTATTTCAGCCTGAGACTGAAAAGTGAAAACTCAACCGCGCTGCGCATGACGTCACTGTGGAGATAGTAATCCAAGCACTTGAAAATATTTGAATGTGGAAGTCAACATTTGTGGGGTATAATGAAAACTTTGAAATTGATGTTGAAAAAAAATTGATCTATTTAGTGATCTAAAACTCAGATCTTTTATTTGATGATCTGATCTTTGATCTAGATCATTTTCAATTTCGAGATCTATGATCTGATCTAGATCTCTAATTTTTAAATGATCTTTGATCTGATCTAGATCTTTTTTGAAATGATCTTTCCCAACACTGCCTGTATATTCTTGCGTTTTTATATTTCCTGAGAAAATCCAATAATGGTTCTTACAGTTACTATTTAAATTAGTATATGAGTTACTATAAACAAATGAAAATCGCAATAAGTTTTTATTTTGAAAGCAGTGTACATCAGAAACGACTCAAAATTGCGATATCTCAAAAATGGTGCAGGGCATGAAAGGAACAATTTTTTGTTCTAAAATGCATGGGCTATTGCACAACGGTTTTGTATTTGCAATAAAGTCAGTGTTGTAAAATATAGGGTGGGAAAAGAGTGGCACCAACCCAGAAAAGCTAAACCACTGAAATAGACAAAGTAAAGACCTTGTTTGCTTATTAGTGTATTTTTTAACAAAAAATACACTATTTTAAGAAAGCAAAGTTTCATCAAAACCGGTTTAAATTTTAACAGGAGTGTTAACTAAAAACAAAAAAAAATGTTTTTTAACTTTTACACCAGTATCTTTTAAACAAAACGTTATTTTGGACTGAAATTTATTTTTTCAACTTATATTTATGAGAGGAACTACCTCTTTAAATTTGGCCTGAAAATAAATAAATAAAGAAATATCTCTGAAACAACATAATACAGGACGTTAGTAAATAAGTGCGACAAACTTCAGGGGGTAATTCTGCATGAAAAAATAACGACAGTTTGCTATGTAAACTTTGTGCGCAAATTCCAGATACGGGGTGTTATAGGTTTTTATAAAAACTGACGATTTATTTATTTGCTCTGAAACCAGTCGATATCTGCAAATGTAATTTAATTTGATGGGTTTTAAGAGGAAGTTATTGCGCATTTTTTAAATACAATCAAATATTTATGTTCATCAGTGGCGCACGGGTAATGATCTCAATTTTTTTAAATAAAAAAAGGGTACGCCACTGAGATTTTTTATAGTTAAAAAGCAGTCTAATTTTTACAATAGGAGGTAAAAAAATAAATAAAAAAAGGAAACTAACTTTTTAACAAAGCTTTTATTCAACATAACTCAGTTGTATTTTGAGAGTAAAATTAATTGTACTGTAACTTGAACTGATACAGAACAGACGAAGAGAAACTTTCCTTAATTAAATATCACATACTCATTACGCTTAAGTGAACCAACTGCCAACTTAAGTTAATACAACTGATGAAATTCATTTTCTTACAAGTCTTATACAATTCATCATAATACCCAATCATGGCTCATGGATCATACCCCGTCATGATTGTTTTTACCTGAACTGATACTTACGGAAAGCACAGATCTTATCAAAATAAACTACTTAATAGTAACAGTGGCAATAATAATAATAAAAAAACAAATTAAAAGAATTAATACTCGAGGCTGTTAGGAGATAGGAGCACTAAATTATGACAGTAATATCTTCATATTACCCAGGTACTGGTACCGGTACTAGTACTTAGTACATAACAAAATTATCAACGTCATTCTATTAATAATAGAGTATTCAAATATCAGTCTATTTTCAATTTTTATCAAAAGATCATTTTTAATGATCCATGATCTGTCATTATTGACAAACAAACCAAGCAACATTTCTGGAACTACCAGGACTACCTCAGAGTATTAATCTTTCCATAATAATTATTAAAAAAATAAGAACACACTCTAAGTATATAAAAAAAGAGGAAAAAAACACAGCTACAGAATTCTGTCGACTTATAGAGCGTGTCACCAACTCCAGACAGCTCTAGTGAATCACTTTAAGGCAACTGTCGCACCGATCGAATTAATCGAGATCACAATGTAACTGTCGCGATTATTACCGTTATATCATCTGGCTTCCCACCTGAAAAATATCGTTTTAATAATTACACGACTCTCTTATTATTATTTAAATGCAGCTGAAACCAAAGAAATACATACCAACAGTGCTAATACCATGAGCAAACGCACTTAGAGCAAATGGGGACATGTACTTCTCGTTGCACGAATACTGCCTCGCCATCAGGGCAATTGTGTTAGCTACCAGTTGCAATCTTCCCGTGCAGGTTTCACCCTGGACCTGGAATAATTAAAAAAATCCTACATTCAAGATTTTTTGTTCTACATCAATTTTTTAGTGTTCTATATCTAAGGGTTCAGCAAGCCAAGCTAAGGGGAGCGTTCAGCAGGCTAAGGGGAGTGTTCAGCATGCGAAGGGGAGCGTTCAGTAGACTAAGGGGCGTGGTCACCAGTCTAATGAATCTATTATTACTTCATTGTTTCATAATACAGAAAGTAAGAAAAATCCTGTGAAGTTATTTGCGAGGATAAAGCGAAAATCGTTGCAATATAATAATCTCGTCTCACCTTAACCAACTCCCTTAAGATAACGTGATGTGGCAGATTATCGAATACCCCGTCGGTGGCGACCAGGATGACGTCGCCGTTCTCCACAGGTATGTCGGCAGAGATCGCCGACTCCGGCTCATCAGCTATGACCTCGGTGCGGTACCCGGGCGGCGGGATCGACAGCTGAAACGGGGTGTTGAAATAGTGTTGTTGTTCTTCGCTCCGGTGGACGACTCGGCCTCGACGGACTATCATGAACCCGCTGTCGCCTATGCTGGCCGTGTGGAGGGTGTTGTTGTCATGGTTCAGGACCACCACGCAGGCCGTGCTGCTACCTGAATAATAATACAAGAGTTTAAATTAAATTAAAACGTTTTGGTTTAAGTTTTAAGTACTTACCTAAGATAGATTTCTTGTTATATTTCAGTTCGTAGTAGCCGTTAGCTAGAAGATTTGTAGGATTCATGGGTGTGAAATAGCCTAGTTTAACGAAGCGTTCGCACGACTTCATTAGGTGAAAGGAGAACTCTCCGGGGTCTATCCCGTAGGAGCGCCATCCACCGACACCGTCCGCTACACCTGTCAAAGAAATCACAATAATTAAAGTTAATGCCAATTATTTCTTCTTCTTCAAGCTGAAAATAACAAGTGATATTTGATTCAAATGAACACAACAAAATTTATAAATTTTGATGACACATTTGGTCACAGTTGATTGAAACTCCCCCATAATCATCCCTACGTTATGTATCTAGGGCATTCAAGGGCACTCACCCAAAACGTCGCTGGTTTTGTGTCTCGCGGTAAACCACGCATCGTCTCCAAATTTCCCCTTGATCAACTTTTTAATAGAAGTCTCTTTCGCGAAGCCACTAACAACCGAGACCAGATGTGAATCGGTGCTGCGGGAAACTTTGGCCTCTGCGGCGGTGCTGGTGCTATTCGAACTGTTGGAGAAATTCCATAACGCACGCGATATCAATCTGCCCGTCGTCCACAGAGACTGCATTATAATTACTCTTCTTAGTTTTTTATCAACATCACATCAATTGGGGGCTTCGAGAGTGATATTTATTTATAAATTAAGACGCACTGATACTGATAAGTGGATAAAAGTATTTATATACAGCTATAAAATGACGAAAAACCATTCACACTATTAATTAACTGACTGATAAACTGATCACAAGACACAAGACCACTTAAAAAGCACAGACACAAGACAACAAGACAAGTCTCAAGCTCAAGTCAATCAGTCAACCACATAAGAACTTCAGACTTTGACGCATTGACTCATTGTTTACATTACCAATCAAATTCTTCTTCTTCTTTCTGGTGAATTTTTAAGAGTTCAGTTTCCTGAACAAAAGTCAAACGTCAAACATTATTAAAAGATTCTACTATTAACAGCTTTTAGTGTGACGTCACTTTGGAGAGTAAATTCAGATCAGAAGCTGAATAACTACATACAGTGATATAATAATAATTATTATTGTAACAATTTTATTGAGTTCTTTAAAATACATATATTTACCCTTAGGCTTGTTATTTATTAAGGGCGAGTAGTGAAAATTACAAAACTAAATCACATAAGTTTGCGTCAAAAAAGTCAAAATTAATTAATAATTATTTGTGAATATTTCACTTTGCGAGTAATAAATTATAAAACTACTATTGGCTGGTCATGCCTCTAACTGCTGTTATCATAATAATCATAATACGGGTCGTCAAAGGGCAGAGGCTATATTCATTTGACATCACAAGCATTTTCAGATCCCAGAGTTTTCATTGTCAACTTTTGTTCTTCTTATGGCCGTCATATTATTTGTTTATGTCGTTTTTTTTTAATCACAAACGGCTTTGAAAATTTTTGTGATGTCAAATGGATGGCCTTTGACGACTTATGTTAACCTACAAAATTTATTTATTAATTTACAAAAATAAAAAAGATATTCCAGCAATGCATGGAGTTTCCATAAATTTTGTTTCAGATTCTTAATAAGCATAAAATTGATCAACTTTGCCCTAATTTAATGAATTTGGTAACATAATATTGGGTATTTCTATTTGATAATTTGTATTTCAAGTTTTTCTATGCGTCATCCGCCCAATCGAAAGGAATCAGAAAATTTTCACGATTCAATGGGGTAAGGGGATTACGGATCAAGATCACAAAAGTAGACAAAGACAAAAAAATTTCTAAAAAAATTTCGAAAAACAAGTTTCGATTGCAATATTGTGACCAAAAGAACATAGCTATCATTTCAACAATTTTGTCGCGAAAATAAAATAGGTTATGAACTTATGAATGAAAAATTCATGCGCAGTTGGTAGCATTTAATAGTCATTTGTGTTAATAATTTTAGTCCACAGAAAAACCACAATCAGAAGGCAAACTCGCCAGCGGCGCCTTTGATCTTTTAGAGACAAGAGACAAGTCACACACATCTGGCGGCCATTGTACCGGAGAAGAAGCGCAGACCCGCATTCAATACCTACTAATGAAGTCACTTTGTGCAGGAGCGCACAGGAGAGTGTACTAGATGTTTTCACAAACATCTAAAGTCTATTTTTTATTTAGATGGACTTGTCAAACAGCTGTCAAGTTGGTACCCTGTGCAATCTTTAAACAGTAATTTTCATATTGTCGGATGGTAGCCTGTTTTCTTGACCTTGGCAAAAAATGTACGTTGTGACTAAAGTAACGGCAACATTCCCCGATTCGTGTATAGGCTATGACGTCACCTGCAAAACATATATCCTTGGTGTAAGTTGCACTGTTCTAAAACGAAAATTAAAAACTTCAAATTACTTTATTTTCTTCGTAAATAGTCCTTTTTGAGTAGTTATTCGTTTTTTGAGGATAAATTTAACTGTTGCTTGGATTGATTATAATATCCAATGACGTTTTGCGAAAACTAGATCTGGGTCCTCTAGTCACAGCGAAACGCCAGAAACTTGAAAAGTTGAAGTTGTCAAATTGACAAACCAAATTATTAAATTATCAAATTCAAAATTATTAAAATGCTCAGGCAGGTAAATTCATTTCAAAAGAAAGAAAAGAATGAATAATCAAATGCTATAAACATTAGCGATTGAAAGATGTTTCTCCAGATTAAGCAAAAATACAGTTTAATCAGATTCCTTGAAATATTCCTTGAGAAATTCTTAAAAAATGATTAAATAATGTAAGTGTAAGTACATCTATTTGTCAATAATAGATCTTCTATTTTCAATATTTTTACATAAAACTAAGTAGGAATCGGTCTAATCCTACATACATAAGATTTATAAAAGTAAATAGCTAGGTACTTCCACTTACAAGTCTCTAAAATTTTCCAATTTACCACTAAAAATTGCGTTTATAATTTTTTTAATTTTAAATTTTGACATAAAATGACATTTTAATTATAATCGACATAACCTAAATTAATTTAGTAACTATTCTAGTGACTATTTTAGTAACAACTATCACCATAACCAACCTAATCAGTCTTGTTGCCAATCGTTCCCCTAGAATTTTGACTTGGTGGAATCCATCTAAATAAAAAATAAAGTATATATTATGTGTGCTCGTGGTCGCGGTTATAGAGGAGCGCCACTCCGCCACTGGTACTATAATAGGCAACGAGCGATGGAGAGTAGCTGACTACGTTGCGCTCCGCTGCTGAGTGCTGAGTACCACTCTAAGCATGGCGGATGGATCTCTATGCGTCGAGTAGATGCGCAAACTCGGTTTTTTAATTGAAGTTTGCCTTCTGATTCTTACTTCTGTGGTTAGTCACAGTGATAATCTGTCATTCCTGTCAATAAGCCAACAAGTTGACTTTAATATATAATTGTCATTATACTGAAGCTAGACAGTGTTGTCACTGTCAGTCAATTACTGTTAAATTTCGTCAAGAAAAGGAAAATAAAAAAAAAATTATAAATAACAATGTAAAAGGATGATTATTTGCCAAACTAAACTAATGATGTGGCCAACAGAAAAATGAATAAATAACAGCGACAGTTTTAATTATAAAATGGAAATGATACGGTTAATTATAGTGGTATAGGTATTGTTATTCAATAAGTAGTGAATTTACATAAAAACATTTAAAAATGGCTTATCAGTCTCTAATGAATGAATATTTAAACACACCTCCAGTTACCCGAGCTTACACAACCGCTTGTGTTATAACAACTTTAGCTGTGGTAAGTCTCCGGTTACTTCATAATAATAAAAAAATCGCCCCCGAAAAATCCAACACTTTCTAATTCTCCTATTCATTTTACAGCAATTAGAATTAGCATCACCCTTCCAGTTGTACTTCAACCCGATACTGATACTGAAACAATGCCAGGTTTGGAGACTGGTGACCACTTTCCTGTTCTTCGGAACTTTAGGATTCAATTTCTTCTTCAACATGATATTCACTTACAGGTATTGCAGAATGCTGGAAGAGGGCTCTTTCAGGAATAAAACGTCCGATTTTGTTATCATGTTCCTGTTCGGAGCCGTTTGTATGATTGTATCCTTTTTGAAAATCACTACGAGTTACGATGAGATTTACTCACAACTGGGGTTTGAAAAAACTTAATTTTAATTTAAAAACCACAACAGTGGTGACGGATGAAAGGAGCAAAGTTCAAAGTTTCTATTCTTGATCTAATGTAAATAGGTGCATTAACAATCAATGAGCAAAAGATAATTATGAAGATCCCAGGTTTCTAGGGGATTGCAATTCTGGAATGTCTCTAGATAAGCTGGTTTAACTAATTTTGGGTTCCTTCTTTACTTTACATTATAAAAAATGCCCTTTTAAAGGAAATACTTTTTGACAGTAACAATTTCTATTTAATGAATTTAAGTCAAACTAGACTAATTTAATTTAAATTACTTTCAAGACTTTGTTGTTCAAAAGTTCATTTTATCCATTGCCAGAAGTTATTTCAATAACATTTTATTCTAAAGATAAGCCTGGAGATAACTAAATTTGCATGTCCCCATGACCCACTTACAAGTTTCCACCCTGTATAATTTTGGGTTTTATAAAGGAAATTTAAGTAGAATAGGAAAAGCCACACGAATGACTTTCTTTTGACAACATTGTAACACTAAAAGATTTCATTAGTTTTCAAAATTTTCAGTTCGAATCTTTAATTATTGATAAGATGCATTTATTTTCAAATTTTCCCTGAAGATTTTGAAAGAATATAAAGAAATTTCTTACCTTAACTGCTAAACAGATATTTGCATTTTTCGTGAACTTAGTATTCCTGGGTCAGGCGTTTACAATAATGTTAGTCTACGTATGGTCAAGAAGAAACCCTTTCGTTCGATTAAATTTCTTCGGACTACTAAATTTCCAGGTAACTATCATCCTCCCCCCGCCCACAACCCCTCACGATCTAACACCACCTAATTCCAGGCCCCCTATCTACCGTGGGTGCTATTAGGTTTCTCTCTTCTGCTCGGCAACGCCGTCTACGTAGATTTAATGGGCATCGCTGTCGGACACATTTACTACTTCATGGAGGACGTGTTCCCGAACCAGAGGGGCGGATTTAGGATACTAGAGACCCCGTCGTTTCTCAAGATGCTCTTTGATCCCCACCCGGAGGACGCCGATTACGTCCCGTTGCCGGAAGAGAGGCCGGGAGGTTTCGATTGGGGAAACAGGGGCGAGGGAGAGCGAGAGGGAGAGGATGCCGTGATCGAGGACGAGAATGATGGCCACTGAGCTGATGGAGATTTACGATTCGTTGTACTTTGTTATAGTTAAGGACCCGTCGGGTGCGGCCACGGCGGTAAGGATGAGGTTGATCGAGCGGTTTCGGTTTGTCGGTCAAATTGTGATATTTAAGTTGTTTTGAAATTCTATTCTTGTCCGCTTGGGTTAATTAATGATAAGACAGTGTGCCAAAGGGCGTTTTGTTCAATAATTAATTAAATCTATTTTGTATTTATTTTATAAGCAAGTTGGTTTTATTACAGGAATAGTAATTTGAAACTTCTTATCATTTTTTCAAGCCTAATGTTAATTTTTGCTAATTCGTACAGATTTTTCCCCCCTACAAGTCTTACAACACTCCTCAACTACACTCTAGATAGGTCATTATAGAGTTGAATTGAAAATTATGTCGTATTGATGATTAATTGATTGATTAATTTATTAAATTACATAATTATGCACAAGTTTATAGGTAAAAATGTATAACAAAAAGGATGTCATTGTTTCTTTGATCCTGGTTTCAACTCTCTGACTTATCTTTAATCTGTATTTGTAGGTATTAATAATAATTATTGTATTTATGTAAATATTCTCTAATTAATATAAAATAATTTTTATTGATTTGTTTTTTTTTATGTAATGTATCCCGATAATGGTGCCTGTGCCTAAAGTAAATCTTTATAGTTCTCATTTTGACTCTCAATTCTTTACCATTATACTTGAGTGTAACGAGATTTCTAGGTGTGTAAAATACTACTTTGAATACTGCTGGGTGTAATTTTATATTAATTACAATAGTTTTAATTTTTTTTTACTCTATCACTAATTAAAATTCTTATAATTATTATTGTAGGTGATCCTTTACAATAAAACCGAAATTCACCATTTAATTAGTCTATTGTTGTTTTACATCAAAGGAAAGTTTTGAGTTTCTGAAGTTGTGAAAGTATTATGTTGCATTTAACACAAAGGAAGGATTTATTTTATTGTTGGACTGTGTCTGCACAACAGAAATTTTATTATTATTATTCTCGACGAGTTGATTGGAATTTTTCGCAGTACATCTGGACAGTGTTGCTGTTGCTGGAATCCTTTAGATGTTTGGTTATTTAAGGCAATTCAGGTAGATTTTTATACATAGATCAGAATGTATCTGGCTCAATGCTGTGTTATAGCAGACTGGCATTGTTGTGTGAAAAGAGTAGGCAAAGCCGGCAATTAAGAATTGGAAGGGGTAGGAGAGACCTCGAAGAAAATATTTTTTTTAGAAACTTGAATTGGGTGGATATAAATATTCGTTTCATGAGTTGCAATTAAATTAAATTAATTAAATATTTAATTAGAAAAATCTTATTCTCAAATCAATTGGAACTTTTGTCTCATTCCATCGTTTCATTTGTCAATGTTTGTGGTTATTGTTTTGAATTCCAGTTAATGAAATGAGTACCTAATTTGTTTTTGGTGCTGACTGAACGACTGGAGGTGAGGCCATTCTTCATCTCATTGTGCTTTATTTTTGCTGAGAGGTTCCTGAAAATTGTATGTAACCGACTCAATACTGTGAGTCGGTTTTACAAACCAGATATATTTTTTATTTTAAAGTGAGCTCTTTCAACTGGTGAAGTGAATTTTAAGTAGTTTATTTTTATGTAAACTATTACATAGTTTTAAGTACCTAATTAAATTAAATTGAAGATGAATTTAATGATTATGTAAACAGGTTTGAGTTATGGGGTAAGTTTTTGAGTTAGTACTGTAGTATGTAATTTTTATAAAAATTTACTATTTAAATAGTAATTACTAATAATTAGATGATGAACTTATTTCTCAATCTTATATTTTTTTTTAATAAAATAGAAGTTTCTAAAATGTGTGTGTAAATAATTAATTTTTGACATTTTTATATTCATTCAGCCTGTGAATTTTTTTAGAACGTGTTCTTTCCTTTCCAGTCTCGTTCTCTCTATATTGCCAACTAATTGCAAGTTTAAAATAAGTCCAGTATTGTCAAATAAATTTGTAAGCACTGCTGGAATTTAAATAACCCATTTTCACTCTTCAGGGTGAAGTTGGCAGGACAATTTGTATGAACTAAAATTAAGAGACTTCTTCTCGTTTTTGGAAATCAAAATTATCTGGCGTTTAGTATGCATATTTAGGTATCGTTAAAAAGTCAATTATTGCCCTTTTAGCCACACTAAGAACAAAATGTGTTCTTTACTTTTCTTTTGAAAATAAAAAATTCAAGTGTGCACATTAAAGCTTTACACACTCTGGACTAGCGTGTGCAAATTACTACTTTACATACCTACTGCTGGGTGTAATTTCTCTTTTTAATTTCACATAAAAAATGCTATTTTAATTATTTCAAAACCATCTGACCTGATTTTCTTTTAAATTTCAAAATTTCTATTACAAATAAAATTTACATTAAAACCTTCAGAAGTTTTCTCTTTTCAAACTAATTTTTTTTTGGTGTGTAATTGCAGCTTTACATGCTTCTCCACATTCTGCATGTAACACTTTATTTTACATTTCTTATTGTAACTCATAGATTCAATGTATCATTTTATTTATATAGTAGTGGTAGTAGTAGTAGTAGTGAAAAATACTACTTTATGGACTTGTAAAAGAGGTTCAATTTAATTAATGAATTAAACCGCTTTTGTTAATAATTTACTGTTAAAATATTATATACACAACGTTTAAATACTCGTTAAATTTAACGTGAACATAACTAATTCCTTATTCTAGAGTAAACTGAACAGATTTTTCATTTCTCAAACTACACACTTTGTGCAACGTCTAGCAAACTAACAATAACAATAATTCTGGTGATGACTGATCTATTTCGGCTTGTCCTTGGGACAAAATAACATTCTAAGAGAATATAATAGTCTACTTTACTTTTCAATATACAGTGCCATTTTGTAGAGTGTACATTTATGTAACGTACAATCATTGCACTTGCATTTTGCAACGATGATAAAAAAAAGACAATTCCAACCTTTAAAAAAGAACCGAAACTCAACCCAATTCGTTATCCAAACATCAAAATGAACACGCTTCCAATCAAAACCACCCAAAAATAAAACCGTACTGTACACGCGATAAAATTCTCACTGTATAAAAAATTAAACTCAATAAACAAGATCTAGACTATGAGATGACGCACGAGTCTCAAGGATTATCGGGCAGATCCAGTATCTCCGAGATGAAGTCCGAGATGTTCGTCTCCTTGTTCCGATGGCAGACCAGAAAATTGTGCTCCAACAGTTGGTTGTAATTCCAGCGGGCCGTGTACTCCTTCTGCAGGCACTTCTCGATGAAATCCTCAAAATCGGGGCTGAAATCCCCGGGCGGCAGACGAGGCGGATCGTCCGTCACCACCTGCTTCAACTGCTCAAACGGGGTGCCCCATTTCGGGTACGGGAACTTACCCGTCGCCAGCTCTATCAAAGATATTCCCAAGCTCCAAACGTCTGAACGGATGTCATAGTTCGAGGGGTTACCTTTCGGGTCGATCCTTTCCGGCTAAAAATCACAATATCAATTATTGCTCTTAAATATTATATCAATCCGCAAAAACGACTCACCGCCATGTACGGTTTACAACCGGCGTCGATTGTCTTGGCGACCGAATCCACCAAGTTCCCGCTAATACCGAAATCGCACATTTTAATCTCCCCCTGACGATTGATTAAAATATTTGAAGGTTTAACGTCTCGATGGATCACCTTCAGTTTCGAGTATAGATAATGAAGAGCGCTCACTACGGCAAGCGTTATTTTTCCTGCAACAAACGACACAATAATGAACCTTGTAAATAATCTCTCAAACGGGACTCACCTAACATGTCCTCCGGAATCTTGCTCCCGTTCTTGTACACTTTCATGTAGAACTTGTCCAGGCTGGTGTCCATCACTTCCATGCAGATCCAGACGTCTCCCTCTCGGAACAGCGCCCCGTAGAACTGGACGGTGTAGGGACAGTCGCTGGTTCGCATTGAGATGTCCAGGTCCATCAGCAGTCGCTTTTGTTCCTGGGTGTTGACTGTGACGGTGATCCGTTTGACGGCCATTATAGTGCCAGTCGACCGGTGTCGCATTTTCTCTACTATACCGTAAGCGCCACGACCTGAAATCATTGATTCTGGTATAATAATTACTGGTAAAAGTGATTTCCTCGTTTACAGGTATTTGTAGGTGTTTTTAAGGGATGGGGAAAATATTAATATCGGGCGGGTCTTTCTTAGTGAGGGGGTATATAAAGTATTAAAATACAGACCTAAGTCGCCGATCTTTTCCAGGTCGTCCGCATCCACCACAAACGTTTTATCGCCGATCGTGATCGTTGTGACTTTGTCTAAATTCGCTGGAGGTTCTCTATAAATACAATTATTATTAACAAAATTGGTCTGAAAGGTAATAGAAATGGGTTAAAAAGGAGTAAGTTGGGGGCAGCATCAGTTTTTGACCTCACAAATTCTCTATGAGTGAAAAATGAGCGGAATCAAACTAAGCAACGAAAAAAGATACTTACACTACGGCAGGAGTAGCCTCCTTGGTCATTTGTATTTTTAGGGCAATATTAGGCCTCTTTTTCTTGCCTGACATAATTCCAACTTCTGAGGTAGATGTGGTGATTATTATAACTTATAAATGACTGAAATTACTGGATAACTTTGAAATATGACAACACTTCCTGAAATTATAAAGGCATTATTATTATAAACAGAAAAGCCTCTCATAATAGACACTTGCCAGAATGACCAAAAAAGTGCAAATGGCTAAAGAAAAGTCCTTATAGGGGAAGGTTGGTACTGGTGCTAGGCTTTTATCAAATTCGTAAAATCATCTGACTTTTCAGTTTTCAAAGAGAACTAGGAACCGGAACGATACATTTGGATGCGGGACACTTTTATTAAATTTAGAGAAAGTATAGGTAGATGGGAAAAATTAATGTCAATAATTATTATTAATTTTTCGCTTGCAGTTTGGCTTTCATTTTTTCATTTTTAATAACCTAACCTAAAACCTTAACATTATTGCCTACCTGTCACTAATCATTTATGAAAATTGACACTCTTGTCACTTGTCAATATAATTTCCAAATCTTAGTGTCACGGACATAATAAATATAACTAGACTGATAATATTAAAATTTTCAATTGCCCATTATTTTTAAATGTAATTTTTGAATTAAATGATTGATAATTTGATCCGTATGAGTGCCCATATTGAAAAATAAATCACTCTTGTTAAATTTTGTATCCTCATACCTGATTAGCTGACCCGAGACTTAATTAAACTCATCTCTCAATGATGTAACCAGTTAACAGGATTGCAAATTTCAACCCTTTTCTTGGCAGCAGCGTATCCTGCTAGATACACACATAATTTTACTTTTAATTTGAATTTGAATTTTACTGCAGAAACAGGCTGTGTATGCAAGCGGGGATGGGCGTTTACGTGTAAAGAAATATTCTTTACACTTTTAATGTAAAGAATATGTAAACAAAGTAAATACATAATACGTATTTCGCATAGTATGATGAGTCTAAATAAGGACGAAACGGTACTGTCCATTTTTTTAGTTTCACCTCACATACTGTGCGAAAGTTTTCCAATTCGTTCTGTAAAAGGAATCTACAGTGTGTGTCAGAGGACTCACAGGCATGGTACACCACCTTTTTTTTTTTTTTTTGAGATAATTTTTTGAAATTTGGTACGTCGCATATTCTCGATAGAGCGCACAATTTTTTCCCACATTCGGTTTTTCCGGAAATGTTACCAACTTTTTATTTTCAAATGGGACATTATTATTTATATTTTTGGATTCTGTACATTTGTACGAATCCAAAATACCACATAAGTACCATTTTAAAAGTCAAATTTGTTTTTATTTAATTTTTTATTTCTCAATTATAGTGTGCCATGACTATTTCGTTTTACTCCAATTGGATCATCTAATGCTAGAAAAATCGAATTTTTGTTCAAAGTACTAAATTAAGTGATTTATGGATAAATAATGCGCACCGGAATGATTTTTTGAGCTGAATTCATTTTTTTCAAATGGTTATTGGTACCGAGGTACCATCTACTAGATAAAATGTCCCTACTTCCAATAAGGGACTTTTTGGTGTACCTATTTTGCATCTGTGACGAACACAACTGAAGTCATGGCACACTATAATTGAGAAATAAAAAATTAAATAACAACAAATTTGACTTTTAAAATAGTGCTTATGTGGTATTGTTGGATTCGTACAAATGTATAGAATCCAAAAATATAATAATATATAAGGTGTCCCATTTAAAAATAAAAAGTTGGTAACATTTCCGGAAAAACCGGATGTGGGAAAAAATTCAATTTTATGCTAAAAAGTGCGCTCTATCGAGAATATGCGACGTACCAAATTTCAAAAAATTATCTCAAAAAATAAAGAAAAAGGTGGTTTAACATGCCTGTGACACATGCACATACTGTATAGTGGCAAATGAATAGCCCGACTACCCCCTCCACTAGCTATCTCCGCCATTGCGTTTCTCCAGTGATGTCATCGATTGCTGAGTCAGATGCTGCTGTCAGATGTCATTTGGGTTTAACTTAGAACGTAGAGTCGGATGCCAAATCCTTTCCTGCAGAGTATTTGTTGAAATGTGAGAATAAATTGCTTGCGCTCTTGTAATTTTATACGCATATTTTATAGAATCTTCAGGATCCACCTCTCCTTAAATAGAGACAATAAAGATAAGGGCAAAATGAGGATCGTTTCTAAAATTTCAGTTATTTAGGCTGTTTTCGTTTTATTTTTCATGAACATCTTTTTGAATATTCTAAATAGGAAAATACAAATTTTCTTGATCACATAGTAAATTATATAAAAAGATATACCTAAGACTAGAAAGATACAAGCAAATACGTCTAACAGGTTGTACTGGTACCAGGATAGTTTCAATGCGGCACTTCGTAAGTGATCTCCGCCTGTTGGGTAAGAAAAAAAAAAACAATAATTTCATTATAAAAGCAATTAAGATAATTACCTTTATGTCTGATGATATGCTCAATCCAGAAGACAGCTTTATCAATCGGTTTCACTGGTTGATCTCTTAAAAGATCTGACCTCTTCTTAACGTTATTCTTGTACCTGGAATAATTTCCAAATGTAAGTACCACAATAATTCAATTTCCTTCTACTTAAATCCTTACTTTGGGTTATTTATAACATCTTTGATCGCGTTAGTAAATTCCTCTTCAGTCACAGTTTTCACGTCTAATTTGATTGAGAAACCCAACTTCATAGTTTCAGCCATATTGTAGTCTTGGTCTCCATAAACCGGTAACCCAATCAAAGGAACTGCATGGTAGATAGCTTCGGTTGTACTCAACAATCCTCCATGGGTGATGAAGAGTTTTAAATTTGGATGTGCTAAGATATCGTTCTGAGGGAACCATTTCCCTGTCTTGATATTACTGGCGACCTTCAAATCCTCGTCAGATTTTAATAAGACTCGAATGGGTGCAAATTTTCCCAAGACTCTAAGAATCATCTCTTTCTGATTGTTGGGTAATCCCGAGAGTTGCACGTTGGAACCCAAGCTGAAGAAAATCGCACCATCCCGTGCGTTGTCTAAAATTTTTTGTAAATCTTGAGGTAACGGTTGGCCGTCACTGCATTGCAAACCTCCCACCTCGATGATACTCGGGAGATGAGGTCGTACCGTGTCGATGCTGTAATGATAATTAACGAGGACGAGGGACATATTTCTCGCCAACTCTTCAACTGTCGGGGAGTTTGGGATGTAATGTTGAAGTCTTTTAGTCTCATAATGTTGATGGTACCTTGTGTAAGCATCAAGTCCTAATCCCGTAAGTGTGTTCAGTAATCTTTCCTTGAAAGACATTTCATCAGAAAAACCTAATGGGACTTGCGGGACGTACGAGTAGGGAGCAGAATTCCCGGAAAAAGAGTTAGAGATATAATTTGAGCCGCCTATATCGAAGAATACATTAATTCCTTTCACCTTGGGACCTATTCCCAAGATACTTTCACTCATAAAGCATGTATGGATTACCACGTCGTAAGTATCGCCGGATTTTAGTAACTTTTGTACTGGTGAAGACTCCCAGAATACTTCAGTCATTTTGCTGAGATGTTTAAAAAATTTTGTTTCTGTCTGGAATGCGGAATCGTTTGATGGTTTTAGAAGCTCGTCAAAATATTCTGTAGAAATTAAATAATTACAATAGATAGTGATCAGGATAATCGATCTTGGTCTTGATCTTGTAGAAAAATTATGATCAAGAACTGTGAGAGATCTTAAACGGAAAGTTTCGTCAGCAAGATCGCGGTATAGAGCCTTGCAAAAGGAGACCAAGACTTGACGACAAGACCAAGACCAAGAATGCGTCTATTGATGCAAGCAAGATGCAAGAACAATAATAAATTATTGTACTTTGATGGATAAGTGAACAATAAACGCTATACTTACTTTCTTTATAGACGATCATGTCTTCTAGGTAGATATCGGTATAATTTTCTATAGGTTTCTCTAACGGGTAAGGACTTAACATTGTTACTTGATGACCTCTCTTCGCCAATGCTTTGAGAAGAGCCTGCCCCAGAATCGTGTAACTTCTGCTGGGGACATGGAAAATTGCGAGAATGCGGGCATTTTCACTTTCCTTAAAAACTGTAACGAGAAGGAACAAACAGATCAGTAAGAAACGCATCTTGATGCTTCGGGAGCAGTTAATCTAATAAGGTTTATTTATTCAATATGTAGTATCGAAGCGTGTGATATAATATGATAAGACGTGAATAGATATGAATTTGTCATGGATGATTATGCGGAAAAAATACTCTAATTTTTAAAAACTATGTAATGATTTAAGGACTAGGACTGGGAAAAGTATTTTTTCATGCAGAAGCAATCTCAAGGATTATTCTATATAGATAAAAATGAAACTAGCTTTGTAATAATGGTAATGTAACGCACCGTAGAGATAGTAACCTTAAAATAGATTTTCTATTTTTATTATTATTTAATTGATTACAAAATATTTACCGTGATTTATCAATTTTTTAAGCAAGTACTCGTCACATAAATTAATCTATCAGTACCGCACACCGCACTGTGCATGACTAACATTATTTCTTTCCTCTTATTACAATCAAAGTTGCGGTTTGTTTTCAAAAATATAATCTCAAATATTCAGTAGCACTTAACTGATAACGACTTGACGCGATTCATTACCCAACCTGCTTCGAAACCATCAAAATGCGTTGTTCGCTAATTTGTTTGTTCCTTCTCGTTTCAATCTTTAGTGAAAGTGAAAATGCTCGCATCCTCGCCATTTTCCATTTCCCCAGCAAAAGCCACTGGATCCTGGGACATTCCCTCCTTGCAGCTCTCGCTAAGAGAGGTCATCAAGTGACCATGCTAAGTTCTTTTCCGTTAGAGAAACCTATGGAAAATTATACCGACCTACACCTCGACAAACTGGTTGAATATAAAGAAAGTAAGTTACGTTAAAAATGTATTATTATCCATTTTTAATTACCTGTCTACCACCTATACCTAAATTCATGTTTGTAGAATATTTGGAGCCCCATCTGAAACCTCATAATGAACATAAAATGTTTCATGGACTTAAATTAATGAAACACATGTCTAAGATGTGTGACCTCTTCTGGGAATCTTCAGCAGCCCAGAAGTTATTGAAATCCGATGATACCTACGACGTTGTCATCCAAACTGGCTTCATGTGTGAGAGTATCCTAGGAATTGCTCCTAAATTGAGAGCAATAAATATTTTCTTCAACGTAGCTGGTTCTAACCCGTTCTCTAACGCTTTCACCGGGAATCCCTCACCATATTCCTACGTCCCGAACATCATGTTAGGATTTTCCGCTGAAATGACTTTCAAGCAAAGATTACTGAACACTATTATGGGATTATTCTTTGATATCACCCCAATAATATCTCAATATTACGAGAATCAAAGACTTCAACGGTACATCCCGAACTCTATCAGCGTTGAAGAAATTGCGCGGAACATCTCTCTAGTCTTCGTCAATTCCCATTACAGCATAGAGACGGTACGACCTCATCTCCCGAGCATCATCCAAGTTGGTGGCTTGCAATGCAGTGACGCCAAACCGTTACCTCAAGATTTGCAGAAATATTTGGACGACGCTCGAGATGGGGCAATTTTCTTCAGCTTGGGCTCCAACGTGAAACTCTCAGGGTTACCCAACAATCAGAAAGAGATGATTCTTAGGGTTTTGGGTAAATTTGCACCCATTCGAGTCTTATTGAAATCTGACGAGGATTTGAAGGTCGCCAGTAATATCAAGACAGGGAAATGGTTCCCTCAGAACGATATCTTAGCACATCCAAATTTAAAACTCTTCATCACCCATGGAGGATTGTTGAGTACAACCGAAGCTGTCTATCATGGAGTTCCCTTGATTGGGTTACCTGTTTTCGGGGACCAAGAAGGTAATATGGCTGAAACTGCCAAGCTGGGATTCGCGATCAAACTTGACGTGACAAGTATGACCGAAGAGGAATTTACCAGTGCCATCAAGGATGTTTTATATAATCCAAAGTAAGTTTGTTTATTAAAGTAACAGGTAAAGATAACAAAGTTATCTTACAGGTACAGGAATATCGTTAAGAAGAGATCAGATCTTCTGAGAGATCAACCAGTGAAACCAATTGATAACGCTGTCTTCTGGGTGGAGCATATAATCAGACATAAAGGTAACATATTAATTGCTTCATTAATCGATTTAATAATTGTTTTCTTTTATACCCAACAGGCGGAGATCATTTAAGAAGTGCCGGATTAAAATTGTACTGGTTCCAGTATTACCTCTTAGATGTATTTGCTTGTATCTTTCTAGTCTTAGGTATATGTTTGTATATAATTTACTATGTGATTAAGAAGATTTGTGTTTTCTTATTACGGATACTGAAAAAGATGTCCACGAAGAATAAAATAAAAAAATCTTGAATTGAACTAGCCGAAAATAAACCGAATATGTTTTTATCCCATAAACATTTCTAAGAAAAGTAAATTATAGAAGAATTTTAAATTTTATTACCACAACCTGCCTGGTTCACTGATGGAAGAAAAAAGAATCTCGGATATAAATCTGATATTCTAACTGCAACCATCAGTCACGTGGTTCTCTTAATTCTTTACCTGGATTTTTGCTTCCCATTCTGACCTAGAGGGGTGAAAATGGTACCAAATTAATTTACATACTAATTCGGTACTAAGTCTGCCCCAAACGAATAGATGTCGCTAGTTTAAGGTATTTGGTAGGGTACCTGTATTACCGACATTAACAAGTGTCAGTGTCGGTAACGCAGGTTCCCTAGTATTTGGTCAAACACGATTAAGGGCCGGTTGTTCGTACGTCAGTTAAAAATTTTGAGATAATTACTGATTTTAAATTGCAAATTTTGAAAATACGGCGAATATAATTAATCATCTTGTATTTTTAATCAGTAATTAACTCTTCTTAAAGCGAGCAGAATTCATTTTCAGAAGTATCAGATCAATGGTTTGATAATACAGGGCATTTTAAAATCAGTAGTTATCTCTAAATTTTTAACTGACGTACGAACAACCGGCCCTAAAAATGTCAAATAATAAAAAGCCTATCAATAAAAAAATATTTTTTTGATAAACATTGAAAAAATTAATTTTTAAGCATTTTTCTCAATTAAAATGACACATCAATCAATTTACTGATTTTTTATTTACCTAACATATAAAAATCCAATATGGCGACCGTAAAAAAATCAAAAGATGATAATTATGTACCACATCTAAATATCTAGTATGCCAAAAAAAAAACGCAAATTAGATGAAAATGTAGACAATTATGTTTTTTTTCATTCGCACCTTTCACATTTTCAAAATTCCTATGAATAAAAATGTTATGGCTATTTTAGTTTTGAGAGATTTTCAGTTTTTTCTAAATATTTTGAGAAGCGCTGATTTTTTTATTCAATCTCACGTTAATAGACATGTAATTACGCAGCATTTGAACCTTTGACGGGATTCCTCTTGTTACCGTTTCCGAGATAGCAATATACGATTTTCTTACTAAATTGGCTGTCCAATCAGATCTAAATTTAACAAGACCCTGTCCAAAATAAAAAAAATCATAATTAAAGTTTACCCCCAACTACAAAATGTATGATCATCCAAAAAAAATGACCTGCCTCCTAAAAATGTTTGTGTTTTACTATGCTGTGTTAAATTTTTTATGTTTTAGTACAAAGTCAAATCTACTAGAGAAAATCCGCCATCTCGAAAAAATGAAGGAACATATTTATCTCGATTTCTATTGGTTGGTGGGAAAAAGTGAAAGCACAAAAAATGTAGAGGTCCTAATTTGCTACGTTTTTGTATCCACCAGCACTTTATCGCAGACCGAACTCCCTGTATTTTGGTTCCAAAAAGATAATGGCGCCAAAGTTATCAAAAAAACAATTTTTGTGAATGCTGGCATTGAACAAAAAATTTAAATAAAAAAATAGTGTTATAGGTGCGTAATTGGCGCGAAAACAGCGAAATTAATGTAACAGGTAGGTACAAATAATTTATAATATTTATGATACCTGCATGCCAGCTCTCCTCATTAACGTTATATGTTTCAAACTGTCTCATTGCATTGTAAATTTTTTTGCTTTATTTATTTTCATTTGTATGCAAAATTATTTCTTTTTTATCTCTCAGTATTATACTCATGCGATAACGCCGTTAAAAACAGTAAAAAACAAACAATCAAAAATTACATGAATTCACCTCGCTTTAATAAATGTTTGCTGGCAATACTGCCCACGGAATTTTTTTCAAACGCTAATTTTTGCGTTATTTTGGCGTAACACTGACCTTGTCAGAGTGCAAATGACCTTCTATACATTTTTTTTCATTAGGTACACCATAAGTTTTATAGGAAGGCGAGAGTTTGTCGAGAATTGGTTAGTGCGCAGATACGCCTCTGAATCCGTAAAAATTTGTTGTCCGCAATAACTCCTATTTCAACAATGTTAGTCGATGTCCACGTTAAAAAAACAACCAACCAGATAAGGCTGATAAGAGTATCTCCGCCGTTCATCGAACGAGTAAATTCTTAGTGACGGTGAGTAAAGCTCGCAAGATGCGTAGTTCACGCCCAGCCTTCGCCTTCCTATAAAAATCAGACAGTACCTACTCTTCTTTATCAGCGACCAATCGAAATCGAAATAAATCAAAGTAGACATTTAATCAAGATGGCGGATTTTACACTGGAGGTTTGGATACGCCAATTTGGGTTTTTACCCTTTATGGGGCCATTAAAAATACAACTTACCCATAATTTTTCTCGATCAATCTTTCTTCCGACAATTTAACTGCACCATTACAAAAACGGTAGAGCAAACACTTAACATGGCTACATCCTAGCAGACCGACCAGGATTGTGCACATTTAAGAATAGCAAGCTTTAAGGTTTAAGGATTGCAAGCTTACTCTTGGAGAGTCCCTCACACAGCGCAACACCGAAAACTGGTCACCGATTTCATTATGGATTCACATCATGTAGCATTACCTCAACAAACCACTACCACCACCACCACAAAGAACTCCATAACTAACAAATGGTGAAGTGAGTTTCGGGAATAATGCCTCCAGAAAGCTTCTAAAATTTTGGGATTTTCAAAGCCATTTTAAGAAACCCCAAAAAGCAAAGTGGAAGTGATCAGGCGTTGGAGAGAACGTAAAAACTAAGAATAAAGTCTTTAAAACCTGTCAGGAATCAACACCGATGAAGATCTTGAAAAGTACCACAGGTATGAGGCGGCCAGGAGTTTAGTTAACATTAACAGCAACTTGAGGAAGACCCAAGCAGACAACTCGACGATCCAGGATAGACGTTCCTGTCGAAGAATGACGAGATCTGACCGCATTTAATTGAAGCGAGAATAAGGCTAGGAAAAAAAGATTGTTAGATCCACTCTGTATGTAAGTAAGCCGTCACTTCGCCCACTTATTGCTGCATAATTAGAATACTTATCGTGCCATATACTGTCCAGTGATTATTAAATAACTAAAACATAAGCGTAAACATCCGAGTTGAAATATTATCGTTGTCTGGTTATGAGCTCTTCTAATTACACCAAAAATGCAGCTCCATCAAAAATTGATGCAGCTTCAAGCTGTTTTATTATCTTTGCTAACAAAAATGTCTCTCTGCACGGATCCTAAGATGTTCCCTGTTGGTTTCAAATTTGGGGTCGCAACAGCTTCTTATCAAATCGAAGGAGCATGGAATGAAAGCGGTAAGTTAAATTTAGTAAATTCCGATTCTTTTATTTGTTACTATTAATTTTGTATCCAATTCAGGTAAAGGTGAAAATATTTGGGACCACTTCACTCACACCCACCCGGAACTGATAACCGACCACTCGACAGGTGACGTCGCTTGCGACTCCTACCACCTCTGGCAGGAAGACCTGTCTCTTCTCTTGCATCTCAAAGTCGACTTTTATCGATTCTCCCTGTCTTGGTCGCGAATTCTACCCTCGGGATTCTCAAATAAGGTGAATCCCGACGGGATTCGCTATTACAATATGATCATTGACGATTTGATCGCTAATAACATCGAACCGATGGTGACCATTTATCACTGGGACTTACCGAAACCGTTTCAAGATTTAGGTGGGTGGCCCAACCCTCTCATGGCTGATTATTTCCTCGAATACGCTGATGTGGTCTTCAGTCATTTCGGGGATCGAGTCAAAAAGTGGATTACTTTCAACGAACCCAGCAGTTTTTGCGTCGATCCATATGAATCGGGCCTAGCGGCCCCTGGTGTTTATTCTCCCGGAATTGGAACGTACCTGTGCGCGAAAACAATGCTGCTGGCGCATGCAAGAGCGTATCGTTTGTATGATTCGAAGTATAGAAATACACAGTTTGGTAAGAGCTATATGGTTAGGTAATAATCAAGTTACTTATTGATGTTTGTGCAGGAAAAGTTGGAATTACCATCGACTCGATTTGGGCTGAACCTAAAACTAACAAAAGTGAAGACATCGCTGCGGCTGAACGTGAAATGGAAATGTCTGTAAGTAGGTAATAATTTTTTTCTCTACCAACTCCTTCAACTCCTTGGATCAACACAAATCGAGTCTGAAAACAGAGACGGTACCATTTCGTCTCTTCACGACTCTTCATCAGTTTTCGATACAGATATCATATAAGAGATTTGCCGATCGAAGGAAATAATCCCAGACTTGGGCGTCTTTTTTTATGGATTTCAAGTGACCTATAAGGCTCGATGCCATCTAGCGGATGAAAATATCACTAAGGACTGATATTGATGATATAATGATGTCTGATATAGCTAACTGAGGAGCCTTTATGAAAGCGAAACGGTTGCGTTCTTGTCTTTAAACTTATATAATTTGAGTTGATCGTGCCAAATTTCTTCCCCATGATTATTTATTATTGGAAACCTCAGGCATGGATTCCTGACCATGGAATGCAGGCTAAAGCCTACGGCGGATTTTTCTTTATAAATTGTATATGAGTAAAATGGTAAATTTGCATGACCTTTGTTACTGATTTTTTTTGCCCGTGGCTCTTTATACTTTAAGGGTCTATTTCTCCAAACCTCCCTTTGGGTGTAAAAGTCCAAAGCCCACTAGAACTAAAAATTATTAGTCTATATAGGGACGGAAACAGGTTAAAATCGATCCCTGGGAATGCTTCTCATTCAACCTGGTTCGACTTAATACCTTCATCATTACAAGGTAAATCTTTCACGATCCTATCCGCTTTCCCATACGCTTGTATTCAGATCCTAAAGTGATTGGTTGCCTCTGAACGCTGCCATTTTCAGTCTTGTATTATTTGTTTAATCCTGTCTCATTGAAAGAACTCTCTCTCTCTCTCTCTCTCTCTCTTTTTCTCTGTAACTCAGGACTTTTCTGCATTTCCAAGCAGACACGCCTCCCCAAAAATTGTACCTCCACGTGTGAATACACGTTTTTTAGAATTAAAAAATTACTGCCTTTAAAATTTTATATTTGAAAAAAAAAATTATTAATACATTTCAGTTTGGAATATTTGCGAATCCAATTTTCTCGCAAAACGGCGACTATCCAGAAATCCTGAAAGCGAGAGTCTCTAATATAAGTCAAGCAGAAGGATACGTCAAATCAAGGCTGCCAGAATTATCCAATGCCGACATTAATCTCATACAGGGAACTCATGATTTTTTTGGCTTGAATCATTACCACACGTATCTCATTGAGAACCACGAGCATCCCACTTCTGATCCAAGCAGTTTCAGTAAGGACAAAGGAACGAAGCTGTCTGTTTCTCCAGACTGGATGAATCACGAGCCGACAATTGTGCCTTGGGGGTTCAGGAAGCTTATTAACTGGGTTAAGAATCACTACAACAATCCTTTGGTTTATATAACAGAAAATGGTTATTATGAAAACGTGGTTTATGAGGATAACAATAGAATTTTATACTTAAAGGTAGGTAATCATAATCAAAGAAATATAATAGTTAGGAATAAATTTCTTTATCATTATCAGGGGTACATGAAAGCATTACTGGACGCAATTATCGAAGACGGCTGCAACGTGAACGCATACACCGTTTGGAGTGTCATGGATAATTTTGAATGGGTTAGTGGATACACGTAAGTAATATTTGACGTATGAAGATTTTTTTTTCACCGGATTTATTTTTAAGGAGGCGATTCGGACTCAATTATGTCGATTTCAACAGTCCCAATAAAACTAGAAGTCACAGGATGTCAGCTTTTCTTTATAAGAGAATTATTCTAACGCGAATCGTACCACCTTGAATTTTTTTTTCGTTGCAGCCCCGCAGATAGCTATATTAAAATGTAGCTCTGTCAATAAAATAAAGCATGCTACATAATTATTGTTGACACATTTACCTGCTAAATGATTATTTTCTCACAGTTTTCACAGTACTTTTTGTGGGGGGAGGGGGTCACACCACACGGGTTAAGGGAAGGGTAGCTTTCGAACGCAACTCTCTCATATTTGGTAGCTTTTTTGGGGGTCGACATTTTGCAAAAATCTTGAGTCTTATGGTAGGTTCCCCATACCGAATTGAATACTGGTAAGTATGTCTCTAAGCGGCAGGATGGTGGATCATGGTTTTGAAACCGTTAACTCGTATGTGAGCTTCTGATAAAATCCTAGTCAGAAAATAATTTTTCCATGAAGAGCAAGGTTTAGGCGGGTGTAGAGGTGGTGGAGCTGGAGCTCCTTCAGGAGAGCCTCCTCCATACGATTATAAATACGGTGGAATGGAGCATAAACATGGCGGTTTTGGAGTAGGAAAGTGGTAAGTTTTCATCTAGCTCAGAATCGTCACCGATTGAATTGGTGAACTACTGCAGCGCCTCAGCCCTAAGTTCTTTAACAAATGCTCAATATTCTACGTTCAACTAAAGGCTAAATTGATCCACTGTCCTCTGCTGGGAGTTAATAAATACCATGGAGGCTGCTTCTGTATGGTCCTGTATCTGGATTGGGCCCACCAAGCCAAACATAAGAAAAACTCTCGTTTGGATGACCAAACAGACAACAGACAACCACATACCACCAGACAGATTGACCACGACATTATGTCATACAAAAGACTGAACTACTCCCCATTACACCCGGGTCTGGTGTTGCATTTGAGAAAAATCGGCAGTGGCTTGGGTAGGAAAAGGATAAAAATGGATAAATTTCTATAACCGTTTATGAGCATATTTTTGAAGGAATTAAACTTAAATTTTTACAGTAGCCAGCCATACTATAGTAACATTTAACCATGAAAAATTTCAGGGAGTAAATAATTATAATGGCGGAGATTTTAAAATTTTTTCCAACACGTTTATTTGTCAAAATTTGTTTGTACACCTTTAAAGGTTTACCTTTCATAGTTTAGGCACAAAATTTTAAACCCTTGTAAAACTAATGAAGAACTAAGTATTTTTCTCAGAAAAGTTTTCTAAAAAAATGTTACATGTACGGGTTGTCCCTTCAAATTTCCCAAAAGCCCGTCGTGATCACTCAATTACAGGTTTTTAATCTAAGAAACTGAACGTTTTATAATAGATGATGTTGTAGAGAATTGTCTGGTATTGCATTTGAGAAATATCGGTCATTTAAAAATGGCTATTTGAATTTTCTTCTCAAATTTTTTAATCAAATTAATAGAATAAGAAGAAAGTATCCCAAGTTACCGATAGAGTTGTGAAAAAATTTGCGTTTTAGTCATTAGTTTACTAATTAGATTAGGCAGAAAATTTCTAATTGAAAACTAATCCAAGTCTGTGGAAATATAGAGGGTGTTCCGATAAAAAAAGTGGGCAGTTTTTTAGAATCATCCTGTAGAAAATTGATAGTAACCACCTTGCAGGATTTCAAGGTTATTCTCAGAGAGCTTCTCGCTATGCACAACACTCACTATACTGGTCACCAGCTCCATAATGGCCAGACCAATCAAAGTGCATAAAGAAAATTAGGTTACAATTCGTTGCCACCTCATGTTGAAGAGGACCGTTTGGTTCACGCCTTGTGGCATTACCTCATGGAAGTAGGACCACGAAAAACTGCACAAGCACAACTAACATACTGTGAAGTGAGTGTCAACACTCACTTCAACTCAAGTTCACTTCAACTCACTGGCAACTCAAGTGAGTTGCCGGACTGCGATATAGTCGTATAGTATGAACAAACCGAATAATTTAAATGTAAAAGGATAAAAATATTACTGAAATGAGTAGCAAGAGTAGTGTGTGTACAAAGGAGGTTGAAAGTGGAGAGCAAGGTTGGAATTGTGGATTATGTAGAAAACCAGTACACAAAGTGTGTATGAATATTTCAGACAATGAATGCAAGGTACTGAAGAAAAGTACTGCACTTTGGTTTATTTGTCAACCCTGTAGAAATGATTATAAAATTTACAAACAAAGGATTTTAGAAGGCGGATTGGACATGATAGTTCAATTCATTTACAAAATGGATGCAAAAATGCAAGAACAAGCGGCAGAACAAAAGGTATTAGCAAATAATATAGATAAGATAGTAAAAAAGCTGGAAGATAAAAAGGAGAAGATATCATATAAGGATGCAATTAAGGAAACAATCACACCTGTGATTATTAAACCTAAAAATGAGATAAATAAAAATGAAGTTAAAAAGGAACATGAAAAAATTGAAAAGGAATTGAGGGATACTGTTGATCCTGTCTCCAACAAAGTGAAAAGCATAAAGAAAACAAAAGGTGGTGCTATTATAGTAAGTAAATTGTGAAACAAAACAGGATGGCGAAAATCTCAAAGCAGAAGTTAGTAAGAAGATGACAGATTATAAAGCAGATATGATTGAGAAGTTAAATCGAAGAATAAAAATATGTGGACTGAGTGACGTAAATGAAGACGAAGAAATAATCAGTCAAATTAAACAACAGAACAACTATGTGAGTCAAATAAAGATAGTTAAAGTGTTAGAAACAAAGAAAAAGAGATACTGGGACTTGATTGCAGAAGTGGATGAGTCATCGTTCAAGCAGATAATGGAGATGCAAAAAATTAACATTGGTTGGGATCGCTGTTATGTTTACGAGCACGTATATATAAAGCGATGCTTCAATTGTGGGGGATACAATCATAAAAAAGAAGCATGTAAAAATAGAATGGCTTGTTTCAGATGCAGTGAAGAACATTTATCAAAAGACTGCGAAAAAAAGAAGAAATGTATCAATTGTGTTGAGGTGAATAGAAAATTGAATTTAAATATGGATGTAAGTCATGATGTTTTTGATGTAAATTGTGGTGTATACAAGAAGAAAATAGAACAGAAAAAGAAGAAAATGGTGAATATTTGGTAGAAATCAATGGACAAGTGAAAGTAGGACACTATCAGATTGTTGCATTGTTGATAAACATTACACATAAGTATAGGTATGAAATGGATATTGTAAACAACAATAACGATGATAAAATTACTGACTACGCGATCTTAGACATAAACATAGGTATTGAGAATAAAAATAAAACATGATAGTGCAAAATAAGCAAAAAGAAATAATTAGCTAGTATAGGAAAAAAATGTATACGAAAGTAGGTTGATTTAATGTAGATTTAATTCAGTATTATATTATAGTATTATAGTTATAAAGAATGTAATATTCTTCAAAAATAAACATTATTATTATTATATTATTATTAACACCAGTGCCTCTAGAAAGATTTTTAATTTCTTGGAATTTCAAAGCGTCCCTTAAGAAACTCCAAAAAATTCAAGTGATGATAATCAGAGTTGAAAATAGAGAAGATACTCTTTTCTAAAGAAAAAAAACGAAGAAAAAGCAAGAAACCGGTATCGACGGAGATCGCGGAATGTATCGCTGCAAGTAGTACAGCTCATTACGACGAATACTTCTATGGTAGACTGCGAAAGTAGTCAGGGATGGTCGGGAGAAGGTTGGACTAAGAACTAACTACTAACCTCGAATTCAGAAATAAATGAAAAATGGATAATAACCCTGAACCAGAAGAACCTTGGCTGCAGTCGAGGATCTATCCAAGAGATCGTCCCAGACGGAGTAGACACAGCGATTAAATTATTTTGTAATAACAAAGCTGCTGGGCAGGATGAAATCCCAGTCAGGTCGTGGAAAAGGTTAGGTCAAAATGGTATCCTCCTCCTAAGCGATCTTCTTGAGAGCTTGTCTTCTGACAACTCAACGAGCCTAGTTTTCTGGCAAGGCTGAGGTAGTATAACAGGGCCAGAGGATCACACGATCAAACTAGTTATAACGACTTGATACCAAAGAGGCTAGGAAGACCCCTGCTATACTTGGCCGTGATGAGGAAGGTCCACCTGAGGAAGGTCACTCGACGATCCACGATAGACTGTCTGGTGAAGGATAGCGAGGATAGCCGTCACCAATAATTGAAACGGGAATAAGGCTAGGAAAAAGAACAATGTTTTAGATACACCGTACACGAATGTAGGTATAATATGAGTAAGCCCTCACTACGCCCACTTAATATTATAATTTAATTATTATTAGGATACTTATCTTATCATATACTCGTACTATATCTAGTGATAATTAATAATTAAAAACACATAAGCGTAAGCATCCGAGCTCGTATAATAATAATAATATATCAAAAATGGGGTTTCATCAAAAAAGTGTACCTCTTCAAGCGATTTTATTATTTTTACTAACTGAAATGTGTCTCTGCACGGATCCTAAGATGTTCCCTGTTGGTTTTAAATTTGGGGTCGCAACAGCTTCCTATCAAATCGAAGGAGCATGGAATGTAAGTGGTAAGTAATTACATAAGTAAGTTACGATTTATCTATTTACTGCCGTTAATTTTATATTCAATTCAGGTAAAGGTGAAAATATTTGGGACCATTACACCCACTTCCATCCGGAATTGGTAACCGATCACTCGACAGGTGACGTCACTTGCGACTCCTACCACCTCTGGCAGGAAGACCTGTCTCTTCTCTTGCATCTCAAAGTCGACTCTTATCGATTCTCCCTGTCTTGGTCGCGAATTCTACCCTCGGGATTCTCAAACAAGGTAAATCCCGACGGGATTCGCTATTACAATATGATCATTGACGATTTGATCGCTAATAACATCGAACCGATGGTGACCATTTATCACTGGGACTTACCGAAACCGTTGCAAGATTTGGGTGGTTGGCCCAACCCTCTAATGGCTGATTATTTCGTCGAATACGCTGATGTGGTCTTCAGTCATTTCGGGGATCGAGTCAAAAAATGGATTACTTTCAACGAACCCAACAGTTTTTGCTTCGACCCATATGAATCGGGCCGAATGGCCCCTGCTGTTTATTCTCCAGGAATTGCAGCTTATATGTGCACGCAAACAATGCTGCTAGCGCATGCAAGGGCGTATCATTTATATGATTCGAAGTATAGAAATACGCAGTCTGGTAAGAGCGATGATTAGGTAATAATCAGGTTACTTATTGATGTTTGTGCAGGAAAAGTTGGAATTAGCATCCACTCGATTTGGGCTGAGCCTAAAACTAACAAAAGTGAAGACATCGCTGCAGCTGAACGGGAAATGGAAATGTCTGTAAGTAGGTAACAGTTTTCTTCCCCTCCAACTCCTTCAATTCCTTCGATCAACACAAATCGAGTCTGAAGACAGAGACGGTACCATTTCGTCTCTTTACGACTCTTCATCAGTTTGCGATACAGACATCGTAAGAGATTTACTGATCGAAGGAAATAATTCCAGATTTGAACGTCTGTTTTTATGGATTTCAAGTGACCTATAATCTCAATGCCATCTAGCGGATGACAGTATTACTAATGACAATTTTATCCTCTGATCGGCTCATTTCTCATGATGCCTGATATAGCTAACTGACGAGCTTTCATGAAAGCGAAACGGTTGCGTCCTTGTCTTTAAACTTATATAATTTGAGTTGATCGTGCCACATTTCTCCACCAGATCTATTTTTTATTAATGGAAATCTCAGGCCTGGATTCCAGGCTGGCAGTAAGCTGAGCCAAATGCCGGATTTTTCTTTCTAAATTTTAGACTTTTATGAATAAAATGGTAAATTTACATGACCTTTGTTAAGGATTTTTTTTTGTCTGTGGCTCTTTATATTTTAAGGGTCTATCCCTCCAAACCTCTCCTTGGGTATAAAAGGCCAAGACCCCCTTGAAGTAAAAATTATTAGTCTAGGGGCGGAAAAAGGTTAAAATCGATCCCTGGGAATGCTTCTCATCTAACCTGGTTCGACTTAATACCTTCATCATTATGAGGTAAATCTTACACGATCCTATCCGCTTTCCCCTGAGCTTCTCTCCAGATCCTAAAGTGCATGGTTGCCTAAGTGAATTCTTTACTGAAGGTTGCTAATTTCATCTTGTTTTTGTTTACTTCTGTCTCATTGAAAAGACTCCATCTCTTTCTCTAGCTCAAGTCTTTTCTGCATTTCCAAGCAGACACGCCTCCCCAAAAATTGTACCTCCACGTGTGAATACACGTTTTTTAAATTACAAAATTACTGCCTGTAAAATTTTATATTTGTAAAAATTAAATTTATTAATAAATTTTAGTTTGGGATATTTGCGAATCCAATTTTCTCGAAAAACGGCGACTATCCAGAAATCCTGAAAGCGAGAGTCTCTAATATAAGTCAAGCAGAAGGATACGCGAAATCCAGGCTGCCAGAATTATCCAATGCCGACATTAATCTCATACAGGGAACTCATGATTTTTTTGGCTTGAATCATTACAACACGTATCTCGTGGAGAACCACGAGTATCCCACTTCTGATCCAAGCAGTTTCAGTAAGGACAAAGGAACCAAGCTGTCTGTTTCTCCAGACTGGATGAATCATGATCCTGCCATTGTACCTTGGGGGTTCAGGAAGCTTCTTAATTGGGTTAAGGAGCATTACAACAATCCTTTGGTTTATATAACTGAAAATGGTTATCATGAAAACGCTACTTATGAGGATAACAACAGAATTTTATACTTAAAGGTAGGTAATCATAATTAAAGAAATATAATAGTTAGGGATAAATTTCTTTATCATTATCAGGGGTACATGAGCGCATTACTGGATGCAATTATCGAAGACGAATGCAACGTAACCGCGTACACCGTTTGGAGTGTCATGGATAATTTTGAATGGGATAGTGGATACACGTAAGTAATATTTCACCTGTAAAAATATTTTTTTTTACTGGATGTTTTTAAGGATACGATACGGACTCAACTATGTCGATTTCAACAGCCCCAATAAAACTAGAAGTCACAGGATGTCAGCTTTACTTTATAAGAGAATCATTTCAACGAGAACAATCCCTTAAATCAGTCGTATCCCTTCTGTTAACTATAAAATGTAGCGCTGTTAATAAAATAAAACAATCTAGATAAGTATTCGTTGACACAGTCACCTAGAAGATGTTCCACTTATATCCTCTTGAATACACCTCAGGAATGCAGTGATGTTACTTTTTGGGGGTGACTTGTTTAAAAATTTCTGAGCATTCGGGACGATTCTCCTCAGCCGCTTCTTTGCAAAATTTCTTCCAGCCAGCACGTCTGGTTCTGGGGCAGTCAACTGGTGGTCCGGTAGGGGTTGATCACTGCGGGAAATAGCTGTGGTGGGTTTATGTTTTGCTGTTTTGCATGCAAACCATGAATTATTAGACCTAGTCTAGGGAATCCCAGTCACACTAGCATTTTACTGCAAACCTGTTACAGTGGCAACAGATGTTGTGGTGATGGATGCGTACTCTCAGAAGAACATTCTCCGTACGATCATCAGCTGACCGAAAATTGAGTTTTTGGCGTTGGGAAAAACGAATTCTTTACCTTAGTACGGCCACTTATCAAATGGGTAAACTCTTGCACTTACGACTTAAGTCCACTCAACAAATTCGCAATTATCTCCGTTCAGCAGATGAACCTATTGATCCACTTTCATCTGCTGGAGTTTCTAGAGTACCCTGTACCCAGCTCTGTATTAATTGGGCCCAACAAGCGACGCTTCCATAACAGCAGCGTCAACATCCGTATGACCAAACACAAGCAAAACTGTTGTTTGAACCCATTGAAATGAACAGAAAATTTGGAACAGCCGATCTAAGCTCGCGTATCCAATAACGCGTGAGCTTTCCAGTTCTATTGTTCATTTTTATGTTTGAGCCAAACAGACATCAGACAAATTGTCTGTCGCGGATTTGTATCCACGACATTATGTAAGGAAAAGGCTGAAATCCTCCCCGTCACACTGATTTATTACAGCCGTGAATTGCGTGAAGTAACTGAAATTTCGACAAGAAGGAGGAATTAAACTGTAAAGCGTCTGTCAACCGTCTGTAAGCTCGAATGACTCATCATTTGAGATTTGACAGTTCCGAGGGCAGGGAAAGTTATTGCAGGGGTTTTGACGTCATCAGACCATCGCCTGTAAACAGAACCATCGCGGTTGTGGACGAACGATCGGTGATTTAACTTTTTACTTTCTCAAACTTTAACGTAGGAATTATCTGTCAGCCTAAAATCCACGAATTTCTCTAATTTAATTCTTATTCCACCCCGCATTCCTCTATCCATTAAACCTTTATTACTGAACCAATTATCTTCGCTTCATTTCACTCACCATTCCTTATCATTACACCCTAATATATCTCAAATTCTCAGCTATAAAACCGGAGAAAATGGTGAAAAAAGACGATAAATCACCCTAACTAACATCCTCCATCCCTGGAGCAGCGCAACCCGACCTAACACATACCGTATTCCTAGAATCGCATTACCTCCCACATCCCCCCGCGTCGTCAGACCCCCGTCCAGGATACCGACCCATCAGAGACACCAGCAACAAGTCTTCCTGATATTTCTCCTGACTGGCAGAGGGTCGGCGGCGGCGGCGCGTGGGCGGCGGGACGACTATAAGGGCGGCAAGGCCTGGGGATGAATGTCACTCGCACCCGCCGACGACTCCGGTCTACGTGTTGCTCTGGAACTGCGACAACTGTGTGTACGTGAATTCGCGGGATAATGGGTTTATACGCTTGTGTTTTTCTTTTATTCCCCTTGTTGGCCCTGGTAAGTTTATTTATTTATTAATATTATTATAAAATTACCTTGAGAATAGTCGTTTATAAATTTTTTTTTACAAAAATTTCTTCAACAGAAAAAAAATTAATTAAACGACCCGCTCAGGTGTATAGGTATAAATCTTCCAAAGAAGAGAAAAACAGGAAAATTTCACCAATACGACAAACAATAAATCCACTCATCCCGTCCCACAGGACATCACTCTATCACAATGTCCTAATAAAATCCCCCAGGATCACGTATTCGAGCTCCCACGTCTAGGTTTATTCTCCCTAAAGTTTTAGTTTCTGGAAAACTGCGGTCTGTTTCCCTGTTCCAGGCCACTTACCTACTACAAACTTCCTGTGGGATTGAGTAATATGTATAATGAACCTGAAACTATTTAATCCCTTTCAGATTCACTTCAAACTAGTTAGAAAGGGACTAATTTTTGATTTAATTAATCCCATCTAGAGTGCGTAGGTATGGTAAAACCAAATCGAGGATTTATTTCCTCGATTTTCCGGAATGCATTTCTTTTAGTGTTTTTTTGCTCTTCATTCAGTTTTAGAATTTAACTCAATGAAGCGAGGTAGTTTGAAAGCCTTTCAAGGAAAGATTGAATGATTTCGAATAGAATGAAATGTCTGATTTGGCTCCCCCAGTTCCGGGAGAGATAAGGGATGAAAGGGCGGATGAAGCTACCTACGCGATTAATCCCTTTATTTCAATATCTGATTCCCCTGTTTTAGACTGTATATTGACATGTTTCCATTCGATTTGGTCTTTCAATGAAATATTTATAGATCGCAATGGGTTTATATTCATGCACGACTGGATTTTTCGGGGGATGCTTTTACAAGTAGGAAGATTTATTATAAAAAAATTGAAAGTTGTTTCCATTATTAAATTTCAAACAATTCTTTTATAACTTAAAATTTATTCAGAAAGTTTTTATAAAGCGCAACCCTTTTTCTTTTGTGTTCAATATTTAGAGTTCCGCGTATTTATGAAGAAACAGGAGGGTAAATTAAAAAAAAAATAGACTATCAAGGGTAAAATTTCCGTTTCAAATTTCTTTTTAAAAACACCGGATTTTTTTCCGAAAATCGGCTATTTATAGATATTTTTATTTTTAATCATGAGACGATTTGGAAGTTTGGTACAAAATTAATAATTTTGAAACAAAATTTTATTTTTTTGGTGTTTCTCTGGAAATTACTTTGACAGGTCGTTTAGTTTTTTGAAATGACAAAATCTAACGTGTAATATAAAAATACGACGCCACTGGTTTTTGGCCAATGACGTCATACTATTTTTTTAAAAGACAAACCTCTAAGTTGTTAGATGCCACAGCGAAGATCTTTTTGAGGAGAATATTTTCTTCTAAATTAAAAAAAAAATCGGGAAAAAATATGTTTTTTTTTTTAATTTTAAAAATATGGTCAAGGATACATTATATGTTAGATTTACGAATATATAGGGTGTTCCAGTTTGTATATTCATAGCTCAGGCAAAAGGTAGAAGAAATTAAAATAATTGTACTTTTTTCTATAACGTTTCGCTCTAAAAGGCTTTATTTTCGAGATAGTAAAGTAGGAGTAAGAAAGAAATCACATTTAGCAAATTCGAAATTATTGAAGATATTTCCTATTTTGCTAAAGGTTGATATTAATAGAGGGGTAAAATTTTAAAGTATAAAAAAAACTTCTCATGCGAAATCAATGGCGTAGTTATAGGGGTTCTTTTTTAAAAGCCCCAAAACTTCTACGCCACTGGAGAAAATCAATATTTTGAATATTTATTTTGAAATTTTATATTATTATCTGAAAAAACATACTCTTTATAAAGGTCTCTAGGAGGCTTAGTTTTTGAGATATTTTGATTTATTTTATGGAAAATAATAATAAATATTCACAATAAATGCTCAAAATATTTTCTATTTTTTTGAATATCGTTTTCTTGAAAAATCGAAAAATATAAAATTTTAAAATAAGTTTATAGTGACTTTTATACTTTAATACTGTCTCATAGCAACTGTCAACGCTAAAAAACACAAAATAGGGATATTTATAAGAACACTTTTTTCTCGTGATCTCGTTTATGAAAAATCAAAATATCTAAAAAACTAAGCCTCCTAGAGACCTTTATTAAGGGAACTTTTTTTTCAGATATTAATATAAAATTTCAAAATAAGCTTTAAAAAAGTTATTATCTCCAGTGGCGTAGAAGTTTTGGGGCATAAAAGAAAAAAGAGCCTCCATAACTACGCCACTTGTTTCGCCTGAGAGTTTTTTTGCACTTAAAAATTTTACCTCTCTATTAATATTAACCTATACCAAAATTGAGAAAAATATCTTCAATAGCTTGGAAGAAATTCAATAAAATTGATTTTTTTCTTTCAAGCATTTTAGAACAACTCTTTATATGTATAGAAAAAGTACAATTATTTTAACTTGTTCTACCTTTTAACATACAAACTGGAACACCCTGTACATGTGAAACATTGAGGAAATATTCTTCTTAGAAACGCCTTCGAAATAGGTGTATCGCATGACCTTTTCAAACAATTTTTATTTTCCTTTTTCTTCAGGGAAAAAAAATTAGCCAAAAATGTTCTGTTTAAAAAGACCATAGGCAATGGTGTATCACAAGTAAGGGGTTGTAAGAAAAAAGATGATGTCATTGGTCAAAAACCAACAACGTTAGATCGGGTCAGATGATTTTAATAATATTTCATATTTAATCAAATTATCAAATAGGGAGGGGGGGGGGAGGAGGGTGAGAAATTTTCATAACAAATCAGAGGTGATTTAAATTTTTTTAAATAGGTCTTTATAAAACTTGCCACTATAGAGGGAAAGGCCATTATAATCTTTCCGTAAGTCTGCTTCTTTTCACATTTTTTGAGACTTGTGTGAGTGTGTCATATTCATGATAAGTAGAGAACGGATTATAGGCAAAGTGCCTATCTGTGCCTTTTTTGCCTATTTGAGTATCTGGTGCTTATTTTCACAAAAAATGCCTATTCTTGCCCATTCAAATAAATTTAAATTTATCCACCTCACAATACAGTTCATGCTAATAATAATTATTAACTTTGAAAGAATATTTGAAAATTTTACTACCCCACTTGAGATAATTTATTATAGGTCCTAAGTCAATAGCTATAACCCCTTGTCGAAATAATAACTGACCCGGACACCTGTGGTCCGAGCTTTGTAGCAAAATGCTAAGTGTAATATTGTAACGGAACCACCCCGGGCCCGTTACTCTTTCGCAAAAGCCACTGTGATCGTCTAGTTTCTCGAATTTCTCCCTCATAGGACCGCTGTGATTTCTTTCGTTGTGTTTACCGTTGTGTTCACGTAGTTACCCCTGCTCGTTGATTGAGGTATGCCAGGATTACTATGGCCGAAACGGATGCGCAAAAGAACCTATTGTGACTCATTGTATCTCGGTTGATTGGGATTTCTTTCGGAAAAGCGGGGAAATTTACTGAGACTTGTTGTTAACGGTGGACTTCCTATCAGATGACTAAAAGCGAATGATGAGCGAGAGAATTCGTTTGCAGAAACCTAAAATGGTGAAGGGCGCGAGGGGCTGTGATTTTGCATAGAGAGTATAAAACAATGGAAAGCGAATGATGGATCCCTTTCATGCATTTTTCAAACTCCAATCCATTTCGGATTTTCTTTTACTTCGTACTTTTCCTTACATTTCTTATTACTTCGTTTTGCTTTTGTTTCATTTCTTTGATTTCATTTCAAGCACCAGCTTGAATTAATTGAAGAATATAACCATGTTGATTACAGACTACCCAGGATATGGCGGAAGTGTCTGTCTGATTACCTATTCAATAATTTTCTTTGCCTCGATAGCGCGTGGCTGCGTTTTAATTTCCTAACAATTTTACCTTTAGGTAATTACGTACCTATTCTTGCACTGTTTGCTTTTTCGGTTTGGGTTGATTTAACGAGGGAGATGGAAATAATTTCCTTATCATCCTACCTAGGTGCGATCCATTGCAATATTTGTAATTGTTTTATTCATTAAACAACGTGCTTGATGTAAAACAAAATCTTAGAAAAATTGCTGTAAATTTTTGGAAATCGGTAGGAATTTTTAAGGCACATATAAACGTAAATTTTTGTTACTCATTTTTTCTCTCTAGTGAAAATTTGGTAGTAAAATTTGCCTATTTTATTGCCTATTTGGTTCAAGTTTAAGCCTTTTTATCTCAAAAAATGTGCCTATAAAGGCGCCTATTTTGAATTTTTTCTTTGCCTATAATCCGTTCTCTAATGATAAGAATAAATTGCAAGAGTAATAATTAAAAAAATGTTCCACTATTTATAGGGGTAGGTACACCACCACAAAGTCAAGAATTTTCAAAAGATGGACTTTTGTAAGAGTTAAGAGAAAAGAGTCTTCTATGTGGGTATTTATAAAGTTTTGTTTAAAAAAACATAATTTTTCTACAAGGATTCTATATACCTAAAGGGCTGACGATCCATATACAGTGTTTCCCGGGATTAAAGAGAATTTATAAGTTATAAATGACAAAAAAAAATCCAGTTGAAATTTGACCTTTTGGGGTTCAGGCCCGCTTAATTGATAATAAATTTTACCATATTTTCATGTTTACGGCCAAAATCAAGCATGCCTTGACTGGGGCACTATTTTTGTTTTCTGTGTAGGTAAAGTACTTCTTCTGCACGTAATATCGAAAAGTTGTTCAGAACTCAAAATTATGCAATTATGTATTTCATAGCCATTAGTCCACTTTGATTTCTCTTGAATTTTTGTTATTGAATTTGGTGAGATAAAAAATGCCTAAGTTGACATTTTACTATCTTTGTTTTTCGGTATTTTTCGCTAAAAAAAAAACACTATCGAACTGTCAAAACAGAATCAGTAAGGTTAGAGCCATCTGACATTTTATTTTTTACAAGGGGCAACCAACACAAATCATATAATATTGAAAAGTAAAATACCAAATACCAGCAGTTATCGTGTTAAACGTTGCCAAATTTATTGCTCAATTTATATTTTTTAAAATGTAGCTCAGGATTTTTTTTTTAATTATTTTTCCCGTACTCTAATGAGTGTCCCCTACAACGTACTACAGAGTTTATCCGTCATTTTCTTAAACCCCTGTAGAAACATTAGTAACGAACTTTTTTGTTGTACAGGGGTTTCAATACTTTTTTTGGAAAAACAATAGTTCGGAAATAACAGTCGAAGACCAAATTTGACTTAATGGGCTATTAATATACAGTGTGTGTCACAGGCATGGTACACCCCCTTTTTTTTCTTTATTTTTGGAGATAATTTTTTGAAATTTGGTACGTCGCATATTCTCGATAGAGCGCACTTTTTAGCAGAAAATTGAATTTTTTTCCACATCCGGTTTTTCCGGAAATGTTACCAACTTTTTATTTTTAAATGGGACACCCTATATATTATTATATTTTTGGATTCTATACATTTGTGTAAATCCAACAATACCACATAAGTACCATTTTAAATGTCAAATTTGTTTTTATTTAATTTTTTATTTCTCAATTATAGTGTGCCATGACTATTTCATTTTACTCCAATTGGATCATCTAATGCTAGAAAAATCGAATTTTTGTTCAAAGTAATAAATTAAGTGATTTATGGATAAATAATGCGCACCGGAATGATTTTTTGAGCTGAATTCATTTTTTTCAAATGGTACCATATTGGTATCGAAGTACCATCTACTAGTACTTCCAATAAGGGACATTTTGGTGTACCCATTTTGCATCTGTGGCGAACACAACTGAAGTCATGGCACACTATAATCGAGATATAAAAAAATTAAATAAAAGCAAATTTGACATTTAAAATGGTACTTTGTGGTATTGTTGGATTCGTACAAATGTATAGAATCCAAAAATATAATAATATATAGTGTGTCCTATTTAAAAATAAAAAGTTGGTAACATTTCCGGAAAAACCGGATGTGGAAAAAAATTCAATTTTCTGCTAAAAAGTGCGCTCTATCGAGAATATGCGACGTACCAAATTTCAAAAAATTATCTCCAAAAATAAAGAAAAAAAAGGGGGTGTACCATGCCTGTGACACACACTGTATAACATCTATTTAAAGGCTTAAGTCTAAAAATTAAGTTTCAAATGCATAGGTACTAAATTCTCGAGACATATTGTAGGAAACGTTAACGCCAATATCACTAAAGCATTCGAATCAAAATATGTACCTATTTCCCTACTTCAGAAAAGGGAGATGAAGAAATTAAATCAATAATTATTAGAAAATTAAAAAAAAATTGGAAAATGTTGCAAAAAATGTATGCTGATGGTTATGAAATTTGGTAAAATCTTCCAACAAAGAGCAACTTTTTCCAATAAAATTTTTCGATGTTTCGTGCAGAAGGGGTACTTTACCTAAGCACAAAACAAAAATTTTGCTCCTATCGAGGCATGCTTGATTTATTAAACACGAAAATGTGGTAAAATTTATTATCTGATCAAGCAGGCTTGGACCTCAAATGGTCAAAGTAAAAAAAAGACCCTAAAAAAACTCTCTGATCTAAGTCGGCTTTGGAATTTTTTGTAATATCCATAATTGATAGCTCTTTATGATTTATGTAAGCCTACGAAAAATTATTAAATAATTTCTAATGATAAAAAAAATTGGTAAAAAAAGAAATTTTGTTTTTCAGTTTTTTTATGATATTTCAGCAACGACTGAAAATATCCTGAATTTTTTTCAGATTCTTGATAAGCATAAAATGTAGCAACTTTTCTGTAATTTAATCGGCTCTCTTACCGACATCTCTTACCATTTCCAAGATCCCCATGTACTGACACTTAAACAGGAAACACTGTATTATGTCGAAATCCCCTCCATTTTTTTTGCGCTCATGGAGACATTTTATCAGAATTAGTCGCTTGACTTATTTTACTAGTTAAACTAAACTTGCTTTTAAAAACAGCGGGGTCCTTTCAACTCGATTTTTTTTGCCATTTATACCCCTAAATTCGCTCGCTTATCCATGGGACTTTTAAAGTATAGTATACTTGTGAAGTACAACTATACAAGTAAAATCAAAGTATAATCGTAGTAGAGAAAATAGTCATCAGGAGCGGCTGTTTTCTCTCCATTAAGAACATCCTTACAAATGAAGATTTTTGAAAAATTTACTGTTTATTTCAAACACTCCTTCTATTTCCGTCAAGAATATTTGAAAATTTTTGTTAAAAGTTTACGAGTTGGCAAGTAGGAGTTTATACGAGTAAAACTACCCTCTTAAAGGTATAGGGGTAAACCTTAAAATTTTATTTAGAAAAAATTGCAGGTTACTTTTGAAAAAAAATGAGAGAAAAATTTTGTGCAATTTTTTGCCCAAGCATCATCCCTTGCAGTAAGTATGGTATTATAACCAACTTGAAGATTTTGAAAAAAAAAACAGAATGCGGGAAAGTTAATGACTGTTGGTTCTATATTTTGTATTGCATGGTGATTAAAAAAAATAAGGATTCATGCTACATTTAGCTCTAAGGAAAGAGTTTTCAGCATCAAGCGTTTTCAGTTAGCAGCTCCATTCCAAATAATTGGTGAATATTTGAAACTTGTAGACAAAATTTTTTTTTTCAATATATTGTAAGAAATGTCGAGTATCTACTTAGAATTTTTTTTCTAACGACATTTTATGACCTTACGACATACCATAAGACCTATAACAGTAACTAAGATATTCACATTGTTGCCAGGATTATGTTTAAGTTAAGACTTCAAGAGTAAATTTTAGTTGTCCTTAAACGCTTTTTTTCTTAAGTTACTCAATTTTCAACTTTATACGTCGTAAAATTTTTCCTTCATAGAAAAATTAAGGGTTTTTATGAGCTTTTTTTTTCTTTATCAGGTCATTTCTCAGATGGGCATATCGTGTATCTCTTTTCCTGCGCTATAAAATTATAAGAAGCAATAACCAAGAATCGCTGAAGATACGAAGAAGTCCCCATAAACTTGTCGTTTTAGGGGAAAAATACTTTTAATATCATCACCTTAATAGAATCAATGAAGCAATAACTCAAACGTTCTAAAATAATTAGGTAGGGCTTTCTTTTTTTTAAATTATAAGAACAGAGAGACCTATAACCAGGACTTGATTGCTGAAGATATACAAAAGTGTAACATACAAATTTGAATTAACGCAATGGTAAAACTGACCAATATCAGCACAGTATTTTGAATCAAATTGGTTCCTATTCGCTCACAATTTACTTTATCAATTGAATGTCAGCTTGAAATGTCAGCTTGAATGGAAAAAAATAGTCGTAGAAAAAACAGTGCATGGCACTCGCGGATAATCGCTATTAATTACACTCATGATGCTTTCGAAACTCGCCTACACGGACTCGCCTATTAATAGCCTTCATTATAAGCTCGTTGCGTAATATACTATTTTCATATCTACCTATAGCAGTCATTATAATGCCACCCGTATTACGTAGGTGTTTGATTTAAATGTATATTGACTACCGCTCGTTTTAAACTTCCATAATCTCGCTGTCATCTGTCCATCAAGCACCGATGTTCGTGAACCACGTCAAGCGAGCTTCTGTGAATATATTTTCAATCCACTCATTTATTCAGCCGCCTTCCCCTTGTGATTTTGAAGTTTCCCAGTTTTATTTTTAAGACTGTCACTTGGGATTTTCAGTCTTTCTGCGAAGCACCCAACTGGATAACGACCTGAAAGGATCACTCACTCATTTTCAGTTTTCAGAGATTTTTAGATAAAAAAAAGATATTTAGCAGCCGTGGGCTTCTATAAATAACTCAATCTCCATAAAAAATACATTGGGAAAATATAACACCAATGAAAGTTTCCACCCCCAAAAGGCTTGCTCTTCTGATCTATGGTCCATTGAACCTTGTATTTTATAGATAATCCTGAACTCTGCTAAAAAGGGGATGGTCAGGGTCCATAGTCAAGTTTAAATCTGATTGCTGCAACATCAACACGACCCTTCACGAAATAACAACGTCAAAAGTTGTTTTAATCAGAGACAAACTACCAGGACCAGGACATATTATTTAAATCCAATAATGAAAGCTGCGGTGTGAATTTGGTTTAAGCTGCCATTAAAATTAAAACTAAAGCAACTATTAACTTATCCTGAACTTTATCCTGAACTGGGGACGCTAACTAAATTAACAACGAATGCACTCTAGAAAGATGCCCTTTAATAAAACTCTGTTTCATTTTCTGCATATAGCATGAACACATACGCTCTGACCTGGAAGGACATATTTAACAAAATTTAATCTACCTTAAGTCGCATTGAAAAGCCAGAATAGACTATAATACTCAGATATCACCATTAGTAAAAAATTTAACGAGTCAAGAGGGTCCTAATACCTTCGTGAATATACGAACAGACTGTTTTGGCTATTATACCTATGAATTTCTAAATATTAGGTGTATGATTGTTACCGTCTCTATAATGAATGTTATAAATCAGGTTACGGTTATATAATTTAAGCGAACTAATTAAACTGTAACTAGCACTAGCACTAATCACGCTAACGAGCGCAATTATTCCCAGAATATAATTAAACCCCTCTTTGTTCTAATTTCTAAATGTTAATCGTTACAAGTTTCTGCTACAACACGAAACAGCGCAACAGAAACAACTCACAACTCACCCCCCATTTTAGGGGTGCCATGCAGTGATTTGATTTCTATCCTCGTTTAAAATAAACCTAATGGCACCCTCACCAACACCAACACCAACACCACATTCTCAATAATCCAGTTAATTAGTCGCTATTATATGAGTTAATCGAGTTTAATTAATTAAACCGCATTTTCCTAAATCTAAGGAGTAATTTCCAGGTCAGCTCTGAGGATTTATACGATAATGACATAGAGGAGACTTTGAGGGTGTTGTTGACACCTCAGGAAAATCCCTCGATTCAAGTGCAAGCGCTGAGAAAGGAGGTGATGAGGAGATTAATGGAAGCCCTGGATAGGGCCGAATTGGAGGACGATCTTAATTATAAGAGGTCGGTGAGTTCGTTAGCTCATTGGAATAATTTGCCTTTCAATAAAAGAAACGTGGAGGCGTTGGCCAGGGCGGGGTACATTAAGACGTTGCCGGAAGATGAGGAGGATGATAATCCGAAACGTAGTCTCGAGGGGGATGATAAGGATCGAAGGAGCGATGTGGAGAAAGCACGTGATAGCAAGCGAGGTGAGTTTATTTTATTATCTCTTTAATATTAATAAAAATTAAACATTTATTTATTTTTTAATTCTAATTCTACTAGGAAACAAATTAATTTTAAAATTTGTACTGTTTTATTTATGATTCTAGAAACTGTAACGGTTATTTTGATACCGTTACATTCATTTCTAAATAAATTAAGTTTATTCATTTTCCCTGTAGGTGGGACTAGATATTTCGGGAAGCACGAACGGTAGTGTCGCCCTCGCTCGGTGTTAACGCAACCTATGAAGGCAACGTACCTACAGTGTGCTCTCGAAATATCAGTTCTTCTTACAGGGAAAATGTGCCAAAAATTCCGACCCCACGTACGGGGGTGTGTAACGGTTCTTTTGATACCGTTACATTAATTATTAAATAAATAAGAATTTTTATTCATTTTCCCTGTAGGAAGAACTGATATTTCGAGAGCACACTGTAGGTACGTTGCCTTCATAGGTTGCGTTAACACCGAGCGAGGGCGACACTACCGTTCATGCTTCCCGAAATATCTAGTCCCACCTACAGGGAAAATGAATAAACTTAATTTACTTAGAAATGAATGTAACGGTATCAAAATAACCGTTACAAAACTAAAGAATCAAAATTTTGCAATTTTTTTTCTTTATTTTTGATTATTCATAATTCGCTTACTAAGAGGAAAAGCTAGTCTGAAAAAATTAAGTAAGTAACTGAAAGTTTTATGTTTTAGAATTTGAACTATTTACCTGACTTCAGTATAATTATTGTTTTTAGAATAAGTCACTTTCAGCGGTACCTCCTTAACTATTTAATTCATCTGGGAAATAATAAATTTTGGCTGTAAATTATGGGGAACGAGCGCTACTGACACTAGTGCTAAAAATGCTGCTGAAAAACATCTCTGAAAAATATCTCTGAAAAATATTTCCTGAAAAAAATTCACCTGAAACTTTCTAATTTTTATTTATTTTTTTCTTCACTAATATTTTTCTTTTTTATAAAAAGCATCTCCTAAAAGATTATCTGGAACATATTTACAAGTAACTCTATTTCTGGTAAAGCTTTAAGTTTCAGGTTTCAGAATTTGAAATTTTTCTATAAAAATTAGTCAAATTTTGAAAATAAAAGGAGTTATTCAAATGAGTTAGGCGGATGATTGACTTTATACTTCGTTTCTGGATCTTTCGCTGATGATACTGCTGAGTTTCTCAAAAATGTACGCTTGATTATTCTTTTATAATATTTTTTTATTATTTTAATATTTTTATTTTTATTTTGGGAACCCCAATTGAAGGAATATTCTGAAAATATGAGAAGATTTTTTGGAGTTGTCTTCTTTTGGAGTAACGGCTTACATTACAGGATTAGGATTGATTTAAATATGTAAATTTTTCCTAAATGCGTCATTTTCAAATTTACTTTACCTGAGAAATAATAAATTTTCAAAATTTTTACAGTTTTTGGCAATAAATTAGGGGGATCGAGCGTTACCGACAGTAGTGCCAATTTTCCTGAATCATTTCGCCTGATTGTGTGGTTCAAATTTTTTTCTTGCATTCTTTTGTTACTAAAGATCCCCGTTTTTTTGAAAAATGTCTGCTGAAAACATTTTGCGGAACATATTTACAAGCAACTCCAATTTTGGTAAAGCTTCATGCTGCAGGTTTCAGGATTTGAACTTTCTCTCTAAAAATAAGTCAAATTTTCAAAATAAAAGTACATTTTGGGAACTCCAATTATTGAAGGAATATCCTGAAAATCTGGAGAAGATTTTTTGGAGTTGTCTTCTTTTCAAGTAAAGGCTTGCTTCAGGATTAATGATATCGTGTCAGGTTTTCCTGAATGAATCATTATTATCACTACAACTAGGTATTTGAGGTACCTAATCCGAGAAATAATAAATTTCCACAATTTTTACAGTTTTTGGCAGTAAATTAAGGATCGAGCGCTACCGACGCTAGTGCCAATTATTTTCCTGAAAAATTTCGCCTAAAAAGTCGTTCAAAATTTTTTCTTGCTTTCTCTTGTTATAATCCCAGTTTTTTTGAAAAATATCTGCTGAAAGATTTTTAAGAATATATTTACAAGCAACTCCAATTTTGTAAAGCTTTATGTTGCAGGTTTCATGATTTGAACTTTCTCTCTAAAAATATGTCAAAAAAATCAAAATTAAAGTACATTTTGAGAACTCCAATCGTTGAAGGAATATCCTGAAAATATGAATATCCTGAAAAAATGAAAATCCTGAAATATGAAAATATGAATATCCTGAATTTTTTGGAGTTGTCGTCTTTTGAAGAAGTAAAGGCTTACGTTCCAGGATTAGGATTAATGAAAATTTGTAAATTTTTTTCTAAATTATTTAAAGCCATACAAAGTATTTATCTTACCAAAAAATAACGAACAATGAAAATATTGAATTTTTTTTAGCCTTACGTAAACCTGGCCTGATTTGTCCTGGAAATAAGATTTGCTGACTATTCGTTCTGATTTTTTTTTTATCAACGATTAATATAACGCTCTCTGTTTTAAAAAGCTTTTAAATATCAAGCAGCTCCATCAGTTCTCTTCCATTTTATTATTTTCTGCTAAAGTTTTAGGTTTCAGGATTTAAGCTATCTCTCTGAAAATAAACCTGAAAAGTGATAAGTATTTTTTGTAATTTTATTGTCCAGGCTTGTTTTTATTTTGGAACGCATCAGCTGAGACATTTCCCTGAGAATATGAAATAGCGTCAGTTCTTTTTTTATAATAAAACTTCATGCTTCATATTTGAAAATAAGTTGAATTATTCACATTCAGAAATTTTCAGCAGCAATTGAGTCTTCGGTAATTTATCTAAAAAATTACAAATTTCAGGATTTGAACTTTTGGATGATAAATGAATAAGATTTAAATTTATTACTTTCTCCTTAATTTTTCATCCCAATACATAATAAAAATTCAGGATTTGATCTTTCAGACTGTCATCAAACAATTACTTTCAGAAGCTCTGTCATTTTTTGATAAATTTACAAAATGACCTTCTAAGTAAAACTTTAAGAATTTTTAACTCAAGCTATGCTCCTGAAAACTTCCTGAAAGTTCCTGAAAACTTGAAAAGGGATCCTGAATTTTTTAACTTTAAAGGGTTTGTTTATGCAAGGAGGCAACCACTTAAAATAAAATTTAAAAATATTATACTTGATTCCTTTTATTTTTTTTTATAATTTCAGGAAAAATTTATGTTTCAGGATTACTGAAAAATTCAATTTTTTTTTCAGTAATAGTCATTTTCAGCAGCTATTTATTTTTATACAAAATCTGCAAAATCCCTTTTTCTAAAAACACGTCTCTTGAGAATTTTCAATTTAGCCTTACCATTATTTTTATTTCCCAAAAAGCTTAAGAAGAGATTATGACGTTTTTTCCTAAATATTTCACTTCAAAGGCCTTCTTTATCCAGAAAGGCAACAACTGAAAATATTATCTCACTTAATTCCTCTCAATTTTGTTCCATTTTTGGACAAGATTTATGTTTCAGGATTTTTTACTGTCAATTTTTCCAAAACAGTAATTTCCAGCAATTATTATTTGAAAATAATACTTGTAAAAGATGTTTGTTCTGAATTTTCCATTCAGAAAATGTTGAAACGATAAATTCATAAGTTGAATTAACCACAATTGTTTACAGGAATAGAATCCCTAGCCCGAAACGGCGAATTGCACGGTAAAAGAGAAGTCCAAAAATTCCTCAACCTCTACGAAAAGAAAAACCTCGCCAGTTTAGCTCGAAGCTACAACCTCCCTTACGAGAAAAGATTCGTCGGAACGTTGGCGAGGTCGGGTGATTTATCCAGATTTTACCCGCAAAACCAGGAAGGCAAGAGGAACATTCAGTCTTTGGCGAGAGACGGCTCAAGATTCGCAGGCGGACAAGACAATAATAACGGAAATGACAAACGTAATCTGGCTTCCCTCAAGGCCCAATACAAGCAAAAATTCAAGCGGTCGACAACCGACCACGACAGAAACAAACGTCAAGCCGATTACTTCTACGAAGATGAAGACTTTTCTGCTTATCCTTACTCGCAGAATATGTACGACTACGAGGACCTGCTGAGGGCTTTAGATGCTGACAGCAATAATTATCCCACGGCTGAGAAACGCTTCCTCGGTAAGTTTAAATTTTAGCTTTATTAAATCGAGCGATTTTCTAAATTGAAAACACAGATTTGAATAAGCCTCTTAATTTATTCAATTACAGGTGCTAGGTGCTGGGATTTGCTAAATAGGGCATGAGTTTTATATTAAAATCCTGGAAGAGTCCAAACTTCTATAATAACATTTTCGTAACGTCCATGAAATTTTCTATTATTACTCCCTTATTTCCCTGGATGGTGCCAGTTCTTTCAAATTTAATCCAGAGCGATGTAAATTTATCTCAGCGAATAAGAGGCTTTACTTTAATAAAGAAGAATAGCTATTGCTGTTATTCCTTATTGTAACAATGCCCAAGAGCTTCTTTCATAAAAATGAGTAATGTTGGTTTAATCTTTGATGCTCTCAGACAATATTTTATTCATATTTTCAACGCCGAAAGGAATTCGTTTTACTTTACAACGATCATAATCGTTTAATTGTGTATATTTTCACAAACCACGTCTTCAGTTTCAGTTTAACATCAACAGATTCCTGGATCATTTCCGTTATTATCAGCGAAGTAATAAAATATAGCGAGTTTGCTTGCACATTAGATGCGCTTTCTTAATTATTTACCTTACCTGAAGTTATTTTCAGCCCTCATAATCCAACTCTCCTTGTTTAAAATTTTCTGAGAAATTTTGCACAATTACCTTGGAAATTGGTAACAGCAAAATGACCTTTCTTAATGATTTTTTAGGTTTCATTTTCTGTCCAATTTGGTATCAATTTTTGCGCTCCAATTTTGCGCCTCCAATCTTGTTCACCAATCTGAGCAACTTTCTTTTATATTTAAATTTGATAGATTTTGCATATTATTTTACCTTTTGCACTCTAATTTTACACAATTAGCTTTGCGTTTAAATTCCCAAACAAAATATTGTTGATTTTAGGTACCTTATACCCATAATTATGAAACAAGAAATAAAAAAATATTAAATTTTGCATGCCTTTCACTAATTAAAATATATGACAAATACAAACTCTTGAATTGTTCTTTGCGTATTCACTGGAGGGTGTTTCTTTAATTATTGTATCGTGAAATTTTTCTGGATTTTGCAAACAATTTTAAAATTATGAAAGAAAATTATCCTTTTGCACTTGAATTTTGCACAAATGCTTTTAAGCTTATCTTTCCAAAGATAATTTTTGATAAACTATTTCCTTGGACTTTTTAATAATTTTGTTCTGCACATTTTTGCACACATTAGTTAAATAACGTTCAATAATAGTTCACAAAAAATTTTTGTATCAACAGATGCTAATTTTTTTATTTTTTTCTAATTACCTATCTATCTAATTTCCCACGTAGATTTTACACGACAGTGTCAATAATACTATAAATTTTACACTCAACTTTAAATTTCGCACGATGTACGATAAATTTTGCACGCATACTTTAAATTTTGCACACAATATTATAAACTTTGCACAGTTACATCAATACAGCTTGTGAAAAAATTATTTTGCACACTTGTAAATCACATTCCGTACATTCATATTTGCTTTAGATTAATCACGAGATAAAAATGTGTTTTGCACACTTACAATTTTTAGAGAGTAACAAATTTTGCAGGATCAAATTTAATTTGCACACAAATATTGTAGGATTCTTTATATGAATTCTTGCATCACAAATTTTGGTTTTGCACCATAAATACTTTTTGCACATACCTTAATATTGCTATTTCAGTTTTGCATAGCTTCATTTTCTGATAGGTTCTTCTTGTCTTCATATATATAGTTAGTTTTTTCAAATCGTTAGTCGCCTTTCTAATTCTAAATTATGAACCTTGAAATTAAATTTCGTACAGTTATTATAATGACTTCAGAATTCATAAGAGGAAGTCAAAAATTCAAAAATATACAGGCTATGCGATTTAAAATTTTAGTATTTCTTAACTTTTTTCCACATCTTTTAATAAAATCGATCATCCCTTATTTGAGAAAAAATAATTATTCCATACATAGTATATCCTGTAGCTGTTCACAAGCATCCCTCTCCTTCTCAATCATTAAAAAACTGGAATAATATGTTGCCTATTGTTTTCATATAAATTTTGCACTGATGAGTATCCGTTTGCGTATAAATTTTGCGCTGGGCAATGTTTGATATAAATTTTGCACTGGTACCTTTATTTTTCATAATAATTTGGCACTGGACATTTTTTCCAAGTAAATTTTGCGTTGGGATTTTTTTTCGCCTAAATTTTGTACTGATATCTAATGCATATTTGTTTTTATATAAATTTTGATCTGGGAATTCTTTACATTTAAATTTTGTACTGACTCTACTTTTCTCATGAATTTTGCGTCGATGGATAGCCGTTTGCATATAAATTTTGCACTGGGAAATTCTGTACATAAATTTTGCACTGCCTATTTTTTGCATAATAATTTGGCACTGGACATTTTTCCATGTAAATTTTGCGGTGGGTATATTTTCCGCATAAATTTTGTACTGATAATGCATACCCATTGATACATAATTTTTTCTCTGGGCATTCCTTACATTTGAATTTTGTAATGGCTTTCCTCATTTTAAAATTTTTCCATTTGTAATGATGTTAATGCGTTTTTTCAATATAAATATTTATATTTTTTGGATTTTTGGACATATTTTACATTTAAATTTTGTGCTGATTATACTTTTCTCATAAATTTTGCACCGGGAAATTTTTTATATAAATGTTGTACTGGTACCTATATTTCTCATAATCATTTTTCACTGGGCATTCTTTTCAGGTAAATTTTGCACTGGGTATAGTTTTTTACATAAATTTGGCAGTGACCATAATTCATTCCGTTGTTATAGAAATTTTTCACTTGGCATTCTCTAAATTTAAATTTAAAATGGCTATATTTTTCTCATAAATTTTTCATAATTTAAATAATTAATTTTTTACTGGGCATTCCTAACACAAACAGTTTGTACTGGCTATAAGTAGTATTATCATAAATTTTGCACTGTTATACTTTTTCGCATAAATTTTGCACTGATAATAATTCATATCCGTTGTTATGTAAATTTTTCACTGGACATTCTTTTCATTTAAATTTTGTAATAGCTATACTTTTTTCAGTGATGATTATCCGCTTTCATAATTTAAATAATTATTTTTTTTCACTATGCATTCTTCACACAAAAATTTTGTACTGGTTATAGTTTTCTCATAAATTTTACCGTGGGTTTATTTTTCTCATACATTTTTCGCTGGGTATGCTTCGTACTTTCATAATAATTTTACACTGGGGATTCTTTTCATGTAAATTATGCACTGGATTTACTTCTTTGCATAAATTTTGCACTGACAATAATGATCCGTTGTTATATCAATTTTTCTCTGAGTATTCTTTTCATTTAAATTTTGTAATTGCTATACTTTCCTCAGAAATTTTGCAGTGATGGTTATCCGTTTTCATAATATAATTTTTTTTTCATTGAGCTTTCTGTACCTACATTGAAATTCTGTACTGCCTATACTTTTCATCAGAATTTTGCATTGATGTGTATCCGTTTACGTATAAATTTTGCACTGGGTATTTTTTATTATAATTTGGCACTGGGCATTCTTTTCTTGTAAATTTTACATTAATAATGCATATCACATTATAATAATGCACTAATAATGGATTACATCAATTTTTCACTGAATTTTTTTTACATTTAAATTTTGCACCTATCGAGTTTACTTTTCTCATAAATTTTGCACTGATGGGTATCAGTTTTTCTGTAAATTTTCTATTAGGTATATGCTTCATGTAATTTTTCCACTAGGGATAGATAGATAGATAGATAGATTTATTGCATCCGGCAAACAGTTACATCTACTGTATGGACATGTCAATATTTAGCCTACATAACAACAAACAAGCTCAGTACAGAGCATGTACACGTTCAATACAATACAAAAAGTTAAAAAAACAAAACAACACAATACAAAAAGTGTATAAATACAAATTTTCGTCAATAACCTCACAGAATTGACCGACATAAACAGAAAAATATACAGCACATTATAGTATAACAATTTTACACTACAACAATAGATCCTAGGTACAAGCTCTTCAAAGAATCACCGCACAGTCTCTCCGAGAAACTCTTGGATGCTGTAAAAACACTTATCCATCAAGAAACGCTTCAGATTTCGCTTAAAGCATTTCTCATCGTCTATGTCCTTAATGTTCCGCGGTAGTTTGTTATATAAATCAACTCCAGAATACAGAGGTGATATCTCATAGTAAGTATGATTGTGACGATTAAGACAGAAATTCCCATTGTGTCTAGTGTTATAGCCATGCACATCGGATCTACTCGAGAGACGCGACCTCCTCGCATGCACATATATAAGGGCTTTATACAAATATATACCAGCAACAGTCAAGATCCTATTATCTTTGAAAATGGTCCTGCATGATTCGCGAGTTTTCATGTCAAAAATCAACCTAACAATTCGCTTTTGGGTGAGGAAGAGTCTGTGCGCATGTGGTGAACGACCCCATAGCAATATGTTAGACTGGAGGTGACTGTAAAATATTCCATAATACACACTTAGCAAAGTGTGACGACATAACTTTCCTTTCAATGAACTAATCGCAAAGTAAGCCCGGTTTAACTTCCCTGCCAACATCTCAGTGCACTGCCTCCAGTCAAGGCCACTGTCCAGCACCGCACCAAGAAAATTCACCGAATCTTTGAAAACAATTTGTTCGTCAGAAATATTCAAGGATATTGGAGAGTTTTTATGTAATCCAGTCCTAAATTTAACATAGACTGTTTTATCCAAATTTATTATCAATCTGTTCTTTTTACACCATATACTGAAATCTTCCACCACCCGCTCAATCTTTCGACACACCCCATCCACAGTATAGTCAGACACAACAATGGTTGTGTCATCAGCGTATGCGAATACTCTACCCCCACTGATGTATTCCGGCAGATCATTTACATACAACAAAAAGATAAGAGGGCCCAGAACACTCCCCTGAGGCGTACCAAGATCCATGGAAAAGACATTGGAAGTTGTCTCCCCAAGTCTAACCCTAAATTTCCGTTCACTTAAAAATGACATCAACCAGTCATTAATCCGACCGCGAATCCCCAGTCTGTTCAACTTTTCAGATATGAATCCCGGATGGAGAGTGTCAAAAGCCCGGGATAGGTCAAAAGAAATTGAAACAGTGTATTCGTTTCTATCAACTTTATCGTATATATACTGCACTAAATCTATCGCGGCGGTTTCCACCGAGTGAGATGTTCTGAAGCCGTGCTGAAAGCGACCAAGAATGTCATGCTTGTTAATAAACGCGTTTATTCTCTTTACCATGATTTTCTCGAATATCTTAGAGGCTATAGATAACAGAGAAACTGGGCGATAATTTTTCAATTCAGAGGGATTATTCTTTTTATATACAGGAATAATAAGGGCCGTTTTCAGGGCCTTCGGAAAGAGCCCACAAGACACAGATGCATTGAACAAATTGGCGATGACGACCGATAAAATATCACTGCAGTTTTTTATAAAGTACGTAGTAATGTCGTCATAGCCCGCAGACTTTTTATTCGGCAAAGAATTGATAATACTCCTAACCTCGTTCGCCTCGACCGGGGTGACAAACATGGACTTTTCCTGCCAACCTTTTGACACTGTACATTCCAGAGAAAGTGAATCCCCAAAATGACTCTGCAGCCCCTCCCTCACCACATCTGCGAAGTAGGAACCAAAAATCTCCACCAGTCGCGGAGGTTCCTGAATATATTCATCATTTAATAGAATTTTAATTTTTTCCACAGGTTTTCTTTTATCAGATTGCTTGACTAATTGCCATACTGTTTTGGCTTTATTTTTTGATCTTGCAATAAGAGAGTCGTAGTAGCTCCTTTTCTCTTTCTGAACTTGCAGAGTGATTTCTCTTTTCCTACTTTTATACACCGTATCCAAAAGTTCATTGTTGAAATTCTTTCTTATATAATTAAGATCGCGAAGCTCAACAAATTTATTCCTCAATGAGTGGCTATACTTGAAATTATCAGCAGACATGTTGCCCCTACGAACACTAACAACAGGGAAAGCCGCAGAATAACACCACAGCAGGTGTTCCCAGAAAGCATTAAATACACAATCGAAATCCTGATCATTCTCATAGTTATCCTGAGAAAGCATCTGAAACTCTCCACGAGTAAACAAATACCTGAACTCCGAAAAGCAATCACTAGACATTTTCCTTATCTCTATTGTCGGTACAGGCACACTGCATTCGCTCTTTACAGAGTCAGCGCCCATCACCCACGAGAATATCTGCGCATGGTGGTCAGCATATCCCGGCTCAAAGCTATCGCAACTAACCACATCTCGATCCATTATATTTGTAATTATATAATCCAGGGAGCTTACACACAGCTTCCCATCAGCTCTGAGAACCACCCTCGTCGGTACATCATCAACTAGTGATCGAAGAGCATACGAGGAGACGACGTCTCTCAAATGTACATAGTCGGGGGAGGTTTTGTTTAAACTATTTATGTTAAAATCGCCACAGATAACAATATGTGAGAAATTTTTACTTACAGCATCGCCAATAATGTCGGAGAGACCCGCAATGAATTCATTACAATCTCCCTTTTGTGAACGATACAAGCACAAGATACAGACACTATTCATGAAAACAATAGCTGAACACTCGATCGTGAAATCAGTTGATCGCGCGCAATATTTATTCACTATCCTGCAGTCAGGGCGAAGTTGATTTCTTACGTAAATTGCCGTGCCGCCCTGTGTGGCTGAGTCACGCGAAAAGTCACATACTTTTACGTAGCCCTGTATGGTCATTTCATCAATCTCTTCTCTACAGAGCCAATGTTCACAAACACATAAGAAGTCGATGTTCTTTTCTTGACATAATAACTCAATCAGGTCAATCTTATTTCGGATACACTGCGTATTGGTATGTAGCAGATTAAAAACTTCACCATTTGGATCTTCAGCCGCGCTGGCATATTGGCATTTCTTCGCTCCATTTTCAAGCCTCTGATTTACTCTTCGGGTTGCTGGGTCGAAAAAACTTCGTTATCAAGGTACCCTCTGGCCAGTTTCCCGGACTCAATGCTTCTTCGTAGTTGGTTGCGTTAATAGTAATTTTAAAGGAACAATAGCTGTCAGGATATCTAGATATTAGTTTCTCACACTCTATCTCAGGCAATCTCTTCTGCAGCGACTGAACTACATCCTCTTCCGTTGTATCAGGATTGAGTCTTGAGATGAATACCGACATCTTTTTCGGAACAGCCTTAATTACTGTATTTTTATTTTCTCCCGTAATGACAATTTTATTCGATATATTAACCTTCTTACCACCGCTATTCCTCTTATTAATAACTGATCTCCGCGTTTCAAGCTTATCGGAAGCCGGTGTTGTTTTAGGGCCTAAAATAGCAGGGACAGAATTTTTAGTTCCTTCCGTAGCTTCATTATCCGAAGGTTTCTTCCCAGAACCCACAGGTTTATTTATTTCGCCTATTTTGTTAATTTTCTTCGTGATATTTCCTTGCTGTCGCTTATCATGCCGGACAGCTGTTTTACGGTTAAAGTTTACATTTTCACTGTCAAGGTCACTGATCATTGATAAACAGTCCTGTCTCTTATCGGGGCATGCTGGTGTCGATTGATTAAAAACACTGTTCAATAAATCAACTTGCTGTCTAAGAGAGGAAATTGTTATGTTCTGACTCACAATAATGACATCTTTTTGTTTCAGTAGTTCCTTCAAGTAATAAACCTCCAATTTCAATTCGTTCTCCTCACTTCCATTAGCACTTATGCACTCGGCGTCAGTTTTTTTGCTAGATACACCATTATTTTCCATATTACAACAGTCTATCGACCTATCGTCAATTTTTTTCACATTTTTTAGTAAATCCACGCAACTTCTGTGCGACACCGCACCACATTTGATACATTTTAGCCCTGTTTGTGCAATAGATTTGCATTTACGGCAGGGTTTCGCAGGAGCGGTAATTTCCACGACCGTACTGCCCGGTGCCATACTGTCGACTGTGAATTCTTTTTGCGTAAATTTTGCACTGGTAATGCATATCCGTTGTTATATAAATTTTGCACTGGGAATTCCTTACATATAAATTTTGCACTGCTTATTATTTCTTCCTTTTCCTGCACACTCGAATCCAATGAAGCTAATTAAAAGGAGTTGTGTTTTAAAAATATTATTCTAACTTTAGCACAATTTTTCGAATTTTTGCGTGTCTATTATTCGGACACTCTTTGCACAGGTAGTGAATAGTGATGTGAATCTAATAATAGATTGGATTGAAATTATGAAGGTTCAAGTCTTAATATTTCGTCCCGAATCAATACTTACGTACGATCATCTGGAGACATTAAATTTCACAAGAATAATAGAGGAAATAATGAATGTACCTGATATCATCTCAGCGAAATAGGACAGGGATATTGTGCTCGTTTTATCTTTCAAAGCGATTTAACCCACCATACTGTATCGATTTATAAATCAACGTCATAATAAGCAATGCCCGAGCTGGGAATTTCAAAGTTAATAACTTTATAAAACAATTCTAATCTGATGATAATGAAATGTAACGTCGCCAGAACGTCCTAGATATAGGTATATAAGCACATCGATCAAATTTCTCGCTTCTCAGGCTTCAAAATGATTACATAAAAATATTCCGGGCCTATTTAAAGATAACAAGACCCCATCAACATAATAATGAAAGATTTCAGCGTTTCGCCTCCGCGATTTAAGAGCTTATTATCCTGAATCCGGCCATATATCCCGTGAGCAACCTGCCAATGACGTCACGTGCTTCATTTCATCCCGGTTATTCAATAAATACCCCGGCTTTGATGATGAGGAGTAATATCGGGGCGAGATCGATGGGGAAATTTATCGGTATCTTTCGATTTATTGATTCCTGGGGATAAGATTTATGTTATTGATACCTACGTCATGGTTTGAATTGCAATTTTTAAGGTAAAATTTTTGTATCATTAACGATAAATTCAAATTCATTTGAATATAAATAACACATGACATAAAATGCAACTACTTATTTCTTTCTCAAAAATTTGATATTTTTTGTGAAGGTCTGTGATAAAATTTGGGTACCTGGTCTGGATTTGCATCAGCAGCGACCTAATTGGTTTTTTAGAAAAAACTGTTGCAATATTTTGTTCTTCTTTTTCCTCTAATTCCTCCATATGCGATACCATACCATTGCCTCATATCAAACCTCAACACGTCCTTTAGCAATCGTTTGGTCCAATGATTTGCGACAAAATGTGATTCCTAACAATCTTTCTGCCCCTTTTTATTCGTACAATCTTTTTTGACAATCTGCAGAGTCTTTTGTCCTGGTTTCATGTCATTTGCTTCCAATATCAGATCAAGTGTCTTCATTTTCAGGTTTCTAGTTGATAATATTCCCCCTCCGTATAAAATGGCACTTCTTTTTTGAGATCTGCTACTAAAATCCCCGTTGATCCTGACCTGGTTTGCAAAAACCGATTCTGACCAGGCTTAAGGTAAAGTACCAAACTTTGTTTTGGTTTTGCAAAATTCGAGCTAGCCTGGTTCTGGAACAAGATCGACCTGGTTTGCAAAAAAAGATTCTGTCCACGTTTTACAAAACACATTCAGCCTTTTCTAGTAAAAATGTTCTAACCTGGTTTGAACAAAAAGATTTTGACCAGGCTTTAGGTAAAATACCAAACTTCGTTTTGGTTTTGCAAAATTCGATCTAACCTGGTTCTGGAACTAACGATCTGACCTGGCTTGCAAAAAAAGATTAAGTCAACGTTTTACAAAACACATCAGCCTTGTTTATCAAAAATGTTCTGACCTGGTTTTCAAAAAAAAAGATTATGACCAGGCTTTAGGTAAAACACCAAACTTCGTTTTGGTTTTGCAAAATTCGATCTAACCTGGTTCTGGAACAAACGATATGACCTGGTTTGGAAAAAAATTCTGTCCACGTTTCACAAAACACATTCAGCAAAAATGTTCTGACCTGGTTTGCAAAAAAAGATTCTGTCAACGTTTTACAAGACACATTCAGCCTTGTCTAGCAAAAATGTTCTGACCTGGTTAACAAAAAAAGGTTCTGACCAGGCCTTACATAAAACACACAACCTCGTTTTGCAAAATTCGATCTAACCTGATTCTGGAACAAACGATCTGACCTGGTTTGCAAAAAAAAAAGATTCTGTCAAAGTTTCACAAGACACATTCAGCCTTGTCTAAAAAAATGTTCTGACCTGGTTTGCAAAAAAAGGTTCTGACCAGGCCTTACATAAAACACACAACCTCGTTTTGCAAAATTCGATCTAACCTGATTCTGGAACAAACGATCTGACCTGGTTTGCAAAAAAAAGATTCTGTCAAAGTTTCACAAGACACATTCAGCCTTGTCTAAAAAAATGTTCTGACCTGGTTTGCAAAAAAAGGTTCTGACCAGGCCTTACATAAAACACACAACCTCGTTTTGCAAAATTTGATCTAACCTGATTCTGGAACAAACGATCTGACCTGGTTTGCAAAAAAAAGATTCTGTCAAAGTTTCACAAGACACATTCAGCCTTGTCTAAAAAAATGTTCTGACCTGGCTTGCAAAAAAGGTTCTGACCAGGCCTTACATAAAACACACAACCTCGTTTTGCAAAATTCGATCTAACCTGATTCTGGAACAAATGATCTGACCTGATTTGCAAACAAAAGATTCTGTCAAAGTTTCACAAGACACATTCAGCCTTGTCTAAAAAAATGTTCTGACCTGGTTTGCAAAAAAAGGTTCTGACCAAGCCTTACATAAAACACACAACCTCGTTTTGCAAAATTCGATCTAACCTGATTCTGGAACAAACGATCTGACCTGATTTGCAAACAAAAGATTCTGTCAAAGTTTCACAAGACACATTCAGCCTTGTCTAAAAAAATGATGTTCTGACCTGGTTTGCAAAAAAGGTTCTGACCAGGCCTTACATAAAACACACAACGTCATTTTGCAAAATTCGATATAACCTGTTTCTGGAGTAAACGATTGGCCCTGCTAGGAATAAAAAGGTTCCGACCAGGATTAACATAAAACACTCAACTTCATTTTGGTTTTTCAAAATTACACCGACATTGATTCTGAACAAAGTAACCCGACCTGGTTTGCAAAAAAAAAAGGTTTTACCAGACTTGACAACACTCAACTTCGTGTTGTATTTGCAAAATCCAATATTTCCGTTCTGGATGGAAAACGACGACTTGACTAGGTTTAAAAAAAGGCTCTAGCCAGACCAGGCTTGATATAAAACACCCAAATTCGCTTTGGTGTTCTAAAATTTTTTCCGAACTTGATTCTAAACAAAGCAACACGACCTGATTTGCAAAAAATATTCATGGCTGGCTTGAAATAAAAACCAAACCTTGCCTAAAAAAATCGATCTATTTGGTTCCGGAACCAACTATCTGACCAGGTTTGAAAAAAAAAGGTTTTGACCAGGTTTGACAACACCCAACTTTGTCATGTTTTTGCAAAATCCAATCTTACCTGGTTCTGGAAGAAAAACGACCTGACCAAGTTTGCAAAAAAAGTTCTAACCAGACCAGACTTGGTATAAAACACCCAACTTCATTTTTGTTTTGCAAACTTCGATCTAACCTAAAAAATCTGACCTATAGCTTTATATAAATCAATCTCAAGTCATTGAAACACTTGAAACAAATACACAAACTCTCAACTCCATAATAATTACGATAATCACTTAAATTACTTAAGAATTAACGTTTCGTACTTGGAGTTGAACATATTGTTGCTTAGGCTCGGTGGCCCGATCCGGTTGGTTCCGACCCAACACCAGGAATTTCCGGGAGCTCCCCGAGAAACGTCACATCGGCTCCTTGGCCCGAATCGGCTGGCTACCATCCTTCAGGGCGACTAGACGCTTCAATCGATCTGGAAGGTCCACCGACCTCGGAGAGGACACTTGCAGGTCTTCTAGATGTTGCTCTTCTAGATCTAGAACTATAACTTGTAGATCGATCACTATTGATGGGCTTTTAGTATACCTAGAAAAACTAGTCGATGAATGATTGTAGATTAGAATTTCTTATCTGTTGATGTTTATGTATTATAGATGTACTGTGTAATAATGTGAAGCGTGTCTAATTTGTGGTAATTTTTAGGGAGGCTACCTCAGATGGGAAAACCAAAGACGACTATGTCTCCTCCGACATCGCGACGTCTGACTCGTTAGATCAGAAGCGTTACCTACTGCAACCGGCTGTCGATCAAATAATCCTTAAGAAGATCCTTTCGCATCCTCGCTCGCATTAAAAACTCCCTCTGCCTCTGAAAACACCCCTTGATCTCCTTTAAAATCACTATCTCCTGGCAGTTAAGCATATCCTGAGCTCCATATCTAATTCCAAATTCAAGTAACAATCAAGAATATCGACAATATCAATATATCTTTAGATATAAAGTATTTATTATATTATTCAGGCCAATCTAGGAAATCACTTATACTTTTATGGGTCCTGTGTCTTGTATTATTGATCAGATTCCTCTTGAAATGGGCTGGAAAACCAAAGAATGCTGTGGATGACAATATAGGAGAAGTATTTATAATTAAATGTATTCATTTTAAATGACAATAAATGTGTAAATGTAGACAATAAAAGCCGATTTTACAGCGGCTTCTGTCTCATCTCGTTAAAGGGGGGTTCGGGGGATCTTAATAAGGTTATACCTTTTACGACGCCCCTGAATTCCTCACATATGACGAATCTCAGTGTTGATTAATATGTTGTAAAAATAATTCTAATTATTATATTAATTGAGTGATATTGAGAATTCTGTAATGTATTTTATGTGAATATAAAGAGAATTATTAACTCTGTAAAGACTTTCATTTCAATCTAATCACGTAATGGTTATTTCTATCCATCCAGTTTATTACCTACCTACCCATCTGAGAAGCGATCACTTCCTTAATTAAAGATTTTATTTTTCTAATCGTCATAAAATACAACAACTGCAGGTACTTATATAGAAGCTTTAATCAAACATAAAATAATATTTACACATCAATTATTTATATATATCTACTATACTTAAATATTTATTTATATTATTTATAAAAGTTGTACAGTTCCATAACATTATCCATATCACACGTTAAATTTCTATCTCGAATATTTAATTTTTATCTTAACCTAAATCGCAGCTCAAAAAACGTCAAATTTCAAAAGACATCGTCGAACATAATATGTACATTTCGCAATTGAACACACCCGTGCGTAAGAGACCTATAACACACAGTAAATTTTTTTATTCTGAACAAATTTTTATAAAACAATAAATTTCACTTCTTCATTACGACCTAAACAATAATCTGAATCACTAGATAAGTTACTTCAAACTTGAGCAAGGAAACTCTAGACGATCGACATCAAAAAAGGCAACTTTGAATTTCAGCTAAACCGTAACTTTGGACGACCACGTCAGGCAAACAGTCCCAATTTCAGACGAAATATGAACTTCAGACGAAAAAATCTAATTTTAAACCGCTAGCAGCCAAAGAGTTGCGAGAGACCATCAGAGTTCTACAGAAATCAAAAAAATTTTCTGAACAGGCTCAACTGAAGAAGTCAATATAAACGAAAATTTCTCTTAGCTGAAAAAAAACATAAAAATCATTAACTTTAGACGATAGACGATAATCGATAGACTAGACGTCTAATAAAAAATCGTAACTCTAGACTCTCTTTTATTTGGAAAAAAAATATCAAAAGTACGAACTTTAGACGACAAACTCTAGACGAAAAATCTGGAGAACTGCGAAAATTAACTCTACAAAGCAACTCTAGACGATTGACTGAAGCGAACTTTGGTTAACAGAATGAAAGAAAGCTTCGAAATAAGCATAAGCTCAACAGAAGACGCCAGTACAAAAAAAATATAGAAAGCGACGAAGCTACTCTTAAACTTTAGACGATAATCTCGAGACTGCTAATAAAAAATCGCAACTCTAGACGAAAATTTCAGACGATAAGCTCAACTTTCGACGTCTCTCAACTACTCGGCTCTCCTTTGTCTTGAAATAAAAATTTTAAAGCACGAACTCTAGACGACGACAAACTCAGACGAAAAATCTGGAGACTGAGGAACTCTAGAAAGGCTATTAAAGGCAGCTTTGAATTATGAAGATTAGACGGAAAACATAGAACAAAAAATGCGCCAAGCTCAAAGAAGACTCCCGCAACTCTAGACGATTGACTGAAGCGAACTTTGGTTAACAGAATGAAAGAAATCCGAAATAAGCATAAGCTCAACTGAAGACGCCAGTACAAAAAAATATAGAAAGCGACGAAGCTACTCTTAAACTTTAGACGATAATCTCGAGACTGCTAATAAAAAATCGCAACTCTAGACGAAAATTTCAGACGATAAGCTCAACTTTCGACGTCTCTCAACTACTCGGCTCTCCTTTGTCTTGAAATAAAAATTTTAAAGCACGAACTCTAGACGACAAACTCTAGACGAAAAATCTGGAGACTGACGAACTCTTGAAAGGCTATAAAAGGCAGCTTTGAATTATGAAGATTAGACGGAAAACATAGAACAAAAAATGCGCCAAGTGCAAAGAAGACTCCCGCAACTCTAGACGATGGCTTAAGAGAACTTTGGTTAACAGAATGAAAGAAAGCTTCGAAATAAGCATGAAGACGCCAGTTCAAAAAAAATATAAAGAGGCCAAGCTACTCCTAAGCTTTAGACAATAATTGCAAGACTTCTAATAAAAAATCGCAACTCTAGACGAAAATTTCAGACGATAAGTTCAACTTTCGACGCTACCAAACTACTCGAATCTCCTTTCTCTTGATATTTATGATATTTTTTTTTTAAAGCATGGACTTCAGACGAATTTTTTTTCTCTAGGTCATTATAAATCGGTATATTTGTGGGATATGACAGATAAAGCAGACAAGACTTCCGAAAACAAAAAAAAAAGTGTTTTGGCTTTTCAAACAAACGTTGAACGATTGGTGTGTGAGGTTACATTAATTGAATTTATGTTCAGAATAATTTTACAAAACACTCAAGACCAATACGGTTTCCCTGATTGGATAGCAGCAGCAGCCCCGCTATATCCAGCAGGAGCAGGGTTTTGTGGAAACGGGGGTGGCTCCTGCAACCCCCCATGGAATACCGCACCGCTCCCTCCTGTATCAACTCCCAAGGTGTTCATTCCGTGGCTGGCTTCCCAATTCTTCACCGTCGCAGCCGCCCAATCATGATGCGCTGCATCAACTCCCACTTTGTGTTCTTCATCCGATCTCAAGCGAAAGCTGGCTGCTTGATGGGCGGCTTGCGCTTGATGGGCGGCGGCTTGATGGGCGGCAGCTTGATGGGCGGCTTGTAGGGCGTAATTCGCTGAATCGAGGAGGGAATGAGAGAAGGCTGCGGGGTCGTGAGATGGATAGTTCTGGTAGTACTGCTCACTTCCTCCGGAAGGGTACTGACATGACATCAGGGGGGAGAATCCGAGAGCGGCCGCTGCTTGATTCGCTGCCCCGGCGTGCTTGCGGAGACGTGCTCGTCGATTTGAAAACCACACCTGTAATATTTTTGGTAACTGGGAGTAGTTTTGATAATGATAGAACAGACCTGTATCCTGTTTTCAGTAAGTCCGGTCAATTGCGCTAGCTCCTCCCTGGTGAAGACGTCAGGATATTGAGTTTTACTGAAAGCACGTTCCAGTGCCTCCAGCTGTTCTCCCGTGAAAGTCGTCCTAGCGCGTCTCTGTTTCCTTTTCAGGGGGATGCCGGGCTCGGATTCCGTATCGCTCTCCTCTTCCCTTCCTGAAATATAGTCTGAAATATACCGATTTGAATCGGATCTAATAAGGTATTTAATAGGGGTCGATGCTGTGCACTTCGAGAACACACAACAAAGTTCAAAGGTAATGTTTGATTGTTTGTAGTGTTTTCCATGCAACTACTCGCTTTCACAATAACAATCACATCAAGAGCTGTTTGTGTGGGTGTTAAGGGTGAACAATAAAGCCCTTCGCTCGCATTTGAAAGCCCGACAATGACTCAGGGATTTATTATTGAATCAAGAAAGTTAGGCTGCGTATAGCGGGTTTATGTAAATAGGTAGTTTGAGTGACATTATTTGAAGGCTGGATGGAGTAAGTTTTTGATTATAAAGTGAGCTGAGGGTATACTTTATTTTTAGGGGTGAGGAGGGGCTTGAAATGAATTTTATGCCGAAATTATTATTGAGATATTAGGAAAGTAGGGAAAATTTTATATCTGGCGTCTATTCATTTATTCATCTAGTGTGGGAGCTGGAACTTTGTTGTCTGTAGTTGGTATTCAAAATATAATAAAATCAATATTTCGATATATTTAGCTTTAATTTAAAGTTTCGGCGTCAGAAGTTGGAAACGAGGTTACAGTTTCACGATCTGCCTATAAAGTTTTTATTGCATTCAACTTTATAGTTACAATAATTCGTCTGGAAGTATGACTGGAGTTTCGTCTGGAGTTCCAAACTCTAACGTATATTAGAAGAAAGATAGTTGAAAGTCTGGTAATTATTTTGAGACGACATCTTCAGACCACAAATTTCTCCCTTCAACTCCAGGCGACAAATCCCATTTTTAAATTAAATTCAACAATAGACGAATTAGATTATGCAAAATTCTTGTGTAAAAATGTCTGTGAAGTTGACATGGAGTTTAGTTTCGTCTGGAGTTCAGGAGTCTAAAATCGGTGAGAACAAAGTCTGACAATTATTTAATATATGCAATTCGAAGTATTCTTCAGACCACAAATTTCTCCCTTCAACTCCAGACGACAAACTACAATTTTTAAATGAAATTCAATAATAGACGAAATAGATTATGGAAAATTCTAGTATAAACTGCCTGTGAAGTGACCTGGAGTTTAGTTTCGTCTGGAGTTCCAGAGTCTAAGATTTGTCAGAACATAGGCAGTAAAAGTCTGGTAATTATTAAATAAATGCAATTCCAAGTACCTAATCTTAGACGACATATTCAGACCACAAAGTTCTCCCTTCAACTCCAGACGACAAACTTCAGGTTTTAAATTAAATTCAATAAAGACGAAATAGATTATGCAAAGTTCTTGTGTAATATCTCTGAAGTTGACCTGGAGTTCAGTTTTGTCTGGAGTTCCAGAATCTTCAAGATTATTAATTAACTAGATAAACTTCAAAATTACCTGAGATGACATACTCCAAACGATACACTTATGACTTCAACTTCAGGCAATAAACTTCGATTTAAAAAATAAAATTTCAATACAAGAGGTAAAAAGATTGTTGTATTTGTGAAAATGATATATCTACCTAAATCAAGCAATGACACTTGTCTCAACTCTCAACTCCAGGAAATAAACGACAACTCAGGGACCTATGGGCATAGAAAAGTGTGCTCCTAGCTCGAGGCGACTATTTCTAAATTTCCAGTATTTACATTTGAACTTCATTTGAACTTCGAACTTCAACTCCAGACGATTAACCCTAGGCATTAAGAGGGAGCTTAGAAACTAATATTTTAAGGATACTTTTGAATAAGTTTTATGAGACATTTAATAAAGGGTAAATGATGGCGACGACGTAAAAAAAAGATTTCATAGATATATTTTTTGTGATCTTATATTATTATTGAAAGTCAGCGATGTAGGCATATCGATTCCTCAATCTTTCAGCCTTCCGGCTTAGCTCTGGTCCAGATTCCCCGTCACATACATCAGCAGGGATTACAGGAGATTAAACCTCAAAGTCACAAGCGGCCGCGGGCAGACGTGCCGTCACCGAACCGCTCAAGTTACTTCCAATATGCCCGTTCTCTCTCGTAAATGACAGATTTCTTATGTTTTATGTTCTAGGTCTAGAAGATCGCCCACAGAACGAACCTGTGCCGCTACAGGTTTGACATTCCTGAACGAAACGTCAATATTTTGGGAAGGAAATTTAAGTGGGCTGGGAATTTCTTATTCCGTTGAAATTCGCCGGGACCGTTCTTCTTTTCTGGGAATTTATATTAAACAGTTAGAGAGAAATTATGGGAATCACTGATGGGCTATTTGTAGAGGTCGGAATAGCGAATACAATTTTGTTGAAATTATCTCGGGAAGCCCTACTAAATTTACTGGGAGTGGAGTGGAAGTATAATATAATTTCTAGGGAAAGAAGGGAAAGTAATTTAATTTTTGCAGCAATACTATAAATTTAGCCCCATAGTGAGTGAAACGGGGAAATTTTTAATTAGAAAATATTTTGTGTTTCTCTTAAACCTTTTATCTCATGTTTCAACCATTTCCTTTCAACATTTCATAATAAAAACGGCGGAGATACCTATTCGATTTTTTATAATATGATGTTTATTTCTCTAAAATTCCAAATTTACTGTTTCCCCTGGAACTTTTTTCGAATTTAGAATTTAAAGGTAATAGTGTAAAAAAGTGCACTTTTTAAATTAGCTAGCCAGTGGCGTGCATAGGAAAAGGGTGAAAATTTACACATTTCCATAGCAATTATACAGGCTGTCCCATTTTAATGTCCCACCCCGGATAACTTTTGTCAGTGACCTTGAATCAAAAATTGTTTGGTACAAAAGTTGTACAACTTGGAGGGGGACATTCGATGGCACTAATACTTTTGACCTTGGGTACAAGGTTCAAGGTCATTCAAGGTCAACTTTGTTTTTTTAAATGGAACTTCCTATTTTTGACGTCGGCAATCGATTGCGCGTAAAAAAATATGAGACTTTTGTCTGAAACTTTTTTTCTGAAAACGCAAATTTTCTCAATTAATTTAGCCTTCAAAATTGAAAATTTAAAAATTTTTGAATTTTCAACTTGAGAATGGTGAGGTTTAGAAGAGAACCACAAATTAGATTTTTCATCAAGAAAAGTTTAATTATTCCTTTGGCACAAGCAGCTCAAAAAAATTTTTCATCAAGAAAAGTTTAATTTTTCATTCGGTACAAATTGCTCAAAATTAACAAAAAAAACTCTGTTCTCAGCGCCTGTGTTCAAGAAAATTCGTGACGGTTCCTTGCGCAAATCCAAGTACTTTTTGTCTCTTCCGGATTTTCTTAGAAAGCTACCATTCTCGAGTTAAAAATTCACAAAGCTTACAAATTTTTAATTTTGGCAGCTGCATAAGTCAATTAAATTTGCGTTTTCAGAAAATAAAGTTTCAGACAAAAGTCTCATATTTTTTCACGCGCAATCGATTTCCGATGTCAAAAATAGAAAGTTCTATTTAAAAAAACAAAGTTGACCTTGAATGACCTTGAACCTTGTACCCAAGGTCAAAAGTATTAGTGTACCATCGAATATCCCCCTCCAAGTTGTACAACTTTTGTACCAAACAATTTTTGATTCAAGGTCACTGCCAAAAGTTATCCGGGGTGGGACATTAAAATGGGACAGCCTGTATACGCATATGTGACATTTAATTTCACTTTAGTTACGTTTACATAATATTGCTCAACTTTTTGAAATATTCTCCTAAACCACTTTTGAAAGCATGTATATAAAAATTTCATAGAAGATAGCTCTTGGAACAAAAATTTTGATTCCTATTCCAGTGGTCTGACCTTGCCCTGACTGAACTAACGTGGCCAAAGAACGTTTGAAATGTGTCGAAAACTTTCCTGAAAAAAATGGCCTAAAATTTACTGAAAAACGTAAAAAGTTATTCGGGAATTTTTGAAAATGTTCTTCTCGATCTGTGATATTTAATTTCACTTTAGTTACGTCTACAAAATATAGCTAAAAAAATACTGAAATATGCTGAAAAATGCTATATTTGAAAATTTATTTATTAAAAATTATTTAAAAATGCACGAAACTTTTTGAAATATACTCCTAAACCACTTTTGAAAGTATCTGAAAATTTCATGAAAGATAGCTATTGGAACAAACATTAATTATGATTCCTCTTCCAGTGGACTGAACTTGCCCTGACTGAGCTATCGCGAAAGAACGTTTGAAATGTGTAGAAAACTTTCCTGAAAAAAGCTGCCCTAAAATTTACTAAAAACGTAAAAAGTTATTCGGGAATTTTTGAAAATGTTCTTCTCGATCTGTCACTTTTAAGTTCACTTTAGCTACGTTTACAAAATTTGTGAAAAATTACTGAAATATCCTGAAAAAAGCTATGTTTGAAAATGCACGAAGCTTTTTGAAATAATTTTGAAAGTGTCTAAAAATTTCATGAAACATAGCTCTGGGTCTTTGGGAATAATTTTTTTTATTCCCCTTTCAGTGGCTTTGACCTGACTGGACTATTGCAACCAAAGAATATTTGAAGGGTGTCGAAAAGACTCCTGGAATAAACTGGCCCAAAATTTACTCAAAAAACATAAAAAGTTATATAGAAATTTTTGAAAATGTTCTTCTCGGGCTATGACAATTCAGTTTAGTTACCTAAATTTACAAAATATTGCAAAAAAATACTGAAATATCCTGAAAAATATTTGAAAGTGTATTTTTTCAACATAATGTCAACAAAATGTGTTAAAATTTAATGAAAGATTTCTGTTGGAACAAAAATTTTGATTCCTCTTTCAACGGGTACCTTGACATAACTGAACATAACGAAAGAATATTATTTTGAAGGATGTCGAAAATATTCCTGAAAAATTTCAAAGCTTTCAGATTTAGATTGCCTGAAATTGTTTTTTTTTGTTTGGCTTGTAATTGTTTAAATGTTTTCTGAAATATCCTGAAAAGATGTAAAAAATCTCTTTCAGCATCCTTAACTTAGTCTGGAAAATTTTGAGATGTTTTAAAAATTGCCTCAAGCATCTTTAATAATCTTTAATAATCTTTAATTTTTCTTTTTGTTACTTCCAAATATCAGGGGTGATTTAAAATAGCTAATATATCCTGAAAAAAGCGATGAAAATGTTGTTCTCTAGAGTAATTTCACAAATTTCCTGAAATTTCTTCATTAAAAGAAAAACAATCCTACTTTTCTTTCAGTTACGAACCAAAAATGTTCAATATTACTGGTAAAGTATCCTGAAAAGATGTAAAAATATATATTTTTAGTTTTTTTAAGTAGGTATGTCGTCTCAAAATTTTTTGACACGCTTAAAAAATAACTTTTGAGGGGCTATTTCTACCTCTTGGAATTTGACCCTAAAATAAATCAGTATGCTAAAATTCAGTTTTCTGTGCCAAGCGGTTTGATCTGGAGCTTGATAGGTGAGTCAGTCCCCTATCTCCCATTTCATATGAATGAATATCGATTGAAATTATTAAAAATATGGTTCAGATCTAATTAAATAATGAGCCGTTTAATGAATTTTAGAAAACATTCCAACAAAACAGCTCAAATAAACTGAATAATCTGAAATTAATTCTGCAGATTTTATTACTCAATCAATTCCAAACTGTGCTAGTGCTAGTGCTATGCTCAGACGCAAAATTTAATGGAGGCCAAGATGGGATTGCAGAGAATTGATTAAAGAGGCAATCAAAGCGCGTGGTACTTAACAGAGGGTGGCCACTGAGTCCATTAACTCACACCACCCCTAATTATGCGGTCTAAATTGGATTATTCATCATTTCAGATTTAATACATAATATTAATCAAATATAATCGGATGCCTTATTGTTTTATTACACTCTTCATAATAATACATATCTGCCTGGTATTCCTAATACGTTTTATTCCATGTTGGAATCCCAATAGGGATGAGTAATTTCTCCTTCAAATCAAACTGGAGCAAAAAAATCACCCAATTTGTTTAGTTTGAAAGAAACGACGATCCTCTGTTAGTTGATGTTCAATCAATAATAGAAACTTCCTCTTGTGATAAATCAAGGGATGATCTCGTACTTTATTGTGATGATGTCACCCCGGTCTAAACACGGGCTCTTTTCAAGGCACCGACAGAAGGACCGCTCCCTTGAGCTCTCCCGACGCCCCCGCAGGGGGCTGTACTTTTCATTGTCACTTGAATTGTCCTATTCTATAATAATTCTTTACTATACTAGCACTAGCACTAGCAGTAGGACTAGGGGACAGGATGGACTTTCTGCTTTCTGGCGGATTATGCGGTTTTTTTATTATTCAAATACTCGTACTACTGAAGTAAAGTATAGATGCCCGTATTATTAATAAAGGATCGAAGTTCAGGACAGGGTCCATTATCCCCAGGAGTGTTTTGATATGCGATTTAATTAACTAGTTAATTACCGGATCAATTAGCGTTAATGGGAGTGGGTGATCGGTGAGAATGGGTATTAAAGAACGATCATGGGAGGTTTTATTGGTTTTCAGTTTTTGCGGTTGAGGCATTAGGGCGGGTAGCTTTAGTTTCGGTCACATGCTTAAATTTTATTTTATATGTCTAGCACTAGCACTGCTGCCAGGTTTCTTATTGTTTTATTTTCTGTTATAAAAAGTCACGTATATATTTATTTATTAACTGTATACTGTATGTATGTATACTTGAAAATTATTTATTTCTTTACGTTGATGCGGATCTGAAATAAAATTATTGTAGTTAAATCCTCAAAAGGATAGTAATATCCAGAAGAAACTAAAACGTCTTTTGATATTAGTTTGAGAAGCTTTTTCGGAAATATTTCAATTATATTCAAACGTATTTTCTCTACCTATCAGAATAATAATACGCCTTACCAGTTATGTAGAAATGTAGACGTCTCTTTTATTGCAATTTCTGGATTTTAGTTCAGTTACCTACCTATTTCAGGCGAATGCTCAGAACATCTTACATAGTTTCAAGCAGTAATTTCAACTTTAAATCACAAAAAGGATAAAAATTTTCAGGAAGAAATTAAATATTTCTTGATATTTTGTATTTAATTTCAGGATTATGCAGAAATGCAGAAATATTTCAGGATATGCGTCTTCTAGAATTCCGAATAGTATTAAAAATTAGCTCGAGAGCCTTTTTTAGAAACATCTCAGAAAGACTCAAACGTGTTTTTTCTATCAGAATAATACGAGTTCCCAGTTTCCCAGTTATGTAGACGTTTCTCTTATTGCAATTTCAGGATTCTAGCTCAGCTATTTCAGGCGAATGCTAAGAACCTTACAGATTTTCAGGCAGGAAAGGTTGAAGCTTTAATTCTCGAAAGAGTAAGAATTTTCAGAAAAAAATGAAAAGGTTTGTAGTTATATTGTAGTTATTATTTTCAGCTTTTAATAAAAATATTTCAGAATATAATATGTATCTCCTAAAATTCAGGCAAGCTATTAAATTTAATTTCAGGGACACTTTTTGATATTTGGGTAAAATTCGGGGCATATTTTCTTTACCAGAATCATTAAAACTGCTAATTGTTAAGTAGACGTCCTCTTTTATTGTCAGTAGGATTTAATTTCAGTTATTTTAGGCGAACATCTTACATAGTCTCAGGCAATAAAGCTAAAGGGCATTTTTTATATACAGGGTGCACCATGTATCCTTCTCTATATTGCTATCTCCTAATGCTAACAGATACAGGGTCGGTTAAATAAAGTCCAAAGGAGCGCAATTTTGTGGCCATCTCGATTCCGTCGAGACATACAAGATATCTGTGACCGTTCCTGAAATATCATGAAAAAACTGAAAAATCGAGATTTCTTATTTTTTCCATATCTTTTTTATTATTAGAGATTAATGAATAATTTTTTGTGGGCTTACATAAGTCGCCAAGAGCTACCCATCTGACATTTCAAAAATTTTCAAAGCCGACTAGATCCCAGAATTTTCATAGTCAACTTTCGTTTTTCTTATAGCCACCATATTGTATTTTTATGTTGTTCGATATAAAAAAAATCATAAAAACTAAAAATTGTTGAACTTCAAAAAATAAATTAAAAATTTTTTTATTCTTCTTTTTTCTTTACAAAAAAGACACATTTTTAGACCGAATTTAATAGATAAATTAAAAAACCATAAGGCAAGCACTATTTCGGCGTATTTTACAAATGTTGACGTTTTTCTATGATTTTTTTTAGGTTTTTCTTTGAAAAAAGAAGAATAAAAAATTTTTAAATTTATTTTTTGAAGTTTATTAATTTTTGGTTTCCATTATTTTTTTCATATCGAACGACATAAAAAAATAATATGGCCGCCATAAGAAAAACGAAAGTTGACTGTGAAATCTCTTTGATCTAGTAGGCCTTGAAAATTTTTGAAATGTCAGATGGATAGCTCTTAACGGCTTATGTAAGCCTACAAAAAATTATTCATTAATCTCCAATAATAAAAAAGATATGGAAAAAATAAGAAATCTCGATTTTTCAGTTTTTTCAGGATATTTCAGGAACGGTCACAGATATCTTGCATGTTTTGACGAATTCGAGACGGCCACAAAACTGCGCATCTTTTCTCTAATTTAACCGACCCTGTATCTCTTAGCGTTCAGGAGATAGCAATATAGAGAAGGATACATGGTGCACCCTGTACATATATTTGAGAAAAATTCAGGTAGAATTTTCTTTACCAGGATAATCATAGTTGCCAATTGTTAAGTAGACGAGTATACGTACATCTTAGGGCAATTTCAGGTTATTTTTTCAGTTATTTCAGGCGAATAGCAAATTTCACAGAGCTCCTGGCTGTAAAGGAAGACTTTTTCAATTCTCAAAAGGATAATAATTTTCAGGAAGAATTGGAATTATTACCAAGATTAAAAAAAATATTTCAGGATGTAATCTCCTAAAGCTCTGGAAAGTATTTAAAATAATTTCCAAGGGCATATTCAGAGATATTGGAGAGAAATTCGGGAAGCATTTCCTTTACCAGAATGAAAATAATTGCCAATTGTTAAGTAGACGTACATCTTAGGGCAATTTCAGGATATTTTTTCAGTTATTTCAGGCGAATGCTCAGCAAATTTCACAAAGCTCCTGGCTGTAAAGGAAGACTTTTAAAATTCTCAAAAGGATAATAATTTTCAGGATGAAAAGAAGAAATAAAATATTATTTGAGATTTTGGAATTATTTCCAGGGTTTTTAAGAAATATCTCAGAATGTAATCTCCTAAAATTCTGTGAAGCATTTAAAATAATTTCGAAGGACATTTTTTAGAGATAATTGAGAGAAATTCAGGAAGTGCTTCCTTTACGTTCCAGGCCAGGAAGTATTTCCTCTACCGAAATGAAAAGAGTTGCAATTGTTAAGTAGACGTGGGTGTATCTTAGAGCAATTTCAGGATATTTCAGTTGTTTCAGGATTCTTAAATAAATGTAAAAAGATATCACTCTCTATAATATAATTTTTGTTTTGATGAATACAAAAGAAAATCTCAGAAAAACTCACATATATTTCAGGATGTTGTTGCAAGTTGCACCATTATAGGACATTCTTCATAATTTCTTAATATTTCTTGGGAAACACTTATTACTATAATAATGAATATACATAGTAATATAATACTAGTTCTTAAAGCTTGAAAAATGTGACAACCCGGCTTATGAGTTCAAAGTGACGTAGTTTCATATTCCCCTTCGGAGAGGCGGCGTTTCCAGCAACCGGCCGCGTAATTGGCAATGAAATACGATATCCTTCATATACGTGGTCCTGGAGAGCAAAGGGGGCTCCGGGGAGACAATGGGGGGCTTTAAGGGGGCGGCCGACCGGCTCACTTGTTCTGCTTAATTGTTTATGGTTTTCTGGAACTCAATTGTTTCCTCTAACATTGAACAACGCTCGGTATCGTAAACTTCCAATCTTTATTTCTTCGTTCTGTCGTCGTTCAGTTTCCTCTCCATGCAACAATATCCTGCAACATTGTTGCTGGAACTGGAGATTCCACGGAAATTTCATGTTTTATTATTTTTTTACTGCCCGAGTTCTATATTTTATTATTGATATAAGCAGTAGTGTCGGAGTCGGTGACAAGTTTATTGTTCAAGAACCATTTTTATTTTAGTACTTACTCATTATAGAATAGACTCGCACGAAGTCTGACGGATTTATTTTTATTTTTTATTTTTTAAACGTACTACATAGAATTTGGAACGACTTATTTTAAATGACCTATGCTACGTCTAGAATTAATATCGCCGGGGATTCCACTCGAAAGAAAGAGACTCAAAGAGCGAGGAAATAATAAGAAGACCTATGCCTATTTACTTACTTGGAGTTCGTATGCTGAAAGGTCACCCTTAGATATTTGCGAGAAGGAGCAATAAAAAGATTTTTCAAGGATTCTTTAGTCATCCTCCCCGTTAATAAGCAGTGGCAGTGGATTTGGTTTCTGATTATTGTCGTCTTAAGCGCGACCTGAAAAAACACCCACTGTCATTTGACAAAGTTCAGACACGAGTTTATTATTAATGGTCTTGAAAAAATCGCTTTCAATTTTCCTTGGGATCTAAACTCCGCAATATTAATTTACTAGACAGCTTTGTTTTATATTGCTACCCCCTAAATACAGGGTAGCCTCAGTGAAGAAATGCAGACGTTTTCAAACGATTCTCTTTTTTTCCAAAGAGGTACCAAATCAGCAATACCGAAACTTTTCCCTGGGAGTTCTGGCCGGCTCCTGATGCCCCAATTACTAGCAACGTTTATCAAATCTCAATCCGATGTTTTTAGGCAGGTAATAATTGGAACCGTTGATCGCGATTCTTATTTCCTAATTAGGTACTTAGAAACATCAAATCTTCCCCAACAAGGTTTTAACAAATCAGAGGAATTGTCGGCAATTAAATTGCTTATTTCCTTCATACCTCCAACTTACGAGCTCTTTTCAATATCAACAACTTTCCGGATTTTCCTAGGTAATTTGACCAGAACTAGGACCTTTTACGTCCTCTATACTAAAAACCCAGCTAAAAACACTCCCAGATATTCTCCAAAAGGTGTTAACAGAACAGTCGGTGAAACCCCCATTTTCCCCACAAAATAGCCTAATTTTTTCCAGAAACGTTTTTTGTATCAAAGTGATGGGAGTAGGTCGATTTCTTGATTTTTCCAATACCAAAACATGGCAATTCTTCTCCAGAAACGTTTTAACATTTCAGAAGTATAATGGTAGTCGGCCAAGCTTTCGATTTACCAACACAAAAACATGCCAAATATACCCCAAAAAGATTTTAACACGTCAGAGTTAAGACAAGCAGAACAAGCAGGTCTTAATTTATTGAATACCAAAACTGCCAAATCTTCTCAAAAACCGTTTTAGCAAGTCGAAAGTATCGAAATCCGTTAAAATGCTGATTCACCTAATACAAAAAATGTCAAATCTTCTCTGGGAGTAGGTCAATGGGAGTAGGTTAAACTCTTGATTTTTTTCCAATACCAAAAACATGGCAATTCTTCTCCAGAAACGTTTTAACATGTCAGAAGTATAATGGTAGTCGGCCAAGCTTTCGATTTACCGACACAAAACCATGCCAAATATACCCCAAAAAGATTTTAACACGTCAGAGTTAAGACAAGCAGAACAAGCAGGTCTTAATTTATTGAATACCAAAACTGCCAAATCTTCTCAAAAACCGTTTTAGCAAGTCGAAAGTATCGAAATCCGTTAAAATACTGATTCACCTAATACAAAAAATGTCAAATCTTCTCTGGGAGTAGGTCAATGGGAGTAGGTCAAACTCTTGATTTTTTCCAATACCAAAAACATGGCAATTCTTCTCCAGAAACGTTTTAACATGTTAGAAGTATAATGGTAGTCGGCCAAGCTTTGGACTTCTCAACACCAAAACATGCCAAATATACCCCAAAAAGTTATTGATATGTCAGAACTAAGACAAGCAGATCGGTCTTAATTTATTGAACACCAAAACTGCCAAATCTTCTCCAAAAAGGTTTTTGTAGATCAGAAGTGTAGCAGTCGGTTAAACGCTAATATCTCATATACAAAAACATGCAAAATCTCCTCAAAAACCATTTTGGCAAGTCGAAAGTATGGAAATCGGTCAAAATTTCGATTTACCTAATACAAAAAATGCCCAATCTTCTCAGGGAATAGGTCAATGGGAGTAGGTCAAACTCTTGATTTTTCCAATATCAAAAACATGGCAATTATTCTCCAGAAACGTTTTAACATGTCAGAAGTCAGAAGTATGATGGTAGTCGGCCAAGCTTTCGATTTCTCAACACAACAACATGCCAAATATACCCCAAAAAGTTTTTAACACGTCAGAACTAAGACAAGCAGATCGCTTCTTAATTTATTGAACAATAAAACTGCCAAATCTTCTCCAAAAAGGTTTTAGTAGGTCATAAGTATGGTAATCGGTAAAAATCTGGATTTACCTAATACAAAACCAGGCCAAATCTTCTCTGGAAACGTTTTACCAAGGACAGAGAGATGGGAGGCTGCCAAACTCTTAATTTCTGTAATACATTAAACGTGCCAAATCATCTCCGGACATGTTTTAATGGACAAGAAAGTAAGCCAAGCATTTAATTTCTCAACACGAAAGTATGGCAAATATTCCCCAAAAAGGCTTTAATCCGTCAGAGCTAAGCCAGCAGATCGCGTTAGTAATGGCAAATCTTCTCTAATAATTTTTAACTGGTAAGGGGTATGATTTTCGGCAAGCTCTTGATTTCTCTTCAATACATAACAATGCCAAATCTTCTCCAGAAACGTGATGGGAGTAGGTCAAACTCTTAATTTCTCCAATACCAAAAACGTGCCAAATATTCCCCAGAGACGATTTAAATGGTCAGAAACATAGTAGTCGGTTAAAAGCTTTTGATTTTTCAACACCAAGAGGTGCCAAATAGTCCCCAAAACATTTTTAGTACACCACAACTAAGACAGCAGATCGCGTCTTAATTTACCAAAAACAAAATAATGCCAAATCTTCTCCGATTATGTATGAACGCCTCAGATGTATGACCTTTGGTATGACGTATGATTTCTCCAATTCCAAAAATGCCAAATCTTCTCCACGAAAGTTTTCACGGATCGGAACTGTAGCAGTAGTCGGTAAAACCCTATTTCCTCAAAAGTAAAACATGCTAAATCTTTTCCAAAACTGTTTTGCAGTTAAACAGGTCAGGTCAGGTCTTCTCTCGGAGTCGGTTAAACTCTTTCTCCAATATTTAAAATATAAATCTTTTCCAAGTATGGCAGTTGGTCAAATTCTTGATTTATCCAACAATACCCAAAACAAACCAAATCTTCTCCAGATATGAAGTGAGAAGGATGGTAGTAGCATGGTCAATTTCTTGATTTTCTCAACACCAAAATATACCAAATGTTCTTGACAAAGGTTGCAACAAGACAGAACTATAAGACCCTTAATCGCGTTCTTAATTTCTTAATCACCAAAACATGCTAAATCAGCTCCCAAAACGTTTTAACAGATCAGAAGAATGCCGCCGGTTCTTCTATTGCTTTTCCCAAATGCAACTACTTCTCAAAGCTTACCCAAAATTTTCCTTGCTGCTTACAGATCCCCAAATTGTCTCACAATACTTCTTCATATTGTCTCTAAAGTATCATCATGATTTCTCTTGGATCCCAATCTGTATTCTCGTGTATCCTACTTTTCTTCACAGATTCCTTCACCATGTTAGGATTATTTCTTTTGGCAACTCTGTAACTACTCCACATCTACATGGGCTGAAATTGGTCTGGATGCAAGGTGACATTCCAGAGAGTGGGCTACCTGACTCTTCTGCTACCCCTTTTCACTTATGCATCTTCGTTGGGAAAGGCTTCTTTCTCTAGGTCTATGATTACTTTTTTGGGTTGAACCATTCTTCTTGAATCGTCCTTCTGTTCAAAATATTTTTTTCTTAATCTTCTCTCTTCATTCTTGCATTGCAATGCAACCATCATTATCCTTGTTACATGAGGGTGTATGAACTCTTTCAGCACTTATGTTAAAAGATCAAGAAAAAGAAAAGCAAGAGAGGAGCAAACAGAAAATTTAAAAGAGCGAAGCCTGATGATTTTTCTGCATAAAAGGATCCAATATAAATTCATAATAGACAAATCAATTACATAAAGAGGTAATTCCCTCCCGCATTCAGAAAAAAAACTCATTGATTTCTTAAATATCAATAAATTAATCCGGACTGTTTTCCCACTGATGGTCGTATACCCCTCCGACGACGGCTGTTTTGTAGAATGGAACGATTGTTGGTGCAGGTCCCCCGCGGGCTTTTGGGCCGTAATGTGGGATTGTTAGTGGTCGTCGGCGGCACCTTTGAGATACGCGATCCGCCGGTATGCGGCCGGGCCGGACAGAGACCGACACTCCGCCGGACAGAGCGTCCGAGAGTGACGGACGCAGAGGTGTAAAGATGACGTACGAGCTATGCTTCTGCAAAGCCGCCAGCGTTAGACGGAGAACGAGAGATATTATACACGTGTCCGGCTATAATCTGTCTCATTAACATATTAAAACTGCCTTTCATTTATGCCGACCGCCGCGCTTGGCGAAGAGATACGGCGGAGAGATGGAGATGGAGAGTTGCATTGCAATGATCTGTTCGATTGTATCGTATCCACGAGTTTGGTTTGCTTGGAAGCTTGGATATGGAAATTGATGATGAATATGGAAGGGCATGCTGTAAATTAACTTCTGAATGAAGTTATTGAAGAAAAGTCTCTTCTTATTTATACAGGGTGTTCTGGATCTTGCTCTGTTACAGGAAGAACTCTTATTTATTACACTTTTAACTTTAGCACTTGGGGCTAAACAATATTTGATCACATTTACATTCTTCCCCTAACAAATCTGCGCTTGCGGTATCAACTGCAATCATTAATAATAGATCCATCACTATGACGTCAAGTAATTCAGAATTAATCCTGATAAAAGCTAGAAAAGCGAATTCAGGTACCTTATAGTACCATAATAATAGTAAAGTAAGTGTAAGTGTTAGAAGAGTGAGACTGCTATAATATATCCAAGTCCATTAATCAAAAGGAGCGAAGAGCTGAAAGCGACCGCCAGATGGCCTCCCGCTGGTCAATTAGACAGCTATTCGAGGCCACACAGGTCGGCTCCATTGTCACCTATGCTCTTAGCGGTCGCCGGCACTCTCTGGTCCTGGTCCTCCGCAGGGCCCCCATCGACACCTCCAGCGCTCGTCCAGCTCCACCCAAGAATTGGATGGTTATTTGAAGTCTGGGATTAGAGTCGCGAGGGTGGTTTTTATCGTGGGTTGTTTTTGCTTTGAAATTTCTGATAAGGCTATTTTTTTCTATGTACTTATAGGAGGAGCCATTCTAGTCCTCTCACTTTGAGTCAGATTATACAGTTTTTTTTTAATTATACTTTTTTTTACTATTATAAGGACCCATTTCATTAAGACAAATTTTCAATAAACAATAAAAAAAATCCAGTACATAAGATTACCTAGGAAACAAAACCAAAATAAAAAAAAAATAAAAATTTCTAGTTCAACATTAATCAAATTTGAGTTTTTCTAGCCTTTGCTTTTTTGATTTAGACACTACCTACGTAAGTTATTTTCATTTATTTACTTTTATTTTGGTTTTGTTTCCTAGGTGACCTTATGCACTGGAATTATTTTTTTTATTGTTTATTCAAATCAGTTTGGTTAGTCGAATTTATCACAGTGCTGGACTTTGATGTTTTTAAACTTCCGAAAGCTCTATCTCCGAAAGCTCTACAACTTTTCTAAGAAATTTGAAAAAAAAAATTGAAAAAGTTGTTTGCCTTCACGAATTCTATACATAGTCAAAAAGTACCACCTTAAAAAACGTATAAAGCAATAAAAAATAAGTCGAGGCGCTATCGGAAACCAAATTTGAGAAAAATTTATCAATTGGATCAGAAATACATTTTTTCCGATCTGACTAATTATTTAGTTCTGAAGATGGTTTCTAGGATTAGAAAGAATGTTAAATTCCCGCAATTATATTTTTTGGTAAATAATTATCGATTTTTTTGAATTTGGGTTGGTTTTAAGAGATTCGATTTTTCATAGAAGTTATGCCAACTTGGAAAAAATTGCTAAAAAATAATTTTTTGGCAATGGAGGGCTTAATAACTTAACCTCAGAACCTCTGAGTCCATCACTGAATCTAGAAACTAAATTTGAGTAAAATCAGAGCAAAAAAAAAGTTTGGTGCGGCTGCTTTTGACAAATATACTGGGTGTCTCAGAGATGTCTCAGAGTGCCATAAATTATAACAGGGGTGGGTTTTCATATGAAGTGTGAAAGGGAGTGTGAAGTGTGAAATGAAGTGAAGTGGCATACTCAAGTGTTTCCAAATAAATAACGCACCCACTTTAATTTGGAAAAATCTTTTTATAATAATTTTATCTTATTACAATATATTATTAGTATTCATTATTTATTTATTTTTTTAATTGAAGTTTAATAAAGCGCCAAATCTGTTTTTTGGTGTAAGTTTTTTTTTATAAACTCCGGTCATCTTAATTTTTTTATATTTTTGCAAATTTTATATGTCCAGTTTGACATAATCGGGTCAGCAGTTCGATGATTCGTTTTTTGCAAAGTCTGGTCAGGTCGATTTGTTTTTGCAATGTCCGGTTTGACAAACTCAAAAGAAAAGCTCGAATTTTCGAGCTGAAGAAAAAAATAGAAAAAAATCGAGGCTACCGGATTTTCCAAAAATAAAATTTTCTAGCTGACCAGACTTTGTCTAGCTGGGCTTGGGGAAAAATCAAATCTAGCTAACTGGACTTTGCAAAAATAGAAATTTAGAGCTGACCAGACTTTGTCAAATCGAATCTTGCAAAATAAAAAAAATTGAGCTGACAAGACTTTGTCTAACATTGCAAAAAAAATGAGTTGAACATACCTTGCAAAAAAAGAGCGAGCTGACCGGACTTTGCAAAAATTGAATTTTTAAGGTGACCAGACTTTTTCTAGCTGGGCTTGGGGAAAAATAAATCGAGTTAATTTGACTTTTGCTAAAATAGGATTTTAGAGCTGACTAGACTTTGCAAGAACAAAATTTTATAGCTTACCGGACTTTGAGAAAATTTAATTTTAGAGCTGATCGGACTTTCTCTAATTGGGTTCAGGGAAAAAATAAAGTCGAGCTTACTGGACTTTCCAAAAATTGAACTTTTAAGATGGCGGGAGTTTGCCTAACCGGATTGAGCAAGAAAAATACTTAAAAATAGAATTTTAGAGCTAATGGCACTTTGCAAAAATAAAATTTTCGAGCTGACCAGACCTTGCAAAAACTGAATTTTCGAGCTGGCCGAAATTTCTAAAAATTGAATAATAATTATAGTTAACCAGAATTTTCTAGCCGGACTTTGGAAAAAAATCGACCTATCCGGACTTTGAAAAAATAGAATTTTAGAGCTGACCGGACTTTGTCTAGTTGGGCTTGGGGAAAAAATAATATCGAGCTGACCGGACTATGCAAAAATCGAATTTTCGAGGTTACCAGAGTTTGTATCGCCAGAAAAAAGCAAAAAAAAATCGAGCTAACCGGACTTTGCGAAAATAGAATTTTAGAACTGATCGGACTTTGTCTATATCTCACGGCCCAAATAACGAGCAGTAACTGACATTACTAAAAAAGAAATATCGGTGAAGCGGCAAACAGAAACTTACGGTTGGAGGAACATCTGTTTGCAGCATCTCGCTGTCAGTGAAAATGTTCCTCCAACCGTCAGTTTCTGCTTGCCGTTTCTCAAAAATTGCTTTTTTAGTAATGCCAGTTACTGCATGTTATTTCGGCCCTGGGGTTTAGTTGGGCTTAGGGAAAAAATAAAATCAAGCTAACTGGAATTTTACAAAAATCGAATTTTGAGCTGAACGGAGTTTGTCTTGTACTGAATTATAAAGGAAATTCCCTGGATCAAAGGAAGTCGAAAACTCATAAAAACTATATGTCCTAAAATTCACAATTCTCAAGATACAGGGTGTCAAATTTTGATAAAAAAGTTAAGAATTTCTGAAACTATTCAAGATATTTTGATGCCATTTTTTGGTATATACACATGTTAGGTCGAGGTAGGAAAATTCAAATGCTATTCAGAGAAAATTCTGAAATATCTATAGGCGGCGAAGATACTGGAGGTTGCTCCGGTCTACCTCTTTTCCCCTCCCTACGCTTTTTAGGATCGATATTTTGATCGAGAGTATTATGTTCTCTTGTATGATTTATGATACTCATCTCTGAGACACCCTGTATAGCATATTTTTAGAATTTTGAGTTAAAACCTTTCGCCAGACTTTCCCACTGATAAGGCCAAAATTTGTGTTTATTTTGGCAAAAAAAAGGTTCAATTTGGCCTATATAGAAGATGTTGCCAAATTTTGTACACTTGTCAAAGTATGGGGACATTTCTTTAAGCAACTCTGGGATCACAAATTATTATATATTACTATAAGACAACGTTATTATTACCAACACTAGACAAATTTTGGGGGGAGAAAGAAAATATTACAATCTCCATCTGCTGTCATTATTAAGCTCTTAAAAGCCTGAAAATAGTTTCATAACATTGGTCTCCAACTCCTAATATCTCTTAAAATTTCACAAAATCAACACACCCGACAACCTGGTAGACCGAGTCTCTCTCAGACCACCTGCAATTCAATTGGGGCGTAACGCGGTCTCTCACACTCAAGGGAGGAATTCCACCCCCGCCCCTTTAACGCAAGGGTCGGAATGGCTTAGTCTTTAGAAGTGTAAGCACCTCATCAAGTTCACTATTCATGGAATCTGGACAGGCTTAGGTCTGGATGTGTTATTTTAGTTATTCGGGGGTAATTTTGTGTGCGAAATTTATTAAAATCGTGTCTATTAATACAGGGTAGCGCTGGCGCTAGCACAATAGCGCGGTGAGTAAGGAGGAAAGGTTTAAGAGCTATATAATAAATAAGAGGACTTCCTCATTTGCGGTAATCGGTCTGAACTTTGAAGTTATTAATTAATAATTATTATATGTACCTACGTCATACCAAAGCCCTGCTATAGAACTGTAATGAACGAACTATACATATACGTCTCATTTCAAGTCACATTTAAGGCGATTATAATCAGAATCCTCAGCACGTCTTGTTTATTAACCGCAGGGTTGAATGCAGGGTCCTTGAAGGATCCTTTATTGCCGCTTCTGGCGAGGATATGAGAACGACCTACAACGCAAAAACTCCAAGTAGGTAAATAAATTGTGAGGGTTTCTGATTCCTTTAATGTATGAATTAACTCCCACCCTATAAAAACCTTCTCTCTCTTCAATAATAATAATTATATATTCCCCGCTATCAGAGTAGGAGCAATGATTTTAATTTTATTTATGTACGTGTAAGTGATAATAATAATTTTTACATGACTCACCCCCCAGTATCCCGTTAATGGTATAATCTTTCTTTCCTTCGGGGTCGTCTTTTCTGCTGGAACTTCCTCCTCTGAGTAGCCTGCTGATAGAAGAGACGCTCGGAGGATCGGTGACTCCTTCCTGCAACGATAAATTGCGATTTTATTATTTTTTCGCATTTTCTAGCTCTCGGCTGCGATTTGGGGCGTATCTAAGGCTAATGTTTTCTGAACCCTTCAGAGTTAATGCGGTGTGTAATGGTAATTAGTTCGTTAAGAGTGCTAAGACAGAGCGTGGTAATTGTTTGTATAATCGGACCTGGAATCGCTTCTATAAAACGCGACTAGTCAACTACACGCTTCGCTGACCGTTCTTGGTTCTTGGAATAATGAGAATGGCTTTATTCTGCCGATCTTTATCTTTGTTTTATTAAATTGGTTAGAGAAAAAACTGCTTCGATCTGTTGAAAGTAAAAGGATCGATTTGTTTCTGACGTAGAGGAATTATTATGAAGAGATTTTTTTAAAGGACTTCAAAAGTCTTCAGATTGTTTAGAAAAATAATTATTGGTCTTCTAGCCTGGATAAAAGGGTAGACTTTGTTTTTCTGATTATAAAGATGTATAACACTTTGCGTTATGATATTTTGGGAAAATCCAATATGGCGTCCATAAGAAAAAATATAACTATCAATTTTTCGCCATCTTAATTATTAGGACACCTTTCAACAAGGAATCCAAGAATTTCCTTCTAGCTTTCTATACTTAGAAGGGGAAGCATCGATATTCAACTTTCGATTTTTTTATAGGCGCCATATTGCATTTTTCCTTTTTTGAATGCGATTTTTTTTTTTGATTACAAAGATGCATAACACTTTGGACCAGTTGCACGAACGTGATTAAAAATTTTTCAGATAATTACCGATTTTAAATGTCAAATTTTGAAAATAATAGTGAACATTTTCAATGATGTTTTATTTTTTATAGGTAATTAACTCTTCTAAAAGGGAGTAGAATTTACTTTCAGCAATGTCAGAACTAGACTTTATTGGTTATACAGGACATTTTAAAATCAGTGATTATCTGACAAATTTTTAATTCCGTTCGTGTAACCGGACTGGGTTATGATATTTTGGGAAAATCCAATATGGCGTCCATAAGAAAAAAAATATAACTATCGATTTTTCTTCATCTTAGAATTATTCTGACACTTTTCAACAAGGAATCCAAAAATTGATTTCAAGTCGCTCTAGCGCTCTATGAAAAAATTCAATATGGCGTCCATAAAAAAAATATTGCTATAGATTTTTCGCCATCTTAATTAAAAAATAAAAAAAATATTTTCCAGCCGCTCTAGCTCTCTAGATGGGGAAGCATCGATAGTCAACTTTCGGTTTTCTTATAGGCGCCATATTGCATTTTTCCCTTTTTCAACGCAATTAATTTTTCTAATTACAAAGAACAAAAATCCAATATGGCGTCCATAAGAAAAATGTAACTATCGATTTTTCGCCATTAATTATTATTAGGACACATTTCAACAAGGAATCCAAAAATAATTTTCGAATCTCTCTAGCACTTTAAGAGGGCGAAAAATCGCCAGTTATCATTTTTTATTATGGACGCCATATTGGATTTTCCCAAAATTTCATAGCACAAAGTATTGTACATCTTTGTAATCAGGAAAATAAATTGCATTCAAAGAGGGAAAAGTCCAATATGGCATGGCGCCCATCAGAAAATCGAAAAAAAAACAAACAAAAAATAAATAAATAGAGAGCTAGAGCGATTTGAAAAAGATTTTTGGATTCCTTGTTGAAAAGTGTGCTTATTATCTTTCCGTTAAAAACGGCTAGCTTGATTGGTCATTAAAAAAAAAATAAAAAACAAAAATTGCAAATTTCGTATTTTTTCCAATATTTTGACAACTAATCAGATTTTTGTTTCAGATTACTAATCAGCACAAAAATACGCAGGTTTTCCCTTCTTTAACCAACTCCGTATTTCTTAAGATAACTGAGATCCCCTTACATTTTCTGAAAAAACGGGTACCCTATGTGTAAGGAGAATAAACAAAAAAACGTGGATCCAGATCTTAAAATTTAGCACGAGAGATTTTCTCTTCAGAAAGCACATTAGCTTGGTAATGAAGTATTTCTCTTGAGCATAATGCTAAATAAAATTTTTGTAAAAACTGGAAAATGTCAACTGGAGCAGAATAGTAGTTTTTTTTTCCTATTTTCAGAACTCCTTCCAAGTAAGTACTCTTTGCAAAAAAAGAAATTATTTGAGCACCAACAAAGTTTATTTTACCAAAAAAATAATAATAAAAAAATTTTTCTTCCCTACATAAATGTTTACTATTATTAAGGCACAATATGACGTCATCATATGCCATTCTCAGAAATAACTGCATTCTTTCTTCCAGTTTATTTTAATCTGAGTGTAGGTGTGTAAAAAAAAACAATGAAAAACATGGTGAACAACAAAGTTCACCAACAATTGGTCCAAAACCAATTCGATTACAGTTGTGCGTTGGATTACTGGACTAGTCAACCTCAAGTCCAAGATCGTGAGTACTGGGCATTATCACCACAAACCGTAAACATATAGGCGTAACAATGACCCCTGAAGTACACCATTCCTGTGATTGGGTTCAGGGTAGTGACGACAGGTGCACTGGGGCTGGTGGATGCGTGGTAAAGAGGGAACTCCACAGTTTTTTTTCCTCAGACCACAAAAGCAGCAAACTTCGGGGAACCTGGCGTACCTTGTATGCTGAGTCATGGGGGTTATGGTGAAGTAATTATTGTACTTAGAGCAAAATGAGACCAACAAAGAAACAACAGGCTAACAATGTTGTTGCGGGTTCTACATCGTTGCAAAGCTGACACTGTATCTCTATGCAGGAGATGTAGGCTTATCCAGGATGACCCAACGAATACGAAACTATAACTTGGAAACTGAAGATGTGCGCGAAAAACGCCGAAACAGGTCAATTTTGTTATCGAGGTAGACATGTTTCGGTGACAGAAGATAACTATGGTAGTTAAATTAGTCACCGAAATTTTCCCCTCGATAATAATTGACCTGTTACGGCGTTTTTGCGCACATATTCAGTTTCGAAGTTTTTAGGTCTGTAACATTTTCGTTTGGCCATCCTGTACACAGAAACTACTGATACTGACATAAATTCGTCATGCCTCGGTTCTTGGGGCCCGGCTGACAGGGAAAACCTTGACTAACGCTCGGTTATGCTTTCATCGTTATAGGAGCAAAAAATCAGTAGAAGAAGCAACAAAAAGTATAATTTTTAACATAAAGAAGATAAAAAATCGCTAGGAAGAAGAAATAAAACAAAAATAAAAAGGACAATTAGATAAAAAAGACCTAAAAAAGAAATAAAAATGAAATGTTTGCGCCCACACAATTACCGCGTACCCGAGTAAATATTACAATCACTCAGAGAGACAGAATAAGAGAAAGTACATGAAATATTCCTAAAGCTCGAGGAAAAAATGACCTGAAAAATAATATAAACATTTTAAGACGTCTCGAGCGGGCTTTTACAAGAAAGTGACGTCTCGGTATTGGATAAAGCAATTTTCACGAGGCAAGCATTCGAACGTGACTTTCCGTTTGATCAGAACGTTCAAATAAGTCGCAATTATTGGGATTTCTATTCAATGTGAAAATAAATTCCTTATAAATCCCTCATAAATGGGATCCCGGAAATTTTTTGTCAATTTCTGAGTGCTCTCACTTTTAATATCAATTCTTATGTCGACTGCCACGACGTTCTGTCTGAAAAAAATTCTAAAAGATCATAGACTCACAATAATACATGCGCGGCTTTTCTTTCTCCTCTTTTTTACGCGCATTTTTTTTTCTTATACTAAATGTGGATATGCCACAAGCTTTTTTATCATTTTGACAGTCCACCATCCATAATATAAGTGACAATATTCACGGTAAGCTCTGAAACCTATGACGTAACCATGCATCCATGCCAACTCTCTCACTGCTCAGCTCATGCATATTGATGATCCATAATGCCATATCGTGTACCCCACACACACTCTGCTCACTCCATACCCTCCAGCAACGCAGCACTTGGCTATATCTCCAAACCAGAAATCGTTACCTGATAACACACACAGTGTGTTATTACGTGAGTGGACGATAAACGCCCAGATCTGACGGGTAATTCGATAGCGCACCGCGTAACTAAACGCAGCCGAGGGAAATTACTTAGCACTGTTCCGGCCTGCTGATATCACACATCAGCAGGTGGAGCTGGTGATGGATATGCGAAAGATATTATGTGCGTGGAAAGTTTCAAGTTTCAAGTGTTTTTCAAACAATAAAAATTATAAGCGTGAAGTTTTAAGGGTGGAACTGTCAAGTCTTAGATGTTCCGACAATGATCTCGACAAAGGCGAAGCGAATTTTTTGAATAGTGGGTTCCCAGCGCAAACATGGTCAAATTAGAAGCGATATAAGTTTTGCAACTTGAAACAGCAATTGCATCTGGAAAGATAGAAACACAGCAGAGAAATTGAGCTAGAATGCTTTGAACGAGTTTTATGGTCAGAAATTCCGTCAAACAACTGGAATTGAAAGCATAAGGTTTTAGAGGTACAGGCAATCAAGTTCTTGATGACTGGACAATGAGCACGACAAAGGCGAAGCGAAATTTCTTAATTTAGTGCTAAAAATGATCAAACTCAGAGATTCGGCGATATTTTCCAGAATTTCACAACTATTGAACAAAAAGTCATAAATAAAGATAGAGACGATTGCACAGAAATTGCTCTAAACTTTTCTGAACCAGTTTTATGGTAATCTTTTCTTTCAAACAACTGGAATTGAAAGCATTAGGTTTTTGAGCTACAAGCAATCAATTCTAGATGCCTGGACAATGATCCCGACAAAGGCGAAGCGAAATTTTTGTATTTAAGTCTAAAAATTATTAAACTCAAGAGGCGCTGGGATATTTCCCGAATTCCACCATTTTTAGGCTTAAAGGCGTCAACAAAGATGGGAATACCAGCAGAGAATTTGATTTTCATTTTCTGCAAATTGCCTGAATGAAAAAATAATGTTAGGGCTGCAGAAATTCACGTTCTAGATGTGCTGGTTCTGGTTCTGGTTACAACTTTGACAAAAGCCAAGCAAAACTTTCAGGTTTAAATAAATGATGACACAAAGATCTCTAAAGTTTCGAGGCATAATATAATTTTGCGATTTTTGCAACATTTATGTTCATAATTTTTTTTAACTCACATTCCAAGCATTTTTTTAGCAAAAAGCTGCACCAACTACAACAATGATTAGTTCAAGCAGCTTATTTCTGTTTTCTTCAAAAAAAAAAAAAGATAACGGAGATAATTTCAGAAAATCGCACAAACTTTCTCCCAGCAACCAACTAAGATCTAGATCGCCAAGATGCACCGGCACCAGGAAGCCCGAGCACGAGACCGATGCATAACTGCATGTACCATTTAATGACAGACCGTAGGCCGCTCTATAATCATCTCCTGTCCGCATCGATCACCTGTTATCACGTCCAGTGCTCGCATTTCATGTCACGCGTCTCGGGACGCACAACTGTCCACCATCTCTTAGAAAAAACTGGAACCGCTCTAATTCGAGCCACGGGAACGGGGGCGCGGGTGTCCCCGCGGGTGCCGACACCGGCACGCCTTCCTTTCTTCACGGCCCACGCGCGCGAGCCGATGATTAGCGACGCTAGAATTATGCCCTAGGATTCAATAATACACCTGGTAGATTGGATCTGTATGGAGATGGAGATATCAATGGGTCGTGATAACAGTACCTACCTGCAGGCCCGTCGATGGTATACCGGGTGGTGTTGGTGCTAGTGTTTTGGTTTACTCACCTTGAGTAACCTCTCCCGGATTTCCCAGGAGAAGATGCCCGGATTGTCGCGCTTCAGCTGCTCTATCCTGGACTCCACTTCCGGTGTTGCCACTCTCGGCTTGGAACCGCCGATCACTCCCGGTCGGATGCTCCCGGTTTCTTGGTAACGGTTGAGGATTTTTGAGACGCAGCCGTGGGAGACACGGAGTTGCCGGGAGATAACGCATGGTCGGATCCCCGCTGAGGCCATTTCGACTATGCGCAAGCGCGTGTGGTTTGGTAAAGGACGCCCGTTGATGAAAACACCGCCTAACTGGTTTACTCGACCTTGCCCTGGAATGAAAATTGAGTCAAGTGTTTTTTTGGTCGTTTTTTTTTGACAAGACAAATGGGTATTTGTGACTTGGTGTTGTTACATTTTTTTTGCTACATCTTATTGACTAACAGCAGTTTCTTGCATTAAAGTGATGATTCAAGAGTCCAGATTGATCCATGTCAAACTGGAAGTAACCATGATCGCTATGTCAAAGTGGAAGTAGTTTTGGCACCTAAAGAAACTTCTTATGCCATCACCAGTTCGTTTGAAACTGAACGAAAATGCCTGATAATTGGTGAGGATTGTTCCATGAACCATACTGTCATGCTGGACGTGAGACGAGTGATAGACTACTGATTGTAGTAGGCTTCCACTGATCTGGCGTAACCTTTCCAAAAATTTTGGGAACATTTTTGGCCAAACTATGGAGCAGCATCCAAAAATGTTGCGACTCACCGATTTCTATTAAATTCATTCATACATAAAATTATTACTTATTAAAGTCTCTAGATTGAATTATGTCAAACTGGAAACGGGAACATTCGCGATGTCAAAATGGAAGTAACTACTGCACCTACTCCATCACCAGTTCTTTTGAAACAGTTCCATTTGAGATCGAAGGCAAGGTAAGATAATCGGTGAAGAATTCATCATTCACGGACCAGATAATGATTCAATTAATATTTTAGAGTGTTCCATATACCGGGTGTTAGGTAAGGGAGGGCCTGCAGATAATTTGGTAGGCGGCGTAACGAATCAAGTGATAGCCTGCTATGATGAGAGCGCTGTTAGTAGCCTCGGGTCTTCAGCAGTCAACGGACCGACGGATTGCCACTATGACTTAGAGTTTATGAAGTTTATTATTTTCCTATTTAGATACGTTTAGACGGATTTTATTGATTCTTCTGGCTGAGAGGTCTAATTTGAAGAATATATTTTGTTTAAAAACATCTCTCTTGCAGTAAATTTTTTTCTAGCAAGATAACGGTTGTAGGATCATAAAATATTGTCACAGTTTAAGAAAACTAAAAGGCTTACTCGTCCCTTAGGGGTCTGATAATTTGCTCTCAAAATTGAACTTGATTCAAGCCAGGATTCTACGTAGTTTTCGTTTTGGACAGTTTCCATTCTAACAAATTTTACACCAGACCTACCCCAAATTTTATTGGAACAAATACTGATTTTCCCAGATCATTAATAATTGCAAAAAGACAGATCGATTAAGTAGAGTTATAGAAATATTTAGACCTTACCCTGAAAAGGATAACCCCCGAAGATCGGTCGCATGCTGTCCATCTCGCACACACTCTCGCGTCCGTCGGCTGGCTGGTTAGCGGGCCCGAAGAGCACGTGGACGCGATACCGCCGACCATGGAGCGCACTGTCTAGCCGGCGGCCGTCGGCCAGGTGCCCAGGAAGGCGGTTTCAGAAGAGGACGGGGCTCTGGGGGACACCAAAAGAGGCTGGACCGGAATGCAATTGGGTGGAGACTATATGGTACACTGCAACCCCACCATAAGCGCTGGCGATGTTGCTGTCATTATTCTCAACTGCTTGGCAGAAATGGCAACCTCGCTTATTTTATAATGAAATGCACTTCTGAGGTTTATATTTTATATACCGTGCGTGCATGCACCAGAAATGAAGAATGGCTTTGCAGCGTTAGCGTCAACGTTACAGTAACAATCCCTCTTCTTGCATTGATTGGTTGATCGCATGAGTAAAATGCACACCCCTCAATATGCACCCTTAATTATTCATGTAAGGGTGAGACCGACACCATCGCCATGTTAACACGTTAGAGCGATAAGCTTAATCGATCTGAGTTTCTTATCCATTAGTTTGAGAGATTTTTCTAGTCAATTGGAGCTCCTTGTTGTCGGCGCTGGTGGCTGCTGCTTGGCCGCTTTAGAAACGCGAGGTAAATCTGGAGTCATGGTGGATTAGGGAATCCCAGGTGGCCCGATTTCGGCGCCTACTTGGCTCCGAGCGCACAAAAGGGCGCACAGCTGACTTAATTTGATACGCTCCGGATCTTTTTCTCTACCTGAATTATCTAGATTTATATTATTTTACAACAACTGGTGGTGGTGGTGGTGGTGGTAAAGCGAGTGAGAAGCGCGAGGAAATATTATACACATAGAAATAATCAATTTTCATTGTATAAATGAGCTTGAAGGCGCTTGTTATTGTACAGGCTATTGGCATGACGAAACAGTTTTAGGTTTGATTAATTAAAGAAAAGAGCGGCGTGCGTTAAAGGCCTGTCTTGAATCAACACCAGAGACAATCGCGGCTGATTTAGAAGCTCGCTGGCAAATTTACCGACGAATCGTGGCTTTTTACTCGATCAATCATCTCGATGAATACTCAATGGTGTTGGTGTAGGTACGCAGTTGATTGATTATAACGCATTGAGGAGATGTTAGCACTTGTCTTCAGGAATTCAGACCTCCGGCGAAGGCACGGGCATTAGTGATGAAGAATATTGTTTTGATGGCTGATTTCTGGGATTATTGAGTCCGTTTCTAGTATCTCCATTCCTGGGTAACATCTTATGGTAAACTTGTAAATAAGGAATATCGCCTTTAACTTTTCGCTTGTAACGCCACTGAGATTCCAATGTAAGCCACCAGTTATAAGAAATTATTCGAAACCGCCACGAAAATTTTTTACCTACACCGATTGACCAGATACTCCTTCTCTAGTTTCGAATTCGCTTTCTTAAGAATTCGTTCACTGCTCGAAGGCTCATGTTGATGGTTCTCTCTTCAGATCTGCTGCTATGTGTTTCCAGTATTAACAAAGAACGGGAAATTTTATTTTTCGTCAAAAAAATAAAGTTTGAATTCCTGGGACATATCTTGGTATGTGCTGGAGGGCTATGGAGTCTGAATAGGGAAACCTCAAGGAGATTGGAATCCTTTTTTTCTCCTGAATGGACAGGGTTACAAACGAGCAGGTTTCGAAAGGAATGAACAAAGAACAGGAAATTTTGTTTGCCGTCAAAAGAAGAAAGTTTGAATTCCTGGGGCACATCTTGGTATGGGTTGGAGAGCTGTAGGGACCAATAGGGACCCTCGAGGAAAATGGAAGAGTTTGAGATGTGAGCAGATATAAATGTAGTGAAGATCTTCTGGATGGACAGGGTTACAAACGAGCAGGTTTCGAAAGGAATGAACAAAGAACAGGAAATTTTGTTTGCCATCAAAAGAAGAAAGTTTGAATTCCTGGGGCACATCTTGGTATGGGTTGGAGAGCTGTAGGGACCAATAGGGACCCTCGAGGAAAATGGAAGTGTTTGAGATGTGAGCAGATATAAACGTATTAGTGAAGATCTTCAGGATGGACAGGGTTACAAACGAGCAAGTTTTGGTTTGAATGAACAAAGAACTGGAAATTATGTTTGCCAGGAAAATAGAAAGCTTGAATTCCTGGGGCACATTTCCCGAAACCCAAAATATGAATTTATGCAGCTTACGAGAATGGTTTGCTCTGTCATCTGTTGAACTGCTTCTCTCAGCCGTATTGAAGGTTATAGAATAGCCATGCTGGCACCAATCTAAAACTCCAAAAAGTCACTGAGACAAAGAAGAAGTTCAGATCTGCAATCTGGAGCGGTTAGTAGGTCAAGGCTCGTTCCAACGGAAGCCTCAATCCCTGATTTCTGACCACTCGCCAATTAGGAATTAAGGCCACCTTATCGATGTCACAATAACACTAGCGCTATACTTTTTTCCACCCTTACATTTGCTCCTCGTACATCAATTTTTTTCAAATGTTTTAAAATTTTACACATTTAGGAATTTTAATAAAATTTATTGGTGCAGTAATTTTTTTCCTGCTACATTGAGGACAGATGTATATGCTCAAAAATAGAAAGAGTAACTCAAGAAAAGGAAGCAAAGGAAATAAAATAGGATAAGGAATAGAAAGTTGCCTGACTGACATTTTTTTATAGAAAAAGCTTGATATTTTGTTGACACTCGGGTAAATGTTATAGGCTGAACTGTTAATTCTGCAACAGGAAGTTAGATCCTGCCAGTTTCCTACAAGTTGTTCTGTTTAAAATTTTTCAGCAGGAAAATAATCCTGCAAATTTCCTGCAAAATATTTCATTTTATTGGCGTTCATCTAAATGTTATGTTCTCAGTTATCAGTGAACACGAGGAGTGGAAGCATCGTTTGCGCACACGTAACCGCTGATGATGTCTACCGCTGCTATAAAAAAATCTCCATGGACCACGGCAAAACAGCCTGGAATCAACTATGATTTCAATTGACACCAGCTGCGGAAGCCTACACACATCAATTATCGCCTCAGTTTTTTGTCGATTCTTGATAAGAAAGCCTGAAATAAAATTATGTATAATCAGTTGAAATTATAGTTGATCCCGGACTGCTTCACCGTGGTCTAACTTAAACAAGCCTTCGCATAAATTTTGTAGACACTCGGGTAAATATTATAGAAAGTATAGGAAGTAAGATCCTGCCAGTTTCAAACAAGTTATTCCGTTTTAAAATTATTCAGCAGGAAAAATAATCCTGCAAATTTCCTGAAAGATATTCCATTTTATTGGCTGTTATCTAAATGTTATGTTCTCAGTTAACACGAAGAGTGAAGCATCGTTGCGTACACGTAACCGTTGATTATGTCTACCGCTGCTATAAAAAAATCTCCATGGACCACGGCAAAACAGCCTGGAATCAACTATGATTTCAATTGAAACTATAGCTGTGAATCCTACACACATCAATTATCTACTCAGTTTTTTGTCGATTATTGATAGTTTTGTGGAGAAATTTTGAAAAAAAAGCCTGAAATAAAATTATGCATACTCAGTTGAAATCATAGTTAATTCCGGGCTGTTTCACCGTGGTCTAATTTAAACAAGCCTTGGCAGAAATTTTGTAGACACTCGGGTAAATATTATAGAAAGTATAGGAAGTAAGATCCTGCCAGTTTCAAACAAGTTATTCCGTTTTAAAATTATTCAGCAGGAAAAATAATCCTGCAAATTTCCTGAAAGATATTCCATTTTATTGGCTGTTATCTAAATGTTATGTTCTCAGTTAACACGAGGAGTGCGGTTGCGTACACGTAACCGTTGATGATGTCTACCGCTGCTATAAAAAAATCTCCATTGACCACGGCAAAACAGCCTGGAATCAACTATGATTTCAATTGAAACTATAGCTGTGAATCCTACACACATCAATTATCTCCTCAGTTTTTTGTCGATTATTGATAGTTTTGTGGAGAAATTTTGAAAAAAAAGCCTGAAATAAAATTATGCATACTCAGTTGAAATCATAGTTAATTCCGGGCTGTTTCACCGTGGTCTAATTTAAACAAGCCTTGGCAGAAATTTTGTAGACACTCGGGTAAATATTATAGAAAGTATAGGAAGTAAGATCCTGCCAGTTTCAAACAAGTTATTCCGTTTTAAAATTATTTAGCAGGAAAAATAATCCTGCAAATTTCCAGCACAATATTCGATTTTAGTAGCTTTTATCTAAATTTTATGTTCGCATTTATCAGTGCACAAGAGGAGTGGAAGCATCGCTTATCGTTTGCGCACACATAAGCTCTGATGATTGCTATCGCAGATGTAGACGAATAACCGTTCGGAGCAAATCTCCAAGGACCACGACAAAACAGCCCGGTTTCAACTAGGATTTCAATTGAAACCAGCCGTGAAAGCCTACACAAATCAGTAATCCCCTCAGTTTCTTGTCGATTTTTGAAGCTTTTCCAGCGAAATTTTGAAAAAAGAAAGCCTGAAATAAAATTATGCATAATTTATATTCTAAACTTCATCTTTTCCAACAATTCTTCTACAATTTTAAATGAATATCGCAAAAATTTACGTTGAAATTTAACGAAATTCCTCTCCATTGTGCTTATCTATAGGATTTATCCTGCTGGTGCTGGTGCTGGTGCTGGTGCTATGGTGACACTGTTCGCTCAGGATTAAATACATTATCCGAATAAAACGAATCAAAAGATATTTATCCATCGCTATGAATGCAGCTAACAAAGTGTCCTCCGTGTGGTCTCTTAGAATAGCGAGCGATCAAGCAAACCGCAAATCAGGATCGTAACAACAAAATCATATTAATTCAAAACCTCGCAATCATTCCTTTTAATCCTCAAACAATCAAACTTTCACCTGCTCAATTATTCCTCCAAGAGGCAAGAATATTAGATGAGTCTCTAATGCGAATTAAACGAGAGAGACGTTCCCAATTCAAGCGCGGACATTATCAAGTCCGCCCCTGTAAACCGAGACTCGTGGGCCTAATTGACTTGACAAGTCGTTGATATAAGTCAGAGCTTCGACTGAAACACAGGGTTGGCCGTAGTGAGCTGAATTTACAAGACACTGATTGCTATGAAAACTCCAATAAACATACACACATCAAACAGCTCTTATTCTAATTGATGCTTCTGGGTGATTTATCGAAGTGTCTATAAGGAAAACGCCCAGATTGTAGGCAAACTGATGCTAGAGGAGTTAAATGCTGTACTTATAGAGCAATATAATTTTTATTTACGTCTTCAGTTTCAGAGGTACCTATAGAGGTAGTAAAAAAGAATTGGTATCGAGTCAGGAGAATCGTATCCATTCAAGTAGAAATAAAAAAAATGTTTCCTGCGATAAAACTTGCGCTTAATTTATTTCTTAATGAAGTAATCGTGGTTAATAATGACGATGCGAATAAGCAACGGGTGCCTCCCAGAAGCGAAGGACGTTACCGCTTTGTTATCATATCTTAGAGCAAGTAAACCATTTCTTGGAGTCATTTATAACACTTCACTATCTGTTCAAGTTCCTATAGGGTTTCTAAAATTTTAAGAGTACAAAAAATCTAAAATCAAGATCATTCTAGTTTGAGCCTTCTTATTGTAATTTTGATTTGGTCAAGCTTGAAAATAAACAATAAGGAACAGCAATAAACGACAGAAATTGTTCGTTTTCTTACAGTTGGGGCGAAAATGACTAAAATGAGAATAGAGAGGAGAGAATGCAACCAAGGGGGTAATTTTAGTTTTGTTAAAAGGGGCTGGACGCTGTGAAAGCTCATTAAGTTGAAGAATATAAAAACTTTCATCAGCTTATGAAAATTCTCACCTGAAAGCTTGAAGCTTTTGAATTATAAAAATCAACAAGAGTGACGATAGAAGTCATACTGAACTTTTAAATATCGATTACGCAAAAGCTCAGAAATCGAAGACAAGAAGAAAGTTGAAACAGTATTTAATTTCAGGTGCATTGAAGCTTTTTGATTTTTGACACTACACTTAAATGCTGCAGAAGCTCAAAAATCGAAGATGAGAAGAAAGACGGAACAATAAAAATATTTACAGCACTGAAACTTATAAAGCTTGCCATTAAAATTCAATTAGAAGGCGAGGTGTACAGAAATGTGAGGAATCTCTAGGATTGAAGCTTAGTAATTATGAAAATCAAGACCAGTGAAGCTAAAACCAACTGATTTCTAATACAGTTTTCATTGTGTGGAAGCTCACAAATCGGAGACAAGAAGAAAAGTGAAACACTATGTAATTTAAGGTGCATTGAAGGTAAAGCTTCCGAATCCTTGACATTATATTTAAATGCTGCGGAAGCTTAAAAATCAATAGCGAGAAGGAAGATGATGAAGAAAGCGATAAAAAAGATTTATAGCACGGAAGCTAAAGAAGCTTGCCATTGAAAAGTAATTAGAAAACTAAATGAACAAAAAAGTGAGGGATCTCAAGAACTGAAGCTTCGAAATTATGAAAATCGAGACCAGTGAAGCTAAAACTGACTGAACTCTAATAAAGTTTTCATTATGTTGAAGCTCAGAAATTGAAGATAGGAAGAAAAGCGAAACACTCTGTACTTTCAGGTGTATTGAAGGTGAAGCTTCCGAATCTTTGACATTTTATATAACTGCTACGGGAGCTTAAAAATCAAAGACGAGAAGAAAGTAAAACAATGAAAAAGACTCAAAAGTATTCATCTACGGAAGCTCAGATATCGTAGAAAAGAAGAAGAGTGAAATAAGGGCTGAGATTTCAAGCCCGGTAGCTTTAAAGCTCGTCGTTGAAAAGTAATTAGAGAGAGGATCTAAAGAACTGAAGCTTTTTAGTTATGAAAATCAAAGACAGTGAATCTAAACGTTATTGAAGTCTTAAAATGAAAAGTGAAACAACAGAAGAGATTTGCAGTCCTGAAGCTTAAGAGGCTCATCATTGAAAAGTAATTAGAAGACGAATTCGAGAAAATATGAGAGAATCTAAAGAGATTTTGAGTTATAAAAATCAAGAAGAGTGAAGCTAAAAGTGACTGTACTTTTAAATTTGGATTTTGCGGAAGCTCATAAATCGAAGACGATAAGAAAAGTGAAACAGAAAAGATTTGAAGTCCTGAAGCTTTAGAAGATCATCATTGAAAAGTAATTAGAAGACAAAATGTTCAAAATTCGCAGGATCTAAAGAACTGAAGCTTTTTAGTTATGAAAATGGAGAACAGTGAAGCTAAATGTGATTGATGGACTCCTTAATTTTGATGTAGCGAAAGCTCAGAAATCGAAAACAAGAAGTAAAGACAAATAACGGATGAGATTTCAAGCCCGGTAGCTTTAAAAGCTCATCGTCATTGAAAAGTGATTAGAAGAAATCGAGAAAATAGGAGAGGATCTAAGAAGCTTTTGAGTTATAAAAATCAAGGACAGTGAAGCTAAAAGTGATCGTACACTTAAATGTTAATTTTTCGGAAGCTCAGAAATCTAAGACAATGAGAAAAGTGAAACAGAAGAGATTTGAAGTCCTGAAGCTTTAGAAGCTCATCATTGAAAAGTAATTAGAAGACAAAATGTACAAAATTCGGCAGGATCTAAAGAACTGAAGCTTTTTAGTTATGAAAATGGGGGACAGTAATGCTAAAAGTGATTGATGGACTCCTAAATTTTGATTTAGCGAAAGCTCAGAAATCGGAGACAAGAAGACAAGAGAAAATATATTTGAAGTACTGAAGCTTTAGAAGCACTTTTAAGTCATTAGAAGACGTAATCTATAAAATAGGGAAGGACGTAAAGAACTGACGCTTTTAGTTATAAAAATCAAGGACAGTGAAGTAAAAGTGATTGGATTCCTAAATTTCAATTCTGCGGAAGCTCAGAAATCGAAGATAAGAAGAAAGGTGAAACAACAGAAGATATTTGAAGTCCTGAAGCTTTAGAAGCACGTCGTTGAAAAGTAATTAGAAGACGTAATCTACAAAATAAGGGAGGACCTAAGAACTGACGGACGCTGTTAGCTATGAAAAATCGAGGATAGTGAAGCTTAAAGTGGCTGGATTCTTAAATTTTGATTCTGCGGAAGCTCAGAAATCGAAGATAAGGAGAAAAGTAAAAAACGGAAGAGATTTGAATACCAGCTAAAAAGAGTGATATTGATGGGCTCTTACATTTAGATGCTGGGGTAGCCTTAAATTAGAAGATGAGAAGAAAGGAAGGAATAAAAGAAAATATCTCGAGCTATGAAACTTGAGAAGCTTATCATTATTGAAGCTCAAGAAAGAGAGTGTTATCATAACAAATATTTGGCCGCTTATACCTCTCTAGATTCTGCAGAAGCTCAAAGAAAGATACGAAGAAAGGTGAAATAATAGGAAAGCTCTGGTGTTTCGAAGCTTTGGAAGCAATTAGAAGGCAAAATTTACATAGTGGAATGGGATCAAAAAGATTCAAGATGTGTAATGTTTAAGGGGCAAGTAAAATGAAACCAATTTAATTACTTTAGAAGACTTTAAACTCTTTAAGTAATAAAATCATAAAACAGATAAGCTCTGACTTCTTATTGAGAATTTAGAGAATTTAGAGTTTTTTTAGAAAAGTAAAATATGGGCGAACGACAACACTCTCTGGCTGTAAGCTTTTTCTCTAAGATAAAAAAATAATAACGATGTTAATAACGAGAAGTGGCTTTACGAGCATTGCCGATCAGCGTGGGAAAGCAACCTTTTCCTGCCAATGGCTACAATCATCATGAAACCGAACCGCCAATAATTAATGTTATATAATTATAATTAACACTCGAATCCTGTCACTTTACTAAGTTATATTTCATTCCAACTTAGGAAAATACATAAATACTCTGTTAGAAATGGAATAGGTAAAATACCGGCATAAGATTTGGTTGTAGACGTGCAAGATCAATGGAAATTTCAAACGTCGTGATTCAGTGTTAATTGAGGTAACTATATATTGGATGTTTCGACCGCTGGTCTTCCTGATTCAGGGAATTATGTTGCTGATTTGCCAATAATTTGGAATGCCGCTTCGTTAGCAGTTCAATTTTCCCAAAATAACTGATCGTCATTACCTCCTTGATAAGTGTCATCCTATTCAAAAATTTTCTAAGAAGCTTTCATAAAAGTACGTTTCGTTGTTCTCGTTTCATTGATTTTAAAAATGAGACGTCGTGTTAAAGGTAAAGTCTTCACTAACGACGTCACTTGTACAAGAACTGTATGATTCCACATAGAATCATCGACTATAGGGGAGGATCTGGAAAACAAGAGACGCTCTCAAAAGTGAGAATCGAAGAATAAGCTCTCCTATCAGAATTTATTGTAAGTTCAAGAATTAAACGGTGAATGAAGAATAAATCAACAAAGAAAGAAACAGCAAATTGAGTAATAAAAAAAATAGAATTCTTTAAACGAGTAATATAAAATGTCGGACCACCATCACCATCACCATCATGCAAGAATGGGATTGGGATTGCATTATTATTAAAAGATATCTGAGACATTAAACTGAAGAACAATAGCTCTGTCGGTCATGTTAATGTTCCTTTTTACGAGTTATTTGATTTTAGAATTCTCTGTTATTGCAGAAGTTCATTTTCTGGGTAATTCATTTCACACGAATCCAATAACTGTTCACCGAGACTGGACAGATGATAGGTAGGTGCATGGTAGTAGATGGTGCTGGTGCTGGTGCTGCTGCGCCACATATGGATAACTGAGAAAACTTTCCTATATTATTATCTTCATTCCCCAGTTGTTCTACTAATTAATGAAATAACTTAATATCTACGCGTTAATTAACAATAAAAAGTTTAACAGGTGCGAGAGCATGTCAAATATAACAATTTATTATTGTTCTAATAAAACATAATTCCCTGTCCTAGAAACAGAAGTCAACCAGAAATTCCTCAATAAGAGCTACAAATTGGCAGTTTGCTTTCAAATCCCAATGGTCTAATTCGTAGTCAATTTATCATGGAAACATTGAAGAAGTGGAGCCCTTCAGGACAATATCCATCCCGTCTGGGAATTAGAACATGTCAGGGTTTGCTCTTTCACTCTTAAATCTGAAGGCTCCTTGAGGGTTTACAATCAATCATTTAATTCAATTGGAACTGCCTTTTAATACCTACATGGTTTGTTTGCTTGAGGCTTATTATTATGAGGAAACGGAATTGTTTTCAGGGATGGTTTGAGTTAATTCCTTTGAGGAAAGTCTTTTGAGTTAAGTCCTTATATGTTTTCCTATGTTTATGATGTAGGAAAGGTATTTGATTTAGGTATATTCAGATTTAGATTTAGATTAATATAGAAGAAGAATTACAATTTCAAGAATTCATTATATAACTCGTATGTATACAGGTGTCCGGTAAGTTCCTCCTAATCTCTCGGGAGCATACAGGGGAGGTCAAAATAAACCTAGTCTGTCATAAAAAAACATTTTTTGGCTCTAACTTTTGAACCAACCTGTATAATTTGATGAAATTTTAATTTTTTTATAGACGCCATAAAGACTCATGAAGCCATATCAGAGTGAATGTTTGACGTCCAAAAGGAAGTCAGGAACGGACTTACCACCACACTCATTGTGTCAAAGTTTTGACAGGTGTCATGTTACAGAGCTGAAAACTTATTTTTTAAATACGCTGGTCATTCATCTTCCCAAAAGCTACTCTTAATTTATTTCGATAAAACTAGCGGTTCTCAAGATAAATCGACTTTTATGCGAATTTTGATCAAGTTCCGTCAATAGCAATCCATTATGTAGGTAGGTTTATCAACAAGAACCTGATTTTTACCTGTTTGTGTTTAGCATTATAGTAACTTTTGAGTGTTTTGCATACCTAAAAACCGATTTATCTCGAAAACCGTCAGTTTTACCGAAATAAATTAAGAGCACCTTTTTTAAAGATGAAGTATTAGCCTATTCAAAAAAATAGTTTTTAGCTCTGTAAAGTGACACCTGTCAACATTTTGACTCAACGAGTATGATGGTAAGTCCGTTCCTGACTACCCTGACGACGTCAAACATCGACTTTAATATGGCCTGATGGCTCTCTGGCCTCTATAAAGTGTTTAAATTCCATCCAGTTATACAGGTCGGTTCAAAAGTTAGAGCCAAAAAAGTAAATTGCGGGGCACCCTTTTAGGGCTCCATATCTCCACACTTTAGGAAATTTTTTTTTATGACAGACTAGGTTTTTTTTTGACCTCCCTATATGCTACTGAGAGATTAGGAGGTACTTACCGGACAGCCTGTAGATGTGGAACAAATTTCCATAGAATAATACCAAAATTCAATAAGTCTTGAGGGCATGATAGATATGCAAAACGTTCTCTTAATTTTTTTATTATTCTTGACCTAATTTTGTCGACAACCCAAAACCTAATTTCTTGTAATGACGAATTGCCTCTTTTTATGTTTTTTTTTCATTTCATTTCTGCTGCATTTTCGTCATGTTCTGGGGAAATTTTCGTTTAAGAGTTCAATTTTTTGGCCCGGTCAAACTTATATTGAAACTTTCTATTAAAAACACACAAATTTAAAGATTACTATTTCTGTCGATTGAAGATTTTTTTACTTATCCAACGAAGTTATTTACCCCAGTAAAATATAAATAAAACCAAAAATTCTGAAAAACTCCCTTATTTTGTTGCTGTTTTTTAGCTTGTTTCTTAGATGACATTGGACTTTTCAAAACTTATTCCCATTATTTAGTAGAACATTTTTAATTTTCCAAACTTTAGACGTTTCTTTTCTGTTGATTTTCCAAAATTCCAAAGTTATTAAGTTTCAATTGGCTTTTAAAATTCTATAACTACTGCGTTTATTTAGCTTATTTCTTGAAGAATTTTTTACTTACATCTATATTTTTTGACCCAGTGAAGTTGTCGCGAAATATCGAGTAGGTATCTTCTAATCGAAGTAAGTACATAGGTACAACTTCTTTTCTAAAAAACTTAAAAATCATAGTTTTTGTTGAGTTTTGGGTCCAGTTTCTTGGAAAATTATTCGACTTATTCGTTTAATTTTTTTTTCAGAAGATACTGGAATTCTCTAGAAAAAACTCGCTGAAAATTCCGCATTTTGCTGAGTTTTTCAGCTGTTTTTTTAATATTCAATTAATTCTGAAAATACTGTAAATTTGGTTGCAACTTTTTCAGCTTCTTTCTAAGATGATCTTGAACTTTTCAAAACTTCCCATATTTTGTCCAGAAAATTTTGATAATTTCTCAAACTTTCGACTTTTCAACTTCTCTTGCAGATTTTCAAAATTGTTTATTTACAATTAGCCTTTTGAAATTTCATTAAGCGTTCTTTAGCGTATTTCTTGAAGAATTTTTGACTTACATTTTTGTTTTTTGACCCAGTGAAGTTGTCACGAAATATCGAGTGCCCTCCTTTTCTAAAAAACTGAAAAATCATAGTTTTTGTTGAATTGTTTCAGTTTTTGGTTCAGTTTCTTGGAAAATTATTCGACTTATTCTTTCAATTTTTCTGGCACAGTCAAGGTTTCAGAAGATACTGGAATTCTCTAAGAAAAACTCGCTGAAAATTCCGCATTTTGCTGAGCTTTTCAACTGTTTTTTTTTTAATATTAGATTAATAATTCTGATCTTTAATTTTGCTGAAAATTTTTCTGCTTCTTTCTTAGATGATCTTGGATTTTTCAAAACTTCCCATTACTAAAACTGTTTATTTTCAATCTTCTTTTGAAAATTTTATAATGAGTTTCTTTAGGCGAATTTCTTGAAGAATTTTTGACTCATTTATGCTTTTTGACCCAGTGAAGTTGTCACGAAATGTCATATCGAGTATACATTTTTCAGTTTTTTTTTTCATTTCTTGGAGTATAATTCGACTTATTCATTCGTTAAATTTTTTTTGACACAGCCAAATTTCAGAAGGTACTGAATTCCCTAAAAGAATAATAAAAAACTCGCTAAAAATTTCTTATTTTGCTATTTTCTTATAATAAGTTCTGTAAAAATTTCGAAAATTTTGTTGCAGCTTTCACAGCTGTTTCTTGGATTATCATCGATTTTTTAAACCTACATATTTTTTTTTGCCCAGGAAAATTTTCACAAAATTAATACATTTTGTTTTCTCTAAGTTTTTACATTTTTTCAACTTACGTTGCAGATTTTTCAAAAATATACATTTTCAATTTACCTTCTTAATTTCATTATTCTAGTTTCTTCAGCACCATTCTTGAATGTAAATTTTCGACGTATTAGGTAGATACGAAGTGTTCGAAGGTACGAGAAGTTGTCACTAAATATCCAGTTGTCCAGTTTCTTGGAGTATATATTCGACTTCTTCTTTAAATTTTTTGACACAATCAAGTTTCCAGGAAATACCGAATTTTTAAAAAAAATTAATGAAAAACTAGCAAAAAATTACATGTTTTGTCGAGTTTTTCAGTTGATGTCTTAGAGAATTTTCGATTATTGTATTCATTTTTTGATCATTTTGAAAAAGTCTTTAATTTTGCTGCAGCTTTTTCAAACCTTCCTATTTTTTTGTCCAGGAAAATTTTCACAAGATTTATAGTTTCTCTAAGTTGTAACATTTTTTTTAACTTCCGTTGCTGATTTTTCAAAACTATTTGTTTTCAATTTACCTTTCAAAATTTCATTATTGAGTTTCTTCAGGATCTGTCTTGAATGTAAATTTTCGACTTATATACTTCAATTTGTCACAAAATATCGAGTAGATACCTACATACTTAGGTAGTACTGAAAAATTAAAAAATCATAATTTCTTTAAGTTTTTTTCAGATTTTTGTACATGATAAATTTTTTTGAGGTAGTCACTAAGTTTCCAGAAAATACCGAATTCTCTAAAAAAAAAAAAAACAAAATGAAAAAATGAATAACACTAGCTAAAAATTCCTTATTTTTGCGGAGAAAACCGAAAATTCTGAAAAAGTCACTAATTTTGTTATTAATAGGGGTACTGAAAAATCATAACTTTTGTTGAGCTTTTTCAGTTTTTCCAGTTTCTTGGGGTAATTTTCTTGAACTTATTTTTTCAATTTTTTGATAGGTACAGTCAAGTTTACAAAAAATACTGAATTCTCTAAAAAAAATGAGAAACTCTCTGAAAATTCCTCATTTTGCTTTTTAACGGTTTTTTTTTTTAAGAATTTTGGATTAATGTTTTTGTGGCCAGATAAAATTTACAGAAAACTTTAGAAGAAATTCAAAAATTCTGAAAAGCCTTTAATTTTGTTGCAACATTTTCAGCTTGTTTTTTGGACTGTCTTCGATTTTTGAAACCTTCTTTTTTTGTTCATGAAGATTTTCACAAAATTTATAGTTTCATTAAGTTTTGATATTTTTTTTAACTTCCGTTGCAGTTTTTTCAAAATTATTCATTTTCAAGTTACCTTCTTACAGTAATGTTCTTTTGGTTTTCGTCATTTGTCAATTGCTTTTCCAAATTTCTGTTCTTAAGCAATTGACAAAAGAGGAAAACCAAAAGAAACAGACTGTAATTTCATTATTGGAGTTTTTCCAGTTTTTTGTTCAGTTTCTTGGAGTGTAATTCGACTTATTCGTTCAATTTTATTTTGCAGCACAATTAAGTTTTTGGAAAATACTGAATTCACTAAAAAAATAACAAAAAACTCGCTAAAAATTCCTTATTTTGCCGAGATTTTCAGCTATTTTCTTTAAGAATTATCGATTAATCCGTTAATTTTTTACCAGGTAAAATTTACAGAAAATTTCGAATAAAACCGAAACTTTTGAAAAAGTCTTTAATTTTGCTGAAGCTTTTTCAGCTTGTTTCTTGGGTATCTTCAATTTTTTAAATCTTCCTATTTTTAATCCTGGAAAATTTTCACAAAATTGATAGTTTCTCTAAGTTTTGACTTTGTTTTTTAACTTCCGTTGCAGATTTTTCAAAAATATACATTTTCAAGTTACCTAAATTTCATTATTGTAATTTCTTCAGCGCCATTCTTGAAGGTAAATTTTCAACGTATAGTTTATTTTTTTGACCCAGAGAAGTAGGGACGAAATATCGAGCATCCTACGTACCTACTGAAAAAACTGAAAAATCATAATTCTTGTCATTTTTTCTCAGTTTTTGTCATTTTTTTTTCAGTTTTTGGCAATTTTTTTGTCCATTTTGCAGACATAGACACAGTATGTCTCGGTGGATGTAGACACACATTTCTGACGAGAAAATAAATTAAACGTTGAATCGCTGGTCCAGGGCGATGAACTTCTTGGGGGGTCGTCTTGGAAAGAGATAAAATGTAAAATGTAACCCTGACTCTGCTTCCACTTCGGGTGTACAGGAGAAGAGAGGAGGAATTTTTTTCAAAAAAATGGTTGTAGCGGTCTTGAAGTGTTTTGAACCCAAGAGACATCTTCAGACTTTTAAATTTTAAGTTATAATGTTAGGTAGATAAGATATATTTATCTCTCTCTCTCTCTTTCTCTCAGGTAAATAAATTTTTTTTAAAAAAGAAGAACTGGTGAAATCTCCTAACAGAGCTCCCAGCCCGTAATTGTTCAGCTCATCTCCTATTCACCGGTATAGCCATATTTTATCAGAACTTTCAGTTTCAGGAAATGCAGTCCACTAACATATTCCTGACACCAATACTTTTTTTCACAACTTCTCCCCTATCGATCCCGCAATCACTCAATAAATCTCCAGCTGCCGCTGCTCCAACTCCAACCACCCCATCGAGACACTTCACCCCCCGAACCAACCACCCGGTTCCCACATCCTTCATGAATGGAAGTGGCAGACATCAAGTCACCAGGGTGGTCCGATCTTCGGACTCCGCCTCTGTGTCCTCATTGGTTGTCAGCCGCACCCATGACCATGGGCGGCCCCCTCTTGTGGGGCCCCCTCGTCGCTGCCGAAGAGAAGAGTCAGTTCCTTGCAAGGACCTGTCGTATGTGAAGTCGCTTAGCGCGGTTGTTGTGTTTGTGAGTGTGTAATTCGTAGATGGCTGTGTCCGCTTTGAACATGGCGCCGTACTTCACTGGGTATCCTTTCCAAGGTGAGTTGGAGTTTTTGTCAAAGTTAGATTTTGAAGAAACTGTGAAAAAAGTGTATTTTGGTTACTTGGGTTGTTGGTAGGTACTTCTTGGACTTGGTGCCAAGTACGATGGAGAGATAGGGATCTCACTAATAAGGGGTTGAAGTACCTACTGGGGATAGGTACCGTTGAGTTAGAGAAAAGAAATCAGGAAGACTTCTGTCATAAAAGGATTCGTCTTCAGTTTGCTCCAAGAATACTTTACCTGTTCAAATCGGTGAGAGATTCCTGAAAATTATTTTAAAAAATCACATCCACCTAAAATCCTGATACATAATTCCCGAACAATATTTCTTCTCGTATTGGTGCTTAGGAAAATCATCCCCCCCCACCCTCTCTAAGACGATTCTCATGGACAAACGTTAAATAAATTAAATTTTGATTAAATTAAAATGTTGAGGGACCACACAGGTCTTGAGTCACTTGAAGACCGAAAAAATAGGATTTTCTCGTTATTTGGGGGTTGTTACGAGTCATCAATTTGGAGACAATTTGTTGTTAAATGCATCTTTACTGCCATTCCTGAATGAAGAATCTCTGACCATAATATATTGATCTCTTCTTATTAAAGTACCCCTTTTGAATGATCTCGGTGATCTCACTACACCATAATATGAGAAAAACATGAAAGTACCATAATATTAGAAAGTACCTACTAGTAGAAAGGCATTTTGTTAAAAAAGTCTCCCACTCCTAAATCTGTTTAAATTATTCTTGGGCCTTGGTCCTTGTTGTAATAATGCATGAAGGTACCTGATATTAATTAAAGTGTCCCGGAATAAAATGAATCTGAAAAATTCCCTCTTTACTTTAACCATTCCATTCACGGTCAATTCAAAACCACTCCAACCCTCCAACCATCTGACATGAATTATTAGGTATAAAAGATCATTTCAACTGAAATTGGTAAATGATGGATTTCAAACCCTCAAGGAGAGTTTTAAAATTAAAGGCGAAGAAGTTAATATGATTCCCTTGTGGTTTCCGTATCCTTGAGGATTTGAGGGATGCATTCTTAACTTGTATGATAAATTGAGAATGAATTAGGCCATGGGGGTTTGACAGTTTGCAAAATTATTATTGTAAGAACTGTTCTTGAATACCTAAGCTTTTATTGAACATCTGGATTTCTCTTGAATAACTTTTTGGAATCCTGTATCTTCCTGTTTAAGAGAACGCTTTAAAATTAAATACTTAATTTTAATCTTTATTCCCCTTAATTCCTCCTTATTCTCGTACGTATTAACTATAGAAGAAATCATGTAATAGAGAAGCCCCTTTCTGGGTGCGTCTACATACCTGAATACAATGCCCAAAAAGTAATAATAATTATAAGAAAGAATATTTCCTATGGTTTTGATAATACAGATGCAGTTTCGCTCTTCAAGTGCTTCTCACATTTCTTCCAATTTTGCAAAGAGATTTCGTTTTAGAGATGGTAGGAATTACATAACATTTCTGCGCCAGTCCTGTATACATAATGTATAGGTACCCAATACCCACTTTTAAATATCTACTAATTTTTTGTTTGTTTCAAATTTCTTCTTTCATATTTATTTTCTTCATTTCATCTTAATATATTTTTCATGTAGGTACTTTGTCATCTTCTTTTTCTTCAAATCATCTTCGCGTTTTATCTTGAGTTAGCATTTTTGAGATAAAACAAAAATTAGTATTTTTTTCTCAATCCTTATAAAAGTTAATATATTTCTTCTTCTTCTTTTTAAACATTTAATTGCATTTAATTGCATTTTATTGTATATCTTTCTAATTTTCTAAGTGCACTTGCTTCAGATAAAAAAATAATTAGTTAAGCTCTCTCTCGGTATTCTTATAAATGTTACTTTCCGAGAAATCTTCTTTCTTCAACTCTCTTTAGATAGGTAAGGTAAAAGTTAATAATAAATAATTTCTCTTTGTTCATTCTCATAAATATCGACTCCATTCATCTTCTTCCTCTTGATCTCCAATTTTGATGATCTTTTCCTAATTTTCTATGAGTTTGCGCTTTATTAAAGCAAAAATCATTTAATTTCTTTCATTATGGTAGATTTTAACTAATTTCTTTGATTCTGGTTCATATTTTGATTATTCTTAATATCTCCTCTAGTTTTTTTATGAGCTATCGCCTTGTCCATTGAACCCTGAGGTATATGAGTAATAATGCTTCAGATTATATAAAATGAGCTCATCTGCCTTAGGTATTTGAGAGTTCTTCTTTCTTCGAAATAATTTTCAATATCTACAGATTTTCTTCATAATTCCAAAATCTTACATTATTTTGCTCTTGGATGAGGCAAAAATTTATTTATAATTTCTCTTTATCCATTCTCATAGACTCCATTTTCAAATTAATTTTGAAAGTTTCTTCATTTTCTTCTTCACTTTTGCGTGATTGTGCTTTAGTAAAAAAAATGAATTAATTTATCTCTGTCATTACTCTAAATATTTACTCATTTCTTCTTCTTCTTCTTTTTCATCTTCGATTTTTGTTAATATCTCTTCCAGTTATTTCTTCATATTCTTTTCAAACGTTTATTACATTGTAATTTATCTGCATTTTACTATGAGCTTTATGAGCAAATAATGCTTCAGATAATATGAAAATGAACTCATCTCTCTCAGGTAGCCTAATGATATTTTATAGAATTCTTCTTTCTTCAAAATCATCTTCAATGGCTTTAGATTTCTTTTGGTTTCTTACTGTTTAGGTCAGTCAAAAATGATTTATGAATTCATGAAATTATCTACTAGGTAGAATGTTTAGTTTTTATTTTTTAATCTTCAGTATTATTTTCAATCAAAGGAAGAAATAGTAATTTCTTCTTAACTTTTCAATGAGCTTGCGCTTAGTTAAGAAACTTTTCAGCTTGAATTGTTTTTCGTAGAGGTATTTTTCCCACATGAGCTCTCCCCATCAGGTAACAGTGTAACACCAATCATTAGATATTCTTACAGATACATTCAGAATTCATCTTTCCTGAAAATAATCATCAATTGCTTCACATTTCTTAATTTCTTTTATATTATACCTCGCTCTTTATTAACCTAAGCCAATTAAAAAAATGTTAAATAAAAAAAAAATTTTTCTTCATCTTTCCTTGCAAATGTTTGCTCAATTTTTCTTATTTTTCACCTTCAATAACTTTTTTTCTTCTATTATCTCGATAATATTGTGCTGTGTCGTTCAGGCAAAAACGAGTTAAATTCCCTCTGGTGAATATCCATACTCATCATTTCTTCTCCTTTTGTCATTTCATTTAGGTATATTCACAATTTCAAAAACAATTAAAAAGTCAAAAAAGTGTTAAATTAAAAAACAAAACAATTATTTTTCATTCGACTTGCAAAAAATGTTTGCTTCATTTTTCTTCTTTTTGATCTTCAAAAACTTTTTTCTCTTCTATTATCTCTATGAGCTTGGCTGTTGTTAAGGTAAAAACGAGTTTAATTCTCTCTGCACGGTTATAAAATGTCCATACCTACTCATAATTCTTTTTTTTAACCTTTTTTCAAATCTTCATTATCTTCAAAAAAAAGTCAAAAAAGTGTTAAATTAAAAAAAAAATCTTCTTCTTCTTCACCCGTTCTTGCAAGTAATGTTTGTTCCATTTTTCTTTTTTTTTCATTTTCAATATAACTTTTTTTCTTCTATTATCTCGATAATATTGTGCTGTGTCGTTCAGGCAAAAACGAGTTAAATTCCCTCTGGTGAATATCTATACTCATCATTTCTTCTCCTTTTGTCATCTTCATTTAGGTATACTCACAATTTCAAAAACAATTCAAAAGTCAAAAAAGTTTTGAATTAAATAACAAGAGATTCTTCATCCGTTCTTGCAAATAATGTTTGCTCCATTTTTCTTCGTTTTGATCTTCAATAACTTTTTTCTCTTCCATTTTCTTCTATGAGCTCGTGCTGTCTTTTTTTCCAGCATTTTCTAGCAGATAAAACACTTGTAGCTCTAGATTAGAATGTAGCTTCCCTAGCGATTTCTCTTGTAATTGTCACCATATTTTATCTTCTTTTGTTTGTTTTCTGATTTTTTTGTTTGGTATGACTCGAGACGAGACAACATTACTTTCTTCATTATCCGCTCTGAATATTCTTCAAATAGTTTTATTAATTTTTCACTTATAAGTATGTCGTTTCGTTTTATCGATAATTATTTTGAATTTAACATTTTTCTTTTTCTTCCCAAAGTTTCTTATTTTTTTTAACTCGTAAATTTTTATTTTATTGCTAAAACAATTCTCTGTATCTTATTTAGTTTTTGCATTTTTGTATGCTTTTCCGATTCCTTATTCGCGAGCCCATTAAGTATTCTATACATTAAATTTGCAAATTTTTGCTTCTTCCTTTCATTAATTTTTTTTTCGTGATAAAATCTCTTTCTTCTTCAATTTTATTCCTTTTTTAGTTGCAAAATTCGCCGATTTTCTTCATTTTTTAGGGAGATTTATCAGAGGGAGAAAATTCGGAAAATTTTCGTTTTATCGATGTGTTGTCTATAATTTCAAGAAACACACCTACCGATATGAAAATAATTTTCGAACTTTATAAAGTCCCTTTTATGTCAAATTCTTACTTTAACTCTCATTGCAATGGATCTTATAATATTTATTATAATTAGTAAGCAGATTACGCGTAAAATGTAGCTTTTACCCAATCATTATTTTTATTAATTACCTAAATTGTACAAAAAAAAATCAGAAAGAGACTAAAAAATAATAATCATGAAAACCGTTGACCCAAAATTGATGTGAGCCTGAAAACTGGACCCGCTCATCTCTCTCTACTCCTCTCATAATCATTATCAATCACGCCAGATACAAGAAAAACTTCGCTCTAAACGAAGAATCGAACAACTCAAACCCTAATAATAACATAATTAACGCACAATTAACGTAATTGGCGTTAAATATGAACGAACCGGTAATAATTATCAAGCCGACCGGGTCCATAGGAAGTAATAATTTATCGGATGGCGTATTAAAAAGCCCCGATACGCCCATAGCCAGAGCTCATCATCGTCCTGGATTTTGATTTATCCTTTCCCGGCGGAAATCAAACCAACTCCGGTTACTATCCTCCAAGACTGGACGAATCATTGGATTAACTGAACTGTGATTGATTATCGCTATAATTCTTATCAATTTTCTCTTGATGTTTTATTTAATTAATTACATTTGAAAAAAAATTGAGCTCTTTCAGACACGCCACTGATTGTTATCATTGTACTGGGTTGATTAATTAAAAACTTTTTATAACAAATAAATTCGTCTCAAATTTTCCCCTGATAGACTCCATTAATTGCGTATCACGTGTAGGTCTCTTTTTCCTCGAGAACTATATAAAGCAGATAAGCAAATCATAAGAAAATATGATTCTTCTGAATTTTGAAACAGTGAAGGGTCTCTCATATCACCCTGCGGTACTCCATCTTAGAGAACTTTTTATTCATCTCACTTTAGAGAAAACCATTACATTATGAAGGAGGCCTTACATCTGACTAATTCACCTCAAATATAATGAAAATGGGATGTTTCGAAATAACTGAGGGTGTTTCATATCCCCTTGCGGTACTCCGCATGGGTATCTCGTCGAAACGCGGTGCCTTTTTCCTCGATAGCTAAAAAAATTAAATATAACATTTGTGCTGGCTAAATAGCTGGCAAATAAACTCTAAACAAGAAAAAGAAGAAGTATACCATCATCCAAACCAAATCTTCTCAAAACAGGAAAATTAGCGTGTTCTGAGAACGTGTAGGTTCTCTCATATCACCTTGCGGTACTCCATAGTGTGTTTCGTTGAAACGCGGTCACTTTTTTCTTGAGAAACAATGAAATTAATCAAATAGCCCTTATTTTAAATAAATTCACCTCAAATATATTGAAAATGGGATTTTACGAAATAACTGAGGGTGTCTCATTTCTCCCTGCGGTACTCCATTGGTATGTCTCGTCGAAACGCGGTCTTTTTTTTCTGCAGAGCTGACAAGAACAATAAATATACCATCCTGCAAACTAAATTTCCTCAAAACATTAAAATTAGCATGCTCTGAAAACGTGTAGGTTCTCTTATATCACCCTGCGGTACACCATAGTGTGTCTCATTGAAACGCGGTCACTTTCTTCTTTAGAAAACGATGAGAATAATTTAACAATTCGTAGATTAAATAAATTGGCCTCAAGCTTAAGAAAATTGAATGTTTCGAAATACCTGAGGGTGCCTCCTGCCTGCCTATTCCGCCTATAACTTTTTTCTAGAAACTAAACAGTTTAAAGCCTTACTTGGAGGGTCTTATTTATCACCTCGCGGTACTCCATGGTGGGTTTTGTCGGAATAGGGGGCTTATTTTCGGTTTTAGGAACAGGAAACGGTTTTAGTATAAAGGAGATGCAGCTAAGCTCTCTAAATAATTATTGTAGATTGGTAGATAGATACCCAGAAGATTTATTGAGGTTTCCTGTCACTCTTTGCAGAATCTTCAGGTTTGGTCATTTTGCAGACATGAGAAATTTTTTTTGAACTTATGCAGGCGTTAATTTTTTTTGGGTGATATTTCCAAGCAGCAGTATCGTGGCCTGTCTTAATTTTGGGAGGTCTCTTCAGGGATTAATTCATTAATTAATCTGGCACCGAAAGACCTAATCTTCATGAGACATTCCCACACCATTTTTGAACTGAATATGTCAGCTCGGTATTTTGACGACAGCTTGGTTGGCCGTTATGATGACGTTTTATCTCTCGTAAGGGTAGATTTTGGATCTTGAATTTAATTGCCCCCCAGAAATTACTTATAAAGATATTACGTAAATTAGAAATGGGTAAAAATAGACCCTACAATAATTCTATAGGCACAAATAGTAGAAATAGTTAAGACTAGATAAGTACTTAACAATTGATAAGATCTTAAACGACGGCACTGAGAAGCACCTGGATGATCCAATTGTGGCCGTAACAGGATCAGTCCAGGATAAGCAATCTTGACCGGTAGTTGTTGTCGAAACATTATTGAATTTCTCGCTCAAGTTGGCACCTGAGGAGTCCATAAAAGAGCAACGCGGTGGTCTTCGAGTTCTTCACGGTCCGTAGTCGCTCATTCAGCGATTTTTACCGTCGATTCGGTTCTAATAATGAGGCCCCATGCGTGATATTCAAATAATTCCATTAGGCTATTCATTGGTATATTGTGAAACGTTTGTAGTTTGTATAGACCTGCCTTGGGTCTTTGTAGGCTGATATCTTCAGCGGTCGATTGGTAATAGTAGATAGATAAATGTTATTTGTGAAATTAAGTAGTTGTAACCTAGTTTATTCGCATTGTTGTGTATACGGGTAGGTTGGTATCTTTATCTTCAGTTTGGGTATACGGTGGTCATCATGATGATGGGAAAAGAAGAAATTTGTGGGTAGAATTTTAGATTGAAGCATTTCCTGTTTTTAATTTCGTCCATCTATTTTTGGTGGAAAAGCAATTAATTTTTACCGGGAGTATTTGTCATTGTCTGACAGAAAGAGAGAGGATCGGTATATTATTGAATTCTGAAATGAGAAACGGCGATTCTCCCTAAAGGAGCTAATTTTTATTCCGTCTCGAATCGCCTTGGTCATCTTTCATATTAACTCCACCAGCGACCGTTATCACGCTGAAGCGGATAAAAAATCATTCACAACATCTGCAAAGAATCGTTTCTTCCCAGCAGAAAATATGAAATCAGACAAGACGTGCCGCTCTCTATCGACAATGCGCACTGACCGGGCCCGATGAAAACAGACATTAGTGAGATCAAAGACACCGCCGGGCCCGCGGCACTCATCTGGCCGGGATCCTCACGCCCACCGAGCCGACCCCGTCACCAGCGAGGTGTCACCACCTCCTGGACGGCATTCCCCGGCCGGCTTTCGACCGAGGCAGCGAATGCTAATGAAGAAGCGCGGCCCCTAGATAGAAGACCGATAAGGTAATAACACAGATTTGAGAGCGATCTACACGGATTAGGACACCCGCGGCATGAGATAACAATCTGACGTGCTGTCACGTCGACCAGACAGCCCGTCTTCACGTGAATGGAGCAAAGTCAAGACAACACCTGTTCTGGTAGGAATCAGATCTGGACAAGGAGATAGGTCGACGAGATACTCTGAAATGGCTGGATTTATAATATTTGATCGCTGTCAGACAGGAATTGTCGCTCATGATATTTTTATGAACTTATACAGGGTGTTTGCGATGATTTTGTCAGGAATGTCCTGTTTGCTTTGTTACTGCGACGAGATCTTCTATAATCTTAACATCATCATGAAAAAGCATAATAAAACCTTTGAGCAGTTTTGGGAAACATAAATTTCTTAAGTGCGTTTTTTTCCAGGTCAGGGTCGCGTGAATCAGTTAGGCGGTGTTTTCATCAACGGGCGTCCCTTGCCAAACCACACGCGCTTGCGCATAGTAGAAATGGCCTCAGCAGGGATCCGACCCTGCGTTATCTCCCGGCAGCTGCGCGTCTCCCACGGCTGCGTCTCAAAAATCCTCAACCGTTACCAAGAAACGGGGAGCATCCGACCGGGAGTGATTGGAGGTTCCAAACCAAGAGTCGCAACGCAAGAAGTGGAGAGACGGATCGAGCAGTTGAAGACCGAGCAGCCAGGAATCTTCTCTTGGGAGATCCGGGACAGATTAATCAAGGTAATTATTTTTTTCCCTTACTGGAAAATAATATGATTTATAGGAAGATTTGATGTTGCAGGAAGGGATTTGTGATAAGAACTCTGCACCCTCTGTTAGTTCGATCAGCAGGTTGATTAGGGGTGGCAGGAAAGATGATCCTGAAAGGAAGAATCATTCAATTGATGGAATCTTAGGTGAGTAACAATAATTATTGTAATATTTTATACTAAGAGATGTTAAGAGTTAACAGTAAATATGTATATTATGAACCGTGGGAACTGTAAAGATCGAAGAACGAAGGTAGGTGTGAAGAAATCGATCTGACTGCCTAAATTTATCTCTTCAGTTTGAGAAATAGCCAGTGCGGGGAATTTGAGAGTCATTCATTGATGGTGATGGCAACAAAAACCATCGTCGAGTAAATTGTGTTTGTTTTATGGATTCCTGTTTCTAATTCGCCGTGAAATCAGTGAAATCGATTTCGGGTAAAAAATTTTCGGTGGTTCTTCTCTGGAATACCGCCCAAGTAGCGCTGGAGCTGTTCTATTTTGTCACGCATCTGCTCTTATGATGTAACATCTTCTCTCTTGCTTTTGAATTATTCATTGCACTTTTCTAATTTGAGTGAAAATGTTTCGCGCAAAACAATCGCTGTTAATGTTTTAATGACTCGACTGGGAATAAAAATTCAAACAACAGAAATTCGATTTAAATGGTAATGAGACAGCTGGTTAGCTTAACTGGTGCTAATCTGGATACCAAGCAATTTCCCTACTAGTTTTTTTTTAATGATTTTATATTTACATTTCCAGTCATTTCTTAAAGATTTAAAGATTTGATCTGAGCTCCTTAAAAAAAAGAACCATCAACAAAAGCTTTCCTGCGCTTTCATTAGTTTAACTCGACGCATGCTTCTTGACTATTTTTTATCGCGAGCGCTCCAGCCGTTGTTTCAATTGATTCCGGAGATTAGGATCCAGGAAAAAACTGCTTAAGACAATACAATAACGAACTCAACCTGCAACAAACAATTTCTTCCTTCCAGGTCCGACATCATCATGCGACGAAAGCGACACAGAATCCGAACCCGGTATCCCCCTGAAACGAAAACAGCGCCGCTCCCGCACCACCTTCACAGGCGAGCAGCTAGAAGCCCTAGAGCGCGCTTTCAGTCGCACCCAGTACCCGGACGTCTACACCAGAGAGGAGCTCGCCCAAAGAACGAAACTGAACGAGGCGCGCGTCCAGGTCTGGTTCTCGAACCGACGCGCCCGCTTGCGGAAGCAGCTCAACTCCCAGCAGCTCCAGGCGTTCAACACGGTCGCCATGGGTGCCTATCAGTACCCCGCGGATCCGGCTTTCGCGGCGCAGAGTCAGGCTTGGACGCAGGGCTCTTATTCCCTCTCGTCGACACTCTCCGCGGCCGCCGCTACCGCGACACCCAGCGCCGGTACGGGGAGTGCAGGGGGGTTAGGTGGGGCGACACAGGGGAGTTATTCGGGAAGTTACGGGGAGCAGGGGTTGATGTCTTCGGGGAATCAGTTTCCCGGGTACGGGATGCCGCAGGTGTCGCCGAATCAGGGTGCGTCGCCGCAGCAGGCTGCCTGGAGGAGTCATGGGAGCAATAAAATCGGGGAGAATCTCGCGTCCTGGCATGAGAATTATACAAGGTGAGTTTTTATTCGATTTTTTCATTATTTTTTTTTAAAGACGCTTCCGTATTAAGTTTTAAGAACTCTTAGAGTGAACGTCTGCAAGAATTCCAAGCCTTTCTTCATCTTCTAGCTTCTTTCTTCTTGTGATTTTTTTAGTTGTTTTTTTTTTGTAGTTCATATCCCTTTTCATTTTTCCACCAGCCATATCTCTATAGAAGCCTCTGCATATAATTTACTCTCTGCCTCTCATCTACATATTTTATACAATTTATATTAGAATTTCTTCTCTTTCATTTCGCCTATCACCTACTTATTTCACTTTCTTCATTTTCTACCTTAAATAAACGAATTTAACTCATTCATTATTCCTTTTGTGGGTAAATTCTTCGAATTGCTTGATCTTTTCATTTTTATTGCTCATACAAAAAATGTTTTGGGTCTCCATTTTCTTTCTTCATTTTATTTGTTTCTTTACTTTCAATATAGCAACGGTAATCGACTTTTTTTCTTTATGATTCCTTTTACTCTTATTCATTTCTGCGCATTCCTATAATTCTTCTTCTCTTTTTTTCCAATTAATTCAATTTTCTTCATTTGTTGACTTAGTTGGAAACTTTATTGTCACATTAAGAACCATTTTGATATTCCTTTATTAAGTCTCTGAGAATTGATTGAAAAAAAGGAAGAAACAGCTAAAAAATTGCTTAAATTTTTGATCATTCGAATATTTTTTTACTTTTCTACTTTTGTTATTTATTTTTAGAGATCTTTTTTGTTCTTATGAAAATGTTCACGATATAATTCTTCTTCTACAATTTCTTCTTTTTCCGGGTATAATGTCCTTACAGAAATGAGTCGCTCACGTTAATTTGTCAATAATTTCTTCTTTTTTCTTTTATAGAACTTCCTTTTTGACTTTCTTCATAGTTCTAGTTTTTTTTCATGTCTGCATTCTTCTATGAAATTTTAACTAGAGTGGAATATAATTTGGGCCGATGTTCTTTGTTTTTGTTGCTTTTTTGTGCTCTTTCTTCACTTTATGTTTTCAAATTAAAAAAAGACATTTTCTATACATAACTAACGTTTTAAATCTTTATGAAGTGTCTTTGTCTAAAATACATTTTAATTTTCTTCATTGTTTAACCTTCACTTTCTTCTATTTTTCTTCTTCTTTTTGTGCTATGTTCATTCTTCCCTAAAAGAGTTCTTTCTTCTTCCCTAACTGGGTAGCTTTCTTCATTTTTGTGAAGATTTTTATACACAATGCTTCTTCTACAATTTCTTCTTCCTTGATTTTTTTCGCGGAGTAGTTACACAAAAAAAATTGTCTCGTCTAAATCTGTTAATAATTCTTCTCCAATTTCTCTAGAACTAAGATCCTATTGGTTACGATTCAATTTTTCTTGTACAATTTCTTCTTCTTTGTTTTTTTTTTGTTTGCGGAATAGTTACACAGGAGCAAGTCGTTCGTGTAAATTTGTCAATATATATTTTTTAAATTTTCTTCACATTACTCTAGAGCTAAATTCTTTTACTTTTTCAACTATTTCTATTTACTCTTCTTCTGCTTCTCATATGTCCATTCTTCACTCTACCAGTCTTTTCTTCATTCAAGTTTGAATTATAAAAAATAACTTCCTAGTTATGAAGGTTTTCCGTATGGTTTGCTTCAGCTTTTTTCATTTTTGTGAAGATTTTTGGATACAATTCTTCTTCTACAATTCCTTCTTCTTTGTTTTTTGAAAAAAGTCGTTCGTGTAAATTTGTTAATACCTATATATTTTTTTCTTCACATTTCTTGAGACCTAAATCTATTTTAATTTTCTCCATACTTTGATACTTGGAAAACTTCTTTAATAATTACTTTTATTTTTTTCTTCTTCTTCTTTTGATAATAATATGTTTATTCTTCCCTTTAACACATCTTTCTTTATTTCATGTTTGAATTATTATAATTCACTTCCTAGTTATGAGCGTTCCCTGGTTTGTTATCACCATTTTGTGAAGATTTTTACGATGTAATTCTTCAACAATTTCTTCTTCTTTTTTTTCGCGCAATAGCTACACACAAACAAAGTCGTTCGTATAAATTTGTTAATAATTTTTCACGTTTATCGAGACCTTAATCTAATTTTCCACATACTTTGATACTTGCAAAACTTCTGCAATTAATTCTATTTCTTCATATTATTCTTCTTCTTCTAAGAATGTTCATTCTTATTCCCTCTAACAGATCTTTCTTTATTTCATGTTTGAATTATGATAAGTCACTTACTAGTTATGGACGTTCCCTGATTCGCTATAACTTTCTTCATTTTTGTGAAATTTTTTACGATACTACTCTTCTTCTACAATTTCTTCTTCTTTTTTTTTTGTTCGTGGAATAGTACACAGAAACAAGTTGTTCGTGTAAATTTGTTAATAACTATTTTTTCACTTTCTTCATATTTCTCTACAACAAAAATTCATTTTGATCTTCTTCATAGTCCGATTTCTTCAATTTTTCTTCTTCTTTCTTCATAGCTTCATCATTCTCTTCAATTTTTGCCAAGCGTCGTATATAATTTGAACCGAGGCCTTAATTGCCATTCCTTATTTCGCCAGCCCTTTCTTCATTTTATGTTTGGAGTGTAGTAATCATCAATTTCTTTGTGCCAAAAATTTTACAACTTCATCTCGTCGAGATGATATTTTCCAGCAGTTTTACTTGACGTTTTGATAAGGCTTATTAAAGCAGCAGCTCTGTGATTTATTTTAAGTTTCAATCAATGAAGAACTCCCCAAGAAGAAAGATATACGAAATTAAAGCCCTCCAGTGTTACAATCAATGGTGATGCGCTGCGTGATCACAAAGCCCCAAGTGGAGAAAAAAAAACTACTAAGTAGAGAGCGGTTGGAAGTATCAGCCATTACTTAACACCGTGTAATTTTCTTCCTCATACCTTGCCATTACCTCACACGATATCCCCTTCTCGTTCGTACCAGTTCGTTTATTGCAACTTTCTTGTACATTTCTGGCATAAATTTGTTATGTAAATAACATAGCAAGAGATACATCGAAGGTAAGACTTGTAGGTAATGAGAGGCCAGTGCGTAATTCAATGTTTTGGCGTCTCGGTTAACAATTAAAGCGAACAGACGCAATAATTGATTATTAAAAAAAGAATTAATGAACGGGTCTTCACTGCTCTTCTTCTTGCTTCATATCGTGGATAATAACATGCGAGATTTATGTTGCGTTGTTGACTGATTGAACTTTTCCTAAACTCAAACGGCCCTTCTTCAATCAATACTCGAATTCAATCAATTATTGAAGTTAGTTGTGTTAAAGTCAAAGTTGACACTACATTACAAATTCAACTTTGACTGCACCTGGGAAAATGATTAAAGTATGGTAAGAAAGGGTGAATGAATATATTATGACATCTAGCAACACTGCAAGGAGATTGGTTTCTGGTCTTACTTGAGCCGGTCTTGGAGCCATTAGTATAGACAGGCCGTTATTAATTTCATAATTTGCACGCCTGTCTTATTAATTCGCCGTCTTTGTTTGTCCATGTCCGTATCTCTTATCTGCGAGGTGGTCGAATCGCCGGCCAGTTCTGTAAACAACCTTTTGGCCAAATTTGATATACCTACAGATTAACTAATGTCATTTCGGTTGCACTTATCTCCAGCCGAGATCACTCCATCCATTGTCATGTTAAGCTAAAGAATCCGCCCGAGAAGGAGATACGGAAAAATTGCTTTCTTTAATTATTATTATTGTGATCAAAGCTACCTATGGGACTGCGACCTTTACTTTCCGTTAGCGATGTTGAAATAATTTGATTTAAAATAATATTTTATTATGTTCGAGTATTATTACTTCTGGTAAGTTATACCAGAATCATAATTCAAGAGAAATAATGTTTTGACGTGAAGAGTTCCGCAACCAGATCTGTCATTGGCGAATTGTGCACGGTTCAGCCGATCGCGTACCATCATAAAACCTCTTCCAGGAAAATATTAATACCGCAATGCACCGCGGAGTGCAATGCATTCGTCGGAATCAGCGCGCGATAATTCAGCTCTTTGCAAGTCTTCACAGTCCGGCCGACATCTGGAGGAAAATAAGAAGAAGAAATGGAGGCTGTAGCCTCTAATCTCGCCGCTGTTATTGTTATCTTGATAGATATATTAATCGTATGTTAACTAACTGTCACTTACGTCGACCATCAACCATCTAGGTTTCACTCTCGAAGTCTTTTTAAGTCTTTTGTAACGGTGATTGCTGAGTTTGATTTCTTAAGGGCAGTTTGTTCTTGTTGTTGTTGGAGTTGATTTTTTTCTTTTACTTGCGAGAACGTATTGAACATCTTGATGATTTTTCTTTTATTATTACTTTTGGAAGGACAATGCAACATATTTTTCTATTGTAGGTTAATTAACTTCACTAAGTTTGTCTTTTGATAATTATAGGCCTTAATTTTATATCATCATCGACATTTTGAAATTTTCTGGATCTTAGGAAAATACTAAGGGATAAAATGAATTTGAACAAATTTTATTTGAACTAGAAAAAAAATTATAAACACCCCTAAACACCTGTTGAACACTCAGAATTGTTACATCGTTGTAGACACTTTATTTGAGAGCTTTCTGGAATACACTGGATAATAATACTGGATTCATTTTCTGAAATTTTATGAGCTAAAAAAGAAATTTTAATTTATTTTTTATTAGAAAAGAAAACTTAATTCAAAATAGAGGAAAATTAATGGTCTCCATAACTTTTGCTCCATCTTAACTGATCTGAAGCTAGGGTTTATCGTTATAGATGATGCAGTTCGTTTCTTGAGTTTAAAGTTCTTTGAGAGAAGAACTTTAAGAAGAAAATAAGAGAAGAAGAGCTCGTTTTAAGTTTTCTTGAAGTTCCTTGAAAGTATAATTGGAAAATCAACTTTGGTCATCACAGAAAGGAATCTTCCTTTAAAAACTGATAAGTCTGGAGTTCAAATTTATTTTTACCTGCTCAAAGCTCAGCTTTATCGTCTGATCTCAGGGAAAGTTTCTGGAAGTATTTCCGCAAAATCGACTTTCATCTCGAAAGTGTAGGACCTTTTTCTTTGAAAATGATAAATTTTTGACCAATTTGACTAAAAGTAGTCATGTAAAGACACTTCTTGTACTACAAAGTCATGAAAACATTTTTCGTTGTAAAATCCTGAAATTTTGAATAACTATTACAGGTATCAATTTTATGCCAAAGTAGCCTTTGAAGTTTTAGCTTCAACGGCGTTGCTAGTTTTGGAATGTGGTGTGGAATGGTCTCTAAAATGGAGTAAAAGGCAGTTTTAATGCTGAAAAAGTCACCAAGTTTTTTTTTTGTAATTTCAGCATGAAAAAATCCTGAATTTTGAATAATTACACCAATTTTCTGCCAAAGCCGCCTTTGAAGTTTCAACGGCGTTGCTGGTTTTTCAATGAGTGCCTCTAAAATCAAGTAAAAGGCAGTTTTAATACTAAAAAAGTAATGAAAAATTTTTTTTTACTAATTTATCCTGAAACTTTGAATATTACACCAATTTTATTCCAAAGTAACCTTTTTAGTTTTAGCTTCGACGCCGTTGTTCGTTTCTGAATAAGTCGTCTCTAAAGTCAAGTAAAAGACAGTTTTCCTACTAAAAAAGTCATGAAAAACATTTTATTTTTAATTTATACATGAAATAATCCTGAAATTTTGAATAATTACACGTAATTTCCGCCAAAGCAGCCTTTGAACTTTTAGCTTCAACGGCGTTGCTGGTTTTTGAGTTGGTCGTTTTTAACTTAAAGTAAAATGCACTTGTCGTACTAAGAAAGTCACGAAAAACATTTTTTTTTGTAAAATCCTGAAATTTTGAATAATTACACCAATTTTATTCCAAAGTATAGCCTTTGAAGTTTTAGCTTCGACGCCGTTGTTCGTTTTTGAATAAGTCGTCTCTAAAGTCAAGTAAAAGACAGTTTTCCTACTAAAAAAGGCATGAAAAACATTTTATTTTGCAATTTCAACATGAAAAAATCCTGAAATTTTGAATAATTACACGCAATTTCTGCCAAAGCAGCCTTTGAACTTTTAGCTTCAACGGCGTTGCTGGTTTTTGAGTTGGTCGTTTTTAACTTAAAGTAAAATGCACTTGTCGTACTAAGAAAGTCACGAAAAACATTTTTTTTTGTAAAATCCTGAAATTTTGAATAATTACACCAATTTTATTCCAAAGTAGCCTTTGAAGTTTTAGCTTCGACGCCGTTGCTCGTTTTTGAATAAGTCGTCTCTAAAGTCAAGTAAAAGACCGTTTTCCTACTAAAAAAGTCATGAAAAACATTTTATTTTTAATTTCAACATGAAATAATCCTGAAATTTTGAATAATTACACGTAATTTCCGCCAAAGCAGCCTTTGAACTTTTAGCTTCAACGGCGTTGCTGGTTTTTGAGTTGGTCGTTTTTAACTTAAAGTAAAAGGCACTTGTCGTACTAAGAAAGTCACGAAAAACTTTTTTTTTTGTAAAATCCTGAAATTTTGAATAATTACACCAATTTTATTCCAAAGTAGCCTTTGAAGTTTTAGCTTCGACGCCGTTGCTCGTTTTTGCATAAGTCGTCTCTAAAGTCAAGTAAAAGACTGTCTTCCTACTAAAAAAGTCATGAAAAACATTTTATTTTTAATTTCAACGTGAAATAATCCTGAAATTTTGAATAATTACACGCAATTTCTGCCAAAGCAGCCTTTGAACTTTTAGCTTCAACGGCGTTGCTGGTTTTTGAGTTGGTCGTTTTTAACTTAAAGTAAAAGGCACTTGTCGTACTAAGAAAGTCGCGAAAAACATTTTTTTTTTTGTAAAATCCTGAAATTTTGAATAATTACACCAATTTTATTCCAAAGTAGCCTTTGAAGTTTTAGCTTCGATGCCGTTGCTCGTTTTTGAATAAGTCGTCTCTAAAGTCAAGTAAAAGACTGTCTTCCTACTAAAAAAGTCATGAAAAACATTTTATTTTTAATTTCAACGTGAAATAATCCTGAAATTTTGAATAATTACACGCAATTTCTGCCAAAGCAGCCTTTGAACTTTTAGCTTCAACGGCGTTGCTGGTTTTTGAGTTGGTCGTTTTTAACTTAAAGTAAAAGGCACTTGTCGTACTAAGAAAGTCGCGAAAAACATTTTTTTTTTGTAAAATCCTGAAATTTTGAATAATTACACCAATTTTATTCCAAAGTAGCCTTTGAAGTTTTAGCTTCGATGCCGTTGCTCGTTTTTGAATAAGTCGTCTCTAAAGTCAAGTAAAAGACAGTTTTCCTACTAAAAAAGTCATGAAAAATATTTTATTTTGCAATTTCAACATGAAAAAATCCTGAAATTTTAAATAATTACACGCAATTTCTGCCAACGCAGCCTTTGAACTTTTAGCTTTAACGGCGTTGCTGGTTTTTGAGTTGGTCGTTTTTAACTTAAAGTAAAAGGCACTTGTCGTACTAAGAAAGTCACGAAAAACATTTTTTTTTTTGTAAAATCCTGAAATTTTGAATAATTACACCAATTTTATACCAAAGCAGCCTTTAAAGTTTTAGCTTCAACGCAATTGATGGGTTTTTGAATCAGTCGTCTCTAAAGTCAAGTAAAAAGTACTTTTCGTACTAAAAAAGCCATGAAAAATATTTTCTTATGTAATTTCAACATGAAAAGATCCTGAAATTTAGATAATTACACCAATTTTATGCCAAAGCAGCATATCCTTTGAAGCTTTAGCTTCAACGCCGTCGATAGTGTTAGCATGGGTCGTCTGTAAAATAAAGTAAAAGGCACTTTTCATACAAAAAAACATTATAAAAAGGGACTTGCAACCAAATTACATCAAAATTTTCAGGAATTACTTCAGCAATTCCAGTAATTAGTGTTATTTATAAAGTAAAGGTCCCTTTATAATTTACAATATTTCTTGATGTAGGTATATATTTCTTCATATTATTATTTTGGTGAATAATATCAATGGTACAATTTTTTCTAAGCTTTTCAATCGAGGCAAACGTTGCAATTTTATAATATTTTAATGCAGCTTAAATCAAAAGCTCAAGTCACAGCCAAATCAAATTTCGCCAAACTTCCTCAAGTTTATTAACAGGATCCCGTAATAATGGTCGCTTTAAATCCTTCTTCGATCCCTGAAAGTCCTGGAACATGGATTGATGTTTATGTTTGAACACTGTTTGATTGATTGATTGCTGATTTGGTGAAGGGCGAACAGACAATGGACTTTAGGGACTTTAGACTTCCATCCATTCTATATCGACAGATTTTCCTTTTACTGTTATATCCATAGCTATAACTATTACTATAAATATAAATGTAAATCGTTTCAAGGGCAATTTATTTCTGGAGGACTTTTCTCTGAAAGTGGAGACAGAAAAAGTTAAACTTGAGTTTTATTTTTGTAGAGAAGTTTACTCATTGTCTAATAGTTTCAGGACGATTTATTCAGAAAGACGTTTCCTCAATTGCTTTGAAACGAGAGTTGATGAGAACGATTTTATGTTACAAAAAAAATCATAATTTCTGAAATAGACAAGATAGGAGACATTTAAACCTCTCATTTTTCTTTTCAAAAAAATCATACCTAAGTAAGAAAATATTATTTCATAAAAATTAGGAGGGCAGCAAATCTGAAAATAGTTAAATAATTATTTCGAGCGGGATGAAGGAATTTATTTTTTCTCTCTTGTCAATTTTTTTTTCCTTAGCTCGCCGTTATTCTCGCGATATTATTGATTGCGATGATATAAAAAACTTTTCCCTATCCATCTGAGGCGGAAGTTATGATTTTTTTTCAAACCAGCTGCTCCGAAACAATTTTTCAACTTCTCACTGAAAACCGGTTGTCCTGTGATCATGTTGTGAGAACGGTTTATTGACGCTTAAATAATCATAACTTCAGAACAAGAAAAGATATGAGAGACTCAAACCACTCGTGTTGATCGTGAAACAATGGAAAATTAATAAAGAAAATCAAAAGTAACGGAATGTTATTTTTTTAAAATTTGTAGGGCAGTAAATCTGCAAAAAACAAATAATTATTTCGAGCAGGATGAAGCGAATTATTTTTTTCTCTCATTGTCAACAATTTTTTTCGTTAGCTTACCGTTCTTCTGGCGAGTTTTATGGATGCGGTTATATACAAAACTTTTCCCTAGCTGCTCTGAGACGGAAGTTATGATTTTTTTCAGAACAATTGCGCTGAAACAATCTTTCAGCTTCTCGCCTTAAAACCAGTTGTCTTCTCATATTGCTGAGAACGGTTTATTGACACATAAAAAATAATAACTTCAGAACAAGAAAATATAGGAGAGACTCAAACCACTGGTTTTAGTCTTAAGACAATGACAAATAAAGGAAAAAATCAAGAGTAACGAAATATAATTTTTTTTAAATTTACAGGACCGCAAATAGTAAATTATTATTTCGACCAGGATGCAGCGATTAATTTTTTTAAGTAATTGTCGATATTTTCTCAATACGTAGTATTCCCATCACTATTCGGTAAAGTTTTCTGGAAGAAATAAAAAATAAGAATAAATATGAATCGAATTAAATGATTGGAATCATTATTTTTCTATTTGTTTCAGCCTGTTTGGTACTAATCATTATAACGCACACTCCCCAAGCGAAGCGAAATCGGGCTACCCCTACTTCGGAGCCATGGAAATGTGTTCTAGTAGGGTTCATTAAAAATTATTTTTAGTCTAATGATCAAATTATAGTGCGCTCAAATTTTATTTATAAAAAAATCTTCAAAAGTCAATTTTTCTGACCAGAATATCAAGGAATACTATCCCCCTTTTAAATTTCTTAATTTAAATACTTAATTCATTGGAACACTTAATTCAAATTAATTTTTAGTAACAATGTAATTAAATTGAAGATGATTAACTGATAGTAGAAAATTTAAACAGGGGGTAGTGCTGGGAATTAAAATAAAATGTGTTAAATCAATTATTTTCTAAAATGCTTTATATTACCTAAGTGATATGCTTTACTAATACAGAACGCACTGTATATTGTATATATGTTATAATTTAAAGGACTTGATCAAGACTATTTTTTACGATCAATCTGATCATTTATACAGAGTGTTTTTGTTATAAGTAATATTAACTTGCCTGTATAAAAATAACAATAAGTAATATAATTATTACAGCGAGGGGTTATGCATTTATGCCCAAAAATCATCTTAAATGTAGAAGTGTGTTAATATATCAATAATAAAAACACCCTGTATGTGTATATAGGTACCTAACTAAGTAAGTAGAAATTAAAAATGTGCAATAATAATAAAATACTGCTCTCGTTTCCTGATTTGTCCCATTCATTAAAGATAATAATATAGTCATTAAGCCTGATTACTATAATAATCAATGGCGTAAGGCGTGAACAATTTTTAAATTTTCTCTAGAGCTGTACTAAAAAGGAGTCGCGTTCGTTGTATAATTTAGACATTCGTGTAGGTAATTTAGACATTCAATGCCACAACAAAATAAATGCCAAATAAAATGACTGCAATTGTTCACCATGCACCACTCCTTATTTTTATAATTCATCACGCCTGATTTCGACCTTATTATCATCATCATTATTTTACTTCTTGTACATATTTAGATAATGTAAATAAACAGCTTTTTTATTATGTACTATAGTAGCTAATAATTATACTGAAATTTGTGTTTTGTGTATTATATAGATGATATTGTTAGAATATTTATTTATTAGCAGAATTGTGATCAGCTTAGAATAGACACCCTATATATACATTATACATATAGATACGAGGTTTATAATAATTATTATTGTAAGATTTTATTTTTTCGCTTTAACTAACATCGCCTTGTATGTACATATATAGGTATATTATTATCGATTAAGTGTTATTCAATAAATTATAAACAATATTTGCTCTTTTTTCTTCCATATCCTATTTTTCAGTGCTTCGCATCCAATATACAATAATTCGGCATAATAGTCGATCTCTTCTCGAAATTTCCTCGTGAAATTTGTGGTAAGTAAGCTTGCGGTAAGTAAGTCTTGTGGTAAATAAGCAGTGGTAATACGAATATAGGTAGCAGGCGATTTTGCAGTACCCTGGGGGTAGGAAAATCTATCCAAGCGTGCTTCTCTTCTTAAGACAAGCCGCTATACAATAGTATACGTACTTAGATTAAAAGAATTATTAGTGCCTAAAAAAAATCAGATTAGATGTTTGGGAAAGTATTTTTGAATATGTTACCCCTAATGTAACCGTATGAATCATAAATGAAAAAAAAGACTTGTGATGCGAATAAACTGAAATTTTCAGGAATTACTGAAATTTGACGCCTTTGAAGCTTCGGTCTTACTCATTTTTGAATACGTCGGCTCTAATGTAACCGCATGAACTATAAATGAAAAAAAAGTTTTTTGTTGCGAATAAACTGAAATTTTCAGGAATTCCTGAAATCTGACGCCTTACTAATTTTTAAATATGTAAGCTCTAATGTAATCCCATGAACTATAAACGAAAATTAAAGAACTTGTGATGCAAATTCAATAAAATTTTCAGGAATTCCTGAAATTTGCGTCTTTGAAGCTTTGGAGCTTTTTGAATATGTCACCTCCAATGTAACCTCATGAACCATAAATGAAAAAAAGAACTTGTGATGCAAATTCACTGAAATTTTCAGGAATTCCTGAAATTTTACGTCTTTGAAGCTTTGGTACAATAGCCTTACTAATTTTTGAATATGCTCAGCTTCAATGTAACCGCATGAACCATAAATGAAAAAAATAACTTTTGTTGCGAATAAACTGAAATTTTCAGGAATTCCTGAAATCTGACGCCTTACTAATTTTTAAATATGTAAGCTCTAATGTAATCCCATGAACTATAAACGAAAATTAAAGAACTTGTGATGCAAATTCAATGAAATTTTCAGAAATTCCTGAAATTTGCGTCTTTGAAGCTTTGGAGCTTTTTGAATATATCACCTCCAATGTAACCTCATGAACCATAAATGAAAAAAAGAACTTGTGATGCGAATAAACTGAAATTTTCAGGAATTACTGAAATTTGACGCCTTTGAAGCTTCAGTCTTACTCATTTTTGAATACGTCAGCTCTAATGTAACAGCATGAACCATAAATGAAAAAAAGAACTTGTGATGCGAATAAACTGAAATTTTCAGGAATTACTGAAATTTGACGCCTTTGAAGCTTCAGTCTTACTCATTTTTGAATACGTCAGCTCTAATGTAACAGCATGAACCATAAATGAAAAAAAGAACTTGTGATGCGAATAAACTGAAATTTTCAGGAATTACTGAAATTTGACGCCTTTGAAGCTTCAGTCTTACTCATTTTTGAATACGTCAGCTCTAATGTAACAGCATGAACCATAAATGAAAAAAAAAGACTTTTGTTGCGAATAAACTGAAATTTTCAAGAATTCTTGAAATTTGAAGCCATACTAATTTTTAAATATGTAAGCTCTAATGTAATCCCATGAACTAGAAACGAAAATTAAAGAACTTGTGATGCAAATTCACTGAAATTTTCAGGAATTCCTGAAATTTGACGTCTTTGAAACTTTGGTACAATAGCCTTACTAATTTTTGAATATGCTCAGCTTCAATGTAACCGCATGAACCATAAATGAAAAAAATAACTTTTGTTGCGAATAAACTGAAATTTTCAGGAATTCCTGAAATCTGACGACTTACTAATTTTTAAATATGTCAGCTCTAATGTAATCCCATGAACTATAAATGAAAATTAAAGAACTTGTGATGCAAATTCAATAAAATTTTCAGGAATTCCTGAAATTTGCGTCTTTGAAGCTTTGGAGCTTTTTGAATATGTCACCTCCAATGTAACCTCATGAACCATAAATGAAAAAAAGAACTTGTGATGCAAATTCACTGAAATTTTCAGGAATTCCTGAAATTTTACGTCTTTGAAGCTTTGGTACAATAGCCTTACTAATTTTTGAATATGCTCAGCTTCAATGTAACCGCATGAACCATAAATGAAAAAAATAACTTTTGTTGCGAATAAACTGAAATTTTCAGGAATTCCTGAAATCTGACGCCTTACTAATTTTTAAATATGTAAGCTCTAATGTAATCCCATGAACTATAAACGAAAATTAAAGAACTTGTGATGCAAATTCAATGAAATTTTCAGAAATTCCTGAAATTTGCGTCTTTGAAGCTTTGGAGCTTTTTGAATATGTCACCTCCAATGTAACCTCATGAACCATAAATGAAAAAAAGAACTTGTGATGCGAATAAACTGAAATTTTCAGGAATTACTGAAATTTGACGCCTTTGAAGCTTCAGTCTTACTCATTTTTGAATACGTCAGCTCTAATGTAACAGCATGAACCATAAATGAAAAAAAGAACTTGTGATGCGAATAAACTGAAATTTTCAGGAATTACTGAAATTTGACGCCTTTGAAGCTTCAGTCTTACTCATTTTTGAATACGTCAGCTCTAATGTAACAGCATGAACCATAAATGAAAAAAAGAACTTGTGATGCGAATAAACTGAAATTTTCAGGAATTACTGAAATTTGACGCCTTTGAAGCTTCAGTCTTACTCATTTTTGAATACGTCAGCTCTAATGTAACAGCATGAACCATAAATGAAAAAAAAGACTTTTGTTGCGAATAAACTGAAATTTTCAAGAATTCTTGAAATTTGAAGCCATACTAATTTTTAAATATGTAAGCTCTAATGTAATCCCATGAACTAGAAACGAAAATTAAAGAACTTGTGATGCAAATTCACTGAAATTTTCAGGAATTCCTGAAATTTGACGTCTTTGAAACTTTGGTACAATAGCCTTACTAATTTTTGAATATGCTCAGCTTCAATGTAACCGCATGAACCATAAATGAAAAAAATAACTTTTGTTGCGAATAAACTGAAATTTTCAGGAATTCCTGAAATCTGACGACTTACTAATTTTTAAATATGTCAGCTCTAATGTAATCCCATGAACTATAAATGAAAATTAAAGAACTTGTGATGCAAATTCAATAAAATTTTCAGGAATTCCTGAAATTTGCGTCTTTGAAGCTTTGGAGCTTTTTGAATATGTCACCTCCAATGTAACCTCATGAACCATAAATGAAAAAAAGAACTTGTGATGCGAATAAACTGAAATTTTCAGAAATTACTGAAATTTGACGCCTTTGAAGCTTCGGTCTTACTCATTTTTGAATACGTCGGCTCTAATGTAACCGCATGAACTATAAATGAAAAAAAAGTTTTTTGTTGCGAATAAACTGAAATTTTCAGGAATTCCTGAAATCTGACGCCTTACTAATTTTTAAATATGTAAGCTCTAATGTAATCCCATGAACTATAAACGAAAATTAAAGAACTTGTGATGCAAATTCAATGAAATTTTCAGGAATTCCTGAAATTTGCGTCTTTGAAGCTTTGGTACAATAGCCTTACTAATTTTTGAATATGCTCAGCTTCAATGTAACCGCATGAACCATAAATGAAAAAAAAAAACTTTTGTTGCGAATAAACTGAAATTTTCAGGAATTCCTGAAATTTGACGCCTTACTAATTTTTAAATATGTACGCTCTAATGTAATCCCATGAACTAGAAACGAAAATTAAAGAACTTGTGATGCAAATTCACTGAAATTTTCAGGAATTCCTGAAATTTGACGTCTTTGAAGCTTTGGTACAATAGCCTTACTAATTTTTGAATATGCACAGCTTCAATGTAACCGCATGAACCATAAATGAAAAAAAAAGAACTTGTGATGCGAATAAACTGAAATTTTCAGGAATTACTGAAATTTGACGCCTTTGAAGCTTCGGTATAATAGCCTTGCTCATTTTTGAATACGTCAGCTTAATGTAACCGCATAAACCATAAATGAAAACAAAAAGAACTTTTGTTGCGAGTTAACTGAAATTTTCAGGAATCTCTGAAATCTGACGCCTTACTAATTTTTAAATACAATATGTAAGCTCTAAAGTAATCCCATGAACTATAAACGAAAATTAAAGAACTTGTGATGCAAATTCACTGAAATTTTCAGGAATTCCTGAAATTTGACGTCTTTGAAGCTTTGGTACAATAGCCTTACTAATTTTTGAATATGCTCAGCTTAATGTAACCGCATAAACCATAAATGAAAACAAAAAGAACTTTTGTTGCGAGTAAACTGAAATTTTCAGGAATCTCTGAAATCTGACGCCTTACTAATTTTTAAATACAATATTATGTAAGCTCTAAAGTAATCCCATGAACTATAAACGAAAATTAAAGAACTTGTGATGCAAATTCACTGAAATTTTCAGGAATTCCTGAAATTTGCGTCTTTGAAGCTTTGGTACCTTACTAATTTTTGAATATGCTCAGCTTCAATGTAACCGCATGAACCATAAATGAAAAAAAAGAATTTGTGATGCGAATAAACTGAAATTTTCAGGAATTACTGAAATTTGACGTATTTGAAGCTTTTCTATAATAGCCTTCCTAATACTTGAATATGTCAGCGCTAAATGTAACTGCTTTAACTGTAAACAAAAAAAAAAAAGAACTAGTGATGCGAATGAAATGAAATTTCAGGATTTTTTTTTAGAAATTTTAACTATAAATGAAAAAAAGAACTTGTCTTGCGAATAAACTTAAATTTTTAGGAATTCCTGAAATTTGACTTCTTTGAAGATTGGCTTTGCTGGTTTTTCAATGGGCCAGTTGCAAAGTCCAAAATTGTCAGTAATCAGTCCCCTGAAAATTTAATAACTTCTCTCATTATAATATCTAATAAGTCAGCTACTGCGCAGCTTTGATGTAAAATTTAAAAATAATTTCTGGGTGGGACAGGGCTTATAGCTCTAAGCAGGAAGCCAAAAATTGATCTAAAATTATTGTTCTGAGGAGAGTTTTGCGAAATTTTCTGGAGATAAAATGATTTTGTAGCATTCTATAAAAAACATTTTTAAGACGTCCATTTTCCCTGCAAGGAGATAGGGGGATGGAACCACTAAATAGGGATTAGTTAAATCCAAAACATTAGAAAATTGAAAATCTGAGTATAAAAACCTCGTATTTTAGCAGGTGAACAAATGTTTAAGTTGCAATTTATTCCGGGGGTCAGGGGCTTGTGAAGCATAACTATAAACCTCTTTAGGTTTTTAGAAGAACAATTTGACACAACAAAAATAAAGAGGGGCTTTTCAAATTTCTGACAACGTGTTTTAAATTTTAAATTTCGCGTTCCGAGTTAAGAAAACAATCAAATTCAATTACGCGTCACACTTTTCATTGCTCTATCCAAGTCTCGGCTGTAAGAGAATAAGTAAAAAATGAAGCACAAATTTTTTTATATCCCTTCGAATGCGCTCAAATCACATCCGAACATCATCCATCACTTCGACCTGTCGTCGGTCTCTGTCCATCATTGGGGAGACAAAGGGGCGCAGGGGGCGACGTGGGAGGCCTTCATGGGGGGCACGTCGTCACCATGGGTCACCTGTTGTACGGCCCCCGTCTTTGTGCTCTCGAGTAGCGCCGGTGACAATCGGCGTACAGGTAAAGGTAAGGTTGACTTGGAAATGAGAATAGATTGTGTTGCTCTTCCTCTCTTTTCTGCTTTTATGGCCGTTTATTGTGTTTGGATAAAGGGAAACACACATGACGATTCCTTTGCGCTGCGGCGGATCCGATCAGTCAAGAGTCATTCGTTTTTCGTTTTGTGTTTTATGTCTCTTTGAATGGGAATGAGGAAGCTGCGTGCTGGTGCTGGTGCTGGTGCTGGTAGGTTTAAAATAATTATTGCTAATATCATTACACTTAAGAGAGTATTTTTTACGATTTAGCATAATCGGCGATGAAAATATCCAGAACAAGTATATTATTTACTTTAAAGTCTGGAGATAAGGTAAAGTTTACGTTATTGATCGGGGAAAATTGACAAGAGACACGTTATTCACATGGGATTTAGTTAGAGCAGGATCAGACAAGGGATAGAGCTTTGAAAACATTTTCGCTTCCCTGAATTCTGCATAAAAGGGTATTTCCTATCAATCAGATCATCTCGCATGCTGTATTGATTCGAGAGAAATTTATACATAATACAGGGTGTCAAGAAATATGACTCATTTTCGAACAAAGCCGGAAATAAATTTTCTCGCTTAAGGCAACTATGTATTATAGCCCACTCCCCTCGTACTTAGCGGTTGTGAGGTTTTGCGCATTCGTTTTGCGAAAATAAATTTATTGAGGCTAGAGGGATGGTGAGGTAGGGGGGAAGGGGAGGGGGCTCAAGCTTATCTAAGTTGCGCTAAGATGGCGCAAGAAAACCAATTAATTTTTATTTCAGAGAATAATAATTGTTGCCAAATAATAAAAAAAATCATCATCAGTCTATTTTTTTCATTCCAATGGAACGGTTCGTGATTATCAATCGTGAATACTAATTATGCAATAGTAAAACAATAAATCAGGCCTCGGCGGAGCTGTGTTTTTTTTTAAATTTAATCTCCGCGGGGCCGGTTTATATTTATTTAAATAATGATTTATGGCGCATTAAGAGATTTAATGAATTTTGTTTCTATTAAAGAATTATGAAAAACAGTTTTTCCGGATAATCCGGATAATCCCCCACTACTGCTCGTTAATAAAATATCTCTGACAGGAAAATACAATCAATATGAACGAGCAGTAAACTGTAGTAACAAATGATGCTTTTGTGTCTTTCTCATGCAATACTTTTACTCCACTTTATTTTATGTTTCACGTGCCCACGTCTAAATAACGACCTCATTATTGACAACCCAACTCAAGAACCAGAACTTGAGTGAGGGAGTGTTTCTTTACCTAAGATGCAAAGTGACCTATTCTCAAATTTAAAGTTCCCAAGCCTGATGGAGCTTTATTGGCAAAGATAAAAGCACAATTAATCGTGCGCAGTGTTAGTGTTGGTGTTAATTACGTGTGCATCGGTCGGCACCTCAGAAGAGGGACATAAAGCCCCCCGTCCCCGTTACCCTGTTCCGGGCGATTAGTGCGGCAGTGGCGGCATAGTCGTAAAATCACACCGAATTAGGGATCAGCCGATTGGAGGTTTTATGATGATTGCGGCGGATGGGAATCCGAAAACCAGCTGGCCGCCATCGCTCCGGGCCGTCGGGACGACCGATCGAGGTCCTGGGCTCGTCCTGGATTATGCAGGTGCGGCTCAAACGCATGTGCAAGAGTGCAAGTGCAAGTGAGTTGAAAATTTGCCCAATTTAATGAGAGTGCTCTTAAAATTGATAATTATCAAAAGGAAAAAAATAACACTTCTTACCTTTTAAATCTTATCATAGTTCAATTATTGTGTGTTCCATGAGGATACTTTGATACGTCTTTATAAGCAATTGATAAGTAACTTGATAAGTCGTAAATAAGCAATTTACCAAAATTGCTTTCGCAGAAGACTTTAGAACAAATATCTTGGTTATGGTATGGTTGTGGTGTAAGGTCAGGTATACGAGTAAAGGTGTGTAAGGTGTAAGCATCTCAAGTGACTAGACTACTAAGGGCACTTTTTGCCATTACCCATACCTTGGAGGAACACCTACTCAAACCACCAACACCAGAAGTTTTAATAAGGTCCTGAAGGTTTTTCCATCAGAGGAGTTTTTTCTTCCTCTTGTGGTGATTCATTGAATCTGAGATTAATAGGTAGGAATTCCATATTTGGAACACACTTGGTACCATCTCACGTTCATAGATGCAAGTGCCTCTTCAAACTGTTGCACTCCAGCAGTCTACCCTATCTACAATCTGCTTAGCCTATTAATTTTTTTGAAGCCTTTTGGGCCCTTTACACCAATATTCTTTCTTCAGACCAAGTACAGGTTCTGGTACACGCAAGTTTACGTAGTCTAATAGCCCAAGTAGACCGACTGTGAACAGTCTGGCCCAGCTGCAACCAGGTTTGTCTGTCAATACTTCTTAAGCCTTTTGAGTCCATTCCTTACCAGCCAGATTAGAAGACCTTTATTCAGACCAAATACAGGCTCCGGTTCACAAAAACTTTCTTCAAATCTGTAGATATCAATTCCAAGTTCAAGCAACGTTCAACTGAACTGAAGCTCACCGCTTCAAAACGGTCAATTATGGTCTCAATAAGGCAGTAAAATGGATCAGAACTAGAAAGGTGACGAACATATTTCTGTTTTTTTTTTCTAGAACCCCCTTTTTGATTGTATTTGGAGTAAGTGAGTTAGCAGTTTCCTGAAAAATAAACATTTCCATATAAATCAGTGGACATTTTTGCGCAGATAAAACCCGAGCTAGACAAACTTTATGGGGTCGCTGCTCCTCAATGGACAACCTCGTTTTCTTGCCTAACTGAGGTCACCACATCGGATATGGTGGAAGAAATTCGTCGTAGAGGAAGATCATCGAATCAAAGTGCTGGAGATTACTGATATAGTTGAAATCTTCACTGAACCCTTCTACAAGAAAGACTGGAGATCAAAAAGTTAAGTGCAAGAAAATTCAGCGCAAGGTTTGATGATTAATCGGAACCTTAGAAGAAACCAGGATGAGTTATACACTACATGGGACGTTTTTACATATTTTGCGTACTTGGGCTTTTAAAAATAATAATCCCCTCTTTATGAGAAAATGCATAAGATGGATAGCTGGAGTCAGGCTAGGCATATTAGAATTTTCAGAGGAAAGTTTGCTGGAGTTTTGATTTTCTCACCACTGGATGTTTTTTGGCCCCTAAACACGAATTTACATTATGATGTCAAAAATTTAGCCCGGAACTTATTTTTTGCACTTTTTGGCCCAAATTTTTGCACCTTTTTAGTAACTTTCAAAACCTATAGGTAGGGGGTTTTTGGTGAGAGTTTTCACAAACTTCAATTTCTCTTGGTAACTATGCTGAAGTCGTATCACACCCACTCATTGCGTGAAGAAACATGATAGCTCTTTGATGGTTTTGCAAAGCGTGCGTAGCAGGTGAGTAGGTGGTTGGAGGAACGTTTACCGTATCCCTTTTCCGGTTTAAGGAAGAATACGTATTCTCGTTCCCAAAGACCCATAAGGTTGACCAACACGTCGATGTCTTCTCCAAACAAGCGCCATTCAAGCGCGGGAACGGTAAATTTCACTAGATATTGGAATATGTTCTTTTTTTTGCGCACTCAAGATGCGAAACGGTTAGTCTTCCCAGCGGGTCCAGTTTTATTTGGTCCCTTCAGTGACCCAATGAACAGAGGGGGTGAGAAAATGAAAACTATAGGAAAACTTACCTCTGAACCCCCATTTTTTTCCTAATGTTAAAAAATATAGGTAACACTAACAATAATTACCGCAGCCTAAAGGTTTGCCCCATGGGGTTTGTGGATGGTCAATTTATAACCAAAAAATACACTAAAAAAACAACATAAAATTCTTACAAAAACAAAAACATTAAATTCATACAAAATTGTAGAAAATGGTCTTATTTCGCCGCTTAAACTTAGAAAAACGCGCAGAGCTATGGCTACGTTAAGAAATCTTCTTCTTATAATGACATACCAACAATTGGACGCAGGTTATCTCTATATGTACGCGAGCTATCAATTGTTCTATCGCCGGAGTCGGCACTATTTGAGAGGTTGTACTAGGAAAAGTACTATACGGTGGTTTGCTATTGCCTTCCGCAATATGTGAATACAGATTTTGGCTCGAGAAGCACAAAAAATAGGTATCAGTTTTGTTGGCTGCAGGTGAGGTTCGAACCAAGGTCTACCTACTTTAAGAAATGTACACTCAATTTTTGAGTCAATGCTTTCCCAAAAATATACCTACGTGTTTAGAAGAAATTTCGGCAGGAAAATGAAAAGATTTTGAATTATAATTTACGCCCCTAAAATGCCTAAACCCCTGGGATATAGCCCTATTAGCCCAATGGTTAAAACAGCCATGATACACCACAAAGAGACAGTCAAGGCAGTGGATGTTTACTGCCTGGTGTAAGTGGACCCAAAAAAGTTGGCGGGCGGTGTTTTTGGATTCTCAAGAAATTATCCTAATTAATTATTCGAAAAAAGGGTAAATAATATAATAACAAGAGCGTACTATGCTTACGTAAGACATGATTAAGACATACCAGATGCATTTCCAGAACTAGAGCTCGCTGGAATCATGCTTGAATCACGCGCAGTAGCTACTATATGATGCGCAGTGGCTACTGAGCATGCTTGGTCCAAGTGTCCAATTATCTACCAGGGTTTGGTGGGATGAGTTCTAGTCAAAAAGAGTTTTTTTTACAGACTTTGGCTGAAAAAATTACAGCGTCTCTGAAAAAAGTGAACAAGCCCTTGAAAAAATGAAGAATAACATATAAAAAAAATATATAAAAGAGATTTAAGAAACATTTCTAGTAATTTATGATTTTCATGGATTTCATTCCTGATTGCTTTGAAACGTGACTATTTCTAAACGATCCATTCAACTACAAACTGTACACGTCACTAAGTCATATGTCAAAACACTTTTCTAAAACAATAAAAAGCACAATAATACTAAAACTGCTGCTATTTCAGACAATTCCACTATTATTAGCCTCAATAATGAATGCTTGTAGTTATTCTAGGAAACATCGCGGCGACTCTAAAATTAATTTTTACTGCCTCATTAACGATGAAACAAGCTACGAGCACCAGCACCAGCACCAGCACCATCTTACCATCTACGAGTAAGCTCGTCCAGTTATTAGTATTAATATTAGTATTTCCTCTTTGAGTCGCGGCTATAAAAATATAATATAATATTCAAGCGGCACCCTCCGGGATCGAGTTGAGAAGACAAAAGAACGGGAACGGAAATCCAATTGGTGGAGTTGATTCGACACAGCCAGTTAGAGTTGTTACTTTCAGAGCTCAATTCTACGGGCAGGCTTTTATTAAACCCTGATTTATTATATCGTTCCCCTTTATGTTATATGTTATGGGGATATAAGTGGGGGTAGAAATCCCCTATAACCCTACAGACCTAGTTTCCTGACCCTCCTCTATATATCATTCGCCATTCTATACAGGAGAAAAATATTGTCACTGCAGCTCCTTGGAAATTTAATAAATTTATGATTATTTTATAATAATAATTAAGTAGCCCTAATTGTATGATTAATAATAATTATTATTTATACTTGCACAGATTTGATAAGTAATTTAAGAAAATAATTACCCCTATTATAATAATAAGAAAATGAGGCGTATAGGTATGATGTATAATAATAATTATAATTAAGTCTTAATTTATTTCCTCCTAAACTGGATTTAGAACGGTTCGTCGTATCGTTGCAACAAATTAATGTTATTAAGTGAGTGGAAGCGAGAAGTCATGTTAACTAAACTGATTTAATGTTGAAATAATGGATGCGAATGAAGATGTATTGCCCCTCGTTTTAATTGAAAGGATTAAGGAGGGATTAGAAGCAGTTTATGTTCCCTCTAAGTAACTTCGGCGAACTGAAACTGGAAATTTGTAATGCTTTCCTCGTGTTTTCGTACTTTCTATAACTGGGTTTAATTTGCCTGAGAGAAGAAAACATTACACAGTTCCAGAGTTTTTGCAAGTCCAAAACTACCTACTTCCTTATTGAAGGCAAAATTAGCGGAAAAATTTCGTTGAAGTAAAAAGTGTGAAAGTAGTTGGGCGAGTAAAATAAAATAAAATCGGAAATGTTGAATTTTTCGGATACCCATTGAAAAGCTGATTGGTTTTAGGGGTACAAGAGTGGTATTTGCACGTTCTAAGTCAAGAGGCGCCATCTCGATCCCTAAAACAAAGTAAAAGATGCAAATATTAAAATCTGTGAATTTTTAAAATCAAAATCAAAAAAGGACAGTTTCATATTAGAAAAGGACTCCAGTTTCAAATTTTGTGGGCTCAAATTTACTGAATATCTAAGCGCAGAATTCCGAAAAATTGATAAAAATCAGGGGAATTTAAAAAAATATAAATGCCAAATTGATGAGTTAAAAAAAATTTCCAGTGCCAGTTGATGTTTTTTTTTCGAACCCTCCTTGAACCGTTGACGGGTTTTAGGTGTATTAGGGTGGTATTTATGGTGTTTGAAGTATGAAGGGCTCAAATAACGACCCCTAAAACTCAACAAAAAATGCAAATATCAAAATCTGTAAATTTTGAAAATCAAAATTAAAAAAGATAGCTTCATATTAGAAACTTATTTCAATTTCAAATTCTGTGGGCCCAAATCTACTGAATTTCTAAAGGTAGAATTTCGCAAAAAAATCTAAGCGAATTTGAGAAAAGTGAATATCAAATTGGCGAGTTAAAAAAAGTACAATTTTAAAATGCGAGTTGGTGTTTTTTCATACACCCCTTGAAATGTTGACTGGTTTTAGGGGTAGTAAGGTGATATTTGTGGTGTTTGGCGTACAGAGGGCTTATACAGGGTTGCCCAGCGAAAAAGGTACCAGGCCTAATAACTTGAAAATTGAAGATGTACGCGAAAAACGCCGAAACAGGTCGATTTTGTTATCGAGGGGGACATATTTTCGTAACAAATTTTACTACCCAAGTTCCACCCCCTTGGCAGGGGTAGCTACTCCTTTGCTTATCATCATAGGCAACAGATATCGAGTGTGACATCATTTGAAAGCTACTTGAATTCTCTTTACAAAGATATTCAACATTTTGGGTTTCGCTTACATACAGGGTGGCCCAACGGAAACGCAACTCGTCTTAATAACTTGGAAACTGAAGATGTACGCAAAAAACGCCGAAACAGGTCGATTTTGTTATCAAAGTAGGTTATCAAAGTAAGTTATCAAAGTAATTTTGTTACTAGACAAAGTAGTAGTATCAAATGTATCAACAGATATCTGTTCCCTATGATGATAAGCAAAGGGGTAGCTACCCCTGCCAAGGGGGTGGAACTTGGGTAGTAAAATTTGTCACGAAAATAATATGTCCCCCTCGCTAACAAAATCGACCTGTTTCGGCGTTTTTCGCTTACATCTTCAGTTTTCAAGTTATTAGGCACGGGACCTTTTCTCTGGGCCAGCCTCCCAGCCTGTATATGGACCCCTGAATCACAGCAATAGAAGTAAAAATATAAAAATCTGTAAATTTTGAAAATCAAAATAAAAAAAGACAGCTTTTTATTAGAAACGGACTTCGGTTTCAAATTCTGCTGGGCTCAAATTTACTGAATTATTTCTAAGGGCAGAATTTCCCAAAAAAATGTAAAATTGGCGAGTAAAGAAAAATATAATTATTCTTGAATGGCAGTTGATGATTTTTTAATACACCCCTTGAAATGCTGATTGGTTTTAGGGGTACTATACATATAGTGTTGGTATTTGAAGTGTCTGAAGTATGGTGGGCTCATATATTGACTCCTGAAATAGACCAGAATAATAGATAGAATAAAAGATATCTGGATGCAGTTCCGGGTTTTGTGAGTTCAAAATTGCTTATGAATAAAGTCTACATTTCGCGAAAAAATATGTTCGAAATTAAAAAAAAAAACATAGGTATACTTGAAAATCAAATTGTCAAATTGTCAAATGGTACCCCTTGAAACTCTCGCTTTAGGGGTTTTATCGTTATATTCGAAGTTGGGGAGGGACCCCGAAAACCGACCAAGCTTTTTTTGAAATTTTAAAAGCAGCAGCTTCTTATTAAAACATTCTTAAGTTACAGATTTTGTGTGTTAAAAGTGCTTTAATCTAAGTCAAATTTTCGAAAAAAAATTGGTGTATTTGAAAAAAAATAAACGTGTGAATTGACGAGTTAAAAAAACAATTTTTCAATGAAAATGAATGATTTTTCATGCTTCCCTTGGTGAAAAGGTTTTAGGAGTACTAGGGTAGTATTTTGTGTATATTTATCGTGAGTGGGCCATTGTGACACTTCCACTGCGACAGAATGTATATCGTGGCTTATTTTGGGTAGAGCAAACAATGCAAAAATCTCGGATACAGTTCCAAATTCTCTGGATTCAAAATTGCTCATCAGAGTAAAAATTTCGGGAAAAAATATGGTCGAAATTGTAAGATATACATACTTAAATATCTAGTTTTAGGGGTACCAGGGTGATATTTTGGGTAGAGCAAACAATGCTTTAAATTTGAATTAATTGATTAAACTTGAATACAGTTCCAGATTATCTGGGCTCAAAATGGCTGATCTAATTTTGCGAAGAAATATGATTGAAACTATAATATGGACAAATTGTCAAATTTGTCCATATTTGAAATTTGAAATACTTGAAACTCTGACTTTAGGGGTAGTATGGTTATATTTGGGGTGGGTCATATCGACCTTGAAAACAGACCAAACAATTCGAATATGGAAGTTTATAAATTTTAAAAGCCACAAAACAAAAACGCCAGCTTCTGATTAGAAAACAGACTTCAATTCAACATTTTGTGGGTCCAAAACCGCTTACCTAAGTCACAATTTCGGAAAAAATTTGATGACTAAATTTGGTAAAAATATAAACGTAAATTGGCGCGTTAAAAAGATACAATTTTTGAATGCGAGTTGATGATTTTTTCATACACCCCTTGAAACGCTGATGGATTTTAGGGGTACTATAGGGTGGTATTTTGGCTATCCGAAGTCTGGAGGGCTCATATTGACCCGTTAAACAGAGCAACTAATGCAAATACTTGGATACAGTTCCTAATTACATGAGTGCAAAATTGTTTAGCTAAATTAAAATTTACAAAAAAAAAAAAAAATATTCTCAAAAATTACAATACCTATCTGAAATATTGAAAAGTTGCGGGCACCTACCTACCCCTTGAAACACTGATTGGTTTTAGGGGTACTTCGGTAATATTTGGGATGTCCAAAGTCAGGAAGGGCCCTATCAACCCCAAAAAGATAGCGAAAAATACAAATATCGAAATCTATAAATTTAAAAAGTCACAATTCAAAAACGACAACTTCTTATCAAAAAACAGACCTTCAGTTCCAGTTTCTGTGGGTTCAAAACTGCTTATCTAAGTTCTTGTAAAAGAATTATCTAAGAAATTTCCCAAAAATCTTGACGAAAATAATATTTTTTTCGGATACCCCTTGAGGGATGTTAGGGTGGTATTTGTATTGCCCAAAAATGGAAATTTATGAATTTAAAAGCCGCAATCAGAAACAACTGCTTCTTATCAGAAAACGGACTTTAGTTCCAGATACTGTGGCTCCAAATTTATACTTATCTGAATCCGGATTTTGGAATAAAAATAAGGACCGAATTTGAAAAATAAAAAAGTTAATCGGGCGAGTTTTTTCTGAAAAATATAATTTTCAAATGCCCGTTGATGACTTTTTTGGATACTCCTTGAAACGCTGACAGGTTTTAGAAGTACTATGATGGTATTTGGGGTATCTTGAGTCTGGAAGGGCTTATATCAACCCCTAAATTAGAGCCAATTTGTAAATTTTTCAATTAAAAAAATTCATAAGTCAAAAATGTGAGCTCCTATTAACAAAAAAAACTCCAGTTTCGGATTTTATGGGTTTTATTTTATCAAATCAATCTTAGAATTAGAAGTGGTGACTTTTTCAGAAAGCCCCTGAAACGCCGAATTAAATTAATTATATTAGGGGGTGGATCAAGCTCGAAAGTGCCACAAAAAACCTATTTTTTTTTGTATTTTTGATGTAAAAGGTTTAATTCGAGTTTAATTCAAGTTTAATTCGTCCGATTGTATTATAGGTACGGTAGATCTTTTGTTCCCCAGCCTAACAAATAAGTCTCTTCCCGTATCTTCAAAAAAAAAAAACAAAAAGAACAAGCATATTTGATAGTCCTAAAGGAGCCATGCACGCAGTTATACCTACCTAATTAATCGTATCTCGGGATAAGTGTTTCCCGGCTGGAAGCCGACACCTCGCCCGGAGCCCTGAGGTCACAGGAGGCCCCCATATTAATGCGGCTACATAGGTGGTTGTGGGTAATTTGACAACTGCCCTGAATAATGACGCTCATTTGTTAATTGCGCCACGACACCCGGATAAATGGCTTATGAATAACGCGATGTGGCTTTTTAATAAGCTAAAGACAGCGGCGGCGCTTCCTTGCCGCGTCTTCCACGTACCGCCGCGGGAGTGACCACGAGAGCGCGCCCATGAACGCTCGAAATATTTATACCGAATCCCGAAATATTAATATCCACAATATCTCACCGAAAATGGTATTATAATATGACAGGCAGCTCGCAGGTACCAGTACGAGTAGCTGATCTTGATTCTCATCATCGACTGGAGTTATTAGAATTCCTTTAGTCGTGGCAAGGACAATGATAGGTTGATTTATGTGACTCGAGAATACCCATCACACTGTATAATATCCCATAGGTACCTCATCCATATCTATCTAGACAGCTTGGGAAACGGTCATTGATACAGGGTGTTGAAAAAATTATGTTCTCAGGTTTACTTTGTAATAGAAACTCTCAATAATTTATGATAAAAAAGTACTTACCTACCTCTAACTGCAAAACCTAATTAAACCCAATTTAAACATAATCCTGATGATGAGAAAATTTTTTAAATTCTTTGATTTCAGAATTAGGTGGTTCTGATTTGTTACGTCCTTGGTGAATAATCGATTCGTATTCTCTAGGACACCACCGTTTCCTACCCCTTCCTATCCCTTTACACATCGACGAAGGAAAAGGACACCTGACCGGACAGGACCACACATAGAGAGGAGAGTCGAGGTTTAACATCGAGAAAGGAAAGAACTCGACAGAGTGCCGTTCGTACCAGACTCGTCGATGCTGGTGTTACGAGAACGGGATACCTAGTTCTTTAATTAAATAAGGAAGCGGTATAAAGTAGTGGAACAATCGTGGGTACCTACATAGTGGAGCAAGTGAACAATAATAATAGTTACAACATCTCGCAAATTAAAACAAGTGCCCCTTTAGTCGGACAAGACACAAGGTCAGTAATTTCGATAATTATTAATTAATTGTGTTCCTGTCAATCATTGGCAATTATAGCCTGGTCCTTCCCTAAATTTCGATCCTGTCACCGTGGCGATTTGTCATTACCATCGCGGCATCGAGCCGCATTAATTTAGCCCCTTTCAGGATCGAATCGCGTCGTTAATATTTCGTGTTGCTCTTTGACGCGGAGTTAACATTTTTTTGGTCCCTCCGTAGTCGGATAGGAAAGCTCGTGGAAATATAGTTCATTAATTGGTTGCATCATTTGTTTGAAATTAGTTTCTCACTCACTGTGTTAAGGTAGCCTGTTTGTAGGTCAAAGGATTCGAAATAGTCGATCCAAAGGACGCCAGACGGCATCTTTACTCATTCCACTATTTACTCCATTCTACCTCACTCCACTTCTTCGTTCGTTTGCAGGTGTTCGTTTTTAAAAAACCTCTGTAAAATAGTTGGAATATTTTCTCTCTGAATTCGCAGGGCAGAATATTGATTTTGTATTCACGGTATACTGGGTACACTCGGTATCTTAAGTATTGTTTTTGGTGAATTCGAATTCAATAATTTATTTTCAACTCGATATTAAATAAGTAACTTTCACTTGGTTAGGTACTTATTTTTGGTATTGCTCATCGTTCGTTGTTGTTGTATTTTTACAGGTTTTTAACGAATAACCCTTTTTCGTTGTTACAGGGAAAATATTGATTTTTGTATTCACGGTATACCTACTGGGTACACTCGGTATCTCAAGTATTGTTTTTTGGTGAATTTCAAAGTCAATTTATTTTCAACTCGATATTAAATAAGTAACTTTCACTTGGTTAGGTACTTATTTTTGGTATTGCTCATCGTTCGTTGTTGTTGTATTTTTACAGGTTTTTAACGAATAACCCTTTTTCGTTGTTACAGGGAAAATATTGATTTTTGTATTCACGGTATACCTACTGGGTACACTCGGTATCTCAAGTATTGTTTTTTGGTGAATTTCAAAGTCAATTTATTTTCAACTCGTTTTTAAATAAGTAACCTTCACTTGGTTAGGTACTTATTTTTAGTTATTGTTCGTATTTCGTTGTCGTTGTATTTTTTACAGGTGTAAAAAATAACCCTTATTCGTTTATTGCTTTAGTGTTTTGTTGATACTCTTTAGCAAAATGTCCAACACTTTGGTCGGAGCAAACGCTTCTGTTTCGAAGTTTTTGACTCGTTTGAACTCGATTCTGACAGTAGTTTCAGCACCCATTGATGAAAAGTCGCGTTTTATTGTCCTGGCTGCATGCGACAGCGCTTCAGATTTGTACAATCAGGTGCAGGAGGTTGATAGAAATATCCTGATTACGGTTGAGTCGGCAGATAAGAGTGCTTTGGTCGTAGATGTGTCATCGGAGATTTGGAAATCATACTCGGGACTACTTATCGAAGTTGATTCGGTTTATTTTCAGATTAGAGCGGTTCAATTGTCGTTGGAATCGACTCAGGATACGGTGGTGAAATCACGTCATGGTTCGAGTGAATCGTTAAATAGTCGACAGTCTGGTGCTCCCGCGCTACCCCCCTCTGCAAGTTCACATGTGAAATTGCCTCGTATCGGTATACCTACTTTTGATGGTTCGTTGAGGATGTGGTCGGTTTATTATGATTTGTTTAGGACTTTGATTCATTCGAATGATTCGTTAGCTCCAATTGAGAAGTTCCAGTATTTAGTTTCGACTTTGTCAAAGGAACCTCTTACCCTTGTCAAACATTTACCACTGACAGATGACAATTATGTGATAGCTTTCGATACTCTTGTCCAAAGGTATCAGAATGAGCGAGTACTTGCGACGTGTTATTGGCAGTCGATTTGTAATGCTCCCAAAATAACGGATTCTGATTCCTCACAATCGCTTCGTGAATTGTTGAATACCTTTTCAGAAAATATTACAGCTTTGGGTCAGGTCTCAGGCGTCTCTCTCTGGGATTTCACTTTGTTCAACTGGTTGCTACAGAAATTGGATAACGCTACTCGAAAGCGTTTCGAACTCCAATTTGCATCTGAAGAGTTTCCATCATATCAGGATTTGCACAAGTTTTTGTCGTCACAGTGTCGTGCATTAGAATCATCTTTGGGGAATGACCTATCTCCGTCTGCAGTCGTTGGTAAGCGGAGTAGCGTCAAGTCTGGTGGAAAAGTGGAATCGAGGAATTCACATGCATTTTTGTCAACGTCGAGTGCGTCTTCATCGAAGCAGTCGTGCTTCCATTGTAATGGAGAACACCCGATCTCGAATTGTCGTTCTTTTTTGAAGTTGGACCCGCGCAAGCGTTTTGAGGCTGTGAAGGCAGCGCGCTTGTGCCTAAATTGTTTTGGCCCTTCACACTTGGTGAAGCAGTGCCCCTCTTCTCATTCGTGTAAGGAGTGTGCAGGTCGGCACCACTCTTTATTACATTTCGTTAAACTTAGTAATTCGGATGGAGCAGCTTCTCATCGAGTTGAGCCGCCTCCAGTCGCATCCACGGTTGCCATGTCTTCTCTCCCATCCTTTCAGGATGTTCGTTCTCGTTCTCGTAGCAATACTACGGTTCTTTTAGCAACCGCATGTATTGAAGTTCAAGACAAGTGGGGCAACTATCAAGTGGTTCGTTCTTTAATTGACTCTGGCAGTCAGTCGTCTTTTATTACTGATCGGTGCCGCAAGCGTTTGGGCTTGCACTTGAATCGATCATCAACACCTATTTCTTGTTTGGGTCACGTGACCTTGGGATCGGCCCAGGGATCATCTGATTGCATTATTCGTCCCGTTGGGGTACCATCACCTACTTTTAAAGTAAGTACTTTGGTCTTGCCCAATATTTGTGGAAAACTTCCCAGTGTTGACATTTCGCCATCGAAGGCGCTTGATAATTTGAAGTTAGCGGATCCTAATTGGTACACGCCTGGTTCTGTCGATGTTTTGCTAGGAGCTGACATCTTTCCCAATATTGTTCATGGTGGTTATTTGTCGGGCAGTGATAACTGTCCAGCCGCAATGAACACGACGTTTGGTTGGGTTCTTTTGGGAACCATTTCGTCGAAGGTTGCGGGCGAGGTTCAAGCTTGTTTTGCGTCGGTAGATTCGACCCTTGAAGAGACTCTTAAGGCATTTTGGAGAGTTGAGGAGGTGCCTTCAGTTGAGGTTTGCTCTAATGAGGAACAAGAGGCTGAGTCGTTGTTCGTTGAGTCTCATTATCGAGAAGAATCAGGTCGTTTTGGGGTATTGTTGCCATTTAAGGATAGCAAAGAGTTGCCTATCTTTAATGATTCGTTGAATGTCGCAGATCGTCGTTTGCTCGCTTTGGAGAGACAATTGTCGAGGTTGCCTCACATTAGAGACATGTATGTAGAGTTTATGAAAGATTATTTGGAGGCTGGGCACATGTCGTTGGTGCCATTGGAGTCGGAATCTGCAAACTCTTATTACATTCCGCATCATTGCGTTTTTAAAGACCCTGGTGTTTCGATGTCTTCTGATGTGTCTTCGCTCGCCCCAGTATCGTCGAAAATTCGTGTCGTTAGGTTCTTGTTACAACTAGGTCAAGAAAATTCTGAGAAGTTTCCTCTCGCTTCGAAAGCCATTCGTCTCGGGCTTTATGTCGATGATTTTGCCATTGGGGCAAATCAAATCGAGGAAACCTTGGAGTTGAGAAATCAGCTCATTTCGCTATTGCAATTGGGACAATTTGAGTTGCGGAAATGGTCTGCTAACAATCCACAATTGCTTCAGGATCTGCCGGTTGAACATTGTCAACAGCAGTCATCCAACTTTGATTCGGAATCGGACTTTTCGGTGAAAATTCTTGGCCTTCAGTGGCAATCGGCTACTGATTCGTTTTCGTTCATGGTTAAGTCCATAGATTCACCTTGTACTAAGAGTAGCATTCTCTCGGACGTCGCGTCTCGGGGCTTGTTACCAGAGGAGTTAGTCGGGGCTTCCGCATGGTGGGCGGGGCCTGAATTCCTCAGATTGCCGCTGGAATCTTGGCCAGCACTCGTTCCTATTGCTCCCACTTCTGATGTTGAACTGGAGAAAAGGAATATTGTTTTGTTCGCTACGATAGAGATTTCGGATGTCGATGTTTTGTTGAAAAGATTTTCTTCTTTGAGGAAAATTCAGGGTATTATCGCTCGTTGTTTTCGTTTCACTAACAATTGTCGTGCTGTCAATAGGACCACTGGTGCATTGAGTGTCTCTGAGTTGCATGCTGCTCTCATGCACATTGTTAGAATTGTTCAATCTTCGGTCTTCTCTTCGGAATTGGAGAAAATTCGCTCTGGTAAACCATGTGCCAAGTACTTGCAGTCATTGTCGCCCTTTATTGATGATTTCGGTATTTTGCGAGTCGGGGGTCGACTGTTGCATTCGGGTTTAGCATTCGACGCTAAATATCCCGCATTGTTGCCAGGAAGGCATAGGTTGGTTGAACTTTTGATTGATCAGATACATCGAGGTAATTTGCACCCAGGAGTGAACACTACTCTTTATCTCCTTCAACAAAATTTTTGGATCCTGTCTGCTCGTAGGGTCATTCGTAGTTATTTGTCGAAATGCAATCGTTGCTTTCGCACTCGTCCCCTCTCGTTGGAGCCTCCCATGGGGAATTTACCTGTCGCTCGTGTCTCCCAATTGAAGCCTTTTAGTTGTGTCGGGGTCGATTATGGGGGACCCTTTCCTATTGTCTTGTCGAGGTATAGGGGTGTCAAAACTTCTAAAGCCTATTTATGTTTGTTCGTATGTTTCGCGACTCGCGCGATTCATCTCGAAATCGCTTCTGATTTATCGTCAGAGACTTTCCTAGCAGCTCTAGGAAGAATTGTTTCTTTGCACCCTGGTGCGGATGGTGTCGCCAGGGTTGCCTCGGTTCGTACGACCAGAGGTCTTTGTAAACGACCTCTGGTCAAACTTTGCCCGTTACCTAACCAGTAACGGACTCAGGGAATTTCGTCCCTGACTTGTCGTTTCGTTTCGTTTCGTTTTTGTTATTGTCGTTAGTTTCGTTTTCGTTAGTTTCGCTTTTGGTTCAATTTTCTGATAGCGGAAAATTCCTCCGGTAATTTTGGTGGGCGGTATGTTACGTCCTTGGTGAATAATCGATTCGTATTCTCTAGGACACCACCGTTTCCTACCCCTTCCTATCCCTTTACACATCGACGAAGGAAAAGGACACCTGACCGGACAGGACCACACATAGAGAGGAGAGTCGAGGTTTAACATCGAGAAAGGAAAGAACTCGACAGAGTGCCGTTCGTACCAGACTCGTCGATGCTGGTGTTACGAGAACGGGATACCTAGTTCTTTAATTAAATAAGGAAGCGGTATAAAGTAGTGGAACAATCGTGGGTACCTACATAGTGGAGCAAGTGAACAATAATAATAGTTACAACATCTCGCAAATTAAAACAAGTGCCCCTTTAGTCGGACAAGACACAAGGTCAGTAATTTCGATAATTATTAATTAATTGTGTTCCTGTCAATCATTGGCAATTATAGCCTGGTCCTTCCCTAAATTTCGATCCTGTCACCGTGGCGATTTGTCATTACCATCGCGGCATCGAGCCGCATTAATTTAGCCCCTTTCAGGATCGAATCGCGTCGTTAATATTTCGTGTTGCTCTTTGACGCGGAGTTAACATGATTAGTTTCTAGCTTCAAAGATTAGAAACACTTTGAAAGCCATAAAATCCAAAATTTTCTGACCAACTCTTCTAGACCTACTGATTTCTTCCAAATAGACTTTTTTCGATTTTTTCGAGACTCGATGTTGAAAAAAAAATAAAGGCAGTTAAAGGAAGTGCTGAGAATTTATCTCCAAGGAGATTTTTGTTTTAATTTTAATTTCTGAAAAGAAATCGATAGATATTGAAGCACTAGGTCAGAATATATTTAGTTTTTTTTTGGTTCAAAGTATTTTTAATGCTAGAAACATCATGAGAGCTGAAAATTCTAAAATAAAAAAATTAGATACTTCACAGCTCTGCCAAATTTTTATTTCTTATCAGATTTTTTCATTTTGTTTGATTGTGTTTTTCGTTGTTGGTATTCTTTTTCACAATCATAAATCTGGAGTGACAGAAAAAACGTAACTTTCTCTGATTTGAAAGCTACAATCCCTGGAAAGAAAACCGAGTTCATTTTGTATGAAATTTCCTCAGTGAAAAAATTCTAATTTTTTAAAATTTTTTTAAAAAAGAGAATTTTTTTTTAAATTTGAATTTCTGAGAAGAAATCGATAGATATTGAAGCACTAGGTCAGAATATATTCAGTTTTTTGGGGCTCAAAGTGTTTCTAATCCTAGAAACATCATCATAAGTTGTAAATTCGAAAAAAAAAATGACTTGAAAGCTCTGCCAAATTTTTATTTCTTATCTGATTTTCTTCATTTTGTTTGAATGTGTTTTTCGTTTTTCATTGTAGGTACCTTTTTCACACAAACCTGGTTTAGGAGTGACAGAAAAAATGTGACTTTCTCTGTTTTGAAAACTACAATCCCTCTAAAGAAAACCGAGTTAATTTTTTATGAAATTTCCCAGCAAAAAAAACTTACAGAATTTTTTTCCAATGAGATTTTTTGAAATTTTGAATTTCTAAAAAGAAATAGGTAGATATTGAAGCACTAGGTCAGAATATATTTAGTTATTTGGGGCTCAAAGTGTTTCTAATCCAAGAAACATCATCAGAGCTGATAATTCTAAAATAAAAAATTACTTAAAGCGCTGCCAAATTTTTATTTCTTATACGATTTTGTTGAAATGTTGTTTGAATGTGTTATTCGTTGTACTCTTTTTCACATAAATCTGGTTTTAAAGTAACAGAACAAAAGCGTCTTTCTCTGTTTCGAAAATTACAATCTCTAGAAAAAACCGAATTTTTTTTGTGAAATTATCCAGAAAAAAATCCCGGAATTTTTCTCCGATGAGAATTTTTTGCTTTAAATTTATTTTCTGAGAAGAAATCGATAGATATTGAAGCACTCTAGTTTTTTAAGACTGAAAGAATTTCTAATCCTAAAAACATCATCAGAGTTGAAAATTCTAAAATGAAAAATTACTTTAAAGCGCTACCAAATTTTTATTTCTTCTCCAATTTTGTCGAAATTTTGTTTGAATGTGTTTTTCGTTGTACTCTTTTTCACATAAATCTGGTCTAAAAGTAACAGAACAAAAGTTCTGAAAAATTTCTCCGATGAGAATTTTTTGTTTTAAATTTATTTTCTGAAAAGATATCGATATAGATATTGGAGCAATTTAGTGTTTTGGGGCTCAAAGTGTTTCTAATCCCAGAAACATCATCAGAGCTGAAAATTCTAAAATAAAAAATTACTTTGAAGCGCTGCCAAATTTTTATTTATTCTCCGATTTTGTTGAAATTTTGTTTATTTGTGTCTTTAGTGGAAGTCTTCTATATTTATTCCCATTATCTGGTCTAAACCTAAGCTGGGAAAAAGTTACTTTCTCTGTTTCGAAAATTATAACACCTAGAAAAAAACGAGTTCATTTACGATATCCTCTTAGTCAATTTACCTTATCAAAATAAATAAATAAATAAACGTAAACAGATATAATAAATAAATAAATGTCTCAGAATTTTTCTGTTATGAAAAATCAAATGTATGGAAATCAAAATTAGAAGAAATCGATAGGTTTTGAAGCACCGAGTTAAAATGTATTAATTTTAGGTCTCAAAGTGTTTCTAATCCTAGAAAGATCATCCGAACTAAAAATTTTCAAATAAAAAATTAATGCCCTGTAAAATTTTTATTTTGATCCGATTTTGTTCAATTTTTTTTAATTATTTCGATGTTCTCTTTTTATTTTTTTTTTTTGCACAAATTTGGCTTGAAAGTAGAAGGACAAAAAATTCCAGATTTTTGAGATGAGAATTTTTTATGAAAAATCTAGCATTTGAAAATCAACCCAACCCAAATTGAAAGAAATCGAGACAAATCTTGAAGCGCCAGTCAAAATTATGTATATTTATTTAATTTGTTGAGTCTCGAAGTGTTTCTAACGCTAGAAACATCATCAGAGCTGAAAGTTTTCAAATAAAAAAATTATTGCCTTTCCAAATTTTCATTGGATATTCTTAAATATATAGTTCGATTCCTTCTACTTATTTCTTCACACAAATTTGACCCGAAAGAAAAAAAGACAAAAATGATTATCTCTATCTCGAAAATTAGAACTCCTAAAAAAACCGAGTTCATTTTTTATGAAATAATTGTTTTAGCTCCATCCATTTATCCATTATTTATTTATAAAAGAATTTAGAAATCCATTATTTATTTACCTTATAAAAAATTCAGAAAGTCGAAAAAAGAAATCTCCAGTGTTTTCTCAAGAAAATTTTTTTTATCAAAAAAAGAATTTCTGAAAATCAACCCAAATTGAAAGAAATCGATAGATCTTGAAGCGGCGAGTTATAATTAATTTAATTCAAGTTATCAAAGTGTTTCTAAAACTAGAAACATCATCAGAGCTAAACATTCTAAACTATACCTAAGGAATTTTATTTCAAGTCCTGTCATATTTTTATCTGCATCCAATTTTATTCAAATTTGGTTTCGTTATGTATTCGAGGCAATTTTTTTTATTTCTTCACATAAATCTGGTCTAAAAGTAACAGGACAAAAGTGACGGTCTCTATCTCGATAATTATAACTCCTTTAGAAAAACTGGGTTCATTTATGAAATGCTCAATGGACTTCAGTCAGTAAAAAAAAAAAAAAATTATAATAAAAAAAAAATTCTCAGCAATTTTTTCTTATAGGCACATATGAAAAATCCAATTTCTGAAACTTACTCAAATTGTGAGAAATCAACAAATGTTGAAGCGCGGAGTCAGAATGCATTAATTTTTTGGGTCTTAAAGTGTTTTTTAATTCCAGAAACATCATCAGAGTAAATCCTACAACTAAAGAAGTAACCGAAAGTACTGAAAGTAACCGAACAATAAAAGTGCGTTCAATATCGTTAATTTCCTTCAGACGACTTTCATATTTACATTTCTTCTTAAAAATTTCCAAAAAAGTAAGAAATGATTTTTAAAATGTTCACAAACTGCTCTTAATATTTCGCTAAGAGGAGAAATATTTACAAGAATCTTGAATGAAACTGATTAGCTCCGCGTGAACAAATGACTCACAAAGAACAACAACAATAATCTTTTGTCGTTTAGGCGAATGTTTAGAAGGGGAGGGGGTCCGGGGAGGTTTTTAGCGCGGGGGTAAATACTCGTATATCATTATTATTGCAACGACAGGGTGGCCCGCTGCTGATTTAGGCACAGTGTCGAATCCATTCTAATCACCGCCGTTCAAAGACATGAAAATTTACCGAAATTCAGCGTGAAGCGTAGCAGCACCATTGCGAGGCAGCTGAAAACCGTCCGTCTCTCTCCTATCCGCTGCATTATCCACGCAACCCGTCTCTTTCGAGCGAATGTCTCCTGAAAAACACCAACACCAAGCCAGTCGCCAGCAGCTGAGGGTTGGGGTTGTGAAATCGCAACTGAAAAGGTCAAATCCGGCTTAGACTAGCACTAATGGATATTTTTCCGTTTAGTTTGCGTATAAAATACGGGTGAAAATTTCAGTACGCTATGGCTGCCGATCTGTGAACCTATCCCAGACAAACGTCATTGATCGACGAGACGGAGCATCACCACGTAAATCCAGGGGGGGTTGTCTGAGATTCCATATTAGGTGTCTTACGGTCGTTATTGTATTGGATATGGCTTTTTAGTAAGTTAAATAATCGTACTTTGTTGGTAATTATGGTGTTAAGCGACGGTTTAAGACAAGAGGGTTGGAATGTGAATCGCCTATCTTGTTAAGAAATACCGTGAAAATTAATTGTACCTGTTAAAGTGGTATGATCTATAGAAATTACTGCAAGTTTTCAAAATAATTTAACCTGTCAAGCTCTTTAACATGTAACCAAACAAACCCTTTTAATCCTGGTTGTATAAAAGACGTCCCATCAAGCGCAAATCCTGGCTTTGTCTCTGACGTCTCAATCGCACCCCCGCGGCAAAAGGGTTGCTTCTAATCAGCTCAAGTGTTGTCATGTTGACACGGCTTTGCGGATTATGAGATATTTGTATGCTTGTTTAGTCTGTTTTGTAACAAATATCCACAAAAACCTATTAGCTCTGACACTCTTCTCTCTGATCGTGGCATGTTTCTTGGAAGTTTAAGTTTACTTAAAGAACTTCTTAAAGAAATCGGAATAATTGGGTAGATAGGTTTCATTTTACAAACTGAAATCTTTAGGGAAAAGAGTGAATTGTTAGAGTTAATTAAATGTCACTTATATAGGTATGCATGGAGCTAGAAGGTCGCATATTTTAAGCAAAAAAAAAGATTTATTATGAATGCATCCCTGAAAAATCACATAAATATTTATAAATCCTCCAGCTTGCATATTACACATTTCTAAATCGAGATTGGGCACGAAAAACTGCAATTACATTTGCGGAATTGTAATAAAAATTTTTGATACTAGCAGAATTGGTGCTTTGGAGATTAATGGCGAGTTTTGTTTGAAACCGTGTCAGAGATCGCAGCAATATAATTTATAGCGAGAACGTCGCGGCTGGAGAGAAAGATTACACCGGAATGATAAACCAGGTAAAGAACACATTCGCGCGAGATTACGTGAACACATACGGTGTATCTCCGCAATAACTGCCCAGCTTATGGCTTTCACATGCTAGTAAACAATGCTTTTAATTAATATTTCGTCACGGCGGCTGACGATGAAAGCACTGGTCAAATCGGCGTGGCATCGACGAAATCACGCTTCACTTCCGAACCTCCAGCTCCGACCGAAGGCTTTTGGAACCTGCCGTGGAAGTTCATAATAACATGCATCAACAACAACAATAACTGGATCCTGATAAGAATGTTTTCAGGGTTCGTGTTTCCGTCAGAAAAATGCAATGGAAATTATTCTCCCTTACACAATTTATATTTTCCACTGGCGGCTTTGTAAGGCTGATTGATTAATTAAGACAACAATGCTTTTGTTATAATAATAGCCTATAAAAACTCTGTCATACTATATCACACCAGAATCGCAATGAAATTGGTCATAGTTTTTCCATCACTAGAGACCCAGTTGATATCTGTCCAGCTTGATGTAGAAGAAGAACTAATTTTGTGTTTGTTAGATTCATCAAAGGGGAAAAGACTGGAAAGGCTCACTGCTGAGTTGATGAATTTTCTCAACATCTAATAACAAGCAGAAATAAAGTTTGCCTCTGGTTTATTTATGTATGAAGCTATTGCTTTCTTTTAATTTTTCTCATCAATGATCACTGACACAAAATTTAGTCTGTATAGCATCATTTTTTGACCATAGTAGCTGCCAAAAGACTTGCTACACAAAGCTAGAGTCAGTAAATCCATCAATACGTAAAAAGATCCGCCAAACCCTAAAAAAATCCTCTGATTTTCATCGTGGGAAAGTCCAACAATGCCGAATTCTATCTTGGTTCAAAAGCCCAAAATTTCATGCCCAAAATATCTTCTAGAAATTATTCTGGTTCCAAACCTCAACAATAGAAGTTTCTTTCCTTTTTTAACCAACTCTCTTCGCAACTCCCATCTCAAAACTACCTTCGAGAAAGTATAATAATTGCTCTCCTAACAATTCGCTGTCAACCCTTCTTCCAAATTTTGCTCTGTCATCAATTGGTGCAATGGATGGAACGTGCAATTAGGTACCTACTACCCCCTTCATAGTACCTAGCCGAAATAGTCTTTAAAGCCAGATAAGTTCAAAAAATACTTTTTGACTCAACACTATAAGGAATCCTCTAGTCTGAATGACATATTATATTCATCATTTTATATGAAGACATTGAGGTTTATAAAAATCACACAAAAAAAAGCAGCCATGAAAATTGTTCGGCAGGAAGGGGGATATCCCAATGAAACCAAACTTGACCCCCCCCCTTCCCAACTCATTTGAAATCTTAAATGAGAACTCACTTTTTATTGCAGAATTGGACTTTAACCCCCCCCCTCCCCTACAGAAATTTCTCCCCCCTTTCTCCTCCTTGTAGGTGGGGAGGGAGGTGAATTTGAAATTTTAGTTAGGAAACCTTAATTTCTATTGCCGGTTCGGATTTTTCGACCAAAAATACGTAGGCTGCTTCCCCCTAGCTCCCTACCCCCTCCGTGTTGGTGGGGAGGAAAGGGAATTTGAAATTTTAGCCAGGATATTTTTTTAGATTTGTCTAGAATTTAATTTTGAAGGAAGAAATTTTGAAAGAAAGAAACCAAAAAGATCCACGGATAGAGAAAAAATTCTCTATAAAAAAGACAAATACTACGGATTTTTAGCTATAGAATCTGCAAGAAACATTAAGGACTTCTAACCAAAAAATCAAATTCATCCCCTCCACACATGCATCGAGGAGGAAGAGGGGGGGGTGGAACAAAAAATATTTCGAAGTTGCTATCCCCCACAACTATGTGGTGGGGGAGGGTTGAAGTTTAGGTTGGTCGAGTTTGGTATCATTGGATGTCCCCCTTCCAGACGAACAACTTTGATCAAAAAATTTTTTGATCCGATGCGTGGTTTTTGATATATTTTAATGTCTTCTATCCCTCTCTATCATCTTGAAAAATCCCACGAAACAGTTGTCATGCTCAAAAGTTCCATCAATTTATTACTTTAGGATGGTCACCCTTCTGGTTGCCATCGGTTTTATACTGGTGTACTCCAGGGATCAGTCCCTGGCACCAACCTAATTTTTCCTCCGCTTTAATGATCTTTTTTCCATCACAAGCAATTAATTCACGATGTGCTTAGATACTCAAGTTTCTATTTCTAAACTGAACGATAAGAGTCAATCTATGAACTTATCACTTTCCCACAAGCTTTTTGATAATTTTGAATTGGGTTGCCGAAAATTATGATCAGTTTAACTCCTCCAAAATGTAGTTAAGCTGACTGACTGCCATGAAAGTAAAAAATCCTTATTAGTCATTCGATCTTGTCGGAATCATCGAGCTAGGAAGCTTGGACTATTTTATGGAACTCAGAAACCCCCCCCCCTCAAACTTATACAGTACATTCTCTACGTCTTTCAAAAATGACATTGACATTGACTTTGTTTGCTCATCGACACATGTCTGTGGTGGTTGACGGTCACTCTTCTGGTCTGCACAGTCCAGCCGATCAATGTTGGTGTACCTCAGGGTTCAATTCTGGCACCAAGCCACTTATACCCCATTTTAATGATTGCGCTGCCCTGAAAAAATATTTACCATTCCACGGAACTTCCCCAATTGTTCTTTTTTCGAATGAATGTCAAGTACAGTCTGTCCACAATGCGGAGTACTTGCAAGAATCAGCTCTAAAGTATGGAGAAATCTATCCATATTCTGTCACATAGCTGGAACAGATAATTCGAATTTTACGATCGAATAATTACCATCATCCAAGAGTTTTGACCAAATGTGGCGCGTGACACTTTTGGGCTTCCGTCCCAAGACCTTTTCTGCTGGCGTACTCCAGGGATCAATTCTGACACCAACTCAATTTTTCTTCCGCTTTAATGGGTACTTCAGCAGTTTGAGTAGGTCCATGAATTTATCACTTCCGCAAGATATTTTTGATAACTTTGGATTGGGTTGGTATCATCCCGAAAAAAACTAAAAACACCTGTCATCCGCAGAATTAATTTTGAGTACAGTCTGTCCACAATCCAGAGGTTCTGGAAGAATCAGTTCCAAAGTTACAGAGAAATCCATCAAGCCTTTGACACAGACAGCTGCAATACATAATTCGAATTTCACGACGTCATTCAAGAGCGTTGACCAAATGTGGTGAGCCACACTTTTTGGCTTCTGTCCCAAGACTTTTTCCCAAAGGATGAGTCGTGGTCAGTTACTTTCCCACTGACGTTAATTGTTGTATTAATGGATGGTCACCGTTCTGGTCGCAATTGGATCAATTCTGGTGTATTTCAGGGATCAGTTCTGCCACCAATCCCAAATTAAAGTTCAAAACTTCTTATGAGTCATCTGATCTTGTCCCTCTCTCACCCTTCTAACCTCCCAGCAACCCCTACGTTTCTCCAAAAACGACATTGTCAAAAATTTTGTTTTCTCAGAGACACATGTCTCTGGTGGTTGAGGGTCACTTCTGGTTTGCACAGTCCACCTGATCAATGTTGGTGTACCTCAAGGCTCAATTCTGGCATCAATGCTACTCCAGTTTTTTGATCCTGCTATGTACCAAAAATTGGAATTTCTCTGAATATAACAATAAAGTCCAATTTGTTTCTTTTGCAGGATCGTCAAAAAATAAGTTTTGGTGCCAAAATCTTGTTCTATCGATGAACTGGTTTTTAAAAAACCGGCGACCTGAACGAGTTATTAAACAAGTCATCCATCAGCGACAATTTTAAATGAAGTTTCGCCTATCATCCCGAATTACGTCATCCCGAACAATTCATCACTTCCACCTAAAACTCTCTCAGCTATTATACGAACCCCACCCACCCTGAAAATACATTACGATAAGATATTTACACAAACATACCCGTAATAAACAACACGAACGACAGGAGAGTGACACGACCACTAAATAAGGTCGCGTCCACACGACTCAAAGACATCGCAATTCCAACATCGCGAATGGACCTAATTTCCTCTTCGTATGTAAACCGAGCTTAATAGCTTCCGCGTTGCAAGGCCGATGTAATAATTAAATGAGGCTACGTTGATGTGACACTAATCAAAGGCGCTCTGTTGACACCTTCCCTCGGGACCTCGCCCAGTTCAATAATTATATTCACCTTAACGGGAAACCTGGGAGTCCCTCAGGACTCTGATTGCCTGTCAGATAGGCCCAATACATTAACTGGAATTAATAATAATGGTGGAGTTAAGTGTGTGTAGTTGGGACCATCGTCGAAGTTTAGAGTGTGTTATTAGTTAAATAAGAGCAGGAACTATCTCCTAAATATTTCACAGTTCCATTATTTAATAATTAAAAACTTTGTGCGTGTACTTGTGTGAATTATTGTTTCATAAAATCAAAGAGAATTTCCTGGAGATCTTCTTAGCGACCGGAAAGCTATAAATCAAAGTGGGTTCCAAACTGGAAGAGAGTTTTCCTATGACAATGGGAACTCCGGATAACGAAGAAAATGTTAGCCAAATCACGGTTATAGAGAGATCTCCCTGGAAGAATATTAGAGTGTATTTCAGGGAGTACTGTCAATGCACCAGCGTGCACGGTTTTAGGTATTTTGGGGAGAAAAGGACTATTTTTGAAAGGTGAGTCTAATTGTGCTACTATGTTGCTTCATTTATCAAGAGAATAGTTATAAAAATGATTTTATGGAGACCATTCCCATGAGTATAATTAATTCCATAATAATAATTAATCTCGCATTACCCATACGATGAGTAATTATTATGTTACTAGAAATATTACACGCAAGAACAAAAAATCCCCAGTTGGGAATAATTACCAGACCCCATGATAATTCTTCTGTTGCAGGATATGGTGGGCCGTGGTGTTCATCCTCTGCTTGGTCGCCCTGGTAATCTCGATAGGGCTAGTCTACAATAAATGGCACTCCAGTCCAGTTATTGTGAGCTTTGCCACAAAGGCCAGTCCCTTGCTCAACGTGCCTTTCCCTGCAGTTACCATTTGTCCCGAATCTAAGGCCATGGAGGGTGTCTTTAATTATTCAAGAGTGATGGAGATGATCAACACTGGTAGTCCTCTCAGTAAAGAGGAGTAAGTAACTAAATGATTTGTTTTTTGATCTGTCGCTTGATTTGGGACAGATGAAACAGTCAAATTTGGGTGCAGGCTTTACCAATTCAAAAAAGATCGATTTCTTCAACCTTAATTCAGTCCAGATGTGACTTTGTTTGGTCAATTCAAGTTTTTCAAATCCAATTTCGTTTAAATTTGATAAAGATAAGTCAATTCAAGATTCCTCCAAATTTTTGGCAGGAAACAAAATACGATTATTCATCGAGCTTCACTCCAGACTCGACTATTTTTTGTCGAGTTCAGGTTTTGATTAAATTTAAGTCTGTTCAGATCGGACCAAGCGAAGAAGTTCAATTTTTCCTATGCCATTCTGGTATTGTAGTTTGGCTGTGGTCGCACGTTTTGCGAAACAGGTCAGTTCATTTTTTGGCGAAACCAGCCAGTTTAGTTCTGGCTAAACCAGGTCAGTTCAGCTTTTGTGGGAAGCTGGGTTAGCTCAATATTGACGATCCAGGTCAGCTCTATTTTGTCAGGGAAGACTGAATTTAAGATCAGATCAGTGGCGGCTTTTCATATGTATATTTTTTTGGCGAAGCTTGGTCAGCTCGACTTTTTTTCTGCAAGATTCGGTCAGTCCGAAAATTTGACCTTTTTTGGTCGAATTTTGTTTGAGTCTGAAAACCGGATTAGAGCGGATTCTGCAAAAATTAAATTTTCTACAGGTGACTGGACTTTCTCAGCTGAAAAAGCAGCTGACCAAACTTTGGTAAAAATCGATTTTTCCAGTTAACTGGACGTTGCAAAAATTTAAAAAATGCTAATAAAATCGAGCTATCCGGACTTTTGGTGACATAGATTTTTCGAGCTGATCGAACGTTGCAAAAGTTCAATTTTTGAGCTGACGCAGGACTTAATCGAACCGGAGACTGTAAAAAAAAACAAAAAAAGAAAAAAAAAATGAGAGTTGAGCGGACTTTTGGATCTTCGGATCTAACCACTTTGGCAAACCAGACTTTTCGAAAAAACAATTCTATAGCTTTTTGCTCACCGGACGTTGCAAAAATCCCCCTACAGGAATTGCTCCCCCCTTACTCCTCCTTGTAGTTGGGTAGGGAGGTAAATTTGAAATTTTAGTCAGGAAGTTTAGTCTTTTTTTCGAGCTAACTGGACTTGCAAAAATTCGATTTTCAAGCTGACAGGACTTTGTCGATTCGGACATTGCAAAATTTTTAAAAATGGGAAAGAAATCGAACTGGCCGGATTTTTGGGGGAATAGATTTTTCGAGCTGACAGGATTTTTCAAAAATCCTGTCCAAAAAGACCAAACTCCGCATAAATCGAGTTCACGAGCTCACCAGACTTTGCAAAAATTTAAAATATTGTCGAGCCGGAAATTACAAAATCAAGAAAAAAAAATCGAGCTAACCGGACTTTTGGAAAAATTGAATTTTGGATGCAGTCGGTCCTTGTCAAATCGGACTTCCGAAAAAAACAAATCGATCTCACCGGACTTTGCAAAAATCGAATTTTTGAGCTGACCAGACGTGTTCTTGAGGGTACACAGGACACTCCACTAACTTTGCAATTCACGAGCCGCCACTGGAGCAGATCAGCTTAATTTTGACAGCATTCCGATCTTTATATTTTAGGTTAGTAAGGATACTCTTACATGCGATTATCATCTCAGTTTTTGCAGAATCTTGTTAGCCAATTTTTTGCAATATGTAGTCGATTTGTCTTGATATGGGATGAAATCATAGGAAGGGGTTACGCATAACACCCCAAGCCAAATTGATCACAAAAGGTACATTTTGCCATTCCCCACCATGGTGGTGCGAGGACTCCTCCTCATACTTGACGAGTCTTTACTAACTTGAGACTGAGGACTCTTCATCGGACAGTTGATTTACATGAGAGAGGTGGTAGACATTATCTTGACCGTAAGTCTAGAATATGACGTTATTATTAGGGTCATAATAACTTACCGTTTTCTAAGCATTGGAATCAAATGATCGTTTTCCATTACATCACGTCGTCTTGAATACCTCTCGACATCGATCATAAATTCCCGGAACAGATCAAATTTACATTTTTATCACTGCCACAACATAATTTTTTCTTCTAGGTCAAAATATTTTGAATATCTCTCAATGATTTGTGGGAAGTATACAGGTTTCGACTATTCAACCAATTATACTTTCAACGAGGACTTTTTTGATGTCTTGAACAAGGTAATCGATCCATTTAATATAATGGCTAGCTACTAATTTATTTTTCCATAGATAAAACCAGGATTTTTAGCTACAAGTTGCATTTTCATGGAAAAATCTTACAACTGCAGTGAGCTCTTCGTACCTGTCCTAACAAACGAGGGAATTTGTTACAGCTTCAACGTCCAGGATAAGAGAGATATGTACTATGACGCAATGTAAATAATTCCATTAAATTTAAATTCTCATTATTATAAAACTCTTATTTCAGGTATCTTCCGGAAATGTTCCAGAACACCAACATGAGATCGCCTAATTGGAGCCTAGAAATGGGTTACGATAAAGATGCCGGAATCGAGGTGTACCCCAAACGAGCTCTCTACTCCGGTGCTAGGCACGCTCTTCAAATAATATTGGTCACTTCTGAGGACCAATTAGGTCTTTCTTGTAACCAAGTTGAAGGGTACAAGGTATTTTTGTATTTTTGTTGCATAGCAATAATAAAAAACTTTTAACAATATTTCTATCCAGGTGGTCCTGCATGTTCCTTCAAGGATCCCTCGACCGGAACAGGATTATTTCATGCTACCACCAGACCAAGCTGTCTTGGCTTCGGTAAATCCTGAAATGATCACCACTTCAGACTCTGTTAAGATGTACGATTCCAATAAGAGGGAATGCTATTTCCTGTCTGAGAAGAAATTGCGATTTTTCAAAACTTACTCGGCCAAGAATTGTCAGTTGGAGTGTCTGACTAATTTTACCTTCAACACCCTGGGATGTGTTAATTTTTTTATGCCAAGTATGCTCTTTAATTTGTGGCAACAATAATTATTATTCAATTAAATTTTAATTAATTCCAGGAACAAGTTCAACCCCGATTTGTGGTAGCGGTAATGTAGGAAGAATGGCTGATATTGAAGGTAGGTAATCTTTGTCATATTATTATGGATGTAGATTGATTGCTTTGATCTGTTGCAGAAAAACTGGATTTGGATATCCTGAAACAGAATATCGTAAAAGGAAACACCTCAGACGCGGAAGAGATTCTGCAGAAGATGTCGTTACAGGAATGCGACTGCAAACCGCTTTGTTCTGACATCACGTACCACGCGAGGGTTTCCCAGACCAAGTGGGATTGGGAGAAACGATTAGGGAAAGACAGGCGACTTGATAGTGTGGCTTATCTGCCTGATATATCTATGTGAGTATTAAATGCTTTTGCTACCTTAAACTTTACTTACATCTTTGTACTAATTGAAAGATAATTGCACTCTCAATCATGCGCAATGCAAGTATTAGTCACCATGATCTTCTTGAAAATTATTTCTTGCGTTTTCTCTCTCTCACTTCAAAACTCGATCATAGCTTTAGTTTTAGCTGATGCTATTTCATTGGGATAATCTGGAGATATTATTATTTCTTCTACCAACTTCCCTATTATATAAGAAACATTTTTCTTGAGTTATTTTGGAAAACACATGCACCATATCCTTGTAGGCACACACATCAAGTATAATATCTCGAAAGAATTTAACTTATAACGCAAACTAACGACTTATTTCCTTCAATTCCAGGTTGCACGCCTCTAGTCTGACGATATATTTCAAATCGTCATATTTCATCACGTCGCAAAGGAATGAACTATACGGCCCTACGGATTTCCTAGCCAATTTTGGTGGACTTCTCGGATTATTTACTGGATTTTCAGTGCTCTCGCTGATGGAAATTATTTATTTTCTAAGCGTAAGACTTTGGTGTAATATAAGGCTTTATGGACAATGGGCGGGACCTGATCATAGGGAATAAAATATCTTATGTATACAGGGTGTTCTATTTGTATAGATTTTAAGTCACTTTCTTTGTCTTGAGATATGATTCTTTCTATTCTTATAGGAAGTAGATAGAATAATGTTTCTGGATTCAAGAACTCATTTCTGAGGACATTGCAATATTTCATGGGGTCGCATTTGCAGTACGATCTTTTGTTTCCACTTTTTTTGGGTCTTCCCTATTAGAGCACCACGACCAATTTAATTATTGTTAGAGGAAACTGACATTTTTCTGGTTCTGTACCTACATAGTTACCAAAAAAGATTTTTTCATTGGTTGCTAGAAACCCCAACAGAAAATCTCATTTTCTGTTCTGCATGGCACCTAGGGTGTAGATACATTGGAGTTTCTTCACCCTCCATGCAGAATGTACGCTGGTTTGCTCATACGGGATAACAGATCTTCGGTTGTCTCACTGAGGTCTAGAGTTTCCTCCTTTGCTCACGCTCGGTGATCTGGGTGTATCATGTTTTTCTTGTCGTGGTAGCGATTTCAAGATTTCACCGGATTGTTGCCGAGGGAGCCTTGACTTTCTCATTGTGTGTTGCTTCACTGCACTGATTTGTCTCTGTCACTTCGGTAGTTAGTTTTCGCAGTTGATTGTTTCACAGCACTTTGGTGGGTTTCGCGTTTTAGGGTATCGCTTTCGTGTCTCTGTCACTGGAGTAGGTTTTACTTGAGTGTCCTTGTCTCACTGTTGGGTTTTCGTGGCTGTCCATAGACTTCACGAGCTTGGGGGCCTACCTCGCGATAATATCCTCAACTCTTCGAGTCCCGTTTCGTCCCAGATTTGTTCGTTTGTCACGAACCAGGGTGCGTTGACTACCATTCTGGCGGCTTTATTGTTTACGGCTTGGGCACCTGACTTATTGTAGCATTGTCTTGATGATCTTGATTTTGTTTTCCGGGCTCATCTTGCTGTTTCGGCCGATTAGTTGTTAGATTAGTAGACTCGAGCGAGTTTGATGGTTTTTTGTATCTTTTTGGCTCGTTTTGAGAAGTTGAACCATTGGTATAGGATCACTGCTCCTAAATATTTGGTCTCTCTTTGCCATTTTCGTTCCGTTGATTTTTATTTCTTCGGATTTAGGTCTCCTTCCTCGAGTGATGTCTCTGAAGTAAACTCCGGTGGTTTTGGTTTCGTTGACTTTGATTCTGAACCATTTGGTGATTTGGCTTAAGTCGGTTTGAAGGGCTTTTCTCACGTCTTTGGTTTTTCCGCAAGAGAGTGAAATCGTCGTGTTGTCAGCGAATTGAACTGTTTCCAAGTCGACTCCATGCCGCAAGAAGGGCCGGTTAATTTATGCCAAAGCCTTGATTGAAGTCCCTTGCGAAGCCGCTCCCAGGCCACAATAGCTTTCTTTTGCACGCCAACTATATCACAATAGAAGCCCCTAGAGCGTTCTTTATTTTTCTTAGCATTGCACAATTTTGGGATAAATTCAGCCGTTTCTGAAATATCCTGAAAAAATAAAACACAAGGAAATTCGTAGGTTCTATAGGGGCTCATGCTCATCACTGATCTCATGCCAAAACAAAACACTACTGAAGATATGGATGACCATTTCGCTATTGTTGAAGCTCATCGTCATGCCACATCAGTGAATGTAGTCCTTTTTCTTTTGCATACAGGATCTTCAGTTTTGAGTTGAGGTCTTCACCCTTTCCTCGGTCGGTGGTGTTTTGCTATTTTGGATCGAATCTTCCGCACCAAGTCGCTTCCCAATGGGCAATTTCCCAGGTTTGATGGCCTCACCAGTGCGTTTGTTGTTGTGGGCTTTGTTGTCGGTGCGGCGTTTGAATCGACTTTGACGGTTGAGCCGGTGTCTTGGATGTTGAACTCTCCCCAACTCCCGGTCTGCTCTCAGGCGCTGCTTCGCTACTTCGAGGGACGATCTTCCGATTGAATCGACAAGGCAGCATATCGCTGGAACTCGCCCCACCCGTCGTTCTTCGCTTCTCGGCTGCAAGGCTGCAAAACTGTCTTTTGCATAAGATCAGTTGATTATGATTACTTATCCAGAAAATTCTCAGGGAGGATCGGGATATATAATCAGTAGCGATATCTTGTCTTGTGACCGCAACTATCAACACAATAGAGAAGCTATTGCCCTATTAGAGAGACAATAAGATCTCGTGAAGTTAAAATTCTATGAGGATTTGACGAGTGCACTTGGGAAGTGGTAGCTCATGCAGACAGAATGTGTGCAGAAGCGTAAAAAAACATTCGCGAGTTTTAAGACTCGTGCTCATCACTGATCTCATGCCAAAGACCAGAGAAAGACACTGCTGAAGACATAGATCACCAATAAGAGCGAAATGGTCTTATGTATGTTTTTATTACTGCCAAGCTACCATAGTGGCTCTTTCCAAGTCAGTGTTTAAGCTACGCTCATACAGTGATAGCGGCCTTAGCCAGTATCACAATACGTAGACAATACCGCGACTAAGTCCCCTTTTAAAGTTGCCCTCATGCCGCAAAAGTCTACGACAGCCAATATTAAGATTGAAGATTTTTTTCAAATTGCCCAAATCACTTTTCAAATCACCTTCATGCTACTTTAGCGGCCGTTTTACTTGAAATAGGGATGCCGATTCAGTAATCGATTTTGATAAGAATCGATTCTTCGGAATTGAATAATCGAGTATTCAGGCGATTATTTTTAATGAAGATCGAATCGAAATGCCCGTTACGCAAAAATAGTGACAACACTGTCATTTGTCATTTGTCAGGAAAAAGTGAGAGGGACAATGACAATAATGATGTTTCTGACTGGAGTTCAATCTGTTCTGCAATCTGTCACTTGTGTATTATACAATCAGTAAAAAGGTTAAAAATATAAAAATCGATTATCAGTGAATCGGCTATTTTTACTCGATTTAATTTAAATATTTATTTCATGAAAGTAAACAGAGGTATTGACATAACAACTTATGTATTTCAAAGCTACCTCGAATCTGTTAAGAAAGACACATTGATAAACAATAAGTGACCATCATAGAAGTACGGCGAGATGTTATCTTGTTTAGATGTATAAAAATCAACTATCCTTTACTAAGACCTTACACGATATTGATTTGAACAATTAGAATCGATTCGGTGAATCGATTTTTTTTTTAATTCGGCATTCCTACTTGAACCCACATAACATACGTTACGTTTTAATTTATAAAATAGCAAAATCTTCTTATGGTATAGATGTAATTTAGTTAGAAACACCATCTTGGTAATGTTATCTACAATTCCGCCCATTTTTATAAAGCTTACTGTCTACTGTGTGCCTTTTTTATGTGCCTTGTTGTCAGCTTTTGTATGTTATATTTTTTTACGAAGAAGAAACAAACGTACAATGAAAATGAATTTTATATGCACTTAAATTATTATATAAATAAACTATTTAAACTTTTATAATATTATATTCATCCATCTTTGATGTGAAGGTCTAAGTTTTCATTTTTTTATTAAATAAACGGTAATTGAAATGTAATTTCGTTTTCTTCATTATCACAAGAAAGCTGCCCTAATTACAGCGGAATAATCAATATACAGGCATCAATTTTTTAAAATAAAGCTAATTTATTAACTGCAATTGCGCTGAAAAACACACCCTCCTGGGATTTGCCCGAGAGCGTGCGTATGCGTCCCGTCTCCATTATCCAAATTAGTTGCCAATTTAAATATTCATAAACAGTACGAGTACACATATTTCCTTTTCATAGTCTTTTAAAAGCATCACTTTGTTGACTTTAGTCGTTTTGTTTGCCCTTTTATTAAGCCCCGACTGTATAAAATATCGCATTAATGTGCTCCAAAGAAATCGAAATCGACCAAGAGCGAAAAACGAAGAAAAGGAAAGCGTTCCAGAGCTTTCGTAATTATTTTCGAGAGTACTGCCAATGCACGAGCATTCATGGATTTCGATACTTTGGAGAAAAGAGGACGATTTTCGAGAGGTAAAAAATGAAATTGAAAAAAAAGTCGGTCTATACAGGATGGGCCACGGTATACGAAACGGAAGATTATGGCCGTGTCTCTGGATTTTAGGATCTTTTTATTTTTGGAGTGGATAGAGACCCGGCAGAGGTACGTTTTAAAATTATATTAATAATGTACAGGGTCTCCCAAAAGCATAAAACATATCAAAGTTATGTTTTTTTAAATGGAATGCTCTATGTTATTGCATTTTTAGATTGTCTGAAAAGAGAAAATAAGATTGGCTTTTACAGTTGGTGCTTAAATTCAGAAGTTTTTGAGTTATAAACAAGTGAAAATCGTCATTTTTCAAGTTCAAGGCCCTGTACAAGGAAAACGGCTTAAGATAGAGAAAAACGTCTTACATGTCCCTATTTTAACTTTTCATGTACTATCCAATGATGTAGATAAAATGTTTATACAGGGTGATAAAAAATTTGAAAAACTCTGAGATTTCTCGACGCTTCCACAAATAAAAAAATCAAAGAAAGTACAAATGCATGTTTCTATACCATAGGATAGTACATGAAAAGTTATAATAGGGACATGTAAGCCGTTTTTCTCTATCTTCAGCCGTTTTCGTTGTATAGGGCCTTGAACTTGAAAAATGACGATTTTCACTTGTTTATAACTCAAAAACTTCTGAATTTAAACACCAACTGTAAATGCCAATCTTATTTTCTTTTTTCAGACAATCTAAAAATGCAATAACATAGGAGCATTCCATTTAAAAAAACATAGCTTTGATATGTTTTATGCTTTTGGGACACCCTGTACATTATGAATATAATTTTAAAACGTACCTCTGCCGGGTCTCTATCCACTCCAAAAATAAAAAGATCCTAAAATCCAGAGACACGGCCATAATCTTCCGTTTCGTATACCGTGGCCCACCCTGTATATTGGAATTCCCAAAAATGATCTGGAGATGCCCTTCGGACTTAACGCAAGCAAATAAGATAATAATTAAAATATGTTTGTAGGTTTTGGTGGTTTTTAGTATTCACAATCTGCCTCGCCCTCTGCTCTTACTGCATTTACCTCGTCTATGATAAATGGCACTCGAGTCCAGTAATAGTCAGTTTTGCTACCACAGAAACGCCCATCTATAATATCCCATTTCCTGCGGTCACTATCTGTCCTGAGACAAAAACTGACAAGCAAATCTTTAATTACACCGACGTGTTTCTTAAGAAACTGGCAAAACAAGAAGTAACCTCTGAAGAGTAAGTTAATTTTTTTTATGATTTACAGACATAAGCAGCTGGCGCGATTTTATAAAAATTCTCTATTTAATTATTACTCTAATGATGGTTTTTAGAACTTATTAGAAACGTGTGTTTGTACTTTTATAACTACATAATATGGTCTATGCAGAATTCTTGCATAATAATCAGAATATGCAGAAGTTAACTTTCAGTCAAAAATTACTCAAAATTCACAAAATTGTTTTTTTTTTAAGAATTTTTTTGAAAATTGGTTGCATAAATAAATCATAAATGCATCAGTTAAAGGTACCCACTTTTTATTAATTACTGTTTCCGAAGTAGAAATTGTATGTTGTTTTTTGGGATATTTGGGAAATTTTTTGAGAGAACTAACAATAACGTAATTTATTGCTACTTTAGGAACGAAAAAATTCTGGATAACGTCGTTAAATAACATAATTCCAGACAATTTAGGAAAAATCCCGGTGATTGATGAAAGTGTTTTCGACTTTCAGGATAATAACATAACAACAAAAATTCATGCCCATTTTAACAACAATGCTCGGGAACAAACTAATCAAAATAAAAAAATATGCAGGATTAAAAAAAAATTAACAGAATGGTCGGGGGGATGCTGGGGATGGTCCAGGTGAGAGACACAGGACCGGTACAAGATCCAAGTTGTAATAAGTAGTGACTGGAAGAAATGTCGTGGAATTTCTGTGAGCGAGGAAGGAAAAACTGGGGTCTGGTGGAAAAGCGTTACATTTAGAAAGAGTTAGAAAAAATTTCCTAGTTTTTCTCCCTTGTTTAGAACTAATAAAATGATAGATTCATAATTATCATTGTTCAGTCCTAAAAAAATTGAAAAATCTAAAATAATTTATTTTCCCAAAATAGACGAAAATTTTTAGGTTTATTCAGGATATACATTTCAAAATCTTATAACTAAAACATATCACCCTGTATATGTTTTCAGTTATCCCCGATAGTTTTAAAAAATCGTGAAAATAAAAGAAATTTTAAATTTTAAATTCGCATCTTTGGCTTATTTCTACCCTCTTTGGTTTATCTTCGGTTTATCTTTGGCTTATACCTATCATGATTGATGGTTACACGTTTCGAATTTACCTTATTGCCGCCATCATCAAATTTATTTTTTTAAATACAGACCTGCATTTACTTTATTTTTTCTTTAATACGGACCTGGATTTTTTTTTCCTAATTTTGGAAGGAAATGTTCCCTAATTTCTTCTATTCAGTTTTTTTCTTTTCTGAATTTGTAAATTCCATTAAAATAAAATAAAAAAAACCTATGCAATACGGTTCTGGATTGGAAAAATAACAAATAAATTCATATTTTCATGACAATACTTTTGTAAAGAACAGCTTATTATATTACTAGTGTGGAAAGTGTCCCATTTCACACGAGTAGGGGTTGTTGTCGACGGGGCGCTAGCCGAGTGCGGCACTCCCACGAGTGAGAAATGACACTTTCCACACAAGTAATGTACACTTTTTTTCCTAGGACCACAGATAAATGTACAATTTCAAAATTTTTATTATTTTTTTTAATACTTTGTATTTGATAACTTTACAAAGAAAAGTAAGTATTGAATAGAGTAGATAAAAAAACTGAAAATAACAAATACTTAGAATTATTATAGAAATTGAAAGTAGGTAATATAGTACTTAAAATTACTTAAAATTACGGAAAGTTGACTATACCTACATAGGTATAGGCTGATTTGTTTGTTTATTGAATTGTTGCTTTCATCCTATACCTACATCCGAAAATCCTATATACATAGGTGTATTATGGGCTGCCTAACCCAAGGAGTATTAACTAAATTGATAGGTACTTAATACACATATCTACATATCCCTCTCTATACAGTGTGACATTTTACTTTTCAATTCTATTTCAATTTGTAATTTTCGCAGGTGATCGTCGGAAAAGTAAATTATGTATTATCAATCCAGAACCGTATTGATTTTATTTTTATTTTTATTTTTTAATAAAATTTTCAAATCTCAGAAAATAAAAGAAAAACTGAACAGATAATGAATTAAGGGCACCATTTACTTCTAAAATCAAGAAAAAAATCCAGGTCCGTATTATATACATATACACATAGTTTGTTGTCAAATAAAAAGTGGCCGTGAAGATGTGTTTTCAGTTTTATATTTTTTCAAATAAGCCAACTAGACAGGAAATTAAATTTTAAAAAATTTAATTTTTTTTTCTTTTTTAAAACACTATCGAAGATAACTGAACTTTTTTCTCAGATTATTTATTGAGCTTTAAATTTAGCACAGCAACTTTGTCCCAATTTAACCGGCGAGTCCGTATATCTTCTAGTTTGTGAGATCCCAATGATGTAGCTGGAATTTGACTCACCCTGTATATTCCTTAATTTTTTAAGAGTTCAGTCATAATATCCAAGTCAATCGGCATTAAAAAAGTAAACGCTTTCAATTTACAGAAGAAAATCTATAGTTTTGAGGAAATGTCTTGGATTTTCAGGATATTTCAGGAACATCACCAACTATCAATTATTTTCAGGATAATATTAGATAATGGAAAATGCAAAAAATGTATTTCTTTTCTTGTAAAGAAAAAATTACTATCTTTGTTAAGTGAAGTGAATAAACAAAATTCTCTCCAGTATTTTTATAAAAGGTCCTGAGAATAGAAGAAGTAAGTGTCAGAGTTTCAGCACATTTCAGGGAGAAAATCGAACTTGTATTAGACCGATTAGAGACAATGTAAAAATTAAGTACCTACTTATTGTTACCTAATTGTTAAAAACGTTCTATGACTTAAACGACTTGGATTTTCAAAATATAGACACTAATGAAAAATGTGGCTCATCCATTTAGAAAAAAAAAAAAACGGATTTCTCCGCAATAAAATAGAATTGTAAAATCTCAATTGACGAGACATTGCTAAAAAAATTAAATTTAGAGCTCTTTCATCAGGTCTGAGTGGCAAACTAAGTTAGTTCTCCTCTTTTGAAGGGAATGGGAACACCTACTCCGGTAACGGCATGCATTAACGGCAATGAGAATATAAAAAGAAGTTTCTGTTAAATTATCAGAGAAACCTGAAAATTTTAAAAGTGGCTTAGATTTTCAGGATATTTCGGGAAACAAACCGAAATATGTCTTAATTTGGTGAATAAAACTAATTTTGTTGTAAATTCGTTTAAAGAGAATAAGTGTCAAATATTATTAATAATTAAAAATAACCAGTTTTCTCAGAATAAGTATAGGTATTTGAAAATATTATAAATAGGAAACTTAGGCAGTTATTCTCATTCGTTAGAAAAAGCCATAATATTATATTTGATCAAATAGTCAACCAAAAAAAAAAACAAGAATAATTTGGAAACTGTTAAGAATAGTCCTGAAAATTATATTTTCAGGGTATTTCAGGAACTATACGTACCTAAATCGAAATCTAGCCCACTTGAATTGCTTTTTTTTTTTTTTTTTTGAAAAAGGAGGGTAAATCCATTATGGATACCCATGCATTGGGTTATGTGGGAGTCCCACCCACTAAAAGCCCCTCCTTTCGAGGGCCGTCTTGGTCACCGGAAGCACCTCAGCCTCATGGGCTTATTGTGCACCCCCTTTTGCTTCATGACACCCATTCCATCAGTCTGGTTCCCTGAACTAACTTGTGCAGCCCCGTTACTGAATGAGTTTCATATTCTTCCGGACGCATTTTTTGTTGTCCGTATATCTCCTGTCTTCTGCGGTCCAGAGCCTCGCATTCACACAGTACATGTTTTGCTGTCTCCTGGGCCCTATTGCATTCTCGGCAACTTAGGTCTCCATTGAACAGTCCTATTTTATTTAAGTGTTCTTTTAGGGCAATATGTCCCGTTAGTAATCCCACTGTAATGCGTAACTGATTCCTGCTAAGTAATAGTAGTTCTTCAGTTGTCTTTTTTATGGGTCCTTTGATAAAGGCTTTCCCGTGTTGGTGTTTGGTCCTTTTGTCCCAATATATTTTGTGTTTTTCTTTGACCCATATATTAACCTGACCCCGTGCTGTACTTTTTGGTACTCCCAGGGCAGGTTCTGGGCCAATGTATTTAGCCGAGGATCCTCTTCTTGCTAGCTCGTCGGCTTTTTCATTGCCTGTGATTCCTCTATGTCCTGGCACCCACATCAAGGTTACCTTATTGCGTTCTGCCAGGGTTTCGAGATTCTCACTGCATTCCCACAGTAGTCTGGACGTTATCTTGGGGCTTTCTATAGCCCTCAGAACCGCCTGACTATCTGTTAATATATTGATCCGTCTATTTTTGTAGGCCCTCTTATTGTTTATGCTCGCGCAGTGTAGCATAGCGTATATTTCCGATTGAAATACAGTTGCCCACTGCCCGAGAGATATGGTGTGTTGAGTATTGTCCAACTCATTGTATATGCCAGCTCCAGTTCCTTGGTCGGTCTTTGACCCGTCAATGTACCAGGTTGTTCCGACCAGCCTGTTGCTGTCTGTGGGCTCATTCCATTCCTCTCGATCTTTGATGCTCACCTCAAAGCTCTTGTGGAATTTGAATTTTGGAGCCATGTGGTCTGTGTTTGCATCTAGCAGGTCCACTTCCACATAATTTTTGATTCTATTGTGTCCAAGTTCCGCATATTTGCCCCTTGGTTCTTCTTGCAGCCTTAGTCGTGCCAGTCTTGCCTCTCCCATTATCATTAGATGAAGTGGTGGGAGGTCTAGGAGGACTTCCATTGCTGCAGTTGAAGTAGTTTTCATTGCCCCCGTTATTCCAAGGCATGCGAGTCTTTGCACCTTGCTGAGCTTGTTTATCGCGGTATTTTGTTGCATCTTTGTCCACCATACCAGAGATGCGTACAACAACATTGGTCTAATCACTCTGGTGTACGCCCAGTATACCATATGTGGTTTTAATCCCCATGTTTTCCCATAAGTTCGTCTGACCATCATGAATGTGGTCTCCGCTCTTCTTTTAATCCTGTCTATCTGTTGGTTCCAGGTGAGTTTTGGGTCTAAGATTACCCCAAGATATTTCACCTCTCCCGATATTTGTACGTTCCTGCCTCGAAGTTTTAGTGGTCCTAGGCCCACCAGTTTCCTTCGATTAGTAAACGCTATGATGGTTGATTTGGAGGGACTTATGTTCAGTCCCTCTTCGTTTGTCCATTTGGTTACAACATTTAAAACCCTTTGCATACAGGGCCTTATTGTGTCGTTAAATTTGCCTTGAATTAATATGACAAGGTCATCAGCATATCCTATGCTCTTGATTCCCTCTTGGTCCAGACGTTTCATTAGCTCGTCCATAACAAGGTTCCATATCAAGGGAGACAGTACGCCTCCTTGTGGACACCCCCTTGCTACCTGAGCCACCACAGTCTCCCCAAATAGGGATGTGCATACCAATCTGCTTTTCAACATGAAGTCTATCCACCTGCATATTGTTGCATTGATTCCTCTGTTCCTCAATGCATTGGAGATTGATTCTAGGGAGGTGTTGTCGAACGCACCTTCTATGTCCAAGAAAGCACATAATAGTACTTCCTTGTGTTTTATTGCGTATTCTGCCTTTTCTACCAGGTGGTGTAAAGCTGATTCCGTTGATTTTCCTGTTCTATATGCATGTTGGTCTTGATGAAATGGTCTGTTTGCCAGGACATCATCCCTTATATGCCTATCGAGCAGTTTTTCTAAAGTCTTCAGCAAAAAAGACATGAGACTTATGGGTCTTAGAGATTTCGCCCCTTCCTGTCCTGTTTTCCCAGGTTTAGGTATATAAATTACTCTAATTAAGGTCCAGGCTTTGGGTATGTGCCCCAGTGCAAGACTGCCCCTGAGGATCATACTTAGCCTCTGTGTCAGAAGATGTGGTCCTTTCTGCAACATTATTGGGTAGATGCCATCTATACCCGGCGATTTATAGGGTTCAAAGGAGTTGATTGCCCATTTGATTTTGTTCTCGTTTATCACCGATTTCGCAACTTGCCAGCTGTCTCTGTTCTTCCTCTTTGGGGTTCCCAGTTCTGCATTTAGGCAGTCTTGTGGAGATAGATCGGTGACTCTAGAACCTGGAAAATGGACTCTGAGTAATTCTCTCATTGTGTCCTTTCCCGTTTCCGTATATTTGCCACTCTCTGTTTTCAGAGTGTGTATGGAGCTCTGGGGTTGCTTTGAGAGTATTTTATGGAGTCTAGCATATTCTTGAGTTCCTTCTATGTCCTCACAATGCTTTCTCCATGAATCTCTCTTTGCTTTCCTCAGTGCTTTGTTGTATTCTGTGAGAGCCTTTCTGTATATCTCCCACTTATTTGTTTCCTTCGCTTTATTGAAGTATTTCCTAACTTGTCCTCTTTGTGCAGCTAGGTTTCTGTTCCACCAGGGCACATTCCTGTTGGAGTCCCTGCTGACAAGGGGACAGTTGTTGTTATAGGCCGAAGTGATTGCATCCTGCACTTGTCCTGCTACCACTTCTAGGTCTATTGTGTTTTTTATCGTATTTCTCGTCTGTTTTAAACCGTGCTCCAGGTCTGTCTTATAAGACTCCCAGTTAGTTTTCCGAGGGTTGCGATAAATTTCTTGTATGGTTTTGTTTCCATTTATTGTAAAGTTTATGTGTCTGTGATCCGAGCAACTAACCTCATCAGATACATGCCAGTTTTTGACATAGCTTCCTACGTATGGTGTAGCTATAGTTATGTCTATGACCTCCTTTCGTCTTGAGTTGACAAAAGTAGGTTTATTTCCTACATTTAATATGTCTAGATTGTTAGTCATTATAAATTGTAGTAGTGACTCACCTCTTTCGTTGGTGTTTGTGCTTCCCCAAGTTGTATGGTGCGCGTTGGTGTCGCACCCGATGATCAGCTGTGGTCCTTTTCCCCCGCAGTCTCTCACCAGTTTTTCTACCTCTTTGGGTGGTGGTAGTTCCAGGGCGTCATATGGGAAATATGCTGATCCGAGAATTATCTCCCTCGACATATTCCCGCTGACTGTCCTGATTTTTGCTACCGTCAAATCCCTAGAAGAAAGGTCAGTTAACGGAAGTATTTTAAGTCCTTTTTTGACTAGTATGCAGGTTCTAGGGGTTTCATGGGATCTACTGTAAATTAGTTCTCCCACCCCCCCTAGTCCCATTACCTTACCTTTGTTGATCCAAGGTTCTTGTATGAGGGCCACGTCAAATTCCCTCATTGCCACAGTAAGGGCAGCTGATGCCGTCTTACTGTGCTGGAGGTTCGCTTGAAGGACCCTGATTTTGCCCGCCATCGAGTCCTTTCAACACTCGGAAAGTCACCCTTCCGAGTCTGTAGTACGCTCGAAACCGGGATCTCTCGAGGGTCTTGAATGACCCCTCGTCTATTGAAAAGGCCCGGATTACTCCCTCCTTCTCTTTTTTCTTGCTGAGTTGTAGCCAGCTACCCACGTTCAGACCTGGATTCTGCCTCTCTAGACGTGTCCTTACTGGCCCATCCTCTTCTTCTGGTCCCGGGATGTAGACTAGAACTCTCGGCCTCTTTGGTAGGTCCTTGGCCTCGACTGTTGTCAGGGCCATCCCTTTCCAAAGTCCGCCCAGTGTCCCAATCACCCCCACGAGCCAGGTTTTTGTTTGTTCATTTGCGCAGTGCATCCATAGGACTCCTCCGCTAAACGATGCTTTTTCGAATTGCAATGGACTTTTGCTCCCCGAGGGTGTGCTGTCCATTGCTTCGACTAGTTTCTTCTGGATCAGTTCTGTCTTTCCCTGATCCAGAGTAAATTCAGGATGGCGTCTGTCTATCACCGCCATCCTTAGTCCAGACACTGCCTCGCTGTAGCTCCCTTTAGGTTTCGTTTCCGTTGCCTTGCTGGGTCCCTTGCCAGACAGTGTTTGACTATTATTACCCTTCGCTCTCTTTGGGGCTTGGGGTGGAGTTTTCGAGTCGTCCCGAGATCTTTTTCCACTCTTCGGTTTCTTCTCTTTTGTTGCTTTGCTGTTGGTTGGACGTTTTTCAGTCCATGTGCCAGCAGCAATTTTTTGTTCCTTTCGGAGTTTCCTTTTCTGGGCCCCCGAAAGTCTTTTTTCTTTTATTGTTGATATCTGCAGTCCTATGTTTCCAATCCCTGCAGATATTGTATCAGCGGTCCCTGTTGTCCCCACTGATGATTCACTGCCATGGTCAGATTTGTCATCCTCCATGGCAGTTCCTGGCGTTACATTGCCCTCCCCAGAATCCGAGGGGCAGCCTGGCACTAGGCCAGGGAGGGATTCTGAACCAGTGGTTCTACCCTCCTGGGGTACTTCTTCCTGTTGTTTCTGTTACGCCATTATTTTTTCTTCGTGTGTTGTTGGTTCGCGCCGTTTCCGGTACCTTACCCTGTCGGGAAAGGCCTTCCCCTATCCACCACCTGGGGACGCGCCCGATGGGGGTAACACACAAGCCCCACACGGGACTTGAATTGCTTAGATATAACAATAAAATTGATCTTATCAGAACGACAAAAGAATTCAAAAATCTGAAATACCATTATTGTAAACCAATCCTGAAAATAGACGAAATTTTTTCAGGATGCTTTTTGCATTTCAGGATGCATTTCAGAATATCTTATTTCAAAATGTGGTCATTTCTTATCTTGTAAAAAAAGACGGATGACGTTTATATCCCATCATATTAATTTAGTCTTCTGGACGTAAAAATGATGAGTCAAGTGTCAAATGTCAAAAATGACTAAAAAAACTTAGAAATTTTAAATAGCATGAGTTCATGTTGTGTGAAAACTTATTTTAAAAATATTTTAATTGTCTACACAAAAATTAATTAGCTTTCAATTTTGACAGTCTATTATGTGTCATATTTTCCGCCATACTCCCCCTCCCCCCTTTAGATTCTGCGATGAATGAGATAGAGCTTAATTAACGCGCTCACGCGTGAAAATATCTTGATTATTAATCACGTATAGTAATACACTAGTTTGTTAAATAACTATTAAAATGAGGTCTCATGTGACACCCAGGTCTTTTCAGTTTTTGAGTTAACAGGGACCTAACGTCATTTTTGATATTTGACATATTATCAGTCTTACGTTAAAAGTAGTAAAATTCAAGATATTTAATTGAGTTTTTGGTAACAAGTTATAGCTCCTTCGGATAAAAATAAAAATAAAAAGGGCGGGGGACTATTATAAAAAAAAACAAGAAAAAAAAATTCTGTCAAATTCCAAGAAAAATTATGGGAATTGAAGATGACGTGACATTTTCAGGACATTTCAGGAAACAATCGCTTTATTTAACATACAATGTGTCCCAGATTCGCGTCTCCATACAGGGATCTCAGCTCCTATTACACTTACAGCAAAGGTTAAATAGGGAAAGTTTTAGAAACATTGTGCATTCGATAACCGGTTTCAGATTTACGATCGGTCAATTGGTTTTGGAAATATCGGCCAAAAACCGAAAATGGCGGATTTTGTTTTTCGCAAGTAAGTCCGAAACGGTTAATTTAACAGCTGTCAAAATGTGACATTATTAGGACACTTTTTTAAGACGAATAAGATAGGGTGTATGACAGGTGTCAATCGTCTTTTGTTATTCCGCAACCCGCCTCAACTTTCGTTTTTCTTATGACCGCCATGTTGGATTTTTCCCTTTTTAAACTCAATTTATTTTTCTGATTACTACACTACGAGTTATAATTTTTTTTAATCCAATATGGCGTCCATACGAAGAAAAGATAAGAACTAACGATTTTTCGCCATCTTAAAATGCTAGAGACTCGAAAATTGTTTTTGTATTCCTTGTTGAAAAGTGTCCTAACAATTAATATGGCGAAAAATCGATACCTATTTTTTCTTCTTATGGACGCCATATTGGATTAAAAAAAAATATTATAACTCACAGGGTGGAGTGCTAGAACGCTAATTAAAGATTTGTCAGATAATTATTGATTTTAAATTGCAAATTTTGAAAATAGGGTGAATATTTTGAATGGTCTTTCATTTTTTATCAGTAATTATATATATATATAATCAATAACACAATTACCATTACATGGTGTAGTGCGTAACATAAATACATTTCATTCTTAACAAATAAATAAAATAAAATATACAAAATCCATAAATACTAGGTACAAATATCTTCAACCAAATAAACACATCAATAAACTAAATAAACATCCACTTATTCTGCACTCCTATTGTTCCTTCTATTTCTATTTCATGTGTACAAATTCTGCCCATTCCCTCTTATTCTCTGCCATTTTGCACGCTTCTCTCCAAGTTTTTCCCTTCTTTAATAATATCTCTCCTATAACTCCATTCCACTTTAATTTAGGTCTTCCTCTCTTCTGTTTTCCTAAAGTCTTCGCTTCCCACACTCTTTTCACTGGTCTTCCTTCGTTCATTCTCCTCAGATGACCCCACCAGCTCAGCTGTCTCTTTTCTATGAATTCAATGGTTGATACTATCTCCAGTTCTTCTCTTATTCTTGTGTTCTTCATCTTGTCTAATTTCGTTACTCCTCTGACTCTTCTTAGGTATTTCATTTCAACTGCTTGTATCTTGCTCTTCTGTCTTGTATTCAGCACCCATGACTCGCATCCGAACGTCAAAATTGGTCTGTATATCGTTTTGAAAACCTTCATTTTTGTCTTTCTGTCTATTTCTCTTTTGCCAATAAATGCTTTGTTCATTGTGTAATACAGTCTCATTGTTTTCTCTATTCTTTCATTCAATTCTGCTTCTTGTCCTCCATTATCTTCTATATTCACCCCCAAGTATTTATAACATTTCACCTGCTCAATCTGTACTCCTCCAATTTCTATTTGTATCTGTTCGTCATTTTTTCCTATAATCATTACTTTGGTTTTATTCTTATTTATCGTCATACCTAGTTCTTCCATTGTTGTGTTCCATATCTCCAAACTCTTTTGTAGTTCTTTTTCTGTTTCTGCCATTATTACCACATCATCGGCAAATGCTGCTTCTGATATTTTTATGCCTTGTAGGTTCCTATATCCCACTTGTACTTTCTTTACCTTTCTCGTACATTTCTTTATTATTTCATCCATGAAAATTGTGAACAATGTGGGACTCAGACTACCTCCTTGTCTCAGACCTTCTTTTGTTGTGAACATTTCTGATTTCTGATTTTTATTGATTACACTGTTAAAATTTCCTTCATATATATTTCTTATAATTCTCACCAATTTGTCTTTACACCCCCTTTCTTTCAGTATTATCCATAATTTAGCACGGTTTACTCTATCGAACGCCTTTTCCATATCTATGAATCCCATATACACTTTCTTTCCCTTCGCCATGAATTTTTCAATTATTTGTTTTATGGTAAATATGTGGTCTTGTATACTTCTACCCTTCCTGAAGCCACTTTGTGACTCCTCTATTGAACTCTCAGTTATTGCTTTTACTCGTTTTTCTATTATTTTTTCATATATCTTCATCGTTGTGCATAACAAATTTATACCTCTATAGTTATTACAATCATACTTGTCGCCCTTCTTATGTATAGGTAATATTTGCGCAGTTTTCCATTCTCTTGGTACTTTTTCTTCCTCCCACACTCTATTATATACATCCAATAACATTTCTGTCCCTTTCTCTCCCATATTTTTGATCATTTCAGCTGTTATCTTATCACATCCTGGCGTTTTTCCCGTTTTTATTTCCCTTATTACATTCTTTAATTCTTCTAGTTTTATATTGTCTTCTATTTGTTCTTCATGTTTCTCCTCTTCTAGATCTTTCTCTTCTTCTATTAGTTCTGTGGCTCCTAGTAGTTCTACGAAGTATTCTCTCCATCTGTTAATTACCTCTTTCTCTTCTGTTAACAGGTCTCCGTTTCTGTTTTTAATTTTTGTTTCATTATATGTTTTCTCGTTTCTTAGTGATTTCAGTACTCTATAGAATAATTTTTGGTTTGTTTTACTATCGTTTTCCATTCTCTCTCCGAATTCTCTCCAATTGTTTCTCTTTGCTTCTACTATCATATTTTTTACCTTCTTTCTTTCTTCTTTGTATCTTTCGTAGTTTTCTTGCGTTTTATTACCTATGTATATTCTCCATCTATTCTTCTTCTCTTTTACTTGATTCCTTATTTCGTCGTTCCACCATGCCGTCTGTTTGGTTCTCGGTTTCTTCCTTGCGTACCCACATACTTCTTTCGCTGTCTCTATTATTATATTTCTAAATTTAATCCACTGTTCTTCTATGCCTTCTTTCTGGTCAGTTTGTTTTTTCATGTTTCCTATTTTCTTCTCTATTACTTGCTCATATCTCTCTGCTATCTCTTTTTCTTGTAATCTATATGATTTTATAACTTCATTCCCTCGTTTTTCTATTGTCTTCTCTTTATTTTCTCTTTCTTTTTTATCTCCTCTTTTCACTTTTGTTACCACCATATAGTGGTCACTACCTATTTCTGGTCCTCTTCTCACTCTTGTATCTATAATCTCTCTCCTGTTTTCCCTACTCACCACTACGTAGTCAATTATTGATTTTTCATTCCTACTCTTCATTTCTCTAGTGTATTTATGTATATCTTTATGTTTGAATATCGTGTTCGTTATTATCATATTCTGTATCATGCAGAAATCTAGCATTCTCCTTCCATTGTTGTTTCTTACATTTTCCCCATATTTCCCTATCACAGTTCTGTACCTGTCATCTCTCTTCCCTACTCTACTGTTGAAATCTCCCATTATATATATCACTCCTTTTGCTTCCTCTACTGCTGTTGTTAGCTCCTCCCAGAATCTGTCTTTATTTCGTGCTTCGTCATCTTCATTGGGTCCATAAACTACAATAATTGTTCTTTCCTTCTTGTCTTCATCCCGAAATTCGACCGATAGTATCCTCTCTGTATATCCCTTCCATTTGTACACCCCATCTTTCACCTTTCTGTGTATCATACATCCTACTCCTGCTGCTGCTCTCTTTTCTTTGTTAACTCCACTGTATATCAACATATGCTGGTTGTCCGTTATTATAACACCCTTTTCCTTCTTCTTGGTTTCTGTTATTGCCAGTATCTCCATATCTATTTTTTCAAATTCGTTTTCCAGTTCTTTTACTTTTCCTTGTATGCTTTTTACATTCCATGTACCTATTTTCCCAATATTTTTCGATTCTTTTCTTCCTTTTTTTATTCTATCCGTATTCTTGTCCCTTTCCATTGCCTGTGTCTTTGTCATTTGTTTCCGTTCCTTTTCATGATCTGCTAGTTTTTTGATCGCTCTTCCTCCCTCTCTAGCCTTCCCTTCTCCTTATTCCATCTCCATACCTCTCCGTCAACTATTACTTTATTGTATCCTGTCTTTACTTCTTTCCCCTCTCGTTTTTCCTCCTTTGCCATTTTTCTAATTTGTCTTCCCTTCTCTCTTTGCTCTTTTGTTTCATCATGATTTATATATATTCTCTCATTCTCCAGTTTCTTTAGTTTATGTTTATTCTTCATAACTTCATCCTTATCTTTCTCTTTTTCCATCTCAATCAAGTACATTTGTCTTCCTATCTGTGCTACATTTTTAACTTTTACCTCAATTCCCATTTTCTTTCTAAAATCTCCTTCCATTTTTTCATTTATTTTTGCCTTATCCTGTTTCATCCCTCCTGTCTCAATTTCCATGCCTTGTATTACTATGTTGTTCTTTCGTTTTTCTATTTCTAGCCTTTCCACTCTTTCATTTACTTCCTTTATTTTCTCTTTCATCGTGTTATTTTCTGCCATTATTTTTTTATTTTCCCCTCTTAGCTTCTTTATCTCCTCTTTGCATGCTTCCTGCTCCTTTCTGACTGTGTCAATGCTTTCTTTCAATTCCTTCATTCTTGCTTCATTTATCTTCATCATCCCTATTATTACATCCAATTTTTCCTCTCCATCATTGCCATGTTTTTGCGGCGACCTAATTATTCTCCTTCTTTTATTTCCTTCCGAAACTGACCCGTCGTCACTAGACATTATTATCTATTTTATTCTTCTTTATACTTTCTTCTATTTAACTATTACGAATTTTCCTACCCGAACGTACCGCCTCTGTTCTTAATTTTGGAATATCTATATTATTGTCGCACTCACTTATATTTGTTTTGGTTGTTATCTGCATTTATCAGCGGGCGCCGGAGATAACTCGCAAGTCGACCTTTCGGACGAGCTATACCCACCTCGCTTTTAATCCACCTTCAATATTTACACTTGTATTCTATCTATTATTTTTCAACTTTCTCACCTTTATTCTTCTTGATTTCCGCACACGATTTTACCAACTATTTGATCACTTTCTATTTAACACCTTCAGCATTCTTAATTTTATTTACCGCTTATTATCTCCCGATAAACGAGTTAAATAATGGAGCACTAAATTCTTCTTGTTTCCTCTGCACTGTCCAGTGGCGGAACCCCTATCAGTAATTAACTCTTCTAAAATGGAGTAGAGTTTATTTCCAGCAATATCAGACTAACATTTTGACAATACAGTGCATTTTAAAATCAGTAATTATCTGACAGATCTGTAATTAACGTTCTAGCACTCCACCGATAGTGTTATACATCTTAGTAATCAGAAAAATAAATTGCGTTCAAAAAGGGAAAAATCCAACATGGCGGTCATAAGAAAAACGAAAGTTGAGGCGGGTTGCGGAATAACAAAAGACGATTGACACCTGTCATACACCCTATCTTATTCGTCTTAAAAAAGTGTCCGAATAATGTCACATTTTGACAGCTGTCAAACTAACCGTTTCGGACTTATTTGGAAAAAACAAAATCCGCCATTTTCGGTTTTTGGCCGATATTTCCAAAACCAATTGACCGATCGTAAATCCGAAACCGGTTATCGAATGCACAAAGTTTCTCCTAAAACTTTCCCCATTTAACCTTTGCTGTAAGTGTAACAGGAGCCGAGATCCCTATATAGAGACGCGAATTTGGGACACATTGTATACAATGAAATTGATTTCACCATAATTCTGATAAAAGAGAAGTAATGAAGCTTTAGTAATTCTTGAAGTAATTCCTGAAAATTGCTGAAAATTTCCAGTTCTTTCAAGATACTCAAATCGCTCAATTCACAACGTTATTCTTCTTCTTGCGAAGAATAAAAAAAATCATATCGCCTCTTCAAAAAAATAAAATAAATATTTCCGTTAATTTTAGAAACAATACTATGGATTGAAGAAAATTCCTGAAGTTTTGGCATGCCAAAACTTGCATATTTCAGGAACTAAATCGAAATCGTGGTGCTTTCCTCCTTGTTTATGAAAATTGAATTCACATCCTGATAAGTTTGATAAAAACCCCAAATTGATAAAGCAACCAAAACCCCTAAAAAAGAACAACGTTGCCAGTTCTATTACAGAATTATTTATAATACAAAATATTTAATTTTCATTTGGACAAGTCCCTCATTATTGAATATACTCTTTTCAGTAATATGTTACATCTTCACATAAAAGCAGGAAACTATTGTTGTAAGTACATAATAAATTATTGATCATATAAAATTTTGTTTTCCAGGGATATCAATTTCAACTACATGTCGATCATTTGCGATTCAGGTAGCCACGTCCCGCGCTCCGAAAATCTCACTTTCCCGGATGCCTATTTCGACGCCATTACAGACGTAAGTGACCTGAAAAATTCTCTTTCCGTAAATTATTTCCAATTTTTTAAATCAGATATCCTCAAAAATTGCGCTTTGGGGTGACAAAATAATCGATAAGAAAATTGGCTCTGTCGATTTTATTCCCACCATCACCGAAGAGGGTCTCTGCCGGACTTTCAACATGGTTGATAGGGATGAATTTTTCACGGATATCGTGTAAGTATTTCGATTTATAATTTATAAAGAATAAAACATAAAAATAAAATCGTCCCCTATTGCACCCTTTAAAAGGAAATACGAGAATAACTTCTACGACAGTCAATACAGCTCGGAAAATTGGAGCGTGGAAACTGGATACACTCATGACGCAGGCATTGTAACCTACCCTCGAAGAGCATTGCTTGCTGGTGCTGAAAGCGCTCTAGTTATCAAACTGGGGGTGAAAGAATCAGATCTCGATTATTTGTGCAAGAATGACTCCTTGCAAGGATACAGGGTAATGTATTAATGCTACAATAATTATTATTACAGCTGAATTGCCCGTTTTAGGTCTTGTTGCATTCCCCGGCCCAGTTCCCCAGACCTTACCAGAAATATTTTCGAGTCCCTCTGGACTCCTCGGTCGTCGTAGGCGTCGATCCGGTTGTGATCAACACGGCATCCTCGATAGGCACTTACAGCGCGGAGAAGAGGCAGTGCTTTTTCGACCGGGAAAGGAAATTGAAGTATTTTCGAATTTATTCCAAGATCAATTGCGAACTGGAGTGTCTCACCAATTTTACCTTGCGTAATTGCGGCTGTGTGGATTTCTACATGCCAAGTATTCACTTTCGGGCTTATTTTCGGATAGTTTTATTTATTTTTTTAATCATTTCAGGAAAAGCTGATACGCCGATCTGCGGAACTGGAAAATTACCATGTGTACGGGATTCGGAAGGTAAGTTAATGTTTTTATGGAAATTAATTTTTTAATTTTTGTTTTTTCGATTAAAGTAGAATTATAATGTCTTATAGCAACGCCACACAATAACAGAAAAAGAAATCCCAATAAGCCTTGGTAGACCCGGCCCTGATCAAAATCCACCAACCTCCCCCCTCCCCCTGAATCTTAAATGAGAACCGACGTTTTTTTATTGCAGATTCGGATTTTACGAGTTAAAACACGTAGGAAACTGCTTCATCCCTTCCCCCTCCATGCAGGTGGGACGGGTGATAAATTAAAAAATTTGGGCAAGAACCCCCTTTTTTAATGCAGATTCGGATTTTATGGCTAGAAATACGAAGAATTTGTCTCAATAATAATTTTTCTTTATTCGTGGATTTTTTTCGTTCAATTTCAATATTATTAAGACAAATCGAAAAAAAAGATAATTTCGTCGATTACAGCGCCATCTATCACGAATCGAAAAAAGTATTTCAGACAAAGCCTTATTCGTATTTTTGGACGTAAAACTCGAATCTGCAATAAAAAATAACGGTCCCTGACCAAAATTTCAAATTTAATCCCCCTCTTGGTTCACCTCCATGGAGAAGGAAGGGGGTGCAATTTCCTACGGTTCTCATCAATTGTAAAATCCCAATCAGCAATAAAAAGTGTAGGTTCTCATTTATGATTGCAAAGTGGGTGCCCACCATGTCTAGAGGGGGGGGGGGGGTAGGTTGGTCGAGAGTTTGGTATCATTAAATGTCCCCCTTCCAGAAAAAAACTTTTATAACCCCTTTTTTTGATCCGATGAGTAGTTTTTGATCTATTTGAATGCGCCTGCAGATAAAATGAGCTCACAAAATTAATATTTTGCAAACCAGATTAGATCAAAAAATTGATTATCTTAGAAGGTCCAATTACTTAGGTCAAAAAGAATTGATTTTGCAGCAAGCCAGGTTAGCTCGAAAATTGTTATTTTTCGTGGTAGATCGCAAAATTAAATTTTTAGACTGTCTAGTCCCGATAAATAAAAAATTTGATATTTATTCTGTAATTCAGGCTGTAAAATCAGGTCAAAATGCATAGTTTAAGAAAATCTCAAAAATAAATTTGACCCTGCTATATCGTATAGGTATTGGATATTAATTCAGTGAATAACAGGTATTATCACCAGATAGATAATAAAATACCTAAATGCTCCATGACATACTATTTAATTTTTATTTTAAGTTAATGTTAGCAAATTGGCTCTAAATCCAATGAAAAAATGTTCATTATGGCAACAGGGTCGCGGTAATATGGAAGTGACTGCGGCGCTAAGGTGGCGCGATCTATAATCACGCTATTAGCGTTTTAGTTTAGACCTGGCCGCTCTGCCTATAACTGAACGTCATAACTGTAATATCATCTCGTATTGCCATTATTAGTGTACTGTAATAAACATTTTTCATTACAGAACCTGTGAATTAGCTACAGCTCTCTGTAATCATATCTAACTATTGATTATCTACTGACAGATGTATTAGGAAACCTGTAAATAACTCACAGTTCCCTGTAAAAATGCTCCACCAGTAAGCAGTGACTGCTCGTTGGAGGAATAACGGGCTATAGATGGCGACAAAAGTCGTGCGTCACTGAGTTCCGTGCGAATGATTTGTTTATAGGGCATTTTGATAGGTAATTCGATGATATATACCGTTGAAAGTATCGCGAACATCTGTAACAGGTTGGTATTAACTCTAGGTTAAGATGGTCAGGTAGGGCGATCTTCCATGGCCACTGTGCGCCTAGGAGCGCCCCATTTTTTAAGCAATTCAAAATAAATCTGTCTCTTCACTCTCTTCACTTTCAATTTTAATTGTTCATTTCATTTTCATTTCTCCTCCATTGATCTTATGATCTTAAATATCCTCAATCTTTTTTATAATTAATAATAACTCATGTTAGGTGTATATTTAATAATTGAAGGTATTATAAAATTTTCAAATTCTTATCCAATTAATTCAGTTGTTTTTGATGAAATTTTTTAATTCTCCAGTCAGACCTCCCCCTCCTAGTAAAAAACTGGCGAGAATTTTCTTTTAGAACTTTTAAAACAAATTAGTTTAAGAAAAAGTGGAATAGAGATATTATACAATGTATTTTGTATTCATAAGAATGAAATGGAGATTGTTGATTTCGTTATTAATTTGATAAAGATCGCTTAGAAGTACGGGCATAAAACTGACTGCAAAATTTTTGATACTTCAAAAATTAAAACAAAATACATTTCAGAGGAAGGTATATCGAAATCATTAGTTCTATGACCCTGATCTAAAATAATTGACACAATTAGTCCAATTAATAGATAGGAAAGCGTCGTGAAAAAATATGATTGTATAGGAAATATTATGAAAGTTTTCTGTGCAAAGGTAATTGAAATCTGAAAAGACCAAAAGGAACTAAAAACTCGAAAAGTTAACAAAAAAGGGTTTAGAAAGCTGTAGGAATTAATCAAGAAGATCATTTGATAGCTATTTTTCGCAAGCATCGATTACGATGGAGAAATATCGAAAAAAAATTCTCTGCGACTTTGATGAAAATCTCTTATCCAGACGCATAGTGGAAGGTCTCCGCGGCGGGGAGGGGGTGCTTCAGCTGCACAAGGGCCCCGCGCCGTTGTCCGTAATTTTAAATCGCTTGTAAAAAAATGTATAGTAACGTTCAGAAATGTTTAAATTTTCTTCTCATCATGGATAAGTTTAAGAAAAATAAAGGATTTGTGTTGCTTCTAAAATGTTTATTTAATAAAACTGTAAGTAACAGGTAACTCAACTTAAAAGAAAATGGTAAAAACTCTAATAGACGCAAATGCGGGCATACGTGATGCGCTAATGCTTCGAATGAATTCAACTGACTAGCCTCGGCTAGGTATAATAATTATTACATCATATTGTGTAATACACGCATGGGATTCACATCACATCATCCTGCACGGATACCCCCACTTGCTAATGTGAGCGAAGTTATTTCTCACACTCCCTCCCTTCGCTTACATACTCTAACATGAAAAACAAATAAGTTCATTCAACTTGGATAAAACATAATACTCGTATACATAAAACTCAAAGAAAATTTTCTGAATAATGGAACATAAATCCATGTCGAGGACTGGCCATACTGAAGACCTGTCAGACATATTCTAACCCATGGATTTTTCTGTGAACAAAAAATTAATGTTACCACTCATAATTATTGTTCTTAACGATCGAAAACTGATTCATTATTTTGTCTCTAAGGCCTTTATATGCTCCTAATGGTAATGGTTTTGTCATAATATCTGCCAAATTATCTTTAGTAGTAATCCAGTTAACTCTAATTTTATTTTGATTAACACACAGCTTTATGAAATCCCCATGTGTTTCTGCCATATGTCGCCTACTACCTCTTTTTTCTCTGTCCTCCAGGTCTTTCTTAATTATTGTCTCTAAATCATCGTCGAACGTTTTAAGCTTGTGATTCCCATCCTTTTTAGTGCAGTCTCTCGCTGACCTATTGTCACACCAAATTATTATAGGAAAGAACGTCTTTCCGACAATATATCTGATTCCTTTGTGCAGTGAAATCAGTTCTTGGCAAGCTTCACTCATTGCCAAGTACTCTGCTTGACATGTGGATAATGTCACATATGATTGTTTGTGACTTCTCCAGCTAACTACATCTCCATATAGTTTTTTTTTTTTTTTTTTTTTTTTTTTTTTTTTTTTTTTTTTTTTTTTTTTTTTTTTTTTTTTATTGATCAAGCGGGATCCACGTGGGATCAAGCGGGCCACGTCTTTTGAACACTTTCCATTAAAATATCTGTAAAACAGACTCAGGTCAGCTACTCTTCTTCGATGTTCGAGAGTGTCTAAATTTTTTGTCAAATCTGGGTCCCCAATCAAGCGGATGGCTCTTTTCTGAATAGAGTCGAGTAGTATCAGCGTATGTTTGGGAGCAGAGCTCCAAACATGTGAGCAGTACTCCAAGGATGGTCGGATTTGAGCCTTGTATAAGAGCAGAAGCTGTTGTGGTGTATAAAATTTCTTCGTGCGGAAGAGTGTTCCAAGTTTTTGAGAAGCACTCTTCGCCAGACCTGCAACATGATCATGCCAAGACATGTTCGCTCCGAGGCTCACTCCAAGTAAACGAAGAGATGACGCTGGGGTAAGAGAGTGTCCCGCCATCATCATATCTGGCTCCAAAACGTTGGTCTTTTTGGAGAAGATGACTGCTTGTGTTTTTCCAGCATTAAATTGGACTTGGTTTCGATCGCCCCAAGTTAGAATGTGTTGCAAGTCATTGTTAAGTATGGCAACTTCTTGCTCCCTGCGAGTCTGTGCGTCGATGGAAGATGTTCGCGCATCTAACGTATAAGAATATATGAGGGTACTGTCGTCGGCAAAACTGTATATTGGATTTTTTGTTGTTTCAAGCAAGTCGTTTATAAATATTAGAAAGAGAGTCGGAGATAAAATGGATCCCTGAGGCACACCGGCATTGATGGAAAAGGTCTCAGAAAGAACTCCATCGACTGCCACCTGCAATGAACGATCTCCGAGATAACTCGCAAGCCACAAGCAGAATTTCTCGGCAGAGTTTGATAACATATCCACTCGTTGATGATGAATCTTGACAGTCTCTAAAACTTTTGCATCAGTCATTGCCTCTAAAATATCTTCTTCACCTCAATATATTAGTCCTAGATTCGTTCTTCCTCTTAGATATCTTAATACTCGTTTTACATTCATCAAATCCTCATCTGTTGGCTCTAACTGTTTTCTGGCTAAATAGTTTACGACAAAAGCTATATCAGGTCGAGTTGCATTTGCCAAATATAACAAACTTCCAATAGCTTCTCGATATGGTGCTTTACAAGGTCCCGGTGCTCTACTTTGTAAAGTTTCTTCCACTAACTTTCTTCTTTTATTTAATTTACTTACTTGTCCTGTTACCATAGGTGTTCCTTGAGGTTTGCAATCTTTCATATTAAATCTGTCCAATATGCACTCGGTATAATGTGTTTGATGTATTTTCATATACTGTTGGTCTGAATCTCTTTCAATTGTCATTCCCAAGAAGTTCTTGGGTGCTCCAAGGTCCTTCATGTCAAAGACTTTTCCTAATCGATCTTTGATCTCAGTTAGTTTATTTCTGTTATTGCTAGCAATTAACATATCGTCTACATAGAGGACAATTAGCGCACACATTCCTTCTTTTCTCCACGTAAAAAGACAAAGGTTCATGCAGATCATTATTCTCTAAGCCCAATTTTGTTACTTCTTCTGTAAATCTCGTATTCCATTTCTTTGAACTGATTTTGAGACCATATAGTGCTTTTTCTAATTTGCAAACTTTTGTCCTTTTCGTTTTCTCGTCCACTTCAACTCCCTCCGGTATCTCCATATAGATTTCTTCCTCTAGAGTTCCATTTAAAAATGCAGTTTTTACATCTAATTGACATACGTAAAGATTATATTTATTGATCGTTGCTAGCACGGAACGAACAATAGGCAACCTTGACACTGGTGCATAAGTTTCCTTTAGATCATATGTCCTTCTATCTTTGAAGCCTCTAATAACCAGTCTAGCTTTAAATCGTGTAGTACCATCAGCTTCTAACTTCCTCTTAAATACCCATTTTGAATCTATAACATTTGCTTTGCTCCGATCTAGCATGATTGTTGGTTTATTCACTATTTTTCAGACTTTGTTGACTTTCATAGAGTCAAGCTCATCTCTGACTGCCTTCCGCCAGTTCTCATTATCTGCAGTAGTCATGGCTTCTTGATATGTCGCCGGTTCATTATTTAATGATGCCATAAAACAATGAACAAGCTCATCCTCTTCGTATTCATTATAGTTTTCAATTTTATTTGTGTCATCTCTTAATAATTATTGTTCTCGTTGCATGTCTCTGATTAATGTCATAACGAATTGAGCAAAACTCGTATCTTCTAATGAATTTGCATTGAGAGCTTTTATTTGGTTTTCGACTGTAGTGGTTTCTCTTTTCTTTCGTCTGGTCATTGGTCCTTTGGTCTCTATTGGTGTTTTCTTCTGATAGTTTTCTTCTTCTAAGGGTCTCTTTCGTGGTCTTCCTCTTTTCTGTTTTATTTCTTTTTCTGACTTTTCTGTATTTTCTGGATTTTCATCATAAAATTCTCTCATCCAATTCCCAGTATTCTTGTCTTCAGCTCTTAAGTTTTCTGGAGTTTTGTAAACGTTTTTATATACAAGTTTTTCATTAAACCTGACATGTCTGGTTTCCAGGAATCTTCCTGAATTCGGGTGCCATAGCACGTAACCAGTGTTGGTATAACCAACCATTACCGCTTTGATCGCTCTTTCATCAAATTTTGTGTTGGGCTTTGGAACTTTTATATATCCTATACAACCAAATCTTTTAATTTGTTCAAAATGACAAGTCGCATTTGGAGCGAACCTTTTTAATGGTACCTGGTAATCAATCGATTTGTGCGGAGTTCGATTGTATGCATGTACAGCAGCTTCTACAGCTTGCTCCCACATACTCTTAGGAGTCTTAGGTAGGCCTGAATCAAACATGTACGCTCTAACTTTTGATTGAATTATTGTTCGATTGAACCTTTCAGCGACACCACTGTGTTCCGGAGTATACGGTGGAGAAGGGTCACTCTTAATTCTCTCTTTTTCCATTACCTCTAGAAACTTTCCTTTAAATTCTGTACCTTGGTCAGACCTGATGTAGCACACTTTTTCATCCTTCCCTACTAACAGGTTTCTTGCGGGTATAAGATACCTCTCTAAAGATTCACCTGAGCCTGCTTTTGTTTTGATTGCATATGCTCTGGCAAGTCTCGAATAGTCATCTATGAATACAATGACAAATCTCTTCTGCCCTGGATGCGATGTGGGTTTTATGGGCCCCATGGTATCAGTATGCAGGAATTGAAGTTGTCTTTCTGCTCTTCTTCTATGTGTTGAAAAAGGAAGTTTTTCCATCTTTGCCAACGTACATATTTCGCATTCTAAAATTGACTCATCAAATTTTACATTCTCTAACCTCTTTTCCAATTTTTGTAACCGTTTCAAGTAATTCAGAGATGCATGTCCAAGTCTAGCATGCCATAGCATGGCTTCAATATTCTTGTCAAGGATGTTTGATTTCTCTTTAAGCAAATTACCACATGACAATTCTTCCAAACTTTTAAGAGTCTCTAAATTATCAACTTGTAGGGGTTTTCTGGATAATAAAGTGACGTCAAAATCCGAGTACTTATTCTTTACATTACTCTTTACATTACTGGGCTGACTCATATTACTCTCCCTCCCAATCGCACGAGTGGCATTCTCAGAGCTCTTTACATCTAAAGCTAGTTTTTCTTCAATTCCCTTTGAATCATACAACTCTTGCTCTGTAATAATTGGAATGCTAGCCTGCGATTGCTCGGAAAGTTCATGATGTGAAACAATACGCGCTTGGCACTGATATTTATCATACTCTAAATTTTTAGTTTTATTACTCTTATTTTTCCTTACCTTAAAAGATCTAAATAAATGCTAAAACCGCAATCACATCAGTTAATTTAATTATTCTTCCATCAGGTATATTGGAACAAAGAAACAAATTCCCTTTTCCATCTATTTCAATATCTGCTTTACTATTTTTATTCGCGCTCTTAATTGTACCATTTTTGCAACGTCTAAATTCACTTAATATCAAACTCTTATTGATGATGTGATCGGTGGCACCAGAATCCGCAATGAAGTCAAGATCCTCTAAAAAATTGCTCTTACCTGATTCAGCTGATTTAGTTCTTACGCTTGTGATTCTTGAAGACATGTTTCCTCCAGAAACACGTCTCACTCCTCTACCGCGACCTCGGCCTCTAAGAGAATCTCCTTTAGTTATTTTTCCTCTATAGTCTGTTTTTGGATAATTTTTCCGTTCACCTCTATATTTATTCTTAACGTTGCTCCAATTGTGACCTTTTTCTCTTGATTCTCCTCTTGGTTTTGATAATGGACAATCTATCCCTTTATGTGTTCGAAGCCCTTGGCAGGAATAACAGAACCATTTTCTTGTTCCTTGTAAGGAACAATCTCGTACCCAGTGCCCCAGACCATTGCATCTGTGGCATCTGTTTTCAGGTCCATGTTGAGCAAAAACTCTATGAACTTTTGGTGCTTCCTTAACCTCGCATCTCTTTTCTGCCTCTAATTGTGTGATGAATGATTTGATTTCCTCTAAATTCATTTCTTTCAGGGTTGTTTGTCTTCTTATCAGATCTGCGTTTCGAAGTTCCGGAATAACACCCGAGACCGCCTGATAAAATGATGACCTCTTTTCTTGTACAGTGAGAGGAACTGAATCTTCACTGGATTCATATTCTCTCACTATTGATATCTCAAATCTTTCACAAAAATCAATCACCTTTTCATCTCGTCGTAGCGTTATTGTCGGGATAATTTTCTTTCTCTAAATTATTTTGAGATTGATGGTCTTTGTTGCTATGCACTCTAACATTTTTATTTTTGTTTGAATTCTCTAAACTTAGAAGTTTTGCGCGCTCAGTCTCTAAAGTCGTTTGTGAGATCTTGATAATTTTATCAAGCATCACATTCGCTCCTCTTGTTACTTGTGCCATTGAATCCAGTGCTAACAAAAGTTTTTCGGTCACAACTTCAGATCTCTTCAATAGCTCCTCTTGCATTTCATGTGAACGCAAAGAGTCGCCCCTGGAACGAGGCCTGTCATTATTCTCACTTGTGGAAATTTGTATATCCTCTAAAATTTTGGTTTTCTTCTTAACCTTTTCCACATCTTCTAAATTAGCAAACTCTTTATTTAGGTTTTGGAATTTTGTCATACTTTTCCTCGTCCATTTCGTTGTCGTAATCGACGAGATTTTGTATTACTTCATCAGTATTGACTTCAAGGTAATCGTGATCTTGATTATCCCACATCTATTTGAGAATTTGGAAACAGATATTCTCTTATTAATAATCACTAATTACCAATAATTGTTAAACATTAATAACTATATCAATACCAGGTCAATGTTTCATATTTTATAAATATTTATTCAAAACAATCTGAAACGAGAGTTCATGTGTGATTCCCGCATCAAAATAACACGCACACCGTCTCCGGTACCTGACCTCAAGCACCGCTAATAAGGTCAGCTACTTGAACGGATGATCAAGCACGGGCTACAAGACGCAAGGAAAACGCATAATATTGACCCAATTCACAGTCATCTGCCCAATACGCCGAACATCAAGCGGTATTGTACAATTTGACCCTGAAATTTATTTGTATCACGGGCTGATTCGAGCTTATTACTCGAGTCGGACTCTATAATATAAACAAAGTATCAAATATACACATCTAGAGAATGTCGACAGCCAAACCCGTATTGCATAATATTTCATAACATTCCTAAAAATAACTCGACGAGTTCAGCCGCCGATGCGGAGTATGCATGTGATTCCCCGTTCGCCAGGAAATTCAGCCAGCCAACGGCACCATCTCCCCGCCTGAGCTATGCTTAGGCTCAAAAAAATTTCATTCTCTAAAACTCTTTATTGAGACTCTCTCTAAAACTCTTTATTTAGGCTCTAAAAATCTCATTCTCTAAAACTCTTTATTTTTCTGATCAGAAAACCTCTAGCTCTATAGTCTCTAAAACTCGTTAAAGTACAACCTCTCCTTCTATAACCTCTAGTCTCTAAAACTCTAAAGTACAACCTCTACTTCTAGTCTCTAAAGAACCTCTAAAACTCTAAAAAGTAACTCTAGTTTTCTAGTTCCTGCATTTTAATCAAGAATCACAAGAATCCACATGAACATGAACCGTTTCAGATAACTTGTTTCAGAGAACTTGTAGCTAAAAAAAAACTGAAACTGAAAAAAAAATACTTACGGTTCAACACAGAATCCACACAATACAATCACAATATTTCACAATAGAAAAAATATTAAAATATTATTAGGGCGCAGTGGAGGCGTGCCCTGGGCCCATAACCTTTAAGAAAAATAAAGGATTTGTGTTGCTTCTAAAATGTTTATTTAATAAAACTGTAAGTAACAGGTAACTCAACTTAAAAGAAAATGGTAAAAACTCTAATAGACGCAAATGCGGGCATACGTGATGCGCTAATGCTTCGAATGAATTCAACTGACTAGCCTCGGCTAGGTATAATAATTATTACATCATATTGTGTAATACACGCATGGGATTCACATCACATCATCCTGCACGGATACCCCCACTTGCTAATGTGAGCGAAGTTATTTCTCACAATAAGATATCCTGTGCTTTTCTTTTATATGTTTGTAAAGAAGGCATCATTGCAGTTAGTCCGGTCAAATTAGACCAAAAAATAAGAGTCAAGGTACATAAATTCCCAACAAGCTAAAAACGATTAAAATTGTTCAGAACATAATTAAAAATAAAAATTAAAAGTTCTCCATCGTTCCCAATTATCTCAGAAACGGTGGCTCTTAGGAAAAAAATTATTAATACTTTTATTATAGATAATTTTATGATCTACATTTTTCGTATGAGTTAATTTTATGATGAAACTTACCGTTTTGCTGAAAATCGCAAAAACCCATTTTTTTTACCTTTGACCTTTAATAATTTTTTTCCACATACGGGAACGATGGGGAACCTTTAATTTTTATTTTTAATTATGTTTTGAACAATTTCACTCATTTTCAGCTTGTTGATGGGAATTTATGTATCTTTGAATGTGTAGATTGACCGGACCAAGTTCCCTCTAGGCTTTTTACTTTGTAAATTATTTCTTTAAACCATCGTCAGGTATAAGGAACAAAAAATTTTTTAATTTTGAATTTTCTCACTTCGTCCAGACGCAGTGGCGTCGCTAAGGTCCTCGCAGCCTCCCGATTTCCTCTGAAAACGGGCAGATGTAGGTAGGAATTTGGCTGCCATTGATAAACATTTAAAAATTTATATTTGAATAATTTTTTGAGCAATCTGTTGTTTTTTATGTTTGTCCTTAGGCAATTTTCGTCTCTGGATTTTCTTGCCTGAAATTTCATCTTATGAGTCTAAAATTAACAAATTTTGCTTCAATATGAGAGGCTAAAATTTCAAAAATCTGATGTCGGAGAGGAAATAAATTTATATGGACTTCAAAAGTGAAGAGTTGATTTTTTGAAATAATCCTGTGAATGGGAATGCATGTATTAAACCGGAAATTTCAAAACCGCCTGAATACGAGACATCAATCTTCAAATTTTTCTTATAAAAACAAACAAGAAAGAAAACTGGGAGATCAAGACGATAGAGTGATTTTCACTTCCTCATTATATCACCATGTAGGATTTTTTTGCAGGTTTTTTTAGCTTAAATCCAATTAAAAAAAAATTAAAGGAAAGAGCTGCTGATGCGAAAAACAATCGAAGTACCTTGGGAATATCGAAATTTATCCCCAATCAAAATAAACAAAAAAAATTAACTATGAAAATATACAAATAAAGTGTACATACTATTTTACATGCACAATTTTTATAAAAAAAAATCCCGGAACTCTCTTTTCTCTTGAGGATACCTAGACCCCCCCCCCTCCCGGAAGTTGTTCGCCAAAATTGGTTATACTTTCACAATTTTTTTTCTATGAAATTTCTTTTTTTTTAAGACACGTTCTCATATTACTCTAGTGCTAATGCTATTCTAATGACCGTCACATTTTATAGTAATATCATAAAGTCACATTGAAAAATTCGCGGGAGCGGGGGGAGGCAAGTCCTTATCGCCGACACTGACCAGACGATAAAAAATGTGAGAAGTTCATAACTGTAATCGGTTGCTCGCTGTAGCTGTCTTCGTCTTCGAGATAAACAGAAGAAAACTCACTTCTCGAGCTAAGGTCGATTTTCTCAGAGCGATTTTTTGACACGTTAAACAATCGAAGGCCTCTTGCGCGCGTTTTTCCACGTTCTGGCATCAAATGTCAAAATCGCCTCTATTCAACAGCGATAGCAGGTACCTACTACGTATCAGTCATTTTTTAATAAAACTACACAAATCACGAAAATTAATCAAAAATAAAATGTTCATCCATAAACAATGAAATTAAGAATTTTCTAAATTAAAAAAAAAATTGAAAATACCAATAAATGCCTACGTCCTGATATTATACAGGGTTACTGGTAACTGGATACATTCCTTTGGTGATCTGATAAAACAAGAGGTAAGGAGTAAATTAACCCCAACATGCACTATACAAAACTCAATAGATTTTGAGATATTTCGATTTTCAACTTTTCTTAAAAAAATGGTTTCAGATGTCTTGAAATGTAATTTTCAAAAAATCTACTTTAACTTTTTGATTTTTTTTTTGCTGGAATACTTGTCCAATACTATGCTTCCTTCTGGAATAAAAAATATCCTGAGGTATTTCGATAGTGTGAAAATTTCAAAGAAAAACTTTCACAAACTATTTTTTTTAAATAAGATTTAAAAGTTCTTACAAGTTATTTTCGCAAAATTGTCAAGGCACCTTGCGTACAAATTGTTTTAAAAACTTCCCTAGTGTAGTAGCTATCTAACAAGGTACGAATCTTGTACAAGAATAACAGAATCTCCCCGCTATGTACCGTTACCGAGGAACAAATCCTTAAGTCGGGACGTTTTAAAAAAAATACGGCCCTGAACAGGGGTCTTAAAATTCTCGGATCCGGTCCATTTTCAATAGGTCGTATTTGGGGGTCACGAGCTTCGTCCCTACCAAGTTTCGTCCCGATCGGTAAAACTTTCAGACACTTAGAGTGGCTATTACTAGGCTATTCCCGAAAAATCCCGAAATTCCCGAAAAAATGACACTTTCCGGGAACGGATCCCGCTCATTTTCAATAGGCATCGTGCCACGGTGCGCCTCTTCAATCGAGCCAAATTTCAACTTTCTCACATGAAAACTGGCGGCTCTAGAGTGTTTCCTAGCAAAGTCACAGACAGACAGACCGAAAGACAGACATTTTTCGGGCACAAGAATACGTATACTTACGAAACTTCTGTGACTTTGCTAGGAAACACTCTAGAGCCGCCAGTTTTCATGTGGGAAAGTTGAAATTTGGCTCGATTGAAGAGGTGCACCGTGGCACGATGCCCATTGAAAATGAGCGGGATCCGTTCCCGGGAAGTGTCATTTTTTCGGGAATTTCGGGATTTTTCGGGAATAGCCTAGGAAACACTCTTAGCAGTGTCTGAAAGTTTAACCGATCGGGACGAAACTTGGTAGGGACGAAGCTCGGGACCCCCAAATACGACCTGTTGAAGATGGGCCGGATCCGAGAATTTTAAGACCCCCGTTCAGGGCCGTATTTTTTTTAAAACGTCCCGACTTAAGGATTTGTTCCTCGGTAACGGTACATAGCGGGGAGATTCTGTTATTCTTGTACAAGATTCGTACCTTGTTAGATAGCTACTACACTAGGGAAGTTTTTAAAACAATTTGTACGCAAGGTGCCTTGACAATTTTGCGAAATTAACTTGTAAAAACTTTTAAATCTTATTTAAAAAAAATAGTTTGTGAAAGTTTTTCTATGAAATTTTCACACGATCGAAATACCTCAGGATATTTTTTATTCCAGAAGGAAGCATAGTATTGGACAAGTATTCCAGCAAAAAAAAAAAAATCAAAAAGTTAAAGTAGATTTTTTGAAAATTACATTTCAAGACATCTGAAACCATTTTTTTAAGAAAAGTTGAAAATCGAAATATCTCAAAATCTATTGAGTTTTGTATAGTGCATGTTGGGGTTAATTTACTCCTTACCTCTTGTTTTATCAGATCACCAAAGGAATGTATCCAGTTACCAGTAACCCTGTATACAGGTGAGAATTTTTTGTACTACCCATTATTGGGATCTCCTAGACGCTAAGGAGATACAGGATTCGTTAGATTAGAGAAAAGCTGCTCAATTTTGTGGCCATCTCGAATCCGTCAAGATATACAAGATATCTGGGACCGTTCCTGAAATATCCTGAAAAAACTGAAAAATCGACATTTCCTATTTTTGCCATATCTTTTTTATTATTGGAGATTAATAAATAATTTTTTTGTATAGGCTTACTTAAGCCGTTAAGAGCTATCCATTTGACATTTAAAAAATTTTCAAAGCCAACTAGATCCCAGACTATTCATAGTTAACTTTTGTTTTTCTTATGGCTGCCATATTGGATTTTCATGTCATTAGGTACTAAAAAATTTAAGGAAACCAAAAATATATCACATAAAAAAAATTCTTCTAAATTTTCTCCTTCTTCCTTTCTTCAACCGAATGTCATAAGTAATCATAAGTCAAGCAATGTCACGTTATATTGCGACGTCACACGACGTCATTTGGTGATAAAATTTTCTTTTTGTTTTCGGAAAAAGAATAAGAAAATTTTGAAAAATGTTATTCTAATGTGTTAGATTTTTGGTTTCCTTAATTTTTTTAATACAGAATGACATGAAAATCCAATATGGCAGCCATAAAAAAAACAAAATGTGGCTATGAATACTCTGAGATCTAGTTGGCTTTGAAAATGTTTGAAATGTCAAATGGATAGCTCTTGACGTCCTATGTATGCCTACAAATACAAAAGATTATTTATTAATTTCCAAAAATAAGAGAGTTATGGCAAAAATAAGAAATATCAATTTTTCAGTTTTTTCAGGATATTTTAGGAACGGTTCCAGATATCTTGTATGCGTCTTGACGAATTTGAGATGGCCACAAAATAGAGCAGCTTTTGTCTACTCTAACGGACCCTGTATCTCTTAGCGTTTAGGAGATCCCAATGATGGGTGCGTAGTACAAAAAATTACAACCCTGTATATGAGTAGGTTTGTTCGATTTCCCATAATACTGTACTGAGTCTCCAAAAATTTAATGTGGTCATCAGTCGGTGAGTGTGAGTAGGTAAAAGAGCAATTTTTTTTAGAGGAAATGCATGGAGTGCATCTCCATGACGAGCTCATGAGACACACGAACCACAGCTTCTACGATCAGCCCGAGAACATCAGCGACCAGACCGGAAAATGCGCTTGTAAGCCTTTGTGCACCTCCCTGACTTACAGTGCAGAGATAAGTCAAGTGCAGTGGCCTTGGAGGCAGTTCTACGCGGCCGGTGGAAAATTGGAGGGCCCTTTTAAGAACCATTTCAACGGATCCAGCAAGTCTGTATAATTATTTTTTTCTAATTAGTCTCTTTTATTTCTCTTATTTTTTTGTCTCTTCTGTCAGCACAGAAAATAATTGTTGTTCGGTTTTTTTACATTTATTAATGTTATTTTTTGGGATATGTCATTTCTACAATTTTTTTTTTTACATTTAATGAATAAAATACAGGGTGTTATTGTGATTAAGAAAAATCAATGTAAACCGAATTATTGTGATCATAGAGATTAACATAATTTATTTATTTTATGATTATTTTCTCTTTGTTTATTAATTTTCCAAAATACAGGTTTCCATTACACTGATGAATTTCTTCACATATCTCTCTTGAAACTTGAAATATAAATTTCTCATTTAAATAAATCAAAGAAATCGGTAAAATCGATAATATTAATTTAATATCATGTATAATCTCCTTGATGCTGATAATCGTCTATTTTTTCAGGGTTCATCTATCGATACTCAGAATTTATTTCAAAAACAATCATTTCATCCCTCTAGAAAGGAACGTACTCTACGGTCCGACAGACTTCCTCGCAAACTTTGGAGGTCTCCTAGGACTTTTCACGGGATTTTCTATATTATCCTTAATGGAGATAATCTATTTCTTATCATTAAGGATTATTTGTAATTTAAATTTATACGGATATTGGGCTGGTGTTCGAGATTAGTCTGAAATCAGTCATGTAGGTATGCAACCCGATATTCACAGAGGAAATAATAATCACATATCACGCAAGGATTTGGAGACTAGTAGACTGGAGGTATACAGGATGTTCGAAAAGTGATCGTATAAATAATTAATGCAACAAGTTCATGTAAGTAACATTTTTTCAAAAATTAGGAAATACTTCAAAAATTTGGAAATACCGCACTGGAAAAGCGAAGTTTAGTTTTTTCAAATGCTTTTTTGTAACAAAAGTAACTTTGATTTTTAAGAATTTTCTAAAATGGTTGGTTCTCTTGTTACCTTGCTAAAAAATATTCGTTTTCGAATTGTAAAAAAGTTAACTTAACTTGAAAATGCCTCATTTTTTGCCATAAATTTTTTTGTATTTTTTTCCACTCGTTAATCCAGTACACAGCGGTCAAAAACGGCGAAACCTGGAAAAACTAAACTAAAAATTTGGATTTAGGTTGTGCTCGACCTAAACTTTTAACCAACGCCGTTGGTTGCTTATTATTTTTAAGGGCGAAAACTACCTATTAGCGAAAAAATATAATACCATAGATTAAACCACATAATTAATTAAAATTATAATTGAACGTGTTAGTAAAGGTCACTCGATGTAATTAAGAGTAAAAATGCCAGTTACTATATATTTTTAGGGGTGAAAACCACCCCCAATAGCGAGAAAAATAATAAAAAATTACGTTAAAGCATTAAAATATTTGGATTTTGTATAAATAAGTTAAGTGAAGATCACTTTACGTTATTTAATGCTATTTCGTTTAGTGTTGAATATTTTCAGAGGTAAAAACTGCTACGATAAAAATATTATAAACAAGATTCAAACTTTCAATTTCTTCAATTTTTGTTGTAATAATTTCAATGAAGATAAGTTTTATTTTATTTAATATTTTTCGTGAGCTAGAACCTCCACCAACCCTTACCATAAACCACCCCTATTAGATATAAATGTTAAATAAGCATTTATATTTTTTATTTTTTTTTATTGAACTTTATGTAAACTTTTAAAAACTGCAAAAAACAATTCAATGGTTTTTTTTACTATAACTTCCTCAATTTTCATGCTAGAAAAATTTTCCAAAAAGCATTTTAAAGGTAAATGCAAGACCTACAACTCATTTAGGATTGGTATTTTTTCCATCCTTATTCTGGAAATTGGCAAGGGTTGAAGGATTCGAAAATGGTACTCGGCAACCACTAGCCACAACTTTTGAGAGCCATTTCTCCCTCAATTTTACACTTACGAAAAAAACCTTAAATAAAAATTTTCTGTGAAAAAAGAACTTTTTGAAATCTTTTAATTTTTACATATTATCTGCATTATTTTTTGACTTATAAAAAAAAAACTTTTTTATAGAAATTTCAAAATTTTTTTACTTTAAATTGTTATATTTTCAAAATTAGGGCTTGTTCATCGTTGAAACTCACAGAATTTACTAATGGTAGGTATATTAGGGAAGTGAATTGTAGAAGGACTTACAAGTCCTTCTACAATTCACAAATATTTTCAATTGGGGTGATTTTGAAGGGGTTGTTTTGAAAGTTTTTTCTTCGAAATAACTCGGCGTCTATGTTATTTTCGTCCTAACTCGGTCAGTTTTTATGCTAGGACCTTTCATAAAAAATAAAAATGAAGGTCTTTTTAAGCACTATCATAAACTTCCCATCAGTTTTTATCAAAAAATCCATCATTTTTTTATAATTTGAGATTTAAAATTTCGATTTTTATTACAAAAATAAAAGTTGGCTTTTAATAAGCCATTACTCAATTAACAGTTAATAATAGGTTTGGAGCACCATTAAACAAAACCATTCTGTAACTTTGTTTATTATGGTCTTAGCGATAAAGCTCAAGCTTTTTGAGATAGGTACATATTCGTGAAAACCCGTTCAAAAACGTGGTAAAAAATCGAAGTTCCAATCGCACATACCTCAAAAAGTATTGGCTGTAGGAAAAAAGTTTATGGAAGAAAAATGACTTAAAACTAGTAGATTTCTACAGTAATTTTTAACAACCAATTCTTCACCCCCGAGTAGGGGTGGTTTTCACCCCCTCAGTAAAAGCAACCAACGGCATTGGAGAGACTTTGAAGTAGAGGGTATGGACTACCAACATTTAAATTTTTATAATTTTAGAAAGTGTGTTCTATAGAATTTCAGCCAAAACGGGGCTATATCAAGATTTAAAAAACATGTTGTAATAAAAAAAATTGTGAGCCATATACAGGTCACTGGCTGTTTTATTCACCTTTTGATACAAAATACAAAACACAAAAGAGACAAAAATAGAAAACTACATAACTTTATAAGCTTGACAAATTTTAAAAGAATCGATTCACATAATTATGTAACAAAACTAATGAAAAAAACATTTTTCAAATGCAGGTAATTTTTAGGTTTAAAAAATATTACAGGAACTTGTTGCATTAATTTATTGCGTGAAATCACCTCTCGATAATTATAAGCGCAATTTTTGGACACCCAGTATAACGAAGTGTTTACTACATTTTTTTTGTGAATACGGTTATTGCATGTCTATTGAGTCATATAGGAAAGAAGAGAATGTAATAATAATTGAATGTATACGACCTATTCGTAGATTTTTCTAATTTCTAATTTAATTGCTTATTTTTGAAAATGTCCCATTGTTTGAAAAGTGTGCTCGCATCGCAGTAAAATTGGAATTTACAGTGAATTCCAACTAGGAGAGCAATTTGTTGCCTAAACAGGGTGAGGGTGATTCTTTAAAAGCGCCCATTATAAAAAAGTTCAACTTCTAGTCGATCTAGGAATCTAAAATTTGCATGGAATCTAGGCAACATAAGCAATAGCGAGTCAAAATTAAATATTACCAAGATGACGGCACATTTAAAAATGGGGAAAGGAATGGCCATCTTTGTTTTTTATTTCTATAATGAGACTCCATATATTATTGCATTTTCGAATTGTCTAAAAAAATTCAATGAAAATGGTTGTTACAGTAGGCAGGAATTTTTCAAAAAGTAGTTTATGAGTTATAAACAAGTGAAAATTTGTTTGAACGAACTTTGAAACCATACACAACGAAAACGACTCAAGATATATAAGGAAACGGCTTATATATGTCCCTCGCTTAACTTTTAGGAGGTATCCTATTGTGTAGCTAAAATTGTTATCAATACATGGTGGTGAAAATTATCAGGTTTTTAATCACCCTGTATAAACATTTCAACTACACAGTAGGATACCAGATGGAAAGATAAGATAGGATAAGCCGTTTTCGTTGTAGGAAAATGACTTAAAAGTTGGAAAGTTGCCATAAAAACCATTCTTATTGGATTTTTTAGACAATTCGAAAATGCAATAATATATGGGGTGTCCCTATTTAATAAGCAAATGTTAGCGTCATCTTTCGCTATTTTTTAATATGCCGCCATCTTTGACTCGTTATTGTTTATGCTGCCTAGATTTTTAATTTCAGATTCCTAGATCAATTAGAAAGGGCTTTTTCTAATCAACGGTTTATAAATAATCACCCTGTATATTATGTAGTGTGTACAATGAAGCGATACGGTCTCGTTTAATAGGAGAGAAAACCGATCGGTCATGGAATTGTTTGTTATCTTATGAAAGGCTCTAGGTTGTACCTCCGCTGCCGGTAACGGTGCCCGAATAGTCCGCTGACAACGCCGCTGTAATCAGTTGCCCGGCGCTGGCACCCGCACCCGAATGAACCGAAGTGCCTGTAATTAGGCACCTAATCATTTTAAGTGTTTCACAGGATTTTTCCTCTGACTCCACATTTATCTATAGAAATTTTGTCCACTCAAAATGTAAATTTTTCCTCAAAGAATGTGAGTTCTACTGGCTGTATTTTATCTAAACAAAGCAGTTTAACAACCGTAAAACATGAAAATTTTTTAATAGTGTTTTATTTATCATCCATCAGTAGGCAGAGATTCTACAAAGTAAGGGTTGAAAACATAAAAACTGTAGAACACTAAACTAAACATTCTAGCATAAAAATTCAATTGAACTGGAAGGAAATCCTGAGGTTTTTTCTATTTCTATTTTATAAATATGGCGCGTATAAGCTGGGTATGTCCCACTTTTCGCAGAAACTATAATAGTTCCATTACATGTTATTTATATTAATTAATAAAAATGTTCACCGCATGTCATATATTTTACTGACGTGTTGTTGCTTGGTTTTTTTGCTAACAAAACATAACCACAAAATTATTTTTTGAATAAACCCAATCCAAGTGAAAGTACAAGAAAACAATTCCACAATTTTTTTTTTACCTGCAGTAACATTTGAGATACAATGAGGTAAGAAACGGAAAATATAATCGTTTTTAGGTTATCATAGTTTTTTTCTTGTATTTCGTAATCCCCCCTCCCTCCCCCCTAGTCAAGTGGCGAATGGCAAAAATCCACACCCAGCCAGGAGGCAATTTCACATGAGAAACAAATTTTTGATTTTGTATACTCTGGAGTGCACCCCTTTTATCACATAGGCTTATCAAATTGGCACCGTTACCGGCAGCAGAGGCATGGTTTAAATATTATGTGAAAGTTATCCCCCCCCTCCTCCTTGACGGGAAATCAGCGCTAGCAATCATTGGCTTATTTTACGGGTACCGTTACCGACAGCGGAGGCACGGCCTGAATATTATGTGAAAATGCACCGGCATCACATCTTGAGCGGATAACCAGCGCCGGTATAGTATTACTATACCGGGCATACTATACAATGTGTCCCAGATTCGCGTCTCTATACAGGGATCTCAGCTCCTATTACACTTACAGCAAAGGTTGCCTCAACTTTCGTTTTTCTTATGACCGCCATGTTGGATTTTTCCCTTTTTGAACTCAATTTATTTTTCTGATTACTACACTACGAGTTATAATTTTTTTTAAAATCCAATATGGCGTCCATACGAAGAAAAGATAAGAACTAACGATTTTTCGCCATCTTAAAATGCTAGAGACTCGAAAATTGTTTTTGTATGCCTTGTTGAAAAGTGTACTAACAATTAAGATGGCGAAAAATCGATACCTATTTTTTCTTCTTATGGACGCCATATTGGATTTTTTTTTAAATATTATAACTCATAGTGTTATACATCTTAGTAATCAGAAAAATAAATTGCGTTCAAAAAGGGAAAAATCCAACATGGCGGTCATAAGAAAAACGAAAGTTGAGGCGGGTTGCGGAATAACAAAAGACGATTGACACCTGTCATACACTCTATCTTATTCGTCTTAAAAAAGTGTCCGAATAATGTCACATTTTGACAGCTGTCAAATTAACCGTTTCGGACTTATTTGGAAAAACAAAATCCGCCATTTTCGGTTTTTGGCCGATATTTCCAAAACCAATTGACCGATCGTAAATCTGAAACCGGTTATCGAATGCACAAAGTTTCTCCTAAAACTTTCCCCATATTTAACCTTTGCTGTAAGTGTAATAGGAGCCGAGATCCCTGTATAGAGACGCGAATCTGGGACACATTGTATACGGGCACCGTTTCCGGCAGCGGAGGCACGGCCTAAATATTATGTGAAAGTCTCATTCAAGATTTTGAACTTGTTAAAGAGATTGTAAAGCAAATCACTAATGGGCCAGCTGTTGTAGGTACAAAAAGCCAACACTGATAGAGTTAATTTTATTTAATAAAACTATGAAAAGTTGTTTTTAATTAATCGTTTCTTATAGGTAATACGTAATAATAAAAATTGCTAAGGGCGGAAATTTATTGTTGCTTTTTTGCTGTTAATAATTTTAATAATAACTACATAGGTGCATAATAATATAAGGTCTAAATGTAATATTATGTGACTTTTAATGTGATTATAGATTAATAAAAATATAAAAAGCTCGAATAACAGTATTAGTGTTCCGATCCCCTAATGATGATCCAGCCCTATTATTCGATTTATTTATCAAATCATAGAATCAGACTGAATCGAGAAATCAGGTTATCGTCCTTCCTCTAACTAGAGCTACATTGCAATTATTCGTGAGTTACAAACCGACGTAACCTACATTACTATCGTTAATTTTTTATAAGGGAATGCTTCGATCTGTAAAAATATATATAAAAGTAGGGCACTAACTCAGAGTAACCCCTGTTTAATATTTTTCATGAATTATAGATACATTTTCCTTCATTAGCCTTTGTACTATGCCATGATACATCTACTAAAGTATTGTTCGGTTACTTTGGATTCGTGTATGTATTGCTATAGGTGAGAGGTAAGGGTAAAAGGTAAAGTAGTGCGTACATCATGTAATGAAATTATTTTATACAAATAACACGTCAAAAGTGATATGAATTTATATTCATTTTTACTGGGAAACTAAGTCCCCTGGTGCAGGGTGTGATCTCTGACCAATTATTATTAATAACTGGTAAACATAATATTAATACGAAAATTCATTAGTCCCTTGCACTCGCCTCAAATATTATGGAGCCGACGTGAAATTTATCAAAATTTTCATTATTTTTTTATCAGTTTTCGATTACCTACCTACAAATTTTTATCAGTTCTAAAATCGTTCAGAAATAAAAATTTTGATCGGTTTTTTATAATTAATATCTTAAACATTGTTTTGAGGCACCTTTACCAAGATAGCATTTCAAAGAATAATGCACGCCACTGATTTTTTTTAAATTTTATATTTTTTCAGATTCAGCAAATGTTAATACAACTTATATATCTCTCGATATTATTATCTTTTCGTATCTTACTTCGTTTTCGAGAAAAAAATTCAAGCCGTTTCAATGCTTGTCGAAAAATGATAAAATAAAATTATTAAAATAAATTAAAATTAATTTTTCGACATTGAGGTGGTTTTTATTTATTTTTCCTCCAAAACAAAGTAAGATATGAACGATGGGTTTGGCTTGCGCCATAGGATACACCCCAGGCAGCAAAAATGCATGTAAAAAACTGAGTGCAGTGCCCCCCAATGTGCCTAGACGCAGGTTTGTTAGACATGTATGTTGGTAGCTACATTGTACTGATGAGTCCCAAACAGAACTAAACACGTCTCTACAATTTCCACCTCTAACTCACAGCGCGGCATCAAGGAGTGGTGTATTGTTTTCCAATATGGCATTAATCTCTTCTGTATTTTTTAAATCTTAGTCTGAATTTTTAGTGACTGAATTTGTAAAAAAAAACTTCAAAATTTAAAAAAAGTCGGTGGTGTACATTTTTCTTTGCAATAATATTGGTAAAGGTGCCTCCTGGACGCTACTGTTCGCTGAATCTGAAAATGAAACATCAAAATAAAATAAAAAGTCAGTGGCGTACATTTTTCTTTGTAACTATATTGGTAAGGGTGCCTCCCTGGATGCTACTGGTGGCTGAATCTGCAAAAAAAAAACATTAAAATTTATAAAAAGTCATTTTTATAAATTTAAATATAAATGTGGTGTACATTTTTCTTTGCAACATATTGGTAAGGGCTATCTGGACGCTACTGGGCTCAATAATTTAAATCTACTTGGCATTAAAGAAGCACCTTCTTACTGCCAAATTAAAAAAAAAAAATAGAAAAACAATGTTTCAGATGATATTTTTTTAACACCCTGTATCTCGAAAACGAAGCGTTTTTGTACAAATGTTTATAAGAAAAAAAATGTTTGTATTGACCCCCCCCCTACTTCACTCAAAAAATGGTCGGTATATTTATGATATATCCTGTATGAAACGGTAATAATGAAAAGGGTAAATTTGACAATTTTTTCAAAAATTAAACCTACGACGATGCATCTAAAAAATCAAATAAAACAAAATATATCAAAGTGACATAAATTTAAAACTTTTTTTCGATCATACTTAAGCATGTGAAGCACCATAATGAAGAATTTGAGAAAAATTTGAGAAACGTGAACAAACACATGTCTAGAAAATCTCCCTCGCTAACAAGATAAGAAAAGTGCGTTTATTGTAAGAAAGAAGCATCGGCCAGGTTTCTCGATTTAAGGAGATACCATCTAGTGCCCCCTGAAATAGCCACTTATTCAGAGAAAGGACTTACTGGGTTTAATTATTGTCCGTCGTTAATCACTAGATTTAGGCCTCGCACCCTCAAACACGCTTAAGATCGCAGCTTGATCATCCAAGAATAAGAGTCCAGATTTTTTTAAATGTAAGAGTTGATGAAACGATGGACAAACTAACCAGCTAGAAAAACATGTTCAAAAAATACGACCTTTACACCTGACTTGAGCATTATTCCTCTAGTTTTCTTTAAAATAAAAAAAAAACACTTATTTTAGTTTCACCCCCGAAATAGAGGCTAATTTTAAAGATAAAAAATTGAAACTTTGAGGATCCATGTAATTAATATAGGACCATAAAGGGACCTAATCAGTTTCATTAAATTTTTTTCGTTCGGGCACCAGTGATAAAAAATCCTAATTTAGTCATAAAGTTTTCTTGCATACATCGGTAGAAATCGATTAATAAAATCAAAATCGCTGAAAAATAAATAAAAAAACTTAAATAAAACATAGGTATACAGGGTGTTATGTAATTGAATGTCATTTGTCAATATTTAAGGGGGTGATTTTTGGGTCCATTTTAAGAAGAAAACTTCATAAGAATGTATGTCCTAAGAGTCTTAACTTTTGAGATACAGGGTGGTAAAGTTTTATTAAAATAAATCATTTTTTCGTAATATCTGTAATACCGCTCTAGATATTTTAATGAAATTTCGTATACAGGTATTACACATCAAGGGGCATTTGTTCATGTACCACGTTTCATTTTATTTACCCTAGTGACGATGGTGCACGATTGTGCAGAATTTGACCTGCATATTTTAGCAGACAGACATTGATGGTACGCCACTGATTTCTGTTCAAATAGAAATCATTTTTGGAATCCCCACTCATTTCCAAGAAAATTTTCAAATTTTCAAATTCACAGAGGGTTTTGACCGCTAGGATACAATGGAGATTTTACCTACTCAGTTTACTCAAGAATTTATGACACCTACCCTTTTCAGATTATATTGGTCATATTATTATACACCCCAAATCAATCATTCTACCTGTCATTTCAAGCGATTTCAATTTTATTAAACGATTTTTACTGATGTATGTAAAATCGTAAAAAAAATTTTTTGTGAGTAAAAATTACTCACAAAATTTCAATTTTTTATTTTTATAATTAACCTCTATTTCGGGGGTGGACATAAGTGATGGACCTTCACTTGGATGGATGAATCACCAACCAATTATTGCGTCATCACCTGAAGAACAATAATTTATAAAGTAAATTTAATTTATCCAGGTGTGGGTAATTTCGTAACAATTATTATTGAGCAGAATCCATCTTAGCATTTAGCACTTGAGGGAAACACTCAAGACAAATAAATGAAAAAAAAGTATTATTTATTAAAAAGAATAAATTTCGAGAAGTTTATTGACCGGTTAAGTTTATTCATACACTTCACCCCTAGTGTACTGTCCGAGTTACAGGGTGGGTCGCGTGAGCTTCGACCAATAATATATTCACGATTAGTTGAGCGAAATTCTCAGTCACACAACACTCTCCTTCCCAATCGACAGTCCATCCGAATCAGGTTCGTAATAATTACAATTTACAGCTAACTTTTTATATTTTTAATAATAATTATTATTAATTAACTGTTTATTAATTTATTTGAAGCGATGGCAGATGAACAAGAATATATACCTCCAGTTGTAAGTGTTAGTCTCCCCAATGAGAAGGGTCCTTCTCTTATCGGAATCGGGATGATCCAGAAGAAGGATGCAGAGCAGAATCTGAAGAAGCCGAAAAGGAAGTATCCAGGATTTAGGAAGAATATTAAGGATTATTTCACGGAGTTTACCAGTAATACCGGGATTCATGGGTTTGGGTATATGGGTGAACAGGATAGGACGATACTAGAAAAGTGAGTGTTTTATTTGTTTAATATTTATTACTTAAAAAGATGCATCTCTTCTTTTTGTTAAGTTAGCGTTAATTTATTAATTTAATATTAATGAAATTATTGCAAATTCGGGAAACGAAAAATAATCGATTTTTTTGAAAAATAAACGTCCTTGGTTGAGATACTTGATCTGTTTGAATAGAGAGAAAAAATTGAAGTACGACCAAAAAAAAATTCCTTTAAGGGAAAAATTTACAATAATTGGAGGATAGTTATAGTTTATTGAAAAATGACTGAAATTATTATGATTTTTGAAAAAATTTACGCAATTTTTTGACGGTATTTTGATTTATCTTCTAAAAAAGTATTAATTTTAAAAAGACCGTTAAAAATTAGAAAAAAAAATCATTTTCAAACGAAAAATTGCCGAAAAAAATTAGACTTGCAGATAGGAAAATTTTTTAGGGAATATTCCATTAAATAAAATTTTTAGGTGACCTAGAAACATTAATGAAACTTAATATTTTCGATGTTTTTCGACAACATTTCTTGAGAATATTTTTTTGCATCCTTAATAAAAAAAAAACGCCTTTAATGCTTTACAGTTTATTCTGCTCTTGTTCTCTGCAACAAAAAAACTTCTAAAATTACTAAAAATTATTAAAAATATATGAAAAAATCGAGAAATACCTACATCTCCGGGAAAAAAGTTTTTTGACATTAAATACTTTTGACGGATGTTCCACTAAATTTTTGGAAAAATTCTTATATATCTAACGGTTTTTCGATAAAAAAATTGTGTTTTTCACCAATTTCCTGGAATAGTGATTTTTCTAAATGATCATTAGAAAAATCTATAAAGGTCAAAAATTTACAAACTGACCCTGGATAGAAAACAGATAGGAACAGATAGAAAAGGATCAAAATTTTTACCCCATTTAATGAAAAAAATTGTTTTTTCAAGAATTTTTGCCAAAGTGTCAAGAAATAGTGTTTTTAAAGTACAAAAAAAAAAATTATTTTTTTATTATAATAAATAAAACTAATTATTAAAAAATTAAAATAATTAAATAATTAATTTCAATCAATATACGACTACCTAGATATAGAAATTAAAATGGTGAGTTGGTTTGTTCTAAAAACGAACATTAGGGTGAAATTTTTTTAATTTTTTCCAAAACTGACAATATTTTAAGAATTATTCCGATTTACGTTCATAAGACACGTTTTGAATATCATACTTCCATCTTCAGAACAACGCTAGCTCTTAAGTATTATATTTTATATTGTACCTATGAATATAAATTGCTAATATTTTGGTTAGTCAATTCGTCCTGTCTGTGTATAAAATTTTTGTAGTCCTTTTTTTTGAAATTTTGCTTTCTTTCTTTCAAACTTTCTCTTTTCTAACAAGTATTTTTTTAAATTTATTCAAAAGATAATCATTTATTAGCAAAAAATATTTTTTTTACTAAAGGGAATTTTTTATGGGGGGGGGGGGTCACGCTTTGCACCCTCAGAAATGATTTTTGTGGATTTGTGTTCTATAACATCTTCACTAAGAATTATTATCGAAAGAAAATCTTAGATAAGATTTTTTTATGAACTTTTGGTACATTTTAGCAAATTATAGCAAACTATAGAAATTATAGCAAATTCGGGAAACTTTCTGAAAAATAACCGCTTTTTTTTAAACTAATCATCCTTGATTGAGCGTCTTTTGAGATACTTAATTATATTGAACAGAGTAAAAAATTGAAGTAGAAACTTAAAAAAAATATTCTTAAGCGGTAAAAATTTGCAATAATTTGAGGCTTCTAGTTATAGGCCACAATAACCTTAGAAATGAAAAATTTCGTTGTTTTTTTATTAAATATGAATCATAGGGTATTCGAAAAATTTATTGAAAAGTGACTGAAATTATCATGATTTTTGAAAAGAATGATGCAATTTTTTGACGGTATTTTGATTAACCTTCTAGGAAAGTATTAATTGAAAAAATGACCTTAAGAAGTTGAAAAACTATTTTCAAACATCAAATTCACAAAAAAAATCGGTTTGCAGATAAGAAAAAAATTTAGGGAAAATTCTATCACTGAAATAAAATTTTTGGGTGACCAGACACATTGAAATTTGCTTATTTGAATGTAGTTTTGACAACATTTTTTGAGAATATTTTTTCGCGGTCTTAATAAAAAAATATGCACTGAAAGCTTGACGAATTTTTTTCTCGTCTTGTTCTCTGAAAAAACATGAATATATGGAAAAATCGGGAATACTTCGGTAAATTTTTTTTTTGACATTGTAAATATTTTCGACGCTTCTTTTAGCTTTTAAAAGTTCTTCGATAGTAATAACTTTTTTCCCCAATTTTATCAAAAAGTGTTATTTTTCTAAATGATCCTTGTCTATAAAAGTCAAAATTACCAACTGGCCCTGGATAGAAAACAGACCTGAATGGATCAAAATTTTTAGCCCTTTTATATTAGAATTTGCTTTTTTTTAAGATGTGTGACATTTTACAAGATTGGTTTGTTCAAGCTAAGTGAACCTATTTTATTGGAAACTCAAGATAAAAAAGGCATACCTAAAGTCATTGACGTATTGCAAGGCAATAATATGCCATTCATTGATTTGCTGTGAGCTAGAGGTGGAATCGCAGATAATGTTTCGTCCCAATTAGCACTCTTCAGTACTTTCCAAAGTTGATTGCCGGCAGAAATTTTTTGTGAAGTTTTGTTCCCCTCTCCTCAGAGACGCATAAACTGCAAAACTATTATAAATTACACCTAGGTATTGGCCGCTATTTTGAATTTACGGGGTTAGTTTGTTTTTCCTCTTATTTCAGTAGGTTTTGAGCTTTGGGCAAAAAAGAACTCATTTCCAAATTTGTGTGGAATTTAATTCTCAATATTTTAGGTCATTGTAGTTTTTTTTAATTTGGTTGTTGGAATTTTGTGTGAATGTTGGGTCGTCGATGGTGAGTCTAATTCCAAAAATGCGACCCCCTACCCCATGCGGAAAAGCCGAAATTTTGGTTTCAGGGGATGTATTTGTTTTTTTTTTTTGTATTTTACGGCGTTGATGAACTTTTTCTTGAAAAAATCGTAATCAATTACTATTTTAAGGAGAAAAGAATGATTTTCAAATTTGCTTCAATGCATTTTTTTCATATTTGAAAATAGTTAATTAACTACAAGAAATTATTTAATTAATAAATTTCCAAAAGTTAAAGAAATCAATAATCGATTCTTGTCGAGTTTTTTTGTGAGTTCTTTCTGAAATTATGTCGAACAAAATATTGACTCTTTTTTTCTACAGGGTGATATTTTTCAATCCCCCTAGTTGAATATTTCTGACCATACCAATGCTTAAAAAAAAGATGTTAAAGGTAATAATTTGATATTGCATGTGTCACACAAAATCACAATCGGCGATAAAATGTAGCAGTTCTTTTTAAAATTACAAAGTCACATAAAATGATGTCCCCCTACAAATCAATCATTGTTTGACTGATTTTATTTCTTAAACACCTGTGGTCAGAAATAATCAACTGGGAGGATTAAATTCAAGATGAGTGGATAACGCCTGGGGGTAATCTGCAATAATTTGGCACTTTAAGCAACTCTGAGGCGGGAGGAACAAAACAATAAATCAAAAACTTTTTACCGGCAATTAATTTTTGGGAAAAGTTGAAATTACTGGGCTAAAGTGTTATTTTTCGAAATGATCTTGTTGACGCTGTCACCGTCTGGGTTCGAATCCCAGCTTGGCATGGTTGTTTGTTCTCATTAATTTAACTATTTATAAATTGAAAATTTGTGTCTGGCCAAATGAGCTCGATCTCAAAGCCAAATTACCAGAGTGGAGCGACTATGTCTTATCTACACAGTTAAGACCGATACTCCCTGTTTTCGGAGGAATTTTATCTTCGTTGTAATTTCTCTGATAACCTTGTAAGGAAATTTCAAAGTATCAGAGTCACCGCTCACCTTAAATAGAGCTAGTTTGGAGAAGATGTTGCAAATCTTTCATCTTCCGAGCTAATTTTCCTTTGACAATAATTTCCTTGAATAAATAATTGTAAAGAGATTTTCAAATGTTGTCAAAATTTTGGTCAAATCAATTTATTCACGCAGAAGTTCTACTGGAAGTTATAATTATGACAAATTCAACTTCTGGGCTAAAATGTAAAGAAATCGAACTCATTTGCAAACAAAATCTCGCGGCGAAACCTACATCTTCAGACACAATGGTCTCATTACCCTGAGCATCTCTAAAAAGGTACCAAGACTTTGGAAATGTCTGAAAAAGATCCCTCAAAATAAAAAATTGTCTCATTCTAAGAGTTAAAGCTACAATTTTTCTCGTATCAATCTTAGGATCTACTGGATCGTCCTCTTCGGCATCTCCCTCTACATCTGCCTCGGCTTGATAATAAAAACCTGGAACAAATGGGACACATCACCAGTCTTAGTGAGTTTCGCCAGAAGTCCCACACCGGTTTGGGAGATCCCCTTCCCCGCCGTCACTATCTGCTCCGAGACCAAGGCTAAACAAAGGGAGTACAATTTCACGGATTATTACCACAAGATCAGAAACCACGACAATCTTACTGAAGAAGAGTAAGTGTCTTTCTTTGTTTCTCTATAAACTGGATACTGGAAAAATTAAAGAATATTGGACTAATTTCAGATTAAAAACTTTTTCTGACTCCTCCCTGGTTTGCGATAACCATCTCTACCACGACGGTAGCCCGACGACGAATTTCGAAACCATCGAGTTTCTCATGGGGGTAAGTGATTAATTATTATTAGATTAAAATCGGGAGGTGTGTAATAATATTTTTGTTTGACAGATAGCGCCGCAGTTTGAGGAGATATTCTGGCAATGTAAATGGACTAACAAGAACGAAACATGCGAGAATTTCTTCGTGCCTATCCTTACAGAAGAGGGTCTTTGTTTCACTTTTAATATGCTGGACAAAGCCGAGTTGGTTACTGATAAAGTGTGAGTATTTCAGGGTGAAGTCTCATAAATGTCACAAAGAGGGGCGCGATCTCTTGGGACTAATGTGTTTATATATTTATAGGTGGATGTTTACATGTATCAAATTTACATATTCATAAAACACATAAAAAGTAATTAAATGTTTGATAATATATTTTGTTGCAGATGCATATTAAAATACCCCAAGGGGTTGTTTTTTGAATATCGCTTTTATAAATTAGAAATTATAACAATTTTTTAAATGCAGGTATCTCCACGGTGAACAGTACATGTCGCACAATCGCCCCTCCGAGGGTTGGACTTTAGAATCCGGCTACCCAAAACATGTCGACGTGGACACCTTCCCCAGAAGAGCCCTCTCGGCTGGCGCCCAAGCCGGCTTCTATCTCTTAATGCGCGCCTACGAGCCGGATCTGGATTATATCTGCCGCGGGCCGGTGCAGGGGTTTAAAGTGGTGCTACATCATCCGGCGGAGATGCCCAGAGCGGGGATGCAGTATTTCCGAGCCCCGTTGAATCAGGAGGTCAAACTACTGATTAATTTGCGATTTTATGAGAATTTTAATTGTATTAATTCCAGGTGGTGGTGGCTATTAAACCGGACATGATGACCACTTCAGATGGATTGAGGGAATATGACCCGCATCGTAGACAGTGTTTCTTCCCGACCGAGCGTAGGCTCACCTTCTTCCAGAGCTACACTCAGCAGAATTGCCAGATTGAGTGCTTGGCGAATTTTACTTTGCACAAGTGTGGGTGTGTGGGTTTCCACATGCCGCGTAAGTTTTTGGTGTTTCAAAAATCCCTTTTTTAGAAGCTCCAATTATATTTTGGGGTTGAACTGATGAGTCATTTCTTTCAATTATGAAAGCCTGTCTCTTTTTCCGGTTTGCTCTGAAAGCTAGTTTTTCGCAAGTTTGTGAAATGGTTGAGTGACGTAATTTTTTGATCGAGTTTTTACCATTTTAGAAGCCCTTTAACATTTGGGGACATTTTCTCTCCAGAATTACCTTTATGGTCAAGAAAATCCATTTCTTTTTCATACAAGTATTCTGATTTAGGCAATCTTCCTCAACTTCTCTGAGGTTTAGGGTCTGGGTCTAGTGTTCTCTGGAGTCAGGGCTTCTTATCAATGTTATTGTTAAGTATAAGAAGTGCATTGCTGTTTTCCTAATTTTTCCATAACCCCCATACAACTTGGTACTTTTTCTTTAGCAAATCTTCTGATGCATCCTATTTGGAAGAGATTCCATGAGTAGTTTTGATCAAATATCGTCTAGAAGTAATAATTCTTTCTATTCTTTTTCCCTTAATCTTCCCCTTCGATATATTTCCTTGTTCATTTTTTTTTTTTTTTTTTTTTTTAAAGAGGGAGCATCGGTCTTAACTGTGTAGGTAAGACATAGTCGCTCCACTCTGGTAATTTGGCTTTGAGACGAACTCTTTAGCCACACACACTTTAAATTATAATATTTGCCATTTAAACGTTCGATCGCTTGTTTTACTTTTCACAGACATTCGAAAATGAATCTGAAAAGTAAAGCGGGCCGAGGTGAGTTTCGAACCCGCGATCTATGGCTTCGTGAGCCAGCGGAGAACCACTAGGCCACGGAAGTCACTATTTCCTTGTTCATTTTTTGAATCGTAGACCAAAATCTTCTGCAGCTTCGATCGTTGTCTGCCGTTTCATATCTCCACATGGAAAAGCTTCAGGATGTCTTAGCTATACTAGCCTTGCTCTGATAATTAAATGAAGTCTTTAATAATTGATCACCCCCCACCTCTCTTACCAAGTGGGTCTTTTTTCCCAAAAAATTTTGATGATAATTGATGACCTCTTCGTTCAAACCTCCCCAGCTGGTTTCGCTCATATCTGCCAGCTTGTTTTAGTGTTTTTCTCGCCCTTATCAGCTTCAAACTAAATCAAGCCTGTCCTTATAACCAAATACTGTTTCTTTTTCACTCTTTTTGACTTAACAGCGAAATAAAAGCTCTTTTCTGGAACTATTAGTGGAGAAGAAGGTGACTTAAGTCTTTTTGGACTTTGACAATGGTCAGTTTTATTATACCTACTTATATATTTCAATTATTTGAAATTGTGTCAGTAGTTGCCTCAATAAAAGCTTCCCAAAAGTTGTTGAGTCGTTCTTGGTCTGGAATAATCCCTTTGGAAATTCTTTATGAAAATTTTTCTCGATATTTCGCAGTTGTCTGCTTTCTAGAATCATCTCATTTAATTGTTTGATCGTTTCAAAGTTTGAACCAGAAAACACTTGGATCATCTTCTCTGGAACGAATTCAACAAGAAAAAGTTCATGACCTTCTTCTATTATAAAGCCCTTTACGTCTTCCTACCTGTCCATATTTTGGGATATTTATAGTTTGAGCATTTTAAGGCAATGACAAAACTGTTTCGCATTTTGCAGATGAAGAACATACACCAATCTGCGGATCTGGTAAATTAAAATGCATGTTCTACGCACAAGGTAAACTCTCAAAACTACTTCCCATTTCCTTTACGCTAATCAATGGTGTTTCAGATGAACTACTCTCGAGAGAAGTTAAATCCGGCATTAAAAATTTCGGGAAGGGCAAGCGAGAGACGGCCGAGGGAGAGGACTGCGACTGTCTTCCAGCTTGCACTTCTCTGACTTACAACGCCGAGACTTCCCAAGCCGATTTCAACTGGCCGAAATTGTTCCAGGCTTTTGGAGTCAACTTCAGTGAAATGCCTGGGTGATACAAATGCAAGACGCAAAAATTAAAAAAAGCTAATTCGATCAATTTCAGGATTCAAATGACGCGAGTTACCCTATTCTTCAAAGATATGCAGTTCATAACGTCAGAAAGGAACGAGTTGTACGGACAGACCGATTTCCTAGCAAACTGTGGAGGATTGCTTGGGCTTTTCACCGGTTTCTCGTTCTTGTCCATCGTGGAGATCGTGTACTTTCTCAGCTTGCGATTGGTGTGCAACATAAAGAGATACGGCTGGCATTATTGGTCTGGATCGAAGAGGCTGGTCAAAAACGATGCTTACCTCCATCATTAAAACAGCAGCAGCAATTTTTTTGTTATATGCTTCTCAGTCTTTAGGTGTCGTAATAGTAACTCAAATAAATATTAATGTTATTTGTATTTAAGTGCTATTTTTTCTATTATTACCTGAGATTATAAATAATAATAGTAATATAAGAACTGAAATGGAGGAAGAATGCTTGATTGTTATTTAGTTTAGTTCCTAGACCAACAAGCTGTGCATTGTCTCCGGTACGAATTAACTAAGTAGGATAAGGCCCTGGAAAATTCCAAAGTGCTTCGTAATTTGCCAAAGTGATAAATTGGTCCGCATTGAATGAACTCATAAATTACATAATAATGACAGCATTCTAGAAGTGGTAGAGAAATATATATTTTCCACCCTAATTAATCTTTTCTCATCCCTAGCTATTTAATTACCATAAGAGTCGATTCAAAATGTTGTGGTAAACGTTAACCAAGAACTAAATTCGCTGGATTTATAATTTTTTTACAACAAGAAGACTTCCTAGAAAAACTTGGAATGCAAGAGAGCACATTATTCAATTAGAATGATAAGCAAATTAAGCAATTTATGAAAGGTTATAAAAGCCTAATAAGTCGAAATAATTTCTCAGTATTTTATTGCTGTGCTTCTACTGTGATATGTTTTCTTATTAAGGTACGTACATTTTAGTGATTTTTTAACTCTTTTGGGCTGTAAATTGCGTTCCCTTGCGTTAATCTCTGCGTATTTTCTTCTAGAACTACTTATGAGAGAGATTTATCATATTCTAACAAACTTTCCAAGAGATTTCTCTGACCAAGTCGTGGTCTCAATTTATAAATTGGTGACAAAAATTTTCTATCTGCAGATCTTTTTTAGATTTTTTTCAGCATAAGCCCCTAAATCTTCTTTTTTTTAATAAAAGTAGTCATTTGGTAAGCTTAAAGTATCAATAGTCTCAAATTTGTTTCACCAGTTTGTTTCTGTAGGTACTTTTCTGTGGTGGGTGCTCAAACCAGAACATGAGACGTAGATACCAAAAGCTGGAAAATATTTCAATACAAGAAGGTTTCCTGAATTTAAATAATTAATGAGCAAATTTCTTCAGTTAACGTGACATCAACTTATAGTTTCCTTGTGGTACCAACAAAAAATATTTTTTGGCGCTCAATTTTGTCTTTCGTTCACCACCTTGACCTCCTCATTTATTCTGGGTGAGGTTTCATTGCTTGCTCTAAAAGTTTAATTTTTGCCTAAGTATCTTTTCTGCATCATAGCCTAAATATCCATAATCATAATGGTCACCAAGTGTTTTAATTCTTACCCTTTCGAATAAAATTAATTTGCTCGTGGAGCTTCACCACTTTGACCAAATCCTTGCTCATGACAAAAATAAATAAAGTTCCAAGAAGCTGGAAGTTTACCCTTCCAAACAAAGTTCCTAAATTGCTTTTGGGCTTTATCACCTTGAGGGTTCTTCAATATCAACCAGTCCAATTGGGCTTTCGACTTGGTTTTTCAGCTTCACCAGTTTATTTTGGACGAAATTTCTTTGTTTGCTCCAGAAGTTTACTCATAGTTTTGGCCCTTTTCTGCATCGTAGCCGAAATTTTCATGACCAAGTGTTGTAAGTTTTTCTCCTTTCGACTTGGATTAATTTTCTCGTGGAACTTCACTACTTTGACCAAATTCTTGCTGATACAAAAAAACTGACATAAGAAAGTTCCAGAGAGCTGGAAGTTTACCCTTCCAAACAAAGTTCTTAAATTGCTTTTAAGCTTTATAACCTTGCGGGTTCTTCTACACCTACCAGTTCATTTTTGGAGTTCAATTTTTTCTTTCAGCTTCACCGAGTTAACCCACTTATTGTTTTTTGGGTGAAGTTTATCTGTTTGTTCTAGAAGTTTACTCATAGCTATGACCAAGTACTTTTTTTTGCATCATAGCAAAACTTGCATGACCATAATGAGAACAAAGTGTTTTTTTGACCAAATTTTTGCTGAATCAGATCCCTATTCTGCATGGCAAAAATAAATAGACTCCCCAAAAGCCAGAAGATTACCCTTCCACACAAAGTTCTTAAACTGGTTTTGAGCTTTATCACCTTGAGGGTTCTTCTATACCTACCAGTTCTCTTTTGGCGTTCAACTTGGTTTCTCAGCTTTCCCAGCTTGACCTATTTATTTCTTCTGGGTGAAGTTTCTTTGTTTGCTCTAGAAGTTTACTCATAGTTTAGACCATGGTGTAAGATAACTAAGGTGTTGGAACAAGACTCCCCAGTGCGAGCCGATATCGTCACGTTACATCTGTTTTACCCATTTGTTTTGTTGCTCTCGCTCGCAGTGGTTAGTTCTGTCGATCTCTTCACTCGGACAAGCGCACAAGCCCTAGCATAAATGATTCACGCATATTCGCTGATAAGCGCGTGCTCTTAAAGAACACACTTTCTACCCATTTTTGCTTATCGTTTCTTCAGAAAAAAAATAAAATGGAGTAGCATGACACCCTGATAATGGCAATTTGCATGTGTAAGAGCAAGAGGTCAGAGCCCAGCTGGTAAGACTCTCTCATACACTGAGGTTCAGGTTTTCGTGTCACGCTTTACTGTTGAAATACGTGCTTCGTTCACTCACCTATATATCTTACACCGTGGTTTAGACCAAGTATCTTTTCTGCATCATAGCCAAAATTTCCATGACTATAATGATAACCAAGTGTTGTAATTCTTCCCATTTCGATATAAATTGATTTTCTCTTGGAGCTTCACCATTTTGACCAAGTTGTTGCTGAATCAGAGCCCTATTCCACATGAAAAAATAAATAGAGTCCCAAAAAGGCAGAATTTTACCCATCCAAAGAAAGTTCTTGAATTGCTTTTGAGCTTTATCAGCCTAAGGGTTCTTTTATACCTACCAGTTCATTTTTGGCGTTCAACTTGGTTCCTCAGCTTCACCAGCTTGACCTATTTATTTCTTTTGGGTGAAGTTTCTTTGTTTGCTCTAGAAGTTTACTCATAGTTTAGACCAAGTATCTTTTCTGCATCATAGCCAAATTTTCCATGACTATAATGATAACCAAGTGTTGTAATTCTTCCCATTTCGCTTTAAATTGATTTGCTCTTGGAGCTCACCATTTTGACCAAATTTTTGCTGAATCAGTGCCCTATTCTACATGACAAAAATAAATAGAGTCTCCAAAAGCCAGAAGATTACCCTTCCAAACAAAGTTCTTAAACTGCTTTTGAGCTTTATCACCTTGAGGGTTCTTCTATACCTACCAGTTCATTTTTGGCGTTCAACTTGGTTCCTCAGCTTCACCAGGTTGACCTATTTATTTCTTTTGGGTGAAGTTTCTTTGTTTGCTCTAGAAGTTTACTCATAGTTTAGACCAAGTATCTTTTCTGCATCATAGCCAAATTTTCCATGACAATAATGATAACCAAGTGTTGTAATTCTTCCCATTTCGATTTAAATTGATTTGCTGTTGGAGCTTCACCATTTTGACCAAGTTGTTGCTGAATCAGAGCCCTATTCTTGATGACAAAAATAAAAAGAGTCCCAAAAAGAAAGAAGTTTACGCTTCCAAACCAAGTTCTTAAATTACTTTTGAGCTTTGTCACCTTGAGGACCCTTTTATACCTACCAGCACCAAACCCTAAACTGACGACCAAAATGGAGACCAAGAGTGGGGCTGATTAAAATGGAATAATTTTTTTTCTCCCTAACATAACAATCTTGGTTTACTCTTAAAATTTGCCATTATGCCCATGCAGTAAGTATTCTCTTTGTACAATTTTTACCTCAAAATTGACTTTCATCAGACATAATTATTGACCTTACAATTTTCTTCCAGTATGATAACGCTTCGATTATTACTACCCCTTCTTGGGGTAACTCTCGCGTTCCCGGATCCAAAAGTGAAAGTAAGTCCACAAACCCCCCTTGTTACGACCCCTCTAGGCCAGATACAGGGATCCACCCTTACTTCTCGTCTAGGAAAGCACATCTACTCCTTCAGAGGCATCCGCTATGCAAAAGCTCCGGTTGAGGATCTAAGATTCCAGGTGAATAATAAATAAGCTATCATAAGAAACAATCTCCAATAAAAAATAACGATTGCAGCCTCCAGTTCCTGTTGATAAATGGGATGGAATCTACAACGCGACAGAAGATGGTCCAGTCTGTCCTCAACCTACCACTGATACTGTTTCTGAAGATTGCTTGCTATTGAATGTATACACCACCAAGGTAGATATATTATGTTCCTGTTAATGGGGCTAGCGATGAATTGATAATTTAATTTCAGCTCCCGAAAGCAAACGATGCACCAAAGAGGCCAGTGATAGTTTACCTCCATGCAGGCGGTTTTTACAGTCTCACAGGAGCTAGTCCTTGGGCAGGACCTCAATACCTCATGGACCAGGAGGTCGTTCTAGTCACTATTAACTATCGCTTGGGGACTTTGGGTAGATGTTTATGGTAGTTAACTATAACTAACTACTTACTAAAAATGAGAACTTCACAGGTTTCTTGAGTACCGGTGATAAAGAAGCTCCAGGAAATAACGGTCTCAAGGATCAGGTCCAAGCCCTGAAATGGGTGAAACAGAACATCGCTATGTTTGGTGGGGACCCCGATTCAGTAACTATAATGGGATACAGTTCCGGAGCAGCCAGCGTGACTTTACATTTGGTTTCTCCAATGTCACAAGGTAATTGTAATTTGAATCCAATTTTTGCGTTTCGGGGTGAAGAGCGAGTCTAATTGTCTCCATTCAGGTCTCTTCCATAAAGCTATAGTGATGAGCGGGTCCAGTTTCGGGAACCACCCAGTCCCTCATAATCAATTAGATATCGCTAAGAAACAAGCGAGTTTCTTGGAGTGTCCTGATGATACTTCTGCTAACATTATGAAGTGTTTGAGAACAAAATCAGCGAACGAGCTGGGCGAATCGTTAGGGAAATTCGCGGTAAGTTTGTGAAGTGGTTTTATTACCTTTTGATCAGGTAGAAATGTTTGTTAGGAATTTGGGCAAGATCCAGTCTTAATTTGGTTACCAGTAGTGGAGGAAGATTTCAAACAAGATCGTTTCCTGCCAGCTCATCCTGTTTATCTCCTACAAAATGGAGAGTATGCTAAAGTACCAGTTCTTATTGGAGTCACTGCTGATGAATTTGCTGGAAGAGCTTTCGGTCGGTAATCTTTGTAATTAGCTTATTATTTTATTAAATAAGTAAAATATTATTTTTTAGATGTTGTCAGAAATATTAGTTTAGCTGAGGAAATGGATAAGGAATGGGAAAGAGTTGCTCCAATTGCTTTTATTTATGAAAGAGACACTGATAATTCTAAAGCTATCAGTAAGAGCCTGAGAGAAACGTATTTAAGCGATAAGGGAATTGATAATGCCACTCTACCACAATTGGGAGAGGTGAGATGATCCCATTTTGACGATTAATGGTTGAAGAGTGTTTTTTTTTTAGTTATACTCTGATGCTATCACCGGTTTTGGTGTTAACAGAGCTGCTAAACTTTTATCAGAAAAAGAGAACACTGTCTATTATTACAAGTTCAGTTATAAGGGACGCTTCAGTTACTTCTACTTGCCTGATAGTAATGGAACGATTCCTTTTGGTGAGTGAAGATTCTTTCTTAATCACTCTAATAATAATACTAAGTAATTAATAATCTACAGGTGTGGTGCATCATGATGATCTAATTTATTTGATGCACATTTCAAAGCTCTTCCCTCAATTTAAAGAAGAAGACCCCGAAAGTGACATTGTTACCAAAATGACTCTCCTTTGGAGCAACTTTGCTAAAACTGGGTAAGTAGTTTGGATTTAAACCTATTCCTCAGTCATTGATTGTGTTGTTTGCTCAGGAACCCAATACCGACCCCTCTGGATGAGCTGGATAATGTTAAATGGGATGCTTTCAACACCAAGACCCAGAAGTACATGGATATAGGGAATAAGTTGGTTATAGGGGAGAAGTTGTTTGAGAAGAGATACTCAGAATGGGAGAAGCTGTTCCCTTTATCCCAGGTCATGAAGAAGAAACCTTCTGGTTGATGGAGTGACGCGCTCTAGTTTGTATGTTTTGTAATTGTTTATGTTTTTCGTTGATGTAAAAACATAATAAAGATCTTTGTATTTATTCTTGTCTTATTGCTTGAGTTATTTGATTCTGGAATGAAAAAGAAAACTATTAAATTACTTATTAAATTACTACAAAATTATGTCCTCTATTCTTCAGTACAATTTCGATGTGTATTTTTGATTATGTAAATGTCTCTTGATTTCCAAAGACTTCTAAAACAGGACCAAAAAGGAACTGTTAATATAAAAGTAACTAACAGTTACTATAAATCGCATCACAACGTAGACCACTGATCAAGTTACAGTTATCTACAAGGTCGCGAGGATTACATAAGAATAAACATTTATATTTCTCTCAATTTCTTAGTTTATTTGCTAATTGTCCTGGAAATCCTCACCATTATCCAGCAGCTTTTTCGGGCTTTCCAGATTGGTAAACGATAGATAACGTCCATGAATACAAACAAAGATACATGGAGACTGAACAGGAAAAACCTGAAACATAATAAATGTGCATTGACCTGTCTCAACCTGCCGGCTTATAAAAGTAGGTATACACAGAGGTTGTTATTATGCTAGTGCTAGTCTCGTCAGTTTTATTTACAAACAAGGTACGCGTCTGAATCTTATTAATCTCATCGAGATCAAAACTATGATTCATTAGGTACACTTGACGACAAACAATTATTATAACTAAATAAACATTAAATCCAGCAGCTAGTATGATTGGGAAAAAATTATTACTGTTGTTCCTCCTGATTGGTTCTTCGATAGCCCATCACGGTCACAACCACCCCCAAGATAACATCATAACCACCCCTCTAGGTCAGATCGAAGGCTCAACCCTTACGACCCGTCTTGGTAAGACAATCTACGCCTTCAGGGGAATCCGTTACGCGAAAGCTCCAGTTGGTGATCTTAGATTCCAGGTGTGGTTGTTTGGTGATTTTTTGGCACAACTTTTCATAAATCTTTTTGCAGCCTCCAGTTCCTGTGGAGAGATGGAATGGAGTTTATAATGCCACAGTGGATGGACCTATATGTCCACAATCTGCGATTATTGGTCCTAATTCTGAGGATTGTTTGATGTTGAATGTCTACACCAATGAGGTAAGTTGGCCTATAAAATATTTACACAAGTAACTATGAATTTGTTCGTACCCAAGAAAAATATGCCCAAAATTCCTCCCAAGATTGAAATTTTCATTTCATTTCAGAACCCCACTCGACACAGTAAAGAAAAACGACCAGTAATAATGATGGTACATCCCGGTGGTTACTACTCAATGACAGGTGCCAGTTTTTGGACCGGTCCCCAATACTTTCTGGATCAGGATATTATCCTCGTGACCATAAACTACAGATTAGCCACTCTTGGTGAGCAATGCTATTTATGGTAACCTCAATACCGAATATTAACGTTTTCTGACCAGGTTTCCTGAGCACCGGTACAAAAGAAGCACCAGGGAATAACGCCTACAAAGACCAAGTCCAAGCTCTCAAGTGGATCCGACAAAACATTGCAGCCTTTGGTGGCGATCCGGATAATGTAACCTTTATGGGGTACAGCGCTGGTGGTTCCAGTTGTACTCTTCATATCGTGTCACCAATGTCGAGAGGTCAGTTATTCGGTTCCCATTTTGGTCCTCTTATGCTCCAAAACATCTTTACATGGGTTTATTCGTAAAATTCGTTTCAGGTTTATTCCATAAAGCAATATGTATGAGTAGTTCATTTTTCGGGCAATGGCCCGTTCCTCAAAACCAGGAACTAGTTGCCAGGAAACAAGCTGGAATCCTGGGATGTCCTCCCGATGCACCCATACCAGAATTGATTGATTGTTTGAAATCAAAACCGGCTGAAGCTTTTGGAGAATCTTTACCACAATTCCGTGTAGGTAAATTTTTATTATTCTGGTTGTATTATGATTGTTTGGTTTATTATAGCAATTCGGAAACGATATTGGACTAACCTGGACAGCAGTAATAGAACCCGATTTTGGGCAAGAGAGATTCCTGCCGGAGCATCCCATTACCATGCTCCTGAAAGGGGAGTACCAGAAAGTACCCGTTCTTACAGGATTAACTGAAAATGAATTCGGATATGTCGCTTCTGGTATGTTATTCATTTTTAGTTGTGAGCCATTTTGATCGGACTCTGATACTTCTTGCAGTTGTTTTGAATGATTCTAAATTACGGAATGAGCTCCAGACTGATTGGGATCGGTTGGCACCAAGAATTTTTTTTTATGACAACGATACTGATAGAACGCAAATTATCAACGATGCTTTAAAGAAGTTTTATTTGAATGATCAACCACTCAGTAACGCTACCCTTGAAGGGTTGCAAAATGTAAGTTAAACTTTAGGTGAAATAATTTGGTTGCAAATTTGACTTTGCAGCTCTACTCCGATGGACCTATCGGGTTTGCCCAAAATAGAGCAGCCAAACTTTTGGCAGCTCAAGGATTTCCAGTCTACTATTACCAATTCACATATCGCAGCCGATATAGTCATTACTATCTACCAGGAACCAATAGAACAGTACCTTATGGTGAGTGACAGTTATATTGATAATTGATGTTTTTCTACTGACAAAATTTTTGACCAGGTCCCCCAGTACACCACGATGACCTGATTTATCTTTTCTACATACCCAGAATATTTCCCTTTTTCACAAACAATGACCCGGAATCTGAGATGGTTGAGAAGTTAACATCACTCTGGGCCAATTTCGCAAAATCTGGGTAAGAGCTGTTTGATCTAAATAGTAAGGGTGCCAAACTAATGATGTGACTTGTAGGAAACCTTGGATCAAGGGAAAGTTGGAAATAGATGCATGGGAGCCCTTCAAGAACGATACTCAAAAGTACATGGATATTGGTGACGAGTTTGTGATGAAGGAGAGAATGTTCGAGGATCGTTATAATTTCTGGGAATCGTTGTTCCCTTTGTCTCTTTATAATTAAGTTGAAGAAGAAATAATCTTGATGTGTAATGTAAAATGTATTAATGAAATAAAAATATAGGACCCCTTATCGTTAAGACATTTCATTTTGAAACCTTCAAACTCACTTGGAAATTCTGTTAGGTGTTCGATTAGGCTGCAGAGCTCTGACATTGAAGCACCATCCGATGCATCAATTGTTGCCCTTTTAAGGGACGTGGTTCAGAGCTAGCTGAGGCTCTATGATTTGATAGAAGAATTAGAAAAATGGAATAAACAGATACCTAATTGTTCCAATAATGTTCACAAAAATCTCCACGATGAGAATAATGACCACAGTTATGATGGGTGTGTCAAAGCTCCGGCAACGCCATTATTGGGCCGCAGGGGGCATACTTTTTTTGACAAAACCTTTAAACAAAAATTGTTTGCCTTCAACATAGGCACATTTGATAGTCAAATGTAACCTCCCCCTTACCTCCGCGGAGTGAGGGCAATTTTTTTCTAAAATAATTTTCATAGTTTTTTTTTGACATGGTTTGATTTTTTGACAAAAATGGAGAAAAATTTTCTCTTCAAGACAGTTTGATCTAGACAGTTGCCATTAAATGATAGTTTGACAAGTTGATTTTTGATTTTGATTGTAGTGGACGAGGGAGACATCGGGTGAAAAAAGTTTCGGACAAATACTCTTCATTTTTGTCAAAAAATCGATTTCTGTCAAAAAAACTATGAGATTGCATTTTAAAAAAATTGGAGGGGGGGAAGGTTATATTTGACTATCAAAAGTGTCCTCTATTGAAGGCAAATAACTTTTCTTTAAAGTTTTTGTCAAAAAATTCCCAACGCCTCTATAATGGCGTTGCCTAACTTTTGACACACCCAGGTGAGCTGACCTAAGACAGATTGAGCAGGGAAACCCTAATTATTACTTTCTGGGAACACATACGATGAAATGTTTTTGTCTATAAAACAATTATTCATAATTGGTTCAGGCTTTTAAAAGTATAAAGCGATATAGTTATCTCCTCAGTTAATGTTCTCGCTTCATCGTTGCTACTGCAAAACAAGGTACGTAGCTGACTCTTTATCTTAAAGATAAAGAGACATAATTATAATACCTAGTATAAAAACACCAGCCGAATTTAGCGCTTTTATAATTTCCTTTCAGAAGCCAATATGAAAACGACAAAAATTCCTGTTCTACTACTACTGTTAATAATTGGCACTTCAACTGCTAATTATAAAAAATGTCATAAACATCGCAATCACTCCTCAGATATCATCGTAACTACACCTTTAGGTCAGATAGAAGGTTCAACCCTTACGACTCGTCTCGGTAAGACATTCTACGCCTTCCGAGGAATACGGTATGCGAAAGCCCCAGTTGGTGATCTTAGATTCCAGGTGAGGTGGTTTGAATGAGTTTTTTGACACAAGTTTAGATAAGTTTTCTTGCAGCCTCCAGTTCCTGTAGAGAGATGGGATGGAGTTTTCAATGCCACAGTAGATGGACCGATGTGTCCTCAACCTGCTGGTTATGGTCCTAGCTCTGAGGATTGCTTAAGATTGAATGTCTACACTAATAAGGTAAGAATTTAATTTATTATAACCGATTTCAATAATTTATTTCCAATGATGCAATCTCATTATGTACTTTGTTGATTAGATTTTTATACTTGGAGAGAAACACTCGGGACTTGTTTACGTTAAATCCAGTTCATGAGTCATTGATGCATAAATAGCTTTTTATTAGGCAGGGAGAGCTCTTTTAGATGGAGCTCAAAGTATACCCAAAAGTGAATCTAACATAATCGACAAAAAATATGTGAACTGCCAATAGTTAGCTTCCATGAACTTAGCATTCTATCTTTGTTCCAGTTTCCTACACGCGGCAACTCCGAAAAAAGGCCAGTTATAATGGTCGTTCATGCTGGAGCTTTCTATTCAGTAACCGGTGCCAGTATGTGGATGGGTCCTCAATACTTCGCCGATCAAGATATAGTTCTTGTGACTATAAACTACAGACTGGCCACGCTTGGTACGTCCCAAATATTACCACAATACTAATAATTAATTTATTTCCCTGCCAGGATTCTTGAGTACCGGTACAAAAGAAGCACCAGGGAACAACGCCTTGAAAGACCAAGTCCAAGCTCTCAAGTGGATCCAAAGAAACATTGCAGCCTTTGGTGGCGATCCAGATAATGTAACTTTCATGGGGTACAGTGCTGGTGGTTCCAGTTGTACCCTTCATATCGTCTCACCAATGTCGAAAGGTTACCCACCCCTAGTTCCTGTTTTATCCCTGCACATCTTTACATGATGTTAATTTTTCCAGGTTTATTCCATAAAGCAATATGTATGAGTGGTTCAAGTTTCGGACAATGGCCTGTACCTCACGACCAGGAACTAGTCGCCAGGAAACAGGCTGGAATTCTTGGATGTCCTCCCGATGCTCCGATACCCGAATTAATCGATTGCTTGAAAACTAAACCAGCTGAAGCTTTCGGGGAATCTCTATCTCAATTCGCTGTAAATTATTTCATATTCTCCCGGTCCCAGTAAATCTCTTGTTTGTTTAATTGCAGACATTCGGAACCGATCCTGGATTACCCTGGAAACCAGTCATAGAGCCTGATTTTGGTCAAGAAAGATTCCTGCCTGAGCATCCAATTACTCTGCTCCTGAAAGGAGAGTACCAGAAAGTACCAGTTGTTACTGGAGTGACTGAAAATGAATTTGGATATAGAGCTCTTAGTATGTTAATAAAATTCCTGGTAAGAATTTTTGATCGAATTGCATTTTGTAGCAACTTTGAATAACCAAGAATTGACGAAAGAGCTCCAAAATGATTGGGATTATTTAGCACCATTGGTTTTTTACTACGAAAATGATACTGACAGAACTCAAATTATCAACGATGCTATAAGAAAGTTCTACTTGAATGATCAACCGCTCAGTAATTGTACTTTTCCTGGGCTGCAAAATGTAAGTTAAGGCTTTGGTGAAAGAGTTTTATTGCAACGTTTGATTTTTCAGCTCTTTGCTGATGGTCCTATTGGATTTGGTCCAAACAGAGCTGCACAGCTTTTGGCAGCGCAGGGATTTTCAGTCTACTATTACCAATTTACATACCGCGGCCGATTTAGTCACTTCTATCTTCCAGGGACAAATAACACAGTACCTTATGGTAAGCACCAGGTGCCATTTTGGCTGGCATCAAAAACTTAATAACTACAAGTTTTGTGACCAGGTCCCCCAGTACATCACGATGACCTGATTTATCTCTTCTACATATCGAAAGTATTTCCATTTTTCAAAGAGAGCGACCCTGAATACGAAATGGTTGGAAAAATGACGAGGCTTTGGGCCAATTTCGCAAAATCTGGGTAAGAGCTGTTTAGTTTTGTAAGTTTTGCTAGACTAATGATTTGACTTGTATTTATAGAAAACCATGGATTGAAGGAGAACTGGAAATGGATGCATGGAAGCCCTATAAGAATGATACCAAGAAATACATGGATATTGGTCATGAGTTTGTGATGAAGCAAAGAATGTTCGAGGAAAGATATAATTTCTGGAATAATTTGTTCCCTTTGTCACTTTATAATTAATTTAAGAATAAATAATGCCAATTACTTAGTTGTGTTCGGAGATAAAAAAAATCTCGCCACATTCTTTTCGATAAATTAAATTTGGGCTCATGGTTATGAGTCTAAGAAAAAATGGAGCAGTATAGTTTGTAAATATATAACTTCACCGATCACGCCTTAAAATTTCATGCAATTACAGGGAATATTATTAGCACAGTTTCCTGGAATGCTTTGGGGGTCGTTTTTCTAGACTCTTACCATGTGGTCACACTGTAGCTTGCACCAGAATTGCGGAATTCACTCATTAGAAAAAAGAGAGGGAAGTTCACATGGTGTCTGTTTCATGATGATAATGCTTCTGTCCACAAGAGCTGTTCTCGCGAGCCCAATTGATTCAGGCTTCAAAATCCCCAAACAGACACCCTATTCTTCAATTCTAGTTCCCCAAATTCAAAGAGCAACTTCTATTCACCTTGTAAGTTTGAGATTATAATGATGGACGTGAAAGAATGGCTTGTAGCCTCTTCAGGAGTGTTAAAATTTTCAAAATAGTCACACTAAATAGATGTCAAAATTTTAGGGAACTTTGATGCTAATTAAATTGCAAAATATTAAATTATACTCGTCAAAGAGACGGTTTCTTACATGTCAAAAAACAATTAAAGTTTCTTTTACTTGAAATAATATCAGGAATCACCTCCAGAATAATTTTGCATAAGTTTGGGAACACGTGGTAGCTAAACAGTTGTCATAAAACGTTGCAAAATCGCAATCGCGATATATTAATCAAGAGCTCCGAAGTGCATAATTGTAACAAGTAATATGTAACATGTAGGTAGCAGTTACTTGCAGTTAGTTTCTCTAATAAGAATCAGTGTTCAATAATGTACCTCTAATAGCCCTGAAATACATATTTGCTAAGGGGCATGTAAGTAAGTGACATTGTCTGGTAAAAATTGTATCAAGAGATGTTGTGAATATCTAAAAGGTGTATGTGCAGGAAAACCCGAAATGGTGACGTCCTTAGACTGATACGGCGACCGTTATTGTTCAGGCCAACTATTATTAATTACTCATGAATTACAAGCATAACGACTTGTTGCAACTCATAAAAGTGGTAAACAAGATATTGTTGAAAGCAGTAAGCCGTCTCAGTTCAATTGCAGCACTAGATAACTGTATGACATTTAATCTTACCAAAAAGCCATCTAAATACATAAACACAAATAACACCTTCTGATAATTTTACTTGCATTGTGAACATACGTAGGCAATTTTTTGATAACAAGGAAAATGCCACAACCAGTAGTAGTTGTGCTGCTGGTTCTGGAAGTCCTGATTGACATTTCAGTGGCAAATCAAGACCATTCCCACCAACACCAACACCATCACTACCAACAACAAGACCACTTAGACAACATCGTAACAACTCCTCTTGGCCAGATCGAAGGTTCAACCCTTACGAGTCGTCTTGGAAAGACAATATACGCCTTCAGGGGAATCCGTTACGCTAAACCTCCAGTTGATGATCTCAGATTCCAGGTGAGGGTAGCTTGAATAATTTTTTTGTACAAGTTTGCATATATGTATCTTCTTCCAGCCTCCAGTTCCTATTGATAGATGGGATGGAGTTTACAATGCCACAGTTGACGGACCAATATGTCCACAACCTGCCGTTTTTGGTCGTAGTTCTGAGGATTGTTTAATGTTGAATGTGTACACTAACAAGGTATTTAGTGCAACTAATTACTTTAAAATTTTTTCATTCTTTCATGGCTGTTTGGAGTCTTTTATCTGGAAAACAAAAAAAAAAGCGTGAGGTCTGGGTTTCAATTTTTTTATTGCAGTTTCCATGCTCCAGTAACAATGAAAAGCGCCCGGTAATAATGATGATACCGCCTGGTGGTTTCTTCTTGATGAGCGGTGCTAGTTCCTGGCTTGGTCCCCAATACTTAATGGATCAAGATGTTGTCCTTGTAACTATAAACCACAGATTAGCCACACTTGGTAAGCCTAAAACATATCTCTAACATCTCTATACGAATTTTGATTAATTTTTCTGCCAGGCTTTCTGAGCACCGGCACAAAAGAAGCCCCAGGGAATAACGGCTTTAAAGATCAAGTCCAAGCTCTCAAGTGGATCCAACAAAACATTGCAGCGTTTGGGGGGGATCCAGATAATGTAACGTTGATGGGATACAGTGCAGGGGGTTTCGCTTGCACCCTCCATATCGTCTCACCAATGTCAAAGGGTGAGTTTCTTCTTTTCAATTTTTCTCGTTTCACATAAAGATTGTTCCAGGTTTATTCCATAAAATAATAAGTATGAGTGGCTCAGGTTTTGGACAATGGCCCATACCTCACACCCAAGAATTACTCGCAAGGAAACAGGCTGGCATTCTTGGTTGTCCTGCCGATGCTCCCATATCTGAATTGATTGATTGTCTGAAAACTAAACCAGCTGAAGCTTTTGGAGATTCCCTACCACAATTCGCTGTAAGTCAATTTTTAATTGTCAAGTCATATCTGATTTTTGTTCAATTGTAGCAATTCGGTGTCTCTCCAGGCTTGAGTTGGTTGCCAGTAATTGAGCCTGATTTTGGTCAAGAGAGATTCCTTCCAGAGCATCCCATTACAATGCTTCTTAGGGGAGAGTACCATAAAGTACCAGTTCTTACTGGACTGACTGAAAATGAAACAGGATACGCTGCTTATAGTAAGTCTTTGTTGTTAGTAGATAAGAAGAAATATTATTCTATTGCAACTTCTTATAGCAACTTTGCTTGATACTGAATTGACGGCTCAACTTCAGAATGATTGGAACCGTCTTGCACCGATAATTTTTTCCTATGAAAATGATACTGAGAGGACTCAAATTATAAACGATGCTTTGAAGAAGTTCTACTTGAACGATCAACCAATCAGTAATGCTACTTTTCCTGGGATGCAAGAAGTAAGTCTTTGATGTGATTAAATACATTGTAGCAATTGATTTTTCAGCTATTTGCTGATGGTCCAATTGGATTCGCTCAAAATAGAGCAGCAAAACTTCTGGCAGCGCAAGGATTTCCAGTCTACTATTACCAATTCACATATCGTGGCCGATTTAGTCACTACTATCTTCCAGGAACCAATAACACAGTACCTTATGGTGAGGAACATTTCGATCGTTGAAACCTCCCTGACAAAATTTTTGACCAGGTCCTCCAATTCATCAGGATGATCTGATTTATCTCTTCTACATATCCAGATCATTTCCGTTGTTCAACGAGAGTGACCCTGAATCTGAGATGGTTGACAAGATGACGACCATTTGGGCTAATTTCGCTAAATGTGGGTACGAATTCTTTGATCTTTTAAGGTTCCAGAAGTAATCGAGTTATACTTGTAGCAAACCATGGATTAGAGGAAAGCTGGAGATGGATGCATGGGAGCCCTTCCAGAACGATACCCAGAAGTACATGGATATTGGTGATGAGTTTGTGATGAAGGAGAGAATGTTCGAGGACCGTTATAATTTCTGGGATACTTTGTTCCCTTTGTCACTTTATAATTGATTTTGAGGCTGTGAAGGAGACTTTATTTTTTAGTAAAGTTCAGCCAGTTTTTGTGACATTTTGTTTGAAGTTATTTTATCCTCACCCTTATCCTTAATTGCTTATTTTTTGGCGGCTCGAGAACTGCTCGTAAAGGTAAACTAGTTCAGATTGAGATGCGGTTTAAAAAACGGTCTTGGTCGCGCCATGTTGCGACCAAGTTTCCTCTTCTTGCGTAAACCAAATTAGCCATCACTAATGTTGGAGGTTAATTATTGTAAGTACAATTTCAAACGAGCGGTTCAGGAGCGGCTCGCGAACTGCTCGGCTAGTATATGAATACACCTTAATAAGAATAGTATTTTCCAGTTCGCAGAGAATTATTAATTCCGACCATGAATATAAGCGAAATGTTAAGAAATTGAGCAGGGAAAACCCGAAATTGCCACATTCTCAGAACAGTTGTACTGATAAGGCAAATGTTATTGTTTCGTATCCCAATAGTATGAATTCCTAATGAGGTTGAATGCAGCTTAATGACCTGTTTTCACCTGCAAACTTACAAAACATAAAACGAGGTTCTTTATTTATCATTTAATCAGTTCAGTTCTCGCTGCTCAATTATCTTTACTGCAAAATACGTGTGAGTCTCTTTTATCTTACAAAATAGAAAAACTTTTTTTTTTATTATTAATTAATTAATTATCATACCACTTCTCCCTATTATTATAATTAGGCTTAATGAATGATATAAATTAGTACTTAATTTAAATTTACAAACTTCATCGAACAAAATGATCAACCAGAAAGTGTTTCTGTTATTGCTACTCTTGGCTGGCTCATCTATAGCCCATAAAAATCACAAAGGCCATACAGATAACCTCATAACCACCCCTCTAGGCCAGATGGAAGGTTCAACCCTTACCAGTCGTCTTGGTAAGACAATTTTGCGTTCAGGGGAATTCGGTACGCGAAAGCTCCAGTTGGTGTTGGGATAAATCTTGTTTTAGCCTCCAGTTCCTGTGGAGAGATGGAATGGAGTATTAAATGCGACGGTGGATGGGCCATTATGTCCACAGCCTTCTATTTATGGTCCTAGCTCTGAAGATTGTTTGAGGTTGAATGTCTTCACCAACAAGGTAAGAATGAACTTGGTTTCAAAATTTGTATGGACATTTTTTTGCAAAACTGCATGCCGATATAACAGCCCTTTTTGCAAATGTTACCAGTGTCGTCAGTAATAAAATATGACAACTTGCTGCAATTGCCTCTTTAACCCACTAAAAGGATACTGAGAACAGGAAAGTTTAAAGAATCGTTCATTATTTTCTGACCGAAAGTGATAGCAATAATCTTTCAATCCTCTAATAGCGCTCTCTTGTTCGGAGTTTACAGTTCTTGGAGTAAACGGGTTAAAGAAAACCATCACCATGGTGAGAAGAACTCCTGGTGGTTTAGTCGCTTGGGATGCATAAACTATTCCCACCATAACCATGCAACATTACTAGAGAACGGATTATAGGCAAAGGAAAAGTTCAAAATAGGCGCCTTTATAGGCACATTTTTTGGGATAAAAAGGCTTAAACTTGAATCAAATAGGCAATAAAATAGTCAAATTTTACTACCAAATTCTCATTACGTAGAAAAAATTAGTAACACAAATTTACCTTTATATGTGCCTTAAAAATTCCTGCCGACTTACAAAAATTTACAGCAATTTTCCTAAGGTAAAATTGTTAGGAAATTAAAACGCAGCCACGCGCTACGAGGCAAAGAAAATTATTGAATAGGTAATCAGACAGACACTTCCGCCATATCCCGGGTAGTCTGTAATCAACATGGTTATATTCTTTAATTAATTCAAGCTGTTGCTTGAAATGAAATCAAAAAAATGAAACAAAAGCAAAACGAAGTAATAAGAAAGCACAGGTGTGCAAAAGAGTGGAATCCGAAATGGATTGGAGTTTGAAAAATGCATGAAAGGGATCCATAATTCGCTTTCCATTGTTTTATACTCTCTATGCAAAATCACAGCCCCTCTCGCCCTTCACCATTTTACGCTTCTGCATCTGCAAACGAATTCTCTCGCTCATCATTCGCTTTTAGACATCTGATAGGAAGTCCACCGTTAACAACAAGTCTCAGTAAATTTCCCCGCTTTTCCGAAAGAAATCCCAACCAACCGAGATACAATGAGTCACAATAGGTTCTTTTGCGCATCCGTTTCGGCCATAGTAATCCTGGCATTCCTCAATCAACGAGAAGGGTAACTACGTGAACACAACGGTAAACACAACGAAAGAAATCACAGCGGTCCTATTAGGGAGAAATTCGAGAAACTAGACAATCACAGTGGCTTTTGCGAAAGAGCAACGGGCCCTGGGTGGTTCCGTTACAATATTACACTTAGCATTTTGCTACAAAGCTCGGACCACAGTTTTGTCCGGGTCAGTTATTATTTCTATAAGGGATTATAGCTATTGACTTAGGACCTATAATAAATTATCTCAAGTGGGGTAGTAAAATTTTCAAATATTCTTTCAAAGTTAATAATTATTATTAGCATGAAATGTATTTTGAGGTGGATAAATTTAAATTTATTTGAATAGGCAAGAATAGGCATTTTTTGTGAAAATGCCCGCACCAGATACTCAAATAGGCAAAAAAGGCATAGATAGGCACTTTGCCTATAATCCGTTCTCTAAACATTACTAAAAAAATACAATTGAGGGTGTATAGAGGGGTGAAGAGGCGAATATTTCTACAAGGATTCCAATATCACCCAGAATAATATCAGAGCTTCTTCTGGATGGATGCATCGACGCTTTGTTGTCAAGATAAATTATTTTGAAAATCAAAGCTTGATGAGATGACTTTCATTTAAAGCTTTTGAAAATAAACATTTTTTCAGCTCCCATCATGCGGAAATAGCGGAAAAAGACCAGTAATTATGATGGTACATCCTGGTGGTTTCTACTTCATGGGAGCTTCTTGGTTTGGTCCCCAATACTTCACCGATCAAGATATTGTCCTAGTGACAGTCAATTACAGATTGGCAACTCTTGGTGAGTAAAACATTATTACCAATTGACCCTGAGCAAAAGCATAATGTTTTTCTTCTTGGTTTTTGGTTTTTCTCTCAAAAGGTTTCTTGAGCACCAACACAAAAGAAGCATCAGGGAACAACGGCATGAAGGATCAAGTCCAAGCTCTTAGATGGATCCAACAAATTATTGCAACATTAATTGGTAGCGATCCAGATAACGTTATGGGGTACAGTGCAGGTGGTGCCAGTTGTACTCTTCATATCGTCTCACCAATGTCGAGAGGTCAGTTATTCGGTTCCTATTTTTTTCCTCTTTTGCTCCAGAACATCATTTCATGGGAATAATTGTTGCAGGTTTATTCCATAAAGTAATTTGTATGAGTGGTTCAATGTTAGGACAATGGCCTATGCGTAATAGCCAGGAATCAGTTGCTAGGAAACAGACTAACGTTCTTGGATGTCCCGCCGAGGCTCCGATACCTGAATTGATCGATTATTTGAAAACCAAATCGGCTGAAGATTTTTGGGAATTCACTAGGAAAAGTCGCTGTAAATAAATTAGTATTCAAGTATTCTATTTTCTGCGTATTCTTTTTTAGCAATTCGGAAGGTCTATTGGATTGTCTTTTTTACCAGCAATTGAGGCCGATTTCGGGCAAGAACGATTCCTTCCTGAGCATCCCATCACCATGCTCCTGAAAGGAGGAGTACCAGAAGATACCGGTTGTTACTGGACGGACTGAAAATGAATTTGGATATGTAGCTGATGGTACCTTGTGCCTTGTTCCTTAAGAATTTTTTCCCATAATTCTTTTGCAGAAATTTTGAAAGACACTGAGCTGAGAAATCAACTCCAGAATAATTGGCATCGCTTTGCACCGATATGTTTCAACTACTCCAACGATACAGAAAGGACCGACTTCATTAGCGATGCTTTAAGGAAGTTCTATCTTAATGATCAACCACTTCCCGGATTTAAGAACGTAAATCGTTATCAAGTTTCTCGTGAAGTAGTTTTTTATTGCGAGGTTTGATGCTTTCAGTTGTCAGCTGATGGTCGTATTGGATTTGTTCAAAACAGAGCAGCAAAACTTTTGGCAGGTCAAGGATTTCCTGTCTATTATTACCAGTTCACCTATCGCGGTCGATATAGCTATCTGGTATCTTCCAGGAATAAATAACACAGTACCCTATGGTAAGCACCAGATGCCATTTTGGCTGGTGCTGGTACCAAGAACTCAAGGCTAGTTTTCTTACCAGGTCCCCCAGTACTTCACGATGACCTGATTTATCTCTTCTACATATCGAGGTTATTCCCATTTTTCAAAGAGAGCGACTTGGAATACGAAATGGTTGGAAAAATGACAACGCTTTGGGCCAATTTCGCAAAATCTGGGTAAGAGCTGTTTGATCTCGTAAGGTTTGTTAGACTGATGATTTTACTTGTATTTATAAAAAATCATAGATTGAAGGAGAGCTGGAAATGGATGCGTGGAAGCCCTACCAGAATGATACCCAGAAATACATGGATATTCGTCATGAGTTTGTGATCAAGGAGACAATGTTCGAGGATCGTTATAATTTCTGGGAATCTTTGTTCCCCTTGTCGCTTTATAATTAATATCTTGGAGAAGAGATTATCTGATTATTTCTAGGAAAAAAAAAGAAAAATAAATGTTTATTTGTTGCTTGATTCGATTATTTTACTTATAGCTGTAGTTTTTCAATTTTCTGTTATTTAATAGCCCAATTCACCTTTCAGGACCGTCATGAAGGACTGCAGCAGTTCTTGCACTTCAGACAGTTGATTGATATTCTCAACGCTCATCTTCTAACTTCGCCAGGTCATCGAGACTTCTTTTACGTTTTTTTCCGCGTCCCCTATTTGTATCTTCTGTGTTTTCTACATCGTGAATTTTTTTCAATTTTTTTTCTTCAACATAATAATTTGAAGTCTTGGCTTCAATTCGTCTCGTATATGTTGGCACTTCTAAATCTATATATGTCAGCGACCGCATTGACAGCTGTCAGATTAAACATTTGACAGCTGTAAAAAAATTTCTGTTACTGTTTTTCACGATTAACTTGAACTGTCAAAATAACGCGTGACTGATTTTTACGCGAATCTAACTCTTACGCACGGTCTCGGAAGTTCCCATATTGGTCCTTCAGGAGCGATATGGAAAAAAAATAGCACAAAACGAGGTGAGCTTTATTTTTGACGGGATATACTAACCACAGGGCCGTATAGCGACACTGAAAAATGGTAACACGAAAAAACATGAAAAATGTGGAGAGGGTCTGTCAAAAAAAAGGCTCCATCCGCCTTGGACTCGAGAATTTTTTTTTATTTTTTTTTTCATAAAGTTGGACCCCCTCTTCATTTTGGTGGCATTTTCAAAAATTTCATCGACGCCCTGGCGGAGAAATGTGCATGCGAAGACATCGGCAATAGGTTTTTTGCACATAGCTCGCTTAATTCAACTCTAAGCATAGTAAATATACTCTCGAAGACGCGTAATTTGAACTTTGACTGGTCCAAATCAGTCAAACGGTTCTCGAGATATCGCATTTTCAATTTTAAGGCCCTTTCTTCAGGGTTCCGCCGCGGTGCGAATACACCGCCGTCCGTGTTCGCGTGTTTTGCATGGAAAAAATCGACTTAGGAACTTAATTTTTTTTCATCGACAGACAGCAGTGTCCTCAATGATGCCTGAAATTTTGAAGTCGCTATCTCGATTAGAGGGGGAGGGGGAGGGGAAATCATAATTAAAATTCAAATTGCTATAACTTTCGCTAATATTGGGGCCTCGGGCCCAACTAATGGGAGATGACACTTTGGAATGCCTACTTTAAAATGGTGTTTTTTTTCGATTCCGCCAATATTGGCAAGATGCCCGCAGAAAAACCGATTTCCCTCCCCCCTTTTTTTCTTAAGACTGGTTTTTTGCCATGAAAGAAGGGTGTGGGGGTAAAAAATTTTTCGTCATCAGACGGGAATTTTTTTATCTTTGATTTGAGCCCCAGTAGACCTCGATCGGACCATTATTAAGGTCACAGGGTTACCGAACGCGTTTGGTCCTGTAGAATGGCAAGGATTAGGGTTAGCGGGTTCCGCTACCCGGCATTTTTTAGGGCTAAGTGTCCCCTTTCAAGATTTTCTCACCCCATGTCGCTATCTCAATTAGGGCCTGCACGCGGACCTGATATGTAAACCAAATAATCTAGCGTGTGTGTCTGTGAGAGAAGAGAGAAAGGAGAGGGAGCGCTAGGCTCCGCCCCCGGCTCTCGCTGCTCCACGGCTAGATTAATTGGTTTACATATCACGTCCGCGTGTAGGCCCTAATTGAGATAGCGACATGGGGTAAGAAAATCTTGAAAGGGGACACTTAGCCCTAAAAAATGCCGGGTAGCGGAACCCGCTATCCCTAATCCTTGCCATTCTACAGGGCCAAACGCGTTTGGTGACCCTGTGACCTTAATAGTGTCCGATCGAGGTCTACTGGGGCTCAAATCAAAGATAAAAAAATTCCCGTCTGATGACGAAAAAAAAATTACCCCCACCCCCTTCTTTCATGGCAAAAAAACAGTTTTAAGAAAAAAAAGGGGGGAGGAAAATCGGTTTTTCTGCGGGCATCTTGCCAATATTGGCGGAATCGAAAAAAAACACCATTTTAAAGTAGGCATTCCAAAGTGTCATCTCCCATTGGTTGGGCCCGAGGCCCCAATATTAGCGAAAGTTATAGCAATTTGAATTTTAATTATGATTTCCCCTCCCCTCCCCCTCTAATCGAGATAGCGACTTCAAAATTTCAGGCATCATTGAGGACACTGCTGTCTGTCGGTGAAAAAAAATTAAGTCCCTAAGTCGATTTTTTCCATGCAAAACACGCGAACACGGACGGCGGTGTATTCGCACCGCGGCGGAACCCTGAAGAAAGGGCCTTAAAATTGAAAATGCGATATCTCGAGAACCGTTTGACCGATTTGGACCAGTCAAAAATCAAATTACGCGTCTTCGAGCTCTTCATTTTTTAATAAGATATTTACTATGCTCAGAGTTGAATTAAGCGAGTTATGTGCAAAAAACCCATTGCCGATGTCTTCGCATGCACATTTCTCCGCCAGGTCGCCGATTAAATTTTTGAAAATGTCACCAAAATGTAGAGGGGGTCCAACTTTATGAAAAAAAAATCAAAAAAAAATTCTCGAGTCCCAGGCGGTTCGAAAGTTAGACCCTCTCTACTATACTGAAACTCCGGGCCGAAGGCCAGGAGTATGAAGGGGCGAAGGCCCGACGCCGTAGGCAAGCCAAGGCCTCGGAGGAGACCTTGTACCTACAGAAACCTCTGAATGTTAAAATGAGTACACTATCCTTGAATCGTAAAATGAACTTTCTTCACTTTACCTCTCCTAACTCATGACCTTTACATTAAGTTTCATAATCAAATTAAAGTCGCATTTGAACCAATTGCATTATAAATTTAAGTCACTTAAAAATTAGGTTACTTTTCTGACATTTCTTTCAGTTTATTTAACCATAAAACTGATACACTCTCCTTGAATTGTAAAATTAATTTTCTGCTCTTTACCCTCCTAGCCCAATACCTTTAGAGCAAATTTCATAATCAAACTGAAATGCTTTTGAGCCAGTTGCATAATAAATTTAAGTCACTTTAAAATTAGGTTACCTTTCTGAGATTTCTTTTAGTTTTTTTAACAATAAAACTAATAAACTCTCCTTGAATTGGTAAAATGAACTTTCTGCACTTTACCCCTCCTAACCTTTAGAGCCAATTTCACAATCAAATTGAAATGCTTTTAGGTCAGTTGCATAATAAATTTAAGTCACTTTAAAGGAAGTTTTACTTTGTCCTCTCTTTTTTATTGCAATAAATATTTTTTCATTCTTCTTATTCGAGATAAAAGTATCAGGTGCAGTTCTTTGAAATGTAACAGTCAGTTATATAATATTTGTAACAGTTTTATGATAAAAAGAGAGACCGCGTCCGAGATGATAATAACAATAATAATTAAACAAGGTCAGGAGTACGAGTATTTATCAGGAATGGTTTATAACAGAAGATCTTAACAATCAGTATAATTTTTTATTTAATTATTGTGATTGAAATTTTAACCATTCTCCAGGAATTTTGATACTAGCTCTAAGCTAGTTAGGAATAAATAATATTAACCGCTATTTAAGTAAAGACCTAGGAAGACTAAGCAGGAAAAACCCAAAACATTGCAACGGTCTCAAACATTCACAGTGATACGGTTAATGTTACTTATCGTCAGTACTGTTCGTTGCTTATGAGGTAAAATGCACAACGACCTGGCGCGAAAACCTTATAAAAGTGATAAACATGATGTTATTGTAATTAGTAAGTCTCCTCAGTTGCATTGCAACACATGGTACGTGTCTAAGTCATTATCTTTTACCGATAAATCTATTACGAACAATATTAATTAACAAATTACTTTTCTGAAAATTTTCATGTATGAATCAGACAATATGACAAGGAAAGTGTTAGTGCTGGTGCTAGTGCTCCTGGCTGGAGTTTCTCTAGCTCAACAAGAATTTTATCCCCAACACTATCATCATCATCATCACCATCACCCCCACCACCCCGAACAATCAGGTAATATTGTAACCACCCCTCTAGGTCGGATAGAAGGAACAACCCTCACGACTCTTCTTGGTAAGACGATTTACGCGTTCAGAGGTATCCGTTACGCTAAACCGCCAGTTGGTGATCTCAGATTCCAGGTAACGGTCGTTTCAGTTAAATATTTAGCAAAAGAGTTTAGAAATATTCTTGCAGCCTCCAGTTCCCGTAGAGAGATGGAATGGAGTGTTAAACGCGACAGAGGAAGCACCATTATGTCCGCAACCAGCTGTTTTTGGCACCAGCTCTGAGGATTGTTTGATGTTGAATGTCTTCACCAACAAGGTAAGAGTGATAAGATTTTATAAGCATAAAATATTTCCTCGTGCCCCAAACTGTTTGAACCTTGACCAGTTGTAGTGAATAGTTGAATATAAGCTTCTTCTGGCTGTAATTCTGAAACATCTAAAAATTAAGTCCATTGTCACTTGATGTGTGACGATTTCTGGCTCAAAATTCGGGCCAACGGTGACAGGGAAAAGTTACAGTCTCTATCTCAAAACCAATAAGCCTAACATAAAACCTTATTTCCTAAGCTTCAAACAATTAAAAAAAATAACGATAATGCATCCTTGTTTACAGCTTCCTTCCCGAAGGAACCATGTGAAAAGACCCGTAATAATTATGGTACATCCTGGCGGTTTCTTCTTCATGGGAGGTTCATGGTTTGGTCCGCAGTACTTCACCGATCAAGATATAGTCCTCGTGACTATAAATTACAGACTGGCCTCCCTTGGTGAGTAAGAAATATGACCAATTTATGCGAAGTTATAATTGGGGTTTTTCTCAAAGGTTTCTTAAGCACCAACACCAAGGAAGCCCCAGGAAACAACGGCATGAAGGATCAAGTCCAAGCTCTTAGATGGATCCAACAAAATATTGCGGCGTTTGGTGGCGATCCGGATAATGTAACTTTCATGGGGTACAGCGCTGGTGGTGCAAGTTGTACTCTTCATATCGTCTCACCTATGTCGAGAGGTCAGTTATCCGGTTCTTTTCTGCTGCAGAACATATTTATTGAAGAATAATCGTTGCAGGTTTATTCCACAAAGCAATATGTATGAGCGGTTCAAGTTTGGGAAATTGGCCTGTACCTCGCAGCCAAGAGTTAGTGGCAAGGAAACAGGCGGGAATCCTTGGATGTCCTCCCGATGCTCCGATACCTGAATTGATCGATTGTTTGAAGACCAAACCAGCGGAAGCTTTCGGGGAATCTCTAGGAGACTTCGCGGTAAGTAACTTTTTGTCCATCCAGTTTATATTACTATATCTGGTTTGATTCCAGGAATTCGAAGACGATCCTGGATTAGCTTGGTTACCAGCAATTGAGTCAGACTTCGGCCAAGAAAGATTCCTTCCCGAGCATCCTGTAACAATGCTCCTGAAAGGCGAGTACCAGAAAGTTCCAGTGCTTACTGGAATCTCTCAAAATGAATTTGGATATGGCGCTTATGGTAAGTTACTGCGATTGTTGATGGTAGAAAATTTTGATTGATTCTTGTTGCAGTAACCGTGAATACTCCTGAGCTGAGAGAACAACTACAAAATGATTGGAATCGCCTGGCACCAATTATATTCAACTACGACAATAATACTGATAGAACTCAACTTATTACCGATGCGTTAAAGAAGTTTTACCTGAATGATCAACCGATCAGTAACGCTACTTTTCCTGGGCTGCAAAATGTAAGTCATCAAAACTGTTCTGGTAGTGGTAGTGGTAGTGGTGAGATCATATTATTTTAACGTTTGATTTTGTAGCTCTTCTCTGACGGTCCCGTTGGTTACGCTCAAAACCGAGCAGCCAAACTTTTGGCAGGTCAAGGCTTTCCAGTCTACTACTACCAATTCACATATCGAGGTCGTTATAGTTACTATTACCTCCCGGGAACCAACGATACGGTACCTTATGGTAAGCTTACACTTTGCAGTAAAAAATTTTGACTGACGCAATTCTTCACCAGGTCCCCCAGTACATCACGATGAACTGATCTATCTCTTTTACATATCAAATTCGTTCCCTTTGTTCACCAGCAGCGACCGCGAATCCGAGATGGTTGGCAAGTTGACGACACTTTGGGCCAATTTCGCGAAATCTGGGTAAGGAGTGCTTGATCAATTATTCACGTTCGTGAGCTAATAGGGTTTTGTTTATAGCAAGCCGTATATTAAAGGAGAGTTGGAAGTTGATGCATGGGAGCCCTTCCAGAACGATACTCAAAAGTACATGGATATTGGTGACGAGTTTGTGATGAAGGAGAGAATGTTTGAGGATCGTTACAGTTTCTGGGATACACTGTTCCCTTTATCGCTTTATACATAAGCTGCAAAAGAACTGATCTTGATAATAAATTATTATACTGAGTAACGCACAATAAAATTATAAGACTTCAACAACTAAACAACTCGTTTCATTTGCTATTCCTTATTTTGGTTTGCCATAAATTTGTTTAGCTTCATTTTAAGCTTCACTATTCATTTTTGTGTCAAGGTGTACTTTCAGTAGTTTTTGATTTCGATATGAACAAAGGTAAAAACATTGAGCCTTCTTTAGTATTGTGGTTTGAAAAATGATCAAAAGGTTTGAAGGTCAAAAATTTGGCAAATCTCACCCAAGTCAAGTTGTCGCCTCCTCCAAGATGAGGGTAGCAAAGTCATCAGGGAGCCGTTTTTCGCTTCCTTACGCCCTTCTCGTAAGAGACCTAGAAACAGGTTAGTCGAGAAGGGGGAAGGTGCCTAAGATCCAGGCCCAGATAAAGAGATCAATTATTCCTTTTCTCTCTTGTCTCTAGTTGTCCTGAACAACAGGTATCAGGATTCCTCCAAACGGGTGGGGGGTTTTAGTTTCTACCCTGTTTTCAGTCCTCTCTTGCGGGGGATAATACAATTCTCCTCCATCACCTTCCCTTATCATTCTTTGGCGCCATTTCTCTTCAGAGGGGTGGCAAAGTTAGCTTGTATCCATTAAATTAGCAGAATCAATAAGAGAGCGAGCGAGTTTATGTAAGTTTGAGACAAAATGTTACCATTATCCAAAATAATTTCTACGAAATAGTTAGGTATATTTTTGCTGATGCGACCGTACAATAAAAATCTTACACTTAACTGGATAGACCTGACCTGACTCTGATATAACGAACACTCTGTATCTCTGTAAAAACTACTTAGAGCTCTGAGTGGAAAACCTAACAAGTCTCCGCGAACTATTTCTCGCGGCAGGCCTAAGGATGGAAAACCCAAAATTTCCACATTCTCATAACGCATACTGACAAGAAGAATGTTATTGTTTGCTTCCTAAAAATTGCTCATAATTAATAAAGAAAAATGGATACCGACTTGTCAGAAAAAGCGCTTATATGGGTGGAAAACATGATGTTATTGTTCTAATCTCCTCAGTTCCATTGCCAAACAAGATACGTGTCTCGCTCTTTATTTACAGGTAAAACATAAAATAAATTTAGTACTTAAGGAATATAATTAACTAATTACCATACCGCTTCAGACAGTCCAACGATATATAAAAAGGTAATTATACTGTCTTGCATGCAACAGACAATATGACGACGAAAGTGTTAGTGTTACTGCTCCTGGTTGGAATTTCGCTGGCTCATAAAAAATGTCATGATCAGGGCCATGACCATGACCATCAACAGCACGAACATCAACACCAACATCATAATCACAACAATAGGGGTGGTAATGTTGTTACCACCCCTCTAGGGGGGATCGAAGGTTCAACCCTTAAGAGTCGTCTTGGTAAGACAATTTACGCATTCAGGGGAATTCGTTATGCGAAAGCCCCAGTTGGTGATCTCAGATTCCAGGTGAGGTAGTTTGAATGAGTTTTTTGGCACAAGTTTAATAAGTCGTCTTTCAGCCTCCAGTTCCTGTAGAGAAATGGGATGGAGTTTTCAATGCCACCGTAGATGGACCGTTGTGTCCGCAACCTGCTGGTTATGGCCCTAGCTCTGAAGATTGCTTAAGATTGAATGTCTACACTAACAAGGTAAAATTTTACTTGTTTACAGAATTTGTTTACGTTAAATTCAGTTCATGAGTAATTGATGAATAAATAGCCTTTGACAGAGTTTCCAGAATTGACTTGCCCACCATTGTTATTGGGTATGGAGAACGCACCCCCCACACCAACTTGACAATGACTCAAAAATCCAAGACATAACTCGCCAAACGTTCATGACAAGTTTGGTAATTGGCGAGTTGAATCTTTACCGATTTCAAATTTATCTCCAGGGTAACGTCCCAAAAGTACAACGGCAAAGAACAGAAACGTCCTCTGACCTAAGTCCATACCTTAGATGGAGCCCAAAGTGTACCCAAAAATTAATCTAACATAATCTACAAAAAAATATGTGAACTGCCAATAGTTGGCTTCCATGATCCTAATATTCTATCTTTGTTACAGTTGCCTACCCGCGGCAACTCCGAAAAAAGGCCAGTTATAATGGTCGTTCATGCTGGAGCTTTCTATTCAGTAACCGGTGCCAGTATGTGGATGGGTCCTCAATACTTCGTCGATCAAGATATAGTTCTTGTGACTATAAACTACAGACTGGCCACGCTTGGTACGTCCGAAATATTACCACAATACCAATAATTAATTAATTTCCCTTCTAGGATTCTTGAGTACAGGTACAAAAGAAGCACCGGGGAACAACGCCTTCAAAGACCAAGTCCAAGCTCTCAAGTGGATCAAACAAAACATTGCAGCCTTTGGTGGCGATCCAGATAATGTAACTTTCATGGGGTACAGTGCTGGTGGTTCCAGTTGTACTCTTCATATCGTCTCACCAATGTCGAGAGGTTACTCACCTCGTTCCTGTTTTATCCCTGCATATCTTTACATGATGTTAATTTTTCCAGGTTTATTCCATAAAGCAATATGTATGAGTGGTTCAAGTTTCGGACAATGGCCCGTACCTCACGACCAGGAACTAGTCGCCAGGAAACAGGCTGGAATTCTTGGATGTCCTTCCGATGCTCCGATACCCGAATTAATCGATTGCTTGAAGACTAAACCAGCTGAAGCTTTCGGGGAATCTCTATCTCAATTCGCTGTAAATTATTTCATATTCTCCCGATCTCAGTAAATCTCTTGTTTGTTTAATTGTAGACATTCGGAACCGATCCTGGATTACCCTGGAAAGCAGTCATAGAGCCAGATTTTGGTCAAGAAAGATTCCTGCCTGAGCATCCAATCACTCTGCTCCTGAAAGGAGAGTACCAGAAAGTACCTGTTGTTACTGGAGTGACTGAAGATGAATTTGGATATAGAGCTCTTAGTATGTTAATAAAATTCCTGGTTAGAATTTTTGATCGAATTCCATTTTGTAGCAACGTTGAATAGCCCAGAATTGACGAAGGAGCTCCAAAATGATTGGGATTTTTTGGCACCGTTGGTTTTTTACTACGAAAATGATACTGAAAGAACTCAAATTATTAACGATGCTATAAAAGAGTTCTACTTGAATGATCAACCGCTCAGTAATTGTACTTTTCCTGGGCTGCAAAATGTAAGTTAGGACTTTCTTGAAGGAGTTTTCTTGCAAGGTTTGATTTTTCAGCTCTTTGCTGATGGTCCTATTGGATTTGGATGCAACAGAGCTGCACAACTTTTGGCAGCGCAAGGATTTTCAGTCTACTACTACAAGTTTACATACCGCAGCCAATTTACTCACTTCTATCTTCCAGGGACAAATAACACAGTACCTTATGGTAAGCACCTGGTGCCATTTTGGCTGACACCAAAAACTTAATACAAGTTTTGTTACCAGGTCCCCCAGTACATCACGATGACCTAATTTATCTCTTCTACATATCGAAAGTATTTCCATTTTTCAAAGAAAGCGATCCTGCATACGAAATGGTTGGAAAAATGACGACGCTTTGGGCCAATTTCGCAAAATCTGGGTAAGAGCTGTTTGGTCTTGTAAGGTTTGCTAGACTAATGATTTGACTTGTATTATAGGAAACCATGGATTGAAGGAGAGCTCGAAATGAATGCATGGAAGCCCTATAAGAATGATACCCAGAAATACATGGATATTGGTAATGAGTTTGTACTGAAGGAAAGGATGTTCGAGTATAGATATAATTTCTGGAATACTTTGTTCCCTTTGTCACTTTATAAATAATTTAATAATAAATAATGCTCATTTACTTAGTTGTTTTCTGAGATAAAAAAAATCTAGCCGAATTATTTTCCATAGATAGAGCTTGGGTCTAATTATTGAGTGGTTATTACGAGGGTGATTATGAGTCTAATTAAAAATGGAGCAATGTGGAGTGAACCTTACCGATGATGCCTAAAAATTTCATGTAATTACAGGGAAGAATATGCGCACAGTTTCCTGGAATGCTTTGTGGGTCATTTTTCTAGACTCTTACTATGTGGTCACTCTGTAGCTTGGATCAGAGTTACTGAATTTGCTCGCTAGAAAAAAGCAAGGAAAGTTCACATGGTGTCCTGTTTCATGATGATAATATTTCTGTCCACAAAAGTTGTTCTCGTGAGCCCAGTTGACTCAGGCTTCAAAATTCCCAAACAAACACCCTATTCTCCAATTCTAGTTCCCCAAATTCAAAGAGCACCTTCTATTTCCCTTTTAAGATTCAGATGATAATGATGGACTAGAATGAATGGTTCGTAGCCTCTACAGGAGTGTTAATTTTTCCAAAATAGTCACACTAAATGGATGTCAAAATTTTAGAGAACTTTTGCTGCCCATTAAATTGAAAAATATAAAATTTTACTTGTTAAAAAGACGGTTTCTTACATGTCAAAACACAATCAAAGTTTCTTTTGCTTGATATAATATCAGGAACCACCTCCAGAATATTTAGCATAAGTTTGGCAAAAACTGGAAGCTAAAACAGTAAAGCGGTACAAAATCGCGATTGCGATATATTAATCCCGCAAGGCAGCGCAAGAATTTCCAGTTTACTATTACCAATTTACATATCAATGACGATTTAGTCACTATTACCTTCCAGGAACCAATAACACAGTACCTATGGTGAGGAACATTTTGATCGTTGAAACCTCCCTGACAAAATTCTTGACCAGGTCCTCCAATACATCAGGACAACCTGATTTATCTCTTCTACATCTTCAGATCATTTCCGTTGCTCAACGAGAGTGACCCTGATTCTGAGATGGTTGACAAGATGACGAGCCTTTGGGTAATTTCGCTAAATCTGGGTACAAACTCTTTGATTGGTTAAGGTTCCAAAAGCAATAATTAAATTTTACTTGTACCAAACCATGGATTAGAGGACAGCTGGAGATGGATGCATGGGAGCCCTTCCAGAACGATACCCAGAAGTACATGGATATTGGTGATGATGAGTTTGTGATGAAAGAGAGAATGTTCGAGGATCGTTATAATTTCTGGGATACTTTTCCCTTCGTCACTTTATAATTGATTTTGAGGTTGTGAAGAAGACGTTGTTTTTATTAAAGTTCAGCCAGTTTTTGTGACGTTTTGTTTGAAATTATTTTATCCTCACCCTTATCCTTGATCGCTTATTTTTAAGTGGCTCGCGAACCGCTAGTAAAGGTAAACCAATTCAGATTGACGCGGTTTAAAAAGTTATTTGTTTTTCTGGTCCTCCCAACGATGTTGCTTTTGTTTCCTATTCTTGCATCAACCAAATTAGCCATCGCTAATGAAGCATACCTACACCACGCATCACCAATATCGTGTAATTTTCCTCGTGCAAAAGCATGATGGTGACAAATAGTTAAAAAAAAATTCAGAGATGGTTAAATAAATCTTCTACCAATGATTGATGACGGTGCGTGGTTGATTCGCCCTTATCCTTTGGCTCGTCCGAGGTTTATTATATATAAAATTTCAAACGAGCGGTTCAAGAGTGGCTCGTGAACTGCTTGGATAGTATATGTATACACATCTAAAGGGTAGTTTATTCCTGGTTGCATAGAATTATTAATACCGACCATAGATATGGGCGAAGTGCTAAATTTTTTTAGTGTATTTTTAACAAAAAAATACACTATTGAGGACGACATCACTTTTCGAAAATCACCCAAACTCACCAAATTTCCACCGATCCTGACTCCCAGATCACGAAAAAGTGGTTTTTCAAAATTCACCTGCCCACGATATACAGTGCTTCCCAAAAGTAACGGATAAATTCGATAAAACGGAGAGGGCTGTTTTTTTGAAAAAATAAAAAAACAGGTCGATTTTGTTTTTGAGTTGTTCAACTTTTGACATAATATTTGGGTATACAGGGTGATGCGCGAAAAAGTGGTGACGTCATCGGCATTTTTTTAAATGGCAACCCTTATTTTTTATTCCATTTTTTGATACTTCATTCAATTGCCAGTATGGTAATGTAATCAATTTGTAACCTTAAATAAGGAAAATTCTGAGAGAAAACAGCTTGTGAGTAGAAATTGTGCACTTTTTACTGATGTGAAAATCGGTACATAAACAAAAAAAAAAAAAATCAAATAAAAATGACTGTTTCCATGGTAATTTTATAAGATCTGTCTATTAAATTAAGTCTATCAAATTGAATCTGTTAAATTAAATTAAATTAAATCTATTAAATCTGTGGAAATTAAGTTATTTTCTCCGAAATTTCCTTTATAAACGTTACAAAATGATGACATTACCGTATTGGCAATTGGATGAAGTATCAAAAAATTTAATAAAAAATAAGGGTTGCCATTTAAAAAAATGCCGATGACGTCAAAATATTATGTCAAAAGTTGAACAACTCAAAAACAAAATCGACCTGTTTTTTTATTTTTTCAAAAAAACAGCCCTCTCCGTTTTATCGAATTTATCCGTTACTTTTGGGAAGCACTGTATATATATTTATATATTTATATAAATTAATTACTTATTAAATTATATTAAATTACTATTCTGTTATATTTATATATACAGGGTGTCCCAGCTTATTCGAAGCGGTCTCTGTAGGCCAAACGATGGACTTTTTCAAAAAACTTTTTGAAAATTCAAGTACAGAATCACAATGGCCATAATGTAAAATTATTTTGGAGTATACAGAGTGTCCCATATGACAGTGACATATCAAAGTTATGTTTTTCTAAATGGAATGCTCCTATGTTATTGCAATTTTAGAATGTCTGAGAAGAGAAAATAAGATTGGCTTTTACAGTTGGTGTTTAAATTCAGAAGTTTTTGAGTTATAAACAAGTGAAAATCGTCATTTTTCAAATTCAAGGCCCTGTATAACGAAAACGGCTGAAGACAGAGAAAAACGGCTTACATGTCCCTATTTTAACTTTTTATGTACTATCCTATGGTATAGAAACATTTGTACTTTCTTTGATTTTTTTATTTGGTGACGCGTGGAGAAATCTCAGAATTTTTCAAATTTTTTATCACCCTGTATAAACATTTCATCTACATCATAGGATAGTACATGAAAAGTTAAAATAGGGACATGTAAGCCGTTTTTCTCTATCTTCAGCCGTTTTCGTTGTACAGGGCCTTGAACTTGAAAAATGACGATTTTCACTTGTTTATAACTCAAAAACTTCTGAATTTAAACACCAACTGTAAAAGCCAATCTTATTTTCTCTTCTCAGACAATCTAAAAATGCGATAACATAGGAGCATTCTGTTTTAAAAAACATAACTTTGATATGCCACTGTCATATGTATACTCCAAAATAATTTTAAATTATGGCCATTGTGATTCTGTACTTGAATTTGCAAAAATTTTTTGGAAAAAATCCTTTGTTTGGCCTACAGAGACCGCTTCGAATAAGCTGGGACAACCTGTATATATTTCTCCAAAATCACGTTTTTTCGATTTTAAAAACGCTCCTGTAGCTTTATCTTTCAAGATTAGTGAACGAAATTTTGGATTCTTGTAAAGCTTTGGAATGACTTTAGATTTTCGTTGAAAAAATTTCCAAAAGTCACGTTACTTCTACAGGGTGTCCTTTCAAAGTTCCAAAAATCCGGTCCTTGAGGCACGGTCTCTGGCCGCAGTTTTCAATCTAGGGGGCTGAAATTTTTGGGAGAGTAAGATGTCCACAAGGAGTGGTCTGGTATTGCACTTGAGCAAAATCGGCCGAGCCCTTTCAAAATGACGACCATTTGAATTTTCGGAAAATTTACTATTTTTTGAACCCCTATATGAGCAAGATAACAAAAAAACTTTGGAATCAAATTAACAGGATTTGAAGAAAATTATTGGAAATTTGAATTAATGCAATCAAATTAGCATATTTTCCATTAATAAGCCAGTGTCGTGGGTAGGAAAAGGGTAAAAATGTGTAAATTTCTGTAACCGTTTATGAGTCAATTTTTGAAGAAGTTGGACCAAAATTTTCCATTCTTTTTCTTTAACATATAATTTGATGTCTTAGCTTCAATTCGCCTCGATTAATGTAGCACTTTAAACAAAAAATAAAAAAGTTTTTCGCTTGTGCAAAATTAGCTTACACTTATATAAAATTATTAAATCGATGAAATGGTTCGCAATTTCTTTTTTATTTTTTTTCACATTCAATTATGAATGGTTCTGAAAATTAGAAGAGCAATCGCAACGACAATTAAATCACCTACATGCAGGTGAAAAAAGTATTCAAATTGGTCTTTTAATAACTAAGATATGACCAGTTTAAAAAATAAAATGTGTAGGTGTAGGTACCTGACGTACTACATATACCTACGCGATCAACACTACAAATTTGAAACGTACCGTGGCTCAGTTCATTACACCCTTGCCTAGCAAACTGTTGGTGCGGGTTCGAAACCACGAGAGGATCATTCTTTTTTTTTTGGTAGGTAGGTGGAGTTTTCCCAAAAAAAAAATCGGATTATTTTTTCATTATATTCATTATCAAAAAAAATATAAGAAGAAAATATTTATTATTGAATCGCATAAAAATACACTATTTCTGCGATTGATGCGCAAGAAGGTTTTTTTTTTGATATTTGATCGAAGAAATAAAAGTTTTGATTTTTTTTATCCAATTTAACATTAATTTGTTGAGCGTCCTCGCATAATATGAAACGTTTAATATAATCCAAGTTTAGAATTATTGTTTCTCTGAATATGCGACCAGCTTCTCTAGGAAAATCCAACCAATCTACTCACACTATACATACTAAGTGCTTTAATGCAGGAATAAAATTATAATCACGCGTAGCCTAGCAGAAACTGTACTTATCAACCGCATAAACTGCATCTCAGATCGCTCAGAATAATGTTACCCAAATTGTCCTGAAAATCTCCTTGAACTATTTCTCACAACAATAATAATACACGTCGTAAATAAAGGCCTATGCAGGGAAAACCCGAAATTGCCTAATTCTCTAGACAGTCATACTGATAAGAAAAATATTATTGTTTGCTTCCTAAATAGTGCTCACTATTAATAAAGAAAAATGCACATCTACCTGTCATAAAAAGAGCTTATAAGAGTGAAGATTAGATCTCCTCAGTTCCATTGCAAAACAAGGTACGTGTCTGACTCTTTATCTAAAGATAAGGATACATAAATTTTGTAGTTAAAAAATATAATTAGCCAATTATCACACCATTTTGGATAGTCGAACGATATATAAACGGTAATTATACTTTCAAATTTTAATGTCTTGCATGCAACAGACAATATGACGACGAAAGTGTTAGTGTTACTGCTCCTGGTTGGAATTTCGCTGGCTCATAAAAAATGTCATGATCACGGCCATGACCATGACCATCACCAGCACGAACATCAACGCCAAGATCATCATCACAACTCAGGTAAATTTGTTACCACTCATCTAGGGAAGATTGAAGGTTCAACCCTTAAGAGTCGTCTTGGTAAGACAATCTACGCGTTCAGGGGAATTCGTTATGCTAAGCCTCCAGTTGGTGATCTCAGATTCCAGGTGAGATGGTTTGAATAAGTTTTTTAGCGCAAGCTTTGATAAATCTTCTTTTAGCCTCCAGTTCCTGTGGATAAATGGGATGGAGTGTTAAATGCGACAGCATATGGACCCATATGTCCACAACCTGATGTTCTTGGAGATAATTCTGAGGACTGCTTAATGTTGAATGTGTTCACCACTGAGGTACGAATATTCTTTTTGATAATAATTCACTTTGATTGTAAATTTATTGTCTGTAAAGATATTCTGTACAAATGTGCACGACAGTCTTGATTTCTTTATAAAGAACCTAACTAATTAGGTCAGTATACAAGCAAGCTTGAATCCTCAAGGACTCTATTGAACGTAGCAATATTACATTTTGGATAAGGGACTAATTTCCTTAACTTTGCATAAAGATCTTGTAAACCTTATAGTTCCTACCCAAAAGAATTCATTTTCGATAACATATTCCGATCTTGGTGGCCAATCCTCCCCAAACTTCTTGATAATCTACAACCGATTCTGGTTCCAGTTCATCCAGCACATGGCAGATCTTCAATTCGTTATTCAAGGTCATATTTCATGAATTGTGAGAATCTTGGCCGATCTAGGGAGTTAGCTAGTTTGATAGTCGTATGGCGGGAAGAGGTTATGCACCCCAAATGACTAGGCTACCAAGGGACCACTTCATCGTACCCAAACCATGATAAGACTCCTACTGGAACTTTCTCGAATTTTAATAAAAGCCAGAAAATATTTCCATGAGAGGAGTCCCATTTCTTCCCCCTATTATAGTGCTTCTGACCAAAAAATATTGAGCCTGAGGTCAGTGTATACCGCGCATGCGCATACGCCCATAGATCTCGTCGTCTGTGCAACATAACTCACCTCCTATTTTAATAATTCGTCAGTAGAGGGCCCCCCTCTAGTCAGTAAAGGGGAGGAAGTTATAAAAGATTCCAATAAATGATCTCCAAATGATCTTCACTTCAGTCTCCTTCTAGAAACGCAATAAAAAAAGACCAGTTATATTTATGGTACATCCTGGTGGTTTCTTCTTCATGGGTGGTTCATGGTTTGGACCTGAATACTTCACGGATCAAGACATCGTTCTCGTGACGATAAATTATAGACTCAGCACTCTTGGTAATAATATTTTGGTTCTCATACCTCCAGAATAACTCAACTAATTATTTATTTGACTGTTAGGTTTTTTGAGCACCGGAACAAAAGAAGCACCAGGTAATAACGGGCTAAAGGATCAAGTCCTAGCTCTCAAATGGGTCAAACAAAACATTGCAGCATTTGGTGGCGATCCAGATAATGTAACTTTCATGGGGTACAGTGCCGGTGGTGCCAGTTGTACTCTTCATATCGTCTCACCTATGTCGAAAGGTTAGTTATTCGGTCAGTTATTCTGCCCCGGAACATCTTTATTGAGGAATAATTGTTGCAGGTTTATTCCACAAAGCAATATGTATGAGCGGTTCAAGTTTGGGAAATTGGCCTGTACCTCGCAGCCAGGAACTACTCGCAAGGAAACAGGCTGGAATTCTAGGATGTCCTGTCGATACTCCGATATCTGAATTGGTTGCTTGTTTGAAGACCAAGCCAGCTAAAGATTTTGGGAATTCTATTCCACTATTCGCTGTAACTATACTATCATTTCATCAGTTATTTTGTTAATTATTTGTGCAATTGTAGGAATTTGGAGACGATGTTGGGTTGACTTGGAAACCAGTCATAGAACCAGATTTCGGGCAAGAGCGATTCCTTCCTGAGCATCCTGTAAAAATGCTTCTGCAAGGAAAATATCAAAAAGTACCGGTACTTACTGGATTGACGCAAATTGAATTTGGATACGGAGCTGATGGTAATGCTGTCCATTGTACGTTCCAAGAATTTTTAATAATCCAATAATCGCTTCTTGCAGTGGTCTTGAGTAGTCCTGAATTAACGGCGGAGCTCCAGCGAGATTGGGATCGCTTGGCACCACTCATCTTTAACTACGACAATGACACAGATAGAACTCAACTTATTAGCGATGCATTAAAGAAGTTTTACCTGAATGACCAACCACTTTGTAACGATAGTTTTACTGGTCTGCAAAATGTAAATTATCCATTTTTACATGAAGCAATTATGTAGCAAAGTTTAATTTTTTCAGTTGTATAGTGATGGTCCTATTGGATTTGCTCAAAATAGGGCGGCAAAACTTTTGGCAGGTGAAGGATTTCCAGTCTATTATTACCAGTTCACAAAACGCGGTCGTTATAGTTACTTTTACCTTCCCGGAACCAACGATACAGTGCCTTATGGTAAGCGCGTTTTGTTATCATTCTCCTAAAGGAACCCCCCCTTTCTCAGTATGTATTCTTTTTTCTTCCTTTCAATATACCCAAATTTCTCCTCGATTTAACTCCATTAAACAATTATTGCACCAGGTCCTCCAGTACATCACGATGAGCTGCTCTACCTCTTCTACATTTCAAGACAATTTCCTTTGTTTGGAGACAGTGACCCAGAATCTGAGACCGTTAGAAAGTTGACGACTCTCTGGGCCAATTTTGCAATATCTGGGTAAGACTTCTTCAATTACCTTGATCTTGGATCTTCAAACTAATGTTTGCTTTGCAGAAAACCATGGATCAAAGGAGAGTTGGAAAAGGATGCCTGGAAGCCCTTCAACAAAGATACCCAGAAATACATGGACATTGGTGATGAGCTTGTGCTGAAGAAGAAAATGTTCGAGGATCGTTATTCTTTATGGGATAGTTTGTTCCCTTTGTCGCTTTATAAAAATTTGGATAAAAATGATAATTGTTAGAGAAACTAATGTAAACCGTATTGAGTAAAATGATATAAAAATATAATACTTTTAAAACTTTTAAAAATCACTTAATGACTAGCTCCCTTTGTTGCTCAATCAAATTTTCCATGTAAGTGCACGTCTTCTGAAGCGATTGATTCTCTTTTTTCAGCTCCATTACATTTTGTCCTTCTTCGCGATTACTATCTTCACCCTGGAAATAATTAATTAATTCCGCGAAAATGATAAGATCACTAGAATACCTGGAATGAGAATCTTCTGCAGTTCTTGATCCCTGTTTTCTTTCAATTTAAACACCTCTTTTTCCAATGCTTGAATCTCTTTCATCATCTCTTGCCTCAAAATTGCTTTCACGTCCTTTCTCTCCTTGCTCAGTTTTTCGCAATTCTCCCTTGATGCCTTAAGTTGAGTCTCCAATTGCTGAAGTTTGCTCTTTAGATTAATCACGTTCTCTTCAGATTCCATCAACCTCCTCTTAGCATCGCCGTATTTCTCCTTGACCTCCTTCTCGATCCCTTCTAAATCTGCTATGTCTTTTTCGAATTTCTCTCTCAAGCGCCTTAAATAAGTAATTTAAATTAATATACCTCTCAATATAAATTTAATCTCACCTCATTCTATTCTCAGCAGTTTGTTCCATTTGCGCCCTAATTTTATCAGCTTCACCCTCAAGCTTCTCGATCACTGCTTCGATTTCCTTATCTCTCTACTTCCTGCATTGCTCCCGCATCATAGCTTCTTTCTCTGCCAGTTGCTTGACCTGCTGTTTCTTGTAATTGGTGCACCAGGACTCCATCTCCACTTCACTGCTGTCTTTTAATAGTTTCAGTTCGTTTGAGTGACGGCGCATTAATACCTAGAGATTCATTATTAATATTTGAGGCTATTTTGGGTAAATATGAGCTACCTGAATCCTTTCATCAAACTCTTCTTGGGCGTGTTTGATTGCACGATCTCTCTCAGCGATTGCCGCAGCATCTCTCTGCTCACAGTGTGGTCTGCTAGGAGTCGCCTTCTCTGTTCTTGGTAGCCTTTCTCTTCCGATTCGACCATTTTCTCGTACCTAATTATGACGAGAGAAATTATTTAATGGGTAATGATTGGGTGGTAATAATTACCTTTGTCTCATTAACTCATCTTCATGCGCTAGAGCCTTCTCTCGTTCTTCAGCGAACTGCTGCCTGAGGTTCTCAAGCTGCTGCTGAGTTCTTTTAGCAGCTTTCAATTCTAGATTATTCTTTATCTCAAATTATGCAATCTTTGTCTCTTCTTTGATCATATACTTTGTTGATTAGATTAAGATTTTGTAGAGAGATACTTAGGATTTGTTTACGTTAAATCAAGTTCATGAGTTATTGGTTCATAAATAGTCTTTATCAGGCAGGGAGAGCTCTCCCAAAAATGTGTGCCCAAAAAAAGTGTACCCAAAAATGAATCTAACATAATCTACAGAAAATATGTGAACTGCCAATAGTTAGTCCATGATCTTAACATCTTTGTTAGATAGAAGATACAAGCGAAGTGTTAAAATTTTTTAACACTTCGTGGTATCTGAAGAAATAAAAGTTCTGATTATTTTTCTTTAACCAATTTAACATCATTTGTTGAACGTCCTCGCATAATGAAACGTTTAATTTAATCCAAGTTTAGAATTATTGTTTTTCTGAATATTGCGACGAACTTCTCTAGGAAAATCCAACCAACTACTCACACTATACATACTAAGTGCTCTAAATCGGAGTTATTATTATGCAGAAATAAAATTATAATCAGGCGTAGCCTAGCAGGAATTATATCAACCGCATAAACTGCACCTCTGATCGCGATGACATTATCGACAAGGTCATGAGTGTTTATAGCAATATGTAAGTCACTGGCACTGGTCAAGTTACCGGTTTTCTAAGAACGAGTGCAATGTTACCCAAATTGTCCTGGAAATCCTAACGAGTTTCCATGAACTATTTCTCGCGACAATAATACACGTCGTAGTAAATCAAGGTCTAAGCAGGGAAAACCCAAAATTGCCACATTCTCAGAACGCATACTGATAAGAAGAATGTTATTGTTGGCTTCTTAAATATTCCCTATTATTATTAAAGAAAAATCCACACCGACCTGTCAGAAAAAGCGCTTATAAGAGTGGAAAACATGATGTTATTGTTCTAATCTCCTCAGTTCCATTGCAAAACAAGGTACGTGTCTGACTCTTTATCTTACAGATATAGTTATATAAATTTAGTACAGTACTTAATAAATATGATTAGCTAATTACCATACCACTTCGGATAGTTTAACGATATATAAACGGTAATTATACTACTTTTAAATCTTACTCTCTTGCATGCAACAGACAATATGACGACGAAAGTGTTAGTGCTACTGCTCCTGGTTGCAATTTCCCTGGCTCATGAAGAGTGTCATGATCACTGCCATGACCATGACCATCACCAGCACGAACATCAACACCAACATCATCATCATCATCACAACTTAGATAATGTTGTTACCACCCCTCTAGGGGATATAGAAGGTTCAACCCTGACGAGTCGTCTTGGTAGGACAATATACGCATTCAGGGGAATTCGGTATGCTAAACCTCCAGTTGGTGATCTCAGATTCCAGGTGAGATGGTTTGCAAAAGTTTTTTCGCACATGCTTTGATAAATCTTCTTTCAGCCTCCAGTTCCTGTGGAGAGATGGAATGGAGTGTTAAATGCGACAGTGAATGGACCGATATGTCCACAACCTGATGTTCTTGGAGATAATTCTGAGGACTGCTTAATGTTGAATGTGTTCACCACTGAGGTACGATTTTTTTTATAATCATATATTTTGACTCTAAATTTATTACCTGAGAAGATATTCTCTCCAAATGTGACACTGTGCTGATTTATTTTTCATAAGCCTTAGGGGAGACTTTAAGTCAGTATCCAAGCAAACTTGAGATCCTCAAAGACATAACCATGAACTTTATTGAACGCAATATTAACATATTGGATAAGTAATTAATATCCTCTACTTTGCATAAAGATCTTGTAAACCTGAAAGTACCTACCCCAAAAAGTTAAATTATTTTAAATAACGTCTTCCGATCTTGGTGGCCAATTCTCCCCAAACTTTTCAATCAACTATTCTCATCAAAATAATCAACCGATTCTAGTTCCAGTTCATTCAGCTCAAGACAGATCAACAATTTGTTATTCAAGGTCATATTCCATGAATTGTGAGAATTATTTAGGTCGATCTGGGAAGTTAGTTAGTTTGATAGTAGTATGGCGGTAAGAGGTTTGACGCCCCAAACGACTAGGTCATCAAACAACTTTTTCATTGTACCCAAACTCTCACTTAAACCTTTCTGACCTTTTAATAAAAGCCAGAAGATAAGTTTTCTGGCTTCCATGAGAGGTCTTCCTGTGAGAGGTGTCTCATTTTTTCCTCTGTGTCTGTGACCGAAAAACGTTAAGTCAACGGTAACTGTATATCTACCATACGTCTATGTAATGATGAGTGCCACATTTGGGAGAAATCTGGTACCCCCTCACCTCCAAAAGTGGTAAGTTGCGGGATTTATAAAATTTGCCAATTTAGTGACATCCAGCGATCTTGGTGACCATTTTATAGGTCCACTACTCTATATACAATTACTCTTCCTAGACTTTCTAAACAACTGCAATCGATTCTGGTTTCAGTTGATCCAACAAAGGGAAGATCACCGATTCGTCACACAAGGTCTTGGAAGTTAGTTAGTAGTAGGGTGGGAAGGGATTGTGCATCCCAAACGACTAGGCCACCAAAATCTTTGTTCGCTGTCCCCAAACATTTCATACACAAACCTTCTCGACCTTTTAATGAAAGCCAGAAGATTTTTCCATGAGAGTAGTCTCTTTTCTTTCTGACGCAAAATGCCTCTGACCCAAAAATTTTGAGCCCAAGGTCACTGTATACCTCGCATTCGCCTATGTAGTGATAGGAGTCCTCATCTCTTTGGCCACATCTGGTACAGACCAGCTCTATCCAGAAGGTCTTTCCATGAGAAGCGTCTAATTTTTTCCTCCTCTAGTGCATTTGACCCAAAAATGTAGAGCCTGAGGTCACTGTATACCGCGAAGGCGTATACGCCTATAGATCTCGTCGTCTGTACCACATTTCAGACTCCACAAAAGGTCCCCAGTCACCTCCATAATTTGTTAGTGGGAGGGGGAGGAAGTTATAAAAGTATCCAATGAATGACCTCCAAGTGATCTCCAAATGATCTTCACTTAAGTCTCTTTCCAGAAACACAAAGAAAAAAGACCAGTTATATTTATGGTACATCCTGGTGGTTTCTTCTTCATGGGTGGTTCATGGTTTGGACCAGAATACTTCATGGATCAAGATATCGTTCTCGTGACGATAAATTATAGACTCGGCACTCTTGGTAATAATATTTAGGTTCCCACACTTCCAGAATAACTCAACTAACTATTTATTTGACTGTTAGGTTTCTTGAGTACCGGAACAAAAGAAGCTCCAGGAAATAACGGGTTTAAGGATCAAGTCCTAGCTCTCAAATGGGTGCAACAAAACATTGCAGCATTTGGTGGCGATCCAGATAATGTAACTTTCATGGGGTACAGCGCTGGTGCTTCCAGTTGTACTCTTCATATGCTCTCACCAATGTCGAGAGGTCAGTTATTCGGTCCTCTTCTGCTCCAGAACATCTTTATTGAAGAATAATTGTTACAGGTTTATTCCACAAAGCAATATCTATGAGCGGTTCAAGTTTGGGAAATTGGCCTGTTCCTCGCAGCCAGGAATCACTCGCAAGGAAACAGGCTGGAATTCTAGGATGTCCTGTCGATACTCCAATACCAGAATTGGTTGCTTGCTTGAAGACCAAACCAGCTAAAGATTTTGGGAATTCTATACCACTTTTCGCTGTAACTATACTTTCATTTCTTCAGTTAATTATTTAATTATTTGTGCGATTGTAGGAGTTTGGAAGCGATGTTGGGTTGACTTGGAAAGCAGTCATAGAACCAGATTTCGGGCAAGAGCGATTCCTTCCGGAGCATCCTGTAAAAATGCTTCTGCAAGGAAAGTATCAAAAAGTACCGGTACTTACTGGAGTGACGCAAATTGAATTTGGATACGGAGCTGATGGTAATGTTGTCCATTGTATGTTCCAAGAATCTTCAATAATCCAATAATCGCTTTTTGCAGTCGTCTTGAGTAGTCCTGAATTAACGGCGGAGCTCCAGCGAGATTGGGATCGCTTGGCACCACTCATCTTTAACTACGACAATGACACAGATAGAACTCAACTTATTAACGATGCAATAAAGAAGTTTTACCTGAATGACCAACCACTTAGTAACGATAGTTTAACTGGTCTGCAAAATGTAAATTATCCATTTTTACACGAAGCAATTATGTAGCAAAGTTTAATTTTTTCAGTTGTATAGCGATGGTCCTATTGGATTTGCTCAAAATAGGGCGGCAAAACTTTTGGCAGGTGAAGGATTTCCAGTATATTATTACCTGTTCACAAAACGGGGTCGTTATAGTTACTTTTACCTCCCCGGAACCAACGATACAGTGCCTTATGGTAAGCATATTTTGTTATCATCCTCGTTAAGGAACCCCCCCCCCCCCCTCTTAGTTTCTTCTTCCTTCCAATATTACACAAACTTTCTCCTCGATTTAACTCAATCAAAAAATTATCTCACCAGGTCCTCCAGTACATCACGATGAGATGCTCTACCTGTTCTACATTTCAAGACAATTTCCTTTGTTTGGCGACAGTGACCCCGAATCTGAGACCGTTAGAAAGTTGACGACTCTCTGGGCCAATTTTGCAATATCTGGGTAAGACTTCTTCAATTACCTGGATCTTGGATCTTCAAACTAATGTTTGTTTTGCAGAAAACCATGGATCAAAGGAGAGTTGGAAAAGGATGCCTGGGAGCCCTTCAACAAAGATACCCAGAAATACATGGACATTGGTGATGAGCTTGTGTTGAAGGAGAGAATGTTCGAGGAACGTTATTCTTTATGGGATAGTTTGTACCCCTTGTCGCTTTATAATTAATTTGGATAAGAATAATTATTAAAGAAACTAATGTAAACTGTATTGAGTAAAATGATATAAAAATATAATACTTTGAAAACTTTAAAAATCACTTAACGACTAGCTCCCTTCTTTGTTGCTCGATCAAATTTTCCATGTAAGTGCACCTCTCCTGAAGCGATTGGTTCTCTCTTTTTAGCTCCATTAACATTTCGTCCTTCTTCGCGATTACTATCTTCACTCTGGAAATAATTAATTAATAACATTCCGCGAAAATGATAAGATTATTACAATACCTGGAATGAATCTTCTGCAGTTCTTGATCCCTGTTCTCTTTCAATTTAAACACCTCTTTTTCCAATGCTTGAATCTCTTTCATCATCTCTTGCCTCAAAATTTCTTTCACGTCCTTTCTCTCCTTGGTCAGTTTTTCGCAATTCTCCCTTGATGCCTTAAGTTGAGTCTCCAATTGCTGAAGTTTACTCTTTAGATTAATCACGTACTCTTCAGATTCCATCAACCTCCTCTTAGCATCGCCGTATTTCTCCTTGACCTCCTTCTCGATCCCCTCTAAATCTGCTATGTCTTTCTCGAATTTCTCTCTCAAGCGCCTTAAATAAGTAATTTTAATTAATATACCTCTCAATATAAATTTAATCTCACCTCATTCTATTCTCAGCAGTTTGTTCCATTTGCGCCCTAATTTTATCAGCTTCACCCTCAAGCTTCTCGATCACTGCTTCGATTTCCTTATCTCTCTCTTTCCTGCATTGCTCCCGCATTATTGCTTCTTTCTCTGCCAGTTGCTTGACCTGCTGTTTCTTGTAATTGGTGCACCAGGACTCCATCTCCACTTCACTACTTTCTTTTAATAGTTTCAGTTCGTTTGAGTGACGGCGCATTAATACCTAGAGATTCATTATTAATATTTGAGGCTATTTTGGGTAAGTCTGAGTTACCTGAATCCTTTCATCAAACTCTTCTTGGGCGTGTTTGATTGCACGATCTCTCTCAGCGATTGCCGCAGCTTCTCTCTGCTCACACTCGGCCAGTCTCACAGTGTGGTCTGCTAGGAGTCGCCTTCTCTGTTCTTGGTAGCCTTTCTCTTCCGATTCGACCATTTTCTCGTACCTAATTATGATGAGAGAAATTATTTAATGGGTAATGATTGGGTGGTAATAATTACCTTTGTCTCATTAACTCTCTCTCATGCGCTAAAGCTTTCTCTCGTTCTTCAGCTAACTGCTGCCTGAGGCTCTCTAGCTGCTGCTGGGTTCTTCTAGCAGCTTTCAACTCTAGATCTTCTATTTCTCTCTTATGGAGCGATCGTAGATCTGCCAGTTCTTGTTGTTGCCGCTTCTCCATTGACAGTAGCTCCGGTTCGATGCTCTTTACTGTCATTTCCTGGAATAACTCGAGAGTGAATATTTTTATGCAGGATTTAATTAAACATACCTTGATCTTCTGCGTCTTACTATCGATCCATCTCTCCCTCCTGATCTTCTCACCGATCGCTTGCATTTCCTTGCATTTGACCATCTCGGCTCGATGTCTCCCTTCCATGGCTTTAAGATTGCTCTCGTATCTCGCCTCCATGGCTTTCATCTCCTCCACGAGACCCTCGCACTGCTCGTTGAGACCTCTTTTGTCGGCGATCAGTTGATCGATGAACTGCTGGTGACGACGCACCGCAGCCTCGCATTGGTGACGCTGCTGCTGGAGACGGTGCTTCAGTTGCTGCTCGGAGCGCTCGTTTTGAGCGAGGAGTCGCTGTCGGAGGGTGCCGAGCTCGCCTTGCAGGAGCGAGATGGAGGATTGCTTGTCTTTGACGCGAAGTGAGAGGGACACGACATGCTCGGCTAGTTGTTTCGGGGTGAAGGTTAGGAGATCTTCTACTCTAAAGAGATTGAAAATTATTTTTATCGTAATTGATTGGGGATTGTTTTGACGTGGTTTATTGGAGATTTGCTCCACATGCAGAACACAAACCTAACGTGCTTCTTCGCCCAATTGTCAGTCCAAGTGTTAAACTGTCAGTTAAGGAGCAAATCTACACAGACCACGGCACAAGACCCCGGAATCAATTACGATTTCAATAGAAGTAGGTCGTGCATGAAAGCCTTTACACATCAATTATTATTTTTATTATTAAATAATTAACTTACTTCGGAATTGTATCCAATTCGATACTCGATTCGATCAACTTATTGGTGGAATTCACACGCTCTAAAGCTGTGTTGATACTTTTGGTACATTTTTCGTCAACTTCGTCCAGAAAAGATAAAATATCGCTGAAGAGAGAAAATTATAATAGAATGGGACAAGAAATGAGAGAATGACTTACTTATAATTCTCACAAGATTTAATATTTTTATTTTTATGGAAAAAATTTGTAATGGTTGTTTCTTCTTCTTTCTCTTCTTCTTTGTTATGATTTTCCGCTTCTTCAACCTTTTCTTCATCTTCTTTAAGAGCCTCATCGTCACTTCTTGTCATATTACCATCAGGGTCACTTTTCCCACTACAATCAGGGAATATTTCTGATATTTCAGGACTCTTTTCATTTTTTGATTGATCACGACGAGGTGATAGTTCCTTCGAGACTATTTCTTTGATGCACTCTATTTGATTATCTGTGAAAAAAATTTTAATAATAAATTGAATCAGAGAATAAACACAAATCTCACGTGATTTTTTATCCTCAGCTTCGAGCACTTCCAATATTTGAATAATATCGTCATAACTATTATTCCCAGGCTCTTGAGCACCCTCAGGAGCGGCGTCCTCATTATCAGCACCAGATCCCAATTCTTCTAATTGTTTGATCTCGGTAAGAACGTCAGAGAAATTATTTTTTTTCTCTTCATTGTTTGAATTTACAATTAAGTCTCCTTTACCGTTCTCATCTTTCGACATCCAAGACTCCACTTCTTTCGGGTCGTCTTTTTTCTTCACGTAATCGGCGCCCGATTTGACAGGAGTGGCTGTGAATTTCGCTCTCGGTTTTTCTTTCACCGGCGTCTCGAAGGAGATCTTTTTTATCGGCGCTTTAGCTTGCTTCTTAGTAACTGGCGCTTTGACTATTGGAGAGGTGTTTTTACTCAAAGCCACCTGTTGCGAGTGCGCGAAGAATTTATCAAATCTTAAATCGATCTCGTCCTTAAAAAATTTATCCAGATCGATCTCTGATAAGTTCGGGAACGAATCGTCATCAGATTTATTTTTTTTAGTCGCTGTTTCTTCTTCTTTTCTGACAGGGTCGCGATCATTTTTGAGGGGAGATTTGTCATTAATCTGCTGATGGAGTGTTGGATTTTCCAGCTTTGACCATTCGATCTCGAAGGAGTCTTCCTCGATCTCGTGCAAGGTTTTCGAGACGAGGGCTTTAGAAAATGATTTTTCTATCTCTTGAATTATCAGCTGCTCTGAAGGAGTTAAATCAGGGATGTCTTTACTTAAGTTATTATTGACGAGCATTTCTAAATTGAGGAACTCTTGATCTGAATCGATTTCTTCGTTATCACTCTCTGAGGTGATCTGTCTCATGAATTTTAGGTTCAATGGTGGTACTAGAGGTGTTGGGTCAGTTTTCTTCGGGAGAGGTGGTTTAGTAGTTAAACCTGGTTTTAGAGCGTATTTTTCTTCATTTCTTGGAGTTATTTTGCTGGGTTCAAGAAATTCCTGGATTTTATTTGGGTCATTATTGTTTGTGCGTTGAGACGAAGGGGTTGCTTCATTATGTATTTCCTCTCTCAGAGATGATAATTTAGAAACTGGACTAACTTCTTCATCGAGAGTTAAATCTATAATTATTATTCTCATATTAGATTATAATTAATTATTATAATAATTATTATGAAATACCTTGAGGACTATCTAAACTGTCAATGCTTATTCCAAGTTTTCTCGCTTTTCTATAATATAAATAATCATTCCCCACACATCCAGCAGAGAAAGGTCTGTCACTGTTAATATTTCTTTCAGGAAATTCCTTCAACAATAATAATTCTTGATAGATGAATAAAGATAAAAAATTCCTATCACTTACCTGCTTATTGGATTCACGATTCAAAGTTGGTATTGTTGAAACAGGTCGCGATAAACATCTGGCTAGAAAAAGTGACTTTGAACTTGCAGTATTCGATTTATTGACAGGTCGTATCTCCAAGCAAATCTGAAATAAAATTGTTAAAAACGTCTCGATAAATTGAACCGCTCACCTTGTCCCCTTGCAGTCTTAAATTTCCCCGGTTCTCATTAAATTTCCCATCAGACATAATATTAATTTTGTAGGTGTTTGTTTTTGACGAAAAAGATTTGACAAGGGTAACAGAGGAAGAGGGTACAGTTGGGGTCATTCTTGCTTTTTGTTGACTTAGTCATTCTTCGGTCGCTCTGTGTTATTGTCGACGCTTGGCGTCGCGTCGCCATGGCTACGACGTCGATCGTGGTTGGATATCGCTGCCTGTAAATAGCGCTGCTGGTCTCCGGTAGATGGGGCTGGGATTACCAATTGAATTGAAGGTTGGTTAATTATTATTGTCTGTTGTCTAGACTCGACAAACAATAATTATTACATCAATCTCGTGATGGGAATTGTCAATAGGAGTAATCACTTTCACTATAATAAGTCAATTTACTGTCAGATTGATTCTTGCAAGATTGATTGAATAGTTAGCAGGTTTCAATCAATTAGAAAGACCATCTTCAGAGCGTCAAATATTAATAAAGTAAACTTGATTTTATTCCATTTTTTTTTTAAATTAATCCTTTATGGCTCATCTCGAAAGCCAAAAATTAATAAAACCCAGCAGTTGAATTTTTATTCTAAGAATGATGATGTAGGCTAGGTATAAGCATATTAGGAATAAAATGGGAGATCAAAGGAAAGTTTTGCTATAGTTTTGATTATTTCGCCCTCTATGTTTTCTGAACAAGAATTTGATGTTTGCTGGTGAAAGTTTGGCCTGGAACATTTTTTTGCACTTTTTGCCCAATTTTTTGCACTTTTTGGAAGTAAATATCATTAAGGAAGCGGTTTTCCCACAAATCCATTTCATAAAAAATTAAAGTAGAAAAAAATTCCTACATTTCTCATAAAAACGTTCATTTTGGAAGATTAACCGTTCCGCCGGTAGAGCGGACCAAAAAAACATATTCCCAATGCGTGTGATATGTTTTGGAAAGTTTTGTTATAGTTTTGACATTTTAACCCATTTTTTTGGGTCGCTGAACACAAATTTGAAGTTTGCTGGCAAAAATTTGGTCCGGAACTTTTTTTTTGCACTTTTTGCCACTTTTCTCTAGATATGGGGATATTTTTTTTGTGAATTCTACCGGCGGAACGGTTAATCTACAAAAAAAAAAACGTTTTTTTTTATAATAAATGTAGAAGATTTTGTCTATTTCAATTTTGCTTCTTTTAATGCTTCCTCTCTGAGATTTAGGTCAAAAAACTGAAAAAAGTGCAAAAATACGAACAAAAGTGCAAGAAAAAAAGTTTCATAAAATTTTTGTCAACAAATTCAATTCCGTGGCAACGTACCATCAAAACCTATAGAAGGTGGGAAAATCAAAACTATAGCAAAACTTTACACTGAGAATTCTACTAATATGACTAGTCTGAGGTTGAAAATTCTGAAAGAAAAGAGGCAATTAAAAGAGACTTTTAACTCGCTAAATCTGCGATAAATGAGTAAATTTGGCAACCGTGCTAATTTCATTATTGTTTTTTTTTCAAATATTAGTTAATATGTCTTTTCGGATCCTTTCAAAAGCCAAATAGATTATAAATAGAAAGCCAGTAATATAATTTTTACCCAAAGAATCCTGATGGTGAAATTTCTGGCAGAAAAGATTCTTTTTTTATTGAAAATGCACATGCACTGCAGGGAAATCCCTATGACGCTCTGGGAGCGGTGCATGAGCGGAGATGTCAATTCACGTTGGCACGTCGATTCAAGGACTTTTAACTGTTGAAATCAGCGATAAATGGGTAAATTTGGCAAATTTCGTTTTCGTTCTTGTTTTTTTTTCAAAAACTGGCCAATAAGTCTGTAACGAAGTCCGGAAATCTGGCCTCCGTTTTTGTCTAGTATCAGGGGTTGTGTCAAGAATTCCCAGACGTTTATATATATATTTTTTATTTTATTGAAAATAATTAAATCATAAATCATAATCGGTTTTTTTCTAAATAAGCTGTAAAAATAAAATTTTTAAATCGTCGAATTCATACACCGATGATGAAGACTCCAATCGCCGAGGAGATAACGCTCCGCGATAACGGCCGCAATCGCAGGTAAATTGATTGATTGAAGAGAAAAACAATGTTTATCGCTAGCTTGGCTCGATTCTTTTAAAAATTAAGTATCAATTTTTAGAATCCGACCGCGTTAGGGATACGTGCATATATGGCCGGAACGCGATAAACCGACCTCTCTTCTTGGCTTCTTCTTTTTTGATTCTGCTCGCGAAGTGCTCAAGTATTATTGTTTTATTTTTCCGCTCCGTCCTGGGAATAGTGCACCGGTGGTAGTACCAAGCAAATTCCGTGTGTGTACCTACCTACGCATCTGCTCTGGGAGAACCCGCGATCGTTAGAAGATATTTTCTCCAGAACAATAAGGTAGGTGCAAATAAAATTGATTGATCCGTGATTCAATTATTGTAACCGTTTGCCGTAACTTTATTTATTCCCGTCCCTCACCCCAACCGAGATTACCGACGCGCGAGATAGATTAGGCCCGTTAAGTATCACCGACCCTGTCGTCAATTAATAGAAGTCATTGGTTCCCCACTCCGAGTACACTAGGTGGTAACTGGTAAGTGTACTGACCCCTGGGCTTATTCCGACTCCAGTGAGCTACCTTAGGGACAAGGGCACCATAACTGTGCCGGCTATGTGAATAAGTTCAGTAGGGAATTCAGCGAGAGATTCCCCGAGGGAGTAAACCCTCAAAAAAATCTGGCGCCCGAGACATCCGAAGGTGAGTAACGCCAAATCACGAAACCGAATCCCCAGAAAACGAACAATAGTCACAAGTCTTTTCGGATCATTTTAAAAGCCAAAAATAAATAGAAAGCCAGTAATGAATTTTTTACCCAAAGAATGCTGATTTTGAAAATTCTGAAAGAAAAAATTCAAGGACTTTTAACTCTCTAAATCTGCCATAAATGATTAAATTTGGCAACGGTGCTGATTTCGTTATTGTTTTTTTTTTGTCAATAATTGGTCAGTAGGTGTTTTGGGCTCGTTTTGAAAGCCAAAAATAAATAGAAAGCCAGCAATAAAATTTTTACCCAAAGAATGCTGATGTTGAAAATTCCGAAAGAAAAGATACAGACTTTTAACTCTCTAGATCTGCGATAAATGAGTAAATTTGGCAACGGCGCTAATTTCGTTATTGTTTTTTTGTTTCAAAATAATTGGCCAACAAATATTTTCGGCTCGTTTTAAAAGCCAAAAATAAATAGAAAGATAGTAATAAAATTTTTACCCAAAGAATGCTGCGATGTTGAAAATTCTGAAAGAAAATATTCAAGGACTTTTAACTCTCTAAATCTGCGATAAATAAGTAAATTTGGTCCTAAATTTCTAGAGTCTATCGTGTCTCATAAAATATTTTGCCCCATCTGAAGTGTTTCATTTCATCTCGAGTTATCACGTTTCGTCTGGAGTTTCACTTTCATGCAAGGTATATTTCTTCCATCTTAGTATTTCGTTTCGTCCAGATAAAGTGCTTCGTCTGGGTTTTTATATTCTTCTAAAGTATTCTCTTCGTCTTGAGTTTGAAGTTTAAGAGTATCTAATTAAAACGAACGATTCCTCTTATCTGGAACAACTTCCCTCGCCTGGAGTTTCTCTAACGCCGAAACATTTTACTTCCGGTAAAGTGTTTCGCCTCGTTTGGAGTGAATCTGCCTTGCCTTGAGTTTTTATCTCCAGCATTTTTTTCGCCTGGAGTATCTCGCATCGTCTGGAGTAACTCCTATCGTCTGGAGTTTCTCGTCCATTTAAAATGTTCTTTCAGGATCTTTACCTCTCGTCTTTAATAATTCGCATCGTGTAAAGTAGCTCCCCTCTTTAATAGTTTCTCTTCCTTAACACTCTCCGAAATATTGTTTTCGTCTAGAGTAACTCGTCCTGTCTGTATTTTTTACTTTAAACATTTTGTTTCTCCTGGGACATTTATGCTCTTCTAGAATATTTTAATTTGTTTTAAGTAACTAACATCACGTAACCCGCATCGTCTGGTGTAACTCCTTTCGTCTGGAGTTTCTCATCCTTATAAGTATTGTCATTCTTCTGTGGTATTTTACCTCGTCTTGAGTAAATCTTATCGTGTGGAGTAGTTCCCCTTGTTTTAGTTATCTTTTCCTTATAAAATATTTTGTTTTTTCGAAATATTTCATTTCGACTTGACTAACTCACCTTGTCTGGAGTTTCTATTTCAACAATGTGCTTCTTCTGGGACATTTGTGTTCTTTTAAAACATTTAAACTCGTCTTAAGTCACTAGCATCAAGTAACACGCATCGTCTGGAGTATCTAACTCCTCTCGTCTGGAGTTTCTCATAGTTATTAATTATTTTTATCCTTCTGAGGTATTTAACTCTTCGGTAATTGGCATTTGGTGAATTAGCTCACATCGTTTAGAGTTTCTCTTCCTTCTAGAGTATTTTGCTTTCTTAGAAATTTTTCATTTCGTCTAGAGTAACTCGCCCTGTCTGGGTTTTTTACTTTAAACATTTTTATTTCTTATACGAAATTTTTGTTTTTCAAGAGTCTTCAGTTTCTCATCTGGAGTTTTACTTCTAAAATATTTTGGTTCTATGAATTATTTCGCCTCGTCTAAAGTGACTCACCAGAGTATCTCAATCGTCTGGAGTATCTTTAACAGTCTGACTTTATAAAGAGTAGATAACACTCTACTCTATACGTGGAGCTATTCGTGTATTATCGACTGATATGATAAGTAGTAATAATGAAGAATGAAGTTATGATTATGTAGAAATGACAATACCTTGACTAATTTTTCATACAAACCCATCGCCACACGACCAATCCGGCAACCTCTCCCCAACCCTGAGGAACTCGAAAACTCCACGCACCCAGAGATCAGTTGCGTCGCGACGCTCGCCGCTCCCGGCAGAAAATCTCGTCAGGCTCTGACCGGCCGCGTCTACGACCGCCCCAACAGGTGTCCGCCCCCCGAGTCCCCGCCGTCCCCAAGGGTGACAGACCGTGGATGAAGAGCCGATCATGTTCAAAGTGCTGTTTAACGAGTGAAACTTTGTAAATTATAAACTTGTTGAAACTTTCTAGGTGTTTCCAGCCGGTATGATTGAGTGCCGGTGCGAGAAGCGGCGAGTTTTGTAGATATTGAGGTAAAATTAAAGTTATGACGGGAGTTGTGAAGTTGGGGCAATAAATTTAAAGGTGAATGGAGCTGAATTTGTTTATTTATTTATCAGTAATTTATGGGTGCTTTTAATGGCTAACAAAGATTGATTTCTTGGGCAAAAATTCAGACTTTTTTTGGGATTTTTCTCTTAACGTTTTATCTCATCTTCAAGATATTATTAAGAGCATATTCACATAAAAATTACCAAATATATAATTCTCTAAAATTATGTTCAATAAATCGAGAATCTCGTAATAATAATGATCAAAATAAGGGGAAATTGCGACAATAGTTGCCACGTCGTAAGGTTGATTTGAGAAACGTGACTGGACAGCAATCGCAGAAGAGTTATGGCCAGGAGAAGAAGTAATGCATACTAAGCCATCCGGGGAATAATTCACGAGCCTCCAAGACGTCTCTAAAAATTCATGACCAAAAGTACTGGCGATGATAATTTGACGAATTTTCTATGCATTGAAACGTTAGAAAAATGACAGCTGTCAGAAGATATTTAGGTACCAAAAGAAATAGTTATTAGTAATAACAGTATTCTTTACCCATAACGATAGACTTTAGTAGCATCCAAGCAGGAGAGTCCAAGTAATGATACTTTTTTTCGTCTAAAGAGATGTCGGCCACTTTAGCGAAAAAAATCTTCTTCGCGTAATTTTCGTTTTAAAATGCAAAGCGTTGGGAAGGAGCTCTAAAGAATCTGCTATAGTGTTGTAGAAGTCGCAAAAAATATTTTTTTATTTATTTTTTATAATTATATGGTTGACCTGGATCACAGCAAAAACGGCTACTTGGGCTGGAAGTTTCTATATTTTCGTCCAGTTCCAAGTCAAAATTCTGGGGACTTCTTCTAACTTGACGTGACTTCCTTATTTTTAATACAATTTGAATAATTAAGGTCTCGGAATACAATCCTGAGGCATTCCTAGATTGAAAGTGGGAGATGAACAAAGAAGAAAAACACAATATTTGTCAAGCAAGATATTTCTAGGATCTGTTACACAAAAAAATGTTTGATTGAGTTTGGGAAGTCAAAATGATCCTTCGTTTTCGTTTAGTAAGGAAATAATGCCTTCTTTATTATTTTTTTTTTTTGAATAAAGAATGGGGCAGAATGCAGCCTTGAGGGACTCCCAGTAGAAGTTCCAAGACAAAGAGAGAAAACTAATCCCCTACAACTAAGCCTGATCTTTACTGATCTAATCAGAAATATTTTTTTTGATTTAGGTTAGCCAAGGACATATTTTCTTGGAGATTTCTCACTTTCCCCTAACTCAAAAGAGATTCAAATTGGAATTATTGGAGATCAGCGATAAAGTTCAAGATTATAATTTAAATTCTTCCGATTTTATTACTCGAAACAGCTTCCTTTATACTTTTTATAAATTTTGGAAGACTCAAGATCCTGGATTACGATCCTGAGGCATTCCTAATGGAAGTATCGAGATAAATAAAACAAGAATGAAGATTTCACTTTTTTCAATATTTTATCAGATCCTGAGGTATTTCTGATGGAAATCGAAGGTGTATGAAGAAGAACCGATTGTGAGTTAAAATAAAAAGGTCACTGAGCTAAAAAAATTAGAAAAAGTAAAGAAACCTCCTGGAAAAGCGACCACTATACAGGTTGTCCCAGCTTATTCGAAGCGGTCTCTGTAGGCCAAACGATGGCCTTTTTCAAAAAAATTTTTGAAAACTCAAGTACAGAATCACAATCTCCATAATTTAAAATTATTTTGGAGTATACAGAGTTTCCCATATGAGAGTGGCATATCAAAGTTATGTTTTTTTTTAAATGGAATGCTCCTATGTTATTGCATTTTTAGATTGTCTGAGAAGAGAAAATAAGATTGGCTTTCACAGTTGGTGTTTAAATTCAGAAGTTTTTGAGTTATAGACAAGTGAAAATCGTCATTTTTCAAGTTCAAGGCCCTGTACAACGAAAACGGCTAAAGATAGAGAAAAACGGCTTACATGTCCCTATTTTAACTTTTCATGTACTATCCTATGGTATAGAAACATTTGTGCTTTCTTTGATTTTTTTATTTGGCGACGCGTGGAGAAATTTCAGAATTTTTCAAATTTTTTATCACCCTGTATAAAGATTTCATCCACATCATAGGATAGTACATGAAAAGTTAAAATAGGGACATGTAAACCGTTTTTCTCTATCTTGAACCGTTTTCGTTGTACAGGGCCTTGAACTTGAAAAATTACGATTTTCACTTGTTTATAACTCAAAAACTTCTGAATTTAAACACCAACTGTAAAAGCCAATCTTATTTCCTCTTCTCAGACAATCTAAAAATGCAATAACCTAGGAGCATTCCATTTAAAAAAACATAACTTTGATATGCCACTCTCATATGGGACACTCTGTATACCCCAAAATAATTTTAAATTTTGGCCATTGTGATCCTGTACTTGGTGTGCAAAAATTTTTTGGAAAAAATCCATCGTTTGGCCTACAGAGACCGCTTCGAATAAGCTGGGACACCCTGTATACTTCAAATTGGAGTTTTTAGGAGTTCTAGCATAGATTTTTGAAGACTTTTTGGTTTTAGATTGCGATCCTGAGGCATTCCATATATAAGTATCGAGAAAAATAAGACAAAATTGCGTTTTTTACTTTCTTAATATTATGGATCTCGAGGTAGGTATATTTTTGATCGAAGGTGTATGAAGAAGAATCGCTTGTGAGTTAAAATAGAAAGGCCACTAAGTAAAAAAAAACATCTTGGTCGCATTTCCAGGAGGTTTCTTTACTTTTTCTATTGCGTACTTCAAATTGGAGTTTTTGGGAGTTCTAGCATAGATTCTTGAAGGCTTTTGGTTCTAGATTGCGATCCTGAGGCATTCCTAATGGAAGTGTCGAGATAAATAAAACAAGAATGAAGATTTCACTTTTTTCAATATTTTATCAGATCCTGAGGTATTTCTGATGGAAATCGAAGGTGTATGAAGAAGAACCGATTGTGAATTAAAATAAAAAGGCCACTGAGCTAAAAAAAAAATAGAAAAAGTAAAGAAACCTCCTGGAAAAGCGACCACTACATACTTCAAATTGGAGTTTTTAGGAGCTCTAGCATAGATTTTTGAAGACTTTTGGTCTTAGATTGCGATCCTGAGGCATTCCTTATATAAGTATCGAGAAAAATAAGACAAAATTGCGTTTTTTACTTTCTTAATATTATGGATCTCGAGGTAGGTATATTTTCGATCGAAGGTGTATGAAGAAGAATCGTTTGTAAGTTAAAATAAAAAGGCCACTTAGTTGAAAAAAAAACAACTTGGTCGCTTTTCCAGGAGGTTTCGTTGCCTTTTCTATTACATACTTCAAATTGGAGTTTTTGGGAGTTCTAGCATAGATTTTTGAAGACTTTAGGTTCTAGGTTGCAATCCTGAGGCAATCCTAATGGAAGTATCGAAATAAATAAAACAAAAATAAAGATTGTCCTTTTTTAAACATTTTATTATATCCGGAATCGTTTGTGAGTTATAATTAAAAGGCCACTGAGTTAAAAAAAAACTTGGTCGCTTTTTCAGGAGGTTTCTTTACTTTTTCTACTACATACTCCAAAATGTAATTTTTGGGAGTTTTGGTAGCATAGATTTTTGAAGACTTTTGGTTCTAGATTGCGATCCTGAGGCACTCCTAATCGAAGTATCGAGATAAATAAAACAACAATGAAGATTTTAGTTTTTAATATTTGATTAGATCCTGAGGTATTTATGATAGAAATCGAAGGTCTAACAAGAAGAATTGTTTGTAATTTAAAATAGCAAAAGCCACCAAGTCAAGAAAACCAAATTCGTCGCTTGTCCAGGAGGTTTCTTCACTTTTTCTATTACTTCATTTAGGAGTTTTTGAGAGCTTTAACATCGATTTTTGAATGCTAAAGGTGCTAGATTGCGATTCTGAGGCATTCATAATGTACTTAATACTTTTTTTAAGAATATACTTTTAAGCATATTCTAGCAGAGACAAGTCTTCAGTTTTCAGTCAGAACGTCTAAATTTAGAGAGAGAATTGGGGAGTGGTGAGGATTCTCGGTATAATTTTTTTCTGGGTTTATATAGACAAGAAGTATATCAGTGTAGTAATCTATTAGGCAATAAAAGCCAAAAAACGTTTCACAAATACTTTGATATTTCATAACAGTCACAAATCTACTGCACCAAAAAAAAAAAAATCGAACAAGTTCGCGTGTAAGGGATTAAATATAAATGTGCCCTCTAAATTTTAACCCCAGTCCTACACAATAAATGGAGCTATAAAGCGACTGTTTCCTCTTGTTGTCTTTTAGATCAATAAACCCCACGCTTATTGATTAGACCTGGTCGAGTCGGCGGTTTGATTGACATCCCTTAAGTATAAAAATTACATTAAATCGATTCCAAAGGTAAATGTTAAATACTTATAAGCTCGTTTTAAACCCACCCAAAGCCCATTCAAGCAAAATTGATTGAGAAGAATGACACCGCTCTGTCTTCGCCGGGAAAGTAATTGTTTCCCATCACCATCGCTAACCTATCGAACCTCCTGTACAAAATCGAATACATCCCCTCGTCTGTTACGCATATTAAACTTAAGAACATAAAGTCCTTAGAATTTATTACGAATAAACGTGGCCCATACAAAATGATTTCCTTCCGGGACGTAAACAGGAGGGCGAATAAGAAAACGGGACGCAATCTAAAGAAATACGAGCCAATTAAATCGTTGCCGGATGCGGATTTACTGCGACGAGCCGTGTTCATATTCCTGCAGGACCCTCCGCGGATAATCTCAGGAGTGCGCTGCCAACAACTGTCGTAAACCCCATTTAAATGCGATTGTAGTCGGCAAGAGTGACCCGTTTACACGTAAACCGCCCCCGGAAAACAAAGGCTTTAAGGAGCTTTATTGCAGCCAAATCCGGGAATTTGTGACGTGCAATCCTGAAGACTGCCGTGCGCTCGCTTGCGTCTGATAAACGCGCAAACAGTTACTGGAGGGAGTCTCGATTATCGCTTTTGTCTCATTGTTTTAACAAAAGATTCAATTGCTTTTATACGACACGATCAAAAAGACGCTTCTTTATACCAGAAACTTCGGAAGAGATAGATAATGCGGCGATGGGTAAGTGCATAATCTCAGGCAGCTGTGGTTACAATCTACGTTAAACCAAAAATCCTCAAGAACTTTTTTATTTCTTCTTTTTGCTCTAATATACGGGGCTTGTGTCCTCTCAAGATACTGTTATGTCCCCTCAAATCTTGCTCAAACTGTAATGTACTCTGAAATCCTGCTTGCACATGCGCCCCTTAAGGAACTGTAATGTCCCCTTAAAAACTGCCATAATATCTGGGAATAATACCAGTGCCTCTGAAGCAACTGTAATGTTCCCTCATATCCGAGAATTACACCTGCGCCTCTTAAAAACTGTAATGTTCCCTTAAATTCTGTCCTCATTCTCGTACCTGCACCTTTTAGAAGCTGGAATGTCCCCTAAATCTTGTTCTCATATCAAGAGATTATATCTGGTCCTCTTAAGAAACTCTTAAGTTCTCTAAAATCCTGCCATAAAATCTGGGAATCAAACTAGCGCTTCTAAAGAAACTGTAATGTCCCCTAAAGTTCTACTCTCATATCCAGGAATCATACCTGCACCTTTTTAGAAACTGTAATGTCCCCTTAAATACTGCCATAATATCTGGGAATAATACCAGTGCCTCTGAAGCAACTGTAATGTTCCCTCATATCCGAGAATTACACCTGCGCCTCTTAAAAACTGTAATGTTCCCTTAAATTCTGCCCTCATTCTCGTACCTGCACCTTTTAGAAGCTGGAATGTCCCCTAAATCTTGTTCTCATTTCCAGAGATTATATCTGGTCCTCTTAAGAAACTCTTAAGTTCTCTAAAATCCTGCCATAAAATCTGGGAATCAAACTAGCGCTTCTAAAGAAACTGTAATGTCCCCTAAAGTTCTACTCTCATATCCAGGAATCATACCTGCACCTTTTTAGAAACTGTAATGTCCCCTTAAATACTGCCATAATATCTGGGAATAATACCAGTGCCTCTGAAGCAACTGTAATCTTCCCTCATATCCGAGAATTACACCTGCGCCTCTTAAAAAACTGTAATGTTCCCTTAAATTCTGCCCTCATTCTCGTACCTGCACCTTTTAGAAGCTGGAATGTCCCCTAAATCTTGTTCTCATATCAAGAGATTATATCTGGTCCTCTTAAGAAACTCTTAAGTTCTCTAAAATCCTGCCATAAAATCTGGGAATCAAACTAGCGCTTCTAAAGAAACTGTAATGTCCCCTAAAGTTCTACTCTCATATCCAGGAATCATACCTGCACCTTTTTAGAAACTGTAATGTCCCCTTAAATACTGCCATAATATCTGGGAATAATACCAGTGCCTCTGAAGCAACTGTAATCTTCCCTCATATCCGAGAATTACACCTGCGCCTCTTAAAAAACTGTAATGTTCCCTTAAATTCTGCCCTCATTCTCGTACCTGCACCTTTTAGAAGCTGGAATGTCCCCTAAATCTTGTTCTCATTTCCAGAGATTATATCTGGTCCTCTTAAGAAACTCTTAAGTTCTCTAAAATCCTGCCATAAAATCTGGGAATCAAACTAGCGCTTCTAAAGAAACTGTAATGTCCCCTAAAGTTCTACTCTCATATCCAGGAATCATACCTGCACCTTTTTAGAAACTGTAATGTCCCCTTAAATACTGCCATAATATCTGGGAATAATACCAGCGCCTCTGAAGCAACTTTAATGTTCCCTCATTTCCGAGAATTACACCTGCGCTTTTTAAGAAACTGTAATGTTCCCTTAAATTCTGCCCTCATTCTCGTACCTGCACCTTTTAGAAGCTGGAATGTCCCCTAAATCTTGTTCTCATTTCCAGAGATTATATCTGGTCCTCTTAAGAAACTCTTAAGTTCTCTAAAATCCTGCCATAAAATCTGGGAATCAAACTAGCGCTTCTAAAGAAACTGTAATGTCCCCTAAAGTTCTACTCTCATATCAAGGAATCATACCTGCACCTTTTTAGAAACTGTAATGTCCCCTTAAATACTGCCATAATATCTGGGAATAATACCAGCGCCTCTGAAGCAACTGTAATGTTCCCTCATATCCGAGAATTACACCTGCGCCTCTTAAAAAGCTGTAATGTTCCCTTAAATTCTGTCCTCATTCTCGTACCTGCACCTTTTAGAAGCTGGAAGGTCCCCTAAATCTTGTTCTCATATCCAGAGATTATATCTGGTCCTCTTAAGAAACTCTTAAGTTCTCTAAAATCCTGCCATAAAATCTGGGAATCATACTAGCGCTTCTAAAGAAACTGTAATGTCCCCTAAAATCCTGCTCTCATATCCAGGAATCATACCTACACCTTTTTAGAAACAGGAATGTCGCCTTAAATCTTGTTCTCATATCCAGGAATCATACTTGTCCCTCTAAAGAAACTCTAATGTCCCCTAAAATCCTGCTCACACATCCGAGAATCATGCATGAGCTTCTTAAGATACTGTAATGTCAATACCTACTTTAAGATGATCTTAAATGATGATTAAAGACAATCCTAAGTCTAAATAATTTCTCCAGCTCATCATCTAAATGGAAGAAGAAGAGTGTCCAAGTGTTAATGGTGGTCGCCGTGGTGGAGGATGGTGCAGTCCTGCAATTATATGCAGCAGATCGGGCTTGCTGCTACTGATGGCAGGGTACGCCGTACTTGGGGCTCTACTCTTCAGAGCCCTCGAAGGCACCGCTACTGACCAACAACCACCTCTCGCTCATCGTCTTCAAAGAACCAGGGAGGATTGTCTGCATGAACTCTGGCTAATCACAGGTATGTTATAATATTTTCTGTTATAAGTCATGATGAGAGGGAGAGAGAAAGAATGAGAAATGGAGACAACGAGAGAGAGAGATAGAGAGAAAGAGAGAGCAGATAGAGAGGGTAACAATCAGAGGACACATTTTAAATAACAAACCAACTCTAATTATAATTTATTTCACTCTGTCCGGGCTGTGTGTACTGTTCTCTGGTGGCGAATCAGAGGTCGCCTTCTCGACTTGTAATGAACGTCAGCAGCTGGCTGATGGAGAAGTTTCCGAGCTGCTGCTATAAAGGCGAAGTCAAACTTTCGCACGTCGATACGAGAGTTTGGTAATTGTTGGTATTGTCGCATGTGGAAGTTTGAGTCACACGCAGAATTCCGGATAGTGCAGACGTTTGTAATTAGTTCTAACAATGACGCGACGGCGAGGGTTAGAAATCTACACGTCTGAATTTTCAATCTGATGGCGTTTAAATTTATAATTTAGCATGCTCGCAGTTAAGGCCGGACGATTCTGTTCAGCTCCATCAGTTTGTTTCGTTCTAAAATTAGCACCTGGAAAGGGTGCAAGATGAAGTCGATGGATGCATTATTGATTACCCGTTTAATCCGTTCATTTCCTGATTCTTTATAACCATGTTTTCGAAGTCTGGAAAAACTTAGAACATTAGAATTGAAAATTTAAAGAAATGCTACGTTTCAAGCTGAAGTATGAAACGGGAACGTGATTATTAAGTAGGTATCTCTGAAGAAATAACATTCCACGCTAACCATAAATCCTTTTTTATATTGGTCGCAATTCTTAACCTAAGCTTTTTCCATTGAGAACGACCAGAAGACAAATGGATCGGTCAGTTTTTGGAGCCCAACCTGGGACCACCGCGTTAATGATTTATTGTCCTCGCAGGAAGTCACGTAAAACGGAGCCATTATATGGATTTTTCATAATATTCCTCAACGACATACATTACAACGCTACTACATGATATAGTGCATGTCCTAAACCAGCAGCACCCAACCCCTTGAGGAATTTATTCCGGTCACTTCACAGACAAGGGAATATAACGGCGGGGAGTTAATAATCACTTACTCCCGTACTTAGGGACAATAAAGATAGAATCTAGGAGTAATTCCGCACGAAATTCCCAGCAACAAACAGACCTGGAAATGGTAACTCTATCATAATTATGAATTTGAATTATTCCGAATCGAAATTCCAATCTAATCTATAATACCTACGTAATCAAAATGTGATCATAATCTCTGATTAGAGGCAACCTCATTGGTCGTTCTGTGTGACCCTTAGATACCCTAACCGGGGAAATAGGCGATCTGGGAGGAACTTGCGGTAGTCCCATTATAGCAGAATTGATCGGTATTCACAAAGATACTGTTTGCAAGCTAATATATTAGCGATTTTCTTAATAATTACCATAAAAACTTTCCATCAGGACTGTATTAGAAATATTTATTTTATCCTGCTGTCATTAATGCGGTTTAAATCAAATTAAGATGATTTAATTAAAGATAAAGATAAGTCTCGTGCATGCGATCTTCTAGTAGTGTAGATGGAGTCTCAGCTCGGACGTTAGGGCATGGTCGAACGAGCACGCCTAACCTATTGCTCAGAGATAAGCTAACTAAGCTTTTTCCCCTACGCTGGCATGTTTTAAACACCCCTAATTGCTCACTGCATATCCTCGGTAGTCTGAACAAACCACACCAAACGTTAAATTGAACAGCGATTCCAATTTTACTATTCCACTAAAATTATTCCTATGAAAGCTCAAAAAAGCACCCCCCAAGCTTCAGTAACTATGAGTCGTTTCAGCTAAACCGACCACGACGTCACGAATGACATCCTCTTAACAGCAACCTTTTTTACACAAACCAAACACAACCGTAAACGTTAATTGATATAATTTGAGGTGGTAAACCCGAGCGATGTAGTTGGATTTATTGGAACAAAAATAACTGTCCAGTAATTCCGCGTCTAATTCCAAAAATTCGGGTTATACAGCGATGTTTGTTATTAGATAAGATGAACGTTCTGCTTGACGGCCTCCTAATTACTAACGCAAAAAGTATGTGAGAAAACTTCGAACGAAACCAAGCACTGCTCGCGATTTAGAAGTCCAACAAAGAGTTGGTGGAAAACCCAAGTTTCCCCCTCACATCGTGCTAAACGGGAGCGTTTGACGTGAAACTGCATGGAAGCAGAAATTTGATTTTCTCTGGCACTGACTGATTTAGAGAATGTATCAGCAGAAACTACTCCTTCTCCAATCAGTAAGAGATACCAGGAATAACTTACAGCTAACTTGTACCAGAGACTTGCAGAATTGGAGTGAGCTGCCCTTTTCTCCGCAGCAAAAGACCGTCTCTATAACAGATGACATATTTATATACGCTGTAGACATTTATCGACCACGAGAGTCTACCTGCCGCCCCCAGCGACATGGCGTTCAGCTGTTTCCGCCGCCTCCGCACAATGCGGCCGATACCCGTATCAACGACGCCTTTGTCTCTTGCTTTGCTAAATAGAAATCATCTCCGGAGCGCATTCACGGTGAAGGGACAACCAGGTGGTTTTGGTTCTATAATAATGTGCTCTAGGGTTGATGCTAGTAGCTATAATAACCGACGAGGCGGCGATATATTAAATATATGCCTTGCTAGAATTTTTTTTTAATGTGTTGAAGTTGAAACTCTTAACGATTTTTTTATCAAAAATATCGTTGTGTAGATTCACAGACCTTTAGATAGTTCGAAGGGATGAGTGTAGAGCGCAGGTCATAAGCCAAATAATGGCAAATAGCTTCCAGGCTATATGACGTAACCCTTCGCTGATTGGGGGATGACTAGGACGCGGAGAAATTGAGTAGGTATATTATTTTTACAACCATTTCAAGACAATCAATGTAAGAAAAACTGCATCCTGGTAGCAAGAAGTCAGTATAGGTCGTAGAAAGGGTTATTTGTTCTCGAGCATCTAAGAAGTCACTGTTTTGGACTTTTATTTTATCAAATAATGGTCAATGCTATAACTCGAAGAATTCTGCAGCCATCCAGTTTTAGCAATGATGGTTGATCAAATTTGCGGAAAGTTCTCTCACAACTCTTCCTCTCTTTTCATCCCAGATGTTCCATTATTTATTTGGGCAAACTTTCAAATTTTTAGGAAACATTTTCTTGATAAAAGTTGTGGCGATGTCATGGTTTGCTGGAGTCAAAAGAAAATTAGTTGAACTGGAAGATTTGCAGTTCTTTGTTACTCGACTTTCTAGAAATTTTGTAATGTCTGTAAAAATTCAGACAAATTTCTCCCGATCTCGACCTTAGCATACCAATAACGGAATCTTGACGGAAAAAGTTGTGGTATAGAGGAGTCTTAAGAAAGAAGAACTAGGAAGTCATAACTGAAGAAGAACAAAAGTTCAGCCATACAAATTTAACAATGTTTGAACAAAGTTGGGCCGATTTCTCTCACAAGTCTTCCTCTCTCATCATATTAGATGCTCAATTATTTTTTTTTATCCATTTTCAAAATTTTGGGCAAAAATTTTCTTGGAGAAAGTTGTGGTGCTGTAATGGCTTGTTGGAAAGGGAAAGAAAATGCGTCCAATCATAAGATTTGCAGTTCAATCTTTTGCAGTTATTGTTTTTTAGGGGAACCGTTTCAAAAATAAGGGCGAGTTTTGTGTTCAATTCTACACCTCTCTTTTGACCTTTCTTTCCGTTCTACAAGTCTCTTTACGTTAAAATTTTGTAGACAGAAGTTGTAGCGTTGACAAGACTTTCTTAAAATTTTCGGAAGATTTGAATTTCATAATAATAGGAGAGATTTGTAGATCAGTTGCACAGTACTTGTGATTTAGGAGCAATATCAAAATTTCAGTCCTACCACTCTCTGCCTTGTCTTGTAAATTATGGAACCGTGGAGGAAAAAGTTAAGGTGTAGCCGAGTCTTCGCCGAAAGAATGATAATCAAGAAAATTTCGTAGATGTTGTGGTGTTGTCAAATGTTTTGATTGTTAAGTAGACAAATAATACTGCAGCCATACAGATTTAGCCACGTTTGATCAAATTTGGGTCAATTTCTCTCATTAAATTCTTCCTCTCTCGTCATAGAAATGCTCTTTTTTTTTGAGTTGGTACACTTTTTTTTACCTAAAGGAAAAAGTTGTGGTGTTGCCAAGGCTTGTTGGAAAGGGAAAGAAGATACGTTCAATTGTAAGATTAGCAGTTCAATGCTTTTGAAGTTATGGACTTCTTGGGGCAGCTGTTTCAAAAATATGGGCAAGTTTTCTATTCAATCCTACTCATCTCTCATCATATTAGGTAATTTTGAAGGAAGAAGTTTTACTGTTGTCAAGGCTTGTTGAAAAGGGAAAGAAGATGCGTTCAATTTGAAAATTTTTCAGTTCCATGCTTCACAGTTTTGGTCTTCTTGAGACAGCCGTTTCAAAAATATGGGCGAGTTTTCTATTCAATTCTTATCATCTTTCTTATCGTATTAGCAAATTTTGAACGAAGAAGTTGTGGTGTTGCCATAGCTTGTTGGAAAGGGAAAAAATATGCTTTTAATTGGAAGATTTGCAGCTCAATGTTTTGCAGTTATGCACTTCTTAGGACAGCCGTTCCAAAAATATGGGCAAGTTTTCTATCCAATCCTACTCAACTTTCTTATCGTATTAGCAAATTTTGAACGAAGAAGTTGTGGTGTAGCCATTGCTTGTTGAAAAGGGAAAGAAGATGCCTTCATTTGGATGATTTGAAGCTCAATGCTTTGCAGTTATGCTCTTCTTGAGACAGCCGTTTCAATAATATGGGCAAGTTTTCTATTCAATCCTACTCATCTCTCTTATCGTAATAGCAAATTTTGGAGGAAGAAGTTGTAGTGCTGCCATGGCTTGTAGGAAAGGGAAAAAAGATGCGTTCAATTGGAAGATTTTCAGCTCAATGTTTTGCAGTTATGCACTTCTTAGGACAGCCGTTCCAAAAATATGGGCAAGTTTTCTATCCAATCCTACTCATCTCTCTTATCATATTAGCAAATTTTGAAGGAAGAAGTTGTGGTGCTGTCATGACTTTTTGGAAAGGGAAAAAAGATGCGTTCAATTTGAAGATTTGCAGCTCAATGCTTTGCAGTTATGCTCTTCTTGGGACAGCCGTTCCAAAAATATGGGCAAGTTTTCTATCCAATCCTACTCATCTCTCATATCGATTAGCAAATTTTGAAGGAAGAAGTTGTGGTGTGTGTTGCCACGGCTTGTTGAAAAGGGAAAGAAGATGCGTTCAATTGGAAAATTTGTAGTTCCATGCTTCGCAGTTTCGCAGTTATGGTGTTCTTGGGGCAGCCGTTTCAAAAAATTGGCAAGTTTTCTGTTTCATCTTACTCATCTCTCTTGACGTATTAGAAATTTTTGAAGAAATAAGTTGTGGAATGGCCAAAACTTTCTTAAAATTCTCGGAAAAAATAAATTTCATAAGATTTGTAAAGAGTAAAAAATGGTTGTGCAGTAGTTGGGATTTGAGGACAATATCAAAAATTTGGGCCAATTTCTACCATTATCTGCCTTTGCATATCAATAATGGAATCTTAGAGATAAAAGTTTTGCCATTGTCTAGTCTTCGCCTAAAGAAGAAATTAGGGAGTCACAACTGTGAATATTGATACCATAATGTTGAATTGGACGATTTGAATGAGAACAAACATGAAAACATAACTAAATTAAATTATGATAGAAGTTGTGGTGTTGTCAAAAATTTTAATTGTTAAGTAGACAAAATAAGAAAGTTCAGCTGCCAATTAAAAAAGTGAAATCTTTCTTTTTACTTCGGCAGTTACAAAAAACTATATTTTATGACCAATCTGAGAATAATCCAGAAAACTCATAACATTCCTATCGAATAGAAAGGATAATCGACAAGTAATACGTCATCCAGCTGACTGCGAAGCAAAACTAAAGAGAGCGTGAGCAATTTAAAATTGTTGAAATTTTTTCCAGAACAGTTGAAGTAACAATTCAATCAATCGAATCGAATTGTAGCAGGTACAAGTCCATATGACAATGTCAGCGGCACTACAAATGGCAATTGAGAGGAAAACCTCCATTTTCCAATGAATTACCTCGCAATTGTCGAGTTCTGATGCTCGTAAAAATGAGGCGCGCTTTTTCTCCGATCGAACTGGAACTATTACTTCGAGCTAGAAAAAAATACACTTTTATCAGATTGTAGCCTGGCTTTTTTTGCAGCGGTGGTGTCTGATTTTCCCCATGCGAGGTGGGAGAGGCAGGTAGACTGAGCTCATGTATAATGCATTCGATCACTCTTCAATTTTAAAATGGATTAGGCGACACAATGTCCTTCTATTGCCCGGCCCTCGATATAATCGTTAACTGAATATAAACGAGGAGCACATAACTGCACGTTGGAAAAGTGTTTAAGCTTGTGTAGGAAAATGCTTATTTCCGAACGGAACATTTCATGACAAAGCAGTGCTGGTGGTTTTATTATAGTTGCGCTTTTTCCATCAGTAGAATTGTTTTTTCTTTTTTTTTACGTGGAAAACTCCCATGCAGTAGGTGCTCATATTAAAATCATCAAAAAACAAATTGACAACAATATTTCAAAAATTCACAATCCACCTCTTTGTGTTCTAGATATAGGACTCAATCTGACGGATAAAACCTAAAAATCACCATCAAAACAGTAAAAGCGGGTGACATTGTTCGATTTGGGACAAGCTTTCCCTCTTTGGTGTTTTTTTAATTAATTTATTTTCATTGCCATACACGCGGCGGCAGCGCCAACATAGTTGATGCTTTTTTCGTAGATAAATAGACGCTGCGGTTTCGGATACGGTTGGCCTTAGTGTTAGTGTTAGTATCTCGCGGCACGTCTGTCATGCCACGCTGAAAGCTGAAAGGGCGTTAAAACAAGGGCGGCTACCGCAGTCTCAGCTCAGGCATGCGACGGCAGCCGACATCAGCAATTATAATGAAATTGTTCCGGGAGGAGCGTCTTGCTTTAACATTGTCCTAGACCGACGCCCTCATCAATAATGCACCGCCACCGTTACCACATTACAGATACACTCATTTTAAGGTGATGCAGTGTTAATTGAAATCTACATTTTCATGCAGCTGCCTGGGGTAGGCGTTCATTTCAACTTGTTCATATCCAAATATTAACCATACAGGGTGTCCCAGCATTATAATATATAACTCAAAAAAGGACGATTAACAATAAGGATTCACAATATATGATGATGGTAAACAGCGGTTACTGGTATTGGGGGCTCAGGTTCTTCATACGTGAAGAACTGATGCGAGATGGAATAACATCTGAGGCGAATCTTTTATACCCCTCCATACATCTCCCCTCCCTCGCCGATTTGATCTATGAGTCCAACAACAAAGCACTACCGCTTGCTCATTTGGGAGTGACATGGGGGGGGGGGCAGCAGTAAGAGGAGTGACACCATTTGCCGCATGAGGGCTACCTTACCATGCATCTGCTCGAAAGAGAGGGAATGGGCTAAATTTTGCGAAACATCAAGGCCACTTTTTGATCACGAAAAGTTTGTTAATTCATTAAATTCAGGTTTTATCTCTCCCTTCTCCGTTCTGTCTCGAGCGAAATAAATTCGCAGAGACTCGAACGAGACGTGAAAAGAAAAAAATCCTACCATTTCTCCTAAGAAGAAAATTTGGTAAGTTGCAGTCCGTGTGATTGGGTGTGTGGCAGGTCCCGGATAAAATGAGGTGACTAAAAAACAGGGAACTGTGTTGCTTATACCGACCATCAAGAAATTTCAGCATCCAGTTCAAGCCAAAGATACTACTGCCAAACTGAGGGAGTGGAAGCAGTTGGGTGTGTGGTGTCTAAGTTTTTTTTTCTCAGGTCGATATTTTATACCCCTCCAACCCCACTTCTCGATTGATATTTGCGCCCAACAACAAAGATCTATCGTCTGCCCATTTGAAAGTGACTTGGGAGGGGGCAGCAAGAGGAGTGTTACCATTTGCCGTATGAGGACAACCTTACTGCAAGACATTTTGTCTTCAATCGAGAGGGGAGGGAGGTGATCCGAGTGACTTGGTGTATGGGAGGCTACCTCAGCACTCATTTAAGCCACAAGGAATTACCTAGACGAGACTGCCGTAGTGGTAGCAGCAGGGTATGTGGTGTCTCTGTTACGACGGAAGACCAAGGTTGGGAGGGACACAAAAAGGTGTAAACAAGAGCCATTACTTCGAGGTTGAGAGGATTTTTACTGGTCCCTGGTTTGGTGAACACGAGTTTCAACAGGCAAAAGGGAGGAATGAACTCCGTACCTCCCAGGACCCCAGGAAGCTGCGATTTTCAGGTTGTTTCATAGATTATCTTGATGGATAAAAATGTGGACTTAATATCTTGGATATGATGATTCTATTTTTTATTAATATCAAATTAGCAGGGTGTTTGAATAAAAAATGAGCATCTTATGAAAAGTTGTCGGTCGAAACGAATGACTTGTTCGATAAGCCACAAGCGTCTGTTTTCGACAGACACTGACCTAAAAAATCACCCCTGCCCGGCTTCCGGATTCGTTTTATTAAATCTAATATTTCAGGGTGAGTCGGACGTGTTATAAAACGGGGAAATAAATAACGTCGGGTCGACGCCGCTATCAATTAGGCAGAGATTACATCTTAGCTTCCAGAGAGTTATTCTCAGCTACTCGCTCCAGTTTTTCCTTCCTTCCTGCTCGCCGACGGCAGGACGGCACGTGAGTAGATCAATCACGGCTTCCTTCTCCTCGGGGAGCTCGCTAATGAAGATCACCGGGCACGATCAAAAAATATCACCGCTCATCTGATAATGATTCCCGTCTATCTGCTCGGAAAAATAACTGGAACTTCTCTAATCAATTCCCCGATCAATCGTCGTGAATAAACATGAATGTTCGTGCGTGCATTGTCCAGTTTTGGTTGTTGATTGGACTAATTTCCGTGACTTGCTTATCCGAAATCGGTCGCCCGTTTTGTGGTGTTCCCGCTTATTCGTAGCTCGATTAGCCGTGCACCGGCTCAGGAGTGGGATAAGGGTGTGGGACGGTGGAAGTCGCTCGCTGAATTTCCTGTTCCATGTGTGACAATGCGCGCGCTTTGTACACGGCAAAAACACACACCGCATCGGCATATTTCTCTCATATTTCACAACGGTGAAATTAGTGTGCGGTGATTTATTTCGGCCAGTCGATCTGTATTGAATTGAAGAGTTTTGAGTGATATTTGGCATGAAAATGAAAAAGTGATTCGTTTGCGGATGGTTTGAATGGAACGTAGTAATTACGGTTTTTGTTCATTTAATGATTTCCCCTGTTCTGCAATATTACACTGTTCCTGTTTCTTTGCGGTTTCATTATTTTTTTAATTAGCTACAATCACCGAGAAAAAATCTGGATGAACTTTGAAACGGTCATTTCCATTTTAAATTGAAAACTCTGGAAGAGATAGGAAAAACAAATAGCTACGAATTTTGACAAGAAGACTCATCAAAGTCTCAGAGCATAGATGAAGAATTCATTTCGTTGAATAGTGAGTGAAACAAAAATTTTGCGGTCGAAGACTATCAAACCTAGCAGACTGGGGGCTTTTTCTCTTTAGGAGAAACGTTCTCATTCTTCTTCTTCTTCTTCTTCTTCTTCTTCAGATTTTTTTACTTTATAGCTTGTTCCCAAGATTTAGTAAGTCCTTCTGAGAAATTGTTCTCAGGTCTTATTAAGTCAGATGAGATTAGTCAGGTTAAGTCAAACAAGTCCAGTTTAGATAGGATCGAAAAATTTTGCTTTACTTCAGGTCAGGCAGAATAGTTCCACCAATACTCCCGTAATGCCTACCTCATTGCATTAGATGGTAGAGTGAAGCAAAAATTTTGCTGTTCAAACCTAGCAGACTGGGGTACTCTTCTCTGCAGAAGAAGTGTTGTTATTCTTCTTTTTCTTCTTCTTCTTAAGATTATTTTACTTACTTGCTTTTACTTGCCGAAGGCTCGTTAAGATCTCAGATAAAGGACGTAGAATAATTATTACACCAATACTCCAGAAAGCGTACTTCCATTGCGTTGGATGTGAGAAGAAAGCAAAAAAATTTACTGTCGAAGACAATCAAATTTATGGCAAACTGGGGTCTTCTTCTCTTCAGAAGAAAGTATACTTAATATTCTTCTTCTTCAGATTTTTCGACTCTTATAGCTTGTTTCAAGATTTAGCCAGTACAATTGAAACTGTTTCTCCAGGTCTTGGTGATCTCGACAAGTGACCAAGGAAGTCCGACAAGTTGACAGCTTCTTTACTTGAAAGCACGTGAAGTTACCGATTATTTTTAGAGATATGAGTGTTGTTTTCCAGAAGCATAAACTGTTACCTGTCGTTGGTAAAGAAGGTTGGAGTCATCTTCATCCGTTACAACAGCCGCCGATCGTTTATTGAAATAGTTGTTGTCAAGTTTGTAATAATAAGAATATCTCTCAAAATGGTTTTCTTCCGAAAGGGTGTTAAAACCGCATCAAAAAAAAAGACAGTCTAGTCAGGTTAGGTCAAAAAAGTCCCATTTAGGTAGAGTCAAAAAATTTTGCGTCAGATCAGATCAGGAAGTCCACCAATACTTCCAGAAAGCGTCCATCCATGTCTTGGATGGAAGAAAGAATATCTTTAGGAGAAATGTTCTTATCCTTCTTCTTCAGATTTTTTTACTTTTTAGCTTGTTCCCAGGATTTAGTCAGTACTGTAACGAATAGGACCCGGGCCTCATGGTCTTTCGCGAAAAGCCACTGTGATCGTCTATTTACCTCTGGGTTTCCCCTAATAGGACCGTTGTGTTTTCCTCGTTGTGTTTACCGTAGTTTTTACCGTAGTCTTCCCTGCTCTTTGATTGAGGTATGCCAGGATTACTATGGCCGAAACGGATGCGCAAAAGAACCTACTATGACTCACTGTGTCTCGGTTGATTGGGATTTCTTTCGGAAAAGCGGAGAAATTTACTGAGACTTGTTGTTAACTGTTGGCTTCCTGTCGGATGTCTTCCTAAAGCGCTGGAATATTTTTAGCTAGAACGATTTCTCCTTATGAATATCTGATGAGCTGACGGGAACCGTTTACTTGATGTAACGGCGGGTGGCTGCGCTTTGATTTTCTAACAATTTTACCTTTAGGTATTTACGTACCTAATTCTTGCACTGTTTGCTTTTTCGATTTGGGCTGATTTAATGAGGGCGATGGAAATAATTTCCTTATCATCCTACCTAGGTGCGATCCATTTCAGTACATCCGAGAAATGTTTTCTAAGGTCTTGGTGATCATGACAAGTGACCAGAGAAATCCCTAACAGCTCCTTTGATTGTAGTTACCGAAATTGCTTAGCAATTTTCAATCACACATGACAGCTATAAGTCTGAATTTCCAGAAGCACTGTCATTTGTCGCTGGTCAAGAATTTTGCAGTCATCTTCATCTCTTATAACAGCCGTCGATCGTTTTGTGAAATAATTGTTGTCAAGGTGTTTTGCAATAACTATAATATCCCTCGAAATGGTTTTATTCCAAAAGGATGTTAGGACCGCATCAAAAAATATGACCTGACGAGACCTGACAGTCTCGTCAGGTCATATTACTCAGGTTAAGTCAAAATATCCAGTTTAGGTAGAATCAAAAAATTCTGCGTAAGGTCAGTTCAGACAATCCACCAATACTTCCAGAAAGCGTCCTTCCATTGCGTTGGATGGGAGAAAGAATCTCTTTAGAAGAAATAATTATATTTTCTTCTTCAGATTTTTTTACTGCAAAGCTTGTTCCCAAGATTTGGTCAGCATATCAGAGAAATGTTTTCTGAGGTTTTGGTGATCTTTCCAGGTGACCAACGAAACCCCCGACAGTTTCTTTGATTGAAGTTACTGATATTGGTTAACAATTTTCAATCACACATGAGAGGTATGAGTTTGAATTTCCAGAAGCGCCGTCATCTGCCGTTGGTCAAGAACTCACCTGTCAAAACAGCCGTCGATTGTTTTGAGAAACAGTGGTATCTTGGTTTTGCACTAACAATAATGTCTCTTGAAACGATTATCTTTCAAGAGGGTGTTAAGACATGCTCAATCAAAAGTCTCGTCAGGTTAAGTCAGAGAAGTCCAGCTTAGGTAGAATCGAATATTCTTGAGTCAGGTCAGATCAGGAAATTTTGGTTATCCAGCTCTGGAAGAGATAATAATATCAAACATCTAGGCGACAAACATACTGGGCGAGAAGACTTGTTAGGATCTCAGATAAAGGATGAAGAATAATTTCGTCACTACTCCCAGAAAGCATATTTCCATTGCGTTGGATGTAAGAAAAAAGCAAAAATTTTGCTGTCGAAGGCAATCAAATTTGGCAACCTTGAACCTTCTCTTCTTTCCTTCTCTTCAGAAGAAGGGTTCTTATTCTTCTTCTTCTTCTTATTTTTCTTCTTCTTCATATCTGTCGACTTTGATAGATTATTTCCAAGATTCGGCCAGTAGAATTGAAACTGTTTCTCCAGGTCTTGGTGATCTTCACCGGTGACCAACGAGAACCAACAAGTTGACAGCTCCTGTACTCGAAAGCACGTGAAGTTAGAGATGTTGTTTGACTTCACAGCTATGAGACTGACTTAACAGATGCGCACATCACCTTTTTACATCACATTTACATCACCTGTCGTTGGTCAACAATTTTGCAGTCTTCTTCATCTTTCAAAAAAGCCTCCAAAGGGTTTTGCAGTTATCTCTTGAAATAGTTTTCTTGAAAAAATGTCTCAAGACTTACTCAGAAGAAGGGTTCTTATTCTTCTTCTTGAGATTTTTCGACTTTTATAGCTTGCTCTCAAGATTTAGCCAACATATTTGAAACTGTTTCTAAATGCCTTGGTGATTTTGACAGGTGACCAAAGAAAACCAACAAGTTGACAGCTCCTTTACTAGAAAAAACTTGAAGTTACCGTTGTTGGTTAACTTGACAGCAATGTTTGACTTTCCAGAAGGACAACAAACTGTCACCTATCGTTGGTCAAGGATTTTGCAGTTATCGTCATCTGTCATCTGCCGCTGCTCCTTTGGAGGAGAAAAAGTGGTTTACGAGTTTCGCAGTAACAATTAATAATATCTCACGAGATGGCTTTCTTTTAAAAGTGTCTTAAGCCCTGCTTAAAAAAGATAGGTGAGGGCTTTGGATAAGAGCTCATCTTTGAAAAGTATCGTGGTCCATTTTTTTGAGCAGGCAAATTTCTATGGTTTATCTCTAGAATTCAATTTAATTGGAATAAAAGATTCCCCATTTGTACTTCAGTCTTAACGTAAAAAAAAATTGATCGATATATTCAGGAAATGGGAAATTCCAATCCGTTCAGTTATTCAAAGACTAGAGATAATGGAGTCGCTGGAATTTTATCCCGTATTATTTCCCTCCAAACACCTCTCAATAAGCAAGCTGAATTTCCTGATCCGATCGTCTGTTTGCACTGCTTTCCTCGGATTAATTAAATATCCCTTTTTATCCTCCATGTTCCCTTTGTAGGGCCCTCGTAATGCATCCAGTTTCCTCTCGTTCTCCGATCATCGATAATAATAATTAGAACCGTTCAAATCTTAGAGAAATTAATTCCGAGAAGGAATATTAATCTTTTATTACTCCCATAACTTGAACGAACCTCTCTCGTAGTAACAATCAATTAACTCACCCCTCTACGAGAACAAAAAAAAAGTTACCATTTTCAAAATCCACCCCAAACATCAATAATTCACATCGCTAAAACTTTAGCCAAACCGTCCAGAAATTATAAATAGCCGTCTCACTCACAGCAACTAATGAAAGGTCCTGTCCGGAACACATGTGGGGGATGGGTCAAGGCGAGCGGGGGGAGCTGACCTGAAGTTTGATCGAAGGGATAAAATGCTAATTCAATTAGGAATCGTGGATAAGAGTTGAGCGAAACGGGGACTGACACTGTAGACAGGCTGAAATCGGCACGGGGTTTCCCCTTGGCTGCCTTCACCCGGTTATAGCGTGTCTGCCCTTAATGGAATGTCATCGGGAATCGACCGGGAGTCCTGATATTCAATTATCATTCCAGGAAACGGTACCCGAATACGTAACACAAACATTGCCCTGTTAGATTCCAGAACGTTTATCATAATTACCATTAAGGGCTTACCATTTTCCGCGTTAAGACGAGGGCGGTTATTGGTAATTATTTATTAGTGATATTTTTGTTGTCTTAAATAAAGTAAATAATGAGAAATATCTAGAATCGGAAACGAGTTATTCTTGTTTAATTTATTTGATCCACAATTTCGTATTGCTAGGCACTTGAATTAAGTGGTTGATGGCAACCAAATAAAAATTAGACAAAAGAAGAGAAAGTTTAGTTATCGGTCGCTTATAAATTAAAGAAGTTTTATTTCCTGGCGATTATTATTAAATTCCTCTCATCAGCTGTCATATCTGTCATATCTGTTTAACTTGAAGCGGGAAATTGAAGCGAATGATGAATAATTGAATGAACGTGTTAATTTCCAGCAGCCACTTTACGCTTATAAATGAAAAAGCCACTTCGATAAATGGTTTTTAGATCTGATGCGAGTTTTGTTAAATAAATAAAATTTCTGGAGATATTTAGCTGCAGCTGTCATTATTTGACGTTATAATCTTCTCCTAATATTCCTTTATTTTCGAGGAGGGTTCTTATCAACGATGACTCATATTTGTAAGGCGTGTTGATTTTTCATATCTCTGTGTGAGTGAGATTGTAGTCCAAAGTCCTCGTTAGGAGTTATTTTTATGCAAGCAGGAGAGTTGTTATTGAAATTATCTCTAGATTTTGAAGTCTTTGGGGGGATTTGGGGGAATTTTTCTCAATCATCTGAAAAAAAAAATAAATAATTTTGCTCCGTTTACAAAATACATACAGCAGCCATTTGAATCTTTTAATTAATTAGAATAATTTTTCCTTATCTTGATCCTGTTACAGATACTCTAACGCCCCCATAGAGTGTTTCAGAGAGGAAAATAAAAGAATTATTAAATATAACCAACAAGCACTTAACTTTTGCTCCGACTTGTAAAAAAAAACCCTTCATTATGAAAACTCTTAGGTCCAGCATCTGTTTTAAACTCCACTGCTGTAACTTCCTTTGGGGGGATTTGGGGGGATTTTCTCAATCATCTGAAAAAAAAAATAAATAATTTTGCTCCGTTTACAAAATACATACAGCAGCCATTTGAATCTTTTAATTAATTAGAATAATTTTTCCTTATCTTGATCCTGTTACAGATACTCTAACGCCCCCATAGAGTGTTTCAGAGAGGAAAATAAAAGAATTATTAAATATAACCATCAAGCACTTAACTTTTGCTCCGACTTGTAAAAAAAACCCTTCATTATGAAAACTCTTAGGTCCAGCCTCTGTTTTAAACTCCACTGCTGTAACTTCCTTTGGGGGGATTTGGGGGGATTTTCTCAATCATCTGAAAAAAAAAATAAATAATTTTGCTCCGTTTACAAAATACATACAGCAACCATTTGAATCTTTTAATTAATTAGAATAATTTTTCCTTATCTTGATCCTGTTACAGATACTCTAACGCCCCCATAGAGTGTTTCAGAGAGGAAAATAAAAGAATTATTAAATATAACCAACAAGCACTTAACTTTTGCTCCGACTTGTAAAAAAAAAACCCTTCATTATGAAAACTCTTAGGTCCAGCATCTGTTTTAAACTCCACTGCTGTAACTTCCTTCCTAAGTACTTCATAGAGCGTGAAACTTCAATTCCGCGAGCAGTCGTTCGCTTCTAATCCGACTAGAAGAGCCCGAACCAAAACAGCAGGAAAATGATAAATAAGACCTCATAAACCCTCCGCCACTTGCAAAGCGCCTATTATTTATGGCATCACGGGATCCTGAGTTTTGGAGTTTTAAATTCAATTAACAGTTCACCTGTGCTGCTGCGTCGTCCTGTGTGTGGATTTTTTACTCTTAATTGACATAAAAATAGCCCCACTTTTGTTCCGGCCGAACGTCCCCGGCTTCGTATTATCGGACGCGTCCTGTTTTTCCAGCTTGCCTTACGGGACTAAATGAAATTCAGTCCATTAAGGGCAGGAGTTCCGATGTAATTGGATTCCCTTCGGAGTGCCCTTATAAATTTGTCTAATTCAATTTACATGACCGGCTGTTTAAGCCCGAAGGTGGGGCTCGAGTATTAATAAAAATTCAAAACTTCCGAAACATTACCAGATACTCCCCCTGTATATGCCACAACCACCTATTCTGTTATTCTAATAAACCGTCTGCATTTGTTCCCGAAGCGTTCCGACATCCAGAAGTGGCATAACTTCCAGGAGGATGCCGCTTCGGGACCTCAGCGCTTGTCTAGTACAACAGTAATTCAACAAGTTTTATTGTTAATTTGAAATTCAAACTTCCTGCGGGATCAGGAACGACCGCTCCCCGTTGAAAAACTCCCGGCCTTTTTAATATGGAAGCGCTCCTCTCGATTCCCAACTTTTCCCATAAATCTGGCAACACTTGCCCACCTGGACCACTACGTCCTGATTATTCGCTGATATGGTAGATAAATGAGATGAATAATTATCTCATTCACGGCCTGAAATATTCAAATCGAATTTATGAATAATTTTCGGGAATAATTAAAAAAATCCATTTCATATAATGAGACTGAACTTCCGATGCATATATTCGGAATAATTTTCAGCTTTGACGATCAATATTTTACAATAATATGCAGCGGGGAAAACTAAACAAGAATTCATTGATGATAACTCATCATTCCTAATGACACTAAGAAGAAAAATTAAATAAAATTAATTTTCTAGTGACTTTGAGTCGTCTAGAGTTCCATTTCTTTTCTTTTAGTCTTCGTGTATAGTTTCCTAAAAACTAATTTTTAGCGAGAATAGAAGAAAATTATGTAAATTCATAAATAAGTTACTTAAGTTATTGCTACTTACTCGTCTTTGCAAACTCGTCTAGAGTTTGGATTTTTAAATTTGAGCTCAAAAGTATATCTTTGAGTCTAGATTACATTTTGAGGTCAAGACGACCAAAAGAAGAAATGAAACTCCAGACAACTTCAGACGACATGCAGAGATACTGAAACTCCTGGTAAGATTGTTCAATGTTCAAGCAAAAGTTCAAATTTATGTTACCTAAATTCTACTAACTTTGAGTCGTCTAGAGTTTCAATATCCTTAGTTATCGACTAGAGTTTTTAATTGTTTAATTTGAACTCAAGAGTATACCGCTGAGTCTAAATATAAAACATGGAGTTTTAGTATCTCTTCTGTATGTGGTCTAGAGTTTAATTTCTTCTCTCATAGTACTCAGGATTAGCTTTCTAAAACATAATTTCTGGCGAGAATAGGAGAAAAATATATATATATTGTGCAGACAACAATAAGCGACTTTACAACTCAAGACGATCGGAAAGAGAAATGAAACTCCGGGCGAATACAGAGATCCTGAAACTCCATGCAAGATTTCATTTTGACTCGTTATACTCTAGAGTTCAAATTGAAGTTACTTAAATAATAGCTGCTTCAAGTCGTCTAGAGTTTCAATATCCCCAGTTATCGTCTAGAGTTGCATTTTTTTATTTGAACTGCAAGAGCCTAAATTAAGTCAGGTTTGATTATCTTTACTGTATGTGGTCTGGAGTTGGTCTTGTATAATTTTCTAAAGCATAGTCGTTTCTATCTAGAATAGAAAAAAACTCTAAATTCCCGACAATAACAACCAACTTCACAACTAAAGACGACCAAGACAAGGAATGAAACACCAGACGACATGCAGATATACTTACTGGAACTCCTGGCGAGATTTCATTCAAATATACTCTTGAGTTCGAATGTAGTTTACTTAAATTCTGGTCACTTCCACTCGTCTAGAGTTTCAATATCCCCAGTTATCGTCCAGAGTTTGGATTTTTTTATTTTGAACTAAAAAATTCTAAAGTAAGTCTATATTAACTTTTGAAGTTTGATTATCGCAACTGTATGTGGTTTGAAGTTGGTCTTTTATAATTTTCTAAAGGTTAGTAGTTTATAGCGGGGATAGAATTGCAATTATGTCAATATTTTTGAATACTCTTAACTCCAGACAACAACAACCAACTTTTCAACTCATGACGACCAAGAGCAGAAATTAAACTCCTGACGATATGCAGAGATACTGAAACTCCTGAAATGATTTCATTAAGACTCGAAATACTCTTGAGTTAAAATTTAAGCAACTTAAACTATGGCTAAGTACTTCGAATCGACTACAGTTTCAATATCCCCACTTATCGTCTCGAGTTGCAATTTTTTAAATTTGAACTCAAGAGCCTAAAATAAGTCTAAATTAAATCTTCAGGTTTGATTATCTCTACGGTATGTGGTCTGGAGTTGGTCTTGTATAATTTTCTAAAGCATAGTCGTTTCTAGCTAAAATAGAAGAAAAATCTCAAAAAAAACTCGAAACTCCAGACAACAATAACCAACTTCACAACTCAAGACGACAAAGTGAACGAATTATCCAGAAGACATCCGGAGATACTGAAACTCCTGGTAAGATTTAATTTTCAAGCAAGAAGTTACTTAAATTCTAGCTACTTCGAGGTGTCTAGAGTTTCAATATCTCCGGATATCGTCCAGAGTTTGGATTTTTAAACTTGAACTCAAGAGTATGTCTTTGAGTCCAAATAAAAGCTTTCTATTTATGTCGTCTGGAGTTTCATTTCTTATCTTATGATCGTCTTGTTTTCTAAAGCATAGTAGTTGCTAGAGGATAGAAGATAAAATATGTCAATATTAATGGATAATCCAAACTCTGGACGACAACAAGCAACGTTTCAACGCAGGACGACCAAGAGGACAAATTAAACTCCAGATGACATGCAGACTCCAGGCAAGATCTCATTTGGGCTCATATGCTCTTGAGTTCAAATTTAGGTTACTTAAATTCTAGTTACTTTTAATTCGTCTAGAGTTTCAATATCCCCACTTCTCGCCTTGAGTTTGAATGCTTTAATTTGAACTTAAGAGTCTAAAATGTTTAAATTAAATCTTGAAGTTTCATTACCTTTACTGTATGTGGTCTGGAGTTGGTCTTGTATAGTTTTCTAAAGTAACTATACTTTAGAAAAAAAAAGTTTCTAGCGAGAACAGAAGAAAAATTAGGTCATTATTAATGAATACTCTAAACTCCAAACAACAACAACCAATTTTTAAGTTCCCCAGACGACATGCAGAGATACTGAAACTCCTGGTAGGATTTCGTTTTCAGGCGACAGTTCCAATTGAAGTTACTTAAATTATAATTTGTTTTGAGTCGTGAGTTTCAATATCCCCAGTTATCGTCTAGAGTTTGAACTAATTTGAAATTTTGAGCTCAAGTGCCTAAATAAAGCCTAAATTAAATATTGAAGCTTCAATATCTCTAGTGTATGTTGTCTGGAGTTGGTATTGTATTGAAACGAACTATTTAACCCTTAGAGGGGAAAAATAGTCCCTGAGAGCATGAGACAGAAAAAAAATCAAGGGTCGTAGGTTGAGTCGCTAGTCTAAGAGGGTCAACAATAACAAGCAGGTCAGCAGAACAACAGGTACTCTTTATTGAAAAATATAAAATATATCACAGTTATTAATTTAAAAAAAAATCGCAGATGTTAATATCACAGACTCTTGAGCACGGTTAACAAATAATAAAAGCAAGAGCGTGTAGTATATCCGAATGAACTGATCGATTAAATTGGGTAGGCAAAGGCACTTAGCTTCGCAGGGTCTCCGGTGTGAGGGTGGAAGTTTAGTTGGTGGTAAACTTCTCAGGTGTCTCAGGTAACACCAATGGGTTGCCTTCTTGTTTGAGAGAAACTTGCTTCCAGGGAAAGAGTCGATTCTAGGTGAAGTTGATTACGGGGGAGAAGTTGCCTCCAGGAAAAAAAATCAATCCATAGGAGAAAATCCGCAGGTGAAAGAATTGCCTCCAAGAAAAAGCTGCAATTTCATAGGTATCAGAGACACTCTTGTATTAATAAACGGTCCGATCGAGTCTGCTTGCCAAGGGTACATAGAATTATGTCCCGTCTTCAAGATAGGTTGGGATCAAAAAATTTGACTGACAAAATTTTACATGCGAAGCGAAACTCGATCAGATTTAAAAGTTGTAATTAAAAATAGCATATTGTATTAACAAAATATGATCTGTATAATTCCAACACAATTAATAACATCACTTTACGACACTCACCAAGCCAAAAACGTGGGCGATGTTTATAATAATTTAAGTGAAAGTTCACAACGCCATTTCGCTAAAAATTCCCTGTGTTTGCGGAAACGGTCTTCCTCTAGCGAATTCCAGGAGAGAAAAGAAAGGTGAGAACGCAGGCACCTGCGTTCCAGGTTGGAACTCGACAGTCGATGTCGACGAAACTCGAGGCCGCCAGCCGGCCGTGTTTGCGTCGCACTAAAAACCACCATCACTCACTTACTGCGCGCGCCCGCCGTTGTCTCCGTGTCGCTGGCATTTAGCCGGTACGTACAAAATGTACGTTACAGTATAGTTTTCCAAAGCATGGTAGTTTTTAGCGACCATAGAGGCAAAATTATGTCAATATTAATGAATACTCTAAACTCCAGACAACAAGTAACTTTACAACTAAAGACGACCAAGAGGAGAAATGAAACTCCAGACGACGTACAGAGATACTGAAACTCCTATACTCAACGAAATACTCTTAAGTTCAAATTTAAAAGTAAACTCCAGGCGATAACTGGGGATACGGGAGCTCAAAACGACTGGAAATAGGTAACTTGAGACGAAAATCATTTCTTACTTCTAATTAAGTAGGTGGTGAAGTCTCTTAGTCTCTTGAGACGACTTAATGAAGATCAAAGACGACTATTTCAAGTTATCCTGCTAATAATTTCAGACGATACATAAAGAGCAATTCCAGACGAGAATCTCGTTCAACTTAAACGTGTATCTTCAAGAAAGTTGACATAAGTTATGGTGTTGAACGAAAACTACGATCTCGAGATGACTTATTGACGACGAAATATCGTTACTTTTAGACGAAGCACCACGGTACAAAAAAATCTGATCCAGAGTGCAATCTCTCAGTACTTCATACTTCATGTAACTTCATATCATGATTAAATGGGATGAAACTCCAGGATGAACTCCAGGATGAAAAAGTATAATCTCTAGACGATTTATTTAAATGAGAAAACGATACAACTCCAAACCAAACGATATAAAATAAACAATAAACAACCGGAGGTAATAATATGAGCCAATAAGGACACCAAGCAAAATTTTTCAAGCAGCAAAGTTGAAAGTTGTTCAAATTCGCAAAAACTCATTAGCAAGACCGGGGGTCTGGATGTTTTTAATTAAAATCTGAAAATCATATATGGAAAGAACAACGCCCATATTCCCTTCAATCCAATCACTTCTGGCCGGCACAGGGCGAAATTGTTAGCCAAACAATTACGATCATCAGGGCTGCTTTAACTCAGTGGTTAATATTTATAAACCCAATAAGCCGATTGCCGTCCGCTGCTCTAAGTAATTTGCTGGAAACAAAAGTAAACAGAACAACCACAAAGTTCAGAGAGCACCTGCCTTTAGCTGATCAGTCATGATCCCTTCAAGGATCGTCTACATTACTTCCTGAGATACGCTCTTTGTGGTGCAAAATCTTGAACGATTTCAACCCCTACCACGTAAACGGATGGGAACACAAACACATTAAATATTTTGATAACTCTCGTTAATCCAGCGCATCAAGTGGTAATAATCAAAGAAAGTTTTGTCAGTGGGATTAGTTAGTTTTTTTTTAAGTTGCCGGATGTAGACATGGCTTCGGGCGCCAGATGTTCGGAATTTCCCGTGGGAGTTTCTGCTGGAAAGTATTTAATGGGTCCGACATGGCAGGCTAATAATCTCCAAATGAGAGCTCGTGGGGAATAATAAGTAACAGCGGGAGGAAACCGACTTCTCCTTACTTCTATTCTACTTAGATCGATCACCTTCGATACTTAGAAAGACCAGGATATCATCAAAACTCCGGACAAAACTAAATAATAGAAGTTTCTGGTATACATTAGTCGGGTCTGGAGAATCAATAAGAAGTAATACCTCTCAGAATTGAAAGTAGGTAATTTTCTTGTTAAATCGTGCAGCACTAGTGGGTTATTGGTAGTGGTAGTGGTAGTGGTAGTGGTAGTAGTACAATAATATACTTTTCTTTTACAATTCTACAAAGAACCCAATTGGATTCGGGTGTCCGGAGGGAGTGACTCGATATTGAATTGCCATTGTGAAACACGCCTTTCTAGTTTTATTAACTCTACTTATAAAGGTAAAACCATTAGGGAAACTCGCGCTTTGCGCCCATTATACTGGGTATTACCTTACTTTAACTGGTTATGAAAGCGGATAATTTATATTTAGGGATCAATAAAGAGGATAATATTCGGGGATCAAATAAACTCATTATAATCGCGATATCGCGAAATTATTAACAGCAATAGCAGTGCCAGTTACAAGAGACATTTAAGATAGTTTTACTAGCTGGATTACCTTTACTGCTTCCACAGATAGTTCCAGAGAAGCTGTTCGTGCATGTGAATCGTCTCTTCTTCCCGGTGCTAGTTTGTTTTTATTGCCCTAGGGAAGGGGCTACGTTCCTTCAGTCGGCGATTACTTTACTTTTTTGCAATCTCTATTACATCCGGGCTAACACGTATAGCATCTGGTTCCTGGGTAGGTGCAATGGAGAAAATAAAATAAGCAATAAAATAAAACAATAATTCTTTGTCTTAATGCTTTAATGAGCAAAAAGCTCTGTTATAAACTTCGAGAGCTATCAGGATTGCCAGGTGATAAACTAAGTAACGATGAAGGGTTTCAAACATAGTAGAACGATAACACTTAACTTTATTTGTCATGATCGATTGTTCATAAAAGGTCTAGATTCTAAATTCTGTACTAATTTGCATTCACGACCTTTTAGGTCAGTTACGGTTTACGATTGCGATATCACCTAGCGGGCAACGTACATACCTAAAGTGATATAACTAGAAAGAGAGGATGATAGACGTGCGAGAAGTAGCTCACCGGTGAAGGCGGGCGGTGGTGTCGGACAAACGAGAGAAGCCTCACCTGTACCTTACCTCGACTTAATTATCTAATACCTTTTACCTTATCTACCTATCGATAAACTGAATTGTTTCCACATAACTATTTTACCAACAGTCAATTCCGCGAACGAAAGTACCGAGTTATTATCTTCGTTTCGCGAATTATGTCTTTAACAAGATTCTCGCAAATTGGCGGCCATATTTCCGTTGTTGCCTCGCGATATTTAAAGCAATAAATACGCGATTAAACAAAGTTTCTCTGTAAATTAATCACTTCCGATGCAATCCATCCAACCGGCCGCGATTAAATAACGTAACGGAAGTAGCGAGACCCAATGTTTCCATGACGTCAGTGCATCACCAGACAGCAATTTGTAATTAGTGCAGTATCTAAGTATTTCTTTACATCGTGGAAGAGAAACAACTAAGTTTTAATCCCCTGCAAGTACATCTCTTTTTGGAAAATGTAAAATTCGTGTGCACTGTTACAACTTCACCTGTAAGTAGAGTTTTTTTTGCATTCTTCAACAATTCTAGGAAGAATGAACTTTCCATCCGATAAGACAGTTTGCTTATCTCCAGTTCCCTTTTGCGAGTTTCAAATGAGTAAAATAAGACAATCAATGAGAGTGAAGAATGATCAAATTATATTTTGAGCCTAAGTACCATTACAATATTATAAAAGTGAGCATTCTTATATGTAAATACTTTGTAAATAACATGCAGAAAAATCGCTGACGATGCATGTCTACCGCAGGGACGAAACGTTCGGGGCAAATCTCTATGGACCACCTACATCAGCCCGGAATGAAGCACGATTTCAATAAAAGCCGGCCGTGAGAGTCTACATGTATCATACTTTTGTTTTATCAATTTTATAGTCGAATAAAGACAAATAAGGTTATAGGTTTCGGTTATGTTAATTCGACATTGAGAACGGACTCATTAGCAGCAGACCAATGTTATAAATGAGACTGATTAATGAATCCACGCGCAAAATGGGATTCGAACCCATATAAAGTGGCATTTATACGAATTAGTCGAACTGAACCCTTGGACCACCTACCAATCCTGCTTGAATGAAGAGGATGTGGGGATAGAGATGTAACCACAATATTCAGAGCAATAAATGAAGAACCGTTTCAAACAAATTATCGATGAAGTTGCCGAGTTTAGCAACTCTTACAGCAAAGTCCTTAGAGGTAGTCAGACTGCCATTCCCAATTCCAAACTAGCCGTATATCTTGGAGGTCTCCAGTTCCTGACCACATAGAAATAAAGTTTGCTTGAAACTTGCAGTGAACATCTGACAGGTTTCTGTGAAAGTTTGCCATTTTCACTTCTGCAAGCAGCATTTTAGAGCTCAAAGAAATGACATTTCCGTTCATTGTAGTAACGTTTACCTTTTAAAACGGGCATTAAATTAATATTAACCTGCCAGAGTATTCCAAACAAGGACACCACTGGCAAATCCCAGAGCGGCATTTGCTGTGATCCCAGCGCAAACACAGAGACAGAAACTGAAACCTTCCCAGGAGAACGCCGCTCTCTCATAGCCCCGTTAATTGGTAAAGGTTTCATCTCCCACAATACCTGACACCATAAAACTTCTTTCCTTGTTAAAAACGAAATTCGCCATTATCGCGAGTTCTGGTTTAATCTGCAGCCATAGAGGAAGTGTTTCAGTGGAAATGATGGACTTATCTGGGGATAGCCGATCGCACATCTCCGTTGATGATCGGAACCTCAAGGATTCTTCATTAAGAGTTCCCATTATCGTGGATCTCGCTCATAATCGCCTTCTGCGCTACGGGAGGCTGCCGATATACCACCGATCGACACTCTTACCTCGTTCACACGGTTCTTCTAGCTGAACGTTTTATTATAAAAACGGGGAATAATAATTAATGACGCTGAATAAAAATCTAATAGAAAGTCTTAGGGTTCGGTATCTCTCTCTTTCTCTCTCCTTCCTTAATAGAATATTTCATTATTCTTTTAATGAAAGAGAGAGAGAGAGAGAAAGGAGAACCTCTGAGGACTAAATCAGAAACGTTTAAAAGAAAAATGCTAAACCTAAGCCCAATTTTCTCTTACTTCCTGAAAGTGTGGTTAAGAAAATATAGCAAATAGCAAAGTAGAATCTCTTCAAGCAGATAAAAAGAAAACAAAACCCCTTCAAGCACTAGCCTTGTGTGAACAGGCCACCAAACGTCGCCATGACTACAAACCCCTGTAGGTCGAGCCCTGAAGCCTTTCAGCGGGACGTCACTCACCTCTCAGGGGTTAATCAGCGATTTTTATACAATAATTACAAGGAAGCTTTTCATTTTAGGGAGAAAGAAAAATTATTCTGTACAATTTTGCTGCCTCAACATTCAGCGATAAAACTCGTTCAAGATTGGCTTATTACCTCGATTTCATGTATTTTATTTTCCATGTTTATAAGGAAATTCCAAGGCTTCGTATCCTTATTTACTTCCGTGAAAACTCCCATTAAGTATGTTTATTGGGGGGCACTTTTCAGCACGGCCACTCTGCTCCGCGTTCGCTACGCCATTATCTCCAGTCATAGATCATATAATCGGACAATCCATTTGATTTCATCAACTCTGGTTTGTGTTTTGTTGTTTTCGACGCCGCTATCTTGGTTTGTGCCTTCCGGGGTGAAACTACCCCCTTGTTAAGGGTAACCAGGCTCGACACGCGAACATTTTAGCTTCCCATTTGTATCGGACTGGCTCTATTCGCATATCTGCTGCGACAATTTTTCCCTCCCGTTATAATAAATAGAAATGAAACACGTAAATCGTAGGGAGATAAATAAAAAATATCATGCAATGCTCTAGGAGAACAGGGGTGGAAAAAATCTGCGCTGGAAATAACCTGTTTTCAAGAAATCACCCAGGCAGGATGTCGGATGAAAGTAAACAATATTTCCAAGTTGATGGGTAAAGTTTTATTTTCATTCAAAAGGGCAAGTCGTTTCTTTGCAAATATCGCCTTCCTGTTTATCAAACTGTTGGATCAGTGGTACTTTCCAGGAAATGAGCTAAAAATCCTTTACTTTTGTAGGAATAGACCTTCGCAGACGATTTCCCTGGATTTGTTCAGTTTATTCACTCCGTCGGAACTGGAAATTCCTTCGGCTGATTGTTCACTTTATTTCCCTCGGCATGGAACGGCTGGCAATTCAATTAACCAAGACTTACTGATGGCGAACACATCCAGAACTGACGGGAAAACTTCCGCGATCGCTTCCCGATAAATACGATTTTTCAATTAAAACTTATATCGAATTATTATTACCATCGAGCATCGAGGATATCGAATAAATATCACTAATTCCGACTTGAGCCGACATGTCGGATATACACGGTCGATGACAAATAAGATGGAACTGGGGGACTCCCAGCTTTCTTAACGCGCTGCAGGCTGGATCAATCGGACGCTCACGGGCGCCACAAACGACTTCAATCATCTGTCATGAGCTACCAGCTTCACTACTCTCCCATTCAATTCCTTTCTATGGGATCATCCTCGCGAATATGGACGTGGGAATTTTACTTTTATTTCTTTCGTACATTCTATTCATCTCTCAAAGAAATAATACAAGTGAATATGGAATTGCGGTTTTCTTACTTGAGTATAGAAAAAATGATAAGTTCGAGAGCTATACGGGTTCAATTCAACGTTAATTTCGAATACTCACCATATTTCTAACGTTGTTCGTATTCATCTGTCACCTGAATCCTGTCTTTGTATGAGTGAAATTTTCAATTAGGGCTATTCAATTATCCTCTCCTTGACGTTACCTACCTGAAGTAGGTATAACGTATAGCTTGCCTCGAATATACATGAGGCTTTTGAAATGCCAGTCATCTGAGTTTCGAGTCGGTGACGTCAGTTTTGCGCTAGTCGTCCAAGTTTTAAGAGATTCGTCTGAGTTTAGCTGTAGTCGTCTAAAGTTGTCTTCAGTCATCTCAGTTTTTTCCCGTTGTTTGAGTTTGAACGCCGTTAGTCATCATCAGCACCTCTGTTGTTGAAGTTTGGGCCAACTGTTTGATTTCTGGGTAGATCGTCTGAATTTTGAGAAAATTGTCTAAGTTTAGCTCCTCCAATCCCCGGGCATTTTAGCTTTTAACGCAACTTCTAACGCTTCTGGCTTCTAACTCTTTTCCTTTGTATGAGTGGAATTTTTATTACAAATTTTTCAATTATTTCTAGCTTGAAGTTAAGTTGAAGTTACCTGAAGTACAATGTAGCTTACCTCGAATATACATTAGGCTTTTAAAATGTCAGTCGTCTGAGTTTCAAGTCCGTGACGTCAGTTTTACACTACTCGTTCAAGTTTTAAGAGATTTGACTGAGTTTAACTCTGGTCGTCTAAAGTTGGCTTCAGTTATCTGAGTTTTTTAAGTTGTTTGAGTTTGACTGTCGTTAGTTATCAGAGTTTTGCACCGGTTGAATTTTGCGACAACGGTTTGATTTTTGGGTAGATCGTCTGAAAGACTGTCCCGGACCGCCGCCCCACGTTGGGCGCCAATCTTGTAACGGGATTTTTCTGTGGGTAGAGGTGAGTTCCCAGGAGTGGATGATTGCCAGGAGTGGAGCCCCTTGGTACCCGTGACAAGTCGATTAAAATTTTTATGGTTTATTTACAAAAGAAGTATGTATATTTACAATCAATCGATCTAGTACTATTATCCATACAACTGATCTTAGGGTTGCTCCGTCCTCTGAGTGATAGAAAGGGGGCGGCCCTCGTTCTGGGGGGCGACCGGATTGGCTTCAGATAACCGCGTCGAAGGCGGCTTCGTTTACCATTGGCCTTTCCGGTACTGCTGCTGCTGGTGTCCTCGCTGCTCGCCGCTCACCATCAGTAATGCCGCCGCTGTCGCACGGTCTGTGCTGTCCGCGACCGTATGCAAGATACGCGTCTCGGGGCCGTCCGGGCGATGACCTTCGTCGGCAGGCGCTCTCTGAAACAAAAGCCGCTCCCGATGCCTCCATACGACCTCGGGACGGCTGTTACTGGATCCAGCCCTCAATATAGCGCCGGTTGATTCCCTATTCTGATCGGTCGCCGGCCAGAGTTCACTTTACTCTGGTCGCGCTTCCGACGCCGGGTTACGGTTTGGTCAACTCAGTTCATCGATCCACCGTGTCCGGCTACGTATACTGTATGGAGCACTCACTACATGCCCCAGCTGATCTCCGAGCTCAATTCACCGGGAGAGAGAGTTGTTCGCAAGTCAATTCCTCACGATGTACTCTACCGAGTCTTCAGCTGGTGCTCTTTATATAGCCGGTGCTGGTGGAGATAACCTGCTAATCACTGTCGTAAAAACTGTATCATTCCAGATAAACCCCTCTAAGAATGAAATAAATAATAATTATCAACGAAAGACTCGGATTTCGTTACATGAGAAAATCGTCTAAGTTTACCTCCTCCAATTTCCTAAACTTGACTTGAACGTAATACTGGAGAATATCCTCTAACTTTTGAGCTTGTAACGCTACCTTTAACGCTTTTTGGACTCGTTGCCTTTGTATGAATGCAATTCTTATGACAAATTTTTTAATTATCCTTTCCTTGAAGTTAAGGTGAAGTTACCTGAAGTACAATGTAGCATGCCACGGATATACATGACGCTTTTTAAGTAATTCGTCTGGGTTTAGCTCTAGTCGTCCAAAGTTGGCTTCAGTCATCTGAGTTTTTTTCAGTTCTTTGAGTTTGAACGCCGTTAGTCATCAGAGTTTTGCACCTGTTGTTGAATTTTGTCCAACTGTTTGATTTTTGGGTGAGTTTATCTAATCGAGTTACCTAAATTTTATTTACCATCTAACTATTACCTTGGTATGAGTGGATTTTTATTAAAAAACTCAAAATTATCTTTTCCTTGAAGTTGAGTTTGCCTAGAATGTACATGAGGCTTTTTATGTTAGTCGTCTGAGTTTTATGCTAGTCGTCCAAGTTTAAAGAGATTCGTCTGGGTTTAGCTACAGTCGTCTAAGTTTGGCTTGAGTCGTCCGGGTATTCTTTCAGTCATCTGAGTTTTGCACCGGTTGTGTAGTTTTGCGCCAATCATTTTATTCTTAGATGGATCGTCTGAGTTTTACAAAATTCGTCTAAGTGTAGCTTCAGTCACTTAAACTTGACTTGAATGTTGTGACTGAAGAATATCCTAATACAAAGTTCGAGGCTTAAAATATGGCCTACAGATAATATAAGAAAACTAAATTTTGTAGAGTTGTTTCTTACGACTATTTCTTTGCTCTAAATATTTTTTTGCATGTACATAATTCTTGTAACGTGTTCATTACCTGCATAAAATGCACACGCATTTCTCAGATTGCATTATTATTCATTTCCCATTAGGAAGTAATTCTGATTAACTCCACTTAATCATATCAAACAGAGAGATTTGAAAAATCTAATTTGCTTTCCAGGAGAAATCCCCTCTGATTCAGCTAGTTTGTCACGTGTCACCGCATTTGCATGTAATTACAGGTAAACTCCCCAGATTGCGCTAATCCATCGACGGAGTACGTGAGGTGGGCGAGAATACACTTCAAGTGCCCTTAAAGAGGTCGCCTTAGAATAGGGCAGCTTTTAACTTCTCGTCCACTTTTAAAGTTAAGGGGTTCACGATGAATGTAACTGGCGAGGGGGAGATTTTATATCGTTCGAATAAAGTAGTTTTCGGAAAAGTAGGAGAAAAATCGATCGTTTTAAAGGAGTTGCCCGGGCGAAATATAGCGTGGTGGTAGCAGGTAATAAACTACGCGAGTTAAAACCGGATATTGTTGAAGGGTGTCAAGACTTTATCATGAATCCATACATTATACCTTCACACCTTTATTGCGCGGATTTATGGGTTTAAATTAAGCTTAACGGACGATAAAAGTGAGGCTTATTTCATAACAAATCTACGCTGTTATAGCTGCAACCACCTAGACGCAGAAAAATTTCTACAACGCCTGACTTCGCTTCACTGAATTTACCGGTGGGTAGAAAATAATCCGGAGACGATTATTCAACTTAACTGACCTCTAAAATTTAATCGAGAGAACACAAGTCTGGTTAGTTGTTTACAGAAATGTCCCTCACTGTCCAGTAATAGGGCTAACACAATGGCAAGCCAAAAGGTAAGTCCCGGAGGACTATCCCTTTCCCTGGGACCTTCCTCTGGTCATACATCAACCTGCCGCCCTACTGAGGCCCTGCTGTATAATTTAGAACATGCCCCTCGAGAGAGTCCTAGGAATCACCTGCTCGAATTTCAGTTGTTAGTTTACTTGCATTATCTTTCTCTACGACTATTATTTCCATTGCCTGTGGGTTTTTTTTTCAACCAAAAATCTTCTAACCTTGAGCTTACGTGAAAAAAAGGGCCGTCAAAACCAAAACAGGCGTCAAACCCATATATCTAATACTGTATTGCTAATAGGGGTCTGGAGAGGGAACATCACGGTGCAGCCGTCTATCTCTTTCGTAACTACTTCGAATCCTACGCGCATGTCCGAGAATTGAACACGGTTACAAGCGTGCATCAGATTCGACGAATTTGACTACCAGACTCGTCACGCTTGCGCACAACAGCTCGATTAGTCTAAAAAGAGATAGAAGTAGTCGTTTGCTGTCTCATATTTGTTCGTGACACTTCCACTTACCGGCGATAGCAATGGAGTGTAACATTTCAACCCCCTGACCTGATTATCTCTGAGAGAAATCTTTCTTGATCGTCTAATAACCTAAAGGACTGCTTACGTCATGCGTATTTAAAGGAAGCTAAGATATACATTATTCAATAAACCCAAAAATATGTAATCGCAAATTAACTAAAACAATTAAAAAAGAAAAAGTTAAGGATGGGGAAGAGTGTCCATGAGTCTGAAAAATGTATGAAAACGAACACTCTTCTTCTCTCTTTATTTTGATCTTTGCAAATAATATGACCGGGCAAACCGAATAGTGGGGCAGGGCTATTTGGATGCATGGTGTTTACTTTTATTTACTTCTGGCACACTTCATAAAAGAATCAAATGCGGGTTACTTTAAGTAGCCGCTTCATGACGTAAGCAGCCCTTTAGGTTATTAGACGATCAAGAAATATTTCTCTCAGAGATAATCAGGTCAGGGGGTTGAAATGATACAATAGGAGTATTAAATATATAGTAGAACTTGTTCCTGTCCGCCTGGTGTTGACAGAGATGTTTGAACTATAAAAAGAAAACGGGAAGAAGATCCTTAAAACAACTGGGTATCTTGTCTAGTTTACTCCGCGGCCAGACTCGTAATTTCCTGTATTTTAATAAAAATAATCATCAAGATTTCCTAATTAAAGCAAAGTGCTATTCAGTATTACTCCGACTTAGTAAAAATCGATTACTTATTAGTAAAAATAAATACAACAGTGCAGCTTTATTTATCCGGTACATCCTAGTAGGTATTTGTACCTTTCTTCTTCTGTGGGAAAGCAGCACACATGATCACCTTATCAACAATGCAGCGTGCGCTTTTCCACATCTGTTTCGAATAAAATTTAGACTAGCAAAAGGCGCAAGATTATAGACATGATCGGAATGTTTACACTCCGCTAGTTTTATATTCTGGGGCATTGTAGCGAGGTCGAATGATGAGTCTGTCAGATTCCCGTCTGCCATCCGCCAGTCAGAAGGGCGATGTCAGAGGAGTAGAGTAAAAGGAAGATGGGTAGATGTATCGATTAGATGGAGGGGAATTCTCAGGTCGGGAACCCGACGAGATTGGGTCCTGTCGTTCTTTCTGTCTGAAATACTGGTGTTGTGAACATGATTCAATAAAGTGAATTATTTAGTTAATTGTTTCGTGTAGTGGTTTGTTTAAACTCAGGTATGAAGTTGTTGTTTGAGAGTTATTTTAGCAAGGCTAATTTCTATGTTGTTTCTAATTAGGTAGTGTTGAGATTTGGTGATGCTGAGTAACATGGGATAGTTTAGAGAAGCTCGACTTGGGTATATTGGCGTGCCCACTTCGGTAATATTAAATGACAGTTGGTAGATTCAGATGGTAATGAGTTTTTTTATTCGAAATTTTAAATCAAGCGGGTAGAGAGGGCTACAACAAAAAATCATTTATCATTACACATTCAATTTTAACCAAATTATTTGGTTTATTGTAGCCCCCGTTTCAGTACAATGGTCAATGATGAAAAATGACAGAAAAATGCGAACAAGTCAATTACGGAAATGATTTTTTATAAAAGTATTCTACAAAATAATACTAATACCAGTACAGCTTCAGGATTTGTTATGGGATATTTTCCCGGTTTCCACTTCGTTTAATTGTTTACATAGAAAATTGCATCCAGGTGAAGGATTACGCGGCTGAAATATACGACCTACCGTTTTTAATTACTCATCCAGGTTTTCATTTCGTTTTACACGTCTCTGCCCTTAATAATTCATCCCTCTTATAATAAAGCCCCGCATGATCAGATAGGGTAATGAGTCTGGGGTGTAGTTAGAAGGAAAACCATTCCATCTTACTTATAGGCCAGCCCGTGAGTTATGATTATGTTATGAGTTAGACGTAGCATGTATGAACATGCGAAAATTCCACAGCGTTAAGGGTTAGAATAATGGAGCCCTCAATTTATTTAACATCCCCGAGTGTTTCTGAAGTTTGTTTTATTCTATTAACCCATTTGTAGATTGCTTCGAACGAAACAAACAGTGATTGTGTATCGTGATGAGGTTTCCCTCCACTTGTATATGAAATCCACCTGTCCGGGGGTGAGATATGGAGGTGAATTAGAGCGCGGCTCCCCTCCCTGGAGACTGCGATTGTATCCGTTAACAATATACAAGCTTAACTCGCTTCTGGCATGTTTCTCTTCATTTAGTAACCGGTCCGTATTAATGCTCTTGATGATTGGCTGAGTGGAGACAATTCGAGCAAGGTAAGCTGTCCTGGCTGTAGAGCACTCATCAGACATTCATCTCTCGAGGGGTTAATTCAAATTTCTCAATTATTTCATAACCTTACATCGCATTATACCACTCTTGTAATGAAGAGGGCCTCAAACTAATTGACCTAATAGGTTTTTCAGCCGAGCTTGATTTAAAAGAAGTAGGTACTTACTTGAGTTGCGTTGAGTTCTTCTAATTCTAATTCTCGACTCGGTTTAACTGGAGTGCGTAGGATTGCAGCAGATAAATGTGCAGGAGTGCGGTTTCATTTTTGGTTCTTCTTAAAAAATCACACAAGGAATGAGTCGTTTTATTTTATATTTCCGTGCACATGAGCTGAAGCAGCGTTTCATCTTTAGTCCTTCTTGAAGAATCAGAAAAGAAATATGACGCTACCATAAACAGTTCCATATGCGCATGAGCTGAAACAAATTTTCATCTTTTGTTCTTCTAGAAGAATCATAAAAGAAATTAATCGCTCTTTTATACATTTTTGTGCGTATGAGCTGAAGGAACGCTTCATCTTCGTTTCTTTTTCAAGAATCATACAAGAAATGAGTCGCTTTTGAATACAGTACCAAGCGCATGAGCTGAAACAACATTTCATCTTCAGTACTTCTTGAAGAATCAGACAAAAAATATGACGCTGCCATAAACAGTTCCATACGCATGAGCTGAAACAAATTTTCATCTTTTGTTCTTCTAGAAGAATCATAAAAGAAATTAATCGCTCTTTTTTACATTTTTGTGCGTATGAGCTGAAGGAACGCTTCATCTTCGTTTCTTTTTGAAGAATCATACAAGAAATGAGTCGCTTTTGAATACAGTACCAAGCGCATGAGCTGAAACAAGATTTCATCTTCAGTACTTCTTGAAGAATCAGACAAAAAATATGACGCTGCCATAAACAGTTCCATACGCATGAGCTGAAACAAATTTTCATCTTTTGTTCTTCTAGAAGAATCATAAAAGAAATTAATCGCTCTCTTATACATTTTTGTGCGTATGAGCTGAAGGAACAACGCTTCATCTTCGTTTCTTTTTGAAGAATCATACAAGAAATGAGTCGCTTTTGAATACAGTACCAAGCGCATGAGCTGAAACAACAATTCATCTTCAGTACTTCTTGAAGAATCAGACAAAAAATATGACGCTGCCATAAACAGTTCCATACGCATGAGCTGAAACAAATTTTCATCTTTTGTTCTTCTAGAAGAATCATTAAAGAAATTAATCGCTCTTTTATACATTTTTGTGCATATGAGCTGAAGGAACAACGCTTCATCTTCGTTTCTTTTTGAAGAATCATACAAGAAATGAGTCGCTTTTGAATACAGTACCAAGCGCATGAGCTGAAACAACAATTCATCTTCAGTACTTCTTGAAGAATCAGACAAAAAATATGACGCTGCCATGAACAGTTCCATACGCATGAGCTGAAACAAATTTTCATCTTTTGTTCTTCTAGAAGAATCATTAAAGAAATTAATCGCTCTTTTATACATTTTTGTGCGTATGAGCTGAAGGAACAACGCTTCATCTTCGTTTCTTTTTGAAGAATCATACAAGAAATGAGTCGCTTTTGAATACAGTACCAAGCGCATGAGCTGAAACAAGATTTTATCTTCAGTACTTCTCGAAGAATCAGACAAAAAATATGACGCTGCCATAAACAGTTCCATACGCATGAGCTGAAACAAATTTTCATCTTTTGTTCTTCTAGAAGAATCATAAAAGAAATTAATCGCTCTCTTATACATTTTTGTGCGTATGAGCTGAAGGAACGCTTCATCTTCGTTTCTTTTTGAAGAATCATACAAGAAATGAGTCGCTTTTGAATACAGTACCAAGCGCATGAGCTGAAACAAGATTTCATCTTCAGTACTTCTTGAAGAATCAGACAAAAAATATGACGCTGCCATAAACAGTTCCATACGCATGAGCTGAAACAAATTTTCATCTTTTGTTCTTCTAGAAGAATCATAAAAGAAATTAATCGCTCTCTTATACATTTTTGTGCGTATGAGCTGAAGGAACAACGCTTCATCTTCGTTTCTTTTTGAAGAATCATACAAGAAATGAGTCGCTTTTGAATACAGTACCAAGCGCATGAGCTGAAACAACAATTCATCTTCAGTACTTCTTGAAGAATCAGACAAAAAATATGACGCTGCCATAAACAGTTCCATACGCATGAGCTGAAACAAATTTTCATCTTTTGTTCTTCTAGAAGAATCATTAAAGAAATTAATCGCTCTTTTATACATTTTTGTGCATATGAGCTGAAGGAACAACGCTTCATCTTCGTTTCTTTTTGAAGAATCATACAAGAAATGAGTCGCTTTTGAATACAGTACCAAGCGCATGAGCTGAAACAACAATTCATCTTCAGTACTTCTTGAAGAATCAGACAAAAAATATGACGCTGCCATAAACAGTTCCATACGCATGAGCTGAAACAAATTTTCATCTTTTGTTCTTCTAGAAGAATCATTAAAGAAATTAATCGCTCTTTTATACATTTTTGTGCGTATGAGCTGAAGGAACAACGCTTCATCTTCGTTTCTTTTTGAAGAATCATACAAGAAATGAGTCGCTTTTGAATACAGTACCAAGCGCATGAGCTGAAACAAGATTTTATCTTCAGTACTTCTCGAAGAATCAGACAAAAAATATGACGCTGCCATAAACAGTTCCATGCGCATGAGCTGAAACAAATTTTCATCTTTTGTTCTTCTAGAAGAATCATAAAAGAAATGAATCGCTCTCTTATACATTTTTGTGCGTATGAGCTGAAGGAACGCTTCATCTTCGTTTCTTTTTGAAGAATCATACAAGAAATGAGTCGCTTTTGAATACAGTACCAAGCGCATGAGCTGAAACAAGATTTCATCTTCAGTACTTCTTGAAGAATCAGACAAAAAATATGACGCTAACATAAACAGTTCCATGCGCATGAGCTGAAACAAATTTTCATCTTTTGTTCTTCTAGAAGAATCATAAAAGAAATGAATCGCTCTATTATACATTTTTGTGCGTATGAGCTGAAGGAACGCTTCATCTTCGTTTCTTTTTGAAGAATCATACAAGAAATGAGTCGCTTTTGAATACAGTACCAAGCGCATGAGCTGAAACAACATTTCATCTTCAGTACTTCTTGAAGAATCAGACAAAAAATATGACGCTGCCATAAACAGTTCCATACGAATGAGCTGAAACGAATTTTCATCTTTTATTCTTTTGGGAGAATCATAAAAGAAATGATTCGCTTTATTATACAGTTTCATGCGCATGAGCTGAAGTAGCGTTTCATCTTCGGTTCTTCTTGAAGAATCATACAATAAATCATACGTTTAAAGGATAGTTTAGTTCATCACATGTGGAGTTAATTAAATCAGGACAATACCAGTGATCATCTAAAAGTACAACCAGAACCAGACACATATATATCTTCATTAAATAATCGCACATCACATAAGAGTAAGTAGCTCAAGTGACATCATAATGTTTGTAGGGGAATAAAGTAATAATAACGATGCAATCCCTTTATGAACTGACGATGTTAACACTGTGTGATAATTGATGGCGCACATTAAAGCCACCTCCCGGAGTTCATATAGTCGCCTGTAGGGAATTATTGCACCACAATTCCACTTTATACAGCCCTAACCGCAACTTATACGACAAGAACACGTTTCTGGTGTAAAGTAGCCGCTGAAATAAAGTCTCATCGCCGGTTCTCCCACATTAGAATCACGTAGCGAAAGAGAACGTGAGCACCAAAGCGTGTGTTTCAAATAAATAAATAATAATAATAATCCTACTTTTCAGTTTGTTTAGTCAGAGTAAATAGATATACAGTCGTTTGTATTATGCGCACAGAGATGCATTTTCTCTGAAGAGATTGAGACCTGTAATTGGATATCTCGCTTCCAATGTTCGTTTAAACGCGCTGAAATGGAATTGTATCTAACGAAATTCAACATTCCAATTCATCCCCATTGTAGATTTCTTTCACCGTTTCGAAATTTCGCATAATGGGACAATGAGAGTTCGGCTTATTCTCCTTTGACGTGGGAATACGACGGAACGGCGAGTTGACGAACGAAACATCGAACTCGATTCCATCATCTAAACAGATTATTGTGCTCCGAGTCGAGGAAAAACATCCCCGGCAGCCTCCTCAAAGAGATCACTTACTTCCCTCATTAATACGATTAAATGCGATCTTGGATTGTGGAATTAATCAGGAGCATTTTAAGTCAACCTGGGGTTCATAAAGCAGCTCTCGCCATCATTTGGTTCGATTGAATAGGAAGGATGATAATGAATAATTTAGATTCCGACCTGGGCTTGTCGACATAGTAGGATATAAAACATCCCCTGTCTGGGACAGGATGAGGGTTGATTGATATTTATGTGCGTGAAAGAGAGACAGAGATAATGGAACCTGGTATGTAATGGACTTAAAAAATTTGTGAATGAGAGAGTCGTTTGAGGAAGTATCACGCTGAGAGCTGCTACCTGATTATTAATGTAATAATACTGGTGAAAGTAGAAAAAAAACTCATAAAGCGATGAGGTGATTTAATATTCATCTATCGTCTGAAGTTTCACTGCAATAACTTTTCAATAGAATTCGTCGTCTGGAGTTTCCTGCTTCACTACTAGATTCAAAGTTGTTAAGAATTCTTATAACTCCATCACACACACTTCAAACAACACGATATTTCTGTCATACTTAAACTCCAGACGAATATCATCCAAACAGATACTTTGAAGATACTTTAATCTCTCTTTAAACTCTACTCAGATGATAAACTTCAGGCGATTAATTGATATTAATAATGGGAAGTTCAGATTAAATTTGAAGTAGTCGTCTAAGACTTTAATCAAAATTTTCAATAGGATTCGTCGTCTGGAGTTCCCTCCTGCAGGTACTGTAGTTGATTACTAAAGTACAGTAATAATTCAAAGTTCTTGAGGATTTTTGAAACTCTATCTTCTTCTGCATTATTTTGCACACTCTTCGAACAGCACGGTACTTATGCCAAACTTTAACTCTAGACGATAACTTTCAGACGAATATTATCAAAATGGATACTTTGGAGGTATTTTAATCTCTCTTTAAACTCTACTTAGACAATAAACTTCAGACGATTAATTAATATTAATAATGAAAACTTCCGATTAAATTTGAACTAGTCATCTAAGGCTTTAATTAAAATTTTCAATAGAATTAGTCGCCTGAAGTTTCCTGCTGTAGCTATAGTTCATTACTAAAGTACAGTAACAATTCAAAGCTCTTAAGATTTTAAAACTTTATCTTTTTGTGTATTCATTTTGTTCACTCTTCGAACAGCACGTCCTTTCTGTTAAACTCTAACTCTAGACGATAACTTTCAGTCGAATATCATCAAAAGAGATGCTTTGGAGAAACTCTAAATTCTCCCTAAACTCTACTTAGACGACAAACTTCAGATGATTGCTTGTTATTAATAATGGAGTCTTTATAGACTTAAGTCAAATTTTTTTTTAAAGAAATTTGTCGTCTGAAGTTTTCTGCTTCAGTGAGAGTAAAAAAAAGAAATTAAAACTCAATCGTCTATTATAATAATCTTGCATACTCCTCTAACAACTTTTTATTTCTCTCAAACCCCAACTCCAGACGATATATTCCAGACGAATAGTATTAAAATTAATCTGCAGTTTCCTGCTTCAGTAATATATTTAAAAAAATAAACTCTATCTTCTTCTGCATGAATCTTGCATACTCCTAGAATAAGACGCTTTTCTCTCGAACTCCAACTCAAGACGATATATTATTCCGGACGCATATCGTTAAAATAAATCCTTCGGGGACACTAAGTCTCAGACGATAAACTTCGGACGAGTAATCGCTAGCAATAATGTAAACTTTAGATTAAACTTGAACTAGTCGTTTGAGACTTTATTCAAACTTTTCAATATAACTAGTCGTCTGAAATTTCCTGCTTCGGTAATAGATTCAAAAAATTTAAAAAAATTAAAACTCATTCTTCGTTTGTATTAATTTGGCATACTTTTAGAACAACACGCTATTTCTCTGAAACTCCAACTCCAGACGATATATTCCGGACGAATATCTTTAAAATAAATTCTTTGGGACACTAAGTCTCAGACGATAAACTTCAGACGAATAATCGCTAGAAATAATGGAAACTTTAGATTAAATTTGAACTAGTCGTCTGAGACTTTATTCAAGCTTTTCAATATAATTTTAGTCGTCTGGAGTTTCCTGCTTCAGTAATAGTTTAAAAAAATTAAAAACTCCAACTCCTTATGTTTTAAGTTTTCATACTTCCCGAACAACACGCTATTTCTCTCAAACTCCAACTCCAAACGATAACTTCTAGACGAATATCATCGAAATTTATACTTTAGAGCGAGTAAATTCTAGATGATTAACTTCAGAAGATTAATTCATTCAAAATGACGTCTAACGCTATCAGAAAACTTTAAACGACAAACTTAACTTTAGACGAGAGACTGGTAAATTTAAAAAAAAATAGGTCAAGTAGCTTGTAATTATTGATTAAAACGACGATGTCATTCCACTTTTATTAAATAATATCTCAGTCCCCGGCGGTTTTAGATTTCAACAAATAAATCAGCGGTAAAAACCTAGAAATCTCGTTCTCCCGACCATAATACGCAATCAAAGGACCGTTTATCTAATCCGGGAGCTCGCTGAGGATCCTGCTCTATTCAAAATCGCTGCGACGACAGTGAAGAATGATCCGGTGTTTTTACAGGCTGGCGGTATGCAAATCGTCCGGTCATCACGTGGGACATATGAAAGCGTAGCTTCAGTTTTATGGACCCTTAAATCCGGCAGCATAAACAGCGCCATGCAGGATGACGTAATAAAGCCACTGACAAAACGCTGATATAGCCCTTGGAACGGATACAGGTTTTTATTATTGTTGTCCCCTCGTCCTGAACAGCCCATAATTGTATGATGATGAGTTTCGTTGAGCAAATGATATGAGGAATAACCGGGGAAATTGGATTTTTTTTATGGAAATCCCGGGGAAAATATATGAATTTATTATAACTCTCATGGAGTCGATTTAAGTGTTTATTGCTGTAATAACATTTATTTTAAACGCGTCTAGGAGCGGACGATAAAGAGTTTATTATGTATGCTCTTGATGAACTAAGGACAGGATCTATCAGCTATATTCTACTAGGAACAATGTCAATATTGCGATAGAATGACAAAGTGAGTCGGGATAAAGAGCTTTGGCTGGTAAACACACAGAAGGGCCTCTGGCTATACATCACAACCAGCATACTACGACGCTACTCCTGTCCGACTCTCCCCAGTAACACAAAAGCCAGGAATCGGGGAGTTATGTGCGGAAAACTATCCACGTCAACCCGGGTTCCCGTAGGTGATAGTCTGTGGCTTGTTAGAGCTATGTACTCGGTAATAATACGGAAACTGAAACCTACCCTTCCATATCTACATGCTGAATCTACATCACGCATGCATATAAAGAGTTAGCTAACTCTTCTCGATACATGGCGATTCCATATAATATAAGGAAGACGCACATATAAGTGTATAATAAATCTCTTTGATCCTTTCCTCTGTAATTTGTATCCTACTGACACAGTCTTTTCATCTCGGTTTTATTAATCGTGGTGGTGTTGGTGTTGGAGTTGGTGTTACTGACATATCGCTCCCTCCAACGTTGACAGAATTTTCTCCCGGGAGACATCTCGCATCACATGCCGTCTCTTCGAACCGAATGTATATACCTACCTAAGTACCCCTATGAGGAAATCCACTAGTCTACTCACGTCTCTCAATGGGCTTAAATTAATTCCGTTCGGTGAAACGAATTAATGAAGCCGGGATGAATATGGAATGCATCAAGGTACCTGCTGCCTAAATGAAATAAACGACATTCATCAAACATCAAAACAAGTCGCTCTTCCATGTAAACAAGGAACAGGTCTCGCATTCATCATGTGTTCGAATGTCTGTTGCGACACACAGATCGACTAATTTGATTGCACAATTAATTATAAAACTGTCAGCATATCAGGTTAGGTGGAAGCTTTGGAGGAGTTAGTAATTAGTGGCGTTAGTGTTAGGGTTAGTGTTAGTTGGATGCTGGTGTGTTGCGCGTCTCTGCTCAATTATAACCCACGAAGGAGAACGTTCTCACCTCTCACGTCATAGGTGAAATAATCGAGCGTGCATACTTAGCTCGTCACGACTAGTGATGACAACTGGGTTCTACCAAAATTTGTTATAATTCAAGAGGTATAGATAATTAGTCAAATTACTCGTGTGTCGCTGCGTTTCAAGTTTTGTTTCAATCACGATGAAAGGCATAAGACACGTTTATTTGCCAGTTGCAAGCAACCTGAAGTGTGCCTTCTGATTAAGTTTGTCTTCTGGAGTTGTCATACTTTAGTCTCTGCTCTCCTAGTTTATGAAATTTTCGTCTGAAGTTTATATGTATGTATACCTATTGAGTCCACTCTATATCTTTACGTTCATCTATCGTCTAGAGTTTGTCTTTCGTACGATGTTATAGTCTTAAGTTGTTTATCAGAATTTCAACAACGGTCATCTGTGAGTTGCAAGCAATCTGAAGTTTACCTTCTGATGGAATTTGTCTTCCGGAGTTGACCTCATCAGAATTTTTCTCTCTTTGTTTTTGAAATTTCGTCCGAAGTTTAGGTATAGGTATACCTATTGAGTCCACTCTTTATCTACATTTTGATACTAACAGAAAAGTCACCGCTAGTGTTCACAATTATTTAATGGTTTTACTTGGGACTCGTCTGAGTTTCATCTATTCGTCTGGAGTTTGTCTTTTGTAAGAAACGGTCTCAAGTTTCTTCATTTCAAAGTTTTCGCCTAAAATTGGTTGTTAAATTAATAGATCTTTCCGTCTGAAGTTTACTTTTGAAAAATATATTAAAGCTTAGAAAGCTTACTTTGTATTGTGTAAAAGGTTATTGTTAATTACCCCTTTATTCCTTATTGTCTGAAGTTTTAACAACCTCACTAAATCTACCTCAAGTTTGTCGTCTAAATTCAATCGACTGAAGTTTACTCTTTAAGGTTTCTGAAAATTTCTTGTCTGAAGTTTTCACATAAAGCTCTCCTTTTTTTTTCTTGTCACTAATTTTCATCTCAAAATTGTTCGGGTGATTTTTAACGTATCTTCAAAAAAAACTTGCTTTATCGCGCACACGAGAAGTCTTAAAGAAAATCTAATGTAATTTTCCAAAAATCACAGCTAGAAATCACAATTTTTTCATATTATATATTCGGAATCGTTTAAAGTTCATCAATCGTCTGGAGTTGACCTTTCGTACAAAGTTACGGTCTCAGATTGTTTATCAGAACTTTTCATCGAACATTGGCTGTTGAACTGAAAACTAGTTTGTGGCCTTAGGCTTATCGTCTGAAGTTTACTTTTGAAAAGCATATGAAAGCTTAAGAAGTAAATTTTTCTAATAGTCTGAAGCTTTAATAACCTTATTAAATCTACCTGTCACACTTGGTCTAATTTCTAAATGGCCCATTTTATCGTCTGAATTTCATCGACTGAAGTTACCTCCTTCAAGTTTTTAGACGTGTCTCGTCTGAAGTTTTCACTTAAAGCTTTTTTTTTCATCTTCAATTTTCATCTCAAATTGATTGTTCCTTTTTAGTGTATCTCAAAAAAAACATTTTGTAGAGGAGTTGTGGCTTTGATTTTGTCATTTTAATTTTCTCAAATTTGGTTTCTTGGGGTCTTGCTTGTTTAGCAGATCTTATAAAGTATCTTTCGAAAAAATATCTCTTCAAAGGAGTTGTATCTTTGATTTCTTCATTTTGTTAGTTATTGTTGAATGTGATTTCTGCTGCAACTTCCAGCAAAAAAGATACATTTTTATGTTTTTCAAAGTTCAATGGTTTTTTGTCAATTTTAGTCAATAATAAGAGCTAAAAATGACTTCGTCTGAAGTTTTGTTAGAAGTTTCTGAAATTTTTCGTCTGAAGTTTCCATCTTCAACTTTTGAAGTTTTGAATTTTGAAGTTGAAGTTTCAGTATCACTCCCAATATTATTTCAAAAAACCTAAAACTTCCAGCAAAAGAGTTACATTTTTATGTATTTCAAAGTTTAATGGTTTTGTTTGTAAATTTTGGTTAATAAGAATTGCTTAGAATCACTTCGTCTGAAGTTTCCTATAAAGTTTCTGAAATTTTTCGTCTGAAGTTTCTATTTTACTTTTGAACTTGAAGTTTCAGTATTGCTCCCAATATGATTTCGAAAAACCCTAAACTTCCAGCAAAAAGGTTACATTTTTATGTTTTTCAAAGTTTAATGGTTTTGTTTGTAAATTTTAGTCAATAAGAAGTGCTTAAAGTAACTTCGTCTAAAGTTTCCTCTGAAGTTTCTGAAATTTTTCGTCTGAAGTTTCTACCTTACTTTTGAAGTTGATGTTTCAGTATCACTCCCAATATGATTTCGAAAAACCCTAGACCTCGAGAAAAAAGTTACATTTTTATGTGTTTCAAAGTTTAATGGTTTTGTTTGTAAATTTTACTCAATAAGAAGTGCTTAAAATGACTTTCGTCGGAAATTTCGTCTGAAGTTTCTGAAATTTTCGTCTGAAGTTTCCGTCTTACTTTTGAAGTTAAAGTTTAGTCGTATATTTACCAAGTCGATTGTTGTCAGCGTATATCACTTTTTATATCACGTTTTTGAAGCTTAGAATTATAGCTTCTTTGAAAATGCTTCTTCAGAACTTATTTTCCTAAATGTTGTCGCTCAAGTTTTCTATTTGAAGTCGCATTAAAAGTATTTTTTGAAAGTTTCGTCCGAAAATTATACACAAAATTTAGTTTCGCCTCTACTTTGTATCTGTTTTGTCGAAGTTCCTCGCCCAGATCATTTCCTCGTCTATAATGATCGTCTGAAGTTTTAATGTCTGAAAATGTTACTCTACCGCTGAAAAGAATAATTGGACTGATTATAAAGACTTCGTGGCTTGAATAAATGACAGAAACACTGCGCATTGAAAAATTTAAATACCAGAGATGCCTGTAAACAATTAGAGCTTCATTATTTAGAGGAAGCGGTGAATTAACAAATGGCGCTGTCACTGATGATCCGCATAGATTAATACCCTTCAAGAGATGTGTCTATAGGGAGAGAAAGCCAGAATATTCCCTCCACATCTATTTATCTATACGCTTCGAAGGATAATGTTTGAACAAAATCATAGTTATTTAAATTTTTTTAAACGCCTCAAATAAAAAATTACGTTAGTACCTACCTACCTGCATGGATTAAATCCTTTTCGCCCACTACCTTGATGAATAGTAGAAACCTATTTATCCACGTCGTGACTTTGCAAACAAAATCCTCAATTTATCGGGCTTATATCTACACCAAACATCCTAAACTGATCTGACCTGAATTATTAACACAAAGCTTATATGATTTAGTTGGTTAGATCCGGCCGTGTTAACAAATGCCTCATGTAGAAGAGCAGGTGTGGGCGGCCCGGGTCAGTACGGTCACTCCCAATAGCCTAATCGTGGCTATTAATCTCATAGGGGCTGGGGACGGCTCAACCCCTCCGATAAATGAGCCGAAACACCCCAGAATCTATCATTGTTAGAAGCCGGGAGGGAGTCGGCTATTAGGGAGGATACAAATAGCCGCGTCTGCGAAAATGACAGTTAGCGTGCGTCGTCTGGATGACCTTTCGGGAGAGGATCCTTTTTAGATCATCATCCCAGTATCGAATTTTTAACCCTCAAGCTGACGTATCGATACGAGCATATTATATAAAGATACGAGCATTATAAGCGAGAGAAACCTGAAGTTTATTTCTTAAGTTTGTGTCCTCTTCGGAATTGTTCGTCTGAAGTTGATTGTTAAGAGTTGAAGTTTTCGTCCCGTCTAGAGTTCTTAAGAAACTATTTTTCGTCACATAACCGTATTACAAGAACGAAATTACAAGTTGAAGTTATCGTCTTTTCTGGAGTTGTCATCTCTCTGAAAGTTCAGTAATTTTTAAAATTTTCTGAAGTCTGGACGTTTGAAGTTATTTAATCCTTTGAACAAGATATCATTAATCTGATCTCTGTCGTCTGGGGTTACAGGTAAATAGTTTATCATCTCAAAAATCTGAAGCTTTAAAGCTTTTAGCTCGTGTAGTCTTAAGAATTCTTCGTCTGAAATTGGTATAGTTTTGAAGTTTTTGTGTCGTCTAGAGTTCAATTATCAGTTGAAGTTGTCGTCTCTCCTAACCTCGCTTAAAGTTTATGACTGTTCAGTAGTTTTTAATATTTCCTGATGAAGTCTGAACGGGGGAAGTCTTCAATTTGCTATTTAGCCTTTTGAACAAGATGTCACTTATCTGATATCTGTCGTCTGGAGTTTTACTTGAAGAAATATTCGATCATCTGAAAATAAACTAAAAGGCCTTTCTTTTGAAGTTTTCTTCTGAAGTATAGATTATTTCCTAAGCTTTAAAGTTTATGCCGTCTTGAAAATTTTTCGTCCGAAGTTGGTTGTTAAAATTGGAAGTTTTTGTCTCGTCTAGAATTGTAAAGAACCTACTTTTCGTCAGAGAACTGTACATAATTACAAGTTGAAATTGTCCTATTTTCTGGAGTTGTCATCTCGCTGAAAGTGCAGCCATTTTTATTATATTCTGAAGTCTGAACGTGAAAAGTTATTTAATCCTTTGAACAAGATGTCACTAATCTCATGTCTGTCGTCTGGAGTTAGGGAAGTAGTTTATATCCCAAAAATCAATTAAAAAGAGATTTCTTTTTGAAGTTATCGTCTAAAGTATGTTGAAGTTGTGTATGTGTGAAGCTTTATAGCTTTAAAGTTTGTGTTAACTTGAAAAAAATTCGTCTGAAGTTGGTTAATAAGATTTAAAGTTTTTGTCTCGTCCAGAGTTCTAATAAAAACTATATCTTGTGAGAGAAATCCGAAAACGGAACTATGAAATTATTAGTTAAAGTTGTCGTCTTGTCTAACCTCGCTTGAAGTTTATGACTGTTCGGTAGTTTTTAATATTTTCTAAAGTCTGAACGGGAGAAGTCTTCAACTTGCTATTTGAATTACGTGGCCTGAGGTTATTTATCTCTTTGAACAAGAAGTCACTAATCTGATACCTGATGCCGTCTGATGTTTTACTTGCGATAATATTTGATCGTCTAAAAAATATACGAGAGGAGCTTTCTTTTGAAGTTGTCGTCTGAAGTGTACACTATGTTTAAAGCTTTGGAACTTTAAAGTTTCTGTCGTCTTAAATCTTTTTCGTCTGAAGTTGGTGGTTAAAACTAGAAGTTTTCGCCTCTTCCAGAGTTTTAAAGAGATTATTTTTTGTCAGAAGACTGTACGAAGCTATCAATTGAAGTTGTCGTCTTGTCTAGAGTTGTCATCTCGCTTAGAATTTATAACTTCAATAATTATTATATATTTTTCGAAGTCTGAACGTGGGAAGTCTTTAACTTACTATTTGATTACGTGTGCTGAGCTAATCCTTAAAATAGATGTCACTAATTTGATATCTGTCGTCTGGAGTTTTACTTGCGGAAATATTTGATCGTCTAAAAATACGAGAGGAACTTTCTTTTGAAGTTGTCGTCTGAAGTGTAAACTATCTTTAAGGCTTTGGAATTTCAAAGTTTTTGTCGTTTTAAGAATTTTTTGTCCGAAGTTGATGGTTAAAATTGAAGTTTTCGTCTCGTCGTTCAAAGTTGTAAAGAAACTATTTTTGGTCAGAAAACTGTACGAAGCTATCAATTAAATAAATTGTCGTCTTGTCTATCGTTAAAAATTTATGACTGTTCACTAATTTTTTTCCTGAAGCTGAAGTGTCTTGAAGCTACTTAGTTCTTCTTAGATGTCACTGATGACATATCTGTCGTCTGAAGTTTTACTTGCGATAATATTTGATCGTCTGAAAAATCGAGAAGAACTTTCTCTTAAAGTTGTCGTCTGAAGTGTGAACTACGTTTGAAGCTCATATTTTTATCTCAACTTTATTTTATTTTCATTTACAATGGTTTTATCGATCGTCTGAGTAGGCCGTCCGAAGTTGCTCATCGGAGACAAAAAAAATTGTTTTACCCGCTCTATTAAATCTTCTTTTACCGTTGATGTTATCTGAAGGTAGCAATTTATTTTACGTCTAATGTTTTACGTTGTCCGAAGTTCACCTACATAGAAAAATAACGTTCAAGACGCTGCAATCAACAGCTGCCCGCGTGATGATGATTTATCTGTTCAAGAAGTAGTTGTTTTTTAATACCGTCCGTTACTAGACAAAATGTTATGCTGCATAATATGTCTGAAATTAAGACAGATTTGATCCGAGCATAAAAGCCACAGCATAATGCATCAGGTGTCTCTTATGTGTCAACGTCATGTGGCTGCTTTTCTCCAAGTCCTGAAGGAATAAGATTAATGCGTGTCAGGAAAATATTCACCGTCCTGAAATTTTAGATGGGAAAAATAAGGATCAGGCCTCGCTTCGCTATGCCCCTACGCTACGCCTATCTCGTGCTTTATTGTTATTTCACCAAAAACTCAACAGGTTCTCTGGAGTTTTCGAATTAAGTCTTAAACCTCATAAAATTACCAGTGGCTTATGCATAATGTTCATCGTATATCCCCGTTTTCCTCTTAAACGAATTATTTTTCTCAAAGTATATTGTATTGTTTTATGTTATCAAAGCATCTTTTGAGCAAGGAAATTACTTTTACTTGTTACTACTTGTCAGATATATCCAGGAGCTGTAATTTCTTTTGTTAGATAGGTACCTATAAGATGATAATCATCATAAATAAACAATTAAGGAGAGAGGAAAAATAATGGCTCCAACAGTAGTTACTAACTCCAACTCCAAGTAACTTCAAAATAACGACCTCATTCATTTCCTTTCAATTATTGTAAGTTAAACCAGGTCGTAACTCCTGGGGCCCATATAAAGGATTATTCAGTGGCAGAGTTTCTATTTACAGTAAGTATTTCCCGTTGCTCTTGCGTTTGCCGGTCAGATTGAGTTTATATCTTATAGCCATTCAATTCCAATCTTATGCATGCCTAAACTATTTACCGAGTGAGTCCTTTCCAAGTCCGGAAGGATCGAAAAATCACCCCTTATTGTGAACCGGGGGAAAACTAGCATTTGCCTCTGAAAACGTTCCGCAAATAGACTCTTTTATACGGAAGTTATGTAAATATACATTTGAAGTTTATTTCTGTTGTAGTTTATTGCTCGAATCGATCAGAATCGACAGTCGAAACGCTGATGGAGTTTTAGAATTTTCCATCCCCCTTCTACTAACGCATATTCAGTAACGTCCCCTTGGTCGGAGCAATTATATTGTAATTTATAACGGACCAACCGTGATCATTATTGTAGTAAATAATTAATCCATCATATTTCTTGCCTCAACCTGGAAGATTACGAACGGGGTCCATCCACTGCAAGAAATGTTTCCGCATTCTTGGGTTGTACGAACAGTAATCCAGATTCAATAGATGCCAGATAGAAAAGGGTTTGTTTGGTTGACTGCCCTTAATGAGAATCCTCTTCCCTGCTAATATTCTCATATCGGGTTCCCCTTTGTTTGATATATTAAAATGTTAAATTGTTACAAAAAGTATAGGAAAATAGATAGAGCCCGGCATTTCAGTTTCGATTCATTTATAAAGGGCATGCCGGTGGATGATACGTCCCTCGCTTTGGCTTTTCCGGCTCACAGAAATCAACATACGAGCCCTATCGAAGCTTTGGCCTCTTTGTCTGTGGCCAGTTAGCTATGAAATTACAGTCTGCTAGTTACAGGAACAATAGACTGGACGACTAATGCCCTGGCGGCCTATGCAAATGTTTACTGGTGACTATTTTGATTGAATTGAATTATAGAGGCCAATTATATTAATCATCGCTTTACTCTAAAATGTCATAAAATAAATAGACTCTACCGTTAATCCTTGACAAAATGGACTAAATGATAGTTCTGTCAATAATTAATTATTTAAGCATAAAATAGAGTTGACACTAGAACTTTTCGTCTGAAGTTCCCGAAAATTCACTGGAGATTTCCATTAAGGCAAGCTCTCCCAAAAGAGTTTCGTCTGAAGTTTCTTGAAGCCGTCTCTATTTAACATAAGACGTAGATTTTCGTTTTGTTTATTTTCTTTTAGACGTCAGGAATTTTTCCTTCTTAGAATTTATCGTCTGAAGTTTCTGAAATTTCTGTTTGTCGAATGAAACTTTTTTCGAATGCTAGTTTTCTCTCAGCTGTACTTTTCGTTCATAAGTTATCGCGTTTTTCTCTAACTTTTTCTAACTTTTTCTAACATTTTCTAACTTGCCTAATTTTTATGTTAATTAAAAGTAATTAAATTAAAAGTAAAAAGTAATTAACTTTATAGTTATTTTTGCTTAAGTTATTTCGTTTAAAGTTTTTTTATGTTTAGAGAACTCTATTTCGGATTTTTTTTCTTTTTGGATTTGTTTTCTTAAATTTGGCTTAACGATACTTGTATCTGAGTTGTAGTTTTAACTTTTTCGAATCTTGACATTTTTAGTGAGAGCAAATTATTGCCTGTAGTTTTCGATTGCGTGTCTCTGAAGTCCCTGAAAATTTTTAGAACTATTCCTTTTTTTATAATATTCATCTTTGAATTTTCTTGGGGTTTATCAAGTCTTAAAATTGGTTGGTTCTTATAATTCTTAAACTTTTAAAATTTTCCAGAAATGTTGTGAAATTTTAAGTTAGTTTCCCTTATCTCAAGGTTTCCTTAAAATGTTTCGTCTAAAGTTTTCTTGAAGCTGTCTATAAATTAATGAAAGTTTCACTAAACTGTAGGGGTACTAATTTGGTACCACCGCTGGTGCCAAATGATAAACTTTTTTATCCGCTGACTTTTGGTTTTGGACATTTAAGGACCGGTTGTTCGTACGTCAGTTAAAAATTTTGAGATAACTACTGATTTTAAATTGCAAATTTTGAAAATACGGCGAATATAATTAATGATCTTTTTTAATCATTTTTAATCAGTAATTAACTCTTCTTAAAGCGAGCAGAATTCATTTTCAGAAATATCAGACCAATGGTTTGATAATACAGGGGATTTTAAAAGCAGTAGTTATCTCAACATTTTTCACTGACGTACGAACAACAGGCCCTAAGAGGACGAATTCACATAAGACAAAAATTAGTCGTCTGAAACTGTGCTTTTAATTTTATCGTCTGAAGTTTTTGTTATGTCGAAATTAATTTTTGTCCTATCTTAATTTTCTATTAACTTAAAATTAAAAAAAAATTATTAACTTAAAATTAAAAAAAAAAGCGAGCTGGTACCTTGGGTGTCTCTACCCAACTAACAATTTTATATTTTATAAATGCTGTAAGAATGTTAATAAAACAAAATTTATAAAACAGCTTTATTCCTGAGAACATTTCTAAAACGTCTATACAGCAGTTATAAACGCAAATTGGGCGCAGGTTTATAAAACATATTGGCTTTTTAACTTGTTCTATAAGGTCAGCGTAGCACTAATATCGGATAGTTATGTAAACGTCTACTCAAGTCTTAAGAAACAAAGTCAAACATCATTATAAAACTGTTTTATAAAGGTTATACCTATTACCACTATGCAATGATTATAAAATAAAGAGAACATTTTCAAGCAACAGTTTTATAACTTACTTCCAAGTTACATATTTGTTTTATTAGTGTGATGGATCACTGCAAGCATAAAATATATTTGTTTCATAGGTGCTAAACAATTCCTTTACTATTAGGTAGAGTGTATAATATATCCTTAAAGAAACTAAAATGCTACGACTGGGTATTTTAATGAAAACAGGATGTTGTATAGCTACTCACTTTCGTACTTAGAAGTCAAATTATCGTGGCTCCTAAGATCTCCTAAAAGTCAATTTTACTTGCGATGTTAATTTTATTGTGAAATATATAGTATATATGTGGTAATATTTCAACGCGCCACAGCTAAAATTGATATTAAAAATATTAAAAATTTATAAAAAAATTCAAAAACAAAAATTCATGATAATATAATAATAATAGGTACGTGTAAACTTTTTTTTTAAGAATATACTTCAACTGATATGTTTTTTATTGTTAAAAGGTGGTAACTACTGACTCAAAATTACACATAATTCAACAATGGCGCCTGTTCATAGGTGCTTAATTCTGTATCCAATATGGCTGGTACCTAATAAAACAATTTTGTATCTAAAGTCGACCTTATATGGCAAGAAAGCAGAATTAGTAACTTTTATAAAACAATATAGTTACGACATTCAACATATCCAAAATACAGGACCGTATTCGATGTTTATCAAACAATAATAATGATACCTATTATGTATGTTATTATTATTATTTTTAAATTACCCAACAGAAACATACAATTTCCAGTTACAGCGACCAGTTAAAGTACACCGGCGTTCATACTACTTGAAGTGCCATTGCAGTAAAATGTTTATCATTAAAATTATAATATTACTTTAAATATAATATTATAATAATTAAATGCCGTTAAAGAATTTATAAAAAATTATTCGATTATTATTAACTGTGTAAATTTCATTTCTATTTGCTCACGTGATATTAGGCGACACTAGGGAAGAACGGCAACTTTGAATTGCAAAATATGAGTAAAATCGCGTGTTTAAATATCCCACCATAGAAAAATAATAATACGGTTCTGCAATTGCCCTCTCCATAAGAGCTGTTTTATAACACTGAACTGGAGACAAGTACAGAATACATTTGTTTTATAATCCTGTTCTCGGTGACCATTAGAAAATATAAGGCAAACAGGTTACCAGTTGAGTAATATACAGAAGAAATCTGTTTTATAACACTGAACTGCGTGACAATTACAGAACAAATTTGTTTTATAAGCCTGTTCTTGGTGACCATTAAAGAATTATGATATTTGCAAAATTGATTTTAGTTTTATAACAGTAATGTTTCAACAGTTATAAAACAGATTTGTTTTATTATAATGTCAAAGTATATCTTTAGAGAACAATTTTATTCGCTTCTGAATCTGATAGGTAGTTGAATATCTAATTCTTCGGTGCATTCTAACTTTACAAGCCAGTCATTATTTGCTAAACTACTCGCTTCTGTTTCGTTTTCTGTCCTGAGACTAGACCAGTTGTTATTGAGTACAAAATGTCCTTCGCTTACAACCATTTCATTGCTTTTTCCAACAATTTTGTTTGTCTGTAAGCCTGAATGATCATCAGTGACAGCAGGAACCCTTTCGCCACTGCGTTTTATTTTTTCCAGCGACTAAAATATCCGACATTTTATTTGATTTTTGTAAGAATAAGCACCCTTGATCATTTGAACAGGCACACATATATTAGGCTTTTATTTATTTCTTATTTTTTTATAAGTAGTTATCCTTTACAGGGTTATTTTATTTCATAACAGTTTTATTATTATTTCCTTTTTGCAGGTTCTTTAGTTGGTATATAACAGTTATATTTCGGCTTCTGTTATGACAAATTTGCTGCAATAACAAAATTGCATTGTAAGATCACTTATATAACAGTTTCATAAGAACACAACGTCAATTGTATAAAGCAATTATGTAACCGAGCTTTCATATTATGTTTTAAACACTGCTAAATAACTCCTATAAATCAGTTTCGTTATATAATAATTTATATCCTATAACGATAGTCGCATAAACGTTTATAAAACAGTTTTATATTTATTTTATAAGGTGTTTTATAATTTAGCACTAAGAACGTTCTAAGCATTGTCTAAGAAAACAATTTTGTTTCCAAGAGCAAAATGATTTCCCTCACAGCTTAAATACAACAAAATTATATTCTTGAAGCCGCAATATAATAATTATAAAACAAATCAGCTCTTTTATGAATATTTTATACAGCAAAATTGTTAGTTGGGTACTATGGGCACCCAGGATCTGCGTTTGTCGGGTCCCGCTTTTGTCCCGCTTCGTAGAGGTTCTGAGTCCCTACTGTGTACTCCTCTGGTCTGCTGCTCTGCTCTGTGGAGTTTTACTCCTTTTCGCTCTGCCTTGCTGTGCTGTCCTGTCCTGTGAATTTCTGCCGGAATATCCTCGTCCGCTCTGTTCGGTTTTGCTGTGATTTCTGCTTTTTTCTGTTCTGTCTGTTCTGCGCTCTGCGCAGCCTGTTCTAGCCTGCTTTCTGTTTTGTGCTTCGTGCTGCACTGTTTTGTCTGCTCTGGCCTGTCTTCTGTTTTCTTCTGTCCTGTTGTCTCTGATTGTCTGGTTCCGATCTCTGTCTTGTGCTGCCCTGCAGCCTGTTCTGTTTTGTTCCCTGTTCTGTACTGTTTTGATCTGTCTTCTGTCCTGTTCTGCTCTGCTGGCTCTGTTCTGCATTCTGTTCTGCCCTGCATTTCAGTGTTTTTTCTGTTATACTGTGCTGCCTGCTCTGCATGATTTGGCTTCTCTTCTGTCATATACTGTTCTGCTGGTCCTGCGGAGCAGCACTGAATAAACATTAATTCATCTTCTATGCATGTGGGCTCCTGTTCCACATCGTTCTGCTGAGTTGGTCTCTGTAGCAAGGACTGATCTGTGGATTCTGTGTTCCTGGCTGACTTGGGGTCGTCGTTGACTGCGGGCTCGCGGAGGTTGAAGGCCAGTATATAGCGGCGGTTCTTTCTCTTTCGAGAGACTCGAACGCGCAGGCTACATCTAAGAGGTGCGATATCGATGTGACTTTATGCAGGTGGAGGTGGATGCGGAACTCTGGCCGCATATTCCTCTTCACTCTCTCGAGCTCCTGGCTGGGTGACATCGATCCGTCCCGTCGCATCAGGGTCTGTATTTCCGTAACGTATTCCCTGATCGACTCGTTGGGCCTCTGTTTCCTGGCTCTGATTTCTTCCTCCAGCGCCAATCGGTACTCGTATGGGAGAAACGCGCGTTTGAAACTTCTGTCGAACTGGTCCCAGTCCTTCCAGTCGTCCTTGTTGACCCTGTACCAGAGCAGCGTTTTCCCTTTTAGGAGCACTGGTAGCGCCTTCAGCATGCCGCTTTTCGAGAAGCTGTACGTGTTTCGTAACTCTTCCAGGCGTTCGATGAAGAGGACTGCGTCGTCTCGCTTGTGGTCGAATTCCAGTCCCCATTCGAGGGCTTGGTCGATTATTTCCACTTGTGGCGGCTGGTGGTACCCGGCCGGTGCTGCTGTCGGTCCCCTTGCTGATTGGAGAGCCAGTTTTATTCGTGCTACCTCGGCTTCTAATTCAGCGATTCTGTTTTGTCCGTTTCTGTCGGCCATCTTGCGTCCTGGTTCTGTTCCTGTCTGCTTCTGTTACAGTTCTGTTCCTCTGTCGTGTGCTGTATTATGTTATTGGCGCCTTGAATAACCGGCGTCAATCTTGTTACTCATCCCGCTAGATACTGTGACTGCTTCCTTCTGGTCCTGTGACTGTACTGTGCTGTGGCTGAAGAGTTTAAATTTATACGTTGGGCGCCAATCTTGTAACGGGATTTTCTGCTAGGTAGAGGAGATGTCCCAGGGATGGGTAATTGCCTCTTTTTACCCGTGACAAGTCTATTAAAATCTATAATATTTATTTACACAATACTCTATTTACATATTATGTCTATATTTGTCAAGCTCGTATCAGTAACCACTGTATCCTGTGGGCCGGTCCTCGTTCCCCACCGACCGTCTGATTGGTGGTAGATACCCGCGTCGGGGCGCGCACCACTGTTGATTGGCCGACCGCCTGATCGGTTCACAGCCGACTCCACTACGGCAGTTAATCGCTCGCCGTTGCACGGTGCGTTCCGGCTGCTGCAGCCTCCGGAACACGCGCCGTGACGGGGTCTGGGAGAAAAGTCCTCCGGCGACGAAACTACCTGAAACAGAATCCGCTCCCGGTATCTCAATGCAATGCCGGGGCGGTTGTTACTGAATCCGGCCCTCAATACAGGCCGGGTCGTGACTGAAGGGACTAGCCGGTACTTCAACGTAGCGCCGACGGATTCCCTATACTGAATTGGTTGCCGGCCAGAACTCATTCCATTCTGGTCGGTCCACCGACGTCCGGTTACAGTTAGGCTCGACTCATTTCATCGACCTACTGTAGCCGGCTAGGTAAATTGGACGGAGTGCACTCAATACATGCCTCCTGGAGACCTCCGAGCTCAATTCACAAGGAGGGAGATTGGTTCTCGAGTCAGTTCCTCGGATCCGTTCTGACTGGCTTCTCAGTTGGCTCTCTTTATATAGCCGGTGCTGGCGGAGATAACCTGCTAATCACTGTCGCAAAAACTGTATCACTCCTGATAAACCCCTCGAATAATTAAAATAAATAATAATTACCAACGAATGCCTTGGAATTCGTTACAATTTTATCGTCTGAAGTTTTTGTTATGTCGAAATTAATTTTTGTCCTATCTTAATTTTCTATTAACTGGAGTTTATGTTCATAAATTGTCGTTCTGAAGTTTTTTTTTGTGGAGTTATGGAAAGTTTTCTTGAAATTCCTGCCTCAAAATTAATAAACTGTTTTAATTAGGCTTGACTCTATTTTTATCTCAACTTTTTTGTAAAATTTAGACACTATTAGTCGGAGCAACGTCTGGAGTTTTCACTTGAAGTTGAGTTTGTCTCTGGAGTTTCTGAAAATTCTTATAACTCTTTTTTTTGCTTGATATTTTTGTCTTAGAAATTTCAATTCTATTTTGAAATTTTGAAGGTTTTTGAAATATTTGGAAATTTCAACTTACGAAGCTTTTTCAATGGTAATTTTTCTTCAATTTAATCGTCTGGAGTTGTAATGTCTTTTTAGTGTTGGAAGTGTCTAAAAATAGTTTGAAGTTTTTCCTAAAACTATTTTTTGTCTCTTCTGTAATATTAGTTTTATTGTATTCATCTGGTGATTGTCGAAGTTTGGTGAAGTTTTATTTTATTAAATAATAGTTCTATTATCAACTTAGCAAGTCATTTGTTCTCGTTAGTTATTAGTCACCAGTCATTAGTCAATGATTAGTTCTATCAATTTGTTGTCTCAAGCTGTTTTTGTTGTATGAAGTTGTCTGAAGTTATGAAAAAGTTTTCTTGAAATTCTTTCTCAGCGATAAAATGATGAAACGGTTTTATTTTTTCAGGTGCTTTTCATTTTTGCAAAGTTATATCGTCTGAAGTTTTTTATGTTTAAATATAACCTCTAACTTTTGGAACAAATTATTACCTGGAGTTTTCGGTTGAAGTTTGTCTCTGCTTCCTGAAAATTTTTAGAATTCCTTCTTTTTGTAATTTTTTCCTTAAATATCTGGGGTTTTTCAAAACTAAAAATTGGTGGCTTTGTCTCATAATTCTTGAAGTTTTTAAACTTTCTGGAAATATTTTGAAATTTGAAGTTATTTTCCCTTATCTCAAGCTTTTCTTAAAATCTTTCCTTGAAGATGTCTAAAAATTACATCAAAGTTTCATTAAACCTTGGGGTACCAATTTGGTACCGCTGGTGCCAAATGACAAGCTTATCATCCGCTGACTTTTGGTTTTGGCGTTTAATGCGTTCACATAAGACGAAGTTTGATCATCTGGAACTGTGCTTTTAATTTTATCGTTTTTGAAATGTCAAAATCATTTTTTGTCGAATGCGTATTTTCTATAAGCTGGAGTTTTGGTTTATAAATTGTCGTCTGGAGTTTTCTTTTTCTGAAATTACAGAAAGTTTTCTCAAAATTCCTGTATCAAAATTAGTAAATTTTTTATAATTTGGCTTTACCCAATTCTTTTTTGTAGAATTTTGGAACTTAGTCAACAAAATTTAGTCAGTTGACAGTTGAAATTTTTGTCTTAGAGATATCTCGAGTTGTCTGAAAACTAGTGACTTTGTCTCATAATTGTTGAAATATTTGGAAACTAAAATTAACTTTTTTTTTGAAAACTTTTTTTCTCGAGGATAGTTTTTATCTAGAGTTTGAATGTTTTTAAGTAGTATGAGGTGCTTATAAATTGTTTGAAGTTTTTCCAGGCCGATTTCCAGTCCAGAGTTGTAAACTCTACTTTCTCGTCTAAAGTAAAAATTTAGGATTTTTTTTTTTTGTAGAACTTAGACATATTTATTTGGGGCAAATTATTTTTTTTTTTTTAATTTTCGGTTGAAGTTAAGTTTATCTGTGGAGTTCCTGAAAATTTTTGGAACTCTTTCTTTTTTTTGTGAACTTTTTGTCTTAGAAATATTCCGAGTCGATGTATGAAAACTAGTGGCTTTGTCTCATAATTTTAGAAATTTTGATGGTTTTTGAAATATTTGGAAATAAATTTTTTGTAATTTTTCCAGGCCGATTTCCGGTCTAGACTTGTAACTGTAACTTTCTCGTCTGAAGTTTTCGAGAGTTTGGGTGTTTTTATTTTTGTAAAACTTGCACACATTTATTCGGAGTCAATTATTATTATCTGCAGTTTTCGGTTAAAGTTTGTTTCAGGAGTTCTGAAAATTTTTAAAACTCCAATTTTTGTTTTATAAATATCTGGTGTTTGTCATGTTCGAAAATTCGTTACATTTTCCGGTAATTATTGAAAATTAATTTTTTTTTTTTGTTTCAACTCACTGTTTCAACCCACTTTCTCAACTGTTTTTCTTTTTTTTTTATCTGGAGTTGGCTTGACTTCAATGTTGTGTCCTTGTCTCATATTTTTTTTCAGTATTTATCTCTTCTAGAGTTTTAGTTTTATTATATTGCTGTTCGATTGATGTCGCTGTGAGAGCAAGCAGCTAGTAGCATCGTCTCCAGGTAAAAGTCAAAATAAGCAGTGTAGAGAGTGAAGTTAATTATTCAAAATTAGTGAAAATAAACAGATAAACGAGTGTGAACTATTATATATAAAATGCCTTTTACACAATCACAGTTGAGCGATATAAGGATGATAATACAAGAAACAATTAAAGAAATGTATAAGGACGATACATTCTTATCAAGTATAGCAGTTAAGATAGGCGGTAAACTTGCAATAAATGAAAAATTCAAAGAAGCTGATAATAAAATGAAAACACTGGTGGATGACTACGGGCTATTAAACCAGAAATTAATAAAAATGGAGCAATTTTCAAGAAGGAACAATATAAGAATCTATGGAGTACCAGAGGGAAGCTCAGGGAAAAATATAATTGAAGAAATAAATGAAGAAACAGAATTAGAATTTAAAGAAGAGGATATCGAGAGCTGCTATCGCTTGGGAAGTAAGGTGACGGACAGAAACAGAGCAATAATTATCTGTTTCAACCAATACAAACAAAAACAAGAAATCATGAAGAAGAGAAGACTACTAAAAGGCACAAAAATTGTAATTATGGATGATTTAACTAAATATTATCACGATTTACTGAAGAAGGCGGTTGAGAAGATAGGAAAGAAAAATGTGTGGTGTCTAGACGGTAAAATATATTGCAAGACACAGAATAAGAAACATCAAATTAAAAAACTGGAAGATATTGAAAATATCTCAAAACTGAAAATTTAACTAAATAAAAATTCAAGAAAAGGGGTATGGTGCTGCTAGAGAGTGAATGGCTTGATCATTGACATTTTTGATTCTAAGAAATTCTTTGTTTTTTTTTATATACAGCAATAAGGGAAATTCATTTAAACTTTATAGAATCTGGGCTGTTGTTATTTTATTTTCATTTGATTGTATGAAATTGTATGTGAATATAACATGGATACTAATTTAGATATTTTAGATCATATAATAATTGAGGAGAGCGAGGAGGTAGGAACAAAGATTTTCGGAGACATTAATGAAGGCTACAAATTATTAAAAACTGGTAGGATATTAAATGTAGTACATTTTAACATAAGATCAATTAATCACAATTTTGATGAGCTGTTGTTATATCTGAATACACTGGACACGAAAAATATTGATGTGATTATACTGACTGAAACATGGAAGATAGACGAGGTGAGTGATTTTACTATACCTGAATTTACGATACTATATAGCAACTCAACGTTCAATCAAAATGATGGAACAGTAGCTTATGTGAGGGATGGGATATTTTCTTCAGTTGAAGTAATAAATCTGGGTCAAATTAAGATACTGAGGATCTCATGTACCTTGCCTGATTGTACTTGTGAAATAACCGCTTGTTATAGGCCTCCATCTACCAATGTTCGGGATTTCATTGCAGATTTAGATGATTATTACCAGAATAAAAGGAAGGGTGATATTGAAATTCTTTGTGGAGATATAAATATTGACCTTTTGGACATAGGGAATACGAATGTGACTGACTATCTAAACGTACTAAATAAACACGACATGTTTCCATATGTTGATGTACCCACGAGAAAAACTAAAGATCAGAGCAGTTTGTTAGATCATTTTTTTGTTGGATGCCTAAATAAGAGTATAAACAAAAAGTTGAACATTAGATCGTTTTTACTTGAGGTAGCTCTTACAGATCATGACTGCATTATTTTAAATCTGAAAAAAAGGACTGAGGGTTTAAAAATAGTTAAAGAAAATGTGTCTCAGACATTTAATAGGTTAGATTATTTTTATCTTAATGAAGACCTAAAAAATGAAAGTTGGGCGGAAATTTTACAAAGTGAAAATTCTATATATAGTTATAATGTATTCATAAATAAATTAAACTTTTATATCGAAAAAAATACCAAACAAATTAAAGTAAATAGGAAGTTGAAAACACTGAAACCATGGATGACTGTAGGTTTAATCAAATGCAGGGACCAAAGGGATAAAATGAAGAAAAAGTTATTAAAGAACTATAGTATTGAAAAATATAATGAGTATAAAAATTATAGAAATTATTATAATAGTTTATTAAGAAGAACAAAAAATGAATATTACAGGAACAAAATTAAAAATGCAAATGGAAATTACAGGGAAGTCTGGCAGGTAATAGGCGAAGTTTCGGGCTGTAAAGAGAAAAATAGATTTCATATCCAAAACATTACTGATGAAAAGGGCCATAATATTAAAGATGAAAAAAGTTTGTTAGACCATTTTAACAAATATTTCATCAGAGTAGGTGAATCTTTAAGGGTGGCGGGACATACAAAGAATTACGAAGAGATTAGTCAAAAAAGAAATACGTCACAGGTCGGCTCTCTATTTTTGTACCCCGTAACGAAAACTGAAATTATAAAATATATCTTTGGTTTGAAAATGGGAGCAGCTAGTGGAAAAGACAAAATATCCTCAAAGACAATAAAGCACATTCATTTACATATATTGGCTCCTCTAACTCACATTATAAATATTATACTGCAAACAGGTGAGATCCCGGAAGCCATGAAGGAGTCAATTGTGACGCCTGTATTTAAAAAGGGTAATAAAAAAGCATGTGAGAATTATAGGCCAATTTCTGTAATAAGTAACTTTGCAAAAATATTTGAACAATGTTTAAAGACGAGACTGATTGGCTACCTGGAAGAAAATAAGATATTAAGCGACAAACAATTTGGATTTCAAAAGGGTGTAAGTACAGAAGATGCAGTTCTAGAATTGAATAGGTTTGTGATTGATAGTCTGGATAGTGGTATGAAGTGTCTGTCTATATTTTTGGATTATGCTAAGGCTTTTGACACGGTTGACCATCGTATACTAAAAAATAGGCTAGAGTCGATTGGTGTCAGAGGTACTGCCCTCAATTTGTTTAGTAATTATTTACAGGGACGGTATCAGCGTGTGAAAATAAATCATACACTGAGTGACCCTTTACTGATTACGAGGGGTGTGCCCCAGGGAACAGTGTTGGGTCCTATTTTATTTTTAATATATATAAACAACATATACAACGTAGCACAACTAAATGGGTGTACTATTTCATACGCTGATGATACATGCATTGTTTTTAATGATGACACATGGGAAGGCGTGTATCAGAAAGCTGAGAAAGATATATCGATTATAAAAAATTGGCTTGATGTAAATCAACTGAGTTTAAACGTAGAAAAAACCAAATTTATGACTTTTTCACTTTCTACCGCCGATCGACCACAAAAAAGCAAAATAAAAATCCATGGCCAAAACTGCTCGGAGAAACATTGTGGTTGTCTGGAAATTGCCAGAACAGACACGATAAAGTACCTTGGGGTAATGATGGACCAACATTTGAGATGGGATGAGCATATCTCTTATCTGGCAGTTAGACTCAGAAGACTCACACATAAATTTTATCAGCTTAGAGACATACTTAGTAAGAAATTACTATTGATTGTGTTTGATACGCTTGCGCAATCAATTGTTAGGTATTGCATCCTTGTATGGGGAGGAATGTACAGTAGCATACTGCAGACATTGGTGGTGACTCAAAAAACGTTAATTAAGGTACTATTTAAAAAGAATCCAATGTATTCCACAGAGTTACTATACAGGGAGACAGATATTTTGCCAGTAAGGAGACTGTACATGTATCAAGCTATTTTGTGGGTTACCAAGAATTTCAATAAATTCACAAAACGGGCTCATTTTTATGCAACCAGGCAGGTAGATGACGAATTATTATCAATCCCGTTGTTTAAGAGATCGAAATCGCAAAGAAGTCTGTTTTTCCATGCACCAAAACTTTATAATTGCCTACCAAAGGAAATTAAAGAAACCAAATCAAGAAACATCCTCAAAAAACGCATAATCTCATTTCTTGACCAGAGGTATGACGATATAGCGAAGATTCTTGGACTTGAGTAATGAATATTTGTTGGTCTCACTGACTCTGTTTAGAGGCTGTATTCTCTAGGAGTACTGACTATTTTCCTGCCTCCTCAACCTCTAATTCTAGTATTTATTTAAATAGCTCTCTATGATATCAATTAGATTGTTAGGATAATAAAAGGTAAAAATAAAGGTGCATAGTTCGCAACACAAGCTAAATAGCTTAGGCGAATTTATCTAGTGTACAAAAATGTATATCGCTAAAATGTAAAGTTGATGAGAAATAAAAAAAAAAAAAAAAAAAAAAAAAAAATATTTGTCTCGTGATTGTCGGAGTTTAATGGAGTTTTCTCAGGAGTATTATTTTTTAAATAGCTCCCTAAGTTTACTTTTACTTCAAAGTTTATTGTTCTTATCCCTTAAAAGGTAACACTTTCAAAGTCTCTCGTTTGAAATTGGATGTTTTCGTCCGAAGTCGTCATCTGAAGTAACCGCCTAAAGTATTCCTCTAAAATATCATGTAAAATAAATGTAAATATTTGTCTAAATTGTGAAAACAAATTATGTTTTAGAAGTTACTTAATATTAATATATTCATTGATATTCAAGGGAGAGATGCTCAAATATTTTTTAAACACAATGAGAGAAATATTAAGCCAAGAGAATTATTCCCTTTCATCTCATAAAGAAGGAGTTTCCTGTACCAGAAATAAAACTCAATTCGTTAATTCCACAAGCTTTAAGCGTTGATCAAAATACATTTGGTTTTCTGACTTTAAAGTGTTTTACTACTCCCGGGGGCATTACGCCCTTCCCCAGTTCCAGGTGAATATGGGCGGGGGAGGGAGGTAAAGAGCGGAAACAGAACCGGGGAGGAACCACACACCGAATTACAACGTTCTTTGTCGGTCGGAAATGTGAAATTAATTTTATTTTATATTTCATGACTCCTGTATTATTTGCTCACAAAAGACATTCCAAAGCTGGATGTGTATATTTTCCATGCGGGAAGATATAATGTGACTTCCAACTTTCCCCCTGCTAATTGAGTTAATAATGTAGCGATACTGATGAAAAGGACGTTTTATGTAAAATTGGGGCAGGTTTTTATGTGAAACTTCCTGGTGTGTCGCGCGCCGAATGGGAAACTCCTAAATTTTGCGAACTCAGACGACTGAGTGGTGATTTTCATGGTGGGGAATTTTCCCCAGGTAGAAGCATTTCTTCCGCTCGGAGGAACAGCGGGAGCGGCGATTATTGGGAAATTGTTCCTACAAGTAGAACTCCGAAAGTGACTACTTTCATCTGTCTGACATATTATTAGTAATATGAGAGACAGATGCGTGAAGGAAACTCCATCCAACTATCTAAACGCCCCTAATAAGGAAACTTTCTCAACGTGGCGTGTGTAATTTACCGTTAAAGTTCAAAGTTGTATTTCCAGGAGATAAATTTTATTGCATTAAAATTTAACTTGTTGGTGACAATAATAGCGGAATGAAATGTTAGCTGTTTGAATTATTAAATATTTCGAGATCTGCTTGAAATTTAATTTAACTGTTTGTTCTGTTTCAATTACGAGCTGAAACAATAAAGGAAGAGAAAGTGCCTGGAGGTAAAAAAAGTTGTTCCTGTTATGCTGGTGCTGGTGCTCGAATAGTTCATCTTAATTTAGTAATTAATAATTATATAATTTATTGTTCAATAAGCGTATTCGGTAATTAAAACAAATATTATCAGCACTTGATGTCACATTGTTTGCACTCTAGTCTGAAGTTTCCATCCCTATCCAGAGCTTGTGACTCCAAAGTATAGTTACCTCAAGTTAGCTGGAAATAATCATATTTAATGCTAAAAAAATTAATAAAAGATCGAAGCGGTTCTATGAGTTTTACTTTCATCTAGAACTGTCGTCTAAGTTTTTAGTTTTATTAGTTCCGTTCTAAATTTCTCTAAACGGAGATAAACACTCGTTGGCCCTTCGGTCTCGGACTCGAATGGTAAAGATAATTTAGTAGAAACGATTTAGCTTCTAGTTGCGAAGATAGGAGGTAAGATAAAAGGTAATAGATAAAGATTCAGATAATGTGCAGGTGAGGCTTGCCGCCCTTCGTTCGCTTTCTTCCCGTCCTCGCCGCGTCTACTAGCACTCCCTTAAGTTGTTCTCTCCAATGAGAAACTTTTACGTCATTTCTAGCCTATCATATCCGCAACTGTAACGTGTCTCTTCTCTTCTCCCTTTTATTGTTTTAGGTATTTGCGATGTACGCATCAGGTGATGTCGTAATTTCAACATCGAAACTGACCTAAGGTTCGTGAATTTAAACACGATATTGTTTTAGAAAAGGTTTTTAACAATTTTTGCTCTGTTGTTGGTGTGGATTCTAGAACTTATCGTCAGTTCTAATTAGTCAGTTAATCTCTTATAGTCAGTCGAAGCAATTTTGCTTATATTTAGGTTGGACATCTATGTATAGTATATTGTGAAACAAGTGCGGAAAAGAGAAAAACGAGTGTGAGACAATTGTGACACGAGACGAAGTCGAGTGTCACAATTCACACGAGTGTGAAATTTCTTTTCACTCATTTTAACCACAATTTAACAGATTAATAATTTAACAAATTTAACACATAAATTATTTTTTCTGACAATGCTCTGCTGTTATGACCTTTTCTCCAATTTATGAAATGTTTATAAGCAGATTCGTATTTTTCTCTCGAAACTACAGGTAGCAAATTCAAAGAACACAAACCTGTTTGTTTTCTGACTTCAGGTGGTGTATTTCTGCTTCAGATTCAGAGGAATTACAATCCATTATAATGATAGGTACCTAACTAAAGTTTATTTTTTCAGACTACCTACCTAGGTAGGTATTATTTTCAATTCTACCAATGACTTTAATATTACTATTATACAGGGTGTTCTACAAGTTCTATGACAAACTTTGACAGATGGTAGGTTGCTTGATTTTAAACATATTTTTTTTAATAAACATGGGTCCGATTTGTTTTTGTTTAGAAGTTACAAGCATTTAAAAAATCGTAATTTTTCAAGTTCAAGGCCCTCTTGTAAAAGGAAAACGGTTCAAGATAGAGAAAAACGGCTTACATGTCCCTATTTTAACTTTTCATGTACTATCCAATGATGTAGATGAAATGTTTATACAGGGTGATAAAAAATTTGAAAAAATCTGAGATTTCTCCACATTTACAAAAATAAAAGAAAGTACAAAATGTTTCTATACCATAGGATAGTCCATAAAAAGTTAAAATAGGGACATGTAAGCCGTTTTTCTCTATCTTGAACCGTTTTCCTTTTACAGGGCCTTGAACTTGAAAAATTACGATTTTTTAAATGCTTGTAACTTCTAAACAAAAACGAATCGGACCCATGTTTATTGAAAAAAATATGTTTAAAATCAAGCAACCTACCATCTGTCAAAGTTTGTCATAGAGCTTGTAGAACACCCTGTATACTGTAAAATCATTGAATACTACCGACAATATTATTATTATTTATTATTAGACTCCGTATCAACTTAAAATAAGTGACGTGAGCGTGGAGACGTGGTAGATAATAACAATGATTTAAGAGAGGTTAGTATATCATTGATATGCAACTTCTACACAGCGCAGGCGCCGTGCGTCGTCAATGGAAGTTAGTAGAGGTGTGCGAGTTATTTTCACGATCACGTTCGTGAATAACATTTGAACGCTACTAATGCTGTTATTAGCGATCAACTCGTAAATTTTAATAATTACTGCCACAAGAGAATAATGAGTATATTTTATAGTCTTGTCGGGTTCTATCTTATCCCATTTGTGTTTATTTTATTACCTTGAAGCTTTAAATTAATAGTTATTCCATTAACAATAAGTAACAGTTGAGTTCTCAGTTACCGCCCATCACTATTATTGTTTACATTAAAACTGTACGGAAACGATTTTTGGCTATGCGTTATGTCACTTTGTCGCTCAGTTTTGGATACGTGAGAAATCTGCTAGTTTGCGCACAAAAAACGATGCGCAAAGTAGTGTTTTGTATAGTGGTCGTGGGAAAAGGTTATTTACGAGCAGGGTGGTTTTTTCTACCTTCGCGTGGTTAATAATTTAAGACACAACGAAGTAAATAAATAAAAGTCATAAAACGGTCTCGTGACGTCGATCCAGAAAATGAAAATGCAATGATGAAGAGTTGATAAAACCATTGTTTTCATTGTCCATAAATTGTATCCGATATAATAGAGTTAGAAACTCGATTTAGTTATTATCTAAACGATTATCTTCATTTCTTGATTACAGTCGTGGCAATTAACGTTGAATTTATAATTCATGTAGCGGGCGCGATATAAACTAAGCACTGGTCCTAATCAGATCCCGGGCCCGATGATTTATTAATTGGTAAGTCGGGAGGGGACCCTGGGGGGCGACGGTGGTAAAAATAAACAAGAGATCTTTAACTATCACGTGGTATGCTAATGCGGCCTGTGAACAAATCCGGGATTAGTACCTATACGTAAGGTACAAAGTGTGCATGTTTGGAATGAATTATGTTTAGGTAGTGAACTTGAAAATTAAGGGAAATGGGGCTTTTCCATGTTACATGCATACTGCTTGTGGCATGAAGTAATCTACGACTGTTGTTATTTTCTTAACAGTTCAGACGGGAATTTGTTTTAATATTAGATATTAAGCCCGGAGCTTTATGTATTTTATGTGAACATAATAATTTAGGAATTAGTTCGTTATATTTACCTTATATTGCTTCAGTCTGGAGTCTAGACCAATAAATAATTTAGCGTAAAAGCTTGAGCTCCCTTAACTGAAACAAGTGGAACGTCTGAAAATACAGCTTCCTAACATGACCTCAAGAAAATCCTCAAGATTTCTCAGAATTTAAAGTGTAACAGACGTTCATATAAAACAAGTCATGATAAAAACCGCCCATACAAAATCCACGAGGCAATTGTTGAGCTACTGAAGAAACGAAAGAAAAAACTGGATACCCTGTTCAAATGATCTGCTGCATTAAATCCGTAAACTTCTGACTCTGGAGGTTTGAGCCCCAGGACCTTTGTCCCTTACCCACACAGGATGAGGATAAGACACTTGAGTCTTTCCTATTCTCCGAGGACCAACACAATGAGTCGTATCGTCTGTATGAATGTAAATTATTTAATTTTATAGATTTCGGATTCCGAAGTGGTTAACTACAAATGTGGTTAAATTATGTAAGTTGTCAGTTTAAGTTCAACGCGCAACAAGAAGGGCTCCTTCAAACGAAGATCGCCTACTTGAAACTATAAATGATTTCTATTTTATTTACATGCGAGGAGCGCTTCGCTTTCAAGTAGTAGTAGTAGTAGTAGTATGGTGGGTAGGGGTGGTACACCCCAAGCGACTAGGCCACCGAGGGCCCTTTTCGCCTTACCCGAACCATGGTGAAACTCCTACTCGAACCTCCCCGACCTTTTAATAAAGGCCAGAAGGTTGTTGTATGAGAGGAGTTTCATTTCTTCCTCTTGTAGCTCCTCAGACCCAAAGATGTTGAGCCTGAGGTTACTGTATACCTCGCATACGCCCACATAATGGTGGGAGTCCTCGTCATCCATTCCGCATTTAGGGCAGACCGGGTCCCGAGTGACCCCCATCACTTGCAGGTGTCTGTTCAGACTGCTGTGACCGGTGAGAACCCCGACTAGTAGTCTGAGTTCCCTCCGGTTCATTCTGGACATGCTGGTCCATCTGTTTCCGATCGGACCAGCCAGAAACAGCCTGGCCTGTCTGCAGCCTGGTGCTGTTTCCCAGTGGTTCTCTAAACCCTTGCGAGTCCATTCTTTTATAGATTCTTTGAGAAGATTTTTGGTCAGACCCAGGACGGGCTCCGGCCCACAAAAGGTTTCCCTGGTCCCGAGCTTCGCGTATTGATCTGCTAGCTCATTACCTGGTACACCTGAGTGTGCGGGAACCCACACGATATGCACCGATTTTCTGTCCGCCAGTCTGTTCAGCGCCTCGACACACTCCTGGACCAGTGGGGAGCTGGTTCCGTGTGTGCCCAGCGCTTTTGCGGCGGCCTGACTATCCGTGCATATGTATATCGTCAGTTCCCCGGCTTCTGTTATCTGCTCCAGTCTAGCTGCTTGCAGGATGGCATAAATCTCCGCCTGGAAGACGGTTGCGGTGGACCCAAGAGGGTAGGATCTTCCCAGTTTCCGTCCAGCCAGGTAGAGCCCCGCTCCTACGTGGCCATTTTTGTTCCTGGAGCCGTCTGTGAAACAGACTAGTCCTCCTGGTTCGAAGGCTACCTCCCTTTTTTCCCACTTTTCCTTTTCAGGAATTTGCAGGGTAAATTTCTTGTTTTCTCTGTTGTTTCTTGTTTTTGAGGTAGACATAAGGTTTGAGATTGGTATCTCCACCTCGGCAACCTTGGCTATCTCTGTGTGTCCTTTATAACCTCCGCCTTTCCATAGTCCCGAATCACGCATTCTTAGGTGGGCCGCCATGGCCTCCCCTTTTATCCAAATGGGAAGCGGTGGCAGCTCCAGAATGACATTCAGGGCTGCTGACGGGGTGGTTCTCATTGCACTTGTTATTAGCAAACTGGCGAGCCGTTGGAGTTTAGCTAGCCTGTTTGCAACGGTATTGCTTGTGGTTGTTTTCCACCAGACCACCGAACCATAACTGATTCTCGGTCTGATGATGGCCGTGTATAACCAGTGCATTATCTTCGGTTTTAGCCCCCACACCTTGCCTATTGTCCCTCTTAGCTGCCATAGAGATGACACAGTTTTTGTGACTATTCTGTCAATCTGTGGCTTCCAGGTCAGCTTTTCGTCTAGTACCATTCCAAGGTATTTGGCCTCCCCACTAAGAGTTAGGAGTTTGCCAAACAGCCTGGGTGGTTTGAATCCTCTTTTTTCCCTTTTCCTTGTGAAGAGGACCATGTCGGTCTTTTCGGGGTTGATGGTCAGCCCCGCCTCTTCACACCATTTTTCAATTATCTTACATGCACTCTGCATGCGATCGCAGACCACGCTTAGGAATTGGCCGGTTACTAGAACCAGCCCGTCGTCAGCGTATGCCTGTGCATACAGTCCGTCATCTGTAAGGCGCTTTAGGAGGCCGTCCATAATCAGGCACCACAGGTGAGGTGATAGGCAGCTGCCTTGGGGGCATCCACCACTCACCGCAATGCCCACTCGAACTTCTCCCGCACCCGACGACACCTGCCTGCTTTCGATCGCTGAAGCAATCCAGTTAATCAGGACCGGGGGGGTACCCCTGGATTGCAGCTCTGTGCATATGGTTCTTGTTCTTGCCTTGTCAAAAGCGCCTTCCACATCGAAGAAAATGGCCAAGGCCCAGTTCCCGTGATGCAGCGCTTTTTCAATTTCTCTAGTCACTGCGTGTAGGGCAGTTTCCGTGGATCTCTGCTTCAAGTAAGCATGTTGACCCTTGTGAAACGGGAACTCACGCAGTGTGTTTTCTATCAGGTATCTGTCGACTATCCTTTCTAGCATTTTAAGCATAAAGGATGTCAGACTGATAGGCCTGAATGACTTAGCTAAAGTGTAGTCCTCCTTTCCTTGTTTGGGAATGAAGACCACATTTGCTTTCCTCCATGCCTGGGGCACATATCCCGTTGCTAGGCTAGCCCGGAATATGTTTCTCACGCTGGGGAGAATCGTTTCCAGGCCCGCCTGCAGCAATGCTGGGAAAATGCCATCAGGTCCTGCTGTCTTGTATGGACGGAACTCTTTGCTTACCCTTCGTATGACCTCGTCATTTACCAGATTTTCGGCTAGCTGCCAGTCCGAGGCTGGCTCCGCCCGCCTCTCTGGGTCGACTTGGTCTGTTCCCGGGAAGTGGATTCTGAGGAGGTGCTCAATTGTCTCCTCCTCCGTTTCTGTCCAGGTTCCGTCCTCTTTCTTGATCGAGCCTATTTCGTTGCGTTTTGAGGCACTGAGCAATTTTGCGAGCCTGGCTGTTTCCGGGAGAGAGGTTATCTCCTCGCAGAATTCTCGCCAGCTCGCTCTCTTGCTGCGCCTTATCTCTCTCTTAAATTCTCTTCTGGCTTCTCGAAAACGGTCCCATTGAGTGTCCTCTCCTGAGGTCACGGCCTGTCGAAGTGACCTCCTCGCTGACCTCCTAAGGTGGTGAAGTTCTTTGCTCCACCACCTGATTTTCTTTTCTGGAGGCTTTCTCAAGGGACACGCCTTTTCGTACGCCTTGATTATCTTTTTGCTTACTGTCTCTACCTCTTGGTCTATGTTTTCCTGTGTGATTTGAGATGGGGGACCCTTGAACCTTATTTGGAGATCTTTTGTAAAGATCTCCCAATTAGTTGTCCTTGGGTTTCGTTTGGGCTTGTCTGCCGCCATCCTCGCTTTGATCTTGAATCGGATCATGCGGTGGTCGGACAGCAGGACGTCGCCCGTCACTTGCCATTCTCGTACGTCACAGGTTATGCTTTTGGAGGCTAGGGTTATATCAATCACCTCCTTGCGGCTGCGATTGACAAAGGTTGGTTCCCTGCCTCTATTACTTATTTCAAGGTCTGTCGTTGCTAGATATTCCAGTAGGGCCTCTCCGCGTGTGTTGACGTCGGTGCTGCCCCATAGGGTGTGATGCGCGTTGGCGTCACAACCTATTACTACTGGGATCCCTCTGCTTTCCCCAAACGCTGTTATATCTGCCATCTCTTGCGATGGCAGACGTTCACCGTCGTATGGGAGATATAAGCTACTTAGAATTATCTTATGTGAGATGTCACTTACTTTGTATTCCAGAAGCATTGCTGTGGCGTCCCTGGTCCCCAGCTGCGGTAAGGGTACCGAGCTTAGCCTCTTGGACACCAGTATGCAGCTTCTGGGTGTCTCTCCTGCCTTGGCTCCCACCAGAAGTTTGAAGCCCAGGCCAGATAGTCCTTTTATTTGGCTCCTAAAGACATATGGTTCCTGAATTAGTATCACATCTGCAGGTTTTTTTACCAGGCTGCTTAGCATTTCTGCTGTGGCATCCCGGCTGTGCTGCAGATTGATCTGACTTACCTTTATTTCCTCCATTGGTGGTTTTCTTTTTCTTGGTGGCTCGTCTTAGGCCTGCTTGGAGGTGCCTGGTGCATTTCCGACGGCGGCGGGACCCCAGAGTGTTACCCGACGCACTGTCAGGGTGGTCAACTCGTAGTTGAGCTCCCAGCCGCCGCTTTCTATGCTCCTGGCGTCCTCCTGGCTGACCCGAAAGATGAGTTGCCATCCTCCAAGCCCTTCTCTGGTGTCGAGATGCTGCCAGTTGCTGACATCCAGCCTCCTGTTTTGGAGGCTCAGCATCTCTACCACTTCAGAGACATCGACCGGTTTCGGACTGCTAATCCAGAAGCCGATCACCACTGGCCAGGGAGCTTCCGTTGCCCTTACTTGGGTGAACGTGTTTCCTCCCACTGCCTGTGGCGTCCAGCCTCTCAGCAGCCAGTCCGCCGATGTCTCGTCTTTTGCCGTAATCAGGAACCAGCCGGGTTCGACTATCCCTGATTTCTGGAAGCTGAGCTCAAGCTCCCGATTTGTTGTCAGGGCTTTTTTCAGCTCAGCCACCAGTTGTCGGCGCAGCTCTGTTGCTTCATCTTCTCCAACCTTGCCATCTGGTTGGTTGGACCTGATGACTACTTGGAGAGACTTGCTTTGAGCTCTCAACTGTTGAGGCTGTTTTGGAGGTTCCGCTTTCGGGCAGGCGGGCCTGGGGTCCGCCTTCCCTTTCGGGTTGGGCTGCCCCCCGGCACGGCTACTCCTATTCGCCGGACCCTCCTCCCTCTTGTCGAGGGCAATTCTCTTTTTCTCCCTCTCGGGGGGGGTCCTTCCGTCTGAGCGCGGTCTTTTTGAGGGTCCCGGCGCGGGTAGCACTCCACGTGTGGTCGTGCTTTTCCCCGCCTCCTCCCTCAAGCTGGCCGGCTCCGTGGGCAGCCTGAAGGTCCGCTTCTTTGCGGCCCTCCTGGCGTTCCGTGCGGTAGGCCCCCTTACGGAGGGCCTTGGAGTGCCAGTGGTGGCATCGCCTGGTTGGGTGCTCTCCCCAGGGGACGTGGGTTTCCTGTCGGACTCCCCTGTCTTCCCTAGTTCGAGCGCCCCTACCTGACTCGGCAGAGCTGATGTGGCCGCTGCGATTTCTCGCTGCTTCCTCCGCTCCTTCCGGTCCGCCTTCCTGGCTTCTCTTCTCTTTTCTTTTTTCCTCTGTTTTCTTCTTTCTAGGGCCCTCTCTTTTCCCCCGTCGACCGACGGCCCGGACTCCGTTTCTGCTGGAGTGCATTTCTGCTCTCCTGCTTCCACCGAAGTCGCGCCGCGCGAGTCGCCGTCGGATTCGGAGGCCCCCAGTAGGTGCTCTTCGAGAGCTTTTGGAATTTCTTCCGGCTCTGAGCTAGGGAACTCTATTTCCATTTTTTGCACGTTTTCCGTATTTTCGTTTCCTTTTTCTTCCATGATTGTTTGTTTTTTTGTGTAGATTTGTATGTCCAAATAGACTTCTCTCCTCCCTCTCTTCCCACTTCCTTAAAAAACTATTCCTAAGGTTTCTGGTCGGTGGCGGCCGCGGGCGAAGCCCCTTGAAAAGCGCAGCTTGGCCTATTTCCCAGGCGCCACCTGGCATTGCTATGCTTTCAAGATTTTTCGAAGGATGATAGGGCAGCCCCCTACGCTGGCTAGGCAAGGGTGGGCCCCTGTACTGTCCAACGGCATCAGGTGTGCAGTCCTGATTTTATTTCGACGCTACCATTCCACCGAACCTCCACCCCAGAGTTCTCCCAGTCTGTGCTGAAGAGGCTTCCGAGATCTGTCTACCTTTCCATTGTGTCAGTGTACTGTGTGTGTTTGGTGTGAGTGTGCGGAGCTAGAGGTCTCGTGGGTCGCTGCCCCCACCGTGTGTCACACCTCACACGTCTCTCGAGTCCTGTGCATGGTCCGCCGCGCAGTCGGGGGCCCTGTCCATTGCTGTGAGCCACGAGTTCTCCCAGAAACAGCCCAGCACCTCCGGCCGCGCATCCTTCCTGTAAGGGAAGGCCCCAATCCGCCACCCAGGGGACGCGCCACTGAGCAACACAGGCATAGCTCGCGGGCTTCGCTTTCAAAAGGAGAAATTTAATTTCCACAAGGGCTACGTGCATGAGATTCCCACCAGGGTATCAGTTCAACCGTCCCCGGGGTCATGCCGGAGGAAAATCAACACCGCATTACGGGCGATCAATACTCGTCCAAAAATACCGGCTGTAGATTTTGTTTTTCAAATCTAATCCACTGAGTCGGTACCTACAGTGGGCTAGACGGAGGGATACGGAGATACGCTGAACTGGAATAATTGGGCCAATGGTGTGAATCATATTTCACCACGAGTACTCGTTCGAGTCCGGCTAGCATATCAAACTTGATCAGCGAAAGAAAGTCAATTCCAGCCCGTTCGGTCGGTTAAGTTTTAAATGAAAACAATTTCAAATCATCGACATTTAAAAGATGGGAACAACTAAGAACAGAAGAGATATCATTGATGAAAATTAGGAAAAGCAGTGGTCCAAAATTAGAACCTTGGGGAATCTCTCAGGTAACAGGAAAAATATCTGAGTCAAATCCACCACAAGGTACATATCGAGTTCTATCTTGCAGATAAGATCTTTAAAAAAAAGAAACGAGCTGATCATTTAGGGCAAATGAAGAAAGCTTACTAAGAAGAATTGAATGGTCTAGTCTGTCAAAAGCTTTCGAAAATCCGTATAGACAACATCCAGCTGTCCCTGTTGGTCAATACAAGTCGACAAGGGAAGGTGACTCAGTGAGAAATGGTTGAACGTTTAGGCATAAAACTTTGTTGCTGCTTTGTCAACTGATTTTTGATTGAAGAATGCAAATAGTCACACAAAAGCATTTCGAAAATCTTTTCCAAATTCGGACTGCTGGTCTATAATAGTAATGACTGACTGAAATGACTGACAATGACACCGCGTACACACATCTCTACAACGAAGCACTGGCCTTTCCTACTGAGTTGTTGGGCAGTAGTACCCGGTTCCCGCTGTTCTAAATCGAACGGGCTACCTCACAACGCCGTTCCCGCGGTCTCGCCATGCCACTCGCATGAAATGCTTGTGGCATATGGTGCCCCCTCTCAGAGAGAGGTGGACAATATGCTCCAGATGGTAGGGAGCAATCGGGAGTAGAGTGTTCAAAGTCCCGTTCTCCCTCGCCAGTGCACCTCTGGCGCCGACTATGAACGGCAGCACCCTGATCTGCATCTGCTCTCCGTACTTGTGGCGGACGGCTTCAATGAAGTCCGGTCCGGAGTAGTACGCCTGTTTGTGGAGCCAGGCAGATGTTAACGCACCCGGTCTTTCCCACACAACGGCGACATTCGTTATTATCAGGGAGTTATCCCTGACAAAAACTAGATCAGGTTTTCGCAGGAGACCTGCTACTGTCCTGATCTTGATCTGTGGCTCAACGTAGGTGGACCAACCGCCACGAACACCCAAGGTTTTGAGCTTTCCCACTATTCGGTCATGCCGCTCTATACGGAGGCCATGCGTTACCCAGCACTGCTGCAAAACGTGAGATAGACTCTCTTGCTTTGCGCAGCCGGCCCTACATCTGCGCTCCGTAGGTGGGTTAGTAGGTATCGCCCGGGTAGGCAACATTGAGTCTCAACTAGACGGCGGACACGTAGTCCCGACCAGTCCAGGAGCTCGGCCGACGCTCGATAAACTTCGAGGACGCCGAGTAGTCGCCCACCTGGCTTACACCGTTCCCCCACCAGCTGTTCGATAACTGCTCCGAAATTTCCTGTTGGATCATTTCCTTGCTGCCCATGTTCGCCGAGATCATGCGGCGTAACCTAGCGACCCATCCCTCGGACAACGCCAAGACGCTGTCGAGTTTTGGGTCGGTGCCTTGAAGCCGTGCCCACCTACTGACCATGATGACCGAAATACGACGAGCGAACTCGAAGATCCCGATCCCTCCGGCTTTTAGTTGGGCGTGGTAGGCTGCGTTCGAAACATGGGCAGGCCATGAGAGAACCCGCCTTTCTGCAGCCCGCATCATACGATCCACCTCTTTCAGCTTCTTTGCCGTTATATTGGCATGCTGGCACAGATGGACGTATCTAGGGATCAGGTAGGTCTTAATGATCCTAAGTTTTTGGTCAGGCTTCAGAGCAGCTTTGCAGACACGACCTAGCTGCCCAGACAGCTCACTCAGATCACATGGCGTTACGCCCAGACAGGAGTACCGGCTCCCCAAGTACTTGAACAGATCCCGGGGTCCACACATTCGTATGGGCTGCCCGTTGATGTAGTACTGGCGCGTGGTGTGCGCGAAGAGCTTCTTCTTCGAAGGACCTACACCCGTCGAAACGGATGCGCACTTCGAAGTGTTCAGCTTCAAGCCCCTCCGATCAAAGAAGGAAATGGCAGTCTCCAACAGCCGGCTGGCCTGGTGTTTATTGTCCGCCAACAAGAGCAAGTCATCTGCGTAGGCTATGGCGGGATGCGTGACACCGTCAAGTGTCAACCCGCGACCAGAATCGATCCATTCTTAAAGACGGGACATACCTTCGACTTCTTCCATAAGATAGGAAAAGTTTGCTTTGCGCTGAATGTTTTTACACGTTACGATACTCGTAAAGGCTCGTTAAAAACACAGTACCACGACGATTAGACATCTCTCCGGGTCTATGGCCTCATTTTTGATTTAACAAATGACTCAAACTGCTGTTGATTGGAAGCTATTGCATCCTGTATATGATTAATGTAATCTGCTGATGATATCTACGGCAGCTGTAGACGAAACGTTCGGAGTAAATCTCCATGGACCACGGCAAAACTGAGCTCAGAACATGTGAGCAGTACTCCAAGGGTACGATAAATGAAATATAATCTCTTAAGATATTCTGATAGTGACTTGCGTGGCCTAGTGGTATTCCGCTGGCTCACGAAGCCATAGATCGCGGGTTCGAAACTCACCTCGGCCCGCTTTACTTTTCAGATTCATTTTCGAATGTCTGTGAAAAGTAAAACAAGCGATCGAAGGTTTTAAAGGCGCAAATATAAATTTAAAAGTGTGTGTGGCTAAAGAGTTCGTCTCAAAGCCAAATTACCAGAGTGGAGCGACTATGTCTTACCTACACAGTTTAGACCGATGCTCCCTCTTTTATAAAAAAAAAAAAAAAAAAAAATAAAAATATTCTGATGAGTGATGAAACATGAGCTTCGTAAATAGGATACTGAAGGTGGGCACTAATTTACTTGAAATGTTGTGACGGACCAAATAGGTCCCCCTGGAAATTACTAGACTGTAATCTGAAAAACGTGGAGAGAGAGAAGTGGGAACCCCGGAGATTTTCGCGTTTCACGTCGTCGTGACAGGACTGATCGGAGTGGGGAGTGAAAAGTGGGTTCGGAGTGCGAACAGATCGAGCAGGCAGAAACTCTGGGATCGCGTTTGGGTGCGTGTGTTAAGTAACTGCGAGAGATAACTAAGTCCGGTTGCGTCAGAGTTTCTGCCTGCTCGATCTGTTCGCACTCCGAACCCACTTTTCACTCCCCACTCCGATCAGTCCGGTCACGACGACGTGAAACGCGAGAATCTCCGGGGTTCCCACTTCTCTCTCTCCACGTTTTTCAGATTACAGTCTAGTAATTTCCAGGGGGACCTATTTGGTCCGTCACAGACTCCCCCGTGTCGTTGACGTGGGTCAGACTTAAGTAACGGCTGCCCACGACACACGACAAAAACATACGAATAACCCGATAGGCCCTGGCTTCCCCGAAGGGTCGGTTCTCCCCCGAACTTCCAAATACTCCGACGGTGACGGAGTCCTGGGTAGCAATTTACGGGCTGCGAAACGGGATTAAGTTTTTAATATTAAAGTTTCCCACGTGTTGGGCCCCGTCTGGCGTCACGAGGGTATAAACGTTGGGGTAGGGTTTTCCAACTACGCTGGAAATATGGGTCAAGAGCATATTGTACCATTTTTCCGGTCAAAACTTGACTTGGGGGAAATCCGGTGCTGGAGTGCGGAAGTTTATTTAAGCAGTCCTGGATTTCAGGTAAGGCAGTCGGCCATAAAGAGTGGCGACGATGACAGTAAGTCCGTAAGAGTCTCCCGAGTTCCTTCATGTACCTCTCCGCTGGGTTGGATTGAGGGTGTCGTATTGATGAGAAGCTAGGAACTATTCCCAAAGCTCGGAGTCCGGCAGTCCAAACAGTTGAGGTGAACTGTGATCCGTGGTCGCTAAAAATTTTCTTCGGGTTTAGTATGGGTACGACCTCCTGCTTCACTCGCGCTAGAGCAGCTACACTGGTAGCCCTCTTCTATGCAAACATCTGAACATACTTACAAAATACGTCCACCGCCACGAAAATGTATTTGACTCCCCCGCTCAATGTCTCATCAGATGTTGATTTCGCTTTTTCTACTATAAAAGTTGTTTGGGAATCAAAGGAAACTCTACTTACAGTTAGAGTTTCTAGGGGTATGTTTTTTAGGTACCTTCCCAAGTCGACCAAGACCAAGAGAATGAGCCGGTAGTTGATTGGACATCACGTGGCTGTTGCTATTTTACTTGTATGAGATAAAGTGAATTGATTGAGATAACGTTGCTGGAAGGGAGATATGCGGGTTTTTTGAGAAATTTAAATCGACCACGGCGTTCGGTATTGAGGTAGGTCGCTGCCGGAAAGTTCTGAAATTATTTTCCGGAAACACTATTGTTTAATCGAGAAAACGCGCTTGGATTTTTACTCTGAAGAAAAATTCCACATTGTCCTTGGAGATAATCACAAAATACACGCAGTTAAATGACTTTCGATTGATTGAAACGTAGTTTCTTGAAAATGGCACGAAACACTCGTTAGTTTTGGACTCAAAAAACTACGGTAAGATAAAATGCTGGAAGCAGCTGTACTTCTATCTCTAAAAAGATACAGGCACGGGAAAAGATAAAGAATAAAAAGATAGAATTTAGATAAGGTAAATCTTCAGGTGAGGTTTTCACCACGTCAACCTCTGGGTTCCACGTAGAAGCTTTTCGTGCGCGCGGTGCACCTCTCAGGTGTTGCCCATTTTATACGGAGCCAAGGGTCCGTGGATTTACACTCGATACTTTTAAGAAAAAAGTCGCCAGGAATTTTAGCTCGAGAAAACAACTTAATTTTTGGTGGAAGGTTCGCGTAAATAATGTTTAATGCCACAAATTCGTTAGAAGTTTTTCAACAAACCGTCCTGGCACCGTCACGTTAGTCAGTTTGAAACGTTAGCCTCTAAAACTTTTGAGAAAAAATAAATAAAATGAATAATTCTTGTTCCGTTCCCATGTTTCCCTTTTCCATATAATTCCCTCCTTATTTTGAATTATGCACGGGGGGAGAGGAACGTGACAACATGGTGCGCGAGACCATGTCCTATGGGCATACAGCCAAAGGGTATGCCCATAATTCCACTTCACCCATGATTATGAGATGAACCGCTGTCGCGTTCGGTCCACGTCTACTATGTACCCAAGAAGATGAGTTTACATTGCAATCCACAAGTGCTATGCGACGCGATAGTATCTTCGGCCCTTGTCGCCAAATGAAAGTTCACTAAGCTGTCTACATGGGATATTTAAGGTAGGTGCATAATTATTATCATCCTAGAAATTATACCCCTTAATTGCTCCTCCAATTATTTTCCCGCTGGTCCTTCGAATAATTAAATTAATCAAAATTCCAAACCGCGTGACTTGCTATACAAATAGAACAATTGAGTTCTTGGCAGTAAGTCTATACGCAACAATTCTATTAAAAAAACAGTAGAAGCGTGTGATGAAAATTTGAATCTACCACTCATATAAATAAAGAAGAGAATAAAATAAACTGTTATTTATTAAAAAAAGTAACAAAGCTAGATAAAGCTAGCAGTGAATCTCAAAGCCACATAATTCTTGGTGGCAGTAACCAACTGAATAGAGCTAAGCTTCCTAAACGCGAGATTGATGAGAATAAAAGGACGTAGCAAGCACTTACACAAGACTGAACTAAATCAAATGCAAGTTGAACAAACTATAAACAAACAATAAAAAACAAGACGTGACTGAAAATGTAATATTAAATTTTAAAACCACATTTGGAATAAAGTTCCTGGCCAGTCGGAAATGAGAAAACAGACCGGGGCAATAAAAGTCCTTTTTCTAGTCCTCACGTTCCGTAACGCATCGTAACTCCAATGTGAGCTTCATTACAACATAATTAATTTACGCGGAGGTGTAAAAGCTAAAACATCTAAAAACGCGACGAAAATACTCGTAAAAAAGCACTAACCGAAATTTCTCGGTACAATAAAATAAATAAACCAGCAAGGTCTATTATCATACTTCAAGCTGAACTTAATCCTGATACTGTAAAGTTAATTTTGAAAACTTCCAGCGTGAGATACACTACCACTACCACCAGCAACACCAGAGCACCATACTTCATATTATGATTGGAGATAATTACTCTTCCCTCGCTTCTGGAGACTAGGGATGATGATAAACGAGACCAGTCGACAGAGAACTCCTCATCCATAAGAGTAGACTAAACGTCTCATTTGGGATGTGACGCCACGTCTCGCATTTCCGGAACAAATGACGGAATCTGAACTTCCATATGATTAATAGAAGTCTCCGTGCATGCAGTAATTGTAAGCGCGGGGGGGCTGCTAACTTGGAAACTGTTCCTTGAAATGGGGGATGAACCTTCAACTTATTAGCGATGACTAAACTGTCAATGTCTGAGAGTTGCTTTTGTAAGCAGAATACACGAAACGAATGATGTAGATAGTAAAAAATAAAGCAATAGTTCTAGAGCTGAGTGGTAAGATTTAATAATGCAACATCCCATGTATGTTGTTGTAAATGCGTGCCTGCTTGAAGAATAATGGAGGATTAACTGAAAGCATCCTCGTTCTAGTGCTCGCGTTCCGGACAATCGCAAATCAGGACCGCTTGTCGCTAGTATGAATGAATGAAGACGCCTGACACAGTTTCACAAAGGAGATGCAGTCTCAGAGACGTCGTTTGCATCGTACTTTTACTGATTCACCTCTTGGAAGGTTCCGAGATGACAGTTTACCTCTTTGACACGACACAATTGCTCGAGTCTCGCTAATTTTACTTCTTATCTGTTAACTGCTCTGCGAGATACGAGCTGTGAGCTAACAGTACGTTATAATTCTCAACTGAGAAGTTTCGACAGTAATTACTGTCGCTTATCTTGCTTAGTTTTACCTTTTGAATAAATTTGGGTCTCTATCAAAAAGGATTTAGAAACCAAACTATGCTTTACCAAAAAAAAACTAATACCTGATCCTGGTCACGGCACCAATCTGTAGTGTAACCTGCCTTTTAAATAAAGGCTCCTGAGTCATGCCCATCAAATCTGTTTCTCATAAAATGACGTAAGAAACGTGATAAGGATTTTTCATCTCATAAAATTGTAGCTCTGGTACAAACTTCTCGATTTGACCTTCTTTGAGTATTAAAAAAAATATTATCGCGTGTATACGACGTTAATCTGACGTCATGAATGGAAGTTTTGACAACTTTTTGACGTCATCAATTGGTTTCCTTTAATTACTTGAAATTACAATAATAAAACGACGTGTTTTCGACGTCACTTACAGGTTTTTGAAGTCACGAACAAACTATCACCAAAATATGACGTTATAATCACGTGCCTTTGCTAAGATCATAATATTATGTACCTACTTTATTAAAAAATATAAATAGAATTTAGTAAATAATTGAATTTCTTGGGAGAAAATTCCTGCTGTAACCCAAACCAAGCATAATTAAAATCTCTCCCAGCTTACCAGCTTAAAGGGTTAAAAAGGAACATAACCTGTCGATGTCGAATAAGAAGACTTCACAAATAACCCTCTCGCTAAGTATATTTAGTAATACAAGCCAGTTTGAGGTCTAATATTGCACGCGTAACATTAGACAATCCAGGGGTAATAATCCTAGCAATGTCGTAACACATGGGATCCCCTTAATCGAACAGCCTGAACCTACTAAGGGGATTAGCACACCCTCCTCCACTACCACTATACCTATCCAGTAATTCTCCATTCCAGGAACACGTTCAATTGGCCCTATTTGCATTCTCCTGTTTCTGTATGCATTTATTACATCGATCATGACATATATTACTAAAATCCTGTAATTGTTTGCCATTCGTGATGTTCTCTACCACCTACCTGCAAGCAAAGTAATAAATGATAAATAAGAGCCACAAAAATTAAATTTGTACCAGGATGAAATTTATGGCGGTGTCCCCTTCCATTATGACACGGTACTTATATTCAGGAAGTCTTTCCGACCGAACGAGCGCTCTCTTCAACCATCTGGTGCCATTAATCACTCCATTATGACGTTGGAGGGGACTTTGGAGGTAGGCGGATAGGAAGTGTCTACCTTGGCGGCGGTCTGGAGTATCGCCGCCTCGATGTTCATTAAGTAATACCGGGCGTTGATGAATAGCAGCGCTATAATAACAGAAACAGTAGGAACGATCCTTCAGGACAATAAATAAGTTTTTTATTCGATTATTCGTTTTATTTGTTTTGAAGTTGGCAACGTTGTATATTCCAGCCTTTCAATGACATATACCGACGTGTTTGTTCCTAGATAGATGGTTTGCTTCTAGGCTTGGGGTTGATGGGTGACAAATGTTCCCTGATTAGAATTTGATTGATAGAGTAAACGGTTTCAATTAGGGAAGTCGGAGCTGCCACTGGGTGGATTGTACGTAAACTGGAGTCCTTGGAGTCCTCGGCTATCGCCATCTGGAATCTCTAATTATGAGGAAATTCGGTTTGAATACTCGATGTGAGTTTTCGTTCCTCCTCAATTAAGTCAAAAATAATTACAGTAATTCTACTCCTTCTGTATGTTTTTCCCGATCAAACACTTACTAGAAAAATTATTTCCCATATCAATCTTGCGCAGCTGTTTGATTAATAAGACTCAAATTTGATAATGAAACGTGGATTGGAGTAGCATTTTCTCTATTTTATTTATTATAAGTAAACGGAACAATCAAGGAATCATAAAGCGTACCAGCGGAGAAACCGAGAAATGCAATCTTCAGTAAACCGGAGGAACTTAATTGAGGCAAATTTAATCAGCAAAACAGGCAAAAAAGGGAACAAGTAAGAGACTCTTGATGTTATTAAATTTTAGCCATTTTCCCGGATCAGGACTTGAGTTTTCCGGTTAAAGTCAGTGTTTATCTCGATATGAACTTTCCTCCAAACTGCTGTTTGTTCAAGAAAATATGCAGAAGTCCAGTGCGCATATTTCATATATTCTCTCTTTTATCCACAATAATTTTATTGATTTACCCTCAAGTTCATTCTGGAACATCCCCCACCCCCCCGGCTACTTCAAAGAGTGGTCGTTACAGGCTCCAGTATTTTTTGCCACAATCCAGCTTGAGTAGAAGTTCTTGTATTAACTCTAGAAAGGGAAACTAAAATCAATTACCTACCTAGTGAACGGGTTGTAAGAACGTCCTTCGAGTTCAAAGGGCTGAACAAACAACAGTTTCTATTCCACCACATTGAAGCCATTATACCTCCACGCCTTTACCTTAAAACTTGCACCCTTGTCTTAATAATGGGAACTCCTATTGATAAGTTACACTCACACCCCACCCTTAAATCAAATACATTATCGAAGATTAAACAAAAATCTAGAAACTCATCCCTCCAATTCACTTTCAACTTTGTTCCTCACGAATGATGAATGAATAATAATATAACGACGAAGAAACCTCCAATCGTTGATTAATGCAACAAAATCGACATTCACTAGAGGAAGCTTAGGTAGTGCTTTTCAATCCAATTCCAGGATATCAGGTGACAGCACAGCCACACACACACGGGCGATTCTCAGATTGAGCCCTGAATAGAACACTAACACTACTTCCAGTTCAACAGGAGGTTGATTAGAGGAGTGTGAAATAGGAGGTGAGTGCCTAGGAATTAATCTGGAAGCTTCGTCGCCCTAAGATTGCTAATTATTTAATTTAGGTCGAAATGACGGGTTTAAATCCCACCTGAACTGCTCTTCTCCTTATAGCGCACTTAAAGTCACCAATCAGGATGCTCCGGGAATTGAATTGAAGGGATGGAGTTTATGTATCCTTGCATGGTATCGGAGGGATTCGAGCTAATACTCGTAAATTAATTTTAGTGTGTGTAGTTTGTTTTTACGAGTAGTCGAGACGTAAAGATCGAGATCGGGAACTTTGAATCGGCGGCGTAATTTTATCAAGACTTGGTTTTAGATTAATTAATTCTAGGCGAGAATCCCTCGCAAACGATTTATTGCTTTACGAGTAGTCATCATCAGTCAAGTCGTAAGAATTGTGTAATAAAAGTGGCATGGATTCTTTCATTAAGTTGATTAATACTTACCTGAGTGATGGAAAGGGTTTCAAAAAAATCTTCTAAAATTCAATCATTTACGACTTAATTTTACGAGTAGTTTACTTGATGAATAATCGTAAAATATATGAAGTCATTAAATCGAATAACTCATGCAGTTACGATTTAAATTCGTCGCAATTGAGCTAAATTAAATTATCCTGTTTTTACGACTTATTATTACGAATAGTTTACGAATAGTCTTAAAATTATCTACCCATTAAATTAATATGCAATTTTATATGAGTTAAAATACTACGACTTAATTTTATTAATAGCTTTCTTACGAATAGTCGTAATGATACAAAATACCACGTAAAATTATCTTTCAATCGTTAAAATTGATGCATATTTAGGACTAAATTTATAATTAGGTTACTTACGAATAGTCATAGGAGCCATGCTGCAGAAATGTGCAAATAATTTGCCTTTTTTCAATGTAAAGACTACTTTTTACGAGTAGTTTACGATTAATCGTAAAAACCGCGACGTTTCATAGCAAAAATCTCATTTATTATAGTCATCGTAATTAATTAGTTCATAATTTTATCTCACTTTATTGTTAATGATTACTTTACAAATAGTATCCTTATGAATAGTCGTAAAACATACTATTCGTAAAGTCGTAAAACGTACTATTCGTAAAAGGTAAAATTACATAGTTCAGTTCTTGTAGTCATCAGAGTTGATATAAAATATCATATCAGTTAAGATACTACGACATATTTTCACTTATAGCTTTCTTACGAATTACGAATGATCGAAATGGTACAAAACACCTCGTAAAATGGCCTTTCACTTTTGAAAAATTGATGCATGTTTACCACTTTATTTAGGAATAGGTTACTTACGAATAGTCGTAGAAGAGTTTTACAGAATGTGCAAAAAATTTGCTTTTTTTAGCTTTAGATTAATTTTTACGAGTAGTTTACGAATAATCGTAAAAAACGGGACATTGCGAAACGAATAACTCAGTTAGTATAATTATCGTAAAGAGTTCATAATTTACCTCATTTTGAATTTACAGCTTACTTTACGAATAGTATACTTACGAATAGTCGTAATGAAACAAAATACCTCGTGAAATTGTCTTCCAATCGATCAAATTGTTGCATATTTACGACCAAATTTAGGGACAGGTTACTTACGAATAGTCATCGGAGCATAAATGTGCAAAAAATTTGCTTTTTTAATGTAAAGACTAATTTACATAATGAAAATCTCATTTAGTGTAGTCATCGTAATTAATAAGCTCATAATTTTATCTCATTTTATTGACACAGCTTACTTTACGAATAGCATACTTACGAATAGTCGTAAAACGTACTATGTAAAATTATATAGCTCAGTTATTGTAGTTATCAGAGTTGATATGAAATTTTATATAAGTTAAGATACTACGACTTACTTTCACTTATAGCTTTCTTACGAATAGTCGTAATGGTACAAAAAATTTCGTAAAATTGTCTTTGAATTGTTAAAACTGATGCATTACCACTAAATTTAGAAATAGGTTACTTACGAATAGTCATAGTAGAATGTTGTAGAATGTGCTAGCCTTTTTTAGTTTTACGACTAATTTTTACGAGTAGTATATCCGAATAATCGTAAATAGCGCCACGCTGCATAATGAACATCTCAGTTATTATAATTATTATCGTAATAAGATCATAATTTTACCTCATTTTATTGTTGCGGCTTACTTTACGAATAGTATACTTACGAATAGTCGTAAAATGTACGATTAGCACAAGTCGTAAAACTAGATAGTTTCGTTATTGTACTCATTAGAGTTACCCTATAATTTTATATTACTTAGTTAAGTTACTACGACTTATTTTTACTTATAGCTTACTTACGAATATTCGTAATGGTAAGAAAATATCTCGTAAAATTGTATAAATTATAGTTTTAAAAGTGATTAGTTCAAATAAAATATTTCACAGAATTTTCCATAAAAATTACATTTACTTTTAGTTTTAAGTCTTATTTTTGCGAGTAGTTTACAAATTATCGTAAATTCGCCTGACGTAATAATCGTAATTAACATTTTAGTTTTTTATATTCCACATAATTAAATCCAAAATTTCACCTCGTTTCGTTTTTATGGCTCACCTTTCGAAGAGTTTTCTTACGAATAGTCGTAAGTCATTGAGTTGAATAGTTCAGTTCCTGTTTTCATCGCAATTGATCTAAAAATTGAATTTTTATTGTTTTAATGATTCACTATTACGAGTAGTTCGTTTACGAATAGTCCAAAAAAGTACGAAGTCGTAAAATTGAATTGTCTAGCAGTTACCATGTTCATCTCAATTGAGCAAAAAAAAAAGATCATGTCTTTACGACTTACTTTTACGAGTATTCCGTTTACGAATTGTCTAAAAATGTACAAAGTCATAAATTTTATTAGTTCAGTTATTCTAATAATCAGAGTTGACCTAAAATTTTATACTACGTAGTTAAATATGTTACTATGACTCATTTTTACTGATAGCTTACTTACGAATAGTCATATTGGTGCAAAACACTCAGGAAAATTGTACTTTGATTGTAAAATTGATTAGTTCAAATATTATAGTTCACAAAATGTTTTAAAAAGTTGCTATCTTCATCGCAAGTGAACAAAAAAAAAAATTATCCTGTTTTAACGATCCACTATTACGAGTAGTTTGTTTACGAATAGTCTAAAAATGTAGAAGTCATAAAATTGAATAGTCCAGTTATTGTACCAGAGTTTACCCAAAATTTTATATTTACATGGCTGTACATATTTTACTATGACTAATTTATAGTAACAACTTACTAATGAATGGTTGTAATACTCGTAATAGTACAAAATATCTCGTAAAAGTGCCTTTCAATTGAGAAAATTTATCAAGATATTTGAAAAAAAACTCCCCCCCCCTATTTTAAGTTTTACGTCTTATTTGTACGAGTAGTTTACGAATAATCGTAAAAATTAACGATTAACACATTCAGGGACTATCTCCGTAAGACTTGAACTAAAAATTTTCCTTAACGTTAGATCTCGCAAATTTTTTACGAGTAGTTTTTACTTACGAATATCTACCCTCACAAATAATAAACTCACTTTCAATATCAAAGTGCATCTTTAGATTGTATGGTAGAAGCGGAATTGTTTCCATTTTCATTAAAAATGTTCCAAGTCAGTTGGAGATGACCTTGAGAGAAACGAGCTCGCGATTCGAAAATTTAAGAGCCTAATTAGTTAACCAATGTTAATTCCGGCACCCATTACCGGATTCTTGTACATTACAAAAAGTGTATCTAATCTATTAAAGGAGTAACGACTTGAATTCACTGCTTAATTAATATTTAATCCGAGAAAAGCTAATGAAACATAAATAATAGATGGCACTTTTCAGTAATAAGTTATTTATGACTCAATTACTAGACGCGATTACCCGGAAAGGTAGTTACAATGCCATCATGAAGGATTACGCAGACGTTGCCGGCTCTGGTTCTGGTTCCGGTTCTAGTTCTTGTATTTCCAATACACCGTGAAATATTACCAAGTCATTAAAAATTTAACAAATAAAGAAAACCCGGTCATTATCCCCGTAGTCGCTCTATGAAACCCGACGCCCCATTTATACGCCATTAAAACTTCATCAGCGTTCTGATTCGCCTAAAATTAGATTACAAGAGTGCTGTTGCTGGTTGCTAGTTTCTGATGATTAGAACTGCAGTTATTCGCCCCATAAACTGAGCGATACGACTGTTCAGAAAGATCCATTTCACGCAATTAAAACCGTGTATCGGGTCCCAAAAGCGGAATGTCGTACAAGGCCCCTCGAACAACGATGAAGCCCCTTTGACGACATCGCCTCGTTTATCTGAAAATGTCGCTGTAATGAAGGGGGATGTCATGCAAATACAAGCTGGACACTTGCTGGGATCAGAGAGCTAGGTCAGATCGGTGTCTTCTGGGACGGAGAAGGGTTGAGAAGGGTAAAAGGTGATATGGATCGTCAAGGTGTTGCAGAGAAGGACTCAATCATTTATTCCAGAGATGACCACCACTTAAACATTCAATAGTTACTTTGTAGTACTCTGGTTCCCTTTTTTTGTTTGTTTAATCAACCAATCAATCTGGTTTATAAAATCAGAACGCTCAGTTTTGCTTTTGATAATATGATCATGCAGTTTAGCCCTAGTTTATTGTCAAATGTTGAGGAATAATCTTGAGCAGACTGAGAAGACTAATTAAGCTGAGAATCCCTTTGCCCAACAGGATTATGTGAAGGTGCATCAGGGATCATACTACAAATTTTAGTGCATATTGATCTAGAAAAAGTGAAATCAGAGAGGTGCCAAAATTTTGGGCCACATTTTGGTTGATGCTGAATTTACAGCTATTACAGCGATTTTGTTTGCTTGGCTTGTTGAGTTGAGTCCTTTGTTGAAGCTTCCATTATCAGTACTTTATTTAATTTTAATGAATGGTTAACAATGATAAAATAGCAAGCAGAGTTTGCCATATTGTAAAATTTGCGAGTCAGTATTGACCCGTCTACCTGATAGAGTAAAATCGACACGGATCCGATCCTGTTTCAGTCGGCGATCCTCCGTGAGAATAAAGGACGAGAGCGAGTGTCCAGTTGACCGCAACTCCATTAGTACGGTAATGAAGCGGTCCTTGGAGGGATGAAGCAACCTGTCTAAGCTCCAGGCACCGGAACAGCGCCCTTGAAGGGTTGGATGCACCCCGACACGCTGAGTTGCTATTATCATAGAAGTGGTGGCTTGATAATCCCACTAACACCAACACTCAAGACTGCTTAGGTTTATTCTAAACTTCTAATTCGGATAATGAGAGCGAAGCTGTCTATTTCTTGCAGGAGTTGATACAGTTGTTTGCGAGACATCCTTCTGGTGACGGGTAGTTTTCAAGGCGTCGGATGAAGAGGAGTTTGTTTTTGCTTCTTTCCCTAATTAATTTCCCAATTAACAATTAGTCGTTGCAACTAAGCAACGACGAGGGCTAATTGAATACTCCTATTTGACCCGCTCACTTTGCCAAAACAAACTCATTAATAAGTCGGGACAACGTTGAGAGAAAACAAAAGCTGTCACTCCTTGTAGTTGATGTTTATTTCATGGAAGATAAATTCGATATAAGGAAATTCTGTTCAAGACTTCGAAGTGAAACGAATGTTATGTCCTTGCCGTGACAGTTCCACTAATTATGCTGTGGTTCCTTCATTATTACTGCTAACATCATGTTAAAAACTAGCTTGGATATATTTCTGATTTTATAGCCTATGAATGGAGGAACTTCCTTATCAGGAATCGACCTGTTTTAGATATTGGGGTGGATTATTTCTCGTCCTCCAGTTTACATAACGGCTCTCACGAGGTAGCTCTAACTGTAAAGAAAACTCTGACTGTGTTCAGAAACATTTGTAACATTTGGTGTAAAATTGATTAAACAGATCTGTTATTATAATTAAAAAGAGGACATCTTATCTTTATATTTCAAGGACTCATACATCCTGAAAAAGCAATAACAAAAGACACAAAAATACATATAAAGCACAAGAAAATGCATATGAAACACAAAATGAGGTCAAACATATTGTTACGGATTTCCTAACCGTAGGCTCGACAGATAATTGGGAAACACAGATTTACTGTTAAATTTATTTATTTAATGTCCACAAGAATTTCAGATTACAATGTTACAAATATCACTACTTCTTATACACAACAACTTTACTTGGTCTATAACACTACTACTTTTCACTAGTCACTTAGGAATACCGCACTGTCTATATCGCCACTAGTCGCTTGGTTCCTTCGCTTGTTCCTCGCACACTGCTAGACTAAAACTGACTGAGTTCGCTCCTGTGAACATAAATGAAAATTGAGTTAGTAAAATTTACTGTTACTCCTGTTATGTGGGATGTGTGTGGTTTTTGAGTGGTGTGTTAGTCAATGACTATGTTTTGTATGAGTTCTCTAACGTGGAGCGGTGTGTTTTGTTTGAATGTGTTGGTGATGTTTTCCATGTATGTTTTGAGTGTGGGTATGTTGAGTTCTGTGTGGAGTTGCTCGTTGCTCATTGTGAACGGGGCGTTTGTAATGATTCTGAGTGTTTTGTTTTGGATGACTTCGAGTTTGTGTAGTGTGTGGTTGGAGAGTGTGTGCCAAGCGGGGGCGGCGTATGTGATGGTGGGTCTGATTACCTGTGTGTAGATGAGGCGTTTGTTTTTTGTGTTTAGTGTGCTGTGTTTGTTGAGGAGTGGGTAGAGGCGCCCGAGGGCGCCTCTGGCTTGTCTGATTTTGTGTTGTGTGTGGTCTTTCCAGACCAGTTGTTTGTCGTATGTGAGCCCCAGGTATTTAACCGTTGGGGCCCACGGGAGCATCTTGTGCTCGAACTCCACTCTGTGTTGGAAGTGTTTGTGTTTTGTTCCTCCGAAGAGGATGGCTTGTGTTTTGTCGGGGTTGACTTTGATTTTCCATCTGGTCGCCCAGTTGGAAATGTATTCGAGGTGTTTTGTGATGTGTTTTGTGATGTATTCTGTTTTTTGTCTTGTGCACGCGATGGCTGTGTCATCGGCGTACATGTAGAGTTGTGTGTTTGGGTGTTTTGGTATGTCGGCTGTGTAGATGTTGAAGAGGTGTGGGGATAGTGGGGAACCTTGAGGGACTCCCGCTTTCGCGGTTCTTTGGATTGAGTGTTGGTTTTTGATTCGGATTTGGAAGGATCTGTTGTTTAGGAAGGAGTGTGTGAGTTTGATGATGTGTGTGGGCAGGCCGAGTTCTCTCATTTTGAACAACAGCCCGTCGTGCCAGACCTTGTCGAATGCCTTCGAAATGTCTAGCATGACGGCGCCCGTGTAGTGTGGTTTTTGAGGCTTGAGACCCGTGGTGATTTGTGATGTGAGCCTTGCGGCTTGGTGTGTGATGGAGTATCCCTCCCGACTGCGTTCGCCTGCTTGCTGGCCATTTATAGGACATCCCTACCTCTGGAAGTAGCTTCTGGAGGGTTTGCAGACGGCTCGCTTCGATTTCCCGAACAAATCCAAGAGAAAGATCTCGAGAATATTCCCTTCCTAGATCTTCGGCTCCCAGACACTCAAACATCCATTTCTGGAACTTCTCCACAGGAAATGACCAGAGTTTTCCATTCATTTTCCCGTGGTTTTCAGCGAGATCCTTCCGTCGGGGTATTAGGAGAGCAGCAGTGTGGAGGAGGGTGGGAATTAGGCTGCCGCTGTAGCTTACGCACTTGTGGGCGTGGCCGCTCACGCCACTCACTAGCGCGACCCGACCAATACAGAATGCCGGAATTATGGCTGTTGTTGCTATCCCTTTTTATCCATCCGTATCAATATAATATAAAAGAGGCGTTAGCGAATACGTTAATAGGTTTGAAATAATGCTCGGGCTTACGAATGTTACTTCATCGTTATAAAATTATGACATTACATGAAAAAAAAAATCGTTTACAGTTCAGATAACTTTATCATTAGCCCTGTACGCCATACACACACATAAAAATATAAATAAACATTGGAGAAACATAATACCACGCCTTGGTGTTGTCCTACTATCTCATTTGGCACAGCGACGTTCAAATTGGGAAGGTAAATATGGCTACAGACACTATCAATGAAGAGACAAGTGAACCGTCACCGATAAGGTGAACCAAACCATAGTTACAACGGTTACAAACAAATTACCCCAGCGTTAACTAATCGTTATAGCATTCCTCACAACGTCCTAACATTAACTGAAGGGAACTTAACTCTGTTTTTCTACCCCGGTCTGAAACTCATGGCAGTGACAGAACTGACCTTTCAGTTTGAAAGCTTGACGGGTGACAAATAAACATATAATGCCTTTTTAGATGGTTTTGATCTAACATTTCGATTTTATCATGCGCAGTTTGTATATAGGTCGGTTTTCTTCAAACTGTTTGACTGTACCTGCGACGAGCTGAAAGTTGTTTTCGTCGTACGTCTGGATGGTGCTGTTGTTGCCGGACTCCCTTAGGTACTTGGTTATCTTGGATAATTCAGGCAGATTTCTATACGTGATCAGGATTCTGTCGAGTTTGTGGCTGCATAGGAGACTGGCAACGTTGCGTCTGTGTGGATTGTACGGGAAGAAAGCCTTGATTCGGCCCTTCAAAAGCGCAGAAAGCCAGCTTTTTGATTCTGATCTAAAAGGGAGATGTTCTCCTCTCTGGAAATTTTATCCGTGCTGAGATGATCAACTGTCTTCTATAGGTTTTGGATTAAAGAACTTGCAATTTTTGGAATTCAAGTCCGTTTCCCTCTCTCCTGAAACATAATACGATGATGAAAGTACATTGAATATGTTTATTCATTCCAAGAATATAATCGAATTGAAAATTCATACATGCACTCTGGAGAGTAACGCTGCCAAATTACTGCGAATTAGCAATGTAATTGCCACGCTCATATATTTATATTATCACAACTAATGTGCCCGAGGGGAGCGAGTGCGATGAATGGACTAATTCAGATCGACGTTACATGAACAAGCTCACACTTTACATGGCAACATTTAAATTTGACCTGAAAAGTATGTCGCTGTTCATTCAGTTTCAATCATTCCGCGCCGTGTGACGTTGTATAAATTAATTACTTAATTAATCAAAATTTGTATAATTCGTAGGTATGACTAACTAACCGCTCTTGTCCTTTTTTATCATAAAAATACGCATCGGTGTTCATTCCATTATAATCATCATTGTGGCTAATCCAATCTCTGGGGACGATTAAAACCGACCGCAGGGTGAACTATTAACCCCGGGGAGGAGGGTCCGCAACAGAATGGGGGTTATTGATAGTGGAGCGCTTTCAATTTCGAGGCAACCGCGGGGCTTCCATGCGCCACCGCTTAAATTACCAGCTGTCACCCTCGCATTGCAAAAAGCGCATCTGCAAGCCGCGACAAATTGTGCTGCAGATACGGGGAATACGCCTGATAAAACCTGGATTTCAAATCATGTGTATCGAGTACAAACATGCAGGGCTATTGGTGTTTGTATAGCTTCCAGTATCCGCTCGAACTGTTCCCGGCAAACAATCAACTGAAATATTCGAACGCGACTTATAAAATATTTGTCGCGATCATCACGATTTTAATACAATTTCTGGTACGTAGAAGAGGAGCGAGTGTTGAATTTAAATTGCTCTGTCTGGGCGATAAAAGTCTGACAAAGACAAGAGCGATACAATGTCTAGCGAGAATAAAGAGTCCTTAAGGATGTCGGAGGATGCATGAGGGAAACGGTGCCTCTTGGACTGGAAACGGGAGACGACTGCTCGTCAAGTTACTTGATTGAGGCAATAACGTGTCTTTCATGTCGTCCGTCAGTGACACCTCCCTTCAGGTTATGGCATTCTGCAGATCTTTGTGTGTGCATTACGTCATGTTTGTCAGTAATTGGGTATTACTACGACTCCGGATAGCTAACAAGCGTGTATAAAAATGATAATAATAATATTCCCCTTTCTTGCCTACTTGAACGATTCAATTTAATTAACCCTTTCACATATTTCTTTTTCCGTAAGATACCGAAACTTTTTGTTGAAATCAGAAGTTGGTGTACCGGAAAAAAAGTTAAGCTAAATTTGAAATTGAGGAAACTGACGGGAACTGCAGTTTTTCACACGAAGAACTGCAAAATTCTTCCATGTCAAAAACAAGTTAAATTTTTCTTTCAAATTTCAAAAATATTTGTCAATATTCTGGGAACTTACCGTACTTCAAAATTGTGGTGCCTGGAAGAAAAAACTAAAATTCGGGGTAAAAATGGGAATAAAGTCTTCTGAGTCCAGATCATTTTATAAACCTCGTTCTGTTAAATCATTCTTTAAATTGGTTTTGGGTGTCTTGTGGTCTTTTGAAAGCAAAAGCTTCTACCTAAAATTTGGATCAGAAGCTTCAAATCTCCACATATCTCCTCCCAGGTGTGTGGTGTTTTGGAGAACAAAACGTTGAGCCAAATTTGAACATTCTCCCTTTTCTTTCAAATTCCTAGCGTAGGAATTTATCAATATTCTGGAAAATCATTTTACAAATCTCGTTCCTTTAAATCATTCTTTGTGAGTCTTTAGTGTCCTGTGGTGTTTTGAAAGAGCAAAAGTGTGGAGCTAAAACTTGGACAAAGAGCTTCCATAAAAAATCGTTGTGCAAAATTTGAACAGTTTCCTTCTTCTTTCAAACTTTAAGAGTCTTAATCAGTATTCTGGAAATCTACGATATATTCTTCAAGATTGTGGTGCTTAGAAGAAAAAAGCGTTAAGACTGGTACAAAATTCTATGATACCGGATCATTATAAAAATCTAATTCTTATAAGTCGTTGTTTGAATAATTGATCTTTGGTGTCTTGTTGATGCAAAAGCGTGTAACTAAAATTTGGACCAAGAGGTTTAAATCTCCACATGAGTCCTCACACAGCTCTGGTGTTTTGGAGAAAAGATCGTTGTGCAAAGTTTGAACAATTTCTTCTGCCAAACTTAAAGCATATTCATCAATATTCTGGAAATTTAAGTTATCTTCTTCAATATTGTGGTGCTTACAAGAAAAAAACCGTTGAGCTAAATCTGAACATTCAGAGAAGTGGAAAATTTGTTTGGAAAAACAACACCACAATGGAAATAAAATTATTTGGTCATCTTTGGATCTTCTCGTATTAGAAACTGAAGCATTTTTGACCTGTTTGGTCACAATTACTGGCATAGAGAGCTAGTTTAGATCATGGTAACATCGCTTGGACCAGAATTCTTGGTAATTATTGCACTGGAAAGTCCGAGCACCGAACATGGTAAAATTCTAGTGGTTTGGTCCTCTCGTGGTTCAAATTCAGTCTTTTGGCATTTTCTGGAAGAATGGACATACTTTGGTCGCTATTCTTCTGCTGCTTTACTGAAGATATTATGATCAATTCTTGATATCTGGCCTTAATTAACCGAATTTTTGCATCAATATCTCCACATCACTTTTAATTTGGAGAGCTGGAAAATCCACCACGATGGAATTAAAATTATTTGGTCATCTTTGGATCTTCTCGTATTAGAAACTGAAGCTTTTTGGCCTGTTTTGGCCACAATTTTTGGAATAAAGAGCTAGTTTAGACCATGGGAGCCTCACTTGGACCAAAATTCTTGCTAATTATTGTACTGAAAAGTCCGAGCACTGAATATGTAAAAATTCCAGAGGTTCTGCATTTTTTGGATCGATTACTTAGTTTTCTGGAAGAATTGGTACACTTTGATCGTTATTTTCCTTCTGCTTCAAAACTGAAGAAATTATTGTCAATTTTTTAGTCAACTTTGTGTAGTGAGAATTCTAGAAGATCTTTCTTATCCAAATTAAGATGATTTCTAATAAAACCGAAATTTTGTCAATTTTTTTTTCTTGTAATACGAAATTTAATAAAGTATATGATGGTAAAACCTTTCATGCCCATCACTGAGACGGGTGCCTACCCTCTTGACACCAGTTTTTGTAGACTCACCTTCTTTCTGGCTGTCAAGGGGTTGAACCGCTAACAAGTGGGCCGAGCGGTTTGCCAATGATAGTGGTCAGAGAGGTGTGAGGCACGTAGATTCGGGGGCTGATAAGAGTAGAGCCCTCTTTATGTGAAATTCAGTGTTAGGGTGGTCAAGGGTGATAAATATGAACACCAAAGTTATGATTAAAATTATTTACTAAAATAAAAATAAACATACACAACTGAGATATCAACTTAATTATTTCATTATCTACTACTAAATTTCGATTATAAAACTGATATGCAAAGTTTAACAGAAAAAATTAATTTTAGAAAAAAAGAGAAAAAAACAAACTTTAGGGAAAAAACAACAACTATTTTTAAGGCCCAGTTACACGGTGCGTGGTTCGGCGAACCACGGAACTGGTGCGTGGTTCGCAGAGACTCGCGCTTTAGCGAACCAGGGGTGGTCACACAGTTCTCGGTTCGCCGAGACAACATGGAACCTAGTTTGTTTTATTGAAAGCAAGTTTGATAATGAAATCGTAATTGATTCCGGACTGTTGTGCCGTGATCCATGGAGATTTGCTTTGAACGTTCCGTCTACAGATGCAGTAGACATCATCAGCGGTTACGTGTGTAGACAGCTGGACATGTGTGGACATGACTGGACAGCTGGGAGAGCGCTACTATTTACAGGATGATGGTCTGCTGACGTCATACCCCATCTGCTAGCTATCTGCACTATAGCAACGGCCGATCTCTCCGACGATGTCATAGATTTCTGAATCAAACGATGACTTTTTTGAGTGTGATTTAACGCCGGATACGAAATTCTCGGCAGTTTCATTCCTTCCTCCTGCCTATTGAAATTATTTGGATGTTTATAAGTTTTAATAGACGAACAATGTAAACGGGTGTAGTGTGAAGTAGTGAACAGCGATTTTCGTTTCTTCAAAGCAAATGGCATGATGATGCTGAAGTACTAAACGCAACGTCAACACCCACGTGACCGAACATAAGAGAAACTGCCGGCTGGGCCAGAATGACAAGTTAGCTGTCGCGAAGTACGCCGTGCTTCAGGATCACCATACAATTCGCTTTGAAGAAACGAAAGTCCTGTCCACTACTTCACACTACTACACCCATCTATATCGTGATGCTATTGAAATTTATAAATATCCAAGAATGAAACTACTGAGAATTTGGTATCCGGCGTTACATCTGACCCAAATAAGTCATCGTCTGACTTAGGAATCTATGACATCATCAGAGAGACCGGCCGTTGCTCTATGGTGGAGATAACTAGTGGAGGGGGTATGACGTCACCAGCCATTATCCTATAAATAGGAGCGCTCTCCCATCTGTCAAGTTAGTTATCAGTGTACACATAATCGTCGATTATGTCTATTCGGAGAAAATTTCCGGGCACAAAGGCCCGGATTCAATTACGATTATCGCAATAAAAAGCAGTGTACGAAGACTTGCTATCAAATACCAAACTATCGAAGATTACATTTTAATTCCCGCCTGCATGCAACACAATTGACATAAAATAAATTGCAAAACTGAGCATTGGTTCGCGACATGGTGAACCAGCACGAACCGACGACAAATCTACACGAACCTATCGGTTCGCCCGCTTTGTTCTGTGGAAATTTACCGACTCCCGATGGATACGGCGAACCACACACCACGAATCGCGAGCCCATAGCGAGCCACCTATGTCACACGGTGCGTGGTTCGCGGCTCGTCGAGACAGGTTCGCCGAACCACGGACCGTGTAACCGGGCCTTTACGTACAATCCGACTCTCATCAACTACCATTTTATTTGTGGGAATAGTGCTGTGGCGGTACCTGATCTGATTAATTTAATTTAGTTTCACAAGTGACGTTAATAAAAAAAAATAAAAAAAAATCAAAAATAAAATTTCTTTAAATCAAAAATAAAAACTAATAAAAATCTTTCGAACGGAAAAACAGTAAATTTCTAGTGTTAGTCTCGTCGACTTACTACTTAGATGTAGACCTTGGATTGTCCTCTCTGTCGTAGCCCTGACTGCAGCTCTGCTGGATACCTCCCCGTAAAGCCAGAAATCACTCACTCGCGTTTACTTTAAATTCTCGCGCGAACGCCCTGACCGTCCTCTTCGGTCCCCGAAACACCACTAGCTTTTTGGTTTCTAAACCTCTTTCCAAATCAGTTACTCTTTCTCGGGTTTCGAAATGTGATTTTCACTGGAGTGTTGCCACTTTGACTTTTATTTACCGGTCGTCAAGTTACTTGACGTAGGTAAACAAAAGCAAGGTGCATTCTGACAGGGAAATGACAACCATGCGAGTTGTTCCAGTTTACCAATCGTTCTGCAGTCAGCGTTACATTAAAAAATTCAGCTAGCGTCATTATATTTTTGCCGCGGTGGTTGTTTCATGACCTAGTTAAATTGTTTGCTTTTCGTTCAAAACGCTTAATATTGCTTAAAAATTAAAGATGCAGTATTTCGAAATTGTGCAATTTCGTTGACTTCTGATCAAGTAAAATATGTAATTTTAATCATCATTTATTTCCTTTTCAAAACTTAGTAACTATACCAAAAAATTACCGTGACTATCCTGGCTCTGCCACATCACCACAACTTTAAAGTCTTGGATGGTGTCAAATTGTGACATTTGTATCGAAAAATGGATAACATTAAAGCTGTTAACCTAATAATACCTAAAACAAAAGAATACGAGAATTATTATGAGCTCAATTCCACTAAAACAGCTTTGTGACAAAAAGATGGAAACTGCAGGGGAAACTTTGTCGTCGCGGGGTTGGAATAGCCCGGAAATGCCTTCGGCAGTCTAGAGCAGTTTATGTGAAGTGTTATGGACGGTAAATATGACCGCTTTTAGCCAAATACGACGCGGCAAAGGGATTGCTTGTTCTCGAGGAGTGCAGGAGCTCTCATGTGAAAGCACTAGAAGAGTAGAAAGGCTCGAGCCGAGCGAGCTACAAAGTTGTCTTTCCGTGACGAACCGTGACATAACAAACAACCTTAGCTGCCGTGGAAAGAATAGAAAGTAAACAGATAATCCCGATGTTTTCACAGGAACTTAACAACGTGAGTCTGGAATATTGTGTGCTGAAAAAATGTTGGAAGAAATCTTTATAAATCTCTGCTCAAACATTGATATTGGTGGGAGATATTCCCTTGTGTCGTGAATATCTCACGAGTACCTAGTACAAGGTGTGCTAGGTTGTAAATATTATACCAGGCACTGTTTCCAGATTACCAGGAAATCCTTAATCTTACCTGACTTTTTTTTCTGATGGAAATAGGAGATCATATCTACTCGAAGTATCCTATTCTAATGTAGCAGAAAAAAATTTGTGAAAGCATTTAGGAAGTTTTTCAAATTTTTTACTTGCTTTTGCGCTAGACCTCTTGAAAATGAACCGGATCCAAGAATTTTAAGACCCCCTTTCAGGGCTTACTTTTTTTGCAACGTCCCACCTATAGGATTTTTTCTCGGTAACGGTACATCGCGGAGAGGTTCTGTTTGCACAGTTACTTAGGAAAAGCATAGACGTACAAACTTTGTAGGGATAGTTATTCGAAAAAAAAATTTGATGAGCGGTAAAAAAAAAATTGCCGCTCACCTATCATTTTTCGCCACTCACCTATGTACCTATATCATTTTTTGCAGGATTTCAAACTTTTTTCGAATTTGTTTTGACCGATCCAACAATTAGGAAAACAGTGCGATAGAGACGTTTATTACCTACAAAAAAAGGTAGATATAGTTTTTTATCTTAAAGTTGGAAAAATTATCAAAATGGGGAAAAACTTCGGCAGGTCATTCCGACAATTTTCCGCGTCCCCCATTTGTATCTTCCTGTATTTTCTACATCGTGAATTTTATTTCAAGTTTTTTTTCTTCAACATATAATTTGAAGTCTCCCGCTGGAACTCTGACCATTCTCTTCAGTCCCCGAAACACCACTGACTTTTTGGTTCCTATGATATTTTTCCAAATCAACTCCTCTTGCTCGGGTTTCGAAATCGAACTTTTCCCCGGAGTGTTGCCGGTCGTATAGTTACTCGACGGAGCTAGGCGCATTCTGACATGAAAATGCCATCCGAGTGTGCCAATTTTTGCAGTCAGCGCTATAGTGGAAAATTCAGCGCACGTAAACAAATTTCCCCGCGGTAACTGTTTCTTCGGCCTAATTGTTTGCTTTTCTTTCATGACAATTTTGTTGACTCCGGCTTGTTCTCAGATATCTTTTTTCAGCAATTAACAGTTTTCTCGTGTCGATTGTGAAAAATTTTTTGGGATTTTAAGCAAAAAAATCCAGTAATAAAGGAATTATTTCAGCCAACAAGACAAATTTTTATTACCGTCTCTTGTTTGAATTTTTTGCATCAAAAAGGGGGATTTGAAAAGGCTTGAGAACAAAAATATAAAAAGAGAGTTAAAAAACATTACAGGTACAATTTAACTTAATCTCTCTGAAGAGGTGTTCATTGTCATTACATGAGATAAAAAATTCAACAAGATATTCTTTTAAATAAAGCAATATCTCGTGTTGTCATAAATGGAAAAAAAATAAAAGTAGAGACATGCATGATGATTAGCATCACCATGAGTTATTCAAGCGAAAGACACGCTTTAACAAAATGTTTTTACAGAGAACAACAGGTCTTGAAAAAACTCTCGTGGAGCAGAACAAGGGAAAAGTTCCATTAATCATGCTTTGTCTTGAAATGAAAATAACGAGTGTTTTCAAACCCGGCGTTAAGTTATTCACAGTCGACTTCATTTGCTTGTATCATATTATTCAGATCGGCCATTAAGACACATCCTGCTCTGACATGGGATTTTTAAACTGAAACAACTGCGGCGCAAATATTTACCCCTGCACTGCAAATAAATCAAACGTCGACTGAATAAGTATCCAATGACACTTTCCAGTTCGCCGAATTTAATGTCAGAAGTGAACTTCGCGAGCATTAATTAAACCTCTTTGTTGCAGGTAAGCAGCCGTTCGAAGCCAAAGAAAGGTAATTAAAATTAAAAAGGAAAACTGGAAACTTCGCTGCTCCTCTCTTACTACTGCAAAGATTGAGTTTTATTGTGGATCTATATTGGGAAACTTCTGAAAACTTTCCTTCTTCTCCAGAGCGTGAGTTACTAGAGCCGCTTGCATGCCAATAGATTTCCTTTCATCTCCACTTTTATTTTACTTCAACAACATCGAAGTGCTGTAGTTAGGTAGAACGAAAACTAGCGCTAGAGAAAGGTAGTCGTTTATTTTAAATCTCCCATGAGGGATATTACAACGTAAGTCTAGTGAAAACCAATGACTTAAAAGGAAAAGCACGGCAGCTGCATTAGGTAACAACAACAGCTCTCTCAACACAAGTCCTCGTTTTCCTGCTAACCAACCCTAAATGGGTGGAAGATGCAAGAGACCATCCAAGGACCGCTGCGTTCCGACATAACGAGATAAGGGATGGAATGGGTGCTTAGACTGCTGATAAGCTGCCTGTCCTAATTATTAAGGGCTGCTAGTTGGGGTCTATTCTCCTAGGAATTATCTTTAAGTCAGCAGGAGAAGACAGTGTAATTATAGGTGCCCACCTTAGTTCTACAATGTTATGGTTTTAATTGGGGGTTTTCATTGAGATGAGAGTAATTTGTGGTTGAGGGTGGGAAACAAACATGAGCGGTTTATTGTTTCCATTTTACTTGTATCCTTCTGTTTGAAAATATACCTACATATTGCGCCGGAAATGTTTGAACAACCTTAGAAATTGTTATAACTGAAGGTGATATTTTGGCGTTTACTCTGGAGGAATTGCAATTTAATTTAAACAGACGTGAAATAATTCTTCGTGCAAATACAGCAGGAAATACTTCCTGTTTGTGTTCCCTAGAATAAACACAATTTCTAATAATTTCAACCAGGATGAGAGCCTTTTTCATGCTACAAACAAAATATTTCTTGCAATAAGTGCCGTGGCCATTTATTCGTTTCTTGTATTGAAATGAAAGAAGCAAAATAAGAAAGAAATATTCCTGAGCAATCAAGACTCTCAGGAATATCAACACGAAAATATTGAAGGATTGACGCTTTTACCTCTCGCATAGCTACAAGAAAAACTATACTTATACTAAGTAAAACGCGACAACCATTCAAAGAAACGTGTAGAATCAAAAAATGACACCTATACCCGGAAGCTTGAGCTTGAAGAGAAAAGTTCTTTAGCAGGAGGTGTACGAGTACTTCAACAAAAATTGGACACCGGGTATATCAATCTTGCTTAATAAAATAATTAACCAATAAAGAAATGGGAATTTTTTCCGCTATATATGAGGCGTCGGAATTCCCAAGCCCAAAGAACTCCCACACCGACATGAAAATGGAATGATTTGGAAGGCAGGCAGAAAATCAAGGAGTTATCTCCCGCGTAGCCCAGCGGCATTCCCTAACAGACATGCGATAATGGAGATAAGGCGCGTCTCTGGATAGCGGGAAGCCGACAGCCTCCAGGTATCCCGTAATGCGCTCGCAACTCCCTCAGGATAAGCCAGGAATCACTGGTTGGAGATCTGACGACTCGTAGGTAGGTACATCTCGTATCCTGTTGATCGATTCGATTTAGTCCTTTCAAGTTCTGCGTCAAAAATGATTATTTTTGAATTATTAAAAAAAAACGATTTGACAAGAGCGCTAAGAAAATTCTAAGAAAATTTCGTGGTGTAAAATTTGTGAATAAAAAAGCAACAAAAAAAAATTACCCCATAAAAGGAGAATTTTTGTCTGACATGAACACGGCGCCATTAAGTATTTTTCTTCATGTCTAGTTGAAGTAACTAAATTTCCTTCTTTCAATAAGTCATGCACAGGATGGTCTTCATTATCTCAGGAGATACGAAGTTGATTATTTTTGTGCTGATTCGTAATCGAAAAATAGATTTAGAAACTCAATAGGCTTTCGTCATTGCTGAAATATCCTGAAAAACCTGAAAAATCTAAAATCTTACTTTTGGCATATCTTTTGTACGAGGGCGGATCAATAAGTGCGCGAATTTGTGAAGGAAACACATGTTTTTGGATACAAAATTGTTTTATTTTTGAACGTAGACCCCTTTGAGCTTTATACACTTTGTCCAACGTTTCTCCAACTTTTTATCCCTTCCGAAAAGAAAGGTTTGTCGAGGTCATCAAAATAGGTGTTTATTTGTGATATGATTTCATTGTCGGAGTCGAATCTCTTTCCGCCGAGTCATTTCTTCAGGCTTGGAAAGAAGAAATAGTCACTCGGAGCTAAGTCCGGAGAACACTTTTTTTTTGGCCAAATGCTGTCGTTTTTTTTAGTCCTCATTAAATCGACCCAATAAATTGGCATAATATTCGCCATTGATTGTTTTACTCTTTTGAAGGTAGTCGATGTGGATTATACCGCGTGCATCCTAGAAAACGGTCGCCATGACTTTATTGACTGTCAAACCCACCTTGGCCTTTTTTCGCGCTGATTCACCACGAATGACACACTGTTTTGACATCTGTTTAGTCTCTGGTGTGTTGTGGTGGATCCACGTTTCATACACGGGACGAAACGGCGCATAAACTCGTCTTTATTGCTGTTTAACATCGCCAAACACCATCTTTCGACATCCATCTTGCAGAAAGCTTTCTCATACCCAAGTCATCATTCAAAATTGAAACTACTGAGCCATGTGAGATGCCTATCGCGTTCAATTAAGAGGCGGGAAATTCAAAAAGTAACGGACTTATGGACCCGCCCTCGTATGATTGAAAATAAATTAAATATTTTTTGTAAGCTTACATAAGTCAGCAAGGGGTACCCATCTGACGTTTCAAAAAATTTCAAAACCGACTAGATCCCAGAGTTTTCATACCGACGTCATTGTAAGAAAAACAATTTCCTTTTCATTCCACCATTCCAATGAAAATGGGTTGGTTGTGGTGAGTACATGGTGGAAGAGAGAGGTTCCCTAGGAAAGTTTCACTGGGAAATATGGCCTGAATGTGTTGAAGGGTCTCGTCGATGGGAGCCATGGTGAAGAGACATTAAAACTGACCAGAATGTCACCGGGTTGTTAATAAAGATTCCAGTTTTTGACACTTAAACTTGGACGAAGAGGCACGTTAGGTTTATGTATCTTTGGCAGTCCATAAAGTCTGGGTATCCTGGCTGCCGAATTCATAATCTGCCATTTATCTTGATCAGCTGGTTGTTCTTTCCGAGGGTACGATTCGTAGGATCTCTAAGAAGTTTTTTGTATGTTTGAGGGGTCAAGATGTTTTTGATTTTCTCCTCGTAGTCTCTGGCATTCAATACAGCGGTAGCATTTCCCTTGTCTGCGGATAGAATAATGATCTTTTTATTAGCGTTTTAAGGGTGGGGTGGGAAGGTTCCATTTTTGGGGTTTCCGGTTTTATCTTAAAAAGGATGCGTGGTAGGGAAAAATTTTCTTAAAATAAATGAAAGCCCATAAAATTATCTAGAACTCTTATTGGAACGTAATTTTCCAATTCTCAATCGTTTTTGAGTTACAGGCTTCGCAAAAGTAGATATTTCCGAAAAAAATTATTTTATCTGACAATTTCCATCAAACATTAAATATTCATCAGAGAATGCTGGAAAATGGCTGAGAATACGAAAAAAATCTGTGGAATGAAAGTCTTATATAATTTTATGAGCTTTAATTTATTATTAGAAAATTTTCCCCTGCGATACACCGTTTTCGAGATATAAGCGAAAACCAAAAAATAAAAATAAAATAATGATGTTGTTAGCGCTGAGACTCATCCTGAATGCAGCTCTTTCATATCTGGTGTCTTTTTTTTTGTGAAAGCCTTCACACATCAAAGAAGAATAAAATTGAAAAATATCCAGTTTTATAGATGTTTTGTCAAGTTTATTTTGTTAATACCTACCGAATGACAAGAAACCCAATATAACGACCATGAGAAAAACAAAAGTTGACTATGAAAGCTTTGGAATCTAGTCGGCTTTAGAAATTTTTAAAAGGTCAAGAGAATATAAAATCTCGTTTCTGTTTTTTCAGCATATTTCAGCAACAACGAAAGCTATCCTATTTTTTTCACATTAAAATCTCTTCTCCCTATATTACAAATTACAAATCCTCCCCAATTTTGTCCAGTCAACGGACTCTGTGTCTCGCAAAATAAATAAGTTGCGTGTATTGGGACGTAGCCTATTAGAAGAAGCTTTATTATGTGAAAAACGTTTTTTTCAGACACAAAAAATCCCCTCGTTGCATGTATTATTCCGTTTACATCATAATCCCGGGGAAAAGGAATTTTCCATTTCCCTCCCTTGTCCACTGACTTAGCATGACCGAGTCGAGGGAAAGCGCAGTATTTCTTAGTTTGTGAGCGAAACTGTTTTCTTTTAATTTAAAAAAGTCCTCCCTCATATAAGCAAATCTTGAATAAAAGTAAATAAAATGTCTGATGAAACGGCACACTCTGTTTATTTTATTTCGCCATTCCTATTCGTTTTCGCATGAAAATTTATACACTGGATTTGTGGGGATTTTCCATTTTAATAACATCGGGAAAATGAGGAAAATATATGAAAGTATATATTTTTATCCTTGCTTTGCGGTCTTTTAGATGTAAATTAACTCCGGATAAGTCTTCCTTTTTAGCTCCTAGTCGCAAACTCCTTATACTTTATGAGTTTTGTGTCAGTTTCTCTTATTATTCTCTGCTCTAGGTTTAAAAAACGGGGGATTCTATCCCTGTGAGAACAAAGTCAATTATTGTGTGAGCTGCTTTATCACTCCATGCAACCACTTGTCGTTCCAGTGACGCCCGATTCCCATTCCGAGTTCCCGGTCGGTGTCCTGTTAACGCGTCGCGATGAGCTTTTTATCCCGTCCCGGAGACGATATCTCGCATTCGCCGGACAAAAACACCGGAATCCAATACCGTTCTTGCCCTCGGCATTAGATTGCATCCTTGTTCGCGGAATTCAATAACGTAGGTACCATTGAAAACACTCCATGTATAAAACAACCCTTTATAAACCCCTGCTGTATAATCTCCCTGTAGATATAATGTTGCATAAAGCTCCCTCTGTGATAACTGATTAATTCTTCCCGATTCTCGGCTGGCTCGCTTCGACTCCCAGATTATCCTCTCGCAGAATCGTATAGGTGGTTCCCTGGGGACCCCAGTGAAGTCCTATTTTCTATCCCTTCTAATAAATAAGGAGTAATGATGTCCGTCTGGACGTATCCCTATTGGATTCAGGGATAGGCGTAAATAATTCAGTGGGTTTTATCTTGTATTAAGGATTGTCTCTATTGGTGTGAGGTGTTATTGTATCTGTACTATGGCCACTGTAATTTGACTTATACATTTATACACACAATACTGATAGAAAAGCTGATAAATAATATTTATTTACACGATGTTAGAGCTAGATAAATGTTGTATAGATACTTTAGACTCTTTAAACGTAAGCCGAGATCGGATATCAATACACAGTCAAGTTTCAGAAGTACAGATTGCTTCAAACTCTTTTTGAAGAATGATCTTGCTAAATTAAAATCTGGTACACCCTGTAAAAGGTAAATGTTTAACGACTGCAGAGGTGAAAGACGTTTTATGATCTTGCCTATCTTGTCCCTTTACATTTATTAAGAGTCCTTCAAAACCAGAACATTTCTTCGTCGTTTTCTGCTTTTAAAAAAATGAAAAGTTTCAAGTAGCCACTGCCCTGGCACACCCTGTATGAATTTAATGTTTCACGACTGCAGAAATTTAGGAGCTTTATGGAAAAAAATGATCTGGCCTACTTTGGTCCTTTTTGAAAATATCCTCCCAGAATAACGACGACTTGTCCATTGATCGTCCTTCGCAAGGAGACGATTCCTTCATCGAATCCTGCTTAAAGGGAAGTTGGTATGCTTCATTACAATTCTGGCACACTCTGTATAAAATAAATGTTTTATGACGGCAGAAATAAGGGGCGTTTTTTGGAAGAATGGCGCTCTTGCTCACGGTGGCCCTTTTTGAAATTAGCATCACAGAATAACGACGACTTGCCCATTGATCGTCCTTCGCAAAGAGACAATTCCTTCATCGAATCCTGCTTAAAGAGAAGTTGAAATGCTTCATTATAAGTCTGGCACACTCTGTATAAAATAAATGTTTTATGATGGCAGAAATAAGGGGCGTTTTTTTGGAAAAATGGCGCTCTTGCTCACAGTGGCCCTTTTTGAAAATAGCATCACAGAATAACGACGACTTGCCCATTGATCGTCCTTCGCAAAGAGACAATTCCTTCATCGAATCCTGCTTAAAGAGAAGTTGAAATGCTTCATTACAAGTCTGGCACACTCTGTATAAAATAAATGTTTTATGGTGGCAGAAATAAGGGGGGGTTTTTTGGAAAAATGGCGCTCTTGATCACACTGGCCCTTTTTGAAAATAGCATCACAGAATAACGACGACTTGCCCATTGATCGTTCTTCGCAAAGAGACTATTCCTTCATCGAATCCTGCTTAAAGAGAAGTTGAAATGCTTCATTACAAGTCTGGCACACTCTGTATAAAATAAATGTTTTATGACGGCAGAAATAAGGGACGTTTTTTGGAAAAATGGCGCTCTTGCTTACACTGGCCCTTTTTGAGAATAGCATCACAGAATAACGACAACTTGCCCATTGATCGTCCTTCGCAAAGAGACAATTCCTTCATCGAATCCTGCTTAAAGAAAAGTTGAAATGCTTGATTACAAGTCTGGCACACTCTGTATAAAATAAATGTCTTATGACGGCAGAAATAAGGGACGTTTTTTGGAAAAATGGCGCTCTTGCTTACACTGGCCCTTTTTGAGAATAGCATCACAGAATAACGACGACTTGCCCATTGATCGTCCTTCGCAAAGAGACAATTCCTTCATCGAACCCTGCTTAAAGAGAAGTTGAAATTGACAAGGAGACGATTCCTTCATCGAATCCTGCTTAAAGGGAAGTTGGTATGCGTCATTACAATTCTGGCACACTCTGTATAAAATAAATGTTTTATGACGGCAGAAATAAGGGACTTTTTTTGGAAAAATGGCGTTCTTGCTCACAGTAGTCCTTTTTGAAAATACCATCCCAGAAATAAACGACGACTTGTCCATTGATCGTCCTTCGCAAGGAGACGATTCCTTCATCGAATCCTGCTTAAAGGGAAGTTGGTATGCTTCATTACAATTCTGGCACACTCTGTATAAAATAAATGTTTTATGACGGCAGAAATAAGGGGCGTTTTTTTGGAAAAATGACGCTCTTGCTCACGGTGGCCCTTTTTGAAAATAGCATCACAGAATAACGACGACTTGCCCATTGATCGTCCTTCGCAAAGAGACAATTCCTTCATCGAATCCTGCTTAAAGAGAAGTTGAAATGCTTCATTACAAGTCTGGCACACTCTGTATAAAATAAATGTTTTATGACGGCAGAAATAAGGGACTTTTTTTGGAAAAATGGCGCTCTTGCTCACAGTAGTCCTTTTTGAAAATACCATCCCAGAAATAAACGACGACTTGCCCATTGATCGTCCTTCGCAAAGATACAATTCCTTCATCGAATCCTGCTTAAAGAGAAGTTGAAATGCTTCATTACAAGTCTGGCACACTCTTTATAAAATAAATGTTTTATGCCGGCAGAAATAAGGGACTTTTTTGGAAGAATGGCGCTCTTGCTCACAGTGGCCCTTTTTGAAAATAGCATCCCTTTTGAATTGCCCTTTGATCGTCCTTCGCAAGGAGACGATTCCTTCATCGAATCCTGCTTAAAGGGAAATTGACATGCATGCTTTGTCTGGCACACTCTGTATAAAATAAATGTTTTATCACGCCAGAAATAAGGGACGTTTTATGGAAAAATGGCGCTCTTGCTTACATTGGCCCTTTTTGAGAATATCATCCCAAAATAACGACGACCTATTTATTGAACGTCCTTCAGAAAGTTAGAAAACGTCCTTTCTTATTCTTATTTACAGAATTCTAATTCAAATTCTGCTTTAAACAAAATTGATGAGCCTCAAGTAGCTACTGTTTTGGCACACTGTTTTAAAAAAAATGAATGAGACCAAAGCAAGTCAGGTGCCGGTCGCTTGAAACCGCTGCTTGCTATTGCTGTATTCGATGAGGGCGAATCACTTTAATTGCCGGTTAACGAGATAAGAGTAGTTTGAGTTTGAGTAATATTCACGAAGGGCCGTAATGGACACCGACTGGAATGAGCGAGACTTCAGACGTATGAACGCTTTTCTTCGTGAAAACGGGGAGAGGGTGGTAGGAGAAGGAACGATAATGCTCCTGTGCTGTTTTTGCTCATAGTTTCGAATTTTACGATGATGCTTGTTGTATGCAACAAACTTTTCTTGTACGATTTCGGAACATCCTGTATAAATTTAGTGTTTTACTACTGCGGAAATTGAGGACGTTTTATGGAAAAAACAGTGGCTTTTTTCTAAATAACGGGTCAAAATAAAACTACGATCTATTTAAGAAAGGTTCTAAATTTCTGGCACATTTGTATGAAAAAAAAGCAACTCGAATCAAAAAATGGAACTAATTCAACAAGCACCTTTACGCCAAAAAACTCAGATTAAAGAGTTTCCACGATATTCCAACACCATCTAAAGAAAACTTACTTCTCTGACACGCACATACAAAGCGACAAGGCCTAAGTTTTTCCAAATATAATAATCAGATAAAACTCCTATTCGAAACTACTTACTTCACTTTCAGTAGAAGTCCAAAGCCTGTCTTCAAAAGCCTAGATGATAGAAGATGTCACTAATCAGTCCTTCTAGGGTGAAAGGTCCAATTAGCCCCATCGGCGCCTTACTCTCGAGGGAAATCTGTCATACCCGAGATCTTCCCCCGTCCGAGCTCCTGAAGCGACACGTACCGGATAACAGGAACGGGAAATCCTGTCGGAAGGAAAATTAAAAAATAAAAGCGCTCAAACTTGGAAAAAATCAACCCGTTATAAATAAAGCGAGGAAAATTGCTATCTACTACTTTTCCGCATATGCTAGAATAAGATTTCTATATTTCCAACTCTCCCTTTTAGAAAGGAATATATGGGGTCCTTGGAGGCTATGAGTATATATTACAGGGGGCGTTATGGAGCCCTAATTCTATTATTATCACGTCTCGGGACCTGTTAATTCCGCTCTCACCAGCTCAGAAGCCGAATTGATATTAAATAGGTGAAAACGGTTTGATTAAAAAGGGGGAAGAGGAGGATTTTCGATTATCACACAGCTAGTGCTAGTGTCTTAAGATGTTCCTATCGTTTTGTAAGCGCGGGGATCATTTTAATCGCAATTAAGAGGGACGAGATTAAATAAAAGATTAAGTAGCAATTATAAAATACTTGTCTTGTTCTTGTAATGAAAATGAGCCGCTGAGAGGGACTAATTGGGTTCTTTGAGGTAATTGAATTTTCGGCTGAAATATTAAAATATTTTAACGACAAAACTCGCCGTTAAAAGAACTTGTGGCCACGAAAATTGAATTAATCAAAATAACTGTACTTATACCCTTCTTGCACGCATAAGAAATTTAGAAAGATGAATCGACTTAGGTAACTTTGTAAATCTTATCAACTGCCGCGTCTACATCATGTATCACGACAACTTTTAATGGGGCTAATAAAAGTCGTGAGGAACAGCATAAAAGTCAAACTTTCAAGGGAAATTAATGCAAAAGGATTCTGCGACTATCTTTCCTTTTATAGATGGTAATATGGGTAAGAAAGTAAGAAAGGGGATCGTGAATTATATCCGAATGTAAATTAAAGATCCACAATTAGTTAAATCGCGATTAGCAGGATCCCCTTGAAGACCCTTCAAAACCGCTGTGATTGTTTTACATCTTCCTCTCGACATTTTCACGACCCCATTCATTTAGAAGGCTGTGTTTGCCAAGCCGGAATTGAAGAAAAACCATTCGGAGTTTTCCGCACTCATTTCAAACTTGATTACAGCCATCAGAGCTCTAATAACTCTGGAAGACTTACAAGTAGTCAACTCGGCTGAAAACCGCGCTGAAAACATCAAATAGACACTATAAACTTCGCTGAAAGACTAAACATGGATGGAGCTTTTGATATGGGAAATTGTAAAATGAAACTTGATCCTATCAAACAATTCAAGACTTCAACAAGCAGCTCTGCTGGTTATATTAAATGGTGGAAGTAAACTACCTCAAAAATAGAGAAAGATAATACTTCCTGAAAATATCAAGCGTATATATTTTCAATTAAATAATCCTGAAATATAACATCAGACCGTAATCACTTCTACCTGACTGATAAGTGAACGACTGAAAATTCCTGAAAATGACTGAAAGCTCTGAAGCTTTATTTCGGATCAAAAATATCACATTAAAATTGAACTGCATTAATGAGAATACATTGGAAGATTATTAATACCTACCTTTTCAATTTGCTATGTTTTGAGGTGCTGATTGATATTCATTTATCGCGCCCTGAAATCATCGCGTGAAAAAAAGACGTAATTTCCTGAGAATTAAACGCATAAAACTCGTTCTTCTTTACCAGCAGGAAATACTGAGACGTAATAATTCAGGAACGAAAACAGTAATAACTCCAGCTCCAAACAAGTAGTAAATTTAGCTTGCAAATTTTTTTATAATAAATTTTATGTCATCCTTTATTTGACTGAAATATCAAAGCATGAATTTAAGAATTTCCCTCCAGAAATTCCGAACATAAAACTTCTTTGCGGACACAGAGAATCCTGAAATGTAATAGAAATTACTCTGACGAAATACTTATGCGAGGAGTAAACTCGCTTGAAAAATGCTGAAAATGTCCAAAAGATATTTCATCCGACCTCGATTCCAGTGTTGCCAAATTCGTCTGAAAAATGCTGAAAATATGGAATACACAAGAGAGGTATGCTGAAAATGATATAAAAAACTGGGGCTAGATGACGATTTTACTCTTCGTGATGAAACTCCTGACAATGAGAATATTTTCCCTGCTTTTATGTCCTCTGAAATAGCTGAAATTTTCCATGAAACAAGAATGTGCTGAAAAGAATTAAAATGGAGGATAGACTACGTTTTCTGAAATAAATAAAACTATCTAACATTTTAGTGTATTTTTTAATAAAAAAATACACTATTGAGGACGACATCACTTTTCGAAAATCACCCAAACTCATCAAATGTCCACCGATCATGACCCCCAGATCACGAAAAAGTGGTTTTCCAAAATTCACCTGCCCACGATATATATATATATATTTATATATTTATATATATATTTATATATTTATATATTTCTCCAAAATCGCGAAATTTCGATTTTCAAAACGCTCCTGTAGCTTTATCTTTCAAGATTAGTGAATGAAATTTTGGATCCTTGTAAAACCTTGGAACGACGTTAGATTTTCGTTGAAAAAAATTCCTAAAGTCGCGTTACTTCTACAGGGTGTCCTTTCAAAATTCCCCATATCCCGTTTTTGTCACCTCATTTCAGGTCGCAGTTTTCAATCTAGGAGACTGAAATTTTTGTGGAAGTAAGATATCCATAAGGAGTGGTCTGGTATTGCACTTGAGCAAAATCGATCGAGCCGTTTCAAAATGGCGGCCATTTTAATTTTTGGAAAAAGGACTATTTTTTGAACCCCTGTATAAGCTAGATAGAAAAAGAGCTTTATATCAAATTCACAATATTGGAAGTAAGTGACTTGAAATTTAATTTCATGCAACAAAATTTGCATTTTTTCTATTAATAAGCCAGTGGCGTGGGTAGGAAAAGGGTAAAAATGGCTAAATTTCTCCAACAATTTATGAGCACATTTTTGAAGTAATTAAACTGAAATTTTTACAGTAGACAACTATACTAATAGACTTCAACCCTTGAGAATTTCAAAAAGTAAATAAGAAAAATGGCGGAGATATTCGATTTTTTTTTACATGATGTTTTTTTTAAATTAATTTCTCTAAATTTTTAAAAACGCTCCTGTAGCTTCATCTTTCAAGATTAATGAACGAAATTTTTTACTCTTATAAACCTTAGGGCTGACGTTTGATTTTCGTAAAAAACATTTTCCTAGAGTTGTGTTACTTCTACAGGATGTCCCTCCGAATTTCAGAAAAAAAAACCGTCCGTGAGGCACGGTTTCTGGTCGAAGTTTTCAATCTAGAGCGCTGAAATTTTTTTGGTAGTAAGATACCCTCAAGTAGTCGTCTGGTACTGTATTTGAGTAAAATAGGTAAAGACATTCCAAAATGGCGGCCTTTTCAATTTTTGGAAAATGGCTAGATTTTGAACCCCTAAATAGGCAAGATCAAAAACTTTTAAACAAAATTAACAAGATTGGAATAAACTTATTTGAAATTTGAGCTAATGCAATACAATTTGCATCATTTCTATTAATAAGCCAGAGGCGTGGGTAGGAAAAGGGTAAAAATGTCTACATTTCTATAAACATTCATGAGCTTATTTTTGAAGGAATAGAACGGAAATTTTGATAGTAGACAACTATACTAATAGCAGTTAACCTTCAAAAATTTCAAGAAGCAAATATAAAAATGGCGGAGATATATTCGAATATTTTTAAATGATGTTTATTCCTCTAAAATTTCAAACTTTCGGTTTTCAAGACTCTCCTTTCAGTTTTTTCCGAATTTATTAAAGGTAGTGTAAAAAATAGTATTTTTCAAGTAAAGTTAGCCAGTGGCGGGCATAGGAAAAGGGACAAAATTGTGAAATTTTGCCAATTTTTTTGATTTTTAAATTTAAAAATCCATTCTAAGGCACGTGTTGAAACGAAATGAAATGAAATTATCACAGAAAATTTTTCACATTAAAGCACTACGCTAACATGACATGACTATGGAAAATTTCAGAAAGCCAATAATTTAAAAAACGGTGAAAATATTCATAATTGAATCGCATAAAAATACACTATTTCTGCGATTGATGCGCAAGAAGGTTTTTATAGTTTCTGAAACTCCCAAATTAGATTGCTTTACTTGGTTGCCTTATAGTCGCCTGAAAACTGCTGAAAATATGTAAGAGTCAATAGATGCGACTGTTTATTTAAAGATATTACATTTTTCTAATCTTGAAAGCCCTACAGATGGTAAAATTTTACTCGGTCGGTTGCCTTATTGTCCTGAAAGCTGCTGAAAAATTGATACGATAAGATTCTTTTTGTGATCCTGAAAGACCTACAAATAACAAGGTATGCTTTCTTGACTCTCCTGAAAAGTGCTGAAAATATTTATAGGACATTAAAAATTGATACTTCTCCTGAAACCTAAATAGGTAAGTCATTTTTTTCGATTCTATAAATTTCACAGTTATCAACAAAATATTACAACACAGGAATTTTGAAATGGCTAATTCAGGCTGAACTCTTGAAAATATAGTAATCAAGCTCGCTGAAAATTATATCACCCGCTCGCGTTTATAATTATTTGACTAAAGCAAGAACAATTTTTTCAAAGTTAAAACAAATTCACAAATAACTGAAATTACTCCAACTCTAGAGAACTTAAGAACTGGCAACTAAACTCATGAAATTGTGGAATGTAAGCACTGAAAGTAGTAACCATGAAAACGTTTTCAGCTCCTGAAATCTCAAAAATTAATGAGCCGCGACATGGAGAACTGTGGAAGTAGTAAACTTGCCTGAAAAACGCCTGAAAGCGCCAAATAAATAATAAAATCCTGCTCAAAAATAAGAGGGTAAATATCTCTTTTAAAAAAAGTTGAAGAATGCTGCTTGAGCATCATCCTTAAAGATAAACGATTAGAATTGTTTTTACAACTCTGTGAATGAATAAATTATACAAATAGATGGATTGATACTATAAATGGAAAAAATCCTTCTAGTTAAAAAAAAATTATCAGAGTTAGCACCTGAAATCTCCTAATAATGTCAAATAATACAACCTACTCTTGATAATAAGCGCGTGAGACGTTTCAGGTATCGGAAATCGAACACTAAATGATATATTTTCCGAATTCCTTAAACCGAATTTCTATCAAACATTTATGAGTCCTTTCACGAGAAATAACCCACATTTCATCCATTCCTGACTGATATAGAGCGAACCTTTTCCCTTTGCAACCAGGAAATGTTTTATTTCAGGACCGCTCATTTATATTATAGGGAGAGGGATATGTAAAAATAAAATAAATGCTATGAAATAATAAAATCTTTCAAGATCTGTCTTTCGGCTTATCTAAACTACAATTTTCATTTTTTCAAATATACCTATATACATGGTGTCCTAGAATAAAGGGAGATAAAGTCTTAATTAACCTATTCTATAAATTGGGTATTAAACGAGGTTATAGGGTGTTAAATGTTCTAAAAAAATAAAAATTTGGTTTCGTTTTTCAATTTAAGGGCTTTTAAAATTTTCTAGAAGTCGCATTGGACAACGACGATTTCGAAACTGAGAGCTTTCCTGCAACCCTGCATTCTCTAGATCCGCTCAAAGTTGAAAAATGGCTTTTTGTCATTTTGAAATTTTTTATTTGCATTTTGTAAGATAACTAAGCTCTTTTCCGACTCGTATTATTGCAATTGGCTCGAACTCACATGAAATTACATCCCATTTTGAACACATCGTTTTTTTCATGAAAATTTAGTGCAACCGACATGTAGTGAAAATCTTTTAGAAAAAAATTCTCTGCAATTTTCATAAAATAAAAAATCTCCTGTCAGACAATATGAATTATTACAAGTTCAAAACTGTAATCAATTCCCCTGTAGCTGTTGGAAGATGGAAGATGGGGATCTTCCAGATACAACAGAAATGTAATTTTTCGATCTGACTTTTTTTCTTCCAATTCTTGCAAAATAATTACCTGACACGTTGGTTAACTTGAGGGCTCTTTTGCGTCATTTTTCATCGTCCTGGTATGCTATGAAACAGACGATGTCTCGAATATGAGATTATTGTTTATGGTCAAAATCAACCGATAAACTAACACAAATTTTGACGAAATTCGATATCTCAGTTAGCGCTGTGATAATTTTCTCGAAGACGCATTGGACAAAGACGATTCCGAAACTGAAAGCGTTTATGAGATACCAAAACACCACTGCCTATTGTGAAAAATTGGGATGTGTGGTAGATAAGGGTTCGTTCAAAGATGCGTACAACTTTCAAAAACCTGTAAAAATTTTATTTTTCTCATATTTTTCCAAAACTAATACAATTTTGGTATACAAAAAAAAAATTTACTTATAAAAATTACTCGCAGGCAATGCCATTTCTTGGGAGGCCTCCCAAAGTTGAGCTTATAGTACTAGGGAACGTTTCCCGGATATTTCGTGGTTGGGGGGTTCTGGGGAAGAAGAAGCTCTACGTTAAAACTGTCAATTTTTCTCACCGTCCTTTGTTCCTTTCAATTATCAAAATAATACATATCTCAAAAACTGTTGAGAATTTACATAGTAAACCATGCGCACTTTTTGTACCAGAAAAGTCTAGATTTTGGAAAAATGTTAAAACCGAAATTGTTCCAATGGATTAAAATAGTACACAAGTTAATATCTACCGTATATACCTGGTTCAAGTTACACACACGTAATTAGGTATTGTTATAGTGATAACAATTAAAAGAAAAAATACACAAGAAATTTAATAAAAAAATATGAAGCCGTTTCGGAGTTGGTTATAAAAAAATGTATCTTTTTACATTGAACACCCCGTAGCTTCGTTAATACCCATTATACGGAATGGCTTAATTGAGACTTTTTGTTTTAAAATTAATAAGTGAGTGATCTTGAACCGTTCTAGTTCTAGTTCAACTGCTTTAAAGTTGAAAATTTTCGATTTTTACTTGTTTATAACTCTCATAACTCATAAATCGTTCAATCTAAATTCCAATGGTGAAAACCACCTGTATTCGATTTCTTCAGACATTTAAAAAATATAATAATTTACAGGGTGTTCCCGTTAAAATAACGAAGTAGGTGTCAACTTCCGGTATTTTCGGAAGTGCGGCCATCTTGAAAATATTTTTATTGAATTCCTCGTAATCACTTATGTCTGGAAATTTTTTATTTTGAGGTCCTAGGTCCATTAGTTTCCGAGGTATAGCCAGTGGCCAGCCTTAAGCAAACACCCTGTATACCTCTCTTAACTGGCTGAAAATTTTCTGGAATATTTCACAAGGAAAGGTCACGTCGTTTTAATCTTGTCATAATAATTTCAACTTTATACCTACAGGGAGGACGCCGTTTATGGTCCCCCCTAACCTTAAATTTTGATCCTAATGAGATAGGACTTTGTGAAAAAAATAACTAAATCAAATATCATGAATTTTACTACTTTTTGACGTAAAACTGATCTAAAATGTCAAAGATGACGTTGCAGTCGCTGTCAGCTTCAGTTTTTTAAATGACATGTGAGAACTCCATTTAAAGGTATTACAATTATCCGCACAAAAAGTATGTTCGTTATCAATTTTGAGTCTTTGTGTCGGAGGATGTTTAAAGTGCCCCTCGCCCTTATTTTAGTGTATTATTTTTTTTTTAAATACACTATTGAGGACGACATCCCTTTTCGAAAATCACCCAAACTCATCAAATGTCCACCGATCATGACCCCCAGATTACGAAAAAGTGGTTTTCCAAAATTCACCTACCCACGATATATATATAATATTATTATAATAGAAGTAATTGCCAAATAAATATATTAATAGAAAATTGTTAAGGGTTAATACAAAATTGGTCAAATTATTAATTCCCAAGATGACCCAAATTGTTCGGTCGAAACGTTGATATTATAATAAAGACCACACTCTAAGAAAAGACTTTTGCCTATAGCCCTTAACAATTTTCTATTATATAATATTATATATTTCTCCAAAAACGCGAAATTTCGATTTTCAAAACGCTCCTGTAGCTTTATCTTTGAAGATTAGTGAACGAAATTTTGGATCCTTATAAAATTTTGAAATGATGTTATATTTTCGTTGAAAAAATTTCCAAAAGTCGAGTCACTTCTACAGGGTGTCCCTTCAAAATTCCAGAAATCCGGTTCTTGTGGTATCATTTCAGGTCGCAGTTTTCAATCTAGGAGGCTGAAATTTTTGTGGTAGTAAGATATCCACAAGGAGTGGTCTGGTATTGCACTTGAGCAAAAATCGGCCAAGCTGTTTCAAAATGACAGCCATTTGAATTTTTGAAAAATTTGCTATTTTTTGAGTCCCTGTATGAGCAAGATGGCAATAAAACTTAAAATAAAATTAACAAGATTGGAAGAAAACTATTTGAAATTTGAATTAAAGCAAAAAAATTGGCATTATTTATATTAATAAGCCAGTGGCGTGGGTAGGAAAAGGGTAAAAATGTCTAAATTTCTATAACCGTTTATGAGTTCATTTTTAAAGTAATTGAACTGAAATTTTCACAGTATGCAAGTACACTAATATCCTTTAACCCTTAAAAGTTTCAAGAAGTAAATAACAAAAATGGCGGAGATATTAATATTTTTTTCATATGATGTTTATTTTTCTAAAATTTTAAAACCGCTGCTGTAGCTTCATATTTACGGATTAGTGAACGAAATTTTTTACCCTTGTGAAACTTCAAAATGACATTTGATTTTCGTAAAAAAAATTTCCTAAAGCTGCGTTATTTCTACAGGGTGTCCCTCCAAATTAAAAATAAAAACCGTCTATGAGGCACGGTTTCTGGTCGCAGTTTTCAATCTAGGAGGCTGAAATTTTTTTATGAGTAAAATAGCCGCAAGGAGTCGTCTGGTACTGTATTTGAGTAAAATCGAACCGTTTCAAAATGGCGGCCTTTTCAATTTTAGAAAAAATTGCCAGAAATGGAACCCCTATACCTACCTACCTATAAGCAAGTTAGAAAAACAAATTTAAACCAAATTAATACGATTGGAAGAAAATTATTTTAAATTTGAGTTAATGCAGTAAAATTTTGCATATTTTTCATTAATAAGCCAGTGGCGTGGGTAGGAAAAGGGTAAAAATGGCTAAATTTCTATAACCGTTTATGAGCCTTTATTGAAGGAATTGAGCTGAAGTTTTTCCAGTAGACAACTATACAAATAACCCCTAACTCTGAAAAATTTCAAGAAGCAAATAAGAAAAATGGCGGAGATATTAGAATATTTTTACATGATGTTTACTCCTCTAAAATTTCAAGTTTTCGGTTTTCAAAACTCCCCGTTCACTTTTTTTTCGAATTTATTAAAGGTAGTGTAAAGAATAGTATCTTCTAAGTAAACTTAGCCAGTGGCGGGCACAGGGAAAGGGACAAAATTGTTAAATTTTTCCATTTTTTGTTTTGTTTTGTTAAATTTAAAAATCCAATAAAAGGCACGTTTTCAAACTAAATAAAATGAAATTTTCACAGGGAACCTCTACGCTAATATGACCTGATTATGGAAAATTTCAGAAAGCCGGTGAAAATATTGATAATTGAATCGCATAAAAATACACTATTAATTCATTATACATTAATACACTATAAAATACACTAAAAAAAATATATGCGATTGATGCGCAAGAAGGTTTTTTAGATCCGAATGAGATTGAACTTTGGACATTTCATGTTGCAGTCGCTGTCAACTTCAAAATTTTAAGGGGAATGGGGGTCATGTGATACCTCATTTTAAAGGTATTTTACTTTTCTACACAAAAAATTCCTTAGTTTTATTTGTGACTAGTTTGTTCAAAATTTAAAGAGGGTCGGGGGACTATACAGGGACACATGTTTCAAAACATATGTCGAAAAATTAAAGGTGAATTCTTTGGCGCGAAACGTTGCCATTACCATGGGTCCGCAAACGTGTCGTTTTCGAGATACAGGTACAAAAAAATTCGTTTTCAGTTATTTGATGATATTTTAGGAACCGTTTGATATATAAATCCGACTTTCAATTGTTTTTCTGTTTTCGCGGTTGTAATCAGCGGAAAAAATACTACTATTTTACTAATTTAACCGATCTTCTAGCTCCAATAACAACGAAGTTAGCAATGGTGAACAGATAACTTAAGTCACCCTGTATACAACTAAACTTTTGTACATATCATATCATTATTAATAGGTACCTACTTTTTAACGGCTAATTAATTGTTTTTATATGGCAGTGAAACAAACCTTAAAAAAATTATCTTAAACAAGTATAATCAGATTGCTAGTTTTGCCAGTGTCGTAGAAATTAGGGGCAAAAAAATATTAAAAAAAATATAAAAAAAAATAAATAAAAAATACAACCCTAAAATTTCCGCCACTGTATAGAGAAAGTTATTTAGCGCTCAAAAAGTCAACAATATTAATGATAAGATGTGTACAAAACTTCAGTTTTATGTGTGGAACGGTACCTGAGATATTGTCAAAACACTGAAAAAAATATATTATTTTCACGCCCGCTGTATCTCGAAAACGGTGGATTTACGGACCCATTGTTATAGGAACTTTTTTCTCAGAACGCGCCAAGAAATCACACCTTTCATTTTTCGAAACATGTATGGAACCCTGTAAATTTTGTCTACAAAAAAGTTATCAAAATTGAAAACTAACATAATTTTTGTGTTTAAGTGATCGAAATACCTTTAAAATGAGGTCTCACATGATCCTCTTCTAAAAATATCGGGGGGGGGGGGGGAGTAGCTATAAATACATTTCCGCGTATGAGAGGTGCTTTATAATAATTAGCTAGTGTATGCACTAAATAGAAATACATATTATCGAAAGGTTTTATTGTTTTTTTTTTTGGTCATTATTTACATCCGCGGCTCCTACAGTTTCACTATGGCACCTATACAGGGTTATGCAAATTTCATGGTGTCAGTATTGGGATATCCTAAACCATAAGAGATACAGGGTTGCTTAAATTAGAGAAAAGTTGCGCTATTTTATGGCCATGTCGAATCCGTCAAAACATGCAAGATATCTGTGACCGTTCCTGAAATATCCTGAAAAAACTGAAAAATCGAGAAATCTTATTTTTGGAATATCTTTCTTACCATTGGAAATTAATAAATAATTTTTTGTAGCCTTACATAAGCCGTTATAAGCTATTTATCTGACGTTTCAAAAATTTTCACAGCCGACTAGATTCCAGAGTTTTCATAGTCAACTTTCGTTTTTCTTATGGCCGCCATATTATTTTTTTATGTCGTTCGATAAGAAAAAAATAATGGAAAACAATGGAAACTAATAAACTTTATGTAGGAAATGGGGAGGTTTTATTGTTTAAAACAAGCGAATTTAATTTAGACGTTTATTATATTCAGTCTATAAAACAGGAATGAATTTTTACTTCATTTTATTATAATTAATACTTATTTTTGTCGGTCGACGATGATTCTTATCAATTAGCAGAAATCTGAATCACCTTGATAAGTATACAAGAAAATATAGAATTATTTTCGTAGGTTCTAGTTTTGAATATTATTTATTTGTTCCCAATAATAACAATAATTATTTTTAATAAATCCAACACTTCAAAAAATAACTTTCAAAAATTTTTGTTCTTCTTTTTTTTTCTAAAAAAAGACAACTTTTTAAATCGAATATCATAGAGAAATTAACAACCTATAAGGCAAGCAGGATGACTTCATATTGGCCTATTTCAGTTAAGAACTATCTGTTTTTCTTTGAAAAAAGAAGAATAAAAATTTTTTTTTTTTCTTATCGAACGACATAAAAAAATAATATGGCGGCCATAAGAGAAACGAAAGTTGACTATGAAAACTCTGGGATCTAGTCGGCTGTGAAAATTTTTGAAACGTCAGATAAATAGCTTATAACGGCTTATGTAAGGCTACAAAAAATTATTTATTAATTTCCAATGGTAAGAAAGAGATTCCAGAAATAAGTTTTCTCGATTTTTCAGTTTTTTTCAGGATATTTCAGGAACGGTCACAGATATCTTGCATGTTTTGACGGATTCGAGATGGCCAAAAAATAGCGCAACTTTTCTCTAATTTAAGCAACCCTGTATCTCTTATGGTTTAGGATATCCCAATACTGACACCATGAAATTTGCATAACCCTGTATAGGGGTGGAGGACATACCTATAGTAACACCAGGAAGGTATTAATTTGCTTTGCAAATGAAAGATAAGCGAACAAAAGGGCATCAAAAGAAGGTCTTCCTGAGTGCGGGCCTGTTTAGAACAGCGAAAATCACAATAAGCATGCAAGGTCAGAGTGTATCGAGTGGACGGAATAAACATTAAAGCGGCCGGAAACTCGTAATATCAACACCAGAGCCGGTCTGGTAACATACGTAACATACGAACCGCATTCAAACGTAGTCGGATCATAATAGCGAGCGATGTCACGTATTTTGCAATATAAATGCAAAATAAACGCAAAATTCAAAATAAAAACTGTGCTATTGTTAATCTCGAAGATATTCCTTGCCCTGAAAGTGAACAAAAAATAGAAATTCGACCGTAGTGCCAAAGAGGCCTTAGTGGTGACCTTGATATTAGTTTGCAATGGCTGATTTTAGCTTCTTCTACCCACCCAGCACATCTATGTCGCTCCTCGGTCCCGAAAAAATTTATGAAACGTAGGACCCGCGGATGTATACAATTTCCATTTTTTTTGCAGTATTTGCAAAAATTGACGATGAATCCAATACTGAAAACCGTTCGTCGATAGGAGGCTGGGTTCGAAGTTACATGAGAATTTTTTGACCACTTCTCGATCTTTACATTTCAAACGCTATTTAAAGTAGTATTTCAGCTTTTGGTGAGAGAGATAGGTAGGTAGGTGACAGAGCACAGTAGTTGTTTGTACGCCTAAAACTTTATTTATTATGAATTATATTATTATTCTTGTATTGGTTTTTAGGTTCTCTCAGGCTTACTTTTGTAGTTATTAATAAATAGTTGACGTTTCGGGATTGATTAATCCCTTGATCACATATTTAATTAATAAAATAGATACAATAAAAATATTTTAGTAAAATGAAAATATAAAAGTATGACATTTACAAGTCAAAATCTAAAAATGGCATATCGTTTGAAACAATGTTTATTTTAGATAATTGTTCTTTTACTATTATTGTTTTTTTTTTTTTTGAGTTGGTGTTTGTATGTGTATATTGTTTAAAATAACTATGTGAATGATATTGTTATATATTATTATATATTATTTTAAACAATATACACATACAAACACCAACTCAAAAAAAAAAAAAACAATAATAGTAAAAGAACAATTATCTAAAATAAACATTGTTTCAAACGATATGCCATTTTTAGATTTTGACTTGTAAATGTCATACTTTTATATTTTCATTTTACTAAAATATTTTTATTGTATCTATTTTATTAATTAAATATGTGATCAAGGGATTAATCAATCCCGAAACGTCAACTATTTATTAATAACTACAAAAGTAAGCCTGAGAGAACCTAAAAACCAATACAAGAATAATAATATAATTCATCTATACGGCATAATTGGTTCAATATTTACAATTTTCTAATTTATTTATTATATTGTTTGTTAATAATTACATTAGCGGCAAATTTATTGATATTTTAATAAATATTCCAAATTTAACAGTCATCTATAATATCTACTGTTAACCTAAGGTAGTTCGGGGTATTGGGGCATTTTGTTATTTACGTATAGTTGAAATTGAAAAGTTATATAGAAGGATTCAAATTAATTGATGGATTTAATCTTGGTTGAAATTATTAGTGGCATATTTCTCATTTACCTGTCAATATTTTTAATTAAAAGCTTGTTTGCTGTTTAATTAGGAAGCTGCGCATAAGAATATACGAGTGGATAATTCTGCTTAGTGTATAATTTATCTTGTAAATTTAACGAGATAAATTTAAGTTTAAAAGGAGCCATAACTATAAATAATAAATAAATATAGACACAAAAAGTTTTCTAAAACAACTTTTATTAACGACTATTGAGTACACAATCGAAAATATTGTTCACGTTTTTGGGCCAGCGCTACCGTTCTACCGTGCACATTAATAACGATTATAATTAATCGTTTTTTGAACTTTTATTATTGTCGGTTTGTCGGAAACAATATACGCGGTACAGTTTTTGTTTATATTTAACAAAAGGAGTGATAGTCATATACGTGAACGTGACGTCGCTTATGTTATGTATACGTTTCCTCTCATTTTTACACACATTTATTATATATTCACCAAATAACATACAGCATGACCTTTAATGATAAACTCATTAATAGCGAGATGGTCGGAAAAATTAGAGCATCTCTATTAGCATTCTCTTTCTGTTGGCGGTCAGTGTTGATGTTTTTGTAAAAATAATTAATCCACGATGCGGTAAGTAGAATCTCTTTAATTCCTTATAAACAGGTGAATTCTGTTTTTTATTATTAACATTTTGTTACAATTTGTCTATTATTATTGAACAGCATTATTAAATCAGGTAATTTTATAATAATATACCTCCACCTAACTCATTGTTACAAAATTTGAAAGAAAGCTTGACTCTCAAATAAATTGTGACCGTTAAAACATTTTTTGCTTTAAAGTTAACCGGAAAATAGTCCAATATGATTTTCAACTTGAGTGTTGGTAATATTATGCAACGTAACATAATTATTAAAACTATCTGTTTGACGCGGTAAAATTGAGAGGATTGAAAACAGTGCAATTTTAGACAATTATTGTCAGGTAAATTTTTGACACTTTCTCATAGATCAAATTGGCGGAGTTGGAGAGGCTGCTTCAATGAAGGGAATATACTCCAAAGAAGCAGAGAAGAGGGGGCACAATAGATCTGTAATAGGTCGCAGCGCATCTGACATCCTCAATATCAATATCAATAGATCAAATTGAGAGACAGTTGTTATTTTTACCTGAAAGTCTCCAAATTTTACCTGATAAGTTAAAAATGGCACTGTTTAATGGATGTACCTATTGCCAAGACAAAAATCTTTGTACAATTATCTTAACAAGACTTAGCTCAACACTTACAAATAAATTAAGAGAACCTAAATTGTGAAATGATTCTTAATAGTTTAAGAAAAGATACTTTTACATAAATTTTGCTAAATTTTTTCCCTGAAACTTGTGAAATATGACACAAAGACACAAGCTACATAACTGCAGTCATAAATCCCTCTGTGATTCTCTCGAGGATTCTCTGGAAAAGAGGTAAATTTTCGGATTTTTAGATAAAATTATTGGTACCTGGTAAAGTGTGACAAAAAATAATGGTGATACAACTGTGACCTAAAATTTTACCTGTAACGTTGTTAAGTGTGAAGTTAAGTAAATTTAATTTTTAACCATTTAACCGCAAAGTTGATTTTCTTACATAAAAAAATGAAAAAGGCGATTTTCATTTATTTTCATCTAAATTTGGTCCCTTAATCTTACCTGAGAAGTCAAAAATGACATTGCTTCAATCTGATGTATTGTCAAGTACTGGAAATTGTGAATTATGACAGAAAGGCACAAGGTGCATAACTGCAGTCAAAAATCCCTGTGTGACTCTCTGAAAAATGGGTAAAATTTAGGGTTTTTTAGGTAAAATTAATGGTACTTACCTGGTAAAGTGTGACAAAAAAAAGTGATGCAATTGTGACCTGAAACCTGAAACGTTGTTAAATGTGACATTAAGTAAATTTAACGTGTTACTATCTAGCAACAGTGTTGACTATCTTATACAAAAAAATTTAGAAGCCCCAAAAGCCAATTTTCGGGTATTTTTATCTCAATTTATTGGTCCCTTAATCTTTTTTGAGTAAAAACCCAAAAAGTCAAAAATGACACTGTACCTATTGTCAAGTAAATATCTTTGCACAACTCCTTGAATTGGTAATCCAGTAAATACTGCGGTAAGCCGGAAAATACTGTACTACAATCTGGAAAACTGGTCAATGCCACCGATTTTTAAAATGCTTTTTTCCTGGAATCCTTAGATCTTCAGGAACATTTATCAACTAAATAATAACAGTGTAAAAAATATGAAAACTCAAAATTTCACCTCAAAAATCGTTTCTTGTGGGATTTTCGGGGTCGCTGATCACGAATTCGAAATCCAAAAGCAAGTGGTGGTTACAGCCCCTCGAAACCATCCCAAAAAGTGTCAGTGATAAAAAAAAAAAAAAATTTTACCTCAGAAATCTCTCAGGGGTTTTTGAGGCCATCGATTAAGAATCCGAGGTCCAAAAAGCGAACGAAAGTGGTTTGCGGGGTCTCTCTGGGGGTTTTCAGCGTCGCTGATCACGAATCCTTGGTCCAAAAAGCAAACTAAGATGGTTTCAATCCTTCAAAACCACCCCCAAAAAGTGTCATCAGTGATAAAAAAATCAAAATTTTACCTCAGAAATCTCTCAGGGGTTTTTGAGGCCGTCGATTACTAATCCGAGGTCCAAAAAGCGAACGAAAGTGGTTTCAATCCTTAAAAACTACCCCAAGAACTGTCGGTGAAAAAAAAAATTTAATTGAAAATTTTACCTCGGAAATCATTCCTAGAGCGTTTGCGGGGTAGCTGATCATAGGTAAAACCAACTCAAGAATTGCCAGTGTCAAAAAATAAAAAAATTCAAAATTTCTCCTCGGAAATCGACTTTCGGGGGTTTTAGGAGCCATCGATGCGAATCCGAGGTCCAAAAGCAAGCGAGGATGGTTCCAATCCCTCAAGACCATCCAAGAAGTGATAGTGTTACAAAAAATTAATATGTCGCCTCGGAAATCGTTAGCTTGGATAAAATTCTTCAATGGAAAACAGAAAAAGTCAACTTTGGGTGTTTAAATTTTTTAATCGAACCTCGGATTCGTGATCAGCAATCCCAAAAACTCTGGCGACACGATTTCCGAGCCGAAATTTGTATTTTTTTTTATCATTGTCACTGTTTGGGGTGATTTTGAGAGGTTGGAACCACCCTCACTTGCTTTTGGATCTCAGATTCATGATTAGCAACCCCGAAAACCCCCGAGGGATGATTTCCGAAGTGAAAATTTGAATTTTCAACTTTTTTTCACTGTTCTATTTGGGGTGCTTTGGGAGGGAGGAAATTACCCTAATTTCCTCATTTTTTCAGGTAATGCAGGGGTTAGTAGTGATGAATGTTTCTGAAGGCTTAAGGAATCCTGAAAAAAATTTTAAATTTTATTTATTTATTTATTTATTTATTTTTTAATTACCATCAACCTACAGCAAGAGGCCATTAATTTGGTAGCATTCACAAAAAGTTAACAATGTTGCCAGATATACAATTAACGAGAGTAAATAGAGCCAAAGGCAACGTCAAAAAAAAGTGCAGTTCCACCACTTTTCCAGATTTTCCGGCTTATTTACTGGACTGTGAGTAGTTCTTTTGACATTTGCTAAAAGAAGAAATTTGTCACGTTTTTTTTTTCTTAAAAAGTTGTCAAATATGTCGAGATTTCCTGTTGAAACTGAGAAGCCCTGGAAAAAGAAAATCGATTCGAAGTTTGTCTTGAAATCTTACCTGAAAAACTATCAAAAAGTGCCAAATGACAAAATATAGATATCTTTACCTTAAATTTGTCAAAAAAATCTTACCCGGCAAGAGAGGCATGACATACGTGACATTTTAATAGGTACTGGAGGGAAAATCAATTTTCTGTGACTATTTTAGAAGGCAATAAATTTTTAACACTTTCTGGCAAAGCTTGGTGGGAAAAATTGACAAAAAAAACTTTTTTATAAAAGGGATCAAGAAATTCCATCTGGAGATGATAATTTGTTGACACTTTTAAGCCCAGATAACAAAAATTCACTTAATTTTCCCTGAAAATTGCCCCAAATTTTGTACCTAGAAAATTGTTAAACATTGCACAAGACAAAATATGACATTGCATAAATAGCAATGGCAATAGAATTTCTGTGACTTCCTGAAGGGAAACAAAGTTTTCGACACTGCCAGGTAAAATTATGTAAGGCAATACTGAAAAAAATCATTTAAATTTTATTAAAATTTTGAATTGACAGACACCAAAAGAGGAACTTCAGTTATACTCAAAATTTACCAAAAATCTTTTTTTTTTTTTTAAATTATCAAAAAATAACATTTTGATGCGTGGCTGCAGTGTCAATAAAATATTTAACATTACGTGAAGCAGAATTAATTTTTAACATTTTAATAACAATTAAATCCATCCCTTCTGACAACTAAAAAATCATTTTATTCAGGTTTTTGCTTCTTCTAACTCTGCTTCCACTACTCCACCAAACCGCTGCTGAAGGATTCTGCAATTATGAAGCCATCCCTTTCACCACCATCTGCTCAGACTTCCTGTTCGACTTCAGCTACCCTCTGGTTCTCTCCCAGCCGAACATGATCCTCCACCTGCGGAACGCAACCGGGGGCATCGACATGCGCAGTCTCTACCACACCACCGACACATCGACCAAGCAATTGATCATCTCGTACTCCACCATCCGAGCAATCGAGTTCGGGGCGCTCTGTCTGAACCCCAATCTCTACTCCATAGAGTTCGACCATAACTTCGTTCTCCCGCCGATATCGGGGGGCACCTTCGAAAACTGCGTCAATCTGAGCAAGTTGGTCTTCAATGAGAACCACGGACTTGAAATTACAGACCTCGCGACTCTTCACAACCTGAAGCATTTGTACATCGAGAATCAGAATATTCGAGTTGCGAACAGGTTTTACTTCGACGGTCTTTGGTCTCTGGAGGTACTCTCCATGAAAGGTTGCGGGATCGAAGCGATTGAGGTGGGAGCTTTTAGCGATTTGAAAAGTTTGAAGAGTCTGCTTCTTGATGATAACGATATTTCCAGGATCACGGCCGACACTTTTACTGGCTTGCCTAATCTGGCGATATTATATCTATATGGTAATAGGTTCGAGTACATTAATGGGGATGAGTTCATAGGTTTGGATAATTTGGAGAGAATTAGTTTAGGGGATAATCCGATTAGAGGGATGGAGGTTGAAATTTTTTTCTCTCGCTTACCGAAATTGAAAACTTTGGGGATCTCCTATGAGTATTTATCTAAGGAAAATAAACAGTTAATTGATGAGTTTTTACGTTCTAGAAATATTTTCCGTATTGAAAAATAATTATTATTAGGCATCCTGTAATTAACATTGTAATTAATTGAACCTGTTATTTAATTTTATTTTAATATATACACCCCCAATGACAATTTTAAATTGATTTGTATCTAATGAAACTCTCTGATAGTACTAATGCTACAGAGCACATCTATAATCCTGTTTTCCCTACAGTAATTAAACCAGTATTACCGACTCAGCGAAATAATTTAATTGCTTCGAATAACTAATCAATTCCACCCCCTGCATACATTTAAATGGGTGACGTCGACGACTATCTATTTTTTTTTAAATCTACCGTTGAGAGAATCTAAAAATACAAGCTGAAGAGAGGCTCAGGTTTCTAAGAAGAAGGTGGAGGATTTAATAATGCAACCCCCGTGATTTAGTCCATCAAGTATCTGAAGGCTCGTAAAGAGCGTTGAGTGAGGGTTGAGCCCTTCGTTGACACGTCGAGGTGGATGTAAAAATTCATTACGGTCTTAAAGAGGTCAGATTACCCTCGGCACTTGTGTTCTTTCAGACGTGCAATATGTAGATTGAGCGGTTGAGCTTTTTTCCTGATTATATACGGGGTGCGCAGGAAAAGTTTGATTTATTTTTAAGCTTTTTTTGCGAAAACGTCCAAAAAATAAGTAGGTAGTTAATAATTTTGATTATTTAAGTGCCAAAATACAAAATCATCACATTTTCAAAGAATATTAGTAAGAGAAGGTGTAAAATTTGAGCTCTCAAAAGAAACTAGAAAAAAGAGAATTATAGTTATTCTGAATTACTGCCCCATTTTGATTTTTTTGGCGCGTTTTTAATAAATACTGCATCAGGTATAGGGTGCCTGATGCAATAGATACATTAGAAGGCCCAAAAGTGTCTCAAATTTGACCCTCAAGTCGCAATTTTTGGGAAATCAAGAGCATACATTTCTAAATTTTGAGATTTTTTTTGGGCGGTGTTATATTTTCGAAAGCCCAAGATACTCGAAAACTGTTCAAAATATTGTAGACGACAAATTTAACTAAAAATTTGAGTTCTAGGGTCAATACCTTTTTTAAGAAAAAAACGCCAAGAAAATCACAAAATTTGGGCTCAAACTATGGACGAAGTAAGGTCCGGTTCTTATTTGCATTAGCTCTGAATTTGTCAGCCCTCTTCTTGATCTCGGGTGGATTTTTTAAACCAATCAACATAATGAGACTTGATCTAATGATTATCAGATTTGTCAGTCAGAGAGATAATATAAGCCGGGAAAAAGCAGTTGCCAAAGGGCGCGCTGACGACTTGGGGGGCAAGGAGACGCCAACGCCCTGCTCTTATTAACATTTTCATACAAAAATTCATTACCAAAGCGAAAAAGTAGTTTGACAATTAATTAATACAGACAAAATTCTGGAGTAAGCTCCTAAACCATAAATCATTGTCGGAGAGGTGACACTCGCCGGACAACCGAGGCCCCTCAGTTGTATCTTGTATTGTATCCACAGACTTTTGGCAGTGGTCATACGCAAGGTGATACGCAAGGTTAGATAAAGGCACACCTGACCAAAAACAAAAAAAAATTATGATGAAATTGTTGAACTTCGTTTTTTGAAAGAGTTAGACTGACAAAGAAAAACTGCCAACTGTTTTGGAGTAACAACTACATATACTATACAGAAGTGCAATTTACAATTTTTATTATTTTCGTTTTCTCTTTCTTTTTATCCCAATTTTTCTCTTGTTTTCCCCTTTCTTCTTTATTTTTCTTCTTTACTTGTTTTTTTATTTCTTTTTCTTCATTTTTTTAATTTGTTTATTTCTTGTTTTTAATATTATTTCCCTCTTTTTTTCCTTCTTTATTCCTTTTCTATTTCTCTTTTTTGAAAATTTCCGCTATTTCATTAATTTGTTACCTTCAAAAAGGTTATTAGAAGGTATTTTATTATAATAGAAATTTATTTTCACCTATTTTCTCTGACGCTACTGTAACGTAGAGGACCCGGGTCCGTTCGTCTTTCGCGAAAAACCACTGTGATCGTCTATTTACCTCTGGGTTTCCCCTAATAGGACCGCTGTGTTTCTCTCGTTGTGTTTACGTAGTTACCCCTGCTCGTTGATTGAGGTATGCCAGGATTACTATGACCGAAACGGATGCGCAAAAGAACCTACTATGACTCATTGTATCTCGGTTGATTGGGATTTCCCACAGAAAAGCGGGGAAATTTACTGAGACTTGTTGTTAACTGTGGACTTCCTATCGGATGTCTAAAATCGAGTGATGAGCGAGAGAATTCGTTTGCAAGGGCGTAAAATGCTGAAGGGCGAGAGGGGCTGTGATTTTGCATAGAGAGTACAAAAAAGTGGAAAGCGAAGATAGATATATTTCATATATCTTTCACACTTCTATCTATTTCAGAAACCACTCTTTTGCACTCCTGTGCTTTCTTATTATTTCGTTTTGTTTTTGTTTTCTTTTCTTGTACTTTTCTCGAGTACCTATTATAAATCCTAATCGAATATTGTAATGTACTTGGTTTTTCCTGATAATGTAAATGAGTGGCTGGTGCTACATCTGACAACGCTGCCTAAGCTTGCTCTGCTATGTCTGAGGGTTCAACCTACTGTTGCGAGTTCCTGTCATATAGCGCCATACAATGGGAAGTATTTCTCACTTTCACTCTCTAAGTCGTATAATTTAAAGGGACAGCAGATGCTTGCCTACATCTGCACTAAATAAACTCGAACTTCTTTACAAATCGGATGACTTGTGTTTATCTTCGTGGTAAATTCCCTAATTGAATCATTTCTGATAATGGATTGTTTTATTTTCCTCCTAGCTTTATCTCCTGCACAGCGAATTTGTAATTTATTTGTTGTAGTTGTAGTATTTCTATTTCCTGCCTAACTTGAGTTATTCCTAATCACGTGCCGCTTTAATTTTTCACAGGTTATTTTACTCCTGACCTGGGTTACTAGCTCTATCTCGATTTCCTATAGATGAATTTGTAATTATGTGTTGTTGAGGGATTGCTTCCTGCCGCGGACTCTTTACTGGTTAACGTGATTGAGTAGGTACCTACTAGGTATTTGCTGCTGATGCCACCTAACTCCTAGCTGATTATTTTACTTGATTTAAAATGGGATCTGCGCTCGTGGATTTGGTGAATCTGTTTGATTCCTTATGTAGCCGTTAATTTGTTAAAATGAGATCCACCCTAATCAATTTATCGATGGATTGGTTTTGAGGAAGTAAATTCGGCTGGAGTTCACACAAAGTCATCTCTGGCCGAATCACTTGGTAAGAATTGTGATTAGAAGTTTGTTCGGGTGCGATTTGACCCTAACTAAATTGGCAATATGGAAATTCTCAGGTTGAAGAAGGACAATTCGGCTGGAGTTCACATAAAGTCGTCTCTGGCCGAGTTGTTGGTTAATGAAGGAGTCGTTGCCTGGAGTTCACACAATGCCATCTCTGGACAACGACTAAAGGGTTAAGGAGTCAGATGCGACCTGCTTGGAAGCTGATCTTCATCTGTATGGAGCTGCGGTAGGACGTCTGCTTTTATAGAAGCAGTCGCCCGCTTTCTAAGCACGACAAGCAACAATGCACCTTATTGGCACTGCCTTATATCTTGATTTGTTTCTCGTCATATTTCCCTAATTACGAGACTTAGCGATTTGACCTCGCGGCTACCTTACTGAATTGTCCTAAACCTGAACTACCTAAATTTTCCTTAAAATCGGCCGACGCGTTGTCGTCTTTTCCATTGTTCCTAACTATTATAATTACACCGGTTCCACCTTTATTTTGCATTTCCACCTGCTTGCTATTTCGGGATCGCGATGTATTTCCGGCTACCTTCATTTATTAATTCGCTTTATTGATTGGTGAAGTTTTCCATATCGTGGGTGGAATACCTAGTGACTTACTATTGTCTTTGCAAGGGGTTATTGTTTGATTCTGACTTCACAAATCTTTCTACACGGTCTTGTATGTAGGCCACCTCATCCTTTCAATCGGCCGAGGCGCATTTATAAAGACATCTGACAATGGTTTGCCCTCGTCGTTGCCGCTTTCTCGAAGGACTGAAATGTGACCAGCTAGAGCGATTCTTTTTTTTGAATATTTAATGAGCTGACGGGGATCGTTTACTTGATGTAACGGCGGGTGGCTGCGCTTTAATTTCCTAACAATTTTACCTTTAGGTATTTACGTACCTATTCTTGCACTATTTGCTTTTTCGATTTGGGCTGATTTAACGAGGGATGTGGAAATAATTTCCTTGTCATCCTACCTAGGTGCGATCCATTTCACTACTGTTAATAACTAATACAATAAACGCAAATTATTTGGCACAATTGTATAATTTGAGATACGTTCTTCTCATTCTATTAATTTGAATTCTTTTCAAAATGTGTCAATAAATTGATACAGAAATTTAGCGATTTTGTCCCCTTTTCTATATCTGCCCAACTAATAAAAAAAATATTTTTTACATGACTAGTGAGTTATTTTGACAATGTTTTTCCTATTCTGATGATATAACTTTGAAGTTTTTTCCCATCTTACATATACAGGGATTAGAAATTTATAATAAATTTTCCAAAATTCAAAAGGGAGGAAAAAGCATTTCATTGGACACTCCTGGGAAAATAAGTGACCTTGAGAATTGAAAAAAAAATTCGCCTGCGGGGCATAATGTCTAAACAGCCCCCGTTTTATGTTATTAAATGTATTTGTACAGAGCCACAAGTGCAAAATGTTACAAGCCACTTGAGTGATAAGGGGGCGCCATAATATAGTTGCCTATGGGCTAAAAACTCATAATCCGGCCCTGATGATGGGCGCATTTTTTATAGACTCGCATAAAACATATCCTTGGATTTGTAATGTTACACTCCCCAGTCATCATATCAAAAAAATCGCTTTGAAATAAGAACAAGTCCATTGTCGATCTTTCTTGTTCTACCTGTTAGAGGGAGTGGGGGTCACTGGTAGTCTAAATTCAAAATGACGACCAGATCTGAGGTGCGCAGCAGTCCGCCATTTTGGATTTTTGAAAATTTGTTTTCCTTGAATAACTCGACCATTTAAAAAATTTTTGGTGGTTAATTTAATAGTAGAAACTTAACTAGTAGGATAGGAAGAAGAAAAAATGGTAATTTGCAAAAAGTTGTAGGAAATTGAATTTATACTAGTTTAGTCACTACCATGTTTACCCAAAAAAAAAATTGAAAATAGCCAAGTCATTCTAGAAAGACAATTTTTCCAAAATTCAAAAGGCGGGAAAGGGCATTCCCTTGGCAACTCCTGGGAAATTCCGTGCCCTTGAATATTGACAATAATTTTGCCTGCGGGGCATAATATCCAAGCCCCCCCTTTTTATGTCACTAAATTTATTTGTAATGACACCACATGCAAAATGTTACAAGTCACTTAAAAGAGGAGGGGGCGCTATAATATGTATAGTTGCCTATGGTTAAAAACTCATAATCCGGCCCTGATGATGAGCGTCTTTTTTTAGCATCTCCTTGGATTTGTATTGTTACACTGCCCAGTCATCATAGCAAAAAAATCGATTTGAAATAAGAACCATTCCATTGTCGATCTTCCTTGTTCTACCTCTTAGTTGGGAGGGGGGTCTTTGGTATTCTAAATTCAAAATAGCGACCAGATACAAGGTGCGCATCAGTCCGCCATTTTGTGTTCTATGAAAATTTGTGTTTCTTGAATAACTTGTGAATAACCCATTTAGTACAAACTAAACTTGCAGGAAAACTAGAAAAGGGAGGAAATTGAATTTTCAAAACCTTTTCTACCAAAGAAATTGAAAATGGCCGAGTTATTCTAGAAATCAAATTTTTCCAAAATTCAAAAGGCAGGGAAGATTTCCTTGGAAACCCGTGGGAAATTGCGTGACCTTGAATATTGACAAAAATTGAATGAGGAGGGGGCGCTATAATATGTTGTCATATAATACGGGCTACAAAACTCATAGTCCGGGCCTGTTGATGACCGTATTTTCTAGACTCGTAAAAACAGCTCCTTAGATTTCTAATGTTTCACCTGCTCAATCATCAAATCAAAAAAATCGCCCTGAAATAGGAAAAATTCCATTGTCGATTTTTGTTGTTCTACTGATCACTTTTAGTCTAAATTCAAAATGACCACCAAACCTGAGGTGTGCATCAGTCCACCATTTTGCATTTTACGAAATTTTTCTCTTTGAATAACTCGACCATTTAAATTTTTTGGTAAAAATAGTAGAAATTAAACTTTTAAGAAGGGAAATTTTTTTCAAGGAGGACTACTCCAGTAATTTAGGCTTCGAGAACTAGCTCATTCTACCCAGACACAAGCTTACTATATAAATAGTTGAATAAACGAACATAAACATTGTAGTGTAAACTGCCTAAAATCCTGCATCCTGGTTGACGGTAAGGAATCTGTGATGTATTCTACCTAACCTCTTAAAATGGAGGTTCTGCGTCATGCGCAGTAAATTCAGTAATGTGGCCCCCAGACTGAATGGTTTTGAAAAAGAAGAACCCCTTTGACGTTTGAAATGTCGACTTGCCTGTCATGAATGACTGTTTGAATTCCCGCTCTAAATGTTTGATTTGAATTTGAGGTTTTTCCTCCCTGAATTCTTGGATGTTTGAATTTAAATATTAACCCGCCCTGATTTCAAATAAAATGGCCGACATCACTTACTTACGTTTGTGATCGTTGTTTTACCTTGGCTCGTGATTTACCTGGGCTCCATTTTACCTTGGCTCGTGATCTGTCTAGTTTTCGTCTGGTGGTGGACCTTACGTTGTTGTGTAGTAACCTCTTACCTTGTTATTGGTTCTTTTATACACAGACATGAAGCAAAAGGTGGGAGATTTGAGATTAGTGAAACAAATGAATTTTAAAAACACCTACTTTATTCTAAGAGAAACCTAGCAGTGCCTTTATTACGCTCGCTGGGATTCACGAGTAAAAAGAGCGTGGCCGAGAAAAACCTCGATCATTATCCCGAAATGAAAAGAATCAACGGTGGTTTGAAAAGCGTAGATCAATCGTCTCGACAACTGTCACCAAACTAATGAACCCTCATTCATGACTCATTTGCGCGAATCATTTTAAACAGAAGCATTACCACGGAAAGCTGGGGTTTCCAGATTTCCGTGGAAATGGGTTTTGTTAGTAAGACAGTGTAACAGGGTCCGGCGAGGAAACTACCTGCCTATTGAGTTGGAGGGGCCCCTTTTATCCAGGGTCCGACTAGGAGGCTTCCCGTTTGCTGTTTAAATGGCCCCTCTGGCAAGGTCGAAAATGTTAGTTAGATTCACATAAGGCCCATACATTCTTAGTTCAACAGTTCGGTAAACAATTAGCAATCAGAATGATCCACCCTTTTGAATTGAGTTTGACGAAGAACGAGAAATGACCTTTACGTTGACTGATTTCACAGAAAAATAAGAGAACATGACTTTACAATTACATAGATCAATTTAGAATGATCAATAGAATGGTAGAAACTCTACGTTTTCGATTATAACATGCGCATTGACATTTGTAAAGGCAATCTGGATCACTTCAACATCCATGGCGAGACTGGAATTCGAACTCAGTCGGTGGTAGCCGCAGCTTAGTCGCGTGAACCCTAAAAAACTGCGGCATAGCCCGCTCCAACAGAAAATGGTAATTTTCAAGAAGTTGCAGGAAATTGAATTTTCTACAGGTTTATAGTTTCTACCATTTTTACAAAAAAAAATGAAAATAGCCGAGTTATTCGAGAAAAACATATTTTCATAAATTCAACATAGCGGACTGATGCGCCATATTGGATTTTTTTTTATACCTCGGATGTGCTTTTTTCAATTTTTCAAAGGTTAAAAGTGCATAGTTCGATTCAAGAAAAAATTGGTCTCAAATTTGAGCTTTTTTCAAATTTGATAATTTCATTTTTTCAAGCGATAACAAGAAGAACTATCCAATTTGGGCTAGGGGGAGATTGAGTACAATATTTATTTGCATTGAGCCTGAATTGACCTTATTTAGATCATTTTTTTAATATCTATTCAAAAGATAACTCGGGATGCATAGCTTCGATTTTTGACGTAAGCGTCAATTAATCTGGAAAACAAAATTCGCACCCTGTAAAACCCCCTCGAAAATAACGAGCGGCAAGTTCATCAAATCGTGTAATATCGTTCCGTTCCACCCTCGAGATCGCCAACCCCTCTTAGAAAGCATCTCCCAAGAACCCTTCTAAAGCTTTCAGTAAAGTCATTTGCTTAGCAAAAATCTCCAAGAATACTCCTCCATCGAAAAACTGCTTCCATCATAATTTTACACCACCAGCACCATCACCAGCAATCCCCTATCATCGTTTCCAGCTGTTTATTACACCCTTTGTGAAATAAATTACCCTTTCATCTGGAACACCTGTGGTTTAAATGAAGGATTCGTGGTCTTTGACTTGGAATCCCGTCACTCCTGGAGACTGGAGAGTCCGATAAGACTGTCAGAGACATGCGACCTGCAAATCATAGGAAGACGTTGATGGATCTTGGGATCAACGGTTATTTCATGTTAAGGCACGTCTATACTGGTGCTGGGTTACTTTCCAGTTGATTCCCTCATCGTTGACGTGTTATGTAATTCATTTTAGAGATAAATATTATATACAGGGTGTCCAATTAAGTTAGGTAGGTACATGAAACTTTTTACTCAGAAGGATATTTATAGGTACTATATTTTGCGGTAAAAAACTGGGACACCATGTATAATTAATAAGATCAAATGGGTTGTATTAATTTTAATTAGCGCCCTTAATAGGTACCTTAATTATTATTATAAACAACGTGCATGGAATCATAAAGATTATAAACGCGGCATCATGCATGACAAAAAGAGGTATAGGTTTTACGTCAGAAGGGTATAATGTAATAAAAAAGAAGTGATCTGTAGCGATATAATATGCAATATCCTGGAAAGAATATTGAAACTCAAGCACGTATGGAAGATATGAAGATCGGGAAGTCATCCCTTACGTCGCGTAATAAATAATGTCAGCAAGGGCGGTGTGTGCATTGTTGCCGGAACGTAATAGTAATGTCATTATGTTACATAAATACGAGGAAAATCGTAATAAAGTCGATGGGCGGAATCGATCAAAGGGCGGCTGGCAAGGGCGCCATCCAATTCACTTAAGGCCCTAAGGGATGATCCCGGCCGGGTGAACAATCAAGTGACTCTTTGTAAAATGTATTGTACGGGCTCGGGGCTCCTGCTTCGAGATTTCAACGTGTTATAGAGGTTCTATTTATTGGGGCCCACTTTCGGAAGCATGTTTCAAATGTACCAACACTGAACGGATCGGATTTATTATTGTTCCGGAATTTACAGGAATTTCATTCATAAATTCGCGATCGTTCATTCATTTATAAATTATTCAAATATTTGTTTAATTAATTAATTCTGTTTTAAACAAGATAGGTATATGTCTCCTATAATAAATGATTATACTTGGAAGTGAGAGAAAAAAAAATTTACCACCCCCAAATGATGACTCATCTTTTATGAACCTTCCGATAAAATACAATCGAACCCATCAGAATTGGATAAATAATTGGTCTCCTAATTATTGCTATTCTGTCTTTTATAAACAATTCATCATTAAAACGATATGAAATGGAAATAGGACAATTCAAATAAATTGATGTGAAGAAAATTTGTTTTTAATTATTTTTAATACGCTCAAATTACGGTAAATTGCCCCGATACGATCTTTCAAACGTTCATGAAACATTATAACAAAATATTTTCATTAAAATATCATTTAAATTTAATATCAATTAATTGTACCTATTACAAAATGCCGGAGGAAGACTGTAAAACGGCAAAAAATTCAATTCCCCTTCTATTTCATTAACCTCAATCTTCTTGGACGTATTTTATTATTTTTTGTACGTATTGTCCCTGAAATAATTAATTTTAATAACAACAATACCCTAAGAGAAAGTTATACAATTTTCAGGTCAAAGTAATATTTAATAATGTTCAAAAAAATTTCCTAAGAGGAGGATGTTATTTTTTCAGTTCAGGACAAAAGAGGATACTTTGACTTTGACAGTCCAATAATGAAATAGCAATTTTGGTAGTAAAGTTAGTTTCGATATAAGGGAACCAGAGCTCGACAAGGGTTGAGGACTTGTTACTTTCAAGCGGGTAAATAAATCCTTTTAGGAATTTCAATTCCATGGCTTGAAGCACTTTTTAAAACGAAGGCTTGTGGATTTGGGCTCTTTGTGGCTTTTTTGCTTTCACAATTCCAAAGCTCTTTAAAGGACGACAGAAGAACAAGAAGCTCTTTTAAAGAAAAGTGTGTGAATACTGTGAATATTCTTGTTAATTGTAATTTTTTTATCGATTTTTCGCTCCGCGATTTTTTGTCTAATTTATTCTCAGCGGCAACATATTTGGGAAAAAATATATTAGCAAAGGTTTTCAAGCTACTTTCAAGAACTTGAAGCTCTTTTTCAAGGACTAGAAGCTTTTTTTCAAGCTCTTTTAAATAACTTTCAGCTCAGAACTTCATATCCTTTACACGAGCTTGTGGCTTTCGCTGCAATTCCTTTTCAAGTGAATTAAGCTCTTGCAAAACTCTTTATATTTAAAAAGGAATTGGGGCTTTGAACTCTTTGTTGAGACTTGTGGCTTCAACTCTTTGCCCAGCTATGAAAGGAACATATTTTCTAGTTCTAGTAAATTTTTAAAATGCAATCAAAGCTAAAAAACGTAATTTTGTGTGGGTCTTTGGTGGTCAATAATGGTGGGTCTAAATTCAAAATTTCTTGTGGAAACGTCGCACATTTTGATCTTAGGGGATGAATTTGTTTTTTTTTTTTAATTTTTCGACGTAAATTTTTTTATAGAAAAAGTGTAATAGCTTACTTTACTTAGAAAATAATTCTCTACAAATTTGTATCCACTCTATTTGCAATAATCAATCGACAACAAGTAATTATTTGAGTAAAAAGGGGGCGAATTTGGGAAGAACACCCTTTTTTATCGCAATATGAAAATCGTTTAAGCAAAAGTTGTAGCGCTTGAAATTATGAACATTTTCCTAATATCAGCTGACTGACGGACTAATGATTGTTACGCAGTAGCGTGCCAAAATCAATTATTATCATAAAATACAAAAAACAAATTCATCCCCGAAAAACAAAATGGCGACTTTTCCACAAGTGGTAGGAGGTCAAATTTTTGGATTTAGACTTACCATCGACCACCAAACACCCAAAGAAAAATCCGTTTTTCTCGATTTGATTGCATAATCAAATCCTAATTTTACTGAACTACTTCTCGCGCATTAATCGCTAAATGAATTTTTTGCAATTTTGAGTATTTCCGCCATTTTAATAAAAATGAGCTTCCTGAATTTTTTTAATTTTCTTCTAGTCGAAGAACATCAGCTTCGGAACGTCTCTCCATCTAATTCGACCTTACCTAATCCGTCGTAGATATCCCTCCCCACTTCGGAACGCCACGAAGCTTCGGCCAAATTATCCCTGCAACTCTCTCCGTCGAATATCGCCGACCTCCACCTACACAGTGCTTGGGACGTAAAAACATTCAACTTCTCAATTTCGGGTTGCAGGAAACTTTTCACAAATTCTCTCCACATCTTTCTTTTTCAATTATATCTTTACCAGCAACTCATTAAATTTATAGATCCCTTATCCGATTAACCTTTAAAACGTTCATTTATAAGTCGCCCTGAGGGAATGTTTGAGACATGCTGAGATAAATTAAATGTATCATATGATTTTGATTTTTTTTTAAAGAGCCAAGAAATTGATAAATCATTCAATTTACGAGATAAAATAAACAATGATAGAATTTCTTACTGACATCAAACCAAATGGACCAAACCATAAACCTGTAATAGGTATACAAGTAATAAAGAAATTATCAACCAACTTCTCCAAAACATTCTCCCCCCAAAACAGAAATAAACCTTCAAATTCCCATCTTATTCCACTAATTCCAAAGAAATCGCCAAAGCGACGGCGAGTGTTCTATGACACGGACGGACATCGAGTATTCATGAGCGACGTGACTACGGTCCAGGACGTTATCCTCCTGCCTCAGATGTCTCCAACATCCGTCCCTTGTAAGCGGGGCCCCGCACGTGCCGGATCAAAGCCTGTATCGACGTCCCGCAGATCCCACAGGAACGGAAACGTGTCGAGTAAACTCCGCAGATGTTTAGTGAATGCTAGAAAACACACTGGGTCAACTCCTCCGGGAGGAAGTTACGTTATACGTACTTCGGGATGTGCGGGAAACTAATTTTTATATCGCTTAAATTTCAGCTAGTTAACGAGGCGAGATCATTTGAACGAATCACGTTTCAGTTTAATTATTATTACATGGAATCTTGTATTATTGAATCAGAGAGGGTGGATTTCTCCTCATTAAACTTCAGAAGTGGGACGTGGAAGTCTTATTCTATTTCTAGCGAGTTTGTTCTGCGGGAACATTTTGTGGCGGCTCAGATTCCACAAAGCGACGAATTGTTCACAAGTTATAACCCAATTTGCTGGTTTTCCGACAACACTACACATTTAAGGGCTGTCTTGTCGCTCATCGGGGAAACATCCCCCCGGATGAATGGGAATGTGTCGTCACTCGTCACCACGAACCGGGAATATCTCACGAATTTAGGGAATTTGTTGCCTGGAATTCATATGCAATAATAATGGAGTAGGTAACATTTCTTGTTTGTTTTCATGCGGGATTCCCTCACGACGTGTTAGTAGTTAATTCTCTCAATAATGCACAAGTTTGTTCATCAAAGTTTTAAAATCAGATTGAACCGATTCGAATGGAATCGACTGGGGTATTTTATTAGTCCGCTTGTCGTATAGAAATTGAATTTCGACACCGAAAATCAGCAATATCAGCCATTCTATCCAATTCCGGGACGTATTTTATGCTGAATTGACAGGTAGGGACAGGAACTGCAGGACTCAATCCTCGACGGCTCACTTGATTTATAAATTCGAAAGTGTTTCTTAACTTGACAGACGTCACCCAGGCCGAGGACGATGGATCGTTTCGTTATTAATTTCTTACATTTCAATCAAGTAGGGGTAAAAAGAATAATTTCATTAACAATCATTATTGAAACAGCGCGGGAGAGAAATGTGGAAAGTTCTTATTTGGGTTGTTTCAAGCAATAACTTGTACTGAATTGAAGGGGCCTTAAACTTTTGGAAATGGTTCTGCAGCTTGAGCGGCAATTCGATTCAATATTGATAATTGTAAAGGAATTTATCCTTGCAATAAATTCCATTTACATCAGCCACAACCGGGAGCACTCTTTAAAAGCTTCCCTTTGAGGTTCCTTCTCAACGATAATTTCGAAAGCATTATGACGGGATAAACTCAGACGAAATACTGGAGGATGTTCCACTAAAAACATTCCCGGATGTAATTTAAATTACTTTTTATCGGCTAAAAAATTCCTGTATCGAGACATATTTTCGATACCAAACTAGATTCTTAGATTAATCCAACTTATCCAGATAAAATATCTGAGATCGAAAATATAAACTTCTTATAAACATTTTAGCATCACTGATGAAGAGGGAGACATTTTTGGCCTGAACGTGTCTCATTATTGCACGAAGGTCCCTAATTTATTTCAATTAAAATCATATTATTATATAAGTACCATCTGCATTACTATTCAATAGGTAAGTTATTGGACTTCCGGATTTATCAAAGTATTGCAGAAACTTCCGGTAAGTTTCCATTTTACATCGAGGAAACTTCGACGGTCGCATTGCCGTTATATCAATATTTTAAGTTTTATAAATAAACTCCAAAGTTCACTGACTCCCTAAAGGTACTAAATCGTAGGGGAATACTTCATCAGTAGGAGGTGAATAAAATAACGGAATCGACTTCAATATCTACGGGATAGGACCTTTTTATTTCCCGGAATTAGAAAACATCCTCTGTTGTAGTTCATTAAAACAAATATTATCAGGATACTCAAAAGGTATTAAATAAATTTCGGACTTCGATAAACTCAATTATTCACTTGGCCCTCAGAACCACAACAAAATATCATCGATTGGAGCAGGTGAATTGAAAAGAGAAACACGCACAATTTCATACACCCAGATACTGTCTGTTTTATTTCATTTTAGCATACCTATACCCACTTTTCCTTGACGTTGAAATAGCGCAAACTTCATTGAAATTGTCTCCTGGATGTACTTTTTCTTTTCCGCTGTGAATCGCGATATCGCTAACAGACGTATGAGCTTTAAGAAGATATAATTTCTACGATTGGATACATTATTTAAATAAAAGAATCGAATATTCTATAAGGGTTTATTTACATGATATCGATTCAATTTTAATTGAATCAAATATCACCAGGATTGAGGTTCAATGGCGTTCAAAATAAATAGTTGTGTCAGCATTGAAACAAGTGTACACTTCAGTGCCTCCAGGTTCGACCATTAAGAGATTAAATTTCCAAAACCAGCCACTGACTGGAAAAAGAGGGAAAGCTGAAAGGTCGAACGTGACGTCTTTGAATATATAATGCCCCTTAAATAAAAATAAGATTTATTACTTGAAATAGGTGTTAAGATTAACGAGAACTTACAACTTGTAAAGGACATGTAAAATTATCCCCGATACTCGAGTATAGTCCTGCCCATTTACCTCCAGTAGTTGCTCCAAACATGCTGCAGTATTTTTTTGTTTGAAACTTGTAAAATTCTTCACAAGTGTCTGGGCTCTCCTTAGATTTACATCTTTCAATTCTCATTTTATACTTAAACATGTACAAGATTACATTTTTCGTTTTAAAATTATAATTTATACATACTTACTTCTATTGCTTTTATTTCTTTCAAGACATCAGCAGTGTAGTTCATAGAAAAAATATTTTTATCCATTTTAGGTTTCCCGAAATGAAACTGAAGACTCATTTTACGGGAGTCCTTACAATTGGTATCGAATCTGTCGAAAAGTCCTAGCCTGCCCTGAAAAATTCACTAAAAAGTAGATAAAACCTTTTAAATTTCGTATCTAAGCGATTTGATATACCGACAAACGGATTTCCCAGGAACAGACACAAACTATTAAGAAGAGGACGTGAAGAAAATTCTCAAGTTTCATCATGATGATCACTCGCGAATCTGCTATTACCTAACTTAGTCCATTCAACGGAACGATAACTATTATTTTAGGCCATTTAAAAAGTAATTTAATTGCGATTTGGAAGCTTATTATTAAAATTTCCTCAACTTAGATATAATCTTGGATTCGATAATTGTACTTATTTCCTGGATATGCAAAACCACCACACGCGTTATAATAATTCACAAATTACTCGAACATAATTTTCCCTAATACAGGCGATTCCAGAATTGTAGGTACGTCATGAAGATGAAAGTCTGAACATGGAGACGTTCCAATTCATTTTAATCGGCACTGGATGATTTCAGGAAGCGACTAGGACAACTCGCTTAATCATATCATCCCTTCAGCTTCAAGTTCCAAGCCAGCTTAAGAGCGGGGTACCGAAACTATGACGTTTGTTTTTTATTCTGAAAATTTATCAACAGTCCTGCCTCCACAATAGGAAGATCAAAAGAATGACGATAACCAAAGCACAGCAGCATTTTTGTTCTCGTTACATACAAAAAACAGGTGACTCAGAGAACATTTCCCATTAAGTTTGAACACATCTCGACAGAAAAGTTACTGTACTATAAACTTGGACATCCTGTATATTTATATGTCTTCAGATACAATAAGCACCCTGTATGTAATTGTAAATAAATAATTAGTTTAATGTGTGGTGTATAAAATAACAATCGATTTTTAATAAATAATTAATTAAGTCTAAATTTACTTTATAGCCTTTTAATGGTTAAAAACGTTACATTATGACATTATCTCATTGTGATAAGCGAGTTCTTGCATGTTTTAATAATACCAACATGACCACATCAGATTTATTTTTGACTTCACGAAATTTTATGTTACCTCTCCCCATATTCAGTTTATTGTAACAATTCCATATTTCCCTTGAGAATTAGAGCCAGATTTATTTTAATTTGTTCTAATCTATTTTCGAATTAATTGACATGAATATATTAATAATGCAACTGTTACCGGGTGGAAAATCAATACTCGTAATTATTTGCCCAATCGTACTAATATCATTATTTCGACACCTAGCAAATGAAACTAATAATTATTCAATCCCCATGTGTTATTTCCTTGAATATATTCACATTCGTGGATAATATTATGAATATATTATGTAGGTGTATCATCAATACAAACACAATCATCCAGTAGATATGGCTGAAAAATAAAAGAACCGTTAAACCAAATTTGTGGTTTGGAGGAGTAGCGAATAAGCGGTTACTTAGTTCCGTGACATCCAACGCAAAGCGACATAAAGACTTATAAATAGAATAAGACAAGATCTTGGTAGGTATCTGATTCTAATGAAATTGTGCGTATTTCCCTTTTCAATTCACCTCCAATCGATGATATTATTTTGTTGTGGTTGTGAAGGCAAAATGAATAATTGAGTTGATCGCAGTCTAAAATGTAATAATACCTTTTGAGTATCCTGAAAATGTTTGTTTTATTGTACTACATACAACGGAATAGTATATTGTGAAACAAGTGCGGAAAAGAGAAAAATTCTCACGAGTGTGAAACAATTGTGACACGAGACGAAGTCGAGTGTCACAATTCACACGAGTGTGAAATTTCTTTTCCGCACGTGCTACACACAGTATTTTCCTACGACCACAATTTAACAGATTAATTATTTAACAAATTGGTGATTGTTAAGAACAGGGGCCACTCGCACTCCAACATACTATATATACCAACGCGATAGGTCTACTCACTAGGAACTTCGTGGTAAAAATCTTATCCGCCGGTAATGTATAATAAGGGAGTTATAGGGTCTAGAAGAAAACGTGTGAAAATTATATCTAATACGGATCTGACAGTAGATAGGTAATACACTAGTAGCAGCCGTAGTGACTAAGGTCACTGACATCGCCGGAGAATGCAGGTTGCGTCAAGGCCATTGAGTTAGACGGCGACCCAACGCCGGAATGGGTAATGGGAAGCGGAAAGCGACCCTTGAAATAAATGGGAATAAATTCAAACACGTAAATAAACAAATATGAATCGAGATCGAACTAAACATTCAACACAGTGGAGGGGGGCCAGCGTAGGGGTAAAACCGTCGCGATAGAGCAACTGAAACATTCAACATGTAATAGACTCGTAATCGTATCGGAATTTGGAAAGAGTTAGTTTAAAGTTGGCCTGGCTCATTGAACGACGTGAACGCAAAACGAAAAAAAAGCAGTGCGATTATAATACGTGTACGGGGTGTGAGATAAGTGATGGAGCGGGGTATGTTTTGTTTGCGGACGAGCGGGACAGTTTTTCCTTGCCCTAACAAATTGTCAACTGGTGTAACCGGAATATTATGGAATTATGTACATCAGGTGAGTGTATAATTAATTTTCCATAAATGCGTAAATCGTTCTCGTAATGCACTGTATTCTGTTGCTTGGGAAGGGAGATAACAATGGGAGGGGAAATGAGGTAGGATAGGGGAGGGGGACAAGGGGAAGTAGGCTACCACAAAAAGATGTAATATTGTGCAATATTGATTGAAATTTAAACGGCGACAGGGACGGACTGAGGAAGCTATCTGCAAGCGGTGATGCCTTTCTGCTCGGATGACCTTAACGAAGCGTCTCTCTGTTAGAGAAAAGTGACCTTAGTTTTAAAGTGACCTTAATAGAAGTGCTCAAAACTAGCGAAAATAGAATCTAGTGTGTGTATTTTACCCACCCAGCACCCCTATTCGTTCCACGGTCCCGTAAGTTTGTTGGGATAACACAGGGAAAAAACACCTTCAAAATGTGAAAGTACATAAAAATCGCAAACTGAATACCTAGTGTAAAAATCGCAAGTCAATGCGAGTGGCCCATCTCCTTAACATTTACCAACAAATTTAACACATAAATTATTTTTTCTGACAATGCTCTGCTTTTATGACCTTTTCTCCAATTTATGAAATGTTTATAAGCAGATTCGTATTTTTCTCTCGAAACTACAAGTAGCGAATTCAAAGAACACAAACCTGCTTGTTTTCTGACTTCAGGTGGTGTATCGATTTTCTGCTTCAGATTCAGAGGAATCACAATCTATTATAATGATAGGTACCTAACTAAAGTTTATTTTTTCAGACTACCTAGGTAGGTATTATTTTCAATTCTACCAATGAATTTTTATTATTACTATTATATTATATACTGTTAAATCATTGAATTCTACCGACAATATTATTATTATTTATTATTAGACTCCGTATGCACTAAAAATAAGTGACGTGAGCGTGGAGACGTGGTAGATAATAACAATGATTTAAGAGAGGTTAGTATATCATTGATATGCAACTTCCACACAACGCAGGCGCTGTGCGTCGTCGATTGAAGTTAGTAGAGGTGTGCGAGTTATTTTCACGTTCGTGAATTTGATTTGAACGCTACCAATGCTGTTATTAGCGATCAACTCGTAAATTTTAATAATTACTGCCACAAGAGAATAATGAGTATATTTTATAGTCTTGTCGGGTTCTATGTTATCCCATTTGTGTTTATTTTATTACCTTGAAGCTTTAAATGAATAGTTATTCCATTAACAATAAGTAACAGTGAGTTCTCAGTTACCGCCCATCACTATTGTTTACATTAAAACTGTACGGAAACGATTTTTGGCTATGCGTTATGTCACTTTGTCGCACAGTTTTGGATACGTGAGAAATCTGCTAGTTTGCGCACAAAAAACGATGCGTTTGTTTTTGCATCGTTTGTTTGCGCACAAAAAAACACGTGTTTTGTATAATGGTCGTAGGAAAAATATTTTATAATTCCGGGAAATAAAAAGGTCCTATCCTACTGAATGAAAACTTTTTCGGTTTTGTCTTTCGGTTCCTGATACATATTGAGGAGTTCAGAATAACGATCTGGCAGACCACTGTGAGAAGCTCAGGACCAGGAAAACATTCATGGAAAGGAGAGCCTGTACTTGGTCTGGCGGAAGGTCTTCTAACGAGGCTATTGAGGAATGGACCCAAAAATGCTTAGAGATCTGAAGTATACAGTAGCGAGTATCCTCAACTTAATATCTTTTGGTCAGAGACACTACTAGTACTACAAGAAGTGGAAAATTTGAATAATTATGAAAAGGTCAGCAGGTTTGAGTGAAAAAGTTCCACAATGATACGAGAATTGCCAAAAGAGTTCTTGGTGGCTTCTTCGCTTTGTGTCCAAGCCTCTTCTCATCATAAGCATACCATATTATACTTGATCATGGTGGTCGGGATGTGTTTAAATTTAAAGGGAAATGTCCTCTGAGTCACCTGAGTATCTTGCTGTGTTTTGGTCATCGTGATGATAACCAAAAATCGGGATAATAAATTTTCAGAATAGAAAACATAGGTCAGTTTTGGTACCCCGCTCTTAAGCTGGTTTGGGACTTGAAGCTGAAGGGATGATATGATCAAGCGAGTTGTCTTTATCGCTTCCTGAAATGATCCAGTGCTGATGAAAATGAATTGGACTGTCTCCATGTTCAGTCTTTCATCTTCATGACGTACCTACGATTTAGGAATTGCCTTTATTAGGGAAAATTATGTTCGAGTAATTCGAGAATTATTATAACGCTTGTGGTGATTTTGCATATCCAGGAAATAAGTACAATTATCGAATGCAAGATTAAATCTAAGTTGAGGAAATTTTAATAATAAGCTTCCAAATCGCAATTAAATTACTTTTTAAATGGCCTAAAATAATAGTTATCGTTCCGTTAAACGAACTAAGTTAGGTAATAGCAGATTCTCGAGTGATCATCATGAAACTTGAGAATTTTCTTCACGTCCTCTTCTTAATAGTTTTGGCCTATTCCTGGGAAATTCGTTTTTCGGTAGATCAAATCACTTAGATACCGAATTAAAAATGTTTGATGTATTTTTTGGTGAATTTTTCAGGGCAGGCTAGGACTTTTCGACAGATTCGATACCAATTATTGTAAGGACTCCCGTAAAATGAGGCTTCAGATACATTTCGGGAAACCTAAAATAGAGAACAATATTTTTTCTATGAACTACACTGCTGATGTCTTGAAAGAAATAAAAGCAATAGAAGTAAGTACTCAGGTATTAAGTATAAATTATAATTTTGTAACGAATAATGTAATCTTGTACATGTTTAAGTATAAAATGAAAATTGAAAGGTGTAAATCCAAGGAGAGCCCAGATACTTGTGAAGAATTTTACAAGTTCCAGACAAAAAAATACTGCAGCATGTTTGGAACAACTGGAGGTAAATGGGCAGGACTATACACGAGTATCGGAGATAATTTTACATGTCCTTTGCAAGTTGTGAGTTCTAGTTATTTTTAACCCCTATTTTAAGTAATAAATCTTCTTATTAGTGTATTTTTTTATTTAAGGGGCATTATATATTCAAAGACGTCACATTCGACCTTTCAGCTTTCCCTCTTTTCCCAGTAAGCGGTTGGTTTTGGAAATTTAATTCGTTAATGGTCGAACCTGGAGGCACTGAAGTATACAATTGTTTCAACGCTGAAACAACTATTTATTTCGAACGCCATTTGAACCTCAATCCTGGTGATATTTGATTCAATTAAAATTGAATCGATATCATGTAAATAAACCCTTATAGAATATTCGATTTTTTTATTTAAATGTGAATCGTGAAAAATTATATTTTATAAAATCTCGTACGTCTGCTAGCGACATCGCGATTCAAAGCGGAAAAGAAAAAGTACAACCAGTTTAAATAGTTTACGCTATTTCAACGTCAAGGAAAAGTTGCAGGAATGCTAAAATGAAATGTGTGTACCTATGAAATTGTGCATGTTTCCCTGTTCAATTCATCCGAAATCGATATTTTGTTGTGGTTCTGAGGGCAAAGTGAATAATTGAGTTGATCGCAGTGTAAAATATATTTAATACATTTTGAGTATCCTGAAAGTGTTTGTTTTATTGTACTACAATAGAAGATATTATCTAATTCCGGGAATTGAAAAGGTACCCTACTCCAATCGATGGAATCAATTTTTTCGGTTTTGTCTTAGGTATTAAGTACTCAAATTGAACGAAAATGGTCCAAGATCGAGGAAAATTTTTTTGAAAAATTCTGCGTATTTTAAGTTATAAAATCCGCATCTGCAGTTACAAATAAGGGTTACCAAAAATCCCAGTTAATTCAAAAAAAAGTATGCAGAATCTTATCACGGCTTGAATATACGAATGTCTCTGTTTTGTACATAAAAATAAAAATTTATTTACTTTTTTCAATTCTAATACCAGAAATTCTAATACAATTTATTTAAATAAACATAATACCACTCATTATGAATTATCTTTTGAATACATATGTGCCAAAATTTATAATCATTTCCCAAATAATTACAAAAAAATTAATTTAAAAAAATTTTAAAAAGAAATTAAAAATATTTTATTACAAAAATGTTACTATAGCTTAAATGAATATTTAAACAGTTCTTTGGATTTCTAATTTAAATTTATAGCTTTATAACTAATTTTTCCTTTTTATTATGTTTTTTTATAGCTTGTTGCTTGGTGAATTTGTTTGTTAAATTTTTCTTCTTGTCTACAATAATTAGGTATTAAATATCCTATGTGCACTATCCGCTCGTTGACACCCATATGATTCCGTGGTCCTGTCTTGTCTAGCGTAAAAGTCGTCTTGATGGACCCCTAGACGCGTTGTGACCATTGTCGAACCCCGATCCCTGCTCCCAAGATAAAAAATAAATAAATAAATAAATAAATAAATAAATAAATAAATAAAATAAATTTAAAAAAAATAACAAAAAAAATATATATAAAAAAAACAAACAAAAAAACAAAAAAAATAAAAAAAAATAAAAATATAAAAAAAATTAAAAAAAAATTAATTAAAAAAAAAAGTAGTACCTAATAATAAAAAATAAAGAAAAAGAAAAAAAAAAAAGAAAAAGAAAAAAACGCCCATTGCATATATCTTCACTGTATTAAACGTTGTAATTTTCTTTTGTAAGTGAGCCCGACTCCACCAAATCTATCTTTCAAAAATTTGTCAGGTCAGGTCAGGTTTTGCTTTTGAGTTGCCAAAAGTCTGTGGCTGATGGAGCGAGCGTTCCAATGCCAAAAACTTTACATACATACATACAACTAATTTTACGATTTATTATTATTTTTCATTTTCCACAAAAAATACAATATGTATTTACAATAAGGAAATAAATGTTAATATTATTATTATTATTATTATTATTATTATTATTTGATGGAACCATGAGAGATCAACCTTGATGGTTTCCTAAGCAAAAGAATACGTCATCTTGAAAGGGTCCAGAATGTTAGAGTTAATAGAGACCATGAAGCAGAGTAGTTATACATATATTAATCAATAAAAAGCGGGTAAGTAATTTCCAAGAAAAAAAAAATGCAAAATGCAAAAAACAAAATTCCCGAGAGAGAATCTCAGGACCAAGAAAGCATTCATGGAAAGGAGAGCCTGTACTTGGTCTGGCGGAAAGTCTTCTAACGTGGCTATTAAGGAATGGACCCGAAAAGGCTTAGAGATCTGAAGTACACAGTAGCGAGTAGCCTCAACTTAATATATTTTGGTCAGAGACACTAGTAATACAAGAAGAGGAAAATTTGAATAATTGTGAAAAAGTCGAAATGTTCGAGTGAAGAAGTTTCACAATGGTAGCTACGAGAATTGCCAAAAAGGTTCTTGGTGGCCTGTTCGCTTTGTGTTCAAGCCTCTTCTCATCATAAGCATACCATATTATACTTGATCATGTTGGTCGGGATGTGTTCAAACTTATTGGAAAATGTTCTCTGAATCACCTGCTTTTTGTATGTAACGAGAACAAATGCTGCTGTGATTTGGTCATCGTCATTCTTTTGATCTTTCTATTGTTGAGACTGGACTGATGATAACTTTTCAGAATAGAAATCATATGTCAGCTTTGGTACCCCGCTCTTAGGCTGGCTTGGGACTTGAAACTGAAGGGATGATATGATCAAGCTAATTGTCTTTGTCGCTTCCTGAAATGATCCAGTGCTGATTAAAATGAATTGGACTGTCTCCATGTTCAGTCTTTCATCTTCATGACGTACCTACGATTTAGGAATTGCCTTTATTAGGGAAAATTATGTTCGAGTAATTTGTGAATTATTATAAGGCTTGTGGTGATTTTGCATATCCAGGAAATAGTACAATTATCGAATGCAAGATTATATCTAAGTTGAGGAAATTTTAATAATAAGCTTCCAAATCGCAATTAAATTACTTTTTAAATGGCCTAAAATAATAGTTATCGTTCCGTTGAACGAACTAAGTTAGGTAATAGCAGATTCGCGAGCGATCATTATGAAACTTGAGAATTTTCTTCACGTCCTCTTCTTAATAGTTTGGGCCTATTCCTGGGAGATTCGTTTTTCGGTAGATCAAATCACTTAGATACGGAATTTCAAAGGTTTTATCTATTTTTTGATGAATTTTTCAGGGCAGACTAGGACTTTTCGACAGATTCGATACCAATTGTAAGGGCTCCCGTAAAATGAGGCTTCAGATGCATTTAGGGAAACCTAAAATAGAGAACAATATTTTTTCTATGAACTACACTGCTGATGTCTTGCAAGAAATAAAAGCTATAGAAGTAAGTACTTTGGTATTAGGTATAAATTATAATTTTTTAACGAATAATGTAATCTTTATGATTGTATGTACATGTTTAAGTATAAAATGAGAATTGAAAGGTGTAAATCTAAGGAGAGCCCAGACACTTGTGAAGAATTTTACAAGTTCCAGACAAAAAAATACTGCAGCATGTTTGGAACAACTGGAGGTAAATGGGCAGGACTATACACGAGTATCGGAGATAATTTTACATGTCCTTTACAAGTTGTGAGTTCTAGTTATTTTTAACCCCTATTTTATGTATAATAAATCTTTTTTTATTCAAGGGGCATTATATATTCAAAGACGTCACCTTCGACCTTTCAGCTTTCCCTCTTTTTCCAGTCAGTGGTTGGTTTTGGAAATTTAATCTCTTAATGGTCGATCCTGGAGGCACTGAAGTATACAATTGTTTCAACGCTGAAACAACTATTTATTTCGAACGTCATTGAACCTCAATCCTGGTGATATTTGATTCAATTAAAATTGAATCGATATCATGTAAATAAACCCTTATAGAATATTCGATTCTTTTATTTAAATAATGTATTCAATCGTAGAAATTATATCTTCTTAAAGCTCATACGTCTGTTAGCGATATCGCGATTCACAGCGGAAAAGAAAAAGTACATCCAGGAGACAATTTCAATGAAGTTTGCGCTATTTCAACGTCAAGGAAAAGTGGGTATAGGTATGCTAAAATGAAATAAAACTGACAGTATCTGGGTATATGAAATTGTGCGTGTTTCCCTTTTCAGTTCATCCTAAATCGATGATATTTTGTTGTGGTTCTGAGGGCCAAGTGAATAATTGAGTTTATCGAAGTCTGAAATTTATTTAATACCTTTTGAGTATCCTGAAAATATTTGTTTTAATGAACTACAACAGAGGATGTTTTCTAATTCTGGGAAATAAAAAGGTCCTATCCCGTAAATATTGAAGTCGATTCCGTTATTTTATTCACCTCCTACTGATGAAGTATTCCCCTACGATTTAATACCTTTAGGGAGTCAGTGAACTTCGGAGTTTATTTATAAAACTTAAAATATTGATGTAACGGCAATGCGACCGTCGAAGTTTCCTCGATTTAAAATGGAAACTTACCGGAAGTTTCTGCAATACTTTGATAATCCGGAAGTCCAATAACTTACCTATTGAATAGTGATGCAGATGGTACTTATATAATAATATGATTTGAATTGAGATAAATTACGGAATCTTCGTGCAATAATGAGACACGTTCAGGCTAAAAATGTCTCCCTCTTCATCAGTGATGCTAAAATGTTTAAGAAGTTTATATTTTCGATCTCAGGTATTTTTACTGGATAAGTTGGATTAATCTAAGAATCTAGTTTGGTATCGAAAATATGTCTCGATACAGGAATTTTTTAGCCGATAAAAAGTAATTTAAATTACAGCCGGGAATATTTTTAGTGGAACATCCACCAGTATTTCGTCTGAGTTTATCCCGTCATAATGCTTTCGAAATTATCGTTGAGAAGGAACCTCAAAGGGAAGCTTTTAAAGAGTGCTCCCGGTTGTGGCTGATGTAAATGGAATTTATTGCAAGGATAAATTCCTTTACAATTATCAATATTGAATCGAATTGCCGCTCAAGCTACAGAACCATTTCCAAAAGTTTAAGGCCCCTTCAATTCAGTACAAGTTATTGCTTGAAACAACCCAAATAAGAACTTTCCACATTTCTCTCTCGCGCTGTTTCAATAATAATTGTTAATGAAATACTTCTTTTTACCCCCACTTGATTGAAATGTAAGAAATTAATAACGAAACGATCCATCGTCCTTGGCCCAAGTGACGTCTGTCAAGTTGAGAAACGCTTTCGAATTTATAAATCAAGTGAGCCGTCGAGGATTGAATGCGCGGTCCTGCAGTTCCTGTCCCTACCTGTCAATTCAGCATAAAATACGTCCCGGAATTGGATAGAATGGCTGATATTGCTGATTTTCGGTGTCGAAATTCAATTTCTATACGACAAGCTGACTAATAAAATGCCCCAGTCGATTCCATTCGAATCATTTCAATCTGATTTTGAAACTTTGATAAACAAACTTGTGCATTATTGAGAGAATTAACTACTAACACATCATGAGGGAATCCCCGCATGAAAACAAACAAGAAATGTTATCTACTCCATTATTATTGCATATGAATTCCTGGCAACAAATTCCCTAAATTCGTGAGATATTCCCGATTCGTGGTGACGAGTGACGACACATTCCCATTCATCCGGGGGGATGTTTCCCCGATGAGCGACAAGACAGCCCTTAAATGTGTAGTGTTGTCGGAAAACCAGCAAATTGGGTTATAACTTGTGAACAATTCGTCGCTTTGTGGAATCTGAGCCGCCACAAAATGTTCCCGCAGAACAAACTCGCTAGAAATAGAATAAGACTTCCACGTCCCACTTCTGAAGTTTAATGAGGAGAAATTCACCCTCTCTGATTCAATAATACAAGATTCCATGTAATAATAATTAAACTGAAACGTGATTCGTTCAAATGATCTCGCATCGTTAACTAGCTGAAATTTAAGCGATATAAAAATTAGTTCCCCGCACATCCCGGAGTACGTATAACGTAACTCACTCCCGGAGGAGTTGATCCAGTGTGTTTTCTAGCATTCACTAAACATCTGCGTAGTTTACTCGACACGTTTCCGTTCCTGTGTGATCTGCAGGACGTCGATACAGGCTTTGATCCGGCACGTGCAGGGCCGCGCTTACAAGAGACGGATGTTGGAGACATCTGAGGCAGGAGGATAACGTCCTGGACCGTAGTCACGTCGCTCATGAATACTCGATGTCCGTCCGTGTCATAGAACACTCGCCTCCGCTTTGGCGATTTCTTTGGAATTAGTGGAATAAGATGGGAATTTGAAGGTTTATTTCTGTTTTGAGAGGGAGAATATTTTGGACGAGTTGGTTGGATGTCGGTAAGAAATTTTGTCATTGTTTTTTTATCTCGTAAATTGTATGAAATGTACTAAAAGAATAGAAAATGCTTTAATTTCTTTTACTTAAATTTTTTTTAGGGTCTTTTAATTATTTCTATATTAATTGATATTTTCAAGTTGAAACACCATCGAAACGTAGACGTTTTTAAATTAAATCGAAAAAAGGGACCCATAAATTTAAAGCGTTACAGATAAAGCTATTAAAAAACTGGCTGAAAAGAAATTTATTATGAGTCAAATCAGATATGACCGACCGAAGAAGTGTTATTAAAATACAAAAGGATTAACTAGAATTAGTGATTTTTCACGAAATTGACAGTAGATTCAGCGGTAAAACAGCAGTACCGTTCCGTTCCTTCAGCGTTTGTTAGCTCATTGTAAAATTTCCAGAACCAACCGCTCACTGGGAAAAAGGGGAAGCCCCCTAGATCGAATTCAACGTCATCGAATACATAGTGGCCCTGAAAAAGAAAAAACAATCCTTAATATAACTTTCTCATTAAAATAAGTTGCAAATCTGCTAACCTCTTTTAAGGGACAAGTGAAGTTACCTCCCACGCTGTTATAAAGTCCTCCCCATTTCGCGTTTTTCTTCCCTATCAAGCTGCAGAATTTCTTCGTTTTAAACGAATAGAATTCTTCACACGTATCTGGACTCTCTTTCGACTGGCATCGCTCGACTTTCATGGCGAACTAAAATTAATTTTTTATTTCCTGTTTTATTTTTATTATTATTATACGGCACTTACTCCTAGATCTTCAATGTCTTGAGAAACGTCTATCGAAAATTTGCACGAAAATATGTTCTTTTCCATTGAAATTTTACCGAAATGGAACTGGATTTTATTTTTACGGCGATCTTTACACTTGTTGTCGAATCTGTCAAAGTATCCCCTTGTGCCCTGAAAAAAATCAACACAGCACCCCTCTCAGAATTTTTTTTTACCTAATTTTAAAATAATAATTTTTCGAAAAGCCAGGACATAAGTACGTACCGTAAAAATAATATCCCATGATGATGATACCAATAAGAAGTAGGAGGTTACCAGAAAGAGGACTTGCAAGTTCATTTTTCGATACGCAATCTCTCCAGGATCATTGTTGTATGGAAATTAAGTGTAATTAAAGTTACATTTATTGTAATTGAATCAAAATATTTTTTAATGGTCGATGAAAGAGATCTTATCGAGCTGTTCGGTACAATTTGTGAACATTAATAAAAATATTAAAAAGTAATATTTTTTACATTATTAATTTATTTCGAACGTAATGGTCTTCTCTTTCAATAACAGCTCGATCAATTTCACAGTCAGTTCAATTTATTTCAATGATCAATGGCTTGAGAAACATGAGGAACCCTTTTTTATAATCGCTGGGTGAGGTTTAATTTAATATTTATTTAAATTAATAAGGGCTGCAATATTACTCTTTAGTTTAGTCTGTTAAAAAAAAAAGTCAAGAAATGTACCAATAAATCAAATAATCCATAAATTTTTATAATCTTGTAAGAAATACTTGATAATTATTTTCACACACTACACTCTAATTATTTATTTACTTAGGTACATTATTTAATAATTTACTTGACACAAAAAGGTAGTTCCTGGTATCAACTTCCTCACCTAGTTTAGTTTTTTATGCAATTCGAGGTGGTAGAAATATTCTCGATAGTAAATCTAGAATTATGTTATCACTATTACGGTAAATTCTTAGAATTGTTGTAACAAACTATTGATTCATCTCTTTAAATTTTCCTTTTGGGGCATACGGTTCTGCGAACCCTGCGATGACTCAGCGCTGATGTTTTCATCTCTGTCGCCGCATGCCAGATAAGGCGCCATATAAATTGAACAGAATCTTTAAATGTATGAATATTATAGAAAAAATAACATAAAAAGGGCAATTATGAATTTATTTTATTAAAAAATATCAATTTTTTACAAAATTTACTGTAGTTTCGGCATTAACGCAACCGTACACTTCATTCGTGGCTGGATTATACATCGCTTGACTGGTTTTCCAAAATAAGCCGCTGATTGGAAAGAAGGGAAAGGTGTTGAGGTCGAATTGTATTTCATTGAAATCGTAGTGACCCTGTAATGAAAAAAAAATTGAGCTTAAATCAATGTATTTTTTAAATGGCAGATTATCCATAAACAAATCAGGATGTGGTTTAACGATTTTAGTATTTTCTTATAAAATTTTTTACTTTAAATAAAACAGAAAGCTTTAATTTTTAAAAAAGAAATTTTGTGAAAAAATACTTTTTTAATGATTTTTATCCGACTTGATTCGACAAGAAAATTATACTCAGGCTCAACTAATTATTTATTTGCAAAAATGAAGTGTATTTATTTATGTGTTTATGATGTTCTACCTCAATAAGAGAACACTTTTTCAGAGAATTCATAATTTCAAAAGAAAAATTTGACTATTATAGGTATTTGTTAGAATGTCGCCAATTTTAAAATCTTTATGGCAGATTTACCCTTACATAAAATTTTCAAAAAAATCTGAAAATACTCCAAAAATTTCAACAAGAAATCAAAAAATTGTGCATGATTCTTAATTTTGATATACTTTCTCCTTAAATTAGGTTTCTGTGCTTTTTTTGACTTATGCCCGTATTCACAAACGATAATTTCCTAAATAATTACGTAATTAATTAAATGAGTGAGATGGAGATATGCAGTTTTTTTGCAATAGAATGAGATGGGGATAATTGATTACGTAATTATTTAGGAAATTATCGTTTGTGAATACGGGCATTACTCTTTCTAAATTTTGTTTTAAATAATGTACCTATTACTTGAAAAATCAACAACTTTTTTTTCGAAATAATGAGAGAGCTCCGATGACTGCCTCAGATTGCTTTTATACAGAGTGTCCCAAAATAACTATTAAAACGCATTCGCTGCCATGGCGGACACCGGTGTCCGCTGTTATAAGGCCGTACTACGCAGAGAGGACACCGGTGTCCGCCCGATGCTTTTTGATATTATAACATTAACAGCAAATGCTAAAATTACAAGCAATGAGAACGTGTCCGCTGTGATATGGACGCATCTCTCGCCACCAATGGTTTCTGAATTCCCCCCTCCCATTAGATTTTATACGTGTGTCCGCTATACAGGGTGTTCTACAAGCTCTATGACAAACTTTGACAGATGGTAGGTTGCTTGATTTTAAACATATTTTTTTTAATAAACATGGGTCCGATTCGTTTTTGTTTAGAAGTTACAAGCATTTAAAAAATCGTAATTTTTCAAGTTCAAGGCCCTGTAAAAGGAAAACGGTTCAAGATAGAGAAAAACGGCTTACATGTCCCTATTTTAACTTTTCATGTACTATCCAATGATGTAGATGAAATGTTTATACAGGGTGATAAAAAATTTGAAAAAATCTGAGATTTCTCCACATTTAAAAAAATCAAAGAAAGTACAAATGTTTCTATACCATAGGATAGTCCATAAAAAGTTAAAATAGGGACATGTAAGCCGTTTTTCTCCATCTTGAACCGTTTTCCTTTTACAGGGCCTTGAACTTGAAAAATTACGATTTTTTAAATGCTTGTAACTTCTAAACAAAAACGAATCGGACCCATGTTTATTGAAAAAAATATGTTTAAAATCAAGCAACCTACCATCTGTCAAAGTTTGTCATAGAGCTTGTAGAACACCCTGTAGATGTCCGCTTTGGCGCTGAGCTTAGGTGATAACTAACACTGGAATCTACCCGCCGTGGCGGACACGTAATAATGATAATTATAGTTTACTGCCTACACCACTTATTCAAATTTTAAAATAGTTCCTTAAATAGGTAGTTTAGGTACTTTTTTCATAGCATTATTATGATTGACAACGAAAAAAAAACTTTATTCAATAAGAAAAAATATAAAATAATCAATTAATTCAAACTTATACATTATGTAAGTCTACACAATCTTGTAGTAAGATTTAAAACAATCCATGCAAAATCTAGGTTGCATTGGAAAATCCATGCAATGCGTGGTCACTTTTCTGACTTTGTTTTTAGTTATTTCATTTTTATTTTCTTTTGGTAACATCCTTTACAACATGCAGTGTCCGCCAGAACAAGCGTGTCCGCTTAGGCGTGACCGCTCTGGCGTGGTAGAGAAATATTTTGTGTGTCCGCTGTGGCGTATACGATTCCTGAAGGCGTAAAATATTTCTGAGCGCCGTAGAGGACACCGGTGTCCGCTAGGCATTTTTGGAAATAACTTAGAAGTGGATAATCAGATTCCAAAAAAGTAAACACATTTCAAAATTATTTTTCATGACTGATAACCTGCCAGTCATGGCCTGTAGGAACATTTTTATGATTATAGCTTGGCAGGGAATGTGTTAATCATTTCCAGGCATGATAGGAGACATCAATACAATTGTTTTTTTTTTAACATGTGCTCTAAAATGTTTTGTTTTCAAGATACAGGGTGTTAAAGTTGAAAAAATTGTTTTTTATTAATATCTCAAAGAGCCTTTTTTTTGGTGAAATTTGACAGTGTTGACATAATTATATGAACTCCAGTGGCGCACCGAAGGACAGTCCAATAATAATATTGAAAAAAAAAAGTACGCCACTGATTTAATTACAAATTTTATATTTTTTGAGTTAAACAGCTGTAACGCATTAGCGGCATTAAAGTCTATCTACGAGCAATTTAACGTCAAAATAAAAATTATACTTTGCAGAGAAAAAATGGTTAACAACCTTCTCTAAACGACAGCGTGTTTAAATTCACGGACCTTAAGCCAGTCGCAGTCTGCGACTGTGATATCATCTAGCGGGCATCGCCCATACCTAGAACGTACAATTAGAAAGAGAAAAAGTTGAGATGACGTAAGGAGTGGCGGAACCATCCATAGCGCGCGGACCGACGAGGGAGAACAAGAAGACGAGGCGAACGGTCGGTCGACGAACGAGGCAAGCCTCACCTGTACCTTACCTCAATTTTCTTATCTACAGTGTGACCCATTTGTTCTTGAAACACCCTGTAGAATCTTAATTTATGGTGCGATTTTAAAGAAATTTCTTTTAAATCATAGAGCTTGATAATTTTGGGAGCAAAAAGCGTCTCATTCCTACAAAATCCAGGGCACACAACAAATGGGTCACACTGTATATCTTTTCCTTATCTATATATCTAGAAACTAAAAATTGTTTCTACATAATTATCTTAACAATAAGCCCGCGACCGAAACGACCGAGTGATTATCTCTGTTTCGAGAATTACGTCTCTAACAAGATTCTCGCAAATTAGCGGCCATATTGCATTGTTACATCGGGATCTCTAAATCAACAAATACGCGAATAAGCAGCAGTTTTTCTGGAAATTAATTACTTCCAGTGCAATCCATCCTCCTGACTGTGATTAAATAAAATAACGAAAGCTGCGAGACTTTAGATTTCTAATGGTAAACTAGAGCTATCTTTCATTTTTAAGCTACCTCTAGGAAAAATGAAGTTAATCTATTGATATTAATTTCTATACTGTCATTCTTTGTACTGTTCTATTTTTTGTGATTAAAAACTAGAATAAGTTAAGATGCTATGAAATACTGATCCGAAAAAATACAATGTTGTAGTCTCAACCTGTTTCTAAATTAACAAAAATATTTTCATCGTCGGAGCTGAAAAACCGAAAATTGAAATTTCTTTTAAAGAGAATCGAAAATTTTTACAAAAATCTATAACAAAAAAAATTTATAGGGCTCGATCTGTTCTTATCCTAAAAACCATCATCAAAACACCTGTTATTGGTCGTTTCACCTAAACTATAGAACATGACGTCATTGATAATAAAATTGCAAGGTTGCCAGTTTTCAAGACAGGGTTAAGTTATTAAATTAATCAAAATGCAACTATTAATTGTTAATCTTCCATGAATGAAATATTTCATAACAGAAATAACCGATATCGCTGAGCCACTGACATCGGAATTTTCAGAATAAGAAGAAAAACTTCTCTGTGAATTCAACCTTAACTGGAGTTTCGACCCTTCATCAACCCTTATAAGAGAAATTGGAAATTCTTACCGCTTTTATGGGACAAGTAAAATTATCCCCAACGCTGTGAAACAATCCACCCCATTTCGAGTCAGGTTTCCCAATCAAATTGCACATCTTCTTCGTATCGAAATGATAGAAATCTTCACAAGTATCTGGACTGTCTCTCGATTTGCATTTCACTACATTCATTCTAAACTAAGAGAAAAATAACCATTTAACCCATTTAAATATTTTTATACTCACAGCTAATGTTCCTGTAATATCCCTGAGAATATCGGCTGAATAATTCATCTTAAAGATGTTATTTTCAAGTGTCTTCTTCCCGAAATGATTTTTCCAGATATTGTTCTTATTTTCCTTGCACACGCCATCGAATCTGTCGAACAGTCCTTGTCTTCCCTGGAGATAAATCCAACAATTAGCTATGTAAAAATGCTTGTAAAAATGTGTTTACTCACAGTGAATATTATTTCCAAGGAAGAGGCGCACAAGATAACACAACTGAACAAACACGCCGTTTCTCTCCTCATGTTATTCGGGAATAATCACGCGTATTTTTTTTTATATATCTTATGTATATTACGATATTATGGTAATGAGATATATTTTGGATCGTTTACTGAAGTTTTATCCGGTTCGGTAGCCTATAATCAAGCCTAATGAGTACAGATCATGGTCAGTAATAACATTTTGTGTATTTTGATAATATAGGGCTTCCTATAACAATTATACTCTAATTGGGGTGTTTTAGGAAATGATATTACATCAACTGAATTGAATTGTATAATTTAAAATAGTACGCCCCTGCTTTTTCTGACATGAATATCGTTATCGATATGATCGACGACGTTATCACCCATCTATGGGACTAATCGATTAGGCCCCGGTAAAATTTTGACCGTATCTGGAGGATTTATTAAGTAGTGACATAGTAACGGTCCTAGAATTGAGTCGTGCTGAACACCTCTATAACAAATACACCACCGCTCAGGGTAATTTTTTTGTTTGTTGCTAGATGTCATGCTGTAGCTACGTTGTGGTAAAAATGCCATTTCGACTGGTTTTGCTATATGATAAACTGATGAACTCATTCGGATTGTCATGTGGTAAACTTTGGTCCTTCGAATCACCAGAGATATCAAATCTCATAGTAGTATTGGAGCTACTGACTCAGTTCAAAGACATAGTGAATTTTCATCGTTTATCACAAGAATACCATACACACTGGTAATACGACACTACTGGAACTTGAACTAGGTACATTGCGTAATCGATTACATCGGTAAATAATGTAAACACTTACATGAATTACTCCTTCGACACTTACTCTCATATTATTGAAGATAACATTTCGCCGTGCTTGAATGATGGTCACTTAAATGTTTATCAATAATATGTCGTGGGTATCAGATTCGAGGTAGCTTTGAAATACATTAGTTGTTATGTCAATACCTCTTTTCCTTTCATGAATATTAATGTTTAAATTAACAGATTTCTTAAATGAAATCTTCATATACCTAGTGAGCGCAGTTTTTTGGTGGCGATTTTGATTAGTAAATTAAAACAAATCGGCAATTTTGAATATTACAGTTTATTTTTAAGAAATCATTTTTTTACAAAATTTACTGTAGTTTCAATATGAAGGCAACCATACACTTCATTCGTGGCTGAATTATACATCGCTTGACTGCTCTTCCAAAATAAACCGCTTATTGGAAAGAAGGGGAAGCTATTAAGGTCGAAATGTATTTCATTGAAATCGTAATGACCCTGCAATGAAAAAAAAAATTATCTCTTGAACATTATGAGCTAGAATCAATTATTTTCATCGAAAGCTTATTAGCAAACAATAATTGCTAATTGGCTTATAGATTTTATTACTTTGATCGGGTAAACGTGGGATTGGGTAAAAGCACGATGTAGTTAGGTCACGGGGTACTCACTGGCACTGCCAGCCCTTGCCGCTACTGAAAACGGCACAGTTTATAACACAAGATTTTAGTTTTACTGTCGGCCGTGGTCGAGGCGCTACTGTTACATCTAGTCTGACTGCCAGCCGGCCAGGCCGCGGTAAAAATGCTAAAATGAAGACTTAATAAGCTGAGTGGCGTTGATCATAATATTATTTGTAATATTTCTATGTATTATCATTTATCAAAATGAAGACTCCGGTAAAAATTGTTCAATAAATAAAACAATAAAACTTGGTCAAAGGACACTTCTCCCTTTGTCTTTTCTTCTCAAAATTTTTTTGTCATCTGTCTCACTACAAGCACAGAACTTCCTGACCATGTTTGTGGTTAAACTTGGACCGGTGACAAAGAACAAACTATTCAAGTTTCACTACCATACAAATTTATATGCGAGAAACTACACTTTATCTGCAGTTCATCACTAATTCACAATTGCAATAATCGCGGGCTTCTTGATGTGGACGAGAATTCACGTGAAATCGCCGAGACGAAGACGAACCGGTCTGCATTACGTCGTGTTGATTGTCACTTTAATTAATAGCGTAGAATCAACATCTTTATGTTCTTCTGCGCACCAAAACTCATGAGTTCGATGCTAAAATCACGATGATTTAAAACCAATAATGTCTCAATTTAAGCCTAGAAGTAACATACGCGCCACGCGGCGGTCACCAGTGACACTAAAACCACTAAAAACACCGCCTGGAGAGTGTGCCACTTGAGAGCGGCCAATATGTACACCGTAACCTATCTACATTTACTGAAAATGGAGCTTAACTGAAGTTGTAGCCATTTTGGAATAAAAAAAATACCAGCTACTCTGTTTTTCTTTCATGATCCGTAGAGGGTCTAACGTGCATGTACTTACTTTTATTTGATAATAATTATTATGCAAAATTCGTAGTTTTAAAATCAAAAATTTGTAACGGCCTGTTACAATGAACAAAGCGACAATTATGTCCAGCAGCGGGTGTAAAAATGTTCATGACAATAGCGATTTTTATTCTCTAGTGATACTGAGATGATATTGGGGCCTGGAATTCTCCCTTAACGTAACTCTGCCGAAACAAAAAGAACCATGCGGTTTCCACATATTCTTTGTTGTTTAAATGGTCCCAGCATAGGATTAAAAGCCAAAAAAAAAAAACTTATTTTGGAATTCTATAGCTAAAGAGTTTATCTCCTCACTGCCTGTTACCAATTAGGTAAAATTAATTTCCATGTTCTTAATCTCAACCAACTAGCTAACTCTAGCTATCAACCAACCTCTTCAAGAATGGAGCTCTGATTGGCTAGGTCATCAGCGCACCATATCAACCAAGAATCCACCAGAAAAAGAGTTCGTCGAAAATAGGCGGAATTATCGCACTTATAGACAAATCAATTGATCGGAAATATCGTAGCTTACAATGCGTATTGCCATCTAGAAGCTAAAAATGGTGTTTTCATTATGTTACCAGAGATTTACAATAATTAGAGGTATCTGTAATTTGTTCCTCCATTCCTGACTGTTGAATCAAGAAGCAAATTGGTATTTCAATCAATAATTAATATGATGGAATTAACCATAGTCGTTTTCCATGAAAGGGATGAATCGGCAGACACTCTTCTCGTGGTTGATATACCAGACTGACGAGCTGAAATTACAGTGAAACGTCGATGTCTCATTCTTTACCACCATCAAATCAACTGAGATTGTGTCGTGTAAGGAACTTTTTATGGTATACAGGGTGCTAATTTTATCTGCAGACATCTAAATATATCAGAAACTATGCACGGGATGAAAAAAGTTGTTAATGAAAGTTATAAGGAAGGGGGACATCCAATACCACCAAATTTGGCCAACCTACCCTGACCACCTAGGAGTGGGGGGTGGCAACTTTGAGATTTTAGATGAGAACCCACTTTTTTATTGGAGATTTTGATTTTACGGCTGAAAATATAAAGATAATTGCTCCTCCTTCCACCTCCATATGCAAGTGCAGCGGGGGGTAAATTTGAAATTTTGGTCAGAAATCCTGATTTTTATTGCAGATTCGGGCTTTACGACCAAAAATACGTAAGATTTGTCTGTAATATTTTTTTGGTTCATGTTGACGAAATTACACAATTTTTTTTCGATTTGTCTTAACTGACACTGAACGAAAAAGACCCATGAATCGAGAAAAAATAGTTAAGACAAATTCTTCGTTTTTTTTATCCATAAAATCCGAATCTGGAATAAAAAATGAGGGTTCCTAACCCAAATTTCAAATTTACCCCCCGTCCCACTTACATGGAGGGGGAAGGGGGAATCATGGAGAGGGGGAGCAATTCTCGACGTATCTTCAGCGGAAAAAATTCAAATATAAAATAAAAAGCGTGGGTTCTCATTTAAGGTTTAAAAGTTGCTGCCCCACCCCTGCACGAAAGCGATACACTTTTTTCCGAAAAGTTTCAAATTAATCCAAATTGGCTTAAATTAATAATGGACGGACTAAGTACTGCGACGAGCTTTCCACCGAGTTTATTCAAAATCCAAATTTTTCGATAAATCACTCTGTGGAAAAATGTTTTCACAAAAATGGTTTTGTGAACATAAAAACCGTCCTGTAGCCCTCACCTCTTTGCGAGGGAGTGGAGGCAACTTTGAAATTTGAAATAACAACCCCTGCTTTTTATTGCGAATTCGTAATCGGCAACAAAAAATGCGTAAGACTTACCTGAAACATTTTTTGTTCATGTTTTTTTTTTCACTGAATGTAGAACGGTTTTTGTGTTTAAAAGATGTCCCACACCGAACTAAACTTTTTTTGTAGAAAAAATTTTCCCTCAGAGTTCCCTCAAATATTAGGAGAAATAAACAAAATTAAATTTCCTATTACAGCGCCATCTATGAAAAATCGCAAAAAAAGTTTCAGTAAAATTTACGCATTTTTTCTCGCTGAATACGAACGAATTCCCAAAAAAATTGGGAATTGCTAATTAAAATTTCGAGTTTACTGCCACTTCCTGGCAAGGGGTGAGGTGTATAGGGCGTTTTTGCGTTTAAAAATGATGTCGAGCAAAACCGCTTTTGTAAAAAAAAAACATTTTTCCGCAGAAAGTGCTTTTTTCGACATATTTGTATATTTCAGGTTATAGAGCCACCCTGTATATGAAAAAATGAGTGCAATAAAATCAGCTCAAAATAAAATAAATCGATAGTCAATGAAGTCCTGGCTTAGAAGGAAAACGGCTTTGGGAGTTTTACAGAAACAAGCTGAAGTTTCTGTAAACAAAACATGATCAGAACTGAAAAATGAAAATTGAAAAATTCTGCCAAGCTGTTAATTTTGATAAGATTTTCCTCAAATTTGATTGTTCTGGGTTATCAAATTCACTCTTTCTATTTATTTGTTATAAATCTGGTATAACAAAGTCAAAATTTTATCTTAAGGAGGGAGGTGTGTAATTTTTTTTCCATTTTTTAATTAAAAAAAAAATTATATTTCCCGTATATTCCGTTGTAAAGGTATCAACAGGTTTTTAACCTCAAAAACCCTCTTGGCACTCCCTCAAAGCCGACTGACCAGATTGAACTCCAATTCTCAAAACGATATACCTGAATTTGAGTTGCGACCCTTCATCAACCCTTATAAGAGATACAAGTAAATTGGAAAATCTTACCACTTTCAAGGGACAAGTAAAATTATCCCCAACAGTGTGAAAAATTCCCGCCCATTTCGAGTTCCTAATCAAGCTGCACATCTTCTTCGTGTCGAAATGATAGAAGTCTTCACAAGTATCTGGACTGTCTCTCGATTTGCATTTCACTACAGTCATCCTAAACTGGCAGAAGAAATAATAATTTTACCCTCAACCTCAGTTATAATGTCCAATCCGCTTCAAACTTTTTTATACTCACAGCTAATGTTTCTGTAATTTCCCTGAGTATGTCAGATGAATAATTCATCTTAAAGATGTTATTTTCAATTCTTTTCTTCCCGAAATGATTCTTCCAGATATGGTTCTTATTTTCCCTGCACACGCCATCGAATCTATCGAACAATCCTTGTCTTCCCTTAAGAATTATTTATATGTATATGTATGTAATAATGATGTAAAAATATTAAACGTTTACTCACCGTGAAAATTATTTCCCAGGAAGAGGCGCCCAGGATAACGCAACTGAACCAACACAGCGTTTCCCTCTTCATTTTATTCGGGAATAATCAGTCGAGAATTTTTCTACCTTTGAATGAATTATAAGTTATGGTAATGAGATTTATTTTGAAGCATTTAGTGAGGTTTTATCCGGTTCGGTAGCTTATAATCAAGCCTAATGATTTACAGATCATGAACAGTAATATTTTTTGTGTTTTAATAATATAGGGCTTCCTAATTGCGCTCTAATTGGGCTGCATTAGGGAATGATATTGTAACGAAATTATTAACGAATCAGGCTTGGGGAAATGTCACAGACAGTGCATTTCCTCTCTATTTATTTATAATAATAAATAATGTATATACATGCAAATAGGCTAATACACACTAGTTTGAACTAGTACCCCTACTCTTTTTTACATAACTATCCTTATTCGATATGAGTGAAAAAATCACCCATTACTTAATAAATTCAGCCCAATTTATACGCGGTATCACCAAGAAAGACAATTGAGGCCCTAATAATGATCCACTGAATCTTGATTGAAATACTCTTTTTTGTATATAAATATACATTTAATGCGAGTGGGATTACACTATGCAGCGTCTCTCGCATCCACGTCTCCACCTCTCTCTATTCTACCAGTCTCCTTCCTGCACACATCTGTCTTCTATGACTTGTTTCATTCCATTATTCCAAGATAGTCTTGATCTTCCCCTTTCTCTCCTTTGCATGGGTTTCCAGTGACATATTTTATATGGCAATCTGGCATTCTTCTCAGGTGTCCATACCAGTTTAAACGTCTGCTTTCAATACTATCTGTAATGTTTAGGGTAACTCAAATTTTCTCCCGTACAGTTTCGTTTCTAACCCTCTCTCTATCGCCTTTAACTTTCCTTCGTTCTTTTTTGGCATCTCCCACTCCTCTGCTCCATAGATTGCAATACTTTCTACTATTGTCTTGACTTCTCTTCTACTATATCCACTTTTTTACGTTGTTTCTGTTCTTTTTATTCCATATAACGGAGTGTAATTGTTTGATTATTATGTGCCTTATCTCCTGGTCACTTCCACCTTGATTGGATATTAAAGTCCCAAGATACTTATAATTTCGTCACAACTTCGAGCTTTCTTATCATATAAAAGGCATCATCTTCATGATTCTCCTCCATACGAAAAACAACATCCCCGATGCTATAGCAAGTTCTTATTGTAACCTCTCTCGTTGCAGGCAAATAAAAACAGAGTAGCCCAAGACGTAGGAACTTTTGCCAAACCAGGTGCTAAGGTTTTCCAGCCAAAACAATCTTCTTCTACCAAATTGGTTTGGTGCTATTTGTTCCTCACTAAGGCGAAATATTCGTCTGTGGATAATTTTTAGAAACAGCTTTTGTGGCTCTTCAAGCTTATAGTCCGGTTGGTAGTCACCACAGGCTCCGGCCATTGACATCTTGGGGATTATAATGAATTCTGACTTGAACCATTCGGCTGAAATACTGCCTGATGAGTACTGCATCCGGGCCCGCTGCCTTTCTTTGTTTGATCTGTCTTATGGCAACTTCCACTTCTTCCCTTGTAGCGTGTTTTTTTTTTCTTTTTTTTTACAAGTAGTGTAGGTAGTGAGGTAGAATCTTCGAAGCATAATAATATAAAGGAAAAATATAAATAAATATAATATAAAGGAATGATGCCAGTAACCTACATAAGACGAAGAGAGAAAATAGAATGCCATCGCAGCCGAGGGCGAAAAGAGCAAGGCAAGGTTACCACGTGAGATTATTTGTCGTAGGTAGTTCAGGGAATTATCTGAAATTTATTGGAATTTTACCTAGGAACGGAGTAAGTCTGGCAATCGGACCGAGTAAAAGGTCATGTTTGAAGAGGACCATGTCTTTCCTTTCCAAGACGCTTTTGTAGTAACATCGTTGTGTTAATTAATCCCATTGATTAATTGATGTTGTGTGGTATAAAGTAACAATTCCTGTAAATAAAAAAATTACACAACGTAGGGCAGGTTAATTATGTGGAAATTAAAGAACACTTTTCGATCACAAAAAATCAGTTCGGCACTTTTATTTCATCTCTTTTTCTTCTCCGTTCTGTTTCGGGTCTGAATAAATTTGAAAATACTCGGACGGAACGTGAGAATGTGATCTTTACCATTTCCACAATAAAAAGGGTTTGTTAAGCTGCACCCTAATGATTCCTGGGACATCGTCTTCCCTTACTCAATTGTTTTGTCTTCTCGAGTCATGGAAAAGTTTCTCAAGATATTCCTTCCATATTTCTCTCTTTTTCTCTTTGGTGATGATGCGATTTCCACTATCGTCCCCTAATTTCCCAGTACAACTTTTCCGTCAGTTTTCTCACCTTCCTATGGACATTGAAGTCATCATATCTGCTCTGATACATCTCGATTTCCAGACATTGACTTTTTTTTCTTCTCTTTAGCCTCTCTGATGATATTGTTTATTCTCCTCTTCTCCCTTAGATTCAGTATCTCTTCTGTGATCCATGATTTTCACATTCTCTTATTGTCTTGTTGCAGATGTTTTTTCTTCACTTCCTGTAGTACCAGGAAGTACCCAACAGCATATCTACCTCTATATTATGTTGTTCTCCTCCCCTATCCCCTCGTTCGATTTCTCTTTCACCGCTTCTCTGGTGTTGGGATCCTTTAGTCTCCTCAAATCAAACTTTCTCTCTTGTTTGCGTTGAGCTTTCTTCATTTTGCAGACTGCTCTGTACTTTTTGACCTATGAGTACCATAACATATCCAAATATTTCTAGCTCCTACTCATATAAGTACATTTGGCCAAGCATTGAAGCCAGATTGCGCAATAAATTATTGTGTAATTAATTTTTATAGGAAAAATCGATTTTTATGACTGAAGAGTAAATAAGTAAGTCCCTGCAGAATATCATCAATATTTCTTCTAATCTTATAAAGCAGTCCTCATCAGTCAATCAACCCTCCCCGATTAGTCAGGTTAACGAGGCCTGTAAGTTTACCCTTTGTTATAGAAGAGAGATAATAGATACACAGCAATAACAATATCAGATTTATTAAGAATAATGGTGTTACTAATAGTACATATTAAAGAAGACATCAATTTTTGACAAAATTGACAGTTGTTTCAGCTGTAAGGCATGTAAATACCTCATTGGACACTGGGTGATAGAATTCCTGGTACAGTCGCCAATACAATCCATTGATTGGGAAGAATGGAAAGCTGCTTAGATCAAAAGTGACGTCCTGGAAGTCATAATGGCCCTGCAAAAGAAATGTTGTTATTGAACTGAACCATTGGTGACTATTTTTGTGTCAGTTCATTTCGTAAAGTTCAGATTAGACACGAGGTCAGGTCAGGGTAAGTCCTTTTTGGGGGAGGCCAATCGACATCACGATGATGGGGGAGCTTGTGAAAAAGTCAAAAAGTCACCGAGAAGTGCTTGGAAGTGTACGGGGAAAGTCTCTGCTACCACAACAGCATCAATTATGACATTACCTATGATTGCTGCAGAATCCAGAAACAGAGTTTTGTTACGCGACAAGAGAACGGGGGCCCTTAAATTCCGAAGCATTGGAAAGATTCCAGAAAAAAAGGCAGAATGGGTTAGACAAAAATCGATTGAGAGAACGACGTTCAGAAACTGACGGCAAGTGCGATTTAAGTTTGAGAGAAAACACCATGACACAACCGCAAAACACTGGTGGACGGGGAGTATCACCCAAAAAAACAGAATGTTCACCAGAACTAATAAGAAGACCGACCAGAGAAGCTGAAAAGGGCATGAGTAAGAGATTTATAAGGCATACAAAAAAGAGCTTGCCAACAACTGATAAGGGAACTAGAGAAAGACATTTAAGGGGAGAGGCTGTCTTGAAACCGTCATGAAAGTTGGTAAGAATGTTACCCACATCCACAACACTTTGAGAAATAAAGTCACCAAAAATTCCCCTATGGGAATCCCTGTGAATAGGTTTCCTACCTGCTCCCATGGGCAAAAACCAAAATAGGCCGTTTTGGGATGGTTTTTGATACGGGTTTTTCCTAACAAAACTACGAAAAATGTTCCCATAATAAAATTGCCCTTGATGATGCTCTAAAAATATCAAAATCAACTTATCGTAAGGAAAAGTTCCTTAAAAAATTATTGAAATCGTAATTGATTCCGGGCTGCTGTGCCGCAGGCTTGCGCACGCGTAACCGCTGATGATCTCTACCGTAGACAAAACATTCGGAGCAGATCTCCATAAACCACGGCACAACAGCCCGAAATCAATTGCGATTTCAATAGAAATCGACCGTGAAAGCCTACCCTTACCAAGAAAAGTTCAGATCGGTGGTACCGTGCAAGAACAAATACGGCCCTAAACAGGGGTCTTAAAATTTTAGGATTCCGCCCATTTTCAATAGGTCACATTTAGAGATGTCAAGGTACCTTCGAGCGGAATTTGAACCCAATCGATGAAAATTTCAGACCACTTAAAGTGTTTCCTAGGCTCTTACCGAAAAAAACAGGAATTTCAGAAATGATAATGCTTCCCGGAAACCGATCCAGCTCATGTTCAATTAGGCTTAGTGGGACCACACTCCACTTAAAAGGGGACACATTTCAAGCTCGCAGTACAAAAAATAGCACCTCTAGGGCGTTTCTTAGCCAAAGTCATAAAACTTGTTACAACTTCAAATTTTATTTTATAAAAGTTGATTTTGACTATTGATTGTATTACCTAATACAATAATGCATCAATCAAAACCCGGTCTAAAACAGCAAATTTGGTGCTTTGCTCCTGTGAGTTGGACAACCATTTCTCAGGAGTCACCACAGGAGGACCGGGGTCCTCGAAGGCACCTTATCGCAAAGATGTTGACAAAATTCGTGCCAAGTTTGCGCGCCGCGGTTTCACGATTTGCAATTATGCAGATAACCGACTTTTCTCATCATATCCCAAAAAAGAATAGCCGCAGTTGAAGGTGGGCTAAAACCAAATAAAATGGTTTATTCCTTTTAGAAGAAGTGACTTCAGCTGCACTATTAAAACTAACAAACCCTCCGGTTCAGAAGTGGTTAAAGTCATAGCCTATTATATCAAAACAGGCAAAATCCAAAACCTGAGAAAGAATTCTCAACAGAGGGGGGATTCCCAAAGGAATGGGAGGGGTATTCTCAGCAGAGACGAGCTACAGGCTGCCTCATCAACGTAATGAGCCAACTGCTGGAGACAATGCTACAAAAAAACCTGCTGGAGATGAAGATAGCATTGCGCCTACAAAAGACAGAAAATATGTTCAACTCCCCCCTTTGAGGAGACATTATCAGGGCACTGGAAAAGGGGGAAAATTAGCAACTTTGACATGAATGATCCAGTCGCACTATACCAACAGCCACAATATCAATGGACGGAATAAGAAGACAGGTCTCCAGCGGTGTCCCACAGGGCTCAATGTTGGGAACTACCATGTTGAACTACCATTTCATGATCAGATCCTGAGGAAGAGATGGAGAGAGATACTAAAAATGCGATAATGTAAAAAAAAATCAAGGAGGGAGAATTAAGAAATTGAATTGAAGCGAATAAAGATAAAACTTGCAAAAAAAAAAGAATGATTACTTACGGCTCTCAAAGGACAAGTGAAATTATTACCGGTGGTTTTAAACAATCCTCCCCAACTGGAACCAGGTTTCCCTATAAGGTTGCATATCTTCTTCGTATCGAAATGATAGAAATCTTCACAAGTGTCTGGACTCTCCTTCGACTTACATTTGACCACGCTCATTCTGTACTGAAAAACAAAACGTTCTCAAGAGTATTTACACCATACAGATAGGAAAAACTTACTCCGATTGCGTCTGTCCCCTTGCTTACGTCAAGTGAGTACCTCAATTCAAAAATGTTATGTTCCAAGGACTTCTTACCGTAGTTGTATCGCCAGGGATTCTTTTTAATTCCCTTGCATTTGTCATCGAACCGATCGAACAATCCTTGTCTTCCCTTATATTGTTATGGGATAAAAAAATATTATCACTCATAGGTACAATTTTTTATTTGGGTGACGAAAGCGTTATTTACCGTGAAATGTATCTCCCACGATGTGACGTACAATATTAGGCAAATAAAACTGATAGTGAAAGAATAGAGCGCTGCAATATTCATCTTACCTAGGTATTATGGGAAACCTAAAAGTTAGGATAATTCGATGGAAATCAAGAATTGGTAATGAGTAAGTATTTAGATCGATTTAGTATTTTTTTCCGCTTCGATGCTTTATAACCAGGACTAATTATCAAAGTACACGCAATGCAACAAAAAAAATATTTTGTGGTAATATAAATAATAACATAGTTACAGGGTGCTCTAAAGCATCCAAACACTAAGTGATATCAAAACAGGCACTTGTTGCTGATATGCTCACACATTTATTAGCTCACATTTTATTAATTCCTAATTAAAAGTCTTACAAAATTATTTATTATTTATCACAACTACCTATAACCTATAACAATTCACTTGTCGCAATCACTTCACTCTGTTTTCTACTCTATGTCTTCCTTACTCTGATGTGGTGTACTTCAGCTTTCTTCCAAATTACTGAACTACTATAGCTAGTGTGCCGACAGCTCCTTATATATCCGAAGGCCGTGGAGTCTAGATGTCTGGTAGTTTCACGTATACTCCACACGGTCTCGAACATGCGCAGAACGTAGAACCATTCTGGTATTTAGTAGAATGTGAGTTATTCTGGTCTGCCAATATGTCATTCCTGTCATGTCACTAGAAATGTCCCGAAGGTAACATTTCTCTGATTGGCTGATGGGCATGCGTTAAAAGACACGTCAACAAACGGATTCATTTTCTGACCTTCAGACTTTTAGAAAGTGTTCAGACCTTGATACAATCCTTAATGGTGTCCTCCCATTATTATCATCGTTAATACCTGTTTTTTGTCAAGGTGAAATCCATCACCGGATTACCCATGATCATTACTACGGGTAAGATTTTTTGCCCGGAGCACTCCTGATGTAGGCTAAAACCCCTCCATTTTGTTCCATGTGAACAACGGGAACACCCCATTGGGCTTACACCACTTTTGTTTTCTCCCATTACCTCTCCAACGTATTCGTGAACCTTTTTCTTCAATTTTTTCAGATGTTAGAATATGCTCAACTGAGTTTTAGGTTTTTTCCCGGGATCTTAATAAGCTGTCTGCGCGGCTCGTTTCTCCAAAGTATATACTTCTCATGTATATCTGGAGATTGTATAAGTATAGGCGTCATCCCTCTTCCCGCAATAAGGGCAGTCTTCCCTCTCTATCTTTCCTATTCCCTTTTTTACACCCCAAATGTCTGCCTTGTTGGAAAATGTGTACGAAGGAAGTAAGAGGGACTATTTTTTTGGTCTCAGCCGATACCTCTACACCGCCAACAGCAAACCTTTTCCCTGAACGCTAATCAGTCTTTGTCTATGGCCGTTGATCCTAATCGGGCCTTGGGTTAGGAATGGTTGATCTTTGACCAGAACTGGCCATGAGTTCAATCTGGAGTACCGCAAGGCTCAGTTCTTGACCCATTGTTGTTTAATAATCTTTCTCGTTAAATAGTTAGAAAAATTCGTCCTTAACATGTTGTACATTTGGCATAAAATCATAACTTTTGCTCCTAGCTGTACTGTTTCCATGATCATTAAACAGTAGAGCTACCGTTTATCTAAACATGAATAGCGTTAGCGATCGATAAAATCTCTATTTAAAACGAGGTTGACATTTTATTGCACAAAATATTAGGTACAAAATATTACTTTGATATTGTGGACAATATTTTATTTATTTATTCGGTTACACGATCCGCTGCATGATCGTTTAAGTACACTCTGCTATACAAAGCTTCAGAACTCCAACAATATCGCTCTTATTCGATTCACTGTCATACATAACATAATATGAAGCATAAATGTAAGGACATCGTTGAATAAATAATCTGGTGGAGGATTGTAAAGTCGAAATCAAACGTTAGTTGGTAATTGACCTCAAACTGCTCCCGTCTGTCCCAGCCGCTAACTATTGACGTCATGTCGTATCCCCTCATGTCCCCTTATTTGCATTAAAATAAAATCCTGGGTAATTAATTGATACACAAGATATTTTATTACTTAATATTAGTTAAGACCATAAATCATATTATCCAATAAAAATAATTAATGTTTTATAAAATTAATTGTAGTTTCTACAGTCACACAAAGCACATTGAACCCGGTGTCTATTTCAGAAACGACCGATTTTATTTTCCACCAATATCCACTGACAGGGAATAAAGGGATAGCTCCCACGTCAAACGAAGATTTACCATAAGACTGGTAGAAACCCTGCAAAAATAAAAATGATATAAGAAGGATCTATTTTAAAAGGTGATTATTCTTATTAAAGGCATTGGCCACTTAAAAAAAAAACATTCTTCAAACAATTCTCCTGATCTTCTTGATGAGAATGGTGAAAACGGCACTTCGATATGTGATTCCGATCTAGAGATGTAGCCCTGCGTAATATCGTTTGTGACGTCATATCAGTGACGAATGTATAAGATGGTCTATCACTTATGTCTACGTCCAAAATAAAATTAATTTTAAAAATAAAAAATTTAAATTTTGAGAACTCGTGTACCTACATATAGGACCATAGAATAACATAATCAGTTTTTTTTCATTCGATCATCAGCGGTAAACACTAATCTGGTGGTAATGTAGCCAAAAAAATCGATTTTTCTTCAATAGATCGGCATAATTCGATAAATAAAATCAAAATCGCTGAAAAGAAATATCTAAAAACTAATTGCAAAGTTTTAATCAAATAAAATACATAAAATAGGGAAATGACAGGTAGAATGATTGATATATCCCTCTTCAGATTATTGTTCACTTTCATTACTACCATATACCAATCATTCTACCTGTCATTTCCATATTTTATTTATTTCAATTAATTAAAGGCTTGTAGGTAATTAGGTTTTTAGTATTTCTTTTCAGCGATTTTGATTTTATTAATCGAATTCTACCGATGCATTTAATAAGAAAAATCGAATTTATCTTGGATACTTTATCACCAAATTATAATTTTTTATCGCTGGTGGCCCAGTGAAAAAAAAATTAAACTGATTATGCCATTCTACTATGATGGTCCTTACATTAATTACTCAAAGTATTAATTACCCATAATCCTCAAAGTTTCAATTTTTCATGTTTAAAATTAATCTATATCTCGGGCGTAGAAATACGTGATGGACCAGCCTGTATACACTTGTTCTGTATTTAATATAATTTCCCAATTTCGCAAGCACAGTTCGCAGTCTAAACGTTCAATTTTCGTTGCTGCAACCGCGGCTGTTGTGACGTAAGAATTCTCACTTCAACAGCCCTTCACTCGGAACAAGTATTATTTGACTCCTTCAACTGACACAAATTTCGACTGTGACATCTCTTATGATGTCTAGTTTGGCAAACTGATGAGCCTTAACAAAGACGAAACGGGCTTTTGTGTTCATAGGACCAGAGAAATTATTTTTAATTTTTTCAGAATTTCAGAATTTCAGATAAATTTTTCAGAATTGAACAATATAATGTAATGCTACGTTACCTACTCATATACAGAGTGAAACGCACTTATGGAATAAAATTCACTATTCAGAGAAAAAACGTTATTGAAAAAAGCTCCTCCTCCGCTCTCACCTCCACCATTGTGGTCATATTTTTTTAAATAGGACACTCTGTATATTTTTGTATTTTCATATTTCCTGAGAAAATCCAGTAAGACTGGTTTTTACAGTCGCAATTTTAGTTGAGTAGTTTACGAGTTATAAACAAGTGAAAATCGCAATTTTTCATTTTGAAATCAGTGTACTGCGGAAACGGCTCCAAATATCGCAAAACGGCTTACATGTCCCTATCTTAATTTTTCACATGGTATCCTACTATGTGGTTCAAATTTTTATATGAATTATCAGATTTTTAATCACCCAGTATAAAAATTTTAAGTACGCTGTAAAGTAGGACGTGAAAAGTTAAGATAGGGACGTGTAGCCGTTTTTCGATATTTTGAGCCGGTTCCGCAGGACACTGCTTTCAAAATAAAAAATTACGATTTTCATTTGTTTATAACTCATAAACTCAAAATGCACTCAAAAAAACAAAAAGCACTGAAACCACTCAAAAAAACAAACTACTCAAATACTCAGCTTGAACTTGAACTTGAACTTGAACTTGAATTTACCTGCAACTGTAAGAACCGTTTATATAGGGTGTCCTATTAAATAAAAATATGACCACAATGGTGGGGGTGAGAGCGGTGGGAGTAAAAATTCAAATTGAGTCTTAAAAAATGCAAAATAAATTTTTTTCTGAATAGTAATTTTATTCCATAAGTGCGTTCCACGCTGTATAGGGTGAATCATAATATGTAATGAATAAATTCATTTTCTAAGTTAATATTTGAAGAATTAAAAAAAAAACGAAACAGGTCCATTTTATAATTTAATTTACTTTCTTCTATTGATGTAAAAAAAAATTATACTGGGCATTCCCCAGTAATCCCCATAATAGAATTATAAATAAAATAAAAAAAAATTATTTTCGCAAATACGCGCTTGGCGCGCATTTAAAAAAAAAGTCTTCTTTTTCTCGCGTTTTTGGGGGTGAAGGAAGGGGGTAGAGAAATTTTTTTTCACCATTAAACGGCATTTTTTTTTTTTTTAATGTTTAATTTGAGCCTCACTTGAACCCGATCCGACCATAAATAAGGGCACAACGAACCGGCAAAGTCTAGGCTTTATTGCGGGCGAACGGAGAGGGATGGGGGGTTCTTGTTAGGCTCATTGGAAAGAGAAAACACTTAATTATCTATTTATTTATTGTTTTTTTTTTCGTGCGTATCTTGCTCGCGCGGGCGAGTTATACATGAAGATCTCTCTTTAAACCGGGCGAGAAAGATACCCGAGCAGCCGTGGGCGGAGCTTACGCTCTCCGCTTGTCTATACTCCGGGCACAGTCACGATCGACCGGGAACGCGCGCTCCGAATTTATTTTAGAATGCTTGTTCGCTCGTACCTCGCTCAATTATGGATCGATTTTGAAAATTCTTGCTTGCTTTTGATCGCTGAACGATCGGGAATGAAAAAACACATCGAGTTACTGTTTTTTCATCTGCTGGCGGGTCGATTTTTCTTACATTTGGGCCGTTGTTGGCCTTGTTTTACATTCTCAGTCGCGCTCTCTTATCTTGCTAGCCTTCTATTGTTTTCCCGAGATGACGCGCCGGGTTCACGAAAACAATAGGCGCACAATAGAAAGAGGCGCTACACAAAAGACTGCATCTCGATCTATTCATGGTCAAGCGAGTGCAGCACATGGCTGCTTCAGGTAAGAAAATTATTTCGAGAATGGATGAAAGAGTGTTTTCCAACTTTCTCTAGACTTTGCCGGTTCGTTGTGCTCTTATTTACGGTCGGATCGGGTTCAAGTGGGGCTCAAATTAAAGATAAAAAAAATGCCGTTCAGTGGTGAAAAAAAAATTTTCCCCACCCCCTTCCTTCACCCCCAAAAACGAGAGAAAAAAATGACTTTTTTAAATTGCGCGCCAAGCGCGCATTTGCGAAAATAATTTTTTTTTAATTTTTTTGATAATTTTTTTGCTATGACTATCGGGTAGTAGATAAAAAACGAAGAAAATGAGCAGTGCCTGGTCTCTGTAGGTCAATAAATAAACTTTTTACGAGCGTTTCCGTATTTTTCTTCTCACCCCCATATCTCCCCTCCTAATTGGACCACCACCCCCTCCCCCCGCCCTCCGGCCCGTCAAAGTACTCGCTGGCACCCTTCCTCTCGCAAAAAATTGACGCCATAACTCCACCACCTGCCGAGCAAAAGTCAGTAAAATTTTTATTCATTTTTGCACCCTTAATATCGCAATATTTCGCGAACCAGTTGAGCTAAAGGGTTCAGGTCGGAACGAACTTCCGTGTTCAGTCAAGCTCTTCAATTTTCGATACCATAATTTTTTTGTCAGATCAAATCCGGCTCAGATATACCCGTTTTTCCGATAAAATTCATTTTCAGTAAATTTTAAAAGCGTGCCCCCTCCCCCCCCCCCCCCCACCCCGACCCAACCTAAGACACATGTCAAAAGACAGGGAAGGTCCGACTCCATTGACTGAAAAAATAAAAAAAATAGATTTCCCCAGTCTGTTTACGAGCTGTTTATTTTACCGGTTCGGTTTTTTTTAATTCTTCAAATATTTTATTGAGGAAATTTATTTATTCGTTACAAATACCTGTAGGTATAAAAAAAATATTATTAATAGGCCATAGACTTTTTCTTAAAAAAATATAAAAAATAAACCTTTTTTATTGGGCATCCAATCGGCGGTTCCACGTTAGAGAAATAGCTCGCCCATTTACCACTCTTACCGTCCAGCATGCTGCAATATTTATTTGTCTTGAAATTGTAAAAATTTTCGCACGTGTCAGGATTTTCCCTGGATTTGCATCGATCAATCGACAGCTCCAGCTGAAATGATCAAATCAATGTATTTTTACAATAAATTTTACCTTTAGTTACCTTTAGTTCTGAAGTTATATCTTCTAGTACGTCATAGGTGAAGTTGACTCTATAAACGTTGTCAACGAGAGAACGTCCCTGAATCTTATAAATTAGCTTAGGCTTCTTCACCCCTGGACAAACGGTGGTGAAACGATCGAACATCCCATGTTTTCCCTGAAATATGACTTAATAAGTACCTTGTATCTCATATTGCTGCTCTCTAATAATACTTCTAGTTCGTACATCTATGAGCGCAAGAAACGCCATAGAACTGGAGGAATTGTTTACCAGTCTTATTATTGTAATCAGAGAACGGCAATAATGCTGTAAATACAAACCGTGGGGCGAACTTCCAGGTACATGAAAACGGTCCTGAAATTGATTAAAATGAATACGCTGAGAAATAAATATTTCATTGTCGTAACTGACACTGTATAACACATGAAGAGAAAATATTATTTTCAATTATTATATTCTCTATTTATTCGAAAAGTAATTTATTATTGAAATATTTCAGTCGATTGTTATGTAATTAATTATAAAGATTATAAAGATTAATTATATTGTTTATTTAACTAAAATCGCTATTGAATTGTACTTAATTACAAAGGAAGAGATCAGATCTAATAAATTACAATAATTCTGTGTATCTCGTTATTATGCGCGTACAAGTACTTTTTTATATTTCATCAATGTATTTCATTAGTTTTCTATTTTTTATTAATAAAAAAAAATAGAAGAGACTTCAAAATACAAGCGCTTCAGTTCTAATTTATTATTTCACATCGAGTATGTCATCACTTCTGTAGAAACTCAATTAGGTACCTATCTCTACGTTGAGCAATTAAATTCAAATATTAATTAACAATCTAACTTTACAGAGGAAAAAAGGTTACTTCAACAGACTTAATACGAGATGCTGGGACGGTAAAGCACACACAAACATTTTCAAACTGAACGGAATCAATATCAAGAAAGATCAATAATAATTACACCGACAGTGTCCACAAAGACATCGGTAGTACTTATTATTAAGAATAATTTCTTAGAATAATTATTAAATTTATCTCTAATCTACAGTAAAAGATAGAAATCGAAAAGATGCAGGACGAGGGAGTCCCCGGACTCCCCGGTAATAGTAAGTGGAGTGGTTTTTTTGCGTGTCTTATTAAACCTGAGTTTACGTGTCCAATAAGAAAAGTGAATAGCTTATTAAACTTGCAAATATTTACTTAACAAGAATGCACTGAGTACGTTTAAGAGAATTCTTTGCTCTTTGAGGAAGTAATATGATTATACGTTACTTGGATTCTTTGATTCTGCTTCACGATCTTCTTGAGAGTACTGCTGCTATTTATGACATTCTCTATTTTTTTTTTTACTTTGTGTTAATAGTTTCAGTTATTTTGCTTTTCGACTCCATCTATTGCAGAAATATTCCTCTTTTAGTTGAGATATTCGCTATTAATTATTTCCATCTTTGTCGACTTTTTTCCGAATTAGTTCAAAGGAGTCTTTTCTCTCGTATTGTCTGTAATGATCTCTTACTTTGTCATATTTTTTCCTCGGATTTTATATTCCTTCACTGTAGCTACCCTGGAGCAATCGTATTAGTCCCTTTATAACGAAACGTTTATTAAAAAAAAAACGTTCAAGTAGTTCTAGTCTCCTAGTCTATTTTATTTCAGAAATTATAAATAAGTTACCATTTTGTGGGTTTTTTCAATCTTTTGTTCGCATTATCATCTTTTTGAGCCTTTTTTATCATAAATTTTCTGTAATAAATATCTCTCACTTTCGCATATATGTCCTCAAACGATCAACCCAGACCAATGACGATTTTTTATTTCTCCACTGCAGCTACCCTGGGACGACCGCAATGATTAGATTTATTACGAATTTTTTTTTACTACGGTTAAGGTGTTTGTTTAATAATTTTACTAGGATGTTTTTGTCTCATGTTCACATTTTTATACACACAAGTCTTCTTTATCATGAATCATTTGTAATAATCTCTTACTTTGTCATAATTTTTCCTCAGAAGACCAAATTATACTACCCAGAGCACTGCCAATTTTTATTTCCCCATCGAAGCTACCCTGGGACAAGTGATTTTTTATTATCAAGTAAATCGAGTTGTTTCCTAAAACTGAACTCTCAACAATCTTCAGAAGATAATACTTGTAGGTACCTATTCAGTAAATACAAAATTGAGAAATATTTCTAAATTGAAGGCTATAAGAACTTTGGATTTTTTAAATTTCTACATTAAGGTTACCCTATTGTGGCCATTTATAGGGGTCTTTTTATAACAGAAGTACTGAAGGGTAGAGTAAGTCCATACTTATACGGTAATCATTGATATTTTCTTTATTATGACAGAGATCTGTGGATATCGATCAAAAGATTGAAGAGTTTTAGGGTAATTTTACAGCTTTCGTTTATTACAATAGATTTTAGTGTAAGATTGATCTAAATTTCAGGGTCTTAATACAAAAGAATCATTTTTTCAATTATTATAACAGGATCAGGGTAGATTGATCTAAGATTTCGGGGTCTTTTCACAGGAGAAGTATTGAAAGATAGAATAAGCTCATATTTGAAGGATAATCTTTGATATTTTATTTATTATGACGTAAATCTATTTATATCAATCAAAAGATTGAGGATTTTTGGGGTCTTTTAGAGTTTGCATATATTACAACAGATATAAGTGTAGAATGATCTAAATTTCATGGTCTTTATACAACAGAATCATTCTTTCAATCATTATGACAAGATCAGGGGGGGGGGTAGATTGATCCAAGATTTTGGGGTCTTTTTATAGCAGAAATATTGAAAGATACAGTAAGCCCATATTTGTAGGGTAATCTTTAATATTTTCTTTATTAAATGACATAAATCTATATTTATCATTCAAAAGATTGAGGATTTTTGGGGTCATTTTAAAGTTTGCATATATTACCACAGATATTAGTGTAGATTGATCTAAGATTTCGGGGTCTTTTCACAGGAGAAGTATTGAAAGATAGAATAAGCTCATATTTGTAGGGTAATCTTTGATATTTTATTTATTATGACGTAAATCTATTTATATCAATTAAAAGATTGAGGATTTTTGGGGTCATTTTAAAGTTTGCATATATTACCACAGATATTAGTGTAGATTGATATAAATTCCAGGGTCTTTATACAACAGAATCATTCTCTTAATGATTATGACAATCTCAGTATAGATTGATCTAAGATTTCGGGGTCTTTTTATAGCAGAAATATTGAAAGATAGAGGAATCCCATCTTTTATATTTTCATTATTATGATAGTGATCTTTGTATATTATTCAAATGATTGAGGATTTTTAGGGTCATTTTAGAGCTTGTATTTATTACAACAGAAATTAGTGTGAATGATCTAAAATTTCATGACTTTTATGCAGCTTGATATTATGATCTTTATGACTTTATGATCTTTATGATCTTTTTGAAATTATTTGACAAAGTGTCAACACACTTTTACAATAAGATGGCTTTCACAACTATTACAACTAATAGTTTAAAAATGAGGCTCAAATCTTTTTAAATTTTCTCAACAAACCAGTTTAATTGAATTTTACCATAACCGTCATTGTTGGGGAGCTGCTTCGCAACTAATACTTACTGCTACAACGATTTTTTATTTTAAGTCTAAACCGATTTTTTTGAATTCTCGAAAAACGTTGCAGCGCAATAGATTGAAAAATATGGATAGAGTAGAAAAACCCACAGAAAAATAAACAAATTACGACGTTTCAAAGAATTTATTATTTCATTCGACTAATTCCAAAAAAAGTTGTTGAGCTCTTACAAAATTATTGATTACTTCATAAATTTGGAGTTCTTTACAAAATTTATAGTAGTCTCCAATATGGAACAGGAGTAGAGTTTTCCAGAACCTGGGTCGCTCATGGTCATGTTAATTCGCCACCAGAACCCACTAACCGGGAATAGGGGCACTGCCTTCAGATCGAAAGCGGAATTTGTTGCTGTATAAATACCCTAAAAAAAGAAAAAGTCTCAAAAAGTTATTGTAAAACGATCTTATGCAAAACGAGTACTTTACTTGATCTCACCTGACCTTACTTTTTTATTTTTGTAATTATTAACATTTTCAAATTCTTTGGCTTATGATGTTGGGACATAAAGCGGAACGATAAAGATTTTTTTGGTTACATTTTTGTCAATATCTCAAAAGCTATGCTGATCTAATACTCCTAAATTGCTAATAGGGGTCTAGAGAAGGACGAAACGAATACGGAGCAGACATATATGCCTATCTACCTCTTTCGTAACTACTTCCGAGTCCTACACGCATGTTCAAGAATTGAACGCGCCTCCAAGAACGCATCAGTTCGACTGATTCGACCATTACGACCCACCAGACTCGTGACGCTTGCGCATAACGGGTCGAGTAGTCTAAAAAGAGATAGAAGTAGTCGTTTGCTGTCTCACTTAATCCGTGACGCTTCCACTTACGGGCAATAGCAATAGAGGAGTATTAGATATATGATACAGAAGAAAAAATCCACCTACTTAACTATAAAAATTGGTACAAGTCAGCAAGTTTTTTTGTATCTCGTTACCTCTCGTTTATTGAAAGATTTTAGTAAAATAAGCTCTAATTATTTACCTACCAGGTACACATTTTATAATTTCATTTTTGATAGAGCTGTTTAGAGTAAGTTGTAAGTTGATGTAGACGCTGAGAAAGAAATAAACAAACAAAGAAAAGAAAAGACCATTCCTGCTGTTTTAATTATCCCGATAAGAAACTCAGTACCTATTAAGATAAAATTAAAAAAAAAAGACTCAAGGAAACATTGTAACCGGCTCAATCGCTCCAGGAATAATTAGATTTATCAACATCAGCAATATTTCCCAGACTTTCCTCTTCTTGTCCTTCTTTTACATAATAATTAAGATTAGAGAATCAAAACTAAATTGCAGGAGAATAATAATTGCTAGTCATAATTAAAAATAATAAAGGGAGACTTACTTTTTTAATGGGACAATAAAAAGGGGGTTCCATGTTCGATGAGACGGCGTTCCAGTTACTATTCTTACTCGCGAGCAAATTACACATTTTCTTCGTTTTGAAAGTGTAGAACGATTCACAACTATCGGGATTTTCTTTGCTCCTACATCTTTCGATTTCCAGTCTCATCTAAAAAAATATTTTTCTCAATTTTTTTATTGCATAAAGAGGTTCTTTTATAGAACAAATAAATCACTTTTATGGTATTTAAAGGGGAGTAAGCGCTCTTTTATTTATCTCAGGAAATAACAAAACAACTATCAGAGAAACTTCGAATTAAATCTTCTAGAACTGCAGATTAATTTCAAGCACCTGCCAGCTTAGACGAGACACTGTAACTCTAGACGATCAGGACGAAAAATTCTCAACTAATTTTAGACGAAACCATTATCTCAGACGAACAGCCATAAACTTCAGGGGGACAATTTTTTCTGCTATAAAATAATCAAATATCTCGAGATCGGTAACAGGCCACTTATCTCCAGCTGCGGTGAACCTTCCACGATTAAATCTTTAAATCGAAATCAAACGAATAACTCCAGACGAAACCGATTTCTCTAAAACATGACATAACCTGACTATTTTCTTATTTTCATGTCACTCATTTGTAACCAAAAGCTATTAAAGATAACAAAGAAATCAACTACGCAGACGAACAAGAGCAAATTAAGAGAGCAAAAGGTAAAAACGAGTAACGATTTAGACGATTAAGTTTTAAATCGAAATCAGACGAATAAGACCAGACGAAACCGATTTCTCTAAAACATGACATAACCTGACTATTTTCTTATTTTCATGTCACTCATTTGTAACCAAAAGCTATTAAAGATAACAAAGAAATCAACTACGCAGACGAACAAGAGCAAATTAAGAGAGCAAAAGATAAAAACGAGTAACGATTTAGACGATTAAGTTTTAAATCGAAATCAGACGAATAAGACCAGACGAAACCGATTTCTCTAAAACATGACATAACCTGACTATTTTCTTATTTTCATGTCACTCATTTGTAACCAAAAGCTATTAAAGATAACAAAGAAATCAACTACGCAGACGAACAAGAGCAAATTAAGAGAGCAAAAGGTAAAAACGAGTAACGATTTAGAGACGATTAAGTTTTAAATCGAAATCAGACGAATAAGACCAGACGAAACGATTTCTCTAAAACATGACATAACCTGACTATTTTCTTATTTTCATGTCACTCATTTGTAACCAAAAGCTATTAAAGATAACAAAGAAATCAACTACGCAGACGAACAAGAGCAAATTAAGAGAGCAAAAGGTAAAAACGAGTAACGATTTAGACGATTAAGTTTTAAATCGAAATCAGACGAATAAGACCAGACGAAACGATTTCTCTAAAACATGACATAACCTGACTATTTTCTTATTTTCATGTCACTCATTTGTAACCAAAAGCTATTAAAGATAACAAAGAAATCAACTACGCAGACGAACAAGAGCAAATTAAGAGAGCAAAAGGTAAAAACGAGTAACGATTTAGACGATTAAGCTTTAAATCGAAATCAGACGAATAACTTCAGATGAAACCCGTTTCTCACAAACATGTCTTGACCTGACTATTTTTTTATGTTCATGTCCTTCATTTTGAACCAAAAGCTATTAAAGATAACAAAAGAAATCAACTACGCAGACGAACAAGAGCAAATTAAGAGAGTAAAAGGTAAAAACGAGTAACGATTTAGACGATTAAGTTTTAAATCGAAATCAGACGAATAAGACCAGACGAAACCGATTTCTCTAAAACATGACATAACCTGACTATTTTCTTATTTTCATGTCACTCATTTGTAACCAAAAGCTATTAAAGATAACAAAGAAATCAACTACGCAGACGAACAAGAGCAAATTAAGAGAGCAAAAGGTAAAAACGAGTAACGATTTAGACGATTAAGCTTTAAATCGAAATCAGACGAATAACTTCAGATGAAACCCGTTTCTCTCAAACATGTCTTGACCTGACTATTTTTTTATGTTCATGTCCTTCATTTTGAACTAAAAGCTATTAACGATAACAAAGAAATCAACTATGCAGAAGAACAAGAGCAAATTATTAAGAGAGGAAAAGGTAAAAACGAGTAACCATTTAGACGATTAAGTTTTAAATCGAAATCGGACGAATAACTCCAGTTGAAACATGTTTCTCTCAAACGTGTTCTGACATGACCGTCTTTCTTATGTTCATGTCACTTATTTTGTACAAAAAGCTATTAATATTAACAAAGAAATGAACTACTCAGACGAACAAGATCAAATTAGGAGAGAAAAATGTAAAAACGAGTAACGATTTAGACGAGTAAGTTTTAAATCTAAATCTGACGAATAACTCCAGTTAAAACCTGTTTTTCTCAAACGGGTCTTGAGATGATGATCTTCCTTGGTACTCATTTTGAACAAAAAACTATTAAAAATAACAAAAAATAAAAAATTACGCAGACCAACAAGATCAAATTAAAAGAGAAAAGGGTGAAAACGAGTTACGATTAAGTTTTGAATCGAAATCGGACGAGTAACTGCAGTAAAAACCTGTTTCTATCAAACGTGTCCTGACATGATCTTCTTCTTAGGTTCATGTCACTTATTTTGAATCAAAAAATAATAAAAATTACAAAGAAATCAACTACTAAGACGAACAAGATCAAATTAGGGGAGCAAAAAGTAAAAACGAGTAACGGTTTAACGATTAAATTTTAAATCAAAATCAGACGATAAATTCAAGACGAAAGTAAAGTCTTTCGGTCTTATTTGATTTTCAATGAGTTATATAGAACGAAAAACTTCAAACGAAATCAAAGGCTCATTGAGAGCCTTTGCTACTCCACTTCGACGACAAAATTTTAAGAATGAGCTCTTTATTTATCAATTTTTTCATTTATTTTTGATTATGGTCAAAATGTTCAACGATAAGTATCAGACGACAATAAGCGGCGAACTTCGCGCATCGATTTTCTTTTTAAGTAATACTCAGTCGAAAACTCCAGACGAAGCTGATCACTCAAAATTAACAACAGAATGCGTATACAACTTTAGACGAAAAATTAACAGACAAGCCTAGTCCAAAAGTATCTAAACAAAAATCGAAAAACTCCAGAAGAATCCAACCTGATATAGGTACCATTTTTATCATATTCAATCAAAACTTTAAAAACAGACAAAATGTCTAATGTATTGAACTTCGGACGACATATTATGTAAAAACAATCTTAGCCTGAAAACTCTAATTAGGTTGAAATCATAAAAAATAGGTAACCATACACATAGTCACCATATTACAATCATACTCACCTCCAGTTCCGTATTTATGTCTTCATAGACTTCAAGAGTGGAGTTTACATATTGAATGTTGTTTTCAATTTTCATTCCTTTCTGTTTCGTCCTCATCACGTGATACTTACCATCCCAACACCTCGTATCGTATCTGTCGTATAACCCGTGCTTTCCCTGGAGATAAATTAATTTTAGAAAATATACACGAAACTTTTTTTTCTTGTCTCTAATGACTCACAGTCATCTGAATTTCGAATGGGCAGATATATCCAAAATTGAAGAGTAATAATACTGCAACGAACTTCATCATGATTGAGTTCAAGTCACCTAAATAATAAAAATTAATGAATAACTCTATCAGACGATCATTTGGAGGAATTGATAATGATATTCTCTTACCTATAATCAAAATTAATTATTCTGTTTTTTTGGAAGTAAATACAACAAACCTGAGGAAATAATTGGCGCTGTTGTGTTTAAGTGTATTTTAATGAAATGGCGCTTCATTTATCATTTTATTTGTAATTTGTATCAGACCAGAACCATTAAACACACCAAAATAATAAAATAGAAAAAAAAGCAAAAATAATGAAAATAGTCGTGTTTTTATTATCCTTGAACTATTTCGTTTTGTATTCAACAATAAGTGATGCAGTTAAAATGCAATTCACTGTAAGTTTCATAAGAATTACTAATTAATTTACTAATTCAATAAGTTCCAGGGACGTTTGGGTTATTTCGAAAAATTCGACTGCACCTGTCCTCAAAATGGGAACAAAAAAATTTTGGTTGATATACATAATTACACAATTGTTGATACAATTCTGCTGTTAAATTTCACCGTTTCAGTACTGAAAGACCTCCCTGGCAACAATTTAATGGTAATATATTTGAAATAAAGAAAGGTTCAAGCAAATTACATTGACTATTCCCATCACGGAACTTTCTAGTCATGCTAAAACTCCAGAAGAGTAACTTTTAGTAAAAAAAAAAAAGATTTTTCCAAGCTTTTCCTCTAGGCTGCATCATATTGCATTAGACCTCAAAATTCAGGATCTTATTAACGTTATTACATCTCCAGAACCGTTACTTTTGGTAAAGAAATGATTTTTCCAAGCTTTGCATCTGGGCTGCATATCATGGTCTTAAAACACTTTTATCTACGAGTGATTCATCAAATGCACTTTTTTAGACGTTTCTTAGTTCATAAAATGTATGATTATCTTGAAGAGTGAAATAAAGTATTTCGGGTGAAATAAAGTGCCGTAGCGGTTCATTATTTAACGCTAAATCTGACAAGTTACTGCACGACGAAGTGACGAACCAAGTACAGTACAAGTTCTAGTCAGCGGAGCGGCTCGATTCGGCGATCGCTGATACACGAGACGCTGATCGCTGGATTACATTATTGCATCCCGACGCCAACCGCTCCTAATGCTTGTTGCTCCGTGCTCGGCTTGTTGACACCATGCACCTATACTAGAGAAACGTCGTAGTTTATTAGCAGAGCGCCAGATTTATGTACAATTAATATTTTGTGTTTTGTGTCGTTTAATTATACCTAAAATGGATACCATTGTAGATGATTCAATGAATGAAATGTCTTCTACCCCAGAAGAAATTATTTTTCAATCAAATATGGCTGCACAAAATCTGTTAGGTACCTACCTCAAAAATCTAAAGAAGCGTATATTAAGCAATATGTCACCTTTATGAACTGACGTGATGAAAAAAGCGTTAATAGCTTCAAAGAAACACTTACATAAGATATGAATGAATTGGAAAGTTTTTTTTTATAATAATAACTTTCCGTTCTAATTTAAGTCACTCGTAGATAAAATTTTGTATGCAACATATGCATAAATTGCCTTTTTTCACTTCTGGGATTGCCGCATTCGCCTGCGGCTCATGCGGTCAAACTTCCCAGTCGTGAAAAAAAGTACCACTTTATGCACTTGTTGCATAAATAACTATTCGAGTCATCATTGATCTGTTTTTTTAATCCTGTAGCCGATCTAAAATAAATATTGCATTAGATCTCAAAATTCAGGATCTTATTAACGTTCTTAGATCTCCATAACCGTTACTTTCGGTAAAGAAAGATTTATAAAAGCTTTGCATCTGGGCTGCATATCATGGTCTTAAAACACTTATACAATAATTAAGTGATTAATAAGTACCTACTCATCTATTGACATTATTCTTCCAGTTTATTTTTAGAGTCGAAAAATGCAGGAGTAAGGAGAACTTGGATTCTTGTCACGAGTTCGCTGATTTCCAAAGCAATAAATTTTGTTCAATAGTGTCATCTGGTAAGGATAAAACGGGATATTTCAGTTTCGCCACAGATATGAAACCTCCGCTGCGATGTCCTTTAAAAAAGGTAACAAAAAAACAGATCAAAAAGAACGTCCCACCCGATGAATTATTGATTTAATTACAGAGTGTTCACAGGAAAGAAGACGAGTCGTTTGATCTCAAGCTATATCCCATACCCCCAATCTTCAACGGTTATTATTGGAGAACTTTATTGAAGTTTACCGATGAAAATCTGAATGAAATTTTGACATGCTGTAATATCGAAGGTATAATAAATTTTGTTCGCTCTTGAGAGAAAAATTACAATAAAAAGAATTAAAATTATTTTATTATAACCTCTTGAGAATCTATAATCCTTGATCGCAACTCCCTGGTCACGGAATCCCCCATCACGAACGATACACTTTGTGAAAAGCGATTGCAGACTATCGAAGTAATTGTTACTGTGAGGATGCCTCACGGACGGTTAAAATTATTATCAATAATTAAATTATAAGTAGTATTATGGTCGTTAAAATGGACAAGGAAGTATTTTTATGGATTCAGAAAATCGTGATTCTAATCCCGGGTAACGAACGAAGACCCACGGAGAAAAGTGGAGTTTGAGTTAGAGTAGTAGAGAATAGTAGAGAGTAGTCAGATCTTTATGACAATTAAGTTGTTGCGTGAAGGCCTAGGCTCGAGAAGACTCTCTTCTTCGAGCCAGCGCTACTTTCCCCAGTTCTAGTTCCTGTGGATGTCTTAGATCCATCGGTGAACCATCTGAAATCTGCTGTCAGGAGTTAATTTCTTTTATCCTCGCATACCTCTTCCCAGGAGAAAGATCTTATAATTGAAGCGGTTTCTGATGTTCTTAGGCATTATATCCAAGATCGTACATAATGCCCACATAACCCGACGATGGGGAAGTTTGTTCCAGAAATTAGGGTGTTATGTATTTGTAAAGTTGGAGTACTGGGGGAGTCATATTTCTAACTTCTTGTCCACATCATCCATATGGTATTTCAATAATCCTGTAGTTACGTCACTCTGGCTGCATTTCCCGCAGCCAAATCTTTGCACAGAGATGAAGTGGCAGCTATGTCATGCGGCAGGCTGATCTGAAGAACCCGCAACATTTTCAAGCTATTGTTTCTTGGTTGGTCCACAAGTTTGGGAGAAATAGGCAACAGAGGGCTAGGATAGGTTTCCCGAAGTTTTTCGCTTATTGTCGCACCCCAACAATCACGCATTCATCGACGCGCATAAAACCTTGAGTTGGGAAGGTTTTTATCATGGTACTGGTACCTCAAGCAAGCGTGGGGTAGTTAAGCCCAGGCTCTGTTTTTCGGACGTCACGATCTTGCGGTTTACGGTTTGTAACATGTTTTTCCCGATCTTTGTCAACTGTGGTACCCAGATCGTTACCCCCAGTCCTAATAAAGATCTTGTAGGTTCCCGAATTTCGTTACCAGCTGTCGAATTTGATGGTTGATTTAGTTTAGTTTTATAGGGGTACTGGTACTCCGTTCAAATGATCGAACAGTATCCAGGCCCTGTTCTCCTGACGCCACTACCCGCTGAGGTTCACGGGCAAGAACCTTATTGTGAACTGTGGTACCCAGAAGTGACACACCACTCCCCCAGGTAGCAGAGTCGCATTATAATGACGTCATTTTTCAGTCATTTTTGGTCCCCGAAGTCATATTACTTACTTACCAAAAAATCAAGTGATTTTTCATCATTTCTCGTCGTTGTTCGTTATTATAAATTATTTTTTTAAAAAGTCAATTTTAATGCCTTTTTGTCCCTCTTGTTTTTACAAAGTGCTGTAATCAATTTCTCATCGGATTTAGTCTTGTAAGTGTTGCAATAACGTACGTTACCCAGTCCTAGTAAGTAAAGACCTTGGAGGTAAAGGTTGCTAGTGGACCTTGAGGACTCTAAAAGGACGCAAAGATTCCAAGGGCCAGTAAATCTTCTTTGATATAAAATTTAACACAAAGACAAGATAATCGTATAATCATCCAGTTGATACAGGATGTTGCGTGGGAGGGAGTATCAGTACTGGGACAGTAAAGGTCCTCGGAAACAGTAGTTGTGAAAACAAAATTCTGATTAATAATCGATGAGATAGCAGAGTTCCATACAAAAAATAATAAAATAATCGATAGGTCTCGTTCCTATAATGTAGGACAGTAGGCGTAATCGAAATTCCATTAAATTAATACATCCGAACTGAACGGGTAATAACAATAATAAAAATACAATGAAACTTCATTAGGTACGGGCTCTGTTATGAATCACTTTATTAATAAAAAATATTACTCTATCAGTCGATCAGATGGAGATAAATCGTATCCTTTCAGATATAGTTAAAGGTAGGTAATGATAATAATTTTTTTGGCTAAATAATTGGCCGGGAAAAATAATTGGTTTCGCGTTGCCTAGGTAAGTGTATTTTAATGGAAAGCCGATTCATTTTATTTGTACCAATAACACCAACACACACCAAACAAATAAAAATTTAAAGAAAGTACCTACCAGTGAAGATGGTTCTGGTTTTATTATTCTTGCACTTTTTGGCATTGCTTCCGATAATCACCCACAGCAGTATATTGGAAATGCAGTTTAGCGTGAGTTACAGAATTCTTAGATATTGAGTAAAAATTTCCATTCTTACTTATTTACAGGGGCGATTGGGAAATTTCGATAAATTTGGATGCTCCTGTCCTCAATATAAAAAAAGAAAAATGGTTATGGAACTGAATAATGTCACAATCGTTGATAATATTTTCAGGTCAAATCTCAGCGTTTCAGTATTAGAAGACATCCCTGGAACCAATTTAGTGGTAATTTCTGTATACTTACCTATTCAAAATAAAATTGGAAAATGGGTTCTATAATAATTATTATGTTTGATATAACGATGTTTCGCGCTTTTTGATCTCATCAGCTCTAGCAAGCTGTTATAAGCTGTTTGCTCTAGCAAGCTCTTTGCCGTTGTAGATAGTTATAGGTGTATGTTTCGCACACCCTGTATATTTATATAATAATGATCATTAAGGAATAAGAATACTCGCTCATTTAACATTCTTCCAGTTTTCCGTGAGAATAGAGAAATGCAGAAGTAGAGAGAACCTGGATTCCTGCCAAGAATTCGCCGATTTCCAAAGCAATAAATTCTGTTCAATAGTGTCATCTGGTAATGATAAAATGGGCTATTTCAGTTTTGCCACAAACATAGAACCTCCTTTGAGATGCCCTTTAAAAAAAGTAAAAAAGATGTTCAAAAAACTTTTCACCAATAGAATTATTGATTCAATTACAGGGTGTTTATAGAAAAGAAAAGGAAGAATTTGACCTCAACAAGGTTCCCATACCTCCAATCTACAATGGTTATTACTGGAGAACTTTCATGAAGTTAACCAAGGAAAATCTTGGCGAAATTTTGATGTGCTGCAATTTCGAAACTACATTGAATTTTGCTCGTCCGTCAGATAAAAATTAGTCTTCTCCGATAACAACTTAAGTACCTACCTAACCGGTATCAGCCTCATAAGTCAATAATTTACTCCATGTATTTGAAAATAAAGTATGCCAAAAATGAAATTAGCAGATAATTATTATAACCTCCCTAAAAATGTTAATCCTTGATCTCAGCTCCCGATTCATACTGAGTCCCCCATCGCGAACGAAATCAGTGCCGGCTCGTTTGAATGCCAGATTATATTATTTATGCGGCTGAGCTTTGAGCTGCGATTCCCTGCGATTTCCTTTCCCCAGAAACAATAGATAATCTGTTCTGCGACGGTCTCGAGAGGGGAGAGAGGGGGCTAAATCCCCCGGAATGCAATTTGCAGATCAATCCATAGAAGGCCCCCATGTAGCTGTGGACCGAGGCACAAATCTGGCGATTTTGACACGCTATTTAAGTTTCCAATTTAACTTTCAAATTCGCAACCTCCACTTCGCCTCTCTGATCCCGACTGAAAGAACAGCGCCTTATTATCTCCTCCTTACCTCCGAACGCTTATTCGACTTTCAAGCCACCTCGCGGGGACGGATTTCGTTAATTTATTGAAAGCTCGTTCGCGCCCTTGACGGATTAAAAACTATGCCAAACCTTCAATGAACGAAATGAATCAGTTACAAACAATTTTATCGATTGCTCTATGGCGATTCAAGTTAATTCTTAGACCAGAGAACAGTCGCACGGTCTCCCCCTCTTAACAGAGGTGGCCAAAAGTTTTGGCACCTCTTGTAAGTGAAGCAGGAGTAGTTGGAGGTCAATACCCAATAGCCAGGGGAGAGTTCCTATGGGTTTATCTAGTTTGCGGCGTTAGGAATAAAACGATTCTGTTTTGATATTTTCATAAATAGGTGATTTTTCTTGTTCCAGAGCGTCTCAACGTACTGTACGAGAAGAACTGGACCCGACTCGTGACAGAGCAGCTGAAGAGATTCGAAAGGGCGGTCGTGGAATCGGGAAAAAACCCCGTGAACAGTCAAGCGTCCCAACCTGGCCCTCGATGGACTTTCGCCGGAGCGCTCCTCTACTGCCTCACTCTTCTCACCACCGTCGGTGCGTATTCAGACACCCCCATACATTTTTCGATGTAAAATAAATTTAAAAAATTCAGGTCACGCTCGTTTATCACCGCGCACCCAATGGGGCAAAGTGGCGTCGATTATCTACGCGGTGGTGGGTGTGCCGCTCATGCTGGTGCTCCTGTCCGCCCTTGGAAGCGCGCTGGCTTTCCTAGTCAGGGCGGCCTACATGCGCGCGTGCTGCAAGAGGGAACCCCCAGAAACCCCACGCCTTGCCGTCGGCTACCATAAAGCGCCTTCATCGCCCCCCGGTAACAGGGGACATAACAGAACACCAGAAGGTATTTAAGCCGTTTTAAATAATCATTCGATTTAAGTACTTTTTCTTTTCTTTTTAGACACAGCTCTGATTCAGCTCCACACGCCAATCCATAGGTGTCCTAACGGGCGTCCCCTCCGAGCGGCTTGTCTCGGGGGGTGCAGGCCACAGGTTAAACGAACCCTCTTGGCGACGGTAAGATCGGCGCATATGCGTGGTTGTCCCAGACCTGGTCCACCGGTTATGCAGATGTTACCTCCTTCTGAACCCTGCGGGGCTAGGAGAGATCCCAGAGGAACTCCCACGAGAGGACATGGTGAACACGTGAGCAGCGATGTGGATGTCGAAGAGGATAGCGAGGATAACGAGCATAGGTGAATTTCGTTGTTTATATCAGCAATTGTTACATTATTTATAATTATTACAGCTTGTGTCCTCATTCGACACCCTCTCGCATACCTCTGTTACCAACACCACCTTCACCGCTGCCGCCCTCGCGGCCAACGGTACCTCCTCTGGTAGCGTTCGCTCTATTCATAACCTACCTCTCGCTGGGGGCGGCGCTGCTGGTCGGTCTGGCCGGGTATGCTCCTCTGGACGCGCTGCATTGTTGCTTCCTGGCACTCAGCACCATCGGAGCCGGTTGGGGCGCGGGAGCAACTCTGCCGCCACTCGCCGCCGCAGCTTACTTACTGATCGGACTTGCGGTGGTCGCCGCCTGTTTTAGTTTGATTCACGAGGAGGCATCGACGAGGTGGAGAAGACTCGCGGGAGTGAGCAGGGGGGACAGCGAGGGAGGGTAGCCCCCATGGAGGGAGAGCGATTGATTATGTAGTATGGATGTGAGTGAATGTGATGGATGAATAAAGATTTCTTATCAAAATGTGTTTCATTTTTGCTTGCCTCTTATGTTTTTGGGTATTGGTACCCAAGGTGCTTAGGTACCAATTTAAGGATATTAGATCAAAAATGAAAATAAGTAACAGTTCCAAACCATGTGGTACCCACTAGTACTGGTACCAAAGTGGGTGCTTAATTGCTTGCAAATCCAAATGTGAAGACATTAGTATCATTTGTGTATTTTATTTTCAAACTTATAGGATAGCCAAATGCACAAAGGTACCTAAGCCATTAAACAAGAAGAAGAAACTTTCAGTTTTCTTGTTTCTGGTTTTGTATTTTCCAAACAGAAAATGCTTTAGAAGCCCCTTAGCCATTAGCTGACCTCTCTTAGCCTCACTCAATTACTTTTTCCTCTTGTTACACTCAATTTTCCTCCCTTGTTACAGAATATACTATTGCTATGCTTTATCTCACTTTACCGCCCACCTTTAACACACCTAGGTGAGAAATCTCCTATTCTGCGAACTTTTGTATAGTGGTCCTAGGAAAAATTGACTTTTATGATAGAGGGCCCAAATATTTATGTACCTCTTGCGGTGGTAGCTGGAACCCATGATGATTTTAATCGCATTACTCTGAAACAAAATAGCTTTGAACTTTCCAGGAAAAAATAAGCCCCTTGTCTGTTTACAAGGGTCAACAAAAATGTTCCAGGGTCCAGATTCACCTTCATTTTTATTTTGTTTGTAAGTATAAAAATAAAACACAGATATGATAGAGTTGTTTATTTACCCTAGCCCCTTAATAATTATAATATACATTGACTGTAGATCAAGAATGTATAAGTAGTAATGCCAGGGCCTTGCATTGCAAAATCATTAAAACCCTGCAAGGCCCTGCTGATAGTAAATTGACTAGAGTGGCAAAAACAATGGGAATGCATTCAACATATTTACAATGTCAACAGGTGACAAAAACCCTCATCTATGTACACTTTGTACATGGGCACCTGATATTTATTTACTGAAAACCTGTAAATAATACGAGTATTCATCTCTGCTATTTTTACAAAACAAAATGTACCTGAAAATTTTACCTACCCCCTCTGATCCAACAGGTTAATCGGTCAAGATTATTAATTATTTAAATACAGGGTGATTTCAAACTAGATCATTTCCTTTTAGGCAGAAAACTGTAAATGGTTTCAATAGTCTTGGATTATTTAGGGCCTATTAAGCTAAGGTACAGATTTCCGGTAGCATTTTTGAAGACAAAATTACTCCAACATTTTTGGATCTTCCATGCCAATAATCACTATTGCTATATTTCCCCCTAGAGTCGATATCTTTTCTAGAAACGACCCCAGAAATCTTCCCCTTAACTTAATGAGCCTTTATAATACCCACTGTAAGTAACTTCTTTTTTGGTACCATTTAGAGCCACCCAGATAGACGATAACGATACCTGTCAATTTTTATGTCACACTAGAGATAAGTTAAAAATACTAAAGGGAGCTGCAGAGAAGAAGTATGAAGTACAGGTGTCTCGAAACAAGTATTAGGGCCCAATAATAATGTGCAAGATGTGCACATCATTAACATTTACTAACTATTATCAAATTTACAACAATAGGTACATTTATACATATCAAAATTGAAGATTAACATGACTGTAATTCTTCAATCTAAAGAAACGGGTCTTGGGTCGTGTCAATTTTTTAATAAATAAAATAAGCGTATCATGGGTCTATTATGTCTCAATAAATTTAAAAAAGTCAATATTACATTACAACAATAAACGACTCGTCATATATATTTAAATAAATAACCAATTATCCTATATCTTGTATTATAGGTCGGGTTTAGTCAATTAAAATATAAAGAATGTTGGTCACAGTTAAAATGCAGTGAAGGGTAAAGTCTGTTTTATATTCATACAATCTCAAAATTTGCATTTAATAGTGTTACGAGATAGCAGTGATGAATTATCCCACTCCTGACACCCAAGTAACTTAATACTCATCTTTACTAGACCTCGGTTATGGGGAATCACTAAAACTGCTCGTGCTATTGCGAGTTTCCTTTACTATATTCTAACAGTGACCTGTTATATAAGATATTTCTTTAGAATGAAGAATATGAAGAAGGTCTGACCTAAATCATAATCATTGTTAAAACAATATGTATCGTTATACATATACATATATATATTATATACAACTGTATTTAATCACCTTTACATAATATCACATGAATAAAGACTATATACTTTAAGCTAAATAAAACAACCTCCAGTATATAATTTTGGGTACGGCGGAGCGACCGAAGAATGATCAAACAATCAACAAGAAGACTGGAGCGTAAAACTTGAATTATTATTATTATTATTATTATTATTAATTATTATTAAAGCCGATAAAAATACTTCCTATTCATTGATAAAGAAACAAGAGCTACGATGAGCAATTGTTACACGATTCATAAATACTATTTTAATTAATTAAACAATCAATCAATCAATTAACATAAATAAAAACGTGACATAAATACTGTTAATAGTTAATTTCACGATCACATAAACTAACTAACTTGCGGGGTAAATTCTCTAAATACAGTCTCCGTGTAACTCTCTCAACTCAAACCGATCGATCGATAATGATTTACATTACATACGAGGCATCGTGCGTAACAATCACAACGCCCTGTATAATAATTAAATATTCAGATACGTACGTGATTCACCGGCACCGGCACCGGCACCGGGGCCGGCACTGGCACCGGCGATGAGAAGCTAGAAAAAAAGAAACCGTTCGACGACGCGTGAAAGACGTGCGCAATCCTATCAGCTAGAGAGAAACATTAATCATTAAACATTAAAAATCTTAAAATTTGTGATATGAAAGAAGCTCTCGCGTTTCGCCCGAAGGGCTCTTACTGCCGACAAGTCGGAAACCGGGTGCTCAAACCGGGTCCTTGAAAAATTATCCGGTTCCGGCAGAGATATCGAATCAGGAGTCGCTTTCTTGTATCTCTCAATGCTCTTTTATAAAAACTATGACTAAACACAAATCACAAGGTGAAATTAAAATTTAAAAACCCGGACTGTTTCTTTATTTTTTTTTAGAAAGGAAACCGGCCGTAATGCGGGTAATTTATTTTAAATCGTTTTAAACCTATTACTATCAGTCACAACAGGCTTCGCCTCAGTTCTCGTATACATTTACATTTAAATTCGGACATGGTTAAGCGGAAATCTAACAAAATTTGTAAGTGTACTATTATTAAAAGTGAACTTTCATTTTCTTATACAAATAAATTACAATTTAAACACTACTTTTAACAATAATTTATATTTATAAGCAAATAAAACAAATTATAACAGATTTCTTTCATCCTAAAGCTATAATTGATCTTTGCTTATATCCCACTTGTGATATAAGTGTAACGCAATTCTCATCCTTACTAAGTCTCAGTTTCGAGGAACCACTGCACTGCAACTTGTAATTACCCAGAACTACTCAAATTCTAATTAAATCCTTTAAAAAATCATTGTAGCTCCTTCGCTTAGATCAGAAAGTTTCTTTTTACTGCTTAGAACCACTAACCCAGCTCCCTTTTAACTAAGCCACACATTCAATTGATACATTTCTGCATAACCGCATCCGCTTTTATTTACTTAATATTTATCGAAATAATCGTTTCTTTTCAAAAAATTAAGAAAAAAACAGCCGGGAACGAATAAATAAATAAATTAATAACAAAAATATTGCACGGACGCTCAGATTAAAATAAAACCTCTCAACTCGAATAAAAACACCGGAGCATCGAAAGACACGACGCTGGAGCTTAAAAGACAGACTCGGCCGACCGGGACAGGTGGATGGGATGCGACGGGCTGCGTGCCAGCCGTTTCTTCGGCAGCTTGTCCAGGATGTGAAGAAGGCGGATGAAATCGGGCCGATCGCCGGGACGGAACGACCAGCAAAGCATCAGGATGTCCTGAAAAAAAAACGGATTTGAGACCAGAACCTGGTTGGAGTAGATTGGTTATGCTCACCTTCACATCCCGGGAGGCCTGCAGGTTCGCCAACGGCTGCTTCATACCCTTCCCGACCTGCCAGATAATCGATTCGGGCGGCTGTCCCTTGAAAGGCCACTCGCCGCAGAGCAACTCGTACCATACGGTCCTGGAATATGATTTCGATTACGTATTATTTGATATGGATCTAATTCATTTTAAAGTGTTCATAATTATCAATTTGTTTATTTATTTATTTAGTTATGGGTACACTCACTACGCACCCAGTCAGAAAACAATAATAATTCCAATTATAGGGTAGGGGTTACAAAAAAAAGAACTGCTTACCCAAAAGCGTAGACATCAGAGTCCTTGCTAAAAGGCAGCTCGTCGTGTAGATATGGATGCAGGCTCCGGACTATTTCCGGAGCGAGGTAACACAGCCAACCGGGAGGAATCCCCAAAGAATCGTTCTTCCTGCAATTAAAAAACAATAAAAAAACACTCCTAACGGCGATCACGAAGCCGCCGGACGACGTCTCTCCTCACCTGCTCCCGAAACAAGATTTGGTAACGCTAAACAAACCGAAATCGGTTATCACAACTTTACCGTTTTCGATAAAAATATTTTTACTCTTCAAGTCTTTATGTACAATTCCTTTCGCGTGCAGGTAACCCATACCCTGGAAAGAAACGCAATTAAATCATCGTCTCTTCCGACATAAGAACTCGATCACTCTCACCTGTGATATCTGCTGAGCGATAATGGTAGTCTTGTTCATGTTGAACTTGTCTTTCCTCAGATGGATGTGCGTGTACAGAGACATCCCCTTGCTCAGACTGGTCACGATGGCCAAGGTGGGAGGCTGCATGCACGCCCCCATGAAGAGGATCAGATTCTCGTGCCTCGTCTTCCTAAAAGTGGCCACCTGGATGGGAAGGGGGAGAAAAACAATAATCAGAAAAAAAAAACAGGATCGATATTCTCACCTCCATCTTAAACTGCTCGAGGGTCTTCTCGTCTCTCAGATAGGTCACGCTCAGCACTTTAACGGCCACATCGCCATGCCAACGACCCCGGTACACGGTTCCAAACCGACCCGTCCCGATCGCATCGCCCAGCTTCAACTCGTCAAACGGGATGTCCCATTCCCTCATCGATAACTGGAAAATAAAATACCTCCGGATAATCGACGTTCTACTTTATAACAATCAATCGACTCACGCTATTCTGACGCGGCCACCTTCCGTCCGTGATGGTCTCCGTGTCCGAAACCTGGCTGTCCTGCGAGTCGACCCGTACCGGCGTCCTGTCCGAGTCGGTGCTGGTGCTCCCACCCGAAACGGACGCCGTCCTGTCGCTCTCCCTGCTCTGCTGGCTGCCGATCAGCTCCTGATGCAAGTTGGAGGACGGCATGATCAGCGAGTGGGTCTCCAGGGTGACCTCGGTCGTCGCTTCACCCGTCCCGCCGTGATTTATATCTGCAACGATCCGGAGGAAATCGATTACTTCAAGTGTCGTGGGCGTTTCCAAGCCGGATCGGGTACCTGGAAAGTGGAACTGCTGCTTGTGGCCGGTGTGGGGCGTCTGGAGAGCCTGGACGGCCGGGCTGGAAGGGGTCGAGCTGTTGCAGCTGGACGTGTTCGAGCTCGAGTCGGGCGGCTGCGGGTTTCAAATCGATCATTACAGGACACGCTGAACAGCGAGGGCGAGGGGAGGGTGAAGGGGGATCGTCGAGATAGTTACCGGAAACGGGGGAATGTTGATGGGCGGTTGCGGGTGCGATCGTTTCCTGCTCCTCGTCAGCGAGTTGATTATGTTCTTGGCGTTGCTCGATCGGCCCGTGTTCGGCGATGAAAAAACCTGACCGCCGTAACCCTTGTCGTTATTCGTGACGGTCTTCTTGAACTCGTCGAGGAGAGCGGGCGGCAGTCCGCAGGCCGGCGCCACCTTGTCCTCGCACTCCCTGTGACAGGTGTACTTGCACTCCTTGCACCTCAGTCCGATCCCGAAAGAGATCGGCTTCGAGCAGAAGCCGCACGATCCCATGATCTTGAACTTGGTGCCGAACCGATGGGCGATCTGGTGCTTCATGTTGCGGACGACCGGAGTGGGAGTCCGCGGCGATTTCGGCACTTGCAGACTCGCCGCCGCTGAGAAAACAAATTTGTGTCACTTTTTCAATTAGGTATACCAGAAGAACAAGAACAGAAAATTGTTCCAGTTCAGAAATTGAATAAAAACAAAAACAAGAAACAAAAAAAGAGACTTACATTTGTAGCTATTATCATCGCTGTCCGTTCCAGTGTTATTGTACGGGGGCGATTTGATCGGGCTCGATAACAACGGACTGTTATAGCCGGTCATGGTATCAGGGCCGGGCTCCGTCGGTAGTCTAGCTCTCCCACATGATCCAGTCGTCGGTTCACTGTGAAATTAACACACAGTAAAAATAAAAACTTTTTTATGGAAATTTGAAAATTACCTTGCAGTACAAGCACTTATATCACCATTGTCTCCTTTAGAAGCGGCCAGTTGGGACTCGTGTGACTTGCTCTTGGTTAATGGATAGTATTCGGGTAAGAGACCCGTGTTCTGGATACTGGTGAGGTGTTTCCGTCTGGGGGGCGGCGTCGTCGGAAATTTCATCGCTACAAATACAACAAGAACCGGTCAAGGAAAGTATAATAATGGTTTGTATCGAATCGATCGATTCGTATCTTTAAACAGGAATTATCAATGTCAATTCTTTGTGGTTCGATATTTTAAACTATCTGGGACCCGCGAATTCGTTCGTGTTAATAATAATAATAATAGGGGGACCTCTCGGACAACCTGAAGGGTTTGTCCGTGATTACATTTCTTTTTTTTCATTTGGTTCGCTTTTAATTGATTTGATTTACTTAATTAATTGAAGAACCATAATCCCTTGTCGGTGAAGCATGAACTCTTCTACTCAATAGGGGTAAATAAATTATATACAGGATGCCCCCATCTAAAATGAACTAGATGAGGATCTCAGAAAATTAAATTAAAGAAAAATTGCTTGTGAAGATCTGAAAGAAAATTTGAGATAGCTTTCCAAATTTCCAGAAATTTGCAAATCTTTTTTATTGTTGAAAATAAATCAATACCAGACTAGATCCAGGGTTTTTGTAGCCATTTCTGTTTTTATTATGGCCGCCTTATTAAGTTTTTTATGTCATTCGGTATAAAAAAAGTGTCACATTCAGCAAAAAATTTCTCAAAATTTCACTCTTCTTTTTTCTAAGAAAAAAAAACATTTTTCGCTGAATGTCATCAATATGAAGTCATACCTATTACTCGCTTTTATATTTTTTTCAATTTTTCAATGACATTTAGTGAAAATCTTGCTGTCTCCCAGATCCCCATGTAGTTCATTTTAAATGGGACACCTGTATAACTTAATAGTACAAAAAGGTCCTAGAGAAATCAATAAATCATTTTAAAATTAGTACCAAGAGGCAAAGTTTGGAATTACATTTTTTATCGAAATATGCTAAAAAAAAAAAGTGAATCCTTTAGCGGGACTTGAACCATGGTCTACTGAGTGAATGTGGATTGTTCACTCACCACAGCCACAGCTTGCTGTTAGAAAGTTTGTGAATTAAGGGGGAGATGACCTGAAGTTATGATACAAATTAAACAATTAAAAAATTTATTTCAAGTTGCCCTCTCAGGTATACAGGGTGCACCATGTATGCTTCTCTATATTGCTATCTCTGAAATGGCAATAGGTGAAATGAGGCATCAAAAGTTCAAAAGTTCCGTCCAACAAACTGAAAATCTGTCATAAGTTAAAATTACTTAAAAAAAAAACTCAACAACTTTCTACTTATAGGAATTTTGAACATCTGAGGAATTTTGAAAATCTGAAAGATGTGTATGAAAACATGCACATTTATCTATATCTTTTGTTTTTCCTATGGTCGTTTTGGATTTTTACAAGGATAAAAAGATAAAGAATCAAGGAATTCAATGACGTAGGTATACTTACCATTTTACTTAAGAAAAAAAGGAAAAAGCCCTTGAAAATTGATTTTTTAATTTTTCAAACACCTAAATTAATTTTTTTTACTAGGCTAAAAGTATTTTGAATTATTTTCTGGGGTCTTTAGTTATTTATTTAATTATTTTTGTTGCTGTATTATTGTTTAAATGCTTATTTGTGTTATTATCTTGATTATAACTTCATTTTTGTATGTTCCAATTATTAAAAAAATTGTTTTCAGGGGTTTTTTTCTTCAGTAAAATGGTGAATATGATACATCATTGATTTTCTTACATTTTTATCTTTCTATCCATGTAAAAATACAGATGGCGACCATGGGAAAAACAAACGATGGTAGTGATTTCTCAAAATCTGGTTGGCCAAAAAAATTGCAAATTAGATTAAAGGTTTTCTTCTTCCTTCAGTAAAACGGTGAATATGATACATCATTGATTTCTTTACTTTTTTATCTTTCTATCCATGTAAAAATACAGATGGCGACCATGGGAAAAACAGAAGATGGTAGTGATATCTCAAAATCTAGTTGACCAAAAAAAAAAATGCAAATTAGATGATAATGTAGGTAATTGTGGATATTTTCAATCACACTTTTCAGATTTTCAAAATTCCCATAAATAAGAAAGTTATAGCGATTTTTAGTTTTGCCAAATTTTTTCCTTTTTCTAAAAAATGTAACATGTAATTACGGAACTTTTGAACCTTTAATGCCCTATTCCACCTATTACTGTTTACTAGATAGAAATAAATAGAAGGATATACGTGGTGCACCGTGTATAATAGCAAACAGGTTTTGAGAAAACAATAATTTGATTTTTTAGAACTCTTTCTACCCTTCGTATTTAAATTTTTGAAAATCCTTCCCTATCGAGTCCCTATACCCTAAAATTAATCTGTATGTCGAAATCCCACTTTCTGTATCAAGCGGTTTCGGCTGGAACTTTATTAAACTTGAGACGTCTAATTAGCTAATTAGAGTTGACTATAGTTGACAGTGACAATTTCTAATCATCAATCAATTTTCAAGCACCAACCAGCATATTTTGAAATAGAAAACTTAAGCCTATACTTTTGCAGGAACCCGTTAAAAATAAATACAAATTGAAGGCGAAGGCACATAAATAAATTTAATATTAAATCCAGATTATCGATCCAGAGCAAATGTAATGAAAGTAGAGACCAGTTTAGTCTTCAATTCTTTCTTTTATACATGAATTTTATGAATGACTAGAACTAGAACCACCACTAGAACTAGTACCCAGGTACTAGTACCAGTACCAGTTTTTATCATTCTTTCCAAGTAAAGACGGCAATAAAAGAATTATTACAAACGTGCAACATATAATATAAATGCAACATAGTTCCAACAACACAATAATACCAATATTACCACATTGATAATAATAACACATTTTATAAGACAAAAATATAAATAAATACATAAATAAAATAAAACGTTCAAAGTAAAGATAAAAAATAAATCGGAAAGTCTCTCATTTCCCTCGAGCCAGCTTCGCGATCATCTCCTTCACGTCCGACAAGACCATACTCAGATAAACGGCCTTCAATTCGGGAGTCAGCGATTTCTGCACTTCCCTCGTAACATACTCGATCAAATTCTTATGAAACACTCTCTCCCGGACCGCTTTCACGTCCACGTGATACTGCAACATATTCTTCACGGTCTTATACACGTGTATCTGTCTCTCCCGGAACTCCGCTTCCAGCTGCAGGTCCACGTTCTCTTTGATTGCTTCGACGAGCAACGACTGACCTTCCGACTGCAACTGCAAGACTCTCTCGTCGAAGATCTGAGCGGTGAGCGTCTCCTTAAACTGCACCTTCCCGGAGTTCCACTGCGTCTCGTAATCGTCGATCTGTCTATCGACGAACTTCGTGAACTCCGGCCCAATGTACTTGACGGCCAGGACGCATATAATCGCCATCGAGACGCCGTTATAATAATTATGCTCCAGGACGTAGTACTCCTTACTGACCAGGAAAGTCCCGAAAGTGACAAAGAAGGTATACAACCCTGTTACACCAGTCTTCGGGGTGAAAGCATCGAACCACTCGTCGGGGATGAACCCGAGCCTCACTTTTCCTGGTTCCTGTCGTATAGGTCTCGGTCCGGATGACCTCCCGGGGATGTTATCAAACACCTTAGGTGTGTCCCGCTTTCCCGTGTCGGTCGTCGATTGGGCTGACGCTTGTTGGGGGGGAGAATCGGGAGGTGGTGCGGTCGTGGTGGGGTCTGTCTGGATGAACCAATGGGTCGTGTCGATGCTCGGGATATCCATGTGGTGGCTGATTTTGGTGCATTCTTTGCTCAAAGCGCTCCGGACTTTCGCATCGAGAGTTTTCTCTGATTGGTGAGTTTTCTTGCACTTTTCTTCTTGTTTTAATGTGATTAGGAGGTGTTTATCGTCGTCGGATTTACTAGTGAAGCCGCGAGAAGAAAAATAGGGCCAAAATTTGGGGCGTAGAAGCCTGAGTCTGAATTTTGACATTTCGATGTCAAGTGTTATTAAATAAATTAAACGACAATGCAACAATCAACATTAAACATACTTCTAGTCTTCTTCTTCTATTTCTAGGACTACTTCTTTTGAAGTTCAAGAATTAATAATGGGAAAATAATAAGCGATTCTTATTTATGACGCTTTTAATCCAGATATGTTTGTTGCCTTGGATTGTATCTACTTGGAGACTCAATAATGAATTGTTTTCATTTAATTTGAATAACAATCAAAATTTTGGCAAAAATAACTTGGTTATTCGTGTCTCGAATAAAATAAAACTCCACAAAAAGTGAATAATTTCAAAGCCCTTGTCAAGACAAAACAAAGAACTTATGTCATAATTTTCTAGAAAGAAAATGAGCGACTCTTTAAAAATAATGAGCACATTCAGAGACACATTTTCAGAAGAAACAGAATTTTGATTGGGACCTCTGCACCAAACACCCCGGATTAAATCCAATCCTCACAGAGGAATAAAAAAAAAATCACACTCATACAAAAACCAATCCGGGATCTCGAAACAGAACTCAAAAACCGATCCCCGATTGGTCCTCGTCAAAGCACAACCACCCCCATCTGCATGCATACCTTTCCCCCCTCGGCCCCCCGTTTGCTGTGCGGGGGGCGGCGTGAGGGGCGGCGGGGGAGGCGGCACGCGGGCGCACTCGATCTCGATGCTAGACATGGAGGGAGACGGGGGCACAGCGGGAGTTGGTGGCGCACCTCCGGCCCTGTGGTTGTTGTTGCAGAGGGTCTCCTCGCACGGCACCGACGCCCTGGCCGCCCGGGAACGTCCGGTCCGCGGGGACGCACCGCCGGCGGCCTTGCCGCGCTGACGCTCCCACGAGTCCCAATAGAGGTGCATGTCGGTGCAGTCCTTGCTGCCGCCGCCGCGACGCAGCACATCTGCGATGTATTTTATAAGAGAAATATATTCTTTTCAGTTCCTTACCCCCCCCCCAAAAAAAAAAAAAAAAAACCAAAGACTAACCCGTGTATCGTCTGAGGTTATGCAAGGCCCTGCAGAGTTTGCTCAGCTCCTCGGGCCTCTCGCCCAGCACCAGACGAAGCTCGTGCTCGGAACGTTCCTGCAGCTCCTCGACGGATGAAATTCGCCGACAGATGCCCTGGATGGCGACCGGTCCGAGTCCGACTACCTGGAGCCATTGCGTCAGAGAGGGGACGTGCTCCCCGCGGGCTCCCGGACCCAGCTTCACCTTTGTCAGAAGCTGGTCCGAGAACATCTTTATCAGTTTGCCCTGGAAAGAAGAAAGGTTGTTACAAATGTTGCAAAAATTTACAAAAATGCATAATATACAGGGTAAATATCATTATTTATTAAATGCGTTGTCAGATTTGACATTTTTGACAGCTATAAAACAACTATGGGTAGAGTTATTCAGAATAAAAAAAATAATATTTACCTATAAGGAGTTGTTTTGATGTACAAAAACTACAATACAAGAGTTGCCAACAACCCAATGTTTTTAAAGATCTGTAAAATATTACCACTCAATTCTTTTTTATTTTCCCTCAAACCAAAAGTACCTTTACACCTACATAAAAAAATTCATGTCAGGAGCACCAACTTATAAAACTTCTAACACAGCGTTACAGTGTTAATGTAAGTTTAGCCGGTGTTAAAAGTTTTACTAGACTGGGTATGAATGCGCCCAAGAATTTTAAGGCCCTGTCGGAGATTGTCACTCAATTCTTCTTCTTATGTTCAACTACTCAACCACCTACATAGCCGGCGTAAGAGTTGCTTTTTAAATCTTCAGGCTTCATATTGAAGTATTTAATTCAAAATAATAAATTAAAGTAGGTAATTAAGGCCCACTATAAGAGCACAATAGAACCATTACCAATGAGTTCAATGACAATGGTAAAATCTTCATGACCATAACAATGTAAATTGAATCAACATTAACTGAATTGAAATTGTTTGACATTTAAGATGAGATGAATAAAAAATGAAAAGATAGGATAGGGACCGAAGAGATAGGTGGAGGTTTGACATTTGAATCATTGGAACAGCTGACAAAAGGTGGGTACAGGGTCGAGATGACGGGTTGGGGTGTCTTGGGGGGTTGAATTTCTACCTCCAGGGTCCTGATTTCTTGCTGGGTGAGTTCCGCGCTCGTAGCACATTGTGTCCTGAGGCCTTCTAATCGTTGAGCAGATACATCTATCATAGATTGAATTATGTAAAGATTCTTCCTCAGTTCTTGCTCTGTCGCTTCATCGGCCATTACCAATATCACAGCACAATTGCGAATTAATATTTACATCTGGTATCAACAATACTGATATTTACAAAACATATCACTGTTTATTGTTTTTAAAGATAGGAAAGTCTAGCCCTGGCACTCAGCAGCAGACGAGTTACTGCAGAAATTTTAATTTTCTTACTGTCATCGGCCATATTTAAAGCGTCAATAAAATTGAAATTGAAAGTTATCGTATCGGCGGAGAGACTTGACAATTGAGACTGACAGCTGACGTGTGTTATTTGACTTGGTAATAATAATCATAGAGGGTAATAAAAGAGGCTTTGATTACCCGGTAGACTCAATTAGGTAGCTTGCGATGGTGGCGACATCCTCGGACACCGGAGATATCTTGATTAAAGGCGGGGACATTCAAATTTAAATTTATACTACTTATAAATATTTGAATCCGTTTATGGTTAAATATACTTGGAGGCATCAATGTAAAACTTTTAATTCTTAATAGGCAAATAATTGTGGACATATAATGGGTAAGGGTATAATTGCAATTTGAAACAAATAAATTATATGCTTTAGATAGATGGTTTTCAAAATTGATTTCGATCAAAAATACACTCCAGTTTTTACAGCAAAGATGAATTAATTATTCGAAACCAGTTTTCTCAACGTGGAAAATCTTTTCCTGGTAAACGTAGAAGAAGATTATTATTTTTATAATAATTGCTGTTATGCCAGCAGATATCTGCTAGTTTTTTGCTGCACAACTGCATAGTACGAGAGCCCACTGTCAAAAGTAGCATCGTGCAGCGTAGACACCGTAGTTTGATCGAGATGTTGTAGGCATACTAAGGGTTCTCCTGTAAAAAATTAACAACAAATCATAGATTGTTAATTAATTTTAATATGTTATTATTGGGTTTAAAATGTTATAACAGGGTGTTTCAAATCAAAACATGTGTCGGAAAATAAAATGTGAGATTTCCTGTCTCGTTCCAAGAAAAAAAGTTCCTATTAACATTAATCCGCAAATTTACATTTTTCGAGATACAGGGTGTAAAAAAATTCAGTAATTTGACAATATCACAGGAACCGTTTGAGATTACCGAACCCAGCTTTTGTGTACATCTTGCAATTAATATTTTTTTATGTGGCAGTGAAACAAATCATAAAAAAATATCAACAACATGTTTCTACTTTTATGTTTTTCATCATAAAATTCTGTCTTTCTCGAAAACAGTACACATCAACGCTTTTGACCAAGCACATTCTTTTTTAATGTAGAAAACATCATAGTTTCGTTTAGAATGTGCTTTCACAATGTCAATTTTCTCAGGTGTCGTAGAAATTATAAGGGTAAAAAATTTCAAGCAACCTTAAAATCTCCACCACTGCGGCATATGAAAAAATTTAGTTACCATTAAAAAATTTATAGTATATTATAAAAAAAAGTTTTTCGTGTACCAGTACTAATAATAATGTTATTCAAAATAGGTATAGATACTTTATTCTGATGAAAATTTATTCATACTAGAAATAGGCAGTTAGCACCGCTAGAAACATCACAACTAAAAATATTAAACATGTATGTATTATTAGTCCCGTTTTACAAATGTCCAGACTATCAACTTTCAATATCGAATGTATCGAGGAATTAAGGCCCCTTCACATTCGACGTAAACGCAAACCCATAACGAAAGTCGTAATATTAACCTCCCTGTCCACATTGAACATAAATGTTAATTTGACATTACCAAGCAGAAGGCCATATTTTTGAAAAAAAAAAGAAACAAATAGAAAACAACAAAACATAAATAATTGTAATAAATAACGAATAACAATGTTAGACGATTACTTTATTCTGATTGGTGATAAATAAAACACTAATGTTTTAATGATTACTTTATTGTCAACCTACATCTTTCCCAAAACTTCTACCAACGCAAATAAGAATTTAGGTTAGAGAATCGAAAGAGTATGCGCAGTTGGGAGATATCAATTTATTTTCCGTAAGCTAACCATAATATTGAAATATTTCAACTTTACGTAAAAGGATTGCGTCGGCCCCAGTACGTGACGTAACCGTAAACAAAAGTTTTTTCTTATGTAGCACCAGTTATAAGGTAACATAGCACTGAATAATCTTGTGGTTACGTTATCGCTTACGTTAACGTCGAATGTAAAGGGGCCTTTACAAAACAAATACCTAACATCGTAGTCCCTCCTGATGTTTTTAATTCCTCGGAAAAGAACATAAGAAAGAGTCTGTCATTTGTCATTTTACATTCATTATTTTGCATATTTGATTTATATTTGAACGATATTTGCTTATAATTGGCAACATTGTGCATGATTTGTTATTTTGTTATGTTTTGGATTGGAGAAAGGAAACCTTAAAAATATTTATAAAAGTGTCAAGGAGAAAGGATGTTGCTATTTCGAAATTTCAATTTAATTTTAATTCATTTAACATTTAAGCACTTCGCAGTCACAAACACAAGCGTCAAGCGACTAGGACTATAATAAACTGGTAGGTTGTATGTTATTGAATATTTTTCTCAATTCATTTTCATAGAGTTCATGTAGTTATTTTTCAGGGAATCATTATGTAAATGTTAATCAATTTTTTATCTTGATTTATTACAGTGTGGATGGAATGGAAATAATGGAATGTACCTATGTTGTAGAAGTTAAAAAATAGAACAGTTTATTATTGGTGTTGTTGTTGAGAGATAATAATAGGTTTCAATAAACTAGATGAGAAGGTAAATAAATCAAAATGAAGATCTCATAAATAATATTAACAAACATAATGGTACAATAAAATCATAACCAGGTACTAACCCTACTGATATGTGGTCTGTGACATGTTATTTAAAGGTAAATATTTTATTTATATAATTATTAGGTATTATTATTTTACCCTAGGCAATCCTGTGGTTTGGTCTTCCAAAACACCCCTCACGTGCCCATTCCACTTTTTCCACTCGCGTCGCTCACAGCGTTGCCGTACGTAACTCGTTGCCGTTGCAGCGCAGCGGCCTCGTCGACGTCTTGGTTTGGCGTTACCCTCTCCTGAATTCGCTTCTCCTCTCTCTGTTCGAGTTCCCTTCTCTCCCCGTGGCCCAGGGAATAATTAATAATTATTAGAATTAGGCCAGTCGTCCAGTCGGTATCCGATGCCCGTTCCTTATTAAATAGTAAAATAGGAGGTACATCGAATTAGAATTAGGTTACTGTATAGTACCTACCTATAATAATGCAGATCACTGCGGTATAATATAATAATAATAATTACATATTATTACATACCTACATACTTTAAAAAAAGAAAAAGAAAAGAGAGTACCTACCTACCTATGTCTTCTCTTCACAATTATTATTGTTCTAACACATTGCGGAAAAAGCATGCGGAACGATCGAAAATAGTATATTACATTACTAGTGTGGAATATATAAACATCTCTGGATATTATATAGGTACAGTAGGGACTTGGCTGATTTTAGCAACAGATTCATTTCCGAGAATCATGTTTTAACAGCGGACCAGACAAATAGTGCTCGGTAAAGTTAAAATTAGTTATAAGTAGTCGGTATTTTTGATTTTTTAATCATTTACCCTACTCATATGATACGGAATTCCCTATATTATCTATTTTGAATGTTCTACCAATTATTACCAACCCTAAATATTCGCTATTTGAAGATATTATTTATAAAAAGTAAATAGGTAGGTAGGTATATCTCATGATCTGTAATACGTTATTATTAGGTATTCTTGCAATCATGAAAATCAAGTAAGAAAACTTAGCATTTTATCGGGTCAGGAAGACTATGGCGGACAGAAATATTTCAAAGGCCCTATCCATCGAGACCAGTGGCGTTCCGAAATTATTGGGGGTTGAGCGGGTAACAAAAAAAAATTGCCCACACTTGGAAAATTTACAGCTTCCCCGCACAACATTGTGTTAGCGAAGCTATATGGCAGGGAAAAATATTTCAAAGGATTCCCTATCGATCGAGACCCGTGGCGTTTCGGAATTATTTGGGGTTGAGAGGGTAACAAAAAAAAATTGCCTACACTAGCTAATTTCTTGGTTAATTTCTGCAAGTCTGTCCTTGTATAAACTGAATTACAATGAGAGCAGTTTAATCGATAACTATTAAGTTTTTCTAATTGAGATGTTTTCTTTTGCATCCAGCAATATAGACCCATTGCTCATAAAATATTTAAATGAAATATTAAATGTAATGAAATATCGTGTGATCTACAAAATTTTTCATCAACTAGTGCCTTGGAAGAGAGAGATGTAATAATGAAAGATATAATAGTGAAAAACAATAATTTATTACTATAATTTAAGAACGTGATGAAATTACTGTTATATGTTACTAAACACCTACCTTAATTGTCACTTTTTTATGATTCATGACATTTTTGACCACCATTCTTCACAAATTTTGTCAAATTGAGAAAGAAACGTCAAATTGAAATATTGTTTTATCCTCATTCAGAAAGACAGAATTCTGAGTTTCTGAGATAACGATTTAGGGTTCTTGTATTACCGACACTAAGGCAAGTAAGGGTCAGTGTCGGTAATACAGATACCCCACAACGGCTCGAGTTTAAAATACAACCAATGCCAAACTGCAATAATTAGTAAGAAACTCAGCACCATATACGTACTCAGCAGATATCGTTACTGTTCCAGGTTAGTTTCTGTACTCTAACAAAGTTCATTATGCATAAGTAGTCATGTTTTTATTTATTGTTCTATGAATTGTAGATCATTGATTGGAGTAGTCAATTACACATCAAAATACAATTGTTTGTATTTTTCTGGCAGACATGCTTCATTTTATTCAAGGCAATAATAATAGTTGATAAAAAATTTTGTGGATCACCCGGTATACATATTTCTGCACAAGCAATAATAAGCGTAAATTTGCATTGTTTATTGTTTCTTTTGTTTACATTATTTACGTTCTTTACGTTCTTTATTTAACTCTTTACATTCTTTACCTTAAAAGAGTCTATGTAAAGAATGATTTCTTTACCCGTAAAGAATCGCGTAAAGAATAGAGGTAAAGAATACTGCATATCACAAGCCACAAGCCAGTTATAATATTTTATTTATCTAATTGAACCCTATGCTGCAACCACGTTGTAAGTGATAAAAGTAAATTTTGCGGGAAATCTAAATAAACATTTTTTGTGAACCAATATAATACAGGATGTCCCAGCTTCCCTTGAATTTAAACACCAACTATAAAAGCCAATCTTATTTTCTCTTCTCAGACAATCCAAAAATGCAATAACATAGGAGCATTCCATTTAAAAAAACATAACTTTGATATGCCACTCTCATATGGGACACTCTGTATACTCCAAAATAATTTTAAATTATGGCGATTGTGATTCTGTACTTGAATTTTCAAATTTTTTTTTTTTAAGTCCATTGTTTGGCCTACAGAGACCGCTTCGAATAAGCTGGGACATCCTGTATTATATTGGTTCACAAAAAATGTTTCTTTAGATTTCCCGCAAAATTTACTTTTATCACTTACAACGTTGTTGCAGCATAGGGTTCAATTAGATAAATAAAATATTATAACTGGCTTGTGGCTTGTGATATGCAGTATTCTTTACCTCTATTCTGTACGCGATTCTTTACGGGTAAAGAAATCATTCTTTACATGGACTCTTTTAAGGTAAAGAATGTAAAGAGTTAAATAAAGAACGTAAATAATGTAAACAAAAGAAACAATAAACAATGCAAATTTATGCTTATTATTGCTTGTGCAGTAATATGTATATCGGGTGATCCACAAAATTTTTTATCAACTATTATTATTGCCTTGAATAAAATGAAGCATGTCTGCCAGAAAAATACAAACAATTGTATTTTGATGTGTAATTGACTAATCCAATCAATGATCTACAAATCATAGAACAATAAATAAAAACATGACTACTTGCATAATGAACTTCGTTAGAGTAAAGAAACTAACCTGGAACAGTAACGATATCTGCTGAGTACGTATGGTGCTGAGTTTCTTACTAATAATTGCAGTTTGGCATTGGTTGTATTTCAAGGAGGATGAACAACTCGAGCCGTTGTAGGGTATCTGTATTACCGACACTGACCCTTACTTGCCTTAGTGTCGGTAATACAAGAACCCTAAATTGTTATCTCAGAAACTCAGAATTCTGTCTTTCTGAATAAGGATAAAACAATATTTCAATTTGACGTTTCTTTCTCAAGTTGACAAAATTTGTGAAGAATGGTGGTCAAAAATGTCATGAATCATAAAAAAGTGACAATTAAGGTAGGTGTTTAGTAACATATAACAGTAATTTCATCACGTTCTTAAATTATAGTAATAAATTATTGTTTTTCACTATTATATCTTTAATATTTTAATGAAACTGACAGGAATTGAAATTAAATATGACACATGAGAATTTGAACTACAAAAGTTATTACAGAATTATTTTAGTAAAATGAGCTCAGACATGACTGCAATAGCCATCTCTCTCTTCCAAGGCACTATAGTTGATGAAAAATTTTGTAGATCACACGATATTTCATTACATTTAATATTTCATTTAAATATTTTATGAGCAATGGGTCTATATTGCTGGATGCAAAAGAAAACATCTCAATTAGAAAAACTTAATAGTTATCGATTAAACTGTTCTCATTATTGTAATTCAGTTTATACAAGGACAGACTTGCAGAAATTAACCAAAAAATTAGCTACAACGAACACCTAAACTCTTACAGACTCAAACATCCAGAAACATAAAATTTTGCAAAACACTTAGTAGAAAACAATCACACTTTAACAGCAAACAATAAAATTAAATTACTTCATCACTGATGTGATCATTATTTTAAATTAAATGTTCTCGAATGTCTAGAAACCCACATACAGGGTGCTATGTAATTGAATGTCAATATTTAAGGAGGTGATTTTTGGGTTTATTTTAAGAAGAAAACTTCATAAGAACGTATGTCCTAAAAGTCTTAACTTTTGACATACAGGGTGGTAAAGTTTTATTAAAATAAATCATTTTTTCGTGATATCTGTAATACCGCTCTGGATATTTTAATGAAATTTTGTATACAGGTATTACCGAGGGTATTACGCATCAAGGAGATTTTTTTCACGTGCCACGTTTCATTTTATTTATACTAGTGACGATGGTGCACGATTGTGCAGAATTTTACCTGCATATTTTAGCAGACAGACATTGATGGTACGCCACTGTTTTCTGTTCATATAGAAATCTTTTTCGGAATCCCCATTCATTTCCAAGCAAATTTGATTAACTATTTTTTTTTAGTCCGAAGCACAGCTTTCGCCTAAAAAAACATAAATTCTGTTTCTCTACATGGTCACAAGATTGTCGTTAATTGACAATAAAAAAATATAAAAATATGCATAGGTAAAAGCAAGATGTCACTAGTGGAGATAAAACAAAATGTGGTACATGAAAAAATGCCTCTTGATGAGTAATAGGTACCTGTCTATTAATTTTCATTAAAATATCCAGAGCGGTATCCAGAGGGAATCCTTTGAAGTATTTTTCCCTGACATAGCTTTGCTGACACAATGTTGTGCGTGGAAGCTGTAATTTTTTTAAGTGTAGGGGATTTTTTTTGTTTCTCGCTCAACCCCCAATAATTTCGGAACGCCACTGGTCTCGATGGATAGGGCCTTTGAAATATTTCTGTCCGCCATAGTCTTCCTGACCCGATAAAATGCTAAGTTTTCTTACTTGATTTTCATGATTGCAAGAATACCTAATAATAACGTATTACAGATCATGAGATATACCTACCTACCTATTTACTTTTTATAAATAATATCTTCAAATAGCGAATATTTAGGGTTGGTAATAAATTGGTAGAACATTCAAAATAGATAATATAGGGAATTCCGTATCATATGAGTAGGGTAAATGATTAAAAAATCAAAAATACCATGACTATAACTAATTTTAACTTTACCGAGCACTATTTGTCTGGTCCGCTGTAAAAACATGATTCTCGGATATGAATCTGTTGCTAGATCAGCCACGTTAGAAATCTGCATCATAACATAAAAACAAGTCATGTTCCATCGAACAATAATTGAACAAAATAATATTTTAGAACACTAATTATTTGCTGCAGGTTGTGTAGATAACAAAAATACCTACCTACTCATCTCACCAAAGAAGTATAGTGCTTTTAGTAGGTCGTATTATCCGACTCGGATAGGTATAGCTATAGCTACCTAATCAATTTATTATTAATAATTGAAGTCGAGTAGGTAGTAGGTACGTAGGTACCTACCTATATCATTTTCCCACCGTTCCTTATAGTATACCTAGGTACCTATTATCGTAACAATAATAATTAATAATTGTAACGAGAATGCCGGCCGCGGCCGGGCCTGGCCTAGTACATAGTAATGTTTTTACATATTTACAATACGGAAGCACAACGGAAGTATACGTAAGCAGACGACTGACGACTTGCATTTATTATTCTATTCTGTGGAGCAGCTCAGCTGTGATAGATAGATAGAGATAGAAAGATCTAAACGGGCGGGGAGCGAAGTGTGGAAAGCACGCTTTGCCGAGATTGTCTGCAGAACGTAGTAGAACGAATAGCATGTGGCAACGCTGAGAGTAGTCGCCCGGTCGAGAGCAAACAACATGTAGTGGGGGTAGTAGAGGGGTGTTTTGGAAGACCAAACCACAGGATTGCCTTACCCTAATCCTGCTGTATCAATATTGTAGCAGTCTTCCATTTTATTAAACATTAACATTAAATTAAAGGGTGATTATTGAAATGAGCGGCATGGGTATAGGGCGAAATGGCTTATACCTACTTATACTATCGGATAGCTCGTGTCTCTAGGAGTATCAAGGTACCATTGAATTTTTGCGGCGGCAAGTAATAGTCGAGATATAAGGTCTTAAAGTTTCATCTTTGCCCTAATACGCGTATATTCGTACATATACGCTCGAACAGGAAGCTCATTCTCCGTCGGACACACGACGATGGAGACTGGAGAGCGTGCTTCCCGCCGTTCGAGCGTATATGTACGAAAACACGTATTAGGGCAATGATGACACTTTAAGGCCTTATATCTCGACTATTACTTGCCGCCGCAAAAATTCAATGGTACCTTGATACTCCTAGAGACACAAGCTATCCGATAGTATAAACCATTTCGCTCTATACCCATGCCGCTAATGTACATATTTACCAATTAAAGTAACAATGAACAGTACGCACAGTATAAATCATGAATCCTGATGGAATGCTCCCCTAATTACTTAATTAGTAATAATAGTATTTTTTGAGTCAAATGTAATGTTGCTTTTAACTTGTAGAATAGAGCAAGAGTCTGTTTGCGACTGTCACACCTTCGTTATTTTATAAAAGCTAAAAGTTTCTGTGCGCATGTCCCCAACACAGGTAGGAACAATGCACCGACTATGAAGTTTTTAGAGGTAAATAGAAAAATTTTAGAGACATTTGCAAGTGTGAGTACCTAGCTATTTACTCTTATAAATCTTATATTATGTAGGATTATGATTATACTGTTTCGTTCTTAGTTTTCTGTAAAGATGTTGAAAATAATCTATTGACAAATAGAGGTACTCACTCACATTATTCAGTCATTTTTAAGAGTTCCTCAAGAAATCTGAATAAGCTACATTTTTGTTTGATTTGAACAAACATCTTTCAATAATAATTAATGTTCACAGCATTCGATTAATCATTCTTTTCTTTCTTTTGAAATAAATTTACCTGCTTTTGAAGTTTGAAAACTTGAACGAAGACCCAGACGTAGTCTTGCAAAACGTCATTAGATATAGTCATGCCAAACAACAGTTAAATTTATACTCAAACTATGAACAACTACTAAAAAAGGACTGTTTTCAAAGAAAACAGAATTAGAATCTTTAAGTTTGCGTTTTAAAACAGTGCAACAAGGAAACATGTGTTGGGGAGTGCTGCCACGACTAGTCGCAGCGTAAATTTTTTGTCAAGGTCAAACAAACAGGCTACCAACTTGACAAGTCCTAAATAAAAAATTTGCCTTTAATTAATTCATAGTTTCTGCCCGGAACTTGTACATACAATACAAATTAAACCTTATAAGAATTGTTCATATTATTATAATAGTTTTAGTTTATGTACCAAGGGCATTACTAAGATGATAATGCCCGAGGAAAAGATATCGACCGATGGGCATTATCATTCAATATTGCCAGTGCTGCTGGTGCATACAAGACTTTACTTTTCAATTACATCGCGAAAACAAAATCCAATGATTTTCCTACGTAATTATTGAATAGTTGGGGGGGGGGGGCATAAAGTAACTTTTCCACTGCTATTAGGCGAGCCGATTGTTGTCCATTGTCATTATATTGTAATGACAATGACACATGAGGGCATTATGGATCATAACGGCCGTACTCATATAATGAGTACCTAATTGAAAAATAAATTTATATTTAAAATCATATTTATAAAATCTATGTTCTCAACCCCAACTTTGTAGAATCACTACATACTGATGATGATAAATAAAAATAAAACACTAATGTTTCAAATTTCTACTTTTTATTGACGGATTTTCATTAGTATTAGTGTATTTTTTTATTAAAAAAATAGGTCATTATTTACATCTGCGGCTCCTACAGTTTCACTATGGAACTTATATAGGGGTGGAGAACATACCTATAGTAACACCAGGAAGGTATTCATTTGCTGGGCAAATGAAAGGGAAAGCCACAAAACGGTGTAAAAAAATGGTTTTGAGAGTGCGGAGGGAGTGCGGTCCTGACAAGAGGCACCGATTAGATGCCGAGATCCCGGATAAAACCACTTCACCATAATTGCCAAGCATTCTATTCTGTGTTAGAGGTTCACAGAGGCGGACTGAGCGATATATCCGCTTTCATTACGTGTTCAGTCCGCACAGGGATTGATGCAATGATTTTCGGATTATAAATTCAAAATAAATGCAAAATTCAAAATAAAAATCGTGGTACTGTTATTTTCGAAGATTTTCCTTGCCCTGAAAGTGAAAAAAAAATAGAAATTCGACCGTAGTGCCAAAGAGGCCTTAGTTGTGACCTTAATATTAGTTTGCCATGGCTGTTTTTACTTTCTTACCCACCCAGCACCCCTATTTCGCTCCTCGGTCCCGAAAAAATTGATGAAACTTAGGAGCCGCGGATGTAAACAATTACCAAAAAATATAATAAAAAATACATATTTTTATACCTAACATATTTTTACATCAATCATTTTCATTTTCACATAGGATTATTTTGCATGATTCTTTTTATAATGCCTAATGAAATAACTTCTAATGCTTACTTCATAAGAACATGTTGAACATTTATAGATTATAGACTATAGAACGTTTATACACTCTTGAATGTTTAAATTTAAAATGTCGGACAAAATTTTGTTAATTTTTCGTTTCAAAGGAACATTCTCTCATTTATACACTTCTGCTTCTTCAGAATGTTTAAATCTACTATGTCTAAGTAAATTACTTTTATATCTTGTTGCGTACGAACATTCCTCACATTTAAAGACTTCAGCTGCTTTTGAATGTTTCCGTTTAAAATGTTCGACAAAATATGGTTTATTTTTCGTTTCGTAGGAACATTCCTCGCATTTATACACTGTATCATCCTGAGAATGTTTCCTTATATAATGTCGATGCAAAACATGTTTATATCTTGTTTCGAAAGAACATTCCTCACATTTAAAGACTTCAGCTGCTTTTGAATGTTGTCGTTTAAAATGTTCCACAAAATATGGTTTATATTTCGTTTCGTAGGAACATTCCTCGCATTTATACACTGCATCATCCTGAGAATGTTTTCTTATATAATGTTGATGCAAAACATGTTTATATCTTGTTTCGAAAGAACATTCCTCACATTTGTACAATTCTTTTGAATGTTTAATTTTATAATGTGCGGTAAGAAAGCTTTTAATTTTGGTTTTATAAGAACACTCTTCACACTTATACACCTTAGCTCCTTCAGAATGTTTATTTTTATAATGTTGAGCCAAAAGTTTTTTATATTTTGTTTCGTAAGAACATTCCTCACATTTGTACACTTCTGCATGTTTTAAATGTTGTATTTTGTAATGTTGGGTCATATAATTTTTATAATTTGTTTTGAAAGAACACGCCTCACATTTGTACATGTCTGCATCTTTTGAATGTTTACATCTAAAATGTTCAGTGAAATTTTGTTTATATCTTGTTTCAAAAGAACATTCCTCACATTTGTACACTTCTGCATGTTTTGAATGTTTTATTTTGTAATGTTTAGTCATAGAACTTTTATAATTTGTTTTGAAAGAACACGCCTCACATTTGTACACTTCTACATGTTTTGAATGTTTTATTTTGTAATGTTGGGTCATAGAACTTTTACAATTTGTTTTGAAAGAACACGCCTCACATTTGTACAAGTCTGCATCTTTTGAATGTTTAATTTTATGATGTTGGTTAAGATGGCTTTTAATTCTTGATTCATAAGAGCACTCATCACATTTAAAGACTTCAGCTACTTTTGAATGTTTGCATTTAAAATGGTTGAGAAAGTAAGACTTAATTCCAGTCTTATAAGAGCACTGATTACAGCAATACACTTCTGTACATGGTTTGTGTTTACGATTATAGTGCACCATAAAATTACTTTTCGTGTTTGTTTTATATGGACAATGGGCACAGTTAATCTTTGCCTCTTTAAACATTCCAGCAGCACTGCTTGTCCCTCTCAACAGTTCCCATCCTGGCTTATGCTCTTCAACCTCAATTTCTTCCTCTTTTAAGGGCGCACCTTCTGCTCGCATGTCCAAGTCACTTCCCGAGTCTTCTGGTTCTGGTTCCTTTTTAACCGAGACAGAAGTGAAATTTTCTCCATGATAATTGGTAAGATCGGGCACCTGGTGGCAATTGGGATCAATTTCTTCATTTTCACTCTTTAGCATTGTTGGTTCTTCTGTGTCATAACCTACAACTGTTTCGGTTTTAATCACATTTTCTTCATACTGGGACTGGGATTGCTGGGCACAACACTTTGCTTCTTCCGAACTCATCATGTTGCCTTTATTTAAGAATTTTGTTGGATCGTCAAACTATCAAATAATTGATTAATTTAAGTGGTTTGGTAACCGAAGAAAACACCGATCGACCGATCCGATTAGATTTTTGATTAAGTAATTTATTTAAGTAGGGTAGGGTTAGCATTAGGAGGGTAGGGGATAATAAATGAAAATAAATAAATACAATAATAATAATGAATAATGCGCATGCTGTCAAACTCAACAGTCACAACTCACCGTCACGTCACCAGCAGTGAAGTAGAGCAAGAGCACAGAAGAACCAACAACCTTCTGTAAGTTCTCTATTCTGTGGATTGGTGATGTTATAGTTGAGCAGTGTTGCCTGATTTAGTAGGTAGCTGCATTTTTACATTATTACATTTTTCAATGGAGATTAACTAAAACCTGACCAGAATCTGATCTAAAAGTCAGGTTATTGTTCAGGTTAGGTTATATTCTAGGTCTATGGTTAGGTTCTCTCCCTTGAAGTTTAATATCTTGCGGCTTTTTCTTTACCGAATATAATAATAATTATCTTATATTTAATATTTTACTTTTCTTTTATTTTTTCATTATCTGGTAATTTCAGGGGAATAAAACCTACCCTGACCAATGACCTGATTTAAATCAGTTTCTTGTTGTTATATTCAGTATAATTATTAGATTCAAAGGTCATTATTTACATCCGCAGCTCCTAAAGTTTCACTATGGCACCTATATAGGGGTGGAGGACATACCTATAGTAACACCCGGAAGATATTTATTTGCTTTGCAAATGAAAGGGAAAGAAAAAAACGGCCTAAAAAGTCGGTTTTGAAAGTGCGGAGAGAGTGCGGTCCTGACAAGAGGCGTCGATTAGATACCGCGAATACGGATGAACCCACTTCACGACACAATGCTAAGCGCTTGGAAGCTTACAGTACCGGACTGGCCGACTGGCGCGATATCCGCTTTCACTTATATCGTGTCCAGTCCACAGGGATTGATGCAATGATTTTTGGAATATAAATGCAAAATAAATGGAAAATTCAAAATAAAAACCGTGGTACTGTTAATCTCGAAGATTTTCCTTGCCCTGAAAGTGAAAAAAAAATAGAAATTCGACCGTAGTGCCAAAGAGGCCTTAGTTGTAACCTTAATATTAGTTTTCAATGGCTGTTTTTAGCTTCTTACCCACCCAGCACCGCTATTTCGCTCCTCGGTCCCGAAAAAATTGATGAAACTTAGGAGCCGCGGATGTAAACAATTACCGATTCAAAGATTCTTCCCCTCACCTATTAGCTGATTAATGTACTTATAAAATAATGGTAATTCTAATATTCATCATATACCCGTCTGTTGGTAAATACCACTGTATCTGGCAACACTGCACGACAATAATTAGCTGTGTTCACTTGCAGAGGCATGTGCATGCCTATCCTATAATAATAATAATAATAATATTAATCCTGAGAGGTGGTGTTGATCTCGGAGTCGGATTAGGGTACCTGTATTACCGACACTAACGTCGTAAGCGTCAGTGTCGGTAATACAGGTTTCCTAAGTAATACACCCCAAAAATTGCATATTAAATACATTGAATAACCAACATTGTTGCCAAATTGAAAAATGTCAGAGGCATCAAATCAAAAGTTAAATTTTTTTTTAGTTTTTTTTTCTATTTTTAAATGTTTTTGTTTGCAATGTGCAGTATTAGAACTACTAAGTATATAAAAAACTATCCTTTTAATTACAGATTATTATAAAAATTGCATTATAACAACTGGGAACAACAACTGTAGTTCTGGTGATGTTTTAATTAACGAGATGGCTCTTCAGTACCTGATTAAAACAGCGTCAAATTATGGCCGATTCAGGAATCCCACGACTTCTAGCACCTTCAGCACATTTAAAAGACAATTGGAGTATCAAGTTAGCATTATTTATTTATTTAAAATTATTTATTTATCCAAATGTTTAATATTCTAGAAATGTTACAAAATTCTGGGAATCTCAGAGGATAGCGATCAAGAAGAAATACGTTCGGCGTATCTGAAATTAATCAAGATATATCATCCGGACAGCGGAACTGAAGAAGCTAGCGCTGAAAAATTTTCCCAGGTTAGTTTTCTTCTTGCTATGTATTGAACCACCCTTCATTTTCACATGTTAGGAAGTGTTTTTTTTTGTGTATTTTGACGCTAAAATGGGGTGATCTTTTTAGAAAACGGTCATTCTCACTTTTGTCAGTTGTCAAAATAAGCGTCAATTCCTCCCGTATGACTATATTGAAACGAATTTATCTATTTTTCAGATAGACGAAGCTTTTAAGCTTTTAATCGAGAAAAAATCAAAGGAGCGATGGGACGTCAACGATGATCATCTCGCTGAGCAGGACATTAGAGTGAGTTTACTAAATTCAAACAGTTCGGGTTTATGTTTGTATTATTGTAAGTAATTGGCAGCATACGGCTCCCCAACACAGACAATACCTGAGTTATGAAGGCGTCGGATCGGGGACACCTTTCCAAAGACAGAAGCAGTACGCCAAGTACAAGGCGGCCCAAGCGATCGAGAACGTCCTCCAACATCGCATATCTAAGACAACCTCCGAAGACAAGGCTTTATTAAAGACAAAAACGCAGACGACGAAGCACAAAATAAAAACCAAGTAGGTCCACTTATTCCATTATTTGTAGAAATCCGTGTAGTACCGGTTATTATATTTTAATGTAGACCAGGATTTGATCGTTTAGTGGAAGACTTGATCCAAGAAGCGATGTCAAAGGGAGAATTTAGTAACCTTAAAGGACTCGGGAAACCCTTACCTGATCATCAGACGAGCAATCCTTATGTTGATTTTGTCACCAGGAAGCTAAACGAGGTAAGATCGATGATAATAAAATGAGGGCTATTTTTATATATTTATTATTATTTACTCGTCAGGTTTTAATTGATAACGGTTTCACCCCCGAGTGGATAATGCTTCAGAAGGAAATCCATGAAGAAATACAAGACTTGCGGAAACGTTTGTTGATCGAAAGGTCCTATTTCGGACCGTTTCCCCTCAACGTAGAAGATAATATCGATTGGAGCGAGATCGTCTACAAGCTGGACAGTATCGTGATGCAAATAAATAGGAAAATAGATAAATTTAATCTTGTGGTTCCGATAATGAATAAGCAAATGATGAGGTTGTGCCTGGAGAAAGAGGCACAGAGAGTTATGATTAACGGGTCGAGTTATGAAGATTCCGGATATACGAAGAAACAGAATAATGAATCCAGAAATGTTGAAGCTAAAGAAGAGGAGAACGGGTTTTTTCATTTTTTGGATTCCTTATTCAATAAGAATAAATGAAGCTGAAGCTAGTCATGTATTATATTATTTTTAACTATAGTTTCTTTGTTTGAAATATATTAATTTGGCTTGGCAGGCTGTTATTAATTTTATTATTGATTGAAATATTAATTTTTTGCTGAGAAAAATGAAATGAAAGAAAAAGTACACTAATAAAAAAAATGAAAAAGTAGGTATATCGCTCAACATATTGTTAGTGCCAATTATTTTTATTTTTATGAAATAAGAAATACTACTGTCAGTAAGGAAACTGGAGAGTTTTAGACAAATGTAACATTAATTATTTCCATGTTTTGCTGTGTAAACTTATATGTAGTGATTTTTTAAATATTAAACTGATTTTTTATAATGAGTACTTTTTCTGACACAAGGAGTTGGAAATGTTGATTATTTTATAATTGAGTTAATCAAGTGAGATAAATTGATGTATACTAAAGAAGTTTATTAATTCATTTCACCACAAAATATTCTATTAATTCTCCAAAATGACGTCAGCCAATGCTGTGGTGGAATATTTTTATTTTATTATAACTTTGCTTTAAATTATGAGGCCATCTTTTTGTCAATGTTTTCATAAAAAAAAGAAAGACAAGTACCTGCATTACCGACACTAACGCCTACTATGGTAGCGCGCATTCACTCGTTGACGTTTACTTGACACGAAGATATGTGAAGTTATTGTTTTGTTTACCTTCTCGACAATTGAACCCTATGCTGCAACAACGTTGTAAGTGCCAAAAGTAAATTTTGCGGGAAGTCGGAATAAACATTTTTTTGTGAACCAATATAATATATCAGCTTACAAACATTAATACATTAATGTTAATTAATGAATATAAGTAATTAATATATTAATGTTTGTAAGCTGATATATTATATTGGTTCACAAAAAAATGTTTACTTCGACTTCCCGCAAAATTTACTTTTGGCACTTACAACGTTGTTGCAGCATAGGGTTCAATTATTATGATTATTGATTGATTACCAAGTCAATTATTTGCGATATCTATTTATCTAGTGACATGACAGGAATGACCTATTACCAGGCCAGTGTGTAACCCACATTCTACTAAATACCAGAATGGTTCCGCGTTCTGCGCATTTTCGAAAAGTGAAGCTCCTAGTTGACTTCGAAGGCACCTCGGAGATCTATACAGGATTGTCAGTTTTTTTGTAGCAGGACTTCACCAGTTTATAATATGTCTTAACGAGCTTGGGAAATTTTTTTTTTTTGTTTTCGCGGCATTTCTCTCAAAATGAAGTGATTGTGACAAGTGAAGTGAAAGAAACTATTAATAAACAACAAATATCACATTCAAGGAGCATGTGTTAAGTTTAGGTTTATTAGAACATTCCTGACAATTGTACAGTTCAGCATCCTTTGCATGTTTATATTTATAATAATGTCTGGTCAAATCACTTTTATGTCTTGCTATGTAAGAACATTCCCGACATTTTTGTACGTGTGCATGCTTCTCATACATTGTTTGCGTTTCTTCCTGTTTTCTAAAAACTGTAACTCACTTTTTTGAACAGAACCGCCTTGATCATGTAGATCGCTAAATATTCCCGCAGTGCTTCTCCTCCTCAGTTCCCACCCTGGTTTGTGTTCTAAATTACTTTGTTCATCTTCGCACTTTAAATTACAAAGCAAACTAAAGTTAGTTTTTTTTTTCATATTCCATTGTTTCCTTCATCTCTGCCTCATTTGGAAAACAGCCTTTTGCTCCCTTTCAACTGATGACGCTAGTACCTACGTATGTATGTAGTAATAATATGATTACTATTTTAATTTATTTTGAGATTAAAATATTGAAATAAACGGTAAAAAAATAATAACTCTACCGAAACGCCAGCTGTTTGAACAGCTGGATGTCATATTTTTGGCATTTTTGGTCAGAAGCGTAGGCATCAGTGGAAAAAAAGTGACATTTGAAAAATGAAACAAAATATGTAGGTAATAACACGAATAGAAATCGAGGAATTCTCTTTCAGTGTGTATGAAAAACATATTACGGGTTTATAGGATCTAATATGAAGATGTAGGCTTTTAGTAACCTATTCCTATTGGGTATAATTTTTAATTCGATATCTAACACAGTTATACTAAGAAAAAGCGTCTTGATAGAGATAATAGACACACGAACGGCGTGTGATCTTAGTACACCTATAAGACATCCTCTCCAGACTGAATACTGATCCTTAAAAATAAGATTCATCAAAAGCTTAAATAAAACCTACCTGACAAACTTCCAGGAATACGGAAATTCTGAGCTCCATATATTTTCTACAATCATAACTGTCTGCTGATGGGGCTGGGTGCATTTTTTGTCCAGAAAATCCCAGTAACCGGTAAGTATTGATAGAGGACGAGAATGAGTTTAAAATGTTAAGAAAGTTTACCTTTAGGCAACGCGAACAAGTAGAAAGCCCTCTTTTTATTGTTAAAACATCCTCTAACGCAGCAAAAGTTTACCATTTTTTTAAAATAAGCGGACTTTTTACAAATTATTTGAATTATTTTTAGACAGTTGTACGTTCATGGAAAATCTGACATTTTTGAAGTTAAATTTGACATTCCCAACTTTTTGTGAGAATGAGCAGAATGCGGTACCCTAGTATGCGCCAGTGTCGGTAATACAGGTTCCCTAACGCATCGCAGTCCCCGGTTCGAATGCAGTAGGCAGGAGCGCAGGACACGACACGAGACTAGAAGACCGGATACCACACGACACGACCAGTGAAAGAATACGGCACATCAAAGAAAGTTACGAAGAAAGTTAACATACAGGCTGAGTGTACTGAAAAGGAGGCCAAAAAGTTGTTGTATCTAGAAGAAGAAGAAAATATCTTAGGTTAGAGTAAAATTGCTTTTCTGTTCGTTTTATTTTGAATTGAACGTGTTTTAGTATTTGTTTTCCATTAAAATTTAGCAAAATAGTTATTTTTAAGATAGTTTGACGATTTGAGCGTTTAATTTAGAAATAATCAACAAGATGAGTGAAGATATTACAACAAATCTTCACCACAGTAAGGAAGTGGAACCCCAAACAACCTCTGCCAATGCTAGTTCTAATGAAGAAGATCCCCCAGCCCCAGAAGAAGATCCCCCAGTTACAGAGAATACTGATATGAGCAAAAATGACCCTTATGCTTATCTAGAACGAGGGGAGTTTTCTTCAGAGAAATTTAAAGTAGAAATAAAGAATCTCCCTAAATATTACGGTGTCAGTGTAAGTTATAGTCTAACTGTTAAAAACTTGTCTGTTCCAATAAGTAATAATAGTCATATCTTATTATTCCAGGAGTTCCGCAAACTGTTAAACAATAAATTGAAACTTAATGTTAATAAATTAAAGACACCCAGGAGTAATAGCCCGTACGCTTTCGCCTGTTTCCGAAGTGAAGTTGACAGGGAAAAGGCCATCGAAGTTATAATCGGTACCAAGTGGAAGGGCAAGCAACTTAACGCCATTGTATGTTCATTTCAACTTAAGGTCAAGTTAATATTAGTTTCAGGTTCCAGTCTTGTCAGGCTTAGCTATAGAGTGTTCTTACAAGTGACATGATACTTTGATACCTGAACCTGATGTGACAGATGGGAGGCTTATGCTGGTATTCACAAACGATAATTTCCTAAATAATTACGTAATTAATTAAATGAGTGAGATGGAGATATGCAGTTTTTTGGTAATAGAATGAGATGGAGATAACTGATTACGTAATTATTTGGTAATTATCGTTTATGAATACGGGCATAAGTATTTTTTTATGTAATTGTAGAAAGCCAAACCAGCACCAGATCCTTTGGTTAAGAAACGAAAAGATGATGAAGAAGCTGAAACAGTATCACGAAAGAAAAAGAAACTGGATATACCACAAGAAGAACAAGTAAAAAATTCGACCATTCCCTTATGGAACATGCCTTATGAAGAACAGGTAGATTTATAATTTTATCATTCTTGTAGAGAAAAATGAGAAAGTCTATTATTTTTATGTATTTTTGTATGTACAAATCAATCATACAACCTTGGAATACAATAATTAGTATTACTATTAATTAATTATGTAACAAGAGATGCGGAATGCAGCCACTTTGACAAGTGACAGTCGTGCTGTTACTGTTACCCATTGTTTTCTAATATGACAGTTAGTCAATAGTTTGTGTTAATATAAAAATTACATAAGGGAATAACCCTACGACGACGAGGAACGTTATTATTGTTATTATTATTGTTTATTCTAATTAAATAAAGATAAAATTGGTTAAGTGACGCTAATCATCGACAGAACCGTTTGCCCCCTGCTCTACCGACATTGGTGTCGCAATTCACACCCCTTATAATTAGTTATTATTGTAAACTGAACTGCTATACTTTCATTGATTCAGCTAGCAGGGAATCTAATAAATCTAAACTATTCCAGTTGAAGTATAAACAAGATGAAGCAAAGAAAATATTGCGAGACTTGACGAGGGATTTATCCCATAACCCAACCATCAAGGATTGGTTAAAAGAGCAACAAACAAAAAATGACGGTCTCGCCTGCGAGTTGCAAGAAATTCGACACTCGATTGACATATACGGGTAAAATCTTGACATAAGTCTCCCTCATTAGCTTATTACAAACAAGAAAATTATAATTTCAGGTACAGAAATAAATGTGAATTTTCTGTGGGTATAGACGAGGAAACAAATCTAAAAACAGTGGGATTTAGGGTTGGCAGTTACGTAAATGGAGCGATCGGAGTGGCCCCCGTTTGCAACCTAAAACATATCCCTGAATCAATGAAAATTGCTGTTGAGGTATGATCTGTAATAAAGAAATTATTATAAGCGGAACCGGAAAAACTTTTATATTATACTTATAGTGTTTTCAAGAATTCGTTCGATCTTCGAATCTGGAAGTTTTCAATCAGGAAATTCAAACGGGACACTTCCGACAGTTCACTGTCAGAACAGCCGAAAATCAGCTCATGGTGATCGTCGGAATCCATCCTCAGAATTTATCCGAGGACGAATTGAAAGATTTCAGGGAAAAGTTGATTGAATTTTTTACCTCCGAGAGTGGAGCTGGTAAAAGAGCAAACGTTACTTCTTTATATTATCAATATATTATTAAGAAGTAAGTTATTGAAGTTATTAAAAAAATAGTTAATGTAAAATGATATGTTATTATGGTAATGATATTTTTAGATCCCATGATGCTGCTTCTACAAGACCTGAACATCTCTGGGGCTCGACTCACATACAAGAAACAATCCTCGGATTAAAATTCCAGATATCCCCGGAAGCTTTCTTCCAAATCAATACTAAAGCGGCTGAGATCTTGTACAAGAGTGCAATCGAATTTGCCGAACCGAATGAGCACTCTACAGTTTTAGACGTCTGCTGTGGAACTGGGACAATCGGATTGTGTTTTTCTAAAGTAATTTAACAATAAATATTATAATGTTAATTATGTTATAAAGTAATTTTTCAGACTTGCCAGCAAGTTCTAGGCTTAGAAGTGATCCCCGAAGCAATAGCGGATGCCAAGAAGAATGCCGAAATCAATGATATAACGAATAGTAAATTTTTTACAGGTAAAGCGGAAGAAATTTTAGGAAACGTTTGTTTCCAAGCGAGGGATAATGAAATTATCGCAATTGTTGATCCTCCTCGAGCAGGACTTCGTAAGTAATTTAGTGGGTTATGTTTACAGGTCATTGTTTTAAACTCGTAATGTTTCAGATCTAAAAGCTATCCTGCAATTGAGAAAGATCTCAGCAATCAAAAAGGTTGTTTTTATTTCCTGCAATCCGAAAGCCGCTTATAAGAATTTTGCAGATCTGGGTAGATCGGAGTCCAAGACCGTACACGGAGAGCCCTTTGTACCAACCAAAGCGGTCGCAGTGGATCTGTTCCCCCATACTAAGCATTATGAGCTGCTCGTTTGTTTCCAGAGATTGGACTCCCTGTTGTCTGAGAAATAATGTTTTTTTTTTAATTAAAAATATTATTTAATTAAATTTGTTTTTTATACTTTGTGATGTATGAAAGATGTTATTATTATTAATAATAAAAGGGAGTTTTGTTTGTTCGTTGGAATAAATAGTTGATCATTTTATGTTTGCTGCACTGCTGAGAATACTATTTTCAAATGAGGATAGTCCCATCATACTCGATAAATTGTTAGTTATTGGAATGGAAACCCTCATTAATTTTATTTAACTTTATTTCTTTACAGTGAGCCGCTAATTGAATTTTAGGCAGAGAAAAAATTCAATATTAGAATTAGAAATATTAAAAATATAAAATAAATATAAAAAAAAATTATTAGAAAACTAAGCTCCTATCAGAAAGAAGTAAATTTAAGATATTTTATAAAATAATTAAATTTGCGCATGCGGATTTTAGAGCTTGAGTTAATATTAGTTTACAGATGGTTATTAATGTCAAATTATTGACAATTACATCTCAATGATGACAAATTTTAAATATCTTCTTCTTCATTTCCTTATTTGGCTCGTCACTTTTCTCGAATATTGTCAGGTGCAAACCTCTGTTTATTATTGTCACATTTGTTTCACTGGCAGTAGTACTGGCACTGATAGCTCTCATGCCGGATCTCAGTCTCCACCAATTAAAGGTTGCAACTTGCAACTCGGAGGTGTTGCTCGCTCAGGTTTTATTTGGGAATATGAGGAAAATAGGATTTAAAAAACACCTTGCTTCATTTATTACAAGAAAAGGTATGAAATCGTAGAATGATTAATAATGTCTACCCACACCTATATCGTTTATAATAATATTTCAATCTAAAGACTTTATTAATACAAATGTAAAAACTAGCAAATTAAATATAAATCATTATATACACACAGTGTCCCATTAGCTCATTTGAGTCTGTTTCTGTAGGCCAAACAATAATGAATTATTTTTAAAATTCTTTTTGCAAATTATTTTTCAAATTACAATAAGGTCACAATGGCCATAATTTAAAACTATTTTGGACTATACAGATGTCCCATATAAGAGTGATGGCATATCAAAGTTTATGTTCTTTTTTTTTAATCCCAGCTTCTATGTTATTACATTTTTTGATTGGCCGAGAAGAAAAAATAAGAACCGTTTTTTAACAGTTGGAGTTTACATTGAGTTATAAACAAGTGAAAAAAAAAGATCGCAATTTTCGAAGTTCGAGGCCCTCTACAACGAAAACGGCTCAAGATAGAGGAAACGGCTTACATGTCCCATGTCCCTATCTTAATTTTTTAATGTACTATCCTATGATGTAGATGAAATGTTTATACAGGGTGATAAAAAAATCTGAGATTTTTTAACGCGTCGCTAAATATAACAAAAAAACAAAGAAAAACATAACTTATACGCCACTCTCATAAGAGACACTGTATAGTCCAGAGCAATTTTGTAATCCTGTACTTGAATTTTCAAAACAATTTTTGAAAAAATCAATTGTTTGGCCCACAGGTTCCGGAATTTGCGCCTACTCGAAAATATATTAAAAATTATAACGATCACAAAACCAAAACTGTGATGTAATAACATAACTCACCATCAGCAAGATAAAAAAAATTGACAACCCTGCGCATGCCTATTTTAGAGCTTGAGCTAATTTTAGTCTATAGTTTGTTAATAATGTCAAGCAATTGACAGTTATTACGTCAATAATGACAAATGACAAATCCTAAATGTGAATTCTATTCATACGGCCACATTACAAAACCAAAACTGTCATGGCTTCCAATCAGCAAGAAGAAGTAGAAATTTTAGATAATTGGGAAGACATTGATCAAATTAATGTAATGTAATTACTAATCTCAAGATAATATAAATAAGTAAATAAATAAAATCGAATTGTAATCTCAGACTTACCAATTATTTATTATAATTATTACATCAATAACAACAGCTTGGGGGTGATTGTTCTTCCTTACATTAAACTGTGGTCCTTTTTGTAGGTTTTGGAAGAAAATCTGAAAAAATTGATCGTTCCAGACAAACATTTAGATAGCGAAAGGTAAAAACCACTTTTTGAATGCTCAATTCGACGTCCTGTTTTGTTGTGTTGCAGTGGAAATTTTAACAATAGAACCACAATGAATATCATTATTACTGGTGAGGATGCCATGCGATCACAGTATATGCCTCCAGAACCCACGGTGAAGATACTGAAGAGGCCTTCCAAAGAATCTAATAGCAACAGTGACTCGAGAGTAACTCAACCCAAGAAAACCCTGCAACAGCGAGAACAGGAATACGCGGAAGCCAGGTTGAGGATACTGGGAGAAGCGAAACCTGAACATCCGGAAGAGAAGTATGGTACCTTTTTTGTATTGTCGAATTGATAAACTAGCACCAGCACTACCACTAGCACTAGCACTACATCCTCCATGCAGTATCGCCAACTTTTCATTTACTGTAAAGCTAACTTAACTTGGGGTGTTTTAAAATCTCCTAGCAGTAAACTAACAATTATTGTTTTAATGGGTACCACTAGTTAAATTAATGAAGATTGATGTTTCATCTTGCTTGGAGAGTAAAGTGTAATCATTAATTAATTTAACAAAAACCAAGCTATAGCTATTACAGGCAACAAGTTTTTAAGTATGTTATAGGCAAAAGCGTATTATGATAGAGAGGGTTGTTCCAGGGGAATTTCACAGACAACAACTGACCATGATAAGTCAAGTCAGCAGAAATGGACTAGTTTTATAATAATTTAATTCACTTTCTTGACACTAATTAGGTACTCTACTCATTAGTAATTTCATACTCAATAAGTCAATCAATAAGCATTACTCATGAGCACACCGGTGGCCGAGTGGTTCAGTGGGCGGTCTGAATCACTGGACCCGGCGGACTGAGTTCGATTCTCGGTGAAGGCTCTGGGTGTCTGTGTTGTCCTTTCTACTATTTATTTGGCATACAAGAGGCTCCAAACCCATATTACCGGTGTGGAGCGACTTTGTCTTAACTACATAGTGAAAAAAAGCATTACTCATACTATTCAATAATTACTTCGGGGTTGAAGAGGGATGAGAAATAAAAGATACAAATGACGACAATCAAAAGTCCACCAATTTTTATTTTGTACTGTAAATGGACAAGAAAGATTAAAAATAATTAGGCCAAATTATTGTACTGCTGTGCCATCGATCTCGATTGTGCTGAAACCAGTACAATTGTGCTGAAAGAAACATCCCTGCTGACTGGTCCAAGTCTGGATAAGTTTTTTTTTTTTATAAAAGTATTTCAGTATCTACATTCAAAGTATAAACCTAGTTTTTGTAAACGCGACTTCCATTGCAAACACAGCATTACAATCGATCTTTCAACCTTCCATTTTTAAGTTTGAGAACGAAATTGTGTCTTAATGTAATTTTTTTTGCTTAAAATTAAAAGTGTTCAGACTTTTTGATGGTTTTGTATACAATAATTCACTCTACAATTATTGGTGTGAATTGTGCAGCATACAAATTATACTGCATGTATTGAACTCTAGAAGAGGCACTTCAATACAATGACATTTTCCAGAAGTACAATTTATTTACAATTCACTGGATAATTTTTATGAATTAGTTTGTAATTTTTAGAATTGAAGTACGAAAGAAAGAGAGATATACTTCAATACATGCAAGTGCAGTTTCCAAGTTTCCAAATAGAATTTATATACGGTTCACTGTACACTCTATAATTAGTATGAATTGTACGCTACCCAAATTTCACTTTTTAGAATTGTACTGCATGTTGAACTACAAAAGAGAGGTACTTCGACATAGTATTATGCAAGTACGTTTCCAGGAATCAATTTATTTACAATTTACTGTATAATGTGTATGAATTGTGCAGCACACAAATTTACTTCATGTACCTATTGAATTTCAAAAGAGAGGTACTTCTACACATACAAGAGCAGTTTCCAACTTGCATGTTTATTTTCCAAAAATTAAAAAAAAAAGTTGTAAAGTGCAAAAATTGTAGTTTTTGGAATTGAACTAGAAAAGAGAAAGAGGGAGGTACTGCAACACATGCAAGTACAGTTTCCAAGTTTCCGTAGTACAATTCATGTAAAATTGACTATAATTTGTATGAATTGTATAGTGTGCATATTTTACTTTTTAAAATTGTACTGCATATATTGATCTACAAAAGAGAGGTACTTTGACATAATATTGGGCAAGTACATTTCCTAGAGGTACAATTTATTTACAATTCACTATATAATTTGTATGAATGGTGCAGCACACAAATTGTACTTTGTTTGTATTGAATTTCAACAGATACTTCCACACAATCATGCAAGAGCAGTTTCCAAGTTTCCATACTACAATTCATATAAAATTTACTATAATTTGTATGAATTGTACAGTGCGCATGCTTTACTTTTTAGAATCGTACTGCATGTATTGATCTACAAAGGAGAGGTACTTCAACATAATATGCAAATACATTTTCCAGAAGTACAATTTATTTACAATTCATTGTATAATTTAAATGAATTGTACAGCACACAGATTGTACTGCATATATTGAACTTAAGAAGAGAGATACTTCAACACAAATGCTAGTACAATTTAAAAAAATCGTATAGAAGTCCCTATATAATTTGAATATATTGTACAAATTGTACCTGTGGAAATGTATTTAAATACATTTTGTCCATCTCTCTTGTAATTTAATTAACAATTTAATTATTTTTTCCAGGATGGTGATTCAAAATAAAGCCCGCCCGGTAGAATTAGAAAATGTGATACGAATGCCAAAGGGACCAGACGGCACGAAAGGCTTCAACTTCCGTAGATAGTACAGTCAAAACTCGCAGATTAGTAACAATAATATTTATATATCACTTAAGACAAAACTAGTGCCCTTTTCGAACCTAACACTTATCATTATCATCATTATTATTATTCAAACTAACTTTGCTACTTTTTTACTAGACCTGTGGGGAGATTGAGTTACTTATTATTACAGCTAACAACAAGTACTGCTGCTACATACTGATACTGCGAATGTGATAACATTTTTCTATCAAATTGTTTTTACGTAAGGTTAGATTAGGATCTAGGCTTTTACACCCCTAGTAATTAAAATTAGCGTGTACCTACCTACCTATGTATGTAATTATGTGCTTTAGATTTATAATATTATTAATATTGATCGAAATTGTATTTATGTGCTTGGAGAATCATTTATTTTGAATTGTTTTGCTCGTAAGCAAGTACAATTAACTATCTTGACTGGAGACTAGAACTAGAACTAGCACTAGCACTAGCACTAGAGATAATGAAAATGATTGCAGGTGTTGTTATATTATTGGTTTTGGTACTATTGTGATCAATACGGATTTTACTGAAACCAGAATTGTTCGTTTTTATGATTATTATAAAGAATCGCTCACTGAAAATGATCTTTGGAGATTTGTTTGATGGGTACATGATTTTCGTTTTTCTCTAAATTGAACTTGCTGATTGGGAGTCATACGCACAAATTATCAGTGTTTTCTTCATTTGTTTTTATTCACTTCACTATCAATATTTTCATCAATTATAATAAGATAAATCATCAAGAGTACACAGACGAATACATATAAAAATAGGTATTTTTGTAATAAATATTGTAGTAAAAAATATGGCTCATTATAATATTCGTTAATTTTCTATATTTGCAATTATTAAAATCTTGATTGTATGTAATTTTTTATGGCTGTTTTAATACATAATAGAATAATGGCGAGGAGACAGGAAATAAGCCCAATTTTATTGGATGATATTAAAAAATTATTAGTTTAGTAATTCTAGAAGAAATTAAAACTTGTCCTTAATTATTGTTTCGCATAAAATTCATTTTACCATCGTCTAAAATTTACTAAATAAAGTTATAGTTCCAATGTTGTAGTGGCAGATTGTTAATGTTTCTGGCTAGATTGGGAAATTTTGAGACCATTCCAGAAAATTTCGGGGATGCTGCCAGATTGTTTTTTTTTCTAGTCATGTTTCCAATTAATGGGAAATTACTCAGTCGATTTTAAATTCGATTTTCGTTTTAAATTTCAATTCAAGTCTTCCCTTTGTCTTCAGTACATACTAATAATCCAGGTTGATCTTTCTATTTAGTTTGATGTTTCAATTATTGGCAATTTTAATTTCTTGTTTTCACAAGATTCTTACTATAAAGTTATCTAGTGCAGTGTTACCAGATTGATTTTAATTCTGTCCAAATTGGTACATTTCAATCTTGACTCAATTATTATTGGAGTTGTTAGATTTATTTTTCTTACAATGTTGCCAGACTGTCATCTTTTTAGCTAGATAAAAAATTATAATGTTTCCCGCTGAGCGATTCTTTTTTGTTTTCCTTTGACACTTGGTAAAATGAATTTTTCATGAATAAGATACGTAAGAATTATCTTGTCATCTGGTTTTATTACTAAAAAAGTGAAAAGTAATGGCTATGTAGCCTTTTTTGCATAACGAATCGCTTGTTTATTTTTAATTGATTTGACATTATAATAGTAAAGCCAATACTCTTCAAGCCGCTTGTATTTATGTCACGGCCTGAGCACAAAACTATTACGTCGAACCCCGGCCAGTAGCTGGTGATAAGGACAAATTTTGAGCTTAGGCCGTTTACGTATTGGTGCATAAATTAATTTTAAATAATTGATGGTAAATTGGCAGGTCTGCTAATTGTAATTTGTAATGATTTTTCTTTTATATCATACAATCCCGCTGTATATAAAGTGCTTCTGTAGATTCTAAGTTACTGGGTGAGCCAGATGTTACTAGAAAGTAGGAACGGGTGCAATTTAGATGGATAATTTTAATTAGTCTCACTCTCCCTAATTTTACTAATTTTATAAAATTTTGTTTGCTTATGGTGTATGTTATTGACAGATTATACTGATTGATATTGTCAGATCTCGTCATATCGTCATATCACGCTATCATAAGAGAGTCAAATTTAACCTGAGAGTGGTCGCACAACTAGGTAAACGTGGTTCCTTTTTGCTATCATCTACAAGTTTATATAACTTTTTTTTTAAAAAAGAACTCTTATCATTTGAAATGTCAACTAATTTCTCCCGCCCTTAATCTCTGGATTCAAATATGACTTTTAACCCTTTTAAATTTTAAGCTCATGATAATTAAAAAAACCCCTGATTGATCACCTATTTTTCACTTGTACCCTCTTCACTCCTACACTGTAGCATAACACCTTGTTCGTCCTAGCAAAACTAGGGGATATTGAATTTAGCCAATTATTGGAAGAATATACAATAAAAAAACAGATTTTGGTATGAAAAATTAAAGCCCTTCCTTGTTTATTGAAATAATAAATATACCACTAGATTGTGCATAGTTAGGGCTAATCAGATTTATACTTTCCCAGTCTCAATAAATAAATAAACCAATAAAATAGTTTCAGGTATCCAACTGCTAGTAGAAGATACATAAACGAGACTAGCTATTAAAAAGGAGAAAGTTATCTGGTATTTGTTTGATTAATAGCGCCACTGCGACCACTCACTTTTTAATAATCGTTGAATCAAAGTAGTTTGATCGAAGATCTCCGTTAAGAATCTTAAATAGATCCTTGAGCAAATCTAAGGAGTGATTAATTTAACGGTATGAGAAAATTTCATGTACCTATCTTTTTTCTCGCCCTGCCAATATTATTCACAGGTTAGTCTAGGATATATTTTTATATTTTGAATGTTATTTATTGTTTAAGTTTGGTGTATAATTTCCCCTAGTCATAGGTTTGTTATTAGATTCTTCTAATGTAGTTTTTATATTATTATTATTATTATTGTAAAAAGAAACAGTAGTAAATTCAGTGGATTAGAGTAAAGTATTTATTTATTTATATTTAACACTGATCAGTGGTCACTCTTTGAGTATCATGATGTAGGTATGTATTTTTCTCTAGAAACGAAATATATAATTGATTATATTACACAGAGGGTTGATCATGATCAAGTTAGGTATTGTACTGATTTGTGCTTTACTACTGTTTGTTTTTAAGGACAATGTTTTTTTCAGTAAACTTATTAAGGACTTGACTTTCTTAATAATTGTATCTATGTATTATGTAAGTTAATTTGTAATAATGTACGCTGAGGTTACTTTTGAAAATATAATTTGTAAGAACATTAAAAATTAATCGTTTTACAAGCAGAATTTTAGGTACTATGTTCTTTTGTTTAAATACACGTTTGAAAGTTTCCCAGTTGTTTTTATTGTAGTTAGTTAGTAGAGAAATGGAGAGCGTGAATCAAAATATCCTTAAAAGTTAAATTCGTTATTTTTAAGTTTAATTTCTGATCTTGGGAAAAGGAGCTGATATTTAAATCCAATTATAACTGAACTGAATGTTTAGCATGGCAGAAAAATCAAAGCCTAATCAGTCGAGTACTTATTTGTTGATTTTGTGTGGTTTTTTGTAATTAATTGGTTCATTCATGCGTGCAATAACCAGCTGTTGGTTTTGTTGTTCTGTTATAATTTACTATTTCATTTCGTTTTATCTTCATTGTTCTGAGAAAGGTTACATTTTGATCTGGAAATTAACAATAAAGTATTTTTTAAATGTTACAATAATTAAAACAATGTTTTACTACTAATTTATAATCGATTTTCTTATCTTTAATAATATCGAGTTATTGTAGAAATTTTCATCAAAAAATTTGATTCAAAGATTTTTCGTCAGGAATTATTATTGAAAACATCTCGTAATGACGTCAAATAACGCGTCGTGAAGATGTTTGACATTCAACGGCACACAGATCTGGCCATTATTACTGATCTACTCTTCTTGAACGCACCCGTAATTATTGAACAACAATCTTAGATAAGAGGGTAACATGAACGCACCCAGTAAAAATCTTCTTGAAGGTTATACTCTCTAGCTGAAATCTGGCGCCATTAAATTTTAAATCATTGTAATGTATCGTCCACTTATTTGAAAATTTCTTTTTTCCACGATTTTTCTTCTGGAATTGGAATTATTATTGTCAAAAACAAACTATGAAGCTTATCTCCTATAACGACGTCAAATGACGCGTCATGAAGATGTGACTTTGACGTTCAGAGGTACACGGACTGGTCATTAGTTACTATTTTAGTCGACTATTCTTGAACGCACCCATATTGAACTTAGATAAGGAACACACCCACAAATCTTCTTGAAGGTCATACTCTCCTAGTTGAAATCTGGCGCCATTGCATTTTAAATCCTTGGTACCATCCCAAAACCGCACTTAACTTCATTTCGTGTACTTATTTGAAAAAGAGCTCTTTTAGTAGTCACTTGATTTTGTGCTATTTTTATATTTATATTTATTTTATTTATTTCAGGCCCGTAAAAACTAGTTCCTCTTCTTCTTTTTCTATTTTTATGGCCTGGACACCCTTGTGCATACAGCCAGCTTCAAGTGTTTCTATGATTATCTTTTAATTCAATTTTTTATTGAACTAAAATTTATTAAAAAAACCTATTATTTTGATGCAAGGAAAGTTGTTAAAAAAAATAGGTATAAAATTGATTTTTGACAAGTTTTGACAAATTTTTTACTTCAACAAAACTATGACAATCTACTTGAAAAACCCTTTTTTCCCCTAAATTTTTACAAGCCTTAAATTTTTCCGCTCTCCTCAGAATTTCTAATTTTTGGGGTTGAACTATTATTTATCTTGATATAACATAAAAAAAAACAAAACATGATTTTTGTTTGTTGTTTATGTGTATATAGAAAAAAATATATGAGTAGTAAATAAGCCGTAGAAGCAACAACAAAAGTCTTAATTAAACTTGAGGATTATTTTTGTTTTAATATACAATAACGGATTTATTAAGATTAATGTCCCAAAAATAAGTCCCATATAATCGTTTGATAAAGGATTAGGTATCTGAATCCCCTCTATATCCCATACGATGAGTTAGCATTCAGGAAAATACGAATCGTAAATCAAAATATTCATTTCCATTCAGGAAGTCTTTCCGGATCGATCAGTCACGGTTATTCTTGCTACCATGGCGTATAGATCTCTTTTTTATATTGCCAATATCAATTATAACGATAGCTATGTGAAAGGGAATAAATCTGCTATCGGTTTTACCGTTCCCGAGAACATGACGGTTTTGACAGCGGAAGAAAGACACGTTTTTACCGGATTTTATGTTGTGATTATTTTCATCGGAGTGATTGCTAATGTTTGCGCTGTAATTTCTATCAGTAAGCAGTAAGTATTATTTTTTTTATTTTTATTTCATTGGTTTAAAATTGACGTCAATTAATAAGGTAAAGTTTTTTAGAAAGTATTGTTAAATAAATATTTTACATGATTATAAATAAATAAAGTTTAGACAGGAAATTTTTTACAATAACCAACGACTATTTAGTTTATTCTTTTTTTTTTACTATGACTTCATTGTGCACCTGAAAATGATGATCTTCTAGATTTTTTATTAAAAAATTGAGCTACACTTTAACAGTGTACACTTTAACAGAAATATTAAAATCGTTAGCCATATAGTGATCTTTATCAAAGCTTGTTTGAAAGTCAGTTATATCCTCTGAGAGAAGAAACAAAAATTTAGGACAATGCAGTTGGCAGACAGCATTCACAACCAACAGTCTCTGATATGGCCCGCTGATGAGTCCAGAAAGAAAACGAAACATATGTCCGTGTCTTCAGATCTGGTTGGTTCTGTTTGTTGCTTGCCACCTAAATCATGAATATAAGAGCTAAAAATTCAATGCTTTTGTCTTTTGTTTTACCTAAACGACTGACTCATATTTTTTCTCTTTCTGTTATAAAATAAAATCGTCAGCAAACTCAAGAACGACCATTTTTCTGCACCAGAGGATAATTTTTTTAAATCAAACATGGATTTCGGTACCTTATTAGTGTTACCTAAAACTACAGCGAGATAAAAAAAGACTTCGAAAAAGTGGCACTTTTCTTCATTTCTCTAATAAAATTTTGAAAACTAATCAAATCAAAAAATACAATTTTTCACGCCACTGTAATATTTATGAGATTCCATTTTAATAATTTTTTTTATATTTCTGGATTTAAATCATTTCGGTACCACTGGGGTACTGAAGATGGTCATATTGAGCTGAAACAATGGCGAGGTGGAATTACGCAACCCGAAAAATATTTTTTTGGGACATTCCTTAGACATTTCTTGGCTAATCGGAAAGTTCTGTTTCTTTGACAACGTTCAGTAGTCAGGTTACCAAGGTCATCCTTGCTGGCAGTTTTCTGGGGCCGAACAGTCCCAGAAATGCTTAAGGAAGCCTTCTGGGCGTGATTGTCACCCCAGCAGCGATTTTGTTACCTTTGGGGTACTGAAGACGGTCATATCGAGCTGAAACAATGGCGAGGTAGAAGAAACTCGAAAAATATTTTTTCCCTTACTAAGCCTTCAAGGCTTATATTGTATGTTTTTCATGTTTAGACATTTCTTGGCTAATCGGAAAGTTCTGTTCTTTTGACACCGCTCAGTAGTCAGGTAACCAAGGTTATCTTTGCAGGCAATTTTCTGGGGCCGAATAGTCCCAGAACTACTCAAGAAAGCCTTTTGGGGCAGAAGCTCCCGTGGCCTTCTGGGCGTGATTGTCACTCCAGGAGCGCTTGCTGCTTTGACCACCAGCTTCCGTGTCTGTTTTTTTTATAGCACCATGAAGATTCTCTTCTATAAAAATAGTTGCACCATCCGCTGGGTTGCTTTGTACAACTGTACCTACGATTCAACTTGTATGCATTAGTGGTTCAGGGGAGGCACGACCTTGAAGACCTTTCCTCCCCATCAATGCCAGAATTTGAACGTTCCCCTTTTGAAAGTCCATCACTTACCTTTTCTTCTGTCTCTGTTCTATTTTAGTCTAATTACTGAACCATAACCCGCCAATGGCGCAGCAAGCTAACACACAACACGCATACCTCGAGGTTAGCTACTAGCCTCAAAGCACCCCTCGACCTTGAAAATATCGTCGTGCACACTACCAGTTAAGGTTTTTATACTTAAGTGGTAAGGGTACCTATCTCATCCTCGCGGCCTTAAGCCAAACCCCGTGCCCCTTGCGTTAACCACACCAAAGTCGATCACGCATGAGGTAAGTACCTAAGGGGTCATGTCCTTAGTCTTAAGACTGTCCGCTTAGTCTTCTACGGTTTGTGGCATTTTTCGCCAGAGCCTTCTTAGACCTGGTGGTGGTACTCACAAGAATAATAATACTGGACGTAAGGTTGGTTTGTTAACAGGACTAGGTTAGTTTTGAGCCAGTTGTCAGTAAACCTTGGGGACCTGCTTGGGGAATGAAACTTGTCCTAAAGTGCCGCTTCTACTCCTTTTAAATAGAAAATAGGTCCTCCAAATAAAACATGACAAATAAAAAAATCAAATAAAGCCTTTAAACATTTTTGTTTTTATTTTACAGGAAGAAGCGATACATCCAAAAAATCTGCATAATTTCTCTCGCCCTCTCAGATTTGGTGGCTTTGATATCGATGGGAATTAATAATTTAGAAACATTCTCCCATCCAATGATCAACTGGGTAAGTCTCAATAAAGTTAACTACCCCAATTCAGATCGTTACATAAATCTTTTTCCCCAGACTCTAGGGGGATTTATGTGCCACGCAATACCAATAGCGCAGGTTTTCGGGATTCTCACCAGTTCTTTTGGACTTCTAGTGATAGGCTTGGATAGATACAGAAATGTGGTTTACGCGTTGAACAATCAATGGAACCCCCAATTAAAAACTTGTCTAATCACTGCTATCTTCTGCTGGATGTTTTCTCTAGGTAAGTTATATTGTATGGTGGTATTAGTAGAAAAAATAACGACCTATTTTTAGCCGTTTCATACCCAATGGGCACTTACTTCTCGTACGAACCGGTCTACGTAATTTACTTCAATAAATCAAACGAGAGTCAAGTCTTAAGTTTTGAATTATACCATCTATGCACGTCTTTCCAGGAGAGCAGCTTGGTGAAGTATCACATCTCGTTGACGGTGCTAATATTTCTACCAATTTTTCTCACCTTCATCTGGTTCTATTACCATATAGCTCAAATTATTTGGAAGCACAGGAAACCTCTCTCATCGATGTTCAGAAGGAAAGAAAACGACAACTCCGTGACGAAATCGACGGAAATTATCCCGAAACCGAAGATCGATCCAGTTCCTCTGACCAAGCAAATCGTCCTCAAGAAGAAGAACATTCACGTCGAGAGGAAGATCAGAACTTTTAAAATTATCATAACGCTTTCGCTGGTTTTTATTATTTGCAGGTTGCCATATTGGGTGTATTTCGCTTTGATTAATATTTTTGCGAGCTTGAAGAATCATTGGGTTATTAATTATTTAATGATTATGTTGTCTCTGCTTAATTGTGCTTTGAATCCTTTTTTGTACGCTTTTTTGACTCCCAGTTTGAAGTTCATGAAGAAATTGAATTTTATTTGTAAGGATTTTCTTTGCGAGGCTTGCTGCAGCTGCTATGGGGCTAATTATGAAGAATTTGAGAAGGACAATCAGGATTGTAATCATGGTGGAGGGAATGGTAACAATAATGGTAATGAAGAGAGGTTTTAAAATATTTTTTTTAAGAGACATAAGTAGGTAGGTACCGTATTTTTAGAACACTTTGTATAGAAATATTTAGGATTACGATTAATAAAACTGTACAAAAATCAAACCAGTTTTTATTAAATAATCGCTCTAAAAATGTACAAAACGATATTATTTAGTTTATTAATTATTATAAGCAAAACAATGAAGATAATAATTTTTTTAATTAATAATTATTAATTAATGAAGCAAATAAAGGATGATTCGTTAATTTTATATTATACACTCTGACTTAAGTATGTATTATGTATAAATTTACAAATATAAAGTTAAGTTAAGCTTTACGAACCCAAATACGAAAATATTCAAGACATGAAATAAACTCACCCTAAAAACGCAATTGAGTTCAAAGCAGCGTACCTACCCCTCCTCAAGATTTTTTTAATGCGTCTGATCAAATTTCGGAAATTATCTATAGCTCTGAAATACAGGGCGCAAGAGATTTTCCAAGATGAGGTTTGTTTGTGAAATATTATCAAAAATGTAAATAGCTAGGCTGCTAAAAAAATATGATTTTTTTATAATTGGACAGTCAAAATTGAACGCCGTCTATAAAATCGTATTTTAAGCAGAAAAGAAAGAATAACTTTTTTCAAGATGTGGCCTCGTTTAGGGAATAATTCCAAAAATGTAAAACTAAGGCTGCTGAAAAATATGATACATTTTAGTAACTGGACAGTCAAAATCGAACGTCATGTATAAAATCGGTTTTTAAGCATAACAGAAAGAATAATTTTCCTTCAGATCGGACCTCGTTTAGCAAAAATATCTCAAAAAATGTATTATCAAAACTATATTATGTTCGATTTTGACTGTCCGGTTACTAAAAAATATTTTTTTAACAGCCTTACGCCCGTATTCACAAACAATAATTTCCTAAATAATTACGTAATCAATTATACCCATCTCACTCTAACGCATAAAAACTGCATTATCTCCATCCCATTGATTTAATTATTTTCGAGACATATTACAGGACAGAAATGCTTATTTGTGAATACTTCTCAAACGATGCCTCATATTGAAAATAGTTATTCACTCTTTTATGCTTAAAATACAATTTTATACATGGTGTTTAATTTTGCCTGTTCAGTTACTAAGAAAAAATATTTTTTAGCAGCCTTAGTTTTGCATTTTAATAAATATTTCCTAAACGAGGCCTCATTTTGAAAATAGTTATTCTCTCTTTTATGCTTAAAATACGATTTTATACATGGCGTACCAGTTTGACTGTCCAGTTACTAAAAAAATATTTTTTAGCAGCCTTAATTAGTTTAACATTTTTGTAAATATTTCTCAAACGAGGCCTCATGTAGGATAGAGTTATTTTTTTTATGCTTAAAATACGATTCTAACATGGCGGTCAATTTTCTCTGTTCAGTTACTAAGAAAAAATATTTTTAAACAGCCTTAGTTTTACATTTTTGTAAATATTTCCTAAACGAGGCCTCATCTTTAAAAAAGTTATTCTTTCTTTTATGCTTAAAATCCGATTTTATACATGGCGTACCAGTTTGACTGTCCAGTTACTAAAAAAATATTTTTTAGCAGCCTTAGTTTAACATTTTTGTAAATATTTCTCAAACGAGGCCTCATGTAGGAATTAGTTATTTTTTTATGCTTAAAATACGATTCTAACATGGCGGTAAATTTTCTCTGTTCAGTTACTAAGAAAAAATATTTTTTAACAGCCTTAGTTTTACATTTTTGTAAATATTTCCTAAACGAGGCCTCATCTTGAAAAAAGTTATTCTTTCTTTTATGCTTAAAATACGATTTTATACATGGCGTTCGATTTTGATTGTCCAGTTACTGAAAAATATATTTTTCTTTGCAGCCTTTAGTTTTACATTTTTGTAAATATTTCTTAAACGAGGCCTCATGTAGGAATTAGTTATTTTTTTTATGCTTAAAATACCCGTGCGGTTGAGTACCCATCGGGCGCGTCCCCAGGTGGCGGATAGGGGGAAGGCCTTACAATGAGCGTAAGTGAGTAAGGTTAGCAGTGGTGATAAAGCTTGTCGGAGGTAAAATTCAAGACTGGTAGCTCAAAGCCCTGCCGCGGACCACCTCCCCCAACCTAGTTGTCGTGTCGTGACTAAAGGTCTGCACAGGGGTTATAACGATGCCGGAGAACGTCCGAACGTGGACTCTCCGAAAGACCGTAAAACTCTGTTGTCGAGGTTATATCTCGCGAACAGAGGAATACGGGGGTCTAGGCTTTACCGCCTGGACCAAAAGGAGACAACCTTTAAAAACCTAAATCCTACGGCGGGAACCCAGGCTAAAAGGATGCGTGGCTGAATAGTAGATCAGTCCCTTCTGGATTCAACCTCGAAGAAGTGGCGCACCTTCGAAAATAAATGCCTACCATACGTATGGAGCTCTGCATATGGTATTTCTTTAATAGCTCCATTACTCGTGGGCCATATGGACCAAGACACACCTAATTCAATGCAGACCTTACCTAGGCCTAACTGGGGAGCTGTTCAAGCGACTAGGTGGGGAAAGGGCAGAGGGAGCAGAGAAGATGTAACTGAAAAAGCTGAGTAAACACCGGCTGAGATGGGCAGTTGGACTTCTAAAAGGACACTGCCCACTAATAAAACGTGGATTCTTTTGGACAGAAAACCTGACACAAAAGGCCAATAACTAATTTCCTCATGGGAGAAAACCTAAGGGAGAAAATAGAGCAACTTCAATGCAGACCTTACCTAGGCCTAACTGGGGCGCTGTTAAGCGACTAGGTGGGTAAAAGGCAGAGGGAGCAGAGAAGATGTAACTGAAAAAGCTGAGTAAACACCGGCTGAGATGGGCAGTTGGACTTCTAAAAGGACACTGCCCACTAATAAAACGTGGATTCTTTTGGACAGAAAACCTGACACAAAAGGCCAATAACTAATTTTCCTCATGGGAGAAAACCTAAGGGAGAAAATAGAGCAACTTCAATGCAGACCTTACCTAGGCCTAACTGGGGCGCTGTTAAGCGACTAGGTGGGTAAAGGGCAGAGGGAGCAGAGAAGATGTAACTGAAAAAGCTGAGTAAACACCGGCTGAGATGGGCAGTTGGACTTCTAAAAGGACACTGCCCACTAATAAAACGTGGATTCTTTTGGACAGAAAACCTGACACAAAAGGCTAATAACCAATTTTCCTCATGGGAGAAAAACTAAGGGAGAAAATAGAGCAACTTCAATGCAGACCTTACCTAGGCCTAACTGGGGAGCTGTTCAAGCGACTAGGTGGGGAAAGGGCAGAGGGAGCAGAGAAGATGTAACTGAAAAAGCTGAGTAAACACCGGCTGAGATGGGCAGTTGGACTTCTAAAAGGACACTGCCCACTAATAAAACGTGGATTCTTTTGGACAGAAAACCTGACACAAAAGGCCAATAACTAATTTTCCTCATGGGAGAAAACCTAAGGGAGAAAATAGTGCAACTTCAATGCAGACCTTACCTAGGCCTAACTGGGTTGCTGTTCTAGCGACTAGGTGGGTAAAGGGCAGAGGGAGCAGAGAAGATGTAAATGAGCAACTTCAATGCAGACCTTGCCTAGGCCTAACTGGGGAGCTGTTCAAGCGACTAGGTGGGGAAAGGGAAGAGGGAGCAGAGAAGATGTAACTGAAAAAGCTGAGTAAGCACCAGCTGAGATGGGCAATTGGACTTCTAACAGGACACTGCCCACTAATTAAACCTCTCAATAATAGGAGTGAAAATTATCCCGGATTACAGGAGATGCGGGGAGGGGGAGGAAACCCCATACCACCTAACAAGCATCCATTGGACTCATACTGAAATACTTTCGGGAGATGGGACCGATGAGATAATTATCCAAAGGGGTACAATAAGCGCAAGCTTCAGTACAAGGGCTTTGAACCTACCCTAGAAGTAATAATAATAATAATAATGCTTAAAATACGATTCTAACATGGCGGTAAATTTTCTCTGTTCAGTTACTAAGAAAAAATATTTTTTAACAGCCTTAGTTTTACATTTTTGTAAATATTTCCTAAACGAGGCCTCATCTTGAAAAAAGTTATTCTTTCTTTTATGCTTAAAATACGATTTTATACATGACGTTCGATTTTGATTGTCCAGTTACTGAAAAATATATTTTTCTTTGCAGCCTTTAGTTTTACATTTTTGTAAATATTTCTTAAACGAGGCCTGATCTTGAAAAAAGTTATTCTCTCTTTTAGGTTTAAAATTCGATTTTATACATGACTTTTAATTGTGGCTGTCTAGTTATGAATTTTTTTTTAGCAGCCTTAGTTTTACATTTTTATCAATATTTCCTAAGCGAGACCTCATCTCTAAAAAATTTATTCTTTCTTTTATGTTTAGAACACGATTTTATACATGACGGACGATTTTGACTGTCCAGTTACCAAAAAGTTTATTTTTTTAGCAGCCTTAGTTTTACATTTTTGGAAATATTTCCTAAACGAAACCTCATCTTGAAAAAAGTTATTCCCTCTTTTATGTTTAAAATACGATTTTAGACATGAGGTTCCATTTTGACTGTCAAGTTACCGAACACCCTGTAACTAGCTGATTCGAGTTTTTGAGCAGTTATAGTTCAAATCGATCCAATCCCTTGTCCCAAAACAATTTTTATTGTTACATGCGCATAAATAATTAATGTTAACCCTGAAGCGAGACCTATTATTATGATTATTACTGTTTCTTCTCCTTCCCGACATCCTTGTTGAGATCAACCTTGTTCCTAATCAACCACTTATCCAGCTCCCCTGTAGATGTCTGGATCAAAGTAAGAAGCTTAACCCCGGCTGATGTCCCTTGCTCGTTCTTTAGCACTTCCGCCGCCTCCGTCAGGGAGGCCTTGCACTCCCTCAAGAGCGCCACCATCGCGGATTTCACCCCGATGTCGAACTGTCTCTTTATGAAGATCATATTCGCTAGATGCAGCTCGTGCAGAATCACCCCGGTATAGAGAGGGAGTCTAAAAATAGAAAAGAAATTTAAAAAACGCGAGGAGGAGTGTGTCACGGCTTTAGCGCCAACGCGACGACAACACAACTGATAAGGCACTAATAAGACGCAATTGCGGTCGACATCATCAGCGATTACGCGTTTTCTTGTGACAGAAACGGTCGCCTGAGCCAGACAGTTAATCAGCTATCGCAGAGCATGCTGTGCTTCAAGATAATCACGCTATTGCCACGAAAAGAGGAAAATAATTTCTAGTACGTCACTTTGTTACACCCGTTTATATCGAGAAGCAATTGAAATTTATATAAACACCTAAATAATACCAAAAAGGAAACAGAAAGGAATTAAAAACTGTAGAAAGTATGAAAGTACCGGAAGAATTGCTTATCGCTGATGATGCCGCAGTTGTGGATGAAGCGTTCGGAACAAATCTCCATGGACCACGTCAAAACAGCCCGGAATCAATTATGTTTTTAACTTCCAAAATTATTACAACCCGTGTAAAAATGTATAAATAAATAACTAGTAAATTCACCTAGAATTCCCAGGGTCAATCTTCCTGGTGATCTCCAAAAGCTCCCTGCACATTGTAGCCTTCCGCTTAAGGGCGTCATCGCTAATTTGGGATGGTGTGTAGCCTTGCTGATACCCCAGCAGTTGGATCAAAGAATGTTTAACGGCATAAGCGTGGTAATGATGAGGGTGGAGGAAAGTCATCATGCGACTTAGAAGATTGTCCAATTCCCGAACCGTCGGTGTCGATAATTGCACCCGATCGACCTCTTCCCCGATTCGATTCACCAGAATCGCTGCTTCGTCAGCGCCCAAGGTTACCTCGCAGGTATCGCAAGCCCACAAGGACCGATCATCCAGAGGGTTTTTAGGCAGCTGGAGACCATTGCAAGGATTGCTCTCTGTACCCAAGCATCTCAAAGCGCTGAGGTAGGTTCCCAATTCTGTCGGATCTTCACATCTCTTGCATTCACAAGAGAAGTACTTGGTCTCTAATAGATGCTCTCTTCTTGCCTGGGTGCCCCACAGCGCGTGCGTGTACATCGTGGTTATATGGTCACCTGTTTTGATCGGCACGGCTGCTTTAACGGTGATCCTGGATTAACATACTAATTAGTGTGACGTGATAACAAAATGTGAGGCCTACCTGAAATTTTGGTCATCAGCATCGAAAGTGTGGCTTGTGTTGCAAAGACAGCTATGCTCCATTAGATAAGCTGTAGGGTAGATCGCTGAAAGTTCAGCTTCTTGGTTAATTTCCAAAGCGTTGACATCGATTATGCCGCAGATTTTGTGGATGGTCTCTCTGGATGTGTCTGAGAGCAAGGATTGTCCAGTGCGTCCTTCTAGAATTGCTAAAGGACCTAAGAAGTTATCGTGGAAGTAGTCTGCTACGCGAGTCTCGATGTCTCTGAAATTATTATTAATAAGAAATTAACTTGGTTGAAAGTGGAAAGATTTTATTTTGGCTCAAAAATTGTGGGGGAGGAATTTCCTGGTGAAGTTCTTGAGCTTTAAGACTTAAGAATTAATATTATGGAGGATGATTAGCTCATCTGCCACGACGAAAGAAGCTGAGGAAGCTCTAAACGAAATTAAGACCAGGAGGCTTATCTGCAACTGTAGATTTAGACGTCAAAAAAGGAAACATTGTCAAGATGAGCGTCCAGCTGCAACTAGATACCAAGACCAAGACCATGATAGTCTTGGTTTTGCACATCCGATCTTGCTATCGTAGGTGTAATATTGGCCTTGTTTTTTTTTGAAAGAATAATAGGACCAAGGAGGTAAATTTTGACCCTTAAAACATACAGACGAAAGAAAGATGACAGTGGTAGCAGAAAATCTACTCCAAGTATTGACAAGGGTTGAGGAGTATGAGGGCTCTGGAAGGCAAATTGACGATAGCATTTTATACATACTTATAAGTCTCGGTGCCTTCTTTCCTCTTATCCATATGTGCTTCCATTTCCATCAACTTGGCATACTTCTTCGGGTTAATCTTCTGCAGAACGAGACATCTTAATGCAAGAAGAGTATCTTGTCTGAGAGAAAAAAATCAATCAAACACTACAAGAAAACTAATAACCAATAAACCTACCGGTAGAATTCATGTAACCCGTTAATAGCTTTCACGTCCCTCAAACTGAGGATCATGCACTCATGGCCGTGTTTCTCCGGATGTCTCAAACCCTCACATCTGGGATGACATATCGGAAAATCGCACCCTTCACATCTGGCCGAAGTTTCTCCAATGATTAATCTAGAAAAGCATCATATTTAAGCGCTGATCTTCTAATCATCTGATTCAGAAGAGAAAACCTGCAGCAACCAGGACAGGGAACTGGTCCCTCTTCAACCATGTGCGGCCTTGGACCATAGACGAGAGGATATTCTTGCAGAACTAGGTCACCGGGATTTAAATCTCTCGTTGCCACCAGATATTTCCCCATTACTGGAGACGATTCGATCTAAAATTATTGTTTGGTTACAATAATTGAATAACATTCCTTATTTCTATAATAATACGTACATCGTAAGGTCTGCATAATGATTTATGAGCCTTCCAATGGGTTTTCTGGTGGTCTTTGCTGCAATATGACACCAATTTACAGGCCGAGCATTTCAGTTCTGCTGGTTCGTTGCATTCGGCGCACTTTTGAGGCTCACTCATTTTGCTATCGTTACTTTTCACTTTTCTTATTTAAACAATCGACATTTTTTAGGAATTGTTCACTCAAACAGCTCGCTCGGGTGTAACAGTGATGAGTTAAGCGATCTGACGAGAGCGTTATTCGTTCTTTCAAAATTGTTTAATTATAACTCGGATAAGCCCGAGTTTATTTTTAACGCAGTGGTTCAACTCTCTGGTAGCGGAGAGTGGGGAATTAATGACCGCGAATCATTGTGGGAGTTGTCGGAATTAAAATAAATTAGTATTTTTTAACCAACTAACAATTTCAATCAGTATTTAGATTGATCAGGAAATTTAATCGTTTAATATTACTCCTAAACTGGTACTTACGTCAAGTAATTAAAAAGAGACGTCCTAGACCAGAAATACGACTTCAATGATGTAATTTACTTTAGTTTCTTCTATTGTGAATTTTTGCAGACGTTTTCCCAGGAAAACATTAATGGATAATTTCTTGGGTGGCGGTGGCGGTGGCGGTCCAAACCCTTTTTCGTCCTCAGCTTCTCTTCTCTCCAACTAAGAGGGGCTTAACAGAAAGCTAAAGAGACGTGTTTGCATAATTTTTGAGGTCGAATTTCTGAAAAGTGTATAATAATATCTCGAAAAGTATTGGACTTTTGATTGTATCTTATTTTTGCAGTAATTTTTGCACTCTATGGTCAAGACGTCCCTTCAGCGAACTTTGCCAGCGACCTTGATGGAGCTGGAATAATTCTTGTAACAGGAATAAGTTTGCTCCTTCGGCCCTCAGAAATGGTGGGTATCCAAAGTAAGTATCTCTGGGAGGCAGTGGCGGTTTGTGGATTGTAAAGTTAGGGAAGTGTAGATTCTACACAGGACAAGGACCACAAGGACCAAAGGTCAGCTCCATTTTATTTTTGCAAGGTATTATAGCCAGATCGAAAATTAGATTTTTGCCAGGTAAAAAAGCCACTTTTGCAAGGTTTGACAAGGTTAGGTTAGATCCAAAATGCAATTTTTGCAAGGAGCGGTCAACTTTTTTTCAGCAAGGTCTAGTCACCTCCGATTTTTGGCAAGGTTTTTTCAGCTCGAAAATGAGTTTTTTTCAAGGTTTTAACTCGAAACAACCACCTTTGCAAGGTTTGACAAGGTTAGGTCAGCTCCATAATTCAATTTTTGCAAGGGTCAGCTTTTTTTGGCAAGGTCTAGTCACCTCGCATTTTTTGCAAGTTTTTTTTCAGTCCAAAAATTATGTTTTGTAAGGTTTTAACTCGAAGCAGCCACCTTGGCAAGGTTTGACAAGGTTAGGTCAGCTCCAAAATTCGATTCTTGCAAGAAACGATCAGCTTTTTTTTCGCAAGGTCTAGTCATCTTGGATTTTTTGCAAGGTTTTCTTTTTAGCTCGAAAATTAAGCTTTTGCAAGTGAAGTGTAGATTCTACACAAGGACAAGCTCCGTTCATCTCCATTTTGTTTGCAAGGTACAGCTAGCTCGAAAATTAGATGTTTGCCAGATAAAAAAGCCACTTTTGCAAGGTTTGACAAGCTTAGGTCAGCTCCAAAATTCGATTCTTGCAAAAAACGGTCAGCTTTTTTTTGACAAGGTCTAGTCATCTTTGATTTTTTGCAAGGTTTTCTTTTCAACACGAAAATTAAGTTTTTGCAAGTGAAGTATAGATTACAGGACAAGCTCCGCTCAGCAAGATTTTTTCCAGGTAAAAAAGCTACATTTGCAAGGTTTGACAAGCTTAATTAGGTCAGCTCCAAAATTCGATTCATGCAAGAAACGGTCAGCTTTTTTTTGGCAAGGCCTAGTGACCTCGAATTTTTTTCGGGTCCGGTCAGCTCGGAAATTTGGGCTTTGCAAGGTCCCGTTACCCCGAAAAAGCCACTTTGGCAAGGTTTGACAAGGTTCGGTCAGCTCTAAAATTCAATTTTTGCAAGGAACGGCTCACTCCAAAAGTGAATTTTTGCAAGGAACTGTGAGACTTTTTTGGCCAGGTCTAGTCCTCGAATTTATTTAAGTTTTATAAAGTCGGGTTTGACAAGGCTCGAATTAATTATTGAGTTGACCGTTCTTTGCAAAAATCGAATTTTTGAGCTGACTGGACCTTGCAAAAAACTCATCTGACCTGATCTGGCCAAACTGGACCTTGCAAAAAAATGTACCTTACCTAGCAAGATTTTTCTTATTTAAAAATACGTCATATTTAGAAATACCACGTGATGTGGCACATCACTCACCTCATATAAGAGGCCGTCACTAGTGGAAGTGTGTCATTTGACTACTCAATCCTCTTACAAGTTTCAGTAAGACGAATTGGAGTAGAGGAAAAAAAACTGTCCGCTCTTGACCTTAGAAACTCGACTTTTCATAAGGATATAGCGTGTAGAAAGGACACAACTGGCGCGATTGCGCATCTCGTTAGCGGGCGAACCAATTCATTCAAGCCCATAAAAATGAAGGATACAGGATATAATTTAAATAGAATAAGTATGAAATATAAAGAGCGTCAATTAAATCAAAATATACTTTATGTACTTATGTAAAAGGAAACTATAAAACTAAGCACTAAAATAATAATTAGAATAATTTTAATACATAAAAAGACGGAAAACAAACAAACAAGAACAACCTACTATTAAGTACATTATGTAGACATTATTTTAAATAACTTTCATAAAGAATTATATACATTATTGTCTTCAGTAGATATATTTTACATCTGGCAGTATTTAAGGGTTCCATCAGGTATTTCATAAACTCTGTCAACTTGGTATTTCAATTCTTCTTATTTTTCGATTCCCAATTTCAGCCCAAATAAGTTTCATTGACAAGAAACTCTAAATCATCATAACTTCAGTAACTTCGTCATAGAACTCCAAGTAAATATGCCACCCTTATCAATCAAACAAATTACCTCTAAAACTCAATTATTTAAATAGTTATCAATCGCCGTGGAACAACTCCTCTTCGTATGAACTTCCAGCAACTCATACGAGAGTACTTTAAATTTCTTCTTCCTCACTATAACTTGCAAAACGTACCAAGTGTTCGGTACCAGAGGCTTTATTACTTCAGTTATAATAGCGTTACCTCCGTCGTTTCTATGCGACTTGCAGATCTCAACGCTGTCGACCGATTTCCTCAACCTCCTCTCCAACGTACACTGATTTGGCATACGATACTCGGCTGTCTCTTTAAGTTTCCCCACTTCAGCCCTCACGCAATACTGAAGAGTTTGGTTCGTTAAGGCTGCCGGCCACCCGATCACTAAATAGTCACAACCTTGCTGGTAGACGTGGAGGCTCATATTCTGGGGCATGGGAGGAATTTTGGTGGATAAGAGATTAGTGGTTGCGAAGATCTGGAAAAGAGATAGGGGCGGTTAGAATTGAAATATATGTTGTATACGCTTATTAAACCTTCACTCCGGTGATTCTCTCGCGTTCTTCAGCGCTGGACGCTGTGATTTTGATCAGGTAATCGGCGGGTGTGCTGGGGAGAGGAACTGTCAGGTTTCCGACTCCTTCGATTTGGCGTTCAGATATGACGAAGCCGCCGTCTTTTCTGACGACTTCCACGTTGACCGCTCCTCCGCAAGGTACCACCATGATGTGGAGCGGATGACCGAAATTCGGCTTCGCCTAAAATAATCATTACAGTTGTAGTGTGATAACTCAAAAAGTATCAAATTAATTGTACCTTATATCTGAAGTTGATTCTTCCATCAGATCGTCTCAAATCAGCATGAATCATTCTGTCCTCCTTCAGATTAGTCCTCTTCATCCTCTTCTCAAACCTCCTATAACTCGATCCGTAAGGATACGTCAAATTTGAGTGTTTATTTATAGCAAATAAATCCAAATAATATCCCTTCCCATATCGGAGATCATCAAGCGTAATCTGGGTTTTCTTCCCCACGCAGACAATACCTGGAGCTTCGTTTATTGAGTCTGTAACAAGTTATTTTTCTGTGGGGTGTTTTAAGTTGAGTTAACTGAACTTACCTGGACTGGTAAAGGTAAGTCGTCTCCATTTTTTATGAGTTTTAATAATTGCTCCTTCGAGGTTGTTTATTCTTGGTTGGGGCACAAGAAGACCGAATTTTTCTGATTGGGCTTTACAGAAGGAATTGAATTTTTTTTCTTTGTTATACACCAGACAGTATGTTGTTACTTGTGGATCGACCGGACTGGAATAAGTAATTTCATTACCGCTTTGATTATTTTATTTGCGCTTTTAGAGAGTTATAAAAATGTTAAAAAAAACAACAGCCCTCTTTTGAGAGTTCTAAAGGAAATGGGACATTTTTGCTGAATCCCACTCTGTACTATAGAAGATTAATATCCAGTTATTATACAATTGCACAGTTAGCAGCTGATGTTGACGCTATAAATATAAGACGATTTCCCATAAATGAAAAAATTGTTTACCAGGCGAATGAGCACATCCTGTTCTTCAAGAATAACGTCAATATCGAATGGAATAGATAAATATCTTGGAAAAAGTGGAATCGCTTGTTATGGAAAGACGATTAACTATAATACTTCCAAATAGGAGAAAAACTGAATATATAGGACGATGTGTAAATTTATCGAGAACTGAGACAGTATTTTAGAGCAGGCCTGTTGAGAACAAGCTTGTTAAAAATAATTAAGAGGAAATGGTTGAAGAGTGAAGTGTTAGAAATGAAACATTAGCTTAAATGAAACAAAGTGAAAAATATTTCTTGTCTTTTAAATGAGCAACATATGAAAAAAACCGCGAAAATTTTTTTTTATGTATAATGCAAAAAGCATTTTTTGTACATAGTGATAGCAAAATAGTACTTTTGTATAAATAGTGCCCACTAAAAAATAATTTTTATACACGTGCACGGGAAAATGTATTTTTGTGTACTCAATAACAACGAAAAAGTACTTCTTCTACTAAAAGTGACCACAAAGTGAATTTTTGTGTACATTAAGCTCACAAAAATGAATTTTTGTGTTCACAAAAAAGTATTCTTGTGTACTTAGCGCTCATGAAAGTGTATTTGTCTGTACGTAAAAGTCTGTAAAGTATTTTTTTACACAAAATCGCATGATAGTATTTTTGTGTACACAGTGCCTACTAAAAGTAATTTTATTTACACGTGCTCGGGAAAATGAATCTTTATGTATTCAGTAACAACGAAAAAGTACACTTCTACGAAAAGTGATCACATAATGTATTTTTGTGTACAACAATATCACAAAAATGTAATTTTGAGCTCATAAAAAAGTATTCTGGTGTACTTTAGCGCTCATGAAAACGCATTTGTTTGTACAAATTCTGTTTAAAAAGTTTTTGTACACAAAATAATCGCATGATAGTATTTTTGTGGTACCTAAAAGTTACATTATTTATATATATATATATATATATATAACAACTTGATTGTTGGTATTGTTACCAGCAATATCATTGAAACAATTTACCATAAAAACTTTAAATTACAGTTCGCCTATATTACAGAGCCTCAGTACTCACCAGGTATACACAGTTCACATGAAAAAGTATTTTTTTGTACATAGTTCTCATATAAAATGTACAGAAAAAATAGCCTTTTTAGAAGTACGAACAAAAAATTATTATAGATACAAAGTGCCCTTGAAATCAATTGTTGAATACACAAAAATTTCTATGGAAAATGTTTTTGTACACAAAATCACCGCAAAACAGAATTTTTGTGTGGGTACAGAGTGAGCATGCAAAAGTAACTCAATAGGTATAAATACTCAGGAAAATATATTTTTGTGAGCTCAGTTGCCATGAAAAGGGATTTTTCTACAATGAGTGACCGCAAAATACTGTTCTTTTGTACACAATGCTTATGAAAACGTATTTTTGTTTACACGTGTTATCATTAAAAAGAGTTTTGTACAAAGTAACTGCAAGATGATTAGAGATAGTATTTTAGTGCGTACTACAAAAATAATTTTGTTTCCAGAATAAAGTGCCCAGAAAGAGTATTTTTGTACAAAAATTCACTCCATAATAGTATTTTCGTGTACATAATGCGCACGAAAAACGACTTCAATATATGTACACCAAATGCTGATATAAAAGTAGTTTATATTTTTGTGTACACAGTGCTATACAAAGGATGTTTCAACAAAAAGTGACCGAAATAGTATTCTTCATACATAATGAGAACAAAAAGAATTTTTATGCTCACAAAATATTTTTTTGTGTACTTGAAAACGGTTTTTTGTGTTCACATTCTCATTTTGTGAATGTAAATGTGAAAGGAAGGATTTTGTACACAAAGTAACCGTCACATAGTATTTTACAAAGGGCCGATATAAAAATATTTATTATTTTTGTGCACACAGTGCTATAAAAAAGATATTTCTACAAACAGTGACCGCAAAATAGCGTTCTTGGGTATACAATGCTTACAAAAAGTATTTTTGAGCTATAAGAAGTATTTTTGGATACAAAACTCTTATGAAAACGTATTTTTGTGCATAAAGTAACCTCTCAAGGTGGTTAGCGATAATATTTGATGCGGTCTACAATTTGATTCCAGTGTCCAGAAAAAGTATAGGTATATTTGTGTACATAGTTGCCGTGAAATAGTATTTTTGTGGGAAAATTCACTCTTCATAATAGTATTCTCGTGTACACAATTTTGTACACACGAATGCGCACGAAAAAGTATTTCTATACACACATAGGGCCGATATAAAAATATTTAGTATTTTTGTGCACACATTGATACAAAAAGAATGTTGCTTTAAAAATTCACCGTAAAATGGTATTCTTGTATATACAATACTATTAAAGAAAAATTTGTGTTCACAAATTATTTTTTTGTGTACCAAGCGACATGAAAACGGTTTTTTGTGTACACATTCTCACTAATAAGCATTATTTGTACACAAAGTTTTACACAAAGTTATTTTACAGTTCCGATGTAAAATTATTTTTGTGTAAACAATATCCAAGAAAAACCGAGTTTCCATGAAAAGGATTGCTGCGTACACAAAGTGAAAAAAGTATTTTTTCTTCTCAGTATCTTTTTCACTAACGTTTACATAATCTCAAACAAAAATTTTCTTACCTGAGCTCAAGAATTTTTTTTTACTTAATTCATGGTAATTTAATAACGCAACTGTTCTTTTGACCCTTTTAAAAACAAATTCACTAAAAAAAATACATAGAGTTACCTACCTCTGCTTCCATTTGACTATCAATTTCTTCTTTCTCTGTATCAACTTGAGCTTCCCGTTTTCGCCGCTTAAAAGGGCCTGGGAACCCCCAGGCTCTGTACTTATATAAATGTGAAGGAAAGTGTCGTTCAAAGTGGGCATGAATCGTAAACTGTAGAGCCCTTCGTTGCCTTCAATTGTCGCTGTACTCATTTCAGTGGTCACAATTTCGGCATTATTATTGTTATTAACATTACCTACAAATAAATAAGGGACTAGCTTTTTTATACAATATTGTCATTATTACATTTTAATCGATATCAAATAATTCGGTTAAATGTGTCAAAGAAGAAGCAGAATAATTGCAAGTTGCTTTTAGTTTAATAAGACTTACTTCTTGAAGTATCATTTCCAGCATATTTCACCCCCCATCGAACAGGAGAAGTGCAGGCTGTCACGGTTATTGACAGGGAATAAAGCTTCACTCTTGAAATATACGAGAGCCTGGAAAAAATTATAAAAATGAATTATTATCTCGATTTATACAGAATGTACTGGAAAGGGTAAAATTTTGGAGATATAAAAACATTTTAACTAATCAACCAAACCCAAATGAACATTTTCAGCAATGATGATTGTTGGATAGCACCATCAACAGCAACAATTCTCCATGAATTTGGGCCGTAGCTGTGAGAATTGTGGTGCATTTCTGAGCTTTGTTGAAGCTCGTGCATGATACAATTATTTTTTTTTTAATTATTCTTTTTTCAACCCTTTAAAATAAGACCGGGGAAAGCATCCCTGCAATAATATGAATAAAATTTATTTTCAAGATCCCAATTAGAAATGTTACTATTAGGGGTAGTATCATTCCTACTGAAGAGGGTTCCTAATGTTCAAAAATTTTGTTAAAAGCTCAAAAAGTAGCTAAGAGACGCCACTGACTTTCTGCTATTTATGATGTTGCAAAAAGCTGTAGATACTAAAGACAAGCTAAAGAGACGCTAGTTCTAGTAATTTTATGAAATCACAAATCAGAGTTATAAGTTGAAGGCGAGAACAATGTTTCACTCAAAGTGCACTAAACACTAAACTAAACCATAAAATTATGTCTCGGCTGAAGATATTTCAAGAGGTTCATCTAAAAGTCTAGACACTGCTGTTGTAAAAGAGACATTTTGTTCTTTTCCTCTTTTCCTCTTTTCCGAGTTTACGACGACGATACCGCGTCGAGGCTCTCTCAAGTAACCAGTGGCCTAGGTCTAGGTTACCAGTTAGCACACATGTCTGCCTGCCTTATTTATTTCGGTGCGCGCAGTTTAATTTACGCACGCTTAAATATTTTTAGTAGATGAAAGTGCTTATTCGAAGTGGCGAAGGCTTATTTTAAATCATCAACACATTGTCAGACGAAGGCATTCCGTCATTATTTATAAGCTACAAGACGGTCGGTAGTTAAAACGCCTACCAGGTGGGTATGACATGAATTAAATCAGTACGCCGTGTCCTTGAAATTACTGAAATTAGAAATTATTAACGAAGCCGCTTAGTGAGATAAGTCAGAGATGAACAATTTTTGACAATTTTCACCACCCTGTTGAAGAAATTGAGTAACAGATAACCACGGCAATTACAGTATTGTTGTCTCAAAAAAATCAAGCATGAAAAGACTTCTGCTTCTTCAGGAGGAGAAACTGATGGAAAAAAACTCTCATTGGCGCCAGGTACTTACTTAATCTTCTAAAGGTTTCCTCACAAAAGTGCCCCACGCTCCCAAGAAACTTACTTGGCTGAGATAGATTCCTCAGAATTTTCCAGCTGCCTTTTTTGGGAGTCAAAATTCTGGAGAATTGAATCGTTGAAAGCAAGTAACCTCCAAGGAAACAAGAAGATGAGTATTACTTTTTCGAATCTTTTGTTTGGACAAATTCCGAGCATTTTGATCCCTTTCTTACGAAACTCATCAAAAGAGAGTCTCCAAGTTCCATCAGCGACTGGTTCAAAGCCTAGTGGTTGCGGTGGATGGGAAAGACAACTTAATCCAAGATCGTGTAACTGGACAGCGTGGGCTAACAAGGGTCTAAGAAAGGCTCTGACAAAATAGTGCACCAACAGTAACCCGATAAGTTGCCACTCCTGTGATCGGCCTCAGGGTAGTGACGCCATGGCCACGGAGCTGGACTCAAGAGCCTGATTGCGTGGATGAGGTAATACCAGACAGAAGAGGAATCATTCTTTTACTCGACTTTTTCTACGACTTTATCACCATTTTTTGAAGATTGAAATTTTGAACATTGATATGTTCAATTTTTTGTTTTATGTCTTAGAAAGTGATAAAACCATTTTTTCTCTAAATTTTAGAAACAACTTTTTTGGAAAGAAGAAAAAATCAGAAAAAACAATTTTTTAAAATAATTTTGATAGAAATTGCTTCAGGGGACCTCAAATCCCGCTTGAAGAAACTGAAGAAGAGATCTGGCATAAATTGAAATAATTGGGGAAAGACTTTATGTGATAAAATGCTAAAAAAGGCTTGAAAAACGACTTTTTGGCAAGTAAAAAATCTGAAAAAATGGTTTTTTCAAATTTTTGTGGTAGATATTTCTTCAGCGGGGACATAAAATCCCTCTTGAAGAAACTGAAGAAGAGAATTAAGTTGTATCCTTATTTTTTTAATAAAATGAACAATCTGGCATAAGATGCAATTGGGGTAAGACTTTATGTGACAAAATGCTAAAAAAGGCTTGTAAATAGAATTTTTTGGCAAGAAGAAATCTGAAAACACATTTAAAAAAATAACTTTGGTAGATATTGCTTCAGGGGACCTCAAATTCCGCTCGAAGAAACTGAAGAAGAGAAGAAAGTTGTCTCCCGATTTTTTTCATAAAATGAATAATCTGGCATAAATTGAAATAATTGGGGAAAGACTTTATGTGATAAAATGCTAAAAAAGGCTTGAAAAAAGACTTTTTGGCAAGTAAAAAATCTGAAAAAACGGTTTTTTCAAATATTTTTGGTAGATATTTCTTCAGCGGGGACATAAAATCCCTCTTGAAGAAACTGAAGAAGAGAATTAAGTTGTATCCTTATTTTTTTAATAAAATGAACAATCTGGCATAAGATGCAATTGGGGTAAGACTTTATGTGACAAAATGCTAAAAAAGGCTTGTAAATAGAATTTTTTGGCAAGAAGAAATCTTGAACACATTTTTAAAAATAACTTTGGTAGATATTGCTTCAGGGGACCTCAAATTCCGCTCGAAGAAACTGAAGAAGAGAAGAAAGTTGTCTCCCGATTTTTTTCATAAAATGAATAATCTGGCATAAATTGAAATAATTGGGGAAAGACTTTATGTGATAAAATGCTAAAAAAGGCTTGAAAAACGACTTTTTGGCAAGTAAAAAATCTGAAAAAATGGTTTTTTCAAATTTTTGTGGTAGATATTTCTTCAGCGGGGACATAAAATCCCTCTTGAAGAAACTGAAGAAGAGAATTAAGTTGTATCCTTATTTTTTTAATAAAATGAACAATCTGGCATAAGATGCAATTGGGGTAAGACTTTATGTGACAAAATGCTAAAAAAGGCTTGTAAATAGAATTTTTTGGCAAGAAGAAATCTTGAACACGTTTTTAAAAATAACTTTGGTAGATATTGCTTCAGGGGACCTCAAATTCCGCTCGAAGAAACTGAAGAAGAGAAGAAAGTTGTCTCCCGATTTTTTTCATAAAATGAATAATCTGGCATAAATTGAAATAATTGGGGAAAGACTTTATGTGATAAAATGCTAAAAAAGGCTTGAAAAACGACTTTTTGGCAAGTAAAAAATCTGAAAAAACGGTTTTTTCAAATATTTTTGGTAGATATTTCTTCAGCGGGGACATAAAATCCCTCTTGAAGATACTGAAGAAGAGAATTAAGTTGTATCCTTATTTTTTTTAATAAAATGAACAATCTGGCATAAAATGCATTTGGGGAAAGACTTTATGTGATAAAATACTGAAAGGAAAGGTTTGTAAATAAAGTAAAAAAAAAACGAAAAATGGTAGAAATGCACCTTTTTAAATTTTTTGAAAGAAAAAGACTTGAGAAACTTTACAGAAGATTTTTGCTCTGAAATTTCAGAATTTTCTCTGAATCCTCAATGCCTCTGGCTGGGTCCATAAGCAAGAGAGAAGGAAAAATGCGACCACCAGACCCCAGAGATTAACGAGCCTAGTTTGAAGGTAGGATCAAAGAAATTTGAAAAGAAAATGGAAACAAATAATTTCTCTCTGCAAATCTCCAAGGACCACGGCAAAACAGCCCGGATAGACGAGGACTCAACTTTTCCTACGACTTTATCATCCTTTCTTGAAAGTAGAGCTTTGATACTTTCATTTTATATCAGAGAAAGAGAAAAAACTTTCTTTCTTCTGAATTCTAGAAACAAGTTTTTTTTTGCAAGAAAAAATATGAAAACTCTACACAATTCTTTTAAAAATAACTTTAAATAACACCCAGCAGAAAATATTTTAAAAATCATTTTCGGTGGTTCTAAAATTAATTTTGAATGGACCGAAGAAGAGAACTAGTTGCCCCCCCCCATTTTTTCTCAAAAATTTTGCACAATCTGGCAAACAAATTAAAGGAGATTAGGGCATTGAAAATATATCTTAACCTCCAGGGAAACATTAAAAAGTCTATAAAAGTCCCATTTTGCTCCTGTAAAAATCCCATTTAATAGATGTAGACTTGATTTTCTCCACAAATCCCCAGGTACCTTATATGTGAAAAAATCTGATAGAGAACTCATCCTTGCAGCGGTGACAATTGACAAAATATCCAGCAGTAATTGAGAATACATACCAAATAAAGCAACAATTACCATTTTCCATAATGCATGAGACATTATTTCAGATGGTGACAGATTGGAATCTTTTTCAACTTTTTTTGACCGGCGATGATCCTTTGATTGACAGGAACACACGTGTCTAGTCAATGCGGAGAATAAAACGTCGATTATCTTTGGAATCCTTTGTCCTCTTGTTCTTTATTTGTTGACCAATGTTTCGAGGAATCGTTCTTATTGGTACCGGTACTTATTTATGATCGCGTATTTTTAAGTTTTTGGTAGAACTGAGGGGGCCAAAATGGGTTTTATGTAATAAGTGAGTAGTAAAAAAAAGTTTAGGTATTAAGATACAGAGAAAAGAACAATCAACTGTCAAACCTAGTTGAGGTTTCTTTTTTTATAACCTCGACATGGGTGTAGTAGGTAAGTTATTAATATTAGCGGCAGGTAATTTGTGGGTTCTTTGTAATTTTATAATCGTTCTTTTGAGCTAAAAAAAGAAAAACAGATAATGTGAAAGTTTGCTACAAGGTTTCATTTTCATTAAGAGGAGACGTGTTATTACATCGATAGCTATAAAATATGGGCGATTCGTTCTAGCACATTAAAAGACCTCTGACAGAACTGGTCATTGTTTAATGAAATTTTAACTTGCAAAATAACTCGAGTATCATTAAATTGTCACTTTAATAAAATATTACCGTTGTCTTGAATGCTTCTGAAGCTATTAAAACAAAATATTGATGTTAGCTGCCAAAAATTCCTTTCGGAACGCAAGATTAACAGAATTAGAGGAACAGTTGCGGCTTTACTTTGTTGTGTGTTCATTTCTTTTAAGTCTTTTTATTATATGAATGAATATTTATTTGTCGCACTAGACTGGCTAATAGCAGAGAGGTAGCAAAAATGCACTTCTTCTTCTTGGAGTCGAAAAGGTGTATATTTCCTTAGGTTCATATACAACAGCATATACTGAAGGGGATGTGTAATTTTATTTAATTATTGTATTTTTTCCCATTTCCCTAGACCTTTTTAAGTCTTAAACTTGTCATATTTTTTCTCAAATGATCAAGAGAAACTACCCAGAGCAATGGCAATTTTTATTTCTCCACTGAAGCTACCACGGGACTAGCTAATCGATTAGTTTTAGTTTTAGTCTAATTTCCTTTCATTAATTGTACTTTTTTCCATTCCCTAGAACTTTTTAAGTCTTATACTTGTCATATTTTTCCTCAAAAACTGAATTGAAAAGTCGAATGGGGGTCAGATAATAAATGCAGGAAAAATTGTGACTTGTGGCTGTCGAAGTCTGGTTTTCTGTGCACAAGAGACTGTCGCAGAGACTCAATAGTGGATGAAAATTCCTAGGAAAAAGAAGAGGATGCCGCCAGTTTCGAGACGATTTTTTCTGACAGAATAAAATTAAGCTCTCCCCAGATGACATCATCTTCTAAAGAGCTTTACTCTGACACCAGCAATCAGAAAATAGTAGCAATAGCGATGAAAGAATCCTCTTTTTCATACTCATAGTCTCATATTTCATTAAGTAGGTATGTTTCTGGTTCTTTTATTATATCGTTTTATAAATTTTCTGACAAATTAAGGAATATAAAAAAATAAATACTCACGTTTTCGTAGCTCCCCTATGCAAGAAAATCGTAATTTGTTCATCACTGGGTAATACGTCTTCAGGATAAGGATGAAAATATGGTAAATGATCGTTTATTTTCGTCCTTTTCGGTTTCTTATCACACTCCGACGGTAAAAAGAGTATGAAAAAATAGGTGTAACGCAGGAAGTTTGTTATCCTTGGTATCATCTGAAAAAAATAAAACATTGTTGGGTAACTTTCTTGCAGCACTCATAAATAGAGGAAAATTGCCTCATTAAAATAAATAAGAGATGAATGTAGTAAGTCGGGATGTTCCTTTGATGGGTGGAGCAAATATCTGTCAAAATGGCTGAAAAGCGACAAACCGCCTCTAATAAAAAGAAGTAGAAAAGCTTATAGAAATAGTTTCAGGAAACCTATTTAGGAATTATTCACCTCCTCTAGTCTTGCAGCCTTCACAAAGCCATGGCCAAAATAAGGTGGATACCCTGATGTCCATAAAGAAACCGAACGGTAGCTGCACGGAAAGTGAAGATTCTGCTGCTTGAAACTCATTTTCCGGGGAGCATGACAAGTTCTGGTGAAGAAAGAGATGAAATTTACAAGTAGACCAGGAAATAATGAAAAACTCTGCTCTACAGTAAAGTTACGCAATCAACATCTTCAACCATACAACCACACGTGAACATCACATTATTCCCGGTTGTACTTCAATAAGGACGAGTGGTGATAATAACGCACTTGGTCAAAATTGTAAGAAGCAACTAAGCGCTTGGCAATACACCAAAGGCTTGAAAAAGGGCCAAGGTTACTTTCATTCCAAAATCAGGAAAGAGCAGTGGGTTTTAGTCTTCTAGTGCTTGAAGTTCACTTTCCATGACAAGTTCAGGTGAAGATAAAGAAGACATTTTTTCAAGTAGTCCAGGAAATATATTAATCCGAGAACAGTTACAAAAAACTGCTCTACAGCAAAGTTACGTTGAGCAAACAACACCTTTAACCATACAAGTCACCAGAATTGGACACAATATTCCCGGCCGTACTTCAAAAGGAGCGAGAGATGATCATGCCACACTTGGTCAAAGTTGCAAGAAGTTAGCTTAGGGTTCGGCAACACACCGAAGGCTTGGAGAAGGGTCAATGCTACTTTCATCTCAAAAGAGGGGAAGAGCAAAAAAGAATGATATGATATTTTTGAGCAGGTCAGGAAATATACTAACTCGAGAAAAGCTACAAAAATCTGTTCTTCAGCAAAGTCATATTGGGCAACCAACATCTTCAACGAGAGATGGTTATGCCGCACTTGGTCAAAGTTGCAAGAAGCAACTTAGCGCTCGGCAACACACCAAAGGCTTGGAGAAGGGTCAAGGTTATTTTAATTCCAAAAGCAGTGAAAAATTATTCAACCCAATCGTGTGTAACAAAAATGATCGATTGAAGAAATTGTTAATTTATAACTAACACGATAGAATTTTTATTTATCTTTGCTTGTTAATTATTACGAAGAGATTCTGATTCTACAAAGGAAGGGAAGTGTGAGAACATAAATTTTACAGAGAGAAAAAAAGTTAAATTTTTTTATTGACACAACTTTTATATGAGCATAAAAAAGAAGATCGATCAATGATCAATAATAATCGAAGAGATAACCCATCACTCGAGCAAGAGAGCAAGTTCACTCACCTTCATATTATTTCGTCAACTCAGCTCTTACCATGAAACTCCCACCAAATAATAACACACTAGAATAAATCTAAGGTCCTCCTTTATCTGTTAAATTCGCCATACACATTTGCAATATCATTCCGCAGAGATCGGTAATCAAATCGAGGACGATCACGATCTCATAAGACCTCTGCTCCACATCCCATGCAGCCTCGGTGTCACTTAACAACAACGGCGCTCTTCTATATCAGCCTTTACTGTTTGTTGTCTTATGTCTTATAAATAATATTGCTTGAGCTGAAAAAATGATTTAGATGATTTAACTACCTATTTAAGTAATGGGAATTGTGTAGAGTTATGAGTTATTATAAGTTTGTTAGATCGGCTGCTACGCTCTTGTAAAAGGAGAAGAGATTGCAATAACCTGAATTTTCAGCTTCTTAAAATATCTTCCCACCCTGTTTTTAAATTTTTGTATTTTATATTTTTGAATTTAGTTTGTTTCTTGTATTCGTGCTAGTTCCGTCACATTACAAAAAAAAAAAAAAATGCAGTAGATAAATTGTTGAAAGTTAAGTTTCTCAAGTTCAAGTTAATTACAAATAAAAGTAGGAACTCTTCGTTAATTAATTACAATTTCAAGGCGAATTTATTTCCTGCTTTGAAGTCTGTCACGCTACTGTAAGCCCTAAAATTATTAATAGTGATAGACGTCTCTTTACATCGCTTGGCAAAGATTCAACTAGATGTGCAAAATAATTTTTTTGTACTTTCTTTAATGAATAATTATTATTAAATAAATTATTATTACCAAAATAAAATATCCTATAGCAGTTGAAAACATTATCTGGTACTTTAAAAATTCGTTAATATTTTTGATATTGTAACAAATATCGACCTTATGGAAATTACGCCCTCAGTTACAACGAGAATGAATTATTGCAAGGCGTGGTGCTGAAGATGAGCCAAAAAATTGTATGTCCTTAATTGTCATTTTTTTGGATATTCTTTTTATTAGAGAGTAGGAATATAGTCTAATTATACATAAAACAGGTCATCCCTTGCAAAAGTATTTCTGATTTTTGGATATTACTAGGGCCATTACTAGTAGTAAAATATCAACTTTGCACCAACGAAAGCTTTGTGCTTTTTACTAAATGCGCAAAAAAATTTGGTAGGATGTATCTGAAAAATAATAGAATTTTGCTGTAATTTAAATCTAAATCTGCCATTGTACCAAAAATCCTTTCTAATTTTCTAAGATTTTTTTTTTTTTCAAAAAACTGTACATCGTACATCATAGAATATAGAGCAACAAATAATTTCTCTCTTGCTTCGGCAAGGATTTTATTACAGGAGCTTTCTTGAAAAAATACTGTAGTATGTTCAAAAAAGTAGTATCACATCCACTGAATGAAAGCTAAAAAACCTTCTTGCGCATCAATCGCAGAAATAGTGTATTTTTATGCGATTCAATAATAAATATTTTCTTCCTATTTTTTTTTATAATGAATATAATGAAAAAATAATCCGATTTTTTTTTTTTGGGAAAACTCCACCTACCTACCAAAAAAAAAGAATGATCATCTCGTGGTTTCGAACCCGCACCAACAGTTTACTGGGCAAGGGTGTAATGAACTGAGACATGGTGCGTTTCAAATTTGTAGTGCTGATCGCGTAGGTATATGCAGTACGTCAGGTTCCTACACCTACACATTTTATTTTTTAAACTAGTCATATCTTAGTTATTAAAAGACCAATTTGAATACTTTTTTCACCTGCATGTAGGTGATTTAATTGTAGTTGCGATTGCTCTTCTAATTTTTGGAACCATTCATAATTTCATGTGAAAAAAAATAAAAAAGAAATTGCGAACCATTTCATCAATTTAATAATTTTATATAACTGTAAGCTAATTTTGAACAAGCAAAAAACTTTTTTTATTTTTCGTTTAAAGTGCTACATTAATCGAGACGGATTGAAGCTAAGACATCAAATTATATGTTAAAGAAAAAAAAGTGGAAAATTTCGGTTCAACTTCTTCAAAAATGGACTCATAAACGGTTATAGAAATTTACACATTTTTACCCTTTTCCTACCCACGACACTGGCTTATTAATGGAAAATATGCTAATTTTATTGCATTAACTCAAATTTCCAATAATTTTCTTCAAATCCTGTTAATTTGATTTCAAAGTTTTTTTGCCATATTGCTCATACAGGGGTTCAAAAAATAGTCAATTTTCCGTTAATGTTCAAAAAATTCAAATGGCCGCCATTTTGAAACGGCTCGGTCGATTTTTGCTCAAGTGCAATACCAGACCACTCCTTGTGGACATCTTACTCTCACAAAAATTTCAGTCCCCTAGATTGAAAACTGCGGCCAGAAACCATGCCTCAAGGACCGGATTTTTGGAACTTTGAAAGGACACCCTGTAGAAGTAACGTGACTTTTGTAAATTTTTTCAACGAAAATCTAAAGTCATTCCAAAGCTTTACAAGAATCCAAAATTTCGTTCACTAATCTTGAAAGATAAAGCTACAGGAGCGTTTTTAAAATCGAAAAAAACGTGATTTTGGAGAAATAAATATATAAATATATAAATGATATTAGGAATTATTTGGGTTTGCAGTCAATTAAATCAAAGAACACTCTTTTTTCTACGTCAAGCTTTCGAATTAATTTTAATTCTTCTTCAGGACTATCTATAATATGATTAACAATATTAAATTTAGTATATAGGTGTTACAAAGATGGAAATTATATACTTACAGAATTTGAGATTAAAATTTAAAGTTTGTAAAAATTGCTAACCATAGGACTATTTTTGTATACATTCAAAGCAACTAACACCAACAAAGATAAAATTACATAACTAATGAAGTTCAATTTCAAATTCAGGCCGAAATGATAAAAAAATTTTTTAAAGTTTTTTCTAATCTAAATGATTGACATATAAATAATAAATTTTTTAAAAAAATTGAATAAAGATGATTTGATATCTAAAAATTATTTGTTTTTGACGACTTCATTATTATGTAAGTCCCCTATTGTTAGATTTTTATTTATTTTTTTTTTATCTTTATTCAATTTTTTTAAAAAATTTATTATTTATATGTCAATCATTTAGATTAGAAAAAACTTTAAAAATTTTTTATCATTTCGGCCTGAATTTGAAATTGAACTTCATTAGTTATGTAATTTTATCTTTGTTGGTGTTAGTTGCTTTGAATGTATACAAAAATAGTCCTATGGTTAGCAATTTTTACAAACTTTAAATTTTAATCTCAAATTCTGTAAGTATATAATTTCCATCTTTGTAACACCTATATACTAAATTTAATATTGTTAATCATATTATAGATAGTCCTGAAGAAGAATTAAAATTAATTCGAAAGCTTGACGTAGAAAAAAGAGTGTTCTTTGATTTAATTGACTGCAAACCCAAATAATTCCTAATATCATAATATAACTGGACAGTCGAAATAAACTACTAATTTTTAAATATATAAATATATAAATAAAGTTGTTAAATGTTCTTCTTTGTTTTGGGTTTTAGGTTCGATTTTAAAATACTATTTTTCAAAAATATTTTTATACAAATGAAACGTTTCGAGACCGATTGGTCTCTTGTTCACTCATAAATAAATGTAAAAAACATGTAAAAACTTAAAAATACTTCAAAAAATCATAATTATTATATTAAAATGTCGTAAATGGTGTGTTTTTAAATTTAAACTTTAGAAAAAATATAAGTAAATTAATTTAAAAACACACCATTTACGACATTTTAATATAATAATTATGATTTTTTGAAGTATTTTTAAGTTTTTACATGTTTTTTACATTTATTTATGAGTGAACAAGAGACCAATCGGTCTCGAAACGTTTCATTTGTATAAAAATATTTTTGAAAAATAGTATTTTAAAATCGAACCTAAAACCCAAAACAAAGAAGAACATTTAACAACTACTAAGAAACAAGGTTCAATAAAAATAATCAAATATATAAATAAGTATATATATCGTGGGCAGGTGAATTTTGGAAAACCACTTTTTCGTAATCTGGGGGGTCATGATTGGTGGATATTTGATGAGTTTGGGTGATTTTTGGAAAGTGATGTCGTCCTCAATAGTGTATTTTTTTTGTTAAAAAATACACTAATAATACAGTTCCTGGTTAATATTTTGTAGCCTGTTTGTAATAAGACGAACTTGAAAACGTAGGTAGCACAGCCAGGTTCAACTCTATTACTTTTTCGCAAAAACACCTTTTTTGATCTGAAAGCTCAAACCTGTGAAAAGCACCAGCACCAGCACCAGAACCAGCAGGTCCACAACTTCACCAATTATGATGACCTGTTCATAATCTCTACTTCTGGATACAGCTGTTGTAATAATAATAAAAAACAGTAAAATTTTTAGAAAATCAATACTCCAGAAACAACTTAAGCTACAATAATAAATTTAGACTTGAATTACAGCAAATTTTTTTTTTTTTTTTTGAAATTTATTCCTCAATTTTTTCTGTAAAAAGCATGGTTTGGGTGATATTACGCGCAAAATGGGCGAAAATCGAAAAATTTGCGCCAAAAGTATCCGTGTTTTGCGCATTTCGCAAAACATGATAAATACAAGAAAACGTAAATAAATTAACTGGTCTAATAAAGACGTAAATAGAGATTTTGTTCCAAATTTCTGGATATAGAGAGTTTGGAAAAGCTCAATCAAATAAGATAAAAACTTACATCTATCTGAAATAGAAAGTTTCCGCATCTTGAAACTGGACGAATTTTGCAGTTTAATTCCAATTTTTCAGGAATTACCGATTTTCAAAACTCTAATTCGAGAAAAATTTAAAATTGTGGTAAAGTTAGAACCGAATCTTATCTTCAATCTTCAACAATTTACGTTAGATGAAAAGTTAGTGATAATCAATAATCAATAATTCTGGGTTTATTTTCAGTATCTTCTATAAAAAGAGTATGTAACCTTGAGAAAAGCGCAAATATTTTTTTTTTTTAAATTTATTCCACAATTTTTTCTGTAAAAAGCATGATTTGGGTGATATTACGCGCAAAATGGGCGAAAATCGAAAAATTTGCGCCAAAAGTATCCGTGTTTTGCGCATTTCGCAAAATGATAATAAATGATAAAATATAAAATGATAAATGATAATAATTTTAACAATCAAACAAGTCTAATTTTTGGACACGGATTTTTCAGAATTTTTCAGGCTTAGAGACGAAGTGTTTGACACCAATCTTGAAACTATTATTGAAACGCGTCCTGAAAATATTTCATGACGTTGGATAGTGTCAAAAAAAGTTAAGATAGGGACATGTAAGCCGTTTTTCTCTATCTTGAGCCGTCTTCGAGATAAATTGTTTGAAATTTGAAAAAAAGCTATTATTACTTTTTTTTTTATTCATAAACGATTCAACTGCTAAAACCCGTTTTTATTGAATTTTCTGTCAATAACATTAAAATTATTGATATACAGGGTGTAAAAAAAAAGTTGTCATCAGTTCCTATTAAACAGAAAGTTGCAGAAAAACTGTTTTATCTTAATTTTTAAGCCTTTCTGGCATCCGCGTTCACCATATAGGTATACAAGATATGAAGTTTATTGCTTTTCAATTAACGGAGAGATGAACCTATTGGAACATGATTCCTGACTCCTGAGACACTTATTGGTATATCAGGAAAAAAATAAAATCAGAAATAGGAAAGTCAAAAAACGATCAACTCTTCCAAATCAACGATAATTTTTCAGGTTACTTTTCGGGATTTTCCAAAAATAAGAGAATTAAGTAGAACTAACAAACAAACATCGAGAAAAAATAATTATTAGTAATAAGTTTGAAAACAGAACCATTTTTGCAGGATGTTTCAGGATTTTTAACGCTTTCGAGAGGTTTTCTACAGGGTGTCCCAATATTCCATGGACATGGAGCAACCACAGATTACTGAGGTAAAAAAAAGTCGCTCGAACCAAACTTATCTCTATACCAAAGTGCTTCGTTTGTCCGTTAGAGGGCTTCAAAGTCTTTTGAAAATTTTAGTTTTTTTGAAATAGCTCAAAGTCGGCTGATTCCAATTCGATGAAATTTGGTAGGTCAATTTCTTATTAAAAGTACTAATTGCTGATGTACATGATAATTTGACGGAAACCCGGGAAGAGGTGAAACTACCCCTACTCTCCATTAAAATCGATCGAAATTGTTGATAGGGTAGCAGGAACGTTGTTCATGTTTTTTTGTTTGAAAGATACATCGTTTTAGCCCATTTTTGGTCTCCTACAAAAATCTGTATCTTTCCGAGGTGCTATGTGATAAAATAAATTAGTCGATGATAACTAAATTTTTATTTCATTCTTTTAATTTGAAATCAAATTTTCAATTGTCAGGTGATTATTTGATCTAATCTCATAAAAGATGCTCGATGTGGGCGTCGGTTTGGACCCTAGAAAGTTCCATCCTGCGCAAAAAAATGATTTGAAAACCTCGTCGTTTTGCAAACAATTTACTGCGCTTGAAAAAAACCGTTTGCAAACACCTGAAAAATAAAACCGAACCATATTAAACATCTTTTATGAGATTAGATCAAATAATCACCTGACAATTGAAAATTTGATTTCAAATTAAAAGAATGAAATAAAAATTTTGGTTAGGTGTCATCGACTAATTTATTTTATCACATGGCACCTCGGAGAGATACAGATTTTTGTAAGAGACCAAAAATGGGCTACAACGATGTATCTTTCAAACAAAAAAACATGAACAGCGTTCCTGCTACCCTATCAACAATTACGATCGATTTTAATGGACGGTAGGGGTAGTTTCACCCCTTCCCGGGTTTCCGTCAAATTATCATGTACATCAGAAGTTAGTTCTTTTAATAAGAAATTGACCTATCAAATTTCATCGAATTGGAATCAGCCGACTTTGAGCTATTTCAAAAAAACATAAATTTTCAAAAGACTTTGAAGCCCTCTAACGGACAAACGAAGCACTTTGGTATAGAGATAAGTTTGGTCCGAGCGACTTTTTTTTACCTCAGTAATCTGTGGCTGCTCCATGTCCATGGAATATTGGGACACCCTGTATATAGTTATTTAAACGTTTTAAAGCAACTCATACAGGATGTTAAAATGTCCCGGTACCCTTCAATAAATCCCTAAATTTTGAGTTTTGAAACAAAAGAAAAAACAATTATTTAATTTACCATCCATTTAGGTACATTTTTATATAGGGCGTTCCTAGGATCAGTAATGACGTAATTTTTTTCTTAATGGGACACCCTACGTATTATTGAAGGAATATATTTTACAGTTGCAGTCGAGAATGAGTAGTTTATGAGTTATAAACAAATTAAAAACGCTATTTTCAATTATTAAAGTTGTTTACTTTAAAAACGGTCCAAGGTATCGGAAAATGGTTTAAATGTCCCTATTTTAACTTTTCATGTACTAAAAAAAATGATAATTTTCATCACCCTATATAAAATTTAATGTTTAAATTATGAATGTAGTAAAACACCGTTATTTTTAATTATTTGAAAATTAGGTAAAGGCAAGCGGTGTGTCGCAAATAAAAGGTATGATCCTTTTTTGTTAAACTCAATATATTTCGATCTTAATTTAGATCTTCATCAGGAGAACTGTAATTATAAGAAATCAATATTTTTTCAAAAAATCTTAATTTGTTGTAAGTATTTATCTTAAGATTTTTTGAAAAAATATTGATTTCTTATAATTACAGTTCTCCTGATGAAGATCTAAATTAAGATCGAAATATATTGAGTTTAACAAAAAAGGATCATACCTTTTATTTGCGACATACCGCTTGCCTTTACCTAATTTTCAAATAATTAAAATTTAATGTACACTGTACGATGGACACTTGAAAAGTTAAGATAGGAACATGTAAGCCGTTTTGCGATATTTAGAGCCTTATCCGATTTCTCAGATAATCTGAAAATTTACTAATATACAGGGTGTCCTATTAAAAAAAATTAACATTGTCGTCATTACTGAGCCTATAGGAACATCCTGTATAATTTTCTTTACATCAATAGAAAGCAAATTAAATTATAAAATTGACCTGTTTTTGCATTTTTTTTCAATACTAAAATTCAAAGGATTCAGGGTACCAAGATTTTTCAACGCAGTATTGTATGTTTCTTTGGTTAAATCAAAAATAAAGAAAAAATTTCCCATTAACGTGTGTCCGCAAATGCACCATTTGAGATACATGGTGTGAAAAAATTATTATTTTTCCAGCTTTCTGATGAAGATATCTGGGAAAGCGCGTTTTTGACCGTCAATATTTTTTACACAAAAAGCTAGTCTTGGTCATAACTGCTAACGTGAGCCGTTTTCGAGAAAGAACAGCCATTTACGATGAAAAACTTGCTTTGAAATTTTAATATTTCAAAACATGTATCGGAAATAGAGGGACAAAGAGCTTCGCTCAATTCTAGATCCCCGCTTCAAGAAAAAAACTGAATGGGTATTAGAAAGGCAGCTAATATCAATGATAAGACACGTATACAAAAGCTGAGTTCTGTATCTCAAACGGTTGCCGAGATATCGCCAAAAAAGGAACAATATTTTTTTTACATGTTACACACGTTAATATGATTTTTTTTTTTTTTTGACTCTGAAGAAAAGAATAAATCACAATGAAAAAAAATGTTAATAGTTATGTCAATATAAGTTAAATTAACAAACGCAAACAACCATGCCGAGCTGGGATTCGAACCCAGACGGTTTCAGTTAACCGCCGCGCTACTGCCAGTGCTAGAAAAGTAATTTGATGACCGTTTTTTTTTGCTTTCAGATATAAAAAATCCCACCTAAAGTTCGTGATTTGTGGCAGAAAAAATAATACGTCAAAATAATGGTGTCAAATCTATCAGGACATCGAAACGTTTGTTCGAAAATTGTTCAAAGTTTTCGACAACAAAACAAAATTAAAATCTTTTAAACAGTTATCTGTAGGAATTTTGAGAAAAAATCCATAACAAGATAATTTTTAATTCATTTTCCAAGATTTTTTTTGGCTTGCATAGAAAAAAACAAATTGAACTGTTTTTACAGACTTTAGCATATCAACCCTGAAAAATTACGTTTATATGCAGATTTGTCAAAAAAAAAATGAAATTTTTTCAGAAATCTAAAATAATTTAATCCAATTCGAGATTAATAATTAGAGACTTTGAATAATCCTTAAGAAAATCTACCCGAGACAAATATGAAAGATTTCCGCTTCGACAGTAAAAAAGTGAAACCTCTCAGGCTATGAAAAAGTTTAAATTTTTTTCAGTCCCATCCTGAACAATTTTAGAATAATTTTTAGAAATCCAATTTTAGATTTGTAAAAAAGTTTTGGGTAAAAAAAGAAAATTCAAATCTTTAATTCCATTGCAATGCAATTCTAATTCAAATAATTTAATTTAATTTATTAAATAAAAAGACCTTTCATCCACTTTAAAACGCCTTCCATAAAATGTACACGGTGGTCCATCACTTATGCCCGCCCACAAAATCGGGGTTAATTTTAAAGATAAAAAATTGAAACTTTGATTCATGTAGACAGGATTGATAGCATAATCAGTTTAATTTTTTTTCGTTCGGCCACCACCGGCCAAAAACTATAATTTGGTGGTAAAATGGACAAAAAAAATTAGATTTTACTTCAATACACCGGTAGAATTCAAGTAATAAAAATCAAAATCGCTGAAAATATACAGGGTGTCCGGAAATTATGAGCAAAAAATTAAGGGGGTGATTCTTCTTGTTGAAATATTGCCAAAAGTATCTATAATTTTTTTTCGAAAACTCAAAAAGAAGAAAGTTATAAGCCTCCAAAGTTGATTTTTTTAAATCAATATTTTTTTATAACTTTTTTTCTAGTGTACGGATTTTCTTAAAATTTGACACACTTGCCACTGATGTTGCTTTACATCCTTGGTCCAAATTAGACTTGAATCCCTCGAAATCAAAAGGCCTTAACTGCCCTTGACCTTCAAAAAAGGCCTATAACTTTTTTCGTAATATTTTTTTCAGAGTTTTGAAGACGCACAATTGAAGAACATGAAGAAATATTCGGAAAAGGTCCTCTTTGTCTATCACGATAAAATGACCTGCTTCCGAGTAAAACTGTTTTAAAAATTTGCTTGCACTAAAATTGATCACCATAAACTATGATCATTCTGCAACAATACCAAAGCATGTTTTGGGAACGGTGGCAGGGTTGCCTAGGAAACAAGACGTTTGCTTTGGATTTCATTTTGACAGCAATTTATTTTTTTTTTTATTAAAATTATTTTATTATTTTATTAAAAAAAAAATGATTAAAAATTTTTTTCATTTTCAAAAAAAAATCATTTCCAAGTCTATTTATATACGAATGTCTCTGTTTTGTACATAACTAGGCAATCCTGCAGCTGTTTCCAAAGCATGCTTTGGTGTTGTTGCAGAATGATCATAGTTTATGGTGATCAATTTTAGTGCAGGAAAATTTTTAAAACAGTTTTACTCGGAAACGGGTCATTTTATCGTGATAGACAAAGAGGACCTTTTCCGAATATTTCTGCACGTTCTTCAATTGTGCGTCTTCAAAACTCAGAAAAAAATCTTACGAAAAAAGTTATACTTAGGCCTTTTTTGAAGGTCAAGGGCAGTTAAGGCCTTTTGATTTCGAGGGATTCAAGTCTAATTTGGACCAAGGATGTAAAGCAACATCAGTGGCAAGTGTGTCAAATTTTAAGAAAATCCGTACACTAGAAAAAAAGTTATAAAAAAATATTGATTTAAAAAAATCAACTTTGGAGGCTTATAACTTTCTTCTTTTTGAGTTTTCGAAAAAAAATTATAGATACTTTTGGCAATATTTCATCAAGAAGAATCACCCCCTTAATTTTTTGCTCATAATTTCCGGACACCCTGTATATCAAAAAAACGAATTACAAAGCCTTAATAAATAAAATGTGGGTCCCGTGGCGCAGTGGATAGCGCGTTGGTCCGCCGTGCCGATACACCTTGGTTCGAAACTCACCAGCAGCCGACAATTATTTGTTGTGTTTCTCAAGCCAAGATCGGGATCCACCTTGCGGAAGGCAATGGCAAACCACCGCAAGTACCCTTGCCTAGTAAAACCTTTCAAACAGTGCCGTTCGGACTCCGGCAATAAAAAGGGAGGTCCCATATGTCTGTGTAAAGTGATAACTCGCGCACCACAGACATATGCGAGAGGTAGCCTACGCTCGATATGCGGGTATGGCACTTTAAGAAGAATAATAAATAAAATACCTACCTATGGAATTGACAGGTAGCATGATTGACACCTAAATGATGGTAATAAAAGTGAGCAAGATTCTGAAAGAGGTAGGTATAGCAAAAATCCTTAAGCACCATATATCAATTATTATTCTACCTGTCATTCTCCATATTTTATGTATATTATTTAATTAAAGCCATGTAATTAGTTTTTAAATATTTTTTTCACCAATTTTGACTATTTTAATCGAATTCTATCGATGTATTGAAGAAAAATCTAAATTTTTAGGCCACTTTACCACCAAATTACAGGTTTTTTTTTACCGATTGAGGTAATCTGATTATGCCATTCTATGGTGCTGTAGTAATTACACTAATCCTCAAAGCTTCAATGTTTTATTTTGAGAAAAAATCTCCAATAGAAAAAAAACAGTCTTAATTAAGAAATCTGCTGATACGCTCAAAATAAAACATTTTAATAAATACAATGAATTAATTCAATACCATTCTTCATCAGGATGAAAAATAAACGTGAATACCTGATTGTTATTTTTATTTGGGCAACTTTTTCCACCATTTTTCCAACCAGCTGTTTTAGAAATTTGAGTTCACTTTTTTTATATAATTTTTTACCGAAGGTGTAGTTCATTCCCTTTCTAAACGGGGTTCTAATCATTCAAAAAAGATCCTTTTTCAAATTTAATATGAAAAAGTTTATTATTCTGGCCTTCGTCAAACTTGAGAAGAACTTAACAATTCGAAGAGCTGAAATTTATAAAATATTTTTTTATTGACGGGATTTTTTCAATAATCGAGTCTGGAAACTTTTAAATAAGATATTGAAACAAAAAAGTTATCAAAAAGAAAACCACCCTGATATAAAAAAAAATGTCAAAACAGTCATGAAATTGTTTTTTTCATTCCCAGTTCCAGAAATATCCTGTTACTGTGGCAACAATCTGAATATCGCGTTAATAGGACTTGCCATAGTTACATTGCTAATTTAATAAGGTGTAAAGTTAACGAACCGTTAAAAAGTTAAATTGTCTCTGAAACTGAGCATTGTCGTATACAGGATTTATCAAGGAATAGAAAATAAGTTTTTCGATTTTTTTAGTATAATTTTTCATTAATGAAGAAAAAATTATTAATTTACCTCAACCACCTTCTTCCTTATAGTTTTTTTTAAGAATCAAAGATATAAAGTTAACCCTCTTTCTTTTAAATATTTTCTATCATTTTTTTTTTTTTTTAATAAAGCACTAACGTTAATGAGATCAAAAATCTGAACATTGAAAACGTTTCTCTCTTTCCTATTTTTAATCCGGAATTACCCAACAATAGAAAGAAGCTAATTTTTAGTCTCTAATAATAACACTATGTAAGTAAGTAGGTAAAAATGACACCTTTTAAAAAACATTTTTTCCATTTAGCAACGATGAGAGATAAAAAAATCAAATCCTGCACATATTTATTTTTTGAACACAATATTCTAAGCGAGGAAATTCAAGAAAAAAAGTGATTTCACGACCCGAATCCTGTTAAAATCCTGCACAAGGATAATAAAAAAAATAAAAGAAAAACTCACCCTTTTTTACAAACGCCGCTCCTCTAGTGAGTTACTTGAAAATGAAAACCTCAAACAAAAAATCGAACAAAAATAAAACCAAACACTTCACTCGTTTACTCAATCAGCTGGAGTCCTCCTGGACCCTGCCGGCACTCCACTTGAAGCTATCCCGATGCGAAGTGGCGCGCAAAGCGCAATTCTTGGCTCTCCAACTCCACGTACTCCCCACCTCGACTTAAGACCGGCTACTCAGCAGAATCCGACGCTCCAACACCAACACCGACACTATCGTCTTTACCCGATAGTTTTATCCTGTTGATAACAGGCCGTTGCGTCATATTTATAGCCAGGTAAATGCATCGCGGAATTATTATTACGGTTCAGGTGCACTTTTGCCCAGTCGGTTGTTATGTAATAATAATTAGTGCTAGTGCTAGTGCTAGTGCTAGTGCTACTGCTAGTGCTATATATCAACGGCGGGATGCTTTGGGACTTCGCGATTATAATTTGATGAATGTTAGGACTTGAATTTTTTGATGACTCCTATTTCTCTGAGTATGGACAGGATGTCACGATCACGAGTCGTCTGTGTTTTCTGGTTAAGGTCATTGAAAATAATCGCTGAAATTAGATACGATATTTATAATACAAGAACTGATGGCGAGGCTGTTTCGGCATTTATTTTAAATGAATATTTTTTCAATAGCAACAAAGTATTCTTGTGAACTACTTTCGAGAATTCATATTAAAATCTTCCCCCTATGAAGAAAAAAAGAGCACCGAATGAGGCCGGAACCTCAAATTTAATCGCATAGCTACTACAGATCCTAACAACTTAAGAGCTCGCTAAAGAATTGTTGAAGATTTTCTCGACCATGAATAATTTTGATTGATTCCAAAACTCCATTTTATTTTTTTTCTACGTACTAATTTTTTCAACGTAACAGGTTGGAGAGACTGGAGAATTGAAACTCATCAGTGTAGTAGAGACCCCTAAAATGAATCGCTCTGGTTCAAGCTCTGCCTGTCACACGGAAAAGCTTCTAACGGATTCAGAATATGGTAGAGGATTTGGGCGATATTTCAAGAAAACACATTTCTTGAAGTCTTCAGCGTCAATATATCAATAAGAAGAATGACCCTCCATCTAGGTCACTTAAATAGATAATAAGGAGAGTAAGATTAATAAAATTAGAAATAATAGCGGTCCTAATATTGAACCCTGGGGCACTCTTACTTTGATTCATGGGGATCACCTGCCATTAATAAATCAATATTTTGATATTCTTCAATAAAAAACATGTTTGAATCTTATAAAAATAAGATCGAAGGCCCATGATTATCCCCAAAGAAATTGCGTGGGTGGATTGACAATCATCGGTGATTCACCAAATAAACAAAAAAAAAATTATTCAAATTTCTTACTTGAGTCAAAATAGCCATGTTTCGGGCAGACACGCTTTTGGCCAGGGTCTTGGATTTTTTTTCGAATTTTTCGCAAACTGTTAATGGTTTGATTTTATTGATAATCATTTTATTGTCAAATTCCACCCTAAAGATCATCGTAAACGTAAATTGAAAAAATCATTTTATTGATCTCGCCCATTCACGTTTTCGGCCAGGCAAATTAAAGGCCTTGGAAGATGTTAATAAAGGAAAGGCCAACGAGGGTTTTAGGCCAGGTAGAGGGATTTTGAATAATTATTATTAGATTTTTTTGTATAAATTAAGTACTCTTTAAATTTGTAATAAAAATAGTTTGCTTTTTTTTTTTGATTAATTCAGTCTCAAACTTCACCCAATAAAAAATCATGGTAAATTGAAAAAAATCGTTTCATTATTGTCACCCATTCACGTTTTCGGCCAGGCAAAGTAAAGGCCTTGGAAGATTTTAATAAAGAAAAGGCCAATAAAGGTTTGGGCCAGGCAGAGGGACTTTGAATTATTATTATTATTAGGATTTTTGGTATCAATTAAGTACTCTTTAAATTGGTAATAAAAATAGTTTGCTTTTTATTGATTAATTCAGTCTCAAACTTCACCCAATAAAAAATCATGGTAAATTGAAAAAAATCGTTTCATTATTGTCACCCATTCACGTTTTCGGCCAGGCAAAGTAAAGGCCTTGGAAGATTTTAATAAAGAAAAGGCCAACAAAGGTTTAGGCCAGGCAGAGGGACTTTGAATTATTATTATTAGGATTTTTGGTATCAATTAAGTACTCTTTAAATTGGTAATAAAAATAGTTTGCTTTTTATTGATTAATTCAGTCTCAAACTTCACCCAATAAAAAATCATGGTAAATTGAAAAAAATCGTTTCATTATTGTCACCCATTCACGTTTTCGGCCAGGCAAAGTAAAGGCCTTGGAAGATTTTAATAAAGAAAAGGCCAATAAAGGTTTGGGCCAGGCAGAGGGACTTTGAATTATTATTATTATTAGGATTTTTGGTATCAATTAAGTACTCTTTAAATTGGTAATAAAAATAGTTTGCTTTTTATTGATTAATTCAGTCTCAAACTTCACCCAATAAAAAATCATGGTAAATTGAAAAAAATCGTTTCATTATTGTCACCCATTCACGTTTTCGGCCAGGCAAAGTAAAGGCCTTGGAAGATTTTAATAAAGAAAAGGCCAATAAAGGTTTGGGCCAGGCAGAGGGACTTTGAATTATTATTATTATTAGGATTTTTGGTATCAATTAAGTACTCTTTAAATTGGTAATAAAAATAGTTTGCTTTTTATTGATTAATTCAGTCTCAAACTTCACCCAATAAAAAATCATGGTAAATTGAAAAAAATCGTTTCATTATTGTCACCCATTCACGTTTTCGGCCAGGCAAAGTAAAGGCCTTGGAAGATTTTAATAAAGAAAAGGCCAATAAAGGTTTGGGCCAGGCAGAGGGACTTTGAATTATTATTATTATTAGGATTTTTGGTATCAATTAAGTACTCTTTAAATTGGTAATAAAAATAGTTTGCTTTTTATTGATTAATTCAGTCTCAAACTTCACCCAATAAAAAATCATGGTAAATTGAAAAAAATCGTTTCATTATTGTCACCCATTCACGTTTTCGGCCAGGCAAAGTAAAGGCCTTGGAAGATTTTAATAAAGAAAAGGCCAATAAAGGTTTGGGCCAGGCAGAGGGACTTTGAATTATTATTATTATTAGGATTTTTGGTATCAATTAAGTACTCTTTAAATTGGTAATAAAAATAGTTTGCTTTTTATTGATTAATTCAGTCTCAAACTTCACCCAATAAAAAATCATGGTAAATTGAAAAAAATCGTTTCATTATTGTCACCCATTCACGTTTTCGGCCAGGCAAAGTAAAGGCCTTGGAAGATTTTAATAAAGAAAAGGCCAACAAAGGTTTAGGCCAGGCAGAGGGACTTTGAATTATTATTATTAGGATTTTTGGTATCAATTAAGTACTCTTTAAATTGGTAATAAAAATAGTTTGCTTTTTATTGATTAATTCAGTCTCAAACTTCACCCAATAAAAAATCATGGTAAATTGAAAAAAATCGTTTCATTATTGTCACCCATTCACGTTTTCGGCCAGGCAAAGTAAAGGCCTTGGAAGATTTTAATAAATAAAAGGCCAATAAAGGTTTGGGCCAGGAAGAGGGACTTTGAATTATTATTATTATTAGGATTTTTGGTATCAATTAAGTACTCTTTAAATTGGTAATAAAAATAGTTTGCTTTTTATTGATTAATTCAGTCTCAAACTTCACCCAATAAAAAATCATGGTAAATTGAAAAAAATCGTTTCATTATTGTCACCCATTCACGTTTTCGGCCAGGCAAAGTAAAGGCCTGGGAAGATGTTAATAAAGGAAAGGCCAACGAGGGTTTAGGCCAGGCAGAGAGACTTTGAATGTTTATTATTAGGATTTTTTGTTTAAGTTAAGTACTCTTTAAATTGGTTTGCTTTTATTGAAAATAATTTTATTCTTAAATTTTGAATCATAAAAAATAACCGAAAAATGAAAAAGTACAATTTATTGTCAATTTAACGAGCAAATGAAAAATGAATTTATTGACAAGTCTCCGATGAACCTTCAAGAATCCTTATCAAGAGAAGAAACAGAAGACAGAGACGCGACGAGTAATAAGTCACAGAATTAGCGCGCCGATTAATAACACTTCCGGAAATACTTCTATACTTACGGGAACAATTATAACGAGCTGATGCTTTGTGGACGTGGTTACTTCTAGAATTGAAAGAACTCATCGTAATTTAAAACCAAAGAAAGCTAAAATTGTGTAATTTTGAGTACCTACGTCAAATTTTTGGAAATTGATTTTCAGGAACCAAATTATCGAACCCTGATACTCGCTAAGAATAAAACTCTTCAAAAATATAACCTAAATATTACGAACACTGAGTATTATTACAAGGAAGCCTAAATTACATACAGCAGCACTTTTATTACATAAGCAGGAGTATCATTTTTCGTCTTAGTCAGGTTCTCCGAAGAATGTTAACTACGTTCTATTTAATGGATACGAATTATTGCTAACGAACATTTAAGCATAATTTTATTAATAAATTACATTTTTAATTAATTATAAAGAGTATCCTGAAAGTAGCACTTGCACAATTAACGCATATTATGAATAAAAAAAAATGTGACGATGAGAAAGACTAATTTTCTCTATCTTTCTTTAGGCTTTTTCTTGCAATTTCCCCTAAAGGAAATGGTGTTATTTGATCCCAAGTCATTCCATCTCTTTATTAATAAATACTTTATAAAGAAAAAATCATGATGCACAGATTTTTATTAGAGAGTTCGCCAAAAAGACCTCCCCGAATTAGAAAGAGAATTGGTTTGATTTATCAGTTATCATCAAGCATCGATTCTCTCGTGAAATGATCTTTACAAGAGAAATGGTTGAATTTTTCTAGAGATATTGCTCCTTCAAGACGCCCAAACTTTGGGAACCATGTTGATTGATACACTTGACTTTAAGAAAGCCCCACAACAAGAAGTCATATGGGGTTAAATCAAGTCAGCGTGGGAATAATTGGGTGAAATTCATCTGAGAAAATCGTTTTTTTTTTCTCGGAAAACAACAACAAACCCTTGATGCTTTCCCACGAATCCCACGATGATAACTGAAAATTGCATAAGTACCGCTGTTAAGAGAGACCCTCCCCACCTTTTTCTCCGTTCCAACTCAACGAATCCGCACTGCGTAACCAAATCTGCCCAAGAAGCTCTGTAACTCTCAGTCTCTCACTCCATTTTAAGAGCAAGTTCTCCGTGGAAATAGACAGATTCTTCCGCTTCAGATCTTGAGTCTGTAGGTGTAATAAACAACATACAGCAGAAAGGTGAAGACGGTCTTCTTGATAGCAACATTTTCAGTTATCATCATGGACTGGATGGAGAGCATCGAGTATCTTGGGAAAATGTTTTTTAGAACTGTTGCCTCCTTTAGGCACCTTGAACCCACAGTCATAAACGTCACAGTTCGCGTCATAGTAGTGGGGGAAAATTAAATTTGTAGTAGTGGGGTAAATCCAGAAATTCTGGCCGAGCTGAGGTGCAGAGTGGTCCACACCACCTCAGTAGCAAGTCTTGTGTGAGGATTGTTACCCCGGAACACACCACAAAGCGGCTTGTATGTTTCTCACCTTACACGTGCTAAGCCATAACACTTTCAAATAGCCGCATATTCCCAAATACCTTCATTTCCTTCAACATAAGGACCACTTTCTTGGAAGACTACAATCATTGAGGTTTGTAGGTTGTAAATTTAGTACAGGAACTTATACAGCCTGACCAGCTGTAGCGAGAATAGCTGTAGAGATAGTACCAAGCTGTAGTGGTAGTAACTACTGTACCACTCATCATGATGTTTTAGGGGGAGGTAAAGGTAAATATCTACAGTCCGCTTCACTAGATGCAATCAGAAGGGTTATTGTCAGGTTTGGAGTTAGGTAACCAAATTATGCCCATGAAGCTCTCGTCTCCATGGAAATAGATGGATTCTTCCGCTTCAGAACTTGAGCCTGTGGGTGAAATAAACAACATCAGGAAGACACTTGCACATCTTTGCACGTCCTCTAGATAGAAGACACAGATTTCTCCATGTTTTATTATCTGCCATGCAGAGAATACCTTCAACTACCAGCTACTTGGGCAAACATCTATGCAGAGATCTTTAGCAGGGATCGACATCGTCTTCCTAAGGGTTGAAAAAAAAGATGGCGCCTGAGGGTATACGGGAATGTGGAATTTCAAGAAACATTTCTTCATTTTTTGTAATGTAAATTTATTTTTGACTTTATGAGAAAATTATAGAATATGTTTGACATAATTTGACATTTGAAAGAAAAAGAGGTACCTACCTACTCGGTAAAAAAGTACTAAAATTATTATAAGCAGGTAAGATTAGAGAAAAAATACATTTTTATTATCAAAATATGAACTATACACCTAAGAAAAGGTACAAGACAATTGGAATGAAAAAAATTAAGAGTTTATTGACTAGTGGTTGAGGTAAATCGTAACCGATTTCCTCGACCGCATCGGCAAAATTGAAAAAACCCGGCCAGAACCAGTTGACAAATTTACGGATTGATGTAGCATTTTGCCGGGAAAAAATTCTTCATCCGAAGTCTGAAAATTTATCGTCAGTCCATACAAATTTATGTTAAGCGAGAACGAAAGAAGAAATATTAGTTCGTCCTAAAATGAATAAGACAATGAGAGACGGTCCTCCTCGCATACTGAAGATATGCCTGTACCTGTGTGGTCATTGCGTTGCCGGAGTCATAATTTCAGCGGACCTATTGAATATTTGGTTTCCCATGATGGAAGAATGTTTTATTTATACACACTGTATACCGGGATGGACGGCCGGAGTGATGGATGCTGGTCGAAGGGAGGGAGGAATATTCGGCTTAATCGGTTCGAGATTTTTCATGTCGATTACATGAGATCTACAATAAGATATGAATGAGCCATATAAAATTATTTTCAGCCAAAATTTCAGTTCCATTTTATTATGTCGATGTTTTTTTTTGATATTGTCAAAATTTCTATAATATTTTCGGTTTTTAACACTACTGACAAGTGTTATGAGCATTTTTTGAGTCAAAACCATTTTCTTTTTTGCTTTTCTGACAATATCAGTACTGAAACCTTGACATTCTATTGTCAGCCTATTTTACCTTTTTTTTTGTTCTTATCGGAGTTTCTTGGATTGTATAGCGATTTTGAGGCGTTTCCCTGAGCAGCCCGGGGAAGAAACCACCCAGCAATCAGCAATTTGGTGACAAGCTCTACCATTTTCCTTTACAAAGATTTGCAATACTCCGACCTATTTATTTCATTGTGATTTCATGAATTCAATAATAATTATTATTATTATTCTCTAGATCTTGATGGCAATAACTAACAGTACTAAAAACTTCATGTGAACTCTCACGTTGGAATCGTCTCCCACTAACTCAAGAATTGCCCCCCAGGTCTGATGAACACCGTTAGAAGTTACCTAGGAAACAGATTTCTGACAATCGCTTGAGCAATTCGAGAGAGATAAAAGGAAGTGTCACTTAAGGTTCGATGCCTGGCCCAGAGGTACCGAGGGGAATTTTTCCGCAATGCAATAAAAACGCGAGTTGGCATGAAGATAATTTTGATCGAAAATTTTGAACGCCAAAACTGAAGACCTCTTGATCGAGGAAAATGACGACTCTGCATCTTGGCACTTCAAAGTCACGGGATTTGGCTGATGAATTGCGAAATACCACGTAGGTATATGGAGGCTTTTAGAAATCTTGAACTACAGTCGCTATTAGTGTATTTAGTGATTATAGGCAGGGTGATTTTTGGACATTACGGGCATACCTTCCCTGCAGATTTTAGTTGATGAAAGATTGAGACTGCATAATAAAATTCAGACCTCAAGCTTAGATTGTAGGAGAGAACGAGCCTAATCCAATAGGATATGGCAGGCCGAATGAGAAAATTCCAACAGAAATGGACCAGAAGACTTCAAGCCTCGTTCCAGGGAGATGAAGACGAAGTTTGGAGAAGAGAGGAGGTTTGAAGCAGGGTTGGGTTTACCAATTACCCTGCAGGAGTTTCACTTAGCCGGACCAGCGTCTGAAGGCGGTCCGATAAGTACTTAGTCTCATCGCCTGATGGCACCATGCACTATCGCAAAAGATTTTCCGCGGAAATGGAAAAAGAGAAATATCGGTCGGTGATTCGATTCTTGTTTTTGGAAGGGAATCACGCAGCGAAATCAAAGAACGCTTGGACGGTGTGTACGGTTTCGTGGTCGCACGTCGGTTTTTGATGAGCCACGCCCAGGTGCCCCGAAAACGACGGCTACTACGGAGGATCACGTGACAAAAATCCATGACCTTGTATTATCAGACCGCCAATTGAAGATACACGAGATAGCTGAGACAGTAGGCATCTCAAAAGACCGCGTATGTCATGTCCTGCATGAAATTTTGGGCATGAGAAAGCTGTCGGCGCGATGGGTGCCGCGTTTGCTCACTCAGAACAACAAGCGCAACCGTGAGACAATTTCAGAGCAGTGTTTGACGCTGCTTAAGCCCAATCACATCAGAAGTTTCTGCGACGAAACATGGATCCACTGGTACACGCCAGAGACCAAGGAACAGTCGAAACAGTGGACTTCACCCGGCGGATGTGCACCGAAGAAGGCGAATGTCCTATCGGCCGGAAAGGTGATGGCCACCGTTTTCTGGGACTCACAAGGTACATCGACTACCTGGAGAAGGGCAAAACAATCACAGGGCTGTATACTCTGCCAAATTATTGAGCCGATTCGACGCCGAATTGAAGAAAAAACGGCCCCATTCGGCGAAGAAAATGGGCTCTTCCACCATGACAACCATCGCTGGGTCAAGTATATCGAGCTAAAAGGACACTTCTTTAAAAAAACCTTTTCTCATAAAGCTTTTTTCTTTCTTATTTTTTTAAGGGACGAAAATTTTATTTCTGTTATTATAAGCAATTACAATGCAAACGCTTCAATGTTCAGTTATTCTTTATTAAGAATTTACAATGTATTAATTTATAGTTGAGACTACCTACTACAAAACAAATTTCATAGAATTTTTCTATCTTCTTCCGTTAAGTGGTAAGGTAGACATAGACGAAGAAACTCTTGACCCGTCGTCTGCGTCTTAAAGATAAAGCCTGGTCGCCTAATCGTAAATTTACCCATTAAAATTAATAATTCTCTTGATATCTCATAAAAAATAATTATCTTCGACATGCAAAAGCAACAAAATCGAGGCTCGCACGGCAACCACCGCGTATACCTACTCATATAAAACCAATAATAAATGAACACTGTTTATCCAGTAATTAACAAGCAAACGACAACCACCCACGCCCGACACGGTTTTTCTCTCAATGAACCCGACCACTGAATGGAGCACAATAAAGGACTCCTGTAGGATCATTAATTAGATCCTCTGGACAACTTGATAACTCGGCAACGTAACGGGACTGCTGGGGGGCTATAAGTCTCACCTGAGAAGTGTCTTTGTGCCGTATAGACTTACAAATAATGTTGAGTTATGTCGCGATTCGTTATTCGGTGTAACATGAGCTGTTCTGGTCGGGTCCTGGTAAGGTACCATAGCACCAGCACCGACACCGACACCAACGGGTTATGTCATTTATCGCGGGGGGTCCAATGGAAATGGACGACTGGACCGGACCAGCTGGGCCGGACGAATGCTATATGGATTAATGAATTGAAAATTCGAGTCGAATTATTGTAATATGAGCATCTGGGAAGTTTCTTCTTTTCTTGTGCGATTCATTGTGAACGGTTAAAAATGGGAGACTTTGATTGTATTGAAAAATAAACGTTTCTTTGGATGATCTACCGAATTAAAAAAAATGTAAGAAGTATTTTTTGTATTTTTTTACCTACTCAGAGTTTACCTGCCAAGCTCACCAATAACGTGATAATGGAGATCAAAATGCAAAATTTTATTGAATTTTAATGAATTCAGAGTTCCGGATAGTCAGGAATATTAAACGTTGTTCAACGTTTCCTGCTGGAGTATTCATATCCATGATTTATTTCTTAAAAAGTCAGTTTGACTAGCGCGTACGCCACTGCTAGTAGAATTAAGAAAGAAGGTACGTCAAAAACGTCTCTTGACGAGTTTAGTAAAGTTGGCCTCCCTATTTTTTATAAATTTACCTAGTCGCCATTCGTTTGTCCACGTTTGTCCAACCAAAATTTTCCTTTGTCCATCCGTCAAAAAACAGTTACGGCCAAGTTATCAACAGATTTCATTAATTTTCAAACGCCTTTCGTTTTCTCACCATTTTTCTTCATTTGTTCAACCAAAATTAAAAAAAAAAGTTAAAACCAAATTAAAAAAATTGACAGCAGCATCAAATGCGAATTTACAACTTACGTTTGTCCAACCAAAGTAAAACTAACCGGACAGAAGTCTCAAAAAAGATCAGATTTATTGTGAGTGGGCCACTATGACACCTCCTCTGAGACCGAAGGTCTATTGTGACTCACATATATAGTCCTGCTACATTAATCTCATCAGGTCAGCTTCCTCAAAGAAGCTTCTTTGAGGAAGCTGACCATCTTCACTATTACTAAGGTATCGATGTACTTTGGTGTGAGGAACGCTCTCCCGAAAGTTTCTAATCTGGTCTTTCCCAAATCGGGACACTCACATGTGTGTCCCGCTGTTGTCATTGTTTTGCTGTTGATGTGTTTACGTGTTTTACTGTGTTGATGTGTTTCGCTGTTTCGTCATTCTCCAAACACAGGAGGCATTCAGCACTGATCGCTAAACCCAACCTGTACAGATGATGGTTCAGCTTGCAGTGCCCTCCGTATAAAGCCAATTAAGGCTTTCAGTTCTTTCCTGGTAACCTCCAGTTCCAGTAGTGCAACTATCTGCTTACCGATTTTTCCTTTTCCAAAAAAAAGAGCAAAAGGCAGATAGAAAAGCTTCTCACGTTCCGTTCAAGTCCTCTCCGATTCGTTTGAACTCGAAAAGAACGGAGAAGGTGGGGGAGGGGGTTTGGAAAAAGTGAACTACACACTTGAAATGACACAAATTTCTTGTGATCGTCTTTCTGGCTATAAAAAATTAAATATTTGGACCTGCCCTACGTTGTGATTATTTTTATTTCAAGCCCTACAAAACACTAAATAAAAAGTCGACATTTAACAATAACAACTTTATTGGAAATGTCTTATCCAATCTAAGACAACACAATTGACTGGTAGAACCGGAACGGAAACCTCCTCATTTCGACGAAAATGACCAAAAAACGCGAAGACCAAAGAAAAAAGGAAAGTAAAGTGGAAAGACAAAAGAAAGGTCAAAGTTAAGGTAAAAGGTCCTGAAAATCGAAGATTCAATTATTAGAATCATTCTCCTAGAACCATTGACTTAAACTTACCGGGTGAAGCTTCAATCCTAACGCGTCACACGGGCCTTGTTAAAATTATCAAGCCAAATATTAATTACCAGTCAGTACTTCATGTAAAGAAAATACGATTAGAATTTTGAAACGCTTCTCAAATTTTAATTTCATTTGCATACCTGAAGGTCAATTAAAACCACACATATCACACACTATAAGATTGGATGGAAAATTTTTCACGTTAGTTCTTCAGCAATCAAAACGAAAGAGAGCGATGTTCTCTTCGACAAAACCAAAACCAGAAAAGAGTCTCTATTACCAGAATTCACTCTACCATTGGAAGACAATTACTCGGCCAGATAGGGAAACGAGTTAGAAATCACAAAGAGCTGTGAAATAATAAAAACTTGGCAACCTTGCTCTCGTCGCCTCAAACCCGAACAATACTCTGGCATCTGCGCGATTTGTCTTTTCTCTCTCGCTGAATTCGTTGCCTCTCTCTCATCACCAGGGAGCTGGAAGCGAAGCTCGACTATCATACAGGTCGAATCATATTAACCAAAAGAAGGTCCAACTATACCAATAACTGGATACAGGATATTCTTTTAAATTTATAAAATAAAATGTTTAGAAATACTCTAATCCCAGTTGCGTATTGCTGTTCTAGCAATATTCGGTTTTATGCTATTTCTGGTCCAATAAATTCGGATTCGGCACCTTTCCTGAATAGAGAGTCGGCAATTTCATTCTCTATATATCCAGCGTGGCCCGGAATCCAGATCAGAGTTACTTCGTTGCTCCTTGGTAGAGCATTCAAGGTTAATTGACGGTTCCAGACCAACTTGAACTTGCAGTGGCTGGAGCTGAGGGCTTTTAGAGCCGCTTGGATGTCTGAAAATATCTTTATTGATCTGCGTTGTTAGTTCTTCTTTAGAAAGCTGTTGCGTGAAGACCCAGGCTCGAGAAGACTGTCTTTTTCGAGCCAGAGCTACACACACCAGCTCTAATTTCTGTAGAGATCTCAGATCCATTGGTGAACCATCTGAAATCTGCTGTCAGGAGTTTAATTCTGTTGTCCTCCCACACGTCTTTTCCCAAGAGAAGGAATTTATAAGCAGAGCGGTTAATCATGTTCTTAGGCATAAGGAGGTCATACTCATTTTCACTTTTCAATTTTCGGTAAAAATCTGGTCTAAAAGTAAAACATTTTGGATAGAAGAAGGGGGAGGGGGGTTTCTGGAGGTTTAATCACACTCCTGTTGCTCTCATGACAAAATTTTAAATTTGGAGTTGATATGAGGTCATTGCAGCTTGCTTTAATTCCATAAACGTCATGCTTCACGCGGTATAAATCCAGATTTTGAAGGTGTTATTTATTTTAAGAGTCTAGTACAAGAGTGAGCCATATGAAGCATGCATGATATATATATGCAAACTGTTGTTTATTGTTAAGACGACCATATTATAGCCACCTAAAGCATCAGGTAATAGTTGTCTTTTCGCTCTTAAATTTCTCTCGAATGCTCTAAATTATGATACACCTGTGTAGCTTAAATTGTTAGGTGGGTCCGAGCAAAACGGTCGTTTTGTCTGACTGGCTGTCAAGCGCTCACAGTTTAATACGGGGGATTCGTAGACACTAAACACGATCGTAATGAAAGGGTAGCAACCTTTAAATTTAGCCTGTCCGGCCCACTTATATGCACTTACCAATAATTATCCCCGATCCTATAATTATGAGGAATTTGCATCGCGGCGCAAAGTCAGAGACTCGCCGCCGCCCATCGTGGCGTGCTTGTAAAAATTAATTGAATTGCTTCTAATTCGGACGTACGGTAAGTAAGCTGGTTGGTACGTGCCTCCAGTTCACTGTGAATAAAACAGGAATAATAATATTCCTTCTCAGCGGTCTACATTATCATCTTATTAGGCAGAATTAATTAATATAGGTAGGTAATCCGTAAAGTGATACTTTTTAGCTTGAAAACGTTCGTCTTATTAGATGCACGTTAGGTATAATTATTATTTTGCTGAGAGTGTGATCTCTTCGTTTTGTCAACGTTAATATCGGTATTAAAAAAATGACTTCAGGGTTAAACAAAAAATAAATAAAAAAATAAAATTGCATCGAAGCTCCTGCGTAAATAAGCTAAAAATATATGAACCTCCCATCACGCTGATGCTGAATCTCAAATTTCTTCAAGTCTCGGAATGGTCTACTGCAGAAACGTCAAGATTTTCAATCCTTATAAGTTAGTCACAGATACGCGATACCGGTTACCCTTTAATTGAAAAAACAGTTATAACCATTCAATAGATTACCTCGCAGTTGTAAAATGATATCCATTGTTAATGAGGAAGAAATTTCGCCATAAAAGTCTGCAGGATTAGAAAAAATCTATGAATGATTCCGTGAAGATCTACGAAGACTGTAACGATTTGTGTAGATGATGTAAGATTGTACCTGCTTTTTGTAACTCCTTAGATTAGAATTTTATTGAGGTTAGATTAGAACAAGGATAACGCGAAAATCTTCTATTTTTAACTTCTATTTTGTACCTATTGCAGAATAAATAACCTGCCAGGACACGTCTTCATGCAGAAGTCTAAACTAAGTATCCACCCCAAAATTTTGACATGAGTTCTGGATTATTTTAGCATAGTTCTATATAAATCTGAGAGGGGTACATATTAGTTCTCAACTTTAAATATTTATTTAAAAAAACACAAAAACAAAAACGGGGTGCTAACTTCACGCCTTACCTCAAATTTCCCCAAATTGCTAGTGAAATAGTTCCCGTGTGCTCTCCCGTTGTTTACCACGCTCAGGTACCTTCTGAAGCCCGGGCCCGGGACATCACATGTATTTTTTGGGTAACTACGCTTTCTCCTTTTTTCTCTCTTACTCTCTAAATCATCACTTTTTGCGACGATGCATCCATGCGCGACTAGACGACCGAGTTGTACGACACCCTACTCAGAGGCCCGAGTAAACGGCTTCCCCCAAATGGGAAATTCCACAAGAGATGCTCATAATTAAGAGCACAAGGCTCCCCAGTGCCAGTAGATTTCTGCGAAATATTTTAACGACTGCCCGATACATTTTCAATGATCTCTATGGAATTTCTCGTTTTAGGGAAGCCGCCTACGCCCGGATCTGTGAGTAGGTAGTGTCTATGAACTCCGAGGGGTTAAATAGCCATCCATTTGTGTCGGTACCAGACCACCCACTGCAGATGTCTTAATGGTGAAAAAACTCAGCTCTCCAGACTGAAAAAAACAGGGACCTAAATCGTGGTTAGAAGATTTGATTCCACCTCGTCAAAGGACTGAACTTTACAATACAAGTGAATTGGAAATCGTTGTTGCTGACTTTCCTTTTTTTATTCCGACTAGAAGCATAGAACTCGATTAATTGCCACAGCAATCTTGAGTTCCAGCTCCCCAAAGAACTCTACAGTACGAGTGAACTGGAAACGGGTGCTGCTGACTTTCATTGTTTATTCCCACTAGAAACATGGAACTCGATTATTTTGCTGTTGAGTTTCTTGAGAAACTCAATAGATGCGCGGAGCTCGTTGAATTTTTACCTCTGCCCGGCTTTAGAACTATTATGGTAGCTCTCTCAGAACTATAGAACTATACTAAAAGAGCTTAGAATAACTAATGCTAAATTTTGGGGTGCCAACTTTATACGGATAACGCAGAATCCACAAGTTTGGTAATTTTGCAGACCAATCTGGTTTGCGCTAAGGTGCGTAAAACACGCTAAGGCGCTGATCGCTAAGGCGAGTTTATAGTGCCACGTTTATAAAGCTACATTCATGACCCTTTTTTATCAGACTTAATGCAGGCCTCATTTAATAATTTTTGGTTATATGTCTCGAGCAGTATCTTATGGCTTGTCTTGATTCTGAGAGGTCTCACCAGAATTACCTCTCTGATGGTTACTTTTTCTTTTCTTACTTTCTCTTTGAACACATTTTCCTTTAATCAGCAAAATGGTTCTGCACCTATAACTGGTAGGATCGGACTCACCAATAATTTGCTGTCCATGAGAAGACCATTTGAACCAGTTTTGGTATAAATTTGGGCACGTCTTTGCATTTGTCCTCATTTTATTGCGTTCAAGAAATTATACAAAATAAAGAAACTTACGTTTAATTAACAAACGCTCTGTATAGTAGAATAGGAGGAAATATACCTACTGATCGCATAGAGACTTTTTTCCACGAGAAGAAGCTGCAGTGTTATTTATAATCGCGCGTCGATTTCAAAGCGCTTTGACATTGCTAGTCGACACTCGAGTCGAAGAAAATTGCATGTAATTTCGTTAAACATAGTTATTACGTAATGCGTTCTGCCTATGAGGATTTTATTCAGATTTTTATTATATAGACACTTTAGATTCCTAAATCACTTAAATCCTTCTTATATTTTTTTTTCTATTTTGCGTACGTAATAATTGAATGGCACGCCTCCTTATTAGAGGTGCGTGAAGCTGACCGGGAGAAATAAAGGCTCCGTTTCTTTTTACCCCCCCCCCCCCCGCCCCTTAGTTTTTTTCACTAGAAAAATCAAATTTCCGTATCATTTGACCAAGCTTGAGAGAAACGTCGCAATGGAAATAGTTCTCACACTTCACTTATAGTCTTACTCCCTCCCAGAAAATTTCGTTTCACCCCCCTTCTTAGTATTTTCCCTAAGATCGAAAATTGTTGGTCTCGTGAAAAATCGACTTCTAGGTAGGTATCTAACATTAATTTTTTATTCATAATGTGAAAATGGATCATTTCCCCCCAAAAATCACTTCTTTATTTTTTTAGGAAACGCACTAAAACTATCAAAGGGTTCAAATCTTCTCTCGGTCGAAAATAATTAGGGAAACTTTTCAACCCTTTAATAGAATCAACTCCTTCGTTTTTTCTTGCTTTGTGGAGCTCGCTTTCTTGCTTTAAGAAAATGAACATCATCCATTTTAATTCTTCTAAAACCCTCGATCCCTTTACTCACTTTGCTAAGTTAGTCCGGACTTTGAAAGTTCTAATTTTATTAAAAAAATGTAATCAAATTTTTTTTTTTGGGCGGGGATCAAACGACATCTTATACCTACCAGCTGCTAATTTTCGGGCTAGTGTTGGAAATTTTTTTTTTTTTAAGGGGGATGAAACGTGGTCGAACGATGGACTATCGATTGAAACGTCTTACTCCCGGCAGTTTTCCCAGGCTAACTTCACGCGCCTTGTCGCCAGTCTAGTCCAGTCCAGTCCAGAGGGCGGTTAATTACAGTTCAGAAATTATTGTACATGTACAGGTACACTGCCTGTTACAGTTTTGTTTCGGTAGAACGAAAGTTCGTTAACATTTATTTATTTTTATAACGTACGACGTGATATATTTGATAGATTGGAAAAATATACTAAACTACTCTTTTTTTGCCTTGCCTAGACAAAAAAAAAATCATCATAGAAAGATGTGAATTCAAAAGATTCCATCCACTTTTGCACCTCACCTGATATACATATTTGAATTCAATTTTTTTTTTTTCAAAAATTTATTTAAAAAATTGGGACTAATTTCCACATTTGGGCCGTTTAGAATTTACACTTTGGCAATGGTTAATGTATGGTGTACCAGCAGTCTTGCAAAACATTTTTTAAAGGTTAATAAAATTGATAACAAAAGCTAAAATTCCAAAAAAATACCAAAAATTCGCTCCACCGCCATTATTGTGACATAAGTGTAAACAGGTACGTCACCGTCGTTCGTATTATAACGAGGCATCACTCGTGAAGTGTTCTGGAACTGGAATCGTAATTCGTATTTCTTGTATTTGTTACCTCTCTGTTTCTAATTATGGTGTTATGTCTCGACAATTCGATCCGCTATGATTCTAGTGACATGACAGGAATGACACATTCCCAGGCCAGTATGAGAGTGTAACTGACAGTTCTACTAAATACCAGAATGATTCCGCATTCTGCGCATCTTAGAGAATGTGTTGAGACTAGACACGGCAGTGAAGCTCCTATATAAACTTCGATGACGCCTCAGGTAACTGACGCCTACAGGGTGTCCTGGAAAATGTGGGAAATCTCTCGGAATCAGATAGAACTTAAAAAAAAGATGACAAGTTCCTAACAATTGTTTTCCTAGCGGCCCTACCTACGGAGATACGGCCTCCTAAAGGACGCCACTGGAAATCAATTTTTCTTGAATAACTTTTAAACTACTTGATTAAATTTAATGAAAATTTAAAATATTAAACAGTAGTAAGGACCTCTTAAAATACTGCCCCTAAAACCTAAATTATCTTGTTCAGTTTACCAGGGGCGGACTAGGTTGTACATTTTAATGCTTACATTTTTAACACACCCTGCATGATAAGGAGTAAAAAAAACACAAATTTGGATACTTGGAAACTTGTTATCTTTTTTTTTAATGTTCTATCTGAATCCGAGAGATTTCCCACATTTTACCGGACAGCCTGCAAGAACCGCCGTGGCTGGAGACTTAGTTTTATTAGTGGTGTCTTGGATTTGAATCAAAGCTGAAGTATCACAGCAGAGTAAGGAAGACATATAGAGTAAAAGTGACAATAAGTGATGGTGTACCTATATCTGTAAATAAGAGAAACAGCTGATTTTTTTAAGTTGGGAGATTATATTGGTATAAGTTACAGTCGTGTTATTAGAGAATAAAGAATTTTGAAAGACTTTTAATTTGGTAAAATGAGAGACCTATAACAGTATTAAGCTACCAAGTGAAAAGAGTGTGCTTATGTCGCGCTGGCAAATCCATCACCGGCTGGGGGACCAATAAAGATGCCATTTTTTTTTACGAAATTGGCCAAAATCATATTTATGAAATATGACAAGTAATGAGATTTAGCTTAAAAACAAGCGCAATTTCTGGCGCTCAGTATCATCAATGGGAGTTTTACAGGATTTTTCCCCTTTTTGCGATTTTCTACTTATTATCGACGTTTCCTCTTTTTTTAAACGTTGAATTTTCTCATTTTATAACTTCCGTCACACAGCCGAAATAACTGACAGCTTATCCGAACTCAAATCTAATGAGTCACCATCCCCTACCCCCGCCCCCGATCCATTTTTTCACAGCGATTTCAAATCCCCCCCCCCCCCCCTTCCCGCCATTTCATCTCAGAACGTCAAATACACGATCGTTAAAATCAGAGACTCCAGTTATGACATCCAATTGATCAAAACGAAACCCGGCGCGAACATTAACCCTCATAATTAGCCACGTCCAGTAGCCTTTATCCAGCAGATTTGCTTATTTGTCTCGTTGAGGTGAATGGTTTCTTAAATCATAAATTGAGAAGCTGACGTTCAACGTACAAAACCCGATAAATTCACTTTTATGTTTTATTTCATCAGTTTTGTTTTTTTACATATACTGCAGGGGAATCCCTATGACGCACTGGGAGCGGTGCATGAGCTAAGATATCGATTCACGTTGACTTTGAATCGTTTCTATGGTTACATTTTTCAGGAAACACAGCGCTGCGCTACTTATTGGAATGCTATAAGTACTTGAAAGAAGTTTGAAATAAGGTGTAACGAGCAGAACCTGATAGGAAATGAACTATTGCGGCTCGACGTGTATTTCTGCCCTGCCTTGTTTCTAGGTGGGTTCAAATGGGCCACATCTTTTGAACACCTTCCAATAGAAATATCTGTAAAAAGGCTGCTTACGTCAGGACCTTTTTTCTTTCATGTTTTCAAGATTTTTTTGTTAAAGTCGGGTCCCGATCAAGTGGATGGCTGTTTTTTGAATGGAGTCAAGTACTCTCGGGAGTCTCAGAGAGTATGTTTAGGTGGTGATCTCCAAACATCTAGTAGATTTGAAGGATCTCTACCTATTCGCTATAGTAAAAAAAAGATAAATCACATAGTAAATGAGGCCTGAAGTTAGGTGGGGGTATATACAAACAAACCCCGATAATTTCCAAAACAAGCGTCAAATGATTTTAGCACAAAACAGTAAAACGTTTCTTGAAGTTTAACAAAAAAAAAGAAATCTAATTTTGTAGTGTAATTTTTGGATTTTTTTTAATGTTTACTTCAGACTTTTATTTTTAAGTTTATTGAGCTTGTTTTGGAAAATAAGTTATTTATTGGATTTTATTTATTGTTGCTACTTATTTCATGAAATGTTTGGAAATTCTAGAAAAATTCCTTAAATAAACAAAACCCAACCGAACCGAAACAAAACCGATAAATCCAACCGACTGATAAAAAAAGTATGAGAAAAACATGGCCCAATAACGAACTCCTTATCTATGAAATCTGAAAAAAAATCAGGATATTTTCAGTCGTTGATGAAATATCCTGAAAAAAACTGAAAAATCGAGATTTCTTATTTTCAACATATCTTTTTTGTTATTGGGGATTAATAAATAATTTTTCGTATAGGCTTACATAAGTCGGCAAGAGCTACCCATCTGTCATTACAAAAATTTTCAAGGCAGACTAGATCTGAGAGTTTTCACAGTTAACTTTCGTTTTTCTTATGGCCGCCATATTGGATTTTCATGTCATTCTGTATTAAAAAAAGTAAGGAAACCAAAAATCAATCACATTCAAAAAAAAATTCTTAAAATTATTTTTCTTATTAAAAAAAAAAAGAAAATTTTATCACCGAACAACGTCGGGCGACGTCGCAATATGACGTAACATTGCTTGACTTATATGGTTATTTATGACATTCGGTTGAAAAAAAGGTTACCTATTTTTTTCAAAAAAAGAAAAATAAAATTTTGAAAATTTTCTTTGAATGTGATAGATTTTTGGTTTCCTTAATTTTTTTAATACGACATGAGAATGGCGACCATAAGAAAAACGAAAGTTGACTGTGAAAACTCTTGGAGCTAGTCGGCCTTGAAATTTTTTGAAACGTCAGATGGATAGCTCTCTTTTGTAGGCTTACGTAAGCCTAAAAAATTATTGATTAATTTTCAAAAAAGGGAAAGATATGGCAAAAATAAGAAAATTAGATTTTTCAGTTTTTCCAGGATATTCAGCAACGACTGAAAATATCCTGAATTTTTTTCAGATTATTACTCGGCATAAAAATACCCAACTTTGCCCCAATTTGACCGACTTCGTATCTCTTAAGATAACCGAGATCCCCATGCTTAAGCTCGAAAAACGAACACCTGTATAACAACCAGCCAGCAAAAAAAATGACAAATTGTTGATGGATTTTATGTGACAGATCTTTGTGCTTTGCTCGAAACTTATGAAAATCTATTTTTCCGGTTTTGAGCGTGAAAGCCTTATGTAAGAAATAATATTAAAAAATACACTAAAAATATAATAAACAATTATTATTACTCAGAAAAAGACAACCAGAAACGCTGTTATATGTTTGGGTTTCATCTATAGGCAACCAGTAATACCTCTTAGTGAAAATGATGACTGTATTCACCAGTGAAATTACGAAATTCTTATTATACAATGTGCTCGAAAAATACTTTCAAAATCTTCGTAGTCAACTTTTCTTCTCCAAAGTTTTCTTTTGCTGCAATGCAATAATTCAACCTCAAATTTAGAGGACCTCAAGGCTCTATTCTATTCTTCAACATATTATTTGTAATATAAATAATTCTCCTTTATCTTATAATCACTAAGAAGAATTTTTACTTTTTAACTGGGATAAATGGCTATATAAAATTTGGTTGCCTTGCCCTCAATTTTTTTACCATAAAGCGTGAAAGCTCTGGACTGATGATGGGAGGAACCGCTCATATACCCCAAACAGAACCCCCATTAATTTATTCCCCATTCAGAAATTAATTTTTTTATCAGTTGAGCCTTCTCCATTGAGATTTTAGGTTCAATAAGCCTTCAAAATATCGAAATGGGCTGATATGTAAAAATATAAAGTATTTATCCAGTTAGGTGAGTGAAAATTTGAGCTTTTTTCCCAGAATAATTAGAAACGCTCCAATACTTGTCAGATTCTTAAGTCATGATGTAAGACTAAGAATAGGAAAAACTAATAAGATCATGTCCAATTAAGATCAATTATTGGGTGTGAATATCTCCTATAATTATAATGTCTTGAGAGCGTATATTTTAGTTAAGAATAAGCAATAAAACAACTATTTTCACGAAGCTTTATTATTTTATTTAACATCATCAAAAACTAGGCCTACCTAAATATCAAATATCTATCTTGTATATTTTATGTTCCTACATTTTTATACAATGTTGTGTTTTCTATGTGCAACACAGCACACCTTTTTATAACACCTCGTACAACTTGCAATATAACTTATTGTATTTTCAATTTATTTCATTCATCGCACAACGAGTTATATTGTATTTATTTATTGATTCATTTATTTATTCATTTATAATAATTATAATATAACATTCTATTTATTGTAGGTAGGTATATCATTAATGTATCGTTATTGTTTGTTTCGGTATACATTTTATATTGCCTTTCTTTTTAATAAATAAATATATGTTTGTATATGGATATTGTTATTATACCCTGTAGATTTCTTGAATTTATTGAAAGGAAAATAACGTCAAAACTAATAAGTTAAGGTAGGTAGGTTAGGTTGGTAGAAATAGGTACGAGGTGCCAATAATTATTAATTTTTTTCTGAATAATCATTAATTTTTCTATAGACTTTTTACAAATTGCACCATATACACTTTGCAATTAAACATTAAATTTTTATACACAATGCTAGGACTGCGTTCCTTTTTCTCGAAATTTCAATTTACAATAATTAATGCCCAATATACAATTTTGAAATCAATCTTTATTACACAATAAATCAAGTAAATAATTAATCAATTAATTAATTAACACGCAGACAATGGAAAAAAGAACTAAAAATATACCCTGATGAAAATTGTATTGTCACTTTGTGCAATCACCAGTGCAATTAATTAATTTAGTGAAATTAAATTAGAATTAATTAACTTAAATTAAATTAAATTGTGCTAGATTTATGTGTCGAGTGATGTAATAAGGAGAGTAAATTAACTAAATTAATTATTACAAATAATTATAATCAATAGGAGGAACTCAAAAACGAAAATTATATACAAATTAATTAAATTAATAATACTTTTGTAGGAATGTCACGGTGTATTGTATATTATGTACAACTTATCAATAAAAAAACCAGCACCATTTATATACTGCACTTCGTAGATGCAAGAAAAGAAAAGAAAAATAATAAATCTTCTGTAAATTAAATAAACTTTTGTTGTTTAAAAATAAAGAAAATTGATTTTTCTAAGAGAAAAAAATGTGACAGACAACTTATATAATATTATATAATACATATACCTAATACATAATAATAAATTTAAATCCTACAAGGTGTCTCTTTCACTCATTCAAAGATAAAAAATCCCATAGAAACCTGAAGATATTATTTATATCTTGACTCGAAACTAGTTTTTCTTCTTCATTTAATTTATTTTAATCACTTTTGTTGAAATTATTTACTAGTTTGATATTCAGTAACTTATTTTTTGGGTATTTTTTACTTATTTTTGACTTTCTTTTATTTGGAGGTACATTTCGAATTAAACTCAATAATTCAATAATTAAATTATAACAGGGGCGTCCTAAATTAGTGGTTAAACCAGTTTCGAGACTTTTTTTACCAATTATTATTGTCTATGAAGTTCTGGATTAAAATTTGTAGTAATTTTCATGGCTGAAAGGTAGCGAATAATTAAGTAAAGAGACATCTTGCGTCAATGCATAATAAGAATAATAACTAATAAGACAATAATTAAAATTAATAATAAATAGAACAATAACAGAAATGGTAACATTATCTCACTTAAGAAGAATGTCAAATCCAACATATTGGCACACACTGCCCCCGAGTATGCAGGGTCAGTGTGTCCAATAATATCCGACACTCTCATCTAATGTTCTAATATCTAAAATGTAGGACCACCCTTATTATCGGTGGTCAGTATCACATTTTTTATCTTAACTTTTATTTATTTATACGTATATATATAAATAAATTAATGAAAGCAAGCTGCTTTTCTATTCAAATGAAACCGTCAATACTCGTAATTAATAACTACAAATAATTAAGAGAGAGAGAGCAGCCGCTATACGACGACGTTATTTCTGTAACATTTATTACGCTAGTGATGTGTCTTAAAACTTTGTATTTGAGATAGTGATTAGATTTTTTTTTATAATTTTGAAAACTGCTAAATTTGAACTTACTATTTACCCTGCTAGAGATTTGAAAGTAAAGAGATCTATAAGAAAATTGTGTCGCGACTTGTGTCCTAATAATCAATCGCCCTGTATATTATTATTGAGTCACATAAAGGGTTGAAGTTATAGAGGATGGAAAAAATGATTTTTTTCAAGAGGTGCTATTTCTATTAGGTCACCACACCTCAACTGCTAGAAATGAAGAATGATCAGAAAAAAGGTCTGGAACTATTCCTGACATCTTTAGAAGAGAGCTCCAGTTCGATTAGCAGTGGAGGAAAAATGACGATTTTGGCAATAATACTATTTGAAAAAAGTGTATGCAAAAGGTCTCTTTAGTTATCATTGCTACTTTAGGAGCTCTTTTTGCTACTAAAAACTGGATTGGATGAAATCAAGAATTTGAAGAAATCAAAAATTGAAGAAACTGGTTAAGAAAACGCAGAGAGATCAATCTGGAACATTTCTTTTTGCATTGCCACCTTGGCCAACTTTTGCGAGCCCCACTTTGATTAACTTGAAAACCTTTTCACAGGAAAACAAGAATGAAACTATCAAAATAATTGTCTTCTTTTGAGAGTAGCTGTGCTGAACGAATAATAATGATTTTGGAAAAGTGCGTTAATCTATTTGGTGACAATTGCTGCTGAAAAAGCTAATTGTTTCTTAAATACTGGGACACGAAGATCACTTCAAGGAGTTGGATTGTTCATAGAATTGAGAAGATTTGAAAAAATAACTGCTTAGAAGAAATGGTAAAAGCTAGAGAGGTAGAATCGAAGAAACTTGATCAGAAATGAAGAAAATGAATGAAGAAAAATGAAAAAAAGTCTGGAAATATTCCTGCTATTTTTGATTAGCTTCTCAGAGCTCCAGTTCTGACTATTTGAAAAAAGTGTGAGCATAAGGTCTCGTTAGCCATCGCCCTATTTAAGGGCTCTTTTTGTTTCTAAAAACTGAAACACCAAAACCATTCTAAGGTTATGGAAGCTTATTGAGTTACTAGAGAGAAGATTGGATAAAATCAAGAATTTGAAGAAATTTAGAATTAACAAGAATATTTATTGAAAAAACTGGTAAGAAAATGAAGAACGATCAATTTGGAACATCTTTTTGCAATCTGAAGATTCTGAATCTATTCAGATTATTATTTTTAGTTATATCTTGATCCAATATTGAGGATCTTGTTCTTTGTAGATCGATTAGAAAATGATGGGGGACCTTTAAAAGAGAGTAGTTGTCTAGATTTCTTACAGAGAGACAGGGCGAGATTTTTAGGACACAATAGAAATGTTAGTGCGTTCCAATTAAAAATCCAAGCGATATTATCTATTAATTATTAAGGTAACAAGCAAAGAAAGTGTAATAGATTTTTTAATAATAATTATCATCAATCTAACGAAAAGCGGTTGAAAAACACTCGCGCCCAAAGAGACTATGTATATGATTTTTAATAATTAATTTGTACATCATGTTGACCGTATACCTATTCGCCTAAATAATTTTTATACAATTTTTCTAACAATTTTCACAATACCGTAAAATATTTTCAAATACACCGAATATGATCTTATTATTTTTTTTTTGTTAACTCTACAAGATACCTGCATTTTTGTATACAACACGATATAGTCAACACAAAGTTTGTACAATGATTTTTAAATTTAAACCTAGTCTGATAACTTTTTACAATTTGTTCCTTAGACCGCTTTTTCGAAGAATCATTTTGCCAAAATCGAGAAGATCAAACAATTTTTAACCGGAAAACGAACACGAAACGAAGAGTAGCGTTTAGGTACTTTGGCGCACCCAATTCAACAACTAAATGATTCAGTCTGTTCCAACTTATTTTATATAATACAATTAGTAATTAATTATATTTATAATAATAATATCTGTATAGGTGAGTTCTGTGTGGTACCGGTATCGGTACAAGTATAAAAGTTTCAATAGGTAATATAGTTTTTTTCTGTTCTGCTTCTATTATTATAGTTGAAAGGGTGTGGGGGGGGGGTGGTTCGGTAGAAAAATAAAGCCCAAAACTTGAAATAAATAATAAAAGAGATCAAAAAATATAGAAAAGTGTCATATTATCGTTATTATTATTAATTATTATTACTCTTTTCTGTTTTAAATAGGAGTAGCACTAGTGCTAGTACTAAGTACTATAGTGCTAGTACTGGTACTATTAGTATGTAGTAGTAGTAGTAGTAGTAGTAGTAGTAGAACAAAATATTGTATTATTGTAATTGCTATATTTAAATATCTGTAACTGTACAAACTGTATTAAAATTACCATTTAATATCGCAGTTTGAAATTGATGAGTAAATCGACCACCCTCAACGATCGAGACGAGTCACTCATCCTCCTTTCAACCCCCGACTCGATCGTTCAAGGCGGCTTTCAAGAGCATATGAGAACAGAAAACCAGTGTATACGTAGTAAATCGAGTAAATATATTTGGTAAAAATCTGTAAATATGCGCTAAAAAATATTTCAGGAACTGTTTTCTCAAGCGGTAGTCGGTTGAATGAAAAACAATAACCATTCATCGATTCAGTAAGAACAATAATTGTTGGAACGTTGGCATAATGATAGTCAGTCTTATAATAATTATCAAATTCCAAGTGATATCGAACTAATTGTTTTATTGTGTGTGTGTGGAGAACTTATTCACTTTGGAATTTGAATCATCGAGCATCTAATACCAGAAAATAATGGAAAAGGAAGCACATGACAACTTAAACTAGACTTTCATAAACATTTAAACAACAGTGTCTTTATTTGGCTCTCACTATTTCACCACCAACTGAATAAAATCATTACTAAACTAAGTCTATATTACAATAAGATGATACCCCAAACAATAGAAATTGGTAGTCATTAAAGGTGGTATAAGTGCCTGAAGTGATTGGTGATCAACTCCTATTCATTATTTTACTCTCCTTTCTTGAAAGGTCAATCTGGTAAAAATGTTAAGGGCGCAGTGTCTTATTTCTGGACTCGTGGAGACCAGAAAGAAAGGGACAGAGTTCTTGCTTATTTCTATTCAAACAACTGGAAAGAATTTTGAGGTTGAGGACCTACCAAAAGTTGGCGGGAACGACGAGAAAAATCGTTTGGGTTATTGGAAAATTAAAATGAACTTTACAAATTTAAACGAAAATAATATCATTTCTAGTCTCTACCTTCCTCGTTTCAGTATCTAAAAATTATTTCAGGAATTCTACTAATAAAAGGAATGTTAAAAAAAATCACAACTCCAAATGGCGGTGAAGATTAGCAGAGCCAAACGACAAACGACATAAAACTCAAACAAATTTAAAAATTAACACAATCAACGGTCCCATAGACCATAAGTCCTTATCAATACATAACTTGACACTAATATTGCCCCTAGATTTTAACCTTTATTTAACGCCTAGTCCTGCCCATTTTGCTGCACCAATTCTCTCCTATCGTCCATGGACAGCGGCGGCGGTCTGTACAAATCCTGAGGCTCCTCTTTGATCTCCCTTAATCTCTCTATCGCTTCGAGATCCATCGAGTGCTGCTGGGAATGGTGATCTCGGCTCTTCTCGCTCTGAGGCAGTAGGTGTATCATGTTCACCGGAATCGGAAATCCTGTCGTAAAATCCGGGTAGAAACTGGGAGGAAACGGATTGAACAGGGGCTGCTGTTGATTGTTCTCCTCCCGGCTGGGAGGCCTGGTGTTCGGCTGGATCTGCTCGGACTCTCGCTCCCCCTTGCAGGAGTTGTTGTTGTTGTTGTTCGCGTTGCTCATTGTCATAAGGTCGAGAGGGGGCGCCGGGCCGCTGATGCAATCCTTGCGCAGCTGCTCCAGCTTGAGGCTCTTGCCGTACTTGCCGCGCACGTACATGAGGAGGGAGTTGTAAGGTATGCCGAAAATGCGGGAGGCCTGACTGGTGGTCATCTTCTTGTTCCAGACTTGTTGGAGGGCTTCGGTTAGTTCGGCGTTGGTCCAAGAACGGGGAGGGCCACCGCGCGGAGCAGAGTGTTGACCTTTTGGACGACCCACTGGAGCAGAAGAAATTAGATTAAAATGTAATATTGAAAAATAAATTTTAAGGTATTGTTAGGAAATACATCAGAGGAAAAATTGGTGGTGAAAAATTTATTAGATCAAAGAGACAGGTGCGGGGTGCGGTACCGGTACCAGCTGAGCTGGTTAGCTAAAAATAAAGAGAGATAAGGGATAAGAAATGACGCTATAGATTGAAGAATGGAAAAGTAGAATAAAAGAAAACGCCATCTCTGGAGTGAAGGAGAAAAAGGAGGTTTCATCAGAGGTTGAACAAAACTTCTTGGTCCAGAGGTTAGATGAGGTTTTTAGCCGAAAATTGAGGAAAAAGGAAAATTGTACCATTGCCTGCTCAAAATGGTAGCAAATCCAGATAATCAGGTCAGAGGTTGAATCAAAATAAGCCCAGTTAGATGAATTACCCAAAAATGAGGATGAGTGAGAACGGAGAATAGTAATGGACAATAAGGATAATAATAATTTGAAAAACGGAAACGTCCAAAATTGGGAAAAAGAAAATCCAGGTTTGCTCAAAACTTGTTAAGCCAGGTCAGGTGAGTTTTTTGAAAAAACGGGAGAGAGGAAACGGTGCTCAAAATATATCGGACACCGGTCAGATGAGTTAACCAAAGAAGAAGAAAGGAGACGGACAAGAGTAATGGACAGAAGAGAGTAGAGAAGAATAATTGAAGAAGGAAAGGCCAAAGATTGAGAAGAAGAAATGAACAGATCCAGGTGGAAACTTCAAAAAATGGCAAGAAAATCAAGGTTTGTTCAAAAGTTGTTGAGCCAGGTCAGGTGATATTTTTGAAAAAATAGGAGAGAGGAAAAGGTGCTCAAAATATATCGGGCCGGTCAGATGAGTTATCCAAAAAAGAAGAAAGAAGACGGAGGAGTGATGGACAGAAGAGAGTAGAGAAGAAGAAATTAACAGCTCCAGATGGAAGCTTCAAAAAATGACAAGAAAATCCAGGTTTGCTCAAAAGTTGTTAAGCCAGGTCAGGTGAGATTTTTGAAAAAAAAAAAACAGTAGAGAGGAAAAGGTGCTCAAAATATATCAGGCACCGGTCAAATGGGTTAACCAAAGAAGAAGAAAGGAGACGGAGAAGAGTAATGGACAGAAGAGAGTAGAGAAGAAGAAATGGAGAAGGGAAGGCCAAAGATTGGGAAGAAGAAATGAACAGCTCCAGATGGAAACTTCAAAAAATGGCAAGAAAATCAAGGTTTGTTCAAAAGTTGTTGAGCCAGGTCAGGTGATATTTTTGAAAAAATAGGAGAGAGGAAAAGGTGCTCAAAATATATCGGGCCGGTCAGATGAGTTATCCAAAAAAGAAGAAAGAAGACGGAGGAGTGATGGACAGAAGAGAGTAGAGAAGAAGAAATTAACAGCTCCAGATGGAAGCTTCAAAAAATGACAAGAAAATCCAGGTTTGCTCAAAAGTTGTTAAGCCAGGTCAGGTGAGATTTTTGCAAAAAAAAAACAGTAGAGAGGAAAAGGTGCTCAAAATATATCAGGCACCGGTCAGATGGGTTAACCAAAGAAGAAGAAAGGAGACGGAAAAGAGTAATGGACAGAAGAGAGTAGAGAAGAAGAAATGGAGAAGGGAAGGCCAAAGATTGGGAAGAAGAAATGAACAGCTCCAGATGGAAACTTCAAAAAATGGCGAGAAGAAAATCCAGGTTTGTTCAAAAGTAGTTGAGCCAGGTCAGGTGAGATTTTTGAAAAAACAGGAGAGAGGAAAAGGTGCTCAAAGTATATCAGGCACCGGTCAGATGAGTTGTCCAAAAAAGATGAAAGGTGACGGAGAAGAGTAATGGACGGAAGAGAGTAGAGAAGAAGAAATAAAGAAGGAAAGGTCAAATATTGGGAAGAAGAAATTAACAGCTCCAGGTGGAAAATTAAAAAAAATGGCAAGAATAAAATCCGGGTTTGCTCAAAACATGTTGAGCCAGGTCAGGTGAGATTTTTGGAAAAACAGGAGAGAGGAAAATGTTCTCAAAATATATCGGATCGGTCAGATGAGTTATCCAAAAAAGAAGAAAGAAGACGGAGAAGAGAGTAGAGAAGAAGAAATGAAGAAGGAAAGGTCAAAGATTGGGAAGAAGAAATGAACAGCTCCAGATGGAGACTTCAAAAAATGGCAAGCCAGGTCAGGTGAGATTTTTGAAAAATAGGGAAGAGAAAAAAATATATCGGACACGGGTCAGATGAGTTAACCAAAAAAGAACAATGCAGACGGAGAAGAGTAATGGACAGAAGGAGTAGCGAGAAGACAAGAAGAAGGAAAGGCCAAATATTGGAAAGAAGAAATGAACAGCTCCAGATGGAAACTTTAAAAAAAATGGCAGGAAGAAAATCCAAGTTAGATCAAAATTTTTTGAGCCAGGTCAGGGGGTGAGACCGTTGGAAAAACGGGAGAGAAGAAAAGGAAAGATCTACGCCAGGAAAAATCAGGAGAATACTCGAAATGATGATGCCTTCAGGTTAGGCAAGGCAAAGTTATGTCAAAATACATCGGACCCGGTCAGATGAGTTATCCAAAAAAGAAGAAAGAAGACGGAGGAGTGATGGACAGAAGAGAGTAGAGAAGAAGAAATTAACAGCTCCAGATGGAAGCTTCAAAAAATGACAAGAAAATCCAGGTTTGCTCAAAAGTTGTTAAGCCAGGTCAGGTGAGATTTTTGAAAAAAAAAAACAGAAGAGAGGAAAAGGTGCTCAAAGTATATCAGGCACCGGTCAGATGAGTTAACCAAAGAAGAAGAAAGGAGATGGAGAAGAGTAATGGACAGAAGAGAGTAGAGAAGAAGAAATGGAGAAGGACAGGCCAAAGATTGGGAAGAAGAAATGAACAGCTCCAGATGGAAACTTCAAAAAATGGCGAGAAGAAAATCCAGGTTTGTTCAAAAGTAGTTGAGCCAGGTCAGGTGAGATTTTTTAAAAAACAGGAGAGAGGAAAATGTGCTCAAAATATATCGGACCGGTCAGATATGAGTTATCCAAAAAAGAAGAAAGAAGACGGATAAGAGTAATGGACGGAAGAGAGTAGAGAAGAAGAAATAAAGAAGGAAAGGTCAAATATTGGGAAGAAGAAATTAACAGCTCCAGGCGGAAAATTAAAAAAAATGGCAAGAATAAAATCCGGGTTTGCTCAAAACATGTTGAGCCAGGTCAGGTGAGATTTTTGAAAAAACAGGAGAGAGGAAAATGTGCTCAAAATATATCGGACCGGTCAGATGAGTTATCCAAAAAAGAAGAAAGAAGACGGAGAAGAGAGTAGAGAAGAAGAAATGAAGAAGGAAAGGTCAAATATTGGGAAGAAGAAATGAACAGCTCCAGATGGGGACTTCAAAAAATGGCAAGCCAGGTCAGGTGAGATTTTTGAAAAATAGGGAAGAGAAAAAAATGCTCAAAATATATCGGACACCGGTCAGATGAGTTATGTTATCCAACAAAAGAAGAAAGGAGACGGAGAAGAGTAATGGGCAGTAGGAGTAGCGAGAAGACAAGAAGAAGGAAAGGCCAAAGATTGGAAAGAAGAAATGAACAGCTCCAGATGGAAACTTAAAAAAAAAATGGCAAGAAGAAAATCCGGGTTAGATCAAATCTTGTCGAGCCAGGTCAGGGGGTATGAGACCGTTGGAAAAACAGGAGACAGGAAAAGGAAAGACCTTTGCCAGGAAAAATCAGGAGAATGCTCGAAATGATGATGCCTTCAGGTTAGGCAAGGCAAAGTTATGTCAAAATACATCGGACCCGGTCAGATGAGCTATCCAAAAAAGAAGCAAGAGGACGGGGAAGAGTAAGATCAAAAGAGAGTGGGGAGGAGAATCACTGGAGAAGCAAAAGCCAAAGATTGGGAAGAAGAAAATCAATTTTAACCAAAGGATGGATGTCTTTTCTTCAATGTACTCTGGATGTCAACAAAAATCAAGATGAAAACTCAAAAATCAAGATGAAAACTCAAAATACAGATGAGTTGTTTTGACTTGAGCTAGGCTAGGTGGGGTTATTAAAAAAAATACTTACTTTTTTTCTTCACAAATAATTGGCTATCAGGTGTAGTTCTTGGGTCGGGCATATCAAAAAGAGGATTCCTGCCGCCGTCCATGCTTGGTGGAAAAAATCCCAGTGGAGAATCTAAACCAAAAACTGTAACCAATAAGTTTTTGATAGAACACATACATAATAAGATAGGTATTGAGGGGGAGGGTGGGTTCAAGGGAAATTAGGTGGGGAAATAATTAGGACTATATAGTGCTATCACCAGCACCAGCACTGGTAATAAAAGAATAGAAGAAAATAGCTATTCATAGATGTTTAATTAAAGAAATCAATCAATAATAAATTCTTAGATTATCTATCCGATATACTCCTTGACATGCCTAGATAATTATCGTTTATTAAACTTCTATACATGACGTAGTTTTTCCTCAGCTAATATCCAACTAATAATTACAGGTCAGAAAACGACAGGGTCATCAAGAATTAATTCCTGGAAGGAAAATCCTACTTCTTAAATCAGCTTAGTTCATTTCGTTCTCATTGTCGACGGCGGACGACGTGAAACTAATCAAAAATTTAAGATACAAATACATGGTGCATTATTTAGCAGGGCTGTTTAGAGCCATGTGCTGCTGGCCAATAACAATTATCTATTTCCGTGTCTTGTCGCTAATAAGTTAACATTTATTTCATCCTCGGTTATTACCGTAATGTTCATGTTCTAATGTGGTGAATATTTAATTTGATAAGTTCTATTATTCCTATATCGCGGAAGGGAAGGATGGAGAGCTGAGTCGTAGGGGTCTCTTTACGATAATGGTTTTCCATTTATTTTAAACGTGTAACTATACATCTAAGTATCTATGTACGTACGTACTCGTTATTCGTTAAGAATTTTACTCGATTCCACTTGATATCACATGATTGGATATGATAATTACGGTATTTAAGTATTATTATACGTCGGTATAGGTTCTTATTGAAGCTACGTACGTTAGGTACTTTGTATGGATTGTGAGTGTTGAAAATTTTTACTTTTTCACACGATTATTTATGATCCATAAACTCAAGGACAACTTGGAAATAGTGGAGGATTCATTATAATAATTGTAGTTAAATATTTTGCGAGTAATTTACTTATTAGCAGAGTAGATGTAAATACATACTCCTACTGGAGCAAAACAGGGAAACGGGTCAAAAGACAATCAGCAAGGGACAATAATTTATTTTGAAAACTTTGAATGATTTTTTTAAAGCTAAAGTTTAAGAGAGCGAAAATTTTTCCTTCGTAGCCCTATTATCCAAGCAAGGCTGATGACTTCATAAACGATCTGATCTAATCTATTCACACCGTAAAGAAATGGTAAGTGCTAGGAAAAATTTTTTCTTAACAAAAACCTCATTGCCAATTTCTATCTTAACACTAAATTTTCAAGAAAAAACGGAAGTTGGAACTAAGAAGCAAGCATAATTTTTTGGCAAAAACTAATCCCTTCAGCATCAACAACCACCATCGGAATTGTTTTATCAATTTTTCCCTGCTTCTGACGATTTTTCTCTTAAGCGTTTTCATATAACGAAACGTTATTCGTTACCTCAGAAATTCAAGGTATCAAAAAAATTCCCCAACTTTTACAGCCAATTTAGAAAAGGGATATATGAAAATGTCAAAGGCTTCAAAACGAAGCCTCACATGACCCCCTCCCCCATTCCCTGGAAATTTTGTTGTCCAGGGTTGAGCTTTGACAAGTGGACAGGTTAAACTTTGTTGACAGTTGATAGCAAAGTCATTTTTTACATTTTACACATTAGTTTTAAGTCAAAAAGTTCATGCAATTCATGCTGTTGGAGTTATATTTTCTCATTCGGCTCAGAATTTAAAGAAGGAGGAACTATAAACATCCTCCCTGACACGCAAACTGTCAAAATTAAAAAAATCTCATTTTTGTGTAGGTAATCACCTTTTTAAATGGGGCACCCATTATAGCGTTATTCCATTTGACATTTTGAAGTTGGCAGGTAAGGCAACTTCATCTTCGACATTTGACATTCAAATTTGACATTTGAAATTCATTCTATTCGATCTCGTTCGACTCAGATTTCAAAGACGGGGGGAGGGGGTGGTAAGGAGGAAGAGGAGGAGGATGAACATGCCCCGACTGTTTAAAAACTTTTGAGCTTTTCTTGAGCTTTTCTCAGCGCTCAAAATTGAGTAATTAACTCCTAACCTGGGATCTATTGCGCAAGAAGTCACTACAAAGATTCCTTTGTCGCCAAAATTTCTCCTTACAACTGATTATTTTTCCTATTGACCCTTTCTTTCTAATAAAACAACAGTTCTTAAAATGCGGCAATTGTTTAGAGGCTTTAACGAATTTTCCTATAAACCCTTTTTTTAATTTTTCTTAAACGTCGTTATCTTTGATAAGTAAAAAAAAAAGAAAAAAAAAAAGGATATTTAGAAATTTGCAAATAATCCAAGGAACTTACATTTGGTATGCGGTTGTGCCATAGAAAGAGCAGAAACGGAGGGCATGGGCGGAAACGGAAGCGGCGAATGACTGTTCATCTCCTGCTTCACAATCGACGGCGGGGGCAGGGTGATCGGCGAGCCCCTGAACTCTTTCCCCGGCATACTGAGATCCATCTCGGGACTCCCGGACGGCGCCGGCGAGGCCCCCTTGAACTCCTCCTGTTCTCTCAGCCTCTTGGTGAACGGCTCCGCGTCCTCCTTCTCTCCATCTCTCCTCAGCTGCTTCATGCACAGATTCTCGGCGGCTTCCTCTTCGCTGGAGGCGCCCCGGGCGCCGGCCGTCGTCAGGTCTTGGGCGCCGTCACCAGAGCGACGTCTCGGGCGCGCCTGCTTGCGCCTCTGGACGGGCGAGACGCTCCCCGGACGCGGCACGAGGGACTCCGGGAAGGACAGGCGGGGGTAGCGGGTGTCGTAATCGGGCGACGCCGACGGTGTCGGCGTCCGGGTTGATAAAGAAGGGGGTTTCTCGGGGTTCGTGAAGGTGTCCTGGTTTACTAAGCCTCGCACCTGGATAAGAAAATTCATTTATTGGAAAAGATAAGAGATTAGACCCCATCAATCCCAGCAGTAATCTGTATAGGAACGATAGGTGTGAGTGTTTGAGCGGGTGTCATTTTACTGCCGGTTCTGATCATCAAATTCATGATGGGGGATTGCGTTCAAGAGTCCAAGAGAGTGTTAGAAAAACTTACCTGCAGGCTCTCGGCAGCTTTAATCAGACTCTGCAGCTGCTCCTGTATGACGCTTATCTCTCCCTTGTACATGAAGTCGACGATCGCTTGCACCTCCCAGCCGGAGAAATCGTGGAGAACGATGACGGGGTGCTCGCACGGGTTCTCCAGCAGGATGCGCTGGAAGAGGGGGGAGCAGGCCCCCAGGACGATTTTGTGGGCGCGGACGGATCGCTCGCCGCAAACAAGCGTCACGTCGACCAGCGTCTCCGCTTGAAGAAGCGCCTCGAACGCGGCCAAAATGTGCGACTGGTGGTTGTTCCAGCGCAGCGAGTAGTGCGATTGGCTGCTCATCCTGTTGGGGGTCAGTAGGGGGGCATAGTCTTCTTCCGGTGGTGTTTGGAGCTTCTGCAAAGAAATTTTTTATCAGTCACAATTATTATCGATTCATGGAGGAAAAAAATAGAACAATCATGCTAATTACCAGTTAATCAAGATTACAATAAAAAAAATTACATACGAAATTAATAAAGGAAACGAGGATTGTAATAATGAGTTACATGCGCCTACAATCGAGCATCAAAAAATATTAAATTTAATCCACCACATTGGGTCTTATCGGTCGAATATATTGCGATAGCGCGACAAAAACTGAAGCATGCACATATACCTAAATATCATAAGAAACACACGAAGAGACAAGGATTCAGATAAAGAGCTTGAAAAATGTTGCCTGAAACAGTTTTTCACCAAACCGTTTATCCTGGTATTAGTTAGAGAGTCACGACCATTATTGGTTGCCTATCTCTTTGACGTTGTTAATAATATTTCCCCATAATTAGAGAATTTTTGAACTTTACGGGTCCGTTAATTAATGGGATCTAGGGGAATGAATCGCCCAAAAAAGAATTATTAAGCCTGACGTTTCTTTTCTTTTAAATAATCGGCGAAAATTTGCTCATTAACCAGACGGTATCTTCCATGTTATAATTTTTAAATTATTTATCTAAAGCGAAAAGTCATAAATTTTCTCTGAAACCATTTTTTTTGTCGTTAAGGTAATCTATCTCTAATCACGTCAATTTTAGAGAAGATTTATATGAAGAAATGGAAATGGTAACTCGAAAGAAAGCAAATTTGTGATAAAAAGCTACAGATTTGCGACACACTGCGACAAAGACCGCTCAACAGTAAGTCCCAGAGGAAATCACAGAGGTTGTTATCGCCCACTTTATACAATAATCGAGACACCTGTTTCCCTATCTTTACCAATAAATTCCCCACTGCTTAGGTACATCTTTTTCTTACAGTTCAGCCGTCCCTTGCACCTGATGATGGTCGTTGGACCGAAACCGGTAGGGCATTGAAAGTTATAGAGTAATAACGTCATTTCACAACCGCAACAAGACTCCAATTTATTTACCGACCATTGACGATGGATAAGGGTGACTAATTAGGGGATTTTAGAAGAATCAAATTGATTTTGTGTTATGACTTCATTGCTTTTGGGCCACTCAAAATTATTTTTTTAAATAGCAACCCCCTACTCCTACTTGTGATGCAGTCTTGCAAAAATGTATTTTTAAGGAGAATATTTTCCACAAATTTGTGTCCAAGATAAGAATGAACAGGATGGGGATGTCGAAAACCGTGGGAGATACACGATCGGTTCAATGATGAAAAAGTTGAGCAACCAGGAGGACAATGCGATGACTGAAAGAGATTTTCAAATCTATTTTTGATTTTCGAAAAAAGACAAAATTTTCGATTTTAATTTTTTTATGTATTGACCGAGGTATTGACGTTATTATTGAAGACTGGGAGAAACTGAAACCACATTTTCATTGCAGTTAATGACCAGCTTTACTTTTGCTATGTCAGTTTTTCATTTGACGGTTCATATTTCTATTCATGAATTTCGATTTTTTAAATACGGACCTGGATTTTTCTTATTGCAAAAATTGAAAGGCATTTCAATTCTGAATCAAATGATATGCAACACGTAATAGTGATTCAAACGTGTTTCGGACTATAGCTATTGACATCATCAGTTTAATTTCCCCTTAATACGGATCTGCGCTCTTAAAACTGATTAGATGTGAGCCACAATAGACCTTCGGTCCCAGCGGAGGTGTCATAATGGCCGACAAGAAATCTAAAGCTAATTAAACTTCTTGGACTTGTCGGATTGTGGTGATGATGAGTAATAAAAGTCCTAGAAATTTATTAATAACACAGATCCGTATTAAGGACAAATTAAACTGATGATGTCAATAGCTATAGCCCGAAACACGTTTGAACCACTGTGTGAGGCATATCATTAAACTCAGAATTATAATATCTTTCAATTTTTGCAACAAAAAATCCAGATCCGTATTTAATCCTCGGGGAAAAAATGACGTCGCAAAAATAAAGATGGTCAATCAATGAAAATGTGGTCTCAGTTTTCACCAATCTTCAATATTAACGTAATAATTAAGAAAAACTAGAACTAAAATAAAAAACTAAAAATAAAAAATAATTTTTGAATTCTCTTCCACTGTATTCTCCTTCTGGTTCCCAAATTTTCCCCCCATTTCTCCCATGGTTTCCGAGATCCCCATGTTGTTCATTCTTATCTTGTACAAATAGTGTATACTCTTTTATTGTATGTTGGCTTTGTACACAAACAAAACCTGCCGTAACTTTTTTGGTTTTAGAAAAGTTCTAAAAAAGTTTTTCTTGTATTTTTTTCGCGGAAAAATTTTCTCTTCGGTTTTTTTTTAGCGAAAAAAGATTAAAATTTATCGGAAAGTATTCACCTCAAAAATACAGCAGGGATGTATCACAAGTAGGGCGCTGCTATATAGCTAAAAAATCTTGGTGATGACGTCATTGGTCGAGAACCAGTGACGGCGTAAAATATTTTACACGTCAAAATGGTTTCAAAATTGGCCTGCCAAACGATTTTTAAAAGAATAGAAACGTCATGTCATGTAGGTACCTAATGGAATAATGAAACTTGTTAGTTATTTTATCATAACTCTGCGTATAAATTGTAGTTTTATATGGTGCCGTGACCAGGAAAAGTGCCAGAAAATGGTTCACAAAAAAACGGTTTGTGAAAATGAGCATCGAAAATGTAAATATTGTTATAAAAAATTCATAATTTCGAGGGAAAATATTGATAAGTCAAAATTTTGTCCGTCAAACATCATTATTCATACAGGGTGTCAATTTGAAAACTTGCCACCCTTGAATTCTCCCTTGAAAAATGTTTCTCAAAGATATCGCGAAAAAGATCAATTTTTTTATTTAATTTATGTTTTATTGACGTAAAAAAATATACAGGGTGTTCCTTGACTCACTAGTTTTACCTTTTTATGTATTATACTGTGGAATGTTTACAGGGACAGGGTGACGAAAAACCTATTTTTTCATCACCCTGTATAAAAATTTCATCTACACCATAGGGTAACGCTTTAAAAGTTAGGATAGGGACATGGTAGCCGTTTTCCAATATCTTGAGCCGTTTTCAAAACAAGCTGCTTTGAAAATGAAAAAATGCGATTTTCACTTGTTTCTAACTCACAAACTACTAAATTGAAATCGCAACTGTAAAAACCATTCTAACTGGATTTTCTCAGACAATATGAAAATTTATTGATATACAGGATGTCCCATCTTAAAAAAATAGACATTGTCGTTATTACTGAGTCAAGGAACACCCTGTATAAATTTTTTTTACGTCAGTAGAACATAAATTAAATTGAAAAATTGACCTGTTTCGGAATTTCTTTGAGAAACATTTTCTAAGAGAGAATTCGGGGGTGGCAAGTTTTCAAATTGACACCCTGTATAAATAGTTAAAACCCATCCTAAATCCCACATACAGGCAAGGCTTTTACACAAGGTGTATTACTAGTTGCCGTCCATCTTTAACAATTCTATAGTACTATAGTACTCTTGCTACAGATACAAATTTCTGAACCATATTTACACCTTTTGACTTAAGAAAAACAAACTTAAGAAGAAACTCACAATTAGAATATTTTTTTAAAGATCAGATCGTGCACAAGCACCCTTTTTTTCAGATGCAAAAATACCACTGTGCCGCCCCTTTCGAGTTACCTTACTCAAAGGTATATTTTTTATTAATTAATTAAAGACACAGAAATGACCAAAATGAACTCGTTTAGACTGAACTTTAGATGTCTTTAGATAGAAAAAGAGCCATAAAATGCAGGATATAAAAAAAGATCAATCTTAGTCGTGAATTTTCATTTTCCAGATCTTCAATCTAGTTATGGTAGAAATTTTTATAAATCGTATGACCTTATATTTTTTATTCAAGTGGACCAAAAAAAAATTGGGACTTTTTGCTTCGTCTGATAAAAAGATTACACTTTCTTCCAGTCTGGGCCTGGGGATGCGTTCAATCCAATTGAGGAGTTTCAAAGCAAAATAATATGAATAATGATTAATTTCAAGCTTGCCGAAACTAATTGAATGAGTTAATAAATATCAAAATATTATAAATAATTGAATTTAGTAGGTAGGTAAACGAAAATATTAAATTGAAAGCTCTGCTATTGTGAAAGGAGACGAATAAGAATAATAAGAAGAAAAAAAGAAAATCGATTATGTTGAATGAACATATTTAAGGAGTTTTAGGACGATTATTTGAGTTTCTGCGTATCTTCTTTTATAAGCGCATAAAAGCCTTAGGTATTTATTGATAAGTACCTACTGCTGAATATAATAATAATAATAAATGTAAAGAGCGAAATCCATTAAAAATGGAATAAAAAGTGAATCCGATTGTGTCGATTCACGATACATTATTATTGTCGTAGTTTTGGTATTAATTTTTCGGTCGATTGGACCACATTCTCCGAACCTTTTGTTCGGTTCAATATCTCGGTCTGTAGTTGCGACACACCGTTAATTGTTAATTTCTAATTCATGATGTGTTCGCTTGTCATTATGTTTGGTTTGTTCTGGTTATTGTGCGATTGATTTCTTTGTAAATCGCGAAAATTTGTTAAGATCACGCTCGCCCGACATCTTTCGACATGTACAACACAAGAAAACGATTTGATTCATAATAATTGATTTAGATTCCCACCTACAAATAATATCTATAGGTATAGGAATTTTGTGTTATTTAGGAATGAATAGAATAATCGATTCACGATAATAAGTTAGATTTCTATTTCGTTATAAAACTTATCCTTAGATCCAAAAAATTCGCGGAATATCGCGGAATCACTTCTTGTATTCCGCGATAATTACGAAACTTCTTTACCTATTTGAACAGTTTTTTGGACATTGAGTCGCAAGGCTGGTCTCTTGATGAAAACTTTCGTGTAGAACTCTTCAGGGTGCTAAGCAGAACTCGAAATCGAAATGGGAAAAGACTTTCCTGTGAAACTCTTCGGGTAAATAGCAGCAACGAAGGAATTCTAGTGTTCCTGTATATTTTCGCAGATGCCTATTAGGTTGTCCAAGATGCTGTCAAAATGGATTCAATATGGCCGCCTGTAGTATTGAACAGCTCTTATTGAAAGTGGTGTGGATTATTAAGATAACATTATTTGTTTATTTCTTTTTTATATACTTAAAAGTTGAAGCCTTTTAAAAGGTCATATACAATCTCTTATTCCCTATTAAATTGGTTTTGGGTTAAAAATGCCTACCGCCTGCTGTTGTGTTGTAATAAAGTGTGGAATCCGTGGAGATCGAGATTTTGAGCATCGCAAAGATCTCAATGAACTTTCTAAAAAAGACGTGTGAAATGGCTTCAAGCAATTAGAAGATCTGATTTATCAGAAACAACCTAATATGCCAGGGTTTGCAGCAAAAATTTTTTGTCTGGTAAGCTGATACTGATACGCATTTATGTAATAATATGTACCTACCTACCTACCTAATCGGATATTTTTTCCTGTAGATGTAAATGGACCCCGTTATGCAATAGGGAACCAACTGACATTCTGCGAAAAAATGAGATAATTTGTATTTCTAGCTCAACTAGGGTTCTAAACGTTTTGCAATAGAGGAGCCAAGTGTTGGAGCTCTGCTTACACCATCTATTGATCACATGCACCAACTGAAAAATTTAGAAGGCATGTAGGTACTACATTTTTACTACATCAGTAATTTCTCATTTAACTCAGTTGTATTTCTGTTGGTTGGTTCCCTATTGCAAAAGGGGGTCCAAATGCAATGTTATAACGATGATAAAAAATACTCTGTTCACTTCAAATTCTTTGATTTCGATATTTAAATTTTAGGAAAACCATCAGCATTAGTTGATGAAAATTGAAAACGATCCTGACAGGTTTCCTTCTTTGGCCATGGGATATAATAACTCAGATGTTGCTTTAAAAAGGGCTAAAGATGATCTGCTCAGAAAGAATACAATACAGAGTTGAGAAAAGAAGAAAAAGTTCAAAATGAGAGTATTTCGGAGGTACTTAATTTGTGATATTTTTTGAGTTTATTTATTTATTAATTTCGTTAACTTGAGAGTTTTTATGTCCTACCTAGGTGACAAATCATGGAGAGTCCTCCAGTAGTGCTGTCGCCAATCTGCAAGATGATGTTGCTGGCAGAAAGTGATAAAACAGATTCAAACCATCTCTGTTCTGTACAGGAGACGACATAACACAAATGTTACCTACTGTCTCTACTACTGTCTTCTAGTGGCCTAGATATTCAGGGTTGGTGCCCTTTTCTTTTTACGAAAGTTTTTTTTCTTAATTGTTAAATATTTATCTGTTATTTTATTCCAACTTAATTTAATTATGACTTGAAGTTGCGTTAAAAACCTTTCGCACATCAATCTCATAAATATGTACAGTACTCTTATGCGTTCATTCAATTTTGAATACTTTCACCGTTTTTTAAATTGGCTTTCTGAATTTTTTAGTGACACGATCATATTAGTACTACCTATAGTATTATTAAAGTTACCTACTGTAAAAATTTCAGTCTCCAATAAATTAATATAATAAAATAATAATTGTGTTTTTATAAAACTGTAATTTTATTGACAACTTTGTAATGAGCACCAGCTTATGTTACAATAAAGTATATTATGTTCATTATAATAAATAAAATGTATGTTTCTGAAGTTGTTGATTTTTTCTACAATTGATATGTTATCCCCATGCTGAAGCTATTATGAAGTTTCATAAACTCAAAATAATTCTTAAAAACATTTATCAAGATTATAATAAAGGTTTAAAAACACAAGTATAAAAGATATACCTATAAAATTTATAATAGTACATTAATAAAATTAGTTGATAATGTAAGGGATTATGGTAGGAGTGATAATGGTGATTGACCTTCAATGGCAGGAATTTCGTCAACAGAATAAGACGGCTTTTTTACATTGGATTTTTTATTTAATTCCATTTCACTAAGTCGAACAATTGGAACTTCTGATATTTTTGGAACGTTCCATGCTGCCACAGCATCTGTACACGATGAGATGGTTTTTGTTCTGTGATTATGCTCCACTGTGAACAGCAAAGCAGCAACATGACTACAAACTTCAGAGAGCCCAGCCATGCAGGTGCAATGGCCACAATTTATGGCACAGTCTTCTTCACAGATAATTCAAGCAAGCAAGGCGGTTTGTTCATTCGTTGAGAATGCTTTACCCTAAACAAAAAACAATGCATTAATAAAAACAAGTTAATGATCAAGATATTTTATTGCTATGGGTCATAGGATAGTAATTTCATTTTACCTTTCCAATGAAGATCACACATGATTAGCAATTTGCTTCAATTCCATTAAATGCAAAAGCCTGCACTTGTAGCCGCTTAAACTTTTATAAGCCTTCGTTTTCTTTTGTATAAAAACTGTGTGGCTCAACACTAAATACGACACGATGTCTGGTGCAGAAACAGGTGGTCCAGGATCCTCTGGAGTTAAGAAAAATGGATCAACGCCGTTCAAGATCCTAATTTTTTCTTTATAGCGAACCATAATGTCGGAAGCACCACTTTCTAAAGATAACAGGTAATCATACTTTTCTTAGTAACATCATTTTTATTGTAACTGACAAGCACACACACTGAATAACAGTAAACTTAAGATATAGCTCGATGTTCGAATTGATTATTTCGAAATGTTATAAATAAAATAAAACTTCTCTAATTGCCGCGTGCTGACTGTTCTGGTTCGATAATTTGCGTTTGTGTTTCTACAGGCCGCCATTTTGACAGTTGAAAGGTCACGTGTTCTGGACAACCTAATATTGTTGGAGATTAAAAAAAGAAGAAAAATTAGATGCCTGTCATTTGAAAATTATGCGATAATCGACCCTCAATCGTCTCTTAATTGAACGGAATTTTTATTAACAACTGTTTAATGGTTTCATACAATAAAATAAAAGAACAAGACCTCACAATTAAGTCCACCCTTTAGGTTATTCCTTTTCAAATTTTTTTATGTAAATTTATGGAAATAGTGAAATGAGAAATATCAAAAGATAATTAAAAATTATGACAAAATCAACCCCCAATTATTACCCCCCATTTTATGAAATTTTATAAGTTCTCTCCTTTACGTAACCGAGTGCAAAGAATGTCACCCCTAAGAACCTTTCTCTGGCTTTCACCGATTGCAGTTATTTTTCTGCGCTTTGTATTTTAATCAAAATTTATGCGATGGTCTAAATTCTAAAATCTATTTTTTCTATTTTGTTAAAATTTTCCCTTATTTTTTTGATTGGATAAAAATTATATAAAACGATACATATAACACCCGTAGATACTTTCATATCGTTTTAATTTTTATGAGAAAAATATCAAAAAGGTGATCATCCTGAAAATTACGCATAACTTCGTTGCTTTCTTGCAACAATTACTCTCGAGCTGAAAGAATACGTGATCACCCTTAATTATTATTTTTATTGCACCCTTTCATATTTTTATTAAAAAGTTTGTAAAAATCCAAAATACTCGAACATCTCGATTTTTTATATTTTTAAAATTTTGTGGAGAAAAAACACAAAAAGGTGTCTGCAATTTAGTGAAGAAAATGCGATAAATTTTTCAATGTTACCCGTAATAATTAATAATGCCATACGGCGCTCATCTATTTTCTTCAAAATCTCTCTCTCTCTCTCTCTCTCTCTCATTTATCTAATGTAAATTTTTTTTAATTGAAAAAATTCAACGTTTAAACATTTTCAAAACGTTTTGATATTTTTTGGAGAAAAAATCAGGGATGCATCAAATATTGAAAATTGCGGAAAACTCTTATTATTTTCTCGCAGAAAAGACTTTGAACTGAAATAATTTAACCCCTAACTATTATTGTTAAAATTCTCACTCGTTTATTGAATGTTAATTACTTGAAAGGGAAAAATAATCGCCCATTAAGTATTTTCATATCGTTTTGATATTTTATGGAGAGAAATCAGGGGTGCATCAATTGAAAATTACGGAAAACTCAACACATCCCCGTTACCTTCTTGTAAGAAATACTTAAACTGAAATAATTTAACCCCTAAATCTCCCTAAAATATACCTCATGTAATAGAAAACCCACTTTCTTGCAAGAAACATCTTAACCAAAAGAATTTTACCCCTAATTGTCAGAGGCGGATTTACAAATCTGCCGCCTATAGGCTGAATCAAATCGCCGCTTATGGTATGATTTAATCCCCGTCGCATATATGGTCCTGAGGTCCTCCCCCGTGAAATTTTTAGAATTTTTTGCCAAAAAATGATGACGAAAAGATCGCAAAAATGCCAGAATTTTTATTCTGTAATAAAGTGATGATGCTGCTTGTAAAGGCAAGCCCAGCGCCCCCTCTCGATAAAGCGCCGCAGGCACATTTTTTTCAATATCCAAGGTCACGTAAGTTCCCAGCACGCGAAAATATTTTTGGTCTTCGAAAATTTGGCGCCTACAAAAATTTGCCGCCGTAGGCTATAGCCTACCTAGCCTAATCGGAAATCTGCCACTGCTAATTGTTCAATATCTCCCTCATTTATCAGAAAACTCACTTTCTTGCAAGAAACACTCAAACTGAAAGAATTTGCCCCTAATTGTTCAAATTCTCCCTAATTTACTGCATGTGAATTATTTGAAAGTGAAAAATTTAACCCTTGAAGATTTTCATAACGTTTCGATATTTTCTGGAGAAAAATCAGATGCGTATCAATTGAAAATTGTTCAAAACTCAACTTTCTTGCAAGAAACACTTAAAGTGGAAGAATTTTGCCCCTAATTGCTCAAATTCTTCCTCATTTATTGAATGTAAATTATTTGGAAATAAAACATATTCAACCCTTAAATATTGTCATATCATTTTGATATTTTATGGAGAGAAATCAGAGGCATATCAATTCAAAATTAATGAAAACTCAACCCCTTTCATTTTTGTAAAAAACAAAAAAAAAATGTTAATTAAAAAAAAAATGAAAAAATTTTACCCAAAATTATTCAAATTCTCCCTCATTTACTGAATTTGGAAAATGAAAACACCCTTAAACATTTTCATACCGTTTTGAAATTTAATGGAGAAAAATCATAGCCGCATCAATTGAAAATGACGTAAAACTCAACCGCCCGTCACTTTCTTTGCAAGAAATACTTAAATCTGAGTTTAATCCTTAATTGTTTCAATTCTCCCTCATTTATTGAATGTTAATTATTTGAAAGAGAAAAATATCCACCCTTTAAGTATTTTCAAAACTGTGTGACTGGGGAAACCCTCCCCTGTCACTTTTTATGCAAGAAAGACTCTAAACTGAATTTAATCCCTAATTGTTCAACTGCTCCCCCATTTATTGAATGTAAATTATTTAGAAATGAAACAATTCAACCCTTAAACATTTTCATAACGATTCGATATTTTATGGAGAGAAATCAGAGGCGTATCAATTCAAAATTACTCAAAACTGAACCCTAAGTCACTTTATTGCAAGAAACACTTTAAACTGAAAGAATTTAACCCCTGACTATGCCTCTATGTTCAATTAATATTTTTTTGTTTGTACCCTTCATATTTTTATTCAAATTTTAAAGTAAAAATCCAAAATAGTTGTCAGAGGTTCTTGACCTCTGACAACTTCTCATATTTTTAAAATTTTAATAATTAAGTGAAATGAAAACGCTTGAAATTTGAAGAAATTCTCTGAAATACAAGAAAATAGAAACAATTTGTGATCTATCAAAATTTATAGTTCATTTTCTCATGTTTTTAAGCGTTCCTGTTAAATCAGCATATAAGCTGTAATACCCCATTTTTTATCTATACGGAGAACAGTCCGTTGTATACGAAAACTTCTAGTTTGAAAAACAAGAAGAGAATAGGAAAAAGGGAATATTAAAGTATATCCTTCCAGGACGAAAGCAGAGAAACGAAATATTCGAGCTCGAATTTTTTCAAGAAAAGCGTTTCCTGTAATAGTTTCACTTGAAATTCTTGATCGAACTCGAATTCCAGGTCTACCTCTACATACAACTATTATAGTTCTTATTCATCAATATTAATCAGCCTATTTAACATTGGTTGTTAGTCGAAGGACCGGGATCGACTTTACATTCAAGGGATTTCCACTCAACCCTTCAGATACTCTCTAGGTCTAGGTAGGTACTAAGGAGGAATGTATAGAGAACAGAGGGCGAGAGAGGCCCTTTCCCTATTCCCGATTTCCCTGTATTCCCCGTGTTATCCCCCCGGCCCCGTATATAAGCGATTATAGCTAGTATGTCACATACGCACGCAATCCGGCCCTTGCATGCTGCCCTGCGTGACTCCCGGCCATATGAGAGCAAGGGTCGAATCCAACTATGAATTCTGATCGGTTAATTGTTTCTATGATTTGTGTACGAGACGTTTTGAATGTGCGTTCTCAATGACTTCTCTCCGTGTTTGGCTCCAATCGACCTTAGAATAAGGGCAAAGGGAGATCCTGCAGGTCCTTTTATATTATAGTACTCGGTCCTGCAAGGATCAAAATTTGATATGAATTTTACTCAAAACTAGGTATACACAAGATTTAAAATATGTTACAATCATATAATATGTAATTATTGGAATAGTTCATTTTTAGATTAGTATACTTACACGTAATATGTATATGCATAACTGTCACAGGGCATAAGTAGAGGGGTAATTTATAGCGACCCTCGCTTCCTGGGTGGAAGTATTGTCTTTAATAGCCCCCGTGAAGCGTAAAACTAGGGCACGAGCAACCCTTAAGGGTCAGGATAGTCAGTCTAGCGCTGCTAGTGCTAGTGCTAGTGCCAGTGTTTCAAGTCTGAGCTTTTCTTGCACGCGAGATCCCGGATTTACAAACAGATTTTCTTTTTAATATGAAATACGATTAGAGAATGTAAAAAAAAGAGATATGGGGTTGAATTATTGCGCAAAAAATGGATTTCTTAAGATGGTAATCAAAAATACTCACTCTTCGAAATGGTGCAGTGACCGCAATAAAACATGAACAAATAAAAAATGAAATCATAATTGCTTCCGTGTTGTTTTGTCGTGGTCCATGTAGATTTGCTCCGAAAGTTTCGTCCAAAACGATGATAGGCGGCATCATTAATGTGTGCGCAAGCGATGCGTTCATTGATAAGGGAGAATTTCATGGACCACGACAGAAGAGCCCGAAATCGAACTCAATTATGTTTTCAGTTGAAGCCGCCCATGAAAGCCTACGCGCATCGATTACAAAAATGTTTCTAATTTTTCAGAAAAGATTATAGGTACAATGTTACAAGACTTTACAACGTTCGTCTCAAGAATTAATCGTTTTAAAAGTGTCCTGTTATGTTCAAATAAGATTTAAACATAACAATACCCAAAACACCAAATTTGAGAGAAATCGGAACAGAAACAAATATTCCAGCTCTGATGATTGTTTCCAATTTAGGGATGCGAAACAGGTGCAACTATATTTTATACGCTCTTCTAAATCAGGGCTTCGTGGTTTATAGATATAATTTAGTATGAGTAGATAGTAATGATTTGATTTTAAGGATCATTAAACATACAATTACGACCAAAAAAATTGAATCCCACTTCTGATATAATTTTTTTTATAACTTGTTTTTAATTTCACATTTAAACCTACTTTAATGCTAAGGACATTTTTCTTTCGGAATCTGTATTACCTACCAACCCTTCTCTAACATGATAAAAAATGTACAGTCATCATGTAGCAGTTTCCGCTACCCCTATCACTTCTCTTTAAATCATTCTAAAACTCGTTTTATTCACTATAATGAACCCAAAATTGTGCAAAACGTAATTACAATTTTTTTACTAAGGTCCAAAGGTTCGATGTGACTTAGAAAAGGCAACCAGTACTACTGTAGTGTCGACTTTATAGTACCAGTAACCGACATACAGTGTGTGTCACAGGCATGGTACACCCCCTTTTTTTTCGGAGATAATTTTTTGAAATTTGGTGCTTCGCATATTCTCGATAGAGCGCACTTTTTAGCAGAAAATTGAATTTTTTCCCACATCCGGTTTTTCCGGAAATGTTACCAACTTTTTATTTTTAAATGGGACACCCTATATATTATTATATTTTTGGATTCTATACATTTTTACGAATCCAACAATACCACATAAGTACCATTTTGAAGGTCAAGTTTGTTTTTATTTAATTTTTTATTTCTCAATTATAGTGTGCCATGACTATTTCGTTTTACTCCAATCGGATCATCTAATGCTAGAAAAATCGAATTTTTGTTCAAAGTACTAAATTAAGTGATTTATGGATAAATTATGCGCACCAAAATGATTTTTTGAGCTGGATTCATTTTTTTCAAATGGTACCATATTGGTACCGAGGTACCATCTACTAGTACTCTTAATAAGGGACATTTTGGTGTACCCATTTTGCATCTGTTACGAACAGAACTGAAGTCATGGCACACTATAATTGAGAAATAAAAAATTGAATAAAAACAAATTTGACATTCAAAATGGTACTTATGTGGTATTGTTGGATTCGTACAAATGTATAGAATCCAAAAATATAATAATATATAGGTGTCCCATTTAAAAATAAAAAGTTGGTAACAATTCCGGAAGAACCGGATGTGGGAAAAAATTCAATTTTCTGCTAAAAAGTGCGCTCTATCGAGAATATGCGAAGCACCAAATTTCAAAAAATTATCTCCAAAAAAAAAAAGAAAAAAAAAAGGGGGTGTACCTAGCCTGTGACACACACTGTATATCATCGTTTAGCTTCTCGTTAGTTCCGCAGAACGCCTTCAAATGCAAAACTTCGATTTGGGGGAGAAAATTAGTTCTGATATGCGAAGTAGCAGCAAAAGTGGAGGTCTTTAGTTCCTGTGCATTTTCGCAAAATGGTTTTGCATTTTTTTTTTGCAAAATTTTGAAAATATTGCCGTAAATAGAGTTCCGGGTATCCGCCAAAGAGTTCTAAAGGCAAGTCCTCTTTCACTTTACTGAGAGCTTTGCGATTTTGTCCAATTACTGTAAATTGCCCTTATTTATTATAAAACTCTTTGAAGGCTACCCAGAACTCTAATTAGAATTCATCTTTAGCGATTTTTTCAATATTAAATTTTTTTTTTTCAGAAATATACATATAAGTAGTGAACTGGGGGTTGAAATATATGACAAGAGGGAACGGGTGTTCCCCCGTTTATTTCCCAATATTTTCATTCTTATTTTTTTACTATTTTTCTTTTTCTTAATCACTTTTCTGGAAGTAATTATTAGTGTACCCAATGCAATTATAATTACAGCCTGTTTCATGAAAAGTAGCGATCTTTTTAGCAAAAAAAAAGGAAACTTATTAAAATATGCATGCGATATCCGACCTAAATTTAGATTTTTGTTTGCCTAAAGAGAAAAGTTGAGAGACGCAATTACGAGTAGGTACTCGCCGTTTTCGTATTCTTCTTTTTAATAACTCGACGTCTGTTTACCTATCAAGAGTTTGATTTTCATGTAAATGTAAAACCTTCTAAGAAATTTAATTCGACGTGAAGATCACGCTATTCTCTTGTAGGGATTATTTCACCCTCGAAATTAATTCAAAATATTTTCCAATGACAGATTAATAAATTTTCACGTTTTCTTACATGGGAAAACAAACTGGCGGAGTCGCTGACGCTGCTGTATTGCTGAAATACGAGTTAAAGTGAGGCCCAGTTTTATAATTTAATAGTTTCGCCAGTTTCAGTCGAATCGCGTGCTTCCACCCCCTTTTGTTTAAATCGAATCTGAAATAATTTAAATATATCAGGCTATTTGATTACAGCGGAGTTGTTGAATTGTTTTCTATCAAACATAAAACGATCGACGAAATTTACAATAAACTGGAAGTTTATAGCCGCTGATAAGTATCTGATTAGGCTTTATTTTATCGAAACATGATCCAATTGTTTTGATGAACTTCCAAACAATTTTTCACTTTCCAAGTTAAGTTGCTTGCTTCATTAAAAATTCCATCGCGAATAATGAAGACATTAATGCATGAAGAGGAGAATAGGCAGAGCTAGAGCCAGAACTTCACGCAGGAAGGGAAACCCGCCTACAAAACGAAAAGTCATCATCGCAAACATATTTATTTAAAGTCCTGAAATGTAATTCTAATTCAACGAAAAGCAAACAATCACATGAGAGAAATCAACCCTCCTCTAAATTCAGAATTAAATATGCGTCCTCTAAGTCTATAGAGAACGCGTACCTCATTGTGTACGAACCAGAAACTTAGAGTTTTCTTATCTCAGCCACGTACACCGAGCGAGAAAATCGTTATTTTCTTACATACACACGATTCAAACGGCATCGTCGTATCTCTGTTTGCATACATTTTAATTTTCCACATTGCATTCCTCAGTCTTTACGTACGCCAACCCACCCCCACGACTGACTACCCTCGCCCCCTCACTCGACAACTCTCTGAAGAGGCTCGTATACCAGTGGCGCTCTCATTAATTTGCTTCTAAGCGCAAAAAGTCAATTTATTCGACTATGCTGCTTATACGTTACTACTTTATCAAGCGATTCCAGGGGCGTCCCATTCCGTTTTCATTTTTTTTATTCAAATAATATCAACGATCCATTTGTTTCTTGGGTCAGCCTGTAAAATTTTCATTTATTGTGCAATTTAATCGGATTTTCTTTAATAGGTAGAGTCTGTTGAACTGTACTTTTGACGCAAAAGCGCTCCTTTTCTATAAAATTCAAAACCTACTAAATGAGTGTTCAGTAGTAAAATGTCAAGACTTCATATAAGTGATTAAAAAAAAAAATATATGGGCCGCTACTGGATTCTCCATGCTTCGAAACGGTACTATACTAAATTTTATTGAAACCTATAGAGGATTAACGATTTTATAGCCAAATTAATAAGAAATTAACTTCGAAAACAATTCATATCATGGAAATTTTTTGTAGAATTAATCTAGGAACGCCACTGAATTCATTACCTTTCAAGTATTAGCGACCTTATAGCCGAATTAAAATTTATAGCATTCTTGTTTGCGAGATTATATTTTTGAAAAAATCTGGGCACGCCAATGAATCGTAATTTTAAATTCACTATAAAAGCGTTAATACTTGACAGATTTCCATAACATTTAGTGCAATGCTGCTTTCAGGTTTTTTCAAAAAAAGTCCTTAATGAATTCTTGGAATTTTCATTCAGCTATAAAATCGTTTTCTCCAGTTCTCTTAAGCGCAAAATTAATTCATGAAATTTTGCTACTAAGCACTAATCTAGTGAGCCTTAGACTTTGTAGAAACGAGTAAAATCCTGTTAAAATCGCAATAAAAATACAGGATGACTCTAGAACAAACAGACCACCCTCTGTAAGTACAGATTTTTTCTTAAAGAAAATTCCTAATAATGAATTTAATAAATTTTCATTCAGCTATAAAATCGGCAATAGTTGACAGGTTTCGATAAAAATTAGTATAGTACCGTTTTGAGAGATGGGGAATCCAGTGGCGTGCCCAGTTTTTTCTAGGCGCTAAAATTAATTCATTAAATTTGCTATTAAACACTAATCTATAGTGACTTTGTAGGAACGAGTAAAATCCCGTTAAAATCGCACAATAAAATGAATTTCTGTAATTTTCATAACATCATAACATGTTTCGATAAAATTTAGTATTGCATCGTTTAAAGAAATTGTGAATTCAGTGGCGTGCACAGTCTTTTATAGCGCCAACATTAATTGTTAAAATTTTACTACGATAAATTGATCTGGTAGACCTTATATAGACTTTGTAGAAGCAAGTAAAACTAGGTTAAAACCTAACAATAAAGCAAAGATTCTCAGGGTAACTCAAGAACAATTGATCAAACTCCATAAGTTCTTAATTCCCATTGAACACAAGTCAGATCACCAAAGTTACCTCTGAAGAAAACCACGTGTTGTTATTTCCGTTTGAAACGCAGAATACCACTAATCTGAGCATAATGAGTCATTACAGGCAAAGGTAGCAAAGCTTTTAGGTCTTTAGCAAAAATACTGTAAGTGAGAATTTAGTGACAAGCGTCTTTGCAAAAAAGTTTCCCGAAAGTTGAATTCTGGACTCTCAAGGAAAGTCTCTCCCTATTCTACTTCATGTTGAAATTTGCGTCGGGGACATAAAATTTAGGCAGACGACTATCAGGCGAATAGCCTCATCTCTAGACACCAACAAGGCAGCAGGAGCAGACAACGTTCCTATACCAGCAATAATTGTCCTGAAAAAAAGCGCCCCAGAACAACTGACACCTACAATTGCCGATTTTGATTATTATGTTCTAACAGTATGGCGTTTTTTTGCTCAATTATGAAAGTATGAAAGTCTGCCCTTATAAAATTTTCTGCTGGGTAGGTAACTATTGGCTTATCTCTGATTCCTCAATTCTCAGAGGTGATGAAAAAGTGATAAATTCAGATTTTCACGAGGAGCAAACTAGGACTCTTGTGTGACCACTAGTATGGTTTTCGACGTAAATGAATAATTTGGAGAAGCTCGGACTGCAGCCTTAATTTTAGAATCTGCTGAGTAAACGTCCCTCCTATGTGGTTCTCTCATCAGCTTCCTTCCTGAATAAGTTTACATGCCTTTGTATAGAAGAATCATCATCTAACACTTTTAATGCTATAAAATCAGGAGTGCCCCAGGGCTTGGTGTTATCACCACTCTATTTCTTATATAATATAAAGAACCTGTTTGATTCAACATTCAACCAAATTCATAATTTCTCTAACATGACAGCAGTACTCTCCACATATGGAATATCTCAGGGTGTCAAGTCTATAATAACTATGTGTATAAAACTGTCACTATGACCGGGAACACCACAACCCAGTTATTCTTTGCTCATGCTTGGACTGACAGTGGTAACTTGTCTTGAGGTGGGGGGCTACCGTTTTTCTCATGTGTGGGTTTCTGCCCCAAAATTCACCTGAAGCTCCTCGAGAATTTTATCCAGAGAAGATCTTTCTAGATGAAGAGTGTCAAAATTTTCACCCACAATTATCTCGCTTCCAAGCATGCTGTGTCCATCAAAAAATCTTTATAGTAAACCAAAATATAAGCAGAAAAATGCTCGTACTAAAGCAGATTGGTTAAAAATCATGCTTCGAGGCTATTTATTGAGAAGGATTTGTTTTTAGTTCTTCAGCGGTCAAGATTAATTAATAAATTTTATTACTTTAATTAGAATAAAGCTTATGTGGCCGAAAAATAGTAACTCAAACTACCTCTTATAACGAAATGAAAAAAAAAAGATAAACCCCTCTCAAGGATCAATGGGGCGCAATTCTCGTTTGCTGGGTCTTTTTTTTTATATTTGACAAAGTAACTGGATTATTTGAATTTGAAATCAGTCTTCTAATTTGATTTTTTACGTACAGGTGTCCCAGTTTATAGTAGAGCAACTTTAAAATTCGATATAAAAAAGACATTTAAAGGAAGAATGTTTTTTGCGAGGTTTTTTGAAAGAAAATTAATCTTTTTGAATATCAAAATTGGCTCAATGGAATTTCTAAAAATTTTTGACAGCTGTTGTAGTAATTATTGAAGTACATGATTTGATGCTCCCAAATCTAGTGGCGGAGATCTTGGTATGTCGTTATCTTTTCTGAAATAGTTTCTACGCCACTGATTTTAATGCAAACATGACATTTTTGATAGATACGCCGTGTTGTTTAGAAGAGAATATCTTGCTTTTTTGTCGTGGGACACTGTTTCCATGATATTTCACAATGTAAGAATTTAACGTACAAGGTAAAATATCGTAAAAATCAATGATATTGAGTATTTCCTAAAATTAATCATTTTTTGTTGATTGTTTCTGATTGGATTTTTAATCATTGGAGCATTATAAAAAACTTGCATGGGCTCCTACATTGTGGAATATCTTGAAAACTAAGTTTTTTCCTACGTCAAAAACTTATTTTTTCCTTAAAATAAAACGAGGTATCTAATATGCAATAAAAGCAGTGGCGTAGTAATTATTAAAAAAAAAAGGTAACGACATAACCAGATCTGCACCACTCCACAATAATGTTTCTTTGGGAGCATCAAATAATGTACATACTTCAATTATTACCGCAGCTACTGTGAAAATTTTTGAAAAATTCCAGAGACAATTTTGAGACATTCAAAAAATTTAAATTTCTTTCTTCGTTAAAATGACTTTCAATCGAAAGCTGTTCCTCTACTATAAACTGGGACATAGGTATTTAGAATAGAACTGGTAATTTACAACGCAATTAAATTCTTTCATCCAGCGGCGGAGGGAGGTTTTTTTTTGTATAAAATAAGGTATGATGGTATTATTATATTAAAGCTTTTGGGGGTTTTATATAAAAAAAGATAATAATGAATGTTTTCTATCTTCATTACTATAGAAAAAGGACAAAAAATAAACAGAAATTTAGGAGAAAATACAAAATTATTAACAAGCAATTCAAAAAATTCTCAGGGACATTCTAAAAAAAAACAGGCGAAATGAAATCATCTTTCTTTTTCTTCAAACCGTTCTTAAAAATATAAAAAAAAAAAATCAAAAGGGACATTATTCAAATTATTTTTGATTGTTTTGAAAGTAGAAATTCTCTCTATATACACTATCGGACAATAATTGGCGGATGTATGGGAAAAGGGTGAGGGAAAGGGGTATAAGTAAAAAAAAAAGTGAACAAGGAATAATTGTTAATGTGCACATTATTTGTGAATATGCAAAATGAAATAATTTGTTCAAACAGGAATTTGAAATAAAAATTTGACTTTTACCCCTTTCCCCATACATCCACCAATTGTAAAAATCGTCAATAAATTTCTAATTATCATCTTCCCCCCTGCTAAATTTTAATAATTTAAAGATGATAAATCCCTAATTAATTTTCCAAGAGAAAAAAATATGACAAATTTCAAGGATAAACTACGAAATTAATAATTTGGACATACCAATAAAATGTTTTGAAATCGTCCAAATCGTCAAAACACGCAATAATAGTACATTTTAATTAATTTTAAGTACAATTCTAACATTATCCTTTAATCCTTATCAAGGATTAAAGGATTAATCCTTGTCGCCAAAAAAAGTAGGGCAAGAAATAATTAATAAGGCAATAACAACAATGAGAGGAAAGAACCATTAATTAAGATTGTAATAAATAATTGTAGCCACAAAGTTTTATCAAAAATCTTCCTTAAAAAAAGATAAAATCTAGAAAAATTTAAATTTCAAATTAAAATTGTCATAATTTTCAAGGATGAGACTAAGAAGAATTATTTTATTTACTGGAATCAATCTTAAACAGATTTTACCTTTAAAATCTAAAATAGTCCTTAAAATGGGCAAGGATCAAATTGATGGGCAGGATTAAACTTAAACAGGACTTTCTAGAAACGAGAAGTCTACAGCGATTTAATAACAGTAAAATTTTCGCAGGATATTAAGGACCTCGATAAGGAGACAGTTTCGGATTTGTTTCCTTGCAATTTGAATTTTTTTAATTCACGTCAGGATAATCCCGGATCATTTTTCTGTAAATACAGCTTTTATGTAGGGCTAAATAACGATTATTGACGTGATTGTTTAAAACAATATTTCAAAAAACTGGAGTGATAAATGTGTTGTATCCTTTTATTTATTAAAAATTGTTGAAGTCCTTAAAGTAACAAAGGACAATTCTTTTAATGATAATAATAAAAAAATGTCTGTTTTTCTTTTTTTTAAAGTCATTTTAGGTCAATGTTATTATTTGATCTTAAGTGCGATCAAATATATTTTTCCAGGATCCAGCAAAACTTTAATGATGCAACGATTTATTATAATTTGTTAAGGAGTCCTTTATTAAAATAATCAAGCCTCTTTCTTAATTACTCTAATAAAAAATAATAATAAAAACTTACCCGAAATATAACACGCAATGGATCAACAAAACATTCACATAAACAAACATTAAAATAAAATAAACAAATTCAGGCACCTTTAATAATAATCAACAAATCTTCAAACATCTTCCCTGATAACGAGGCGACAATAATAATAATAATAACAACAACAACAACAAAAAAATCGTCAAGGATCAAACTGGACGCCGACAGCGGAACTTCCTTAAAAGGACGAATAATTATAATTCGACAACGCGACCTCTCACAAGTCGCAACTTGCGCCAGGATTTTCCTTGTAGATTAAGGAATCTAGTGACAAGAAACAAACGATCAGGGAGTATGAAGTTTTGTTTGTGTTGCTGGGAAAGTTCCCGTCACAGGTCGAAAGACACGAGCGTGATAAGTTTGGGATTTGTAGAGAGGAGCACGTGGAAATAGAACCGAAGCAACCGCGCGCGCCTCTCCATTTGTTATTGCAAAGGTGCACAAGTGTGTGTTATGTGTGCCTGTATGTTAGGGGGAGGAAGCGCCAAAATCAAACCAGCTTTTCGGGGATCATAAAAATCAAACTTTAAGGACAAGTCACTGATGGCACTGCAGCAATTAAAACATTCTTAACAACACAGAACACAATAGCGCAATCAAAGTTATCTAGAAGTTTGTCGAGAGGTTACTATACCTACGATATGAATAATAGGTCAAGATTTCAGTCAGGTGTAGGTGAATTCTAAATAAATAAATAAATAAATAAATAAATAAACTAACACAACAACAATAAGACACTTTGATAAATAAAATTAATAATAAGAAATAAAAACACAGACACTGATGTATATGCACATTGATTTTAATGAGGACACATATTAGAGGTGTACGTGCAGCATAAAAAAAATTAATTAATGCGCGCACCTTATTTGAGGTCCCGATGGTAGTTTTCTGTGGAGGGCCGCGGGTCTGACTGATTTCAAAAATACACCGGCTGGCAATGGACGCATAATTCTAGGATGCCGTTAATGAATCCGATTAGACAAAGCTTGGTAAGAGGCAAGAACGCTTGCGCCCCGTATTCCCCTCATGCAAGATCTCCCCTCCTTCGGCTTCACTCTTACTGTTTTACCCTGAGATATAAATTAAGGGGCGGCCTATACTTAGAGAATCACACACGTTCGCTACCCTCTCTCTGTCTTTGCGCCGACCACTAATTACCGACGACGGAGACGCCGACAGCACGGCGTCCTCTTCTACTTTGCATAAGTGCACTAAGAAATCATCCGAGGAACCCGTCTTTTTTACTCTTTAAGGAACCCCTACTTTTTCACCGACACTCCCCTCTGCAGCTCCGGCGGCGGCTTCAAAACAAAAACCCCTTTCTTATACTACACACTTCACTCATTAGAAGAGAGACGCGGCGGCGGCGGCGGCGACGGTGACGACGGCGACCGAGAGATTGTAGGTATATGTTCCCGGGATATTCTTAAAATCGAGGAGAGAGGTCCGGGAATCTTTGCCGGTTTCAGGAGGTTTCAGGAGAGCACTGAGCCGAGGAGCGGGATATCCTTGGACGGACTCAGGCGCGCCAGCTCGATTGTTACCGTTCATCGGATCTGTGCAGCGAAATCTACGCTTTTTTCCTCGAGAAGGAAACGGCGAGGACGAGAGAACGAGACGGGAATATCTCGTAAGGACTAAGGAGCATGAATTTATGTTTTCAGAATTCTGTTACATATTTTATTCAGCCGCCAGTCTAATTTCGTTCCTTCCTACCGGCTCGCTCATCCGCTCGAATAATATTAATTTCGGATACTTTTTACGTTTCTAAATTAATTTTCGACTCCTAAGTATAATGTTACACTCACTTTTTTTTTTAACTTTTTAACGTAAGAAATTAACTCGGGCGTTTTCAAACAATACATTTCTTAACGTTAAAACAGGAACAGACGTGTAGGTATAAAGTCTAAAATATTTAAAAATAAACATGGCCCAGGAGGAATTGATCTAGAAAAAATTCACATTTTTACGTCAATTGGACAAAAAAAAACTGTTTCACTTTTTATACGAGTAGGTAAACAAAAAATGCAAAAAGAAGGGCAAATAATAAAACATAAATTATTATTGCACAAAGTATCTGTAACGTGAATTTACGAGAATCTGAAAAAAAAAACATATCTATTTCAGATCTTTTAAATTTTTATTCTTACTAAGAAAACTCGGTATAAAACTTTCCATTTTTATAATAATTGTCTTTCAAGAATGACTTCAACATGAACAGCTTATAGATCCTGCCACTGACTCTGGGCTACTGGTAATTTTGACCTCGAGAACGAGCTCATTAGCCACGCAAATATTTGAACCAGCCATCATAACTCTTATTAGAGCAATGCCTAAACCCGCGAGGCCACCTGTATCTTGAATAAAAAAAGATTCTATTTGTTTTTGTGAGAACCCGAAGTTTTTCAAAATAAATCTTCAAACCAGGTGCGTGAAGTTGGCCAGGAAAAAATTTGGGGATGGATGAACTTTTTTAAACAAACATGCTAATAAATATTTAAAAAAAACTCTTCAAGACTACATAAAAATTGGGGATAATTTCATTAAGTAAATGAGAAAAATCGAAGGGGTTTTGTAATAAATTCACACATTTTCCTCCTAGGAACAATAATTTCAGGCGGGGCAAAAGTGAATTTTAGAGAGAAGTTTATTAATTGACCAAGGGACTTTTCCGGCCTGGAGGGTATATACATATAGCGAGGGGAGGGGGGTAAAAAAGAAAAACTTACTTTTTCGACTCCTAAAGCTCAACCTTACCACTTTGTGAAGTATAAGTACCGATTTTCAAAAAATACTTGATATCTTTGTCCTGTCAAATTATATACAAAGAACCACAAAAAAACTAAATTAAGGGGGTGGTTAAAATCTTCTAGGGAAATAAAAAACGAGCAGACCTTGTCAACCGTATTGCAAAAAAATTCGAGCTGACCAGAACTTGCAAAAAAAGTTGAGCTAATCGGAATTTGTCAAATCTAACATAAAAAAAAAATATATTTTTCGGGGTGACTGGGCCTTTTATTTTCATAATCGTTTCTCATGAATTATACTTCAACATGAACGACATAGCTTATAGATCCTGCCATTTGAAGACGCGTCTTTCTTTAGAAAAAATTACTATGTATTATATAGACAAGACCTAGCAGGTAATTCGACTCTGGTACTGGTAATTTTGTCCTCGAGAACGAGCTCCTTTAGCCACTTAAATATTAACCCACCTACATAATTGGATTTGAAGCAGTAACCACAACTCTTGGAGCAATACCTAAGTCCGCGAGGCCACATATATCTTGAATTTTAAACGATTGTTTTAGATTCTAGTACTCGAAGTTTTTCAAAATTAAACTTCAAACCAGGTGCGAGAAGTTGTCCAGAAAAAATTCGAGAAAGGTGTAAAACATTTTGTTTAAAACAAACTTTCTGAATATTTCCACAAAAAATTTTTTGCAACTTTGCACTTTAAATTTTTATTTGAAAGCAGGAGATTTTGCTTTCCGTGCTCAGTAAGTTAATTTATCACTGCCAAAAAACATAAAATTGCAAAAGACCGCAAATTTTCGGTAATAATTTAAGACAATGCAATTTACCCACATCATAATAAAGAACATCAAGTTTTCGAAAAAGTACTGACTAAAAAGTGCAAAGTTGCAAAGTTTTTATTGCGGAAAAGGCCCCTGGAATGTCGAGGAAAGCTTTTATTTAAGGGTTGATACGGTTGAAGTATAATGCCCGTAGCGGAAAACATTTTACCACTACTCCGGTAAATTTTAAAGCCTCCTCAAGACAACTTAAAAAATGGAGATAATTTCATTAAATGAAAAAAGTCGAAGGGGTTGATCTTTAGGGGTTGAAAATGTCTTTCCCATTTTTCTTATATACCGAGGGAAGATTTTCTCTGCCACAATTTATAATTGATATTCCTAAAAAATAAAAGAAGCGAATTTTCAAGGAAAATGTAAATGTTTTGTAATAAATTTTCAGTTTCTTTCTAGAAAAAATTGGCGGAGATAAAAAGTGATTTTAGATTTTAGTTGATTTACTCTGAACTTGAACAATTTTCAGCCACTGGGGTAGGTAGGGGAGAAAACATAATTTGGGAGTGTGTATAATCTTTCATCGATCGAAGAAAAACTCACTTTTTCGACCCCTTAAAATCAACTTTATCACTTTATGAAGTATAAGCATCGATTTTCAAAAAAATACTTCATTTCCTTGTCGTGGCAAATTCAAGCAGCCAAAACATGAAATTATGGGGAAGGGGAAGGGCAAGGGGAAATTTGAATGGGTAAAACGTTTGTAACCCCTAAATACATTAAATACATCGAGCTGAGCGGATATTTCCAAACCGGAACTTCCCAAAAAAAAAAAAAAATTCAAACTGACCGGAGCTACCAAAAAAGTCCTTGCTGACCTTGCTAACCGTCAATTGCAAAAAAATCCAGATGGCCGGAACTTGCAAAAAAGGTTGAGCTGACCCGAATTTGTCAAACTTGAACTTATAGCAAAGAATCATTTTTCGAGGGTTCGGGGACCCTCGACCCGACCCTGCAAAAATTACTTTTACTTATTTTCTGAAATTAGCTGTGTTAGGGGATTTTATATAATTAATCGAAGGGGTTGTAAACATTTTTTCGCTACTGACGATGGTAGTTCTATCGTATATCAAATAAACCCTTAAAAGTTTTCTTCGTCATACAACAGCCAAGCGATTTATGATAGCAAATTTTTTGAAAAAAAATTGTTATTGAAAGACTTTTTTTGAGGGGGTGGAACAAAATGAGATGCAGGCAAAGTCTGGACATATACCGCAGCTTGGCAAAATTTCCCGGGTTAGTAAAGTTGTGCCCAGAAATTTTGTTTTTCGACAAAATAAAAGAAATAAAATGTGATCTAACGTTAGACTATCGATTGAAATGTTTAACCCCACCATGATTTTTCATGTTTCGTTTCACATCTGTTGGTCTCGATATATATCTGCCGAAAGTATGTCCAAAAGTCTTCTTCTGAATTGTATACTTCCAACAGAAGATAACTATTTTCTAACTGTCCTTGTTTATTTTATTTTATGGAAAATTATAAAAAACATGCCGTAAAAATATTCATATCTTTAATTAATTTTTTGACTGCAGAGACTGTCAAAAATTTAATTGAAAAAAAAATTGATCTATTTTTTTTGTTTCATTAAATTGTTCGCTTTTATTTTTTTTTAAGAAAAAATTCAATTTCAATAAATTCTCAGCCAACTATTTTAATTCGTTCGGATAATTTTGGATTTATTTGTCACATTTGACACCATAAATTACTAGGAAATTCGATCATATACGGTCTATGTCTAGGCTAGGCATATTAGAAGAATTCTCAGAGGAAAGTTATCTATAGGTATAGTTTTGATTTTCTCTCAACCTCTACGTTGTTTTAGGTGCTGAACCCTAATTTTGGAATTTGCTGGCTAAAATTTAACCTGGAACTTTAATTTTTTCACTTTTTTCCCAAGTTGTCGTTGCATATTTTTTTCAGTTTTTCGCTTAACTCTCAGAAAGGAAGCGCTTTTTCGACAGGTACATTCTATGTAAAATAAAAATAGACAAAACTTCCTACATTTCTCATAAATAATGTTTTTTTTAACTAACCGTTCCACCGGTAGAGCGCGCCATTTTTGATATAATTTTGATTTTCTTTTTTTTTTGCATATTTTGCAATATTTTTTAAATTTTTCCCAGTTTTTGGCCTAAATCTCAGAAAGCAAGCGTTTTTCCGACAAATCCATTCTATACAAAATAAAAGTAAACAAAAACTCTCAGAAAGGAAGCGCTTTTTCGACAGGTACATTCTATGTAAAATAAAAATAGACAAAACTTCCTACATTTCTCATAAATAATGTTTTTTTAACTAACCGTTCCACCGGTAGAGCGCGCCATTTTTGATATAATTTTGATTTTCTTTTTTTTGCATATTTTGCAATATTTTTTAAATTTTTCCCAGTTTTTGGCCTAAATCTCAGAAAGCAAGCGTTTTTCCGACAAATCCATTCTATACAAAATAAAAGTAGACAAAATTTCCTACATTTCTCATAAAAAACGGTTTTTTGGAAGACTAACCGTTCCGCCGGTAGAACGCGCCAAAAAAACATATTCCCATTGCGTAGGGTTTTGGAAAGTTTTTGCTACGCTTTTGAGTATCTCATCCTTTATGGGTTTTTGGGTTTTTTGGGAACAAGAATTTGAAATTTAGCCGGAAAAAATTTGGACGGAACTGTGTTTTTTTGTATTTTTTGCTGAAATGTGTGAATTTTTTTCAATTTTTGGCCTAAATATAAAAAACTATGGAAAATTTTTCAAAACCCAACGCAATGGGAATATATTTTTTGGCGCACTCTAGCGGTGGAACGGTTAGCTTAAAAAAATCGGCATTTATGAGATGTGTAGGAAATTTTGTCTATTATACTTTAATTTAAAACTGAAAAAAGTGCAAAAATTTGGAGAAAAAGTGCAAAAAGAAAGAAAGTTCCTGGCCAAATTTTCGCCAGCAAACTTCGAATTCGTGTTCAGCGACCATAGAGGGTGAGAAAATCAAAACTTTCCTCTGAACTCCCATTTTAATGATTTTAAGTGGAATTAATTCTGAACGTTTCGTCTACAATTATTGCGTTTAGAGATCTTGTGCGCTGGTCACAATCAGATCTGAATATTAAAAAAAAATTAAGTTACAGTCTATCGTTCCGTTCCTATAATTTTAGAATATTATATTTCCACATTTGGCAACACATTATCTCCGATAACTTTAATAAGAAAGTCTCACAGACACCACCACTTATCTCTAACCTTCAAGTTATTTCTTAATCCCTTTTCTAAATATTTGAATACACATTACCTTGCCATAACAATAACTGCAAGGAAACATGTGCATCTTTTCCCATGTGCTTTCAAGTATATTACTTACATGGTAGATAGGTAAATTGAAAAGAAATAGATACCGAGAAGGCAAATTCTCTTCCTTTTACTTATTTTATTACAATACGACAAGTCCATTGTCCTTGTAAAAGTTATTTATGACCCCTGCACCCCTGCGTTTTATTTACACACATGTTCTAAGTAACAATAACGTTATACCGTTTCTACCTGAATTCATAAATAGGTCTTCATAAAATAATATTTGCTTAAAATATATTAAAAAAAATAAGGAAATAAATAATATTTTTTATAATATTTCTGGAATAAAAATATTTCCCAAATAAGTAAGGGTTGATCGTATCGAGTTTTCTTATTAAGGAAAAAAAGTTACAATAATTTCCAACGATATAAAACCTACATGATGACGTTATTTCAATTCAATGACATAGGATCACGACCATTTATTACTCATTAGAGTTAATTAATGAATAAAATAGCAAGTAATTGATTTATATGAACCATTTTTGAATAATTAAAAGGATCAAGTTCATAAGTAATCGACTCAATAAGGATGCGAGTCGTCTCTGTTTGAACTAAGAACTTGAATACCACATTAACTTCACATTAGTTAAGTTAATGTGAGCTGAAAATAATTATTTCTTATCTCTTATTCAACGTCCGGTTGTATTCGATTTTTCAGGCTATTTCACCTGAATTTTTTTTTTTTTTTTATTTCTAACGAACCAGTGGTTAGTACGCCAACTGAATCGCGTACACCTATACACAACGCAACTTGCGAAGTGTTTTTATAATTTATTTTATTATTAGATATGCTTAAAAAAATTCCTTGAATTTCTAGAAACGTATAAACAATACATTCAAACGAATTTTTTCCGCTTCTACGAGGGCCCAACATACAGCTCTTCTGACCTTTCCTGATTTTATCTATAAAAAAAATCTCTGCAACTTTTGAAGGAAAAAAAGATTACTGACCTTTCCTCCAAATCTGAGAGTTCTTGAAATAAATAATTATTATTTTACCCCATTATTTTGGGAAAAAGTTCCTTCACAAGAGCTCAATTTGTTAGTCCTTTTGACGAGCTGAACGAACATAATATTTCTCGTCGAGCACAACTCTTGAACGAAAATATTTCTACCATAAATTTTACTCTTCCTAAAATCAGTACCTAATTTTTTTGAACCGAGACTTGACCCGCAAAAAAATCTTTTTGCTCCAAAAGAAAACTGTAGAGCGGAAAAAATGCAAAAGTATAACTTCCGGCCGATTTAAGCTCAATAACCGCCATGACGTGTAGAGAAATAGTTGGGCAGGTAAACTTAGAAAAATTAACATTCTTGAAAACATCAGAGGAAATTTTTTTTATACTCGTATGACTTATCTTTATGCTAAAAATCTCATAAATCTTGAAACAGAAAACATTTTTAAAATAAGAATAATTTTACAAAAATACTCTTCAAGCTGATTTGACCTGATTTTTCTGGCTTGAGAAATTTTTTATAACATTCCGGACCTTTTCATTAAATTTTCAGTAATTTTTGTTTTTGGTGATTGGCCATTATTGTTAAATTTAGAACATTTTTGGACAACTTTAAGCCAAATAATTTTTTCCAGTTTATTAAGTCCGTGGGCGAAAGCGTGGCTGGCCACTATCATAAAATTTGGGACTTTTCTGAAAAAAATCAGCAAAATATGTTTTTTCAGTGTTACGTTCATGGCAGCCAAATTTCATTAAAATTTGATTTTTTCAGTTTATTAAATTCATGACGGATAGCGTGGCTCTAGCCATTATTATAAAATTTGGGATTTTTCTGAAAAAATTTAGCAAAAATTGTTTTTTCAGTTTATTAAGTTCATGGCGGAAAGTGTGTCTGGCCATTATTGTAAAATTTTGAACTTTTCCGACCAAAATTTCATTAAAATTGATTTTTTCAGTTTATTAAGTCATGACCGAAAGCGTGGCTGGTCATTATTATAAAATTTATGACTTTTCCGAGCAAAATTTCGACTAAAATAATTTTTTAGCTTTATTAAGGGACCCAAAGCGGGGCTGCCCATTATTATAAAATTTGGGACTTTTCTGAAAAAATTTAGCAAAAATTGTTTTTTCAGTTTATCAAGTTCATGGCGGAAAGTGTGTCTGGCCATTATAGTAAAATTTTGAACTTTTCCGAGCAAAATTTCATTAAAATTGATTTTTTCAGTTTATTAAGTCATGACCGAAAGCGTGGCTGGTCATTATTATAAAATTTATGACTTTTCCGAGCAAAATTTCGACTAAAATAATTTTTTAGCTTTATTAAGGGACCCAAAGCGGGGCTGCCCATTATTATAAAATTTGGGACTTTTCTGAAAAAAATTAGCAAAAATTGTTTTTTCAGTTTATCAAGTTCATGGCGGAAAGTGTGTCTGGCCATTATAGTAAAATTTTGAACTTTTCCGAGCAAAATTTCATTAAAATTGATTTTTTCAGTTTATTAAGTCATGACCGAAAGCGTGGCTGGTCATTATTATAAAATTTATGACTTTTCCGAGCAAAATTTCGACTAAAATAATTTTTTAGCTTTATTAAGGGACCCAAAGCGGGGCTGCCCATTATTATAAAATTTGGGACTTTTCTGAAAAAATTTAGCAAAAATTGTTTTTTCAGCTTATCAAGTTCATGGCGGAAAGTGTGTCTGGCCATTATAGTAAAATTTTGAACTTTTCCGAGCAAAATTTCATTAAAATTGATTTTTTCAGTTTATTAAGTCATGACCGAAAGCGTGGCTGGTCATTATTATAAAATTTATGACTTTTCCGAGCAAAATTTCGACTAAAATAATTTTTTAGCTTTATTAAGGGACCCAAAGCGGGGCTGCCCATTATTATAAAATTTGGGACTTTTCTGAAAAAATTTAGCAAAAATTGTTTTTTCAGTTTATCAAGTTCATGGCGGAAAGCGTGGCTGCATGGCCATTATTATAAAATTTGGGACTTATCAGAGCAAAATTTCATTAAAATTGATTTTTTCAGTTTATTAAATTTATTGTGGATATAAGAATGGTTAGCCATTGTTATGAAATTTGAGACTTATCTGAAAAAATTCCACCGAAAATGATTTTTTCAGATTATTAATTACGTTTTAATAATTATACGGATTTTTTCAGTTTACGATTATTTGTATTGGGTGAAATTATGTGGGTGAAAAAATTATTATCAACATTAAGCAAAACAAATATTTTCCATTCAAACCGTACCTAATACGAAAAAAAAATTTGCTGAAAATTATTCGAAGTCCCTTTTCCAGGCCGAAAGTGAGGCTTAGGGCTGGGCTGAAGCCTGAAGCATGGCTAACTTGACTTGGATAAACTTAATCGCACTTCAGATTCTGATAATGCCCTTTTTAGGAAAAAATTGCATTTCCCAAAAACACAAAAAAAAAATTAAAACGATCTTTTCTCATAAGTACCTAAATCTGGAAATTATTAGAAGAAAATCCGTTTCGGCATCAATAAAAAACTCTAACCTTTACACGCAATTTTTTGACAGGGAGCTGATGCTGATCTGAACTTTGGTGATAAAATCAGCGAAAAATTTTTTTCAAAAATAAAATTGACTTTAAAAAAGTACAAAGCAATCACAAAAGACTTACAATGAGTCTATAATTTTTAAATAGGTATAAGTAAAAAAAATTTATTGTAGTAGGTACCTACCAAAAAATAGGGCAAATTCGTTGAATTTTAAGTGGTGTGTGCGCGTGCGTTAAATAAATAACCGTTAAATTAAAACCCTTCAACAGGAGGATAATTATTATTAAACATGATTTTTTTTTACAATCCCATTCGTAGAATAACCACTGCAGCAGCACTGGTGCAACGGCGATCACACTACCTTTTCATAAAACTATGTGATAAAATGCAACCCAAATCAATGCATGAATATAAATTATATAATAATACATAAATAAAAAATAAAAATAAAACAATATTGAATAAAACTCACCATCACATGGATGACTCCTTCCGTATAAGAGTTGTAACGCAACATTAAAATCTCAAAATTTATCTACAATAAGTACAATAGCACAATGACAATTATTAATGAATCAAAATTTCAAAATTGCAAGCTCCAGGAGCTGGTAACTGGCCCTGGCACTATAAGACTGGTCAAAGGTAAGGTAAGAAATGAAATTATGAAACGAAATCTTCCACTTAACAATATGAAGCAATAAAGACCATGCGATACCGACACGAGACAAGCTGAAGCTGGATTGAATTGAAAATGAAAATTACCAGAAACCTGGACTGGGTGGTTGTAGCAGTGTCACAGAGGTAACAGGTAGGGAGATAATAAATATAACTAAAATAATACAACGAAGCAGGTCGACGGCAGACTTTCTAAGAATCCTCTCCGCCCTTCCTCCGGCTTCTTGGTCATTGCAGATCATTGGCTTTCTTGGGAATAATAGAAGCGATGGGGTGGGGTGGGTAGGTGATATACGTGCGAAATACAAGAATAGACTAAAAGTATTGTATATTTTTAAAATGGTCGACCTCCTTTTTCTTCAATATTTGAAGCAAAAATTAAGAAGAATTCTTAAAACTGAACAATTTACATGGATGCATGAATATTTTAAAAGTACACATATAAGGCGAATCATTAAGGAATGTCAGGTGTTAGGTAGGTATACGTATATTAAATTTATCCTGAAGCCTGAAGAATAGATAAACGCGTTGCAAATACCTATAGGGATGAGTGAAAGTGATGACCTTCCGTAGATCCCTCACTTCAAGGTTGATCGATAATCACAAAACAATTTTTTTTTGATAACTGCGTTATGAAGATACGGCCTTGTTTTGTGTCTTACTTAAGTACAAATTGTGATATGCGATATTTCTGGAATGGTTGATATTTTGTCGGAAAATTGCCCTTTTATAACAGGACGTTTACTTTAAACTTAGCCAAACTTCACAGGCTGATTCTTCAGACTAAAAAAAAAAAACAAAAAATTTCCCATTAACGTGTGTCCGGGAATGCACCGTTTTTGAGATACAGGGTGTCGAAGAAATATTATTTTTCCAATTTTTTGACGATATCTCGGGAACCGTATGAGATACAATGTTCAGCTCTTATTCACACTAATGTGCTCACGATCCCCTTATTTTCGCTGTAAAAAAGGTTTTAAAAAAATTCAGTGGCCTAGATTTAGGGTATTTTGAGGGTTTTGACCCCACGCCACTGGAATAATGAGATTTTAAGCAGAGCCTTTGACCGTCCATATTTTCTACACCAAAAAGGTACTCTTAGTTAACGGCTCTAAAATGAACCGTTTCCAAGAAAAATGTCATTTTATAAATGTCATTAATTACAGGAATAAGTTTTCACTCACTTTCATTTTTCCAAAATTCTGTTGAAGAACCGTTAAAAAAGTGATGATTTCTCTCATAAAATGGAATTTTTCTCGGAAACGGTTCACTTTAGAGCCGTTAACCAAGAGTACCTTTTTGGTATAGGTTCAGAGGTGCTGTTTAAAATCCCATTTATTCCAGTGGCGCAGAAATTAGGGAGTCGAAACCCTCAAAATACCCTAAATCTACGCCACTGAATTTTTTTAAAACCTTTATTTACCGGAGAAAATAAGGGGATCAGTGAGCACATAGTATGGATAAGAGCTGAACATTGTATCTCATACGGTTAAGTCATAAATCAAAGTTTTCGAGATAAAGACTGATGTAATTTTTGTCCTATCACTTTCAGACTAGATTTTTAAGAATATTTCCAATGGATAATAAGTCATAGGACTCCAAAGAACAAAAGTTGAAAAAAGTGGACCAGAATTAAAAATTTGGGTAAAGATTAAAATTTTGTTAGATTTACAGTTTTTAGCTCTGATGGTGTTTTCAGGATTAGAAAGAGTTCGAAACCTGTAAAATTATAAGAAAATCTGACTCAGCTCTTCAACGTCAATCGATTTTTTCAATTTTTACTCGTTTTTGTTTTATTTATTTAACTTTAGTCGTGAAAAAGATTTTGAAATAGAAAGTCGCAAGATACTAAAAAAATGATTTTTTTCATAGGAAAAATTAAAAAAAAATTGCTTCATTGCTTAGGTACAAAGGGACACTTGTTAAAAAATTACACAATCATAAAATAAATGACAAATTTTTTTCGATCACGACAACTCGGACAAACAACATTTCCAGGGAATTAACACAGAAAATACTAAAATTGGTTCGGTTAAAATTCAATTACGCTAATATTAAAAAACACCTACAAAAAAGCCTGGAAACGACAAAACACGAGTGTGAAGTTTTCGATCAAAGCAAAACGAGGGTTGATCTCACACAATTGAAATAGTCTTTGTCTCCTCGTGATACACACGGTGCTTTTTAGCGCGCTAAAACTTAAAAAAATGCGTACAAGTCATCATATAGTTGAGTCGAACTCGCAAGCTGCCACTGTCACTTGGAGAAATAAAAATATTCCGGCCAATGACGACCCGGATGGCAACGGACAAAAAAAAAGGTATCGAGGGAATGGGTGATGCACTCCAAGCGATTAGGCATTCAAGACCCATTTCGCCCATTATCCATCTTTTTTATAACAATCGATAAAGCCCAATATCGAAGTGCGCAGTTACGCCAATGAAAAACAGGCAAAAAAGATAATAAAGGTCCATGATCACAAAACAAGTATTATTCTGTATAATAATAACAAAAACAAAAATGCCTTTTATAAAGATAAAGAAAATGAAAAATCTCCTGGAGAAAATTTTTGCTCACATCCCATGGAAACAAATTCCTTAAAATAATTATTAGTTTTTCCGGAGCGGGTGGTAGCTCGGCGGATTAGAGTGCCGGCAACAAAGCCGGTGAGACTGGCCACCGGCTGCAACGCCACTGTGTTCGAATCCTAGTTTCGCCATGGATGTTTGCGTTCGTCTATCAAATATTTTAGTAAACTTGTTTCTGGGTAGAATGAGCTAGTTTTCGAAACCCAAAACTACCAGAGTTGAGCTTTATATCTACGCACATAGCTAAGACCGAGGTTCCCTCCTTAAAAAAATAGATTTTGCATATTTTCAGGAAATTTGTTCCAACAGAGAAATAAAAAAAATCAAATAATGAAATCAGTTTTCTGTTATTTCTGTTCTGCTAATCTCAACAGAGATGGGGGGGGGGGGTCATGGGAGTCATGACAGGGAAAGCAAATATTTCTTCAAGCTTCGAATTGAGGCGAATTAAAACATAATAGCACTCGGGGGGAGGGAGGGGTGGCTTGTCCCGCGGATTCCAAAATGTGACAAACGTTATGGATTCTGGTCCCACGAAGTTTTCTGACAAGGGGGTTGGGGGTTATTAAAGTCGGGGAACCACTGACTGATCGTTTTTTTCCGTGGGAGATCCAGGGTCGATTAATGGGGACAATTTGGGAAACCAGAATGGCAATGCAATGATGGGAAGATATTTCAAAAATTATTTTTGAGTCTTAAATTATTTTGAACAAAAAACAAAATTTTCAATTTTGGTTTTTCATATTTATTACCGTATTATTGAAGATTAGGAAAAACTGAAACCAAATTTACATTGCAGGCATTAACCACCTTTATTTTTGCGATGTCAGTTTTTTTATCTGACGGTTCATATTTGCAGGGCCGGACTGAACTTCGATTTTACCAATACCGCCCTGGATTTTTAATTCCATAAATGGAAAGATATTTTAATTCTGAATTTAATGCCATACCGCGCATAGACATAGTGGCTATTGACATCATCAGTTTAATTTCCCCTCAATACGGATCTGTGCTCTTATTTTAAACTGACTGGATGTGAGCCGAAATAGACCTTCGGTTGCAGTAGAGGTGTCACAATAGCCCACTCACAAGGCATCTAAATCTTATTAATTTTCGCATGTCGGATTGTGGTGGTGATGAGCAATACAAGTCCAAGAAGTTTATTAAGAACACAGATCCGTATTAAGGTGAAATTCAACTGATTTCAACGAGAATGCAAATTTGGGACTAGTACTTTTGTATTGTTAAATACGAGCCAGAAGACTTCGCAGAGATAGATCTGTAAGAAAAGAGGAAGGTGAGATCGTCTTGAAATTATTTGGATGAGGCCAGCATGCAAAGCTTCTGTTTTTTTGGAAACAGCAGTTTGTAATTTTCTTCAGGAAGCATTTCATTACTTGAAATTAACCGCAACAAATATATTATTGAAGTTGCAGTAGTTCCCGTCAATTGAATGCTTGCGTGATGGTTGCGTTGTTATAACCATAATGCGGGATTCCATAAATTTAAAAATAAAATTGAAGATTAGAATTAAATTATAAATAAACGATCCATAGAAGACTTGACGAGACAATAGCAGTAATATACAAAGTACCTTATAGTTCCATTTCTGGAGAGTGTGCGGAAGTGAACTATAATAGCAAGTACTAGGATAATAAAAGGAAGGATAATCTACCTTGTTGGATAATTCAGGGTAAATTTACGATAGGAAATCATCGAAAGAGAGGAGGAGAGAGAGAAATGGGGGGTAGGCACGGTGAACATAATCGGATTAATAAGCAAAGTAAACGGGAAGCCACTTGAAAACACGTAACCGCGAATGAAATTGTAATAAATTAATAATTCAAACAAACTCATTAGTGAGGCATATGCGGAGCAATGTATCCAGGCTGACTCATTAATAATTCGAAACTTTAAATGAATCCGAACTTAGATATAAGTTCCTACATGTGAGAGTAATAATACAAACGCATATATCATACGAACACGTCACCCGTTAATACTTCAGTTCAGTCTGTGTTTCCCTTTTGCTCCTCAGAGCCACCCCCCTTAAGCCGCCCCCTTTAAAACACCACCACTTTCCATCACACCTGCACGAAGTTCTTATTCCTGATGCTCGAAGTTTATCTTCAGTATCTTTTTTTTTTTGGTCTTTTCGAACTTCTATAGCATATTAAAATTTGTTTGTAGTAGGTGTGCAGCAACAATTATTATTATTGTTCTTTGATGATTACCAGACAATCTGGATAATTTTGTCGAGCAATCAGGTATTAGCCTAGAGGCAGCTTCACATTTCACCTCTCGGTCGCTCTGTGCGTATTGTGACTGAGCAGAGTATGACCGCAAGATTTTATTATTTTTGTAATTTATGCAAGAGATTTGAAGTTCGCTGCGAGTAAAAATTAATTTGTGACAAGTTTTTCATCAAAATTAAATCTTCATTCCAGAATTAGGTCCTTTCGGTCTTATTGGAGAAACTCACTTGGATGCTTTTTACTCTAATGATTATTCTATCCTGAAATAAAGGTACAGAGAATGAAGCTGGCGCCCGAGATGGGGCAAGGTTGCCATTTAAAAAAAATTACCACTTTTTGAACATAAAGCAGAGGACTTCTCTTTAGATTTTATCCACTTTCCCATAGTTACAATGGGAAATGATCAAAAGGGTTAATTATTCATCTTGAACATTTTTCTAGCTAATAGATAGGTAAGGTAACAGAAAGTTCCCCTCACACTTCTGAAAGTTACTTCAGTGAACTGAACAAGCAAAGTAAACTAATAAACCATATACAATAAAGGGAAAGAACGAAGCACCTTCAGTCGCAAGTTTGACATAAGCTTAGACCAGAACGTGATGTCCTAAATGAAGAAAAACGGAAGTAGGAAATGAGATTCCCTCACACGAAGTAAAAGACATAAGTTGAGCGAGGGCTTTCGTGCATCGTGAAAACTAAGACACGACACACATGTACATGGAGCCGGCTGAGGAAGGAGAAGGAGAAATGAAAATCAGTTTCGAATGCATACTAAATAGTAGATTCGCATAGAGCCAGTCTGGCCCCACATGCATTTACCCCTCGCTTTAGGGGTGGCGTGTGCATGTGTATGTGTGTGGGGCGAGTCCATGACAATTATTGATTGAGAATTCTTCCTTCTTCCACTTGCATGCAATGAGTAAAGACAAGAACTCCGACGGCGCGGTCATTAAAACTTTTGCCTCCTGAAAAGAAACGGACTCATTCCGTTCGCTCGATAAACAAAGAAAGACGTTCCCGGATTAGAAGCGGAATATGTTATAACTTGAATAATTGTGCCCGGGATGAGTTTAAAATCCTGCAGTCGTATTTATTGGTTGAGAATAAAGCTCTTGATTATTATTCCAGGAGACTTTCGCTTTTGAGAGAAGAGGTGCGCCGAGTTCCATGTGGCGAACAGTGGACGCGACAAGGAAAGACAAATTAACGGTGGTTGGAATTAAGATCGGGGTTTAATTTGGAGGAGGCGCGCGCATTACACATCTCCGTCGCCGTCTCTTTCTTTATTCAGGGACGGCGGACGACCAGAATTCACCCTTATTTATGCATGCCAACATTCTTCAACATTCGCTATCTTACGTCTATTAAAAACTCTCCTAATCAATACGATGCACGATTCACATCCCTCCAGCTACAGCGAATTTTAACTCGCAATTAAAACGACGAACCGAAACTTCTCATTACTGCTTTTAAGAAAACGCAATTTCCGATCTGGTTTTTAATCTTTTTCATTTGCAATAAAAAATTAGACGCTGTGGTAATAAACCCTTCAAAATGAGACCAAAGTCGATGGGTCTAAGTACCACCGTTCCGGAGATATCATAAATGAAACTCCTTTTAAGCCTACTGGTTTCAACTAGTTAGCCATCATAAAAATTACAGAAATTGTATGTGAATAGATTCAAAAAATGAAAATAAATTGGAAAACCTTTCTCATTAGATACTAAACTCGATGAGTCTAAGTGCCACCGTTGCAGAGATATCGTAAATGAAACTCCTTTTAAGCCTACTGGTTTAAACTAGTTAGACACCAGGAAAAATGAAAATAAAATTGGAAAACCAATCAATAGACACCAAACTCGAGGGGTCTAAGTACCACCGTTCCGGAGATATCGTAAATGAAACTCCTTTTAAGCCTCTGGTTTCATCCAGTGAGACATAAGAAAAATTACAGGAATTGTACATGAATAGATTCAAAAACTGAACAGAAAGTTCGAAAACCTTTCAATAGACACCAAACTCGATAGGTCTAAGTGCTATTCTACTAAATGAAACTCCTTTTAAGCCTACTAGTTTTAACCAGTGAGACATAAGAAAAATTACAGGAACGAATAGATTCAAAAAATTATAAGAAAATAGGAAAACCTTTCAATAAGCTCCAAGTGCGACCGTTACGGAGATAACGTAAATGAAACTCCTTTTAAGCCTCTGGTTTTAACCAGTGAGAAACAAAAAAAATTACAGAAATTGTAAATTAATAAATTCCAAAAATGAAAAAAAAATGAGAAAACCTTTCAATAGACTCCAAACTCGATGGGTCTAAGTTCTACGGTTCCGGAGATATCGTAAATGAAACTCCTTTTAAGCCTACTAGTTTTAACCAGTGAGACATCAGAAAAATTACAGAAATGGTAAATGAATAGATACAAAAAATTAAAAGAAATTGGAAAACCTTTCAATAAACACCAAACTTGATAGGTATAGTGATACTCTACTAAATGAAACTCCTTTTAGGCCTACTGGTTTTAACCAGTGAGAAACAAGAAAAAACTACAGGGACGAATAGATTCAAAAGATGATAAGAAAATAGGAAAACCTTTCAATAAGCTCCAAGTGCTACTGTTACGGAGATAACGTAAATGAAACTCCTTTTAAGCCTCTGGTTTTAACCAGTGAGAAACAAGAAAAATTACAGAAATTACAGAAATGAAAAGAAAATGAGAAAATCTTTCAATAGACACCAAACTCGATGGGTCTAAGTGCTACGGTTCCGGAGATATCGTAAATGAAACTCCTTTTAAGCAGCACTTCAACATGTTTTAACCAGTATAAATAAAAATAGTGACAGAAATTGGATATCAATAGATTCAAAAAATTAAAAGAAAATTGAAAAACCTTCCAATAGACACGAAACTCGATGGGTCTAAGTGGTACCGTTTCGCAGATATCGTAAATGAAACTCCTTTTAAGCCTACTGGTTTCAAACAATGATACATCAGAAAAAAATAGATTCAAAAAATGAAAAGAAAATTGGAAAGCCTTTCAATGGAGCCCAAACTCAATGGGTCTAGAAGCAAACGTTTTGGAGGTCTAAGAAATGAAACTCCTTTTAAGAGGTATCAACTCTGAAATTAATAAAAATTATTACTCTAAAACGGCTTGAGGTAAATATATCGAGTTTGGTATCGTTTTAAAGCTCTCTAGACTCTCTTTCCGAAAATTAAATAAAATATACAGGGTGTTATGTTTCAAATGAGCAACTAATTTCATCTTTTATATTTCTTGTAACATTTTAAAATTATTTCATAATAATTAAAATGACCTTAATAATAAGATGAGTAGGATGAAAATAAAGTGCTTAACCCGCATCTCAAGAGAGATCGTAGTACGTACGACGCCGCTGACTTCCTTCCCATTTCCGATAAAGGTACAGTCCAGGGTGTTTTTAATTTAAGATGTAGTACGTGCTCGCTGCATTTCTAATACCTTTCCCGGACTGTTCTACGTCCGCCCAACGTATAAATGAATTATCGGCTCCAATTTCGCATGTAAAGTTTCGCACTTAGCGAAACGTGTGGTGATTGGCGAGGGGGAGAGGGTGAGGCGAGGTTTTTCTCGACAAAACCACAGATATATGATCCACTTACCGAGAGGCCTGACAACTTTGACACATGAGGAGAACACTTTCCCTGATTGTTCCATATTACGCTCTTTTGGAATCGAGTTGTTCAAACTTTTTTGATGGCGGATTGTAACTTTTTTAAGCCAGATTTGCCCGGTAGATACAAACACATACAGAGGAGTCATGAATGATTGTATGCAGCTCATTTAAAACAGTTGCGGCTGCATGCGTGTCAATAAAATATAAATAGTTTCCCACGCAGAGAAAAATCCACGGTCACTTAGGTGTATGCACGTACCGGAATGACATTGCAGTTTCGGCAAAAACGACTTCACTTCCAACTTTTTGCTCTTATTCCTAACAAAGTCGATGAAAGCGAAACTGGAATTCGTCTCTATTCTACCCGAGCGTGGTTTTTGATATCACTCATGTACTTATATGAAACCAAGAGACAATGATGCATGACTGCCAACAGAAACGGCCAGGAAATTTGCGGTCTGGACGTCATTACCATCGATTTCTTACCAAGAAAAAACAATTCCATTATTGCTGTCAATACGGGAGTTACATTCACGACAGTTTCAGTTTTGTGTGAAAGAAATGATATCGGATTTAACGATTCATGTATGACACCACAGAATCAGGATGTTTATTCGCCATAAAACTCGAGAAAATTCGATTTTTTCATGCAGAACATGATGAGGTTGGACTGTTTGTCATTTGTCAAGCATCATCTTCTTGTTCTTCAATTTACGACTTCACGGTTCAATAATGTCGTGGCACCTATCGCTTGAGAATACACCTTTATAACAGCTTATAAATAATACGATGTGGTAAAAAATACTCTAAAATGTTGTAAAAATGAAAATAATTCCTGATAGGTTGCTTGTATTTAACGGGACACTTATATAGTGTAAAAAAATTGGGAATTGATGAAAAAGCCTTGCAAACGAGTCCAAACTTCATGGGTCTAAGTGACACCGTTCTCGAGATATAAGAGATCAAACTCCTTTCACTCGCCGCCTCCCTGGAAATGTAAAATACAGTGTGTGTATAAAGTTTGGAACAAAAACTCATAATCCAGTTAGGTAGCTATGTGACGTTTCTATAGCAATTGTTTGGACCAGATTTTTAAATTGCCATCTTCAGACGTGTAAAATATTATTATGACGTCATTTATTTTTGGATAATGACGTCATCATAATTTTTTCTAACTTCAACTTCTTACCCCCTATTTCAGATACATCGTTCATAAGGTCTTTTTAAGGAGAACATGTTTTGAAAAATTTCAAAACTATATAATCAGCCATTAAGGTTCTCATTTTTCTCAAAGTTCCACAAAAATGTACAATTCAGAAAAGTGTGTCATGTTTTTTAAATTTACATAAATTTTTATATAAACAATAATAATTATTGGAAGCAGTTTGGCGTACTTTGTTTGAAAAAGTTTGATACTTTTTTTGAATTTATGAAGGTGCCCAATTTTTTTTTTATTAAGGGATATAATACGCGTTATTGAGAAAGAGAAACAAATGAAATTTTGATAAAATTCAAAGATACCTAAAGCTTTACAACTGCACCGTCAATACAACTTAATGCCTCTTTAAACCCCCAATAAGTCACCATCCTCTACTTGTTTTTTTTTTTTTTAATTACTCCACAATTTTTTTTTTGCTCGGCAGTACCTATTACTGACTTCGTCCTACTCAATATCCTCCTCAAAAAGACTTTTACAAGTAGGGGGGGGGTTGTCATTAAGAAAATAATGATGATGACGTCATTGACCTAAAACCAATGACGTCATAATAATGTTTTACACGTCAGAAGATGGCATTTAAAAAAATCGATCTGTCAAAGCGATTAACCATATAGAAACGTCATAAACAGAATTAATAATTATTTTATTCCAAACTTTTTACACACACTGTATAAAATTTATAAAGTCTAATATCTTTTCAACCTTTTAAGGTAAATATATCGAGTAGGGTCTCATATGAAAGGCATTTCGACGCTCTTTCCACTTATCGATTAAAAAAAATACAGGGTGTTCAATTTTCTGGTGTAATTGCCAGTTTTGCGTTGCATATAATTGAGAGTAGAGGATTCGGCAGATTATAAATACCAGCATTCCCGTTTAAACTCCCTGACCTTCCATAAGCTAATAGGAGCACTGCCATGCTCCGGGAGACTTGTAAACTCCAAACCCGCTTAATTTTGTTAGAAATCGATAAAACGTTGTGGAGCAATAATTATTTCAAACTTTCTTTTCATGAAACGTACACGAAATCACATATCCTTGGATTTTCTGCATGCTATTAATAATCACATAGTATAGATCGTACAGTCACGGTCCGATCATGAATATGTTAAGTTTTTGTCTTCTCTCCGAGCACGACGAGCTCCTACTCCTACTGGTGCTGGTGCTGGTGAAATCAGCTGTGAAGACTCGATTAAACATGAAACGGGATTTACCTACTTACTTCGTTTATACGAGGACAATGATCAGTGGGGTCTAGTTCTATTATTATAGTGTAAAGTACAATGCGGGTAAATAATATTAACTGAATTTTCTTGTCTGGAGACGTTAATAAAAACGTTAAGTATGGTTTTCTTCTATTTCTTCTATTTCTATTAAAGTATGTTTCTAATAAAACAAATCTCTCATATTATAATAAAACCGTAAAACGTACAATTTTAAAGCATAAATTATCGACATATTCCCATAAAAATATGGAATTAATTTAAGGAATCATTTAGAAACAGAGCGCGGGGATCGCGTACAAAAAGCGAGCACGCTAGCCCGGATCATGCAGGAACCAACCGCTCCTAAACTACCGGGATTTCTTACAAAACAAAATACATTAAGTAAACTGTCTGTTTAGGATAAAATTAACTACTGATTGACATACATTTATGGCATTAATGTTGCCAGATAAGGCGGTGTAAGGAAATAAAAATAGTTCGCGTGACCGCCAACCAACTTCGGATTTATAACATTGTCTATGCGTTCATCTCTTATATGTCTTAATCAGGATGGATGAGAAATGCTACCGATTTATCCGAGAATGGAATGGAAATTGCAGTGACTCTCAAACGTCTGCTCATTTCAATCAGTTTGACCCTTGAAAACTGACGAGTACAAAATATTAACCCCCGCACCATACCACTTTTCCTTGAAGGTCACCTTTTTTTTTTGATCTCTTATCTAGCATTAAACTATTTCTTACCAAAAAAGTAATTCTGACAAAAAAAAACTCCTGACTACTCCTGACTACTCCTGACTACTCCAGACTACTCCAGACTACTTCAGACTACACCAAATAATTTTACAGACGACGCACTCCAAGAAAAGAGTTTTAAAGACAATATTAATTATAAAAAACTCCATTATAAATACAATAGCGTTTTAAATTATGAACTTCAGACTATTTAAGGTTCACCATAAAGGATCTACAACTTAAGACGAATAAGAATCTTGAGATAACTATATACTTAAAATTTTATTTTACTTTCAAAGTTACAAACTTCAAACTAGAACACAAATCTTTATGTGATAATATGCAACTCCCGACCATAACTTCAGCTTTCACGGTTGAGACAGATAATTTGGCTATAACGTTTCAAGTATTTTGACTCTTTTTTATAAATTCGGAATTGCTCGAAGAAATTACAATCAATAAAAGCTCAGGGAAGTTCGAGGAGGGTATAGGAAAATTTAGTTGTGAAAGATCCAAAATTTTGGCTCCATTATTACATCGAAGTTTGAAAAAAGCGGTCGAGAGAGGATGCAAGATGATTTGGATGTTATTTCGCCCAACATTTATTTGACTCTTTCTCTTTAATTTGGAGTTTCTTGAAGAAAGTAAAGCTCCATAGAAGTTACATGCGAGGGGAAGAAAATTTAGTACAGAAGGATCCCAAAATTTGGCTCCAGGACGATAAAGTTTGAGAAAATCGAGTTTCTAAGAAAAATTGGATTAATTCCAGTTTATGGAGGTGCTGGGAGAGGGATGCAAGATAATTTGGCTGTTATTCTGACTAATACATTCACTCTTTCTCTTTAATTTGGAGTTTCTTGAAGAAACTTCGATTAATGTAAAGCTCCATAGAAGTTCGATGAGAGGGGAAGAAAATTTAGTACAGAAGGGTCCCAAAATTTGTCTCCAGTACCTACGATAAAGTTTGAGAAAATATATTTTCTAAGAAAAAATGAATGAATTCCTGTTTCTTGAGGTGTTGAGAAAAAGATGCAATATAATTTGACTGTTATTTTCCAAAGTATTTTGACTTTTTCTCATTAATTTGGAGTTGCTTCAATAAACTTCGATTAATATCAACCTCTAGAGAAGTTGGGAGAAGTTACAAGAAAATTTAGTTGTGAAGTGTGCATATATTTGCCTCCATATTGTAATGAAGTTTCAAAAAATTGAGTTTCTGAGAAGAACTGGATGAATTTAAGGAGATGTTGAGAGAGTAAAGAAAATGATTTGACTCTTAATTTGAATATTTTGACTGTTTCTTACAAATTTGGAGTTGGTTTTCAAAAAATTCAAGCTCAGGAGAAGTTCGGAGAGGGTGCAAGAAAATTTAGTTGTGAAGTGTTCAAATATTGGCTTCCATTTCCACAAGTTTCAAAAAATCGAGTTTCTGAGAGAACTGGATGGATTTCCATTCCTGGAGGTGTTGAGGGAGCAATGCAAGATAATTTGACTGTTATTTTGAGTATTTCAACTCTTTCGTATAAATTTGGAGTTGGTAAAAAAATTCAAGCTTCAGAGGATTTCAGAGAGGCTACGGACAAGAAAATTTAGTTGTGAAGGGTTCAAAATTTGGCTTCATTGAGACGAAGTTTGAAAAAATCGAGTTTCTGAGAAGAACTGGATGCGTGGACATTTCTGGAGGCGTTGAAGAAGTAATGCAAGATCATTAGACTGTTATTTTGAGCATTTTAACTCATTCTTGCAAAATTTGGAGTTGCTTACAGAAATTTCAAGCTATGGAGAAGTTCGGAGAGTTCAAATCTTTGGCTCCATTGGGATGAAGTTTGAAAAAATCGAGTTTCTGATGAGAAGAATTAAATGAATTCCCATTTCTGGAGGTGTTGAGAGAGTAATGCAAATGATTTGACTGTTATTTTGAGTATTTTATTTATTTCTTGCAATTTAGAGTGGCTGCAAAAAAGATTTAAGTTCAGGAGAAGCTCGGAGAGGGTACAAGAAAATTTTGTTTTGAAGCGTTGAAATACCTACTTGTATTTGCCTCAATTACGATGAAGTTTGAAAAAAAGAGTTTCTAAGTAACAACTGGAAGAATTTCCGATTTAGAAGGTGTTGAAGAGGATGTAAGTGAATTTAGCTGTTATTTTGCGCAAAATTTTAAGGCCCTATCTCATAAATTTTGTTGAGTAAAATATGTAATAGTAAAATATCCAAAATTTTAGCTTCATTATGATAGCGTTAAAAAAAAGGAGTTACTGTGGAAAAAAATAAGACTTTCATTCCTGGAGGTGTTAAAGGGAATACGAGATGATTTGACTTTAATTTTGCTCAATATTTTGACTCATTTTTTATTTTGACAAGTTTTAAGCTTCAAATAATCGAGCTGTTTGAAAACTGGATGAACTTCACATTCTCGATGGACTCAAGATAATTTATCTATTAAGTATCCAAAATTGTGACTCTTGAACTGATTTTTTTTTTCTAGTTCAATGGATGTTGAATATTTCCAGAAAAAATGATGAAATCCAAGCTTTATAGGGCTCCCACATAACTCTCCTTACAGATTTGCAAGAAAATTTCACCATGAAGCGTCTAAAATTTTGCCAGAAAGAACTCAAATTTTGTAACAGTTCGTTGGACTTCGGACAAAAGGTTGGGAGAGGGTTGGAAGAGAGACTATCAATCTGTAGAAGTGACAATTTTTTTTTCAATCGAGTTTATCAGCTTATCAGAGAAGTTGGGATTTGGTATAAGAATAATTAACTGTGGAGGGTTTCTTAGTTTCATTTCAAAATAGGTTTTGAAAAATCTGCATCCTCCTCCCTTTTTTAGAAATGATTTTTGCTTTATTAATTGAGTGAAGATAAGTTAAGAAAATTTGAGGATATAACAATATTACAGGACCTTTCGATGATTCTCTCGTTAAACAATGCATGATAATCTACCACGAAACGGAAAGGTGAAAGTTTAGAGACTACTGATCTGATGAAAACAATGTGTATCTAAATTATTGTCTGCCCTTGTTTTAATAATTAGGTCATGCTTTTTGCTAATATCTATCAAATGAACATAAGGTAATAATAATTATTATGAAACGGAACAATATTTTTCATGGATTATAATATTATTATACCGAGTCTACATGAAAAATATACCTACATAGGTATAACTGACGCAAGTGCGTTTATTATATAATTGGATATAATTTGATCGATTAACGATAAATTTGGCAATTTATTTACAGGTGCGAAAGAAATCGTTAAATAATTATCGTTTCGAAAATAACGTTTTAATAATATATTACAACGCTAATCATGATTTTTATCAACCTGTTTTGTCATTGATTGAGAAGGTATAATAGCAGAACTAATTTTCTCACGACTGCCGAGTTTAGTCTGTCTGCTGCTTGGAAGTGTTTCATTTGCACGAAATATTGCGACCAACTTTTTTATTAAAGCTCTATATAAAGCTTTTGTTATCTTAAAAAGTAAAAAAAAAAAACGTTATTGGCATTTGTAGATAATGGTAAAGAAGTAACTGAGCACTACAAATCAGCTAACTGGGAGGAACTCTTATCCCTCACAAGCTTACATCTCCTTTTCTAAAAATAGCAACCCCCCTTCAAGCAACAAACCTTGCTTCAAAAGAAGATGCGAGGAAACTGAATCATCCAAGTGAGGTGAATTTCATCCAAAAAAAATGGGATAATATATCCGATTAGCGTCTATATCCTGCGTAGAAGTCGCTGAGGATCCCGCATTCATCAGAAAAACTTTCAGCGAGTTTTACCGAAGCAATTTTTCGAAAAAGCAAATTGAATGTATGTGTAATTAAGGAAATGTGTGAAGAATAAAGTTTAATGTAACCAAAAAAAGGGAACAAAATAAAGGAACCTCGTCAATTAATTCTGGAAGGTATACCTCGAGGTATACTTAATGTTAATATACAGGGTGCACCATGTATCCTTCTCTATATTGCTATCTCCTGACAGGGTCGGTTAAATTAGAGAAAAGATGCGCATTTTTGTGGCCATCTCGAATTCGTCAAAACATGCAAGATATCTGTGACCGTTCCTGAAATATCCTGAAAAAACTGAAAAATCGAGATTTCTTATTTTCCTCATATATTTTTTATTATTGGAAATTAATAAATAATTTCTTGTAGGCTTACATAAATCGTCAAGAGCTATCCATCTGACATTTCAAAAATTTTCAAGGCCTACTAGATCCAAGAGTTTTCACAGTCAAAAATTAATAAACTTCAAAAAAAAATTTTTAAATTTTTATTCTTGATTTTTCAAAGAAAAACCTAATAAAAAATCGTCGAAAAACGTCAACATTTGTAAAATACGCCGAAATAGTGCTTGCCTTATGGTTTTTTAAATTTATCTATGAAATTCGGTCTTAAAATGTGTCTTTTTTGTAAAGAAAAAAGAAGAATAAAAAATTTTTTAATTTATTTTTTGAAGTTTTACAATTTTTTGTTTTTATGATTTTTTTATACCGAACAACATAAAAAAACACTATGGTGGTCATAAGAAAAACGAAAGTTGACTATGAAAATTCTGGGATCTAGTCGGCTTTGAAAATTTTTGAAATGTCAGATGGGTAGCTCTTGACGACTTATGTAAGCCCACAAAAAATTATTCATTAATCTCCAATAATAAAAAAGATATGGAAAAAATAAGAAATCTCGATTTTTCAGTTTTTTCAGGATATTTCAGGAACGGTCACAGATATCTTGTATGTCTCGACGGAATCGAGATGGCCACAAAATTGCGCTCCTTTGGACTTGTTTAATCGACCCTGTATCCGTTAGCGTTAGGAGATAGCAATATAGAGAAGGATACATGGTGCACCCTGTATTTATGCAATTATTACAAAAAGCACAAAAAGTAAAAAGGAAACTGACCAAAAAAGTTTTACATAGAAAAAAAAATACTTACGAACAAAGGAGGAGCAATCGAACTAACTTATAACAAAAAAATACCCATTAGAAAATTAATAAATGTGAAATACATGAAAAAAAAAACGCTACAAGGGTGAGTTTTCTAATTTACCCTCAATAAATTTGGCCCAATTACTAACTTGGTCAAATCTTCTTAAAGCTCTTGTCAAATTTCCAGGGAAGTGGTTATTTCCTCATTGATTCTTGTCGCCCCAATAAATTGATCAAATATTAAAAAAAAATGATTCTCTAGTATATTGATCGTATCCTTCAGAAGCTGTTCTACCTGGAAAAACTTGATCGCACTGTCCCCAAATAAATGGCAAGCTGATAAGAAATTTGGTACCATAATCAGTAAAGCTGGCCAAATCTGGGAAAAACTTGATCGAGTCTTCGAAAAACTAATGACTTTCTCGAGAAACCTTATTGCATAAAAAATTGTAAGGCCTTCCAGTGACTTAGTCAGAGCTTCATCTGCAAAAAATTGGGTGTTATCCCTGAAAGTGGTCCTATACCCAAAGAATCTGATGCCATTTTCGAGGATTTGGCGACATTCTCAAAAACCTGCAGATTATAGAGAAACTTGGTAAGATCTTCAAGAAAATTGGTGTAATCCAAATGACAATTGGTCATATTAAAGTGAAGCTTGCTTATTTTCAGAAAAAATTGGTCTCATTATCAAATACTCGATAAATTTGGTCCCTTTCACAAACTTGGTAAAATATTCTGAAGGCTCTTTTCAAATCTTCAGGGAAGTGGTTACTTCCACATGAATTCTTGTCGCCCCAATAAATTGATCAAATATTAAAAAAAAAATCATTCTCTCTCGTATATTGATCGTATTCTTCAGAAGCTTGTTCTACCTCAAAAAACTTGATCGCACTGTCCCTAAATAAACGGCAAGCTGGTAAAAAATTTAGTATCATAATCAGTAAAGTTGGCCAAACCCGCGAAAACCTTGATCGAGTCCTTGAAAAACTGACTACTTTCTCCAGGAACCTTATCGCATAAAAATTGTAAGGTCTTCCAGTAATTTGGTCACAGCTTCATCCTCAAACAATTGGCTTTCATCCTTGAAAGTGGTCCTATACCCAAAGAATCTGATGCCATTTTCGAGGATTTGGCGACATTCTCAAAAACCTGCAGATTATAGAGAAACTTGGTAAGATCTTCAAGAAAATTGGTGTAATCCAAATGACAATTGGTCATATTAAAGTGAAGCTTGCTTATTTTCAGAAAAAATTGGTCTCATTATCAAATACTCGATAAATTTGGTCCCTTTCACAAACTTGGTAAAATATTCTGAAGGCTCTTTTCAAATCTTCAGGGAAGTGGTTACTTCCACATGAATTCTTGTCGCCCCAATAAATTGATCAAATATTAAAAAAAAAATCATTCTCTCTCGTATATTGATCGTATTCTTCAGAAGCTTGTTCTACCTCAAAAAACTTGATCGCACTGTCCCTAAATAAACGGCAAGCTGGTAAAAAATTTAGTATCATAATCAGTAAAGTTGGCCAAACCCGCGAAAAACTTGATCGAGTCCTTGAAAAACGGACCATTTTCTCCAGGAACCTTATCGCATAAAAAAGTGTAAGGTCTTCCAGTAATTTGGTCACAGCTTCATCTGCAAAAAATTGGGTTTCATTCTTGAAAATGATCCTTTAGATACCCAAAGAATCTGATGCCATTTTCGAGGATTTGGCCACATTCTCAAAAACCTGCAGATTATAGAGAAACTTGGTAAGATCTTCAAGAAAATTGGTGTAATCCAAATGACAATTGGTCATATTAAAGTGAAGCTTGCTTATTTTCAGAAAAAATTGGTCTCATTATCAAATACTCGATAAATTTGGTCCCTTTCACAAACTTGGTAAAATATTCTGAAGGCTCTTTTCAAATCTTCAGGGAAGTGGTTACTTCCACATGAATTCTTGTCGCCCCAATAAATTGATCAAATATTAAAAAAAAAATCATTCTCTCTCGTATATTGATCGTATTCTTCAGAAGCTTGTTCTACCTGGGAAAACTTGATCGCACTGTCCCTAAATAAACGGCAAGCTGGTAAAAAATTTAGTATCATAATCAGTAAAGTTGGCCAAACCCGCGAAAAACTTGATCGAGTCCTTGAAAAACGGACCATTTTCTCCAGGAACCTTATCGCATAAAAAAGTGTAAGGTCTTCCAGTAACTTGGTCACAGCTTCATCCTCAAACAATTGGCTTTCATCCTTGAAAGTGGTCCTATACCCAAAGAATCTGATGCCATTTTCGAGGATTTGACGACATTCTCAAAAACCTGCAGATTCTAGAGGAACTTGGTAAGATTTTCGAAAAACTTGGTCTAATCCAAAAGACAATTGGTCATATTGAAGACAAACTTGCTCATTTGTCAAATATTCAATCAATTTGGTCCTATTTACAAATTTGGTCAAACTCTCAAAAGACTTATCAGATCTTCAAAAAACTGGTCGCTTCCATATGAATTCTGCTCGCGTTTTCAATAAATTTATTATATTTTTGAACCTTTTTATAAAAAAATTACGTTTCTCATAAAATTTATTCAATCAATGAACGGACTATCAAACAAACAAGTCAAAAATAAAAGTAGCAAACCTGGCTTATGATTCTAACTCTACCATAAATTAAGATTCACGTTCTAAATAAACGACATGCATTGACTCTTACAATACTTCTGAGCGCACACCAACATTTCTATTGGTCGTATAAACCTCTCGACTATGATCGCAATTACAAATGCATGACATGGCAAAATTCTAGATGAAAACTCGAGTTATAAAACGGAGCCGAGGAGCATCAGAGTTCACGCTCTCTGATTCCTCTGTTGAATGGCAAGTATCTTTTTCTCACATCGGGCCAGATTTAGATCTCGACCAGCGTCAAACACACAAAGCGTTACATGTGATGTTATGATATGTAAATAACGTTTGATTATTGACTGCTCTGAATATTATATACGGCGCGTCCGTTTTTTGATGGGTATTGTTGTATTAGACCAAGACTAGATCCGATTGGAGTAATTGACGTAATCTAGAAAGGAATCAAATGAGTGCGAATGTGGACTGATAATAATAATAATAATAATAATAATATTGGAGATTATCGGGAACCAATCAGTTCCAGTTCTTTTTCGATTCTCATATCTCTCATAATGAATTATTATGAATTAACCGTTCGATTAATTAATCACGATTAAGCTCCACGTCCAAAAAGGTGTCAACTAACTTCCCCGATAAGTTTCTCCCCACAACTGCTATTACGCGCACTGGCACTAACACTGGCGCTACTACCTACAACACCAATACGTGCATGGCTAATTCTCCAAGAGCAATTAGTCTCCTCTCCTTCAACCTCCAGGAGCATATGTGGGAGTTCCTCCTCGAGTAATAGATTATAGATCTATCTAGTAATTGATTACACTTCTCCGTTCTTCAGGAGTGAACAAGTCATATTCGCATGTAAGCGTTTCAACAGTCACTCTTATCTGAAGATTGTGACTTAAGTAAGATGCCTCTTTGTTACGTTTTTTAGGAAATACACGATCATTGTTGATTGCAAAATATTGCATTTCGTCTGGGAAACTTGGCCACATTCCCTAAAAAACTGGTAAATACTGAAGAAAGGTATCATACTCGAGAAAGTTGACTAGACTCAAAGAAGCCCTCGAAAATCCGCGAGAAACTCGCTCGTTTGCCAAAAACCATATCTTCAAAAAATGATCACCTCGTAAATAAATTGATAAAATTTTTTTTAAATTCATTCGTATCCTCCAAAAACGTGTCCTGTCTCAAATAGCTTGGTTGATCCCCCAAAAAACTGGAATCATATTCAGAAAGGTTGACCAAGCTCAAAAAAAATGCCCTGAAAATCGGCGAAAAACTTGCTCGTTTGCAAAAAAACTTTACCATTTCTTAAAAAAAAATGGTTACCTCGTAAATAAATTATAGCATTTTTTTAAAATTGGTAGAACCTCTTAGTACTTGGTCTTGTCCTCCAGAAAGGTGTCCTACCTCGAATAGCATGGTCAGATCCCCCAAAAATTAGTATCAAACCCAAGAAAGTTGACCAAACTCAAAAAAAGTCCCTGAAAATCCGCGAGAATCTTGCTCGTTTACAAAAAACTTTACCATATTTCCAAAAAAATGGCTACCTTCTAAATAAATTGATAACATTTTTTTTTTAATTGGTAGAATCTCTAGTACTGGATCCTTTCCTCCAGAAAGGTGTCCTATCTTGAATAGCTTGCTCATACCACCCAAAAAATTGGTATCATGTCCGAGAAAGTTGACCAAACTCAAAAAAAGCCCCTGAAAATCCACGGGAAACTTGCACGTTTGCAAAACACTTTACCATATCTTCAAAAAAATGGTCACCTCCTGAACAAATTGATAACATTTTTGAAAAATTCATAGATTCTGTGTCCTGCCTCGAAAAGCTTGGTACGATCCCCCCAAAAAAACTGGTTTTGTAATCGAGAAAGTTGATCAGACGCACAAAAACCCCTGCATATCCGCGAAAACTACCTCGTTCACAAAAACCTTTGCTAAATCTTCAAAAAATTTATCACTGCCTCATAAATTCTTGCCACGTCCTCAATAATACATTGATGCAATTTTTGGAAAATTCATAGAATCTCTATCTATCTATCTATCTATCTATCTTGGTGGTATATTCCAGAAATATGTTCTACCTCAAAAAGCTTTGCCACATCCCCAAAAATGTAGTAAATACCTACTCAAAAAAACTAGTATCATAATGGAGAAATTAGATTAGGCCCACAAAAAGCCTCTGTAGATCCGGGAGAAACTAGCTCATTCCCAAAAAGATGGCCACATCTTCAAAAAATTGGTCACTTCCTCATAAATTCTTGTCGCGTCCTCAATAACTGAACGATTCATTCTTTAGTAGCTTATCTTGATCGCATCCTCTAGAAACTTGCTATAACTTCGATAAACATGGTCGCAACTCCAAAAAACTGGGAACTCTTTAAGAAACTTATACGGAAAGGTGAATCTCAAAGAGATTTCAGACTCAAAAGACTTGAGACTAAAGACTCTTCCTCAGGCGGTCGATTTATATAATTATGCAGCCAGTGGTAGTAGAAATTATCTCGACCGTAAGTCTGGAATTATGTGGTGTTGTTATGGAATTGTGGTGAACAAATGGGCGATTCTCTACTGTAAATTGTCATGTTGACGCGTACTGCTCTGCTATTTTGCAATGACTCAGCTTTGTGTTTTCGTCTCGCCTTATTCCTTTGAGTAACGATATCCCACTCGGGAAAGTTGCTCAGATCTGCGAAAAAATTTGGTCATACCAAGAAATACCAAAAATTTGACCCCAACCTCGAAGATCTGGTCATATCTTTGAACCGCAGAAACAGGTCGTTTTATAAGAGGTCAATTTCCAGGTAACCTCATGTCTAACTAGTGACCATATTGACTGCCTCCCTCATCCTCTGACTTCGATTTGCAACTTTTTTACCGAGACACCTCAAGTCCTAAAAGTGAGTTGATAAGTACACTATACCTGTAAGATCTCAAGCCGAAAATTTTGGTCTTGAGTTGTCTTGAGCGGTTTTGCACTAAAGAAGTTCTGTTGGAGGTATACACGATAGCTTTGTCGATTTCCGTAAAGTTTTCGATAGTATCAGGGGAGATCAATATAACCTTTTGCCATTTATAGTTAAAGAGATGGTGACAAAAATGGCTTGTATTTCCCAAATGGAAGAAAAGCAGGTTTTAATATGGTTCGAGTTCCCTTCTCAAAATCTGTCGTGTCAAGCAGGGGTTTAGAGCATTGCGATGAGCGGCTACGGCATTTTGCCCAGATTTACTGAAGCGATTTATTTATTTTATTTATTTATTTATTTATTTAATACTCCCATCAACAAGCCAATAGCTTATATCGGATGGGGAAAAGTACACAAATTAATATAAACTTACAACAATATGAAATAAAAAACGTAATTAAGAGTTTACAATATTTAAAAAAAAAACAGAAAGACTACTTGTGACTACTCAAACACCAGCTGGTGAGGCAGGCTATATCAGGTCAATGTGTTAAGTTAAAAAAAGAGACAACAAAAAAAAATAATAATAATAATAAATGAAAGTAAAGGCAAACTAAGGACTAGAAGAACTAGACGCCGCCAGTAAAAATCGTCTAAGTTGAAGTTCGCTACACGAAAACAGATCAAGGTTCCCATCAACCCTATTAGCAAGGTCACACATGCGATTTAAAGGAGAAAACAAAAGAGTATTTGTCCTTGCGGTTTTAACTCGCAGAAGATGTTGTTGCCTCAGTGTAACTTGGGGAGCATGGAAAGAAATCTGGGAAAGGATATCAGGAGAGTCAATGCGTCCATTCAACAAACCCCAAAGGAAACGCACAGAGGTGTACGTACGTCTCGCTTCAAGACTGTTGAAGTCAAACTCAGCAAGAAGATCAGAGTGCGGGAAGCCTACAGGAGGATAAGTACCTGTGAATTTAAAATGAAGAAACTTCAGGAAACGTCGGTGTACTCTCTCCAGATCACTAACTTGACATCTATATACAGGCGACCAGATAATCGAACCGTATTCGAGCTTGGGTAGAATGAAGGCATGAAATAAAGTTACGAGGGTAGTGACATTTCTAAAATCCCAAGTATTACGAATAATGTAACCTAGTGCCCTAAACGCAGAGGAGCAAGTATTTTCAATATGTCTATTGAAAGAGAGTTTGGGAGTAAATATTATACCAAGGTCTTTGAATTCAGAGATCCTCTGGAGAGAGTGGTCCCCAATTGAGTATGACGCTTGGAGCATATTACACTTAAGGCTGTAGGACATAACATAGCACTTAGAAGTGTTTAATGGTAATTGGTTTCTACTGCACCATGTGTTGAGACGGTCAAGGGAGCGTTGGAGCCGCTGGCAATCTTCAAGCGACTTCACTTCACAGTAAATTTTTAAATCGTCTGCATAGAGAAGATGATTGACCTCAAGACCATCGACGATGTCATTAATAAATAAATTGAAGAATAGCGGACCTAATTTAGAGCCCTGAAAGACACCCGACTTGACTGGATAATCGGTAGAGTTAGTGCCGTAATACGAAACATATTGAGATGGGTCGGATAAATAATTTGTGAAAAAGTTAATAAGGGCATCAGAAAAACCGAAATTTGATAGTTTTAAAAGAAGTAAGTCATGGTTTACTCTATCGAAGGCCCTAGAAAAATCCATATATACTACATCAACCTGGGAACGACAGTCGATAATCTCTGAGACGTATTGGGAGAAAGTAAACAGGTTGGTAATAGTGGACCGACCTTTCATGAAACCGTGCTGAGCTGAAGAGATGAGAAATCTAACGTGCGGGTATAACACTCTGTATAAAAGTTCCTCGAATGCCTTCCCAAAGTTGGGTGCTATACAAATTTGCCTGTAATTGCAGATCTCAGTTTTGTCGCCTTTCTTGAAGACGGGTATCACCTTGGAACGTTTCCACCGAGTCGGATATCTTCCAGAAACAATTGAAAGGTTCAAAATTTTGGTGAGGGGGTAGGAGAATATTGAAGCACAGTCACGTAGGAGAAAAGAGGGAATGCCATCTGGACCGGTAGTTTTAGAGTTTTTGAAAGCTTTCAGAACACGGCATACTTCAGACTCAGTAAATGATGACACGGTAAGCGTAGAAACATTTGATGCCGAGAATGTATTCACATACGTGTTTTTGTTCACAGCTACCGGTGATTGATCGAAGAAGTCGCGGAAGGACATAAGAATATTGGGAAGACCAGTTACAGAGCTACCACTGCATTTCATAGTATCTGGAGGGCCGGGAGGACCTCGACGTTTATTGACAAACGACCAAAATTTTTTTGGATCACTAACTAAGTGTTCTTCAGTCTGGGAAATGAAGCTCTGATACGAATGTGCAATATCACGCTTAAGTGATGACCTGAGGTGTTTGAATTCTCTATGAGCGTTACAGTTACCAGACCGTTTAAAAGAACGATGAAGATAGGCTTTCCTTTTTAAGTCGGCTATAATTGAATCCGTAAACCAAGGTGGATATCTATACTTAGGAGCAGGTTTTGTTTTGGGGACGAATAATTCGAATGCAATTACAATTACAATTACAAATTTCTTTATTGTACTTGAATTACAACAGTCATTGCTCAGTACAACAGCGTCATTACAGAAATTATAAAAACAAACATAAAGACAAACAGTAAAAATTTTTAAAACACACAGCATGTCAGCATAACGCCGGGAACAGTGAGGGTCGAGACGCGCAGAGACACAAAAGAAATCAGTTCTCGATCGAGGCATAGTTCCATCTCTATGATAAGGATGGATGGATCAAGGCTTTGAGTTTTAGGTGTTTTAATATCAGACTGCAGGTAGGGATGGGGGGTGGAAGGACAGTATATCAGAGGTAGTGTAGGGTTCCAACTCCGTGAGATGTTTCCGGAGATACGCACTGTACGCTGAGAACCCAACAGTTGCAGGATCTATTTTGAAGTGGTTCAGGTATTTGATAGATGCGTATGTGAATGTCCTTTCTGAAGACGACAGATGGTGTGTAGGAGGTTTAAACAAATTGAACCTGGTACTGTAGTGATGCGTGAATCGGTAAGGTAAAAGTCTATCCTGATTTTTGTGGATCAGTTTGAGCAGAGAGAAGACATACAAAGCAGGCACGGTAAGAAGTCCAAGCCGCCTGAAATGGCCTCTGCATGACTGCTGCATTGACAAGCCTGTCAGGATCCTAATCGCTCTCTTTTGAAGAAGAAAAACCCTTCGCAGAGATCTCTCAGACCCACCCCAGACGGCCAGCCCATAGTTCACGTGGCTGATGAAATGCCCATAATAAGCAAAGAGAAGAACCTCAGGGGACACCGTGTGCTGAAGGCGTCTAAGAAGGAAGCAGACACTAGCAAGACGACGGCACAAATGATCTGTGTGAGCCGACCAGTTTAGGTTCTGGTCGATGTGGAAGCCCACATTACTGTATACTGTATAATGCATTAAACAGTACTGAATAAAACAGATCACACGCCGCGTCAACATCCGTACAAGCATCAAGTATCGAGCTCCAACCAACAGCAGAGAGATGTTCATACAAGCCCTGAAAATTTGCCAGTTTAAAATTGAACGAAGGGACAGAAGACTTTGGGTTCTTAGTGTTTGTAGGTAAATCTACCGAGTCAGATGGGAAATGAATTTCCAGAGCAGGATGGTGATTATCCTCTCTAACCAGAGGATCCTCAGCTCTAAGGGAATCCAGAGGGAAATCCGAGAGAACGAGGTCCAGAATACAATTATTGCAGTTCTTCACAGAGTTAAGCTGAACAAGATTTAGTGCTTCAAATGTTTGGTATAAATGTCTAACGTTGGAATCAGTTGCACCACCTGAAGAGGTTTTAATAGTAGCCAGCCTAGGACAATTGAAATCGCCTAATATTATTACGCGGTTATTGGTGTAAAGGGCCTCAAGATCGATGAGATAATCACAGAAGGACAGATACTCATGCGAAGATAAACTAGGTGGAATGTACACAGATAATATGAGGGTGGGGCTACGAGAAAATTTAACAGAAACACACACAATATCAATAGATGGAACACACAGCTCACGTGCTAAAGGAACAAGGGTTGAATGAAATTTTGTATTTACCGCAATCAGAACCCCACCTCCTCGAGAAACCCCCACCGCAGAAAGATTCCTATCTTTACGGTAGACATTATATCTGGACGTGTCCACGAAAGCGTCATCCTGGGTGTCAGAAACGAGCCATGTCTCACTCAAGACAATGAAATCATATTCAGTCACAATGGTGTTATTGAAAAAGGATAAAAACTTATTGTTCAGGCTTCTGACATTCTGGTAATATCCATTTACTCGAATTGAGGATCTCACTGAACCAAATAGACTATCTGGATTAGCAGGCTCAGAGGAAACGCGATTACAAGATAATTGCTATGAATCACCCAGTATATCCCCCCTCAATAACTGTAACTTCCTCCTATAGACCTCGCACTCGTGATCCCAAGCAGCATGTGTAACACTGATCCCAGGTACAATTTTACTAAAGTTGATGCAGTTAATACATTGTAAGTCAGTGGATGTGCAGCACTTGACGGCATGACTACCAGCACATCTAGGACAAATTATCTCACTCCTACATTTTCTAGAGACGTGGTGGAAACTGCAACAGTTGTAACAACGGATAAGGTCAATAGCGTCAAAAACTGGACAGGAATCGAATCCAACCACCACCCTACCAGCATGAAGAACTCTCTTATAGGTAGATACATCCACCTGAATGACAGCCTGATAAACCTGAGTCCTATTCCTCACTGGTGTTAGAGAGACAAGATCGACTTTATTATTATTAAACAAGGTATTGTTTTGGGCTGTTAGATACCGCAACAAAGACTCCGAGTCGAGCTTCTCAGACAGGCCCACAATCCTGACCCGAGGGTGCAGTCTAGCAACTTCATTGACATCATATCTATCAGACAGCTTTTCCTTAGTCATCTTCTTCAATCTATCAGCATGTTCAGCAGAGGAGCAATCAACAACCAGCGCCCCACCAGAGACATGCCTCACCCCGACTATGCCCACATCTGAAGCCACCGGATCAATTGACTTTAACAGATCCATCTTCGTAGAGGAGTTTTTTTGCTTCGGGTCTTTTGGTTTTATGACGACTGGAATTTTCTTTGTTGTAGCTTCGCTATAGGACAAAGGTGGACGCTGTATCCCCGTGCCAGCGCATGATATGGTCGGCGAACCAGATCCACGTGTAGAAGCAAGAATTTTTCTCAACTCCTGGTTCTCAGATTTGATAAGCTTCATCTCTTCCAACAGCTTTTCATTGACCTCGCATTGAGTTCGCAAAGTCGACTGTATTGAAAAAAGTTCGTTCTTAACATCATTGAATTGTGTGGAGAATGTCGTTTCAATACGTTTCAAATACAGCAAAACATCAGCCGAAGGTACAGTACCATCATCCCGTCTTTGACTCGAGTAGGGAGAATTCTGTCCGGAATCTCCAGCACAGGTCAGGCAAAACCAGGGAGACTTAGTGTCCCGGAGTGACCGATAGGTGGCCTGATCCACATTAACACACATAATGTGAAATGCATGCTCGCACTTGGAACACTCAAGGACGTCGTCAAATCGGGGGGAGTATTTACCATTACACACCTTGCAGGTCCACATGTTGCGAAATGCTTGAGGGTACACCCAGACATACGTCGTGGATGTATAATGTGTTGCCAGTTAAAATAACTTGCGAGCGAGAGTGTACGGATATTAAAATTAATTATTTATCAATTATTAATGTAATGAACAAAAAATAAGATAACTAACAAAACTACACCAAGTGGATATAGGCGCATAAATAAGATGTTGTAATTACTCAACCATGTGAATGATCACAGATTCAACTGGATAATTATAGGGTATACACCCCAGTCAATACACAGGGCAAAAATCACCAAAAACAACCATCCACATCACTCGTAAATCAAGTATAAAGACCAGCAATTTATTTTACGTTGTCGTTTGATTTGGTATAATGAAAAATATGAATTCAAAAAGTATCTACCATTTGGAAAAAAAAATTACTGAGGGACCCTCTAGGCAACCCTCTTAATTGAGGGAAAAACATTTTCTTCCAATTTCCTTGCGTTAAAACCTCCAACACCGGGTGAGTCTTTATATTTATATGGTCTCAGATCTCAGATAATTAAGCGTCTTCGTTGCTTTAAATTCGTTGTAGAATAGTTTTGAGCTTCTAAAATGACCGCTATAGAGCGTAAGAGCCATGACAAAAAAAAAAAAAAGAATTTTCTCATCATTGAGGCTGTAAGTTTCTGAGATATTCCCGGTGACCATATTGATGACTCACGCGGTACTGGAGGTTAATGCAAAGAGCAAATTGGAAGAAAATGTTTTCCCCTCAATTGGTGGGGTTGCCTAGATGCCCCCCAGTAATTTTTTTTCCAAATGGTTGATACTTTTTGAAATCGCAACGCGCCAAACCGTTTCTTGAGAAGACGGATTACTCTCTAACTATTACCACCTCTTACCATTTGTTAAAATAAATGATTTAATTAAAAGGATGGTAACCAAACAATCAAGTTCCTCGAGGACTGGGTGTACGTAATAAAGAAGAAGTGACTGTTTTTTTATTCTAATGTGCTGCATGTATATTGGAAAGAACTGTAAATCTAAATTGTATGTTGATATTGTCGATGCGTTCTTAGCATCATTTAATTTATTTATTATTAAGAGATATTATAAAGAAAGATAAGTCATGATTTCGCTCGTGATTTTTGATAGGTAGAAGAAACAAACAAATAACACTAGCACTAACACTAACACTGACGCTAAAGACAATGAAGATGTAGCAATTCTATTCGATTTTTAATAGACAAAAATTGCAGATTGCAAAAGTTGATTGTTTATTAAAACTAAAGAAAATTGCTAATTCTATTCTTATGATGATGATAATAATAAATTGCACACACAAAAGGTTGCAATAATACATCGACAGCGCTAACATCTCAACATATTCCTCGTATGATGCCTTGCTTACTTGCTCGCCTGCCTGCGCTATTCTATATCCTATCCTATCGTAATAGACTAATTCCATTTCAGAATCTATTATGATAATTTTTCCTATATAAAACCTTTCACCGTTCGTATTAAAGGTCAGTCCGCGATTCCATCCGAGATGTTTCAACCATTTCAGTCTATCTCACACGATGAATTATTGTAATATATGGAGAAACATTATTAAACAACCTGAGACGTAAGAATAAACGTATCAAACTCATGTCTGTACCTAAATACTGCAATACTAAGTACTGCAATCTCACTTACTCCACGTATAATAATAATAATAATAACAATTATTATTATTATTACCAAGGTAGGCGTCACTGTAACGCTTAGCAGAGGTTGAAGTAATCATTATTTTATATCTTTAAGCAATTCCATTTCATTTTATTTCATCTCGCATTCATTTAAATTGGCGTTTATTATTGATTTATCTCATTTTAATTAATTTATTTAACTATAGAAAATTTTTATTTAAGAAAACTCAAGAGCGACTATACGCATTCTTCACATCTTCACTTAAACCTGTGCTGGATGTAACCTATGCTAATGAGACCTATCATCACAAATGGAGCGGTTATTATACTTGGTATGCAAGAGGACCATGCATGCAAGCTAATACCCGCAATCAAAAATTGAATTGTTTTCTAGAGCTAAAATTCCTAGCGACCTTTTTCTTAAAAGTATCGCGTGTAATTTCACGGAACCTTTGATCACTATAGAAAACATCACCTGAGAGGTGGATTGCGCGCATTAAAAACGTTAAGCGTGTTCGCCCGATTAAGTAAGAGCGTTTCCGGTACATAATTATCTTTAGTTCCCTTATTCGACTTTCCGTTAGTGACCTACCTCAACATCGAACGTTGTGGCCGATTTAAATTTCACAAGACCTGCATATATTCATGCAGGGACGCTACCTCAATTCATTCACTTTATCTCCTACAAGTAAAATAGAAACAACCGAGTCTTGTAGTAGTCTTGGACTACAGTCCAACTACAGGCTCATTCTCTTGGTCGACTAAATTGAGGCAGATACTTAAAGAACGTACTCCAGCAACTTCGACTGTAAATAAAGTTTCCTTTTTATTCTTGAAGAACTCCTAATAAAAGGGTAAAACCTAACTTTCCGTTTGTGACATCATCAAAAAATGAATATCAACCTTCAAAATACAGTTAACAAGTTTTAAGTGGATTTGTAACCGAGACGAACTAATGAAAGGGAAAACTGTTTTCGTAGTTCATGTTTTATAAAAAAAAAATGTTTTAAATTATTTTTATTAAACTCTGGGAAGGAGAGGTTCAGTCGACTTAAACTCTCTCTATTTCGAAGTGTGAGAGAGAAATTACCTGCTCAAAATTTGCTACCTTTATCTCCTTTTCCTCTTGACCTACACAGTGGGGCCCGTACCCAATATTTTTCTCTCACCACCTCCCACAACTTGTCCAACGGCGGTGTTGGAAGTAATCTCGGATCGGACACCACTAAATTTGGAGATCGAGTGACGAGCCGGTGAAGGTCTCCTTATAGAACGTCAATCGCAGGATCAGAAGTGGACAGCTAGTCATTGACAACCAACACTTAAGTGACTGAGAAGCTCTTCAGAGAAGAAATTCAGTTTAGAGAAGAACTGTCTACACTTTCAAAGAAGGTACGATTAAATGATACACAGGCGGCTCCAAAACCGTCGAGGGAACCCTATGGGCCGCGCATCAAGTACTCCAAACTGATGCGCGAACATCCCCAATTGGACGCAATAGAAATATGCGTCCAAATAAACCTGGATAGAAAATACGAGACGCTGAGCTCTTTGACAGCTACAAAATGGCTTGGAAGTGCCTAGAAAAACTCAATGAATTAGACCAAAAAAAAATCTACTCAGATGGATACCAATTGAGGGAAATGATTGTCACTCATTGGCAAGATAAAGAGAATCAACAACATTCTTTATAGGACCAGAATCATTCTGTGACTTCGAAGACAAATTCTCCAAGGTAAAACTGCGAAAGGCAGAATCCAAACTGAGAAAAACTCACTGGAGAAACCTCTCAGGGTTGAGACATGTCAAAGAAATGTCACAGAACACTGAGCGAACATAGTAAGCTCGAGGAACACTTGAATAAATTGGATATAATGGAGTCTGCAGATTTTGCAGAAAGGGATACGAAACACCTCGTCATCTGCTGCTAAACTTCGAGGCGGTTAAACTCAATAGAAGAAACGCTCTGGGTCAATACTGGCTGGAGACCTGGATCCTCTCAAAATTCTCAAGTTTCTCAAGGAAACGAACTTGGAGAGGGTGCTTACGTAATGGGATTTCACACCAGGGGGCAGCATAGGGAAAACATGTTCAGCCTGGACGTTCTGTCCAATGTTCAAGTCCCCAAATCAGTCAAAATATTTCTCAAAGTTTCTCTTGGATATGAGCAAGTGTCTCTTGTGTCTGACCAAGTGATGTCTCTGAAATCTGACCAAGTTTCTTGAGGATCTTACCAAATTTTTCGTTCGTGAAGCTGCTAGTTTTTGATAATTTTCAAAATTTTCGAGAATGAAGATGTCACCAAGTGACTGGAAGATCTGAGAGTTTTCCAGCATCTGACAATGTTTGTTGATGATGTGATGAGCTGCCTCGAGAAAGTAATCAGTTTTTCGAGAACGCGATCAAGTTCTTGGCGGATTTGACCAGTTTTATAGAGTATGGTCCCAAATTGCTTTTAAATTTAAGTGGAAGTGAGCAGTTTTGTAATAATTTGAAAGTGTTTAGAGGATTTGATCTTTTTTTCGAAGACGTGACCGATTTTATTGAAAATGAACTAGTTTTTCTTGGATATGATCAAGTTTCTCTTGGATCTGACCAAGTTTTTCGAGAATCTGCAGGTTTTTGAGAATATTGACCAAGTGCCCGGAAGATCTGAGAGCAGTTTTCACGGATTTGACAAGGTTTGTTGATGATGTGATAAGCTGCCTCGAGACAGTAATCAATTTTTCGAGAACATGATTGAACCAGTTTCATAGAGTATGACCCCGAATTGCTTGAGGGCTAGCAGGTTTTTTACATTTTTAAATTTATGTGGAAATTACCAGTTTTGTGAAGATTTGAGAATAGCGCCAATTTATTGAGGATTTGAATATTTTTTGGGCACCCCGCTCATCTTCAATCGATGGTCAAGAAAAATAATTTCTGGCGCAGTCAAAGTTGATCATTATTAGCATAGTAATGGTTTTTGAGTAATTTGAAACTCATCAGCGAATATTTCCTCAACTGCATCGAGACCGTCTTGGCCTTGCTATTTTAAATCACCCAATATAAGATCCACGTTGCTGGATTCCAGGCGACTCTTCCCACAATCCATTTCTTAGGAAAGACGGACGGGAATTGCGTACAGTTGCGGTGTAATCGCAACAAATAAGACGGAAGCGAGAGTCCCGGGCCGTGAGCAGGGAATTCCTGGAGACGTGGTGAAAGGTGTGGAGTCCCTCAGCATTACTCTCGTACACCCCCACTAAGACCTGACGTTCCTCCGTTCCCCACACACACACGCATTAATTTCGTTTCAACAATAAATATTCATACCACTTACCAACACCAACACCAACCACTTATATACCACTGCTAATGCGTATGTAAGAATGGCTAGATGTTAAGGGCTAGATAATTATTTAATTTAATTTTTTTTCAGAGATTAATTTTTTTCAAGACAGATCGATTTTCCAGGAATGATTCACGATTCCCTCATTCTCATGGCTCGACTGACTAGGTATATAAACCCAAACCACTGAACTGACATAAAACAATCACGCCTCTCGTTCTCGTTCATAAAAACCATGTCCAGTCAATGAAGAACATACGCGTACGTGAAGAATAAGACACGGCAAAAGTTAATGTCATCCAGTTCCAATTACAGTCGACAAAAACTAACTAATTCTGTGCTCTGTCTCACTCGATCAACCTGTCCGGTGAGAGCGTTCAGTCAGCGAACAAATAGAAGAACTAAACCGGCAAATTATCGTCACACGTGGTGGTTTCACGTATGATCACACCAGTGGCGTGACCGTTCTCTTCCTACCATTACGAAATGAAGTTGACCAGCAAGCTGAAAAAGAAGCTTCTGGTATTCAGCTCAGCTGCCAGACACGTTGTGTCGTTTGATGAAAGTTGATGAAACAGTCATTTTTATTAAATTCCAAAATTATAGAGAGAGGCGAGTTTAATTAAAAAAGGAAAGATTTCGCAAGGTTGCCTTATACTTTGAAAGTGGAACTTTTATTTTGAACCGAACTACCGGATCTCAAGAAGATTTGATAGGGGTCAATTTTTTCAATGCATTTAGGTAAATCTGCAGCAAGCATTCTGGATCTTTTGCAGTTTTTTTTCACAAAAGCTACCTCAGGGGTAAATTAAAAAAAATTACGATTTCTGATAAGACGAACTTGGTGGGGACTGCACCCCTTGGTGGGGAATCCATGCCATGCACCGAAGAATCCGGAATCAACTAGAACTCTAGACTAATATCAGCCCCATAATAATTTTTATCGAATGTTTTTGAAATTTGAGTACCTTGTCAAATCGAATTTAGTTCAGAAGCAGGAAAAATAGTGGAGCCCTTTCTTTAAAAAAGAAGACGCTCTTCAAAGTTTCGATCTAGTGACTTTGTTGAAATCGAACATAGGCTACTTTTTACTAGAAAATTTCGCTAGGTTGCCATATCGTTGCTTTATAATAAAAATCTTCTGCGTAAATCGAAAATCAGGATTTTTTTTTTTTTTAGTTTGTAAATGTAACTTTGAAGGGTGGAATCTCGAGAATGATAAGTAGCACCAAAAAATCTGAGGTCCAAAAGCAAGCGAGGGCGGTTCCAACTCCTAAAAATCACCCCAAGAAGTGGCAGTGCCACAAAAATCAATATTTCGCCTCGGAAATCGTTGAAAAGCTCCAAGAGACGATTTCCAAGGCCAAATATTCATTTTTTGTATCACTGCCACTTTTTGCAGTGGTTTTGAGGGGTTGAAACCACCTTCGCTTGCTTTTAGACCTTGGATTCGTGATCAGCGACCCCGAAAACCTCCCAAAAGCTTATTTCTGAGGCAAAATTTTTATTTATAATTTTTCCCCTACAATTTTTGAAATAGTTTTGAGGGGTTGGAACTTCACTTGCTTTTGGACCTGGTTTTCGAAATCAACGGCCCCTAAAATCCCCAAGCATCGATTGCCGAGGTGAAATTTTGAATTTTCAAATTTGGGGTGCTTTGGGTAGGGGAAAATTACCCTAATTTTATAATTTTTCGAGGTAATGCGGGGGTTGGTGCTGATGAATGTTCTTGAAGTCTAAAAAATCCAGGAATTTTTTTTTTAATCGTTGCTGTTACACTACTTTTCCAGATTGTACACTATTTTTCGGCTTATTTACTGTACTACAATGAAAATGCAATATTTTTGCAGTACCTACCAAAGGCGCCAATTGAATATTTATTATTATTTTTATCAGGGCCGGATTATCACTTTTTTCGCCCATAGATAGACAACTATTATAGTACAGCGCCCCCTTTCGCACTCAGTGACTTGCAATATGTGGCTTTGCACACAAGCGGGCAATTTTTCAATCTGAAATCGAAATAAAAATTATAGTGGGTTCGGCCTGCGCCATAGGATACACCTCAGGCAGTCCCATTTTGTGTTGGGAGATACATTGTACTGATGAGTCCCAAACCGAACGAAACACGTATCTAAATTTTCCACCTCTACTCGCAGCACAACATCAATGAATGGCATGTTGTTTTACAGCAAGTCATTCATCGCTTGTCAAAATTTTTCAATGTTCAAGGTCACATAATTTCACAGGAGTTGAAAATGTCCTGACTGTCATTTGAATTTTCGTCAAAATTGGTATTTTTTTAATGCCTGTAGTAGATATTAAGAAAAATGAGCTTTTAAAATTAAATTGACAGGATGAGAAAAATTAACACGATGAGAAGAACATTTCCCAAACTTCACTCTAGTGTAAAAAAAATATTTTTTTTTATTAGTTAGGTATATAGGCAGTGGCGTAGAGGAGAAAATAAAAAATAACAATAAATAATAAATTACAATAAGTATCCATTTATTGGCACTTGAAAAATCAATAGAACATAATGAGAAGAACAAATCTCAAGCTATACTCTTCTTGTGCCTAAAAAATTGCATTTTTTTCATTACTTGACCAGTGGCGTCCGTATAAAATAGTTCAAAATTTACACATTTCCATACCCATTGTAGGGCAAATTTTCAAAGCAATTGAACTGAAATTTTCACAGTAGACACCTATATTAGTAACCTTGATTTCTAAAAAATCTTAAAAAGCGCATTAATAAAATGGCGGAAATATTCGAAATTGCGCCAATAATTCATAAAAAATACACTCATTTATAGATATTATATGCGAAACCGTTTTATAAAATTGTTTGACGATACTGTTATCATGGGATAAGGAGACTATTTTATTAAATGGGTCTGATGATGGTCGAAAGGACGAAACATGTAACCGTCACAAAAGGTGAAAAAAGTCTCAAATTTACCAAAGCAAGATCGCGCCCCATTTCTCTTCTAACTGCCTATATTGCCTTACGCGGATAAACCGGCCCTGATCATTATGAAATGTGAAATTAGCTCCATAAATAGGTTAATGTGTGCCGTATTTATGTACAATCCTGGCATCATGCGAGAGCAAACTTTTATACAATGCACAAAGGGAAGTCTTTGTGTCTGGCTCGGTTCCACGTCACGTTCCCGGTTCCCGGTTAGATTATCCACCTGGATAAAAATTAACATCGCTCGGGCCAATCAATAAACGAGTTACATAAGTCACATATAAACTTTTTAAATATATCGCCGCCGTTGAATCCCGTCGGTTTTTGCAGCATGCACGTGGGTGCCAGTCTAGTCCTAGCACGGGGCCATGATAATTGCATGCTCTAAACAAATTTAGTCGGCAGGTTAATTTGTACTAGACGTAAACGGATCCACTCATCTGACTATTGTTGAACCGCATACTCGTTCCAGACCCACATGACTTGACGGGAACGGTGCCGCGTTGCCGTTCGTTGCTCCAAGAATTGCTCCAAAAAAAATTTAATTTATTTTCTTTTTTTAACATTACCACCTGGAATTCTACTTAAATCAATAATCTGAGTTTAGGAACGTTTATTACCCATTCTGATCCTTTTGATAACGAACAAACTGATTCTAGAGCAATTTTATACCAAAAAGGAGCAATTCTAATTAATTAATATTTATTTAATAATTATCATTAGAACTAATAGTTATAAAAAGGAATACTTGTATCAAGGTGATCTTATCCATCCATCAGAAAAATACACGGCAACGTTGTCGTGTTTAGTGCATACTAGTGAATTCTTGACGGGGTTCGAAGTAATTTAACAGGAAAGGCTATTGGAAACCCGGCGACTGTTTAAATGCTTTAACTGCTAATAACGTTACCTCCAATAACGGGTCATATTCACTAATTATCTCTTCAGGTGCAACTGCATTCACTAGCATCAATTTCGAGCAATTATAACAAGCTCAGTATGCCTGTTTTGTATTAACTACTGCAAGAATGACGATTGAGAAAAAGGGGTCTAGAATTTCTTCGTCTCAAAAGTCTCATTTAAAAATCCTGAATCATTAGTTCCCTTTCCAGGAACATTTCGAGAGCAAGCGAGAGAAATTCGCGTATGAATAATTAATAAGAGTCGAAGCGAGATAAAAATCTTCGTCGTGCAGCAACAGCAAGTAGATGGTATCAGAAAAAGGGGTTCCTTGCCGCACAATTTTTTAATTTTTGAAAAATATATTTTGACTAATGTTCTAGAGGTATGGCGTTTTTGAAACATCCTGTATAATAATACAAGATGTTTTTTTAAGGTGATACTTTTTTGGACTGTATAGAATTCATTAGTGCAAACAACTATTTTAAGTTATTATTCCTAAAAAAAGTCAAAAATATACGAGATACAACAGCCTTTGGAAGTTCAAAAAAAATTAAGTCCAGCCCTGTGATAAATTCATCTAACCAAAACGAATATTTTTTATAACATTTTTTTTCGAGATAATTTTCCACTTTTTCAAGAAAAGTGATTGGAAAAAGTTAATTAATTGTCTTTAGGAATTCTAATCACAGTTAAAAATATCACCTCGAATACACCCTATTACAAAATTTCCGCCATTTTGATTTTCCGAATCGGCAAAAATTATTTCCTCGGTCGTGTTTGCCAAATTTCAGCAAAACCTGATATTTGGATGTCATTTTCTCCGGAAATATGCACGCATACGAAAAACGGATTTCGGATCGGAATTCATGGCGCTCACGACGTGCCAAGCTGCGAATTTCAGCCGTTTCTATTTTTTTCAAAAAACGAAAGGGTAGGGCTATGATTTTTTCGATCACAATTTGTTTCGTCGTTTTCTCCGAATCGGTGAAAATTTTTTGAAATTTTTTTTTTCGGTCGACAGAGTTCGTCGATAAGAAGCGTAACGTGAAATTGTAATCGCGAAATTTTCCAAAATGGCCGCTACAGACGCTTTTGAAAATTCGCAAAAAAAATTAAAAAAAATCGACTTTGAAAGCTTATAGGTGACAGACAGTTACGTCAATTGCGATGAAATTTTGCAGTCTTCAAAAGCCATTTCTCAGCTACACGTTGATATCTTTTCGGTCATCCCCCGACCGACATGGCCAAAGTTACAGTCAAAAATGTCCGAGCAGTACAATTTGCCGTTTAAAAACTTCACGATTTTCGAGCAAAATCAATGAAAATCAGCTATATTTCGAATTTTTTTTTCGGTAATTTCCGTACATCAGGACTCAAGGATCATTTTCGCAGTTTAGTAGAAGAGTTGCCCTGTCGGAATTTTCAATTTTTGTCGCTTAAATTTCCAAAATGGCGAAGCTGTGAATTTTCGAAAATGGCCGATTTTCGTTCTAAATTTTGGGACTTTGACGTTTAAAAAGTCGCATTTTCGTTTTTTCCGAGCTTTTTTTTACAACCACGTTCAAGTTAAGGGTAATGCCTTTCTTTTTGAATTAAAAAAAAAAAAATTGTATCGCGACTTTTAACGGCACAGTGATTTTTTTTGCTGAAGAATAAATGCGTTCGTTCAAGATTTTTCGCATTTGACATTTTTTATTTGACACTTCCGATTGTTTTGTAATTTTTTTTTCACGGTTAGGTTCGAATCGCGGGTATTCTCTTCAATTTGAAAACGGCAAAAATTATCTCAACCACAAATTACACAGCCACCATAATAAATTTTGTTACAGATGAAAATGATGTTTTTCAATTACTTTCGATTTTGACGTTTGATAAGTGACACTTTAAATTTTTTTTTTTCTCACAATAGGATCGTAATTTTGAGTTTCTTTGTTACGTCAAAATAACAAATTGACCGCCATTTTGATTTCTAGAGTCCAGAAAAATTATTTCCTTTGTTCGAAGCACCCATTTTCCAATGTTTTACCATATAATCTGATATTTGGACGCCATTTTCTCGAAAAATAAAAGCGAAAATGACAAACTAATTTCGATTCGATGGTACTCCCTTCCCCTGCCGCGTTAGCTGCCCAGGTTCAGCGACCCCACGTTCGTTCACTCTTTTTTAGTCGCACTGCTCCTCTCTCTCTCTCTCTCTCTCTCCCGCCGCGTTAGCGGCACAGGCTCCACCACCACACGTTCGTTCACTCTTTTTTAGTCGCACTGCTCCCCCCTCTCTCTTTCTCTCTCTCTCTCTCTCTTGCCCGCCGCGTTAGCGGCAGGCTCCGCGACCCCAAGTTCGCTCACTCTTTTTTGGTCTCACTGCTCCCCCCTCTCTCTTTCTTTCTCTCTCTCTCTCTCTCTCTCTCTCTATCTTCCTCTCTCTCTCCCGCCGCGTTAACAGCCCAGGGTCCGCGACCCCACGTTCACAAAATTTTTTGAGTCACACACATGCCCACCGCGTTAGCGGCCCAGGCTCCGCGACCCCACGTTCGTTCACTATTTTTTCTCGCACTGCTCATCTCTCTTTCTTTTTTTTTAACTCTTAACTTTTTTTTCAATCACCTTTTTTACTTTTTTCCTTTAACTTTTCATTTAATCTTCTTTCTCTGCTCCCCTCTCCCTTTCCCTTTCCCTGCTTTCGATATTATTTATTAAATAACCGAAGAAAGGTAAAAGTAAAAGGATAAAGTATTTATTTGAAAAAAGAAATAATACTATTCATACACAACGATTTATTTATAAAAACAAAATATTTATTTATAAAAGTTTTCACTATTCACGCAAATTTTGAATTTTTTTTTCGCCCCGTTACCCCCCGCCAAACTTTAACACCACTTTTCTCATGCCCCCCCTTACCCCCTTAACGAATTCAACCATAACCCTAAGCCCCAGTGCTAGTTTTTTTGATTTGATGATTGAGCAGGTGAAACATTAGAAATCTGAGGGGCTGTTTTTTGCGAGTCTAGAAAATACGGTCATCAGCTAGCAGGCCCGGATTATTAGTTTTGTAGCCCGTATTATATGGCAACATATTATAGCGCCCCCTCCTCATTCAATTTTTGTCAATATTCAAGGTCACGCAATTTCCCAGCAGTTGACAAGGAAATGCCCTTACTTGCCCTTTGAATTTTTGAAAAATTTCCTTTCTAGAATAACTCGGCCATTTTCAGTTTCTTTGGTAGAAAAGGTTTTGAAAGTTATTCAAGAAACACAAATTTTCATAAAATGCAAAATGGTGGACTGATGCGCACCTCGGATATGGTTGCCATTATGAATTTGGACTTCCACCAGTGACCCCCCCCCTCCCTAACAGGTAGAAGAAGAAAGATTGACAACGGAATTTGTCTTATTTCAAAGCGATTTCTTTGATATGATGACTGAGCAGTGTAACATTATTATTATTATTATTACTTCTAGGGTAGGTTCAAAGCCCTTGTACTGAAGCTTGTGCTTATTGTATCCCTTTGGATAATTAGCTCATCAGTCCCGTCTCCCGAAAGTATTTCAGTACGAGTCCAATGGGTGCTTGTTGCCTTTAGGAATTCTAATCACAGTTAAAAAACATCACCTCGAATACACCCTGTATAGATAATGGTTTTTGTTGAAACTAGTGCTACTCTAAGGACAAAAGAAAATTAATCGCAAGAGATCCAAGTGAAATAATTTGACTAGATTTTCCCCCATTTTTTAAGCATTTCCAGAGCTCTCTTCCATTTAGGGTTGTTTATAGTTGATATTTTCATTTTTTTTTCCAAAAAGGTGCCAAAATAAAACTACTAAAATCCCCCTGGGAGTAATTTTATCCTTGCTGAAATCAGTAAGGGCGAAAAGTTAGAAAACCCATTTTATCTGCAATAGATTTTATTTTAACCCTTCTCAATTTTTTTTTTTAACATAATTTCTGGGCCAACTTCACGAGCTCGGGCTGGGGGTTAATAATCGAAATGACTGGTCAGAATCGCTATGTTTGAAGGTGCCGGAGGCTTCAAACGCAGTCGAACAATAACACTTAACCATTATTGTGATCTGCTAGTAGCAGTGGCAAACGCCAGGACCTCATACAGATGACTCACAGGATTTTCACTCTTAAGATCTATGTAGTGGTCAATGTCATGTTTATTGCCGAACGTGCCAGAGCTCGGTCACCGTTTGCTTACATACAGAGTGTTGAAAAAGTCCCGGTACCCCCCTTAATTCTGAGTTATGAAAAAAATAAAAAAAGGCCAATTTTATAATTTAATTTATTTTTACTGATAGAGCGGGCGGTAGCGCGATGGTATAGGTCGCTGACTGAAACCGTTGACGATGCCATCGTCTGTGGTTCGAATCTCAGTTTTCTTGGTTGTTTGTATTATGTAGTTTATAACACCCTTTATTTATCTACAAATGTGTCTGTGGCTGAATGAGCTCGTTCTCGAAGCCAAATTACCAGAGTGAAGCGACTATGTCTTACCTATCCAGTTAGGACCGATAGCGCCTCTCTTAATTTTTTTTTATTGATGTAAACTTTTTTACGTGTTAATTTTTCCTTGGCTCAGTAATGACGATTCGTTTACTTTTTTGTGTACTTTTTTAAATAGAGCATCCTGTATATTATTATATTTTAGTATTTCCTGAAAAGATAAAATAAGAATGTTTTTTTGAGTTGCATTTTAAAATGAGTAGTTTGTGAGTTATAAACAAATGAACAACACTATTCTCAATTTTCACAGTTGTTTGCATTAAAAATCACTCCAGATATCGGAAAATTTACATGTCCCTATCTTAATTTTTTATGCGGTATCCTATTGTCTGGATGAAATTTTTATACAGGTTGATGAAAAATTTGATAGTTTTAATCACCCTGCTGTACAAAAATTTCAAGTACACTATAAGATACCAACTGAAAAATTAAAATAGGGACATGTAAGCCGTTTTCTGATACTGGAGCGGTTTTCGATGTACAGTGCTTTCAAAATGAACAATAATATACACTCTGTATAAATTTTTTTACATCAATAGAGAGAAAATTTTGTTAAAAAAGTGACCTGTTTTTTAGTTTTTTTTCAAAATCAAAATTTAAGGGTTTAACGGGAGGTACCGGGTCTTTTTCAACACCGTAACACTTAATAAAATTACTAAAATCGAAAGTTTTGATTTTTAGGGGAAAAACGGTTTATCGTTCAGATGCCCTTCTAGAAGCTATTCCCTCTCAATATTTCGTTTTTTCACCTTCTGAGTAGTCCAGATAATGATTTTTTTTGAAATCCAGGCTAAAGTTTTATTGTTACTGTAAAGGATTTTTGTATGCTCTGAAGCTTGAATTTTTTGTGATGATTAATTTTGTGATAATTAAAAAAATCAATTAAACAGTGAGGGGGGAATATCTTCAACTTCAACCCTTCCTGGACTCCCTGAATTCAGCTTGGATTCAAAAATGTTATTAATTCACTCGGGCTGACTTTTAGACGAGGTTGCAAAAGAAACTGTAAGCGGGGAAAACCTGTCTCGGTCGAAGAAAAATAGTCACAATGTTTTCAACCCCTAAAGAGCAGCTCCTTCGATCTCACTTTGTGAAGTAAGCCCCGATTAAAAAAAATATTTCTTTAATAATTTTTGACAGTTCTAATAGCCAATCAAATTTTTTGCACGTGACATGAATCGCCCAATCATTTTAACATTTAACTGATCTGGGAAGTTAAACACCCTGGGAAATTTGCAAGAACTGTTAACTTCATATTGAAAATAAAGGCCTTTAAGGGAAAGTTAAGGGCTGTTGTCAAGAATTTTGACGTCACGACAGGCGCGGTTGCTCGTTATTATGAGTGCGTTATGGCTGAAATGACGCGGTACTTCACAGGACTATACTTCGAGAGAGGCAGCAGATATCAAAGTGCCGTTTTTACCATTGTCATAAAGAAACTCAGAAGAATTGATTGAATGAAGTTGTTTTTTTTTAAGTTGACAATGCCTGCTTCAATCGAAAAAAAGATTTCAAAAAATCCCACAAACATTCACAACTACTCGTACACTTGGAGAATATTTACGGATACGCAGTTTTGTTGGTAAAAGAGAATATGAGAGCTCGCAGTGAAGTTGGCACCATGCACTAAGTGCAAATTTTTATAAAATTCAAACGGAATTCGTTTGTCCACGATTGTCCAACCAAAATTTTCGTTTGTCCACCCTCAAGCAAAAATAGATTTTTGAAATTTTACCGTAACTTTTTTTTTTGAAGGGTGGACAAATGAAAATTTTGTGAAAAAAATGTGTCCCCGGGTAGGTGAAACGACTCTTCTACAAGGGCAAGAAATTCTCGATTTGAATTTTCATTTACTTGATTAAAGAGAAATTTCTAACAATTTTAGTTTTGAAAAATCAAGTATGCCTTGGAAATGTTCAAAAAACTCTTTTTTCTCTGGAACAAAGTGGTTTTTATGTCGCAAATACGACGAAAAGTTATTTGAAAAAAGTGTTCAGAACCAACATTTAGGCCTCGGTATTAAATTTCAAAATCATGATGATGTTTCATTTTTTATTGTTTATTTATATCACAAATCCTACAATTATTTTATTCAAAATTTATTAAATTATTCAAAAATTACAGTTGGTCGATGATTAAATTTTGATTTTAAACAACTTTTTTAAATAACTTTTCGTCGTATTCGCTACATAAAAGACACTTTGCTCCAGAGAAAAAAGTATTTTCCAATTTCCAAGGCATACTTGATTTTTAAAAACTAAAATTATGTTAGAAATTTCTCTTTAACCAAGCAGAGCTTAACCCCAAAAAATGAAAATTCAAATCTAGAATTTTTTGTCTTTAAAAGAGTCGTTTCACCTACCGGGGACACACTGTAGAAACTAGAAACATTGATTTTTTTCTGTCAAAAAATTTTCCTACCGAACATATGTCTGACATTGTCAAACGCCTCATTTTATGTCAATTTTCTCAAGCATGTTGCTTAGTAACAAACACCCTCCGCCTTAGTATAATAGTAACAAAAACTTCATAACAAAGTACAACAATTCCAAAGCGTTCTCTCTTTTAGGGCTGCTTGGAGTAAGGATGTACCTTCAAATTTTTTTTTAATACTTTACCAGACAGAGTTCAGATTTCTGTCAAAAAATATTTTTCCCCTTAAAATCCTTTCTTGTAACATTCATGTAATATTTTCTGATCACATCATCTTTCATTTTCCAATTTTATTTGAATATTTGTCATAGAGCTCATATTTAAAATCATCCCAATCACCCTGTATGAAAATATATACTAGGTGATTGCTTTTTATTAACTTTCATGCCAATGCCCAAGCAGTCCTTTGCCTTTATGCTATATACAGGGTGTACCAGCACAAACTTCTCAATTTAAACACCAACTGTAAAAACCAATTGTATTTTTTCTTCTCAGACAATCTAAACATCCAATAAAACATTAGGAGCATTCTCATTAAAAAAAAAAAATAACTGTGATATGCCATACTGATATATGGGACACTGTACACTCCAAAATAATTTTAAATTATGGTCATTGTGATCCTGTATTTGAATTTGCAAATTTTTTTTGTTTAAATCCATCGTTTGGCCTACAGAGACCGCTTCGAATGAGCTGGAACACCCTGTAAAGTAAATAACATCCAACATCCGCCAGCGCTAGTTTTATGATGATTCATTCGCGATTTCGTATGTTAATTAATAAATTACAAAGTCCCAGATTTGCGACCCGACGACCAGTCTCACCAGCACCAGCACTAAGCACTATATTATAGCAGCATCCCAGTACCATCGCCACGAAGTTTATCTCCTGCATATAACGGTATAGTGCACTTATTAGAGATGTGCATGAATACACTCGTCGACTTGACACTACTTATACAATATACGATGCAGTATGCAGTAGTTGCAGGGAAAAGTAAGCTAATTCTGAATAATAAAATAAGCGAACGATACTGCGGTGGTGCTGGTGCTGGTGCTGGTGCTGATGCTGATGCTGGGTGCTTGGTGCCATGGTGCCTGCTGCCGGTTCTTTTACATATGCAACAAAGCCGATCTTGCGTGAAGCAAGATAGGTACTGGATTTGTATTTTGTTTGCATGTACAATATACAGACTACACGAAACGTTTTGTTCCTATATCTTGTATAAATAAATACATTCAACCTTTTTTAGTCTTTTTATTATTGTTGAATGCGGTAAAGTATAATAGAGATCGACGAGGTAGGTGAGTATTGTTATCTTTTTCAAGGCCATTGTGTTAACTTCGATTAACTGCGACATTGATATCATTCTTCGTTATTATTGCAGCCTTATAATCGATCAACGTTTCTTTATTAATTAATTGAAAAAAATATCCCACGCATAATAATTTTAGCGAATTATTCCATATATTGTCTACAAGGTTCCTAAGTACCTAGAAAAGGGGGTCCCGACTGCTTCACAGCAGTCGTTAAGTTATGTCAGAGGCCCTTGGGCTACTTGAAAACTTCTGACACTTGAGCTTTACCACAGCCATACGATATTTATTTATTTACCTAGAAAAGGAAGTGGTTAAAAAATAAAATACTTTTTTTCCTATAAACTTTATAGGTATGCACAGTCGTACCAGTTGATTTTTTTTTCAGTTTTTGTCAATATCTAGAGAACCGTTTGAGATACAATGTCCAGCTCTTTTACATATTTTGTGCTCATTAATCCCCGTGTGTTCACTCTAAAATAAAGGTTTAAAAAATTGAGTGGCGTATCTTTTGGGGTACTTTAAGGGTTTCAGCCCCGTAATTTTTACGCTACTGGAATAAATGCAATTTCAGGAAGCGCTTTAGAACCGCCCATATTTTCTACAGAAAAAAGGGATTCTTAGTTATCAGGTCTAAAGTCCCTAGATAAAATTCTTTCCAAAAAGCTGTAGGTACATACCTCCTACTGTTAGTCATTGATTTGTTAATTTTTTTTTATTTTTTACCTTTTTAATTTATAAAACATGTTCGGTTCTAAAGCTCTCCCTAAAATCGTATTTATTCCAGTGGTTTATAGAAGTTGGGGGTTGAAGCGCTGGAAGTACTCTAATTTTACGCCGCTCAATAATTTCAATATTCTTAGAATTATTGTTTTCTCTCATAAAATGCCATTTTTCTCGGAAAAGATTATCTTTAGAGCTTTTAACCAAATATACCTTTTTAATTTAGAAAACATGGGTGGTTCTATAAAGCTCTTCCTAAAATCGTATGTGTTCCAGTGGCTTATAGAAGTTGGGGGTCGAAGCGCTGGAAGTACTCTAATTTTACGCCGCTCAATAATTTCAATATTCTTAGAATTCATGTTTTCTCTCATAAAATGCCATTTTTCTCGGAAAAGATTATCTTTAGAGCTTTTAACCAAAAGTACCTTTTTAATTTAGAAAACATGGGTGGTTCTATAAAGCTCTTCCTAAAATCGTATGTGTTCCAGTGGCTTATAGAAGTTGGGGGTCGAAGCGCTGGAAGTACTCTAATTTTACGCCGCTCAATAATTTCAATATTCTTAGAATTCATGTTTTCTCTCATAAAATGCCATTTTTCTCGGAAAAGATAATCTTTAGAGCTTTTAACCAAAAATACCTTTTTAATTTAGAAAACATAGGTGGTTCTATAAAGCTCTTCCTAAAATCGTATGTGTTCCAGTGGCTTATAGAAGTTGGGGGTCGAAGCGCTGGAAGTACTCTAATTTTACGCCGCTCAATAATTTCAATATTCTTAGAATTCATGTTTTCTCTCATAAAATGCCATTTTTCTCGGAAAAGATAATCTTTAGAGCTTTTAACCAAAAATACCTTTTTAATTTAGAAAACATAGGTGGTTCTATAAAGCTCTTCCTAAAATCGTATGTGTTCCAGTGGTTTATAGAAGTTGGGGGTTGAAGCGCTGGAAGTACTCTAATTTTACGCCGCTCAATAATTTCAATATTCTTAGAATTCATGTTTTCTCTCATAAAATGCCATTTTTCTCGGAAAAGATAATCTTTAGAGCTTTTAACCAAAAATACCTTTTTAATTTAGAAAACATAGGTGGTTCTATAAAGCTCTTCCTAAAATCGTATGTGTTCCAGTGGCTTATAGAAGTTGGGGGTCGAAGCGCTGGAAGTACTCTAATTTTACGCCGCTCAATAATTTCAATATTCTTAGAATTCATGTTTTCTCTCATAAAATGCCATTTTTCTCGGAAAAGATAATCTTTAGAGCTTTTAACCAAAAATACCTTTTTAATTTAGAAAACATGGGTGGTTCTATAAAGCTCTTCCTAAAATCGTATGTGTTCCAGTGGTTTATAGAAGTTGGGGGTTGAAGCGCTGGAAGTACTCTAATTTTACGCCGCTCAATAATTTCAATATTCTTAGAATTCATGTTTTCTCTCATAAAATGCCATTTTTCTCGGAAAAGATAATCTTTAGAGCTTTTAACCAAAAATACCTTTTTAATTTAGAAAACATGGGTGGTTCTATAAAGCTCTTCCTAAAATCGTATGTGTTCCAGTGGTTTATAGAAGTTGGGGGTTGAAGCGCTGGAAGTACTCTAATTTTACGCCGCTCAATAATTTCAATATTCTTAGAATTCATGTTTTCTCTCATAAAATGCCATTTTTCTCGGAAAAGATTATCTTTAGAGCTTTTAACCAAAAATACCTTTTTAATTTAGAAAACATGGGTGGTTCTATAAAGCTCTTCCTAAAATCGTATGTGTTCCAGTGGTTTATAGAAGTTGGGGGTTGAAGCGCTGGAAGTACTCTAATTTTACGCCGCTCAATAATTTCAATATTCTTAGAATTCATGTTTTCTCTCATAAAATGCCATTTTTCTCGGAAAAGATAATCTTTAGAGCTTTTAACCAAAAATACCTTTTTAATTTAGAAAACATAGGTGGTTCTATAAAGCTCTTCCTAAAATCGTATGTGTTCCAGTGGCTTATAGAAGTTGGGGGTCGAAGCGCTGGAAGTACTCTAATTTTACGCCGCTCAATAATTTCAATATTCTTAGAATTCATGTTTTCTCTCATAAAATGCCATTTTTCTCGGAAAAGATAATCTTTAGAGCTTTTAACCAAAAATACCTTTTTAATTTAGAAAACATGGGTGGTTCTATAAAGCTCTTCCTAAAATCGTATGTGTTCCAGTGGCTTATAGAAGTTGGGGGTCGAAGCGCTGGAAGTACTCTAATTTTACGCCGCTCAATAATTTCAATATTCTTAGAATTCATGTTTTCTCTCATAAAATGCCATTTTTCTCGGAAAAGATTATCTTTCGAGCTTTTAACCAAAAATACCTTTTTAATTTAGAAAACATTGGTGGTTCTATAAAGCTCTTCCTAAAATCGTATGTGTTCCAGTGGTTTATAGAAGTTGGGGGTTGAAGCGCTGGAAGTACTCTAATTTTACGCCGCTCAATAATTTCAATATTCTTAGAATTCATGTTTTCTCTCATAAAATGCCATTTTTCTCGGAAAAGATTATCTTTAGAGCTTTTAACCAAAAATACCTTTTTAATTTAGAAAACATGGGTGGTTCCATAAAGCTCTTCCTAAAATCGTATGTGTTCCAGTGGCTTATAGAAGTTGGGGGTCGAAGCGCTGGAAGTACTCTAATTTTACGCCGCTCAATAATTTCAATATTCTTAGAATTCATGTTTTCTCTCATAAAATGCCATTTTTCTCGGAAAAGATTATCTTTAGAGCTTTTAACCAAAAATACCTTTTTAATTTAGAAAACATGGGTGGTTCTATAAAGCTCTTCCTAAAATCGTATGTGTTCCAGTGGTTTATAGAAGTTGGGGGTTGAAGCGCTGGAAGTACTCTAATTTTACGCCGCTCAATAATTTCAATATTCTTAGAATTCATGTTTTCTCTCATAAAATGCCATTTTTCTCGGAAAAGATAATCTTTAGAGCTTTTAACCAAAAATACCTTTTTAATTTAGAAAACATGGGTGGTTCTATAAAGCTCTTCCTAAAATCGTATGTGTTCCAGTGGTTTATAGAAGTTGGGGGTTGAAGCGCTGGAAGTACTCTAATTTTACGCCGCTCAATAATTTCAATATTCTTAGAATTCATGTTTTCTCTCATAAAATGCCATTTTTCTCGGAAAAGATTATCTTTAGAGCTTTTAACCAAAAATACCTTTTTAATTTAGAAAACATGGGTTATTCTATAAAGCTCTTCCTAAAATCGTATGTGTTCCAGTGGCTTATAGAAGTTGGGGGTCGAAGCGCTGGAAGTACTCTAATTTTACGCCGCTCAATAATTTCAATATTCTTAGAATTCATGTTTTCTCTCATAAAATGCCATTTTTCTCGGAAAAGATTATCTTTAGAGCTTTTAACCAAAAATACCTTTTTAATTTAGAAAACATGGGTGGTTCCATAAAGCTCTTCCTAAAATCGTATGTGTTCCAGTGGCTTATAGAAGTTGGGGGTCGAAGCGCTGGAAGTACTCTAATTTTACGCCGCTCAATAATTTCAATATTCTTAGAATTCATGTTTTCTCTCATAAAATGCCATTTTTCTCGGAAAAGATTATCTTTCGAGCTTTTAACCAAAAATACCTTTTTAATTTAGAAAACATTGGTGGTTCTATAAAGCTCTTCCTAAAATCGTATGTGTTCCAGTGGTTTATAGAAGTTGGGGGTTGAAGCGCTGGAAGTACTCTAATTTTACGCCGCTCAATAATTTCAATATTCTTAGAATTCATGTTTTCTCTCATAAAATGCCATTTTTCTCGGAAAAGATTATCTTTAGAGCTTTTAACCAAAAATACCTTTTTAATTTAGAAAACATGGGTGGTTCCATAAAGCTCTTCCTAAAATCGTATGTGTTCCAGTGGCTTATAGAAGTTGGGGGTCGAAGCGCTGGAAGTACTCTAATTTTACGCCGCTCAATAATTTCAATATTCTTAGAATTCATGTTTTCTCTCATAAAATGCCATTTTTCTCGGAAAAGATTATCTTTAGAGCTTTTAACCAAAAATACCTTTTTAATTTAGAAAACATGGGTGGTTCCATAAAGCTCTTCCTAAAATCGTATGTGTTCCAGTGGCTTATAGAAGTTGGGGGTCGAAGCGCTGGAAGTACTCTAATTTTACGCCGCTCAATAATTTCAATATTCTTAGAATTCATGTTTTCTCTCATAAAATGCCATTTTTCTCGGAAAAGATTATCTTTCGAGCCTTTAACCAAAAATACCTTTTTAATTTAGAAAACATTGGTGGTTCTATAAAGCTCTTCCTAAAATCGTATGTGTTCCAGTGGTTTATAGAAGTTGGGGGTTGAAGCGCTGGAAGTACTCTAATTTTACGCCGCTCAATAATTTCAATATTCTTAGAATTCATGTTTTCTCTCATAAAATGCCATTTTTCTCGGAAAAGATTATCTTTAGAGCTTTTAACCAAAAATACCTTTTTAATTTAGAAAACATGGGTGGTTCCATAAAGCTCTTCCTAAAATCGTATGTGTTCCAGTGGCTTATAGAAGTTGGGGGTCGAAGCGCTGGAAGTACTCTAATTTTACGCCGCTCAATAATTTCAATATTCTTAGAATTCATGTTTTCTCTCATAAAATGCCATTTTTCTCGGAAAAGATTATCTTTAGAGCTTTTAACCAAAAATACCTTTTTAATTTAGAAAACATGGGTGGTTCCATAAAGCTCTTCCTAAAATCGTATGTGTTCCAGTGGCTTATAGAAGTTGGGGGTCGAAGCGCTGGAAGTACTCTAATTTTACGCCGCTCAATAATTTCAATATTCTTAGAATTCATGTTTTCTCTCATAAAATGCCATTTTTCTCGGAAAAGATTATCTTTCGAGCTTTTAACCAAAAATACCTTTTTAATTTAGAAAACATTGGTGGTTCTATAAAGCTCTTCCTAAAATCGTATGTGTTCCAGTGGTTTATAGAAGTTGGGGGTTGAAGCGCTGGAAGTACTCTAATTTTACGCCGCTCAATAATTTCAATATTCTTAGAATTCATGTTTTCTCTCATAAAATGCCATTTTTCTCGGAAAAGATTATCTTTAGAGCTTTTAACCAAAAATACCTTTTTAATTTAGAAAACATGGGTGGTTCCATAAAGCTCTTCCTAAAATCGTATGTGTTCCAGTGGCTTATAGAAGTTGGGGGTCGAAGCGCTGGAAGTACTCTAATTTTACGCCGCTCAATAATTTCAATATTCTTAGAATTCATGTTTTCTCTCATAAAATGCCATTTTTCTCGGAAAAGATTATCTTTAGAGCTTTTAACCAAAAATACCTTTTTAATTTAGAAAACATGGGTGGTTCCATAAAGCTCTTCCTAAAATCGTATGTGTTCCAGTGGCTTATAGAAGTTGGGGGTCGAAGCGCTGGAAGTACTCTAATTTTACGCCGCTCAATAATTTCAATATTCTTAGAATTCATGTTTTCTCTCATAAAATGCCATTTTTCTCGGAAAAGATTATCTTTCGAGCTTTTAACCAAAAATACCTTTTTAATTTAGAAAACATTGGTGGTTCTATAAAGCTCTTCCTAAAATCGTATGTGTTCCAGTGGTTTATAGAAGTTGGGGGTTGAAGCGCTGGAAGTACTCTAATTTTACGCCGCTCAATAATTTCAATATTCTTAGAATTCATGTTTTCTCTCATAAAATGCCATTTTTCTCGGAAAAGATTATCTTTAGAGCTTTTAACCAAAAATACCTTTTTAATTTAGAAAACATGGGTGGTTCCATAAAGCTCTTCCTAAAATCGTATGTGTTCCAGTGGCTTATAGAAGTTGGGGGTCGAAGCGTTGGAAGTACTCTAATTTTACGCCGCTCAATAATTTCAATATTCTTAGAATTCATGTTTTCTCTCATAAAATGCCATTTTTCTCGGAAAAGATTATCTTTAGAGCTTTTAACCAAAAATACCTTTTTAATTTAGAAAACATGGGTGGTTCCATAAAGCTCTTCCTAAAATCGTATGTGTTCCAGTGGCTTATAGAAGTTGGGGGTCGAAGCGCTGGAAGTACTCTAATTTTACGCCGCTCAATAATTTCAATATTCTTAGAATTCATGTTTTCTCTCATAAAATGCCATTTTTCTCGGAAAAGATTATCTTTCGAGCCTTTAACCAAAAATACCTTTTTAATTTAGAAAACATTGGTGGTTCTATAAAGCTCTTCCTAAAATCGTATGTGTTCCAGTGGTTTATAGAAGTTGGGGGTTGAAGCGCTGGAAGTACTCTAATTTTACGCCGCTCAATAATTTCAATATTCTTAGAATTCATGTTTTCTCTCATAAAATGCCATTTTTCTCGGAAAAGATTATCTTTAGAGCTTTTAACCAAAAATACCTTTTTAATTTAGAAAACATGGGTGGTTCCATAAAGCTCTTCCTAAAATCGTATGTGTTCCAGTGGCTTATAGAAGTTGGGGGTCGAAGCGCTGGAAGTACTCTAATTTTACGCCGCTCAATAATTTCAATATTCTTAGAATTCATGTTTTCTCTCATAAAATGCCATTTTTCTCGGAAAAGATTATCTTTAGAGCTTTTAACCAAAAATACCTTTTTAATTTAGAAAACATGGGTGGTTCCATAAAGCTCTTCCTAAAATCGTATGTGTTCCAGTGGCTTATAGAAGTTGGGGGTCGAAGCGCTGGAAGTACTCTAATTTTACGCCGCTCAATAATTTCAATATTCTTAGAATTCATGTTTTCTCTCATAAAATGCCATTTTTCTCGGAAAAGATTATCTTTCGAGCTTTTAACCAAAAATACCTTTTTAATTTAGAAAACATTGGTGGTTCTATAAAGCTCTTCCTAAAATCGTATGTGTTCCAGTGGTTTATAGAAGTTGGGGGTTGAAGCGCTGGAAGTACTCTAATTTTACGCCGCTCAATAATTTCAATATTCTTAGAATTCATGTTTTCTCTCATAAAATGCCATTTTTCTCGGAAAAGATTATCTTTAGAGCTTTTAACCAAAAATACCTTTTTAATTTAGAAAACATGGGTGGTTCCATAAAGCTCTTCCTAAAATCGTATGTGTTCCAGTGGCTTATAGAAGTTGGGGGTCGAAGCGCTGGAAGTACTCTAATTTTACGCCGCTCAATAATTTCAATATTCTTAGAATTCATGTTTTCTCTCATAAAATGCCATTTTTCTCGGAAAAGATTATCTTTAGAGCTTTTAACCAAAAATACCTTTTTAATTTAGAAAACATGGGTGGTTCCATAAAGCTCTTCCTAAAATCGTATGTGTTCCAGTGGCTTATAGAAGTTGGGGGTCGAAGCGCTGGAAGTACTCTAATTTTACGCCGCTCAATAATTTCAATATTCTTAGAATTCATGTTTTCTCTCATAAAATGCCATTTTTCTCGGAAAAGATTATCTTTCGAGCTTTTAACCAAAAATACCTTTTTAATTTAGAAAACATTGGTGGTTCTATAAAGCTCTTCCTAAAATCGTATGTGTTCCAGTGGCTTATAGAAGTTGGGGGTTGAAGCGCTGGAAGTACTCTAATTTTACGCCGCTCAATAATTTCAATATTCTTAGAATTCATGTTTTCTCTCATAAAATGCCATTTTTCTCGGAAAAGATTATCTTTAGAGCTTTTAACCAAAAATACCTTTTTAATTTAGAAAACATGGGTGGTTCTATAAAGCTCTTCCTAAAATCGTATGTGTTCCAGTGGCTTATAGAAGTTGGGGGTCGAAGCGCTGGAAGTACTCTAATTTTACGCCGCTCAATAATTTCAATATTCTTAGAATTCATGTTTTCTCTCATAAAATGCCATTTTTCTCGGAAAAGATTATCTTTAGAGCTTTTAACCAAAAATACCTTTTTAATTTAGAAAACATGGGTGGTTCCATAAAGCTCTTCCTAAAATCGTATGTGTTCCAGTGGCTTATAGAAGTTGGGGGTCGAAGCGCTGGAAGTACTCTAATTTTACGCCGCTCAATAATTTCAATATTCTTAGAATTCATGTTTTCTCTCATAAAATGCCATTTTTCTCGGAAAAGATTATCTTTCGAGCTTTTAACCAAAAATACCTTTTTAATTTAGAAAACATTGGTGGTTCTATAAAGCTCTTCCTAAAATCGTATGTGTTCCAGTGGTTTATAGAAGTTGGGGGTTGAAGCGCTGGAAGTACTCTAATTTTACGCCGCTCAATAATTTCAATATTCTTAGAATTCATGTTTTCTCTCATAAAATGCCATTTTTCTCGGAAAAGATTATCTTTAGAGCTTTTAACCAAAAATACCTTTTTAATTTAGAAAACATGGGTGGTTCCATAAAGCTCTTCCTAAAATCGTATGTGTTCCAGTGGCTTATAGAAGTTGGGGGTCGAAGCGCTGGAAGTACTCTAATTTTACGCCGCTCAATAATTTCAATATTCTTAGAATTCATGTTTTCTCTCATAAAATGCCATTTTTCTCGGAAAAGATTATCTTTCGAGGTTTTAACCAAAAATACCTTTTTAATTTAGAAAACATTGGTGGTTCTATAAAGCTCTTCCTAAAATCGTATGTGTTCCAGTGGTTTATAGAAGTTGGGGGTTGAAGCGTTGGAAGTACTCTAATTTTACGCCGCTCAATAATTTCAATATTCTTAGAATTCATGTTTTCTCTCATAAAATGCTATTTTTTCTCGGAAAAGATTATCTTTAGAGCTTTTAACCAAAAATACCTTTTTAATTTAGAAAACATGGGTGGTTCCATAAAGCTCTTCCTAAAATCGTATGTGTTCCAGTGGCTTATAGAAGTTGGGGGTCGAAGCGCTGGAAGTACTCTAATTTTACGCCGCTCAATAATTTTGAACGAAGATTGTTCATGGAGCATAAATTTGAACGGATGGGATTATTAATGAATTAATCGACGGGAAGAAAATAACAATGGAAGATGGTTGACCTACCTTTTTAACGACGTTAGGTGATGAGTCTAAATACCATAACCAGTTGATTGATTAAATTCAATAATAATCTTGTTGTTCGATGTGGTAGACAGCTTCGCACGGGCCCGGCATGTATTTTCCTGCTTCTGAAGGGGCGAAGACAGGACACGACGAACAGTGAAGAAGTTCACAATACGAAATATATTTTCACTCCGACCACGGTGACGACTCGTTATCTACTTACTACCGCCCGGTCTCGCGACGGCGACGACACCTGTGCCCTTGCGCATAGACGTTATAGGTCGAACCAAAAGGGACGGGGTAAAAGGAAGGCGGCAAGGATTTAAAAATGAACATGAAACATACCGCCCACCAAAATTACTATAAAATAAAGTAATTTTCTGATGAGAAGAGAAGAAAAAAAAAAGAAACGAATGAAGTTAGAATTCTAACTATTTACATGTGTTGTGTCTTGCTTATTGTGACGGTAAAGGACACAACTTAACGAGGGGTCTCTTAAGGAGCCCGGTTTTCGTTTGAAGTGTAGCGACTCGAGCAATTTTGTCTGACCCAAAATGAAGGTGAACAATTCTGCCAAGCCTCCACTGAAGGGGAGGGGCAAGTTCATCCTTGATCAGTACCAATGTCCCGACATCTGCAACATCAAATGTCTTGGTCTTACTCCATTTACCACGTTGATAGAACGTATGAAGATATTCGTTCTTCCACCGTTTCCAAAAATCATAGTGCAAACGTTGCACTAATTGCCAACGAGACAGACGAGAAAGTTTCAAATGGGATAGATCTGGATCAGGTGGTGCTGTTAGGGTTTCAAGAGTAAGAAAATGACCGGGTGTGAGAACGGTTAGGTCATTAGGATCAGCGCTGACACCACACAACGGACGCGAATTCAACACCGCTTCGACTTGAACAAGAAGAGTGTTGAGTTCCTCATATGTTAAGATTTGTTGACCAATGACCCTGGCCAGATGAGTTTTCACGGACTTAATTCCACTTTCGAATAACCCTCCGAAGTGAGGCGAGGAAGGCGGGTTAAAGCGCCATTCGATGGACTCTGCTTCCACAGCGGATTTCATGTATTCGACGAGCAAACGATGGGCACCGACAAAGTTCGTGCCACAGTCACTGAAAAGAAACGAGCAACGTCCTCGTCTAGCGATAAATCGACGAAGGGCAGCGAGGAACGTTTCGCTTGATAAGTCTGAAGCGACTTCGACGTGAATGGCCCTTGTTGCAGCGCAAACAAACAAGCACAAATAAGCCTTTTGGGTACGAGCACCTCGATGACGTGACATCAAAATGGGAAAAGGACCTCCGTAATCCACACCTACACAACTAAAAGCTTTAACCTGACTTACACGAAACGAGGGCAAATTGCCCATGGGGGGTGTAAGAGAACGTGGATGAACCCGAAAGCAACGGTTGCACGTTTTCAAATAATGACGGATTGTTTGACGAAAGGCGAGAATCCAAAAATTCTGTTGTATCAGATACATAGTTGTTTGAATCCCTGGATGCAGATGACGATTGTGAACTTGCAAAATTATTAGTTCAGTCAAACGATGACGACTTGGAAGTAAAGCAGGGTGTTTGGTACCAAATGGCAATGACGAATTTGCCAGACGACCACCGACGCGAAGAATACCCGCATTATCTATAAAGGGAGACAATTTTTGCAGATATTTACTACAAGGCTGTCCACTTTGCAGTTTGGCAAGTTCTGGCTGAAAGATAGCTGCCTGAACCGCCTTGACGATTAACAACAAAGACTGATGTAATTTTGCATCTGTCAACGGACCAACAATTTTGGGCTTATGACGAGCGTTGTGAAGAAAACGCAGGCAGTAAGCCACAATGCCCTGTATTTTGCGTAGAGAGGAAAATCGAGTTAGCAAAATCTCAATATCTGACGTGACGACATGAGAGTGTAACACGACAACCCTAGCTTCTTCATTTATATCCACACCAGTGGACGACGATGAATTTAAAGGCCAATTTTCCGGAGATTCCGTAAGCCAATGCGGCCCCGCCCACCATAGAGAACTTATTAAAAGTTCGCGGGGAAAAAGACCACGTGATGCTGGATCAGCTGGATTTTCAGCCGACCGAACATGATGCCAACGATCGGGAGGAACTCTTTCTTGAACATATGTGACTCGATTAGCCACAAACGTTTTCCACTTATGTGGAGACGAACGGATCCATGAAAGAGTGACTGTCGAATCACTCCATGCAAATATTTGCTCGATGACGACGCTTTCAGAACAATTCTGAATGATATGAGCAATTAATTTGGCTAGCAAAACCGCTGCGCATAGTTCAAGGCGCGGAATAGAGATTCGCTTCAACGGGGCGACCTTGGACTTGGCCATGACAAAAGACACATGAACCATCCCTTCTGGATCAACACACCGAAAATAAACAACAGCTGCCATGCCAGACTCAGACGCGTCACAAAATCCGTGAAGCTGGCATGTCGATGAAACAAGCTTCAAACGGCGAGGAATGCTCAGTTCAGATATGACAGGAAGTGACGATTTGTAATGCTTCCATTGTTCGCAGACGTCAGACGGGGGTTCAGAATCCCAGTCTAATCCCAAAGACCACAAATGCTGAATGAGACGTTTCGCAAAAAAAGTGATAGGACACAAGAATCCCAAAGGATCATATATGCGAGCAATTTCAGATAAAATAGATCGCTTTGTACATGGTGACTCAATCTGCTTAACGCTGAATGAGAAAGAATCACTAGACGATTGCCACAGCAAGCCAAGAATCTTAAGCATTGTGTCAGAATCAGAATCAAACGACGATGCATGAATTTGACAATGCTCAGCAGGTAGTCCAAGTAAAAGGTCAGGATGATTCGAAGCCCATTTTCGAAGTTCGAATTGACCTCCTTTCAATAAACCAATGAGTTGCCTCTTCAACTCTGAGGCAGTCTGAAGATCGTCTGCCCCGGTTGCAAAGTCATCAACGTACAATGCATTACGAATCGCATGCGCGGCAAGTGGGAAATCTTGTTCGCCCTCTTGCGCTAGTTGCAAAAGACAACGAATAGCGAGAAAAGGAGAGCTGGACACTCCATAAGTGACAGTGTTCAAACGATATGTGTCAATGGGGTCTTCGGGCGACGAACGCCACCGAATTAATTGAAACGATTGATGGGCTTCTGTCACCAAAATTTGACGGTACATCTGTCGTATATCACAGGTGAACACATATTCATGAAGACGAAAACGAAGTAAAATGACAGAAATGTCATTTTGAAGTTTAGGCCCGACAAACAATGCATCGTTAAGTGAAACATTATTTGACGCTTTAGCCGACGCATCAAACACCACTCGAATCTTTGAAGAGATTCCCTCACCCTTGAAGACGCAGTGATGGGGAATGAAATAGCAATTCGAATCTGACGGGGTTGACGTTAAAAGAGACATGTGCCCAGATGCGATGTATTCCGACAGAAATTCATTATATTTGTCACGAAGCGCCGAATCCTTGGATAAGCGACGTTCAAGAGTACGGAGACGATTGTCCGCGATTTTCTCAGAATCAAGGAATGAAGGCAACGAATTCGGTTCCTTGAATGGCAAGGATACACAAAACCGACCTGATTGGTTACGATAATGATCATTAACAAAAGACGATTCACAACTCTGATCCTCTGGAGATTTGCTAACGACGTTGGGAACTTCTTCAACGTTCCAAAAGGCCTTTAAGGTATCATCAAGCGAAGGATTTGTCATGACGAAGGAGGACCTCGTTGGAGATGGACTGGTACAAGAAATATTTCCAAATAATGCCCAGCCAAAGATAGTATTCATGGCTGCTGGATGATCAGTATCACCAGCGATAAAACCACCACGAACAATATGAGCAAATATATCAGCTCCCAAAAGCATGTCCACCGACGATGGGACATTCCAATGAGGATCAGCTAACGGTAAATTTTCAAACGACCTTGTGTGTGGTAGAGGCACGGCCGGAAGATTAGAACAAATCGTTGGAAGCACAATTGCAGAAACCTTACAAACCTGCTCTGGCGAACCGATCGGACGAATTTGACAGTTAGTACGCCCGTGAGAGGAAGTAATGGCTGTTTGACCTAAACCAGCAAGAGGTATCGATGAGCGATCGATAGCCAAACCAAGGTGTTTGCGACATCGTGCGGTTATAAAAGTAGACTGGCTACCGGAATCACAAAGGGCTCTAACCTGCTTGTAATTACCAAAACGATCTTGAATCTCCAATGCTACCGTGGACAACAAAACCAAAGTCGTATCGGATGAAGATGTCAAATTTACTGTGGACGATAATGTGACTGGTGAATCTGATAAAACACCATTAGGCAACGTATTAGATGTTGCGCTTGACGACGGATTATCCTTGCTACCGGCAAAGTGAAGTAATGAATGATGTGGTTGTGAACAATGTTGACACCTAGACGAAGACGTACATGATTTCATCGTATGTGACGGTTTCAAACAATTGTTGCAATGTTTTGCAGCCTTGATCAACAAATGACGATTGTATGGCGAAAGGTCTAAAAATGAAGGGCAATTCACAATTTGATGTGATGCACCCTTGCAATGGAAGCAGTTAGATCTCACTGAAGATGCATTTGACGCTGATGCATCCGCAGAAGAAGCCAATAACGCCTGAGATCTATGACGATGAGACGAAGATGCGTTTCTAGACCCATTAGTAACTGGCTTACGTTCAACAGTACCCAATTTTGGCGTGGAACTAGGCTGATTAGTAAATGAACTAGCTTCTAAAGCGCGGCATTGATCGTTAACAAACTGTTTCAAATCGTCGAAGGTAGGAAATTCAGTCTGAGCAAATGCCATTTCAAATCGTTTGCGTGTCCCACTATCTAACTTCTGAACAAACACATTGAAGACTGTGAAGTCCCATAAATCTAAATTAGGGATCCTTTCTAATGCTGTGATGTTTTCAACAAACGTGTTCAATAAAGTCCGAAGAGCATGACTAGACTCTGATGAGACCTTCGAAGCCTCAAAGACCGATCTCCAATATAAGGTGGCCAGAACCCTGTCATTTTGATAACGATCCACCAAGGACTGGTAAGCGATAACATAATTGTCAGACGTAAGAGGTAGATGTTTAACCAAAGCCAACGGCTCTTTTGAGAGAGTCGAAATTAAATACTGAAATTTTTCAATATTCGATAATGAACTATTCTCATGTATCAACGCACAAAATAAATTGTAATAAGATGACCAAGATTCCAACGATCCGTCATAAATGGGTAGACTAATACGAGGAAGTTTGACATTCAATGACCTATTCAAAGCGTCGGAAGAACCTGCCTGAGACTCCGGAAGAGATCGAGTTGGAGTCAATGATTCTGACGAATTAGCTTTGATAATGGGCGAAGGTTTCGACGATAATTCTGTGCCAAACCGTGAATGAGCAATCCTGATCTTCCTGAACAACGCATCAATCTCGACAATTTGCCCGCAAACGGTTTCAAAATTCTCGCATGAATCATCATATAAAGTTCCCTTAACGACTAACTGAAACTCGTGGTATAATGATGAAGCTTCATCAAATGACTGGCTCAATTCAGAACAAACATCTCTGTCATCCTTAGCTTTATCAGCCAAGACTGCCAAAGGAGCTAACCTTCCAATAGTAATTTTAGCCAAAATGATGGCTTTTTCCATAGTATAATTACTATCTGTCATGGCGTAACAATTAATCTACCAATTAAATAATAAAGGCCTTAATTAGTCAATGTAGTAACGAGATACAAAAAACAATAATTCAAAAACAAAGGCAATCGGTAATAATAATAATTATTTACTGACGGGCGCAAATAAAATCATTAAAAAACCACCGAGACAACAAAGTACATAAAAGTACCTACCTATGTTCTGACCAATCTATTATGAATAAATTTCGATGAGAAGGAATAAATTCGTTACGTAAAAATTCACCCAACCGAGTGAATAAATATTTCTTCTTGAAAGTCAACTAACAAGAAAGAAAATGTTGACGAACAAAAGGTGATGCTCGCGAGGATAATAATTTCAGCGAGAAATTGCTTGAAACCAGACGAGACCACCGTGCTAGGGCGAACTCGAGCTCGAGCTACACCACCACACCACTATCACCACTACGGCAAATACAAAACACTACTGCGTGCGTAAATAAAGGTACCTACGAAAACGAAAACAGAAGCGCAATGCTGCAGATGTCGAGAAATTGTTTTTCCAAAACTTTCCCTAATTGTTTCTGAAATCAATAGGTATGATTTCAAATGCGATCTTAAAATAAATTACCCATGCAAATCACAAGACAAAACACAGATAATTTCTTTTTTTTTTGACGGTATTAATTTACAAATAATGAGCTGTATGTTAATAGAGCTTTTCAAATGGGGCTAGAAGGACCATAAAATGAACGAAGATTGTTCATGGAGCATAAATTTGAACGGATGGGATTATTAATGAATTAATCGACGGGAAGAAAATAACAATGGAAGATGGTTGACCTACCTTTTTAACGACGTTAGGTGATGAGTCTAAATACCATAACCAGTTGATTGATTAAATTCAATAATAATCTTGTTGTTCGATGTGGTAGACAGCTTCGCACGGGCCCGGCATGTATTTTCCTGCTTCTGAAGGGGCGAAGACAGGACACGACGAACAGTGAAGAAGTTCACAATACGAAATATATTTTCACTCCGACCACGGTGACGACTCGTTATCTACTTACTACCGCCCGGTCTCGCGACGGCGACGACACCTGTGCCCTTGCGCATAGACGTTATAGGTCGAACCAAAAGGGACGGGGTAAAAGGAAGGCGGCAAGGATTTAAAAATGAACATGAAACAAATTTCAATATTCTTAGAATTCATGTTTTCTCTCATAAAATGCCATTTTTCTCGGAAAAGATTATCTTTCGAGCTTTTAACCAAAAATACCTTTTTAATTTAGAAAACACTTGCTTTTCTAGGTACCTATCCTATGCTATTTCCGGGCACCCTGTACCTATATCCAAATTATCCAAGGTCGCCGCCCTAGTTCTACTGAACTAGAAGTTGTCATTATGGGCACCTTGTCAAGACGAATAATGTTCCTGTTTTTCATAAAAAATGTTGAAAATGTTCTCAAAAATTCAACCTACTTCGTATCTCTTAAGATAACCGAGATCCTCATGCATTTTCTCTAAGGCAGCCTCTAAGTATTGTACATGTATTTGGAAAAAAATATTAAAAGGAAAATTATGAAGTTTAAGGCTTAAAACGAATCTAAGTCAGAGAACAAAAATTAAAACAAAAAAAATATAAAAAAAGATGCAAAAAAAAACTAGTCTGTTACCGGAAATCAGGTGAAAAAGAAAGGAAATGAAAGGTTAAAAGTAACAGAACAGGAACAGATAAAAGAAAAACAAAAAATGATAATAAAAGAAAGCAAAAAAAAAGAAAAATAGAAAAAAAATTATCTGTTAGGTACAGGAACTTTGGTGAAAAAATGAAGGAAATTAAAGGCTACAGGTAACAGAACAGAACAGGTAAGAAAGTAAGATCATGTAAGATTAATAAACCGAGAGAAGGTAAGATTCAATAAAAAATCGTCACGACGGCCAAATAAACCTCAAATTTTGAGCGAGTAATTATTTTTTTCCATGATTGCGCGAGGTGGTATCTTTTGCGAGGTGTTTCTAGGTTTAAAGTTTCAATGAAAAAGTAACGACATTTCACGAAACCGAGCAGAGTTATATGCGATCATAATATCATAGAGCATTGTGTCTGAGGCCGGCGAGTTAATAAACTTAGATATTCCTCCTCGCGGCAATAAAAAGCACACCTCGAGAAAAGAAAATTGAATCGGAGTGGAAACATCAACGATACGAAATCCAAATAAGCCGGGTTACGTAAACTAACCCTCTAGTGTTTTCTAAACATTAATTTAGGACGCCCTCTCCAGCCGGAGAAAGAAAGCAGATCTGCCCCCCAGGAACGGGGGGTGGCGGCGCGGGGGCGGCGAGAATTATGACATGTTTTTTATAAATTCCCCAGCGTATGAAATTCGCATAGCCGGGTCCTGGAAGCCAGAGGATCTTACCCCCGCCACTCTCATATACGCGACTTGATAATTAACAAAAAAATCGTTATCGCGACCGTGATGCACAACGAGGAGGATCTCCAGACGCCCCTCCATTCTCTCCCTCCTATCCCCCTTCACACACGCTGCGCCCGGCCGTCTTGATTGTCATTATAAGGGAGTTTTAATAAGGGAAGTATTGATGTTCGTTTTTAATGCACGTATTCTTATTCTTGGCGCGGCCGGGTCTTCCCCTTTTCCCTTCTCCGCGGCGTTCTCCCCTTTCTCCACATACGCCGCGACGCCGCCGACGCTTGATTGTCATTAAGGGGGAGGGAGTTTAATAAGAAAGTATTGATGTTTTACGTTTTTAATTTATGCATGTATTCGTATCGGGGTGCGTTCCTTATTATAAAAGGAGAGGCTGCCTCTCGCTCTCCTCTCCCTGCTGCTTCCACTCACTCCACTTCATCTGCAAATATTGGTCTATTAAGGGTTGATGAATATACGTAATAGATCACCTTCTTTCTAATAAGCATACATGAAGTGACGCGAGCTTTCTGAATTAAACAATTTCAAGTAATGTAATAGTTAAGGCCAGTAAATAAGAAAATTTTTTGACTAATTTTTTAACGGCAAAACGAGCCGTTATAATATAAGAGAAGAAGGAATAAGCGATGTGGTACTAGTTCTAGTACTAGTACTACTCGTCGTAATGGCACACACGAGGACGTCTTGTCTGGTTCTGGAAATCATAAAAATCGACCAAGCGTTGAGAAACAAAAGAAAAGAACACCTAGAGTCCAAAACCGCTTGATTTATGCGATGTGTACTGATTATCTGGAGTTCCGCTTGGTTCAACAAAGGTAATTTTCAAAGGCTGCTCTGACGTGGAAATGCCCGTGTTGGTGTTATTATAGATGCACTCATCTAGATCTGACGCACTCGATCCAGATCGTTCGCTCAACTCTTAATTATACTTCTTACTCGTGTTTATTTTTACATCGGTAATTAAATAGTCTGGTTAATGAAAACGATGTAAGGGGTCATAAAAATGTCGATATTAGATCTTTTCCATCAAATATTACATCTTTCACTTAGAGCTATCACATCAGGCTTCAATAAAATAATCAAAGATTCCGTTTAACTGATGAGTAACGGTCCAGTATTTCTTACACCAGCCATTTCTTCATAACCGCGGCAGACATTTCGTCATATTTATTGTTAGATAATGGAACGATAGTTATTCCGTATCAGGGCCGCTGCTGAATGCAGGTGTAAGTAGCACTGAGCGGAAGTATGCCCACTTAGAATTTATGAAGTTGTGGTGAATTAGGTGTTACGATAAAAAGAGGTCTCGTTGGTGAGGGAAAATTACCAGAAATCAACAAAAAAAGATATAGACTAAAAAATTGTGTCCTGAACGTTTACCCCCAGCGTGTAAATGGGCAACGTTAGGGACTCCATCCTTTCATGATTTGCTTGATTGATGCCCCTATTGAATGAAACGTTCATTATCCTGCTGATTTATGATTCTCTCATAAAGTCGTAGAGAAAATAGTGTCTTCTTCTCGAGGAGAATCACTATTATTCACTCGTTTAAAGATTTATCTACTATTTTCCAGTCAATAGTTGAAATCAGCATGATCAGAGATGAACTGGAAAAGAAATTACAGGAGGATAATATGGACAATAATAATTGTTTTGTATTGTAGTTATTAGAGGTGATTACGTCACTGCGAGATAAGAGATCTATTACGTCCCCTCTAATGGTTCATCTGGTATGGAATTCTATTGATGAAGCACCCTCTCCTTGAGTCCTCAAATAAACCACAAGTCCGTTTTCTTGAGAAACGTGAGGATTTTAGTAAGATCAAGGTTGGATAAATCCTCTGCCTCCAGCTGGTGATGTTAACCCAGAGTGTTTCTTCTTTTTAGTTCTCGTCTCGTCTCCCTTTTTGCAAAATCTGTAGATTTCTCTCCTATATCTTCCTGACGTGTTCCTTGAGCTTACAATATCCCGTCAGGAATCCCGTTCATGTTCTGAAACGTTCCTAATTGAGGCTGAGGAGTATCTTTGACTTCTTTCCGTTGAACTTCTCTGGCTTGTTTAAACCCTGAGAGATTCCTCCAACGGATTTCCATTCTTCCTATCAGAGTTCTGCCTTGAAGAATGTGTCTTCGAAGCCACAGACTAATAGACTAATGGATGATAAATAGTAGCTGACAAATAGTATGGAAAAATGAACTGATAGGATATATCGGATCCCTGAAGGCAAGAAGTGGGAAATTTTTGTGGGAAATAAGCCTCAAGTGAAAATGGAAGGAAGTAGCAGAGGTAACTTGAAGAAGAGGCGGGAGAAGGGGGAGCCTGAATCATCGCCTTTCATTCGCAAAATTTTTGGGAAATGGCTTAGATCAACCTTTTGCTTTAGGATTTTTACAGTTAGGTCATTCGGGAACACAAGCCTAGATGACCCATATTTCTTGAAGGCTAAGCCGTCCCGAATTTGAGTTGCAGAAGAGACTCCATTTAACATTATTCCATACCTCATGGTAATTTTTTGGTCATGGGGATGCTTTTAATGGATTTCTATCGTATTGCGTTCTATAGAGACGAAAAGCTCCTTACAGTAAACTCGCTCTAAAACTTTCACTGCAATCGTCCCGAATTTGAGTTGTAGAAGAGACTCCATTTAACCATTCTATACCTCATGGTCATTTTAGTGTATTTTTTAACAAAAAAATACACTATTGAGGACGACATCACTTTTCGAAAATCACCCAAACTCATCAAATGTCCACCGATCATGACCCCCAGATTACGAAAAAGTGGTTTTCCAAAATTCACCTGCCCACGATATATATACAGGGTGTTAAGAAAATGACGGATAAACTCTTCAGTACATTGCAGGGGACACTCAGTAGAGTACGGGGAAAATAATAAAAAAAATTCTGGTCTTCAATTTGGTGAGATAAAAAATGCCAAATTTAACATTTTACTATCTTTGTTTTTCAGTATTTGCAAAAAATAAATGATTTTACAGATATAAAAAGAGTACTTTAATCGTTATCAATTAAAAAAATTGCTTAAGATGTATTACTGGCTTGGAAAATTTAATAAGCATTTTTTTTCTTTTCAAAGATGCTGAAAAAAAAAGCATTTGGCAACAACGGTTTTGATACCTTGACTACCTACATTGTTAGAAATTAGACGAAACTACCAAATACCAACTGTTATCGTATTAAACGTTGCCAAATTTATTGTTCAATATTTTGCTTATATCTTTTAAAATGTAGCTCTGGATTTTTTAAAATTATTTTTCCCGTACTCTACTGAGAGTCCCCTACAATGTACTGAAGAGTTTATCCGTCATTTTCTTAACACCCTGTATATATATTTATATATTTCTCCAAAATCGCGAAATTTCGATTTTCAAAACGCTCCTGTAGCTTTATCTTTCAAGATTAGTGAACGAAATTTTGGATTCTTGTAAATCTTTGAAATGACGTTAGATTTTCGTTGAAAACATTCAAAAAAGTCCCATCACTTCTACAGGGTGTCCCTTCAAAGTTCCACATATCCGGTTTTTGTCATCTCATTTCAGGTCGCAGTTTTGAATCTAGGAGGCTGAAATTTTTGTGGGAGTAAGATATCCACAAGGAGTGGTCTGGTATTGCACTTGAGCAAAATCGGCCGAGCCGTTTCAAAATGGCAGCTATTTGAATTTTTGGAAAATTTCCAATTTTTTGAGCCCCCGTATGAGCAAGATGGCAAAAAAACTTTGAAATCAAATTAACAGGATTTGAAGAAAATTATTGGAAGTTTGAGTTAATGCAATAAAATTAGCATATTTTCCATTAATAAGCCAGTGTCGTGGGTAAGAAAAAGGGTGAAAATGTGTCAATTCTATAACCGTTTATGAGTCCATTTTTAAAGAAGTTGAACCGAAATTTTCCATTTTTTTTTGCTTTAACATATAATTTGATGTCTTAGCTTCAATTCGCCTCGATTAATGTAGCACTTTAAACGAAATATAAAAAAGTGTTTCGCTTGTGCAAAATTAGCTTACACTTATATAAAATTATTAAATTGATGAAATGGTTCTCAATTTCTTTTTTATTTTTTTTCACATTCAATTATGAATGGTTCTGAAAATTAGAAGAGCAATCGCAACGACAATTAAATCACCTACATGCAGTGAAAAAAGTATTTAAATTGGTCTTTTAATAACAAAGATACGACCAGTTTAAAAAATAAAATGAGTAGGTGTAGGTACCTGACGTACTACATTTATATCTACCCCATCATCACTACAAATTTGAAACGCATCGTGGATCAGTTCATTACATCCCTTCTTAGTAAACTGTTGGTGCGGGTTCGAAACCACAAGAGTATCATTCTTTTTTTTTTGATAGGTAGGTGGAGTTTTCCCAAAAAAAATCGGATTATGTTTTCATTATATTCATTATAAAAAAAAATAGGAAGAAAATATTTATTATTGAATCGCATAAAAATACACTATTTCTGCGATTGATGCGCAAGAAGGTTTTTTGGTCATGGGGATGCTTTTATACTGAAAATATGAAATTCAACGTGTTCAGGATCTCGATGTAAGTACATAATGATCGTGCCTAGATTCACTTTTAACAAGTTAACTTGATATCTTGAGCGTTATTCTCGAATTATGTGTCATTATTTTGTAAATTTTTTTAAAATTTTTAGAACGATTAATGATTACATTAGTATGATCCCTAAATGCAATGAAACTAAGAACTTGTTCAATTATTAGAAAACTCTTCTTATCACCTTTTCAACACCAACATCTCGACCCAGAAAAAAGGGTGGGACACAGTTATATGAGTCTAGCAGACTCTAGCATGAAATATTTGATCTTAGAAGAAGTTTACTGGATATTTTTCCAAGCTGAATAATAATCAGTGATCTAATAACGCGAGTAAAATAACCAACTATGCGATGTAGAAATAATAATAGTTATTTATTAGATCTTCTGCTAGGTGAATTATACAGTGGCAGCTTTTGTGAGAGAAGAGAGGAAAAAGATTCGCAATTTCATGCCTTTGAAAAGATTGAATAAAATCCCATTTCATTGTTCATATATGTATGTAAAAGAGTCTTTACATGTTATTTATTATTATTGATACATTGTGGTTTAACAAAAGATGCTGCTGGTATCCTTATTGTCGTCGATTTTATACATAAATTTCTTGCTACCACATCTAGATTATGTTGCTTGCTTGCTGCTAGTGCCAGTGATAGATAAGCTAGATCTGGCGCTTTTTAGAAGCTTCCCATGGAATTTATGCATGTATAGCCAATGAAACATGAACTAGATTCAATAGTTATAATACTTTTTTCCGTTTAAATTATTAAAAATTGGTCCACCTAATCTTTCATACTCCAAGAAAGACTTCTGTAACCATAAACGTAACCACGTAAGTAGGTACATCACCACAAGCATCAAATTGTTTTGATCTTGCCACTCCTGCTGGCAATGTCAGCAAGAGTTTTCATAAACTCTTTAATTTCTTATTACTGAGAATTATAAACTATATTAATAAGCGGATGCTATAGTATAAGAAAAGTAATTTAAAAAAAATTATAAAAAATATTGTTTCAAGCTAAATACTGCATGGCAAGCTGAAGACTTTAGTAGTAGAGTAGCAGCTAGTCTAGGAGTTAACCAATCTTGAACAATTCAGTCAATCAACCACTATGTAGTATGATATGGCAAGCTGATGAGGCCAGAAGCAGACAGAAACATCTCTCATTGTCTTCAGATGAGGCTGGCTCTGTTGCTTGCCATGGAGCTGCAGCCCTGTAATTTTTTCCTTCTCACTGCCAGCCTTAATATTTTCTCATCCAAATAAGGAGGTTCTAGAAAATACTTGAGAGATCTCTAGAGCCACTAAGACATTAAACTGTAATGAATAAGCAGAAGGGGTCGCTGGAGATCGGGTGGGGAGGGGAAATAGGTGATGATAGCTTCGATTCTCTTCCTCAGGTGTTTTGGTAAAATCTGGTTTGACAAGATCCTGTCACTTTTTTTTTGTATAGATCATTGATCATCTCAATTTTTTTGTTTTCGCAGGATGCGGTTTGACAAGGTCCGATCAGTTCGGAAATTCGCTTCTTGTAACGTCTGGTCAGTCCGAAAATTTGAGCTTTTTTGAGCTTGTAAAACCGGACCTTGCAAAAAATTCGAGCTTAACGTTGCAAAAGTAGAATTTTCGAGCTGACCGTACTTTGTAAAAATTCAATTTTAGCGCTGACCGTACTTTGCAAAAGTCGAATTTTTGAGCTGACCGTACTTTGTAAAAATTGAATTTTAGAGCTGACCGTACTTTGAAAAAGTCGCATTTTCGAGCTGACCGTACTTGGCAAAAGTCAAATTTTTGAGCTGACCGTACTTTGTAAAAATTCAATTTTAGCGCTGACCGTACTTTGCAAAAGTCGAATTTATGAGCTGACCGTACTTTGTAAAAATTGAATTTTAGAGCTGACCGTACTTTGAAAAAGTCGCATTTTCGAGCTGACCGTACTTGGCAAAAGTCAAATTTTTGAGCTGACCGTACTTGGCAAAAGTCGAATTTTCGAACTGACCGTACTTCGTAAAAAGTCAATTTTAGCGCTGACCGTACTTTGCAAAAGTCGAATTTTTGAGCTGACCGTACTTTGTAAAAATTGAATTTTCGAGCTGACCGTACTTGGCAAAAGTCAAATTTTTGAGCTGACCGTACTTGGCAAAAGTCAAATTTTTGAGCTGACCGTACTTTGTAAAAATTGAATTTTGAGCTGACCGTACTTTGCAAAAGTCGAATTTTATAGCTGACCGTACTTTGTAAAAATTGAATTTTCGAGCTGACCGTACTTGGCAAAAGTCAAATTTTTGAGCTGACCGTACTTGGCAAAAGTCAAATTTTATTAATTTTATTATTATAAATATTAATTTTATTAATATTTTTATTAATAAAATTACAGCGAAACATCATATTTGTGTCTTCACCAACAATAAATATTAAAATTTAAATAAAAACAATTATTTCGTTATAAGCATATTTTCGTTGTAACCGATTTTTGTAATAAAATTCTCATCTTATCTAATCAATCATATCTTTTTTCAGAGATCTGAGGTCTCATTTATAGCATTTATAGTGGATAGGTATCCGTAACATTTACCCAGTAATTTGATGGGTATACAATTATTATTATAAATAGCGGTATAGAGTGAATTACCTGCGTAACGTATACCAGTAATTTACAAAATAAATAACAAACTACTAACTACTGCTTGTTCAGGTTCATCTAAAAGATCACACGTACTTCCTTTTACTTGCTTTTTACCTCTCCAGTGCCAGTAACAAGTCATAAATCTTAACACGTAACGTGATATATCATGCAGCGTTATTAAACAATTATTATCAATTAGAAATATACACACGAACTCTCCTAGTCAACAATAATGCTTGACAACTTCGATGGCATTTAGATAAACGTATATACGAGTAGGTAGATTGTGTATATGCATCTAGTTGTGTATCTGGATGCGCATCTAATTAGCAAACTAAATAAGTAGCAGCCTACTTAAGCTGTACTAATCACATCCCACTTAATCAGGAGATCCATCCATCAGAAATTAACGTAGGTTTCAGCATATCAAACTTTTTTTTCTTGAATTTATCAGATATGGTGGGGTATCTGCGTTTCATTGGCGAAACAAATGGTCCTTCGAGCCGGATTCTCGAATTTCCGCTAATTACACTGTTACATTAATTTTTTTGTATACCAGCATTTGTGAGCTGCATATTTTTTAAATTCCCTGGAGCGATCTAAAATACACACTTTGGCACACTCTCAATCAAATTCAAGGCTATATGACAAAAGTTATATTATCTCAATGCAACATCTGAGTGCAAGATTGATCTTTTGTACACTTTTAAACAAGCAACAAGAGGACATTATCCCAGCAATCGTTTAATTGTGATCAACTTGGAGGTTCACAAATTTAAGACTCTATGATTAAGGGTATTGCATGTATGATTGTGCAAAGTGCAAAATTGTTCTTTTGCACTTTGCTAAAGATGCCACTGATCGTGGAGAGAGAAAATTGTGCTGAATGTAATTTAATTGAACACACTTTGGCACACTTTCAATCAAATTCAAGGCTGTTTGACAAAAGTTATATTATCTCAATGCAACCTCTGAGTGCAAGATTGATCTTTTGTACACTTTTAAAAAAGCAACAAGAGGACATTATCCCAGCAATCGTTTAATTGTGATCAACTCAGAGGTTCACAAATTTAAGACTTGATGATTAAGGGTATTTATTATCTCATTGTGCAAAATTTAAGTGCAAAATTGTTCTTTTGAACTCTACTAAAGATGCCACCAATCGTGGAAGGAGAAGATTATTCTGAATAATTTCTAAATACACCAAAAGAAAATATTAATAAACTACATATGGTCCTTTGAGCCGGATCTACGAATTCCAACGAATTACAATAACTCGCATAGAAGGGTCTAATTAATTACACTGTTTACAACGATAGTTTCTCTGAAGCTTTTTGTCTAAAACACAAGAGAAGAATTTTTTTCTTTACCACAGTGTATAAATCCACTTAAGAAAATACCGTCATATTAGGTTTAAATTATAAGGAATGGTGACGATTTTTACGTGAGAATTGTTTTCAAAAAAATTGCAATATAAATACTAAGCAGACAAGTCATAAGAGCAGACAATTAGCATCTTCAAAAAGATGGAGCGATAAATCAGATCAGTCCCCGATGTAATACCACCTCAGAGCCATGTACTAGGCCTGCCATGGACGGGGTCTCCACGGTTGGCTGCCCTGAACGGCGTGCCTCAACAAATTGTGTCCGTTTATGCATACATGAACTATTGTTTATTATTTTTAAGGTTTTAGTCTGCATTATGAATTATCGCAATGCGCTTGGCTCATATCCCGTGGAAACTGCTGCATGTAGGGGTATTTTTAGAGCGACCGTTGCAATCATCTCTTGGGTAACTGCTGTTTACCGTCCAGTCCCAGTCGGTTATTAATGAAGATTGAATTAGAACTTGATCGAGTCTGTTTGAAAATCGACAATCCCATTCGATAATGTAATCGATAATGGACGGTTTGTGCTCGTATTTATCGTTTGTCTAACGGATCGTGGACGTATTTGTACTCGGACTTGATTGGGTTGTTTCTTTCAACTGTCATAGATCACGCAGTTATGCGCTCATAGAAATTTCGCAATTTTTTTCTCTCTTCCTGTCTGTAAGCAGCGAGCATGTAGGTAACTTGTGAATTATTATGTAAATCTGTTTCTTCAAAAACAGCATGTTTTATCGTTTCTTATAGTTTTGATTCAACCTTGGGGATTATAATGTCCTTGAAGTGGGAATATAAGAATGAAAAATTCCCAAAAAAATCAAAAATATTAACTATTTCATGAGATTATGCTCGTGGATAAAATTTGAGTTCTTTTCACTGATAATGTCTTAATGTTTATGTCATGTCAACTTCAAAATTTTTATTTAAGAAAAAGAGCAATTAAAAAATTCTACCAACCACTAGGCCACAAGATCCCTCCCCTCTATTCTCTAGCCATTTATGCTTAATTGCTTAGGTATAATAGACATTCTCTTTCCAGAAGTCTGAAAATTTTTCCATGTCAGTAGGGTAATTTTTTGCTCACCTCTCTGATCCAAAAAAGTTGAAAAATTGCGATTTTTTGGCTTAAAATTATTTTGTCAGCATTTTTTAAGAAAATTAAGGACTTTACGGCCTTCTTTTTAAACAGTCTCCCAGTTACATGAGTGTATAGTCAGTTTTCAAGATAAGATTTTAGGTATCGATTTTTGCGACAATTTGTAGCAAAATAGCGCACGACAAATTAGCGCTTTGAGCATAGCGATGCGACAAAGTAATGCAGAACACAATAACGCTGCGACAAAACAGTTCAGGACAAAAGAGCTCTGCGACAGAATAGCTGCGACAGAATAGCTTAAAACAAAATAGCGTTACGACGAAATAGCGCATGGACACAAGACACAATAACTCGCACCGCCTCAACTTTTAAGTTAAATTGCAACAAATCTGACCTGACCAAGACCTTCATTCCGAACCACTTCACTTATTTAAACTTATTGTTTGAGAGAATATATTTTTTGCCCTTTTCGAAAAGCTTCTTTAATATTTTTGGCGATTGCTGGAACATAATCTTTTTCCTACCATTTCATAGTCGAAGTAATTGGAGTACTTATGCGCTATTTCGTCATATTGTGTTGCAGAGCTATTTTGTCATGCGCTGTTTTGTTACAACGTTGTTTTGTCCCCTCTATTGTGTCTATGAACTATTTCGTCATTTTGTTACAACCCTAATTTCGTCCTGCGCTGTTTTGTCAAGCTCTATTGTGTCCATGAGCTATTTTGTCGCAACGCTGTTTTGTCATACGTTGTTTTGTCGCAGCGCTATTTTGTCCTGCACTGTTTTGTCACGCTCTATTGTGTCCATGCGCTGTTTTGTCGCGGCACTATTTTGTCGCGAACTGTTTTGTCCCAGCAGTATTTTATCCTGCGTCATTTTATAGCAGCGGTATTTTGTCAGATATCGCATTTCATCCTGAGCTGTTTTATCACGCTCTTTGTGTTCGAGAGCTATTTTGTCATGCGCTAGTTTTTCACAGCGTTTTTTTCTCATGTGCTGTTTTGCCGCAGCGCTGTTTGTCATGAGCTGTTTTGTCCCAGCCTTATTTTGTTCAACGACGTTTTATCACAGCGCTATTTTCTCATGTGCTGTTTTGTCCCAGCTTTATTTCGTTCAACGACGTTTTATCACAGCGCTATTTTCTCATGTGCTGTTTTGTCGCAGCGCTGTTTGTCATGAGCTGTTATGTCCCAGCCTTATTTTGTTCAACGACGTTTTATTACAGTGCTATTTTCTCATGTGCTGTTTTGTCACAGCTTTATTTCGTTCAACGACATTTTATCACAGTGCTATTTTATCATGCGTTGTTTTGTCGCAGCGCTAATTTGTTCGGCACTGTTTTGTCGCAGCTCTATTTTGTCATGAACTTCTTTGTCCCAGCGTTATTTTATCTTCCGCCATTTTATCACAGCGCTATTTTGTCATGTGCCATTTTGTTGCAGCGCTATTTTGTCCTGCGCTGTTTTGTCACTCTCTATTGTTTCTATGAGCTATTTTGTCATGCCCTATTTTATCATGCGTTGTTTTGTCCTCTACATCAATGAGCAATTTTATCGCAGATTTACTTCGTCATGCGCTATTCTCTCACAACTTTATTCTATCATGCGTTGTTTTGTCCTCTATCCTCTATTGTAGCTATAGGCTATTTTAGCGCAGCGCTATTTTGTCATGCGCTATTTTTTCATAGCGCTATTTTATCATGCGTTGTTTTGCGCAGCTCTATTATGTCCTGCTCTGTTTTGTCGTAGTTCTATTTTGTCATCAGCTATTTTATCATGCGTTGTTTTGTCCTCTATTATATCTATGAGCTATTTTATCGCAGCGCTATTTTGTCATGCGCTATTTTTTCACAGCGAAATTTTATCATACGTTGTTTTGTTCTCTTTTGTAGCTACAAGATATTTTCTCACAGCGCTATTTTATCATGCGTTGTTTTGTCGCAGATATATTTTGTCATGAGCTATTTTGTTGCAGCGCTATTTCGTCTTACGCTGCTTTCTAACGTTCTCTATTGTATCCAAGAGTTATTTTGTCGCAGGGCTACTTTTTCATGCGCTGTTTAGTTAAGGAGCCAAAATGTTGAGTCTGCAGCTGTTGTAGACTTATCAGACCGCTGTTTAATCTACGGAGTCTTGATCATTAATGCATCTCCATCAAAACCAGAAGCCATTTGAAACTCAGTGTGATTTGCATGGTTGAACTGATATCTACCTGCATTCAATTTTACAGCATTGAGGCATATTATTGGACAGTCACTAAAATAATACGAAGTTCTCTTGATGTAAAGCTTACCAGGAAGGCTTAAAATATTGTACGTGATCAAAGAAATTGTATTTTTTTTTAGAACTAAATCGGGAATATTTTATCGGTTCATCTTGTAACAATATAAGACATATTATGCAGACTCGTTCCTTCCTTCGTATGTCGGAGCATCGACCCACACAAAGAAAATTCAAAATTATTAATATTTTGCAAGAATGATCGTTATTATTAAATGCCGGAAGCGTTGCAAAATATAAATATAAGATCATATATCGTACGCAAATATTTCTTGAAGCTTGAAGAGTAAATTCCAAACTACCGGTTGTTTATCTCATCTTGAGATTTGTATGAGCTGCCAGTACCAGTACCAGCGCCAGCACATATACTTTATGTAAATTAACGTATCAACAAACATACGTATTACCCGTTCCAACACCCACCCGACGAGTATCTTATTGTTCTATGGAGAATTTCGGTTATAAATTACCGGGGGCCGATCCATGAGAATCCATAAATGATGGGAAATCAGGCAGGTACCATGAGAAAAGTGTCGAATTTGAATACAAGGGGTCATTTACGATCAAATGAAATAACTTCTTATTCTTTTGTAACATGTAACTACTTAGTATACGTCATTGATATTACTTACTTGCTACATGAATAATATATAAAAAAAAAGACTTCCTCCCACATGTTCAGCTGTATCCCCCCCCCCATAGGGGCCCCATAATGTATCCCAGAAATATTAGGAATCGATTATAATATCTTCGGCAACGTTACTCGTTCGTAACCAATCTATGAAGAAGAATAGTTTAAATTTTCTGCAGGATCTCTTATTACAGGTCACGATTGACTATACAACTTTGGAGTTCCAGTGCGAGTAAAACTCATCAGTATTTCCTATTCAAAGTGACAGTTAATGACAGTTTCAAATAGAAGATGATCAATTGCTTGAAACAAAACTCTGCATGCGGGGAGATTAATTATTATTAAAGAGAAGCTTAAAAGCTCATAATTACAAATCCAATTACATAATTATTATCATCATAATTTCTCTAACAACTCAACCCCACTCTTTCCCCGCAACAAGACTCATCGATTACCTCGAAATTTTCAGCCGGAAGCGATGAAAAAAAAAATCAACTGCCCCAACAAACAATCCCCCCTATTGTTCATGAAACAATAAAAAATCTCCAGAGCAACGAAGCCATCGGAGAAAAGGAACGATCTCATAATTAGACCGTGAGTTTTGCCGGGTGTAATTCCATTATGATAAAGTTTTGTAATGACAAAGGTGCAGATGTGAATTTTCGCGAAAGAAAACCTTAAATTCCCTCATCGGGAGCGGCTGGGGGTGCCCGAAGAGCGAGGGGGGCGAGAGTGAGGACGGACGCGGGGGCGTAAGTTGTAGGTAGGTGTATACGTGCCCCCGAGAACACGTCGGAGTCATAACGAATGTACACCGAGAGAGGTGCGTGAAGTTGTCCGGGAAAAAATCCCCACTCGGGGGAAAATATTTATCGTTTTTTTTTTCATCCCTAACAATTAATCTCAGTTTTTAAAAGCACAACTTTTTTACGCAGCATAAATTGCTGGTAAGGGTTTTATTCGGTTTTTTAAGTACGATTGACCTTAGCAAAAAAATATTTTATGAACTCTTCGGTACATTTTTAACCCCCCCCCCCCAAAATCGTATAGGGGCTCATTTAGAAGCGGTAAAACGTTTTCAACCCTCCAAGGTTAGTCCCTTTCATCTGGCTCATTTTGAGCTTAGCCAGGAATTTGAAAGTATGTCATCCTTTTGTGCTCTCTTGGGGTGCTGGGATGCTTTAAAATTTACCAAAGGGGTAGTAATAATTCTTTGGCTAAGGTTAATCGTAAAACACCATAGCAACCCTTTAGAGAAATTTATTGTATTTTTGAAAAAAATTCTTAGAAATAATTTTTATCGAAGCCCTTTGAGATTAATCGTTTTATCATGCCTCTCCTGAGACCGGGTACGTGAAGTTGGTCCCGAAATTTTGTTTTCTGAATAAAAAAAATTGAGAGTCGATAAAAGTGTAACGATCGATCTGAATGTCACCCCCCAGCTCGTATTTTTTCCCGACCAACTTCACGCACCTCACCGATACGATACACGTAGCATATTTAACGAAAGACGCTGCAAGGAAGGAACAGGCCCTGTATATGTGTAATGAAAGACTACAGACTGCACGGGTGTAGAAAATTTCGTTTTCACAAGGGGAACTTTAATTTCGTCTCAGCCTGACGTCACATTTCCATACGGGAGCGACGAGGAGAAGTTTCAGGACCGCGCGGGCGAACGAAAGAGACGGCGAATTACTAATTAAGAATCCGAAAGAAAGGGGCCGATGTTTAAAATGCGTGAGCCGAGAAAGTATATACGTATATATGAGACAAAGGAATAAGACTCCTTCAAGACGAGAATTGAGTTAGAAAATGGCGGATTGTACATTCACGGCAAGAATTTGCATGTAATTAAAGGAGAGGTATATAAGGAAAAATCACTGAGCGCAGATGTACTATATAGCAAACGGAGAATTTCCCTTCTTTCTTTCTTTCTTACTTACTTATCTCACTCTTGTGTCGCTCTCCTGATTGTGCCAATTTCAATCTACTGTTTCATATTTTCTTATATCCACTAATTTACCTGCTGATGTTTCATCTCATCATATTCATATATCGATTTTATGCCCAAATTCTTATCAAATCTGGTTTGTCACTGCTCCGCAAACACATCTCGACATTCATCTGGTTCATCTTAAAATATTAAAGATACAGGGCGATCTTCTCATAGCATCCTGTTACCAAACAACTTTGACTAAAAAAAAAATAAACAACTATAATTTTGTGCATTCTACCTGGTGCAGACATGCTCTAAAATAAACATTGAAGCAATCCACTTCTAACCGTTTAATTGACCACTTTCTCTTTCCTCTGAGTTTAAAAATAGAAACCAGATCCACCTCTCTCCCTCTTTGGGACAACTCAAGGATTTTCTCTCCCAAGGGACATCTCTCTTCACCATTCCGATAATCACAACTTTGTCCATCACTCTGGAAGTGTCTTCCATAGCGTCAACCAGACGTTGCCCTTTATGATCTTTTCTCTGGTCATCTTGACTCCCTTGTCCTCCACCCTGAGAGTTCTGACCATATTTCCCATCGTCTTTCCTCGTATATCCGGTAACTTCTCTTCAACCATGACTAAAGTGGAATTTTTCTGACCATCGTTGTTGTCTTCATCTTAGTCTAAATCTTTATGTTCATGAGTTCTGCGTGAAGAAATGAATTTGACTGTGCCTATCTACTTGTTCCTGACTTTCTCATTTTTCCTGATCGCAGATCTTCATCTTAGTCGTAATACTTCGATGTTATGAAGAAGTGAAGACTTAACAATGATCTGTAGATTTGACTTTAGTTTTTCTAATATTTTTTCTGTCTTTTTTGATATCGTTTCTCTTTTATTTGAACTTCTAGAAGTGGTCTCAAATTTTTTTTATGGCAGATATAAATGGACTCAAAATTTTGACTAGATGGAACTGACCTATCAGAAGACCCAGTCGTCTTCACTTTAAATCTATACACAGAACGTAATGTGTATGTGTCAGGCATTTAGATTTAGACGTCATAAATTTTTTCCAGATAATCATCAAGCCAGTCGTTATATTAGCTCGATCCAAGATATGAATTTTGGGGACGTGACGACACGGTGGTGACATCATTTCCAACGGGCCAGACAGACATGGAAATATCAGAAAGGAATCAGATATAATAAATAGTGAATCGTGGTACGTATGCAAATTACCAACCGCACAGTTTTAGGATAAACAAACGCGAGGTCCACACGCAAGTTCCCGTACAATATAAGGGTTAGGGTCGCGGGGCATGCGACAAAGATTCGCCCCGTCTCTCTCCGACTCCTTCGACATTGCCGGATCGTCTCGTTTCCTCGCGACGAAACTTTAAAACTTCTTTCCTAATTATTCCGCTTTTCCGCTCACGTCCCGACAACATGGCAATCTCGCTTTCTTGTACGAGCCGTCGGCCACCGCGGGCCAGGGTCCTCGCTCCGTCCCCTCCGCCCCCGGTTCTCGCCGCCCCCAGAGCGAGCGCGGGGCGCCTCATCTCATTTCTCCCGCACTCTCTTACTGTTTTTACTCTGACACACACTGACTACAATCAGTCTTCTTCATCCGCCTCCCTCCGCCACCGCCGCCGCCTCCGCCGTCCCCGCTCGGCGCCGCTGCGAGCCCTCATCAGCATCAACCCCTTCGGTACACTCCAGAAAGAAGATTCTCAATTATTAATCGAAAGGAATTTTTAATCGATGCCTCGGCGTGTTCCTAGTCGTTTTTTTCTCCTTGCTTTCATATAAGGGTTGTTGGTTGTAGCTTGGCAGGGGCGGAGATGTGGGAAAAACTGACCAAAATGTTTAAGAATAATTAAAATCTTGTAGTGTTAATTACTATTATTACAAGTATTATTATTACTTAATTGGCTTAAGTCAAACTTTCATTTGATCAGAAATTACCGACAGAAGTTGGTCAATTCTCACCTTCTGGTTTCTGAAGCTGGTCTTTTTAAGTTTTGAACATCTTTGCTAAAGTCAGTTTTTGAAGATTCTATTTTCTGATATGAACCCATATCTGGGCTTCGATCAATGATACTGGAGAAGGTGTCCACGTAGCGGGGGTCGTTTTCCTAGTTATGTTTCATCTCTTCTGAGGTTCTCCTATGACTCCTATATGTCCAATGGCGAGTTGATGTCTTCTTTTGGGAGGTTGGTATATCTTGAGCAGCAGTTTTTTCCGTTGATTTTACCGCATTCAAGAAAACCACTTCCGATAGAAACCTCCTGACAGAGGATCACCACTTTCAAGACTTCCAAGAAAATTTACAGATGGCCGCATAACATTCTTTTCCAAAGGAGTAAAGATGGTACCAAATGAAGAGGTAAACGTCTCATAACGAAAAATGTTGTCCAAAAATTTGCAGTGAGATCAAAAGGCCGCTTATTGTAGGATTTTGTATTTGAAGTCTCGTATTGCGGGAGAGAGTTCATGCTCAAGAACCTCTTCAGCGGCCCATGGTCAGTACGAATTAAAAACTTCCGCTCATGTGACTATTTTTTCCAGAATTCGGTTTGAGTATTTACTACAATCTTCAATCAATATCTACTACAAAAAACACTTAATTATATTCATTTTTCCGCAGCTTTAATACCGAAAGTAGATTTATTGATAATTTATGACCCGGTCGTATTCCCCAGGACGTCCCTGTCCTTTCCTTGTTTCTTATACGCATGACTCTTGAGTGTTACGGCCGAACCCTTCCCGCGTCCCGCCAGGGGGTTCGTTAATGATCTGGTGGCTAATTAAAAATCGCTCTCTGATGTATTGGAAACTTTGCAGATATTTTCTCTTGCGGACTCCTTCATCTGTGCAGATATGGAGCCGTTTCGGGGGATTCTAATTTAGGTCAGGATCGTTTTTCTTGCTTGTTTGTTGTTTCTATTCATTAGGGTTTCTGATGAGACGTCTTCATGTCGGATAATTTTTTTAAAGTACGGCAAATTGTAACATTTTAATTGAAAAGGAAAGATTCCGCGGCATTAAAATATTATATAGCAAATTAATAAAGATCGTTCGAGCGGTCTATCTGGGGTCGTAAAACGGGGTAAAAGTAGTGAAAAAGTCTGCCGGAGCAGTCTGCCTAGTTCAGCTCTAGTAGAAAAAGGGAGTAATTGGAGTGAGGTTTATTTTCTATTCTAGTGGCAGCGCAGGGAACTACAGGTGGTCAGTTACCAGGGCTGTTACAATATCGTTTTGATTATATCTGTGACATTAAACGGATTTTATTACTTTCTACCGTACCCTTTACTCCCTCCTGATATTATTTCAGTTTCAGTTGCGACTATTTTATGGCTCTGTTTTCTATCATATGATACATTGATTCACCATTTCATATATCAATAAAAATTTATTTTCTATGAACAGTGATATTACCTACATGATTTTTTGATTCCTTCAAAAAGAAATGACCCCTCTAAAAACAAATTCAAACTTTGAGATTAATCAGAATCGTCGTTATTTTATAAATCGTTTCGATCTTTATGGAACTCATCAGCATACCTTGGGCGACTTGCATTTTAGAAGCACTTATTAAATCTGTGTTTGAGAAAATAAAATTCATGGTGCAATTTTCGTTTAAAATATTCGTAAATCTGGGGTCAAATAAAACGTTCTCGCCGATAATATTATGTTGTACGATTCGTCTATCTGGGGCTATAAATTATTTTTATTCATATTATGATATGTTTTGTTGAAAATTACATAAATCTTGGGTCAAAAAAATAATCGAAACTTTTTGGTTGAAAAAATCGTAAGGCTTGGATCAGATTGAGTAGTTCTTCATACTAAATAAGATTTTGTTTCCAAAATTAGTAAAACTAGGGTCAAAAAAATAATTCATGATAGTTTCAAAGAGATTAGGTGCGAGTTTTAATATGTTGTGGATCAAATAATGGAGATTTGGAGCAAAAAAAAAATTATGCAGAGTTTGGTTAAAAATATCGTCAGTTTTCTGTTCGAGAAAAACTTTCATGATGAACTTTTCTTTCAAAGTATTCATAAATCTGGGGTCAGATAAAACGTTTTCCACGATAAGATTGCATTGTATTACTCGTCAATTATACATTTCTTTTGTTGTAAATGGCACAAATGTCTGGTCAAAAAAATTTGAGAAGATTTTGTTGGGAAAAATCGTAAACCTTAGGTCAGATAAAGAATTCTGAATAATAAGATAAAACTAGGGTACAAAAAAAAAAAAAATTCACGATATGTAGTTTCAAAGAGATTAGATGCAAATTTTTATATGTTGTGAATCAAATAATGGGAGATTTGGGGTCAAACATTTTTTTTTGCCGAGTTTGCCTCAAAATATCGTCAGTTTTGTGTTCGAGAAAATAAATTTCACGATAAGGTTCCGCTCAAAATATTCTTAAATTCAGGGGTCAGATAAAACGTTCTCGCTGATAAGATTATGTTGTACGATTCGTCTATCTGGGGCTATAAATTATTTTTATTCATATTATATGATATGTTTTGTAGGAAATGACATAAATCTGGGGTCAAAAAAATAGGAGGATTTTGGTTGAAAAAATCGTAAGGCTTGGGTCAGATTAAGTAGTTCTTCATAATAAGATTTTGGTTCCAAAACTGGTAAAACAAGGGTCAAAAAAATAATTCATGATAGTTTCAAAGAGATTAGGTTCGAATTTTCATATGTTGTGGATCAAATAATGGGAGATTTGGGGTAAAATTTTTATACCGAGTTTGGTTAAAAATATCGTCAGTTTACTCTGTTCGAGGAAACAATTTCATGCTGAGCTTTTCGTTCAAAGTATTCATAAATCTGGGGTCAGATAAAACGTTTCCCCCGATAAGATTGTATTGTACGATTCGTCAATTATAAATTAATTTTTTGTTGAAAATTGTATAAATCTTGGGTCAGAAAATGGGAAGTTTACGTTGGGAAAAATCGTAATTGGGTAATTACGACAGATAAAAAAATGATAATTTTAGTTAAAAAATAATAATAATTATATGTTCGGGGGGGGAATTTTAATCATATGATATGATTGAAAATGAAAGAATCGTTTATAGATATGGACTCCGAAATTTTTTTGTGAAAATGACATAAATCTTGCGTCAAAAAAATTATTGCGAGAATTTTGGTTCTAAAAATCGTAAAACTAGGGTCATAAAAATAATTTATGGTAGTTTTGAAATTAGGTGCGAATTTTCATATGTTGGCGATTAAATAATTAGAGATTTGGGGTCAAAACATGTTTTTTTATGCCGAGTTTGTTCAAAATATCGTCAGTTATGCGTTCGAGAAAATAAAATTTAATGATGAAATTTTCGTTCAAGATATTCGAAAATCTGGGGTCAGATAAAACGTTCTCCGAGGTAAGCTGTGTTGTACAATTCGTCAATCTGGGGCTATAAATTGTGTTTATTATATTATGATTTTAGTTAAAAAAATATTCTTCTTCTTAATTCTAACTTCGGGGAGTATATTTTTATTCATGTGAATGATTGAAAATGAAAGAATAATTGTTGATAGATATAGACTGATTTTTTTGTTGAAAAAAGCATAAATTTTGGGTAAAAAAACATTTTTTCAAGGATTTTAGTTGAAAAAAAAATCGTAGTAAGCCTCGGGCCAGATAAAATAGTTCTTCATAATAAGACTTTGGTACAAAAAAATCGTAAAATCGTAAAAAAATGGTACAAAAAAAAATCATAAATCTTCGATGAAAAAAAATTGATGCCAAGATTTTCGCTGCAAAAAATCATAAGCAGTGGCGGCTCGTGGATTGCAAAACTAGTGAAGTGTCGATTTTGCCAAGGATAAGGTAAAATCAGCTCGAAAATTCGATGTTTGCAAACAGGTCCGCGGTTTTGGAAAGCTCTAGAATTTTTTTTAAATACATCAAAACTTACCTAACGTAAAAACTAGACTTGACTTTGAATTCTTTTTAATTTTTATAATAATAATTGTTAATTTTTTTCAAGCTAATTTACTAAAAACTGTACAAATGATCATTATTTTTATCCTCTCCAAAACGCCATTATAACATAATGGCGTGTCTCTCTTCCTTTCACCTTTTTACACCTCAATGCAACTTCTAATATTTACACCCTGTCAAAAACTCCATCCTTCAATAAAACACCCACATCGACGTTTTACAACGGGAAGCATATCAACAATAGATTTCACAATTCTCGGTAAAGCCGGCACATGTTCCCATGTGTCGACCTGCTGATGCCCGTCCATGTGTGCACCGGACAGGTATTGGAAGCGTCTGAACTCTGAACGTCCTATTTTATGGTCATACCTTTACCTTTCGCTGCCGCGGTTACTGATGGAAGGTCCTTTCGTCTTGGTCTTTCTTTGCAACCTCTCTCATTATTCACAGTTCACATGTCCTTTAAGGGACGCATTCTAAAAGAGCCATAAATGTCAATAACATGTGCTGACACAGGTATGAATTGGAAATGTGAACGGTTCTGTTATATTATGACATGAGCGGGAGAGATGGTAATAAGAGGGTGTATGTTATGTATCTATGAGTCATCAGAGAAGGTAGAAAAAGTCACGTCCTGGTTCTAGGTATTTAATGGTTGAGATTATAATAGAAAACATGTGTGTATGACTCGTTTGACAGTATTTTCAGCTAAATTTGACTGCAAAATTTTATGTTACAAGAAAAAAATTAGAATTATTATTGTAAAATGTTAAAACACAATCGGTCAAGACTTTTAATAAAGATTCGAATTTTCCGGTTAAAAATAAGTAGGAAAGTGCTCCCTCTCCCCACTCCTTCTAGGTGGAGCGGGGTTAGATGTGAATTTTTTTACAGAACCTTTTTTTATTGCAGATTTGGTTTTTGAGGCTAAAAATACGTAATTTATCTGATTAATTAATTAATAAATTATTTTTTTTTCGATTTTCCTTGATGAAAAATATTCATGAATCGAGAAAAAGATTTCAGGCTTATTCTACGTTTGTCCTGTCTAAGATATCAAAGTTACCGTTCCCCCTCTTCAGCTGCACCTACAAGAAAAGGAGAACTAATTTTTAAATTAATTTTTCTACCTCTGAATAAATAGAGACATTTTTCCTAGACATAAGTATTGGAACTTCAGGTTGAAAAACCCATCCTGAATATTGAAGAAAGTTTTTCAAGACACATGAAAGCATCATCCAAAAAGTTATCTTATAAAAAATCTTTCCTTAATGTTTCAAGTTAGATGCTGATTCACAGGGTGTTGAAATATTCTCATCCCTCCCGCTTAACTGCCGAGTCACTGATAATAATTACCTAGAACAATTAAAGTCTGGTCAACCGAGCATAAATCTCATTCTCTGGATCTGGAAGAGCGGGAGGAGGAGGGGGAGGAGGAGGAGGAGGAGGCGAAGAAAGAAATTCTACCATAAAACGAATACATTAACAGCCCTCTCTAAGTATAAAAACTCCCAGTAATAATTCTCGTCGAAAAACACTCGCTCTGTAACTAACTAAGCACACAAAATTTATCGAAGGAGCCTAAAAGCAATTATAGCGATTAGGGGAGAAGGAAAATAATACAAAATCGATGTCTTAATAATTAAAAATACATAAAATCAGAGAAGGAACGAAAAGGAAGAAGACCCTTTTATATACATATATAGACGAGGGACGAGGCAACGGCCTATTTTAAATTACCAATTATTGCTTTTAACAACGAGAGGGGAAACTCACAGTGGATGTGACTTCGGTCAGAAATTGATATCTGCACTTCATTGTCTTGGATTATTCATACGCCATTATAAAGGTAATTATATGCCGGGAGGACTGTAATTTGAATTTTTATTAAATATGTAGTTTTCTCAGGAACATCTTCAAAAACAGAGTAATAATTTAAGTATGAGTCATTCTTTATTTACCGTTGGAAAGTTCATGCGGTCTAAAAAAATTCAGTCCCGCATGTTTAATAAAATGAGCCTCAAAGCTGAGAAAGGGAATAAACTTTTTCACCTTCAGTTTCACGATTATTTTAAGCAAAATAAAATTAGTTTAGAGGGAGTCGAATACCGTAAGTCTTGAATGAGAGATGGAAATGCTGATGAGTCCAAAAAGGTTGAAATTGCTTTCATCGATATTTTTTTCAAAATATTTTATTTTTTGAAACTGGAAAATTTCTATTTGAATTAATCTCTTTGAAAGTAGGCAGGAATAATTTTCTTAAGGAATCTTACCCCATATTTGCGAATATTTTGAACGAAAATTGCACCATGAAATTAATTTTTTCGAATAAATTTCGCTTAAATTTTTTTGACCCAAGATTTCTGGAATTTTTAACACCAAAAAACTTTCTGATCGCATAATCGATTTACGATTGCATTTTCAATTCTGTCACGCAAAAAAAATTCACCCGAAGTTGGAATTATTATAATTTTTTTAATTAAAATCATCAATTATTTTGATATAAACAAATTTTCATATAAGTAGGAATTATTGAAGACATTTGACGACTTGAAACAAGTATAGTTGTTTTTATTTTCTCCGTTATTTCCTTATTAAATTTTATATCAATTTCCTTTTGTACTATTCTCATTTCGATTCTTATGAAGCATTCTCACTAAATCTAAAAAATAAATTTTAATTTAGGCGATTAAAAAAAAAAGTGAGTAAAGGTCAAAAGTTTGTTATAAAAGACACGGCTGAGTGCAGAGCACATTAGTGTGAATAATTGTTAACTGAGATAAAACAACTAAATAACAGTTAATTGCGAACAAAATAATGTAATTTTTTCATAATAGGATCACTCCTGTCACCGAATATATCTTGATAATCGTAAACAAGGCCGTTATTAAATAATTTTCTGCCCAATAATTACAAAAATAGGATTTTTAATTGCGCGGACCGCAAACGAAGTAATTTTTTTCTATCTCTCTCTCTACGGATTCATTTTTTCGCCCGTCTTCCTGAAACAAGGACGAAATGTTTCGGCAATAACTTTTTTCATCCGCCCAGTTATAAAACAGTGCATTTACAAGTGGATGAGAGGAACCATTAAGTCATTAAGACATTCTCTTATATTTCCATCTATATCTGGAGATGTAAAAAATTATTTATTACCTTACGTCGAGAGCGCGGACTCGAACAAGAACAATTACTACAATAAAAGCCGGGGTGGTGGGAAATTAAATTAATCTTCCCTGTAAGTTTTCGACAATAAACAATTCTCATACATTTTTGCTGCTACCGCCTTATAGAATATATCCATCCGCCCGATCTATTCCGTTTTGTAGCTGTCATTCCCCGAGAAAATAAAAAATATCTCGCTCTCAACCTAGTCGATATAAATATTTAGCACTCAATTCTTCATGGCAAACACGGGCTTTCTCACAAATACTGTTTCCGGAAAATAATTTCCTAGACTAAAGGCGAGAGTAAAATTAGCCGTTTTCCACTTTAAAAAAATTCTTCTAGAAACCTTATCGAAATGTCCTTTTTCGTTACTTTATTTTTTTTTGCTTTTTGCAAGTTTGAGTGACTTAAAAATTGAAAAACGCGTTCCTTGTGTTGTCATGACATATTTGCTTTATTGGTCTTTCCACAGTTTTCCATGCAAGAACAACTGACAATCATGGACTCTCTCCATCCTGATGAATCTTTCCACCTTTTTTTCACCAACAACGATTTTTCTTCATGTCGTGCGCAGCCTGATATGGAACCAAGAATGGTATGCCCAAGTTGATTTTGTAGCTTTCAGTAGTCTTGTCGAACAAGTCTGGGATCACCACTTACCCCCAAAATGGGATCCTTGAAGTTCATTCATCTCTCAACCAGCCCACTTGTCAGGAACCTTTCAAAAAATTCACTATAAAGTACAAAAGCGAAAATGTAATTCTTCTGGGCTGGCTAGTCAACATGAAATCGTTAGAAAAACATTTCTCTTTTAGGGCCGCAACTTCTCCAGGAAGAAGTTCATTTTATGGAACAAGGCCTAAAAGCCAATAGTTAAAAACCAACACGGAACAAGAAATTGAAATTATCAAGTAGAAACCGTCCTGCTACATCTTCTGAAGACCAAACATCACTAGTGATGAGACCAAGACCAAGACAATGAGAAAATCCATAAAACTGAAGATCATTTTTAAATCTTCACTTCTCGATACCTACCGAAATGTGTGATACGAGTGAGGTGAAAATCTGCGTTATTAGCAAAAATGAGAAAGTCGGGAAAAAGGAGAGAGCCACAGGCAAATTTTTATTTCTTCACACAGAACTGATGAACATAAAGATTTAAACTAAGCTGAAGAAAACAACGATGGCCAGAAGAAATTACATTTTGGTCATGGTTAGAGGGAAGAAACAGCTCAGAGAGAAGAGTGAGGAGGACTTTGAGGGATGAACAATAAAAACTTGTTGATCGAGGAAGAGAAGAAGTGAACCAATAGTGAAGAGTATGACGTATAAATTTTGGCTTCGCTGTCCGACTTTGCGCATTTGAAAGCTGTCAAATCTGACAACTGTCAAATACGTCAAATCTGACAGCGGAACAAAATTTATCAGACGCTAAAATCGCGAAAAAAATTAATTCCGAATTTTAGCTGATTTTCTCTAAAATCGATCAGATTTATGAAAAGAGATTGTCCATTACGGACATGTTCCTTTTCCATCGTAACTCCGACCTCGTTGGTCGTAATGTAATTTTAAAGATACCGGCGTGTAGCTGACAAAATGTTCTCCATGACTGCAAAATTTTGCAGAAATGGAAGCATTCTTCTGTCATTTTAACTGTCAAAATTGGTTTTTATATACATTATTTGGAAATTTTTTGAAAGCGCCTGTGTTTCAACGTTTCGGTATAGTTAACGGCGATACTCTCTCGATGGAAAATGATGGTCGATTCGGAGCAGCCTATATATTCGGAGAAAATGGCTGAGCATATTATGACAATGAAGTAACGCTGAGACTCCAATTTTTTTTCTTACATTTTCACGTTAATTTTTTAACAAAACTCAGTATTGTGATACCGGTGACGCGTTAAAATTAGTGATGAATTTTTTTTAGCGGGGTCAAAATGAAGACAATTCCCGGGACTCAAATCCGGTTATGCAAAAAAAGTGAAGAAAAAATCAAAACTGTGACTTTTCAAACATCAAAGTCAAAAATTCGCGGTAAAAATGGGTCATTTTCGTTTCGTCGTTGCGTCGCCATTTTCTAAATTTCAGCGAAAAAAATTTAAAATTGCATGAAAGAATTTTTTGACTACCTCGCGCTAGTGATCCCCGAGTCTCTGTGCCCAGAAATTGTAAAAATATCTAATTTTCTCGTATTTTGCATGAAAACCAAAATTGTTTTTAAAGAGAAAATGGAAAAGGTGCGTTTCAGCCATTTTTGACTATCACTTCGGCCTCGATAGTTGTAAATAAAACTCTAAGACACCAACGTCTTGCTGAAAATTGGTTCTCTACTACTGAAAAATTCCGTCGCAATTGACGTTGTCGTCTGTCATTTATTAGCTGTCAAAGTTGATTTTGAAAAAAATTATTTATTTTAAAAATTTTCAAAAGCGTCTGTGGCAGTTTCTTAGAAAGACATAATATACAGGGTGATTTTTTTGATATTGCGGAAAATTTCAAGGTTCCAAATGTACTTTCCAAGGTTCCAGGAGACTAAAATAGCTCGGAGCGAGTTAGGGTGCTTTTTAAATTGAAATTTTGAAACTACACACAAATGTAAAATGGAAAACTCATCAAGGGTTTCAAACCCTTCTGAGGGTGAGAGATGAATAAGGAAACATTTATTTTTCGTGTTCTTCAAGTCTTTAAAATTAAATAAAAATAAATAAAAACATTTTTTAATCCCTCTACAGCCCACTCCATTGAAAGGGTGTAACTCCAATTTTGGAGTCTTTTTCTCCTTGACATTTTTCGCAATATTAAAGAATCACCCTGTATAGGCACTAATTTATACAAACTGTAGGCTCAAACTATAAACTATTTTTAAAATTACCCGGTTTCACAGTAATCTAAAAAAAATGTGCATGTAAGTGTGTAGGTATCAGATTAGACAGTATATTATTATAATTATTATTATTATATTACGAGTACCCATAACCCGTAATAACATAAAATGATAATAATCGATGTGAATAAAATTGTAAAACGCATTCCGTTGGAAATAAATTTGAATTAATAACACAAGGCAACTAAAATACCCCCGGATTATAGTAATAAAATCCAAGGAGGGCCACAAATTATGCATACTTAGAGCATCGCGTGCCTCCTATAGCGAATTAAATTAAAGCGTATCTGGTGAACATCAAAAATAATATATCTGCGTAAATTCTGCATGCGTAGGTATTAGGTAGGTCGGAGTCCCTGCCGGAAGGCCATGTGTGTCTCTCTCAGGGGGCGCGCAACCCCCGGATCAAACGCCTAAGCAGTGGCGTGCGAATTTTAAATTGTATTTTTTGCAACAAGTTCCGTTCGTAGTGCTGCCTGCAGGTAAAATAAATAAAGTGAGAGAAGTTTGAAAAAAATGTTTATGGATCCAATTAAGCAAAACAGCTCTCCATCCGTTTAAATCAAACGCACACATCTGGCTGGAGGCTGCCGGTCGACAAATTTACAAGGTAATTAATTAAGAAAAATCGTTTCTTAGCGTATATGATATCTTAATGGTATGCTATATTTCCAGTCTACCGACAGGTTTATCTCGCATCGGCTCATATTGAGAGAGAGATACGTATTTTGTGCCTATCTATATCACCCCCTATAGCATTATATACAGCATCTTTTTAATTATTTTCATTTTATGGTGTTTTTTTTTAATAGGAAAATGTGGGAAAATTGATACCAAAGCTACAAAAACTTACCTTTATTTTTTTTGTTGTTCAAGCACTATTAGAAAATTTTTTTTTTCTTAAATTGATGGAAAAAGTAGACAGGGGGTCCCCGTTTTTTCCGCGAAAAATTTATAATAAGGTAGTAAATATTCTTCTAAGCAAAAAGTTTTCTCTAAACTCGATAGTTTTTTCAACTTTTTAACATTTAAAGTCATTTAATCTGATAAAAATGTAAAATTTAAAAAAAGCCAGTGGCGTACATTTTTATTTGCAATAATATTGGTGAGGGTGCTCCTTTGGCCGCCACTGGACTTAATCATTTTAATCTACTTGGGGTTATCACTACACATAACACCAAATTTACACTAACCAAATTTCAGCAATATCGGCCAAAGAATGTAAGATAATAACAAAAAAACTGAAAAAACCCTAATACCCTGTATCTTGAAAACCAGATATTTTAGGACACACTATAGCTTCAGTCGTCGCTGAAATATCCTGAAAGAACTGAAAAATCGAGATTCCTCATTTTAGGCCTTTTTTATTAGTGAAATTTTTTTTTTGTGGGTTCAGATAAGTCGTCATGAGCTATCTGTTTGACGTTTCAAAAATTTTCAAGGCCGACTAGATCCCAGAGTTATCATAGTCCACTATTGTTTTTATTGTGACCGCCATATTGTTGTTTTTTTATTAATTATTAAGGAAACTGAAATTCTATAACGCCAAAAATGTTTTCAAAATTTTATTCTTCTCTTCTAAACAAAGAAAATTTTTTTCAACGAATGAAGACAATATGACGTCAGATTCCCTCTCCCTGCCTTCTGACTTTTTAGTGAATTGTTTTTGCTTATATGTAATGTCATTCGGTGTAAGATTGTGTATCAAGAGCGGAACGAAGCGCATTTCAGCGAGTATGACGTCATATCGGGCCGAGCCTAAGCAAGGGCCGATTTCATACGAGCTTAAATGCGCTTTGTTCCGGCCGAGATAAACACGGTATTTTTTAGCGCGATCCCGCTAGAACATTGAAAACTTGAATGTACATACTCAGGTTAGGTTCCTAGTAACTAAGAAAGTCATACAGAGTCAAATCGATATATTTATTATTGTTTTAGCGCGCTTCGACTTGCTTGAAACATAATTATGCGTGTATCGTGGTTCGATCACACGGTAGCTGCATCAACTGCTGTTTTAGCAACTACTAATACCAACTACTACCGTGAAACTTTTTTTGTCAGCACTAGGGCGAGAAAATACTCGTTAGCGAGCTGAAAAAATTTGTACACTTTGTCTTCGTTCGGCCGGCTGTTGCCAATCGAAAAGTAAACTTTGAGAGGCGACGCGCTAAAAAATTAGCTTTTTCGAAAAAAGAGAAAAACACTGTTGAAGACATGGATGCCATATCAGCTATAATGTCCCCTACCGTTAGCACAAGATCAGTTGATTACTTAATACTTATCCAGAAAATTCACACAGAACTCTGGGCTTTGTAACAGGTATAGTGACATCTCTGTTAGTAACGATAGCTAGCAACATTTTTAATGTTATAAAAATATACAACAAGACAACTGTTCCTGAATTTAACCCACTTCGGACCTTTTCTTCTTGCAAAATTGTAAACTGATCACTTATGGGGACAATTTTTAGTTTTTTGAAGACAGTGGCGGTTTGTGGATCGCAAAGTCAGTAAGTCAGTGAAGCGCAGATTACCTACAGGAAAAAGTCTCGTCAGCTCGAAATATTTTTTTTTCCAAAATCCGGTCAGCTCGATTTTCTTTTTGACAAAGTCCGGTCAGCTCATAATTTTTTATTGTCAAGATCCGACTAGACAAAGTCCTATCAGCACTAAAAGTCGATTTTTTCAAAGTCGCCAGCTCGATTTGTTTAGGCGGTCAGCTCGAACATTCGATTTTTCCAAAATTAAAAATCGCCCAGTTCAATTTTTTTATAAGTTTCTGTTTGATAAGGTTTGAAAAAAAATAGAATTTATGAACTGACCAAACCTTGCCAAAAACAAAAAAATTCCGATCTGATCGGATCTTATTGCCACACCAAAAAACCTTGAAAAAATTATTTTTTTAAGTCAATTTGACACTGCAAAATCGAGCAAGTCAGCCTCAAAAAAATTGAGCTGGCCTGACCTTGTCAAATCAACCTTGGAAATAAATTTTTAGGTGCATTTACAATGCTCAAAAAAAAATCGAGCTGACAGGATCTCGTTAAACCGGGTAATAAAAAAATCGAGCAGATCAGCTAAAAAAATTGATCTGACCGAACCTTGTCAAAGCGGACTTTCCCCCCCAAAAAAAACCGAACTGACAGGATCTTGTACAACCGACCTTGAAATAAAATTTAGGTGCGGTTTGAAGATGCTCGAAAAAAGCTCGAATTTTCGAGGGACCTTGCCAAAAAACTCGATCAGACTCTGCCCGGATCTGGGAAAATAAGCCGAACGTAAAAAAATTAGACCTGACCGGACTTTGCAAAAAATAAATTTGGAGCTACCGTATCTTGGAAAAAAAAATTGGAAGAACACTTCAATCACTTCATCTAAAAAGCCGCCACTGTTTGAAGTTAATCACAAGCGCCAGATCTTCCAAGAATATAAGCATTTCTCTGCATAGTCCGATTCGTCAGGATATTGTGTATCCACGATAGCAACGAGGTGTAAATCAGTTTGCGCTGTTATTGTTTCTATGACTTGAAAGCAACACTAGCACCTTTTGAATAATTACCTCTGCCTTCAATGCATTATTCCTTAATAATTATGCAGGATGTCTCAGAGACATTAAAACCGTTGCGAAATAAATACTTCACCTATTAGATCTCCTCCTCTATTATACCACCTCCTCCACTTGTACTCGCAACTAAACAAAACCTAATCTAGAGATAAAGAATTAAATAAAAATTCAAAAAAAATCAGGTCATATCGTGACTTGATTATCCCTGAAGACCACTCTTTCGCCACTCAGTATAGAAAAGCATCTGCGTGACAGTAATTATAATTGTACCAACGAGTAACGACGAGTAATTCATATATACAAAGCTCCGAAGTGCCGTGTAAAACATTTTACGACAACAATGACAGAATGGTGGATGTGAGAGAGCAATTTCGAGATAATATCGCGGCGGCAATTGCCCGGTCCACACGTCATTTCATTTCGGGGTGCCAGTGCCAGTGCCAGTATGTGTGAATGGGAACGGTGTATGTGCATACAACCCGGCTGGAACAATAGGACGGTTCTCTGTTAGGTTAATGACGCACTACCGTCCTCTCCATTGTCTTACCAGCATTCTTCCAGTCTTTAAAGCTCCACTTGGCTTGGGCTTGATTATAATCGCTCGGTGCGGTCTTGCAGCTCGATATTTCTGACTGAATTCAAGCGAAGTAGGTAGGAATCAGTCAAAATAGGTAATTTTATGGAAGAAAAGGATTTTAGGAATTTTTCTTAGTGATAGTGCTTTTTCTAAATGATCGTTGCTTTGGAGGAAAATTATACTCACCCTCTTTAGTTACTCTTTGTAAAACTTGTCTGTTATCTTGTCCAAAAATTTAATATATTTTTCATAAATTTAGAGTCGTTCAAAGAATCTTAGATAAATTACAAGTCCCTAAAAAATTCGGGGATCGTACAAGAAAATTTAATTGTAAAGGATCCAAAATTCCGGTTTCATTACCATGAAGTTTGAACAAATCGAGTTTCTAATAAAACTGGACCAATTTCTGTTTCTGGAGTTGCTCAAAGAAACTTCGATGAATTTCAACCACCAGAGAAGTTCGAAGAGGGTACAAGAAAATTTAGTGATGGAAGGGTCCAAAATTTTTGGTCCATTACGATGGAGTTTGAGAAAAGCCAGTTTCTAATTACAATTGGATGAATTTCCGTTTCTAGAGGTGTTCAGAGAGGGATGTGAGATAATTTGACTGTTATTTTGTCTAATATTATGACTCTTCCTCATAAATTTGGAGTTTCTGAAAAAAACTACGATGAATTTCAACCACCAGAGATTTTCGAAGAGGGTACAAGAAAATTTAGTGATGGAGGGTCCAAAATATTTGGTCCATTACGATGGAGTTTGAGCAAAGTTAGCTTCTAATAAAAATTGGATTAATTTTCACTTCTGGAGGTGTTGAGAGAGGGATGTGAGATAATTTGACTGATAGTTTGCCCAATATTTTGACTATTCCTCATAATTTCGGAGTTTCTTGAAGAAAGGTCGATGAATTTGAAACTCCAGAGGAGTTAGGAGAGGGTACAAGAAAATTTGTCTATGAAGATTCCAAAATTTTGACTCCATCAAGATGAAAATTGGAAATCAAGTTTCTAAGAAAAACTGGATGGGTTTCCGTTTCTAGGTGTATTGAGGGAGGATGCATTTCTAGCTTCACAGAAGTTCGGGGACGGTACATGAAAATTTAGTCGCGAAGGGTCGAACATTTTGGCTCCAGTACGGTGGAGTTTGATTCAATCGAGTTTCCGAGAAGAATTGAATGAATTACCATTTCTGTAGGTGTCGAGAGAAGGATGCAAGATAATTTGGTCGTCATTTTGTCCAATATTTTCACTTTTCCTCATAAATTGGTCAAAGAACTTCAACCAATAGAGAAATTCGCAGAGGATGAAAGTAAATTCAGTTGTAAAGAATCCAAAATTTTTGTTTTATTACGATTAAGTTTGAAAAAATCCAGTTTCTAGAAACATGGGATGTATTTTCGTTGCAAGGAGTGAGGAGAGAGGGATTCAAGATAACTTGGCTGTTATTTTGTCCAGCACTTGGACTCTTTCTCATAAATTTGGAATAGTTGTGTTTTTAAGAATAACTGGATGAATTATTACACATTCTGGATGGATTCAATATATTTAGTTAAAGTGGCTGTTAAAATGCCCAAAATTTTGACTGTGTATAATTAGGTAGTTTGGTGATAAAAAACTGCAAGTTCAATAAATTTGGACAGCAGAAAAATTGATGAAATCCGAGCTCCTGAGACTTAAAAATTTGTAGGAGCATTAGGTCGCGAAGAGTCTAAAATTTGGTTCTGAACAGTTAAAAATTTTGCTTCAATTCATAAGAGTTTGAAACATTGAAGCTTGAAAACAAGTTGAATCAGTTTTAAATTTTTGGGAGGTGAGGAGTGGGTGCAAGACAATTAGTCAGTAGAAGCTTCTAAATTTTTACTCTTTTAATCGAGTTGGAGAAATTTTTAGCATTTCAAGACAACTTGGAACAGCTTCAAGCATCGGAAAATTTTAAGAAATTTTGTAGAATAAAAATAAAGAAATTATAAGAAGAGAAATTGTAAGAAAATTTTATTGTGAAAGATTCTAAATTAAAATCGCATTTCAAGAGATTTTGAAAAACTGACATTGACATAAGATCTAGATTGAGTCCAAGCACCAGATAAATTTGGCAAGGGTGCCACATCTTTACCTTTTTTTCAATTGAGTTAAAAAGTTTGGAAACATAAAGAAAACATAGATCACTGTCAAGCGATAAAGATAAGCTGGAAGTGAGTAAAAGTAATGAAATTTTTTGAAAAATTCAAAAAATATGGACGAGGTTCAAGCACCAGAGAAATTAGGCAAATTTGGTTATGTAAGTAGTTAAACTACAATTCAAAATTGGAGGGGTGCAAAGTTTATATGAGTGTGTGCAGAATCAAGATGGCAAAAAAAATTAGGAGAGGCGATAAAAAATTATGGTCTTGTTTTTTTTTGTCTGAATTCTTGCATACGACATCTGCTATAGCTATACTATCTCAAGAAGTTAGAGACGAGGAAAAAATGAAATGGAATAAGAGTAAGAAGTACAAAAATAATTGCCTATCTCAAAGAAGGTAGAGATCGATGATGTTACAAGCGGTATCTGTGTGATTTATATGAAGAAATAGAAAAGATAAATCGAAAAAACCACCGAAATCAAATTCGAGGAAAAGCTAACTGAGAAATTTTTGATTCTTCAGCTGTTAGGTTTAGGTACCATATTCTTTGTCTTAGGTTCATCAATTCAAGTCTCTTTCCATTTTTCTACGATTCATTCTAGCTTAAATGGATTTTAGTTTTTAGTAACCCCTAACCCTCCTCAATCGCTACAAAAAATCGACTTTTAAACTTTCATATATTTTTGATTTCCTATTTCAATTATTTTTCTCATTCTTGACCTAATTAGAGATAATTTTCTTCAGACTGATATCTCATTTAATTGCATTAATATTATTAAAAAAATATCTTTATCTTCTTTATCTTTAACGTTTATGGCCTTAAGCTTTTACCAGCTATTTAGCCACATTTAATCAGTTTTAATTCATTTTTTACTATCTCAATGGATTTATTATTTAAACCTCTGGGAAAATTATTATTACCTCAGATCAATTACTAAACTACTACTAGTGTTAGTGTTAGTTCTAGTACTAGAGGGTGAAGTAACTAATTTCACGGATGGAATGGAATTTATTTCATAAGACCTGCTTAGCTGAATGAATCATAAATCCAAATCAATCCAGTCCTGTGTGTAAAGTAATAAGGATTCAAGGACTAAAGCACTTCTCGAGAAATCGCGATGGAATAGACCACTCTTAAAATCAAGCGCTCGGTAAAATAAGAAACTCAAAAATCCAGTTAGGGGAAGTATTTTAGTCATTACGATTGCGAATGCAATCCGCCTAATTACCTAGCAGCGTCCAACGTTCCAAACATGATTTTATTAAACCGAGGAATCGGCAGCATGTCTGCATTATTATTATTATTGTACCTACTCGAGTCAATAACAACTCGGTTATTATTGCCGCGTATACTAATATTAGCAGGAAGAATTAAATTAAAAACTTCTCTTTTCTGTACCCCGTCCTGTAAAACCTAATAATCCAGTAGATACCGGTTTCATTCGGTAATATGATCTATTTCTACTAGTTCTGGTAACATATACGAGTACCACGACTTATGAAACGGATTAATCACTTCATTGATTTCTATGACAAACAAATCATCTGCAAAAAGTTGAAACAATGCTGATGTAACAGCACTAGCAGTCGGTGTGTTAAAATGTGTTAGAAATCAGAGCTGTGGTGACAATTTATAAATGAGATGATCTTTTTATTGGATACATTGTTATTTGAAAGTGCTAATGTAATGTAATCTAGCAAAAAGTTAGATGTGTCGAAATTGGTGTAGAGTCTAGACAATACCAGTGAAATTGTACAAGAATAATGTTAATGCATGTGGTAATGAATCTCGATCACTAGCGGGTACATTTATTGCAAGAATCTAGCTGTTTCAGTCAAGTTTTTGGTCTTTCCTCGCGTTTTCTATAAATTGTAGAAATATGCCGAAGAATGGTGTTTTGGTTTGGGTGCTTACGTTTTTTTTTGCTGAAAGGAGGTTTTAGTCAGGGAGTGAATTTAATCGTCAACATTCAGGTAGGTAACTTTCCGACAGCTACATGAGATTATACGCTCGACCATTGAGTTCAGATTAAAGATTTTGGAAACAAAAAATTAGACTTCCGAACCTGTCTAATTTTATTCATTTCACTTAATATAATGGCACAGAAACCCAGAGAACCATTTTTGATTTGAATTTTTTTAGATTTGAGACATCAATGCAGCTTGAATGCGCGTGGTAATGAAACTCGATCACTAGCGGGTACATTTATTGTAAAATTCAAGTCATTTAAGTCAAGTTTTTAGAATTTTCTGGCGTTTTCCGAGGTTGTGTTGATTGGGTTTAATTTTACGTTGTTAAATTGTAAAAATATTCCGGGGAGAGGCGTTTTGGTTTTTGTCCTTACGTTTAGGGAAAAGATGTTAAAGGAGGTCTTGCTCGGGAAGCGAATTTAGTCAACATTAAGGATAGGTAACTTTTACGCCCGACCATGAAGTTCAGATTAAAAAATTTTGGAAACAAAAAATTAGACTTCCGAACCTGTCTAATTTTATTCATTTCACTTAATATAATGGCACAGAAACCCAGAGAACCATTTTTGATTTGAATTTTTTAGATTTAAGACATCGATGCAGCTTGAATAATAAGCCTGAGTATGTGGAATCTATCAAAAACTTATAATAACAGCAAAACTTGAACAAGAATAATGTTACTGCGTGTGGTAATGAAACTCGATCACTACCGGGTACATTTATTGCGAAATCTAGTAATTTTAGTCAAGTTTTTAGAATTTTTTGACGTTTTCAGGGGTAGTGTTGAAGGGTACAATTCATGTGCCTACATTTTGTTTTAATAGGCTGAGGTGCTTACATTTTTTGAAGAGATTGAGGGAATTTAATCAACATTGATTAAGGTAACTTTTCGACATCAGTTTCCGAAAACGCTCGCTCGACCATTAGGTTCAGATTAAATATTTTTGGAAACAAAAAATTAGACCTCCAAACCTGTCTAATTTTATTCGTTGCACTTCATATAATGGCACATAAACCCAGAGAAACATTTTCGAGTTGAATTTTTCTAAATTTAAGCCATTAAGCAATAATAATAATGTAGCTTGTATCATAAATCTGACAACGCGGCATAATTGCTCCAGTGACAATAGATTAAACTTATCTATCCTTTCAATTTAATCTCCACTTACTTCAATTCCATAAAAATAGTTTGAAAGATTATCATTATCATTTAAATAATAATAGTAATAACCGGCACCCATCATTTACGTCATGTACGTGCAATTATTAATGAACGCAGTCCTTCCTACATGCATACGGGCTGGCATCGCTCGGACTGGTATGTGTGTGTACGTATCGTTTCCTCATATCTAGGTGTATAATTTCATACATAATACAATAATTCAGACGCTAGATGCAATAAATAGCGCGCAGGGTGTTATTGTGTAAACAAACACCCACAGTAGTAGTGCTAGTGCTAGTGCTACATAGTGCATCTAAAATGCCACATAACTCACAAGATGTGCCAGCAATCAAACAACAAACTGAGCAAAGTTCAAACAGCTAATGCCCTGTTCATACTACATTACTACTACCTACCTATTATAAAATATCATTGAAATTTTAATAGGCACACAAAATTAAATTGCTTGCTGGAAAGTGTTCAAAATAATCAAAAATTGTTCAAAAATCGAAACAAATATGCACGCTTCAAAAATAGAACACTGCAAAGCGGCGACATCTATGCCGAAACGAATCTTAATGTTAGAGGCTACAGGTTCGATTCTGCCAGAGACTAGAGTTTCATGGACATGTGAAATTTTTTCAAATAGCCTGAAAAAGGAATTTTAACATGTTTTTGAATCGCGGATCAGGTCTCCTTGATTACTTTTGAATACAGCAGTAGCTTTTTTTCCAATTACTAAGAGAAACTGCAACGAGGAGTGCCCCAAGGCTCTATGTACATCCATACGGAATTTACATTCTAGAAGTCTACCAAATCCACTGATATCTCTTCCATGAGACAACGCAGGGCGTGGACACTACCCAAAGGCTATTGTAGATCGTGGCTCTGATAACTTGCTTCAATTCAATTCTCTCAAAACACAGGCGTACCTATTTCATAAAAGTCATGAGCTAACTTAGCTGTCACTATGTCACTATGAGAACACAACAAAACACAATCCCTCTTTATAAATCCTTGGACTGATTATTGAGTGGAGGTGAGACTTGGAGAGCTCCATGCTACTGATTTTGCCAAGGTAGCTGTCACAAACTCGGATTTCTCAATAAACAAAAAAAAATACATCCAGACAGATGCTGAGAATCTAATAAGACACAAATCCGACCAAGAATCAAATACTGCTCTCAGGTGTGGGGTATGGATACAAAAAACACCCTGATGCTCTTCGAATCATAGGCGGTACGTCTTAAAACGACTCACCATGGAACATCGCCGGTTGGTAGAAGACCTTTCCCTGTTTTATCAGTACCTACTTCATATAAGGAACTTGAAACCCTAACACATCTAGAGATGATTCTGGACGTTGCACGCCTCCACAAGTGTAGACCACATTATACCAAAGATCGTTTCTCCCTAGAACTGCGGTACTTCGGAACTCGCTACCCTGGCATAACTTCCCCCTGATCTATTCCCTTCAACAATTCAAATCGAGGATTTACAAGCATTTTGCTACACACCAACCTACCTCTATAGCATTCCTAGGAGGGGGTGCTTTTGGGATGGCTTTTGGGATTTTGTTTGGCACAAAAATTACAATGCAATAAAAGTCAAGAGATGTCAGAGCTGAATAACTGGGATTTGACGAATTGCTCTGGTGATGTGTTTGCACGCTTCGTGTGAACCTGGCATAAGTATGTACAATAATTAGTGTAGAGGTCTTACATCAATGCGAGACGCTCCCGTGATGAATAGACATGGCATGAAAAGCGGGGTATAATTACACTAATGCGAACCAGTTGTAGACATAACTAGGTTTTATATTTTTACCACCGAAGGCGATAATTTTCTCTTGGTGCATTTTGTATCTATACTTTGTAGTGGTATTTAATAATATTATATGACGTAAACTTTTGTTCTTATTATTATTATAATTATTATTATTATGGCCACATGGTACTTATAGTTAAGTACATCGACTAATAATACGGTCGAGGTATCATGTCAGGGTTCATTGTTTGGTTTCTAATTGCTCTACACTAATTATTAACTTTAGTTAATAAATAAATAAAAAAACGACGCTGTCAGAACTTTCCCTTATCAGCAACGTCGAGTTTACGGTAAAAGAGTGTAAATTTATACGAGAAAAACGCGCACCGTTTACCTTCCACTAGGAAACTCTTGTCTCTTCTAGCCACTTTTTCATCGCTTCTAAAAAATACCTTCAAAACCGATTTCGCTCATCTTTTGAACACTAGTCATGTCTTCTTTTATATAATTTTCTAATGTCAAATGCCGAAAGCTGCAGTAATTGGGCCACATCATGAGGAATGATGGTTTGGTAAAAATTCCGCAGAATTATTTCGTATAGCAGCCAACAAGATTAAGATAGCCCTAATGAGCACGCAAAGAAGAAGAAGAAACTCTGTTGAATCTGTCAAAAATCATTTTTTCGACCACAACTTTCCTTGCTATGAATAATTTAGAAAAAGAGCTTTTTTATATACTTAGACATGTCAGAATGTTCGTCTTTCGAAAAAAATTACAATTGACAGCTCTCATGGACCGGAATGGTCAATTGTCTCCTCTGTCTCTGGACTATCCCCGCTTATACCTATCTCTCCGCGACCCCAAGAAACGAAAATAACACTTAAAAGATTTCTGGAATCAAACATCCTCTAAGGTAGCAACTTTTTTCCAATCAGCAGTGACGGAGTAAACTCCCGTCCTTCATCATTCGCCCTCCAGAAACTCTTTTCTTCTGCGCTACCCCTTTCCGACCTCCTAAAACTCCAAACCATTTCTCATCCATATTTATGCAGATTGGCAGATTTTCTGGAAAAATGATAGCTAACATTCGTCCCCCACTTGCAGTGTCAATATCTTTGCTTTACCTCTTGAACTTCTAACAGCTACAATTTGCAAAATGGTAAAGGCATTGAAAACTCTTCTTCAACATACCAAAAATGGGAATTTTTGAAGATCGAGACGTTAGAGGCGAACAAAAGAAATCTCTTCGCTACCACAAGGAACGAAAATGACAGTTAAAGGGCTTCTGGAATTAAAGGGCTGGTGCCGTAACGCCTTTTCTCCAAATCAGCAGAGACGGACTAAACTCCCATCCTTCATCGTTCGCTGTACAGAAAATCTTCTCTTTTGCGCCAGTTCTTCCCGACCGCCCAAAAAAGACCCCAAACTCCTGGAATTCATAACAGCTATAATTCGCAAAATGTTATAAACACTCAAAACTCTTCTTCAACACGCCAAAAAAGAGCATTTTTCAAGGTTGGGGCGTATTGGCGAACAAAAGAAACCTACTCGCTACCACAAGGAACGAAAATATTAAAAGGCTTCTGGAATTAAAGGTCTGCTGACTTAACGACTTTTTCCCTTCATGGTTCGTTTTCCAGAAAATTTTCTCTTTTGTGCAACCTCATTCCGACCTCCGAAAAAAGACCCCAATCCATTTTCCATTCCTACTTATGCAGATTTTCTGGACAATGATAGCGTCTGGAACTCCTCACAGCTATAATTTGCAAAATGCTAAAAAAACTCAAAACTCTTCTTCAACACACCAAAATTGGTCATTTTTCAAGTTTGGGCCGTATTATTGGCGAACAAAAGAAATCTCTCCGCCACCAGAAGGAACGAAAATATTAAAAGACTTCTGGATCTGGAATTAAATGTTTGCTGACGAAACGACTTTTTTCCAAAACAGCAGCGACGGAGTATCCTGCATTGTTCGCTCTCCAGAAAATCTTCTCTTTTACGCCACCTTTTCCAATCTCCTAAAAAACTCCAAAACATGTTCCACCCGTGCTTATGTAGTTTGCTCGTTTTCTAGAAAAATTATGGCTTTCGTCATCCTTTTGTAGTGTCAATATTTTACTTTACCTCTGGAACTCCTCACAGCTACAATCCGCAAAATATTGAAAACTCTCGCTCAATACTGCAAAAATGCTCAAAAAATTGGCACTTTTAAAAGTCGTGAGGTTTATGGGAACAAAAATTACTCCCAAAACAATAATTATGAGGGAAAATTATTCCTACTTATAAACAAAGAAGAGAAGAAAAAAACACTAGCGCAGATTGGACAATTAATTATCACCCCCAAATAATTTTCTTCTCATCAAAACAGAGATTCCTGTAGGTAGGTAAATTTCATTGTATTTTCTTTGCATACATTACATTTTAGCCCATATTAAATGAAAGGGAGAGTTCTCCAAGCATCAAAGCAATTATTGAAATATTCATGGTCGATATTTTTAACATTCTTGTCTAGCAGCGTTCCTTCTCAATGATAAGGGGATGAAACGCGCCCGGATTCTTCTGTAGCATTTTAGATTTCATTTCGCTCGCCCTTCCATTTAACCTCGTGAAGTTTTTCGCGGTTTAACACACTGACTACATTCGGCTAACTTTACGGAAGTTTTCCCGGCCACATCTGTAAAAGGGAGGATTTAACTATTCACAGAATGCTCTGTGAGGATATGTCGGTTTATAAAAGAGACGAACGCGAGTCGATTTAAACAAACGCCCCTGCCCCTGCAAACTGTTTATTTCTTCAAACAAAACAAAAAAAAAAAAAACCTTCTTGCGCATCAATCGCAGAAATAGTGTATTTTTATGCGATTCAATTATGAATATTTTCACCGCTTTTTAAATTATTGGCTTTCTGAAATTTTCCATAGTCATGTCATGTTAGCGTAGTGCTTTAATGTGAAAAATTTTCTGTGATAATTTCATTTCATTTCGTTTCAACACGTGCCTTAGAATGGATTTTTAAATTTAAAAATCAAAAAAATTGGCAAAATTTCACAATTTTGTCCCTTTTCCTATGCCCGCCACTGGCTAACTTTACTTGAAAAATACTATTTTTTACACTACCTTTAATAAATTCGGAAAAAACTGAAAGGAGAGTTTTGAAAACCGAAAGTTTGAAATTTTAGAGGAATAAACATCATTTAAAAATATTCGAATATATCTCCGCCATTTTTATATTTGCTTCTTGAAATTTTTGAAGGTTAACTGCTATTAGTATAGTTGTCTACTATCAAAATTTCCGTTCTATTCCTTCAAAAATAAGCTCATGAATGTTTATAGAAATGTAGACATTTTTACCCTTTTCCTACCCACGCCTCTGGCTTATTAATAGAAATGATGCAAATTGTATTGCATTAGCTCAAATTTCAAATAAGTTTATTCCAATCTTGTTAATTTTGTTTAAAAGTTTTTGATCTTGCCTATTTAGGGGTTCAAAATCTAGCCATTTTCCAAAAATTGAAAAGGCCGCCATTTTGGAATGTTGAAACCTATTTTACTCAAATACAGTACCAGACGACTACTTGAGGGTATCTTACTACCAAAAAAATTTCAGCGCTCTAGATTGAAAACTTCGACCAGAAACCGTGCCTCACGGACGGTTTTTTTTCTGAAATTCGGAGGGACATCCTGTAGAAGTAACACAACTCTAGGAAAATGTTTTTTACGAAAATCAAACGTCAGCCCTAAGGTTTATAAGAGTAAAAAATTTCGTTCACTAATCTTGAAAAATGAAGCTACAGGAGCGTTTTTAAAAATTTAGAGAAATTAATTTAAAAAAAACATCATGTAAAAAAAAATCGAATATCTCCGCCATTTTTCTTATTTACTTTTTGAAATTCTCAAGGGTTGAAGTCTATTAGTATAGTTGTCTACTGTAAAAATTTCAGTTTAATTACTTCAAAAATGTGCTCATAAATTGTTGGAGAAATTTAGCCATTTTTACCCTTTTCCTACCCACGCCACTGGCTTATTAATAGAAAAAATGCAAATTTTGTTGCATGAAATTAAATTTCAAGTCATTTACTTCCAATATTGTGAATTTGATATAAAACTCTTTTTCTATCTAGCTTATACAGGGGTTCAAAAAATAGTCCTTTTTCCAAAAATTAAAATGGCCGCCATTTTGAAACGGCTCGATCGATTTTGCTCAAGTGCAATACCAGACCACTCCTTGTGGACATCTTACTCTCACAAAAATTTCAGCCCCCTAAATTGAAAACTGTGGCCAGAAACCGTGCCTCAAAGTCCGGATGTATGGAATTTTGAAAGGACACCCTGTAGAAGTAACGTGACTTTTGGAAATTTTTTCAACGAAAATCTAAAGCCATTCCAAAGCTTTACAAGAATCAAAAATTTCGTTCACTAATCTTGAAAGATAAAGCTACAGGAGCGTTTTGAAAATCGAAAAATCGTGATTTTGGAGAAATAAATAAATATATATATATATAAATATATCATGGGCAGGTGAATTTTGGAAAACCACTTTTTCGTAATCTGGGGGTCATGATCGGTGGACATTTGATGAGTTTGGGTGATTTTTGGAAAGTGATGTCGTCCTCAATAGTGTATTTTTTGTTAAAAAATACACTAAAATGGTAGCACGAGACAACAACAATAATAATAATAATTATCGTTCTAATTATTCAGCTCATTTTCGTCGTGAATTGGAAAACGTGAACGCCGTTACGTGCTATAACTCCGGCGTTCGGACGAATGAAAAACGAGGATGCCTTGGTCGGCAAACAAAGTCTATCGGTCTGCCAGGAATGGGAAATACTCCGTTTAAGCGAAACATCACACTTTGTAATTGTTTACTAACATGCAATTAATTTTACATTTGCCGGCGAGAGGTAACGTGCGAAGTGATAAACGTTGCACGGTGGCCTAAGACGTGGGAACGTGTTTTAATTATTGTTTGCGGACCGTCTGAAAGGCAGACCCGCTCTAGTGTTGTTAGTGTTAGCGTTAGCGTTAGTACTCCTTGCATACGGAATGAATCTTCTTTTTCTTCTCTCCCCCTCCTTCTCCCCCTATTTTGCTCCACTTTTAATTTTTCATACCCCAAGCTCCATCTCTCAACCTATTCCTTTCAACCCCAATAATAGATATAATTTTTTTATATCACACAACAACACTGTCCGTTGACGTATCTATAATTTATCAAGTAGGCTGATAAGATCTCTCATTTACAGCCTCCTTAGATCCATGGCGAGACAATGCTTGTCAAGATTACCGGGGACGGGGACCGAAAGCTCGCAATCGGGGCAGTCAATCTGGCCACATGTGGGCATGTAATAACAAATGTCAAATGGAAATGCCGGAAACAAAACGCTCGCGAACATCGCGTTAACAATGCAAGATGTCAGGCTGGGGGCCAGACCACGCATATTGCCATAGAGCCGGTAAGGTGATGAACTGAGGTGGTGGATACCGTGATTTGGAACGATTACTCTGCTTATGATATTTCGGTGCTATCGTTGTTTAGAGGTGCGATCTACTTTTTTTTTTCTCTTCTAACTTCTTCGTCTTCTTCTTCTTCTCTTCAAAAAATATAGTCATGAAATCTACAGCGAAGAAGCGACATAAAATTCTGCGATTGTTTTCTTCGATCGGCGTACCTGTCATGATGTCTGATTGATGACGAATTGATCCATGACCAATAGCAGACTGAGGAGCCTTAATAAAGGCGAAACATTTCCGTAACTGTCTTCAGATCCAGCATAAGATTTTTATAGATCGGAGGAATTACCCTAATTTTGTTTTCTTATTGAAGAGTCTACTGTTTAAAATTTTGCTCCATATACATATAAGTAGATAGTATTTCTACTAGAACTAAGATGCTTCTGGTGCGCCAATAGAACTAGAGACAGTGAAATTCGTGTTAGTTTTAGTGTTCTGTTTCTGTAACAATGTTTTCCAGAAATTTTAGATATCGAAACTAGGCGCAAAATTTCCCATGAAAAACTGCGTCCCCCCCCTTAAAGACTAGTGTCCGTATTCTCAAAGCTTTACGAACCGGTAATAGCTCGAAAATAATTGGGACAAAGAGGCGATATATTTTTTATTCTGCGCAGAATCATCTCTTATTGGCAACGTCTAAGCAACGTCGACCGTGGTCAGTATTCATTGAACCTATATTTTGATTTTTCTATTTAAATATTTTCAAATAGAATAAAAATCATTTTAATTAATTTTTTTAAATTTTAATTCTAAAAAATTTGGCACTACTGTATTGACACTATACCGGCGAGCTTATGACGATGAGGCCCACAATTATTTTTTATTCGCTCCTTGCTATGAGATTGAACCCCTCTAAATTGGTTTTCAAATTTGGTTCCATGCAAGGGTTTTTTTTTCGAGCTCTGGAATTTTTTTCAAAAACGATTTCTTCCGAAAAATTCCATAAACTCTGGTTTAGTGGTGGGCCAGATGATTACTTTTAACATACTAGTCCTCGCTGTTCCGGTTCCGAGATAGTAACAGGTTCCACATAGCAGTTCCGGAATAACAGTTTATAAGTTCTTCACCAGCACCTGTGAGATCTTTGTTGGCCTAATTCATCGCATTTTTGGGACTAAAAATACTTATAGTGTCTTATAAAACCAGAACCGGAATTACACGTAAGATACAGTGGAACCGGGTCAGCTACAATGTAAATTACGTAACAATCGGAAAAGACTGTTCCACAAGTGGAATAGTTCCAATGTAACAGTTGCGTTATTTTTGTTACACCACTACTTTGGTTGATGATAATGACTAAATTTGCTGTTTTCGCTAGAAAAATAAGTTTTGATGCATGGAAAAGTTGCCATTTCACTCGAAGAAATCGTTTTATATTTTTTTTCAAAATAGTCAATTTTTGATTTTCTAATTATTTCTTGAATTGGTGATCAAATTTCACCAAAATATTTTGGATATTTTTGAACTTAAACATAAATTTTTGAACTTGGATCTAAAAAAATGTCAAAAAAATTGCGGCGTTGTAACTGGATACTTTCTAGTAGAATTTTATAAATATCGCGCTTTTGTGCAAATTCAACCGTTTTTGGGTTTTGGCTTTATTTTTCAACCAAATTGTGCGACCTGAAAATTATTGTGACTCTTTGGCCAGAGAGAGTAGAAGAGTAAGTAATTTCGCGATTGTCTTCTAAATAAAATCCCCTAAATATTTCTTCAGTAATTTTGGACCCCAAATGCCAACAAAATGTTTGAATATTTTTGAATTTCAACAAAAATTTTTGAATTTGGATCTGAAAAAAAAAATGTCAAAAAAATGCAGCGGTGTAACTTAATCCAGATATTACCATGTAAATTACATTTTCTAGTCCAGAATTTTGAAAATACTGCACTCGCTATTATTGTTTTTGTGCAAATTCGACCGTCTTTGGGTTCTGAAAATTAAGCTGAAAATTATTATGCCTCTTTGGCCAGAGAGACTGGAATTTTAAGTAATTTCGCGATTATTTTTAATTAAAATCCCCTAAATATTTCTTCAGTAATTGGTCCCCAAATGTCAACAAAATGTTTAAATAATTTTGAATTTCAACAAAAATTTTTGAATTTGGATCTGAAAAAAATGTCAAAAAAATGCAGCGGTGTAACTTAATCCAGATATTACCATGTAAATTACATTTTCTAGTCCAAAATTTTGAAAATACTGCACTCGCTATTATTGTTTTTGTGCAAATTCGACCGTTTTTGGGTTCTGAAAATTAAGCTGAAAATTATTATGCCTCTTTGGCCAGAGAGACTGGAATTTTAAGTAATTTCGCGATTATTTTTAATTAAAATCCCCTAAATATTTTTTCAGTAATTGGTCCCCAAATGTCAACAAAATGTTTAAATAATTTTGAATTTCAACAAAAATTTTTGAATTTGGATCTGAAAAAAATGTCAAAAAAATGCAGCGGTGTAACTTAATCCAGATATTACCATGTAAATTACATTTTCTAGTCCAGAATTTTGAAAATACTGCACTCGCTATTATTGTTTTTGTGCAAATTCGACCGTTTTTGGGTTCTGAAAATTAAGCTGAAAATTATTATGACTCTTTGGCCAGAGAGACTGGAATTGGAATTTCGCGCTTATTTTTAAATAGAATCCCCTAGTTAATTCTCGAGTAATTGGTTGCCAAATTTCAATTCAATATTTTGAATTTTTGAATTTCAACATAAATTTTTGTGCCAGAGTCAACCGTTTTTGGGTTCTGGCTTTATTTTCCAATGTTTTAGATCTAAAAATTATTGTCACTCTTAAGCCAGAGAGACCAGAATTGCAGCTAATTTCGTTTTAATTTTCGAAATAAAAATTCCCAGATTCTGTATTTATTTCAATTTTTAATTTCAATTTTTCAATTTTCAATTATTAATGTTGAAAAGAGAAATCTCATGACTTTCGACCCTATTTCCGTGAATCTACGTCCTCCTCTTTGATAAATAACAAACTACGAAAGAAACAGGAAGCTCAAAAAAAATTCCGCGAAAATAGACGCTTTGTGATTTTTTTTGAGCTCACAATATAAATAGTAATTGCGTTTAAAAAAAATTCTTAGAATTTAGAATTCTTAAAATTTACATTTATTTTTACTTCTATTTTCACCTTCTGACCTAACTGTAGGTACCTGACATGTCTTGCAGTGACAGTTTTTAAAGAATTAAAAGTTACCTCGAGCGGCTATAATGATTATCGCGCTCTGTATAAGGGCAGTCGATTGGGCCGAATTTGAACAAGCTTAATTTGTACAGAATTACTTTTTAAGTAGTGATCGTCGCTTTATACTTACCCTAATACACTTTTCTTAAAGTTTACTCTTTTGGGACTCTCATAAATCTGCATAATTTTATATTTTACAACCGGCTTTATAATAGAAAATACAACAAGGATAGAAGGATAATAAAAAATCATCCAAGCACCAACCAGATTTGTGGGGTGAAAGCTTAAAGCAGAGTCTAATAATTCAACTAATCCGAGAGTTCAAGCATATCCGCGCATTCAAATTCAAATACATTTTACAAACAATAACATCAACTTCCTCTCGTGTAAATACACCGAAATGGCACTATTCAAAGACATTCCAATGCGTGACCATAATATCTATTTTAGCACATATGTTTCGACTTAGCTTTCAAACTCGTATCTCCTCGCTAAATAAAAATCTCACGGGAACCTTCACCTTATCCTCATATCCTCAGATTCGTGCTTTTTCTAAGAACTCAATCAACTAGAACTAGAACTAGAACCAGAACCTGCACATTGTTATTTTACCCATTCAGAGACAAGGTAAATAAATAGAAGACATGCACATATACCTACAATGCCCCCACATGTGTAAATTACCGCGCGGTAATTTGTTAAAGTTACAGTAGTTAAAGTTATGTCTTACCCCCCGGCTGCTGGTTTTGACGAGGACGCAAGGGTTAGGCGCGCCGAAACGGAAAACCATGTGGGAAAAGTGGGAGTGTCAGGTGATAAATTAGAATGAGACAATTAAACAGCAAACGGAGCACTTAACATTTCCCTGGGATAAAGTGGCAGGAAGGCGGGTGAAAGTAGCGGGATGCCAGCCAACACTCTTCCTCGTACCGATCTTTGCTCACATACCTGCCTCTTCCTGTCTGCACGCGTTTCCCCTCGGGAATGCGGGCGGGAAGTGGAAAAGTAGGAACGGGAAATATTTTCGTTTCTTTTTATTTAAATATGTGTAGGTGTATGTTACATCAGTAAAGCAATTTTCTTTCGGGGATTATTATGTTTATGTATGATCATCCAGAAATGATATAATTTCAACATAATAAGTACATTGGAGGAATAATAATAAATGCTGTATACGAGCTTAAAATGATGGAAGATGATGGAGAAAATGTCTCATTTTAATCACTAGGTATCAACATGAAGTCGTTTCTAGGAAGGTTAAGAAATTATGTCCTATTTTAGCCAAAAATACTTATATTTTATTCAACTTTCGACAATTTTATGAATTAGGTAATATTGTAGTCAATTTTTTACTTTGAAGACATATTTACTAATAAGTAAAATTTGTGGGAAATAAACGATTAATTTTTTTACCTATATTGAGAATGCGTTCAGGTTTCGGTGGGAATTGTCCAGTTTTTAGGGATGTGATAAAGTTTTCAGTTGATCAGACCAATTTTTTTGGTTAAAACCCCATTTCTTAGAATTTGGCACAATTTTTTCGGATATTGACCAAGTTTTTTCAAATTGTGCTTGTTTCTCGCGGATGTAAACGAGTTTCTCGACGACGTGCAGACTTTTCGAAAATTACACCAAATTTTTGAAGATGTGACCAAGTTCTTCGAAAAACTAAATTAATTTCTCGATTATGGCGAAAAAATTTGATTGTTTTAGCAAATTTCGTGATTAATTGACAAGTTTCTCGCAGACGGTGCAAGCTTTTGGAGAATACCACCAAGTAGCCAGAGAATAATTTTTTCTTTAAATAATGTAACTACATAGTGATGATACGCTCAGATTTCGGTGGGAATTGTTCAGTTTTTTGGGATGTGATAAAAAAAATTTTCACATTTTTTTCAAAAAAAGTTTTTTCCAAATGTGCAAGTTCCTTGAGGATACGAACGAGTTTCTGGAGGACTTGCAGACTCTTCAAGAATATGACCTGCTTTTTGAAGATGTCACCATTTGTAGATCTGATCATATTTCTCGAGTATGGTACAAAACTCTTGAAGGAATTGAAGCAAATTTCGTGGATCTAATCAAGATTTTTGGAGGTGATTGCAATTCTTCTAAAAATGCACAAAATTGCTTGTATGCAAAGAATTTAGAAATTTAGAAATGGGGAAGATATGAGCTGTTCAGAACAATAATGCAAGGGAAGATAAAGTGAAGTCTTTTTTATAGGAGAAAGAAAAAAATCGTGGTTAAGAAATCTGAGAGTGGTTTAGCTGTAGTAGCTCATTAGACCTTCTCAGAGCAGCAGTGAATAAAGTAAAGATAGCAATGATGATAGCCATTCTCCGATAGGAGAGGCACTCAAAGAAGAAGAAGTTTTTTGAGGATACCACCAAGTTGCCGGAGAATGTACACATTTTCAAACAAGGTTTTGGTAGAAATTGATCAGTTTTTTGGCAATGGGAGAAATTTTTTTTTATGGATGTGACTTAATTTTTCATGCGTTATTGATAATTTTACAATTTTTAAGGTGATGCGGCCTAAGTTTTCGAGAATAGGCGAGTATTGCGGGGATCTGATCAAGTTTCTCGAGAATATGCAGGTTTTCTTAGAAAGTACCTTATTTTGAGGTAGTGATCAAGTATTTCGGGAATCTGGCCAACTTTCTCGAGCTCACATTAAATTTCTTGAGAATATACCACTTTTTCGGAAATGTGACCAACGTGACCATAATTTTTCAAGGCAGTACAATTTTCTGGAGATTGCAACCGAGTTGCTTAGGATGCGGGACGGAGTTACCAGTTTTTTGTAGATGTTATAAAGTTTTTGATGAATCTGACAATTTTTTCCACGGATAAGAGTTAATTATTGAGAATTTCACTATTTTTGAGAAGATGTGGTCAAATTTTCAAAATTTTCAAAAAGTTCCTCTGAAATCTGGTAACGTTTCTCGAGAATCTGCGGGCTGATCAAGTTTTTCATGATCTGGCCAACTTTTTCGAAATCATACTAGATTTATTGAGAATCTACCACTTTTTTGAAAATGTGACCCAGCTTGTCAAAACAGAACAAGTTTCTTGATTTTCTAGTTTTTGAGAAGAAGTGGCCGAATGTTTTTTCCATAATAAGCGAGTTTCTCGGGAATCTGGTCAAGTTTCTTGAGAATCTGCAGATTGATCAAGTTTTTCATGATCTGGCCAACTTTTTCGAAATCATACTAGATTTATTGAGAATCTACCACTTTTTTGAAAATGTGACCCAGCTTGTCAAAACAGAACAAGTTTCTTGATTTTGCAGTTTTTGAGAAGATGTGGCCAAATGTTTTTTCCATAATAAGCGAGTTTCTCGGGAATCTGGGCAAGTTTCTTGAGAATCTGCAGATTGATCAAGTTTTTCATGATCTGGCCAACTTTTTCGAAATCATACTAGATTTATTGAGAATCTATCATTTTTTTGAAAATGTGACCCAGCTTGTCAAAACAGAACAAGTTTCTTGATTTTACAGTTTTTGAGAAGATGTGGCCAAATGTTTTTTCCATAATAAGCGAGTTTCTCGGGAATCTGGCCAAGTTTCTTGAGAATCTGCAGATTGATCAAGTTTTTCATGATCTGGCCAACTTTTTCGAAATCATACTAGATTTATTGAGAATCTACCACTTTTTTGAAAATGTGACCCAGCTTGTCAAAACAGAACAAGTTTCTTGATTTTACAGTTTTTGAGAAGATGTGGACAAATGTTTTTTCCATAATAAGCGAGTTTCTCGGGAATCTGGCCAAGTTTCTTGAGAATCTGCAGATTGATCAAGTTTTTCATGATCTGGCCAACTTTTTCGAAATCATACTAGATTTATTGAGAATCTACCATTTTTTTGAAAATGTGACCCAGCTTGTCAAAACAGAACAAGTTTCTTGATTTTACAGTTTTTGAGAAGATGTGGCCAAATGTTTTTTCCATAATAAGCGAGTTTCTCGGGAATCTGGCCAAGTTTCTTGAGAATCTGCAGATTGATCAAGTTTTTCATGATCTGGCCAACTTTTTCGAAATCATACTAGATTTATTGAGAATCTACCACTTTTTTGAAAATGTGACCCAGCTTGTCAAAACAGAACAAGTTTCTTGATTTTACAGTTTTTGAGAAGATGTGGCCAAATGTTTTTTCCATAATAAGCGAGTTTCTCGGGAATCTGGCCAAGTTTCTTGAGAATCTGCAAATTGATCAAGTTTTTCATGATCTGGCCAACTTTTTCGAAATCATACTAGATTTATTGAGAATCTACCACTTTTTTTGAAAATGTGACCCAGCTTGTCAAAACAGAACAAGTTTCTTGATTTTACAGTTTTTGAGAAGATGTGGCCAAATGTTTTTTCCATAATAAGCGAGTTTCTCGGGAATCTGGCCAAGTTTCTTGAGAATCTGCAGATTGATCAAGTTTTTCATGATCTGGCCAACTTTTTCGAAATCATACTAGATTTATTGAGAATCTACCACTTTTTTTGAAAATGTGACCCAGCTTGTCAAAACAGAACAAGTTTCTTGATTTTACAGTTTTTGAGAAGATGTGGCCAAATGTTTTTTCCATAATAAGCGAGTTTCTCGGGAATCTGGGCAAGTTTCTTGAGAATCTGCAGATTGATCAAGTTTTTCATGATCTGGCCTACTTTTTCGAAATCATACTAGATTTATTGAGAATCTACCACTTTTTTTGAAAATGTGACCCAGCTTGTCAAAACAGAACAAGTTTCTTGATTTTACAGTTTTTGAGAAGATGTGGCCAAATGTTTTTTCCATAATAAGCGAGTTTCTCGGGAATCTGGGCAAGTTTCTTGAGAATCTGCAGATTGATCAAGTTTTTCATGATCTGGCCAACTTTTTCGAAATCATACTAGATTTATTGAGAATCTACCACTTTTTTTGAAAATGTGACCCAGCTTGTCAAAACAGAACAAGTTTCTTGATTTTACAGTTTTTGAGAAGATGTGGCCAAATGTTTTTTTGAGAATGAGCTACTTTCTCGGGAATCGGGCCAAGTTTCTTGAGAATGTGCTGCCGATTGAACCAGTTTTTTCCATGATTTGGTCAACTTTCTGGAGTAGAATATACCACTTTTTTGACAATGTGACCAAGCTTGTCAAGGTAGTACAAGTTTCTCGAGTTTTCTATTTTGGAGAAGATGTGGCCAAATTTTTACCATATTGAGTGAGTTTCTCGCTCATATGACTTAAAGTTATATTAATCACATATTCCAGAATAAGACAATTGATGTTGGGAATTAGTTTCCCTATACCTTGAAAGCAAAAAAATACTTTCAACACCACAACTTTTATAAATAAAGTTACCAAAAGTTGATAAAAGAGTAAAAAATATATCATAAGGATCGATTTAAGTAAGAGAAAAACGAACATATAAGTACCTACGTCAGGTAGACTAAAGTAAACGAGGAGAGAACTCGGTAGTCATTTTAAATTGAAGTAAATTATGGAAACTGTTAAAAGGCACTTTCATCAACTGCACATTAGAACTCATCAAGACGAATATCAGAAATGAGTATGAAATAATTACACCTAAAACAATGCATACATATTTCTAGTGTCTTCCGACCTTATTATCTATTTCCTCTTTATCAATCTAAACCATTTGCCTGACTCCATATAATTTTGGCATGCGTGAGAATCTTCCTCTCCGTTATTATTACACACGAATTCCAATTGTCTTATTCCCCATTCTGATTCAAATTATTCTAAATCAGCATCGTACGAAAAAGGCGTCGTTTTGTGCCGCTAGGCGGCAGCACAAAAAATCGCACCTAACACTGTACAAATAAAAGCCGAGTCATTAATTGCCTGCTTATGGTGAATTAATTGAGTTCTTATATCAGGTGATAATCTTACAGAAGCTCTGAGTGTAATAATAATTAGAGAATTTCAACACATGTACGCGCTAATTGCTAAATTATACTTACATGGGCAATTATGTATGAAAATTAACACCGTAGCACCGGGCACCATAGCAAAGCAACAGCACCATCAAGCAGCGGAAGAATGACTCTTATCTCTTTGTAGTCTTTGTTTAATTACCTATGTATGAATTTTTATGCTAGGTCTAATTAATTTGTTAACAAAATGTTGCCCCGAGAATTTTATTCATTTTCGTCTTCTAATTCTTAAGATATTTTAACTTTTAGCTTGCTCCAAATCAAACTAATTAATTATTATATAATTATATCAATAAGGGCCGATACGTTTTATATTATTAATAATTAAACCCTCTGAAAAGCACGAGCTCCGAAGATCTGAGGAAAAAAGACATTTTGCCGAGTTTCTACCTCATCAGGTTACGCTAAAAACGCCAACTTAGGTAGTTATTATACGTCAATTATACCTATAAGTGACGTCGAAAACACGTCGTTTAAGTATCTGATATCTCACGTCAATAAGTACCCTAATAGATAATAAATTCACCCTTATTTTAAGACGTCGCCGTCAGCGACGTGTTTTTAACGTCATATACACGTGAATCGCTATGCTAAATTCGAGAAATAATTTTCTTTAATGTTCGAATTTACAAGTGTTGAAATTTTTGGGTATGATGATCATAATTTTGACGGCCTCAAGTGTGTGTTTTTCACGTCGCGAATTACGCTTTCTTTTAGGTAATATGACGTCTTAAATTTGGTCATTTTTACGTCATTTTTACGTGAATAAATTATGTCTTTGATCTGTAATAAATAACGTTTCTTCATCACTATGACGTAATTTTCACGTCGCTAAATTCGTCATTCAAGACCGGATAACACCAAAAAATGACGTTATAATGACGTTACTCTGTTATCTGGGATGTAAGCCACGATGATTCTTATGAATCGAAGACTTAACTGAGTTTACTCTCTCTCTGCTAGCATTCCTCTCCCAGCGGGTTCATTGTTGATACATTGATACGTAATGCTGATTGAACTATCAATAACGCAAAATGAGAGAGACATGGGCCTGGAAATTACCTGAGAGATTTTCTGAAAACTTCTAATCGTGACAAATGTTTGGGTGTTTGAAACAGAGTAATGACATCAGAAGAAAAAATTTGTGATGTACAGCAAAAATGGCAGTTCTAACTTCTTCCCCGCTTCTTTTCCTATCTACTTAGATATATAGCGCCGATATCGTGCAGCGGCCTCCGATCAATTAAGCAGCCATTGGATTATTCAGTCACATTATTGTTATTATGGCTTAGAGATGAGAGCCATCAAGTTTTATTATGATATTTTTATCTGAGGAAAAAATACTTTACGTGAGCTGACCTCATTTAGGTCCTGGGTCCAGATAGTCTGTTACCTTACTTACTGTCTGTACCTAAAATTTTTTTTTTAACAAGTAATATAGATCTCTGATGAGTTTTCTTCATCTGGCAGGTACCAAAATTTTCCTCCCTGTACAAGCAACTCCAATAAAGAAGTCAATTATCCTGAATGGTTGTTTTTTCATTTTTTTTTTCTTTTTTTTTATTACAAAAATTAGAATTACCCCGGCTGCATAGGTATTTGTCTAACATAAATCGATCATAGAGTGAAAATTTAGCGAGCTAATTATTACCGCGTGTCCCGTGCAACCTGATTCCCGTTGACATTTCCCTGACAGGATTAAATAATCACACATATCTTAGGTCAAAGAGAGAAGATCAACTCCGCCTACCATTATGTGAAATGCCATTAAAAATTTAACACGGCACTTGCTCTTTGTTAATACGGTGAATGGCATTTAAAGGCAACACCGCCTAGCCATCGGGGACCTGGAGCTGGACACTATAAAGGGAAACGTTGCCGTTACGTTCACCATTATTTAAAAGCACCAACACTCCTTGTTCTTCTGATCTGATTATTATCATTTATTTTATAACTTAAATTAATAATAAAAAATTAGTTACTTACGGAGATACTTCGGGGGCCAAGCTAGGTCTGCGTGAATCCTGTAATATAAAAAAAATTATTTATAGGAGACAGTCTGGCAACAATGGCGTTGATGATGTGGAATAGAATAATTATAGGAGCTTCATATGGTGTTGGTGTTGGTGTCGGTGTTTTTATAGGCCAGTAGGGCATTCCTGCTGCAGAGTGTTTTATGGCGATATGGCAGTATGTGAAATGTCAAGTTTTACATTCTTTGGTTACAGGGTGATTTTATCTGATTAACTATACACGTTCAAACTGCTCCATTTTTTTTTTTTTTTAATTTTCAACAGATCAAGTTTCGGGATGAAGCGCCAGTTTTTTTTTGAGATGTGATTAAGTTTTCAGTGGGTCAGGGCAATTTTTCGATGACATCCCAATTTCTTGAGTATTTGACAGTTTTTTCGGAGATAGGCAATTTTTTCAAAATGTGAAATTTTCTCTACAATATGATCAAGTTTCTGGAGGACCTGAAAATTTTTAATGATTGTGACCAAATTTTCGAAGATTTGATCAAGTTTTTCATTAATGGTCAAATTTCTGGAGGATATCACCATGTTTCCGGGAATAGGTACCTACTTTTCAAATCAGGTTTCGGTAGGAATATGTCAGTTTTTTGAAGATGTGGTAAAGTTTTAATTGATCAAACATATAACATATTTTTGAGAAAATGTGAGAATGAGCGACTTTCTCGGGAATCTGACCAAGTTTGTCGAGGGTTTGCTGGTTTTCTTAAAATATATCCCGGATTTGGAGGATGTGAGCAAGTTTTTCATGGATCTGGTCAACTTTCTCCAGTATTACCAAATTTGTGAAGGATTTACCAATTTTAGTGGCCGTGACCAAGTTTTTCCAGGTGACATAAGTTTCTGGAGGGGGCCACCAAGTTGTCGGACAATGTACTTTTTAAACCAGGTTTTGGTAGGAAATGGTCATTCTTTGGAGACATCCGAGACGTGATAAAATTTTTAAAAGATCAGATCAAATTTTTCATGATCAAGAAGGCATTATTGAGAATTTTTCTATTTTTGAGAAGATGTTATTTTTAAAAAAATGAGCGACTTTCTCGGGAATCTGACCAAGTTTCTTGAGGGTTTGAAGGTTTTACTAGAATATAGCCAAAATTTGGAGGATGTGATCAAGTTTTTCAAGAACCTGATCAACTTTCTCGAGGTCATACCAGATTTATGAAGAATTTACCAATTTTCATGGATGTAACAAGTTTTTGAGGTGATACAAGTTTCTGGAGGATACCACCAAGTTTATATTGGGGATCTGACCAGCTTTCGGTGGGAATTAGTCAGTTTTTTGAACATGTGATAGACTTTTCAATGGATGTGACAAATTTTTACATGAATTTATTGAGAATTAGACCATTTTTGAGGAGAGTGACCAAAGTTTTCGAGAGAGAGCGAGTTTCTCGAGAAGCTGACCAAGTTTCTCAAGAATTTTAGGTTTTCTTACTTATTTAGCCATTTTGTGAAGGATTTACAAATTTTGGTGGATGTAACAAGTTTTTAGAGATGATACAAGTTTCTGGAGGATACCATCAAGTCTGATCATGTTTCGATGAGAAGTAGTAATTTTTAAAGATGTGATGAAGTTTTTAAAAGATGTGACCAATTTTTACGTAAATATGACTAATTTATTGAAAAGTTTACAAATTTTGGGAAGATGTGACCAAAGTTTTCGAGAACAAGCGAGTTTCAGGTCAGCTTGTGAAGGATTTAACAATTTTGGTGAAGGAGAAGTTTCCTTAGGAGACCACAAGCTGCCTGAGAATGTAAAAATTTTCAGACAAAGTTTCTGAAGGTACTGGTCAGTTTTTTTGGGGACGGGATACGTTTTTAATGAATCAGACCAGATTTTTCATGGATAAGAAGCCTTTATTGAAAATTTTACTCTTTTTGAGAAGATGCGATCAAAGTTTTTGAGAATGAGCGAGTTTCTCGGGAACCTGACCAAGCTTCTCGAGGGTTTGCAGGTTATCTTAGCATATAGCCAGAATTTGGTCAAGCTTCTCATGAATCTGGTTAACCTTCTCCAGTATTATACCAAAATTTTTCTGAAGTGGCCACTTTTTTGGTCATTTGAGCAATCTTGCCGAGGCAGAACAAGTTTTTTCAGACTGAACCAAGCTGCTAGATGATGACACTAGGCTTCGGGATAGAATTACCAGTTTTTTGTAGATGTGACAAAGTTTTGAAAGTCTTTTTAATTGATATAAGGATAAGACACAATTTTTGAGCCTGTTAAAACGTTTTCGATTAAGTTAATTAATTAATTTTGAAACCCTGACTTTTTTTGAGGAGTTTCTCGTCGATGTTCTGCGAGCTTCTAGAGGATGTGGCCTGATTTCCAAGGGCATTAAAAAAATTTTCCAGGGCATGATCATATTCTAGGATCAAGTTTTTAAATGATTTTACCTAGTTTCTTGAGAATCTGTAAATTTTAAGATATCTGGCCTTGTTTTTCAGGAACGTGGTAAGTGTTTTCCAACTCATCCAGAATATGACCATAGCTAGCCTTTATAATTTGACCGAGGTACATCAACCATTTAATCACTTAAAAGTTATCTCAAGACAGACCATGATCTTCTAAACATTCAACCAATCAAGAGTTTCTTTCATTCAGCTTTCTCAGCTCTCAAAAATGTCTTTTAAGACCTTAGTCTCTCAAAAAATGAAGTAAGTGCTCTCTAAATTTAAACCAACTCTGAGAGTATTGTCAGAAGCTAAGGTCCTCCAGAGGCGCCATAAATCAGCATCCAGCTTTCATAACCTTTGTGTTTTTCTTTCAGCAACCACACGTGATTATGGAATATTTGGATCTTCCAGCAACCTGAATTGGAAAAATTTCGTTCATTCTGCTCGAGCGCCTTGAGAACGCTTTCTTCCAACGTTTTTGTCAGGTGCATGCTTGTGATGATTTTAGCCTGAAGAGTTTTCCTGCCTCGGGGACAGTTAGAAGCTGTCAGTGCTGAGAAGCTCAGATGCAGTTCCGCGTTTGAAAAATTTTAGGTTTATTTCTTAATCTTCGTATACAGGGTAAGTCATGGATATGGGAAAGCTCGATTGCACCTACACCATTAAAGATATCGAAATGAACCAAAAAGTGCTGTAAATGGGAGGGTAAAGTGCAGTTTGTAAAATAATTTTCAGATACACAGGATGGCCCAATATCGCTGTACGCCATACAACTTTGTTATTTTAAATGGGACACCCTCTATATTATTACATCTTCAGATTGTTTGAGAAAAGTTAAAAAGAATGGTTTGTAAAGTTGAAGTTTGTAATGAGCGATTTATGAGTTATAAACAAATGAAAATCGCGATTTTTCATTTTCAAAGCAGCTTATATTGAAAACGGCTCGAGATATGGAAAAACGGTTTACATGTCCCTATCTTAATTTTTAATTTGGTATCCTATCATGTAGCTGAAATTTTTATACCGAGTGATGAAAATAATCAAATTTTTTACCACTCTGTATAAAAATTTCATCCATCCAATAGGATACCGCTTGAAAAGTTAAGATAGGAACATGTAAACCGTTTTTCCATATCTCGAGCTGTTTTCAATATAAGCTGCTTTGAAAATGGAAAATCGCGATTTTCATTTGTTTATAACTCATAAATCGCTCATTACAAACTTCAACTTTACAAACCATTCTTTTTTACTTTTCTCAAATAATCTGAAAATGTAATAATATAGAGGGTGTCCCATTTAAAATAACAAAGTTGTATGGTGTACAGCGATATTGGGCCATCCTGTGTATCTGAAAATAATTTTACAAACTGCACTTTACCCTCCCATTTACAGCACTTTTTGGTTCATTTCGATATCTTTAATGGTGTAGGTGCAATCGAGCTTTCCCATATCAATGACTTACCCTGTATAGTAGATAATAATAATAATAATAATAATAACAATTTATTTGCCCAACAGAATAATTCCAATTACAGGACAAAAGTTATAAATTATCAACTAAATATACACACATTATATACTAAACTGTAGAGATTCTATACATATAATAAGCCAAAAATTACAAAAAAAAACAAACTACAAAATGAATAAACTACAATGAATAAAACGAATAGAATGAATAGAATGAATAGCACAGCTGACATGCATCTCCAAAATGCTAAAAGAAAAATAAAAAAGAACTAAATTTAACAAGTTTGCAAAAAAAAAAATCAAAAAATCAAAAAGTCAAAAAGTCTGAGCAGCCGTCCTCATCACATCAGCAAGGCTATCCCCAAACAAATCACAAAGCCCGGACAACTGGTTAAAGCAGACCGACACCACGTACACAGGTGATTTCAACAGCGAATTGGACTTTGCAGCTCTTAAAGCAAAGGTGGAAACGTTCCTTGAGTTCATGCGTGGGACATGAAGACCAAGAGATGAAGACCGAGACCTTAACAGAACTCTTCATAATTGAAGGAGATGGTGCGACCAGATTTCGGTAGGAATTGGTCAGGAATTTGAAAATATGATAAAGGTGTTAATGGATCTGACCAAATCTTTCAAAGATCTGCAGGTTTTCTTAGAATTTACCCAGAGTTTGGAGGATGTGATCCAGTTTTCCATGAAATTGCTGAGAATTTACCAGTTTTTCAGAAATTTCAGTAATTTTGTCGAAGCAGGACAAGTTTTTTAAGATCTTCGGAATTGAATTACCCTTTTTTGCATATGTGACAAAGTTTTGTCAATGCAGATGTGACAAAGCGATTAATGGTGGAGAGCTCATATGTCAGGATAAGCAGGAATTACGCTATTATTAGAGGGATTACAGAAGGAATTAATTGGGTATTCCTTTGATCTTAACGATGATAGAAATGTTCTGTTTTTACAATCAGAAGAATCAAAATTCATACATACCTACCTCTCTAAATAACCATAAATTCGACATATGTTTGTCTTATAATTAAACGTAATAATTACATCCCGGTAATATTTTAATCCATCCGAGGGTAATCATGACTTACTCGTATAATAATAATGATACAATAAAATGCCGATTTTTTTCTCATAGTCGGTGATTAATTTCCGACATACGATGACTAATTAATGGTAAAGAAATAATTGTAGAACCAGTTCTCGATTTATATTATTTAAGGCTTTGTGTGGTAAAGGCGGTGACATCAAACGGTTCTACTTGTGCTCAGTTATAAGGCCGATAATAACAACAATAATAATCGGATGAGGTTATTGAATCTTGGACTCGTGTGCCTATATGAATCGGATTAGGGTACGAATATATGAAAACCTGTCTCTCATTATCGAGGATAATCAATTATTAATTAATTATCCTGGAGAAATGTTGAGTAACTACCTACTCCTATATACAAGGTGGGGGGCAGGATAATCATACCAATCGCTGTAACTTTTCGTTTTTACAAAAGATTTAATCATCCAGTCTATAAAATGAAATTTATTGTGCTGGTTAAATAGGTGGTAAAAGGCCATAAACCCTAAAGAAGAACAAGAATTCTTGTAAGATGTAATTATCGTATAGAAAAAAATGAAGAGAGATCGAAACTCCATGATCACCAGAAAATTCAGAATATTCTAGAAAAACCAAAAAGACACAATAGTTAATTTTTTCCCCAATTTATGGCGTCATCCATTCACTCATCATCAATATGTTACTTTCCTCAAACTTTGATCAATTTATTGTAATCTTGTTTGAGCTGTTTGAGCGCATGAATAGACTCCTTTTGCATACACACGTTCCATTGACTTATTATCCTTCCTTTATCCTTGCACATCTTCATAGACAAAGCGTCCCATCCCATTGATGATAAGCTGGGCAGGCAGCCAACTGCAATCTTGTCAAACAGAATGGGATTAATTATCATTGCACCAGCATGATGTACCGGGAGATAAATAAAGATACAATCAAACACACCGGTAATTATAGTGAGATTCGCGATGCTCAATGCGTTTCCTGTCAGGTTATAAACAGTTGTGTCAGTTGTTATTGTTGATGTAAAATTCTTCATTCAATCTCAAGATTTCAAGACAATTCCACTACTAAAAAAAAAGATTTCATTCAATTTTAAGACGTAAAATAAGAGACATGTACTGATTATACCATACGCCTCCATCATTTTTGATCATTTCACATACGGTTTGATAATAAAAATTTTCGAAATTTTTTTTCAAATATTGGTGATCCAGATTTTGAAAAATGTTCCTGGGAATTAAAATAATATACATTTTTGACAGGTGACAAGCTGTCAGTTGTCTAAAACGCGTTAACCACATTTATGATCCAAATTTAGATCAAGTTTTGAAAAAAAAAATTTTACTTTGAAAAGTGGTAGTTTTAATTAGTGTCAAAGATAATTTTTGTACGTTTCTTGAAGTGGTGCGGCCTTCCGAAGAGCGAAAATATGAAATAATTACTTTAAGAGTTGACAGCAGCCAGTTGACAAGAATCTTCATTTGACCCCACCTTTCGTTGTAACAGGAGGTTTTTTTTTGTGTTTAGTGTTTAGGTACGGTTTTTTCTCGGTTTTTTTGGAGTGATTCAGCAGAGACTTTCACAGTGAAAGTATTAAAAATTTTGACAGACGACAGCAGTCAATTGTTAAGACCCTAAATCTGCTCGGGATTAACCATTTAGAAATACCTACCATTTGGTCCAAGTTGTGATAAAAAATCATTTTTGGACTCAAAGAAGTGGTCGTTTTGGTAGTGAAAATGAGGCATTTTTTTCATTTTGATACGTTTCTTGGAGTTGTGTAGACGGGTATTTCTGGAGAGTAAAAATAGTCCATTTTTGATAGAAGACAGCAGTCAATTGACCCCTTTTGGTTTACTTGGTTCACTGAAAAACGAGTCAATTTTGTATTTTTGTGTGTTTTTGGAAAGTTGCAAAAAAAATCCAGGACAATCAAAATTTGGTTCAAGTTTATAATTTTAACTTCGAAAAATGATCGTTCTTTACAACACCCAACACCAAGGATATTGTGCAGCAGGGGCTTTACGAGGAGCGTAAATATTAAATATTTTAGGAGGTGACAGCAGCCATTTGACAAGAGCCCTCCTTAATCTGGTCAAAGTCCTGAGAGAGAAAAAATGGAGCGTTGACCCAAATTTTCGTAGTAGCAGGAGTTTTTTTATTGGTTTAGGTACGCTTTTTGAAGCGATGTATCAGAGACTTTCACAGTGAAAATACAAAAAAAAATTGACAGACGATAGTATAGCAGTCAGTTGGTGAGACCCTAAATCTGCTCGCGATCAACCATTTAGGAAGACCATTTGGTCCAAGTTGTGATAAAAAAATCGTTGTTGACCTCAAAAGTGGTCGTTTTTGTAGTGAAAACGAGACTTTTTTGTGTTTTAATACTTTTCATAGAGTTGTATAGCTGGGTATTCCCGGGGAGTAAAAATGTTAAAACTTTGATGGATGACAGCAGTCAATTATTCACGCGAACCCTTTTTGGTTCATTTGGACCACTGAAAACTATATGTATAGACTTTTCGTATTTTGGAACATTTTTGGAGAGATGCAAAAATGTTTCCAGAAACGAAAATACTTCCTGTAATTGTTTACACCGTACACGATCAAAATTTGGTTCAAGTTTTGAGGTTTGACTCCGAAAAGTGGTCGTTCTTCTCAATACCAATACCAAGTTTTTTTTTTTAGTTTTGTTTTGGTGGGTTGTTTTTTTCAGTGGTACGTACGGCAGGGGGTTTTCGGGGAGTGGAACTATCAAAAATTTTGACAGGCGACAAAAACCAATTGACGAGAACTCTTCATCTACTTACGATCATAAGCCAACCGACCATTTAATGTAATTTGTATGAAGAAAAAAAGTTTTGAGCTCGAAAAATTGTGGTTTTTCGCAGTGCCAAAGAGGGTTCTATGTGTTATAGTAATTTTTGTATTGGCTTTCGGGGAAGCGAAACTATTTAAAAATTTAAGAGGTGACAGCAGCCAACTGACACATCCAGTGATGGGACTGTGCAAACTAGTAGGTACAAGGGGCCAGACTGAATAAATGAATGACATGAAGCAGAAGAGGTAAGCACAATAAACCCATGAGGCTGAGGTGCTTCCGGACATCTTGAATCAAGCGGCCCTCGAAGGGAAAAAAAGCCAATCGACAAGAAGCTTCCTTAATATGTATAGGATCATAAACCCACCAATCATTTGATCCAAGTTTTGAGGAAGAAGCAGTTTTCACGAAAATGAGCTGTTTTTCTCAGTGTCAAAACAGGGTTCTTGTGTTCTGGTAGGTTTTTCGGAGTCATGCAGCAGAAGTATCCTTGGGAGCGAAAATATTGAATATTTTGACAAGACAGCGGGGTCAATTGACAAGAATCTTTAATCTGCATGCGATCATATGCCCACCGATCATTTTTGAACTCGGAAAGTGTTCGTTTTTTGCAGTACCAAATACTCGTATTTTTGTTTTTTTTTATAGATTTTTTTTGGGGTGGCGACAGCAGTAAATCGAGAACAACCTTTAATATTCATTCGATCATAAGTCCAGCAATCATTTTTGGTAAGCTTTGAGAAAAAAGCATTTTGAATCTGGGAAAGTGGTCTTCTTTTGCAGTGTCAAAGAGGTTTTTATGTGTTTTCATAATTTTTTGGAGTGGCTTTTCGGAAAGCGAAAATATTGAAAAAAATAAGAGTTGACAGCAGCCAATTGACAAGCCTTCTTAATGTGCATGGGATCATACGCCCCCCGATCATTTGGTCCAAATTTTGAGGACGAAGCAGTTTTTACGAAAATGAGCCGTTTTTCTCAGTGTCAAAACAGGACTTTTGTGTTCTGGTAGGTTTTTTGGAGTTATGCACCAGAAGTTGCTTTGGGAACGAAAATATTGAATATTTTGACAAGACAGTGAGGCCAATTGACAAAAATCTTGAATCGTCATGATATCATTTTACTCACCGACCATTTTTGGTACAACTGTTGTAAAAAAATGCATTAATAACCTCGGAAAGTGGTCGTTTTTTGCAGTGCCAAATACCCGTAGTACTTTTTGGCTTTTGGTACTTCTTTTGGAGTATCGACAGCTAAATCACGATCATACGCCAATTAATCGTTCTTGATACAAGTGTTGAAGAGAAAAATCTTTTTTTACCTTGGAAAATGATCATTTTTGCTAAGCCAAATAATCTTTGGTACTTTGTAAAAAGCAGTAAATCAAGAAGAATCTTAATTCTTCATACCATCATACGCTCAGCGATTATTTTTGGTGCAAATATTGAGAAAGAAATCATTTTTGACCTCGGAAAGATCGTATACTCATCGATCATTTTTGGTACAAGTACGAAAAAGAAATGGGTTAGTTACCTCGGAAAGTGGTCGTTTTTTTGGTAGTACCAAATACCCGTAATATTTTTTGGCTTTTGGTACTTTTTTTGGAGACTAGACAGCTAAATCATGAGAAAAACTGATTTTTGGCCTTGGAAAGTGGTCTTTTTTGACAGTTCCAAATAATCTTTTTTGTAAATCAAGAGAACCTTTATTCTTCATATGATCATACACCCAGCGATCATTTTTGGTACAGGTATTGAGAAAAAAAAATTGATCTCGGAAAGTGGTCGTTTTTTTGCAAAGCCACAAAATAGTATTGTTCATGCTTTGGTATGTTTTTTTGGAGTAGCGATATCAGTACATTAAGACGAACTTTTAAACTTCACGTGATCATAAGCCCACCGACCATTTTTGGTGCAGCGGTTGAGAAAGAAACCATTTTTGACCTCGGAAAGACCTTTGAAAGTTGTTTCTTGCAGCGCCAAATAGTACCATTTAATGTCGTTTGGTAGAAAGCTCGTTTAGAAAGTTAGAAGAAAACTTTTTTGTTGCTTTTCTTCGGAAAAAATATACATATTGATTGTTTTCTCTAATTGGCAGGAAAAAATAAATGTTAAACTCCTCAAATTTCATAAGCCGCAGAAAGGTTTCTCTAAAAAGGTCGCAGAAGCTTGATCCTTCAACAATGAATGAATAAACAAGATGATTGGCTAGATTCCATCCCCTCTATAATTAATAATTCAATTAATCGGTGATCATTGGTAAACGGTACAAACATTATAAAAAAAATATTATCACTTGAACCAAGTTACATTTTTATAATTTGATATTTTCTTGATAAAAAAATTTAAGCCAAGGTTAAGTACCACATTTTATCTAGTGTGAAAATCATAACTACCCATGCCTGTCTATATAATAATAATAATATGAACATAGTTATCCTTGATGGAGATATTCAAAAACTCGTTAAGGATAACCACCAGTACCAGTACTAATACCGGTACCAGTACCGCAGTACTGAAACTAGCACTAACTACAATATGAAGCGTTTTTCAAGGCAAAGATGAGAATTTAAAGCCTACCTCCACCTAACCTACACGTAACACGATGGGTGTTACTATTATAATAGAATAATGTAATTTTATGTTGCTCTGCGATATGACATGCAATGTTCACCACTGATGATGGCCAATTATTACTGACTGAGACTACACTTACCTTTAACTCGCCTAATTAAATATAAGTACATAGTAATTCTATCATTAACTAGAATATCTGCAAATTTTGATCTTGACCATGTTGACCATAAACATATTTGATTGTTCTCCATCAGCTACTCAATTAAAGAGGACGCCCGGTATTTATAACAGAATCCGGAGTAGATTTTTCTTATGTAACCTAAGACGATAATTGAAGAAGTTAGCTTTCGGACTTGTATTAAAATTTCCTCAAGGTATTAATTAATAACTGTGTAACCATCTTTTGTTCGCAAGTATTGCGCCCTTGGGGCGGTAGCAGCAGCAGCAGCAGCAGCAGTGGAAGCCGAAAGGACTCGGCAATTAGGCCATTTATGTACGGATGTTTACATTTTTGTGAACACTCAATTATATTATTGTTATTATTATTTTCGGATGGGGGGCGAGAGGCTAAAAAAACTGAGGAGACCGTCAAGGGAACGAGAATTAATTTGGCGTGCACATTATTTAAATTACGAGGAAATTAAGATTAATTAAATCAGAAATTGTCGAATAACAAAAAGCTTTATTTTTAGATTGCCTTCCATTTCGCAACATCAACAACAGAACTGAGCGTCGGAAGTGTTCCATTAGACGCAATCGCTTAGTGTTGCTGGCATTGCCAATATTAGGGCAAAAAATACAAGAAAATCCTAATTATAGTTAATCTAGTTAGAATGAGCTAAAGATCGATATAACAGTTGATGACTACTTTAACTGTATTTTTAAAACCGATTCATTTTTATTAAAAAATTACAACTTTTAACAGTTCTCATCAGTTTAACAATGCTCGATCCTTATACTCTTGAATTGCTTTAATGCAGGAGAAACAACTGGCAAAGACTGTTTTAGAGCAAATCGTTCTAATCACCATCATGCAAAGATCTTTTCTATGGTGACAGTATCTGTAATGTACTTCAGTCAGGAATTTTGGCAACCCCCCTCGATCTCCTTCCTAAGTTGTCGATTCATAAAATCTCGAAGCGTCCCCCCCCTCTACAATGATTGGCTTTAGTAGATCTTTTCCTTTACGGTGGGTAGTTCTAAATTATATATATTCTTCATATTCTTCATCATGGTTAATATCTATGGAGTACTGGCTAGTGTCCAAACCTTGCCTGAATATTTTTCCGAGCACATATCGAAGAGGCTTAAGGAAAATCAACACCAAGACCAAGAGACGAAGATCTCGATTGTCTTTTTTGATCTTTGATCTTGGTTTTGCACATTCTGGCTTATTCTTGTTCATGGTCTCGTTAGTCAGATTCTTGTGGGCTTGGCCTCTTGGTCTATTTGATACTGATTTTGATACTGATTGTTACGGTAAAGATAAGACTTTAATCGAGCAGATAACGAAGAGGCACAAGCAAGACTCAGATCAAGACACCAAGATCGTCATACTCTTGATTTTGATCTTTGTCTTTGACATTCGGGCTTAGTATTGTTCATAGTCTCGTTTATCAGACTTTTGTGGTCTTGGTTTCTTGATCATTTTGACACTGATTGATATAAATTAATATTTACATTTTGTTGAAGATCATTCTCATTATTAAATTCCGTGTTAAATTCTGTTTTTATTTTTTTCAGCAGGAAAAATAATCCTGCAAATTATTCAATTTTATTATTAGTTTTCATATAAAAATTATGTAACTGCAATTTTGATTTCTCAGTACTCCTACTTCTTCATACGCAACATCTTCTTCTTTGATCTCTGATTTTTTATTCCTATACAATTGAGTGATGATGCTCAGATCTCCTTCATCTAACCAGGGAACTTGAGGATTTCTGATTCTAGTGTGTGACGCAGTCGAAAGCGTTTCCTCAAGACTAGTTAGACTAAAGTTTGATCAGAAGACATTTATTTTTCATTTAAGCGAGCTTTGGCAGAAATTTTGACGCTGTGTTAAAATTTTGCAGCAGGAATTATAATCCAGCCACTTTCCTGCAAGTTATTCTGTGTTTTTAATTTTTCAGCATTTTAATTTTATTAGTTTTAATCTAAAAATTATGTAACTGCAATTTTGATTTTCTCAGTACTCCTACCTCTTCATACGTAACATCTTCTTCCTTGATCAAAGGAATTGTATGGGAATAAAAAGTCGTGTGATTGATGCTCAGGTCTCCTTCATTTAACCAGGGAACTTGAGAATTTCTGATTCTGGTGTGTGATGCAGTCGAAAGCGTTTCCTCAAGACTAGTTAGACTAAAGTTTGATCAGAAGACATTTATTTTTCATTTAAGCAAGCTTTGGCAGAAAATTTGACGCTGTGTTAAAATTTTGTAGCAGGAATTATAATCCAGTCAATTTCCTGCAAGTTATTCTGCATTTTTAATTTTTCAGCATTTTAATTTTATTAGTTTTATTCTAAAAATTATTTAACTGCAATTTTGATTTTCTCAGCACTCCTACCTCTTCATACGTAACATCTTCTTCCTTGATCAAAAGAATTGTATGGGAATCAAAAGCCGTGTGATTGATGCTCAGGTCTCCTTCATTTAACCAGGGAACTTGAGAATTTCTGATTCTGGTGTGTGACGCAGTCGAAAGCGTTTCCTCAAGACTATAGTTAGACTAAAGTTTGATCAGAAGACATTTATTTTTCATTTACGCAAGTTTTGGCAGAAATTTTGACGCTGTGTTAAAATTTTGTAGCAGGAATTATAATCCAGCCAGTTTCCTGCCAGTTATTCTGTGTTTTTAATTTTTCAGCATTTTAATTTTATTAGTTTTATTCTAAAAATTATTTAACTGCAATTTTGATTTTCTCAGCACTCCTACCTCTTCATACGTAACATCTTCTTCCTTGATCAAAAGAATTGTATGGGAATCAAAAGTCGTGTGATTGATGCTCAGGTCTCCTTCATTTAACCAGGGAACTTGAGGATTTCTGATTCAGGTGTGTGACGCAGTCGAAAGCGTTTCCTCAAGGCCAGTTAGACTAAAGTTTGATCAGAAGACATTTATTTTTCATTTAAGCGAGCTTTGGCAGAAATTTTGACGCTGTGTTAAAATTTTGCAGCAGGAATTATAATCCAGCCAGTTTCCTGCAAGTTATTCTGTGTTTTTAATTTTTCAGCATTTTAATTTTATTAGTTTTAATCTAAAAATTATGTAACTGCAATTTTGATTTTCTCAGTACTCCTACCTCTTCATACGTAACATCTTCTTCCTTGATCAAAGGAATTGCATGGGAATAAAAAGTCGTGTGATTGATGCTCAGGTCTCCTTCATTTAACCAGGGAACTTGAGAATTTCTGATTCTGGTGTGTGATGCAGTCGAAAGCGTTTCCTCAAGACTAGTTAGACTAAAGTTTGATCAGAAGACATTTATTTTTCATTTAAGCGAGCTTTGGCAGAAATTTTGACGCTGTGTTAAAATTTTGCAGCAGGAATTATAATCCAGCCAGTTTCCTGCAAGTTATTCTGTGTTTTTAATTTTTCAGCATTTTAATTTTATTAGTTTTAATCTAAAAATTATGTAACTGCAATTTTGATTTTCTCAGTACTCCTACCTCTTCATACGTAACATCTTCTTCCTTGATCAAAGGAATTGTATGGGAATAAAAAGTCGTGTGATTGATGCTCAGGTCTCCTTCATTTAACCAGGGAACTTGAGAATTTCTGATTCTGGTGTGTGATGCAGTCGAAAGCGTTTCCTCAAGACTAGTTAGACTAAAGTTTGATCAGAAGACATTTATTTTTCATTTAAGCAAGCTTTGGCAGAAAATTTGACGCTGTGTTAAAATTTTGTAGCAGGAATTATAATCCAGTCAATTTCCTGCAAGTTATTCTGCATTTTTAATTTTTCAGCATTTTAATTTTATTAGTTTTATTCTAAAAATTATTTAACTGCAATTTTGATTTTCTCAGCACTCCTACCTCTTCATACGTAACATCTTCTTCCTTGATCAAAAGAATTGTATGGGAATCAAAAGCCGTGTGATTGATGCTCAGGTCTCCTTCATTTAACCAGGGAACTTGAGAATTTCTGATTCTGGTGTGTGACGCAGTCGAAAGCGTTTCCTCAAGACTATAGTTAGACTAAAGTTTGATCAGAAGACATTTATTTTTCATTTACGCAAGTTTTGGCAGAAATTTTGACGCTGTGTTAAAATTTTGTAGCAGGAATTATAATCCAGCCAGTTTCCTGCCAGTTATTCTGTGTTTTTAATTTTTCAGCATTTTAATTTTATTAGTTTTATTCTAAAAATTATTTAACTGCAATTTTGATTTTCTCAGCACTCCTACCTCTTCATACGTAACATCTTCTTCCTTGATCAAAAGAATTGTATGGGAATCAAAAGTCGTGTGATTGATGCTCAGGTCTCCTTCATTTAACCAGGGAACTTGAGGATTTCTGATTCAGGTGTGTGACGCAGTCGAAAGCGTTTCCTCAAGGCCAGTTAGACTAAAGTTTGATCAGAAGACATTTATTTTTCATTTAAGCGAGCTTTGGCAGAAATTTTGACGCTGTGTTAAAATTTTGCAGCAGGAATTATAATCCAGCCAGTTTCCTGCAAGTTATTCTGTGTTTTTAATTTTTCAGCATTTTAATTTTATTAGTTTTAATCTAAAAATTATGTAACTGCAATTTTGATTTTCTCAGTACTCCTACCTCTTCATACGTAACATCTTCTTCCTTGATCAAAGGAATTGCATGGGAATAAAAAGTCGTGTGATTGATGCTCAGGTCTCCTTCATTTAACCAGGGAACTTGAGAATTTCTGATTCTGGTGTGTGATGCAGTCGAAAGCGTTTCCTCAAGACTAGTTAGACTAAAGTTTGATCAGAAGACATTTATTTTTCATTTAAGCGAGCTTTGGCAGAAATTTTGACGCTGTGTTAAAATTTTGCAGCAGGAATTATAATCCAGCCAGTTTCCTGCAAGTTATTCTGTGTTTTTAATTTTTCAGCATTTTAATTTTATTAGTTTTAATCTAAAAATTATGTAACTGCAATTTTGATTTTCTCAGTACTCCTACCTCTTCATACGTAACATCTTCTTCCTTGATCAAAGGAATTGTATGGGAATAAAAAGTCGTGTGATTGATGCTCAGGTCTCCTTCATTTAACCAGGGAACTTGAGAATTTCTGATTCTGGTGTGTGATGCAGTCGAAAGCGTTTCCTCAAGACTAGTTAGACTAAAGTTTGATCAGAAGACATTTATTTTTCATTTAAGCGAGCTTTGGCAGAAATTTTGACGCTGTGTTAAAATTTTGCAGCAGGAATTATAATCCAGCCAGTTTCCTGCAAGTTATTCTGTGTTTTTAATTTTTCAGCATTTTAATTTTATTAGTTTTAATCTAAAAATTATGTAACTGCAATTTTGATTTTCTCAGTACTCCTACCTCTTCATACGTAACATCTTCTTCCTTGATCAAAGGAATTGCATGGGAATAAAAAGTCGTGTGATTGATGCTCAGGTCTCCTTCATTTAACCAGGGAACTTGAGAATTTCTGATTCTGGTGTGTGATGCAGTCGAAAGCGTTTCCTCAAGACTAGTTAGACTAAAGTTTGATCAGAAGACATTTATTTTTCATTTAAGCGAGCTTTGGCAGAAATTTTGACGCTGTGTTAAAATTTTGCAGCAGGAATTATAATCCAGCCAGTTTCCTGCAAGTTATTCTGTGTTTTTAATTTTTCAGCATTTTAATTTTATTAGTTTTAATCTAAAAATTATGTAACTGCAATTTTGATTTTCTCAGTACTCCTACCTCTTCATACGTAACATCTTCTTCCTTGATCAAAGGAATTGTATGGGAATAAAAAGTCGTGTGATTGATGCTCAGGTCTCCTTCATTTAACCAGGGAACTTGAGAATTTCTGATTCTGGTGTGTGACGCAGTCGAAAGCGTTTCCTCAAGACTAGTTAGACTAAAGTTTGATCAGAAGACATTTATTTTTCATTTAAGCAAGCTTTGGCAGAAAATTTGACGCTGTGTTAAAATTTTGTAGCAGGAATTATAATCCAGTCAATTTCCTGCAAGTTATTCTGCATTTTTAATTTTTCAGCATTTTAATTTTATTAGTTTTATTCTAAAAATTATTTAACTGCAATTTTGATTTTCTCAGCACTCCTACCTCTTCATACGTAACATCTTCTTTCTTGATCAAAGGAATTGTATACGAATCAAAAGTCATGTGATTGATGCTCAGGTCTCCTTCATTTAACCAGGGAACTTGAGGATTTCTGATTCTGGTGTGTGACGCAGTCGAAAGCGTTTCCTCAAGACTAGTTATACTAAAGTTTGATCAGAAGACATTTATTTTTCATTTACGCAAGTTTTGGCAGAAATTTTGACGCTGTGTTAAAATTTTGTAGCAGGAATTATAATCCAGCCAGTTTCCTGCCAGTTATTCTGTGTTTTTAATTTTTCAGCATTTTAATTTTATTAGTTTTATTCTAAAAATTATTTAACTGCAATTTTGATTTTCTCAGCACTCCTACCTCTTCATACGTAACATCTTCTTCCTTGATCAAAAGAATTGTATGGGAATCAAAAGCCGTGTGATTGATGCTCAGGTCTCCTTCATTTAACCAGGGAACTTGAGAATTTCTGATTCTGGTGTGTGACGCAGCGAAAGCGTTTCCTCAAGACTAGTTAGACTAAAGTTTGATCAGAAGACTTTTTTTTCATTTAAGCAAGCTTTGGCAGAAATTTTGACGCTGTGTTAGTTTTTAATTTTTCAGCAGGAAAAATTATCAAGAAAATTTCCTGCAAATTATTAAATTTTATTAGTTTTAATCTTGAAATTTTGCTACTGCAATTAAGACCCCCACTTCTCCATAGGTAGCATCTTCTTCTCTGATCTATGCTTTTTTATTCCTGAACAATTGAGTGATGACGCTCAGGCGAGCGCTCAGGTCTCCGTCATCTAAGCAGAGGACTTGAAGATCTCTGATTCTGATGCTGACGCAATTGAAGGCCTTTCCTAAAGTCTAGTTACTTCGCTAGTTACTAAAGTTGAATCAGAAGACACAATTATTTTCAATTTAAGCAAGCTTTGGCAGAAATTTTGACACTCTCGTAAATATTTTAGGCTGAATTGTTAATTCTGCAGCAGGAAGTATAATCCTGCCAGTTTCCTACAAGTTATTCTTTTTTTAATTTTTCAGCAGGAAAAATAATCCTGCAAAATTTCCTGCAAATTATTCATTTCATTAGTTTTAATCTAAAAAAATTATGTAACTACAATTTTGATCTCTCATTACCCCCACTGCTTCATAGGTAGCATCTTCTTCTGTGATCTCTGCTTTTTGATTCCTGAACAATTGAGTGATAATGCTCAGGTCTCCGTCATCTAACCAGGAGACTTGAGGATTTCTGATTCTAGTACATTTCGCAATCGAAAGCCTTTCTTCAAGTATCTATGAACTAAATCAATTTTAACATCTTTAAAAAAATGGGAAAAGACTGATAGGGAAAAATATACTCTCTACAAACAAATAATATGAGCAGATGAAGTCGTAAAATGCAGAAGAAGTATAATTATGAGCTCAATATTAAGAAGTATCAAATTTTACTCGTATGTAACGGTAATAACAATATGTATTGGTAGAGATGAAATTATTGCAATAGTGAGAGAAACAGAGAGACACTCCTCTTCGATTAAGTAATCTTGAAAATTTCAATCCAACTCACATTAATCTTAATTTTCAACACACGTTGGTGTTGGTAGATAATGATTAGGTTACAAAACCAAAAGAGACATCAGACGGTAAAGTACGAGTGATGACCCGTGCAGCCTCCCAAAAACAACATAATACCTCATAAATCTCCCAAACCTCATATGCTGCGACAATAATAACAACTTTCACATAAACAATAATTTCAATACATCTAATTACAATAATAATAATAAATTAATAAACAATCCAGCTACACGTATTTATAAATAGAGAAACACTGAAACAAGACAATAGACAGACCAACTGACTATCCTCCAAGTCTATCCATCCTATATCTATCTATCCCATTATTGTTAATGTAGGCTGAGTATTGTAGAAAAGAAATAATCTCATCTCTGCTGCTCTGCTCTGGAAGGATGGGAGTGGTCCTTTAACATATGTACTTGTTTCAATAATAATATAGATAAAGGCAGATAATAATAATGTATCGATTCTTTAGTTTCATCCGATGTGGGTGTGATTTGCATAGGTTAGGATGCTGTGGATCTCTTATTAGATGGCCAAGAGCTGTTTCGTTCGATCTTGTGGCTATTGTGTAACGATTGCATGCCGGATGGCGCTTTGGAACCCCGAGGTGAAGACTTTGTATATTAAATTTGCTACATACATCTAAAGTTTTGTACTCGAGACGGTAAAATTTGAATTAGAATAAGAAACTGGTAGCGATCTTAAGTATCCATTAATTTCAGTATCACTGATGACAACTCTTGTATTGAAATAGTTTTGTGAACTCTTTCTTGATGAAAATATACCATAATTAGACTTAAGAGCTATTTTTAATCGATAGATTTATCATTCCTAAACCTTAGATGTTCCACAAGGTGCGATATAATCACCAGTACTTTTTCTACTGCTAATAATAAGTGACTATGTTGTTTTCCCTGATAGATTTAAATAATGCTCTAAGAACTTTTAAGTATTGGAACCTTAGGTATAGAGAAACTTAAACGGACCCAGAGCCATATCTCAAAATAACCCCAATTGCATGAAATTTCTCACAATCGCTTCCTGAGAACTGCCTCAAAATTTTTGCCAAAAAAGAACAGATAGTGGTCTTCTTCGTCAGATGGCACAGGAAATACTGACTTGCTGTTCAAAAGGTCTAGAAGAAATAGCTTTACAGATTTGGTCCAAGGGGGGGGGGGAGGGTTTTCATGGCTTTGTAACATTTCCTCTTCCCGATCATTTTCGTTTCATAAACTAGAAACTTTAATCTTTTATACCTTTCCTTAATTCCTCACCAAAAACTTTTTTTTACTTTCTGGTAAGCGGTCGTTCTAGAAAAGCAAATTCCTGCAGCTGTGTTCTGTCATGATTGTTAACAATTCATTTGCTCGTCTTCCTCTTCGCCCCTCTATCACTACCCCTAAAATTTAAAGAAACGCAAAAACCATCCTTTGCACTGCGAACAGCAGTCAGAAATATCTTTTCTGTTACGCATCGACCTTTTCAAAACCCTTTGTGTTCAACAACTCACCCATTTGCTAGAGGTATGATTTCCTTTCCTAGGAACCCAACAGTTTTGTTCCTTTTGGGAGCGGTAGCTGGTCTATCGATAATTTTTTGCTGCCAAAAAGTGTTCAAATTGGCTCAGCAGCTCTTTCTTCAACAGGAGATTTCTGGCAGATACTTCACTGCCCGAAAACAAGACTCTTAGACTAATCAGTGGACCAAAATGCTTCCCCATATTTTTTTACAACTTGACGCCTGGAAAACAACGGCTAGACAAATAAATGAGCCTTTACCAGTTTTGAATTAAACAGAATTCTGTCTTAGTGATCTGTGCTGTTTTGGTTTTGGTTGGCATCAGTAATGCTGAATTCTTCCTCCTGATTTGGAGACTAGAAACCCTCTATGCGTGGCATAAAGTGGCCTTGGGAAAAACCATCTTTGTCAGTTCAAAATGTTCAATAGTTTAACCTTCAAATTGGCTTTCGGGAACCTATAAATATCTAGAACAAAGTTTTGATCATCATCAGTTTTTCCCAGACTGCTCAATTTTCTGACAACTCAGTTTTGGTATATTCACGTAATTCTCTTTTGTTGAATGCTCTTCCTGAGATCTTGTACAAAATCTGGTCCGAAAAAAAAAACGACAAGGCAGTTGATCTTTCATTTTTTCCCAAAGCCAGTCAATTTTTGATCAATTATGTTACGGTTTTATCATTGAATACTGTTTACTTGATTGAGCGGTCTCACTACTGTGGTCTTGTTAAGGACAGCTTGCTTATTACCCTACAACGGGAAACCATTGGTCAAAACAGCTGTTGATCTTCCAATTTTTCTCAAAATTAGTTACACTTGTGTATTGAACTTTCTCTCATTAGTTGGGCACTAATGCCGGTTATTATTAGAGTTGCCATTTTTAATAATTATGACAATGTCCGGTCAGCTCAGATTTTTTTTTTGCTGCAAAGTACCACCACGATTTGAGGAGGTCCGGTCAGCTCACAGGTTTTCTTATGAGGTCCGGTTTGACGAGCTCTAATCAGATCTCCTACTGGGAGCTAGGGACAGTTGGCTGAAAATTTGGGAGACCACAAAAAACAGCAGTTGACGAGAAGACCGATCCCCGACATTAACAATTGGTTGGAAGGCAAGGGGAGATCGGACGACTGCTCGTACTGTGGAGGAAGGTAGAAAAGAGGAAGGTGAAGGCAACCATGGGGGAGAAGATCAATGTCGAGAACATGGTCAAGGCAATGTTCAGGAGTAAAGAAGGATGGGAGTGTATCACGGAATATATGTATCTGAGAGGGATTATGAGGCTAAAAGATGAGGATGAGAGGGAGCGGGAGAGACAGAGGAATGAAGACAAGTGGAGAAGAAGACCAGACTAATGCGTTCGCACCCACGTAAGATATAGATATCACGAATCATTACAGTTCTAGTGCGAGGGCAGAACATCTGAGTGGTTTGAATGGAAAGAGAAGTAGGGGTCGCCAAGACAAGAATTCTTGTCTTGATAACAACTTCTTGTCTTGTCTTGAGAAAAAATCAAGAAATTAAAAAAAATCTTGTCTTGACGTTTTCTTGACACCTTATATCTTGTCTTGACTCAAGAAATTTCAAGATCTTGAAATTTCTTGAATCTTTGAAATCAACCGGTGATTCCTAGGTGAACTTTTTATTGCGTTTCGTGCTAACACGGCAATTTCCCGCCCCGATCTTAATTTTATTCTGACGAAACTACCCGTCCTTATCGAAAATGGCCAAAGATTTTCTCGGAACGCCAGCAACATCTGTACCTGCGGAAAGGCTTTTTTCAAGAGCAGCTTTAACAATAACAAAACCAAGAAACCGGCTAGGAGTTGACTCCATAAGAAGTCTGATCTGCCTTAATTCATGGCTTATGAATTCTAATCTAAAAATGAGTTATTTGATATTCAAAATCTAGTTTGCAGCTTTAGTTTCAACAGGATTTTCATTTATTTATTTATTTTTTATTTACATTTTTGTGAATCGTTCTAGCAAAAAATTTATGTTCAAGAAATTAAAATATGTCATGTTCTGTTGAAATATGTTATTTTCCACAAAAATAAATACTTTTTAGCGTTTTCATTGTTGGTCAAGAAGTATCAAGATTTCTTGTTTTCTTGACAAGAAATCTTGGTATTGACATAAAATTTCTTGTCCTGTCTTGAAATCTAAAATTACTTCTTGTCTTGATCTTGTCTTGAAATCAAGACAAGATCAAGACAAGATCTTGAAATTTTCAAGAACTTGGCGACCCCTAAAGAGAAGGCCTTCGCAGACATACCCACAGTCACCCGTGGAGGGAAACCATACAAGAGGGGCAGCTTCAAGCTATTTCCGCTCCACAAAAAAAAATCGTCCTTGTCCAGTTTGACAAGGTCCGGTCAGCTCCATTTTTTTACAAAGTACAGTTAGCTCGATTTTTTTGACATAGTCTGATCACCTCGAATTTATTTTTTGTATGGAAAAACCTGACCTCGTTGCAAAAATCGCCTTTTCAAGCCGGCTTCTTCCTCTCCACCACTTTTTAGTTCTTCTCAATTTTCAGTTGCTGCCTCAACTGATCTACTTGAACTAAATTCTGATGAGATTTAAGCTCGATATTTGTGTAATTTGTGTAAGCTCGATATTTGTATAAGCTCGATAAATTTGACGTAATTTTCAAAGTAGGGCACAAAAAAATATCTGGCATAGTTTATATAGGCCCGTTTTGCATAAACAGGACATTTCAATAAATAAATCACTTTCAGTTAATAAAAAAATAAGTCCTCCTCGCGTATTTTATTTAAATCCTCTGACAGGTACATAAACCGAGGTACATAAGCAGGTATTATGTACAGTTGCCGGTGGCTGCCGAGTTACGCTCTCAATGGGTTTAATTTGACGATTGAATGACACAAAGCGCCGTTTTGTGGTTCAGTCACGCCTATGCGGACTCCAATAACAACCTGTTGATGGCCTCCGCCGGCTTCCCTCGCACATAAATATGTATCTCCTGGTGAAGAGGCGGCTGCCGGGGCTCATGTACGCGGGGACTCTCCGAGAGCTGGTAAATAATTTATAGAAAGGAGTGTGTGTGCAGCACGGTTGTAAAATCTTATAATGACTCTATTTGACAAAGGTAGGTGGGTAATCGAGGCATGGATTTCTTTTTTTTTGCATCTTATTATTATTATTTTTTTCTTAATGCAGTAAAGTTCATTTTATTATTGGAGTGATGAGATGAGTCGTTAATTAATTCATTATTCCTGGACGTATTAGCTCCCAGCACCTCAATCAAAGGAAACGGCGCGAAGAGCAAACAGAAGCTCCTGCTTTACAATAATAATAATAAAAGAGCGCCGATCTCCCAATCTTATCACTCGATCTAAATCTAATAATAACAATGCACTGGAATTACAAATAGCGCCTTAATTATCTTAATCTGTTAACACGTATTAAACATGACTTGTTAATAATTCAGTGTTATTTTATGCAAATCAAACTGATTCACACGTCGTATATCAAGATTATTACGGGACGTATTAGCTCCGGCATTAATTAAGGTCGGGTTCTCATCATCAGCACGAGTGAGTTGATAATAAAACCATCAACGTTTCGGTTTCTTTATGTCGAGTTGTACGTACATGCTGCAGCAGCAGCATTAATTAGGAGCAGAGATTTTCCCTCTTCATTGTACCACACTCTGATCATCTCGGCGCCTTCTTGCAGATAAACAGATTCAGATAGAAGGAAGTGACTGGTGATCGCTAAATTCGCAAATTAGTCGATTCCGGATTAAGAAGAACGACGTGTTTTATACTCGCTTACCTATTAATTTGTAAAAAGAAGATTAATTATAATTATAACGTCTAATTGGGCATTGTGCAGTTATGCACAGACGTTACTAACTTAGCAGTGAAAATTTTTTTAACATCGAAATTTGATTATTCGTCAAAAGAATAATTGGAAAAGAAAAATGATCAAAGACTTGGGAAAACAAGAAACCACATAGAAATCACCAAACATTTTTGAGCAAGGACTCTTTTAAATTTCGTCTAGGAGCTACCAAAAAAAGTTAGATCAGATAAAATAATTTTTTTCATCTTAAACAAGCTTTGGCAGAAAGTTTGTTGATACTCTAGTAAATATAATAGGATGAGCTGTTAATTCTGCAGCAGGAAATAAGATCCCGCAAGTTTCCTACAAGTTATCCTGTTTTCTAATTTTTCAGCAGGAAAAATAATCCTGCAAATTTCCTGCAAATTACTAAATTTTATAAGTTTTAATCTAAAAATTATACAACTGCAGTTTTGATCCCCGTTGTAAGATTGTTTTGCTCATTTTTATCGATAAAATTCAATTTATTACTTCTAAATCCTTACCAATTTTTTTTATAAAAAGTTTATAAAAATAAGACGAGAAGAATTTTCGTAATCTTGGAAAAATTCTTTTTCAATTAAATCAATTTGTTAATTAATTTATAATTCTGTAACACATGAGTAAAAAACTCTGGAAGAGCCTCACTTAATGTATTTTTTATTATTAATTTGTATACTCTTATAGCAGTATATTTAGGAATTTTCAACTTGAACAAGCTTTGACAAAAAATTTGTAAATACTCTGATGGTGAATATCATTGCTGAGCTTTTAATTCTGCAGCAGGAAGTAAGATCCTGCAAGTTCTCTACAAGTTATTAAGTTTTCTAATTTTTCAGCAGGAAAAATATTCCTTAAAATTCCTGCAAAATATTCCATTTTATTAGTTTTAATCTAAAAATTATGTAACTGCAGTTTTGAACCTCGTTATTAGATTGTTTGCGCGTTTTTATCGATTAAAGTCCAACCGATAAAGAAAACTCTGGGCCACAATCAAAAATACTTCTTTCATATTTACCAACGTTTTACATACTTCTAAATCCTTACCAAATTTTTGATAAAAATTTTATAAATTGGAAAGAGAAGGATTTTCCTAATCTTAGGAAAGAAGTCCAGTTGAGACTTTGCATATATTTATTGGGAAGGAAAATTATTTTCTATTCTTAATTCAAAAATTTTTCATTCCATAATTATATAAATTTTTTAATTAATTTTTACGGCAAGGAAGTATTTTTCTAGAATAATTTTTTACACTTTTGACCGTCTCAGTTCAGAAATCACCTCTAAAAATCCATTTTTATAATAAGTAAATAGTTGAGCAGGAAAATAAATTCTGCAAGTTTCCTGCTAAATATTCAGTTTTGTAATTCTTCATCCTGAATTAATGAAATCATTATATTTATTGTATTTAATGGAGATTATTTAAAAAAAAAATGTATAGAAGGAAAGCAGATTTTATCACTGACTGTGATTAGGATTTTTTTAAATATTTCTTTTCTTGCTGTATTTTAAAAATCCTGACACTGTTACCAAGGCCACGTTAGCAGGAAGAAATATTAATACATTAGTAAGTATATTGCGACTAAAGGAAATTAAAGCTCCGGGCATTAATGTTCCTGAATCTATTAATGATAATGATTTAACAGTTTCTGGCAAGTGGTTTAAGCGAAGAGCGAAGTAACTATGTACCTGCAACAGGGAATTAAAATCTTGCAGTTTTCCTGCAAAATTAATATTTGACTCATATTATATTATCATTAAAGTCCTATTTCTTTAGGTATTCCGCTTCGTGCAATATTTTCAAAAATCATGAGACTATAAGATTAAGTTTTCAATGAAAAATTAAGTTCCCGCAATCGTTTCTTGATATCTATAGCTTATAAATTGTACAAAAAGTATGCTTAAGCTTTTTTTTATTAATCCTTGGCATTTCAACATAAACTAGATGAAAAAAATATTATTTCTCCTGCTGGGACAAAACCCTTAAAAGAGAATTTAAACTTACATTGAGATCAATCGGAGAAATTGTGCAGCAGGAAAAATGTTACCCTGCAAGGAAAAATTATCTCTTAGCATTTTTCTGTTCGCCTAATTGTTAAATTAATTCCCGCGATTAATTTTTACTGTACCTACTTTCTTCTCGTAGATTTAAGAATTCTCAGGAATTAAATGAAAGAAGTACTGGAAAATGAATCCGTACAGCAAGAACAAAATCCTGCAATTTTCCTGCAAGAATATTTGTTCCTTGCATTTATACCGGAAAAGGAGCACTCCTAGAAAAGAACTGAATCATTTATGAAAGTAGATGGCCGATTTATATTTGGAACCAATTTAGTCCGAGAAAAATAATTGTTTGACTTTATTTTTTACAAGACAAGTTATTTCATTAAAGATCAAACTTTACAAAATCAGATGAAACTTAATTTTATAGTCACGCACAAATCTTAAACATAATGCACGGTTTTGACGTTCAAGAATTGTTTCTAACTCTAATCACATCATCAGAGCTGAACATTTAATTATTCATTCCAATAAAGCTGCGAAAATTTTGATTATTCTGCTTTTTTTCTCCAATTTGGTTTATGAGAGTTTTTTGACTTGTGCTTTAGAATTGGGGCAAAAATCTCATCAAAACGCTATCAGAAAAAATTTGAAAATTATTTCGTTAGTAAAAACACCTTGGAATTTACACCTAGAAGCAATTTCCTAAAAAATCGCAAAAAGAATTCTTCAAAATGTTATACTATTGTAAGTAGAGGAGTTTCCTTTTTTTCTTATTTTTTTCTCATTTTTTCTCTTGTTTATTCCTCTTTCATTTTTTTCATATTTCCGTTTTTTCTTACTTTTTTTTATTTATTTTTTATTTTTTACTATTTTTCTTATTTTTATTTTTTTATTTTGTTTACCTATCTTAATTTTTCTTTCTCTCTCTCTGCATTTATATTTTCTTTCTCTTTTCATTTTTTCCTGAGCCTCAAACATAGGAGCAGGCATCAGGAGGTCGACAATGAGCACAACGCGACTAGGGGTCCATATCAAGACGACTTTGAGGATAGATAGGGGGATAGTGTACATAGGAATCTTATACCTGATTATTGTACACCTCTTCCTTTCTTTTTCCCCCCTTAATATTTCTTTCAAGCTACCCTTTTTTTATAATTTTACTCCTATTTTTTCAAATTTGGTTTCTGCTAGTTCTGTTAGTTCTGTTAGTCAGAAAAATCGGTAACTTCAAATAGTTTTTATTAACGTAATTGCATTTTTGATCTTTTGATATGAAAATTGATTAGTACACGATTTGCGCAAAGAGACCTTGTGAAAAAACTCGCAATTTGTTGTAAAACGCATGAATTATACGCACAACTGAGCTTAATAAAAATTAAATCTGCGCAATGTTTTTTTAATAAATGATAAAGTAATTAGTTCTGTGAGAATTAGTTCTAATAATTAATTTAATAACGCATAAAAGAAACGAGGATACTTTATCTATGATTTTGATCTCAATAGTACTATGTAGTACTAATACACTAATACCTACTAACACTAGCACCAGTACCAGTAGTACCTACCTACACTAATAATCATTGTTACATGTTTATTATTATTATAGTTAATGGCACACATCGTTCTATTTAAATGCTAATAACTTCAACCGAGTTCAAGAAAATAATAGAAATACATAGTCTTCTTCTCGTTCTTCCTTTTATTAATATCGAGCTTATTAAAGGATAGGTACATTCGTGAAAGTTTTCTCGATTTTCCTCACCTTCGAAGAGGATAATAAATCAATTATGCACAATCCATGTCTGAGCGTCTGAGAGGTATAGGTAATTCGGAGGCGAGCACCTCAAACAAAGATACTAAATACCACATTTGTGTATGAGTTAATACAGTTTAGTGAAACTGCGTACAAACTTCAGACTACTGTCTTACATGAGATGGGACGTTATGAACACCTTATTCAAATTCGCATCCCGTTTCTCGGAAATTACTTCTTGTTCACATTCGGTCACTTGCAAATTTGATGTGACGTTGATTTACCTCCTGAATATTTCACCCGACCGACGACAAAACTCCTCCCAGCCTCTCTCCCTCCCCATCCTCGAACGGGAGTGTTTATAAAAGCTCTCTAATAATAATTGATCGTCCTTGGTTGCTCTCGTATCGAAATTGTCTATAGTAATAAGTGGTGGCGTTTGTTGCGAGATTTTAGTGCAGTCTGGAAAATTTTGCTTCAAGAAATTAACTCAGCGACCTTTTAATTGAGTAGCTGACTCAGTATAAGACTGAAGTTTTTATATTGAATTCTTATAAAGTTCTGAAGAATAATATATAATTCACCATATAGCTTCTGTAGTTATGGACGAAACGTTAGGAATAAATTTCACTGGACCTGGACTTCTAAAAAGCAGACTAGTTTTTTTATGGCCTCAGTGTCAGAAATATCAGAAAATACGAATGGTCTGATTATTTTTTCCTTAGTTTCAATGTTTAATTTATTATTTTTCCATGAATTTTTGGTACAGTATACCTAATAATAATTTATTGTCTCAGATTTTTGAAAAAATCATAAGTTGCATAGTAAAAGCGAGGGTGTGTTAGTGAAGACCAATTAAATGCATGCGAGATAAAATATTAATTAGTCTTTTGCTATATGACAAGAAAGGGCAAGAGAAAAAGCAATGAAGAGAGTAAGGATTTGGAAACAGATGAAGATTTCATGAGAAAATGGTAACGAAAATTTTAAGATAATATTTTCGCGGGAGTAAAGTCTCAATTATTGTAAGGGAAGAAAGCCGGAATAGTAGGGGCTAAATAGCCTAAAGGCAAAAGGCCATGATTCTAATAGAAATTTGCTCTAAAAAAATATAATGCACGATATACTCGGATCGTAAAAAATTTTTTTTGGGTATTTGAGAATGATATGTTTGACCTTTTTTCGTTATAAAAAGGACCACTTCTATTTCGCTTTTGATTTTTTTGTGAGACATTTTTTACGTTTTTACGTGCACTTTTGGTGTCAATTATGCATATTTTGAATTATTTTGTTCAGAATGTTTCCTAAAAAGGCAACTTTACTGCACATTTGAAACCATGTCATGATTTTTCTTTTTTTTCATACTTTCGGAATATATTTTGGGTGTTTTTTAGTTTTTCAAATGGCACGACTATTTGTCTTTAGATTTTTGATAAAAAGTTACGGTTTTGTTTCTTTTTTATATTTTAAAATGGAAAATATGTTCACGAATTTTCGACAAAAATAGCAACTTGACTTTTTTCATTTTCTAATAGAGGATTTTTCATATTTTTGCAGATTGAGGGTTTTTGGTTTTTGTGTAATGGTTTTGTTTTTTGTTTTGCACCATTTTATATAAAATTATACTTTGCAAAAAATCAAACGTGGAGTGAAATTTCCCTTTATTTTGCTGAGAATTTTTTTTTTAATAGTCGTTCTTTAAAATATAAAAAATTGGAAAAAGTCACAAACACAAAAAATTATTAAAACAATTCACCACTGCGCTTGCGCAGTAAAGCTGCTCTTATATGTCGCAGAAATCGCAGCAGAATGTTTTTATATACGGGCTGTTTCAATAAAATTAATACCTAAATAGAAAATTCAAGTGGAGATTCCTGGAAAAATTTTAAAAGAGAGAATTTCATAAACAAAAAATTCCAAGCCATCCCTGAGAAGTTACAGCTCTTAAAATTGGAGTAACAAATGAACGTTTATCAATTTTTTTCTGACACTACTTGAGATAAAAAAAAGCAATTTTGACAAAGGGGCCTCACCTTTTCTTTATCTCATCGTTTCAGGTAAAAAGAGAAAAATGCTTATTTTAACTCATTTTAGAGGTGTATAAGTAACTATCAGGGTAGCATTGAAAAAAAATTATGAAAACTCTCAATTAAGTATAATTTATCAAGCAATCTTTACTTGAATTTTTTGTACTGGTTAATAAAACACCTTATTGCAATATGAATAGACATTACGATGATTATGTTGCTAATTTGCAATAAAAAGTGCAACTTTGCTGCGCATTAGATAAATACTATGTTGAAGGGTTTTTGATTTTTGTCTCATTTCAGTATATTTTTTGACGATTTTTGATACGTTAAAATAGCACGACGATTTTTCTACGAATTTTCAACAAAAATAGCATTTTGTTTCATTTTCTAATAGACGATTTTTCCTTTTTTTACTTATTGAGGCATTTTGACCATTTTTTATCAAATTACTTTGCGGAAAATGAAAAGTGGAGTGAAACTTCCCTTTTTGCTGAAAATTTATTGAAAAATCGTCGTTTCATTTAACACGTTCACTGCGGTACGAGTCATATATGTCTCGTGTCGCGCTGTATAATACCTCGGTGCGGAGTATAATATCATGCAAACGTTGTTATGGGCGGATGCGATAATTTCGTCAATTTTTGTCTGTTTTGATCAGGACAAGCAGCAATCCATTTTGCTAACCGTACTCTAATAAGATATGCTATAAAACTGCACGAGATATATTTGCCTCGTTCCGCCTGTAGTTACAGTTTTTGACACTACTTGCGTTACGTCAAAAACGTTACGAACATCAAAAATCGAAAAGTTACCAACGACAAGAAAAAATAAATAAAAACCGTTCACATCTAGTGCGCTTGCGCAATAAAGTTGCCCTTATTATAGTGAATTCGCAGCAGAACCATCGCAATGTTTTTGTATACAGGGTGTTTCAATATTGTAAATCTTTTTAGAAAGGTCGAGTGATGATTTCTAGGTAGGTAAATTATTTTAAGAAGAAACTTCATAAAACAGTGTCATCTCTATGGCAGCTAAGAGGGACAATAGGCAAGGTGTGGGGGCTAAAACCGAAGATAATGCACTGGTTATACACGGCCATCATCAGACCGAGAATCAGTTATGGTTCGGTGGTCTGGTGGAAAACAACCACAAGCAATACCGTTGCAAACAGGCTAGCTAAACTCCAACGGCTCGCCAGTTTGCTAATAACAAGTGCAATGAGAACCACCCCGTCAGCAGCCCTGAATGTCATTCTGGAGCTGCCACCGCTTCCCATTTGGATAAAAGGGGAGGCCATGGCGGCCCACCTAAGAATGCGTGATTCGGGACTATGGAAAGGCGGAGGTTATAAAGGACACACAGAGATAGCCAAGGTTGCCGAGGTGGAGATACCAATCTCAAACCTTATGTCTACCTCAAAAACAAGAAACAACAGAGAAAACAAGAAATTTACCCTGCAAATTCCTGAAAAGGAAAAGTGGGAAAAAAGGGAGGTAGCCTTCGAACCAGGAGGACTAGTCTGTTTCACAGACGGCTCCAGGAACAAAAATGGCCACGTAGGAGCGGGGCTCTACCTGGCTGGACGGAAACTGAGAAGATCCTACCCTCTTGGGTCCACCGCAACCGTCTTCCAGGCGGAGATTTATGCCATCCTGCAAGCAGCTAGACTGGAGCAGATAACAGAAGCCGGGGAACTGACGATATACATATGCACGAATAGTCAGGCCGCCGCAAAAGCGCTGGGCACACACGGAACCAGCTCCCCACTGGTCCAGGAGTGTGTCGAGGCGCTGAACAGACTGGCGGACAGAAAATCGGTGCATATCGTGTGGGTTCCCGCACACTCAGGTGTACCAGGTAATGAGCTAGCAGATCAATACGCGAAGCTCGGGACCAGGGAAACCTTTTGTGGGCCGGAGCCCGTCCTGGGTCTGACCAAAAATCTTCTCAAAGAATCTATAAAAGAATGGACTCGCAAGGGTTTAGAGAACCACTGGGAAACAGCACCAGGCTGCAGACAGGCCAGGCTGTTTCTGGCTGGTCCGATCGGAAACAGATGGACCAGCATGTCCAGAATGAACCGGAAGGAACTCAGACTACTAGTCGGGGTTCTCACCGGTCACAGCAGTCTGAACAGACACCTGCAAGTGATGGGGGTCACTCGGGACCCGGTCTGCCCTAAATGCGGAATGGATGACGAGGACTCCCACCATTATGTGGGCGTATGCGAGGTATACAGTAACCTCAGGCTCAACATCTTTGGGTCTGAGGAGCTACAAGAGGAAGAAATGAAACTCCTCTCATACACCAACCTTCTGGCCTTTATTAAAAGGTCGGGGAGGTTCGAGTAGGAGTTTCACCATGGTTCGGGTAAGGCGAAAAGGGCCCTCGGTGGCCTAGTCGCTTGGGGTGTACCACCCCTACCCACCATACTACTACTACTAACACGTTCACTGCGGTACGAGTCATATATGTCTCGTGTCGCGCTGTACCTCGGTGCGGAGTATAATATCATGCAAACGTTGTTATGGGCGGATGCGATAATTTCGTCAATTTTTGTCTGTTTTGATCAGGACAAGCAGCAATCCATTTTGCTAACCGTACTCTAATAAGATATGCTATAAAACTGCACGAGATATATTTGCCTCGTTCCGCCTGTAGTTACAGTTTTTGACACTACTTGCGTTACGTCAAAAACGTTACGAACATCAAAAATCGAAAAGTTACCAACGACAAGAAAAAATAAATAAAAACCGTTCACATCTAGTGCGCTTGCGCAATAAAGTTGCCCTTATTATAGTGAATTCGCAGCAGAACCATCGCAATGTTTTTGTATACAGGGTGTTTCAATATTGTAAATCTTTTTAGAAAGGTCGAGTGATGATTTCTAGATAGGTAAATTATTTTAAGAAGGAACTTCATAAAACAAATTTTAAAGCCTGTGCTGAGTAGTTATACAGTCCCTTAAAATTCGGGACCAAATTAACATTTATCAATTTTTTCCTGACATCACTTGAAATAAAACAAATGACAAAGGGGGCTTACCTTTTCTATTATTGATCGTTTCAGAAAAAGAAGATCAATCTTAATTTTTTTCCTCATTTTAATAAAGGGGCTGTAACTTTCGGGGAAGATTTGTAAAAAAAAAACATTCTCTTATGATGATGGAAACGCCGTTAAAAATTTTCAAGCAAAAAAATTTAAAGCCTCCCCTGAGAAGTTACAGTTCCTTAAAATTGGGAATCAAATTCAAATTTACCAATTTTTTCCTGACGTCACTTGAAATAAAAAGTGACTTAAAAAAAGGGTTTACCTTTTCTATATTTCATTAGAAAAAGAAGATAAAGAAGATAAATGTTAATTTTTACCTCATTTTAATTAAACCTCTCAGGGGAGGAGGTTGTGAAATATTTTTTTATGGTAACCCCCTTGAAACTTGTCAAGAAACAAAAATCGAAAGACTCCGCTGAGAAGTTACAGCCCTTAAAATTAGGAACCAAGTTCACATTTATCATTTTTTCCTGACACAGTTAAAATTAAAAAAAAAATGACAAAGGGGGCTTACCTTTTCTTTCTCCGATCGTTTCAGAAAAAGAAGATAAATGTAAATTTTTACCCCATTTTAATTAAACCTCTTGTGGGATGTTTGTAAAATAATATTTTTTATGGAAACCCCCTTGAAATTAATCACGCAAAAATTTTGAAAGTTAGAATCTCATTAAATTGGGAACCAAATTCACATTTTTAAATTTTTTCCTATATTTGATCAATTCAGAAAAAGAAGATAAATGTTCTTTTTTTACCTCATTTTAATTAGAGACTCTCAGTGGAGGGGAATTGTAAAATAATATTTTTTTTATTCTGGAAACCGCCTTGAAATTTATCAAGCAAAAAAATTTTAAAGCCTTTTTTGAGAAGTTACAGTCTCTTATTAAAATTGGGAACCAGATTTAGATTTATCAATGTTTTCCTGACATCGCTTGAAAGGGAAAAAAATGACAAAGGGGGTTTATCTTTTGATATATCTGATCGTTTCAGAAAAAGAAGATAATTGTTAAAATTTTACCTCATTTTAATAAAGGACCGAGTAAAGGACTTACGGGGGAGGTTTGTAATTTTTTTTTTTTATGAAAACCCTCTTAAAACTTATCAAGCAATCTCTCGCTTGAATTTTTTTTATTAGTTAATGAAGCGCCTTGTGATATAAAATTATCGACGATTCTGTTGCTAATTTGCAACAAAAAGCGCAACTTTGCTGCGCATTAGATATTATATCATTCTGAACGGGTTTTCTTTTTTTTTGTCTTATTTCAGTGTATTTTTTGACGATTTTTGATACGTTAAAACGGCACGATAATTTTTCTATGAATTTTCAACAACAACAGCCATTTGATTTCCTACCATAGGCATTTTTTTTAAATTAAATTTAAGCATTTGGGTGTATTTTATTGCAATAAATTTGAAAGCACGATAATTCTGCTGCAAAATTTTGGATAAAAAAGTTTTTCCACAAATTTCCAAAAAATAACCAATTTTACTTCGCTTTAGTTGTATGCAAGACAATTTAAAAATTTTTGGTAATTTGGAATTTTTTGGTTTCCTCTGCTTTTGATTTCCTGTCTAGGCAATTTTTTTCTTTTTTATTAAAGTTAGGCATTTTTGTTGTATTTTATCGTAATAAAATTTAAAATGACGGTAATTCTGCCGCAAATTTTAGATAAAAAAGTTTTTCTACAAATTTACAAAAAATAGCCAATTTTACTTCGCGTTAGTTTTATTCAAGACAATTTTACCATTTTTGGTATTTTGGAATTTTGGAATTTTTGGTTTCCTCCGCTTTTGATTTCCTGTCTAGGCAATTTTTTTCTTTTTTATTAAAGTTAGGCATTTTGGTGTATTATATTGTAATAAAATTGAAAGCACGATAATTCTGCTGCAAGATTTTGGATAAAAAAGTTTTTCTATAAATTTCCAAAAAATAGTCGATTTTACTTCGCTTTAATTTTTTGCAAGACAATTTTACCTTTTTTAGTTATTTGTAATTTTTGATGTCTTTCCTAAATATTTTGAATCACAAAATATAACGAAAAATTCATATTAAATCTCACTGGAAAATTCAGAAAACTTCCCCCAAGAAACATTTCAGACATTTACTGATACAGGACAATAATTCAGCTCAGCTCAGATTTTGGAAAAATGGAAAAATAAAAATCGAAATAATTTTTCTACCGGTTGAACCTAAGTCGGCTTTAATTAAAAAAATTCGCTGAAAGTTTTCTAATAATCTCTTAAAAGACCCACAAACATTTTTTGGAAAAACCGGTAATTTTCTAACACGTTTTTTAACAGTAAACTCTTTCAAAGCTGACTGGTGAGATGACTAAGCATCATCGATGATTTTAGATTGTTGATTGTTGATTTTAGATTTGGATAGGTTTCCAAAAATAGTCTAAATATTGAAAATGGAAATTTGTAAATATTAATTTGACAGTTCAGGAACATTCTTTGATAGCACATGCAGACAGGTGTTGTTACAAAAGTTGTCCAATTGTTTTAACTAATTCATGTTTTTTTCTTCCAAGTATTTTGAAGATTGCGCAGCATTAATTTCTGCATTTACAAAGCATGTTGCCATGGATTTGTCAATTTTTGACCGACTTCAAGACTTGGCGGTTCCTCAAATATTTTAGCCTGTAAGATCGTCGAAATTTCGAACACCGATTAGATCCCATAAGAAATAACGATACAAACCGCTGACGAAATATCCTTCCTCATTGTCATAAGGTTTCATATTTACGCGTTTAGTTTTTTTCTCGTAAATTAATTAGACGTAGAGGAACTTGTTGAGCGGCTTAACAAGACATGAAAAAGTGTATGAATGCGTATTACATTAGCAGGACATAGGCTGTAAAATCGTATGAACATAAAATCATCTAGCGTTAAATGATATGCCTCTTCGGGAAGAGAAAAAGTCGTAAGAAAGTAATAAACTGCGCATGTTGACCGGATGCAATTATGTAAGAAAAAGACTTTGAATAAATCTGCGGATGCGATTTTTTTTATTTTACGAACTTTCAAATTAATACCGGAAAAATCATTCCGCTCAAAAAACATGATTGTCAACGTTTTCATGACGCTGTTGCTTCTTTCTTGACCAAAGTATCATGAAGTCGCCGATACAAGCAGAATCGTCCAATCAGTGATAGTGATAATGATAGTCGATCAAAATTATTTCATTCGACAGTTAAGTCCTCCCATCACTAATTATTTGAACGTTGTTTGTAGCGGAAGAAACGTTGAGTAATTCAAAGAGGAAGCAAAACTGCTTTTCTTCTTCTTCTTCTTCGTCATTTCTATAGCACTAAACTGAAGATTTTTTATTTGAAAAAATAACATTTATAGTCGTTTTAATGTATATTACAACCGGAATATCTCACCCTCTTACAAATAAATACAATTTCCAAAAGACAAGCTTAATGAGTCCCCCTCCCTCTTCAAATGAAACCGCTTACTCTGGAGGACACGCGCAATGAATTAAAAATGACACATCCCGAGTCCGTTCCTCCAGTTCCCGGGCGGTAATGGATTAGCCTGGAGCGGCATATGTGCGGGACCTTCATAAACTTATTACCGGCTAAATAATGGATGTTCGCTTTGTCAAGGAATTACTCCGTACAGGGCTAATTATTTACAAATTTAGATTTATTCCTTCACACGGCGCCGAGTGTGTGCACTCGCGATGACCAATAATTCAAATTGGTTAAAGGATAAAGCCTGGGACTGGGATAATTAATCACACCGGAGGGGTAGGAGAAATTAGGGAAAAATATGCTGGATGTACTTCGTAATGGAAGAAGGTGGGAATAGGGAACAATTAACTAAGAGGTGGGTTTTAGTTTTTCATGATGGTACCGGTGAAAACTCGAGAGCGTCAAAGAACGCTCTCAATTTTTATTAATATTAAAACATCAACAATTTTAAATATTTTAGGCTACTGATCTGCACAATAAATAAATTTCGCACATTTCTGATTCCTGTTTATTTATTTTTTTATTGAACGTTACTGAATATTATGATATACATATAAGCAGAACGTACAATAAATAATGAATCGCAGGAACAAAATCAAAAAATCATCAATAAAGAAAAAAAATCCTGCAAGGGGTTGTATAGCGCGTGTAAAGCAGGATATTTTTCCCAGAGCCTCCCACTTTATCCTCTCCCCCATTCAACACAACAACTTTTCCCCATATCGCTCTCGCTAAACAAATCTCCTGAAAAGCCATCCAGCGTGCGAATCTCACAGAAGAGATCCTCGAGATCGGCCCGATTGATTTTCCTGCTCGACGCGAGAACACGCACCGGTGGGAACCGGCCAGATAACGCTAATAATTATCGTTATTAGCACTCTATAAAAGCGCTGGTTAATTTCACACGTATGCGTCCGCTCGATGGGCAATTAGTTAAAGGGTGTTCGCCTCTGCATGGTAATTATGACATTAGTGAACAATTATTAAGGAGGATGTTATTATTCTTCGGGCTCTAAATGAAGTATACCAGTACTGGTACTGTTGTAAAGCATATTAAGCGAGCAAGCCATTCGTTCCGACGAAGCGTACTTATAACGAGAATATGGTAAAATGTAGAGATCGTAATAGAGGGTACGTGAAGATAAGTTGTAATTCAAAGACACGAGGGAATCAAAAGAGATAGAGGCAAGTGATTGATATGAAAATTGCAGGATTAATAGGTGGATTATTATTCGTGAAGCTGCAGCTGCTGCTGATGCACAATATTATGAGAACTGCCAATACATGTTTTAAGTATTTTAATGACAGTTCTTAGAAGTTTATATTTCCTTCAGGGCTTCAGTTCTTTTTTTTTTGTATTTTGTAATTATAATAAAGCAATCGCCGAAAGACGAGAGAATATACCTATAGACTATGTGAGAAATATTTGTCCAGCAGGAAATTTGCAGGATTATTTCACCTGCAAGATTTTTTTATTGCTGCTTGAGCTATTAATTTAGTTCAGAAAATGCTAATCACTCGTAATTGGGGAGGAGTGTAATTTTTATTTTATAGGTACTTATTTATATAATTTATTTTTCCTGCTGCTCGAACTGGAGGTAATTTTTCAATCTAACCTCCTTTTTACCAATTTTTGGATTTAATTTTTTGCTCGATTACAATGCCAGAAATTGTGGCAACGTCGAACATATGATAATTTAGAAAGTTCTGCTGAAGCAATATTTCTGAAATTCGTTTAAATTTTTGCTGAAGAATTTCAAATTTTATTTTTTCCCAATTTCTTCTTATAAATGGGTAAACATTAGCTTGAAAACAATGAAAAAATTTATAAAAATCCATTATCTAGTCTCATTAACTAGTATTACATAATTATGGATTAGAATATCACTTTTAGGTAATTGAAAAAAAAATCTTGCTTCCCGAAATTGAGAACATTATTTTTTTGATGATTTTTAAAATTGAAAACTTGGTCCGCGAAGAACTTTTTCGGTATTAAAAGCATAAACAATTTAGTAAAGGCGATCCTATCTCCAGTTATATACTTTTTAGATAAAAAAGAGCATATTTATTATTTTGCAGGAAATTTTGCAGGAAAATTTTTCCTGCTGATCGATTTCAAAAGCTGCATTTAACTATATTTTCGCTAAAAAATCGTAAACTTCAATATAACTCCTTTTTCTAGTAGTTGTTATTCTAGTATTACATAAGCAGCGTCCTGCATAAATTTATTTTGGAATAAAAAAATTAAAAAACTTGAAGGAAACTTTTCAGGATCTCACCAAATTCCCCCCAAAGCTAGCAGAAAAATTCCTGAACCTCAAAACTAATATTGCATAATTCTTACTTGTACTAGAAGTGAAAAAAAAAATAGTTTGCAGGAATTTATTCTGCCATGACGCAACAATCGCATAGTTTGATTTTATTGAAGGTGGAGGCGCCTGTTTGACATAAAAACAAGTGTACTTCGATTCGACACACAAACGGTTCTATTCAATGAATATATTAATAAAACAAATTAAAAATAATTTGTAATGTACGACCTTCCCCGCGGAGCCTTGAAGAGTCGATAAAAACACGTCGCTCGGCTACCATAAATTTAAAATTTTACACCAAACACATAATTTTTATCGAAAGAATCAAGTAATTTATCCATGCGTTTCTTTTATTATTAAATTTATACATGGTTGGAGATCAATTTATCTAATCTATCAGACAAATTTTACGAGTAATCACGGGGCCAAATTATTTATTGCTTCTCTTCACTCTTCGTCTTATACCTACGACGTGTCTCACTGTCTATACATAAAAAATTATTAGATTCGTAACTTACGCTTCGGGAACTATTCTGGATTAAATGGCAGAAACAACTCTTCCAAATTGGTCACAAAGTCACTCTATTACTTATACTCAGTAAAATCCACAATCACTAAGTACCTATGTACCTCAATCTGGTACAAGCAATAGTACCAATACTCGTACCAATAGTACCAAGAATAATCCAAACCACTTATTCACTCAAAACAACAATTCACCTTTTCAAGCACTTTCGGTAACACCGCAAGTACCTTCCGGTACCACCCACTCAAACTGCTTCGATCTCGAAAATCATGCACGCGTCGGAGTAATGAATCGTCACGGTGGTAAGTACAAGAATGAGTGCAAGTACTCGTATGAACGTCAGTAATCAAACGTAGTGGTACCCGGGTACCTCGAGCCTTGCCAACCGGAGCGGTATTGAGGTAGTGGTACCGGAATCGCCGGAGCCGATCGACAGACCCGCCTCTTAAAAGCCCATTGGTTCTTAGAGGAAGGTGTCGTGTAGTGGTACCTGGTGATGGAGAGGATACGGGTACCGCTGAATAATGAAACTGTCTAATCAATTTCGGGTGATGATAATAAAAGAGAAATTGATTTACCTACGTGGAGTTTCTTCCTATAGGAATAGGACTCAAATTATATTTTGCACTTTGGTTATTCTCCTGCAAAACAACGTTCTTGAGGTACCTACATACTTTTTTCACAGATTCCTGAAAATTTACTAGGATCAATTATTATTGATTCCCAGTTGATAGATTTCCTGCTTCCTTCTCCTAATTTCCTGCTTTTCATAAGATTTATAATTGCTTGGTACCAAATTTTGTGGGAATTCGTTCTGAAGAAATCTGCATCCTCTCGTAATTTATGGTACATCTGCGAACTTCAGGAAATTGGTACTTCTTTCTATTAACTTTCTATAAACTTGCTGCAAAAGTCCCTGATCCAGGATAACGTTTTTATTTTTGATGAAAACACATTTTTTTTGCAAGCTTCATTTTTACTTGTTTTGGCAGCTTAGAAATCTTCCTGCTGATCTCCTGTTTTTTTAACTTGCTAATATTGCTGCAAATATCCTGATTGTCCTTCTCTGATTTCCTCGAAGCACGATGCAAAATTGAGGCTTCTTTGTTGACAGTTTTACATTCATCATCCTGAAACACTCTGAAAACTTCCTGCAAATATCCTGATTTTTTAACTCCCTACCCCGGAAATATTTTTTTGTATTACCTTTACCAATGTGTTGTTATACCCATAAACATAATATTTTTTAACTTCTTCCTCTTTAAAGAAAATAACGAGATTTTTATAACTGAACTTTCAAAAGAGAAGTTGAGTGATTCCATGTAATAGTTACTGTTGAAGAGGAATTTCTCACCAGCTGTGCGCTTAGCCAATCCGAATCAACAGGTGTCGGTGTCGCATATCATAGCCCGGTAGGAGGAGCTCCTTCTGGTGACAATGCCGGTGTCGGTGTACGAGGGAAAATGGAGATTAGACACGGTGTTCTTGTAACTTTCGTCATTCCCGCGCAGTGAATTTACAGTTGCTGCCCGTATAATTGATTATATGACATGTCAAAAACCTCCTAACGAAAACCTTTCGTCTGTGAAACAATTCTCTCAATCGTTGCATTTAATTAGCCGAATGACAGTATTTATAAAGCGCTTTTTGCGCTCCTATTTTACTATTTAGACAACTTCATTATTATCGTTAAAGACTATTGAATGCTTATTAGAACTGCGCTGAACGCCTATCAAATGCGAGATGATTAGCCAGATTAAACTCGAATCGATAACTGTAACTGTAAAATTAATATCTGATTGTCGGTTTTTCAATTTCTATTTATGGACTAACTGCGGGGAAACGACTCTTCAAAGAAGTGTAAGTGTAATGGAACAAATTTATTATGTTATTGTATTGACTGTATCATTGCGCTATTTTAAAGGCAATCAAATCAGATGAAACAAGAAAAATCAATCGTACAATTCCAGTAGTTGCTAGGAGAAACGGTACGGGTCAAATTGTCACCACTTATAATGGAAGCCACGTTATCCATAAAGTTACTGATTTCATCTTAAAGCAAATCTTGCAGCAGCATTTAAGGCGCAACAAAAAATCATAGAAAAGAAAGGGTTCCGGATTAGAGCCTTGAAGGACACCTGGCTAGGCTACAAAGGGAAAAAAAACGTACGATAGTTTTAACATATTTTCTTTAACTAATGAAACCATAAGAAATTAGAAAAACCAAATTCCTTCGTGGTGAAACAAAACCTATCACTAACCTGCAGGAATCAAATAATAAAAGAAAACTGCATTCACGATATAAGACGGAAAAATATACGATAAAGTAGAAGGTTTATAGATTAGACCCCTGAAGGACACCTAATAGAGATATTAGGGAACAGAACGCTTCCAATGATCATTCCAAGTGCTCTTTTTTGCGCAACGACTCAACAAACACCCCAATAAGAACCTCAAAAGGGAATTTGCATTAACATTGCTTGGATGAATAAAAACATCAAACAAAAACCTAAACTTCACCTTTTGGCAGGAAATTTCACTGTAGTATTGTTTCATCCAGCTTTCGCGAACAAATAATCGAGTCTCGGCCAAACAGTATTCCGATGAACTTGAAACTTGAAGGGTCATAGATGTGAGGCCTGAGGGACACCTGAACTAACATTCAGTGCAACCAAGAGGCCTGAAAGATATTTTAATGTTTTTTTTTCCATACTAAGCGCAATATTTTGGAGGAAATTCTTTAACAACATTTCTGTGGAAGGGAAAAGTGGTTCAAAATTGAGTTCAACATTTGCTTCTTTCATTTGTTTCATTCTTTGAAGAATGACACCCCTGAGGGATACTTGACTAGGCTTGCGAGGCAAGAAATCCTAATTGTCTTCCTTTAATGTGTAATTTCTGGAGGAGAGAAGTGCATAATGGAGTCAGGTGTATGCAATTTTAAGGTGGGTGCACACCCATCCTATTGTTACCACACTCCAAGAAGTACTTGCGAGTATTATCAGTTCATCAACTTTCATGGACGCAACTACATTATTCACTTTTGATACTCAAATCGTATTTACCTGGTCAAGCTCGCGCAAAAATCGCTGTTAAAATGTAGACAATACAATATGTGAAGATGGTGAGCATTGTTTGAGATGATTGTTGATGAAATAACTGTAATTGTTCTTTTTCCAGTTCCACCTGTTCTTTCAGCTATTGTTCTTATTATTTTTATACAATAAAAGTCAACGAGTGCCTATTTCTATTTCTATTTTCTAAATGCAACAACTGATATTAAAATAAATGGCTGTTGTTATTAATTTATTGTAGACCGAATTGGTCTCTCCGATAAAACACATTTTGGGAATTTTTAAACGTCTTTCCTATCCCGGCTATTCATTATCCTGGCATTGTGATCCCGCAGGACAATTGCATTGTTGGTATAATGGAGAAAGGCAGAGTAAAGAGGGTCGACTAATGTTCCACGAGAAGACACACGCTATACCTCTTCCGTTCCCGGGTTTTTTATTTTCATTTGCGATGTGTTGCGTTGCGGCCGTCCAAGAATTTCTTCCAGCCGTTCGGCCCGCTCCGGCTGCCAAGTGTGTGTTGTTTGTTGTTTCATAGGGAGCTGCAATTTATTTCGGTAATTAAGGTGTTTGAAATACTTGGGAGATGGCAGAAGTGATGTGGGAGAATTGATGAAGGGCTCTGGACGGGATATGGGGGAAATGGTAATTTTAACATTTTAGCGATTTAAGGTTTGGCCCTGAAGTATTGCAAGAAAATGTTTTGGAGTTGCTTTAATTTAATTAATTTTATACAAAGTTATAAGTATTATAGCTGAAGAAATATGAAAGGAAAACGCTTCAATAGAATTATCACGGTCGTTATATCCGCTGGAAAATGTTCTGAAATGTTGTCTCGGCTCATGGTCTGGCCTGAACTTCATTCAACTTATGTAAATGTTAAAAAAAAAATAGGAAACCTTTTGCCAGATCCTGGAAGATTAAAAAAAAATTAGAGCCCTCCTGAACTTATGGAGGTACTTGGATTTTCGTTACGAAAGTTTTAAAAATGCGCGTGATTTTTAGAGGGTGTCCCTTCAAAAAGCACCAATGCGATTAGAAAGTCGTTTGGACGAAAAACTTATGTAAATGTTAAAAAAAGGGAACCTTTTGCCAGATCCTGGAAAATTAGAAAAAAATTTGAGCCCTGATAGAACTTCTAGAACTTATGGAGGTATTTGAATTTTCGTTAAAAAAGTTTTCAAAATATGCGTGAGTTTTAGAGGGTGTCCCTTCAAAAGTCACCAATACAATTAGAAAGTCGGCATATCCGCGGCAAAATGTTCTCAAAATGTTGTTTCTCGTGGTCTGGCCAGGATGAAAAATTTATGTAAATGTTAAAAAAAATGGGAAAGCTTTTGCCAGATCCTAAAAAAATAGAAAATTAAATTGAGCCCTCCCAGAATTTATGGAGGTATTTGGATTTTCGTTAAGATAGTTTTAAAAATGCGCGTTACTTTTAGAGGGTGTCTCTTCAAAAACCTCCCATACAATTAGAAAGTCGTTTTATCAGCTGGAAAATGTCCTGAAAACGTTGCCTCGACTCATGGTTTGACCTGGATGAAGAACTTAAGAAAATGTTGAAAAAAATGGGAAAGCATTTGCTAGATCCTGGAAAAATAGAAAAAAAAATTGAGTCCTCCCGCAGAACTTATGGAGGTATTTGGATTTTCATTAAAAAGTGTTCAAAATTCATATCACTTTTAGAGGATATCCCTTCAAAGAGCACAATAGATAAATAGAAATATACAATTAGAAAGTCGTTATATCCGCTGGAAACTGTTCCGAATGTAAAATTTTGACTCATGGTCTGGCCTGAATGAAAAACTTACGTAAATGTTAAAAAAATAGGAAAACTTTTGCTTGATTCTGGAAAATTAGAAAAAAATTTGAGCCCTACCAAAACTTATGGAGGTGCAATGCGCGTGACTATATTAGCGGGTGGCGGGTGTTTCTTCAAAAAGCACCAATACAATTAGAAAGTCGTTATTTCCGCTGGAAACTGTTCCGAAAATGCAGTTTCGACTCATGGTCTGGCCTGGATGAAGAACTTATGTAAATGTAAAAAAAAGAAACCTTTTGCCAGATCCTGAAAATTAGAAAAAAATTAGACCCTCCTAGAACTTTTGGAGGTATTTGGATCTTCGTTAAGATAGTTTTAAAAATGCGCGTGATTTTTAGAGGGTGTCTCTTCAAAAAGCCCACATACAATTAGAAAGTCCTTATATCCACTGGAAAATGTTTTGAAAATGTTCTTTCCAGTTAGATTTTTATTAAAAAAATCGCGAAAATCTCTCGCTTAGAAGACTAATAATATGGTCTTGCTTGAAAAGAGAATTTATATTTAAAAAAATATAAAATAGCTTTTGTCAGAACTTGGAAAATCAGTAAAAAAGTTTTCAAAAGACGCGCGTGACTTCTACAGTGTCGAAATTCCTTCAAATTCTTAAAAAAAATTCCTTCAAAAACCCGTTCTTTTCCCCCCATTTTAGGTAACAGTTCTAAGGGGACATAAGTTTATGTGGGAGGAAGATCTCCATTAGGAGTGGTCTGGTATTGCATTTGAGCACAATCAGTCGAGTCATCTCAAAATTGCGACCATTTTAATTTTCGAAAAAAAAAGATAATTTTTGAATGCCTGTAGGTATTATGGGCGAGATGGTAAAAACTTAAAAATTAATTAAATTAACAGTGGCGTCAGTGGGGATTACATTAGTGACTATGGGTACCTACTAATACCCGTTAACAATCAAAAATTTTAGGAAGGAAATAATTAATAAATGGCGGAGATATTTAAAAAAATTACATGTTTATTTCTCAAAAATTTCAAATTTTTGATTTTATAAACACCCCTCTAGCTTTACCCGTCAAACTTAGGCACACAAGTTCATACTCATATAAACCCTATGGAAGTCTGGGTTATGGTTAAACAAAGCTTTCTAACAAAAACCTTCAAATTTCGCCAAAAACCCGTTTTATCACTCGCAGTTTTCAATCTGGTGAAATAAAATTATTTCGAAAGTTAGAGGTCGTTATCTGGTATTGCATTATTGAGAAACATCGGTCAAGTCGTTTCAAAATGAAGGCCATTTAAATTTTTGAAAAAAAAATTGGCTATTTTTTCAACATTTTTTGAATTATAGTTATACACTAATACTTGTGCCAAATAATTAGCAATTTAGTCATTAGTTCACCAGTGGCGTAGGTAGAAAGTCGATAAAAATTGCTAATTCTTATACCTATAAATTTTAGGGTACACTTTTCTATAGTAAGTATCTGTATTAATACGATAAAACCTTCAAAATGTTCCAAAATGGGGAAAATATACAAAATAATCAAAGCAAAAAAAAACTATTACGCAATAATTGATGCGCAATAAGTTTTTTTTTTACTTGCAGTGCCAATGCAAAAATTTCAAACTGCAGAGAGAACTTTTTTTGAGCACTATAAAGAAATTACTCATTGCTCAATAAAAGCCCACCCGTTTTTATCACCACCTAACACCGAGACACAATTCAATCCTAACCGAACACAAGAAAACTGATAATTTCTCCCCAAATACCGTAATAATCGCGATAGTTGCATGGACATAAACCAGACTAGAGTCTGTAGGTAGCAGTTACCACCTTTTGTTTTCCTCCTTCATCTGCACCAACAAGAGGCAAAGTTGGGCAGCCTACAATCAACTCGTATCGAGGCGCTCAACCCCATTCACATGGAGTTACGTGTCCAAGTTTGCCCTGAATGCAGGGACGACGGCAGTATAGAGTGTAACTTCTGGGCGTTCTAAGAGGTTAAAGTTGCAACAAGTTCTGCCGCCAAGTTGTCGATAAGAATTCAGAGGGAAGCGGAAGTTTGGAGGACGATCTAGACATAAATAGGGTTCCTGTTGATTCTATGTTATACACATAATTTCACCTATATCAGTGCTATATTCGCTACGTATAAACAAATAAAGAGAAATGTTAGAACAGAAACTGTTGTCAAGTTTAGAAAAAATAATTTTCATCCAGCAATAGAGCTAGAACTCGAACTAGCTTGTACTTTGTACTTAGGAAACAGCAACCCGAACCCTGATATAAGGGGTTTGCGCCTAGGCAAAGGGGCCTAGACCTTTATCTATCCCGCCGCAATTATCGCGTGCCGTCGGATTTCAGCATGCTTGTGGGATTTTTTATCGCTAAATGAAGTCACCGGCGACGGGTTTTGTTTTTCCACTCGGAACGGAATCGGTGCAGTGCGATAAATCACGGGAAGTGAGGCCAGGAAGGCCCGTATCGACTCGGGAATACAACAGCCGGCTTCTTGTTTATAAATTGCATTCACGCGACCGCCGAATTTACTGCACTTCCAATATTTACCCCGCAAAACTCACCATCAGCCGGGAAGTTGCCACGATTCGGTCTCGTTATCTAACCCCGAAAACTGTCTATAAAAAGTGTTGTATACTGGGCGAGAAACAACTGCGGAACGATTCTAATGGCGAGAAATAAGTTTTCGTGGAATATGGTTGTTGTATTTTGATCCTTGACGCTTTAGCTTGACAGGGAAAAACTGTTAAGTACTTTGAACGTGTCTGCTTGCCCTTAAATCGGATGATTACTTATCAAATAATGAAAATGAAGCAAGATTTCGGTACACCAAGAGAGTTTCCAAGGGGGGATTCGAAGTTTCAGGTAACAGTTCGCGCGGCTTTTAGGCCAACTCCATTGTACCCGCGCCCATGGATCATGACAAAGAGGATAGTTTCTGAGACTGACTGGAAAAATCACTTTTACCAGCAACATCCTCATCCATCAGCAATTTGAATTTAGAGCTCCAGCGCACCAGCTACCTGGCCACCGTAAAGACCATAAGTCCTCCAAAATGGTAATTGGCGAGTCAAGTCGCTGCAACGTGATTTTTTGGTCATCCCCAACGACATGGTGACTTTAGAAATCACGGTAGAATGACGTGATTTCACCTGCACGTGCAATTTGTCTGCAAAATGACGAAAAAACGACGTCAAATCGACGTCATAAACACGTATAAATCACGTTTGAGAAATGACAACAATTACAACAAATGACAACAACGTATCACGTGATTATTTTGGTAACAGGACGTCGTGAACCAAAAAAAAAAATAAAAAAAATGACTAAAAAATGACTAGAAAATGACGTGGGGGTTGCGTATGCGTATGTGATCGACAATTTAATGATATGTCCAATGCTAGCCGCCACGACCTGAACGCCGTGGCTTAGTGGAAGCAGTATTTAAAGCGTTTGAATATCTCGGCTGTCACGGCGAACCTCAGTATTATAGTAACGCTTAATTCTCAGTTAATATTTCTTATTACATTGACATTACAACGCAGATACTTTTTCTTCATTTGAAGGACGCAGTATCGGCTTAATTGTTAATCCTGCGACATATGAACATACGAGCGTGGGAAATTCATCCAGATCCGGCTCCAGAATTCAATCACTCATGCAAGAGCCCAGCTCAGTCAAGTCAAGTATTAGATTCCGACCATAATTGTCATGGGTTCAGCTCCAGTGCGTCCCCGGTCTGGTGGTGCTGACGGAATATCACCAGGACCAGGAAGTCGTTGTGGTGGTGATGGTAGTTCCGGATCTATCAATGTCTGTCGATTTCAATACTTTTTCTTTCTGTCTTCTTATGCATGTCTGTATGATTCATTATAACTCTAGAAATCTCCTTTTGGCTGATGTAATTTTTACCTGAATCAGTCGATGAATGAATTAAATTTAGGAAAATGACTGATGATCCTTCGAGCCGGATTTTATAAAATTTTATACCTATATAGAATAAATATTATGATCCTGCGGTAGAGGCAGCCCGGACCGGCGCGGGCATCTGAGATCGTGATAAATAACGCGTCTTGGAATTTAATAAGAAATCAAACATGCGATGCAGAGGGCATAGAGGCATACCAGTCAGTACAATATAGTTCCAACTTGTTCTGAAACGGTCTACTAAACACTGTAATTTCGCTAATGCAATGGCCAGCCCAAGTCGAGCAGCGTCAGGATACCTACTCTCCGGCTCCGGAGGATCGTTGCAACAAGAACTCGAGCCCGTCTGTAATCGTAACATCTTCAGATTGCACAACCGACCGTTATTTTTTACCTAATTGACCATAGCATTGTGCTCTGCAACCAGCTAACAAGTCAGCCGGTTTACGCAAATGATCATCCTCTAGTTCTAGTTCTGACTGTAGTTGTTATATAATCGAGCTCTTCAATCGTGGAGACTTTCGGAGCCTTTCATTATAATTTAATACGAGGTTTATATTTTTGGAATTGGGTGAAAATATCAAGTTTGAAAAAAATAACAATAATATCACTCAGTAAAAAAAAAAACAGATTGGCTCGCAGTTGTTGAAAGATATTTCCTTGTCCCTAATCTAATTTCATTGAATATTCCATGAAAATTTATTATTCAAGCAAGAGATTTTTATCTCCGCTTGGACCACCGCGTTAAAGTCTATTTTTTCACGATAAATTCACACATATACAGTCACGATTAAAAAGGAACATTTATAAATTCACACGATATTTTTCTTAATTGCATGTTTTGACAGCGCGCAGTAACAGTGAGTCAGTTTTTGAAACAGTTACATAATTACGAAGATCTTAGTCGCGATTACTAATAACGATTCTGACCTCAGTACGTGGACTTTTATACGCCGGAGCTTCGGGCTTGTAATCGTTGTAGTGCATTTGAAAAAATAAGAAATTATATTTACATTACGTGAAGTAACAGTATAGAGATCCTGGTTGGAGGAACGTTGGAACAAGTAGGGATTATTTATTTGTATTAAGAGGACGTGTATAATTTTTATTTATAATAAATCATAATAAATTTATCACTTTTTTATAGACACTTTTAGATCAATCAGTCAAACAGAATCAGAAAATAAATCAACCAATAAAATAGGATCGATTTTCCCTCGTTATCCTCTACGCCACTGACTTTATTGCAAATACAAAAACGTTATTCAATATCCCATGGATTTCAGAACAAAAAAGGGTTCTTTATTTTTTTTCAAACATTTTTGAGATATTTTAACTTTTCTCAGGTAATGTTGGGTCAAAAACATTGAAAATAATTGATTATTCTTAATCTTTAGTGACATTGCCTGAGGAAACTTCAAATATCTCTACAAAAATGCGTCGTATAAAAAAAAAACTAAGGAATACTTTTTTGATCGGGCCTATTGAATAACGTTTTGGTATTTGAAATAAAGTCAGTGGAGTAAAGGATAGGGAGGGAAAAGTAGCGCCAACCCTAAATATCTACGCCAATGGAAGACGTCAATGGAAGATCATTATTTGCATATTGTTCATGCCAAGTTTCATCAAAATCGGTTCAAAATAACACGAGTTAACACCAAAAACTGTTATTTTTAAAAATTTTGACACCCTGTATTTTTTAAACGAAAAGTCATTTTGAGTTGCAATTTATTTTTTTCAACTTATATGTATGGGAGAAACTACTCCTAAACATTAGGCCCTAGATCTCTGAAACCTATATCTCAAAAAAAGAACCAGAAATAACCCTTAAAGCGGGGAATGTCTCCACAGAGATGCTACAAATCATGTCAAAAAGTTGTTTTTCTTTGGCTGTATCAGAATTAAAACAAAAAACGTTCAGTGCTGCTGTCTATTGGTAAGATCTTCGTACAAAAATACGGTGAAATTTATAGAAAATTGTAGACAATTGAAAAAAAATTGTAGCGTCTCGATTGAGTCCCCACTTAAAACTAAAATTTTGGAATTTTTTTCTGAAGTTTGAGAAGAATTCTCGGTGTGAGAAAGATCTTGGAACATGAAAAGGCGGACATACTGAGATATTCAAGGTGACCGAGATGGAGATTCCTATTGTAACGCATTAGTGTTTAACTTCACGGACGTTAGGTCAGTTGCGATCTTGCCATTGCGACATCACCTGATGCGTTCCATCGCACATACCAAAAACAATAATCTAGAAAAAGAAGAGACGCGTGAGAAGTTGCGAATAGGATAGGTGAGAAATGACATAAGGGATCCTCATTGTAATACATAAAGAAAGTAGAACATAAAGCATCGACAGACTAAGGAAGCCGGGTGAACGAAGGGCGGTAAGCCTGTCCGGCATATTATATGAATTTTTATCTATTATCTTACCTCTTATCTTCATAACTAGAAACTAAATCGTTTCTACTAAATTATCTTAACCACATTCGCGTCCGAGACCGAAGGGCCAACGAGTGTTTATCTCTGTTTCTAGAATTTGCGCCTCCAAAAAGATAATCGCAAACAACTGCCATACCTATTGCTGTCGCTTGATACGCAGTAACTAAATGTCGAATTATCGACATGTGAATAAACAAAAGTGTTCCCGGAAATTAATCATTTTCGATTTAATCCATGTTCCTGACCGCGATTAAATAAAACAACGAAAGCCGTGAAAAACCTGTGATTTTGAGAGCCTAAATTAATAAATCACGTTAGAGTAGAAATTTGTCACCAATCTTGATCTCTCAGTCACAGGAAAAATTACGGAAATGGAGAAATATTCCTGGCTAATTCCTAAAACAGAAAAGAGAGATAACGTTCAAACTAGCAGGACAGATCGGGCTTTACAGATGGTCCCAGAAATAAGAATTGTTACATTTGAGCGGAACTCTATTGGGCAGGACGGGAACTGGGGAGATCCTTACCTCTGGGGAAGATCACAACTGTTTTTTTTTTTAAACATTGCAAGCCTGCCTGTTCATCAGTTTGTCACAGTCTTCCAAGCGGAGGTTGACACGATCTTACATGCAGCCGCAGTCAAAATGAAAAACGCAGACAATTTCTATATACACCAATAATAGTCAGGACGCCACAAAAAAAAAAAAAAACTGTTAGGCTCACACAGTATAAGCTCACCGCTGATCCATGAATGTGCCGAGACGCCGTCTGCTGGCACGAAATTGGTGTGCATTGTATTGACCAAAGGTCTTCTAAAAGAGGTCCATAAGTAATGAACCCAAAAAGGTATAGGGAAGTATTGGGAAGCAACACCAGTCTGCAGACAGGCCAGATTATTCTGCAATGTGGGTAGAACTTCTATCGCTATACCTAGTGTATGAGAGGTATATAGTGGACACTGTATCAACGTTGTTGCGTCCACGAAAATATATTGAATGCTGTATTCTGCTGTATTTTGCTGTATTCTATGTTGCATCCCACCAGGACGCCGATTCTTGAGTTCGTGAGAATCGACTCCCACAAACTTGAGAATCGTCGTCTTGCAGTTGTTTTCACCAGATCTGTCTTGTTGTTTTTGTTTCGTCGTTGGAAACAGAATCGTGGAACTCGCCGCCATCGTTTTGTTCTCATTTTTATCGTTTGTTAATTGGATGCGTGAACTTGCAACCGCCGTTTTTTTTATTTATTTTTATATAGTCATATTATCTTTATATTGTGTCATCGTACCTTTGCTTGCAGTTGATTCTGAAAGACCACTTCGCGATTTGCCCGTCATGTAAACAATCTGAATCATATAATATGGTGAAATGTCAATGTTCGCTGATTGGTATTAAGATAATTATCTTGACTCTTGGAGTTTGGAGTGAAGAATTAGGGTAAAAAGAAGAAAACGCTCAACGGAAGTTTTAAAAGCGACAAATCAAACATCAATCGATTATTCAATCAATTCGACAGCTCACTTGATGAATCTTCAAATTTAATCGATTCCAATAAGCGAGAAAATAAAAGAAAATACCAATTACCTGGCAACATTGCCCAATATTAATAGCTACACCTGTGACTTAGTCGGGCGATTATTTAAATTTTTCAATAAAAAACCGCGTTCTACAAGATCTTTTCGAAACAGAACGCTCGAGACGAATCTGTCTTCAGGTCGAATCAATTCGGAGGAGCTACAACTTCATTCACTTGGCAGATAATGTTAGTTCGTGACTGTAGTAACCAAATTTAGGATCATTATGTCAGAGGTAATAGCGGCAACATTAAAATGGTAATAAGTCTGGTTTGGCAATCGAAATTTGTGAGGTCCGGATCTAGGACGATCGGTATGGGAATCTATTAAATTAAAATTGCCCGTCGCTAGCTCTATTATACCCGCAAATATGGGCATAATTTAATTATGATTATTACCCTATTTTTCTCGAAAAAATTATAATTCGAACGCGGGTACCAATTACGCAATCAGGCGAGTGTCTTTTTAAGGTACAACTACCAGTTAGTTGTAATTGCTTTATCTGCGATTTAATTACAATAGCAACGCTCAGTATATAATAAGTACGCATCACCCGGCAGTGAGACTTTCTAATACTGCAACATAACCACTTCTTGGGTATTATACTTCTTGGCTTGGATAACCTGATGGTGTTTATTAATCGTTTCTAATTTGTCTGATAATAGGATATGCCTGCTCGTCGATAATAAGATCGTTTTACTGAATTATAGCCTTACATGTATACACGAGAATGAAGGGGATCAATAATAACAGTACAAGGGCACTTAAGTCTTAATTTTAAAGCCGTATGACTGGAGAAACTGAATTTTGCGTATTTTTCCTACGAATTTGAAAATTTTCTTGTTGTCTCCGTCATCACTACCAGTTCAAAAAAATAATCGACTCGACAAAAAAAATCGACTCGACAACATTGCGCTATCATATCACAAGAAACAAAACGAGAACCAGCTGGCTCAGCACATATCCCATTACAAAATCAAGAGATACGTAAGGGAGAAATCCTCAACCCTCGACGCGTCCTTCAAAATCCTGAACTCTTCTTCCGCCGCGTTGATTGGCTCTCAATAAACAATCCGGCTCAACTGACCGCATCGGAATACGGCTCCGGCGGCTGTATCCCCCCGGAGGATCCCGGGCGAAGGAGTTGGAGGATGTTTGACATCGAGTGTACACACAGGAGAAGGGTCCTGACAGGAAGGCTCGTCCTTGTGTGTGACTTGATAAGGCCGGCCCGGGTCTTGGTTTACTGAGCCGGAGATCTTAGAGGCCGCTCATTTGCATACGGACTCTCCGACAGTCGCCGTGCGCGGTTGCCGCGTGTTACGTGGGTGATTATTATGCATCGGTCGCCGGAATTGGCGAGGGAGTATGCTAATGTGGGGGCTGGGGGGGTCGGGGAGATGTTGCCAGATGAGAAAGCCACTAATCGAGGACGTATTGATGTTTTAAAGATGTCAGGAATCAATTATTGTTCTATTAGAATTTGGGAGCAATTTATGATGTCTGTTTATTGTCTCTTGATCGAAAAAAATATTCGAAACTGGAACTTTTAAGAAGTTCAAATCCTTCAAAACGTGCTAATTATCAGCCGCTGTTCAGAAGTTTTGGCTAAAACTGTACCTGAAGTACCACAAGAGTAAAGACTGTCACCGAAAAATTCTCCAGGTTTTTGAGTAAATAATCGAGACATTTCTGATAAAAAATGTGGGCACAGATATTTTCCATATTTTCTGCTCCAGTTGAATCATTTTCAAAAATATTTAGAACGTCAGGTTCTCCAAAACAAATTATTGAGCTCAAAAATAGTTGTCTCATCTCCAGAAATCTTGAGCTACGCAGTCCCCAAGAAAATCGAATCCGGGTCAGCTGCACCTCGAAAAAATGGACAAGCTTCAAGAAACCCAAATTCGTTTTCTTAGTTCGTCTCGGAAAGACCGGCTCTAGAGAAGAAGTTGTTGAAGTCAGCTCCAGAAAAATGGATTTCGCCTGTTCCAGAAATCACTTTCAAAGCTGAAGTTGTTCCTAAAAGGTTCTCGAAAATCTTCTCAAAACCAAGTTATTGAGCTCAAAAATAACTCGATTGTCTCAACTCTAGAAATCTTGAGCCTGGCAGTCCCTAAGAAAATTGAAGCCAGGCACCTCGAAAAAATGGACAAGCTTCAAGAAACTCAAATTCTTCGTCCTAAATTAATTGGAGAGATCGGCTCAAGAGAAAAGTTGTTGAAGTCAGCTCTCGGGAAAATGGAGCAACTTCGTCCGCTTGTTCCAGAAATCACTCTCAAATCAAAAGTTGTTGATTGTCGAACCCAGAAAAAATCTGCTAGTTTAACTCAAAGCAAAAAAATTGGTGATAATAATCAACAACTGATTGCTGGAGATCAAACGCTGTGGTGAATTGAGTAAATCAGCTGAGTGGAGTCAAAAAATTGAGTTACCATCATAGCTCAAAAAAATCGTTCCAGATTTTTCTGCTCCAAAAAAACTGACTTAAGTATGACTACCCAGAAAAATGATTAGCCATGTCTATCCGTATTGTCAAGCTGTTTTTCTTAAAATTTTACCATCTGGCTTACTTCTAGTTTGATATACATATAGTTAAGAATTACATCCGGCAACACTGCCAAGAGTGCTAGATACCTAGCCTGATCTCTTGTGCTATGACGTCCACACCTAAGACCATTCACGTCCAATGCATTGTCTTAAGGCATTAGCAACAATTAACTGGGATCTCAGGTTACTTCACTATTGGACTCAACAGCCACGCCACCAGGTTCGATATGGTATGCAGATCTGCCAGAAACTCTCCCCTTAGATTAGAGCAGCAGCAGCAGCAACATCACTAGCACTACCACTAGCACTAGCACTGCGTATCAAATATAATGTATCATTCTCAGCAAGTGAAATAAAATAAAATATATTAATCTGATTAACAACATGTACGTACCAGATTACCCTTGCATTTTTTATACGTGTATCTCATGAAGCCCCTTCGGGTGAATTAAATTTTTCAAGCGGAAACAAACTCAGACATGTTATCCTTTTTTATTCGACTGACATAATCGTTATACAGCGAACAAGCCGCAATTAAGCCTTTATCCATAAAACAGCAAACAAAACGTGTCTCTACAGTCTAGCTTTACATATTTCCGCTGATCCATACTGCCCTTAATCCCTGTATAATCTAACTTTTCATACGAGAAATTAATTTTATAGAGGGATGAGTTTCCGCTCAAGTTATTTAGATTGTGCAGCTCTGAGATCTCCAATGCCGGACAGCTTAACTTTTAAATAATTGCTCCTTTGAGTCGGGCAAAAAACCCCTTTTTGATTACAATTAAATTATTACGGTCTTAATTAAATACACATAACGTCCAGCTCGGCTCCGCTTTGCGTAATTTTGAATGATCATGTAAAGTTTGCTGCTGCTGCTGAGTTTGCGACCCTAATATCGTAATAATTCCCGTGGACATCGGGATACTTTTAATAAATGTTACACTTTGTTTTATTGCTGTTATATTACACGATGGGGTGAATTAAAATTGGCACACCGAGGGATACGAAACATATGATAATTCTACCCTTAATAATAATATATTTTCTTCTTTAAATTATAATCTGACCTACAAATTCGGCCCCACGACGAACTTATCCCAGCGCGTCAACGTCCAATACCCTTGAGGTAACTATAATGACCGAAAGACAAAGCTTCAACTCGCAGACTATACATAATAGCATCCCAGATTGGTAGGAAACTCCCGCAATCTCGTGCATATATCTCTAACATGTTCTCCATCTCAGATATTGTATTCATACATGGGTCTAGCAGGAGTTATGTCTGGTCTATCTGGCTATAACTCACGTATGGGGTAGGAAGTGGGAGATACGGAACCGGCCTAATGGGGAAAGGGTTGCCCGATACAGAGGGGTGAGATATATACATCTAGGGAGATATGTTGGACCGCAAGAACCTACACTGAGGGTGGGTGGACACATATCCTGTACTGGCAGGGCCGTATCTGAATTATGTGGTACAATTTCGACTCTATTAACCTTTTAACCTATTAGCATTTTTGGCTCAAATTTACTCAGTTTACTTTACTGAAAGGAATTCGAGCCCAGAGAAGCTTGAAGAAACTTGATTTATCTTTTTTTTTTGAGCATCATGAAATTCCCCGGATCTTGCCGCTTTGAATATTTGTGGCTCTTGTTTTTGGGTTAGTGATTGGATTTCGAGCCCAAGGAAGTCTAAAGAAACGATCAATTTTTTTTTCTGAGGCTCTGATTACCAAGAAAGGACCATCTTGTATTTAATGAGCTGAAATTCAGCTCTAAAATAATGATGTCAAGTCTCTAGCACCAGAAAAATTGGAGTCAAGTCAGCTCAAATAAAACAGTTTCACAAAAATGGCGAGTCAGATCAGCTCAAAATTAAGCTAGGTGACATATGCTTCAGTAACACACTTTTCTTAATTTTGAGTGCATCTGTTTGAGGCACTCAATGGATTTCAAGCCCAAGGAAGTCTAAAGAATCACTCAATTTTTTTTACGGCTTGTTCGCCAGAAGATAAGAATCAGTTCCAAAATAATTGAATCGAGTCATTTCATCATTTTTTCCCAATTTAGCCTCACAAAATAAAATAATTTCAAACACAAGGAGACGTGAAGAATTACGCGGAATACTTCTTTGCTTGTGAGGAACATTTCTTCTTCTAAATTTTCTGCACATACTTCTCATGGTGCATCACTTTGAGGCCCTCAATGGCTTTAGAGCCCAAGAAAGTCTAAAGAATCACGCAATGTTTTTAAGGCTTGTATGCCAGAAGGTTAGATTCAGTTCCAAAATAATTGAATCGTGTCATTTCGTTCTTTTTCCCTAATTTAGCTCTACAAAATCAGCTAATTTCGAACACAAGGAGACGTGAAAAATTACGCGGAATACTTCTTTGCTTGTGAGGAACATTTCTTCTTCTAAATTTTCTGCACATACTTCTCATGGTGCATCACTTTGAGGCCCTCAATGGCTTTAGAGCCCAAGGAAGTCCAAAGAATCACGCAATGTTTTTAAGACTTGTATGCCAGAAGGTTAGATTCAGTTCCAAAATAATTGAATCGTGTCATTTCGTTCTTTTTCCCTAATTTAGCCCTACAAAATAAACTAATTTCGAACACAAGGAGACGTGAAAAATTACGCGGACTGCTTTTTTGCTCATGATGAACTTTCTTTCTCCTAAATTTTCTGCACGTACTTCTCGTGGTGCATCTGTTTGAGGCCCTCAATGGCTTTCAAGCCCAAGGAAGCCTAAAGAATCACTCAAATAATTTCAAGAGGCTTTGATGCAGAAAATTCTGGAAATGCTCTAAATTCGAGATAAAGAATTTATAGTCCTTTCTTGTCCGTTTTATAAGAAAAAAAAGGACAGCAACATTTATCAAAAATACAGTTCCTTACTCAAACTATGCGATAATACTCGGACGTGTTAGAGCCAATAATTTTTGAGGGGGTAAGCAAGAGAGAATAATTAAAGTGTCACCACCCTTCTAGTCACCCCGTACGGTCCTGGATGGTCGTTCGAATCGATAGTCGCATGCACGACCCTGTATCTGCATGCACACACACGGAGAAGGAATTGATTACAAGCCGCCTCCTGCTGAATATGTACCGGTTCGGTCAGAGTTCCAACCCGTCCAACCCTTTCTCAGGGACGACATCCCTTCCCGGCTTTCGTAGGGACGGTCAAGGAGTGAGGGTGTAATTAGAATCGGGCGCTGGTAAGAAAGTGTGTGTGTGGAATTATTGTGTGCCGGTCGTATTGGGAGAAGTAGGTATATCAGAGCTCGTATATAGTTCGGGAGGAGTGTTTTTCGTTGCTTATAAAATATTTGGAGGTGAGCTGCCGTTAAAAGGTTGAGGGAATAAGATGAGCGATCGTATAAAGAATTTACGACTAGGTGTTGATCCTCCAAGCAAAGAGGGGGTGAGTCTTTGTAAGGAGGTTGTCCTCTGGGGGTTTTAATGGGGTGGGGACGGATAGAAGGATGTGCGCGCTTCGAGCTGGTGCAATTAGCAGGTCCGGTCCTCGAAGGTCGCACGAGTGTCCAGACCACCCCCGAGTGTCCCGGCATAATGAGCGAACCGGTCGCCCTGGGCGCTCAGAGGCGCCTCATATTATCATACCTATATCTTACGATTGGAGGATTATTGTTGCTTTTTTCATCCATAACTTATACCCTAACCTGCACTGATTTAAGTCTGGTCGTTTTTTTTTTATTACCAATATCAAGAATAACCCGCAAGCAATTAACACTAATCGTATATCTGTAAAGTTACCACTGTGAATTTTTCGAATTAAAAATAATTATCCCTTTTTCTAGATCCCGATAGACATCGACAAAGTGAACAGTGAAGAATTAATTTTACGATTCCATCAGTGACATTTGACAAACTCCCTCATCCACCCTTAACACCCGCCATTGACACACAAAAAGAGAGACACCCTCGTCCAGACAGAGACCTAAAACAAAGCCTAAGGGTCTGGCAGGACTAAAGGGACCGGCAACGTCTTAACTCAATCTTCGCATGCATGGACCGGTCCCGGTCGGTCCTCCCCGGCAATCCGTGATGTGTGGACGTGAATATGCAATGGGGGCGAGACGAGGCAAGATTAATGGACCTGCCCGAGGATTGCTTAGCTTAAAACAACCCTTAGTTATGCTGCGGGCCACTCTCTCTTACCAGGATCCGTGTCTCTACTTGGACATTGTTGCCACACCTGAAGTCTCCAGTTAAACCAATATTGACATTTGAGACTTCTTGCAAAAAGTTTTAACGCAGCGGTGGAGGCTGTCGCCGCTTTTGATGATGAAACAAAGCTAGCAGGATTTGACAGGTATTTAAGCCCTGCTGACATATTAATATGAAACTCGCTAGATTCTTATAGTTAATCTTATGGAGAGGTATGTTGTTGTTCAACGATAACGGAATCATAAAAATTATCTTCGGGCAATTATAGCGACTTAAGTAAAGATTTGTCAGATCAGGTTTGATTTTTTTTACTCCTGGTCATTTAAAGTGCAAATTAGTAATAAAATTGGTTTGGGCCCTTTGACTAAATTTTTCACAAGATCTGATGATCCGCATGAGAATTTCCTCGCTTTAATTTGTACATCGAAAGACAGAGATCTGACCCAGTTTAAATTGTCATTGTAGATGGGTTCTTTTATTGATTGACTGGTTTGTGCTGGTTAATATAAAAATTTGGCAAAGTCAACGTTTTTATCTTCATTCTGACAGGTACTAAATTCTAACCAGCTAACCAGTTCTACATGCTGCATTGAAATTTTGACCAACTTTGGGGAAATTTTGGGGATCAGAATTCTGACAAGAAGCAAGCCTAAGCTGAATTTTCATGGCAGCAGTGCAGATTCTTCCAGAACTGATCATTGGTTACAGCAGGTTGGTCTAAAGTTTGTACAAAGCTTCTTCCTTATCTAACATCGTATTTCTTAAGCCTCAAGCTGGAGTATGTTGATCTTGGTCTAAGTTTTTGACCATTTCATCAACTGCTGTCAAAAATAACGGTTACGGCAAAGCTGCTGGATCAAAAGAGTGTCCCAAAAATAGCCCAGGTTTGATTGTTATGGGAGCAGTGTAGATTCTTCTAGAAAACTGGTCAAGAACGTTGCCCTAAAATTTTGACAAAGTTTCCTCCTTCCTTATCTAACATCCAGTGTTTTAAGCTTGAAGTTGATCTGGTCGAAAGTTTTGAGCATTTCGTCAATCGCTGCCAGAAATAACTATGACCAGACGTCATTTGTTTCATTAAATTAAAGACGAGAAAGCTGCTGGACCAAAAGAATGACACGAAGCTTGCCCAGGTTTGATTGTTGTGGCAGCAGTGTGGATTCTTCTAGAAAACTGGTCAGGAACGTTTTCTAAAATTTTGACAGTTTCTTTTCTTCCGTGTCTAACATCCAGTTGTTTAAGCTCGAAGTTGATCTGGTCTAAATTTTTGAGCATTTCGTCAATTGCTGTCAAGAATGACTATAACAAGTTTTTGTTTGTTTCATTAAATTATAGACGACAAAGTTGCTGGATCAAAAGAATGACACGAAGCTTGCCCAGGTTTGATTGTTGTGGCAGCAGTGTAGATTTTTCTAGAAAACTGGTCAAGAACGTTGCCCTAAAATTTTGACAAAGTTTCTCCTTCATTATCTAACATCCAGTTTTTTAAGCTTGAAGTTGATCTGGTCGAAAGTTTTGAGCATTTCGTCAATCGCTGCCAGAAATAACTATGACCAGACGTCATTTGTTTCATTAAATTAAAGACGAGAAAGCTGCTGGACCAAAAGAATGACACGAAGCTTGCCCAGGTTTGATTGTTGCGGCAGCAGTGTGGATTTTTCTAGAAAACTGGCCAAGAACGTTCCCTAAAATTTTGAGAGTTTCTTTTCTTCCGTGTCTAACATCCAGTTGTTTAAGCTCGAAGTTGATCTGGTCTAAATTTTTGAGCATTTCGTCAATTGCTGTCAAGAATTACTATAACAAGTTTTTGTTTGTTTCATTAAATTATAGACGACAGAGCTGCTGGATCAAAAGAATGACACGAAGCTTGCCCAGGTTTCATTGTTGTGGCAGCAGTGTAGATTTTTCTAGAAAACTCTTGGCCAGTTTTATCAAATTTTGATAAAGTTTCCTCCTTGTCTAACATCCATTTTTTTAAACTCGAAGTTGATCTGGTCGAAATTTTTGAGCAATTCGTCAATTGCTGTCACAAATGACTAGAACCTGTCATTATTTGTTTCATTAAATTATCTACGCAAAAGCTGCTGGATCAAAAGAGTGACCCAAAACTAACCCAGGTTTAACTGTTGTGGCAGCAGTGTAGATTCTTCTAGAAAACTGGTGAAGACTTGTTGCTCTAAAATTTTTACAAAGTCTCATATGTATCTTCCTGCTGACAGGTAGCCAAAAGCTAGTTTTTGAAAACTGTATATGGATTGGTAGTACGTAGTACTTCGCCTAATTTTTTTCCAATTGTTTTTAACAAAAAATTTAACTATTCAGCGGCTCAATTGATCCTTATTGAGTAAAATAGGATGTCTGCTCTGGCATTTTTGACATAACTGTTAATCTGCTCCCAATCTAAAACTTTCAAGCAAAGATTGGGGTTATTTCTTCATTTTAATAACAATGTTAACAACGAAAAGTATAAGCATTGACACATTAGAAATCACAATCACAGCAGATTTAAGAGAAGACAATTATTGAATAACAGTAATTGATAATTAATTGGACGTGGCAACGATGGTATAAACCATCCGATGTTCTACAGGACCGTACAATGTATAGGACGTAGTCCTCCCGGTTTTTACCCGCAGCTATGCAGATGAGTCCCGAGTCCTTCCTGTTCCAGGCCTCGCTCTCCCTCCCTTTCTTGCCCCCGTGGGTTTATCTGTTCGGTTCCGTTATCTCTCCGCACTTCCACAGTGTCAAAGTGTGTGCTTCACACGATTTTACAACGATTTAAAGGGTGTGTAAGTTAACCCCGCTCTGTTTGCTCACTGGGGCTCTCCTAATTACTCTGACCACTGGTTTTTCATTCTATTAAAAGCCATGAATATCCATCCCTCTCTCGAAGTACATATAATTGAATGAGGGGGTTGATTTATTTTTATGCGAGATCGTGGATACAGTATACCTACCTACGTCTGGCGGTGAACGTTGTTAGATCATAAAATTAAATAAAGCTGTTCGTGAACGTACAAACCAATTAACGAGCACGAGATCTGTCTGAGAATTCTGGATTTTTTTATCGAATCGGTTTAGAAGGAAATGCTCAGGCGAAGAGGAGCCTTATCTTGCAGTTCTCCTGTCATGCTCACTGATTGGATACGTGTCGGTTATTATGTTTGTTCTGACATATCGCAATGCTGATCGTGTACTGTGTAACGACTTTATTGCGCGGCCAATAAACAGCAATGTAACGACAATGTATCACGAGATCTTATTCCTTCGTAATGATGCATTCCGGCTATGTAGTTGTTCCCAGTTTGGTTACGTAACGAACTTATTTTTTTCACAATTTCTCTCAACTTGTAAATTGAGACAGATAGAATTAATCCATGCAGGAACAAGGCCTCCCTTCAACCCTTAAATCTTATCTGGAGAAGAATTCGAGAGTTAGAAGAAAGCATTTTGAGATGTTGTTGTTCTTTATGTTGTAAGAATGTATTTTGAAAAAATTGTCTCATTTAAAAGGTGTACGTACTGTTCGATCAAAAAATCTTCTTAAAATCTTCTGGGAAGCTTTATCTAAATCAGTGATCCCAAAAGCTTTCAACGCTTAGAAGAAAAAGAAGAAGAAGATACGAAGAAACCAAACTAGATATTTCGTTTTACTATAACACAGCAACAAGTTTCAATTTTTTGATTAAAGGTTTATTCATGGACTTAATAAACTTAACACTCTGTATAAAATTACTGTAATCAAGGTAGGAAACGGTGCTAATCAAAAACAATCACGTTATCCATAATTTCGATAATACCATCTTAGACGTTTCGCCTCTGACACCAGCAAGACGTTAACACCAACGATGATGTTTATTATGGTCATTCTTTGATACCGCGAGGTTTACTTGGAGCTTAGAGGTACAATTTAAAGGTGAGGAAGTTTATTTTACGCCAGCTAAAAGAAGTTAATTGGTTGAGCTGTTACTTGAAGTTTGAGTGCAGCTTGGAAAAATCATTCCGCTTACCTGTGCTGTAATTTATTATTGAATCTTCTTGAGGTGGCTCTTTTTCAATTGACCTACCTGACCTCATCGATTTTCTTAGTCGAAATGATTAGATTTTTGGCCCGAACTAATTCGAATTTTTCACTCACTTTTTTAGAGCAATTTTTTATCGATTTTTACTCATATTAGGAGATTATTCAGCTCATTTTTTATGTCCTGGGTGAGCTGACGTAATTGCATCAATTTTTTGCAATGGTTGATCTAAAAAAAAAAAATTGAGAAAACTAGACTTGACAGATTTGAAGCTGACCCAAATTAGGTTTCCTGGAGTTAGTCTATTGACAATAATTGTTATGACTTTGACAAGAATTGATAGGAGCCCACCACGGTTCATCCTTCAGTACATTTGAGCAAGCAGGTGGTTGGAGGATGTGTAGGGGGGTAGGGGTTTGTCTACTCACCCACAGGGCCCACCGAATGGTTACATGGTAGTGAGAAATCGCCCTCTCTGCCACAATCCAGATATGACTTTTTCGTAATCTGATTAATCTGGAACTTATTTTTATGGAGATGACAATTTCTATTGCTTTGGACTTCTTTGCGAGATTTCTTCTACATTTCTTCTGAACAAACTTAACTTTGTCTCTTTGGATCTCACTTGAACTAATTCTTTGGAGTTGAATTGATCGAATTTTTTCTCGATTTCACTCGTTTTTCATGTCTTCCTTTCCTTCGGCCTCTCCTTTTCTCTAGAAGAAGAAAAAGAAGAAGAAGAGAAAGCTTTAGTCGAGTCTCTTTGGAGCTTGCCTAAACTAATATTTTGGAGTTGAATAGCTCGATTTTTTTATTCGATTGTACTCTTTTTTCTATTTTCTTGATTTTTACCGCAATCTTTTTCTAGAATAAGAAGCAGAAGATGATTTAACTAAATTTCCTCTGAGCTGCTTCACCTCGGCCTTTTTGAAGCTTACTCGAACTAACTCTTTGGAGTTATATTGATAGATTTTTTACTCGATTTCATTCGTTTTTTATGTTTCTCTCTAACACTACCTTTCTCTATCTAGAAGAAGAAATAGAAGAAGAATAAGAAGAAGGAGAAGAATTGACTCAATCTCTTTGGAGTTCACTTCAATCCGAGCTTCAACCATTTTTTGAAGTTGAATACTTCATTTTTTTTATCGATTGCACTCTTGTTTTCTATTCCCTTGATTTATCTCATTCACCATCTCTCTAAGAGTAAGAAGAAAAGGAAGATGACCTAACTAAATGTCCCTGAGCTTCCTTACCTCGGCCTTTTTGGAGCTTAATCCAACTACTTCTTTGGAGTTGAATTGATTGATTGTTTTCTTGATTTCACTCGTTTTTCATGTCTCCCTCTCTCTAGAAGAAGAAGAAGAAGAAGAGGAAGAAGAGGAAGACTTAACCCAGTATCTTTGGAGCTTGCTTGAACTAATTCTTTGCAATTGAATAGCTCGATTTATTTACTCTTGTTTTCTATTCCCTTGATTTATCTCATTCACCATCTCTCTAAGAGTAAGAAGAAAAGGAAGATGACTTAACTAAATGTCCCTGAGCTTCCTTACCTCGGCCTTTTTGGAGCTTAATCCAACTACTTCTTTGGAGTTGAATTGATTGATTGTTTTCTTGATTTCACTCGTTTTTCATGTCTCCCTCTCTCTAGAAGAAGAAGAAGAAGAAGAGGAAGAAGAGGAAGACTTAACCCAGTATCTTTGGAGCTTGCTTGAACTAATTCTTTGCAATTGAATAGCTCGATTTATTTACTCTTGTTTTCTATTCCCTTGATTTATCTCATTCACCATCTCTCTAAGAGTAAGAAGAAAAGGAAGATGACTTAACTAAATGTCCCTGAGCTTCCTTACCTCGGCCTTTTTGGAGCTTAATCCAACTACTTCTTTGGAGTTGAATTGATTGATTGTTTTCTTGGTTTCACTCGTTTTTCATGTCTCCCTCACTATAGAAAAAGAAGAAGAAGAAGAAGAGGAAGAAGAAGAAGACTTAACCCAGTATCTTTGGAGCTTGCTTGAACTAATTCTTTGCAATTGAATAGCTCGATTTATTTACTCTTGTTTTCTATTCCCTTGATTTATCTCATTCACCATCTCTCTAAGGGTAAGAAGAAAAGGAAGATGACCTAACTAAATGTCCCTAAGCTTCCTTACCTCGGCCTTTTTGGAGCTTAATCCAACTACTTCTTTGGAGTTGAATTGATTGATTGTTTTCTTGATTTCACTCGTTTTTCATGTCTCCCTCTCTCTAGAAGAAGAAGAAGAAGAAGAAGAAGAAGAGAAAGAAGAGGAAGACTTAACCCAGTATCTTTGGAGCTTGCTTGAACTAATTCTTTGCAATTGAATAGCTCGATTTATTTACTCGATTGGACTCTTTTTTCTACTCTATTGATTTCTGTCACTCTCTCTCGATCTCTAGAATAAGAAGAAGAAGATGGATGACCTAACTAAATCTCTTCTGAGCTGCTTTACCTCGACTTTTTCTTACCTCAGCTTTTTTGAAACTTTCTCGATTTTTTCATCGATTTCACTCATTTTTCATGTCACCCTCTGCCTCTACCTTTCCCTACTCTCTAGAAGGAGAAGATGATTATGATGACCTAACCCAACTAAATTTTTAGCTGATTTACCTTAGTCTTCGTGGGGCTTATTACTCGTACAAATTATTTGGAGTTGATAGCTCAATATTCTCACTAGATTTCACTAGTTCTTCGTTTCTCCTTCTACATCTATCTTTCTCCCTCTCTAGAAGAAGAATAACCAGAAGAAAATGGAGAAAAAAAAAGAAGCAGAAGAATTAAAGAAGAAAAAGACTTCACTCCGCATTTTCTGAGGTTACTCGAACTAATTCTTGGGAGTTCAACTGATTGATTTTTCTACTCGATTTCACTCGTTGTGCCTTTCTCCTCCTATCTCTACGTCTCTCTTTCTCCGACTCTGTCTCAAGAAAAAGAAGAAGAGAGTGAGAGTTCTGTAATTTTATAATTTTTTTTAATCTTCTAGAATCATGGAAAATCCTATTTTTAGACAGTTTGGTAAACTTGAAAAAATTCCTTACACAAATAGAAGATTATAAATTAGGTTGATGAATCTGAACGGATTCACCTGTTATGCTGGTATCTCGAACTTAGCTTATTGCAGCCAGCTCTAACACACATCACAGGATTTAGATTCCATTACAATATCCCTCATATCATCCCGAACTAGAATTCCCGGCTGATGTTCAATTGACAACCCTCGAGGTCCGTCGTCGGCAACTTAGCAGCCCCGATCAACTTGCCCAGCCAAGCGTAATGGCAGTCGGAGCCATACATAGACGATCCATTGTTATGTAGAACATATCACAACACGTCTGCTCCTGCTGTCCGGGAATGTACCTGTCGTCTTGGACAACATCTGGGCCCTCCCGGACTGTACCGCCCGCTCTCTCCCCATGCAGGGTACAACAACTAACGGTATGGAAATCAGTGTGTGTCCGAGAGATACAGGGGATGAGGGGCTTAGAGGGTAGGGGGGGAGTTGGAAGGAGTTCATGTGTATATCGATTCCTGTTAACTGGTCCTGGATTTCGTCCTTTAATAGTGGGATGACATTTGCTCCTGATTGGGATGATTCCGTGTTCATTTCCTCTCGGCTGAATAGGATGGATGGAATTGGAGACGTAATATGAATGAATCTATTAAGGTGATGTTTAGATCACTTTTAATGATATGAATAATTGAAAAATTCTTGAATTAAATTAATAATAATAATAATGATGATGATAATAATAATATAAAGGCGCTGCTAGAGTTGGAATTAATTATTATCAAACAGCTAGCAGCTCTAGCGCTCTATATGTAAAATTCAATCAGGACTCGGCTGCATGGCCTCGACAACGACAATAGACAAAGCAACTGCAATACTCGATTCGTCGATCAAAGAAGAAGAAGACAATCACTCTCGTGCTGACTGGGCAAACGTTAATCAGGGGTCAGTGTTTTTATCCTCGGACTACGCGAGATACATTGTCCGAGTCCACCGAGTCAGGAGCGCGGCACTCCGGTTCGATGTTTGACTGACTGATGACCGCTCTTGCAATGAAATATTTTGTCCCCGATTGTCTCACTGTTTATTCGTCTGAAGTTAGTCTCTCTACAGGTCGTTGTAATGTTAACAAAAACTTCCTTATCGTATCGTCATAATGAATGTTGCACCTTTTTGTCGAACAGAAATTTAATTCAACTCAGGGTAACCATAAAATGCTACTGCAACAAAATCAATGAAACGAAAGGTTTCTTCTTTGAGAAAAGTTGTATTGGAGGTGACAACTTCGCTCTAAAGAAAAATTTTGGGGAGGAATCCTTGAAGGAGTTAATTAAACGAGAAGAGGTTTCACGGTCTTTTATTGGAAGTCTTAAATGCATCACGTAACAAGATAAGCGCGCCTTACCAGTTTACAATAACAGATAATCTATTCTTTGAGACTTTATTCTTTTTCTTCTTAGTGCTCTCTTCAAAATTCTCGGTTCTGGTATTCCTCATGCGCTTCCACTCGTATTCCTCGTTTTTCGCATCTTCATTCTTAAAATTTCTTCATTTCTGCAACTTTGGTCGTGCAACTTCCTTCTTCTTCACCTACAGTCTCTCTTCTAGCAAAGTTTGAAGAGGAACTCTCGAAGAAGTATCCACTTCCCAAAAACTGACCAGAACTGATCATCCTAAACTCAACGAGAAGACATTTCACGGTCTTTTGGAAGTCAGAAGTCCATTTTGAAACAAGATAAGCGCGCCTCACCTACTTACCACAACAAGTAATCTGTTCCTTGAGACTTCATTCTTCTTCTTGTTGTTCTCTTCAAAACTCCCGGTCCTGGTATTCCTCCCTTCGTTCATTTTACCTTGGGATCATTCTCTATGACATCTTTCCATCTCCAGCTAGAATATCTCTTTCACGCGCTTCCACTTGTATCCCTGGTTTTTGGCATCTTCATTCTCAGTAATTTCTTCATTCCTGCAACTTTTTTTTGTTTCCAATTTTTACCTTTTCTTGCTACCCCAGATTTTCATGTTCACATTCCTGTTTCTGAAACTTCAATCTTCTTCTCCTTCACTCTCTCTGCTAACAAAGTGTCTGTCTCTATTAGATCATTAGCCACAGTTTTGAGGTGATTTTTTTTTTGCACTACTTTTAGGTTATGTTTAGAACTAGTCGTACCAGAAGGTTAGGTTAGCAACCAGAAGAATCGGTTAAAACCAACATTTGTCAAACGACTAGCACTAGCAGATGTCGCACAGTTAGATTGATGATCAGTAAGTAAGTCAGCGCAGAAAGTTACATTACCCAACGCTTGATTAAAAGAAATTAACAGGAACTGCAAGAAGAATAATAAATTTAATACCCCATAAAACTAAAACAATTCCTTATGCGACTTGGAGAGAAATTAAGCTCCAGAAAAAAGGAGTTTGAAGAATAATTATTGTCCCTCCATTCAAAAGAGGACACTGTTTTAAGTCGATTAACCTTTTAACGATTCTTCAACTAAAGATCTATGGTACTTCTTCAATGAGATAATTAACAGTCTTACTGCATGCCATAATCTAAGCAAAGATTCCATTAAATAATAGTTAATCCAAGTAAAAGATCTAACTCAATTAGTATTAGTCAGTGCCCTTAGAGCGTCCTGCGTCTGACAGGACCTTAGACCGTCCAAGACATTCTCCCATATCAGCACACACCATCGTTTGCCCGTAAGTAATTTCTATTAGGGTCTCCTCCATAATCAGCATTGTGACGCGGACCGGGCTGCTGAATAGGCCGAGGTTGGACGATATATAACGGGCGGTGACGTCGCAGCACGGCTAAGACAGCAGCGGTTGGCAAGACGTCGTCCTGGAGGACGCGGGGGAAGGACACAGGACACGCCATGGCCATCCCTGTCTCTGCCTCGCGCGACTCTAATAATTAATCATACATTGTAATTAGTTCCTATGCGGGGCCGAGAAAGGGGAGCGGGGAAGGAAGGGGGGCAGCGAGAGGACTCCCCGCGTGACCCCTAGGATATGGCATTATATCACCGAGAGGACAAGTCTTTGTGTGATGCCTGGACGTGCTTTAGTCATACAGGGACGACTCGTTTTCTGACTTCCAGTTTATGTAATAAAAACAACAGAGCTGGACTCTCAGTTCCTTTTTTATTTTCATAAAATACATTTCGTCGTCGTTCTTGTCACTCTTGCTCTTATTGCGAAGGTATAATAATAGCGAAGACAAGAAGATTTTATCTTGTCGTAATATACAGGATAGGGTAATTTGATCTAGTGTAATTGCGAGTGAGCAGGGAAGTCGTAACGTTATGAATAATTATGACTCAATTATTATTTAGTCTAATTATCATCGAACTTGACGCGTTTATAAATCAACATGATCTTTCACCTTAGAACGCGGTCGCCACGGTGGTCCTCGATGAATACTCGACTGTAAGCGGTTATTACGAAACAAAGCCCATCCAGCTGCCAACGTGATAGCAAACATGAACACCTCGTTCACGATCGGGCCTATAAATGCCAGCTTTTTTACGTTTAAGACGTAATCTCTGATTATGGTTTCTCTATTAACACTTCTTCATAAATTACTCTTAAAATCGAAAGAACTAGAAATTAAGTCGAGGACTGTGAAGCTGAAGAATGATTTTTTCACACCGCGGTAATTTAATCTGGAACAAGATTATCTTAAATCTTTTTACATTCTCCTAGCTTAAGAGAATTCTGAAACTATAACTATTAGCTTCGTCCTCTTGTTTGTTTTTCCAAAAAATTATTTCAGTTTTTGAGTATTTTTTTGGAAAAAATCGCTCTTATTGTCCAATTATGTTGTTAATTGATGAAATTGATGTCTATGATATTGAAGCTACCACTCTCGTCTGTAACATTCATACCCCCATAGCTCTGAATGAGAAAATTTTCTTCACTGCCACTCTCATGGCTATGCGCTTGATTGAAGGCTCAACATTTTTGAGCGACTTAGAACCATTTTTTTGACATGATTCTCCTTCGGAAACTAACAAATGTTCATGGAGATCCACTTGGTACTCTGCAGTCAGCCAGAAAGGCCGCTATTGATTTTCCAGCAGATTGTCATGAAATTGAGGTTACTACCGCAATAAATTTTCTTCCACTTTACTCTTAGCATCTTACTCACTTACTTCATCTGGGGTAATTTTCTTTGTTTTCACTCATACGGCAATGCTTAAATGGAGAGCTCAACGTTTATGAACCACTTGATTTATGAAACATTTTTGGACATGATTCTTCCTCGAAAACTAGCAGAGATTCATGGAGAGCCACTTGGTACTCTACAATAAACCAAAAAGAGCTTCTACTGATCTATAGGTGGTTCCCAAAAAATAATTTGAGCCTTGGCTGGAAAAATCATTATTGTGTGAACGTGGCAACTCGTGGTAATGATTCTCATCATATTGAGGTTGCCACCACATTAAATCTTCTTCCATCTTGAAGAAATGTAGCGTCTTACCTCTGAATAGAAAAAAAATATTTGTAGTCACTCATCCTGGCAATGCTTAATTGAGAGCTCAAAGTTTTTTGAACCACTTTAAACCATTTTTGTTTTCTTCATTGCTTCATCATGATCCAGTGCCAGAGACAAAATCCGTAATTTTTATAGTATTTTCTGGAGAATATGTGACACACCAAAAATGCTTCTACTCATCTGCATCGGGTTTCCAAAAAATAGATTAAGTCTTGGTTGGCAAGAAGTTTTTTGCCCAAACGTGGCAACTCGTGGTAACAATTCTCATGATATTGAGGCTACCACCACATGAAATCTTCGTCTATCTTGAAGATCCATAGGAATGGAATAAAATTCTTTGTTGCCACTCTTGTTGCAAAATCTACTCAGTGAGCAAATCTGCTAGTTTTTGAGTGTTTTTTGGAGAAAAGCACTCTTGTCCAATCATTTCAACTGATGGCATCAATGCCGATGATATTCAGGCTACCACTGCAATAAGTCTTTTTCCATCTTCAAGATTCATAGCAATTTAATAGTACGAGAGCCCACGACCAAAATTTTTGTCTCATAGCAATACGACCAAAACCGCATCAAATTAATAGATTCGATTATTCTGAACCCGAAAATTGCAATATCAGAAATTTTCCGTGTATCGTCCGACCTAACCAAATTATACCTCTAAGATATCGAAAATAAGTTTTTCAGACGCCACTAGCGTAGCGTGTACCCGGGAGACCACTTAAAAAAATTAACAATGAGACAAAAAAAAAGTATCATAGCAAAACGTCTGAAAATGATTTTCACGAGTGAATTTGGGTCAGTGTATATGAAATAATCATTTTTCAGAAGAAAATGTGAGCACATTAAATTTTGAAACCGTTTTGAAAACGTTAAAAAAATTTACCGATCGGTAACATAGCAATTCGTCTGAAAATTGTTAGACGTGATAAAATAAGTTGTCTAGATGTAGAAAAAATTTATATCAGACAAATTCAGTGTAGCACCTTACTAATCAGACAACTTTTCGATAGGTACTCCGAAATTATTCAAAAATCGTATTGAGGCGTTTGAAGTCTATGTTATTACGAGCCAATGAATAAGTTGCGACCCGTAAATTATTTGATGATGATTAATAAAGAGCTTACCCGAAACCGTCGAACGGAAGTTGAAGGACTTCAATAAATTGCACAAAAGGAAATTGGGATAAAGTAAAAAAAAAAAAAACTGTTTATTTGGAGATACAAGATGCGAGATGTGTATGTGTTTTTAGTCACTGTCGGACGCATAATCATCATCGTTGGTACATAGAGGGATGTCCATTGGACTACTTTGTGCTGTTTGGGATGACGTCACATATGACTTTTTAAACTTAATCGTACAATAGCAATCTGAATGAGCGGTGTGAGCGTCGTTACAACTGTCAGAATAGCCTGCTGCCGCATGCGCTGTAATGATGCAAGGGACAGGAGCGTAAGAAGTAAATAGCGCCAGGGCGTTTGCCGGGCGACTCCGGAACGTTCTTTTCGTTTTTGGGATTATAGGCGACATCGGAAATGTCTGAAAACAGTATTTTAGCAATCCCGGAAGCCATAAAAAAGTTTAAAAAAAAATTGAACCGGGTTGCTATAATACACTTCGGCTAAATTTTTTGACATTTTCAAAAATGCGCTCAGGCCATATGCTACGCGCAAAATGTCTGAAAACAAACATTTTCGTTATAAAATGAAATCTATGTACATTTTCAATATCAGACGTAATAGGATAATACCGTCTGCCTATTTTCTTTGACATAGCAGAAATGGCCGCCCACACAGTTGCTACACTTTTGACCGTTACCACCCACCTAGTAGGGCTCAGGATCATCTTATCTAACGACTTGATACGGTTTTGGCCGTAAAACGATGATACCTGGTTTTGGTCGTGGGCTCTCGTACTATAATGGATGAACGTTCTTTACTGCCACTGACCCAGCTCTGCTTAGTTGGAGAACTCAACATTTATGAACTAGGTAGGACATTTCTTTAATGTTTCTTTCTGGAAAACTAGCAAAGGTCCATGGAGATCCATACATGTTACTCTATAGTCAAATGCCAAAAAATGACCCTACTGATTCTACAGCTGGTTTCCAAAAAATAATTTTAGTCTCTGCGGGAGAAAATCGTTCTTGTCCAAATGTGGTAACTCGTGGCAATGTCATGATGTTGAGGCTACCACCGCATTAAGTCTTCTTCCATTTTCAAGATCTGTAGCATCTCACCTTTAAACAGAAAAAGTCTCTTTGTTGCCACTCATCCCGTAATGCTCAATTGGAGAGCTCAACGTTTATGAGCCACTTTAAGCCATATTTTGTCATGATTCCTCCTCAATAACTAATACATCTTCATTATGAACCATATGTTTCTTCTCCTTACTGAGAAAAAATGGTGCAACAGAACCTGTTGTTTGTTTTTCAAAAAGAAAGAATTGTCTGTTTTCAGTAAAATGTTTCTTATCTAACTGTGAAGAATTCTACTTTCAGAATCTTTCTTGGAGAATTAGTTTTGGCTCAATGGTGCCAGCTCACAGCTCAGTAGCTCAGTAAGGGAGATATTGAGCCTGTCACTGCATTAAATTTTTACTGTAACTCCAAGATTGTTTTAAAATAGCTCTTGCTTGTTTATTTGAAGGAGCCTTTCTTGTCTTTCAATGGTAATTTTATAATTAAATGAGTTTTCAAGCTTCAGGGAGAAAGATCTTAAATATTCAATTCAGTGACATAATTATTACAATCTCTAAGTCTTCTTTTTTTTGGTGCAAGTCCAGACTTCGAAGGAGATATAATACCATCGATGCCATTTCCATACAACGTTACATACGTTAAGGTCTGTTTCCTCTTCGAGCAAAATATCAAAGTGCAAGATGAACAACTTCTCCGTGTTAGCAGTGTCAAGTATTTGGTCATAATCGCCGAAATAGTTTGAATTTGAATGTCAATTTAAAAGCGAGAATGAATTCATAAAGGCATAGGTCATACAAAATACGCATAGCTGTATTTTCAAAGTGGCCAATTCGATATCGACGTTAATGAATCCAGTAATAGAGTACATCGAGAGAGTTTGAAACTGGTGAACTAGTTTGGAATGCGTACGAATCGGAGGATATATCGCGGAAACTGTTGAACTGTCGGGCGAACTTTCGGTACGGCACATGTTCGGACCAACAGGGATACGACTCGGGTCCCTAACAATGTTTATCTCCATGTGTTGTCGAGGAAGCAGTTGTGTAAACCGGGGACCGAAGACTTGCTCAAGTTCCGACCTGGAAGGCATGCGGGATTACAAGAAATTATCGAAAGTGGAAAACGCGTGAACGCGTGTGCCAGGACCAGGACGGACCGGACCCGGGATTAGGACACTGGCCTAATCAAGCCTAATTTAAACACTGGCTCTAATCTAATGTGATCCTCCAACGATTTCCAAACCGTACTAATTGAAACGCTTATATCCAGCTTTCTATCTCTCCCTTTCTCTGATGCTCCCTCGGTTGCCTTGCACGAGTTTCGTTTTATATTACTTGCACTCAAGTAACTTTCTGATACGATACATAATAATATACTAAGAGGGATTTATAAATTTTATTAGTTCGATTTGATTATTCAGTAACGAGTTGATGATGATGAGATGATGATAATGATGATGATCAGAGTAGGTCGGTTGTGTCTATAGAATGTTTTACGAGCGGCATTGAATTTTTTCCCATCATGCGAGGAGTAATTCCACGTATGCGATTTACCAATTAACTGTAAAAGGAATAATCCACATAACAGGCCGGTAATTCCGATTTGCTCGTCCATCATTATCACTTTAGATCACATCACACACATTCCAGCCGTGTCCATGCTGCCTCGCCTAACGCAGTTTAACGCTTCCACAGGTTCAGGTTAAATAATCAGCGCTGAATTACAATAATTAGGCAAACGGTAATGTTTGGTTAAACGGGCAAACTTATAATTTGAACAGCGTTAATTCCACGGGGCGGGCCCGCAGCCTCGTACATGTAATAAAATAAAATTAACAAGCGCGTCGCTCATATTTGTGGATCAGATCCACGACGGGACAGTTATAAAAAGGCTGCGGTCGTGTTTTCAGGGGTGCTGGCGTCATTATAGAGCCGACTTCGTGTTAACATTACAACATTATTACCGGAGCTAACCATTCATTACCACACCGAGGTGACCAGAAGACAAACCGGCCATCGAGACGTTATAAAAATTTTATTGCGACAAGCGACGATAAGACGAGGCGAGCTCAGATTCGTATCATCGTCGGAATCAATTTCGTTGTCTACCAGTACTAGTGCTAGTACGACCGGACAGTTGATCATCGTTCAAATTAAATCCGTCGAAGTTTGCCTTAACTTTGAACACAACCTCGATCTAGAATGTCCACTCGATCTAAATCTAGAAGGACTCAATCTTGCAGCACCCTCCCTCCGACCAAACCTCTCATAATCCTCCCCATATTCGAGAACAAGACCGCCCTTGGAATATAGTCATAGCAGGGCAGTGCAAACAGAAGCCGATAGATCTGAGATACGATATCGCATAGAATTTACATACTGGGTTTATTAGGCTCGACCAGTAGTGGCACATACATATTACATTAATCGAAGCCGGGGTCGGCTGTGGCTTCGGAGGGACGCTGAGGGACGGGACGGGGGTTAAGAAGCAGGGCGAGGGGTGGTCCAGCAGCACGTGCGTGTTAACCACAGTCTAACATCCTCCCACGCAACCCTTGTAAGGAAACAACACGACTCGACTACTGAGGGTCTGCCAGGGTATTGCTCCACGGACTGCCGGTGGTGATTTATTCAAGGGGTTGATCGTTCGGAGTGGTTCAGGTTAATGAGGGGGGGTGGGTTAAGTGTGGGTGGAATTTCTAGTCCGTTGTTCTTGGATAAATCATCGAAAGTCATCTGATTGGGATAAAACCAACATACTCTTGTTGTTTTTTTTCTAGCAAATTAAGTTAAGAATATTCAATTTCTCCTATAATATCTCTCCGATTACTAATACTACCCTCTCAAGCTTCAAGAGATAAAATAATTAATGTAAGGAGGTTAAGGGTAATCATTTTTTGAACCCTGTCACGTGAGGGATCACATGGAGGGGTTCAACAATTATTTGAAAAAACCTTCCCCTAAATCTGAAGACACTCCATTTTTCAATTGATTAAAAGTGGTGCTGAGGGGAGTGTGATAAGTGTGCTAAATATGCTTCATCGTTTATCATAAGGCGTCCAGTAGGGCGTTGCACTATACGAGTGAAGAGTCGACGTCACAATCCATGCTCGTTCTGCTCATTGCCTAGCGCTGTCGCGCTGATGTGCGTGCGTGCGCTACTAATAAAATAGACCGGCAGTTAAAAGTTAAAACAAGACCGCAATGGAGTACGATCGTGCTACTTCTTTGCTGTCGAAGCTATTGACTTTTATGGCGATTTTTTGTTTATTATTTTACGTGCTGAGGTGTAATTGTCTCCTATCCGTGGTTGTGCGTCTATTACATTTACTACATGAGGAATATACGTCAATATTAAACTGAAATCGGCAAGATAATGAACTTCTTATTGAAAACTCGTAGATAAAGATACTTTGAAATATACCTAGGCGTTATTTTGAAGACTTTTCCATTGTTGACAGTGGCTTCATGGCTTCATGGTGCGGTCAAGATCGCAAAGATCGTGCGTTCGATCTTGGCTCTGCCCGCATTATTTTACAGATTCATTTTCGAATGTTGTGGATAAAAAATAAAATATCCCATGGATTGGGGTGGTTGGGGCCAGCGGGATTAGCGAAATGGGCCTTAAGATCTAACGCTGGGGTCGTTCCATAAATTTACCCTTTACTATAAGAAAAAAATTGCCTTCCAGCCCGTCATCTATTAATAAAACCTCCCCTCTTTGCGGGAAACTTTCACATTTTTTCCACCTATATCCACCTCCTATTTTCTATAAATTATAAGGAAAGAGTTTTTTAAAGATAAAATTTTAAATGGCTAGAGAGTTCAGTTTTCTGTTTTCTGGAAAAAAATGAGTAAAATAAAGTTTAATATCACTCAGTATGTACGTGTAGTGGAACATCCCGTAAATCCGGTGTTGGACGGACATACCGTTGCCTGGTCCTAATAGCCACCCCAACATGCACACGCACACACTAACAGATCTAAGCAATGGAATCAATAATCCACAGCTCGCCGTCCCGAGCACAATGCTACATCTCCACACGCATTATACATTCATATGTACGGAACAACCCCTTCCCTACGTCTCCTCCCGCGCACCGCGGAATCACCTCCGGTAATGCCCCCCGAAATATACGCGGCACGGCTAAATCCATTAGTGACTTGGCTAGGCCGCCTTGCCTCTGGACCTGGGCTGTATCATTGGGAGTAATCCCGAGTCTTAGAGGATCGGGGGCGGGGGATGACAAATGGTGGTCGGGGGTGGAATATCTAGATGAATTGTTGGTCTTAGTGGGAGGGGGTCGGTTCAGGTGAAAATTTTCGACTGGTTTTTCTTCTCGTTATTCTGCGTTTCGGTGGTTGATCCTATTAACATCGCATTTGTTTTATAGACGCGATTATTATCACCCTTGTCTTTGTTTGATTTGTGACGATTTTTCGATATTTTGATCCAATTCTCTGAAAAACGTTCATTTGAAAGCTAACAAGCGATAATATGGGAAAATGTTGATGTCGAAAGTATTTTTGGATTTGTGATGAAAAGAAGAATGATCCTTCTTATTTCCTAAAATTATGTAAAAGGTGAAGCAGTCGATAAAAAAGTAGGTACTCCTGACGATTTTCTATTAATTTACCATACAAAAAAATCGTAAGGAGGAGCGAGTAAGGGATGGAAGACGTCTTCAATTATTTCTTCATTTTTTTGGGTATTTTTATAACATTTCTTAGTCCGATTTAATATCCCTTTCTATGTATTTTTTTTTACTTATTAAAAGAAGAAGGTCAATCCTCATTTTCTGGACTCCACTTACCTAAGGCTTGCAGGAGCTGAGAGCAATAGCTGAGTCAACCTGACTTTTACCGAATTAATCTGCAAAAGAATCGTCATAGAGAAGTGAATAATGAGAGGGAAAAAGTACAACTGAAATATGTTTATCTTCAATTTTTTTCGTCAAAACCTTTATCTTCAGTACCTTCTAAATATTTTTGGAGTTCTTTATATTGTTCTAATCATTACCCCTCTAACTTTATTTTTTATTCATTTAGAAGAAGAAGAAAAAGAAGAAGACTCTTCCTTATTTTCTAGACTCACTTAAGGATGGCCCAGCTGAGGAACAATAACTGAAACAACTTTTATTTTACCTTATAAATCGGCAAATAAATGAATTGCGGTAGAGAAGCGATGAATGCTGGATGGAAGAAGGTAAGATGAAATATGTTAATCTTCAATTTTCTTCTTCAATTTCTTCTTATTTTTTTGCAGTTTTTTATCTTTTTGCAGTTCTTTATATTAGTATTATTCCATCATCCAGTTCTCTTTATTTTTATGCTTCTCTTTTTTAAAGAAGAATAAGACTCGTCCTCATTTTCTAAAGGGTTGAAGCACCATACAATAAGTGTACCTGTCTTTTATCGAATTAATCTGCAAAAAAATCGTGGTGAAGAAGTAAATAAAGGATGCAAGAAGCTAAGACTGAAATATGTTTATCTTCAGTTTTTTCTTCAATACCTTCTAAATATTTTTGGAGTTCTTTGTCTGATTTCATCATCTCTTGTTTTATACCTTTTTTTATTTATTTTTTGAAAGAAGAAGATTCGTCCTTATTTTCTAGATGCACTTAGGGGTGGAAACAGCTGAGGAATAATAACTCAGTCCACCTCTTTTTGACCGAATCAGTCTGTCAGAAAATTGTCGTATAAAGAAACGAGTAAAGGATGTAAGAAAGTTAGACTGAAATATGTTTTTCTTCAATGTCTTCAAAATACTAATGGAGTTCTGTATGTTCGTCTGATTTTATCATCCCATTCTCTTTATTTTTTCTTCACTTCTTGAAAGAAGACTCTTCATCATTTTTTAGACTCCCTTAATAGAGATTGAAGCAGCAGAGGACCAACAACTGAGTCAACCCATCTTTTACCCAATAAATCTAAAAAAAAATCATCGTAGAGAAGTGAATAAGGGATGGAAGTAGGTAAGACTGAAAAATTTCTATCTTCAATTTTTTTCTTCAATATCTTTATCTTCAATATTTTACTTATTACCTTCCAAATATTTTTGGAGTTCTTTATATTAGTCTGAATTCGTAATCCCGTTTCTTTTCTTTTTTTTTGCAATTTTTGAACGATGAAAAAGAAGACTCCTCCTCAGTTTCTAGACTCACTCAAGGGTTGAAGCAACTGAAGAACAACCTAACTGAGTCAACCTGTCTTTTACCGAATTAATCTGCAAAAGACATGTGGTAGAGAAGTGAGTAAGGGATGCAAGAAGGTAAGACTGAAATATCTTCAATTTTTTTCTTCAATACCTTATAGATATTTCTGGAGTTTTCTATATTAGTCTGATTTCAGTATATCCAGTTTGCTTAATTTTTTCTTCATTTTTTGAAAGAAGAAGAAGAAGAAAACTTTTCCTCGTTTTCTGGACTCCACTTACGGGTTGCAGCACCAGAGAAACAATGACCGAGTCAACCTTTCTTTGGCCGAATTGGTCTGCAAAAGAACCATCGTAGAGAAGCGAATAAGGGATGGAAGAAGATAAGACTAAAATATGTGATCTTCAATTTTTCTTCAATACCTTAATCTTCAATACCTTGTAAATATTTTAGGCGGTCTTTATATTATTCACTTCTTTATTTTTTTTATTCACTTTTTGGAAGAAGAAGAAGAAGAAGACTACTCTTCCTTATTTTCTATACTCACCTAAGGGTTGAAGTAGGCGAGGAACAATAACCGAGGCAACTTACTTTTACCGCATTTACCGATTTTTGTACAAAAAAAAAGAATCGTGGTAGAGAAGCGAGTGATGGATGGAAGAAGGTCTTCGATACCTTCTAATTATTTATGGAATTCTTTAGATTAGTCTGATTCCGTCATCCCGTTTTCTTTATTCTATCTTCACTTTTTGAAAGAAAAAGACTCGTCCTTATTTTCTAGACTCACTGAAGGGTTGAAGCATCTGAGGAACAATAAACGAGTCAACCTATTCTTGACCGAATTAATCTGCTGAAGGATCTGAGAAAAACAAGCAGGGGAGTACAGAAGAAAAGACTGATTCATTTTCTTCTTATTATTTTGGAGTTCCTGCTTATAATGCTGGAACAGTCGAAAAACTTTTATTTTTGAGAAATAGGTTGTCTTTGTTAAGTTTGGCCTTAGGTGTTAGGAGGATCAGCTCAGGTAAAAAATTATTGTTCTTCATTTTCTTCTAATTATTTTGGAAATGGTAGTTATCGTCCTCTTTTCTCTCCTGTCTCCCTACCCATTTCTTAAACTTGCTAAAATTAAGCTGTCAAGGAAAGAATACATGAGACCTTTTGATATCATTTCTTTGCAAGAGACGAGGAGGAGATGACAGTGGGTTGATCTGAATCATTCTTTTTATTTGAGAATTAAGTCTGAGGAGGAAGTTAATTAAGATAAAAGCATAACCAGCGCTGATTTGTCTTCGCAAAGAAATAAGACAACACTGCTGAAGCAACCAGCTCCAGCTCCAGCTCCACTATAGTTGTGTATAGATTTTTAAATCTATGCTCGAAGACCATCCGGTGACGAAACGAATTTCTAAAAGATTTAAATTTCAATTATGCATTCCCGAAGTTTTAAGAACACGTTCCAAGTGTCGTCGGTTGCAAATAAAATGCATCCAGCTCTCCCCCTGGAAATAATATATATTCAAAGCGCGTCAGTGAAACATTAAAAGCAAACCTAACTTCCCCGATGGTAAAATCTCAACAACCCCTTCGTTTTATTATCCGACTGTTTTGGATTCATCGTCTTCACGTATTCTGGAGGAAATTAAGGAACACGCACACAAAAATCTCCTCGGTATAAATGTATAAAGCCTTTCGCGATTCAAAGCGCAATTTTATTATATGCCCCTCTCTCCAGCAATCATGAAGATGAGAAATATCTCATATTATTATGGAAGATCCTCCTATAGCGGTCGTCGATTTAGGACGTTACGGTTGTTCGTTACCGGGGAGCCAGTCTCCCCTTCATGATTACCTCCTGCTCTGATTTTATCGCACATGGACTTTCATAAAACTTGGAGGCCTGGAAATTAATGCATATTTTACGATTTTAATATCGAGAGGCGGCCTTTGCTTCGGTAATTAACCATCTCGCGATATCAGATATTATGAATACTGGCTGCTCTTGGAAGGTCTTCTCATCCAGGAGCAAGGAGCGCCGGTTAGTTTCGGGAATTAAGATTTCACTGATATGTTAAGAAGTGTTTTATAACTTACTCTCACTCGTTCTCCCGGATCCCCTTCACGTTCATCAACAGATATAAGTTACGTTATACCTACGTTATTAGTTACGTTACATTACATCATTATATTAATTAAACGTTATTACTATTATTATTATTGTTATAATAGTCTTCATTTTATAAATTCTCTCTTGGTTGTTCAATTATTCTAGTTCTTAATATTGTTTGCGTTAAATTGTGACACCCTGTATAATATGAGAAATGTATCATGACTTTAGAAGAAGAATAATTCTAATTTGTTCATAAAGTAACGGTTAAAATTTAATATGTTCGTATTCGTTTAGGTAGCAATAATGAAATACTCATGCCGCATAAAATATTCAGTTAGAGTGGCGTAGGTAGGAATTAGGTTAAATATATCATCGCAGTTCAAATAAAATTTAACAATGCCAAACAAAAGATAATATGGGGTTAGACAGGGAATGTCTTGAAGAAAATACTATTAAAAATAAATAGAAAATGTGAAGTAAATAATGAAGACGGCAATTGAAAAGTAATTACAGCTGCTTTCATATACTTGGAGGCTGTTAATAATTCACGGATGAAAACTCAAAATACACACTCTATACTTGACAGTGACAGGGATCCTCAACATTTTCCCTATATTTTATCATTTGAGCAATTATATCCAACAATAGATTTGTCCTGCCACCCTCCTCCAGTCCCCCGAACTCCTCCCCTTCTCCTCCTAGCGACGATTTCACTAGTTTTGTCAACTATTAGAATCAAATCATCACCATCGTAATTTATCGCGTTTCAACCTATTCCATCTTACATGAAAAGAGCTAAAAACTATTTTTTTTTTAATTTGGCAATTTTTTTTCTCGTAACTACTTTACAAAACCATCACTGTACGCATTGTTTGTAAAAAATTGCATGAAAATTTTTCTATTTACAATTATTAATAAGAAGAAATTGACCTACATTCCTTATAATTTTTTTTCAACTCTTACTGAGTATTATTTTTGACCAAAATTGAGACAAAACTTTGAAATCTTCACCTGAAAAATTGCCAACAAATAAATCTCCAAGCATTATTGTTTAAATAAGGATTCAAAAATTTTTGAGCTGCAGTTTTTCAAAGAATTCCCTAAGAGTCAAAATTTTGACTTCAGCAGCCAGATTATCCAGAATATCCAAAAAACCCATCCGTAATGGGGTACATATTTTGGACTCTTCAGAACAATACCTTCAAACTTCTTTGGACCTTGAAATTCGTGAGTTTTTTTTCCAAAATTGGGACAAAATTTTGAAATCTTCACCTGAAAAATTACTGACAAATCTCCAAACTTATCTACAGCTTTGAGCTCATCAATTTTTGTTGAAAATTAAAATTTATTGAACTAGGAATTTTGTTCCACGAACTACCTGAAATGAAAAGAGGGAAAATTTTGACTTCGTACAGTCAAATTATCTTGAATTTATCCAGAATATGCTATTCATCCAGTTTTTCTGAGAAACCTGATATTTATTTAAACTCCACCGTAATTTTGTCAAAATTTTAGTCCCTTCATGACGACGCTCGTCGAACTTCTTTGGACTTTGAAATTTGTCTCTTTTTTTTTAACTACTCCAAATTAATTTCAAAAATCAAAAGTTTTGTCACTTCTAACACTCATATCATCTTGTATCCTTCCTCAACCTCTCCAGAATATCAAATTAATCCAGTGTTCTGTTAAATTCCATTGCTTTAAGTATGACTGTAGTAATAATTAGTAAAACAAAGTCACACAGTAGGACAGGTAATAATTTTTTTTCCAAAATTAGGACATAATTTTTAAATTTTCACCTTAAAAATTACTAAGAAATCTTCAAACTTATCTAGAGCTTTACAGCTAAAATATATTCAAAATTATTGAACTAGATATTTTTTCAGCTACCCAAAAAGAGTCAAAAATTTGACTTCAACAGTCAAATTATCCAGAATATGCAATTCATTCAGTTTTTCTGAACCTGATTTTTTCAAACTCCTCCCTTAATGGTGACAAAATTTTCATCAGAGATGCTTCAAACTTCTTTGGTGCTTGAGTCAGTTTTCTTGAAATGTTTCAAATTTATTTCAAAAATCATAATATTAGTCACTTCTAACATCCAAATTTTTCTGCATCCTCCCTCAACCTTTACAGAATATGAAATTAGTCCAGGTTTTCTCTTAAATCAAGGACAAGGACAATCTCTTTATCAAGGACTCTAGTAATTAAGTAGAACAAAGACATCGTCTTTTTCCCAAAATTGGGACAAACATTTTAAGATTCATATATAACGTGCCTAGGAGAGATCACATAACTCCTTTTCTCATAAAATCTAATTGGCTTAATATAGAAAACAAAATTACTTTTTATTTTGTTAATACAGTTCATAAAATTCTTTTCTTTTCTAAGCCAGAATACCTTCGATCCAAAATATGTTCACGAAATCAAATTCACGAAAGATCAACCAGATATAACAACAATATTAACATCCCTAAAATTAATAAACAGATATATAAAAAATCATTTACATATTTAAGTAGTAAATTATACAATGAAGTACCAGATAACATTAAACATTTCAACCCAAATTCATTTTCAATTAAATATAAACAAAATTTATTATCAAAACAAAATCTTAATAAAAACTAATACATATACCTAATAAAAATATTTTCAAGAAATTATTTAACAAAAAACAAAATATTGGTTTAGAATTAGCTAGCTTAGCTAACCTCGCCAATTTGCATTAACTAGCCTCTAACTTTTTTGTGATAGTTGATATTTCACTTTTTCTTTAAATTTGTTAATGTGCTAATTTTTTGCAAATAAAGTTATATTATTATTATTATTATTATTATTATTATTATTATTTTAAATCTTCACCTGAAAAATTACTAAAAAATCTCCAAGCTTATCTACAGCTTTGATCTCATCCATTTTTCTTGAAATACTCAAAATTTATTGAGCTAGAAATTTTTTTTCTAAAAAGAGTCGAAATTTTGGCTTCAACAGTCAAGTTGTTCTTCAGAATATGCAATTCAGCGAGTGTTTCTTAGGAATCTGATTTTCAAACTCCTCCATAATGGTGTCATAATTTTGGTCCCTTAACGACGATGCTTTCAAACTTATTTGGAACTTCAAACTCGTCAGTTTTCTTCAAATGCTACAAATTTATTCCAAAAATCAAAATATTGGACACTTACACCCAAAGTATCTTGAATTCTTCCTCAATCTCCCCATAATATCAAATTTTACCAAAGTTAACTACAGCTTTGATCTCCTGCATTTATCTTGAAACATTCAAAATTTATTGAACTGCATTTTTTTCCGAAGAACTACCTAACAATAATCAAAATTTTGACTTCAACAGTTTTATTATTATCCAGAATATGCAATTAATCCAGTTTTTCTGAATCTGATTTTTCAAACTCCTTCGTAATGATGTCAAAATTTTTGACCCTTCACAGCGATGCTTTCTAACTTCTTTGGACCTTAAAATTCGTCAGTTTTCTTGAAATACTCCAAAATTATTTCAAAAATCAAAATATTGGACACTTACACCCAAAGAATCTTGAATCCTTTCTCAATCTCCCCATAATATCAAATTTTACCAAGGTTAATCTACGGCTTTGATCTCCTGCATTTTTCTTGAAATATCAATAATTTATTGAACTGGATTTTTTTCTAAAGAACTACTTGAAAAGAGGCAAAATTTTGACCTCAATAGTCAAATTTTGGTCAAAATATGCAATTGGTCAAGTTTTTCTTAGAAACCTGATTTTTTCAAACTCCTCCGTAATGGTGTCAAAATTTTGGTCCCTTCACAGCGATGTTTTCAAACTTCTTTGGAGATTGAGTCACTTTTCTTGAAAAGCTTCAAATTTATTTCAAAAATCAAAATTTTGGACACTTTTAACACCCAAATTATCTTGCATCCTCCCTCCTCCTCCAACCTCCCCAGAATATTAAAATAGTCCAGTTTTTCTCTTATATTCAATTTTTTTAACAATGACTAGTAATTAGTAGAAGAAAGACACCGTCAGTTTTTATCAACTGATGCTAGGTGTCTTTTTTTTCCAAAATTGAGCCGAAATTTTGAAATCTTCACTTTAAAAATTACTGACAAATCCTCAGGCTCTTCTACAGCTTTGTTCTCATGCATTTTTCTTGAAATACTCAAAATTAATTGAATTTGAAATTTTTTCTAACAAGAGTCAAAATTTCGACTTCAACAGCCAAATTATCCAGAATACCCATGCAATTGATCCGGTTTTTCTTAGAAACCTGATTTTTTCAAACATCTCCGTAATGGTGTTAAAATTTTGGTCTCTTCACAACGATGCATTTAAACTTCTCTGGACCTTGAAATTCGTCAGTTTTCTTGAAATGCTCCAAATTTATTCGGAAAATAAAAATATTTGCCAGTTTTATCACCCAAATTAATTTGCATTATCCCCCAATCTCTCCAGAATATCAAATTAATCCAGTTTCTTCTGAAATTCAATTGCTTTAGCAAGGATTCTAGTAATTAGAAGAACAAATACATCGTCAATTTTTTCAACTATTGCTAGGTAGGTATTTTTTCCAAAACTGGAGCAAAATTTTGAAATCTTCCTAATAAATCTCCAAGTCTATTTTTTTTTTAAATATTCAAAATTATTGAACTAGATTTTTTTTCAACAAACTATATAAAAAGTGCTTGTTGGAGCCAAAATTTTGAGTTCAACCGTCAAATTACCTTGAATCGGACCTTGAATCCATCCAGAATTGCATCTCATCCCATTTTTCTTAAGTCCTAATTTTTTCAAACTCAAAATGAAACTCGATTTTGCAATTTTCATTTTTTGGAGTCTAAATTTAGCACTATAACCTAATTTTCTTGTACCCTCTCCTACCTTCTCTGGAGCTTCAAATTCATCGAGGTTTCTTTGAGAAACTTCGAAATTATGAGGAAGAGTCAAACATTTGGCGAAACAACAGCCAAATTTCCCTCTCACGACACCTACAGGAATGAAAATTTATCCAATTCTTCCTAGAAACTCGATTTTTTCAAACTCCATCGTAATAGAGGCAAAAATTTTGAAGGAGCTTGAAATTAATCGAAGTTGCTTGGAGAAATTTCGAAATTATGGGAAAAAGTCAAGTATTTGGCAAAACAACAGCCAAATTAACTTGAATCACTTTCTCGTCCCTCTCTCAACCTACAGGAACGAAAATTCATCCAATTCCTTCTAGAAATTTGATTTTTGAATATTCATAACTAATTTTTTTTATACCCTCTCCCAACTTCTCTGGAGCTTCAAATTCTTCGAGTATTTTTTGAGGAACTCCTAAATTATGAGGAAGAGCAAGTACTTGGCAAAATAACAGCCAAATTATATTGCATCCCTCTCTCGACCCTCTATCAACCTACAGGAACGAAAATTCATCCAATTCTTTCTAGAAATTTGATTTTTGAAATATTCATAACTAAATTTCTCTATAGCCTCTCCTAACTTCTCTGAAGCTTCAAATTCATCGAGTATTCTTTAAGGAACTCCGAAATTATGAGGAAAAGTGAAGTACTTGGCAAAAAAACAGCCTACTTAAACAAATTCATACAATTCTTCCAAGAAATTGATTTTTTCAAACTCCTCGTTATGGAGGCAAAAATTTTGAACTCTTCATAATTAAAATTTCTTTTTTAACCTCTCCCAACTTTTCTGGAGCTTAGAATTCATTGACGTTTCTTTGAGAAGTAGATGTTGATCTACAAGAATGAAAAATTCATCCAGTTCTTCTTAGAAACTTGATTTTTTCATACTCCATCGCATTAGAGTCAAAATTTTCGACTCTTCAGAACTAAATTTTCTTGTACCGTCCCCGAATCCGTAATGGTCGCAAGCACTAGCGAAATTAAAAAATTGTCGAGCTCTGGCACTGTCGGCAGTAAACATGACATTGACGTTTATATTAGGAAGGAAACTATTATTATTAAACAGGGTGTTCCTAAATTTTATGCACATATCCAAGGGGGTAATTCTTTGGCAAATATCATGACGATTCTTTACTGATCTACAGAGTGTTTTGAAGATTTTTTTCTTTTATCCTTTTTTTTTCTTTCTTTACAAACCCTGCATTTTTTCAAAAGTGAGCCCCCATTTTGGATATAACTTACGCCCAAATATAACTTACGCTGAAGTTTAATCCAAATTTATTATAAAAAAGTCAAAATATTGAACACTTTCAACAGCCAAATAGTATATTGGTCCAATTTTTCTCAAACTTCTTCAAATAGAACTCAAAATTTTGGACCTCTCAGAGTAAAATTTCCTAGTTCCCTTTCCCAACGTCTCTGGAAATGAAATTGCAAATATTGTCGCTCGTTATTTCACGCTTTCCAATGTTTACTCGCTTTTCTTCTATCTCTACTTCCGTTTATTAGCAAAAAAAATGTTTTTATATCTTCATCTACCGCTTCTTCTTTCATCAGCGGACACAATTTCCCTTCTTCTTCAGTAGCTAGTCGATAAGACGCTAAACAACAACAATCACCAACAGCATGATCGATGGACTGAATGTGAATAGCGAGCGGTTACCTAACATCCAGATGACAAGGGGGCTCCTCTGACGTGTGATTCCTCTTGAGAGCCCTTGGGCACACGTGCATTTTCCACGCATCGCATTGTTCGCCTTGCAGATGCCGTGATTTATTAGCGGAGATCGCGATTGCCGTGGCAGCGCTTTCAGGCAGACTCCTCTCAGAGGTTAGATCGTGATCGAGATCGATACACGTTGATGGCGCTCCGTTCCGAACTGTTCTTCTTCTTTCACTTCACGTCGCCTGATTGTGTGTATTTCACTTTTAATAAGGCGTCGATTCGGCGCAAATTTATGGCGACATTTCGATCATAAAATTGTACCGCTACTTTTATATCTATCACCCTGTACATTGTATGGCGGTGGTAGAAGGGTTGAGATGATAATGTGAGTAAACAGATCGGTGAGTAATTATTAAATAAACCGAGCACTAGCACTATGGCCCTGTGAAGTATGTAAAGTTAAAATAACTGACCTAATCATAAAAAGGACTAGCTGAATGTTTTCTAATGAGCTGGCTAAGCGATCTTTACCCGGCAGAGTACACGAAAGGAAGGGGGATGGGGTTCTGTTTTCGCATCCCCGATGCTTGCGTTTGCCAGCTCTCGCATCCGTCTTTTCCACGCTTATTTTACTCTTGTTATTAGAGTGTGACCTTTCAGGATGAGCATATGTCTTAGCAGCTTAAATTCTGAGCATTTCTCCCATTTTTTCTTACCTGTTTCATCCCTTATCATTAAGGGTGTTTGTGTGCACCGAACCGGAGACAGTAACAACTTATATCAACAAAAGTCGATTTGTTTCTCTTAACAGTAATTGGTAGGATAATATTGCCTAGGGAAAGCAACCCCTTAGAAAATGCTCACCACTTTTCATAATACGAATTTTTTACATCAGCTTCAAGTACTCAGCATCAAGTTATTGGCTCAAGGATTCAGTAAATTTCTTTACAAATCCGGTTGTAACGAACTTGGGAATGAAAATATTCGGTTATAAGTAAAAACACACTTGCACAGCATCAGATTTAATAAGACGTTAATTTCCTATTGGCAAATCGTGATTGAAATGTTATTACTTAATTATTCGTTCCCAGTCTTACATTTTCTAGATTTGCATGAATTATTCCGTAACCTCAGGACATAACAAACGTTCAAGAAACTCCCATATGCAGCTATTATTTAAGACATATTCGAAGCTGGAGGAGTTCGCCAAGGGTGCAATTATCAATGCACGTTGTATACCGTTTATTGCCACTGAAAAGCCCAGTTAATAGGAAAATTACCTGTCTCTACAGACAATACTAGAGAGAGAGAGAGAAATCAATATCGGTATAGCATCACTAATGCACGTGTAACATGGCATTAAAAGGAACGGTGCAAGTTTGATGATGTGGGAAGAGTTGAACTGGCAGGCGGCAATTTCACTAAATATAGAGAGGAACCGTCGATTACTTATTAATTATCGTTATCGGTGTGGCCCAGTGTGTGTGTCACGGTTTAGTCTAAAACGGTATAATTACAGATGTTTCCAAAATTTTCCCTAACTTTTTAACTACTGTATTATTATTTAGTTTATGCGACTAGAAAGTACTTAATCAGAAGTTCTAAACTCACCAATTAAACTTCAAGAGCTTCATCACTCTAAATAAATTATGGAACGGAATCATCGTTACTGGTTGTTATTACTTTTCAGTTCCTGTTACTTATCAGTCATCGGTTACCTAAACTGGCAGCGTTCAGGATAAATATAAATTTCTGAGAAAGCTGAAATGATCTGAAATGATCAATACTTCCCTGAGAAAACTAAAGATTTCTGAGTTTTATAGAAAATATTATTATAAATACCTTATCACAAGAAGTTCATAAGAAGAAATTTCTTGCGCTTTGTACTGTTGCTTATAAGACCTCTAGGTCTCAGAGACTTATAAGTTTCTGAGAGAAAGACCTATGCTTTTAACGTTATGTTACTCAGTTTGACAAACCATTTTTCTCAGAAACTACTTTGTTAATTAATTAATAAAATTAACATTAGTTAACGATTTCTGAGAAATACTCGGGGATTAGTTTCTGAGACGTAACAAAGTAAATTAAGAGTTTCATCACTAACTCTGAGAAATAAATTACGAAACGGAATAATCGTTACTGGTTGTTATCACTTTCCCCAGTTCCTGTGATTGATCGTCACCTAACCTGGCAGCGTTGCGGAGAAATAAAAATTTCTGAGGGAAAAGAAGTATATTATTTACCGAAAACTTTAGTCTCAAGAAACCTGGTTGACTAATATCTTATAGAAAATATTATTATAAATAACTTGTAACAAGAAGTTCATAAAAAAATTCTTATAAGAACCTTCTCAGGGACTAATTTTATAATAAGTCTCTGAGATAAGGCCTATTATTCTAACGTAATGTTACTAAGACAAACAATTTCGCTCAGAAACTGCTTTATTAAATAATTTTTTAACATTTTTTATAAATTTCTGAGAAAAACTCAGGGATTAGTTTCTGAGATGTAACAAAGTAAACATCAAGAGTTTTATCACTAACTGTGGAAAATAAATTATACAACTGAGTAATCCGTTATTGGTTGTAATTACGTACTTTTCCCGTTCCTGTAACTGATCAGTCATCGGTTACCTAAACTGGCAGCGTTCAGGATAAATATAAATTTCTGAGAAAGCTGAAATGATCTGAAATTATCAATACTTCCCTGAGAAAACTGAGTTTTCTCAGAGTTTCTGAGTTTTATAGAAAATATTATTATAAATACCTTATCACAAGAAGTTCATAAGAAGAAATTTCTTGCGCTTTGTACTGTTGCTTATAAGACCTCTAGGTCTCAGAGACTTATAAGTTTCTGAGAGAAAGACCTATGCTTTTAACGTTATGTTACTCAGTTTGACAAACCATTTTTCTCAGAAACTACTTTGTTAATTAATTAATAAAATTAACATTAGTTAACGATTTCTGAGAAATACTCGGGGATTAGTTTCTGAGACGTAACAAAGTAAATTAAGAGTTTCATCACTAACTCTGAGAAATAAATTACGAAACGGAATAATCGTTACTGGTTGTTATCACTTTCCCCAGTTCCTGTGATTGATCGTCACCTAACCTGGCAGCGTTGCGGAGAAATAAAAATTTCTGAGGGAAAAGAAGTATATTATTTACCGAAAACTTTAGTCTCAAGAAACCTGGTTGACTAATATCTTATAGAAAATATTATTATAAATAACTTGTAACAAGAAGTTCATAAAAAAATTCTTATAAGAACCTTCTCAGGGACTAATTTTATAATAAGTCTCTGAGATAAGGCCTATTATTCTAACGTAATGTTACTAAGACAAACAATTTCGCTCAGAAACTGCTTTATTAAATAATTTTTTAACATTTTTTATAAATTTCTGAGAAAAACTCAGGGATTAGTTTCTGAGATGTAACAAAGTAAACATCAAGAGTTTTATCACTAACTGTGGAAAATAAATTATACAACTGAGTAATCCGTTATTGGTTGTAATTACGTACTTTTCCCGTTCCTGTAACTGATCAGTCATCGGTTACCTAAACTGGCAGCGTTCAGGATAAATATAAATTTCTGAGAAAGCAAAAAATTGAAAATTTCTTAGGGTAAAATAGGATTGATTAATCGAAAACTTGAGTTCCCAAAAAACCTGGTTGACTATAAACTTGTAAAATATTATAATAGAAATCTTCTCAGGCGCGCTTATATTCGAATAAGTCTCTGAGATAATGCCAATTATTGTAAAGTGACGATACTCATATTTTGATATTTTGTTCAGAAACTGCTTTAGTTAGTAGTTTCTGAAAATAAGTAAATTTCTGAGAAATATTCGGCAATTAGTCTCAAATGTAACAGAGTAAACTTCAAGAGTTTCACTCACCATAAACGATGAGGAAAAATTATGAAACGGAGTGATCGTTACTGGTTGTTGTTACCCAGTTCCTGTTACTGAACAGTGATTGGTCCCCTATGCTGGCAGCGTTCAGGAAAAGTAGGTATATTTTTCTGAGAAAACTGAGAAAAAAATCGATTGGTCACTACTTTCTGAGATCTTTCACCTGTGAGGTAACTAAGAATTTCTGAGGAAAAATAAAATTTCCGAGAAATATTCGTTGATTAGTCTCTGAGATGTAACAGAGTTAACTGTTTCTTCTAGCTAAATTATATAATGTCAAATTCGAGGAATAATTCTTTATGATACCCAGCACCTCGTGACTTTTCTCAGGAACGAATTTCCTGATAATATTCTGATAAAAAGGCTACACTTCTGAGAATTATGTGATCAAATCGATAATTATTTCGAGTGATCGGAAGTATGTCAATGTATACTTTGGCCCTTTCATAGTAATCTTCCGAAGTGTCTGAGAAAAGGCCTATTGTTCTAACCTAATGTTACTCAGTTTGAAAAAACAATTTGCTCAGGAACTATTTTAATAATTAGTTGCTGAAAATTAGTACATTTCCGAGAAATATTCAGCGATTAGTCTCTGAGATGTGGTAGATTAAACTATTATATTATAGATTATTTTTAATTCATCCAAGACACTTTTCTCAGAAACGATTTTCCGGATTAGTTTCTGAAAAAAAATTATTTTCTGAGAAACGTGTCTGAGAATTATATGATCAAATTAATAGTTTTTTTAGAGGCCACTTTATCCTTCGTAGTCTTTCAATCGCCAATCTTCACCAGAACTAATAATTACAAAGTGTTTAGAAAAAAATAGTAATAACTAAAGTCTCTTTATATTATACTGCTTTGAATAGTTTATTAAGTTCTCAGAAGTATGTCTCTATACACTTTGACCCTTTTATAGGAATCTTCTCAGGACCTAATTTTTCAATAAGTCTCTGAGATGAAGTCTATTTTTTAACGTAATCTTACTCAGTTCGAAAAAACATTTTGCTCAGGAACTCCTTTGTTAATTAGTTTCTGAAAGTGAGTGAATTTCTGAGAAAGGTTTCGCGATTAGTCTCTGAGATGTAATAGAGTAAACTACAAAATTCAATTATGGAAAGAATTAGTATAAATAACATTTATGAAAGTCCCCTTCGAGGAATAATGCTTTGTGATACCCAGCCCCTCATGGCACTTTTCTCAGGAACGAATTTTTTAATTAGTTTCTGCTAAGAAGAGCTACTGTTTTGAGAAACGTCTCTTTAAATTATATGTGATCAAATCAGTTTGCTAAGCTCTGAACAGTCTGAACCATTTTATCTTGCAGTCTGCTTTGAGGAGCTCAATAAGAAATACGCCACTAGCATTTTTATCCTCTTATTGGAATCTTCTCAGGAATCAATTTCCTCATATTTATGAGAAATTAGAGAAATATTTAAAAAATTAGTCTCTGATACTTATGAGACAAAAGTAATAGTTTTTCAGATTAATTTTGCACTGCAATTGACACAAAAAATATTAGTCGACTCAAAAACATCTTCTCAGGAACTAATTGGCGTAGAAGTTTCTAAGGAGAGATCAACAATTTTCTGAGTTTATTTCGATGATAAATTTCTGAGTTAAGTTTTCAGAATTTTCAGTGTTTTTCACTACAGATCACTGTATGTCCGAAGTCTCTGAGACTTGCTGTATTATTTCTAAATTTTAAGGATTCTAAATTGGAGAAGCATTAGGTTTCAATGAGTTTGTATATACGGGCTATAATACAAAATGTTACCTAAACTAAAGAATTGCGTTAATCTTACAAGAGCACAATTACTTCCTGGCCTGTTAATCCTTCAACCATGTACTCCAAGACTCTATGTGACTGAGATATATACGAGACTAGGTATATATCAATGGACTGTCATTTGTTATTGGTTTGTTCTCGTTGAATATAATTGCATTACTTGTTTTCTCCTCAAAAAAAAAAAAAACAAATAGAAACAGTGTATAGCCAGCTACAAGTAAATATTTGTGGCGATTTTTAAGGTCAAAAGTTTAACCTAATGCACTAGCTCTCGACAAAATAATAAATTATCGTCTACCAATAACTGAAACTAACTCTTAACCAACCGATTTGTGAGACTTGTTGCAAAACTAGCCGAGCAGACGTCTCTTCGGAATCGAAATAATGAAACTTTAACTGAATCAACTCGAATCACGTCACACAAAGACCCTTTCTAACGAATCAAGGACCTCTCTTCGGGCTGGAGACACACGCACGCACACGTCCGCCAGCCATAACCCAGCCCGGGGTATTGTATGTATGTAAGTTTAATAATGGGAGTAATAGTTGAATACTAATGGCAATTAGAATGCCGTGTCCGATACATGATGTGTAATCTAATATGGACCAGGATCTGTCACGTAGTTGTCCTGTACGTGACTACACGTCTCGCCTCTTCGATACAAGGAATGAATATCCTGCCCGCGAGTGGACTTCGGATCTCTGTCCTGGTCAAAACTGTTGCTGGAATGTCTGTAGAAGTTTTGATTAAATTCGGACATGATTATTAGAAATTTGATTCTATTACTTGTTTTTTCCTGTACTTTTATCCCCTTGCACTACTTGAGGAGAAAAAACGACCAGGTAATGGGGCATAGTGTCTGCAGACTTTTCGGGAATGAAAACAGTTTCTTAAGGGCATTGATAAGTTTTTGCTCGATTTGGCACAATTCTTTTTTTTCACAATTTTTCGAAATGTTTGACCAAGTTTGTTCTGGATGTTATTAAGATTATCGGGAAAGTCAAGTGTTCCCCAAGGTTCCGTCTAATTTTTCGCCCGTCTAACCAACTTTCTCGAGTATGATGGCTTATTTTTATTTCTGCCGGTTTTACCAGTTTTTAGAGAATATGACCAAGTTTTTTGGGGCACGACTAATATAATTGAGGCTTGACTACCTTTTCTGTGATGTGGTCAATTTTTTTGAGAATGGTCATTTCCTGGAGATTCTGGCCAGGTTTCGAGGAGAAGTGCCCAGTTTTTGTGGCGGTTTTGTCTAAGATGTAATCAAAGTTCTTAAAGATCTGCTAGTTATCGCAATGTCTGACCAAGTTTGTTCTGGATGTCATTAAGATTATCGAGAAAGTCATGAATTCTTCAAGGTTGTGATCAAATTTTTCGTGAATCTGACCAACTTTCTCGAGCATGATGTCCTATTTCCGCAGGATTTACCAGTTTTTCGAGAATCTGACCAAGTTATTTGTGGTACGACTAAATTAGTCGAGACTTGACTACCTTTTCGGAGATGTGGTCAATTTTTTTGAGAATGGTCAGTTTCTGGAGATTCTGGCCACGTTTCGAGTGTGCCCAATTTTCGCAAACGTTTTCGACAATGAGCAAGTTTAGTTAGTATCTCACTAAGTTTTAGACAATGAAATGAACGGAATAATGCGCTCTCTCCTGCGTTGGCAGCTGTAAAAGTGGTCCACCTCGTCCGCTGAAAAGGAAGATAAGGACGCTCGAGGGAGGGGGGAAGGGATACAATCTATTTTTTGTCCAACCCACCTGAGCAATAAACCAGTTTTCTTGGTCTTTTTTTATGTATTTCCTCTGGTCCGACATAAGGCAACATGTGTTAGACTGAAACGACATGCTGCTTTCTGACAGCCGATCGTTCCCAACAAAGCCTGAGATTCATTTTTATGGCTGTAAACCAAATTTATAGGAAATGACCAAATTTTTAATGAATCTAACCTGCTTTCTCGAATATGATACCAAATTTTCAGTTTTTAGAGGATGTGACCAAGTATTTCAATATTATCCAAGCTTTTCGCGGTTACGAAACTTGCTAGAGGATCTAAAAAAAATTATTAAAAAATGCGATCAATTCATTGATAAGATAGCCAAGTTTCGGGAGGAATTTTAGTTTATTTGTAGCTCACATCGTTTAAACTGGTAAAATACTACAGAAATTTGGTACCATATTCGCGGAAGAAGGTCAGATTTACCAAAACTTGTTCACGTCCTCTAATTCGGGCTACAACTAAATAAAACTGGGGAAACTTCCTCATTGCCGAAAAGTTTGTCAAATTTCATCAATAGTAGCAGAATCTCTGATAAAACTGAGTTCTTGAAGCACTTTACCAACTTTTTTCGAGGACAGTATCAAATTTTTGTGACTTTTACGCTTTTTACGACCAAGTTGAGGAAATGTAACGATTTTTTAGAATGAAATAATTTCTCTGTTATCTCACCATTTTTCACGAGGATCTGCAAACTTTTCCAGAATCAGACCAAATTTTTGATAATTGTACCAACTTTTTTGGGTATGATACCAAACCTCTTTAAGATTTACATTTTTCTCGCTTTAGAGAGGAATTGAACAATCTTTTTCATACCTATGTGGAAGAAATTTAGGTCACTTTACAAGTTTTTCGGGGAGGAGACCAAATTGTTGAGGATTTGATCATTTCCTCAATTAAGTTTCGGAGATATGATCGCTTTTTTGAGAATGGGCAAGTTTTTCTGTTATATCTCACCATTTTTCACGGGGATCTTTTAACTTTTCGAGAGTCAGACCAATTCTTTGAGAATGTGACTAAGTTTTGTGTGGATTGGACCAATTTTCTTGGTATGATACCAAACTTTGCCCTTTTCTCAGTTCAAGGAAGAATAGAAAACTCTATTTTGTATGTTGACATTTTTTTAGACCACTTTACTCAGTTTTTCGAGAAAGAGGCCAAATTTTTGACGATTTGTGAATTTTTCGACTAAGTATCGGAGATGTTACCAATTTAAAGGAGAATGAACAGAACAAGTCTGTTATCTTACCGATTTTCACGGAGATCTGCAAATTTTTCGAGATTGTGATCAGATTTTCGAGACTGTCACGAACTTTTGTGTGTATCAGACCAACTTTCTTGGTATGATACAAAACTTTTTGTTGATTTGCCTTCTTCTTGATTAAGGGAGGAATTTAACAGTCTATTTTCGTATGTGAAAATTTGGTTTAGAGCACTTTACTCAGTTTCTCGAGAAAGAAACCAAATCACATCTCACATGCTATGAGAGACCCTGATCGTCTACCTATACCTCTAGGGATTCATATAGTGAAGAGCTGAAGAGCAACGATCAAGGTTTTACTAAGAATGATTACTGGTTTTTGTCTTTATGCCTTCTGAAAGTCCCTTATTCTTCTCTCAGAAAAATGAAGTGCCTACTCTCGATTAAGACCAATTCTAGAAGTCTTGTTAGAAGCTAAAGCGTGTTTTTAAACTTAAAACATGAAGCCGAACGCATCTTCTGTATATTCTTGACAGTCGTTGAATGTTCTTGGCCTTGCCAGTAGTCTCGAGCACGTTCCATCGTAGAGTTTCCCGTGCATTACACACACTGACGTTGCTAATGAGTGCGTGCTGGACCCCGCTGATAGAGCAGAGCCGCGACCGCTGGGAACACCGTCCATTGTTGCCCGGGCAGCGATGTGTGGTCCACTTGTAGGGCCTCAGCGGCCCGGATGTGATGTGTGAAATATGGACGTTATTACGTGTTCATCCATCGGAAAGATTTGTCGGTCTTTTCTGATTTTATCGGAACTTTCGTTTCATCGTCGATTTTTTTAAAAAGCAAACAGAATTTAGTGCCTAATAATTGGATCAATTTTATGGGATTCTTAGAACGTTACTATGTTTTTATTAGTTGTGACCTGTTTTCATCAAATTAATTAATTAGTTCATGCCAGATCCCATGACTTCCCCCCCCTCCCCCATCGATAGTTCTGTCAAGCTAGTTAGTTAGCATCCATAGAGGGTCGGGAACAAACCGACCCGGTTCAATTTTTTTTAACTTTTTTGTAGTTTTTTTCTTACACCAGTCGTTTTTTCGCATTTTCTCAATCAATCTGAATCTATGCCGTTACGTATTTTCGTTAAGAAAACTAATTCGCGTTTTTTTCAGCCTCAATACCAGCTACAAAAAAAAACGACTGGTGGTTAAAAAAACTTCCAAAAAGTTACATTCGCTAAGCTCACGGAGTCATGTTTTCTCAATCGCAGTGTAAGATCGAAAAATAAGACCGCGGTAACAAAAAAGCGTTAACAAAAGGCGTGAAGAAGTTACAAAAAAAGCATGGTCCTATAGATTGTTTGTGTCCACTGAGCTAGGGAACTCGCCTTTTCTCAGTACTAGGACTGGCTACAAAAGAACGACCCGCGTGACATAAAAGCGTTAGCAAAAGGCGTGAGAAAGTTAAAAAAAGAGCATGGTCCTAGCCTGTCTGTGTCCGCTGGGCTAGTGGAGTCGCATTTTCTCTGTACTAGAACGGGCTACAAAAAAAACCCGCGTGTAAAAAGCGTTACAAAAGCGTTAACAAAAGGCGTGAATAAGTTACAAAAAAAAGGGTTCTAATTTATTTGTGTCCACTGAGCTAGGGAACTCGCCTTTTGTCGGCACTAGGACGGCCTACAAAAAAAAAACTACCCACGTAACAAAAAAGCGTCACAACAGCGTTAACAAAATGCGTGAGAAACATAAATAAAAAAAGTTCAGGTCCTAGCCTGTCTGTGTCCGCTGAGTTAGGGGATCGCGTTTTCTCAGTATTAGGATAAGCTACAAAAAAAAAAAAAAAACGCGTAACAAAAAAGCGTTACAAAAGCGTTAACAAAAGCGTGAGAAAGTTAAAAAAAAAGATCACGGTCCTAGCCTATCTGTGTCCGCTGAGCTACGAGATTGGCGTTTTCTCAGTATGTACTTAGAACGGGCTAAAAAAAGTATGACCCGCTTAACAAAAAAGCGTTAACAAAAAACGTGAGAAAAATAAGAAAAGAGCATAGTCCTAGCCTGCATGTTGTGTCCTCTGAACTAGGGGATTCGCGTTCTCTCAGTACTAGAACGGGCTACAAAAAAAAACGACCCGCGTAACAAAAAAGGGTTACAAAATGGTTAACAAAAGACGTGAGAAACATAAAAAAAGAGCATAGTCCTAGCCTGCTTGTGTCCTCTGAACTCTTTTGGATTCGAGTTTTCTCAGTACCTACTAGAACGGGCTACAAAAGCGTTAACAAAATGCGTGAGAAAGTTTAAAAAAAGATCATGGTCCTAGCCTTTCTGTTTCCGCTGATCTAGTGGAGTCGCATTTTCTCTGTACTAGAACGGGCTACAAAAAAAAACCCGCGTGAAAAAAGCGTTACAAAAGCGTTAACAGAAGGCGTGAATAAGTTACAAAAATAAAAATCGTTCTAATTTGTTTGTGTCCACTGAGCTAAGGAACTCGCCTTTTGTCGGCACTAGGACGGCCTACAAAAAAAAAACTACCCACGTAACAAAAAAGCGTCACAACAGCGTTAACAAAATGCGTGAGAAACATAAATAAAAAAAGTACAGGTCCTAGCCTGTCTATGTCCGCTGAGTTAGGGGATCGCGTTTTCTCAGTACTAGGATAAGCTACAAAAAAAAAAACCCGCGTAACAAAAAAGCGTTACAAAAGCGTTAACAGTAGCGTGAGAAAGTTAAAAAAAAAGATCACGGTCCTAGCCTATCTGTGTCCGCTGAGCTACGAGATTGGCGTTTTCTCAGTACTTAGAACGGGCTAAAAAAAGTATGACCCGCGTAACAAAAAAGCGTTACAAAAGTGTTAACAAAAAACGTGAGAAAAATAAGAAAAGAGCATAGTCCTAGCCTGCTTGTTGTGTCCTCTGAACTAGGGGATTCGCGTTCTCTCAGTAGAACGGGCTACAAAAAAAAACGACCCGCGTAAAAAAAAAGCGTTACAAAATGGTTAACAAAAGACTTAAGAAAAATAAAAAAAGAGCCGAGAAAAGAGCATAGTCCTAGCCTGCTTGTGTCCTCTGAACTAGGGGATTCGAGTTTTCTCAGTACCTACTAGAACGGGCTACAAAAGCGTTAACAAAATGCGTGAGAAAGTTTAAAAAAAGATCACGGTCCTAGCCTTTCTGTGTCCGCTGACCTAGGAGACTCGCGTTTTCTCAATACTAGAATGGGCTACAAAAAAAAACCGACTCCCTTAACAAAAAAGCGTTACAAAAGCGTGAAGTTGCAAAAAAGAGCATGGTCCTCGCCTGTTGTGACCGCTGAGCTAGAGGATTCGCGTCTTCTCGATACTGGAACGCTTTAAAAAAAACGACCGACTTAAAAAAGCGTTACAAAGGCGTTAACAAAAAGCGTGAGAAAGCTAACGAAAAAAACATGGTCCTAGCCTGTCTGTGTCCGCTGAGCTAAGAGACTCACGTTTTCTCAGAACCAGAACGGTCTACAAAGAAAAAAACGACCTGTGTAACAAAAAAGCAATGCAAAAGCGTTAAAAAAAGCGTGAGAAAGTTACAAAAAAAGACCTGGTTCTAACCTGTCTCTGCTCGCTAAGCTAGCCAATTCGCGTTCTTCTCAAGTCCCAGTATGACTACAAAAGAAAAGACCGGCGGAGGAAAAAAACTACAAAAAAGGTAAAAAATGAACTTGGCCTGAACCTGTGCCATGTCCGCTAAGCTAGCAGATTCGCGCTTTTCTCGATCCCAGTACGAGCTACAAGCCGGCGTAACAATAAAAGCTACAAAAAAGTTAAGAAAAATTAAGAGAGTCTGAACCTGCGCTCTTTATGTCCGCTAAGTTAGCGGATTCGCGGTTTTCTCGATCCCAGTACCAACTGCAAACCGGCCTAACAAAAAATGCTACAAAAATGCTCGAAAAAATTAATTGGGTCCCGCTAAAGAGTCCTCGCTAGCTTTAGACCCTTTGCACCCCCTGCCCCTCGTTAACGAACAATCTTTACTTAAATTTTCTTGGATAATCAAAACTATAAGGTAATTAAATTAAAATATAGAAACTTAGAATTTTATTGTTTTCTCTACAAAAAACTTTATTGCACACCTACCTAGTAATATTAATTAAACGACGAGATGTGCACTGTGCAGGTATAATAGTTTTAGAAGAAAGCCCCGTATCGGTCGGTCGGTCGGTCGGTAGAGGCGCGCGGATAAAGTGATCGTGTATTTGGGGTGGAAAGGTCGGAAAGGCGAGCAAAAAGCGTTCGTGGCCCGTTCACGCGTGCACGTACATAATGTGACTCTTCGAATTAGTTTCGACTAGATTCCGATAATCGATGTGAAAGTCGCCGGTTTCACACAGGCAGGCCGTAATGTGACCCCTGGTACTTAACTCGCATCAGTAATTGGAAAATTTAATTCAATTAGAATCACTCACCGAGGGATAAATTAACATTCGGTTCCGTAGTCTTACTGTACCTAAGTTGCCGTTTTGTTGTTAAACTATTTGGCCTGGCGATTGCTCGATAGTTCAACGGCCATCTCACGTCAATGAGCAAGCTATTTGGATTGTCTTCATGGTTAGGAATTAATTTTATTGCTGCTACCACTAACACTAAGAACTATGATGGCACTAATTCTAGCACAATCACCATACCATCGACACTATAATAAGAATAAGACTTGTCGGGTGGGGTTGTTTTTCCTTTCAAGGATATATTTGATTTTAAGAACAAAATATCAGAGCGACTTGTACAAAAGCGTGCCAGCAGCAGTAAGTGCCATTTTTTAAATAAATTTACTGCAATTATTTTATTATTTCTTAACATTTTCCTTAGTTTTTAGCAGAGAGACAGCTGTTTGAATCTTATTCGGACGTGTCTAAAAATAATGACGGATGAGTTTCACATGAAAGATCAACAACGATTCTCGAATTCTGTTACGTATTTTTGCTAATAATTATATCATTAGGCTAATATTTCAATCTCATGGACAATTGGGCAAGACCTGGAGGCTGTAACGTGGTCGGACGAATTAGGCAACGTCTGGCAACATAATTGATTCCACTCGCGACCTAAGGGCATACACTCCGGTATTGTTTCAACGATTCATTGTTTAGTCCGAGTCGCAAAAATAATCCATTTATCCGATATCAATTTATCGACTCCCAGAGGAAGAACGGTCCGACGAAGATCAACATATTATACAATTGATTGCTATGTGGGTCAATGAAAAGGTGGATCAGGATTTTGTTTATGATTGTTTGTTTGTTATTATTTAAAATATTATGCGGAGACCGCTTCCGGCGTTATTCTCCTCGTGATCTAAATGGTATATACCTAGGTATGTCTGATTGTGATTAGTTGTTCGCTAATTGTTATATTGACCGATAACGTGTCTATCGGGTCGGGTGATGGAGATGTGGGCGTGCGTTTGAGGAATTTGAGAGAACTATCGCTTTTGGAGATGATAAATGAAAGGAAAAATAGGAGCAGGTTCTTTATAAGCGTAAGTAACCTTGCCAAATATGCGGAAATTGGATGAGAATAATAAGTTAGTCGGGAACAGGGTGAACGGAGCGGCGCGGCGGGATCCCTAAAAATCGGATGAATAAAATATGAGGCTTATAAACGTGATGTGATTTATATCAATAACGTTAGCAAGAGTGACAGTTATTCGGCTGTTTATTTGTCGAGTGACCAGAGAAAAGGGAGCGTCGGGAGATAAGTGATCGCGGAACGCCGATAAGCGCCCTGTTATTCTCTCCCCTCAATTTCATACCAATTTCTTCCACATTACACGATACTAGACTACATTCGACACTCTATTAGGGGAATATCACAAATAATCCAGAATAGGGATCGTTCCTAACAACTAGCTACTTATTACCATAATTTGTTACGACACAAATACCGTGAGATCGCTAAATTATAAGTCAATCGTTCTGAATCTATAGAATGTTCTTATTTGTATGCAAGAAATTCCAATTTTAATAATTATTTTTTCTCTTTTTTACTCTTCAACCAAACTCATCATCCTCTCTTGGATATAGATCACTTTCATCCTAACCTCTAATGACTAAATTCGTGCTGGATAGTTCAAGAATATCATCATTCCTCGTCTTATGGGCACTTGATACTCTTCGGGCTTTTGATCGCCACTGGTTTTTTTTTCACTTTCTATTACATTGTGTAGGTCTTCTCCAGAGAATGTGATAAAGCTACTTAAAGACAAGGAGAGTTTTTGAGAAGATGAACATTTTACGTTTTAGAAGACATTTTTTTTTTAAACCGAGCAAGATTCTCGAAAGGTGACCAAACTTATCAAGGATCTGTTTTTTTTTTATATGTACATCTTGAGAGGACATGACCAAGTCTATTGAGGAAAAGACCAACGTTCTCGAGCATATGATTTTCGGGATATGACATGTTTCTAGAAGACTTGTTTCAATTTTGAGAGAATCGTTGTAAGTTTCAAGAACAAGACTAAATTTTCGAAAATGTTCCCAAGTATTTTGAAAATTCGAAGAATTTCTTGAAGGCCTTGCACCGAGACTTGCACATTTTAAGAGACAAAGATCAAGGTGAGATCAGGTTTCTTCACGAAAGAATTTTTTTTTTTTAATATTATTAACATTTTTGGAGTTGTACAAATTTTTATAGGATTTGATCAAGTTTTCGTAGAATAAGAACAAATTTTCATAAATAAGGCAAGTTTCTCAAAAATGTGAAAGTTTTAGGAAAATCTGGGCTAGTTTTTCTAGGACCCGCACGTTTCTAGAAGACCTGACCAGGTTTGCTAAGGGCGAGACAAAGTTTCTTGAGAATATGACCAACATTTTCGGGGTGGGACGTGTTTTTAGAGAATTTGACCAAGTTTTTCGGGAATCTAAGGCCTAATTTTCATGAATAAGAGCGAAAATGTGATCAAGTTTTTCAAGGATTAGACCAACTCTCTTGAGAATAAGACAAGAATTTTTATGGTGAGACAAATTTCTAAAAAATTTTATTAAGTTTGTCGAAAATCTTAAAAAGTCTATTGAGGGTAGGATACATGTTCTTAGGAGTAATGAGCAAAAAAATTTGGGTAAGATATATTATACAGGGTGTCTCTGAAAGGTGCGGAAAAAAAGCTACCACAAATTCCTGAGGCCTAAATAAGCCGATCTAACCCAATTTATCTCCGTCCAAAAGTGGATGATTTCGGAGATACAGGGTGTCAAATGTTCAATTTGGTTTCCGTTTTTCTTAAATAACTTTTTTAATAATTGGTGTATTTTCACAATATTCGGCTGAAGGGGCTTTTTTGGTGTAAAAAATTAAAAACTGCAATCATTTTTATTGTAAAATTTAGAGGGCGCCACCTGCGGTACCTTGAACACATTCAAAACGAACTATCTTTTTTGGGCCACTCTGTATTTAACTTTTAAATAAAAATTCTTATTCTCCAACGTCTTTTCCCAAAAAAAGGCATACGTGGTAAGAGTTGATTTGAGCAGCCGTTTCTGAGATATCTGGATTTAAGAAAATCACTACGGGCATGGCCAGGCCTAAGTAAGTAATTGTATTAATTGAACACAATTTAAAGCAAAGGCGTTGAATTAAAATAACTGTCACTGAAAGCTACAAAAAAACGACTAGGTACATAAATGTGGATTTAACTTTATAGGTACTTTAGTTAAAACAGTCAATAAGAGATTTATCAACAACAAAAATTTAGTTTAATTAAATTAAAAAAAAATGCTTCTATCAAATGTTCAAAATGATCTCCATTTTCGTGTATACAAAGATTTATACGTTTTAAAAATTAAATTGAACTCTTTGAAGTGATCATTTTTCAAAACGTCCATTCCGGTTTCAATACGTCTCCTTAATTAGCCTTCTGTACTTATTTACTATGGCCTAGAAGACACAAGGGTTTTCAAAGTTCCCCATAAAAAGTAATCCATCGGTGTCATAGCAGGCGATCGAGCTGGCCAACTTGTGGGTGCATCATTGGCTCTACCTATCCATCTATTTGGATACTGTTCGCTCAAATAATTACGTACATTTATCGAAAAATGTGGAGGAGAACCGTCATGCATAAACCACATTCATCTTTGAAGTTCCAAGGGCAGGGGATCAAACAAGTGTGGTAATTCGTTTTGCAGATGTTCCAAATAATTTTCGCCATTAAGTCGAGGTGGTAAAATGACAGGACCAATTATGAAAGTGTCTATGATTCCTGCCCACACATTGATCTTAAACTCATGCTGATAATGACTTACTTTTGATAAGTAATGGCTTACTTTAACCGCATGAGGATTTTCTCCAGCATAGACATGTACATTGTGCAAATCAGTTATGCCACTCCGCATGAAACAGGCTTCATCTGTGAATAAAATTCCTTGTGTAAAGTTCCTATCCAGATTCTTCTTGGAAATGAACCGGCAGAAAGCTAGACGTGGTTCATAATCATGGGGTAAAAGTTCAACATGAAATGGGTGCAGTAATTGTTCTCTGGTCACCCTGTTAACAGTATCTTTGCATACACCTAGCTCTAAGCACAATCGTCTGGTGCTGAGTTTAGGATTTTCTTCAATCCTATTTAAAATATCTTCCTCAACCTCTGGAGTTCTTATCGTACGTGCACGACCTTAATTAATAGAAACAGGCGTAAACCTACCTGTTTCACGAAGACGTCTTTCATTAAAGGTTTTATGGTTTGATAAACGACGATTCGGAAATCGTTCACTGATAATCTGCAAGATTCTAAACCATTTCCTTGGCAATATCCAAAAACCAATAACATATCGTTCATTTCTTCATTAGTAGGCCTATACTGTACGGCCATTACTAAAGTAAATTTGAAAATTGTTTGACAATTATTCCAGTGTATGCTTGAATTGTTTTTTTAGATTCGATTTGACACCAATTACTTACTTGGTTTATAGTGACAGTGATCTCGTTGATGTAAATTCGTTAAGTGGGTCCCGTGATGTAGTGGATAGAGCGTTCGTCCACCAGCCGGTAAACCTTGGCTCGAAACTCACCAGCAGCCGAAAAGTATTTGTTGTGCTACTCGAGCCAAAATCGGGATGCACCTTGTGGAAGGCAATGGAAAAGCACGTAAAAGCCTCGTAATACTTCTCAAATAGTGATTTTCGGACTCTTCCGATAAAAAGGGTGGCCCCAAAAGAGTGAACTTCAACAGTACGCGCACCACAGGCATATGTGAGAGGTAGCTCACACCTGAAACCTGGTTTGGCACTTTAAATAAAATAATTTTAATTCAATGCCTTCGCTTCAAATTGTGTTCAATTATTACAATAATTACTAATAACTACTTACTTAGGCCTGGCCATGCACGTAGTGATTTTCTTAAATCCAGATATCTCAGAAACGGCTGCTCAAATCAACTCTTACCACGTATGCCTTTTTTTGGGAAAAGACGTTGGAGAATAAGAATTTTTATTTAAAAGTTAAATACAGAGTGGCCCAAAAAAGATAGTTCGTTTTGAATGTGTTCAAGGTACCGCAGGTGGCGCCCTCTAAATTTTACAATAAAAATGATTGCAGTTTTTAATTTTTCACCCCACAAAAGCCCCTTCAGCCGAATATTGTGAAAATATACCAATTATTAAAAAAGTTATTTAAGAAAAACGGAAACCAAATTGAACTTTTGACACCCTGTATCTTCGAAATCATCCACTTTTGGACGGAGATAAATTGGGTTAGATCGGCTTATTTAGGCCTCAGGAATTTGTGGTAGCTTTTTTTCCGCACCTTTCAGAGACACCCTGTATATTTCCAAAAAATTAAAATTATTAGTGACACATGGGCCGGTTGTTCAAACGTAAATTAAAAATTTTCAGATAATTACTGATTTTAAAATGCCCTGTATTATTGAACCATTGGTCTGATATTGCTGAAAATGGATTCTGCTCCCTTTAAGAAGAGTTAATTATTGATTAAAAATACAAGATCATTAATTATATTCGCCGTATTTTCAAAATTTGCAATTTAAACTCAGTAATTACCTCAAAATTTTAAATTGACGTTTGAACAACCGGCCCTTAGACTTAGACATAATTACCAAGAATAGGAATTTGCTGTTTCTTCACGAAAGAATAATTTTCCCGAGAATTTTCTTGAGGATATGATCAAAACATTTTGGAAGCTAGACAAATTTCTATGGTATTTGAACAAGTTTTCCTAGAATTAGAACAAATTTTCACGAATAAGACAAGTTTCTCAAAAATGTGGAAGTTTTAAGAGAATCTGGGCCAGTTTTTCTAGGACCCCCACGTTTCTAGAGGACCTGACCAGGTTTGCTAAGGTTGACACAAGTTTCTTGAGAATATGACCAACATTTTCGGGGTGGAACGTGTTTTTAGAAAATTTGACCAAGTTTTTCGAGAATCTAAGGCGTAATTTTCATGAATAAGAGAAATTTCCAAAAATATGATCAAGATTTAGTCAATCTGAGAAAGCTCTAAAAGGATTTGCACGTTTTAAGAGAAGAAAGTCTTTAAGGGTGAGACCAACTTTCTTGAGACATGACTAGAATTTTTAGGGTAAGACAAATTTCTACATAATTTTATTAAGTTTACCGAAAACCCTTAAAAGTTTATTGAGGGTGGGATAAATTTTCTTAAGAATATGAGCAAACTATTTTGGGTGAGATATATTTCCAAAAAATTTAAATTTTTTGTGATTTTAATTGTTAATTTTTTAATTTTTTAAATCTATAGAAGCTCTTGAAGGATACAAGTATACACGTTTTAAGAGAAAAAGATCATTTATCTTCACGAGAAAATTATTTTCTTGAGCATATAAACTACATTTTGGGGTGAGGGAAGTTTCTGAGGGAAGTTTCTTTATGATTTGATCAAGTTTTTCGAGAATTAGACCAAATTATCATAAATTATAAAATTATAAAAAATAAATAAAAATTTAAAAGTTTTTGGAGGACTTGAGCATTTTTTGTGTGATCTGCACGTTTTGCGAGGATCTGGCCAAGTTTGCTAAGGGTGAGAGTGTGAGACCAAGTTTCTAGAAGACAAATGCGAGACAAATGGGAAACAACTACGAGACAAATTTCTAGAAAATTATAACCATTTTTCCGAGAATCTGCGGAAGCTCTCCTGGGACCTAGACGTTTTAAGAGGACCTAACTAAGTTTGTTGAGGGTGAGACAAATTTTCTTGAAAATATGAGCGAAATATTTGGGGCGAGATTTGGGGTATATTATGTTTCTAGAAAACGTTTTCAAATTTTCAGTGAATCACATCTAATTTTCAAAAAAATGAAGATTTTAGAAAACGATGAGACCAAATTTTATGAGAATCTGAGGAAGCTCTTCAAGGATTTGGCAGTTTTAAGAGAAAAGGGCCAAGGTAGTATCAGGTTTCTTCACGAAAGAATAATTTTCTTGAGGATTTGACCAACATTTTTGAAGTGAGACCAGTTTCTTTTATTTGAGGATCTGAGTAAGTTTATCTGAGATTTGTAGGTACGTTTTGAGAGCATCTGACCAAGATTATTAAGAATGAGACAGAGTTTCTTAAGAATATGACAAAAAAAATTTGGAGTGAGACAATTTTTGAGCAAATCTGAACAAATTTTTCGAGAAAAGCACCGAAGTTTCTCGAGAATATGAAAGTTTTTCTAGGATCTCCACTTTTCAAGAGGACCTGACCAAGTTCTCCATAAGATAATAATTTTCTTGAGCATTATGACCAACATTTTTGGGGTGAGACATGTTTATAAAAAATTTCATAAAAAAAATTCTCAAAAGACAAGTTTCTCTAGAAAGTGACCAATTTCTTAGACAATATGAAGAAGCTCTTAATGAATTTGCACGTTTAAAGAGAAGAACTCCAAGTTTGTTATAGGTGCGACCACGTTTTTTGAGAATAGGAACAGAATTTTTTGGTGAAAAAAATTTCTAGAAAAAGTTTGTCTGGGATCTGGACGCTTTAAGAGGACCTGACCAGATTTTTTAAGGGTGTGGGATAAAATTGTGCAAATTTTTTGGGGTGAGACATATTTCTAGAAGTTGTTCGAGAATTGAACCTTATTTTCAAGAAGATTTTCGAATATGTGAACAAATCTTTTGAGAATCCAAGGACGCTCTTGAAGAATTTGCAAGCTCTAGGAGAAAAAGGATAAGGTGATCATGGTTCTTCACGAGAGAAAGTTTTGGGATGAGACGAGACAAGTTTCTTTATCATGAAAAATACAAATTTCTCAATGGCGCGACCAAGTTTTTAGAAGATCTGAGTAAGTTATTCTGGGATCTGTACGTTTTGAGAGAATCTCACCAAGTTTATTAAGAGTGATACCAAGTTTCTTGAGAATATGACCAGAATTTTCGGAGTGAGAAAATTTTTACAAATTTTCCGAGAATGAGACATAAATTTCACAAATATGACAAATTTCTCAAGAGAAAATATTTAGAGAATCTGAACGAGTTTTTTTTGCGATCTTCATATTTCAAGAGAAATCAATTTTGTTGTTAGAAAGTGTTTTTAAATTTTTTTTAAGTTTTTAGAGAATCAGACCCGAGATCAGACCTAATTTTCAAGAACAGGACAAGATTTTCGAGAATCTGGTAATTTTTTTTAGAATCTGAGGTAGCCCTTGAAAGATTTGCATGTTTTGCGAGAAGAATATCAAGGTGGGACCATTTCTGTTGCCAAAAGAATCCTTTTTTTTTTTGAAGATATGAATAAAATTTTTGGGGCGAGACAAAAAATTTCTTTGGGCATTGATCAATTTTTCGATAATCAGACCAAATTATCGTGAATAAGACAAGTCTCTCGTTGATGTTACTTAGTTGATAAGCAAAGCAACCTGAATTAAATTTTATAGGATCTGCTTATTTTAAGAAGAAGTCACCAAGTGTGTAAAGGTGAGACGAAATTTGTTAAGGAAGACCATGACCATGACCTCAAGACTCAATTATCAATAAGTTTCTTGTGAATCTGCGATTTTTTTAGAGAATGTGACCAGTTTCCTAGAGAGTATGACCAATTTTTTTAGGGGAGCAACCAGTATCTTGGGGAGGTGACTGAATCCTTTAGGATATGACCAAGTTTTTAAAATGGGGCTAGTTTCTAGACGGTTTAAATCAAGCTGCTAAATAATCTGGATCAATTTTTGAGAATGTAGTTTCTTGAGCATCATTACGACCAAGTTTATAGATGTTCTGCAAGTTTTTGAGAATATAAAAAAAAATCCGAAGAATCTGCACATTTTCGGACTATAATAACGCAAGCAAAATTCCCGGCTAACTTCACAAAATTTCCAAATTGAGTAAATAGTGACGTACAAATGCTCATTCATTTGACGATCATTTGGCCCACGTTTGACCACTCAATAATTTGGTTTGACCACGTCCAGAAAAAAAGATATGATTTTTTAAAATTACTGATTCGGCTAACTTCACAATTCTAGAATTCTCTCTGGGAGCTAAACGGTTCGTTTGCGGGGGTGGAAACACTCCCGTGAAGTTGGCCCCCCGAATTATATGAAACAGAAAGAGTTCTGAGTAGAACTAGGTATATAGAATAGTTCTAGGTTCTAGAGTTCTAAAGATTCGAAGAAAACCCTTTAAAAGCAAAAATCCGTTTTGGGGGCTCCCTTGACGCTGCCCTACTTTCTTCATAAAATTAGTTCTGATATGATAAGTTGCTACTTATCATATCAAACTTGGACTTCTAGAGTTATTGTATATATTCGCAAATGGTTCTGCGAATTTTGAAAAAATCGCCGAAAATGAGTTTAATTTCCAGAGAGAATTGTGAAGTTAGCCGGATCGAAATTTAATAAAATCATATCTTTATTCCTGGACGTGGTCAAACGATGGTCAATTGAATGCGCTATAGAAATCTGGTTTTCCCGAGCTTTTCCGGCTCACTTCATGAAGCTCAGTTTCTTGAATATGAGACCAAGTTTTCCGAGAAAAGGATCAATTGTTTGCGGATTCGACTAAGAATCTCAAGATGAGATGAAGAATCTCAACGATTTGAATAATTTTTTAGAGACCTGTAAGTTTTTTGATATAATGGTAAGGATCGAGGTAATTTTTATAGTCTCAGACGTTTACTCAGTAAATTGTTTTCTTGTTCCAGAGACTCTGAGTCTGAAGTGGCATACCTATTTTGGTTTCCCCGCTTCTCCTAATATTGAAAGTTCATTTCTTTATTGAATTGTGATGAGTAGATACTTCAAATACGATACACCTTCACTGAATTACTACGTAATAATATCGTTACTGTCCAAGTATTCACTAACTCATAGCTTGATTTGTTGAATAAAATGAAATAAAATAAAATAATAAAAACATCGAGCAGTTCTAAATGAGATCGTATTATTACGAGATAGATCACGATCGTTCACAACAAAGTGCAAAAAAAAACTACTAAGTCATATTGATCATTTCAATAAATGGTAAAGCAGCTCGGAACGATAGGTTAGTGTGAAAAAACAAAAAGTCCGATCGGTTTAGAATCGCGTTCAGAAGTACATGAAATTTCTATTCCATTAGTTTCTATTAATCATGGTCACAATAACAAAATAGCATTGTTCCGAGATGTAAAAGTGGCGTTAAGAACAGATTTTGCTATTTTCTGCTCTGAATCTCCGGAATAGGACGTCGACTGAAGAAGAAAGTCACCGGCGGCTTCCATTCAAGTGTGTAAGATGTGGGAACCAGACTAGCTAATGATTAGCGGATTCGATGTGGACTTTGCTGTTATTATAAAAATGACCAATTCTCCAAATAATAAATAATACCTACCTACTCGGGTAGAATAATTGACTGGAGTAATCAAATGCGCGGAATGAGCAGGTGGGAGAGGAACGCGCGGCCCCCGCACGCCGGCCGGACCGGACCGGTGGAAGAATTGCTGAGCAGCAGAAATCCAGTCGGGAGGGTGAGGATTAACCCTTTGCGTATTTACCCGGAAAGAAGAACGCCGAACAACACGTTACATTTAACTCACCCCCGATACTCTATTTCTAAAACAATGTACCAGCAATAATTCCTTATTAATGATTTCTACTCTAACGGTTCCTAACAAAGGATTCCAGTGGATGTCAAAATGTAGATAATATTATTGTTGTAGCTGCTTATCTACACTGTTGCAGCTGCATATTCTATATACATTGAATTATATTATTATTATTATATTTTATTAATTATTTTTATTCTTCAGCTTTTTTTATTTTATTTTTTCAGAATTAAATCGATTTATTTTGATGGAGTAGTTTTATCACATGTTCATATTATGTAGACGTCTAGACTTGTTTCGAATATGGGAATTTCGACCCACTCTCTCTATTTTTTTTTTCAAAAAGATATCCCCAACATTACACGACATTTTTAATAAATTTTCTTCAAAGGAAAATGAAAAATGGAATCTCTCACTTTCAACCCAAATTGAAAGAATTCAATAGATCTTGAAGCGCTGGCTGACTCAGAATCAATTTGCTTTAAAGGCTCTCAAAATACAAAAATTTAAAGAATTTCTTCAAATCTTGTAAAAGTTTAATTTCCTCAAAAATAGTACACCAGAGAAAGGAACCCATGTGTTTTATGAGATCTTCATGGTCGATTTACCTTTGGGAAAAAAATTCAGAATGATCGAGAAAACAATTTTTGAGTGAAATTTATTCCTAATTTGGAAAAATTAATGAAAATTCGAATCTTTTAAAATCGAGTCAAAGAGAATGAATATATTGCTAGATTGTGAGATTCTACTTCCAAATATATACGGTTTTGGGAGTCATCACCAGTTTCGAAGCTAATAAACATCATCAGAGCTGAAAATCAAAAACTAGAAAAATGTAGGTACCATTTTCTTAGTTGGGAATCAATTTTCCTCAAATTTGGTTTCAATGGATTTTTCGATTGACTTTTTCTATTATTGCTAATAAAAAATGTTTCGAGGGGTAATGACTCTAAAAATTTAATAAATAAAATTTGCTTTTCTAGAATAAATCGTCTTCAATCAAAATGTGGACGATAACTTCTGTTCTGCTATTTTAAGACCAGATTTATATGAAGAAGTAGAAAAAGCCACTCACGGAACGTATCATAACCAAATTTAAGAAAAATCTTGCAAGCCATAAAAATTTTCTGCGGCTTTTTAAAACAATTTTTAAATAACTCATTTTTCAGCTCATATTATGATGATTTTCAGTATTCAAAATGGCTTGTACCTACCTACAGAGCCGGATTTATCATGTTTCCACTCAGAGGTTAATATTTTTTAGACCATATACCCTCGATAACAAAGGGAGAATTAGGGAATATGCACCCGCATATTAAGCGTAGCAGGTGCAAACTTTTCCCATATTCAAGAACACTCAAAAAAGTTTAAAATTTATAAAAACATGGAACTTGTCATCGAAATTTACGGAAATTCGTGCAAGAAATTAAAAACTTTTACGAATTTTACGAATAATTTTTCAAAACTTCCACGCAATATCTCAGGAAAAAATTGGAAATTTATTTTTAAAAACAAATTATCATCCAAGACAAATTGGGCAAGAAATTAAAAATTTTTGCGAATTTTCAGAATAATTTTTTAAAATTTCCACGCAATTTCCCAGGAAACCATTTAAAATTTATTAAAAAGAAATTGGAACGTCTCGTCCAAAAAAAATCGGGCAAGAGATAAGAATTTTCTGCGACTTTTCAAAACAATTTTTGAAAACTTCCACGCAATTTCCCAGGAAACTGTTTAAAATTTATTAAAAAGAAATTGGAAGGTTTCGTCCAAGAAAAATCGGGCAAGAAATTAGAATTTTCTGCGTCTTTTCAGAATAATTTTTAACAACTTCCACACAATTTCCCAGGAAAAAGTTTAAAATTTATTTTTAAAAAAAGTTTCTGCCACTTTTCAGAATATTTTTTTTAAACTTTGATAATAATCCAGCTCAGATAATTTCCAGTATTCGAAATCACTTTTATAAAAAATACAGTACCGGATTTAGTAACCTCTTTTCGCTCCTAGGCTAATAATTTTTAGACCACCTTAAATGCCAAAATAAATGAAGAATTGGGGCGATATGCACCCAAATAAAGCGTCGCAAGTGTAAAATTCTTCCCTTATTTGAGGCCAGGCAATTTCCCAGGAAAAAGTTAAAAAAAATGGGACGACGTGTCATCCAAATTTGAGAAAAATCTCGAGAAAAATCGAGTAAGAAATGAACATTTTCTGCGACTTTTCGGAATAATTTTTCAATTCAGATCGTTTTGACCGGTTTTAACCTCGGTTTTAACTATTCGAAATCGCTTGTATAAACATATAGGACCTGATTTAACCTGATGTTTTCGCCCCTAGGCTAATAATTTTCACAGGGGATCCACACGTTGGCCAATGATATCTTGGCCGAACTATTTGTCTAAACATTCGCCGAAACATTTGTGTACAAACTTGACATCTACTCATCTACACGATGATAGTTCGTCATCAGTTTTGCCCGAACTAGAGGACAACAAACACCAGCTGATATGGAAATTATTGCTGCCACAACGCCAGTGGCTGCGCTAAGTGTCTGTAATTTCCACAAGGGAATGAAATTAAAAATGTTCTGCTATAATTATTATTATGCATGTTCTGCTGTTTTCCCAAAATTTCAGTGAGTTTAGAAGAAGAAGATGAGTACATGAGTTATTACCAAATTACCAAATTTGAACACCACGATAACATAGAAAATTCCCTCAGGAACTTCAAATCAAACTAAATTTAGTTAGTTAGTAATAAGGATTAATGACATTTTTATGATTTTTTTTATCAAATGAACGTCTAGTAAGAAAACTATCCAGTAAAATAAAATAGCACATTTTATATAAAAAGCGGAACGTCCCTCGCTACGCTCAGGCCGAACTTCATACTAGCTGAAATGGGCTCCGGTACTACAGCCGAGATATACACGGTGTTTTTTAGCGCGATCGCGTTGCCACACTGAAAGCTTGAAGGTAAAACTATTAACCGCTATCAAACTATCAATTAAGTAGGTATACATTATTATTATTATTATTATTTTAGCGCGCTTCGACTTGTTTGAAACATCCGTGTATCGTGGTATCAATCTCGGGAACTCTTAACTGATGCGTGCTTTCTTTTGAGCTATGTAGTTCTCAACTTCTCACCTGCCGTTATCATTATTCTAATAACAACAACTGAGAAAATTTGTCGGCCCTTGGGCTAGAAAGTATTCGTTAGCGGGCTGAAAAATTTGTACACTTTGAAGGGAGCCACTGTAGTGCATGGGGCTGCATGACGTCATATTGGAGCAGTCTTTCTGTCATTTTACTCGATAATTCTTTACTGACAGCGTCTTCCATATTTATAATAATAATTATAGAACACATTTTTCATAAAACTGTTTTCTCATACAATCAGTTTCAATCAAAGAATCGGGTCTCATAATTTTAAATTTGATAAAACTTGAATGCGAATTACATTGAGTAAATGAACAGCCTTCTCGAGTATGACGTCATACATGCGCAATAGCATACCGGGTTAGGTGTATCATGGTCAAAACCAAATAAAGCTAACTTCTAAATAGGTAAGTATCATCGAAAAATCAAAATTTAAATCATTACAAAATTGTTTTTAATATTCAAATTTCAATACGAACTAATTATTATTATTATTATCCAGAGGAATTGGAATTTATTTGTCTGTGGCAAACACAACCTACCCTAACTTTGATCTGACGTTTCTGTCAGCTGAGCGAGCTCGACTCTCGACTCGAGTTAAATATGACATTCTACGAAGTTAATTCATTCCGGTGTACTCATACTCTGTAACCCCAAAATTATATTTTTGTACGCTTACCTTACAAGACTAGAACAATAAATTAACTTGTTTCACATTTAGTTCTGATAGCATTCCTTGTTTAAGTTTAACAAGTATTTTTCCTACGACCACTATACAAAACACTACTTTGCGCATCGTTTTTTGTGCGCAAACTAGCAGATTTCTCACGTATCCAAAACTGTGCGACAAAGTGACATAACGCATAGCCAAAAATCGTTTCCGTACAGTTTTACTTGCCGGCGCAAAAATTCAATGGTACCTTGATACTCCTAGAGACACAAGCTGTCCGACAGTATAAGCCAAATCGCCCTATACCAATGCCGCTCATCTCCATAATGACCAAAATACGAATCTGCTTATAAACATTTCATAAATTGGAGAAAAGGTCATAAAAGCAGAGCATTGTCAGAAAAAATAATTTATGTGTTAAATTTGTTAAATAAATAATCTGTTAAATTGTGGTCGTAGGAAAAGTACCTACTGTGTGAAGCACGTGCGGAAAAGAAATTTCACACTCGTGAGAAATTTTCTCTTTTCCGCACTTGTTTCACAATATGTATACTATTCCGAGATATTATTGTAATAGGTAGATAATATTTTGGGGAGTAGCCTTTTGGGGCTCTGTAACTCCGTTTAGGGACACCTTAGAACATATTTTTTTATGACAGACTACGTTTATTTTGACCTCCCCTGTATGCTCCCGAGAAATTAGGAGATACTTATACAGGACACCTGTACCAAAGTATTGTAGATGGACATCCGCCAATAGAAAAATCCTACTCTGGAATACTCTGATGGATGCCGAAAAGTACTTTTAAATTTTAATTGATTAAAATGTAACAGAAATCATTACTCACCGCATGGTGTCGTCCTTGGAGAACCCCAAACGGTGGCAGGAATGGGCTTACCACAGAAAGTTAGCGGTTCTGTTCTGTGGCGTTGACCAGCGCTGCCGGACCAAGAGAATAATAAATTGTACTGAAACAAGTACATAACCAAAGAAACAATAAAAATGGCGCCGAAGGCGAATTAAAAAAAAAATCTGGTACAATTTTCAATAAGGTAATAAAGTACAAAATGTACCAAGATTGCTTTTTATAATAAAACTGAAAATTGTTTTTTTAGTAGGTACATTAATAAATGTACTAAAACGGCAGCGCTGGCGCTGACGCTGACCGCTGATGAGAGTTGATAAGACACGGTTCGAGATAAGGTACCTATACCTTCTAGGAGAGTAGGTACTCTGTCAGGTGGACTGACACCGTAAAAGGGTTACCTACCTAAGTAAGTAAATTCTCCTAAATTCTTAAACTGGAGAAATAGCACTAGCACCAACACCAACACCCCGAAGTTTCACTTTCACGATAACAAAAAATGATTCAATTCCATAATAATAAACAATGCCACCGGTTACGTTATAATGTGCTTTGCGCACCGACACCACGCACACCTATAATTAACACGGATTTTATAAAAATAAATAGGTACAATAAGTACTTCTGGTAATATCACTCGCACTAACGCACTAATCACTATTTTGGTAATAATTTATAATAATTACAGTAAGTAAATAAATAAAGTTTTAATTGAACGGTTTATAGAATCAAAACTAAAACTATTCATAAGTTTTTCAGGATCACTTCAAACTGCAATAATATAATATACGCGTGCACTCCCTACCGATACCGATTACCCTTTCTTACTAGTAGTAACTACCCTCTCTTTTCCCCGCTCACCTCAAAAATATCGCGTAAAACCAGAATACCAGCCTACTTGAGAGGTTTTCGACCCCCTCGTCCAGAGACAAACCACCCAGACTTCGCACTCGCGCATCCTCCTGACACCTGACACCACCTGACCTAGGTACCACTTCTCTACCAATCTAATAAAATTAAGAAAATAGTTCTGGATCATCACAGGTCCTAGTCCTAGTTGTTTGTTTGTTGTAAGTTTACCTTCTTTTGTGATATTATGTAATGTAAATGATCGTGACAATTATTGTGGTGTTAGTGTTAGTGTTAGTGTTATGCAGTGTTAGTGGAAATACGAAATGTCAAATAGTATGTTGGGTAAGTTTTTATTATTAGTTTACAGTAAGAATAATTTCCCTGGCCCTGTCGTTACCATTGCATTTACTCTAGTTTTTCTCAAAAGGTCTAAAATAATGTGATGTGGATCATTTTAGGTAGGTAGGGTACTATAACTGTATGCGTGATAATAGGTACCTAACCCTTCTTACAAATAGTGTGCTTTCCATGAAAATAATTTGGTGAAATTTAAATGGGGCTTTTGGTTAGGTTTGTGGTACAACAAATATTATTTTTCTACTCTTATTGAATATTCCAATTACTTATTAGAGCTTTTTGATTAATTATGAAGGTTAGTATTCGTAGGTATTTAATTATAGTTCATAATTTCCGCTTGTGGACCAATACAAAGCTGTAAATGTAAATGTAAACAGAGCAAAGCTGTGAATAGGAACGATAACTGATATTTCTCAGAATCCACGCGTGCGCGTGGATAGTAGTAAGGGTAGTAGACATTTTTCCAAGCAATCAAATGAATAAAAAAAATTTTGCTAAAAGTTTTGCATATTTTTATATTAAAGAGTAGAAAAAGCATAATATTATATTCGCGACTATGGCCATTATTTGCTTGATAGTGACAATGCCACTCGCCGCCATCTGAGAGTATCGTGCATCAATATGGCGTAATTTTTGTTAAACATTAGTAGGTAGGTACCTACCTATGTAGGTATATTTGGTAATAAACTTGGAGGGGGTTATTATGGCCACGGCCGTCTCTATGTAAATTACGAGTTTTATTGATATACAGAGTGTTTACTGTAAGGTTGGCCAAACTTCACAGGCTGATTCTTCAGACTAAAATAAACAAAAAATTTCCCATTAACAAAAGTGCGGAAATGCACCTTTTTGAGTAGAAGCAATATTTCTCGCAATATTCTTTTTTCAAGTTTTTTGAATATATCTCGGGAAACGTATGAGATACAATTTTCAGCATTTATACACACTATGTGCTCACTGATGCTCTTATTTTCGTCGTAAAATAAAGGTTTAAAAAAAATTCAGTGGCGTAGATTTAGGGTATTTTGAGGGTCTCGGCCCCCTAATCTCTACGCCACTGAAATAAATGCAATTTTAAGCAGCGCCTTTGAACCGTCCATGTTTTCTTCACCAATAAGGTACTCTTGGTTAACGGCTCCAAAGTGAACCGTTTCCGAGAAAAATATAATTTTATGAGAGAAAACATTAAGGGCCGGTTGCACGAAAGTAAGAATTAAAAATATTTAAGATTTTAAATTTCAAATTTTGAAAATATGGTGGATATTTTCAAAGATATTTTAATTTTTGTTAGTAATTAACTTTTCTGCAAGGGAGTAGAGTTTGTTTCCAGCACTATCAGACCAATATTTTGATAATACAGGCCGTTTTAAAATCGATGATTATCTCACAAATTTTTCATTAATTTTTTTCATTTTTCATTTTTCCAAAATTTTGTTGAAAAATCGGTAAAAAGTGATGTTTTCTCCCATAAAATGCCATTTTTCTCGAAAACGGTTCATTTTAGAGCCGTGAACCAAGAGTATCCTCTTGGTATAGAAAACATGGGCGGTTCAAAGGCGCTGCTTAAAATTGCATTTATTCCAGTGACGTAAAAATCCTCAAAATAGCCTAAATCTAAGCCGCTGAATTTTTTTAAATCACTGAGCACATGGTGTGTATAAGAGCTGAACATTGTATCTCATACGGTTCCCGAGATATCGTCAAAAAACTTGAAAAAAGAATATTGCTTCTACACCCTGTAGGTACCTCAAAAACGGTGCATTTCCGGACTTTTGTTAATGGGAATTTTTTTTTAATTTTAGTCTTAAGAATCAGCCTGTGAAGTTTGGCCAACCTTACAGTTAATACTCTTTATACCTAGCAGGAGTGATCTTTATGAACATGCGTAACTGACCAGGATCTGATCTAAGTCAGGTTTGGTCAGGTTAGGTTCTCTCTCCCCTGAACTTTAATATATTATGGTTTTTTATTTAGCTTCTATAATTATACAGGGTGTAACATAAGTTATGAAATAAAAAGATTCCTGAAATCATTTTAAGAAAAAAAGTTCATATAAACATGGGTCCAAAAATGCTTACCCGCTGAGTTATACAGGGTGTCCCGTATCGTTATGTTCAAATTTTTTGAGCATATAGTAGGCTTAATTTTGAGCCCAAAAAACCCAAAAGTGGCAGGTCTATCTTTACTCGTTACGAAGTTACAGGCCTAAGAAAATTATGACCAGTAAATAACAAGATTCAACTTTGTAAGCCACACAACCACATGTGTTGTGGTTTAAGCTAATAATTTATTGTTATGGTGGAGACATGAGTAAATGTAACCAAAATAAACATTAGAAGAAGTTCTCCTGCTCATACAAAATGGCATTTGGATTCAAACAAATGGGACACCAGCATATTTCGGAATTGGCGTTTGTAACTAAATTCCGAAAAGCAATTATTATTGGATCGTATTCAGCATGCTGGATCAAGAGATCGGTCGCGAAAAAAGACGATAAATTAGAACTGTTATACTTCTGCAATAGGCCTCCGAGCACAAGTTTGTATTCAGCAAGGAATAGGACATTTTAACACATGATAAACTATAGATGTGGTCAATAAAATAAGCTTTTATGTGGTTTTCAAAGTTAAATCTGGTATTTACTAGACATTATTTTCTTAGGCCTCTAACTTCGTAACGAATGCAGATAGACCTGCCACTTTTGGGTTTTTTAGGCTTAGGAATAAGCCTACTATATGCTCACAAAAACGCAAGAAAAAAAGACTTTTTTTTAAATTGCGCGCATTTGCGAAAATAATTTTTTGCCATGACTACCGGGTAGTAGATAAAAAAACGAATAAAATGAGCGGTGCCTGGTCTCTGTAGGTCAATAAATAAACTTTTTACAAGCGTTTCCGTATTTTTCTTCTCACCCCCATATCTCCCCTCCTAATTGGCCCACCACCCCCTCCCTCCAGCCCGTCAAATTACTCAGTGGCACTCTTCCTCTCGCAAAACATTGACGCCCTAACTCCACCACCCGCCGAGCAAAAGTCAGTAAAATTTTTATTCATTTTTGCACTTAATATCGCAATATTTCGCGAACCTGTTGAGCTAAAGGGTTCAGGTCGGAACGAACTTCCGTGTTTAGTCAAGCTCTTCAATTTTCGATACCATAATTTTTTTGTCAGATCAAATCCGGCTCAGATATACCCGTTTTTCCGATAAAATTCATTTCAGTAAATTTTAAAAGCGTGCCCCCCCCTCCCCCCCCACCCCGACGCAACCTAAGACACATGTCAAAAGACAGGGAAGGTCCGACTCCATCGACTGAAAAAAAAAATAGATTTCCCCGGTTTGTTTACGAGCTGTTTATTTTACCGGTCCTGCTGGGTTATATAGAAAATTTTGAAAATAAAATTTTGGTTCATGTTGAATTCTGTATGTTTTTGATCATAAAATGGCTTTTTTCTCGAGAACGGTGGCTCCTACAGCTTTTGACCAGAAGTACTTTTTTGTATAAAAACCATTGGCGCTTTGAAATTTGGTCTCAAAATGATAATTCTTCCAGTGCCGTAAAAGTTCGGGGGCTGAAACCCTTACGCAACCCTCAAATCTCCACCACTGGCATATCTTATTATAACATTAGTTTGGAGCCTTAAAGTAGCTATTATTAATGTAAAAATCTGTACAAAAGATGGAGTTCTCAAACGGTTCTTGAGATATCGCAAAAAAAGTAAGAAAAAACAATTTTTTTGAACATCCTGTATCTCGAAAAGTCGAAAACTGTGCGTTTGCGGACCTATTTTAATATAAACCTTTTTTAGAATAAGTCGTAGAATCACTTCTTTTATTTTGTACTAGTTGGTACTTAACACCCTGTATAGGTTAACCCAAAATTTTCCTATTTTATGTCAAATCGAGTTACATATTTAATTTTTCATTGTAATGGAGATGAACTACATGATTCAAAATACCCGCCACTGTAGTTGTTTGCATGAAATTAACCCTGATGAATCTTGAAGATACTGGTTTTAGTAGTCTTTGGTTTTTTTTTTTTTTAATTTTCCCATTTTGAAAAATAAAAGGATACAGGTGTCCGGTACGGTAAGTACCTCTTAATTTCTCGGGAGAATACAGGGGAGGTCAAAAATAATATCATAAAAAAATTCCTAAACGGAGATACAGACCTCCAAAAAGGTACCCAACGATTTACCTTTTTTTGGCTCTAACTTTTGAAGCGACCTGTATACTTCGATGAAATTTTAATATTTTATGGAGGCAATAAAGAGGCATTAAGGCATATCTGAGGGCATATCAGAGCAGTTGTCAGGGAAGTCATAAACAGACTTACCACCACACTCGTTGGGTCAAAGTTTTTTTTTTTCACAGAGCTGAAAACTAATTTTTTGAATTCATCTTTAATAAAAGGTTCCTGACTTCCCTGACGACGTCAAACATCCTCTCTGATATGCCTTAATGTTAAAATATTAAATTTTCATTTAATTATACAGGTCGGTTCAAAAATTGGAACCAAAAAAGTAAATCGTTGGGTACCCTTTTGGGCTCTCTAGGTTTAGACACTCTGAATATACAGAGTCTCCCCCAGAAATATTCCAGTTTCTCGAGCTCTTTTAAAGGCATCTTTAAGCCTTTTAAATTCCGAAATTGTACCAAAAAAAGCAGCTAATACGCAAAATCATTGGTCATCGGTAGTACTACTTAAAACATTACTTAAACAAACATTAATGGAAAAATATTGTTTACATGAATGAGGATGGATATTTTTACTATAACGCACATTTTTCCCATCAAGCATACAGCGTTGAATATGCAAACATTTAATCCGGCATGGCCGAAAGCGACATTTTAACAATGTGTTACATAATTTTATTACACGGTACGTACAGTCTGTCTCTAATAATAACGGGTATGTACATGTATATAAGCGACGCGGCGCAACATCACCATTACCGACCATAAAATGCATTAAGTGTACCCAGGTATCGGATATTCCATGTAAATGATTTTTTAAGGAGACGACCAGAGAAAATGCACATGATACATATGATTAGTTGAGAGGACGCGCTGTAGCAAATGTATGAAATTACCGACACCAACGTGAAGTTATGTAGGTACGTGTACCTACGACCGTCCAAATGGCATGTACATGACATGTCATACAGTGTTGCCGATCGATTTATTATCTTCAAATCACTTTGATTGAAAGAAACATTTCTTACATTACTTCAGGGGAAATATATCTTCAATATCGACGCAACCAATATGCGCAATGCACCAATACGAGAACACCGCACAGGATCCATCTTCTTTGACGCGAGAAAGTTACTCCCGAAGATTTGTAATCTGGTTCTTCCCAAAGCGGGACATAAGCGATGATGAAACACTCCAAGCAGATGATGGTTCAGTTTACAGATTGATGGTTCAGCTCCAATAGTTCTTTGGTCCTTTTTTCGACGTGCCCTCTATAAAGTCCTTTAAATGATCCAATCTTGGTAAGTTTCTTGGTATGAGAGGACGTCCCTCTTACGTATTGTTATTCCCAAGGGGAGATTGGTAGCTTTCTATCCAGAATGACTCCTAGGGACCTGGTTTCCTCTGCAAATAAAATTGTAAACCTTCTTTTTCTGAGCAAATAAGCGGAGTCAACTACACGACATCGGCATAATATAGAAACACTTTGATTGGTGAAAAAGTTCGGGTAACGGGTAATAGGTAGGTAATCAGTTTTGGAATTCAACGCTGCTATGACAAGATAACGAAGAAGTAAATTTAGAAATTGATAAATCTGGCAACCATTGACTAGATGGATGTCGCGAGCCGTCTCGTAGGTATATAATAGCACCGTACGTGTGTTCTGTTGACGTGGGGGAGTACCAGCTTTTCTGTATACCGGACAAATTGCATGCTGCCCCGAGGCTTATGATCGTGGACATCTTCGTATTAAAGGACATGACAAGAGAAAATACTCGTACCACAGCTGCATTCCTAGAAACCTAGAAACAGAAGAGATACGTTGTTTCTTCTTATAGTTTCTTTTTACTGCTACCCAATTCCTAATCTCTAATTTAATAAAGATTGTCTTAAGACCTTAAGATCTCTGGTCGAAGAAAACTGACTCATCAATTTGACAACTCTGTCAATGCAAAGTAGGTATGCGACCTAACTGGACACTCGATCTCATTATTTAAATCCGAGATTCCTCCACGCGTGCATCTTAAGATAATAACGAGATTAGTGGTACGTGTCTTCCCATGTTTACCTATTACGGTTACGTAATCCGAACGTCAACATTCTCTACATACAGAGGGAGCTTAATGAGATGATCAATTAGCAAATATAATTGTTTGAAAAGCGACCCGAAAATCGCATAAGTAAGTAAGTACAGACTACAGAATAAGAATAAATACGGGTGTGAAGAGACGTCTAATGATTCATCGCAGTTCGGAAGAGAAACAGTGGGTGGAGGAGCGTTCACGTACTCCAGGCAGTAAGCATGTCCGCATTAAATCTCCTTCCGAGTCCATTATTTTAGAGTTTTCCTTCGGTTCAATTCTCTAAAACTCCTCGGATGGAAGAAGGCAATCGCTTGCAATTCCCCGCGAGAGTAAAACTAAAAAGCTGCAATGACTTGTCACGTCCCAATCGATAAATGAGGGAAGTGCGCGAATACTGCGCCATGATTAGCATTTCTTTCGAGGATTGTCCTTCTCGTTCCTTTTCCTTCATTAACTATTCCACCAAAACAGGTCTCGTTAATAAATTCTCACCAGATCAACTTGGGATAATCCTTATTTCAAATTTTTTATTGAACTTGAAAATTACTAACCCAATTCTCCCCACAACACTTTCAGGGATGAAGTCCCAAGGAGACAGACGGCGAGATTTATTCTCGGTAACAGAATCCTTAAGAGGTCAAGAGTATTACCCAACAGTTGTGTTATTTCTGGGCCCAAATTTGACCAAATGTGGTGGAGAGCCTTTCAGGAGCTTTAATGTTTGGGTAGGGGCTATAACCTCAATTATGCCCAAAAGTACTTTCCAGCCACTGGATCAAAAAATTGGATCAAAAGAATGAACAAGCAAGTTAGATACAATGTAACGAGTTGGCAAAAAATGGGGCAGAATCTAACAGCAAGTGTACCCAAAAATAATAAGGAAAATAAAAACACAAACGGGTCAAAAAGCCTTACAAGAACCGTACATAAACCTTAGGGGAAAAAAGGAAATTTGCAACAAACTGATTCAATCAAGTAAGTCCACGGTTTCCCCAAAAATATTGACAGACTTCATACAAGAAGTATGCAGAAGTAGTTTCTTCAGAGCTCCTGTAATATTAAGTAAAACGTATTTACTTTTCAGCCACTGGATCAAAAAATTGGATCAAAAGAATTGAAGCACCACAAATTAAACCATTTTTCAACCAGTTGACAAAATATTGGGTCTAGCAGCAAGTGTGTCCAAAATTTTTTAAAAGAATAGAAACAAAGTGGGCCAAAAAGCCTTACCGGAACCTTACAGAAACTTAAGAGAAAAAAATGAGATTTACAACAAACTGACTAAATCAAGTAGGGCCACGGTTTCCCCCAAAATATTGGCAGAATTCATACAAGAAGTGTACAGAAGTAGTTTCTTCAGAGCTCCTGTAATATTAAGTACAAAGTGTTTACTTTCCAGCCACTGGATCAAAAAATTGGACCAAAAGAATTGAAGCACCACAAGTTGAACCATTTTGTAACCAGTTGACAAAATATTGGGCAAAATCTAGCAGCAAGTGTGCCCAAAATTATTAAGAGAATAAAAACACAAATGGGCCAAAAATCCTTACCAGAACCACACAGAAACCTTAGTTGAAAAAAGGAGATTTACAACAAACTGCTCAATCGAGCAAGTCTACGGGTTACCAAAAAATATTGACAGAATTAATGCATGAAGTGTTCAGAAGTAGCTTCTTGGAGCTGGTATAAATAGTTTAAAAACAAGCTAAAAGCCAAAGACCTTAAGAAGAATTAGAAGAAGTAGCTTCTATGATATCAAGTCAAAATTTTTGACACAATCAAAGCACCATGTGTATCTAATATGGTCTATTGACAGAATTTCGGCAGATTCTAGTGCCAAGTACACATACCCAAAGGGAGGACTTTTACAAGCCCTTCATTACTGGCCCAAAAGTGTTACAAAATCAAAGCACCAAATGCTGCCATAAAGAATCGTTTACTTACTAAACCATTTTTTCTTGGTTTAATCTTCTCTTAAATCTTCAATATTGAAACGTTAGATGATCTATGGGGGTACGTTGTTACAAACTGACAGAATAGGTATCTGCCAAATCAATGTGCGAATAGGACCCAACCTGGATCAATAAAATTAAACCATTAACACTCAAAGTCACATCGTTAGATAGCAGTTGTGGTGGAAAACCCTCAGTCCGCGCGAGAGGGCGAGTGGCGGGGTGAGGGGGTGCAATCCCCGGGTTCACATGCATGCATGCCCTTTCTTAGCTAGGCAGGGGATGAATGGGAGAGCCGGAGCTCCCGAGACAAAACAGTCCGTCTCGTTTAATGAAGGCACTGGTGTAGGCAGCAGAAAATTAAAGGGGTGATTATTCATCGCACACCACGACGCGTCTCAAAAAGGAAATCATTCTTCCTCTTTTCTTATATACCTTTAGCGCCGCTCTGTTGGAATAGTGTGATGGAATATGGGGATTAATTAAGTTGAAGAAATTGATTTTGTTTATCTCCCTTTAATTATTTTATTTCCTCCTTAGTTTGAGATTATAGGTATGGAAATAATTATTATTATATGAGACGATGAGTTCATGCGATGAATTAATTAAAGAACTCCTATTGGAGAAGCGTCTTCCTGGACTGGCTGTCTGACATGAAGACATTTCGACCACCAAGAGAGCAGCAGGATGGTCACTGGTGCTGGCGCTGGCACTAGTGACTGGCGTCACACCCCCTTCATAGTGTTCATATCCAGGACACTAATAGCAGGTTAGGGCAACGTGTTCATCTCCTGTCAGCTCCATTACGATTTTCTAGTCACCTCCGGGATTGCTCCGGTTGCGTTAAGAAAGGTCACCGGGGTCTTGATTTCTTTATTAACTCTTACGCTGCTTTTATTGCACGATCATTTACCCAGTCTTTTTTAAATAATTTTTTACCTTAATTTGACCAAAGCTTCCTTGGTGTTACAATAAATGAGTAAATGATCAATAAAAGAAGGTGTCTGAAGGTGTAATCCAATCAGAAGGAGTTTCTGGTATAAGTAATTGTTGCTGTGGGCTCCTAAAAGATATAGACCAGCCTCGCGCTTTTATCGCCGCAGATCTGCTCTAGAACACGAAGTGGAAGTGCAACAAGACTGCCTTCATCAGATATGCTGATGTACCGAGTGTTGGATATTCACCGTCCCGTGACGGAATAGATGACGGTCTTGTATGACACGTCGAGTTGGCGAAGATTAACAGCGATGTTGGTGGCGAAACTTTGTAAAATTTCTATTGTAGCGTTGCCAAATTTACTTTTTCTCAGTCGAACAAGGAAAGCTGCAGCTTTTTTATTGATTAATAGGTTTTAATGACTTTTAAATAGTAGAAAATTGACGATTAGAGCTTCTTTTTTGTGGTGGTGCTTACTACGTTGGTGCTATAAGCAAAGGAGCAAAGGTCTTCGTGTAACAACAAGATATAATAAGCTCGTTTATAAAATTACAACATAAAACCTAAACATTTCATTTGTGGTAAGTATGGAATAATGTGTAATAAAACGAACATAAATCCGCGCGAACAGGGTCAATTCTTACATATCTTGCCGTGCTGGAATAATATTAAACCTGTAAATAGTTGTAGATAAGGGTAAGGTCCAATAATTGAGTTGATATTTCGCATGTCGTGTAGGGTGAACGCTCCAACTAATCCGATCCGATCCAGACTGCCGGCACTGGACACATGGTAAGTGTGTGGCGGTCGCGAGCTTTCACATCACATGCAATCTGATCCTATCTGGAGGGGTATAAGTGGAAAGGCCAAATCTGGCCCCGTTCGTTGCCTCCGAGCTCCCATAAATATGTATTTACTTTTTGTCCCTGCCGCTAGACCTCGCTAGACGGCGACACATTTACATTTATACCTAAATTGTCATAAACTGGAGACATTGTTTTGTTTATTGATATCTCGTATCAGTTACAAGGTGATTGTTAATCGTTTCGGGCTTAATTATTGCTTTCCGACACGAACGAATTTTCACTTTCAAGTATTCTTGGTATTAGCCGCGAATCTAACTGGAGGGGTCAACTCTTGAGACACAAACGTAATACAGAAGTTGAAGCGGTTGTAGGACATGATTAAAAGATCTTGAAGGACTTTATAATAAGGTGAAGAAAAAATCACAGTGACCAAGTAGAACATCGACAAGTTGTTCCCAACTACGTGTATCTACTGGGCAGGCTAAAGGTGTATAAAGTTCTCAGTTAATTTAACAATTTTGGGCCCTCTCGTAAAGAAGAACGTTCTATCTCTAGGCCTATTTTGCACTAATTGTATCCAGGATAGCCCATGGCGACCATTGAAGCGGTTGTGGGCCTTGATTAAAAGACATGGAGGGGCTTTATAATAAGGTGAAGAAAAAATCAAGGTGCCCAACGAGGTGCCCAAGGAGAACATCGAGAAGAATCTCAACTACGTGTATCTACTGGACAGGGTAAAGGAGTGTGTGTAGTTCTGAGTTAATTTAACAGTTTTCTGCCCTCGTAGCAAAGAAACTTCTATCTCTGAGCTGACTTTTCATTGATTTCGTCGAGGGTAGCCCATCTCGCGAAACACGAATTGACTTTGTGGCCAGATCGTCCAGCACGAAACTGACAGCAAAAGTGATCAACGACAGAGGGAGGTGAACTACGTTCATGTGACCAAAATCATGTCATTCCTTCAGGCTTTCAGTACTAGGCCCAGTTATGCTTCCCTGTTCAGGCTCATAGAAGGAAAAATCAACGGAACTAGATTTCCAGGAAGAGGAAGAAGTGGCCAAGGAGAACATCAACAAGTTGTTCTCAACTACGATAGGCTAAAGGTGTGTGCGAAGTTCTGAGTTAATTTAACAGTTTCTACCCTCGTAGAGAAGAATGTTTTATCTCTAGGCTGATTTTCCATTGATTTTCTCCAGAGTAGCCCATCTCGCGAGACAAAAATTGGGTTTATGGGCAGGTCGTCCTGCGAGAAATTGACAGCAAAAGTGATCAACGATAGAGGGAGGAGACGTTATGTTCATGTGACCAAAATTATGACATCTCATTCCACCCCCAAGTCCTGCATACCTTGCCCAACCTCTCTCTTGTTATCTTCCCGTATAGAAGCAGGAAACATACACTTCTACTTACAGGGCTCGGATCAATCGGTGTCATGCTCTATTACTGCTACCTCTCATTTCTTTAATTCCTCCATATTACGAGTATTTTTCGAGCTTGCCTAGGTATGTACGCGAAGCTCGGGACCAGGGAAACCTTTTGTGAACCAGAGCCTGTACTCTGGTCTGACCAAAAATCTTCTCAAAGAAGCTATAAAAGAATGGACTCGCAAGGGTCTAGAGGATCACTGGGAAATAGCATCAGGCTGCAGACAGGCCAGTTCTGCTGTTTCTGGCTGGTCCTATCGGAAACATATGGACCTCAGACTACTAGTCGGGGTGCTCACCGGTCACAGCAGTCTGAACAGACATCTACAAGTTATGGGGATTACTCGGGACCCGGTCTGCCCCAAATGCGGAATAGCTGACGAGGACACCTACCATTATATAGGCGTATGCGAAGTATACAGCAGCCCCAGGCTCAAAATTTTTGGGTCCGAGGAGCTACAAGAGGAAGTAATTGAAACTCCTCTCATACAACGAGCTTCTGGCCTTCATCAAAAGGTCGGGGAGGTTCGAGTAGGAGTTCTGCCATGGTTCGGGTACGGCGAAAAGGGCCCTTGGTGGCCTAAGCGGTGGAAGAGACGCGAAATTCTTCAATCATCCAACTAAACCTTCCTTCATGGTGCAACCAAGGTGTACAGGTACGTTAGGCGATGAAATGTACCCCCTACTGAAACATCTTTGTCACCCTTTTATGGCATCGATATAGAAAACTGCCGACGGGCGCCTTTGACGAGAAGAGGGAGGTGCAGTGCTACCACCTCTCAAGGTGAACAAACCACGTTAAAGTTGAATATGTGACTAGGCGCTGGAGGCTGTACTTCTTTCTCAGATTCTTTGGAGGCTTACACACCTACAAGAAATTAAAAAAAAATCAAGACAACCTGAAGTTGCAGAGAGGTCGGTTAAAGTTCCCAGCCGTCGTCCACGAGAATGGGTGCACCTTAAGAGGGTTGGTGTTGGGTTTCGTTTGATCAGGGATCTCAATCAGATGTCATAACTGTGTAACGAATTCCAAGGCATTCGTTGATTATTATTATTTATTTTAATTAATCGAGGGGTCTATCAGAAGGATACAGTTTTTACAGCGGTGATTAGCAGGTTATCTCCGCCGGCACCGGCTATATAAGCAGAGCCAACGGAGAAGCAGGCCAGATCTTCCGAGGAATTGACTCGCGAACCATCTCCCTCCTTGTGAACTGAGCTAGGAGGTCTTCAGGAGGCATGTATTGAGTGCACTCCGTCCAGTACCTAGCCGGCTACAGTAGGTCGATGAAATGAGTCGAGCCTAACTGTAACTGGACGTCGGGAGATCGATGAGAGTGAACTGAGCTCTGATCGACTGCCGGTCACAACAGGGAATCAACCGGGGCTGTAGTGAAGTCCCGGCGGATCCTTTCAGACGACGCCTGGCCTGTATTGAGGGCCAGACAAACCAGACGTCGGGATCGCAATGTAATGAGTTGTCGATCCGGCAATCCCGTCACGACGCGTATTCCGGAGGCCGCAGCAGCAGCAGACACGCAGCGTGCGGTGGTAAGAGAGCAACTGACGCAGCGGAGCCAAAGGTGAATCGTCCGGCCGACCGGCCAATTAACAGAGGTGCATGCCCCGACGCAGATATCTCTCACCAATCAGACGGCCAGCAGTGGACGAGCGCCGGCCAACAGATACAGATATGTGTAACCATCGTACTTGTAAATAAAGATTTTTATAATTTTAATTGACTTGTCACGGGTACAAAGGGGCAGACATCCATCCCTGGGTAATCATCTCTACCTTACTGAAAATCCCGTTACAACTGGGTCTTTAAATTTTATAGATCTTGCTATCGGGGTTCTGAATTGGGAGGAAGGGGGGCGAATCTGTGATGACAAAAATGTTCTCTTCTACAAAAAAAAATCTCTGTACTGGAGATTTGTCATCATGACTATAGGCAGTCTTACCGCTTAAGGAGGAGATGAAATAGTTAATACATAACATATCGCTGATAAATATTTTGTCTAGGTAGATATAGAGAATTATATTAAGTCAAGAAACAAGAAGTACATGGCCAAAAAAAAGGTAATATCCTCTCATATTATAACGACCTCTCATTACCATCTCATCCTCCCACTATTTCCTTGCTCAGATCATATATAATGGTCTTTAATAAAGAAGCCCGTGATGTAGAATAATTTTTTTCTTTTTATCGTGTAGGTAGTAATCACCTGTCTTCCAGCTATGCGCTTTACAGATCATTTACTAAAACCGCATCGTCGTACATACACTCGCCTCAATAAAAACAAAATTTGCTCTCGTTTCCAACAATAAAAAAGCAATTAATTGATAGCGCAAGTATATCAACTCTCGTATCTAAAGTGTGAAATTTCAGACTCGCTTGAGCTCGCATCAGCAAAACCGGAGATATTTCTAGGATATAATAGCAATAATAATAATAATAGTAAGAAGAAGGTGGAATGTGGCCAAGTCCAAGTCCTAGGAGCTCGGAGGTGATCCCTGGATTTTTGTAACACCGATGAGCGATCTCCCACACATCATTGTTACGTCTACTGCACCCATTAACCGCGGGCTAGGAAAGATGTATCAGGTTAGAGTAGAGCCAGCGCGCGCGTGCTTCCTTGCGCTTTTGCAGCTTTAATTATCTTTTTACAACCACCTATGTACGACGGGACGGATTCTGATTGTATCTACCTATTGTGATTTTATTTTAATTATCTTATTCCTGTTGTTTACATCGATCTGCACGTATTCTTTGTATTTATTTATGCATGAGTATGGAATGTCTTCGTCCTGACCTTACCTGCTAAAATTTTCTATTTCTCGCATTATGTAAAATAAGTTTCTCTTCATGGGCTTTTCAAAACAACCCGAAACTACAGGAGGCCCCGCTTTAGCTCCGAGTCATCCTCCACGAGATTGGAATATGCTTCTTCAGCGATTTGCTAGTCCATTTTGAAGATCTTGTATTTGAGTCCTTTGAGGAGACTAAACCATGGTGAAAATCATCCAAAGGCAGACACTTCTCGCTGCTGCTGCACAGGATTTTGTCTCCACAATTTTTTAAGAGCGACTAAAGCAGATGATCTCGAAAGTCTGCAGAAATAACGACCACCTCGTTAATCCTTTAAATATCCCAGGAATAACAATCCAATCACGTAATACCATAGATAATTAAAAGAGTACTGCAATGACATCTGCGGCCGGTTCTCTCCGTACCTACGCCGCGCTGCGAAATATGTAATTTGGATGCACTCGCGTATGCATCATTAGAGTGAGTTATTGTGTCGGCGTCTCTGTGATGCTTTCCGCACCGTCCACACCCTCACACAGTAATGAAGGAGTAATTATCCGGCAATACTTTATAATTCAATTACCGATGGTAGTCATACTACACTCTCGCTGGAACAAGAATAATTTCAATAAAGAGACTCGGGTGCAATTATTGTTGTTAAAACGACTCTCATATATTCTGATAACGCCCGCAGAAAAATCGTGTAAGTATGCTCTTGAGTATTTTATGCAATTAAGTTTGTATAATTCTTTAAATAATCGCAGTCCGGGAAGTATTAATAGTGGAAGCTACGAGCGGGTGTAACTTACTTTTAGGTATATCTTATAGCGGGTGTTCTGTTTTACTATTTCTTAGTACACGTGAACTTCGATTTATCCAAGAACCTTCTGTAGTTGACATTTTTATAGAAAGTATCTCATCTCAAGTCTTTGCTAGAGTTTCTCTTGTAAAATTGATCTCCTAGGGTTGTTTTCTGCCAGACTCGTGTTAACTTCGATTCATCTAAAAACTATCGGAACTTTATCGTTTAAAGTTATTGTCTCAAGCCATTTCGTCTGACCTTTTTCTGAAGTTTTTCTTCTCGATCTGATGAGTTGATTCCGAATCGACTAAAACTGGAGTTCATCTTATCGTCTCAAATCAGTGTTGAGAGATCTTTTCGTCCCATTCGAGTGAGTTAACTTGGCATCGATTAAGAACCATCACAGCTTAATCGTTTAAAGGTATGGTCTCGAGTCAGTTTTCTAAGAGTTTTATGTCTGAGGTCCATTTTTCTGGAGATTTTCGTCTCGGTCTGATGATGAGTTAATTTCAAACCGTCTAAAAGCATCGGACGTTAATCGCTTGAAGCGAGGCTTGAAGTTAACATCTCAGGTCAATGTTGTGCAAGTTTTTTCGTCTCAGTTTGTGAGTTAACTTCGACTCGATTACAAGAACCTTCAAAACTTAATTGTTATGGTCTCGAGTCAGTTTCTCAAGAGTTTGTCGTCTGAAGTAATTTTTTCTTCAGTTTTTCGTCTCATTCTAGTGAGTTAACTTCGAATCGATTAAGAACCATCAAAGTTTAATAATTCGAAGTTGAGCTTTCTAAAATAATTTGTCGTCTAAAGTCCTTTTTTCGGGAGTTTTTCGTCTCAATCTGATGATGAGTTGAATTTCTAATCGACCATAAAACCATTAAAATTCATCTTTTAAAGTTGTAAGAGTTTTTCGTTTGAAAGCCTTTTTCTGCAGTATTTCGCCTGTCTAGTGAGTCAATCACTAAAAATATTTCCCATTGATCGTTCAAAATTATCGTCTCGAGTTAATTGTCCAAGATTTGTTCGTCTGAAGTTGTTTTTCTTGAGTTTCTCATCTGAGCTGAGTGAGCTTACTTCCGATAATTTTAAAATCAACTGGAGTTTCTCGTTCGAAATTGTTGTCTCAAGTCAGTTTACTAAAAGTTTTTGGTCCGAACTCCTTTTTTTTAAGTAAGTTAAGAAGTCGTTTTTCTGGAATGTTTCGTCTGAGTCGAGTGATATGATTTCGAATTAATTAAAATTCGTCAAAATTTAGGGCCAAGTTTAGTTCTCAAGTCGGTTTATAAAGAATTTATCGTCTGAAGTAATTTTTCTTGAGCTTAGTTGAGTGAGTTAAGTTCTGATAATTTCAAACTGAATTTTCTCGTTTAAAGTTAGCTTTCTAAGGGTTTTTCGTCTGAAGTTCTTGTACTGGACTTATCTTGTCGTCTCAGTCGAGTGAGTTAAGTTCGAGCGATTAGAAACCGACAGAAATTAATCGCTCAAAGTTATGGAATCAAGTCGGTTTTCTATGAGTTTGTCGTCTGAAGTGCTTTTTTCTGGAATTTTTCGTCTCAGTGATATATTTTCGAATCAATTAAAATCCGTCACAATTTATTTGTTCAAACTTTTGGTCTCAAGTCGATTTTATACGAATTTATCGTCTGAAGTCGTCGTTATTGAGTTTTTCGTCTTAGTTAAGTGAGTTAACTTAGATAATTTAAAAGTGAAGTTTCTCGTTTGAAGTTGTTGCTTCGAATTAGTTATCGAAGAGTTCTTTGTCTGAAGTTCTTTTTCTGAACTGGTCTCAGTGAGTGGCTTAAGTTCGAACGATTAAGATCGTTCAAAGTTATGGTATCAAGTCTGTTTTTTAAGAGTTTGTCGTCTGAAGTCTTTTTCTTGAGTTTTTCGACTCACTTGAGTGAGTTATCTTCAGATAATTTAAAAACCAACTGAAGTTTCTCGCTTAAAATTGTTGTCTCAAGTCAGTTTACTAAAAGTTTTTCGTCCGAACTCCTTTTTTTAAGTAAGTTAAGAAGTCGTTTTTCTGGAATTTTTCGTCTGATTCGAGTGATATAATTTCGAATTAATTAAAATTCGTCAAAATTTAGGGCCACGTTTAGTTCTCAAGTCGGTTTATAAAGAATTTATCGTCTGAAGTAATTTTTCTTGAGACTTTCGTCCTAGTTGAGTGAGTTAAGTTCTGATAATTTGAAACTGAATTTTCTCGTTTAAAGTTAGCTTTCTAAGAGTTTTTCGTCTGAAGTTCTTGTACTGGACTTGTCTTGTCGTCTCAGTCGAGTGAGTTAAGTTCGAGCGATTAGAAATCGACAGAAATTAATCGCTCAAAGTTATGGAATCAAGTCGGTTTTCTATGAGTTTGTCGTCTGAAGTGCTTTTTTCTGGAATTTTTCGTCTCAGTGATATAATTTCTAATTAATTAAAATCCGTCACAATTTAATTGTTCAAACTTTTGGTCTCAAGTCGATTTTATAAGAATTTATCGTCTGAAGTCGTCGTTATTGAGTTTTTCGTCTCAGTTAAGTGAGTTAACTTCAGATAATTTAAAAGTGAAGTTTCTCGTTTGAAGTTGTTGCTGCGAGTTAGTTATCGAAGAGTTCTTTGTCTGAAGTTCTTTTTCTGAACTTGTCTCAGTGAGTGGCTTAAGTTCGAACGATTAACATCGTTCAAAGTTATGTTTTCAAAGTCTGTTTTGTAAGAGTTTGTCGTCTGAAGTCCTTTTTCTTGAGTTTTTTGACTCTTTGAGTAAGTTATCTTCGGATAATTTAAAAATCGACTGAAGTTTCTAGATTAAAATTGTGGTCTCAAATCAGTTTTCCCTGAGTTTTTGATTTCGAGTTTTTTTTCCAGAGTTTTCGTCTCAGTCGAGTGAGTTTTCTTAGGATATTTAAAAAATCAGCTGAAGTTAACTGGAGTTGAGAGTTTTCCAAAAGTTTTTCGTTTGAAGTTCTTTTTCTGGAGTTTTTCGTCGCAATTGAGTGAGTTCACTACGAATAATTTTAAAAGCAACTGAAGTTTGTCGTTTAAAATTGTTTTCTCAATTCATTTTTCCAGGAGTTTTTGTTTTGAAGTCTTTTTTCTTGGGTTTTTTCGAGTGAGTTACCTTCGAACGATGATAAACCGTAACCACTTAATCGTTAAAAGTGATGGTATCAAATCTTTCTAACAGTTTGTCGTCTGAAGTCCTTTTAAATGAGTCTCTTTAAATCTAAATTTAAATTTAAGTCTCAGTTAAATGATAACTCATTTCTTATAGTTTAAAAATCGACTTAAGTTATTCATTTAAAATAGTTGTCTCGAATCAGTTTTCTAAGAGTTTCCAGTGAGTTAATATAGAATCAACTAAAAACCTTCGGAAGTGATCGTTTAAAATTGTCGTCTCGAGTTAGTTTCCTAAGAGTTGTTCGTCTGAAGTCCTTTTTCTTAAGTGATTCGTCTCAGTTGAGTGAGTTAACTTCGGATAATTAAAAAAACAGTTTTCCCAGACCTTCTGATCGTAAGTCTCTTTTTTAGATTTTTCGTCTCAGTCTAGTGAGTTAACTTAGAACGATCAAAAACCGTAAGGACTTAATCATTCAAAGTTATATCCTCAAGTTTGTTTTCTAAGAGTTGCTTGAAGTGCTTGTCTCACTTGAAGCATATAACCGCGAATTAACTATGAACCATATAAAATTTATCGTTTAGAGTTGTCAGAGGTTTTCTAGTGAGTTAACCTCCAATCAACTAGAAACTTTAGGAAGTATATTTTTTAAAATTATCGTCTCGAGTTAGTTTTCTAGAAGCTGTTCGTCTGGAGTCCCGTTTGTATAGTTTTTCGTCTAAGTCCCAGTGAGTTAACCTCGAAACCCCTAGAAAATTTCGGAAGTGATCATTTAAAATTGTCGTCTCGAGTTAGTTTTCTAAGAGTTGTTCGTCTGAAGTTCTTTTTCTCCAGTTTACCATTCAGGCGAGTGAATTAACTTCAAATGAAATAAAATTCGTCAGAGTTGTTCAAAATTATGGTCTCCAGTCGGTTTTATAAGAGTTTTTCGCCTGAAGTTCTTCTTCTGGAGTTTTTCTTCTTAGTCTACTGTGATAATTTCTGATCGACTAATAAGCAACCAAAGTTGATCATATCGTATAAAGTTTTCATCTGAAGACATTTTTCTGCAGCTTTTCTTATCAGCTAGACATCGAATCAACTAAAATACTTCGAAAGATGATCACTTAAATTTTCGACTAATAGAGTTAGTTTTCTAGGAGGTGTTCGTCTGAAGGTCGTTTCTAATGTTTTTCGTCTCAGAGTCCAATGAGTTAACATCGAAAAAGAATTCGAGAGACTAATGAATCATATCAAAATCCTACTTTCCCACAGATATCCATCATAAGCAGAAGATTTATTTTGCAAAAGAAATACAAAGTAAATAGGTACAATTAATTATTCATGCTCAACCCTCAAAGATCTGATTTTTTTGCCAAACGATATTTAGGCGGCAAGGATGATGTAGGCACACATAGCATAAAAGTTTCTTGTTAGACAAAACGTAGCTAAGTGTAACACTATTTTTTATAAATCTTCAGATCTATAACATGCATCTTTGAACTAATGATCAAGATCTTTAATAATAAGAGAAACAGAACCGCTTTTGGCATTCTCATCGAGTTCATATAAAAATCGTTCTTCCTCGCGTTTAATTAGCTATTTAGATACTGTTATTTGATCCGTGGTGATTAACAAGAGGAGGATCCCCCCCATATCGATATCGCTCTTACGCGCCGAGAATTCTCAGCATAGCTTTCGCTTCCCTCTTTTGCATTTGTATCCATAACAACAAGAAGAACCCATTCCGCATATATATGTGTATTTTGTGAAGAATTTATCTCACTGTACGAGTATATGAGCAACACCGGGGATGATAATATGTAAGTTCTTTCTCGTTGAATTTTCACCGGGACGACCATCATCGTCCATCGGGGAGGCGGGCAGGCACGATACGATTAGGATCAGCGAGGCAGAGCTCCGGCATATATCATTCCGGCTGTTATTATTGCTATTTGTTACTAATGATTGTGTATGTTGGAATCGGTCGTGGATCATTACTCATTAATATAGTCCGATCGGATCTTGTACGACCATGAGAAAGATCGCACAGCACCAGCACACTGGCACTGGCACTAGCACTGAAATGACCGGCCCGAGTACGCGATTCCGAATCCATCGGCGGCCGGCTCATTTAGACCGGCGATTCTAATCAGAGCGGAGTTTATGGGCAGCTCGTGAAGAAGACGAGGAGAGGAAGAGAAGAGTGGTCGATTGGAGAGAAAACGTGGGAGTCGAATGCCACGCGTCTTTGAAGAGAAGAAAGTGAATCTTCTCTGTTGTTGTTGTAGGTATATCGTCTCATGTTTGATATAATTTCTATTTGATATCATCATCCATTTGTGGTAAAAAAATTCATAAAATCAACATGGTGCACCATCCAGTTGAAACCCTAAATTAAAAATTCCTGTCTATTTTTTCGCTTTCACTTTTCTTTGATTTAATGAACAATGTTGAGCCAAATCAGTAACCCCTAACCGAGCAGGCGAAGAACAAAGTGTCAAAATTTTCGGGGTGGTTGTGCGTGGGACAGAATGCTTGACCGCACCAAAGAAGTCCGAACAACTACATACACCTGAAATGAAAATCTTATTATACGTTTGGCTGTTTGGGTAACATGTCTGCATAAGATCTCAAACGAATTCGTCAGAGGATTCGTTCAGAGTGACCTCGACAGCCGACAGCTTAAACAGACAAAACTCCAATGATACGGGCATAACTTAACAGGCCTAATAACTTGGAATCTGAAGATGTGCACGAAAAACTCCGAAACGGGTCAATTCTGTTATTGAGAGGGGCATCTTCAGTTTCTAAGTTATTAAGCCTGTTAAGTTTTCGTTGCACCACCCTGTATAAAAATAAGAGGAGATGATTACTACATGAGGATCCCTACAACGCAGCCCAAAGGAAGATGTAGACCTCAAGCTACATGGTGGCCCAATGTATGAAGGGACATGGGATCACAGAACTTACGTCTCTCAGGGAGGTGCACCGTCCAGTTGAAACCTCTATTTTAAGGTAGTTTAATTGTAAAATGATGATAATGACTTTTCTTCAAATATTTCATGAAAAAAAAATTATAAGATCTTATTTTATCTTCACGAAAGTATAGTTAAATCTCTCAGGGAGGTGCACCATCCAGTTGAAACCCCTATTTAGAAATAGTTTAATTGTAAAATGATGATGATAATGACTTTTTTCAAATATTTAATGAAAAATAATTATAAGATCTTACTTTATATTTACGAAAGTATACTTAAATCTCTTAGAGAGGTGCACCATCCAGTTGAAACCACTTTCGTTTTCAGTTCTCGAATCCAATTGACTCTCAAAATATCACTCTCAGTTAGGACACTTTTAAACACTTCAATTCTTTCAAAACTTTCTCAAATTTAATGAAATTTTATGTCTTCGAACTGGTCAATTTCGAACCTACCAGGTCAAAAAACAAGCAAAATCTAGATCAATTCTGAAAAACAGTGGCGGCTCGTGAATTCCAAAGTCAGTAAAGTGATAGATTCTGTACACAAGACAAAGGTCTGATCAGCTCGATAAATCGATTTTTGCAAAGTCCGGTCAGCTCTAAATATTTTTTTTCCAAAATCCGGTCAGTTGAATTTTTTTATTTTTTGTTTTAACAAAGTCCGGTGAGCTCGAAATTTGATTTTTGCAAAATCCCGTCAGATGCAAGATCCGGTTAGACACTAAAGTCCGATCAGCACTAAAAGTCGGTTTTTTCAAAGTCCGCAGTCCGCTAGATTTTTTTATAAACTCCGGTTTGATAAGGTTCGAAAAAAATTTAGAATTTTGAGAATAACCGAAGCTTCTCAAACCAGATCTTGGTAAAAACGAACAAAAATTCCGATCTGGCCGGATCTTGTCGAACCAATTTTGAAAAAAAAATTTAAAGCTGTTTGGCAATGCTCAAAAAAACTCTAATTTTCAAGGGACCTTATTGAACTGGACCTTGCCAAAAAAATCGATCTAACCGGATCTGGGAAAAGACCGAACCTTTAAAAAAAATTATACCTGACCTTTGCAAAAAATAAATTTTAAGCTAATGGATCTTGCAAAAAAATCATACTGAATTGAAGAAAAACAATTTTTTATTTAGAAACGGTTGAAGTGGTACATCATCTGAAAATCCACCACTGCTGGAAAATGTAGTTATTAAAACTCAAATTTTGATTTTCGTTATTTTATTTTTTCCAAAATATTTATGAAAGATCTAACCTACCAGGTATAAGAATTTAGGGTAGTGCATCTGCAATCTGACATCTACGCCAAACTCAATCAAATGGCCTCAAATACAAAATCAACTGCTAGGTAAAATTGGGTGGGGCTCCATCCGAATGAAACCCTAAATAAATTATTGTTCTCGTTAATACATTGAAATCTATTCTTCAATATTATTGTTACTTAGAGGTTAGTTGTACCTAATAAAAATGACCTGGTGCTTGATCCAGTTGAATCCATTCTTCAAAATAACGCTGTCGAGACGACTTTGCTATTAAAAATAATTATCTTGAATGCATCGAGAATTTAGTTCCAGTAAGCGAAAATGAGGTGATGCACCGTCCATCTGCAACCGTAGATAGGTATAACTATTCTGAAGGTGAACTTACCTATTTCATTTAAAAAAATGTATTCATGATTCGAACAAAAAAATTAATATTTTATTTTGACACCAATTGGTCTACACTCAACCGAAAAAAACGGCTAAAAAATACAAAAATTACAAATTAGATAAGTACCTACCTAATTATTGAAGTTGTTGCAAGGAGAAAATTAGAGACTCAGATTGACATAATGCAGCACAAACATATAAACACCAATTAAGCTAAGCACCAAGAAAATATGAATAAAAGGACAATACACGTCACACGTGCGGGATAGAGAGTGATAATAATAATAATAATAATGATAATAGCAGCGACAGCGGGAAGAACAGGTTCCTGTTCGCATGCAGCATTGAAGTCTCGCGTAATAATTGATGCTATTATTAAACGTAATGTTTAAATTAATATTCAATTTGTAGCTAAACACTCTATTAGCATGTTTCACAAGACATTAACATGACTTACAGGTGAAACAACCAAATAAAGGCCGATCAAAGTCAGTGGGTGTGGCTCGGGCCGACTTTAAGGCCTAACTGACCGCTCCGTAGTGTTTCTAAAGTCATTCATTCAGTTCAGAGACGTACTTTCGATATTCTCTCTTGTTAGTGTTAACAGCTAAATCTTTCACGAAACTAATCAATCAAAATAAGATTATTAGATTTAATAATAATAATATTAAAGTGGCAGTGATTAGGTAACAATGGGAGAAGAATTTATTTGCATTTTTTTTGTTCATGAGGCCGCAGGACAAGAACAAGCATATCAAAACTTCCTGGTGGTCTGCTTTTCTCTATTGTTCGAGTATTTAGGGAGGGTGGAAGGATTCAACCTCCCTAGTGATGGACTTCAATGTATTGACTTGACCACTGGCGAACGTAGGTGTCTTCTTTCTCTTTAGTAGATGATTGATCACTCAAAAATGACATTGATCTATTCTGCAAGCGTCCACGTTCCATTAAAAGATCTCGAAAAATTGGCCATTTTTCTGGGGGTTTTGATAAGGTTTATTACTCTTTAGGGATTGTTATGAAAGGTACTTTTCAGGGCAATCAATTCGGTAGTATGCTACGTAGATTGTAAAGTTTTGATCAGCAGCCGCAGGACAAGAGCGAACAAATCAAAACTTCCTGGTCTGTTTTCCTGCTTTGTTCAAATATTGATTGAATGTCAATGTATTGACTTGACTACTGGCGTAAGTGGGTTATTGATCATAGTGACACTCAAACATGTCACTATGCGTTATTATTGATCACCAAGTGCCGAAGTTTCATCAGGTGGAAAGATTTCTCAGATTTCTTAGTTTCTCTGGGGGTACACAAGGCTTTTATTTTTTTGGGATGGTTATAGGAGGTGCTTTTCAGGACGATTAATTCCTTAGTTACTTAAGTAGTTTGTGCAGGCTTGATCAACAGCCACAGGACAAGAACAAGCAGATAAACACTTCTTGGTATGTTTTCTTCCCTTGTTCGAGGATTGATTTACAGCCGTTAAGGAGGGTTGATCAACTCAACCTTCCTCGTGATGGACTTCAAGGTATTGACTTGACCTCTGTCGTACGAATATAACTTCTTGTAAGTGACTTAGGAATGTCACTATGCGTTATTATTAATCAGCAAGTGCCGAAGTTTAATCAGGTGGAAAGATCTCGCAGATTTGGTAGTTTTTCTGGGGTACGCAAGGTTTTTATTATTTGGGGATGGTAATGTGGGGTACTTTTCAAGTAGTACTTAAGTAGATTGTGAAGCGTTGATCAACAGCCACAGGATAAGAACAAGCAGATCAACACTTCCTGGTCTGTTTTCCTGCTTTGTTCAAGTTTTGATTGACAACCGTTACGGAGGGTTGATCGACTCAACGTTCTTCGTGATGAACTTCAAAGTATTAACCTCGCTACTGGCGTAAATGGGTTATTGATCACTCAAACATGTCACTATGTCGTTATTATTGATCAGCAAGTGCCGAATCTTCAGGTGAAAAGATCTCGCAGATTTGCTAGTTTTTCTGGGGTATGCAAGATTTTTATTTTTTGGGGATGGTAATGAGGGCTGCTTTTCAGGACGATCAATTCGGTAGTTACTTAAGTAGATTGTGAAGCGTTGATCAGCAGCCACAGGACAATAACAAGAACATCAACACTTCCTGGTCTGTTTTCCTGCTTTGTTCAAGTATTGATTGACAACCGTTAGGATTGATCAACTAAACCTTTCTCGTGACTTGACCTCTGTCGTATGGATCTAACTTCTCTTAAGTGAGTTATTGATCACTCAAACATGTCATCATGCGTTATTATTGATCAGCAAGTGCCGAATCTTCAGGTGGAAAGATCTCGCAGATTTGCAAGTTTTTTTTGGGGGTAGTAAGGGTGTTTATTTTTTGGACATCTTAAGTAGATTCTAAAGCCTTAACGAGCGGCCGCAAGATAAGAGCAAGCAGATCAGAACTCCCTGGTCTGTTTCTTTTCATTGTTCTACTCTTGATGAACAAACGCTAGGAAAGGTTGACCTGCTTAAACTTCCCGTGAACTTCGAGGTATTGACTTGATCACTGGTCTTCACGAACATGTCTACCTTCTCTTCGGTGGATGATTGATCAGTCACGAATGTCATAGCGTTATTGGCCGAAGAATTGGCCGTTTTTCTGGAGGGTTTAGGCAAGGTTTAATATTTTTTAGGGGTCGTTATTAGGGACACTTTGCAGGGCAATCAATTCAATGGTATCTTGAGAAGATTGTAGGCCCTTTTCGTTTTTTTGTAATTAGTGGGGTATCAGATCGAAACAACTGCTTCGACGGTTCCTATTGAGTCAAAAAAGGACCGAAACGACTATGGTAACAAAGAAACCGTTTTTCATACAAAAGGAGTTCTTTGATCATTTTGGGGTTGTAACAGGGGATATTTTCCCGGCAAGAGAATTAATTTAATCTTCAAAAGATTAATCTTTGCAGTTGATTATGAGGGTGGAGGTTTTTTTCACAGCAGCAACCTAATTCACGCAAAATTTTATTATTGACTCGGTCTGCATGGTTGTTTTTATTATGGGTCATCAAACCTTTTTGCGTTTTTCTGCAAGCGCAGACGTTTCAGATCGAAAAATCTCGAAGAGTTGGTCTTTTTATCTGGAGGTACGCAAGATTTTTATTTTTTAGGGATCGTTATGAGCGCACTTTTTTATTTCAGCGACTGTCACCTGCCATCCATACACCAGGATTTACCGAGGAACAATGGCGCAGCTGCACACTAGGTAGGGGAGGCAGCTAGGAGGATCCCACAGCCCACGAGAAAGAAAATAGTAAAAACCTAAAGTATTAAAAAGTGTTTTTCTTCTCCCAGAAATTTGGAACTTCTGTAAAGGTTCCTGCTCATGGTTCTTGAGCCCCTCAACCATTCCCGCCCCCGGATCAAATTTCAACAATATTTTTTATCAGCAGATTATAGTATAGCTGCCGTTATCCATCTCTTTTGTCCTAATAAGTCCAAAAAATTTCGTTTTGTGAATGTAAGAAAATTTTCCGTTGCTGTAAAATTACGTGACCTTGAACTGTAAATTTTTTTTGGCCTGCTTCGCTGCTACGCCCCCCAACTCCTCTTTTCCATGACTCCATTAACTTCGAAGTCAGAGCTCCTTTAACAGTATTTGCGCCACGTCCCCAAACACTTAATTTTGGTCAGCTTGGTAATTACTTACCCAAGCTGACTTGAAAAATATCTCGATAATGTTTGTCTAGAAATTCTGTGAAATATTATCAAGTCCAACACTGTACTTGCACACAAGTACAAATTTAATAACCTCCAAATGACTTGCAAGTAGTCGGATCTGATTTAAAGTTATCATTTATAGACATTTCGACTGTGAAGAATTCAATTATCGAACACAATACAGTTACATATGTGTTGGGAAATAGATCGCAATGCGAAATAGAAGAGAGAACCGTACCCCCGATATAATTACCAAGATACCTGCCTATTACCCACCTACCCACCTTTCCTCCCTGCCCTGGGACAACCTACTCTTTCGTTCGTTCTTACCCGTGTGACGTACCTATACCTACCTAACACGTAGATAAGAAACGTTAACGTTAACGTAGGTAGGCACTAGGTACCGATAGTTGTTAGTTGCAGGTGGGAATGGCAAGCAAGAAAGCAAGCGAGCAATATCAATCCTGCATGCGGCGCATTAATGACATTTGTGTAACAAAAGGCCGGTATCTAGTTATGAAACCTAACGTGATGCCGCCGCTTTAAATGAAATAAAAGCCTCGAATGGGATCCGCAGATTGGCTGTCGTTGCTATAGCATTCCGTTCATGCGTCGGATATCTATCTGATCGAGAGATAAGAGTTTCGAGGCTGATCTTCGATGCTGTTGCGGTATGATTTAGGTATAGGTATATGTAACTTCAACTATAATACAGAGTGACGAATAGGTATAAAAAAAGGTCAATTTAACAAAATTTTCTTGGGATTTCGTAAGAATAACTTGCCTGAAAGGGGACTCTCTAATCTCTTTAGGGTTGTAATAGGGGGTTACACTCTGGGGCGGCGAATATATTTTACGCAAGAAAGTTTTTACAGTTACAGACGATAGATGTAAGCTCGAAAGCTGATCATTTTTAGGGAATTTCATTTGGTTTCTTCACATTTTTTACGTTTTTAGAATCGGTGACGAAGGGGGCATTTTGTTCAAAAGAACATTTTCGGAACTTCATTTCGAGGCATTTTGAGTTTTTTTTTTTCAAATGATGAAGTATCAGATCGAAACGAGGTTTATACTAGGAAAAATCTCGTTTTCTGAGCTTTTGAGAGATCTTTCATCATTTTCCTTTGAGTTAAAATAAAGCCGAAAGTTTCTCCGACCATATTGTAAAGGTAAAAAATTAAAAAATAACGTATAGGGATTTCTCTGATCATTTAGGGGTTGTAACAGGGGTACTTTCTTGGGCGGGGAAATAAGGATTGTTTCTTTATATTTTTAGATGTTTAGGGATTATTTTTCAAAATTTCTTAAATTAACGTCCATACCTATACCCCAGCTTGAATGTTTGCCTCAGTTCTAGGTCTTTAGGTTTTTTTTCAAATGAAGTTAGATCGAAACGAGGTTTGGACAAGGAAAATTATCGTTTTCTGAGTTTTTGAGAGATCTTTTATCATTTTCAGTAAAATAAAAGCCGAAGGACCTTCTGACCTTACTGTCAGAAAAACTTGTAAAAAATAATGTAAAGGGATTTCTCTGATCATTTAAGGGTTCTCACAGGGGTACTTTCTTGGATGGGGGAATAAGGATTGTATCTTTATATTTTTAGGTTTTTAGGGACCCCCAACGAAGGGACTATTTTGCAAAATTGTTCGAAAGAACGTGCGTATACCCCAACTTGAATGATTACCTCGTTTCGAGGTTTTTAGTTTTTTTTTTTCCAAATGATTAGGTGTCAGATCGAAACGAGGTTTAAACCAGGAAAAGTATCGTTTTCTGAGTTTTTGAGAGGTCTTTTATCATTATCTTTTGAGTATAAAAATTTAGAGAAGTCCCTCCGAACGTATACTGTAATGGTAAAAAATTAAATGTAAAGTAAAGGGATTTCTATGATCATTTAAGTGTTCTAACAGGGGTACTTTCTTTAGCGGGGAAATAAGGATTGTTTCTTTATAATTTTACGTTTTTAGGTACCTCCAACAAAGGGACTATTTTCCAAAATTGCTCAAAAAACCTTGCGAATATCCCAGTTTGAATGTTTACTTCATTTCCAGGCTTTTCGGGGTTTTTTCGAAACAAGGTTTGGACCTGGAAAAATAACGTTTTCTAATTTTTTGAGAGGTCATTTGTCATGTTCTTTTGAATAAAAAAAAAGACATGGGATCCTTCTGACCCTCTCGAAACGATGAAAAACTAAAAAGTCATGTAATACAGTTTCTCTGATTACTTTGGGCTTCTAACTCCAACAGGGGGTGCTTCCGGGGAAAAGTTTTCATTTAGGTTTAGAAACCATGAACGAGGTTGGGTGAATTTTTAAATAGAGGAAAGGTGTCCAAAAATACGCGTACAAATCTCTGCTTCACTGCTTTTGCAAAAGTTGGGGTATAAGATCGACACCAAGTTTTGACCAGGAAAAGTAGGTGCTCGTTTTCTCTCGCAACGATAAAAAATGAAAAAGTAATCTAATGGAGTTTCTGTTGTCATTTTAAGGCTCTAACTTTGAGGATAATTTCATGGAAAAGCTTCAAAAATACGCACACGTACCCCTGATTCATTTTTTTGCGACGTTTGGCGGCGATTGGAGGATTGTTTTTGCAAATGTTGCGAATTTTATCATTTTTCGTTGAGAAAAAAAGGAGCAGAGGATCCTTCCGACCGTCTCTTAACGATATAAAAATTAAAAACTAATGTAAAGAGATTTCTCTTATCTTCTTAAGGTTCCAACAGACTACTAACACCTTTGCTTCATTTTTTCACCATTTCGCGGTGATTGGAGAGCTGTTTTTGAAAAATTTGAGATATGTAGGCCGAACCAGGAAAAGTAGGTACCTACTCGTTGTCTGATTTTTCTAAAGTGCTTTTATCATTTTCTTTCGAATAAAAAAAGGGTGGATCCGTCCAACCGTGGATAAGAGGGCTGTTTTTGCAAATTCTGGGGTATAAGGTCGAAGTTTTTACCAGGAAAAGTACTCGTCTGATTTTTCGAAAGTTCTTTTACCATTTTCTTTCGAGTCAAAAGAAAAGGGTAAATTCGTCCAACCGTGGATAAGGCTGTTTTTGCAAATTTTGGGGTATAACGTCGAAGTTTTTACCGGGAAAAGTAAGTAAGTAGTCGTTGTTTGATTTTTTGAAAATTCTTTTATTATTTTCTAAAAAAATGGTAGATCCGTCCAACCGTGGATTGGAGGGCTGTTTTTGCAAAATTTGGGGGATAAGTTCAAAACTAAGTTTTTTCCTTGAAAAGTATCCATTTTATGAGCCGCTAAAAGTTTTTTTTATCATTTTCGTTTGCGTAAAAAAATGGCAGATCCTTCCGACCGTGGCATCCAAAAGTACGCGCACATATCCCTGTTTTTTGCGTCGTTGTGCATCGTTTCGCGGTGACTAAGGACCTTTTTGCGTTTTTTTTCTCAAATTTTCAAGTAAAAACATCCTTTTTTCTGGGGTTCAAAAGGTCTTTGTGAGTGTCGATTTCTTTGCGTTACGAAAATGAAAAATTCCCCAAAAATACCGAAGTGTTCGTGTAATTTCAAAGGGATTTCTCCGTTCTTAACAGGAGATTTTCTTCAGGAGAAAAAAATAGGCATGATAGTGATGATTTTGTTCTTTTTAAATCGAATTTACATGCACTTCGAGAAACATTTTTTTTAAATTCTACTACAAGGATGAATGATCATTTTGAACTCAAATATAGTAGTTCGGCAGCTATTAGAGGAAGATCCAGAAGACTGGTAAGTGAAACTTCGTTCAGCAGTGGTATTGTGCTTGTCGGTGTTTCAAACTAAAGGAGCATTGTGACCTGGAAAAGTGGTCGTTTTCAGGGAAGGAATTGAGAAGTTCCTTGGTTTTTTCATAGTCATAAAAGGGATAATTTTGGGTTTTTTTGTTTTGTAGACAGTCAAAGTTTTTCCAAATATTGACGTTTCGATATGAATATAAGTTTTGATGATAAAAATATGATATTTTTTTATATCTTCATGACAAAGGGGCGTTATTGTGATCTTGAACATTGATCGTTTTTCTGTTGCAGGTTACACAGCAGGTTTCTGTTTGTGGTTTAATTTTAAGAGGACGGAAAAGACCAAAAAAAAAAAAAAAACTTAACTGTCTAGAAGCGATAAGAAAATTATAAGAAGGGACTCTTTCCAGTGAGAATGGAAAAACTTGAGATGTATTATTATATTGCGATGTATCTTTAATATTACCAAAAAATTTAAAGACATATTTTCTATTAACGTGTGTCCAGAAACGAACCGTTTTTGAGATACAATAACGGTGTAAAAAAAAAAATATTAGTTGCAAGTTTTTTGAAGATATCTGGAGAGAACCGTTTGAGATACAGAAATCAGTTTTTTAATGTGCCATTGGGGGAGATCTCAAGAATGAGGGAAGTTTTTTTACCCTTAATTTTCCGATTACGATTTTTTATCGTAAATGCCCGTTTTTCTCGAAAACGGCTCACGTTATCAGCTATGAACAAGAGTATATTATTTGTGTAGAAAGTATTGGCGGTTAAAAGTGCGCTTTTAAAATATAAATTTGCCCAGTGTCGGAGATATTAGGGGCCAAAATCCACCACGCAATCCCAAAATCTCACCTTTTTTTGACGCGCGGTATCTCAAAAACGGTTCGTTTCCGGGCACACGTTAATAAAAAAAAATAGTTTATTTTTACCAAAGAATCTTCCTGTTCGCAATATTCACCCTGTATAATAGTTTCTTGTTATTATTAGTTTTGAGAAATGTCTATAGGGTAATCGGGATATATGCGCTGAGAAGAATCGAGGTGGGTTTGGCGAGTTTTTTTTGTAAGAGAGAAAAAGAAGAAAAGTGAGGAAAATTTTGACATTGCGTTCTTTTTGAAAATGCCTCGAAGAGAAAATTTGGTAACACTTTAGGCATCATCATCTAACAAAAGAAGCGATATTTAAATTGAGTAAATTAAAATTTTTCTTGTCTGATATAGCATTCAAGAAAGTAATTAAATAAATCGTTCCTCCTGGAAAGATATAGACAGATAGATAGGTAGGTAGGTAGGTAGGTAGATGGCGTATTTATTCAACGAAGCGTTTTTTCCTTCTCCTCATAAAACATTAGCGATTTAGAAGTCTTTCAAGTAGAAACCAAAACAGTCCCATATTATTCACGCGCTTTTTTACACATCACACTATTTGTAAATGAATTAGTCCGTTGTTTAAACCGAAAAACTGCATTCTACTCCTTTTTGTTTCAGGCTGATTTTTCTCCTAACAGAGAACACTTTAAACATTAATTTTACGCTGGATTAGGATTTCTTTCCAATTGCCCACCATATATGCCATTGTTCGTTCGTCGAGGAAGAGATCCGCCTCGGTCTCACTTTTTGCCATCTCTTCATCTATTGAGATGTATTAATGTAAGTATCTATTTCTATAACTATAACTATAACTATAATAACTGTAGATGTAGAACAGTCGAATACCATCATAAGAGAGAAAAGTTTGGAATTTAAAGACATATATTCTTATTATTATTGTTATTATTGTTGTCATTATTATTAAACCGTTCCAGTTTACTTCCTTAACTGTTATCCAATCCAATCAAGATGATTCTTTCTCATGAAGCGATCGGATTCTTGCTGTTATTATTATTATTATTATTATTATTGCTGGTATCACACGACACGATTTTATGTGATCTTGATCGAGTGAAAGGTAAAAAATTAAAGAACTTCCAGCTCGAATGTACCTACCTACTCGCTACTCACTCGTACCTATGCGTCTTTGCCTTTACTATTATTAAACCTTTGCTCAGGAACTATTAATATAAACCTCTCTATTATTACTATTTCTATTTAATCAATAGGTTTGATGTTTAATGTTGTATACACACTAGGATTGACAGTAGTTAAGTCCATTTCTCTTTAATTATACAACATACCTTCTAAAGATTGATTAAGTTGTTTATTTTTTGCTGTTAATCGTAATTTATGCCGGTAATTTGAAAAACTGAAAGTTTAATTTGTAGATAAATTCTATCCGATGCTATTATTACATTTTTCTAATCAAGTAGTAATTGTTCTTAGACTTATACCACAACTGTTTAAAGATTATTAAACAGAAACATTTTTTTTTATAAATTTTTTCTCCTGAAGTCTTTGGAGTCTTGGAAAATGTTATTTTTTAGAACTTCACTTTTGAATCATTTAATAAGTAACGGTTTATTTAATACCTTCAATAACCGTTCCAGGTCGTTACCTTTTTATTGAAATAATTATTTTTGTAATGATTGTTTTGATCCCAATGTATAATAATTTTATACATAGAACACTCTGTACCGGGTGGTCCATCACTTTATGTCCACCCCCGAAATAGAGGTTAATTTTAAAGATAAAAAATTGAAACTTTGAGGATTTATGTAATTAATATAGGACCATATAATGACATAATCAGAATAATTATTTTTTTTTAGTTGAGCCATCAGCGATTAAAAACTGTAATTTGGTGTTAATGTGACCAAAATAAATTTGATTTTTCTTTAATACATCGATAGAAATCGATTAATAAACTCAAAATCGATGAAAATAAATATCAAAAAACTAATTTACAAGCCTTTAATTAAATAAAATACTTAAAATATGGAAATGACAGCTAGAATGATTGATTTATGGAAGCAATAAAACTATCAGTGTTTTGAAGGGCTGGTATAGCACAAATGTTAAGTAAACATATCCTAAGTGAACATTCATAAAAGAAGCCCCATTCGAGTTCAATGGCACATTCTTCTGACTGCTTTGAAGATTATTTATGGTAGGTACCTACCCTCATTAGATTTGTCAGTTTTATTGCGCTACCATATATCAATCATTTTACCTGTCATTTCCATATTTTAAGTATTTTATTTAATTAAAGGCTTGTAATTAGGTTTTTGATATTTATTTTCATCGATTTTGAGTTTATTAATCGATTTCTATCGATGTATTAAAGAAAAATCGAATTTATTTTGGTCACATTAACACCAAATTACAGTTTTTTATCGCTGATAGCTCAACTAAAATAAAATAATTAATCTGATTATGTCATTATATGGTCCTATATTAATTACACAAATCCTCAAAGTTTCAATTTTTTATCTTTAAAATTAACCTCTATTTCGGGGGTGGACATAAGTGATGGACCACCCGGTACAGTGTCGGCTTCATTGCACGACATCGGCGGCACTATTCAGAAGGCACGATCATGAGCTAGCGACCTAGCGCTGCTGATGCTATTATGAAGTTGTTGTGTCTCCGTGGAGTTCAACATCAAAATTTGTCCCCCATGAAAGTAAAATTAACCGTCTCAGGATTTTTCCAAAAACGAAACACCAACTTATCCGGATTGGGAAATTTTCTTAAAGATCCGCGTAAAAAGATTCCATATATTAATTGTTTGAATCCGTCCACAACTTTTCAACTTTTTTTTGGCTTTTTATCGTCAGTTCGCCTTTCTCCTGATTCATTTCATGGATTGCGATCTAGTTTCATTTAACATTTCATTTGACCTGTGTCATAAAAGCATTCACTTTTTCCTTAATCCCAAAAACAAAAAATGCGCCGAAGAAAGTGCGCCAAAAAAAAAACAATAAATTTACTTTATTGGTAATCTCCCCCCCCCCCCCTTAACGATATTATAAAATTCCGCTTTATTTATTTTATTCTTTCCTCTCAACCATCCCCCTTACAATAGTTGCTTGTCGTTCTCAGACTTGATTCACTTTCTTTTTTAATTTTTTGCTGTCATAACAGCTGTCATCTGTCAGCGATCACTCGTTTGGCGGCGACTAAAATAAATACAATGGCGTTGAGAAAACGTTATTTTTCTGTGTAGATGAGGCAATGAAAACATAAAAAAAGCACGAGAATGACGATAATCCTTCGAAAAATTAAACTTAACCTGTAAAGAAACTGCCGTATTATTCGAAATTTTCATAGGTTAGGAATTGCTATAGCACGCAATGTTAGCAGTCAGCAATTTTTCTCACTGAAGTAAAAAATTGCTCAGAAAATTTTTTACATAAAATGCTACTAGAAAATTGTTTTTCTTTCTAATATAACATCTTAAAAATCGGTGCTATGGTAAAAAAGTAGAGATTAAAAATTGCTATACGATGTAAAATCTGCTTAAAAAGTGCTACATGACAATTTGTTCTCTAACATCTGAAAATATCGTTTTAAGAATTGCTACATACATTTTCATATAAACAACAACTATCTAGTAACAATTTTACAAACGTCGGGCATATCTTGTCTAGAAATCGCTACACCCTAAAATTGCTATATTTTAAATTATAAAAATCAGGAATTTCTACAGTATACATATCTACTATGTTGCTAATAAGCAGCGATTTCACTAATAACGATGTAAAATCTTGCTCATAGCATTTAAAATATCGTTCTTAGAAACTATTGCTATATCCATTTTAATAATAAACAACTAGGTATCTAGTTGCAATTTTACAAACGTCGAGTATATGTTGTTTTGAAATTGCTACACTATATAATTACTATATTTTAAGTTATGAGAATCAGGAATTGCTATAGTATACTTACTATGTTGCTAATAAGCAGCGATTTCACTGATATCGATGTAAAATCTTGCCCATAGCATTTAAAATATCGTTCTTAGAAATTGCTACATCCATTTTAATTATAAACAACTAGGTACTTATCTACTAGCAATATTACAAACGTATAGTATAATGTTGTTTAGAAATTGCTACACCTTAAAATTGCTATATTTTACGTTATCAGAATCAGAATATGCTACAGAGTATACATACTATGTTGCTATTAAGCAGCGATTTTCCTGACATCGATGTAAAATCTTGTAATTCTCAGAAATTTACAATTGCTACATACTAAGTTTTCATAGGAATTATTGTAACGGAGCAAGTTACTAGCAGCAATTATAGCAACGTAAAGTAATATCTTGCTTAAAATTGCTACAGTTAAAGTTGCTAAAAATATTGCTATATCTGAAGTTATGAGAGTCATGAATTGCTATAATAGGATATCTACCACCTATGTTGCTAATAAGCAGCGATTTTACTGACATTGGTGTAAAATCTTGCTCATAGTATCTGGAATATCGTTCTTAGAATTGCTACATCCATTTTCATATAAACCAAGATCTAGTAGCAATATTACTAACGGCGATAATATCTTGCTTAGAAATTGCTACACCCTATAATTGCTATATTTTAAGTTATGAGATTCTAGAATTGCTATATTAAACATACTATGCTGCTAATAAGCAAAGATTCTACTGACGTCGATGTAAAATCTTGCTCAGATAGTGATTCTCAGAAATATCATTATAAGAATTGCTACATCCACAATTAAATTTTATTGTAACAGATAAAGTTACTAGCAGCAATTACAGCAATGTCAAAATAATATCTAGCTTAAAATTGCTACAGTTAAAAGCTGCTACAAATATTGCTACATCTGAAGTTATGAGAATCAGTAATTGCTATAAGAGAATATCTACTGCCTATATTGCTAATAAGCAGCAATTTTACTGACATTGGTGTAAAATCTTGTAATTCTCAGAAATTTACAATTGCTACATACTAAGTTTTCATAGGAATTATTGTAACGGAGCAAGTTACTAGCAGCAATTATAGCAACGTAAAGTAATATCTTGCTTAAAATTGCTACAGTTAAACTTGCTACAAATATTGCTATATCTGAAGTTATGAGAATCAGGAATTGCTATAATAGAATATCTACTACCTATGTTGCTAATAAGCAGCGATTTTACTGAAATTGGTGTAAAATCTTGCTCGTGGCATCTGAAATATCGTTGTTAGAATTGTTAGAATTGCCCCCGTGTGGGGCTTGTGTGTTACCCCCATCGGGCGCGTCCCCAGGTGGTGGATAGGGGAAGGCCTTTCCCGACAGGGTAAGGTACCGGAAACGGCGCGAACCAACAACACACGAAGAAAAAAGAATGGCGGAACTGAAACAAAAAGAAGAAGTACCCCAGGAGGGTAGAACCACTGGTTCAGAATCCCTCCCTGGCCTAGTGCCAGGCTGCCCCTCGGATTCTGGGGAGGGCAATGTAACGCCAGGAACTGCCATGGAGGATGACAAATCTGACCATGGCAGTGAATCATCAGTGGGGACAACAGGGACCGCTGATACAATATCTGCAGGGATTGGAAACATAGGACTGCAGATATCAACAATAAAAGAAAAAAGACTTTCGGGGGCCCAGAAAAGGAAACTCCGAAAGGAACAAAAAATTGCTGCTGGCACATGGACTGAAAAACGTCCAACCAACAGCAAAGCAACAAAAGAGAAGAGACCGAAGAGTGGAAAAAGATCTCGGGACGACTCGAAAACTCCACCCCAAGCCCCAAAGAGAGCGAAGGGTAATAATAGTCAAACACTGTCTGGCAAGGGACCCAGCAAGGCAACGGAAACGAAGCCTAAAGGGAGCTACAGCGAGGCAGTGTCTGGACTAAGGATGGCGGTGATAGACAGACGCCATCCTGAATTTACTCTGGATCAGGGAAAGACAGAACTGATCCAGAAGAAACTAGTCGAAGCAATGGACAGCACACCCTCGGGGAGCAAAAGTCCATTGCAATTCGAAAAAGTATCGTTTAGCGGAGGAGTCCTATGGATGCACTGCGCAAACGAACAAACAAAAACCTGGCTCGTGGGGGTGATTGGGACACTGGGCGGACTTTGGGAAGGGATGGCCCTGACAACAGTCGAGGCCAAGGACCTACCAAAGAGGCCGAGAGTTCTAGTCTACATCCCGGGACCAGAAGAAGAGGATGGGCCAGTAAGGACACGTTTAGAGAGGCAGAATCCAGGTCTGAACGTGGGTAGCTGGCTACAACTCAGCAAGAAAAAAGAGAAGGAGGGAGTAATCCGGGCCTTTTCAATAGACGAGGGGTCATTCAAGACCCTCGAGAGATCCCGGTTTCGAGCGTACTACAGCCTCGGAAGGGTGACTTTTCGAGTGTTGAAAGGACTCGATGGCGGGCAAAATCAGGGTCCTTCAAGCGAACCTCCAGCACAGTAAGGCGGCATCAGCTGCCCTTACTGTGGCAATGAGGGAATTTGACGTGGCCCTCATACAAGAACCTTGGATCAACAAAGGTAAGGTAATGGGACTAGGGGGGGTGGGAGAACTAATTTACAGTAGATCTCATGAAACCCCTAGAACCTGCATACTAGTCAAAAAAGGACTTAAAATACTTCCGTTAACTAACCTTTCTTCTAGGGATTTGACGGTAGCAAAAATCAGGACAGTCAGAAGGAATATGTCGAGGGAGATAATTCTCGGATCAGCATATTTCCCATATGACGCCCTGGAACTACCACCACCCAAAGAGGTAGAAAAACTGGTGAGAGACTGCGGGGGAAAAGGACCACAGCTGATCATCGGGTGCGACACCAACGCGCACCATACAACTTGGGGAAGCACAAACACCAACGAAAGAGGTGAGTCACTACTACAATTTATAATGACTAACAATCTAGACATATTAAATGTAGGAAATAAACCTACTTTTGTCAACTCAAGACGAAAGGAGGTCATAGACATAACTATAGCTACACCATACGTAGGAAGCTATGTCAAAAACTGGCATGTGTCTGATGAGGTTAGTTGCTCGGATCACAGACACATAAACTTTACAATAAATGGAAACAAAACCATACAAGAAATTTATCGCAACCCTCGGAAAACTAACTGGGAGTCTTATAAGACAGACCTGGAGCACGGTTTAAAACAGACGAGAAATACGATAAAAAACACAATAGACCTAGAAGTGGTAGCAGGACAAGTGCAGGATGCAATCACTTCGGCCTATAACAACAACTGTCCCCTTGTCAGCAGGGACTCCAACAGGAATGTGCCCTGGTGGAACAGAAACCTAGCTGCACAAAGAGGACAAGTTAGGAAATACTTCAATAAAGCGAAGGAAACAAATAAGTGGGAGATATACAGAAAGGCTCTCACAGAATACAACAAAGCACTGAGGAAAGCAATGAGAGATTCATGGAGAAAGCATTGTGAGGACATAGAAGGAACTCAAGAATATGCTAGACTCCATAAAATACTCTCAAAGCAACCCCAGAGCTCCATACACACTCTGAAAACAGAGAGTGGCAAATATACGGAAACGGGAAAGGACACAATGAGAGAATTACTCAGAGTCCATTTTCCAGGTTCTAGAGTCACCGATTTATCTCCACAAGACTGCCTAAATGCAGAACTGGGAACCCCAAAGAGGACGAACAGGGACAGCTGGCAGGTTGCGAAATCGGTGATAAAAGAGAACAAAATCAAATGGGCAATCAACTCCTTTGAACCCTATAAATCGCCGGGTATAGATGGCATCTACCCAATAATGTTGCAGAAAGGACCACATCTTCTGACACAGAGGCTAAGTATGATCCTCAGGGGCAGTCTTGCACTGGGGCACATACCCAAAGCCTGGACCTTAATTAGAGTAATTTATATACCTAAACCTGGGAAAACAGGACAGGAAGGGGCAAAATCTCTAAGACCCATAAGTCTCATGTCTTTTTTGCTGAAGACTTTAGAAAAACTGCTCGATAGGCATATAGGGGATGATGTCCTGGCAAACAGACCATTTCATCAAGACCAACATGCATATAGAACAGGAAAATCAACGGAATCAGCTTTACACCACTTGGTAGAAAAGGCAGAATACGCAATAAAACACAAGGAAGTACTATTATGTGCTTTCCTGGACATAGAAGGTGCGTTCGACAACACCTCCCTAGAATCAATCTCCAATGCATTGAGGAACAGAGGAATCAATGCAACAATATGCAGGTGGATAGACTTCATGTTGAAAAGCAGATTGGTATGCACATCCCTATTTGGGGAGACTGTGGTGGCTCAGGTAGCAAGGGGGTGTCCACAAGGAGGCGTACTGTCTCCCTTGATATGGAACCTTGTTATGGACGAGCTAATGAAACGTCTGGACCAAGAGGGAATCAAGAGCATAGGATATGCTGATGACCTTGTCATATTAATTCAAGGCAAATTTAACGACACAATAAGGCCCTGTATGCAAAGGGCTTTAAATGTTGTAACCAAATGGACAAACGAAGAGGGACTGAACATAAGTCCCTCCAAATCAACCATCATAGCGTTTACTAATCGAAGGAAACTGGTGGGCCTAGGACCACTAAAACTTCGAGGCAGGAACGTACAAATATCGGGAGAGGTGAAATATCTTGGGGTAATCTTAGACTCAAAACTCACCTGGAACCAACAGATAGACAGGATTAAAAGAAGAGCGGAGACCACATTCATGATGGTCAGACGAACTTATGGGAAAACATGGGGATTAAAACCACATATGGTATACTGGGCGTACACCAGAGTGATTAGACCAATGTTGTTGTATGCATCTCTGGTATGGTGGACAAAGATGCAACAAAATACCGCGATAAACAAGCTCAGCAAGGTGCAAAGACTCGCATGCCTTGGAATAACGGGGGCAATGAAAACTACTTCAACTGCAGCAATGGAAGTCCTCCTAGACCTCCCACCACTTCATCTAATGATAATGGGAGAGGCAAGACTGGCACGACTAAGGCTGCAAGAAGAACCAAGGGGCAAATATGCGGAACTTGGACACAATAGAATAAAAAACTATGTGGAAGTGGACCTGCTAGATGCAAACACAGACCACATGGCTCAAAAATTCAAATTCCACAAGAGCTTTGAGGTGAGCATCAAAGATCGAGAGGAATGGAATGAGCCCACAGACAGCAACAGGCTGGTCGGAACAACCTGGTACATTGACGGGTCAAAGACCGACCAAGGAACTGGAGCTGGCATATACAATGAGTTGGACAATACTCAACACACCATATCTCTCGGGCAGTGGGCAACTGTATTTCAATCGGAAATATACGCTATGCTACACTGCGCGAGCATAAACAATAAGAGGGCCTACAAAAATAGGCGGATCAATATATTAACAGATAGTCAGGCGGTTCTGAGGGCTATAGAAAGCCCCAAGATAACGTCCAGACTACTGTGGGAATGCCGTGAGAATCTCGAAACCCTGGCAGAACGCAATAAGGGAACCTTGATGTGGGTGCCAGGACATAGAGGAATCACAGCCAATGAAAAAGCCGACGAGCTAGCAAGAAGAGGATCCTCGGCTAAATACATTGGCCCAGAACCTGCCCTGGGAGTACCAAAAAGTACAGCACGGGGTCAGGTTAATATATGGGTCAAAGAAAAACACAAAATATATTGGGACAAAAGGACCAAACACCAACACGGGAAAGCCTTTATCAAAGGACCCATAAAAAAGACAACTGAAGAACTACTATTACTTAGCAGGAATCAGTTACGCATTACAGTGGGATTACTAACGGGACATATTGCCCTAAAAGAACACTTAAATAAAATAGGACTGTTCAATGGAGACCTAAGTTGCCGAGAATGCAATAGGGCCCAGGAGACAGCAAAACATGTACTGTGTGAATGCGAGGCTCTGGACCGCAGAAGACAGGAGATATACGGACAACAAAAAATGCGTCCGGAAGAATATGAAACTCATTCAGTAACGGGGCTGCACAAGTTAGTTCAGGGAACCAGACTGATGGAATGGGTGTCATGAAGCAAAAGGGGGTGCACAATAAGCCCATGAGGCTGAGGTGCTTCCGGTGACCAAGACGGCCCTCGAAAGGAGGGGCTTTTAGTGGGTGGGACTCCCACATAACCCAATGCATGGGTATCTATAATGGATTTACCCTCCTTTTTCAAAAAAAAAAAAAAAAAATGAGAATCAGTAATTGCTATAAGAGAATATCTACTGCCTATATTGCTAATAAGCAGCAATTTTACTGACATTGGTGTAAAATCTTGTAATTCTCAGAAATTTACAATTGCTACATACTAAGTTTTCATAGGAATTATTGTAACGGAGCAAGTTACTAGCAGCAATTATAGCAACGTAAAGTAATATCTTGCTTAAAATTGCTACAGTTAAACTTGCTACAAATATTGCTATATCTGAAGTTATGAGAATCAGGAATTGCTATAATAGAATATCTACTACCTATGTTGCTAATAAGCAGCGATTTTACTGAAATTGGTGTAAAATCTTGCTCGTGGCATCTGAAATATCGTTGTTAGAATTGTTACATCCATTTTCACATAAACAACTATCTAGTAGCAATTTTACAAACATCGAGAATATCTAGCTTAGAAATTTCTACATTTAAAAGTTAAATGTAATGTAATGTTAAGATCAGTATTATCTATGAGCCCTAGAACCCAAACAAACGTCTTCTTTTTACTAATATGTACTTGACTCGAATAACTCTCCACTTTGTTGTTGTAATTTAAAAGTTAATATATTTTAAGCGAGATTTTAAGTTAGTATAATCAGGAATTGCTATATCATACACACTATATGTTGCTAATAAGCAGAGATTTTACTGACATCGATATAAGATTTTAGAACTAGCAGCAATTATAGCAACGCTAACGTAATATCTTGCTTAAAAATTATGAAAATGAGTTAAAAGTTGATGAGGTTATGAAGTTATGAAAATCAGGAGGTACTATAGCGTACCTACTATGTTGCAAATAGGCAGTAATTTTACTGGCATCGATGTAATATCTTGCTCGTAGCATCTGAAGTATATCGTTGTTAGAATATTGCTGAGTCGGTTTTCATATAAATAACTATGTACTTAGTAGCAATTTTGCCAACGACGATAATATGTTTGAGAATCGGAATTGCTATAGCATGCGTACTAGATTGCTAATAGGTAGCAATTTTAATGCCATGACGAAAAATCTTGCTCATAGCATCTGAAATATCGTTCTTAGAATTGCTATATCATTTTTCATATAAACAACTATTTAGTAGCAATTATACCAACGTCGATAATATCTTTTTTAGAAATTGCTGCACTTAAAACTTGCTATGTTTTCAGTTATGAATATCACGATTGTTATAGCATACCTGCTAGATTGCTAACAGGCAGCACTTTTACTGACATCTTACTGATAGCATCTGAAATATCGTTCTTAGAATAATTGCTACATCCAAAATTTTTCTAGCAATTATTGTAACATAGAAAGTTACTTGCAGCAATTATAGCAACGTAAAGTAATATCTGGCTTCAAATTGCTACAGTTAATAGTTGCTACAAATATTTCAATATCTAAAGTTATCAGAATCATGATTGAATTGCTATAATAGGATTTCTAGATTCTAAAACAACGTTTCTATAATTGCTACATCTCAAATCTTTTCATGAGAATTAATGTAGCATAGCAAGTTACTAACTATAGCAGCAATTTTAGCAACGTCAAAGTAATATCTTGTTTAAAATTAATTGCTGAAATTAAAAGCTGCTACAAAAATTGCCATATCTGGTTATAAATTTATCGAGTTATCTAAATCAGGAATTGGTACAGCATGACTACAATTTTGTAAGCAGGCGGTGACTCGGTTAAAAAATCTTGTTCAGATATTACTTTATGTTCAGCATTATAACAATTTCTTCTCTAGCATCTGAATTATAGCTCTAAGAGTTGCTAGGTAGGTATACAAGCAAGATTCATTGTCGTTGTAAAGTTATCTGTGAAACTTAACTTTAATTATTTTATAAATCAATTCCTTGTGGATCATTTTTTTTAACTGAAAGCAATAGCGATTAAGAATTGATATAGCATTCTTTATAGATTTTCGATAACGTTCCTGTTAAAACTGTTGATCGATTATCGACAAAATTTCGATTTGAGATATCTGTCAGAAATATTTTACTTGATATTTTGATAAAAATCCGACAATTTTCGTGATAAATTTCTGCGTTAATTAACGTAAAATCTCCAACAATAATTCTCGTTCGCGTCCCATAAAAACAAGTCCAGGATGTAGACATTTAGGCACGGTACACGGCTCGTCTATACCAATCGTGGTATTGATACTCTTCCATCGAGCCAATAAAAACAAGTATTAACATCTCTTTACACCATGAATAATGCATGAAATTTTTTAAATCAACTTATTGTTAATCCCATAGAACGCTATTAGATATGAATAAATGAAATGAAGTCGTCCGATTTCTTCTTCTTCATTGATGTGCTGCTGCTTCTTGTAAAACGGTCGGCACGGCTCTATACTTTGTGAAATTCAATCAGCACTTTTTCGACGGCTCCTGTAAAAAGATCGTTTCGACTTCGTGTGAAAATTCTCAACATGAATGAAGAGAAGAGTCGTGCTAGAGAGGATACGAATGAGGCTATTCTTGTTCAGTTGTTTCCCTTAAAGGTGATATAAAGATTCAAGAAAATACGAAATATTTTTGAGTTTTTTTCTAAGAGAAATGGTGTGAATAAAATGTTGAATTAAAAAATTCTCGTGGGTGGCTTAGAAACCTACTCAGAAATGGTTTTAAAACCAGAAAAAAATCTACTCTCTCCAGAATATTTCGAATATTTTGAATTTCCCAAAGTTACAAATTTATCAGAAAAAGTTGAAAAATAACTAGGCAAAGGTAGCTTTTCATTTTGAACTCTCTAGAGTGAAGTCTATTAGACCTGGAGCATGGTTTTTGGGAGAAAGTTTGAAAAAATAAACTAAAGGAGATTTTTTGATTTAACATGCATTTTTGGACTGGCTGGAAATACCCTAAATCGGCGTATTAAGGGTACGTGTTCTTAAAATGTAAATAAAAATGTGAAAAAAGAAACAAAAGTGAACCAGTTGATAATCTTTTTTGGAAAATTACCTCACACTTCGACAAGCTTTCCGTTCAGTCAGTGGGCTGCGGGTCCAAATATTTGGAGGGAGTTTTTTTCTTTCTTTTTTTAATTATACCTACACATTTCATTCAAAAGAGCGGTTGTAACCACGCCTAAGATTGACCCTGAACGAATCGACAACGCAAAAATCAAAAATCAAAAACGGAAATGTAACTTTCATGGAACTTGAAACTCTGAGTCGAAATATACGAAATGGTGTGTTCTCCTTAGTCCCTATTTTATCCGAAATTGGGGACAAAGCTCGTAAACGGCAAGGAATTAAAATTATAAATCTTCAAAGTTTATACAACTTGAAAAAAAAAACCTCCCGCCAAAAAATTATTTTTTTTTTTCTTAAGAGTTTATGGCCTTTAAGAGATTTAGCCATGAGAAATACTTCAATTTCGTATTTTTCAAATCTTAACCTATCAGAAATCCCTGTTTACCTAGTTATAAATTCAAAATGATTGAAGTATTTGGAAAATTTTCAGAAAGCTCTTGTAAGCGTAGGTCAGAGGGTGTCTCTATAAGACTTGGAAGGAACTCTACAATCCCAAATTGAGAAAGTGTGCTCTGATCTACGTTTTAAAAACGTGATCCTTCTTCTTTTTTCTTGTTCTTTTTATGACCATTTCCGGTTTAAATATCGAGTTAAGCTAAAAAAAATCCCTTCGAGATCATTCGCATTCCCATCGCTTGTACCTATATAGGTATAGTTCTAGCAAGTCTTCGCTGCTTATAACAAGATTGATGAACGCTCCCACATTGTCTGACCCGACCTGAGTGCGGGGAAACTCATACGCTCGAGCTAATTGTTCTTGAATTACGCGTTCTTAATCACTACCGGCAAACAAGGATTGTTATTTGTGTGTGATACAGTTAATTTACCTTTCACTAGACAGACTTTTGATTGATTTGTTCGGATGATGGTAGCGATTCCTCACATCGGCACGACAAAGAAGCCAGCCGCCTTCCCATCATCGAACTGGATCATAATTTATTCATCTCTACATGGACGTTTCGAAAATCGTTCAAAACGGATTTTCTACAGTTAAATTTTTCCAGTTCTTTCTTCGAGGAGAGAGGAGAGTCTGTTGATGGTGTTGATGAAATTAAATCGGACTCGGGCCATGTTGACGAGAGAAGGATTCCGGGAGAAGAGTTGGATATTCGAGGGGAATATGCAAAATATACAATTTTACTGCACGAATAATTTTGTAAGAATATGACGAATGGCGAGAAGGTAATCGTATTAGCGAATTTGAATTTTAAGGAAATCTCTCGTAGTGAGGGAAGTTTGAGAAGTTAATGAATGTATTCTATTATTTTGCTGTACGAAGAAACAATGCAATTATAAACATTAATTTCGTAAAATTCTCTCTCTTCTACAACTCTTCCGCAGGCACCAGCGCCAGCACACCAGCGGCAACGTTGCCGGGTCATCCGATAAATCTCTCACATACACTCGCCGATCCCCGATCCACCCCTCGCTTAACCCAATTATAAACAATCCCACGGCGACGTCCAATTTATACCAATAAAACCCAGAAAAGGGCGATAATCTTAAGTAAAAGTGCGACTTTTTTTACTCCCATAGAAATTTTTCTCAATCACGCCAACACAGCCTGGCGATCTCCCGGTCCTCCCGCTTCTCCCGCCGCGCGTCCCCCGCTAATTCCCTCCGTTCGATGCCTTTCCCGCGCTCTTTGCCAACCTGAGGGAGTAATTTGTCGAAGTTCCACGATAAAACGCACGCTGAATTGTGATAGATGCAAGAATGGGAGACAGAGACAGATTATAAAACAAGTGAGATATTAAAGGGTAGGAATGGACGAAGAAACAGCAGCGGGATTCTTCGTTTCCATCAAGGTTTACTCTGTAGCAATGTTTCTTTTTTTTAGTCAGCTCAAGTTAAAACAAGTCAGGTCAGCTCAAGTAAATTGTATTTTGTTATTTTTCTGGTGGCTTATTTTACGTTTTTTTTTTTTTTTTAATTAAATCAAAATAATTTTTTTCGTTTTTTCTCCGAGTTTGCTATGTCTGCGATGTTAAATAAGCAAGTCGAGATAATATGTTGAAGTTACAATTCTGACGTCACAACTACCGCGGTTTCTCTTAGCAACAGAAGTTGAACGTTTAGACTTTTCACTTTGCGGTACGACTGCAAAATTACGCTTAGTATAGGTCAGCCACGACTGATATGACGTCACAGATGATATTCCGCAGACAATCGCTCTAAAGAACAGAGAGAGGGAGCAGATATCGAAGTGCCGTTATCATGAGTTGCTAGTGCCCTTGACGCGATTAACTATTAAAGAAAAATAAACCTCAAAAACAAGAAAGTTAAACTTGACAAGATTTGACAGCCAACGACGATTTTTGGCGAACAAAAATTACTCATAATTTCAGATTGTACACAAACAACTGAGGCAAGCACCAATCTATTAAAGAATAGTGAGCTTGGATCATAACCCTGTGGCACACACCAACACCAGTCGTTACATCAGGAACATCCAAAGCTACTACAGAATGATTTGACTTCACAGTAACAAAATTACTTGAAACACGTAAGCCTACTTTTGGGCAAGACTGGACGATAACAATCTTCACATTGATTTCGTTTTTGTCAAAGATATTAAAAAGTGGTGGGCCTTTAATAAACCCTTGAGGTACACCAACTCCAAATTATTAATAAAAAAACGTCCATAGAATAAGGTTATATCAAAAGATTCAATTCTTTTAGACCTTTTTCTTAACTGGTACCTTAGGTTATTTAAAATGGAAGTAACAGAGGGTTATAGATGACCAGATGATGTCATAGCTGGATCAGTATAAGAAAGCTCTTCTCAAGTAAGTTAAAAAATCTAAATTGCAAGAAGTGTCAAAATATGTTGGGAAAATGGAAAGTAGTAAAGTGACGTTTCTTGGGCGCCTGCCAGTAATTTCTGTTTCATCTTTCTTTAGATGTTGATGGACGTTAGAAACTGAAAAACAATTTTTTATAATTGAATCTGGAATGCTTTGAACCAGCATGGAATGCTGAATGATTGACAAAAGATCTTCGGAATCTTCTTAATCGGCCGGTCTCGTTTATTTTTTAATTTTATGAACTCCAGTCAGTACTGGAGCATTTTTTTCCACCAGATTCTCAATTGGTTAGAGTGTCTATGCTCCAAAACATCATCAAATGACCGACCACTTAGCTTCTCCTTCCATGTATTATTCTGGAATGTTCATTATTAAACGTGGGAGTAGGACTTGGGGAAGACTCAACACAACTCATTGACAGAAAGATCTTCGGAATCTTCTTTATCGGCCGGTATGGTTTCTTGTTTAGTCTGGTGAGGTCCAAATAGTTCTGAAGAATTTCTTTCGACCAGTTTTCAATTAATTAGAGTTTCTATGCTCCAAAACATCATCAAAGGACCACCGATCACTTAGTTTCTTCTTCTAATTAAACGTGGGAGTAGGACTTGGGGAAGACTCAACAAGACTCATTGACAGAAAGATCTTCGGAATCTTCTTTATCGGTCGGTCTCGTTTCTTTTTTAGTCTGGCGAGCTCTAAATAGTTATGGAGAATTTCTTTCGACCATATTCTCAATTGGTTAGAGTGTCTATGTTCCAAAACATCTTCAAATGACTAACCACTTTGCTTCTTCTTCCGTTATTCTGGAATGTTCATTATTAAACATGGAGTAAGACTTGGGGAAGACTTACGACTCGTTGCTCATTTTGACCATTTTTCCAGGTCATGACATCTCCTCCACATGGTATTGGACGCCATTACCAGATTTGAAACGAATTTTAGACAGATAGACACGTTGGGTGCCACTTGAAACAAACTATTAGACCCTTAGAGGGGAAAAATAGTCGTTGAGAGCATGAGACAGTAAAAGACAACAAGGGTCGTAGGTTGAGTCGCTAGTCTAAGAGGGTCAACAATAACAAGCAGGTCAGCAGAACAACAGGCACTCTTTATTAAAATAAATCACAGTTATGAATATTTCGAACAAAAAAATCACAGTACTCTCCAGTACGAGGGTGACGATTTTTAGATCAGGGCCCTTCGGTACGAGGTACAAGTCTAGCTGGTAGTAGACTGGATCTTCAGGCTTGGCTCCAGGAACTTGCTTCGGTGCGAAAGGTGGACTTCGCAGGAACTTTCGGCAGTATGAAGAAGTGGCCTTGGTATGAAAAAGAATTTGCCTTGGTACGGAAAACTTGCCTCGGTACGGAAAATTTGTCTCGGTACGGAAAATTCTTCTCGGTACGGAAAAGCTGCAATTTCATTAGGTATCAGATACACTCTTGGATTAATGAAGCGTCCGATCGAGTCTGCTTGCCACGGGTACATAAATTATGTCCCGTCCTCAAGATAAAGTGAGGTCAAAATGTGATTGACAAAATTTTACATGCGAAGCGAAACTCGATCAGATTTAAAAGCTGTAATTAAAAATAGCATACTGCATTACGAAAATACGAAAATATGATCTGTACAATTCCAGCACAATTAATAAAATCATTTTACACCACTCACCAAACCAAAAACGTGGGTGATGTTCCCATGTTTGAACGGTAAGTTCAAGACGCCATTATGTCTATTATTCGCGACAGGTATTTGCAAGGACCTTCTTCCGCGAATTCCCAGGAGAGAAAGAAAGGTGAGAACGCAGGCACCTGCGTTCCAGGTTGGAACTCGACAGTCGATGTCGACGAAACTCGAGGCCGCCAGCCGGCCGTGTTTGCGTCGCACTAAAACCCACCATCACTCACTTACTGCGCGTGCCCGCCGTTGTCACCGTGTCGCTGGCATTTAGCCGGTACGTACAAAATGTACGTTACATATAATTATACATATAAAATGTACGTTCTCTTATTTTACATTTCGAAGTGAGTGGACTGAAGATTGCCTTTGCAAGCAATTTTATTTCCATATTGTCGTTTGAATGCTTTTTATTGGTAAAATGTGCTGAAAGAAGAAATCCTGGCTGAGAAACTTGTAAGAATTAGTTTTGGTGACGAATCACAGAATGGTTGAAGCAATTAATGGTCATGGTGCGATAAAAAATAGACTTAAGAAGAATTTCTTCTGTTTGGTCTAAGATCTGTTAGCAATTTTCGGTCGCTTCTGCTTCATTTTTCTTCTTCTATCATTCTTGAGTTCTTTGTTATCAATTATTTGGTCAAAGCAATCAATTACGGGGCTTTAATTATAGAAATTATAAAAAAGAAGCATAAAAAATCGTCCAGACCAACCAGAAATGACTCGCAGTGATTATGAATTTTTTTGAGTGGCAGCGAGAGAAAAAGAGAGTAATTATGAATTCTTTGAAAGTAATAATGATTACAGTGTCGAGCAGGAACCTTGGTGGAGAATTCGAGGAGAGAAAAGTTAGTTCTGCAGGAAAACTACGTTTTAATTCTGATTTCCACTGGGGTTTATTCGAATTAAGAACAGAGGGAGAAAGGATTCCGGATTTTCAAATTCTTAATACTTTGTATTAGACCGCAGTTCCTAAGAAGGACGTGAAATATAACGTGTAATTATTTAAGATTATGACTTCACGAAATATGTCGAGCGTTCTCTCGAACGCCGCTCAGGCATTTGTTTCAAAGTTTAATTCGGTAGATTCGGTATTGCGGATACAGAAATTCACTTCAAATGTTACACAGCGTTTCCAACTCTTTATTCAAAGTGGACAGTGGCAGCTTTCCATTAGTTTTTCATTTCGTTATTTCCTGCTCTAAGTAAATCATTCACTACGTTAACGTGCTTGCATTTACTCTAAAACAGCTGCTGCAATATTAAGGATATTATTAATCACGAACCAGATTACACCCTTATACTGTACTTAAGAATCATCAACCTTTTTATGTACCTATACCTGCACAACATGCACTTTAAAAAGCACAAAATCAATTTCACCAAAATATAATATGGTCTTCCTAAGATACATAAAATGATATTGAAAATAAGACCAATCATTAATTTAGCCATAGATTGTTCAAATAGTAAGTTACCAAAACACCTTCTGATATTTTTAGCCCACCTGCTGAGCTTTTTCCGGGAGAAGGTGGTCGTTCTGAGTTTGTCACACTGCTATTCAGCTGGAATCATCATAGCTATACATGCACGTCTGCGGTGCACGATGCCACTTTTGTCAGTGGGCTCTATTTTGCGAAAATAAGCAATTTTCTGAGATGGATCAAAATCTACCTTCATCTCTAGCTTTTCAGTTAATTATTCTTAACGTAATTCAGAGCAGTCCTAATAGGTTGGGCAGTTTTGAAATTAGCAAGTCCCCGCCGTCGTGGTTTAAATAAACAATTCGGCGCAAAAATTGAAATAAATTATTGATCGTAGTGAGGTCTTCGGAAAGTGTACATCTTCGTCATGGAGCTGTTAATTTTTAAAGCTAACATCGCCGGCGGCCCCTTGACTAGCTTGATAAATTAAGGGGCGGCGCGGTACCGGACCGGCTTAGAGAGGGGGTACGCGGAAGGGTTGAGAAAAGATTCGCGAAGAATACTCCCACTCGCAAACAAGAACAAAAGGGAAAAGGTTAATCTATCTCACCAGGAAATGTTTAGGATACATATTTATGTCGGGAGATATTGATTCGGCTCGTATACTAATAAGTCGGAGGGAGTCGTTACAGCCTAATGACTCTCTGGAATTGTTCCTGTATCTTTAATAATATATCGCCTGTCTTTCTCTTCGTTAGAGAAAAATCGAGACGAAACTCTAATCCGCTTTCAAAAAATATATTATCAATCATTTTTTTTATCAATGGGAACGCTTCTTTATTCTATCTAATTTTTTTTAGATCTTAAGAATCTTTAGAAAGGTAACGTGTATAAAAAATGAAACTAGAAAAAGTATAAGACGACTAGCCTCTTGAGCTAAAAAAGGAGAGTTCAAAGAGAAGTCAAGTTAATATAAGAAAATGGTAGTAGAGGACTCATTTCTTTCAGTAACTAACTCCAGACGACCATAACTTCTAGACGACATATTCTAAACGAAAAAAAGAATCAATTTAACAATAAAATCAGTAATGAAAAAGTGATTGGTACTCTTGTCTAACTTCAAACGAAAACCTTAAAAAAATGAAAGAACTCAGCGATAACTTCCAGGCGATAAAACTCAGACGATGTAAAGTAAGACGATTAATAATTATTACTATAACATTACTATTGGTAAAAAAGGACTTTGCTGATTCTTCAACTTTAGATCTTAGACAAATTTAGACAACTAACTTCAACTTTAGACGAATACAGCTGTTACCATTACCTTTAAAGTTAAAAAGCAAGTTTTTCAAATACTTCCCAACTCCGGACGACAAGGTTCCAGCAACCAACTCTAGACGACAAATAATCATGCAACAATCTCTAGACGACAAACTCTAAACGAACAAAGTAATGCGTCAAATTAACGAGAAATTCGCGGTAATGAAAATCCGATTCAGGCTCTATAGCCTAACTTCAAACGAAAATTTTAGAGAAAAGAACTCAACGATAACATCCAGGCGATAAAACTCATACGATCTAAACTGAGTCGATTAATTGTAACATTACTCAACTGCTGGTAAAAAGACTAAAATAAGTGATTTCTCCACTTTGGATCTTAGAAAAATTTAGACAACTAACTAACTTCAACTTTAGACGTAAACTCTAGACGAGTACAACTGTAATCATCAACTTTGAAGTTAAAAAGCTTCAAAAGTTTTTGAAATACTTCCTAACTCCGGACGACAAGTTTTTATCAACAAACTCGATACGACAAAATGCAACAACCTCTAGACTACATACTCTAAACGACAATTTAACGAGAAATTCCGTAATGAAAAACCGATTCAGCCTCTATAGCCTAACTTCAAACGAAAACTTATAGAGAAAAGAACTCGACGATAACATCCAGGCAACAAAACTCAGACGATCTAAACTAAGGCGATTAATTTTAACATTACTCAACTGTTTGTAAAAAAAAACTTACGTGATTTTTCAACTTTCGATTTTAGATAAATTTAGACAAGTATAACTTCAACTTTAGACTTAAACTCCAGACGAATATAACTAAAACCATTACTTTGACGTTAAAAAGCAAGTTTTTACAATACTTTCCAACTCTGGACGACAAGTTTCCAGCAACAAACTCTAGACGACAATAATGCTACAACCTCTAGACGACATTCTCTAAACGACAATTTAACGAGAAATTCCGTAATGAGAGACCGATTCAGCCTCTATAGCCTAACTTCAAACGAAAACTTATAGAGAAAAGAACTCTACGATAACATCCAGGCAATGAAACTCATACTATCTAAACTAAGGCGATTAATTTTAACATTATTCAACTGTTGGTAAAAAAGACCTACGTGATTCTTCAACTTTAGATTTTAGATAAGTTTAGACAACTACAACTTCATCTTTAGACGTAAACTCCAAACGAATACAACTGAAACCATTACTTTGACTTTAAAAAGCAAGTTTTTACAATACTTCCCAACTCCGGACGACAAGTTTCCAGCAACAAACTCTAGACGACAAATAATAATACCACAAGGTTGTCAACGAAACTCAAAACGAAAAAAGTAAGACGTCAATTTAACGAGAAATTCATTCGATTTGGGTGCTAACCTAACTTCAAACGAAAAATTTTAGAGAAAAGAACTCAACAATAACATCGAGGTGAGCAAAGACTAAAATAGAGATTCTTCAATTTTGTATTTTGGATAAATTTAGAAACGTAACTTCAACTTTAGAGGTAAACTCCAGACGAATACAACTGTAATCATCAACTTTAAAGTTAAAAGCAAGTTTTTGAAATACTTCCCAACTCCGGACGACAAGTTTCTAGCAACAAACTCTAGACGACATACTCTAAACGAACAAAGTAAGGCGTCAAATTTTGAGAAACTGATTTGAACTCAGCGATAACATCCGGGCGATAAAACTCAGACGATTAATGATAATTGTAACATTACTTTACTGTTGGTAAAAAAGATTTAGATGATTCTTCAACTTTAGATTTCAGATACATTTACACTAACGTCAACTTTAGACGTAAACTCCAGACGAATACAAGTGAAACCATTCACTTTAAAAGTAAAAATAAACTTTTTAAAATACTTTATTCCAACTCCGGACGACAAGTTTCCAGCTCTAGACGATAATTTTGAATGAATGATTAGCTTCAGACGATTTGAAGCAAAGTCTAAGACATTTATGATGAATCAAATTTAGTGCTGTTATAATGTAGGAAAATGTAGGAAATTTAGCAGTGACGTGTAATATTTTCCGAGGTATACTAGGTACGATATATGGATATCATTATCTATTAATGACAACAATGAAGTTTAGTCTAATCTAAATATAATCTAAAATACGGCAGCGATTTGTACGTGGAGATAACTCGCAACAAACTCACCCTCTTTTAATATCAGTCACGAGGAGAGAAATCGTCCCCGACCAGAGGAACAATTATAATCCCTGAGATATCAAAAATAAATTCGCCTCACTCCTCCACATTATAAATCCTTGGTCTATACAATATATCCACGTCTTATTCCAGCATCGGCCTGTGTTTTAGCATCCCCTTTCTTTAATTAATCCCCACCCTTAGCAACGCCTGGCAACGAATGTAAGTACAGCAAGACAATGCAGTTTTTACACTTTTCCTCCCTTCGAAAGCTGTCGGTGTCTGCGATGGTTGACATTAATTAAAAAATCTTGTTACGCATGCAGGCTCGGAGCTCGAAGAAGGCAATTTAGGGCCCGGCGCCCGCGGCATATGCAAAACAGCGCCTAATTTATGCACGTTTTTAAGGATTCTTACTTCCACCTCGCCTTTTCCGATATTATTGTCTTAAGTTAGCCACGTCTCGCTCGTTCTTCAGCCTCCGCGTTCCTTAGCGGTGTTTTAATTGCTTTTCAGCTCGTGTGGCGGCGCTCCAGACCACTCACGAACTCCTTAGATCATCGTCCTTGATTCCAGAAAAATTACTTACCACCGCCGGCTAGAAAGACCACAGCATCCAACACTTATCCTCGATTATTTATTAATGAAACTCTTCTTTTTATTTTTCGTCTCAAAGAGCTACTTTAATTTTCTAGCAGGTATTACACAAGGGCGCTTTCCTATACAGAGTGTTTATTAATTACAACATGTCAATATAGGTTTTATTTCATCACACTCTGCCATCTTTAATTAATTCGTCTCGAATTTGTCGTCTAAAGTTTAATTTCACAACTCAAAACATCATTTAGGTAGAATCAGCAAACATTTAAACATTTTTTTTAAGAAACGATTTCACGTCTTGATTCGTCTGACGAGAACTTTTCGTTTAAAGTTCGTCGTCTGGAGTTCCTCTTAAGTGATTACATAGAGACCAAATTTTGAATTAATCGCCTGAACCTTAATAACTTAATAACATCGTCTCGAGTCGTCTGACAAGAAGTCGACGTTAAAGTTCGTCGTCTGGAGTTCCAGATTTTGAATTTATCGCCTAAACTTCAATAACCTCGAATTCATCATCTTGACAAGAACTCAAGAACTTATATCGTTTAAAGTTCGTCATCTGGAGTTCCTCTTAAATGATTAGCTATCCCAAATTATGAATTCTTCGCCTTAACTTTGAAAACATCAAATTCATCGTCTTGAATAGAAATCGTCTAGAGTTTTACGTCTAAAGTTGGCTGTTTAAAGTTGTCGTCTGAGTCTCTTCGAGAATAATTGTCTGGATCTTTGCTTATAAATTGACTACAATTATCGTCTAGAAATTATCACAGTAAATAATCGTCTGAAGTTATAGTTTCGTTTTTGTCACTTTTGTCGTCTTGAGGATTTGAGAATCGATTCGTAGCTTTCATTGACTGATTAGTCTCTATTAGTATCTAATATTCGAAACTACCTTAAAAGGTTGTCATCATCGTCAGGCCCCTGCTGATGATATTATGTCTACCAAAGTTGTGTTTGAAATTCAGGCTCAAATTACCCCGGACCATGGAACTTTTCAAAATACCTATATTTTGAAAGAATTCATACTTTATCACAATATAACTCGGTTAAATGTAATTTTTCGAAACATACCTCTTATAACGAATGGTGCCATTACTGTTACCATTGCCATTACCATGCCCATTGAATGTGTAGTGGAGATTTACGAGAGTTCCTAGTACAACTAAATAAATAAACAATGCATTCCCCCGAGGGCTAATTCTTCTCCTACGAGTGGACAAGCTCACATCCTGGTGGGTGGCTGGCCGCTATCATATCCACCTCGCATTTTAATTACCCGCAAGGTCCTAATTCTTCAATTACTCTTACATTCGCGTGCCTGAGCTCATAACTCCCAGTGTATGGGTGGCCCACGACTAGGCTCTTGCCGCATTTAGCCCTGTATATGATGGATTTATATCTCCTCGTATCGGAAATCGTGTCCACAATAAGGTCATATGTGTTTCTATGTGTATACTTAGAAACTGTTTATAATAGAATTTTTTTAAAAGAGTGGATAATGATGGGTATTATTCACGGGGACGAAAATTTCTAGTGAACAAAACGTCCTAGTGAGTAATAGACTTTTTCTGCGAGAAAAACACGATATTTTTCACTGGCAGTTAAAAGTTAAAACAAGACCGCAATGGAGTGCGCTCGTGCTACTTTGTTTGCTGTTCGAAGGCGCTTGTGGCATAAACATCCTCAACCTGCCGAACTGTGATTGGTTCTTACTCGTAATTTTTCATTTATCATTTTTCATTCTGAGCTGTGATTGGCTCTTATTTGTGAACGTCATGAAAAATGTACCTATGTCATTATTAAACTGAAATCAGCAGGATAATAATTAATGTTTTATCAAATTTATTGCCTCCTGTGCTGATATTGATAGTGATAGTGATAATGATAGTGATCCTAGCGGTAGCAGTAGTGACGGTAATAATAATAGTGACGGTAGACTTATCTTCGTATACAAGATTCCGCGTAAAAGGAGTATACACAGTAACTCTCGCGAGATATTATAAAAATCGAACTCCTACTTGAATCGAAAGTAATTAACGCAAAGCCATCAAAGTTTTGGTTTGTTCAGAGAAATAAACGACTTTGTGAGGTGAAATTATCCCTTAACTGCAGAGCGAGTGAGGGGTCGGAGGGGAGAGGAGGGGGCGAGTCATCAGGCAATGGTAACTCGATTCCGAGAGTTGCTGCCGCCATAAAAGTGATTTCCTTTTAGGACGAATCCTCACTGAGAGTATTTTTCGACGGCGGGATAAGACAAAGCGCCCCATATAATCCATAATTAAGGCATAGCAGAGACAGTCGTCCTTAATTCCATTGTCAGTTTTACATAAAATGTACCAACGTCACGAATATAAGACGCTGAGGCGAACAACATATCTAAGAAGTGACGCACCCCTATTACCGCTACCGGTTACTAATATTCTCATTATAATTCCTGTTCTTTTGTGGTGAGATTTTTTCATTTTATTAATTAGTCAAAAAGCATGAATAAAAAGTTTTCTGGACATCTTCAAAATCTACAGAATCCACAAAATTGTAAAAATGTCTGCTTGTCTATTAACAGTTTATTAAAACTTCAATTATTCCAAAATCCCCCCCCCCCCCAATTGGAAAAATTTTTGGTTACCCGTTATCACGTTAAATCTCTATTTGTCAATCTGTTCTAAACACTTTTTCGCAATTTTTTTCTAAAATTATTCAAAAGTGAACTACGTAGGTACTTATGATTCAGCTGTCGTTCTATCATATAATCATATAAGAAGAGAAAGAGGGGTCGGGATAAAGAAGGGATAAGGATAGGATTTGGTATACAGATTTAGAAATAGCAACAAAGGCGTTGTTTTAATCCCCTTCATGTGGTTAACGATATCGTTGACATAAGCAAGGGAGAGTGGAGGTTCCAAGATTGCACCTTGAGGCACGCCACAGGGAGATAATCAGATTGAGATGGTATTAGTAACAGGGATAGGGAAAGAAATATGAGACAGAAACATGGGGAGAATTAGAGCTACAATAAATTTGATTAATTGTTCTACTTAAAGGGCAAAAAGAGAAGGAAAAAAGAAAAATTATCGAATAAAAAATAGCAGTGGAACGGTTAGAAAATGTTTTTTTTTTTTTTGAAAACAAGCAAAAAACATTCCGACTTCCACAATAAGTTGTTATGCTCGCTCAAACTTTAAATGAAATCTCGGACGTAAGATTGCAGCATTTTTGATGTTTCAACAATTTGGAAAAAAATCCTTTTTTCCTGTATTTGCCCATTTTTTAACATTTTCAAACCCCCCAGCTATAGGCGATTCTATCGCAAATCAATATCAGGAATCCCAGGAAGCGCGTGTTTTGCAGAGAACCACGAATTTCGCTGAAGTTCTCAATATGTAAGCTTCTCGAAAACTAACGAAAACTTCACGAAAATGTTGCGTTAATGTCTAACTTAAATTTTCTTGATTTAATAATTTGTTTTTGCTTAATACATTTTTCGTCCCTTTAATAAATTTCACAACACACTCAGCACCGTGAAACAGAACCCAGCATTAATAATTTTGAAAAATACGTGCCTTATTGCGTAAGCTTTTTGTAATATTTTTTATTTGACCATGCACCAAGGTCAGTAATCTCAGGAAATTTGCAGAGAAAAATTTCTTAACCTCATCCGCTCAAGTTTTCGCGGTCATAGAATGGTGAAAATTTGCGAAAAATGTTGCATAATGGTTGTAAAAAAATATTGCCTGATGTTTCGAGAAGTTCATAAATACTAAAGAAATTTGAGAGTGTTTCTAATTTTATTTACACAACATTTTCGAAACATGTTTTTAAGTAGTGTTATAAATTCACAAAAGTAAACAGCGTCAATAGGAGCTAAAATTTTATATGACGTACCTTCCTAAAAGCGAATATTCTTGGGAAAAATGTTTCTAAAATGTTGCTCAAATATTTTAAATCGCTTTAAAATCGATTAATTTTCCATCTATCACTTTTAAAATGACATCTTGATATTTTTGAAACTTTTTCGGGATTCTTTCGCACATTTGATGAGGAACACTTTTTCTATGTTTTTTCGTGTCTTGCGTGAAAACAAAATTTCACATATTCAGTCTATGAGAGAGCACGCAACACTAATACTTTGGGAAAAATCGTTTCTTGTATAAGTTTTTCGCAACATTTTCAAACTTTGACCGTGGAAGGTAATCTCAGAAAAAATGCAGAGAATCAGCCCAAGTATTCAAGGTCAAAGAATGACGAAAATTTGCGAAAAATGTTGTACGGTGGCTGCGAGAAAATTGCCTCAATGTTTCGAGACGGTAGTCTACATATTTAAGAAATTTGATAGTGTTACTAATTTAATTTGCTACAACATTTTAGAAAAATGTGACTAAACATTTTTCTAAATTTGCAAAATTACGCAGAACTATGATATTAGGAACAAAAATTTTACGTGGTACGTTTAAAAGCGACCAGAAACTAGGAGAAATGTTGCGACAAATTTAACGAAATGTTGTTGAGAAATATTTTTTCAGCCTGCGAATTTGTTGCGAAAATGTTGCCTATAAATTTTTTAATCGCTTTTAAATCGACATACATGTTCTTCCTATGACGTATCAAAATGGCATTGATATTTTTGATAATTTTGCGCACATTTTCGCGGGAGAAACTTACGTTTTGATGAGAAACCATTTTTCTTCTTTTAATATATTTTTCGTGTAAAATAAATTTTTAAATTTTGACCGGGTAGGAAATGAAATAATCTCAGGAAAGTTTCAAAGAGAAACTTCCCATCGTGACTGCTCAAGTTATCAAGGTCACAGAATTACAAGAATTTGCGAAAAATGTTGCACGGTGGTTTTTAAAATATTGCCTAAATGTTTCGAGAAGGTTGCTAAATATTTAAGAAAGCTGAAAATTTTCACAACATGGACAAAAAACTTGTGAAATTATCGCGAAAATGTTTCCTAAATATTTTAAAGTCGCTTTTAATAGAGAATTTTCCCCCTAGGACTTGAAAAATGATATCGTGATGTTTTTGAAACATTTTCGTTTTTTTTTCGCACATTTTTCCAGAGAGACTTTGATAGGAAATTATTTTTCGTTCTTTAAAATTTTGCGAAAAATGTTGCGAAAGATGGTTGTAAAAATATTGCCTAAATGTTTCGAAAAGGTTAGTAAATATTTAAGAAAGCTGAGAATGTTGGTGATTTTATTTGCACAACATATCCGAAAACTGTTTCTAAAAATTCTTCTCAATTTAAAAAAAGTACACATACACAGAACGGTATTATGATAAAATTTCCACGTCATTTACTTATAACTAACCAGAAATTGACAAAAATGTTGTTGAGAAATAGTTTTCAGCCCAAAAAGGGGTTGAGTTAAGCTTAAAAAACCAATTGGAGACAACATTTTGTAACAAGTTTTGCATTAAGATTTCAAGTTAAAGTTCAAAGAAAAACTTGCAACATTGTTGCGAAAATGTTGCCTCAATATTTTATAATCGCTTAAACCAGAAATTTTCCCCCTAGGACTTGAAAAAATGAAATCATGATATTTTTGAAACATTTTCGCGATTTTTTCGCACATTTTTTCGAGAGAGACTTGCGCTTTGATGGAAAAGCTTATTATTCGATTAAAATCGCAAAAAAATGTTGCAAAATGATTGTTGTAAAAATATTCCCTAAATATTTCAAGAAGGTTGCCAAATATTTAGGAAAGCTGAGAATGTTGGCGATTTTATTTGCGCAATATTTTCTAAAATTGTTTCAAAAAATTCGTCTCTATTTACCAAAAAATACACAGAACGTCATTATGATAAAAATGTTTACGTGATATACCTAAAAGTAACCAGAAATTGTCAGAAATGTTGTTGAGAAATATTTTTTAGGCCGGTTAGTTTTTGAGATAGGCAAGTTTAAAAAATAATTAGAGCAAAAATATTTTTGCTCGGAGATCCCATGTTACGGTATCACGAAAAACTTGCGAGATTTTTGCGAAAATGTTGCGTAAATATCAGAGAATCATTATTATCATTATTACTACATATTAAAACGCTGCTTTAAGAGAGTTTAGACTTCATAATGATGACCAAATAAGGAAAATTGTTATCCTGATAAGTAAAGTTAACCCTGCAGACATCTCTTGTTCAAATCATTGCACTTTGTATTTTGAAATAATTGAAATAACTTCTCAAGGATGCCATTTATTATTACTTATAAAAAAGAAGTGATGATAAATTGACGTACTTATACCATGCAGGCATAATTTTACCATAAAAAACGATATGTAGAAATTGTTTGCTTCAAGGCGACAATTTTTAAAGCATCTCTAAAATAGAGAGGGTAATGGCTTGGAAGGTTCTTCGCCTTCTCGCCAACCGATGCTTAAGAGAAGAGCACTCCTGAATAGCTCACGTACTAGTACCAGTACTAGTAAGAGATCATGTGAAGATGTAAATTGGCCGGGCAGTGTCGGAGCTCACAGAGCATGACAGGCTTTGTACTCGGTGCACCTGTCACACAGATCCGCGGTCATTTCACATTAGTCACACGTCATCATGCGTGGGAATCGAAATTGGAACTTACCGATGCGGCGCAGCTCTTCTCCTTGATAAAATTAGTCGGGACTGGAAGAGGTATCTTTCTTGCATTGCATTTCAAGTGCAAGCAATTTGTTCTTCGTAGGTGTATAGGATTTATTATTCTATTACCCAGATATACGTATATAGAAGTCGTGGCATTATAATATTTAGAGAGATGTAAATGTATTTAAAATCTTGAAAGGGGTTGAAACAATGCGCATAATAATAATATAAAGTAAGGCGAGTAAATAAACAAGAAGAGACAATGAAGACTAAGTTGTGCCTCCACGGGTAGGTAATTACCAATACGCTTTGTGCCCCCTAACGAGAGAATATGCCTTAAACCTGTAACCGGATTCATCCACACGTCTGAGGCAAAAAGACAATTGCGGCGTCTCCACGGGGGGGACTCGTTGTCACCGTTTCACCCCCTCGCTCGCTATATGATTAAGATGATACACGTAATATGGTATTTACGCATTCTATCACCCCCGCCGCCGCCGGGCTTATGTAACAATAAACTCCTCCAGGACGATTGTGTTTCTTTATGCCATTGTTGCAGAATATCTTTCCGATGCAGGCTGACAAGAACACTTCTTCTAACGTCAACGACAATGCCTTCTTAATCAAACCCTCTCCCACTAGCTCTCTCTAAAAGACGATTGAGGAGAGACCGACGCAGAATTCTCGTTAATATATTTGGCATGTAAATGTAACTGTGTCTTTTGAAATATTTGTTTCCGTTCCTATTATTATTATTATTAACGGAAATCGAATAAATCGGCCGAAAGTGTCGAGGATTACCAACTAAGAGAAGAATTAATTTACACGACTAAACACAACTATACTCTAATTGCCACAATCACTCAACAACCTTTCTTTTTCTTATCCTTCACTCTACTCTTTACTCTGTGGTCACTGAAGACACTGTCTGCAGTGTCTTTCAATCAAAAATTGACTGACTGCTGTCACAGAGCTCTTATATACACGCCGGCCGTGGATTCTAGACATTTCTGGACGTTCCACTATTCTGGGTCCTTTGTATTGTTGACAGAACTGTCAACCATCAGTCAAGAATGTAATGTAAATAAGCACACATGAATCCAGATCCAGAATAAATGGGTCAATGTTCCTTGGTTGCACTGCCCCTCCTCTGTTTTCGAGCGCCCCGCTCGAAACCTATTCCCTGTTTCCATAATAGGGTGCTCGACCTTCACTTTGCCCTTGGGGGCACCGCTTCGCTGAATCCCATACACTACATCGTCTATCATTTTGATAATGGTCTAGAGCCCTTCCCAGGATGGCATTTTAAATCAAATCTCGCCTTCATTCGATCGCTGGTTAACTTGATCTTCCTCCTGACAAGGGAACGCACTTCCGCGATCTTCCGTGATCCCGGATGGAGGACTGCATGGAAAAGTGCGTAGTCTTTCCTTCCCAATGAAATCGATGATCCGGTGTTCGAGTATTATTATTGCAACAGATTTGCCATTTATCTGTCTTTTGACGGCTAGCCTGTCCTCATGGCGTTGGAGTGTTCAAGTGGAAACGATCTCAGGGGCCTTGTTGTTGTCAGTCATCATTTGCCCCTTCCCGTTTCTGAGAGATACTCCTATCTCTGCTTCCGCTCCTCTCCCTCCCGATCTTCGTTCTAGGGATCAACCATGTCTTGGAGTCTCACCAACCTTACAACCACGTGTAAATGTGACCTGGATTGCGACCCGCAACGGTAGCACTTTCCTGGTTTGATCTCTCCTTGGAGTCCAACCACTTTTTATCATTTAACTGCTCAGAGAACTTATCATTCAATATGGTAGTGAGGTTCTCTTCTTTTTCTTCATTGATGGTCACTACTCGTACCTTTGTAAAGGTTCTACTGCTCGACGCCGTGATTGCCGTGTCTTTATCGAGTGTCCTAACGAACCTGTTCGTCAAATGTGACATGCCTCAATGCCACAATGTCTCGTATTCCATTGACGAAGGTTCGCGAGGCTAGTGCTAGCTGTTTTTCAAAATTGTGGGGCGAGTTTGGGTAAGCTTGGCGGACACTCCTGTTGACATCAGCTTTAAGCCCCTGTAGCGATTTCGAGTTCTGCACTCTGCTCATCAACTGATTTTGGAAAACCTGCTCCATATGACGATTGCCGAATCGAAGTTCTAATGCTGCACTTAATTGGTCGTAATTCGAGTGAAGTTCCACTTTGGTGTTTGCAGCATGTCCACAACTTGCCCCCGAAGAGCCAGAACCAGTGCTCTTGCCTTCTCTGCGTCGTTCCACCCCTTAGCTCTGCAGGGTGATTGAAGTTGCATTTTGTATGCACTCCAGGGCGTTTTTCCATCGTACACCGTTTGAGCCTTTGAGCCAAGAACTTGAGCTCCTTCTCGAAGTCGATTTTCATCTCCTCTATACAAGCAGCATTTTTCTGTTCCACTTGGTTTTCCACCATACCAGAATAAATGGGTCAGTGTTCCTTCGTTACAATAGCGTTAGATTACTTGACCGATTCGCTCAAGATTTATTCTGATTGTCTGCTAAGAGAAAGGGAGAGAGATCCAAAACTTCAAATAAAATGCAGAAAAGTAGCTTAAGCTCATATGCGTAATTTTTCTTAGAAATCACCATCAAACAAGCACCCTTTCCTTATATTGAGGGAAAAGTTGACTGAGCTCAGATAATTTAAGGTCAGTTTTGTCCAACCTCTAACAAATTTCCTTCCCTCTTAATATTCCACGTTGTTCTTTCATCCCCTTTTCTTTCGAAATAACCTTTGTAATAAAACAATTACCCTCCCTAGCGTTATACAAATAATCCTCACCCTGATCTTAATCTTTATAAAGTCTAGGAAGTATTAATTATCTCAGGGGTGATTTTGTGATTCCCAAAACTGTAGGGGTGTTGGTTGGATTAACAAGTAAGTGCTAGTGCCAGTGCAATTATAGAATGACGTTGAGAAGAAAAAAGAAAAAAATTGACTCATATTTGAGTCTCATAGGTAGGTACATAATATAATACTCCTGAATACTCTCTAATATGATATCATAAACGAGGCTAGTCAGTTTTATATCGCAGCAATGAAATTTTCCAGATTCATGCAAGATGATGTGATATGGCTGAATTAGCAGACAGCCGGCTACATGCTGATATAACACTGGAAGTAAATTAGATTCTGTTAAGTTGGTATGGCTCCATTCTAGCGTGGCTTGTCGATTATTTGCTTCGGTAAGGGAGCAGGTGCATCCGTCTACCTGAAAATCTACATGATTAAAATTTTCCGCTGAATTGTTTTCCAATCAGGACCGATTCGAACAACGATGAATCGACTATTAATGAAAAAAATCACGCTAATGAATGTCGTTTGATTTTTTCCGCGAACGGGGGGAATTATTAATTCGATATGTGTCCGGGAGGGCGACCAGTCGAAAGAGAGCCAACTGGGCGAATCATTTTTCGTTTGATGTCCCGGCCAACAGGATAACCACATCCCGAGTCCTGGCCAGTCCTCGCGGGCCACATATGATGGTGGGCGTAGCCTGGGATCCGTCCGGCGCTGCCGAATAAAGCAATAATGCCCTTTTATACTCACACCGGTCAACATGCTCTCATAAAACATCTCGCACCCTGCGATGTTGCCGCGATTATTTCTTGTCTTCTTTCACCTTATCATAGATACGATGCAATCGTTCAATATTATACGATATAATATAACCCAAAGAGAAAGGTAGATTTCTCACAGACTTGGACCATTTTATGGTGGAGCAGAGAAGTGTAGACCGCTAGGGTCATTGGTTAATAAGGGAGAGATGTTTCACCTCAATTAATGCGCAATCACGGACGACGATACGAGATACCAGCACAAACGATACCACCAAACAGAACGGCAATAAGATTTCTGATTACTTATCGAAAGGGTATACCTTCCCCCCTCTAACCACCCTCCCGTCCCTGCACACGGACCTCTTGCCCTCGATCCACCTTTCCCTAAAATTTCATTTATTTGTCAAACCAATTTTTGGTCTCACGCTTCGCCACTGGTCTTCCTTTTGAATACTTTTAGCTTAGAGAACAAGCTGATTAGCCAAAGTTACGAAATGGATTAATTTTATAAAAGACAACAAAACTAGTCTTGAGTGTATGGGATAACTTGTTTAATTCTCTTCTGAAGGACTATACAAGACAGATCTGGGACGGGTTTGAGGGCTTCTGGCTTTAAAGAGGATTTCAAGCCTTTTTAGGAATTCCCATTCCATGGCCTGAAGCCCTTTTTGTGGCTTTGGGGTTGAATTCCTTCATAAAAGAGCTTTTGAATTGTGAATGCAAAAAAGAGTTTCAATCTTGAGGGCTTATAAACCCTCATCAGAAGGAATTGAAGCCCTTTTGCATTCGCAATTCCCGAAGCTTTCTAATAAAGGAAGAGAAATCGTATCTCAAGAGAATCGATCTTTTGAGCGGTGAGACAACAAAGACTTTGAAGCTACTTTCAAGGGCTTGGAGCTCTTTTTCAAGAGCTTGAAGCTCTTTGGCAAAACTTCTAGCCTGTATAGAGCTTCAAATCCTTTACAAAAGGGCTTGTGACTTTCGCTGCAATTCCCTTTCAAGTGGGAATTGCAAAGTTCTTTATGTTTAAAAAGGAATTGTGGCTTTGAGCTTTCAACTCCTTCTTAACAGGACTTGGGACTTGTGGCTTGAAGCTCTTTTGTTGAGGGTTTTGCCCAGCTCCGCTACAAGCTCATATTACTCATCAAAGTCAGAAGAGTTCTAGAAAAAAGTTAGTTGGAGTTGAACAAAATTATAATGGAAATATAACGGAAAAAGTCTTTAAACGTAAAAATGAATGGGAGAAAACGGGAGAAAAAAACAGACGGCTGGAGAGAGAAAAAGTCTAGAATAAAAGAGAAGGCTTATATGCAGGAGTGTATTTACCAAAGAAGTCTGAAAAAAGATTACAAAATACCAAATATTAGGGAGTTGCTTTATTTTTCTGGACTGTCGTTTTTATTTTCTGATTTAAGAATTCTAGTATTTATCAATCGTAACAATACCTGGGGGTGAGCTTCGGTTCCAGCAAATATATCTGGAATAGAGGAAGGAGTAAATTAATTTTTTTATTGGAGATGCTCAAGAAAAAGTTTCGTCCTTTGAAGTCGTATTATGGAGTTGGCAACTCCGCAAAGGATCAGGCAGAAGTCGCCACCTACGACGCGCGCGTCATCCCCGTAGGCGCGTCCGCGATCTAGGCGGGGCTGTGATCCCATTTACACCTCGATGTCAATCAGCGGAGTAAAATATGTATGTGCTGGTCAGGTATGACAACTTTTAAAAAGTATTATCTAAGTAGGTGCTCATTGAAACTTATAAACTAATTGATTCTTCCACAGAATCCTTTAATGAGTTTGTGAGTGTGTCTTAAATTTTGCACTCTTTAAGCTATTCGTTAAAAAAAAGTTCACAGGTACTGTTGGTGAGAATTTGAAACAGTCAGATGGAAGGAAAGACCAGTTGAATGACTCAGTTGAGTTAGCCGATTGACAAAAAAAGATTGTCGAGGAATGGTCAAACTCAACTTACTCCACCCTCCAGCTAGTCTGGTAATTCGGTAGTCAGCAAGCTGAAGAATCGAGCATTTTCTGGAATGTTGAAGACATTCTTCGCATCTGCCAGATGGAAGGAAAAAATATAAATATTAAATAACAAGCTCCAAAAAAAAAAAAAAAAAAAAAATTGATACTTACAACCTTTTCATTCTTCTCAACAAATTGAAAACAATTTGTTTAGAGGTGGTCAAACTCAACTTCTACCCTCCACCTATCCTTGAAATTTGTTAGTCGGCAAGCTGAAGAATCGAGCATTTTCTGGAATTTGGTAGTCAGCAAGGTGAAGAATCGAGAAATGTCTGTAATGTCAAACAGATTCTTCCATCTGTCAGAAGAGAGGAAATAATATAAATATAAAATAACAAAATCCACCAGAAAAATTGATACAACTCAGAAAAAGTTGAAAGACCAGTTGACAGACTCAGTTGACAGACAACTTCCTCCACCCTCCACCTTGTCTGGGAACTCGATAGTCAGCAGGCTGAAGAATCGAGAGTTTTCTGGAAAGTCGAAGAAACTCTTCCATCTTTCCATCTAGAAATTGACAGTTCTTATAATTTCTCAAAGTTCAATAATGGAAAGAAGAAGCTCTGATGGAAGACCTACACTTAATTCCAAGAGTATAAGAAGAAATAGGAAAATGAGCAAACCGATAATCTTCTTCAATTCTTTTAACGCCAAGTCTTTAAATTAGAACCCAATATCAAGAATTAACCACCACTAAGATGAGGAAGAGACTGTTTCTTCACATGTCACTGCTATCTTCACTTACCACTACTAAATCGACAAAACTTTTAACTTTTTCAAGCGAAATCTCCAAAAACTTTGACCACCAAGTTGGAATAGAGATCATTTCTTCTTTCTCTACTGCTATAAATCGTCTTTTTCAAGAAATTAACAGTTCTTATAATCTTTCCAAGTTCAATTAAAGAGTTGAATTAATGAAGAGAAGTGTTCTTATTCTTAACCTCAATGTTGGAAAGAAGAAGCTCTGACGAAAGACTTAGACTTTATTCCAGGAGTATAAGAAGAAATAATAGTAAAATGAGTAAACCGATAACCTTCTTCAGTTTTTTTTTAACGCCAAGTCTTTAAATTAAAACTCAATGTCAGGAATTTAACAACCACCAAGATGAGGAAGAGTCATTTTCTTCACTTGATTCTTCATTTGAGCTAAAACGCCAACTTACACTTAGATTGCCAAGCGAGAGCTCTTGGGCTTATGTACGGCTACATTTATTATTAACATACCTACCATCTCTCACCAAGCTAGAATAAAGATAATTTCTTCTTTCGTCAACTGTTGAATCGTCAAAAGCTTGCTACAATTGCAAGTGGTAGCTCCAAGTGAAACTGAAATTTGAAAAAATTAACTGACCAAGTCAAAAATTGAGATGATATTATCTTCTCTCATCACTTTAAATAATTAAAAACAAATTACTTTACTGCTAAAAGTTTTCCTTTGCGTTTTTGGGTATCTTCTTGTTCATCTTTCATAACTTTTATTATCTTCTTTTCTTCTCCATTTCTTTCTCTTTTAAGGTCTTCTTTTTCTTAATTTTTATTGATGGTGCTTGTTAACTGCATAGTTAACTGTGTTCATTCATTATAGGTACTTACCTAATTTCCTTATTGGCTTTTCAATATTCTTTTACCTCTTGCCAGCAATTTTTCTATCTTCTTTCTCTCTAGGTACTTGTTTCTCTATTTCTTCTCATATAACTTCTTCTAATATAAATTCTTCTTCTTCATTACGTTTTATTTTTAGTATTCTAATTTTTTTTCGTCTAATATAATGGACAATTGGTAGCTGACGGCTGTTTTCCCGTATCATGATGCATTTTATATTCGAAATTTCTATAAAAAAAATCGGAAAAATGTTTCTTAAAGCACGAATAATCTCAAAAAAATATGTTGCGAGAAGGCTACGAAATCACAAGAAAATTTGGGAAATTTCTTGATAAGATGCTTACCAAAGATCGGAATAACTCAAATTCTACTAAATACCAGAACGATTCTGCGTTCTGCGCATGTTCGAGATTGCGTGGAGTCATTCGTGAAACTATCAGACGTTTCTAGACTCCATGTCAATGGGATATAAAAGAAGCTGTTGGCACACTAGCAGTCAGTTTTTAATTGTAAGTGGAAGGAAGACATAGAACAGAGTGAAGTGACAAGTGAAGTGAATTGTATTAATGGTACATGTGTATTTGTAAATAAGAGAACAGCTGATTATTTAGATTTGAATATTATTGTTACAGGTTTGTCGAAAGATTTGTGAAAATGTCACGAAGATATCGAAGAAAATCACAAAAGTTCTGAATAAACTTATCCCATTTTCTAGCAATCACTTGTTGTCGTTCTATGAAAAAAAAAAGAAATAAATTGCTATTCTTTCTGGATACTGCTGGTGATAAGAATAAAGTATGTGTGTGAGTAAAAGCCACAGTGCATTGGATCAACATGAATAATTATTAGAGAGAATTATTAATGGTAGGTGTCAAGGGGGTGGAACTAAGGAAGAAGTAAACACAAAGAGAGGACCCGAAGGCGGCCGTCAAAGGGTTGGCGGGTCCCGGGGGCGGTGAGGGGACGTCGGGCGGGGGGGCGCAGCGGGTTATCTTCGGCGGGTCCGCAAAATGGGGAAAGATTAGGCAAAGTTAAGCCGGGATGTGGACTCTTATTTTAGGAAGGAAAAGTTGCGAGATCAATACAGTTTGAACACGGCCCTCTAATGCAATTATAAGCCATTGCGTAATTAGAAATGCCACAGGGAGACCTTTTATCTCAGGACATGTTATTTTAGGAATAATTTTAATGAAAAAGTTTTACAAGATCCTTAAAATTTTATTAACGGAAACGGCGGAATTAATTCGATTATTTCTTCAATATTTGATAGAGTTATTTGATCGCGTGCTTTCTTTATTGTTGTCTTGTTCGAGCCAATCTCGTTACTTGGCACTCGGGGCTTTCTAAAGTGCTCGTCGCTCTCTCATCCCCATCGCTATTTTGTGACCCGTCGACCGCGTCTGATATTATTCTTATTCTCCACGCACTCCCCTCCCCCTTTTATAACAACATTAATCCAGTTTGTCATAATAATTATTAGCAATTTTCATAAATATTTACCTCACCAATGAAGATTTGAAAAGCCAAAAGAACGCCCCACTAAGAACAGTTTTTCTCAAGGTAGACACGTTATTATAACGTCATATTTTGGTTACAATTGGACGCTGACTTCAGGAACTTATAAATGACGTCAAAACACGTCGTGTAAGTAAAGAGACGTCAAAAAGACGTAAACAGATCTCCATTTTACTACGCGGCCGCAAGTAACGTGTTTTTAACGTCATATTCACGTGAAACCTGAGAGTCGAAATTCGGGAAATATATCTTTTTAATACTTGAAACAAGTCAAAATTGAATTGAAACCAAAGCTTTCAATAATTCTTCGTTCATTGAATGAAAAAAATTGCCGTTTTTTAGATCAATAAATGTTACGTGTTTAATTTGATTAATTTTGCGTCGTTTTTATTAACGTGAATTTTACGTGAATAAATGACGTCTTTGATGCGTGACATTTATTCGTCATTAAGACGTCATTCTCACGACACAATGAGGATATTAGCAGCTGAGAATAATATCGACCTTGCAATAGTGATACCTGAACTTTAGAAAGAAAATTACCCACACCCATAACTCCTGACATACAACTCAAACATAGAAAATGTTGCAAAGAAACTGCGAAAAGGTCATTTTTTAGCTTCCTAATGCACCCCTCAAGGTAAAGGCCTAATGTACTGGCTTTCCTTGAGAAAAACACCATCAGAAAAACTATGTACAAATATCCCGAACATCGTAGCGAGCTATAACGAGAATTTAACGAAAATGTTGCGAATAAACTACGAAAATGTTATGTTTTTAACTTCCACTTAAGATCCGCGGATACTCTTTAAACGATTTTAAGTGTTGAAGATTGTCTTAAATATGACTAACGTACATTTTTCAATACAATAATTTTAGTTCTAGGACGAAAAAATGTTTTTTTGTCACGATAACGGTCTATTTTACTTGCTTTCCTTGAGAAAAACACCTTCAGAAAAACTACGTACAAATATGTTGAACATCGTAGCGAGATATAACGAGAATTTAACGAAAATGTTGCGAATAAACAGCGAAAATGTTATGTTTCTAGCTTCCAGCTCACTTAAGATACACGAGATACACTTTAAACGATTTTAGGTCTTGAAGATTGTCCTTGATATGCCTAAACAACATTTTTCGATGCAAAAAAAACATTTTTCATCTTCATTTTAGGATGAAAAAAGTTTCTCGAGTTTTGCATCCCTTAAGAAAAACTTTCAAAAAACTTACTTGCTTTCCTCCAGAAAATCAACTTCAAAAGAACTATGTACAAATATCTCGAACACCGTTAGCATTTGAGCAAAATTTGTGCAAAAGTATACCGAAGAAGTTGCTAGATACAGCGAGAATTCAACGAAAATGTTGCGAGAAACTGCGAAAATGTTTTTTAGAAGCTGCGGATATAGCAAGAATTCAACGAAAATGCTGCGAAAAACTGCGAAAAAAATTTTTAGAAGCTGCGAGATATAACTAGAATCCAACGAAAATGTTGCGAAAAACTGCGAAAATGTTTTTTTTTGTTTTCTGTCCACTTATATTAATACATGAGGTACACTTTAAACACTTTATATCTCTTTAAATATTGTCTTAGATATGACTAACGTACATTTTTCGATAAAATAATATTCATTTAAGGGAGCAAGAATGTTGTTCTAGTTGCTGCCCGTTAGACCTATTTTACTTGCTCTCCTTCAGAAAAACTACGTACACATATCTTGAACAACCTTGCTTTTGAGAAAAATTTAAGCATCATACTGAAGAATTTGCTAAATAAAACGAGAAATTAACGAAAATGTTGCTAATAAATTGCGAAAATGTTACGTTTTTATCTTCCTGCATACTTGAGATATGCGAGATACACTTTAAACGATTTTAAGTTTTTAGGATTATCTTAAATATGACTAGCGTACATTTTTCGATGATTAAATAATCTTCGTTTTAGGGCGAAAAAATGTTTCTTGAGCTACAGAAGAAGCTACAGTACCCTTACAGAAGAAGACCTACTCCATTTGCTCTCCTCGAGGTTGAGAAAAAACAAGATACAAATATCCCGAATACAGCATTTGTGTACATTTTGTGTAAAAGTATAAATCGAAAAAGTGCGATATATATAACGAGAAATTAACGAAAATGTTGCGAATAAACTGCAAAAATATTACTCTTTTAGTTTCCTGTCAACTTAAATTACGTAAGGTACACTTTAAACGATTATATGACTTGAAGATTGCTATGATTATGACTAACGTACATTTTTCGATGCAATGATCTTCGTTTTAGGGTGAAAAAATGTTTCTCGGATTATTATTGCTCTCATCAAGAAAAATACCTACTTTACTTGCCGTCCTTGAGAAAACTATCTTCGGAAAAATTACGCACAAATACCTTAGCATTTGTGAAAATGTATAGTGAAGAATATGCTAGATGTAACGAGAAATTAACGAAAATGTTGCGAATAAACTGCGAAAACGTTACGTTGTTAGCTTTGTGTCCATTTGAGTTACGCGATGTACACTTAAAATGATTTTAGGTTCTAGAGAATGTCCTTCGTATGTCTAATGTACATTTTTCGATACAATGATCTTCGATTTAGGACGAAAAAATGTTTTTCGAGGTACTATTCCACTTCTCAAGAAAAAAACCTACTTTACCTGCCTCCCCCAGAAAAACACCTTCAGAAAAAATACGTACAGATATCTCGAACATTTTAGCATTTGAGAAAAATTTCTGCGAAGGTATACTGAAGAAGTTGCGAGATATTACGAGAAATTAACGAAAATGTTGCGAAGGTTTTAGGTCTTAGATTATCGTAAATATGAGGTTTAGATATGCAATTCTCTATAGATTTTTCTAATTTCTCCAGCAATTCGATACATTTTTTCATCTCTTGTTCTGTGGTTAGCTTAGATATGTTCTAGATATTTTTTATGTCCTACCGAGTACAGATATCCTCCTAATTCGATTTTTTTCGAACCCCCTTCTCCACCTGTCGATGGATGATGTATCTGAGGCATTAGACGGAGAGTGTCGACCACACATTAAGTCATCGGTAATTGATGAGGAACGACGAGCGGCCGGCATGATGGCCATTGTCCGATCGAGATCGCGATATGCCGCGGCGGAGATTGTTTATTAAGATGACATACCGGCTTGTCAGGGTTCGGTGTGTCCACCTCTGCGCTCGAATAATGGCAACCATTATTCCCCGATCACTGATGATGGGTAATCAGTCAGTGACGAAACGGGGTCTCTTACGGTATCCGAATACTGCTGAGTAAACTTATGTCTTACACGAGTGCGGTATGCGTGCATATGATCTTTAACCGTTCGCGATCGTTAGGGCAGTGGATTCTTGTTAATTATTATCATCATCATCAGACGACGCGAGTTAATTGGTGTTATTGAAATATATCGTCCGGTGAAGATGTTCTCATTGTTACAAGCGTAATCAGCCATAATTATTATTGTATGAAAGTTACGAGAACCAGAATTCTTCTTATTTTATCGTAGAACTACGTTGATTGATAACTCGAGTTTGATTAATGCGTTATAATAATGCGTCGAATCGAACCTTTGTAATTTACACCTAACAGGAAGAACGGAATATTGACGTTAATAGGTTGATGTAGTAGCTTCGGACAGACAATCTGACACGTCCACTTACCACGTCACGTCTAAGACAGTACCATTACCTAACCAGTTAATTAAGTTATTTACATACGAGCACATTTAACCCTTTCTATCGCTGAAACACGATCCCATCCTGAATCTAGGTCGCAGGTTTTAACGATGGACGTCTATAATCACCGGCACCGCTTTGATTACAACGAGAACTGGGTAGTGGGTAGGTATCTGTTTCCACAATGAATCGATTCTTCTCTAGATTCTGATTTATTATATCTGCATGGATTTATTAATACAGAAGAAGGAGTGCCTTAAAATTTTATGAATTTTCAGTTATAAATGTCCTACGTTGTGAATTTTTTTGTCAAACTTGAAAAATCTGAAGCATTTACTATACACAACAAGGCTTATGGTATCGTTGCAGTAAAGCTTACGGCATGTTTCAAGAGACAAGAACGTTTTAAGAGTTGTTGACAGTCGATTGAAGACGATATGCGTCATGGACGTCCTTCCACCTCAACGACGACGAGTTGACAAAATCAAAATCCTGGTGCGAGATGACGTCTGACCATCAGGGAGTTTGCCGAGGACTCTGGGATAACAGCTGAATCTAGTTTTTTACCGAAAAATTGAAGATTCCTGAAACTTTTTGCGATCAAAAGCCAATCGCATCCAGGTTAGTCAAGAGCTGCTTGATCGTTCAGAAGAAGATGAAGGCTTTTTGTCGACGATCATAGCAGGTAGTGATCATGGCTGTACGGCTATTACATTGAAACGAAGTTCCAATCGTCCCAATGATCGGGTGAAACGTCCCCCAGATTAACAAAAGCTCTCCAAGTTCGATCCAATGTCATAATGATGCTGACATGTTTTTTTATGCCAAGGGTGCTGCTCACCAGGAGTACCTCCCTCAAAGCTCCACAGTGAACCAGACTTGCAACATTGAAGGGTGGTCGACAGTCGATTGAAGACGATGAGTGTCCTGAACGTCCTTCCAACATGTCAACATGTCAACAAAATCAACATCCTGCTGCGAGTAAATTGACGTCTACCATCAGGGAGCTTGCCCAGGAATGCGGGATAACACCTGGATCTTGTCACGAGTTTTTGGCCGAAAAATTGAAGATGGCCGAAATTTTTGCGATCAAAAGCCAATCGCATCCAGGTTGGTCGAGAGCTGCTTGACCGTTCAGAAGAAGATGAAAGCTGCTTGTCAATGATCATAACAGGTGATAAATCCTGAGTTTAACGGTTATGACATTGAAACAAAGTTCCAATGATTGGGTGAAACGTCCCCCAAACCAAAAAAAAACCGCCAGGTTCGATCCAATGTCACGATGATGCTGATAGTTAGAACAAATTGACGTTAGCCCATCTGGCAGCTTGCCGAGGCTTGTGGGATATCAACTGGATCTTGTCGCGAGATTTTGACCGAAGTTGCTGCAAAAGTTGTGCCACCCATGATGAAGGACAACCAAAAAGCCAATCACGTCCAGGTTAGTCAGGAACGTGATCGTTGAGAAGAAGATTAAAGCTATTTGTCAAGGATCATAACTGAGATGACACTAAAACGATGGTTCAATCGTTCCAGTTCATTGGTGAAAAAGGTCCCCAGGCCCAAAAAAGCTCACCAAGTTTACTGCAGTTTTAGTTATGCTAATGGAGTTGTTCACCACGAGTACGTCTCCCAAGGCTCTGTCGCAAAAAGCCAGGAGACTGATTTTTCCACCACGACAACGCTCATCCCTCAGAACTCGTGAATTTTTGGAAAAAAATATTGCTAGAGCGTATGCAGAACAAGAGCAAGCAGGGAATAGCGGAGACCCTCTCGAGGGCTTCCTGTTAAGTAAACCGTAACAGCGAAATGTTCATTGATAGTTTTTATGTTACCAACTTAGAGTCAGCGACAGAAGCGACAACGATAATTCTTCGATAAGGCCAAAGGCGTTCAACTCCAGTCGTTGTGGAAGAAATGTTTAAAACCTGCGCAACTTCAAAGCCAGTGATAGTAATGTGAAACCACAAGAACTACCATTACAAGATACTTAAGAGATAGGTAAAGATATAATTCGAAACAAGAGAATAATTGTTCGCTCGCACTGATATTGATACCAAACAACAATGACTGCCGGTGCTGGGACGTTGTTGGAAGGATAAGAAGGAAAGAAATGCCTTCGTCATGCGAGCTTATTTACGACGCTTATAAATTTAGTAGAGAGATGCAGGTTCAAATGTTTATTTGTAAGTGGGATTACTGTAATAACACGATAGAAATAATCTATCATTAGTAATTAACGAGACTGGGAGATCGTAGCGCTCAGATTGCGCTAAACGGGTTGTTGGTGCTTTGCTCGATGTCCGCCTTCCTTCTTATTATCGCCACCAGTGGTGTTTCCACCTGGAGAAATCGTTCATTAAACTTTACTCTCGCGTAGGTACTTGCTACGAATCTTCTCGTTCTTCTTATTTTATTTTTATTCCTTCAATCTTATCTCTTTCTTAACCCCCGGTGATCTGAGGGATTCATCGTTACCTCCCTCTGTTGACTCAAATGCTAAACAAAAATTAAAACTGAAGGAAACCTCCTCATTATTAAATTTAAAGGACTTAAATAAGATGGTTGACGAGACGACGATTGATTATCTTTTTTTTTTTTAAATTACACACCTCTTAATATGTCAAACTGACGAGCCTTTAAGAAAGCGAAACATTATCTTCTGTGATACTGGGTCTTCAAACTCATGTGATTTGAGTCGGTCCGAGGAACTATTTTTTTTTCTTCTTCTTTTTCTCCCTGATTTATCTTATTTTATTCCTGCATTCTTCTTCATGCTTTTTCTTCCTTGTCACGTCTTCCAAATATTATTTTATGGTAACCACAACCAAGTGGACTTTACGGAATTTTTCTTTAATTTCTTCTTATTTTTAATTCACCATAATATTCGTTATCTATTTTTCCAAGTTCCTGAGAAATTGATCTCTTTTAGCTTTGAACATTTTAAGTTTCTTTTCTTCTTTTTATATTCTTCTATTTCTTTTCTTCTTTTGTTTTGTTCTTCTGCTCACGGTTACGATTTAGTCCTTTAAATGGTTTTTTTTTATAAACCAAACTTTCAATAATAGCTTTAACTCTTGATGGATTTCTTCATATTCTTCCTTTCATAATTTTTCTTACCTTCTGTTTTTTTATCTTCTTCTTCCTTTTTTATTAATATCTTTTCCTTCAAATTTTGTTTAAATTATCTTGGTCATTATTCTATTCTTCATTTATCTGTTTTTTTTTTGTTTGTTTTGTTTTTTTTTATATTTGCTGCTCCATTTTTTTTATTTGTTTCCTTTTGAATTGTTTTATAAATAATGAATACTTCGAATTAATGTTTTCTTTTCTACCTTAGCTCTAGCATTCTTCATTTTCCTTGTGTGTTATTCCTTCTTAATTGCTTTCTCTGCTTAAAGACATCGGCAACTTAAAAACAATTTACCTTCAGCCAATTCTTCTAAGCTTCTTTACGATAATGGTGAAAACGTCACTTCGGTATATGCTTCCTATCTCGAGACATCAGATCAGTCGTGGTGTCTGACGTGCGCTATATTTGGTCTAATTTCCATCTAATTTAGCCTAACAACCGTTGTTATGAGGTACCACGCCTGTTGTGACGTCAGATCTCTGACTTCAGCAGCCCTTAACTCGCTTAAACATCGCAGCAAATTCGGCCTAAAGCTTACCTGCATACAACAATTTAGATTTTGGGCCAATTCAATAAAAATAAATTAATAAAACGTAAAATGCAAATTTACAATGCTTTTAATTAAATAACTGCTGGCGGGGGCGGTAACGCATCGGCTTAGACGGTTCGAATCCCAGCTCGGCATGGTTGTATGTGATGATCGTTTATAAATACTATTTATTTCTTTAACATGTTTCTGTGACTATATAAGCCCGATCTCGAAGACCAAATTACCAGAGTGGAACGACCATGTCTTACCTACACACTTAAGACCGATGCTCTGTATTTTATGTTTGTTGCCTTTCTTTTTTTCCCCATTATTCGTTTCTTAGTCGCCTTATCTCCTATATCTCCTATTATTTACATTGCTTTCTATTTTTAGCGTTATATAGTTCATTCTTCTTTTTTTCTTTGGCTCTTTTCTTCTTATTCTTTCTCTTTTCTTATTATCGCATTCTTTTCATAGATGAACTGCTTTTTTTGCCATTGCTTTTTTTGTCTTCGTCTTATTCTTCTTCCTTCTTTTTTTATTTCTTACTACTAGAAATATTTCTTGAGACTTGATTCCTGTTCTATTTTTGCACTGGGGGATGTTAATTTTTCTTTGTCTAATTTTGTTTCTTCGTTTGTCAATGTTTCTTCTTTTTAAATTTTTTGTTGTTTTATGTCTTTTATAGTTGAAGTGCTAGAAGCATTCTATGGAAGAACGTTTTCGTGATGTGTTTGGAATTTGCTCTATGTTCATTCTTCTTTCCTTTTTTTGCACTGGGGATGTTCATTTTTCTTTGTCTAATTTTATTTCTTCGTTTTATCATGTTTTTCTTTTTTTTTAGTTTTTGTTGTTTAAGTCTTTCATAGTTGAACTACAGAAATATTTTATGAAAGAAAGTTTCCGTGCTGTTTTTGGACTTGTTCTATGTTCATTCTTCTTTTCCTTCTTCCGTTTCTTCGTCTTGTTGCTGCGTTATTTATCTTATTATCATTATGTTTCATAGACAAGCTGAAATATTGGCTTTTTTATTTTTATTGTACTTGATCCTTCTTCGTTACTATTTGTTGAAATTATCTTCATTAATGCTTCATTAATTTTTCTGTTCCCTTCTTTTCATTTTTTCCATTTTATTTTCTCTGTTTTATTAGTTCCTCTTTTTTGTTTCGCGTTTATTTGTTTCTATATTTTATATATTCTTCCTCGTTTCGTGGTTTTTTTTCATTTTGCTTTGTTCTTTTAGCTGTTAAACTTTTTTCTGTCCCTTATATTCACTTTTTGCCCATACGCTTCTTAATATCTAATCTTCCTAATTCTTCTTTCAGTTCTTGTTTAAGCAATTCCCTTATTAATTTTCAATGCAGATAATTTTTCTTGTTTTCTTCTCCAACCCAATTACATCTCTGGGGTCTATTCTTCTATCAGCGGTTTTCCATCTATTTCTTCTTTCGAAGTTAGTTTTTTTCTTATCTTTTCTCTTATTTATTTTGCTCTGACATTATTTTTTCTTATATTATCGGTTTTTTTCTTTATATTTTTATTTAAATTCTTTATATTTACTTATATATTTCTTCAATACCTTCTTTTCTTCTATCCATAGTAACTGTAATCAAATCAGTTTAACTTCATAGCCTTTTTACCCGGTAGTTCAAATCAAGCAAAGATAGGTTCTTCAATTATTATTATTACTAACGATGAGTTAAGATCTTCCAGAGACCTTTTTGACTGCTTGATACCAATCCTCCTTTTCTATGCTTCTTTTGACATTCTTTTGGGACTTCCGCTTGTGAAAAAACACCTCGAATCGTACTTCAAAATCGGTCTAAACCTGACTTGAACGCTTAGATACATGATCCCTCGATAAATAAATTACCTGGCAGGGACCACCTACGCCACTGGAGATGATATATGAAAATTACAGTATCATGATCGAGTTGAGAAGATCACAAGCGTAAGAATGCCCGGCAGTGGTAAACAAAGAGCCCGCCGCTCTCACACATGAGCCCAGAGTCGGATGATAATTACCCATGTGTGACGGAAATTCGTTCCGTATCAATTCAGATACGTTCCGTACTGGTCACTCTTGGGAACTGCATAGTGCCCCTTCTTCTTCTTCTTCTTATTCTTATTCTTATTCTTGGCATATTATTTGATCAAATTTGCTTATGGTTATTACTTCAGTGAAGTACGAAGTACGAGTACACTTTGAAGAACAATAACCTTGGAGGAGATTTATTTCGTTGGTATGTTCAACTTCCTCCAAAGTAGAGAAGAAATCACGAAAAAATATTTTTTCGTGATTTTATATTATTTAATCTCTGAGCTCCAGCGGACGTTATTATTGATCTTCTAGTTTAACTCGGGTAAGAAAAAGAAGACGATAGGAACGGGTCTAGAAGGAAGAAAAGAAGATTATAATCAGGATTTTACTTTATAATTCAGAAGAATGCAATTCAGTTGAAGATGAAAATGTTAATTAAAAAGAAGATAAAGTAGAAGCATGCCCAAAAGAAGAACAGACGAAACCAGGAAGAAATTAATTAATTAGAATGGATGGGCAGATAGATGGGCAAAGAATAAATAACGGTAAGACTAGAGCAGAAAAAGAGGGAAGAAAAATTAAGCCGAAAGATAAAGAAAGGGAACCAGAAAAAAATAAGAGGATAGGAAAAGTGATTTCTGGAAAGGTATCTTTTTACTTTCACACTTTTTGTAATGATGTCCTGTCAGGAAAAATCTTCGATCCTACTGAGGTGAGATTTCTGATCAAATGGTACATTGCTACTATTGATCTTCCAGTTTCATCAATGTAAGAAAAAAGAAGAGAAGAAGAAGAATTGACAATTAACTTCATCATTCAGGAAAGCATAAAAGCATGAGTAGCTAGAAGCAATTGAAGATAAAACGTAGAAAAATCATTTCTACGTGAAATAAAAAGAAGAATGAGTCATGCCCAAAAGCATAACAGACGAGAACATGAAGAAACTAATTAATAAGAATCAATAGGAGATTAAACCAAAGAAGAAATAAGCAGGAAGATAAAGAAGAAAAATCAAGTCGAAGGATAAAGGAATAAAACTAGAAGAAAGAGAAGAAATGAGGATATAAAAATTTATGTCAGGAAAAATCTTTGATCCTACTGAGGTGAGATTTCTGTTCGAATGGGACGTTTCTATTGATCTTCCAGTTTAACTGAGGTAAAGAAGAAGAGAAGAAGAATAGGGTAGCAAGAAAAAAATTAACTTTATCATTAAGAAGAGCATAAAAGTGAAAGTAACTAGAAGCAATTGATATAAAATTGTGACAGAATCACTTCTATGTAGATTAAACAGAAGAATACGTAGAAGCATGCCTAAAAGAAGAACAGACGAGATCAGGAAGAAACTAGACGCAATGAATAGGAGATTAAAGCAAAAAGGAATGACATCAAGACGAACAGAACGAGAAGGAAGAATAATCAAGCCGAAGGATAAAGGAAGAGAACTAGAAGAAATGAGGATGGCAAATATGATTCCTGGAAAGGTATCTTTTTGCTTTGACATTTATGGTATCCCTTAGTGTGCAATACTATCGTCATAAGTTTTCCCTCCTCGCACTTTCTAAATTGTCTCCAAGCTCTTGCATCTTTATTAATGGCACCCTGTTAGGAAGAATCTTTGATCCTACTGCGTTGAGATTTCTGATCAAACGGGACGTTTATTTTTGATCTTCCAGTTTATCTATGTAAGATATCAGATGTAAGATAGATGAAGTGAAGAAGAAAGGTGAAGAAAGAAGGAAATAATATCATTTAGATGAGCGTGCAAGCAGGAGTAACTAGAAGCAATTGAAGATGAAATCATTTCTATGTGAAATAAGAAGAAGCATGCCCAAAATAAGACCAGACTAGACCAGAAGAAACTAATATAATGTAACTAGCGCAATGCATATGAGATTAAATAAAACAAGTCATAATGGCAAGGCGAACAGTAAGGGAAGGAAGAAAAACCATTTTGAAGAATAAAGGAAGAGAACTAGAAGGAAAATAGAAGTGGAAAAGGAAGAAAGAAGAGAGAACTAGAAGAAAAAGAAAAATAGAAGACGGGCTTCTGGATATACACAGGGTGTTTCATTGGTAAACGGACAAACGGAAACCGTGGATAGGGGACACTGAGGTGGTTCTAAAAAACCCATGGTTAATGGGTCTGACGTCATTAATAACATAGATACAGGGTGTTTTATGGATATCGTCAATTTCTTTCAAAGGCCATAACTAACGAACCACGCTGTATATTTTTTTGAAATTTGGTGAAAAGTTTCCATTTCGCTACATAAACGTTTGACATAACAACCGAAAAGAAAATCCAGGTCCGGACTTACAAAAAATTATTAAATGTTAGTGTTCGTAAAACAACACCCTGTATATCAGAATTTTCAAAGTTCGTTTTGGTATTTTGAAAGAATAGAAAATTTTGAACTAAACAGTGTACTTTTTGTAGTTGCGCATCTGATTCTTCGATGGGCATTTTGATCTCGAAGTTAGATTTTTGCTTAAAACAGGTTCATGACCTTCAAAAATGTTCATCTTTTTTATGAATTAAAGAAGATAAATTATTGTAGCCTATTGGAATTTGCAAAACATGTCTGGCAGTACGTCTGTATCTCATTAAACTCTTGAAAAGTTTGAATACAGGTCCGTACCAGAACAAATATTGAAATTTTTGTTTATTTTTTCAACACCCTGTATAACATAACTTGTAATGGTATTATGTAAAATGTAACAACCATTGAACAATAATTATGAAAACATACCTACTCTAGTGTTGTGCTACATGTTAACGTTCAGTAAAAACATGATACAAAAACTTAATCTAAGTATAATTAATTTTTGATAAAGTAATTTATGGTTCTTCTTAGGTATAACTAGGTATAACTGTCAAGTTAGTTTGACAGTTATACCTACTCAATTATTTCTATAACTGTCAAGTTATTTTGACAGCTACAGCTTGTGTTTTGGGTGTAGTGCAATATCATATTTACCTGTCAGTAATTAAAATCAGTTATCTACATTATGCCGTACCAATTTTCCAACGCAGAATATGCAGATATTTTGTACATTTATGGATTTTGTGATGGCAATTCAAGAGCTGCGAAAAGAGAGTACGCAAGACGCTTTCCTGGACGGCGTATTCCAAACAATAAAACTTTTTCCGATGTCTTTAATTATACTAGAGAGCATGGGCGATTTCCAACCGCAAAGAGAAATGAACATAACGAAAGGCAACATCTAGATATGGAACAGAACATTATAAATATGGTAGAAATTGATCCAACTCTAAGTACGCGAAGAATTGGTCATATTCTTAATTTGCCGCATGTCACTGTTTGGAGAAGATTAAGAAAAAATAATCTCTATCCATTTCACATACAAGATGTACAGAGGTTAGAGGATGGAGATGACATAGCTAGAGTAGATTTCAGTAGGTGGATAATCCGAAATCGAAGGATTTTGAACCGATGTTTGTTTACCGATGAGGCGCAGTTCACACGAGATGGGGTGTTTAATTTGAGGAACTGTCACGTTTGGAGAGAAGAAAATCCATATGCGACAAGACAGTGTCATTCGCAAAGAAGATTTTCTTTTAACGTTTGGTGCGGAGTAGTCAATGATCGTTTAATTGGGCCACATGTTTTACCTAATAGACTCACTGGAGAAGCATATTTAGACTTACTCCAAAATGTTTTGCCTGTATTGCTTGAAGATTTTGATGTTGGAGGAATGTATTTCCAGCACGATGGAGCTTCACCCCATTTTAGGGTGATGGTGAGAAATTTCTTAAATGAGAATTTTCCAAATATGTGGATAGGGAGGGGTGGACCTCACAATTGGCCGGCGAGATCACCCGATTTTAACCCTGTGGATTATGCCATTTGGGGATATTTAAAGTCCAAAGTGTATTCCACAGAAATAAATAGTAGGGAAGAACTTTTACAAAGAATAGAAGAGGCTTGCGGACAATTAAGAAATAATCCAGACATTATTAGAAAAGCAATAAGAAGCATTACAAAACGAGCACGAAAATGCATTCAACAGAATGGGGGTCATTTTGAGCAACTTTTGTAACTTTTTGTGTACTGTTGGCTTATTTAAATTATCCATAACATTTTTTATTGTATCTTATTCTTTCAATTTATTTTTCTAATGTAGTTCGTTGTTTAGGTTAGATGTAATAAATTACATGCAATTATTACCTATCTCTTATTCTTTTACTAAGGTTGATAATGTATTATGTGACAAGGAGCTTGGATACTATTTTCACCATTTATTAAATGCTTGGTACTTAATACTATTACAAGTTATGTTACGATTTTTTTCTTCGGATTCGGGGAGATGCGTCTTCGGAGAGCGTCCGGTGAGGTTTTCGGCCTTCCGGTGACGCAGGGTGTTGAAAAAATAAACAAAAATTTCAATATTTGTTCTGGTACGGACCTGTATTCAAACTTTTCAAGAGTTTAATGAGATACAGACGTACTGCCAGACATGTTTTGCAAATTCCAATAGGCTACAATAATTTATCTTCTTTAATTCATAAAAAAGATGAACATTTTTGAAGGTCACGAACCTGTTTTAAGCAAAAATCTAACTTCGAGATCAAAATGCCCATCGAAGAATCAGATGCGCAACTACAAAAAGTACACTGTTTAGTTCAAAATTTTCTATTCTTTCAAAATACCAAAACGAACTTTGAAAATTCTGATATACAGGGTGTTGTTTTACGAACACTAACATTTAATAATTTTTTGTAAGTCCGGACCTGGATTTTCTTTTCGGTTGTTATGTCAAACGTTTATGTAGCGAAATGGAAACTTTTCACCAAATTTCAAAAAAATATACAGCGTGGTTCATTAGTTATGGCCTTTGAAAGAAATTGACGATATCCATAAAACACCCTGTATCTATGTTATTAATGACGTCAGACCCATTAACCATGGGTTTTTTAGAACCACCTCAGTGTCCCCTATCCACGGTTTCCGTTTGTCCGTTTACCAATGAAACACCCTGTATATATTTTCCTTTGACACTTATGGCATCCCTTAGGGTGTAATGCCATAGCCACAATTTTCCTCTCCTCATACTTACGACATTTTTGCCTTGCCATAATTCGTAAAAACTTTTTTTTCAAAATTGTCTCTAAGCTCTTGCGCTTTATTAATGACACTCTGTTAGGAAGAATCTTTGATCCTACTGAATTGAGATTTCTGATCAAACGGGTGGTTCATTTTTGATCTTCCAGTTTATCTGAGGTAAGTTAGATGAAGTGAAGAAGAAGGGTAAAGAATGAAGAAAATAATTACCATCATCATTTAGAAGAGCGTACAAGCAGGAGTAACTAGAAGCAATAATTTAAGATGAAATCATTTCTATGTGAAATAAGAAGAAGCATGCCCGAAAGAAGACCAGACGATACCAGGAAGAAACTATTGGAATGAAATTAACGCAATCAATAGGAGATTTAAAAAAAGAAGGCAGAATGGCAAGGCGAATAGTAAGAGAATAAAGAAAAACCAATCTGAAGAATAAAGAAAGAGAACTAGAAGAAAAATACAAGTGTGAAAGGAAGAAGAAAAATAAATTTAGAGGACAAAAAAAATTACTTCTGGAAAGAAACCTTTTCCTTTGACACTTATGGCATCCCTTAGGGTGTAATGCTATAGCCATAATTTTTTTCTCCTCACACTTACGTTTTTTTTTTTGCCCTACCTTAATTCGTAAACACTTTTTTTTCGCAAAATGGTCTCTTTAAGATCTTGCGTCTTTATTATTAACGCTCCATCAGGAAAAATCTTTGATGCTACTGAGGTGATATTTCTGATTGTAATTGTACATTAGAGGGCTTGCATGGAGATTTTCTTCTTCAGCATTTTAGACATTACTGGAATAACTTCAGTGGAAATGTGGATCAGTTTGAGCTGAGGATATTTTTGATAGTTTCTGTCGTTAAAATGGCGTAAGTTCCGTCGGACGTGTTTCAGTATTTAAGTTGATGATTAATGATAATAAATAGAATTCTGCCCGATTTATCTAATTCCCTTTAAACAATGTATATCACTGTAAACTCCGTCATGGCGGACCGAATTCCTGCTGCAGCAGCGGCACACACACAGAGCGAGGCGAAATCTCGAGTCATTAGTCATCTAAGAAAAGTACGCATAGAAAATTTACGCTAAATAAATTAAGAGGAACATGAAGAATGCCTCGCCATTAATATTTTTAATGACGATCGCTCCAAATGAGAAATGACAATAATGTATGTAGACGGTCTCCTGAATAAGAAGATAAGAACAAAAAGGGGAAATTTCCCTCGATCTCACCCCTTTTATAACATCTCTTTCTTTTTGTTTCAAGACGTGACGTCCTGCTCCGCCATCCACTTACTTTCCTCTTTTTATCTCCCTTCCGTTGATCGTTCTCTCTCGCTCGGGCTCATAAACGCACTAATTTCTTTAAGGGGCTTAAACCCTTGAGCTTTAATGAAAAGATTGCATTCCGAAATTCCTTTAAATATTGAAATGAGTTACGGCGAGTCGAAGCGAGAGGGTTGTGTGGAACATTCGAGCTGTTTGTGAATTCTTTTCACTCCGTCTGCAATCATGTACTTCTCCTCCTCGTTCCTGGATTAATTTTACAAAATGCTCCTCCCTCTTTATAAATTTAATGTAAATATATAAATACACAAGAAGGGAGAAAATTTTCACTCATCTTTTTCAGAACATATATCTATACTGATTAGCTTCACCTACCCCAACGACATAAAATAATCCGGTGAGGTGAGGTGAGGGTAAATTTTCGAGTTGATTTGAAACAGCACAAAGTGAAAATATCGCCCGACATATATTCATAACAACAACTATAATAAGATTTATAAGCGGGATGGGCTTATAAACAAAGAATAACCCCGACAGTGAGCTTTGTACCGGAGGAATTATAAGGCGATATTTCAACTCTCCGGTAAATATTATGCAAAGGACACTAGAGAGCTACACTTCCTGATCCGGTCATCTCCTTTCTTTCCCTCTTCAGACCAGTCCTGACAACGGAAGCGATCTAACTCATCCCCCTACCGTTGGAGGAAAAAACAACCCCGCACTACATCTCTCTTAGATTTTGAATTAGATTTGAACATCTAACACTCAATAATGTACAGTCTACAACCTTTCTAGAAATTTTCATTCTGAGAAAATCCTGTGGGGTGGGGTAAGGTAATATGAGAGATTTATGTGCAGATTCAAAAAGGTAACGATTATTTCATGAAGACACTCTCGTTTTTTTTCGTATCATTATTTTGGCAAGAGAGTAAAAATTTAAAATGAGTGGTGGTCATAATAACATGGTACCCTGAGGGATGCTCTACTATTCGTAATTGCATATCTTTTTGATTATAAATGGTTATTGCATAATTTTATGGCCCAATTTTTTGACAAAGTAGTAGTAGTAGTATTAATAGAGATTAATAGAAGATCATTTGTATCATTGTTAGGATAAAAAAGTCATAAATAAATTTTTAAAATAAATGTGGTCTTAGTATAATAGTACCCTGAGGCAAGTCATAGAATTCCATCTTGCTAATATACTGTTTTGACACGTTATGCGAGCTCACTCAAAGTTACTGAAGAAGAATAATGGTTGCTTAATCATTACTTTTGGTTTCTTCTTCTTCTTATTCTCCTTCTCCTTCTTCAGTTTATGTATACTGGCCTAAATTTTATTTATCAAAGAATTTAATGTGAGCATCTTTTACGCAACAAAATATCAAAAATGCATGGTGTCTCGACTAAGTAACTTTGTTTTCTTCTTCTTCCTAAATATTATACCTGTCCCAATGGATCCCTAGGTTTAGGAAACCACCAAATTATTATTATTTTAACATATTCATGGTTATTCTAAATGACTGAAGAGAGAAGATGTGACCATCTTTTGAATTCATTGCAACGTAGGAAAAAATGGTTGGTTGATTTACGTAATTTTATTTTGTTTCTTCTTTTCCTTCTTCAAATTTATACTCGCTGAAATCGATTGCTAAAAGGGTATGGATGTAAACATCTTTTGAATTCAACGCAAAATAATAGCAAAAAAACTGTAATTTGACGAAGTAATTTTGGTTTCTTCTTCTTCTTCTTAAAATTAATATCCACCTAAAGGGACTTCTAAGTCCAGGAACCCACTAAATTATTTATTTGGACGTATTCGAGCTTGCTCTAAATGAAAAATTTAGATGTAACCATCTTTTGAGTTCAACGCAACAAAATATCGAAAATTTCATGGTGCCTCGATTTTCGAAAGTAATTTTGGTGTCTTCTTCTTCTTAAACTTTATATCTGCCCCAATGGATTTTAAAATGCAGGAAACGACTAAATTATTTATTTTGACGTATTTGAGGTTATTCTAAATAACAGAAGAGAGAATACGTGACCATCTTTTGAATTCATGGCGACGTAAGGACAAATGACTGCTTGACTATGCAGTTTTTTGGTTTCTTCTCCAGCTTCTTCAGATTTATACTCGCCCAAATCTATTGCTGAAATAGTTACTATGTAACCATTTGATGAAATAAACGCAAGAAAATATCGAAAAATTCATGGTGACTCGATTAATTTATTTTGGTTTCTTCATCTTCTTCAAATTTATATACCCGCCCAAATGGATTGCGAAGTCCAGGAACCCACTTAATTATTTATTTGCACGTATTCGGGCTTGCTGTAAATGACTGAAGAAAAAAGACGTAATCTTCTTTTTAATTCATTACAACGTAGGGAAAAATAGTCGGTTGATTACGTAATTTTTTTATTTGTTTTCTTCTTCTTTAAATTTATACTTCCAAATCGTTTGCTGAAGCCATCTTTTGAATTCAACGCAAAATAATTGCGAAAACATTATTGCTTGACTAAGTAATTTTGGTTTCTTCTTCTTCATCTTCTTCTTCTTCTTATTTACCCCCCCCCCCCCCACCCCACAAATGAATTGATAATTCCAGGAATTGACTAAATTATTTATTTTAACATATCCGCAGTTATTCTAAATGACTGAAGAGAGAAAATTTTGAATTCCTTGTAGTGTAGGGAAAAATTTTTGGTCTACTGCGTATTTTTTTTTTGTTTCTTCGTCTGCTTCAAATTTTTACTCGCCCAAATCGATTGCTGAAACAATCTTTTGAATTCAACGCAAAATAATAGCGAAAAACTTGGAGCTTGACTGAGTAATATTAGTTTCTTCTTCTTCTTTTTCAAATTTATACTCCTTCCCCCCAAAAACGATAGACAAATCCAGGAACTCACTAAATTATTTATTTTAGCGTATTCGCAGTTATTCTAAATGACTGAAGAGGGAAGACGTGACCATCTTTTGAATTCCTTGCAGCGTAGGAGAAAATTTTTGGTCGACTACGTAATTTTTTTTGTGGTTTCTTCTTCTGCTTCAAATTTTACCTCGCCTAAATCGATTGCTGGAACCATATTTTGAATTCAACGCAAAATAATAGCGAGAAAATTGTGATTTGACCAAGTAATTTTGGTTTCTTCTGCTTCTTTTTCTTCTTCGAATTAATACCCCCACTCCCCCCCCCCCCAATGGATCAATAATTCCAGGAAACTAATTTATTCATTTTAACGTATTTAACGAGAAAACGTGACCATCTGTTAATTTTAATTCTTTGCAACATACGGAAAAATGGTTGGTTGACTGCGTAATTTCTTTTTTGTTTCTTCTTCTTCAAATTTATACTCGCCCAAATCGATTGCTAAAATAATCTTTTGAATTCAACGCAAAATGATTGCGAAAAAATTATGGCTTGACTAAGTAATTTTGGTTTCTTCTTCTTCTTCTTCTTCTTCTTCAAATTTATACCCCCCCTTCCCCCAAAATGAATTTCCAAGTCCAGGAACCCTCTAAATTATTTATTTGGGCGTATTCAAGCTTGCTCTAAATGACTTCAGAAAGAAGACGTGACCTTCGTTTGAATTCATTGACACGTAGGGACAATTGGCTGATTGACTAGGACTACGCAGTTTTTGGTTTCTTCTTCTTCTTTAAATTGATACTTGCAGCGATTTCTAAGTCCTGGAAGCTGAGAAATTATTTATTTGAACGTATTCCAGCTCTCTACAAAAGACTGAAGAGTATGGATGCAAACCTCTTTTGAATTCCAGGCAACACAATAGCGAAAAAGTGGTGGCTTGACTAAGAAGTTTTGGTTTCATCTTCTTTTTCTTCAAGTTTGAACACACCCAAATCGACTTCAGGTTGCACTAGATGACTGAAGAGTTTAAATCTTTTGAATCAACGCAACCAAATAGCGAAAAAGTGGTGGCTTGACTAAGTGATTTTAGTTTCTTCTTCTTCTTCTTCTTATAATTTAAACTCGCCCAAATCCTACTAAATCGAAGAAGCTGGCAAATTATTTACTGGAACGTTGAGCAATGAGAATGCTAGTTTGTCTTTGAATTTTTTGCAGATTCAAGGAAAAGGCTAGCTTGGTAATAGTCTTGAACCAATTCTGTTAATTTGCTCTTCTTGTAGCTCAACAAGAATTAATAACAAAGAAATAACAACACTCAAAGACCACCAAGCTTTTTAAGCTGTATGGTCAAGTCAAAATGTAGCCTTTTCAGGGTAAACCAAACGTGGTATAGCTTGCCAAATTTTTTTCCTGGCATTTTCCATAATTTTTGAGCTACTGACGAGTAGAAGGTAGGAATTCGATTTCTTTAATGGTGTGATAACTCCGAATTATTTTCTAGTGTGTTTCTTTTAGTTTTTTTCCAGGAGATTTTTTTCCTCAGAAGTTTTTTTGGGCTTATGGCAGCGACTTTGTCTCACCATTGAGCTTCCAAATTTTTTGACCAGAATTAAATCGTTATGGTAACTATATGAGTAAACCTCTCTTTACACTTAGTATCTATCTATATCTACCTATATCAGGTCACTTAAGATAATTAGTAACACAAGGCCAGCTCGACTAGAACGTTTCGGAAACCATTACATCTTCACTTCATTAAGGAATATTATGCAAACTAGCTGATCTTGAGTTGCTCCCACTATTTAACGTCCGAGTTCCGATAAAGCAAGTGGCTGTTATTAATATGCAGTGTTCCGTTAGCAGCGTCATCCGTCACCGACCGGAGGCGGCAGTGAGCGAGGTACACGTGACGCTCAACTTCCAGCCGAGAGCTTAGCATCAGGGCTCGGAACTTAAGAAGAAGTTGCAAAGAACTTATTAAGTATGTGTACCTGATTTGTATGGCCGCATGAAGGATCACGGTGTAGCGCCGGGAACAACCGCTTCAACTAGGGGGATAGGAGGGGGTGGATCGGGGGACGGGATTCTCAAGGGTCCGCTTGCTGTTTTCTTGTGCATGTGATAGATAATAATTATTATTATCGAGGACTTGACTAATTAATCACTTGGCTCTCGTTGAGGGTAGGAGAGAGGTTTTTACGTTTCCAAGAACTAAATTTCCAGAATGCTAATTTCCGAGGCAAGTAGGATATTCGTTTGTCAGTTTTACGGCATTTTTCCGCGATGATATCTGGCAAGAAATGAAGTATTTCTAAGGCAGACTGGAAGGCTATCTCATGTGAATTCATTCGCACTTTCTATAGCCCGTTTGGGGTTTTGTTTGCGGAGATCCTTCGAGCTGATATGTAGTCCTGAAGAGTGGTACGTGCTGGCTGCCAACCTTGCTCTGTAATTAGAGCCACCGTTGCCAAGTCAACTATTTTTTTTTCATTGCGGGATTCTTGAATCCATGGTTAGTTATCAGACCTACCTACTCTGTTTTTGATATTATGAAACTTGCAGATTTATGATTCAATTATTCAATCAAATAAATATTTATTGATAGATGATAAGTTGACCAAATAAGTTGACCAAATGAATGATATAATATTCCCTGTCCATTTGTTAATTAGATGATCTCGGCAACATCGCGATGTCCCTGAGGCTTGGGAGGTTCATCCCCTTGGTATCTGCATGGATTTTTCAACGGGCGCGACCCCAAGGAAGACTATTACATTCCAACAATCTTTGCATTAATGAGCACTGCCGGGCCACCGCTGCATATTAAAATTCTCACACGCCGTAAGAAGTGTAGAAGAAGGAAGAAGACCGATCGATAGGAGACTTAATGAGCCCCGCGAAAGAAGCCCGAGCGCTGATGGAAATGAGGAACTTTGCGGCTCGGCGTGAGGGCGCGGGGGCGGCGGGACGGTGGGGGTGGCGTGGAAGGAGGGGGCTAGTTAGCGGGTGGATATGATAAATACGTGTAAAGCTTCTTCTACGTAGATGGAAAGTAATATCGAACCGGATTCTCTCTTCTATTGCATCGCTGATGACTCTGCCGTTGCTACTATGCAACTCGGATTGTACTTAGTCTTTTTGCGTTCGGATAAAATCGATATTTGGAGTTTTTTTGTTTTTTCTTGTATCTTAATTACAATGCTAATACGTATTTTAGAGTTGTCTCATGATTAAGCTTTGAATACTTACCGACTAAGGAGTTTTGAAGTTACTAATGGCCTTCTACCAGGTGGCCCGATTTTCATTTAATTACTGAACAAAGGTCCGATTTTGATCTACAATATCTTGATTTACATCTACTAAGTTTGGAATCATTAAAGGATGTTTTAATTTACTTTCAAAATATTTTACAAATCCCCAAATAATTTATTTCTATGGCTACACTTAATCGAAAGAAAGATGAAGTTGCATAAAATAAGAAAGGGAAAAAATTTAACAGATTGCCTTGAACAAAAAAGAACGAAAAAGGAAGAAAAAATAAGAAAAAATAAGAAAAAAAAACTATATGACATAAAAGAGGCGTCCACCAACAACATATTCAAAACCAAGGCGATTCCAATCAAACGGTGGATTAGTCAACCTTACGTCCAAAATCGTGGAGACCGGGCAACAGGGTCCCACTTGTGAGTACCACCATGCTAACAGGTAAAACATGGCAAGAACCGTAAATACAACCATGGCACAATGACCCTTGAGGTACATGACTCCTAGGCTTAACCGCTATGAATACGTGGTCGAGGGGTACTTGGATAAATGGAGAAATGGTGGAGGAAGTGCAGTCATTTAAGTACCTGGGCTGCTGGGTGAACAGAGCTTTAAGGATTCCCTTAAAAATACGCTTGTTACGTTACTACGTCTTCAGCATACTACTTTATGGGATGGACACATGGACCCTTATTAAACGATGTGCAGGAGGAGTGAGTCATTCGAGATGAGGGCCTATCGAAGGGTGCTGTACTGAGAATATCGTGGATGGACAGGGTGACAAATGAAGTAGTTCTGCAGCGAATCGACAAGAGGAGAGAGGTACTAAAGATAAAGAGAAGAAAACTGGGATGAAAAATTAGAAGTAGGTATGAGCGGCTTCAACTAGTTATTCAGGGGAAAATAGAGAGAAGACGTGGTTCTGGCCGTCGTGGCTCAAGAACATCCAATGGTCTGGGATGAGCACCACGACACTGTTTAGGACTGCTGTTGACAAAGTAAAGACCATAATCGTCAATGTTCTGAGAGGACACGGCACTTAAAGAAGAAGAAGGCAAACCTAAGGAAAGCTACCGCACTCCATTGTATAAAGCCTGCTGCATCATAACTGTGCTGCGGTCGGGCTAATTAGAGTAGCCTTCGGCTAATTAGAATTGACTCTGGACCAATTAAAATGATTCTTGGCCAATTAAAATTCGATCGTTGTTGAAATAATTGCCGACTTACCTTCGTTGGGCCGAAGTATTAATTGATGCACCAAAATCTCACCCAGATTTCGTACGACTGTGGTAACATCAGCAGCATAAAGCGGTACAGTTTAATTTCCTCTAAGATAAAAGATAGTGGGATGCCAGTGCCTTATGGTTTTTGAATAATTGATCTAAAGTAACCTGAACTATAAAGGCATCAAAATTCACTCAGGTTATGAGATGTTAACTATTTCTAACTACTGTAGTATCTACCTACTGAATAATAAAGTTGATCTTTTAATGAAAAGTATATTTATGAATTCTGTTTACAAAATAACTTATTGAAATTCTATGGTTATGAAATTACTAATTAATTGATCATGAAGTTAATTGCAAAATATCTCATTTAACAGTTTAACTGGTAGAGAAAATAATAGATCTATTTTTCCTTCACATAAAAAGTGACAAATTCATTTCAAGCATTACTTGAATAATAATGGTAATAATTGTATATCAGGTATTTCATAGTTATTATTAATATAAGTTTTAATTAATAAAACGTCAATCTCTCGACGAGATAAGGCAGTAGAACGACATAAAACTCCTAACAGATTTCTCGGATATCACTCTGAGCAATAAAAGGTTATGTCACACTTTGCTTACTGATACGACATTTTGCCATCCTTGGAATGTCGTGCCGAGACTGGAGAGCGGGGCCCTGGACGAAATCTCAGGATAAGAGACCGTGGTCTCCCTCTGGGGTGGCAGAAAGACTGGTGGATGGGGTCGCGTCCCGTGGGAACACGTGCCTAACACTGGTAGCGTGGTCGTCCTTTGAGGTTAGATAAAAGATGAAAATATGAGGCTCCGAATGATGAGATCCAGTATTTAGGGGCAGGTAGCAGCAAAACTTTCAGATAGTGTAAGAGATTCCTTCCATAAAAGCGGATATTCAGATGTAGAGATGGTGGAAACCAATATGGCGTCCGGGAAGACAGGTGGGGTTCAACTTCGTAGATAGGTTTTCCGACGAGATAAGATAGTGCCCCAATTGATAGGGTAGGTAGAAAGAACTATAACAATATATAAACTCTATTAGAGAAAGTTTCAGATAGTTTGAACAATTTACTTACCCGATTTATTAATAATCGGTCCTTAGATAAAGAGAAAAGGTAGGGGCGCGACTTGTCGCTTCAAGCACCGAGATTGGAAGATGGCCGAGCCTGTTCCAGACTCGCGAAAAGGACCAATCCTTTTGCGCAACTCAAAAGGGTGTTAGTTCATCTTCCTAAACTACATCACAGCGACATCTGTGTTTCTAGTTAATCGAAAATGAAGATTGTAAGAGAAAGAAGTTACAGATTGTACTACAAGGTAGGGATCTTGAACTTGCCTAGTTTAGTTAGTTTTACCACTCGGCAACAGGTGGCGATGTTAGTTCAAAATTCATATTTTCGGAACCTTAATAGCAAGGATTTAGACAATGATATCTTATTTAATAATATTAAATGGAGCTAATTAAAGAATAAAACCTTTAACGACGTTACACACCTCTCTTTACCGGGGTAAGGAAAGGATTAAAGATAAACCAACTGGAAAAAGCACAGGCGTGTTTCAAGTTGTTACTATACCCGAAGAAGGGTATGTTTGCGGGACAACTAGGTGACGATAAGCTTAGAGAATATTATTCAGAAATCACGTTCATAAATAACATGAACCTTTCGAGGAAATAAGATAACAACTCTGAACGAACAAATTGTCAACGACATCGTTGATCTGTTTCATTGAATGAATAAAATTTCTCTTGTATATGCTTACTAAGGTAACATGCAACTTTCAAAAGGGAATAGCGTTAGGTTTACTAAAATTACATGCAACTTAAATATTAAGCACTAGGTAATAATTATTCATAAGGTATAAAAATAAAATATTCATGCTTCATTGCAAAGGCAACAAAATAAAAGATATGCTAGTAACGGTAGTAATAAGATAATTAAGATAACTTTCTTAAATGGTAATTGTTCTCGCCGAACAATGTCGATAAACAAAGGAATAATTTCTAGATAACTAGATATGAAGATACGATAAGATATGGTTAGATAATATAAGATAAGATAGATAATGTAAGATAAGATACATACTAAGGTAACAAAATCAATAATACTGTCAGATATCACAGTAATGAATATTCTGAAATAAATTAAATTAGAATTCCTAAGAAGGAAAAATCTCCTGAGGTGGGCACGAAACATCTCCCTTGCTGTTGAACACCGCTTCCCCGACCAACGACAACCCGCGCTCTGCTTTGAAGCATGCCCCGCCACTGAGACAGTGGTGAGCGGGAAAGTCAAGAATGAAACTGTCGCGGTTAAGTAGCAGGTTTAACAAAGCAAAGGTGAAACTCGATCCTCAAGGGGGTTGATGCTGTCCAAACTTGGGCATCAAAACATCTATGTACAGGGAAAGGTAAATTTTTGGAGTCCACAAGGGTAATCCATGAGCAAGATTTTTCATTTCTGAACCAGTCAAAATTTGACTATGTCGTCGTCTATGCGACTCCATAATAAATGGTTGAGAGAAAGGAAGTTTGCAGATAATCACTGCGTAGCTTATCAAATAGCGTAATTGCAATAATCATATCGATAAATCATCCAATAATCGCATAGATAAACATTCGATAATCGCACAGAGAAAACATCAATAATCGCCTGGATTATTAGATAAACATTAAGGTAACGGTAAGATAATTTATCTCACTCGGTAAGATAAGAAAAATGGAACAACCATTTTCATCGCTAAGGTAGGGGACATTCAATATCCGTGTTCAAATTCATTTGTGTTAACACCGAATATCTCAAGTCATCTTTGCAAATTCAACACTAGAATTCACATAGATTTTTATTTTCCATTTTGGAAAATATTCGCAGAGAAGATAAGTATTAGCTACCATTCTATTATGGTACTAATAGCTATAGATAAGGTAAGATAGGTAATTCCTTTTCTTTGAAAAGAAATTAAAGATAAGAAAGGCACGAAGCTTTGACTAAAGCTTACGCCTGTCTTTTATCAAGAAGAAAATTGCTAATTCAATTTTTGTTTTCTTGAAAGATAGGTAAGATAAGGTAGAGATATTCTGTTGTCTCCCGTTGAGACAACAGAGGGATTTTTCACTTTAGCCATGCAGGGCGGAAAATCTTAAAGCACCCAATCTTGGAAAGATGGTAGATAAGATAAAAGAGATCTGCTGTCGTCTGATTTGACAAGCAGAGCAGTTTTCACTTTAGCACATAGCAGGGCGGAAACTGTCGGGAAAGCACCCATCTTTAAAAGATGGTGGGTAAGATAAAGATAAAAGAGATCTGCTGTCATCTGATTGGACTAGCAGAGCAGTTTTCACTTTAGCACGTAGCAGGGCGGAAACTGTCGGGAAAGCACCCGTCTTTAAAAGATGGTGGGTAAGATAAAGATAACCTGTTGCCTTTTGTTTGGACAAACAGGGCAGTTTTCTCTTTAGCACGTAGCAGGGCGGAAACTGTCGGGAAAGCACCCGTACTTAGAAAGGTGGTAGGTAAGATAAAGATAACCTGTTGTCTTTTGTTTGGACAAACAGGGCAGTTTTCACTTTAGCACGTAGCAGGGCGGAAACTGTCGGGAAAGCACCCGTACTTAGAAAGATGGTGGGTAAGATAAAGATAACCTGTTGTCTTTTGTTTGGACAAACAGGGCAGTTTTCACTTTAGCACGTAGCAGGGCGGAAACTGTCGGGAAAGCACCCGTTTTTGAAAGAGATGGTAAGATAAGATAAAAGAGATCTGCTGTCGTCTGATTGGACAAGCAGAGCAGTTTTCACTTTAGCACATAGCAGGGCGGAAACTGTCGGGAAAGCACCCGTCTAAAACTAGACGGTAGATAAGATAAAGGTAAAAGACAAGACAAGGCAGATACAACGGCAAGACAGCATTTTCTTTAGTTCATTGAACATAAGAAAATTTAAAAGATAACATTAGACCTGTAAACATAGTCAGACAAGATAGGCGAATAGTTACTTTTCAAGGTAATGATTTCAGATAACCAGAAAGATATGGGTTCTCAAAATTTGAGCGATAAAATAAAATGAGAGCCTGAGGATAGCAAATACCGATCCCAAAATTAACAACATTTATACTTTGAGATCTCACATTCATACAACTAATTTCAAAATCCTTGAGAAACGCTTTGAAAGATACGGTATTCATTCTGCATACATTCTTCATTCATTCAAAGATACAACAAGAAACGGAGCTTTCTCAATTCTCATATTGCTAGACCTCATTTTCTAAACGGATTTTTGTCAAATACAAAAAGAGAGATAAAGGTAGGCAGGGAAATAAAATTAGAGAGAAGATATTACAAGGAACTATTCGTCGCTTTTCGGCGGGTCTTCGCCTCGATAAGCCTTCAAATCTTTAGAATGCCAGCGACCTAGGGGATTGCCTTCTTGGTCTTGTAATTCGTACACTAATTTAGACACTACTTTAGATATCCGACACAGTACGAATTTTGGGGCCAATTTTGCGGCAAAATTCTTTGCGGCATTCGAAAGTGGGTAGGTATGTTTCCAGACGACATTGAATTCTTTGACAGATAGGGTCATTAAGAGACAAGGGAGCGTCCTGTATTTTGATTTTCAAATCTGCAAGAGTCTTTTTCACCTCTGCAGAATCTTTGTCAAAGGGGTAGACAGATTCGGAAATAGAAAGAGAATTTTCTTCCCTATTTAACAGGGCACGAAATTGAATTCGTCTTTTCTCCTGTGTATTAAATGGGACTTGTTTTCTAATCGCTATTTCGTAAGCGAGTTCTTCACTTAATAAAGCTAGAACGGGATTCATGATTGAAATCTACTAAAGTCGGTAAGGTAGGGATCGAAAAAGCTATGTGACGCTATGATGTATCTTTACACGTAAAGAATTCGTTTTCTACGTTTGACGTAAAGAATGCAAGGGATACGTCGCAACACTGCTCGTAGCTTTAGCGCTCGTCGGCACTAATACCAACAGCTGACTGGAGAGTCAAAGATTAATGGAAACCTAACCTAACTTAATGAGAAAATGGTAAGGTAATTTTCAGGGAAAGATTTTTGGATACAGTTTTCAAAGACAGCTTAACTACAGAGCTCTCGTATCGAGTATCCTCTCCGTACGGAATTAAGCTTCTCTAAAACTTGCTCGAGACATCGCGACGGTATAATCAACCACTCCGTAAAGCTCCTTTTTCAAGGTTACCCTTTAGCGGCAGTGTAGCGGTAAGAAAAAGTAGGTATTTTCGCGACACGGCACTTTGCACAAAGATAATTAGGTAGGTACACATATATTAGGAAACAATAACGCTTAAAACTAAGTCATGCAAAAGCTTTCAATAAAAAATTCATGCAGTAAGCAACAAGAGAAATTTATATAAATATCAAGTGATATCGCAGACAAATCGTAAAGTTCAAATAGTTACGAGATTTATTTTATGAAAATCCTAGATACATAAAAGCCAAATAAGATAAAGATAAATTGGGTTTCTAAACCAAAGAAGTAATCGTTCCACACCGGGGAGTGCCAATTGCTGCGGTCGGGCTAATTAGAGTAGCCTTCGGCTAATTAGAATTGACTCTGGACCAATTAAAATGATTCTTGGCCAATTAAAATTCGATCGTTGTTGAAATAATTGCCGACTTACCTTCGTTGGGCCGAAGTATTAATTGATGCACCAAAATCTCACCCAGATTTCGTACGACTGTGGTAACATCAGCAGCATAAAGCGGTACAGTTTAATTTCCTCTAAGATAAAAGATAGTGGGATGCCAGTGCCTTATGGTTTTTGAATAATTGATCTAAAGTAACCTGAACTATAAAGGCATCAAAATTCACTCAGGTTATGAGATGTTAACTATTTCTAACTACTGTAGTATCTACCTACTGAATAATAAAGTTGATCTTTTAATGAAAAGTATATTTATGAATTCTGTTTACAAAATAACTTATTGAAATTCTATGGTTATGAAATTACTAATTAATTGATCATGAAGTTAATTGCAAAATATCTCATTTAACAGTTTAACTGGTAGAGAAAATAATAGATCTATTTTTCCTTCACATAAAAAGTGACAAATTCATTTCAAGCATTACTTGAATAATAATGGTAATAATTGTATATCAGGTATTTCATAGTTATTATTAATATAAGTTTTAATTAATAAAACGTCAATCTCTCGACGAGATAAGGCAGTAGAACGACATAAAACTCCTAACAGATTTCTCGGATATCACTCTGAGCAATAAAAGGTTATGTCACACTTTGCTTACTGATACGACATTTTGCCATCCTTGGAATGTCGTGCCGAGACTGGAGAGCGGGGCCCTGGACGAAATCTCAGGATAAGAGACCGTGGTCTCCCTCTGGGGTGGCAGAAAGACTGGTGGATGGGGTCGCGTCCCGTGGGAACACGTGCCTAACACTGGTAGCGTGGTCGTCCTTTGAGGTTAGATAAAAGATGAAAATATGAGGCTCCGAATGATGAGATCCAGTATTTAGGGGCAGGTAGCAGCAAAACTTTCAGATAGTGTAAGAGATTCCTTCCATAAAAGCGGATATTCAGATGTAGAGATGGTGGAAACCAATATGGCGTCCGGGAAGACAGGTGGGGTTCAACTTCGTAGATAGGTTTTCCGACGAGATAAGATAGTGCCCCAATTGATAGGGTAGGTAGAAAGAACTATAACAATATATAAACTCTATTAGAGAAAGTTTCAGATAGTTTGAACAATTTACTTACCCGATTTATTAATAATCGGTCCTTAGATAAAGAGAAAAGGTAGGGGCGCGACTTGTCGCTTCAAGCACCGAGATTGGAAGATGGCCGAGCCTGTTCCAGACTCGCGAAAAGGACCAATCCTTTTGCGCAACTCAAAAGGGTGTTAGTTCATCTTCCTAAACTACATCACAGCGACATCTGTGTTTCTAGTTAATCGAAAATGAAGATTGTAAGAGAAAGAAGTTACAGATTGTACTACAAGGTAGGGATCTTGAACTTGCCTAGTTTAGTTAGTTTTACCACTCGGCAACAGGTGGCGATGTTAGTTCAAAATTCATATTTTCGGAACCTTAATAGCAAGGATTTAGACAATGATATCTTATTTAATAATATTAAATGGAGCTAATTAAAGAATAAAACCTTTAACGACGTTACAACTGATTATGGCGCAGTAAATTTGACTCCCTCATACTTTAGGACCAAAATGGGCCAAAAAAGCAACAATGTTGCGGGTTCTTTAGACCAAGTTGTAGCATTGCAATGCTTATTATCGGTTTTTAATGAAGAACAAGAGAAGGTTTTTCGGCAAATACTTGCCCAGCACTCCCACAACGTTGCTACTGCTACGCGTACTGGGACCATGCGACGGTCTCAGAAAAAAAAACTAGAAAACGGCCTAAATTTTGACTGGTCAACAAGGCACCTCTTATGAGTACAAAGTAAAGTACTAAACATGGATACATGGTCGGGGGGGGGGCTCGATGCCTAACGGCAAACCTCTGAGAACTTGTCGCTCTATTGTAGCCTGCTGGGAGTTATGGCGTAGTAAATTTAATTCCCCCATACTTGTAGGACCAAAAGGGGCAACAAAGAAACTGTTACGAATTCTGTAGGCCAAACTGTAGTATTGCATATCATCGGTTTTTTTAATGAAGAACAAGAGAAGACTTCTCGTGTAAATTTTGAGTGAACAGCACTCTCACAAACTTGCAATACAGTGCTGGACAACGCAATGGTTCCAGGGAAGAAAACCTTGGAAACGGTCTGCTAAATCTTGTCAAAGAAGTGGCATTTCTTAATTAAAAATGAAATAAGCCTCAACAGTTCGTGGCTTGCAAAAGTTGGTGTGAAGTGTAGATTCTACACAGGATAAAGTCCAGTCAGCTTGATTTTTTTTAAGGTCCAGCTAGACACAGCAGCTCTAAAAATCAATTTTTGCAAAATGGTCCAGTCAGTACGAATTTAATTTTTGTTTTCTTTTTGCAAGGTCTAGATGGACAAAATCCGGTCAGTTATTTTTGCTCAAAATGCAAAGTCCGGTTAGCTCGAAAAATTGATTTTTGGAAAGTACGGTCAGCTCTAAAATTCGATTTTTGTAAATTCTGTGAGCTCGAAAATTCGATTTTGGAAAACAAGTTCCGTCAGCTCGAATTTTTTTCCGAGGTCCGGTTCGACAGGTTAAAAAAATATTTTCGGACTGGCCGGACTTTACAGAAAAAAAATGTACAGGGTGAGGCGCGAGAACCTTAGGGCATTTTTATATGGAGAAGTCCTGGGAGTAGAAGTCTAAAAATTTGTACGTGTATGATTTCGGTTTTGCCGAGCTGAACTAAAATATTCACAACACCTCACCATTTCCGGTTATACCGGAAGTTGCCATCAACTTTCTTATTTTAAATATTAGGATACCCTGTATATTATTATATTTTCAGATTGTCTGAAAAAATGCAATAAAAATGGGATTTACAGTTCAAAATTGTACCGAGTGGTTTATGAGTTATAAACAAATGAAAATCGCAATTTTCCATTTTCAAAGCAGCTTAGGTCGAAAACGGGTCAAGATATCGGAAAACGGCTTACATGTCCCTATCTTAACTTTTCACGTAGTATCCTATGGTGCTGATGAAATTTGTATACAAAGTGATGAAAAATCAGCGATTTTCAAAAAAAAAATTTTTTTTTGTAGGTACTTTAGCGTAGTATACAAAAAGTTAGGATAGGGACATGTAAACCGTTTTCCGATATTTTGACCCGTTTTCAAGCTAAGCTGCTTTGAAAATGGAAAATTGCAATTTTCATTTGTTTATAACTCATAAATTGGTCGTTAGAAATTTGAACTGTAAACATCATTTTTATTACTTTTTTTCAGGCAATCTGAAAATGTAATAATATACGGGGTGTACCATTTAAAAAAAGAAAAATATGGCTACTTCCGGTATAACCGGAAGTGGTGAGGTGTTGTGAATATTTTAGTTCAGCTCGGCAAAACCGAAATCATACACGTACAAATTTTTAGACTTCTACTCCCAGGACTTCTCCATATAAAAATGCCCTAAGGTTCTCGCGCCTCACCCTGTATACTACAGTGATTTAGACTGCTCAAGGTGTTGCTCCTCGATGAGCAGCTTTTTCAAGCTGAACCAGTTTCAGATGTAAAGGAATAAAATCAAGAAGAATTTTCTTTTTTTTTGCACTTGAAAAGATTGAAGTTAAATGTTATTTAACATATCTTGATAATTGTAAGATATGAGATGAATCATTCGGTATCATTAGAAAGGCAAATTAATTTATTATTTCGTCATGTAATCATATATAGAGTGTCCTATATCACAAAATCGAGTTATAGCTAGTTGAAGATGAACGCTCATCTTATCTATCAACTAAGCTTCAAAAAGATTGTAGTTCAAGATTATTTAACATATTTTGATAATAATAAGATGTGAGATGAATCATTTAGTAGCATTAGAAAGGTAAGTTAATGTATTAAATCGTCATGTAATCATATACAGAGTGTTCCATTTCAAATAATCGAGTTATAGCTAGTTGAAGATATTATAAATCTGGAAACATCACAAATCTTAACGATATTTAAATATGCAACGAGTGGATAAGTAAATACATTACGAAATTGCATTTCCTAAACGCGATTTTAATATATCAGTATTTCTGACCTAAAAGGAATCTCTATAAAACAAGGCCAGTCGTTTTCGGTAACAAAAATACTTCACAAATTTGAGTAATTTGACCCCTTATCTCTTATTATCGTGTTTAAATGGAGCAATTTTGCAAATACATTGATGTGTTTTGATTAAAATGAAAAAGGTCACGAGAGCCTGACACTCTGGTCCTTCAAAATTCATCAAGCCTGGCCTAAGCAACTAACGTCTACGATCTTATTCTGATTCTCCTTGATATGAAAAGAACACGAGAAGGTCTAAAGAATTCGTCTCGTAGTATTTCAACGACTGTCTGCGAACGGAAAAGGTTCAACTCAACTGTATATTTTGTTTGCCTTATTGTGATTTAATTAATTTTATCTCTTATGCATGCACGAGATGCAGCGCAACTGCTAATCCGTCTGCCGGGGAAGAAAAACTCCGCTCCGGGAAATATTCAGCTCGGAATACTCTCGGAGTCTTGCTTGAAAAGCTTAAAACAGAACAATAATTATCGTTTTCCTTATATTATAACGATCTGCAAATAGAATGCTGGCCAGTTCTATATTTGTACAGCTGTTTATTGATATCTGCCTACCTGGTTTGTTTATTTATTTCATTTTATTAATCGACGTATAATTTATTCCTGGAAGGGAGGAGCGGGAGGACTTTCCATGAAAGAGTACTTCTTTTAGTTATATGCATATTTTCTTAATTGACCATCAACATCTCCATATGCAACCAGAAATGTGTGTTACCGTTCATGGATAGAAATAATAATATCCCATCTCGGAAAAGACTAAAGCACATTCTTCACGGTATTATCAAAAAAAAAAAACTCATGCTATGGTAAACAACACGTATTTCATAACATTAGGTTGTTAATAAATTATAAGCCGCGACCTCGCGCCTCTTAAAGTGCCTCTTGGTGTGTTTATCACACAAATCAAATTATCACACAGCAATCCTGCATTCGTAGTTTATCGCAGTCTCTTCTACTCGAACTCTGTTTCCAGTCTTTGTTTTATTAATGTCTCATCGTATCTAACAGTCATGTGGTTTTATACGAAGAGGTTAGTTTTCTTCTTCTTCTTCCTTTTCTTCTTCTTCTTCTTTCCTATCAGCACCATTTTTGCCACCTTTCAATCAAGTGGGAATAATTGGTCCAGAAGCAGTGTGTAGATTATTGTAATTCTGGAAGTATCAGTTTATCACGCCAATCAAGTTATCACACAGCAATTTGCAGTCGAAGTTTATCACACACTCTCTTGCCCTCTATCTCCGTATTTAGTTTTTGTTTTATTTAGGTCTCATCGTATTTAGCAGATATGTGGTTCTATACGAGGGACGTCCATTTTTGTCACGTTTCAATCAAGTCCAGAAGAAGTGTGTAGCTTATATTAATCCTCAAAGTATCAGTTTATCACACCTGTCAGATTATCACACAGCAATGCTGCTGTCGGAGTTTATCATACTCTCTTCTCCTCCAACTCCGTCCCCAGTTTTTGTTCTATTAATGTTTCATCGTATTCACCAGTCATGTGGTCCTATACGAGGAAGGTCCATTTTCTTCTTCTTCCTATTATTTTTCTTTTCTTCTTTATCTTTCCTATCATTACCATTTTTGCCGCCTTTCACCTGAGCGGAGGCAATTGGTCGAGATGAAGCGTGTAGATTAACCTAATCCTGAAAGTATCAGTTGATCGCACCAATCAAATTATCACACAGCAATCCTGCAGTCGAACTTTATCACAGTCTCTTCTGTCTCCAGTTTTTATTTTCTTAATATGTCTTATCGTATCTAACAGTCATGTGGTTTTATACGAGGGGCGCCGTTTTCTTCTTCTTGTTCTTCTTGTTTTGCTTGTTCTTCTTGTTCTTCTTCTTCTCCTTGTTCTTTCCTATCACAACCATTTATGCCTCCTTCCAATTAAGTGGGAATAATTATTGGTCCAGAACAAGTGTGTAGTTTATTCTAATCCTTAAAGCATCACTTTATCACGATCACGCCAATCAGACTATCACACAGCAATCGTGCAGTCGAAGTTTATCACACTCTCTTCACCTCCAACTCCGTCTCCAGTTTTAATGTTACTGATGTCTCATCGTATTTGGAAATCAGCTATGGAAGTCCATTTTCTTCTTGTTCTTCTTCTTCTTTCTATTCTTCTCCTTCTGCTTTTTTCCTATCAGGACCTTTTTGCCTCATTTCAATCGACTGGGATCAATTTTTTTCCAGATCCAGAAGAAGTGTATTATAGACTCCAATCCTGGTCTGGTGAGCCGCCTCGACCACAATTTTTACCGCCTCTGATGGGACACGATCAGGACTAGCTGACCTGCCTCATTTCATTGCTTTTTTAACCCTCCTTAAACCCTAACTGCCCCTTTCACTTCTCTCTACGCTCTGTTTTACGATTTTCTGTTTCTTCCACTGATCTTACTTCCTTTTTTCCCTATTTCCCTCCTGAATCCTCCTAAGTCTTTGCATATTTTTTACCAGCTCTCCCTCTTGGCTTTTTGTGTTGTTCTGTTGTTCTTTTTATCTGTCTCCTGCATACCCCATACTTCCTTTCCTCGACCATTCCCACCTTTCTACTTTCCATCGCTATCGCACAGGGACTCACGTCTGGTTCCGTGGTCCTCTCTCCTTTTCCTGTAACAAGTCTTTCTTAATTCTTCAATTTCCTCCCTAATCTAATATGGGCTTTCCCTGTTCTAACCCTTCTTGTGTTCTCTTTGACGTCATCTTTGGATTGTTATCATGATTTTCCCCAATAAATTCTTCTTTACCTTTTCCGTGGATTCATTTATCCGTGGTAATATGGTTGTGATTTGTGAAGTAGTCTCTATCAACCACTCTTCCCTTCTATCTGCCTCTCACCATACTTACATCAATCTATGTGGGTTCTACTTTCACCTCGTGTAAATGTTGCCTTTCGCGTTATTTGTTATTAGGTTAGCCCTCTTTCCCCCCCCCCCCCTTTTTCAACCCCCCACAATGGGTACTCGTGGTCATATCTCCAGATATCTCCAGAGACCACACACTCATGCTACTCTTTAATTTCATCAATTTTTCGCTGAAAATGTTGGGCCAAACTAAGAGAAACCCAACTATGGTATAAATATACCATGCACAGAAGAATAAAAGGGATCGTACCTAATTGTAATGGTAAATGGTCAAATGCATTATTTTCGAAGTGTTGAAAGTAATCGTATGATCCCTTTCAGGTTAATGAAGAGGGAGGATGTAGAGGAAAAAATTGTTTGAAAAATCGATGAGAAAGTGAAGGTGACCGAGGGATAATTATTATCTATAGTGGTGGATCTAATAAAGGATTCCATCACCCTCTGTATGCAATGTGCGAGTTGCGTGATTACATCAAAGCACGACCCCATAAAAATACAAATCTCCGAAATCGTGCCTGCAATATTAAACAATCTACGAAATTAAGGCTTCAGAGCTCATTAAAAAGAGAAAGAAAGGGGCGTCCGTCGTTGATTAGTTACTGTAATATAAGAATATATACGCAGGGCTTGATGAGTATACAAGGAGGAGAGGAAGCGAGACGGGCGACGATCGGCGAGAGCGGCGCCGAGAGAGACGCACGACGAAATGAAGAAATTCTATCTACATTTGCGAGAGAAGTTTTCTTTGGGCTGTCATGCAAAAACCTCCCCGCCTCGGGGGTGGCTCCGGAGAGGGTCGCTCAACCCCTTTACAATGCTGCAAGTGGAGACAATAAAAGTAATTCTTTCGTTCCTACACATCTCCACCTAGATTGTGCACTCCAAGTCGCTTTTAATTGTCATTCTGAAAGGTTTTCTTATCATTTAAATTTCTACCCGATTCCGACTTCAATATTACAAGAGGGACGACGTCGATTGCCGGTTCGGTGGTGTACTGCTGTAGCTGTATAAGGGACGCGTCTATAATTTAAATTACACTTTCTTTAATAATTTGAACGTGTTGGAAATAGATTTCATGTAAACTTTAATCAAATTAATAAAATAAAAATAGTTTGGACTACATAACAATAGATGGCGCTGATGTTTGTCTATTTTTCCAAGAGCGGGAATATTTAAGATATATTTTAGTTGGAAAATAATGATGAAAAGTAATAAGTAATGCAAGATTTCACTATTATATTATGTAATATATTTGATGATATGATGATTAAGAGAACAAAGAAATGCATGCTGTAGACACTTGAAAGTAGAACGACTTCACTTGGAATTGGAAAGACATTTAAAGAACCCTCTGCTCTTTGGATGTATATGCAGCTGGAAATTAATTTCCATCTTGAGGCGACCAGTAATTTTATTGGGAAATGCTTTTCGTTCCTTCGCTGTCTGCAGCTAAATATAAAACACTGCACCCGACTCCCCTCTGAGTCTTTACACTTATGCCGCAGCTACAGCCATTATAAGCTCTATACCAATTATCGCGTTAATTACTTATTTCAATTTCCATATTTACGTATGTTATATTTATTATTCTTATTGAGACACCAGTACCAGTATCAGTGGTGTTAATTGGGGCTTATTTATCCGGAAGGGGTATAAAATCTTGAGAAAAAATAAATACTGACAATAGATCATGAAATGGGACTTCTTTCACGCTATTAAAAAACCGGTACGGTCAGGACTCAGAGTATTCAATGAAGCTCGAGAAGAGGGTGTAAGAAATTTCATGCCAATACGAGGTTGATAGGTTTTTAAGAATTTTTCAAAGAGACGATTTGCGCTAATTACCTCTAAACCACCGTAGAAATGGGACTCTTTCACCTCTACTAAAGAATTGCGCTGCCAACCTACCTCGAGGAGAATTTCTACGAAGCTTCATTGCGATCCGAGGTTGGCAGGATTTTTTGACAATTTTTCAAAGCGACGATATGCACTTACCTCTCCGCCATCGTAGCAATGGGACTTTTTCACGGCTACTAAAGAACGCTGCGGCCAGATTACATCTCTCTTCAACGAAACCTACCTCGAGGAGAATTTCTACGAAGCTTCATTGCGATCCGAGGCTGGCAGTATTTTTTAGAATTTTTCAAAGTGACAATATGCGCTTACCTCTTCACCGTCATAGCAACGAGACTTTTTTCACGGCTACTACAGAACGGTGCTGCCAGGGCGCATCTCTATTCAATGAAACCTACCTCGAGAAGAATTTCTGCGAAGCCTCATTGCGATCCGAGGTTGGCAGGATTTTTTGAGAATTTTTCAAAGCGACGATATGCACTTACCTCTTCGCCATCGTAGCAATGGGACTTTTTCACGGCTACTAAAGAACGCTGCGGCCAGATCACATCTCTCTTCAACGAAACCTACCTCGAGAGGAATTTCTACGAAGCTTCATTGCGATCCGAGGTTGGCAGGATTTTTTGAAAATTTTTCAAAGCGACGATATGCACTTACCTCTTCACCATCATAGCAATGGGACTTTTTCACGGCTACTAAAGAACGCTGCGGCCAGATCACATCTCTCTTCAACGAAACCTACCTCGAGGAGAATTTCTGCGAAGCTTCATTGCGATCCGAAGTTGGCAGGATTTTTTGAGAATTTTTCAAAGCGACGATATGCATTTACCTCTTCGCCATCGTAGCAATAGGACTTTTTCACGCCTACTAGAGAACGCTGCGGCCAGATCACATTTCTCTTCAACGAAACCTACCTCGAGGAGAATTTCTGAGAAGCTTCATTGCGATCCGAGGTTGGCAGGATTTTTTGAGAATTTTTCAAAGCGACGATATGCCCTTAACTCTTCACAATCGTAGCAATGGGACTTTTTTGCGGCTACTAAAGAACGGTGCTGCCAGGGCGCATCTCTATTCAATGAAACCTACCTCGAGAAGAATTTCTACGAAGCTTCATTGCGATCCGAGGTTGGCAGGATTTTTTGAGAATTTTTCAAAGTGACAATATGCACTTACCTCTTCATCATCTTAGCAATGGGACTTTTTTCACGACTACTAAAGAACGGTGCTGCCAGGGCTCATCTCTATTCAACGAAACCTACCTCGAGGAGAATTTCTACGAAGCTTCATTGCGATCCGAGGTTGGCAGTATTTTTTTAAATTTTTCAAAGCGACGATATGCGCTTACCTCTTCACCGTCATAGCAACGAGACTTTTTTCACGGCTACTAAAGAACGGTGCTGTCAAGGCGCATCTCTATTCAATGAAACCTACCTCGAGAAGAATTTCTATGAAGCTTCATTGCGATCCGAGGTTGACAGGATTTTTTGAGAATTTTTCAAAGCGACGATATGCCCTTACCTCTTCACCATCATAGCAATGGGACTTTTTTCACGGCTACTAAAGAACGGTGCTGCCAGGACTCAGTTTCATTCAACGAAACCTACCTCGAGAAGAATTTCTACGAAGCTTCATTGCGATCCGAGGTTGGCATGATTTTTTGAGAATTATTCAAAGCGACGATATGCACTTACCTCTTCATCATCTTAGCAATGGGACTTTTTCACGGCTACTAAAGAACGGTGCTGCCAGGGCGCATCTCTATTCAATGAAACCTACCTCGAGGAGAATTTCTACGAAGCTTCATTGCGATCCGAGGTTGACAGGATTTTTTTTTAATTTTCCAAAGCGACGATATGCACTTACCTCTTCGCCATCGTAGCAATGGGACTTTTTTCACGGCTACTAAACAACGGTGCTGCCAAGGCGCATCTCTATTCAATGAAACCTACCTCGAGGAGAATTTCTACGAAGCTTATTCATTGCGATCCGAGGTTTACAGGATTTTTTGAGAATTTTCCAAAGCGACGATATTCACTTACCTCTTCGCCATCGTAGCCATGGGACTTTTTTCACGGCTACTAAACAACGGTGCTGCCAAGGCGCATCTCTATTCAATGAAACCTACCTCGAGGAGAATTACTACGAAGCTTCATTGCGATTCGAGGTTGGCAGGATTTTATGAGAATTTTTCAAAGTGACGATATGCATCTCTACACCACCGTAGCAATGAGATTTTATCACCGCTACTAAAAAACGGTGCGGCTTTGGCTCATCTCTATTAAACGAAGTCTACCTTGAGAAGAGAGTGTAAGAAATTTCATGGCGATCTGAGGTTGAAATGATTTTTTTGGTTACTGATAGTTTCATCCGCTAGATGGTGTTGAGCCATGCATGTCACTTTAAATCCGTTAACGCATTTTTTGAAGACTAAAATTGCTTCGTTAGACTGGCTCATCACTTACTACGTCTGAAATGGCAAGCTGACGAGTCATTATAAGGACGAAACTGTGCTGTCTCTATCATCAGACTCAGTCATTTATCGGGAACGTCTTTTTTTATCACATTTTCTAATACCTCACAGATGATTATTTTACCTTGAAGTATCCAGATCAATAAAAAGTATGGGCAACGGGTAATTTTTTGTCTTTGTTCCTTGTTCATGCGTGTTGTAAGAAGTATCACTAGCAGTAAAGATGGTGGCACTTGTATAAAATCGAAGTAAGTTCAATAATGAATGATAATTTTTGTCAGGAATGTATTCAAAGAGTGTCACTAGGCTAAAGGGCAAGGGTGAAATTTCGCTAATTAGAAGGAAAAAAGCAATAAAAAGGGACAATAATACAGTTCACCTCCAAACGACCCTCGAGTCCTCTCGCTTCATTAAGTTATTTGTGTATTTTTACGCATTCGCCATCGCGCTAGGAACATAAAATTTATTGAAGCCGGTTACAAACAATTAACATAAAATCCTAATTGCGCCCCTCGACGAAAAATCCAGAAAATTCAATGAACGCATAAAAAGGGTTGAAACCGTAAAGGCCGATGTAGCGCCTGTCGGCTCTTTACTACCCTCTAACCCTTTATAGTGTTTATTCACCCCGCTGAATTTTATTTTATTTTAAAATATCATTGAGTCCGTCCTTCCCTCTCAGGAAGGCGTCTTTGCGAGTTTTCGCTTTTTCCGCCCGTCCACTAAGCCCTTCGTGCTTCACTCTCGGCTCTCTTTTCTGCTTTTTTGCATATTCTTTTCGACAGAAATTTACGGGTCTTAGATTGTTTTTCCTTTAGCTAATTAACGAATATTTCCCTTCGATTCGTGGGCGGCTCCGGAAAAGCAGATTTCATGAAAAATGCCCCCGGGGAAACGGAATATCTGTTACCTGCTTGCGAATTTTATTATTTTGACCACTCCATCTCTAAATTCCTTTTTTCTCTTATACTTCAAACTTCTTTGAATGATACTTTCGGATTAAATTAGAACAAAAATTACACCTGAAACATAACTGAGTTTCTAAGTCGCCTGTGAGCGGTTGGTAGCGCAGCGGGTTAGACTAACTTTGATGATAATCATGGGAATTGGCGGAAGAATTCTAAAACAATCGGTGCAGTATACAAAGAGAACTGCGTTATAGGGGCCCGTTCTTTTAACCACCAATTTCTCTGTTAAATCATAATTTTAGGAGTAACTTTTTAATTGAAAATAAACTAGACAAATCGATTTTCAATTGGATCTATTTATCCGGCTCGCAAGTAATTAAAGCATATTTATTTAACGCCGGTAAACATTTCCCAAAGACATTGTTTATGGAAAAAAAATTAGAGAGAGAGAAATAAAACCAATCAAGCATTGACAAAGACGAAATTGTAAATAGCCACGTTAGAAAGCAATCTTCTGGATCGTAACCTTTTCTCCTGAGAAAGCAAAGGGTCATGTGAAAACATTCGCTTGATAAATTTAACGAAATCGTTCGACGGGTGTTTCTCTTTCAAAAGTTTCTCATTACATCTCATTTATATGGATCCCAATTAAAATTTAATTAAAACAGCAGATCAATAATAAAACGTCTCTACCGATCACGTAAAGAAATAAACCGGGAGCAGGGAGAGCGCGGCGCCCTCCGCGAAGACGTTGAAAGAAGAAGACGGGCCTCCAGAAAACAGGTGCCGTGATTCGTATAAAATTTAAAATGTAACCCTTACGCTCCGCTATTTTAACGATTCCTCGGGATTCTTATACACAGAACGATCTCCCTCGGCTCTCTCCCTTCAGACTGCCCGCGCGAGAGAGACGCTGCGAGGGCGTCGGGAGGGGAAGACGGACGGTGTAAAGTTTTAAGAATACCGGCGTACATACTCATACCCCTCTTAATCAAGGAATGCGAACTCACATAAGACCTACGTCTCGGGACGCTTTTTATCCCGAGCGCCCTTATTTACGAGCGGCCTGCTTGTGATATTCGCTAGTGAATTATATGACAATGCTGAAATACGATCGTCATTTGTCCATGAGGGTTATGTTTTTATGAAGAACGTTCTCACCCCACTCTATTTTCCAGAAAAAAATTCGCTCTTCTCCGTTGATTTATTAAATGTGTTTTGTCTCTCCATTTTTGCCCCTGAAATTATGGAAATTTACCTTTAAATATTATTACTTAAATTTTTTTGACTCTATAAAATTTTTATAAACATTTTTGATGGAGCTCATCAGAAGGTAAGACGAGCTCTTGAAGGACACAAGCCTTTAAGCTCACTTATATTGCAATAAGAGTAGTTATAATAACACTGTAACTCCCTCCAATTTATCCATCCCTTACTGCTTCTCCTCCAAAACGTGTAAAAAATTACTTGAATAATGTTACGTCCACACCCACAAAGTGAATTAGAACTAGACCAAAAATTTCGATAGTCTTCAACATCATAGAAAAGTAGCTGACCTGAACCTGTTTTTGAGATATTTTTATGACAAGTATTCAAGAGACGTGCCCCAGATCTAAGATCCAGATTCAAGGCCGGACAGAAATACACGTCGAGCTGCAATTGATCATCCCTATTATTAGGGTCAGCTCGTCACACCTCGTACCACCTTATTTCACACTTCTTTCATGTATTATGTTACTTTGACATATTATTCCAAGTTTTCTGGTCCCTGAGGAATGCAACCTGCGACGATTCAAAGTCCATGCACCGCTCCAGAGCGTCATAGTGATTCCCCGCTGAAGTACATGAGCATTTTCAATTGGAAAAAAGTGATCTGGGAAGGTGATTAATTTCTTGAAAGCTCTATTAGATAGAACGGGTTAAGACTATATCCCAAATCAACATCTGCGTCTTCTGGAATTATCTAGACATTCGACGAACGAGTCATTCTGTGACTTATATTGCAGCGGTTTGTTGTAGGAGCTTCAAGAAGTGAGAGTAGGGAAATGTAAAGATGGCTAGAGGGGTATAATTCACAATTGTGCAACTGATATGAACATATAGAGCAACTGACCGAAATTTCCAGTGCTTGGGAATGATCCCTCTCTTCCTCTTGTTGACTCTTTCACTGTTGCCACTCAACAATCAGAGGTAAAATTTTTCATAACTTCAATCCAGAGTTTTTATTGGACCCAATTATTGCATTTAGTCCAGTCAAAGTAGGATTTAAATGTGCATTTCATGCGGAAAAGAAAATATTTTGTGTCGGGGTTGGGTAGTTCATGGAGAGTCTAAATCCAAAAATGCGACCTCCTACCCCTTGTGAATTAGCCGCCATATTGGTTTTAGGGGTGGATGGAGTTTTTCCACTTTACGACGTTAATTCGCATTTTACCGAAAAAAGTGTTATTACTTACTTTATTCAGAAAAACATTCTCAACAAATTTGCATATGTGACATTTTTTCGTATTTGCAATGTTTAATGACCTACAGGTGATTCATTAAAAACAAGGGGATGAAAAATTGGTATTTTCGGAATAACTCCTTTTTTTCAATCGCAATCCAAAAATTGTTCCCACAAAACTTGTAGCGCTTACAATTACGAACATTTACATAACAATATCTCATTAATCGGACCAATTATTGTTGCGCAGTAGTACGCCGAAGTCTGCGAACTTAACCTTTCACTCGTCCAATCCAATTGATGTAGTCAAAATATCATGAATCTTAGGTTTTGAATTTGTCAAAATTCAGAAAAATTTATATATCGTTATTATGCGAGATGCATGAAAAGTACTTTGATCCATTTGTAGAATCAATTCTAGACTCTCGAAAGTATAAGCAACTGTCGTACAAGTTGTGTTAAATTATTCATAATAATAGTATTTTATGTACCTACCACACAGGACAAAATTTTCTTTAGACGAATGTGAATTAATATTTCGAGGCGAAGCCGAGGAACATTATCGCATTAGAAAAAAATTCAATGGTAAATCGTATTCAAAAAAAACGTTTATTTATATTTCCTTTGGGTTTCACATATATAGTCCGGTGTTTATTGGGAAGCTATCGTTCTCATTTTTTATTTTTTTCCGTGAAAAACCAGGTGAATTGATTCTTATGTCGATGTGATCCAGAGAATGTACTGCGGTTTTTTGCCAAGAATCGGGTTCTTCGTCGTCGTCATCATTTTCAAACTCATCCATCGCTGAGAGTTTTTCTGGTACGTTGTCGCATATTTCCCCAGAACAGTTCTGGCAGATCGCCGTACAGCGAAGACCCGCTTTTCGGCAGCCACAAGCTGCTCCACATTTACTTTTTGCTGATGATTTAGCGAAACGTTTATATCTGCATCCATTCAAACCGTCACTTGTAGTGTGTCCCCGTATAAAGATATTATAAACTGCTCGCCAGCATTTTCAAGAGTCTTAGAATCAGCATATTCGTCCTTAAATGACGCAATCAAGGATTCAAGGCTGGGATTTTTTTCCAAGGTTGAGATAAATTTAGACTTTCCTATCCCGAAGAATGCAGACGTCGTATCGCAACCACTGAAAGCATGTAAAAACAGGATATTTTCCGAAATCAGTGGACCATGCTTCAAGCTGAGTGGCGAAAATACTTGTTGCCGAGTCCGGCCTTGTTGAGGTTTCCTGAGAAAAACGTTCTTCACATTATCCTGGACACAATCCCGTCAGTAAGGCCAAAAGGTCCACATCGGAGCCGATGATGAAAACAGCGTCGTAGAATGGAGCTTCACCAAGAGCTGATTCTACGATGAGCAGATCTGCATCCTCTTCTGCAACGGCTGCGCCGATGGCGGAATTTTTCATACGTGTCACGAGGAGATTGATGAACGATTTTTTATTTTTATCGTTCGAAAGAAACTTTTCCTGAGTCATGGACGGGATCGAATTCTCATCAAATATCATGTCAGCTGCTCGTTGTTTCAGAGAACGTCTGAGTCACTCATTTTGGAACACTGGTCGTTTCCCAACTGATCGAATGACTTTTTTTGGGATGTGTTTCCAGATTTTCACGAACAGGCTAATGTTTTTTTAAAAGTGCATATATTTTCTAGGCTTGTCTAGACACGTTTTTATTGGTTTTACCACATCACAGACAAATCTTATCTATATACGGCAGCCCTATTTGGAGTGAGTCGGCCTGGGTTATCGCTTACCTCAGAAACCTAATTGGCCCGATCTCACCTTAATGACTTTGATGCGCAACAATAATTGGTCCGATTAATGAGATATTGTTATGTAAATGTTCGTAATTGTAAGTGATACAAGTTTTGTGGGAACAATTTTTGGATTGCGATTGAAAAAAAGGAGTTATTCCGAAAATACCAATTTTTCATCCCCCTTGTTCTTAATGAATCGCCTGTAGGTCATTAAATATTGCAAATACGAAAAAATGTCACATATGCAAATTTGTGGAGAATGTTTTTCTGAATAAAGTAAGTAATGACACTTTTTTCGGTAAAATGCGAATTAACGTCGAAAAGTGCAAAAACTCCATCCACCCCTAAAACCAATATGGCGGCTAATTCACAAGGGGTAGGAGGTCGCATTTTTGGATTTAGACTCTCCATGGACTACCCAACCCCCACACAAAATATTTTCTTTTCCGCATGAAATGCATAATTCGATGCCTTTTTCGTCTAATTTGACTGGACTAATTCTCCATAAAATTACTTGCGTAGTGACAGAAGACTTGGATAAAAGAATGTCTACAATTTAAAGACAGGCATGATGGTGATCTTAGCCTTAACAGATTCATGATGTGATCCAGTTGTGGCAAAATCATTTTCAAGATATTCTGAGCCAAATAAATTGCTTTGAAGTTTCCATACCGTCTGGGAAGACATCTTTCAAATTGTCAGAAGTTGTGGTATCTATTCTGCTCGAATTAAAGCGAAATTTCTAACTTTTCAGAATAGAAAATGGTTAAAAGCGGCAATGGAACTAAAACTGCAACAAAGTGTCGTCTTGGCAGTAGCATCGTTCGATTAGCAGAGAGTTCAAAAATTGTGAGAGGAAAACTTCTCCAATTAATGAGTAGTTCCTCCCATGCAGAAAATACTTCCTGATGTAAGAGTGTTAAAGAAACGATACCAAGTGATAATGGCACACAAACTGCAAGAGGAGCTTCTCAGTTCGACAGGACCTCGAAAATGATGACTAAACACATAAAGAAATCCTGAGTTTCCAAATAAAGATTCATGGAGAAGCCATATCAGGGAACAATGGAACACAATCTGCTAGAGGAGTGTTCTCTTGCAATTAGTAGCACCTTTGATTGACATATTGGTAATGGTACTCTGTTCGAAAATGGTTCTAAGGACTGCTCAATTATTGTGAAGCTTTTCTAGAAGAAATTTCATCAAACAGTAAAAGAGTAAAACAGCAACTACGTAAAAACGATAACTTTAAATTGTTTTTTTTTTGCAAGATAAGATCAGCTCCAAGAAAGATTTGTTGCCAGGTAAGGACAGCTCGGATTTGGCTGTTCTTGGGACAAGGTCCATTTTGACAAGGTCACGTCAGCTCGAAAGATTTCTTTTGCAATCCAGGTTTGACAAAATCCGGTGATCTCGGAATTTATATCTTGTTTTTTGCAAGGCCCGCTTTGAAAGGTCCTGCCAGCTCGAATTTTTTATCATAAGATCAGGTCAGCTCGAAAACTTCAGATTTTTCCGAGCATTATGGCACCTAAGAATTTTTCTTCATGGTTGGTTTGGCAAAATCCGGTCAGCTCAATTTTTTTTGCTGATCTGACCGTATTTTTTCAATGCCCGGATTAACGAGATCTGTCAACTCGATATTTTTATATTTTTTGCAAAGTACAGTTTGAAAGGTCCTGTTAGTTTGGATTTTAAGGTCTGGTCAACTCGAACATTCGAGCTTTTTTGAGCATTGTAAAACCGCCCCAAAAGTTTTTATTTCAAGGTTGATTTAACAAAGGTCCGGTCAGCTTGAAAATTCGAATTTCATTTCGAACCTTATCAAACCCGGCAATACGAAAAAAATTGATCTGACCGTACTTTGAGAAAAACAAGTTTTAGAGCTGACCGAATTTTGCCAAAAACCGAATTTTGGAGCTAACCGGACCAGGCCAAATCTGACTTGCGAAGAAACAATTCGAGCTTACCAGACTTTGCAGAAACCGAATTTTTGAGCTGACCGGGCATTGCGAAAAAAATTCGTGCTGACGGGGCTTTGCAAAAATAGAATTTTAGAACTGACCGGACTTTACAAAAATAGAATTTTAGAGCGAACCGGACTTTGCAAATATTGAATTTTCAAGCTGACCGGACTTTGGGAAAATAGGATTTTAGAGCTGACCGGACTTTGCCAGAATTTAATTTTCGAGCTGACCGGACTTTGCCAAAATTTAATTTTAGTGTTTATCGGTCTTTGCAAAATGAAAAAATGAGCTCGCAGAATTTTGCAAATCGAATTTTCGAATTGCCTCTGCCTCTGCCTAATCGGACATTGTAAAAAAGAATTGAGCTAACCGGACCTTATTCTGTATGGAATCTACACTTCACTAACTTTGCAATCCAAGAGCTGCCATTGTTAGTAGCTCTGACGAGTTTCCGGGCTGAGAAACCCAGTCGACTTCCAAGGCTCTGAGAAGACTCTGATTTACAGCCAAGGAAGAAGACAATCCCGTTTTATCAAGCTTCCGGGATGTAGTTTCCTCCAAACAGTTTCAGGATTAACACGTATTTGACCTTCTGAAATTTACCACAATTCTGTAGAGCTTGTAGGTTGAGCAGTTGCTTCTTTTTGTTCTCAAATAATTTGGTCATATCCTGCGAGGACCAAAAACCAAAATCAGTCGAAACTTGCGAGCTCGAGACAGAATATTTTGACTAACACAAGTAGAGGAGCTTTAGAACGATTTATGTTTCTTTTATCAAAGGTCCGGTCTGTGATAATCTTCTTTGGAAGACTGTTTTGATCGCTGTCACAGTAGCTCTGATGATTTTCCGGGATAAAAACCCAGTTGACTTCAAGTAAGTTCCAAGGCTCGGAGTCAACGTTGATTACAACCAAGAAAGAAGAAACGATCCCGTTTTCACAAGCTTCCAGAATTTAGTTTCCTCAGACAGTTTCAAGAATTGACCTTGTTAGTTGTTGCATCACAATTTTGTAGAGCTTTTAGATTGACAATTGCTACTTCTGGTTCTCAAGTAATTTTGTCTTGCCTTGGGAACCAAAAACCAGAACCAATTAAAGATAGCGAGTTCGAGGCAGAATATTTTGACCAATACAAGTCGAGAGGCTTTGTTGAGGCTTTATGTTGTGGTACAGTCTTCAAATTATGATTATCTTCTTTGGAAGACCGTCTTAATGGCAGTCTTAGTAGCTCTGACGAATTTCCGGTCTGAGAAAACCAAGGAAGCGCTGAAAGAACCAAGGCTGAAAAGACTTCCAAGGAAGATCCAAGGTTCTGAGTAGATGCTGATTCACAACCAAAGAAAAGGACACAATCCCATTTCCGTAAACCTTCAGGATGTAGTTTCTCGAAGAGTTTCAAGATTACCACATGGGTTATCATAATTCTGTAGAGCTTGTACGTTGAGCTGTTGATTACTCTTTTTCTCAAGTAGTTCGAGCAATTTGACCAACACAAGTCGAGAGGCTTTGTTTTGTCAAAGGTTCAGTCTGTAGCTGGTGATCATCTTTTTTGGAAGACTGTCTTGAGCACTGTCTTAATATAATATCAACGTCCAAGGGACCTCCAAGACTCAAAGGAATGGGATAAAAAGGAAAAAAAATTCTGACACTTTCAAAGACCAATCCAGGCAAGAAAAATTCTGTTTTGACGATGAACAAATCATTCTCGTCCTGGTAGCTTTGAGAACTGATTTGAACGAAGAAAAACACGAACCCTAAAACCCTCTGGAGCGAAATTTGGGCTGTTCAATTCTGATTGCTGTATTTCAACATCATCGATTAAATCATTAATTATAAATATTTGGAATTATAGTCTCATAAAAATCTGTACAAAAGCTGGAAAAAAAATTGTTTCTTCAATAAATTAGGGTAGTTGCGCGTCAGAATACGTGGCATATCAACCGAAATTAATAAGAACGAAAAGGGGGTGATATCGCTTAATTACGCTCAGCTTGTAACTACACATGTAGAAGCGATTTTCAGGCGTCACAATCATGTCATCGCCGCGACGCCTGCGACGCCAAGCGTCGTATCATTACTTCATATATTAGCTAGTTCCTGGAAGTTATTTCTCATCATACACTCCACGATTTAGTTCAGTTTATCCTCGCTTTATCACCTGGATCGACAGGTACTTTTACCACCCTTTGCTTATTAAGGGTTGATATGCTTATCATGTAATCTGGACTCGTCAAGACTTTGATTTCTTAAGGTCCTTTAACTCTTTAACTCGTTTCTTGTTTCTTTGGATTTTTCAAATTGGTTCCTGTTTCAAAAAGGGGTAGTTTTTAAGATTTCTGAATAGATAATGAGGTGAAATTTTATTGAAATATACAGGGTGTTTGTTTTATATATGCAAATTTATTTCTTAATTATATTGAAAGAAAAAATTGAAAGAAGTATTAGCAGTCGGGATGTGTTCAAGGGAAGACATGTCTCTTGTCTCTTCGAGTTGATATAAGAAATTTTCGGCTCCTGTGAAATATATTCTGGTCTTTCATTCGTTCGTTCATCTCTCGAATGTTTAATTTAAATCAAATTTTGAGCCTACAGAGAAGAGACGTACCGCGCGAAGGAGAAAGAAAGAAAGAGAGGGCATTTTTCAGACCACTTTAATAACATCTTCGCCTAACACAATCGAGAATTTTAAATCTAATTAAAGTCGTTCAGCGGCAAATAAATCTTAATTATGCAGGAATTATGTAACTATAATAAAATTCAAATATGTGCCTTGTATAAAGTAAAGTACATCGGAGTTTTGAGACGGGGCGAGTGCTTTTTCTTAATTAAAGTAATTATAAAGTGCGACCTCAATCAACACAGCAAGAAGACGCGGATATAATAAAATGAACGGGGGGCGGCGTCTCACATCAACTGATAAACAAAGGAAACCCGGAGGATCTCTCGAACAGATCAAACCTATTTCCTGTTTGTCGGGAAACAGGACGAGGACGTGAGACAATCACGAGACAGTCTAACTCATATCCTGATACCCCTTCAAGATTCTCCTTATTATAAATATTCATATACACCTACGTAATCCTTTACATCGGAAAGGTGCTCCGAAATGTCACCGAAATCTCCCCTTTTAGATAAAATCCAGGCAGCTTTGAAATAAATAATAACACACCAGCTCCGGCACATGTAGCTAGTAACAGTTACTTAGTGAGATAACGATACATGTGCTGATATCAAGTAACGGTTCTTCCCCCATCGCCAAAGCAGGCAGAAGGAGAAGGAGCTGGAGGAGAGAATAAGAAAGGAGCAAGAGAGTGAGCGGCCCAGTTTAATTAAAATTCGAGCGGACGGCGAAAAAAGCTCTACACACTCGGGCCGCTGTACACGTACGAGGAACGAGTCAACTTCTTAGTTCCTTCCCCCTCTCTACGGTCCTCCCGACGATCCAGTGGCGCACTCGTCTCCCATTCTCGAAATTTTTTCTGAATTAATTAATTAATTAATTAATAAAACGTTCCTTAAACTTATACAATTTAGACATTTATGTATAATTATTGTTAGTTATTGTTATTATTTATCTTATTAAATCAAACCCATAGCTTAATAAGGTTTAAAAGAATGAGATAGAGAAATAAATAATAAACAACTATCACCGAACATTTTTACTATATCACTGCGGCAGACATCTTCAGTGACCACTTCATATAATATTCTCTTGATTTCTAAGAGCAGCAAAATTATCATCATCAAGCACCATTAAATGTCAAATGATGAATTTATTAACAGTAAAACGTACAAAAATAAATAAATAAAACAAAAACAATAAATAACATAATTCAGTAAATATTTGACTATCCGGAGACCATCCCGATTCTCCGTCTCTGCGAGTCTCGCCTGCCCGCTCTCCCGCTCGCTTGGCGGCGGCGTCTCGGCCCTCCGCCGCCCCCTGCCATTAATACTTCTTCTTCAAAGCACAAACTCGCATTTTAATCGATTTCATTTGCGCATGTGAGTCTGTGGCAAAAACTCTACCCTTCTTACGGCGGCGGCGGAGCGACGGGGTAGCGGGACGGCGACGGGGCGGCGGCGGCGGGCCGGGGGAAGGAGAAAGAAACGGAAGAGTGCGCGTGAATTAAGCAAAGACGCGCTCTTTACCTCATTTGCATTCATTGGCGTCGGCGAGAGTGTGCATGAGGGGAGTCCGACCCCCGTGGCTCATCGCTTGGGGGGGTGGGTCATCGGGGTGACCCAGATATGGACTGGTCGAGTGGTTTACTGGCCTCGTTTCTGGATGAAACTGTGACGGGTCAATCTCCTATTCTTTTCATTCAAAAAAATATTGTTATCGTCATTGATAACAAATGGTAAATATCAGACCTATCTAAGTATGGTAGATCGAATTTACCACTACTTCCCAGACGCCCGGAGCTCAGATCTAAAGCCGCCCGCCCCATCCCTTTCAATAAAGACGTTTCCGACCCACCCACCTGATGGAGAGTTACAAGAGATCGGGTGTCACGAGAGCGAGGGGCGCTCCTTCTGCTATAGAAAGGCATTCCAGGCTGTCGATGTCCAGGACCGGATACATACTGTACATACTTACTTGGCCATTACAGCGAGGACCGCAAACCGACCAATCCAACTCGCAAACTGTAATGAAGCATAATGTAATGAAACCCGTCAATACATCCAGAAGCCCAGCCAAGGACGTGCAAGTCCTGGACGTGGGAAGACGTAACACTCGGCTGAGACGGTTTAATTATTATTAAACCTCTCCCAAAATCTAATGCATTACGACGAGGTGGATTTGGATTTTTTATTATACAAAAGCCTCTAATTTCTTATACTTAACTGAAATCATAGTTGATTCCGGGCTATTTTGCCGTGATCCATGGAGATTTAAACTGTAAACGTAACGTTCCGAGCAAATCTCCATGGACCACGGTAAAACAGCCCGGAATCAACTATGATTTCAATTGAAGCCCGTGGTGAAAGCCTACCCACATCAATTCTTTCACATAGTTTCTGAGAATGCAAATATGTAGTTCCCGAGAAACATGGTGAGAAAAAATCGGATCTCAGAAAACTTAAAAAAATTTGAATTTCTAATTCTGAATCAAAAACTATTCTAGTTTCTGAGAAATGTACTTCCTGTGATAAAAAATGGCGAGCTCATTTTGTAATTTAAACAACTAAACTGCCTAGACAGATTTCTTTTGTAGTAAAGTTTCCTGTAATCTTGAAATAGTTCATCCCATACCTTACGCCTTTTTTTAAGATATAACATCATTCGTTTCTGAGATAAATGGTTAAATTCCTTTAAAAAAATAATATTTAGGTCCTTAGGAAGATGTTTCTCTAATAAAACATGCCCAGGGCTTATTTTGAATAAAAAATTATGGACTCCTGAGAAAGCAAATCAACATAATTAGAAAGACATAATAATTTTAGTCTCTGAGAAGATGTAACCTGTTTCTGAGAAGCATGATTTGCAGTTTCTGAGCGCAGGTAAATTTATAGAGCTCTGAGATACTTAACTCTTAACTGAGTTGTCTTAACTATGATTATACTCTCAACTCAACTTACGTGGTTCGCTGGAATTATTTAGTTTCTGAGAAAACCGAAATATTATCCTGAGAAAGAGATGTATATGCCTGAAAAGTTGCTATTTTATTAAAAACAATCACCAATTTCTGAATTTCTAAGAGAGTCTAATTAGACAGACATAATATTTCAGTCTCTGAGATGTAACACGTTTCTGAGAAGCATGATTTACAGTTTCTGAGCGCATTTAAGTTTCTAGAGCTCTGAGATACTAACTCTTAACTGAGTTTCTTAACTGTGACTATGCTCTTAACTTAAGTGATACTCTCAATCAGCCTAAATGATCGCTAGAATTATTTAGTTCCTGAGATAAGAAAATCATCCTGAGAAAGAGATTTATGAACAAAATTTGCTATTTTATGGGAATAAAATTCTGTATTTCTAAGAGAGCTCTAATCTAATTTCCTGAGAAAGAAAATCCACTAATTAAACAGACATAATATTTTTGTTTCTGAGATGTAACATGTTTCTGAGAAGGGTGATTTCTGAGCGTATTCATGTTTCCAGAGCTTTAAGATACTTAACTGTTAACTTGACTATGTCTATAGTACTCTTAACTCAGCCTAAGTGGTTCGATACAAATATTTAGTTTCTGAGAAAACAAAAAAATATGCCGAGAAAAAGATATATGCTCCTGAAAATTTCCTATTTTACTAAAAACTATCATAAATTCTGGGATAAAAAATCTGGACTCCTAAGAGACCTCTAATTTCAGGACGATCTAACAGTTACCAAGCGCAACTTCCTAGTGCCCTAAAAGCATGACTTCTTTCTGATAACAAGCGCTTAATGTTCTAGTAGTTTCTGAGAATTGGATAATTTATGTCACTTTAGACAAGTCTCTGATAAAAAGACATTTGAGTAATTTGGGACAGGTTTCTTAGGAATAATTACTTTTGGTAAAAACTACTGAGAAATGTTTTAGGATAATAGCAATAATTTCTGAGAAAATTAGTCTCTGAGACAACTTATTGAAACGCAGAAAGAATTAGGTAACCATTTAAGAAAATGAGTGACATCATGATTAGTTTCTGAGGTTATCATAATTTGATTCTGAGTATATTAGTTTCTGAGAAAACAATTCTGCATAAAACGGAAAATCAAATGAACCGGACGTCTTGAAACGCTCCTTACAATGTGACATCCCCTCTTTGCAACGGGCTTGACTCCTCGAGTTCGGTCTAACAATTACAGGTAACTAATACCGCCTTGATACGTGTTGTAAAGTTGGGTGCATTGTTTAGGCGATGTGACCGCACGGCTCCAAGAATAATGGCCGCGCCCGGTCAAGTCAAACCAAGACAAATGGCGTCCGCCGTCCAGGTTAATTCTGCCACTTGCGAACTTGGACGGATCGCTCGGATTCCATTCCTCCTCCCGAAGCTGACCATCGCCGGGAGGAGGGACGGGAAGTGCGGCTGGATCCCTCGAACCCCCGATACAGATGCTGCCGTCGGGTTTGATTGGGGAGCTGAGAACACAGTGACGTAGATACGATATCTTGTTGTATCAGTAAAGATATGTCAGTCCTTTTAATAGATTGGTTAGTTGGTCTATTTTGTCTCTTCTTTCTGGGCTTGTTGACGCAATCAAATTTATATTTCAGCTCTGAAGAAGTAGGTATAGAACGAAAGTAAACAAAGATAATGTGTGGGAATCCCCCGACACTGGTTGTAATATAGCAGATGGGGTAAGAAGTGGTCAAAGCAGCGACAAACAGGACTAACCTTTGTGACATATCGAGGAATTTCATAATCGCCAACTTTGGACTTGGACAAGACGTATCTAGAGAGATACTGTATTAATAATACTCGATGTCCATCTAATTCTACTGCCTCGCAACTGCCTTTATATTAATTAGCAGTTGAAGCATTAGACTTTCCAGGAACGGCTCCAAAACACGGTCCTCGGGATCAGCCTGGGTCATCGATAACTTATCTCCTCTCCGCTCTTCTCTCAAGTTCCATATTATTACTAATACCTACTACCGGTAAATTTGAATTTTCACTTCGGGATTTGATGGGAATAATATAAATGACAAATTACAAATGACACTCACTTACCGCCACTGGAGATCTTAAGAAAAATGCAGTCAAGAAGAGTGCAAGCTGGTGTTAGTGATAGTTTGACAATTAGTTGAATGAACGTTCACCTGGCACGAAAACACATTCAATCAGCTAGAGGGCGTGCCGGCGCCACAGGAAACCAACAAGGAACCGGAAAGAGTGCACCCTGCAACCCTGCATGGGAGCGCATCCAATATCTCATGCACCCTTCTCTATATTTATCCATATTCGCATGTTTGCAATTTACAGACACTCCTATGTCATGGAAATACGTTTCAGAGTAGATGTATCAGTGTATGCAGTTTGAGATCAATAGTTTGTCCATTGTGCTATATTCTCAGGAACTAATTTATTTCAATTGTTTCTCAGAGGCTGTATGATCGTGTCAGATTGTTTGTGCGTAGAGATGATAATAATAGTGAGCTGTTTAAACTAAACCGATCTTTCTCATATATCTGCGTTCTTTTCTCAGTGACTAATTTTTCCTGTCTTTTATTCTCAGAAACTAACTTTCCAGATACTTATCTTCTCAATATGAAACATTTTCTGGAAACAAGATGTTTATTATTTAAATATAGTTACCTTCTCAGGGCATACTGCCTCTCAGAAACTGACTTGCTCAGAAGCGAACTAACAGAAAATTTTATAACATTCTCAAGGCCTTGATATATTTTTTAATTTATTTATTTCTCAGAAATCAACGGCTTATTTCTCAGAACTTCTGCCTTTTTAGAGAATTTTTTCTTCGAGATTATTTCAATTATCACACCCTTAGTAAGCTTTCACTCTTCAAGCAGCAATTACTCTGCTTGTCTAAATAAAGGTGTTTAAGGATAGTTTTTCTCAGACTCGATTTGCGACTCAGAAACTTTCATGTAAGTGTAGGTATAATAAATAATTAGTTTCAACAAAGTTACAGTTAAAGAAAAAATAGGTAGAACTGATCGTATTATTTCTCAGAAACTAATTTTTTTAATAGTTTTCTCCTCAGAAATCCTCAGAAGACATGCACGCTTCTCAGAATCATTATAGCCACCTTACTAGCAAGGAAATAATTTTTTAAAGAGAGTACTCACAGATACAGATAAATCACTCCCACACCTTTCTTAGAAGCTAATTAAATATTTTTGTTCTCAGAAACTATCTCAGACGACGCTACACTCCTGAAAATTTCATGATCTCAGGAACCTGAGTTTTATATTTTAAATAGGAGCATATCTCTGTCAGTTAGTTCTGTTTTTCTCAAGAACTAATTTCATGGAAACTATCTCAGGAACTATTTTAAGAAATATGAAGAACCTCGAGCATAATTTTGAGTATAACGTACACTCTTTTATTGTCTTTGAGCTGTCTCATTGTCACAGTTTGCATATGAAAATCACACAAGAGATTTCAGTTAATATCCTCGCCGGTCGTAAGCGTTAAGACCGCTGCCGGGCCAGAGAAAGACAAATGAACGAAAAAGAATTGTATCATTAAAAAACGCGTTTTTCCAGGGGCGGTCCCGGAGATCCTTTGTTTTCCCTCAGCTTACGTCATTAAGGGTTTGTTAGCGTCTGTCTTGGCCGCTGCGACGGGCGTGGTCCATGTATTTATCCGGCTCTCTTCGGCCTAGAAGAGGCTCCGCCGAATTTATATGCATATGTATGTAAAAACTAAAAATGAGACGACGACTCGCTAATAACTCTGGAAGTTTTGTCGTATTGTGCTCGCTGCTAACAAGGTGGATGACAAAGGACGCTGAGACGTCCTAGCATATTATTCCACTTGCTGCATATATTATGCATAATTGACAAAAAGTATGCATGTTTATATGGAATAGTCAACTTCACACTGTTATTTAAACCAGCATATATCCAGGGAACTATTCGATTTTTTCTTGCGTGTGCAATTAAAATTTCTCAGCAAGGCTTCTTCGTCATCGCAGTAATGTGAGTTTCATAATAATTAGCATATATTTTAATGAGATGGTGTCTTAATAATAATAATAATAATAATAATTCTTTATTGTCCAACAGATTATAGAAATCCAATTACTGGACAAAGCACAATATTAACAAAGATATAGTAAACTAAATTAAAAAATAAATAAACGTAACAAAAAAAAACAGTATAAGTCTATGTGATACATACAACCCTTATCCCTAGAAACTATTAAATTAAATATCCGCAAAATACCCAGCCGCTATCCTGGTTATGCTCCCCAAGCCAGAGAAGTGTATATCACACAACTGAGCTATTTGATTGAAGTTATCGCACATTACAAATACTGGTGATTTCACCATCACATTCGATCTGGCATTGGGGCATCGAAAGGGAAGGCTAGCACGCGATGACACTCTGGGCACCTGAAAGCTTATGCAGCTCAACAAGGCTGGACAATCTATCCCATTGTGCAACAGTAGATATAAAAACCTAAGAGCAGCTAGGACTCTGCGGACATTCAAACTCAACATATTGAAATCTAAAAGTAAAACTCGCTGCTCATAGCCTCTCTCAGGATACCAGCCACGCACTCGGAATGACAGGTACTTTAAGAACTTTCTCTGGACTCGTTCCACCCTCCATACATGAACCTTATAAAGGGGATACCAGATCAGTGAAGCATACTCTAACCGACTTCTGACAAGTGAGCAGTACAGACACTTTAGTGCCTTCACACTCGTAAACATTCTAGTATTCCTGACGAGGAATCCTAGCATTCTCATTGCCTTCATACACACAGCATCTATATGCTCGACAAAAGACAACTGAGCATCAAACAAAACGCCCAAGTCCCTAAATGAAGCACAACGGGTCAGAGCGTCAGTGCCAACCCGGTATGGGAACACGACGGGTGTTTTGAAAAGAGTTCTCTGAGGATACTAAAAGATGTATACCTAAATAAATCGAAAGTCTTTTAGAGGATCAGTCTTTAGAACAGATAACTTGAGATGTTTCCAGTTTGTAAATCTATGAAGCTAAAGCTTTTCCTCTTTCCGGTCCTGACTCTCATCAGTTCTTTAGAAAAATATGAATTTCTGATATTTTAAACGAGTCACCACTCCTAACTGAGTAAGTAATACGTTCCTGAGAAATTTTACCTGAGAAATCAATATTTTTGGGTACATTTTACTTTCTAATAAATTTAGTCTCTGAGAAAAAATACACTTGAGTTCTGAGGAACTCAGCTAACATGTCTGAAGACCTGTACACTCTGAAAGCAACCTGTAGTTCTGAAAGATTCGAGGATGATTATTACAATTTTAGCGAAAAGTAGTCTCTGAGTAAAATATACTTAGGTCCTGAGTAACAAATTGTGAAACAAATTGAGAACGTTCCAGTTTTGAAATCTGCGAAACTAGAGACACTTACCTCTTTCTAGCTCAGTCTCTCATGAATCATGTAGAAAAATACAGTTTGTTCCTGAGAAAACTGCTAACTAAAATCATAAGCCTTATAAAAAGAAATGTATAATTTTTTAGTTCATATTGATTTCTGATAAATTTAGTCTCTGAGATAAAGTATACTTCGATTCTCAGCTAACATGTCTGATGACCAGCAGCGTCTAACTCTGAAAGATTCACAAGATTCGAGGCTTATTACCACAGTTTATGCGAAATGTAGTTTCTGAGAAACAAATTGAGAAGTTCTGCATCTGGGAAAGCTACAGATAATTTTCTCTTACTAATCCAGCCTCTCATCAATTCCCCAAAAAAAAATTCGTTTAAAAATTCTTATATTTTAAAAATCCTCTCCTAACTGTCTAATTTTTAGGTACATTTTAAAGGCTAATAATAAATTTAGTCTCTGAGAGAAAGAATACTTCGGTATCTACTGAGAAACTCAGCTCACTTGTCTGAGGACCGGCAACCTCTAACTCTGAAAGATTTACAAGATTCGAAGAGTATTATTACAATTTTACCGAGATGAGAAAAAAATAGTAACTTAGATCCTGAGCAATTCAAAGAACTGTTTTTGAAGATGAGTCACTAGTTGTGCAAAAAATATTAGGTACTTCCCGTCTCTGAGATCTACATTTTTAGTTCTCGAGACTTTTAAGACTAGTTTCTGAGTAAGAATAACTGCTTTATTTATAGTCTCTGATATCTACATTTTTGTATCTGAGAAATTTAAAAATAGTTCCTGAGTAAGAACAGCTGCTTGTGAGATAGTGAGGGAGACTTATCGAAAATACAAAGTACAATTTGAGAAACATACAATCTCAGATACCTGCATTTTTAGTTCCTGAGAAATTTAAGAGAAGTTCCTGAGTGAGGATATAACTTCTTGTGACACAGTGAGTGCCAGACTTCTCAAAAATTAAAATTTAAGAATCATATAATCTCTGATATTTACATTTTTAGTTCCTGAGAAAGTTACGAGTAGTTCCTGAGTAAGAACTACTAGCGAAGGTAATCGCGTTTTCTAAGGAATTAATTATTGTTGTTATTGTTTCAGAAAGAGCATCACAAGTTCCGGGGATAAAGGTATGGTAGCCGGAAAATAATTCCCAAGTCTGGAGGAACGGGAGCGGTCGAGGGTCGGTTCCCATGTGCGAAATTCAATATAATTATATGCCCGCGAGCAGAAGCTTCGTATCCAGTTTCGTTTGCGTGTATTGTTGATAGGTCGTTGACAAAATGTGTTGACGAATTAGAAAAATTGCTTTGAATTTTACTGCTCTTTTGTATGAAGAAATGGCGTATAATTCCACCCCTAATATCGGTTAATTCGGTTAATAAAATAATATATAAATAAGTACCTAAAGTGTCTTAAAATTTAAATTGTAATTATCGTTCAATCATAACTTTTAATTATTAATCTATGTGGCGATAGAGGATAAATTAGCCGTTTAGTGTAATTAACCCCTACTTAGAGCCCCGTTCTGGTGGCGCGCAGTAAGAAAGATGGTAGTTGGTAATTACGTGTATATTACTCTCGACTAGCATAAATAAATTGCAATCATCTTACACTTTTAACTAGCGGTAAAATTTGTCGGAAATTCAGTTTTCTCAGAAATATGTTGTTTACTGCTGTCTCCACGTAATTAGCAGGCTGCCCCGCGGCTAGAGTCAAGATGCGCCTCGGTTAGTGGAAATTGGAATCATCTCAAACCAAGATCTGTTAGATAAATATGTATAAGAAGGGTATCTTAATTAATTGAAACGTAGGTAGGTATATAAGACATCGGATTGACGAAATATCTACCACCTACTTTGTACCCGTGACACTTTAAATATTATTTCTTGCTATCAAAAGTGATTAAAATATATTTTAACAAATATTTTACTCATTCTGTAAAAACTACCACGTTACAGTCATAATTCCTGCTCCTGCAGGATTATTTGCCACAACAATAAGAGTATCCCCAAATATATGGAATAATTTCTAAACCTGACAACGCTGCCACTAATTAAAATTCTCCTATACTTTTTTTAGAGTTAATAATCCTGAATACTGATGTTGGTTGTGTTCACTGCTGTAAAGTCGGTTTCATAATTAATTTCCAAATTTTTATTACCAGTTTGGCAACACTGTTATAACTTTTCCTGATTTATTTTTTACTTCTGAACAAGTGTCTCCAAATCAGAAATGGTAAGATACGTTTTTGGAGAAATCTTTTAGTCAAAATTTATTGAAATTTTACTTTTTTTTTTAAGTTTTTTGACTTAATAAATCCAAAAATTGGGCTGCATTGGAAATTTCCCATTTTGGAAATATTTCCCATTTTTTTCTTTCTTCAGAGCTCCCAAAATACTCAAATTTAGTCTAGAACAAAGTCTTAATACGATTTTATTAACTTTGGAAAATTGGACATTTCGGCCGTAATGACATTACTGGAGTGCCGCAGGTATAAAATCCGGGGGCTATATTTTTCACAGCATTGATGAGATTAGTGTGACTTTTTAGATTGCACCAGGAACCAAGGATAATGCCGGAATCTCACAGGCTGAAACTGATAACAGAAATGAACTCCTAACATCAGAAGGTTCACCGAAGGATCTAAGACATCCACTGGAGCTGAGCTGTGTAGCTCTGGCTCAAAGGAGAGAGTCTTATCGAGCCTGGGCCTTCACGCAACAACTTTCCAGGCCGAAATCTATGCTTTAAAGTGCCGCTTTAACTCACTGCAATTCCAAGTTGGTCTGGAACTGTTAATTAACTCTAACCTTAGCAAGAAGCAACGAAGTAACTCTGGTCTTGATTCCGGGTCACGGTGGATATGGAAAGATAGAACTTGCCGACTCTCTGACCAGGAAAGGCACCGAATACGCTTTTATAGGACCAGAACCAGCATTTTCTATATCACCAAACCTTGCCAAAACAACAATAAGCAACCGAGCAGAGAGGGAAGTCCTCCAGCACTGTCAAAACTTGCCAAGATTGGACCAAGCCCTCATACAGGGCAAGTCGAGAAAAGGGGCCAAAGAACTATTGGAGCTTAACAGGAAAGAACTGAAAGCCTTAACCAGCATCTGCAGTGAATGGGTTTAGCGAACAAGCCGTCTGTGCTTGGAGGATGACGAAACAGCAAGACACATTCTATGTGAGTGTCCCGCTTTGATAAGAACCATACTACAAACCTACGGAAGAGACTTACTTCCTCACACTGGATGACATGGCATTACCAATAGTCAAGATGGTCAGCTTCCTCAAAAAGACTGACCTGATGGGGTTAATGTAGCACTAACAGTATTACTAGCACGATTAGATGTGACCCACAATAGACGATAAATCTTAATCTAATACTTCTAAGGATATTGTTCCTGTAATGACCAGTACAGCCTCTCTCGAGACGGTTCTGTGGACACTCGCCACCCACACAGCAATTTTTTTTCTGCACTCCAGTTACGAGGTGTCCATATTTTTATATTTTGAGACTTTGCAGCGCCCGAGGGAGGCGTAGAGTTTACGACCGACGAAATCATTTTTCTCTTTTCCATGTAGGTCATTGTCATTTCTAAAGGGTGAAATTTCGAGCCTTGTACTTGTATCTGGGGAGGTAGGTTGACAACTTGTTGCCAAACGGTTTTTATGAATTCTCCTAAAACTCGTGAATATAGTTTTCTCCATTCGACGCAATTCTCTTCTGATGTGTTCTTGGTTGATGTGGCAGACTGATGAGCTAATATTACAGCGAGACGTCGATCAGTCTCTTCACCAGACCATCTGAAGTTGTGTCGTTCAGAGAACTTTAATTTTATAACTGCGACAATTTTATTTATCTCAAATCTTTAATGAAAAACAATCGACAATCGAACTTGGAATGACAACTTGTTTGACAGCAGAACTTTCAAATGTTTAATGTTAAAATTTAAAAAGTGATGTCAAATTTTTACAGCTTTCTCGAATTCAAATAAACGTCATAACAATTCTTGGAAAGTTTAAATGGAAACAATTGGCAATCGACGAATCTGGAGTGACAACTTATTTGACAGCAGAAGTGTCAAAAGCTTAGAGTTAGAACTTCAAGCTGGGTTTTTAATTTTTACAACGACTTTCTCTGATTTTACATAAATTCCATTAGATACATCTGTTATAAATTATCAAGGAAACCAATTGGCAATCAACGAATCTGGATTGACAATTTTTTGACAGCAGAAGTGTCAAAAGCTTAGAGTTAAAACTTGAAGATGTGTTTTTTATTTTTACAACGACTTTCTCTGAGTTTACATAAATTAGATTAGATACATCTGTTATAAATTATCAAGGAAACCAATTGGCAATCAACGAATCTGGATTGACAATTTTTTGACAGCAGAAGTGTCAAAAGCTTAGAGTTAAAACTTGAAGATGTGTTTTTAATTTTTACAACGACTTTCTCTGAGTTTACATAAATTAGATTAGATACATCTGTTATAAATTATCAAGGAAACCAATTGGCAATCAACGAATCTGGATTGACAATTTTTTGACAGCAGAAGTGTCAAAAGCTTAGAGTTAAATCTTCATTCTCTGTTTTTAATTTTTACAACGACTTTCTCTGATTTTATATAAATTCCATTAGATACATCTGTTATAAATTATCAAGGAAACCAATTGGCAATCAACGAATCTGGATTGACAATTTTTTGACAGCAGAAGTGTCAAAAGCTTAGAGTTAAAACTTGAAGATGTGTTTTTAATTTTTACAACGACTTCTCTGATTTTACATAAATTCCATTAGATACATCTGTTATAAATTATCAAGGAAACCAATTGGCAATCAACGAATCTGGATTGACAATTTTTTGACATCAGAAGTGTCAAAAGCTTAGAGTTAAAACTTGAAGATGTGTTTTTAATTTTTGCAACGACTTCTCTGATTTTACATAAATTCCATTAGATACATCTGTTATAAATTATCAAGGAAACCAATTGGCAATCAACGAATCTGGATTGACAATTTTTTGACAGCAGAAGTGTCAAAAGCTTAGAGTTAAATCTTCATTCTCTGTTTTTAATTTTTACAACGACTTTCTCTGAGTTTACATAAATTCCATTAGATACATCTGTTATAAATTATCAAGGAAACCAATTGGCAATCAACGAATCTGGATTGACAATTTTTTGACAGCAGAAGTGTCAAAAGCTTAGAGTTAAAACTTGAAGATGTGTTTTTAATTTTTACAACGACTTCTCTGATTTTACATAAATTCCATTAGATACATCTGTTATAAATTATCAAGGAAACCAATTGGCAATCAACGAATCTGGATTGACAATTTTTTGACAGCAGAAGTGTCAAAAGCTTAGAGTTAAATCTTCATTCTCTGTTTTTAATTTTTACAACGACTTTCTCTGAGTTTACATAAATTCCATTAGATACATCTGTTATAAATTATCAAGGAAACCAATTGGCAATCAACGAATCTGGATTGATAATTTTTTGACAGCAGAAGTGTCAAAAGCTTAGAGTTAAAACTTGAAGATGTGTTTTTAATTTTTGCAACGACTTCTCTGATTTTACATAAATTCCATTAGATACATCTGTTATAAATTATCAAGGAAACCAATTGGCAATCAACGAATCTGGATTGACAATTTTTTGACAGCAGAAGTGTCAAAAGCTTAGAGTTAAATCTTCATTCTCTGTTTTTAATTTTTACAAAGACTTTCTCTGATTTTATATAAATTCCATTAGATACATCTGTTATAAATTATCAAGGAAACCAATTGGCAATCAACGAATCTGGATTGACAATTTTTTGACAGCAGAAGTGTCAAAAGCTTAGAGTTAAAACTTGAAGATGTGTTTTTAATTTTTACAACGACTTCTCTGATTTTACATAAATTCCATTAGATACATCTGTTATAAATTATCAAGGAAACCAATTGGCAATCAACGAATCTGGATTGACAATTTTTTGACAGCAGAAGTGTCAAAAGCTTAGAGTTAAATCTTCATTCTCTGTTTTTAATTTTTACAACGACTTTCTCTGAGTTTACATAAATTCCATTAGATACATCTGTTATAAATTATCAAGGAAACCAATTGGCAATCAACGAATCTGGATTGACAATTTTTTGACAGCAGAAGTGTCAAAAGCTTAGAGTTAAATCTTCATTCTCTGTTTTTAATTTTTACAAAGACTTTCTCTGATTTTATATAAATTCCATTAGATACATCTGTTATAAATTATCAAGGAAACCAATTGGCAATCAACGAATCTGGATTGACAATTTTTTGACAGCAGAAGTGTCAAAAGCTTAGAGTTAAAACTTGAAGATGTGTTTTTAATTTTTACAACGACTTCTCTGATTTTACATAAATTCCATTAGATACATCTGTTATAAATTATCAAGGAAACCAATTGGCAATCAACGAATCTGGATTGACAATTTTTTGACATCAGAAGTGTCAAAAGCTTAGAGTTAAAACTTGAAGATGTGTTTTTAATTTTTGCAACGACTTCTCTGATTTTACATAAATTCCATTAGATACATCTGTTATAAATTATCAAGGAAACCAATTGGCAATCAACGAATCTGGATTGACAATTTTTTGACAGCAGAAGTGTCAAAAGCTTAGAGTTAAATCTTCATTCTCTGTTTTTAATTTTTACAACGACTTTCTCTGATTTTATATAAATTCCATTAGATACATCTGTTATAAATTATCAAGGAAACCAATTGGCAATCAACGAATCTGGATTGACAATTTTTTGACAGCAGAAGTGTCAAAAGCTTAGAGTTAAAACTTGAAGATGTGTTTTTAATTTTTACAACGACTTCTCTGATTTTACATAAATTCCATTAGATACATCTGTTATAAATTATCAAGGAAACCAATTGGCAATCAACGAATCTGGATTGACAATTTTTTGACAGCAGAAGTGTCAAAAGCTTAGAGTTAAAACTTGAAGATGTGTTTTTAATTTTTACAACGACTTTCTCTGAGTTTACATAAATTCCATTAGATACATCTGTTATAAATTATCAAGGAAACCAATTGGCAATCAACGAATCTGGATTGACAATTTTTTGACAGCAGAAGTGTCAAAAGCTTAGAGTTAAAACTTCAAGCTGTGTTTTTAATTTTTACAACGACTTTCTCTGAGTTTACATAAATTCCATTAGATACATCTGTTATAAATTATCAAGGAAACCAATTGGCAATCAACGAATCTGGATTGACAATTTTTTGACAGCAGAAGTGTCAAAAGCTTAGAGTTAAATCTTCATTCTCTGTTTTTAATTTTTACAAAGACTTTCTCTGATTTTATATAAATTCCATTAGATACATCTGTTATAAATTATCAAGGAAACCAATTGGCAATCAACGAATCTGGATTGACAATTTTTTGACAGCAGAAGTGTCAAAAGCTTAGAGTTAAAACTTGAAGATGTGTTTTTAATTTTTACAACGACTTCTCTGATTTTACATAAATTCCATTAGATACATCTGTTATAAATTATCAAGGAAACCAATTGGCAATCAACGAATCTGGATTGACAATTTTTTGACATCAGAAGTGTCAAAAGCTTAGAGTTAAAACTTGAAGATGTGTTTTTAATTTTTGCAACGACTTCTCTGATTTTACATAAATTCCATTAGATACATCTGTTATAAATTATCAAGGAAACCAATTGGCAATCAACGAATCTGGATTGACAATTTTTTGACAGCAGAAGTGTCAAAAGCTTAGAGTTAAATCTTCATTCTCTGTTTTTAATTTTTACAACGACTTTCTCTGAGTTTACATAAATTCCATTAGATACATCTGTTATAAATTATCAAGGAAACCAATTGGCAATCAACGAATCTGGATTGACAATTTTTTGACAGCAGAAGTGTCAAAAGCTTAGAGTTAAATCTTCATTCTCTGTTTTTAATTTTTACAAAGACTTTCTCTGATTTTATATAAATTCCATTAGATACATCTGTTATAAATTATCAAGGAAACCAATTGGCAATCAACGAATCTGGATTGACAATTTTTTGACAGCAGAAGTGTCAAAAGCTTAGAGTTAAAACTTGAAGATGTGTTTTTAATTTTTACAACGACTTCTCTGATTTTACATAAATTCCATTAGATACATCTGTTATAAATTATCAAGGAAACCAATTGGCAATCAACGAATCTGGATTGACAATTTTTTGACATCAGAAGTGTCAAAAGCTTAGAGTTAAAACTTGAAGATGTGTTTTTAATTTTTGCAACGACTTCTCTGATTTTACATAAATTCCATTAGATACATCTGTTATAAATTATCAAGGAAACCAATTGGCAATCAACGAATCTGGATTGACAATTTTTTGACAGCAGAAGTGTCAAAAGCTTAGAGTTAAATCTTCATTCTCTGTTTTTAATTTTTACAACGACTTTCTCTGATTTTATATAAATTCCATTAGATACATCTGTTATAAATTATCAAGAAAACCAATTGGCAATCAACGAATCTGGATTGACAATTTTTTGACAGCAGAAGTGTCAAAAGCTTAGAGTTAAAACTTGAAGATGTGTTTTTAATTTTTACAACGACTTCTCTGATTTTACATAAATTCCATTAGATACATCTGTTATAAATTATCAAGGAAACCAATTGGCAATCAACGAATCTGGATTGACAATTTTTTGACAGCAGAAGTGTCAAAAGCTTAGAGTTAAAACTTGAAGATGTGTTTTTAATTTTTACAACGACTTTCTCTGAGTTTACATAAATTCCATTAGATACATCTGTTATAAATTATCAAGGAAACCAATTGGCAATCAACGAATCTGGATTGACAATTTTTTGACAGCAGAAGTGTCAAAAGCTTAGAGTTAAAACTTGAAGATGTGTTTTTAATTTTTACAACGACTTTCTCTGAGTTTACATAAATTCCATTAGATACATCTGTTATAAATTATCAAGGAAACCAATTGGCAATCAACGAATCTGGATTGACAATTTTTTGACAGCAGAAGTGTCAAAAGCTTAGAGTTAAATCTTCATTCTCTGTTTTTAATTTTTACAAAGACTTTCTCTGATTTTATATAAATTCCATTAGATACATCTGTTATAAATTATCAAGGAAACCAATTGGCAATCAACGAATCTGGATTGACAATTTTTTGACAGCAGAAGTGTCAAAAGCTTAGAGTTAAATCTTCATTCTCTGTTTTTAATTTTTACAACGACTTTCTCTGAGTTTACATAAATTCCATTAGATACATCTGTTATAAATTATCAAGGAAACCAATTGGCAATCAACGAATCTGGATTGACAATTTTTTGACATCAGAAGTGTCAAAAGCTTAGAGTTAAAACTTGAAGATGTGTTTTTAATTTTTGCAACGACTTCTCTGATTTTACATAAATTCCATTAGATACATCTGTTATAAATTATCAAGGAAACCAATTGGCAATCAACGAATCTGGATTGACAATTTTTTGACAGCAGAAGTGTCAAAAGCTTAGAGTTAAATCTTCATTCTCTGTTTTTAATTTTTACAACGACTTTCTCTGATTTTATATAAATTCCATTAGATACATCTGTTATAAATTATCAAGGAAACCAATTGGCAATCAACGAATCTGGATTGACAATTTTTTGACAGCAGAAGTGTCAAAAGCTTAGAGTTAAAACTTGAAGATGTGTTTTTAATTTTTACAACGACTTCTCTGATTTTACATAAATTCCATTAGATACATCTGTTATAAATTATCAAGGAAACCAATTGGCAATCAACGAATCTGGATTGACAATTTTTTGACAGCAGAAGTGTCAAAAGCTTAGAGTTAAAACTTCAAGCTGTGTTTTTAATTTTTACAACGACTTTCTCTGAGTTTACATAAATTCCATTAGATACATCTGTTATAAATTATCAAGGAAACCAATTGGCAATCAACGAATCTGGATTGACAATTTTTTGACAGCAGAAGTGTCAAAAGCTTAGAGTTAAAACTTCAAGCTGTGTTTTTAATTTTTACAACGACTTTCTCTGAGTTTACATAAATTCCATTAGATACATCTGTTATAAATTATCAAGGAAACCAATTGGCAATCAACGAATCTGGATTGACAATTTTTTGACATCAGAAGTGTCAAAAGCTTAGAGTTAAAACTTGAAGATGTGTTTTTAATTTTTGCAACGACTTCTCTGATTTTACATAAATTCCATTAGATACATCTGTTATAAATTATCAAGGAAACCAATTGGCAATCAACGAATCTGGATTGACAATTTTTTGACAGCAGAAGTGTCAAAAGCTTAGAGTTAAATCTTCATTCTCTGTTTTTAATTTTTACAACGACTTTCTCTGATTTTATATAAATTCCATTAGATACATCTGTTATAAATTATCAAGGAAACCAATTGGCAATCAACGAATCTGGATTGACAATTTTTTGACAGCAGAAGTGTCAAAAGCTTAGAGTTAAAACTTGAAGATGTGTTTTTAATTTTTACAACGACTTCTCTGATTTTACATAAATTCCATTAGATACATCTGTTATAAATTATCAAGGAAACCAATTGGCAATCAACGAATCTGGATTGACAATTTTTTGACAGCAGAAGTGTCAAAAGCTTAGAGTTAAAACTTCAAGCTGTGTTTTTAATTTTTACAACGACTTTCTCTGAGTTTACATAAATTCCATTAGATACATCTGTTATAAATTATCAAGGAAACCAATTGGCAATCAACGAATCTGGATTGACAATTTTTTGACAGCAGAAGTGTCAAAAGCTTAGAGTTAAAACTTGAAGATGTGTTTTTAATTTTTACAACGACTTCTCTGATTTTGTGATTTTACATAAATTTCATTAGATATATCTGTTATAAATTATCAAGAAAACCAATTGACAATCAACGAATCTGGATTGACAAATTATTTGACAGCAGAAGTGTCAAAAGCTTAGAGTTACAATTCAAGCTGTATTTTTAATTTTTACAATGACATTAGATACAATTATTCTTGTAAAATTAAAAGGCAAAAATTGACAATCAACGAATTTGGAATGGCAACTATTTGACACCAGAATTGTCAAAAATCCAAGCAGGGTTGTATATTATTGCAATAATGTCCTCAAATCTGACCTCAACTGATTTACTCAAAAACTCGTTTTTTTAACATTAATAAAGGAAAACAATTGACAGTCATGATAGTCAATTGACAGTCAACTACTCAAACGTCAGAATTTCAAAAACTCCTTTATTTACTTACAAATACTTAAATAAGAATCACCCATAAATAGTGAAGCGTATATCAAGTAGACCATCGCATTGCCGAGGTGGCGGGTTCGATGTTGGCCATGACGGACAACGCTGAGTTACCACAGATTTCGCAGAATCGTAGGAGATAACGTTCATTATTGTATTTTAAGACTCCTATAATAATCTACCGTAAGGGTATATAGAATATTTATACCTACAACCTATTAAACGCGTTAACAAATAATATTACCACAGTATGGTTATTAAGTAATAGTGTTAAGTGTAAATTAATAATTAGACTAGTGTATAGTGTGTGAAGATAACTGTAATTATTAATTTAATAAATAATTGACTGTTTGAGTCTGGGTTACTAATTTATAAGTGGACGAACCTTCCAACGTGTACATCCGTTACAAGACAAGAAAGGTGAAGAGATATTTTCAAAGATTTCCGTCTGATCAGTGATATTCTCAATTATTTGTTTATGCACCTCTGTCCTGAATTTTAATATTTTATTAAAATTTTGTGTTTATATTTTGTCACCTCCTAATTCCCTTAAAAAATACCTAAATAAAAGGACCGTTTTCTTTGGCAAAAACACAAGAGTTGGGGAAAGCTCTCAAACTTACACAAGATGAAGCTTTTTTATAACGTTACCCGCTTTTTTTTAATAAAACCCTTCACGCTTTTGCGTTAATTCCAGAAATTTACGGATTATGTTACGTTGCTTCTTTCAAAAGGGAAAGCATACCCACTCATGTGAAAGAATGATAAAAAATCTGGAAATATTCCCCAAGCTGAATAAAGATGGATCAAATAAAGATTTTTAAGTACTCCTGGTGGTTGAAAAATCGCTCCTTTATTCTTAATACCTACCCACGTGGCATGGGTTAATCGAAGACTCGAATGAATATAGAAACTACTTAATTCTCGTCATTGCTTTTCGATTTAATTTTTAGGTGTTTATAGTTAATGATTGCTTTCCTAGGAATAGTTAATCTGGTTCTAGGGTATTGAATACTCGAACTCAACTTGAACTTTCAAGTCCGAATGAAATAATCGTCGGAAACGTTCGCTAACTTTAATCAGTTGTTTGGAATATTTCACTATGAGGGAAAAGAGCGAGAAAGAGAACCGGACGGCGGAAGTTCGCTTTCTACCTCTGAACGGGAACTCAAAAGTGCCCTTTCATATCTCACGTAATTGGAAATTATTTCGTTTTAATTACCTGCAATTCACATGCAAAAAGTTTGATTCTTGGACTGTTTGGAAATAGCCCAGCGTTCTCGATATTTAAATACCCCACTCATTAGAGAGACTCAATAATAAAGAGCTTAACCTCTCTGTATCGGGCCCGAGTGCAGCAGGAGAGTTTCAAATAAGAGCCAAAAGAATTTCTTTACTTACCAACGTAAACTATTAGGTAAGTACCTGATTAATTTTCAAGCAGAAACAAAGAAATCATCTAATAAGTAGATGGTAGCTCGTTCTTTAGAGTGTAGTTGAGTTGTCCGTTTTTTTGTTTTTTTTTTAATCGACAGCTCCCACCCACTCCCGTGGCTGATTTACTGTAACTATTTTCTGAGAAAGGAAGGACGTATACGGAAGGGGGTGAGGCCTATCCACTTGTGTATTTTACATGATGGCACGCGGAAGAGTTCGATTTTTACAGGACTCCAAACCTAGGTCTGCATAGGGAGCTCCGACGACCCGGAAAACTCCGCTTAGTAACTACACCAAATTTCGCAATATTCTGAATAATTTTTTCCGCAGTCTCTTGGGCTATTTTCATGAACCATAGCTGGCCTTTTTGGCAGAGGGAAAAACCGACCTTTTTCACGTAGAAAAAAGTATAAGCATCCGAAGTGCGAAAACGTCGATAATGGGTCATATAGGCGTAACTTATTTTTAAACTCTCTATTTTGCAGTTTAAACAGACTCTTCACTTGAAAAATTGGAGCGAGAAATGACAAGGAAGCAGCGAAAAAATTGATTCTCTATGGGGGCAGAAAGTTTATTAGGAAAGTGGAAATTGACTGTAAGGGTACCAAAATATAGATGAAGGCCTGCTTGGGGCACCCGGGAGTGCGTTTGGACAGAATTTGCATGTTCGATAACCACGCACGTGAGACGTTTGGGAGACGTTAAAGGGAAATGAAATCGGTAGCAAACATTGTAGAATAAGTTGGGTTATGAAGATTGTTTTTCTTTGCTCGAGTGGATTCAGGCCGGTTGGAATCTAGAATGTGATCGTCTGGAATATTCCTCGACTGTTCTAGACAGTTTTGATGACGTGTCAGCTTTTCTCTAATTTTGTATGTTATATGTTTCAAGGATATACTCAAAAAGACTAAATATAACTCCATAGGTACTTAGAAGGCTTTGGTATGCGTCAGCTGTTTTGTTTAACAATATGTTAATTCCCCACACTTATTGACGTTGATCAGGAACGTCACTGTTCGTGAACGTCCGTCTAGATGTCACTGGCGCTTCTGGGATTTAAAAACGCCAGTTGAAGCGCATAGTCAGTATATTTTTGAATGTTACTGAAAGGTAATAAGAGTGAGATAGAGAAGTCAGAAGTGGACGTGACAAGCGACTATTAGTCACTTGTTGAATTGTGTTTATATTGTTTGCTATACTTGCTAACGTAAAGACGTCATAGTTGGTTGCTCATAGTCATAAGTCCAAATGACGCATCTAGCATAACATTTTTCTTTTCTAATGCTGCGTCTAATGCTGCCTCTGATAAATTTTCCTTCCGGTATCACTTCATCCACGCTTCGCTCTCCCCAACTCTGCGTGTGTGATTTTCTTTCCTTTAGTCCCGGGCTAAGATGAGGAAAGTTACATTTTTTAAATCCTCTGTGAAAGTTAAAACGTAAATTATTTGAGATTCTGACATTATTTTATGATCAATCCTTATACGAGAAATTATGTCTTTGGAAGTATGAGAAGATATTTATGTGAGAATATTAAGTGAGGCTGATCCAAACGTTTTCCCCGTACAGATACAGGTAATAATAATAAATTCTTCGATTTTGATTACTCGCTCGCATAAAAAATTCATTCATCGAAAGGAATCGTATTTTGTTCGTTGGAATTTCAAGAAGTATAATATCTGCCTACCTACTACCTAAGAATAGTCGTTTGTTCTTAGAGTCTCTTTGATAATTCATAAGAGAAGAAGAAATAGGGAAAAAGGACCTTCAAGGAACTGAAATGAGAAGTACGTTAAAAATTAATTAATACTCGGAGATGAGTCTGAGATTTTTACATCTCAAGTGAATTCCGCTTCTTAAAATCCAGCTCTGTGTATACAGGGCGTACTTGTTTTTTATATAATCAGGGATCACACACAAAAAAAACTTAAATTCTCTAAGTAACTTCTTCTGCTATAGCTTCTTTCTTTCTATAGTATAATGATTCATTCCTGTTTCTCCTCTACTTGAACTTCTCATTCTCAAAGGCTTTATTAATATAAAAGAGCTAGAGAGCTGCTAATAATCGTAGTATTTATTGAACGTTATTCTTTTGATCCCCGGTATACCTACTTAATTCCTGGGTAATTCCAGTGGAACTTGATGCATGAATGCATAAAAATAAGATCAGAGATGAAGAATGTAAATCCTGGATCCCGGAATTAATTCCGTTGAAAAAATTCTTTGTCTCGTTTCTAATTTTGATTTGTTGAAGCGGAGAGCATGGAAAGAGATTTGAGAATTGGAAAAAAAAAAGATTTTTCCGATACCGGGAATCGAACCCGAGCCTCCTGGGTGAAAGCCAGGTATCCTAGCCACTAGACCATATCGGATGTTGATTATATTGATGTTGGTACATTCTTATAAAGGCTACTTGAAATTAAATTAATTTTTCCAATGTTTTTTTAATTATATTTTTCATTTTAATTCAATTTTTGATACTCCTAATAATCGAAACAGTAATAATAGTGGTAAGTTTTTATTAATTACAAATAAATTTCCTTGTAACGATATGCGACATCTAATGGCGAACTACTCAACTATAAGCGAGGAGAAATACAATAACTCATCATCAATGTGTTGATGGCGGCGACTGAGTGAGACGTGCTTGCTGCTGCTCCGTAAATTTAAGTTGTGAATTTGTCGCTGTAGGGAATATTTACTGTCTTCAGTTGTGAAATTTCATTTGGTTAAAGTTAGATATTGGGAAATCGTGAGTATGCCTCTTACACGTGCAAATAGGAATAAGAATGTCGGTTCAACTGAGAGTGTGGTGACTAGAGTTGAGCGTCTATCAGCTCAGTTTCACCAAGAAATGGAAGATTTTCGGAAGGAGTTATCTTCAGCTTCTCGTGCTGAAAAGGATGTCGGGGCCGATACTGGAGAGATAAGTGCGGGACAAACTGACGCAATAGAAGCTATTGGCAGTAGATTTGAAAAATTCCAAAGAAGTGTGATTGAACAGCTGAGGGCTCTTCGCGATATGATGGAAGCCCTAAATGGGGTGGTTGAGGAGACAGTTCATTGCTTGGATGTGAGTGTTCAGCGTTCCTATCGTAATAAGCTACTAATATATGGTATTCCTGAAAAAGACGAAGCGGAGAAGGATACATTGCTGAATAAATTAATAAATACGATTAATCATTCCATTAATAAAAGTAAGAATGTAGGTATACAGGAAGGTGATATCAGTGAGTGTTATCGCTTCGGCAAAAAACAGGACCGTGATAGACCTCGAGCTGTCCTTGTTGAATTCAACCAAATACGAAAGAGGAACATTGTTTACAATAACAAATCGGCATACAAGGGAACTAAGATCTTGATCACTGAATTTCTGACTAAGAAACGCTTTAATTTATACAGTGAAGTCAGACAGCGTTATGGTCGAGACAGCTGGACATTCAACGGTGATATCTACATTAATGTTGGTGGTGCTAAACGCATCATACGGGAATCAAAGGATATGAAATAGATTGGAGAACTCATTTACATGTATATTGTTGTTATTGATACCACAATGTTTTGATACTGGCGATCATCATTATCTTCACGATCGTGATGATTGTTATTATTAATATTGCTGTTTATTGTTTTTTTTTATTATGTTATTTACTATAGCGTGTTTACTTTTCTACTTGGTCAATACGGGGGCTTGCAGCGTCATGTCTCTGAGACTGGTCGGAGTAACTAGTGTTCCGGCGAGCTACTTTGTCTTAATACTTGAAATAATTGTTATTTTTCTTGTTTTTTTTTTCCTTGTTTCTATTGCTTATTACACAGTCTTGGAGCTATTGACGTAATCTTATCTTATCATAATACTGATTATTTATTTTAGTAGTGTATACTGCAGATTATTGTACTTAACCGTAATTTAAAAATTGTAATTTAAAAATCTTTTTTTGTTTTACAGTAATTCTACTGAATTTACTATCATATAGCGGGAATTTAGACACATATGTGATTTGACACCTATGTTATGATGTATTATTGCTCGTGTGTTGATTTTTGAGCTGTCTGCTCGTAGTTATTGTTATTATTGATTGAGAGTTACCTACTTAAATTTTACTTAATGGCTCATTCGTTAAAGGTCTGTCACCTGAACGTGCGATCATTGTTGCCTAAGATTAATGATTTTAGAGCGTATTGTGGTGAAAGGGATGTTGACGTGTTTTGCCTGTCTGAGACCTGGCTTAGTTCTAATATTACTGATGACAATATTTATATGGAGGGGTATGTTATTCTGAGGCAGGATAGGCAGGATGATAGTGGTTATGGTGGGGTTGCGATGTATCTTAGAGAAGATTTAAACTATACTTTGGTAAGTGAACATTATGGATTGACGGAGCAGTTGTGGATATACCTGTCAATTAATAGGCAAAAAATTGCTGTGGGCGTCGTTTATAATCCTCATTACAAATTCTATAGTACATTTCTTGATCAGCTCTCTGAAAATATATCAGCCATATACCCTTCATGTGATGAGCTGTTGTGTGTGGGGGACTTAAATATTGATCTGCTGGGCCAAGACTCACCGGCTGTGGACAGATACTGTTCTTTCTGTGATACATTTGGTTTGTCGCAGGTTGTTGATCACCCAACTCGTGGCACTGCCCTCATAGATCATGCTATTGTGTCAAATAAGCAGCTTGTCCAGCATGTAAGTGTTTTGCCATTTCTCTCCTCTTTCCCCCTTGATCATGACTTGATTTATATAGACTTGCGCTTGTCGGTTGAGAGTTCTGGGGTTAAGTACAAGGTAGTTAGAGATTTTCGCAGATTCGCACCTGAGAGTTTCTCTGCGGCACTCGCACGGGCGCCGCTTCATCGGATATTCTACATAAATAGTGTTAACGATAAGGTTGATTTTTTCAACTCTTGTCTGCTTGAATTATTTAACACGTATGCACCTCGCAGAGAGATTCGAATTACGAAACCATATGCTCCGTGGTTAACGGAACGTCTGAGATGTATGATGAGGCTACGTGATAGGGCGCATCAAAAATGGAGACGAACTAAAACAATTGAGTCTTTCAACTCTTACAAATCTTTACGAAATCAGGTGACCTTATTATGTAGATCTGAAAAAAAAAGTTATTACCAGAACTGTCTGGCTAACTGCGACATGAAAGCAATTTGGAAATACTTAAAGTCTCCTAAGCAACATCACATTCCTGAACACCTAAATAATCCGGGAGATTTCAATAACTTTTATCTGGACATCGATGTTGGTACTCCGGACTCGGAGATATTAACGCACTATCGAGATAGCAGGTTAGGTAATGTTGACAATCCTTTTAAATTTGATTATGTTTCGACGGATGAAGTTCAGAGGTTGCTTTACTCGGTTAGTTCGGATTCTATAGGTTACGATGATATTAGTCTGGCTATGCTCAAGCTCTGTGGAGAGGTCATTATTCCGTATGTAACGCACATAATAAACTGTTGCTTGGAGACCAACACTTTTCCGGATGTCTGGAAGATAGCGTTGGTAAAACCAATACCTAAGCAGGCAAATCCAAAATGCTACAAAGACTTCAGACCGATAAGTATATTGCCGGTACTTTCAAAGATTCTGGAAAGGGTCATGAGTGGGCAGCTACATTGCTATCTGGATAGACACAATGTTCTCTCAGTGAAACAGTCGGGTTTCCGCCCTAAACATGGTTGTTGTTCAGCTCTGTTGGATGTTAAAGATGATATTCTTAGAGCGAGGGATTCTGGTATGGCTACGGCATTAATTTTGTTAGATTTTAGTAGAGCTTTTGATACCGTAAACCATGACATGCTGCTTGCCATTTGTCAACACGTGGGGCTTGGTTCTGATGCCTGTGCTATGCTGTCGAGTTATCTAGAGGGGCGGCAGCAGATGGTACAGTTGGATGATAGACTGTCGGTGCCGAGAAATATCAAAGCGGGGGTGCCGCAGGGTTCAATACTTGGACCTCTGCTGTATATTCTTTACACCTTTGCCTTGCCAAAGTGTGTTGATGCTTGCTCCGTTCATCTTTATGCTGATGATACTCAGATGTACCACTCTTTCTGTCCGGATGATGCGCAGAATGCGGTGCGGACGATCAATCTGGACGTACAGGCCATATTGAACTATGCTAAAGGTCATTGCTTGGCCCTTAACTGCTCTAAAACTAAGATAATTCTATTTGGTCCCCAGCGTGTTGTCGAACTGTTGGCGCCTAATTTTGTTGTTAACGTGGGAGGAGTTGATGTCGGCACGGTATCGGAAGCCAGGAATCTGGGAGTAACATTTGATAGTACACTGCGTTTCAGGTCTCATGTCTCAGAATGTATTAGGAAAGGTTATTACCATCTAAAGCTGCTCTATAACAAAAGGCATTTCATGACTAGAAAGCTTAAGTCTAAACTTTGCGACTCATTAGTTCTGTCCAGACTGAATTATTGTGATATGGTATATGGGCCTAGTATTGGTACCGAGGATATTCGTAGGATACAGGTTCTGCAGAATTCCTGCCTTAGGTTCATATATGGTATTCGTCGCGGGCAACACATTACGCATAAACTTAAAGAAAATAACTGGCTCAACATGTCTAACAGACGAGAGCTACATGCTGGTTGCTTTTTTCATAGATTTCTGCTCTATAAGAGGCCACCCTACTTACTTAATAGGATCACTTACAGAACTGATGTGCATAACCTCAACGTCAGATTTAGGGGTTTATTAACTATACCAGCTCACAAAACCGAAGCCTTCAAAGCTAGTTTTAGCTACCAAATTGTAAAGATTTACAATCCCTTGTCTGATGCTTTGAGGGGCGCGACTGTGAGGGCTTTCAAACGAATGTACCGTTCGCAATTATATCAGAGGCAATGCTTGTTGTGATCTCGGTGGGTGGCCATGGTGTCTGGGGCATATGGGTACGCGGAGGTTCGGTGCTCGCGCGTTTTTGGGATGACAGACATTTCTCAATCATGCTCTCATACGAGTTATTTATTGTATATTATTTGTTTATTTATTTATTGTGTATTATTTGTTTATCTATTGTACTCTATCTACACATGGGATAAGATGATGAGATTACTATATGGTTGTGATTAATATTGGTGTTTTGTTGGGTTGGGATATTCCTATGTTGTTTTTTTCACGTAGTATTGGTGGATGCTCTATTGCTAGCGCCTCTTGTACATGTATATTTAAATAGTGTGATACATGGTTAAGGTGAGCAGGAGTGTGTCAGCTTTTGTCACACTATCTGGCCTTCGCCTTTCCACCTTATACCTAAGCTTGATAATTGATGCTTGTAAAGAAATGTACATCTATTGGTGGAATAAAGACAGTTTATTATTATTATTATTATTAACTAGGAGTAGCTTTATGATGATTCCGCTAGATGTAGCAGCGGTTAGGTGATTTGAAAATTGCAATGCTGCCAGATTCAGTAGAAAACGTCATTAAAATACTGGAGAAACACGATTTTTAGCACATCGTTAGTAGTGCTATTACTTTAGCACGTTATTTCAGAATTATGTCATAAAATCATCAACTCAAAGATGTTTGTTTATACTATTATGACTAGTAGACGAACTTCCTACCCCGCAGTTCTGCTCATGGCAAAAATGAAGCGTGTACCTTTAGCGGCGGCCATTTGTTAAGAGGGCAAATTCTTCTGGAAAATACGATTTTCACAATTTTTGTCGGATAGTCGCTCTTCTATTTTTAGTTTCTTTTTTGTCGAAAAACTATTGCTATCATAATATTTATACGTCTTTAATGCTTCTTATAAATAGCCGTGTCAACAGAATCTCACCGCGTCTCACTCTTACCAAGAAAAATCTAGATAGGTGGGTACGGTGCAAATAAAAACAAAAACCACCCTGAACAAAGGCCTTAAAATTCTCGGTTCAAAAAATAAAAATTCTGTTGGAAACATAAAAAAAAAACGAAAAGTCGTTAAAACAGAGCAACTCATGCAAGGTGTACTCTAAAAAAATTTTTGGTAATTTTCTGGTAGATATGACAAGTATTTTAAGCAAAAAAAATTTCTCGAATAAAAATAAAATTCTAGGTCATATGAGTATAATTTATTGAAAAAGAGCTTGTCAACCGGTTTCGGGGGTTAGCCCATCATCAGGACAATTGTCAGTTATTGGCAATTCCAGAAATTTACAGGTGTTAACATTGCATACAAATGTGATAGATGAAGATGAAGGCTCTATTATAAGAATCAACAACAATTATCGTACAAAAATTTCAGTGAATTATGTTACTTACATCGATGTTAAATATAATTTAAACCTTTTCGAAGTGAAAAGGGTTGAGATTGTTTTGCCTATTGAAGATAGGATTTGATATTACATATTAATTTGACATTTTTAATAGAGCAAGTTAAACTGGACCGAACCGTGAGGCGGGACGACCAGGTCAGGTCAGGTCAGGTCACGAATTTCAACTAAATCACGACAACTGACAACAATGGCCACGTGAACGGTGTTTATTTGGAACCGTTTACTCTTAGCCCAGCTTAATGACGTCACAGTCACACTGACGACGCGCGTATTTTGACATACAAAATCACTGAACAAACTAACGGTTGCGTTCACAAATGCGCTACCAGCTGTTGCCAAGTAATCCAGCTACAAAATCTATGCTTTTGTAAGCAGCCTACCCTACCCTGAACCCTGAACTACCCACCTTATAAGTTAAATGTTAAATGTTAAATGTTCTTTATTTTCCAGTAGACAACTTTACAATGAATTGCATAGGAATAGTCAAATATAAAACATCATGAAAGACACAGAGAACACCGACTGTAGATACAGCACATAAACACACATAGCAACAGCAAATAAAAACTGTCATAATCAATCTAAATATTCCTCTGTCGAGTACAAACATTTATCCACTAGATATGATTTAAGCTCTTTTCTAAATTTAGTCAAGGTATCGCATGCCTTTATTTCATTTGGTAGTTTGTTAAATAAACGGGCTCCCATGCATCCAGGAGCCTTGTACGCCAACCTTGTACGCCCTTGAGAATGGTACACGTATATCCCCCCTTTTACGGGTATTTTTGTCATGAATATCTGTATTCAAGGAGAACTTTGACCTGCTCCCAAATACATAGGCACACAAGTAAAACTAACAAGTTTGTTTTTTTGTTTAATTTCTTCTTATAGTGCTTGGTAATGTTATCATCCTCTGACTAATTTTATAGTGTCAGTTCAGCATCACAGCTAGTTGGTTCAATAAAAACTGGCTCTGAAGACTTTTTTTGCTGTCAAATCAGCAGCTAACGGCTTATTGAACGCAACCATTGTTTCCATTGTGTTCATACTGTTCACCTGCATCCTTCAAATTCCTGCATGGCCAATTGTCATAACCCTTCTGGATGTTCTATTTTCCAAGTATGTAAGACTATTATGTTGAATTTTTTTCTTATTTTATTAAATAATTTTTTTTTGGATAGGTGTTAATATGTTATCGAAGCTCACCTTTCATAACCAGAGATGTTTATACTGTGACTATAAACGAACTTCCTACTCTGCACTCATGACAAAAGTGAGGCCTGCGCCTCTAGTGGCGGCTATTTGTTAAGAGAACAAATTATGTTGTTCATATATTTTTGACGGATACCGCTCGCCAATTGTTTTTTTCAAAAAACTATTCGTATAAAGTTTTCATACGTTTATGATTCTCTCCTAAATAACTGAACCAGCAGAATCTAACCGCATCATACCTTAACACCGAGAAAAGACCAGATAGGTGACATGGTGCAAAAAACAAATTAATACGGCTCTGAACGGCCTCAAGATTCTGGGATCCGGCCCATTTTTAATAGGTCGTATTTGGGTGTGCAGAGAGGTACCATCCTGTGAAATTTCAACGTGATCTATGCAATTTTCAGACACTCAGAGGTTTTCTAGTATATTTCATAAAAAAATCTAAAAAAATAACACTTCCCGGGAACGGTTCAGTTCATTTTTTCATCGTGGGGAAAAAATCGGGAACCGTTAACGAGAATTTTTTGCGAATTTCGGGATTATTCGGGAATAGCCTAGGAAACACTCTTAGGGCCGGTTGCACAAACACAAATTGAAAATTTTGAGATAATTACTGATTTTAAATTGTAAATTTTGAAAATATGGCGAATATATTTAATGATTTTTAATTTTTTATCAGTAATTAACTCTTCTTAAAGGGAGTAAAACTTATTTTCAGCAATATTAGACCAATATTCTCATAATACAGGGCATTTTAAAATCAGTAATTATCTGAAATTGCTTAATTTACGTTTGTGCAACCGGCCCTTAGTATCTGAAAGTTGCTCCGATCTGGTTGAAATTTCACAGGGGGTATCTCAACATCCCAAAATACGACCCTTTAAAAATGGGCAGGATTCGAGATTTACAAGGTCCCCGCTCAGGGGCGTATTTTTTTTTTCACCGTGTACCACCTATCTACATTTTTCTCGGTAAGGGTGCGATGAGGCGAAATTCTGTTGGCGCACTTAATTAGAAGAAGCATAGACGTAGTTACCAACTTTATAGGAATAGTTTTTCGAAAAACAAAAATGAGACGGGCAAGCGGCTATCCGGCACAAATAAATGAACAAGATATTTACCAGAGAATTTTGCCCTTATAGAAAATGGCCGCCACTGAAGTTATGAGTGCAGAGTAGGAATTTCGTCATCTAGTCGTAGTGTAAATATCTCTGATAACTAGGTATAGGTATCAATCAGAGACAACCTTTTTGTTATTTTTCTCTATGGTATCAATATAAAATTATTATTTTTATAAAATTATCGAAACTCTCCCTCTGGAGTGCGTTCATAATAAACGCCGTGTGAATGATAAACAACCTACCGGGCGAATTACCGAGCGTTCCTGTGGTGTGTTGTTTTAAAGTGAACGCTCTCAGAGAAGTTTTCGACAGTAGTTGTACATAACCTAATTTTTTTTTAGTAATAAATACTTTTCAATCACGCGAGTCGTGTAATTTCCCGTTCGTCCTTGAATGTTGATGTTATAATTTATTTTAATTCATATATAACAGCTTTCGGTCAGGAAATTAAATTTAATCTGAATATTAAACGGTAGCAATAATTGTAGCTTCGTTTATATTAATTATAAATAATCAGATTTTTATGATGACTTCGATTCGAAGATAGTGATGATGAATGCGACTCTGTACTTATTAGAGGCTTATATTTTATGTTTTCCATTTTAGGTTTTATAGGTATTTTAACAAAACTATCCACATAACAAATATACCTAATTAAAACCAAAAACGGACGGTGGAACAAACAATAATTATTAAATGGAACTTGAATTAGATTCTATTTCTACATCTCCATTCTCCAATAATTTCTAACCTAATAATATTTCATAATTTCATAATTATTTAATAAATCACGAATAACCGCTCGTTTTTGCTACTGCGCATGACGGGCGTTTTTCATCCATATAATTTCTTGGGATGAAAAGTTGTCTACCGTGCGATCACACGGCGTTCATTCTGAACGATGTAACATTGTAACTCTTTACCCAATGTTATTATGAACGGGTTAGGACGTCGCCGTGTGCACACGGCGTTTATTATGAACGTACCCCTGATATTTAAAAAATTAATAATTGGTTCTTATTAAAAAGAGTAATAAGTGACATGTGACGTTATCATCACTTTTCAACGATAGCATTTCTGACAGGATTATCGCTTATAAACAGCGATGCCAGCTTGATGGTTTTTTTTATCAGATCTGGAGGTTAAATAGACGAGTCTAGTGGGGAAATTTATGATCTGGTGACTTTTTTGAAATGTCGACCAAGAATCGGATTATTTTTTTTGTATTTTTACATCTGCGTGAATTTTGAAGTAACTACTGGGATAATTCGTGACTTTGTTCATCTAAAAACAAAATCGCGTTGCCTTACCTAAAATCGTTGCTTTGTAATTTTGGTGGTTTTCTAGTGGCAGCACTGATTTAGTTAGGTTAGTGGTGATTGAGAATATAAATTTAAGCTGGCAACACTGCTGGCGTTTAAATATAAATAAAATAAGATGACCGCTGCTCAATTTTCAATTCACCCAATTAATTTATTTTTATTATTTATAATTATAAGTGTTTGTTGATAGTTATTTATTTTAATTAGGTTATTTAAATTGCAAATACCCGCTTATCTTTCGGAGTCGTGCACTATTTATAAGTAAAAGTAACGTATTCAATGCAATTATTCAAATCATCTCTACACGAGGTGAAGTTATGTTAATTAGTCCATTTATATACAAATAATTCTCCAAAAGTACCTCAGCAGCAATAATTTTTCATTTACCAGTTACCAGTACCATTATTGAAGTAGTACCAACACCGTCACCAACCACCCCCAAGGAATAATTTAGATGCCACCAACAAGTAATAAAATGTCTACTGATTGCGAGAAAAGCAACTTGAAGTAAGTATTCCACCCCAACTCAGCTCTGTAACCTAATTTAATGAATATCTAGAGAAGGCGCCCTGCTAGGCCTCGGGAACCCCCTTCTCGACATCTCGGCCAACGTCGACGAGGAATTCCTGAAATCCTACAACCTGAAGGCGAACGACGCGATCCTGGCCGGAGAGGAGCACATGAAAATCTACGCGGACGTGATCGACAAGTACGACGTCGAATACACGACCGGCGGCAGCGTCCAGAACACCCTCCGCGTCGCCCAGTGGATACTCGAAGTCCCCCGAGTGACCACCTTCTTCGGGGCCGTCGGCCTCGACAAGTACTCCAAGATCCTCGAGGATCAGACCAAATCGGACGGCGTGGACGCCCGATACCAGTACATCGACGACGTGCCCACGGGGAGGTGCTGCGTCTTGATCACCGAGAACGGGATCCATCGGTCTTTGTGCACGAGTTTGGGGGCAGCCAATAAGTTCACCGTGGATCATCTCCAGAAGCCCGAGAACAGGAAACTGATCGAGAAGGCGAGATATTTCTATATCTCTGTGAGTTTTTTTAGGTACTTTTTTGCTAATCGCTTTTCTCATAATTATTTTATATTTTCAGGGATATTTCTTGCCGGTGAGCCTGCCCTCTGTGCTGGAGATAGCGAAGCATTCATTGGAACACGATAAGCCCTTGATTGTTAATATAAGCGCCCCTTTTGTTGGCTCGATTTTTAAAGATTTGCTCATGCAGGTGATGCCTTACATCGATATCCTTTTCGGGAACGAAACGGTGAGTTTATTTGGAAAATTTTATGATTAAATTAATGCTTAATCGATGACGATGACGTCAATAATCAATGAAATAGCTAGCCGATTGATTAATCAATGAGATGGTGAAATGAGCAGTTGTTTTCAATTTCAATCTGTTAAGAAATCGATTTATCTCTGTTGCTGGGTGTGCTGTTTAGTTTGTTTATAACTTAGTCAGTGTTGCCAGGTTTTGTAACATTTTTATGCTATTGTTTTCCTAAGAAGCTGTCAACCTGATCAACAAGTTTCCAGATTTGTTGAGATTTATCTCTGAAACCCTTGAATGACTTTATCTACAATTTTATATTTGTAGGATTATCTAGTTTGGGGAAAAATATTTCAATTTGCTTCATCTCAAATCTCAGGAAGCAATAAAACTGACCGAATGAGGTCATCATAATTGCTAATTATTTTAAAAGTGCTGTTATATTTTCTTGTTACTTGTTACTAATCAGTGTATCGTTATGTTGTAATAGTAATCCTAAGTAAACATTGATCAAAGTCATACAAACTTATTATCATGTGGTAATTTGAATGATAGTAATTAGGAAACATCCAATGAAAATGAAACAATGGTGAAACAATAAACAATAATTGATAAAGTCGGGTTAGTGACAGCTTTGGAATGTTTACTAAAAATCTTCTGCCCATATTTACTCTACTTACTGCTTGTTTCTCAAATAAAAGTGCTGTTATGTGTTGTTAATACATCACTTCGCTGGGAAGAGCAATGTTAGCAGATTCAAACATTTCATGGACAATTAAGGACTCCTTGAAGCCAAATTGAGTGCTCTAATTTAAAATTTTAGGCCCCTGAATTTTCTCAATAAATTATTGTTCCGTTCCCTTGAATTCAAGTGAGCAGAACATGCTCTACAATGGTAATTCCATTAGCACAGTAATTAAGGGCCCATCAAAAGCAAATTGAGTGCTCTAATTTGAAATTTTAAGCCCCTGAATTTTCTCAATAAATTATTGTTCCGTTCCCTTGAATTCAAGTGAGCAGAACATGCTCTAAAATGGTAATTCCATTAGCACAGTAATTAAGGGCCCATCAAAAGCAAATTGAGTGCTCTAATTTGAAATTTTAAGCCCCTGAATTTTCTCAATAAATTATTGTTCCGTTCCCTTGAGTTCAAGTGAGCAGAACATGCTCTACAATGGTAATTCCATTAGCACAGTAATTAAGGGCCCATCAAAGGCAAATTGAGTTGTCTAAATTGAAATTTTAGGCTCCTGAATTTTCTCAATAAATTATTGTTCCGTTCCCTTGAATTCAAGCGAGCAGAACATGCTCTAAAATGGTAATTCCATTAGCACAGTAATTAAGGGTCCATCAAAAGCAAATTGAGTGCTCTAATTTGAAATTTTAGACACCCTGAATTTTCTCAATAAATTATTGTTCCGCTAGCTTGAACTTAAGTGAACAGAAGATGCTCTAAAATCGAAATTCCATTTGCACAGTAATAAATACTGATTAAAGGCTAATTAAATGCTCTAATAAAAAAATAGACTTTCGTTTTTCCAAATATGTCTGCTATGTTCATTCAAGTCCAAGCTAGTACAGTAATTTATGAAAAAACCCCTTGGAGCCTGATTCTGCTGACTTTACTTTGCTCTTCCCACTCAAGTGAAGTTTGGTTAATGATTTTATTGATTTTTAAACAATAATTATTGCTATAACATAGCTAAAAGCTTTTTTTTTCATTATTCAGGAAGCAGAAACATTTGCAGAAGGTCAGAACTTCGGGACCAAGGACCTGGAGCAGATCGCGTTGATGATCTGCGACCTGCCCAAGCAGAACGAGTCCCGGTCCCGTATCTGCGTGATAACGCAGGGCTGTGACCCGGTGATCGTGGCGAAGGACGGCAAGGTGACCAAGTTCGACGTCGACCCGGTGCCCAAGGAGAAGATCGTGGACACGAACGGGGCCGGCGACGCCTTCTGCGGGGGTTTCCTGGCCCAGTACATTCTCGGGAGGGGCCTGAGCGATTGCATTAAATGCGGGAACTGGGCCGCAAGGCAGATAGTGCAGAGGTCCGGGTTAACGTTTGAGGGAGAGGCCCGCTTTCAGGCATAGCAATAGAGGGGGACTTTTTAAAGTCGGCTCGAGCTGTGATTAATATGAGCAATTCGTTTGTAGAAATTATTGTCTTCGGAGGTGATTGAACGCGAGCGAGAGATGAATTTATATTTTCTATTTCGGTTCTTATTAATTCGAGCTCTTGCTGTTTATATGTACTCATAGTAATAATGTCAAAACTTGTGTGATATAATAATTATAAAATGATAAGGAGGGATAGATGGGTTTTAGTTGAGGTAACAAGTTTTTTATGGTTCTGGTGCCGTTGTTTTAACAATAGTTCCCTCATACAGTGGTGTAGAAAGTGCAGAAAGAAATGTAGGTTGTTTTTATTTAACGATAGTATTATTAATCTGGTTGTATGTATGGTACATATTAAGGTGGGGATCCAAATAATGACGACTAGTGCTAGTGAGTCTTCTTTTTACTTCGACTTATCCTGTGATGACCATTACCTAAATTTTGCTCCTTGTATAGAATATGTTCACTCTACTTTGGCGTTACTAACTTTTTGAGTTGTCTATTTGCGTGTACTTACTATGAATGTAAATTTCTTTGATACTTAATAAATTACAAATATTTATTTTTTGTCTTTTCATTTAATTGTGTTCATTTTTCTATGCTCCCAAACTAGCTGAACCCCTACCTCTGGAAGTAGCTTCTGGAGAGCTTATCAACGGCTCGCTTCCATTTCTAGAATAGCCCGAACAAATCCAACAGAGAGATCTCGAGAATAATTCCCTTCTTGGATGTTCACTTTCCAGAGACACAAACATTCATTTCTGGAACTTCTCCACAGGAAATGACCAGAGTTTTCCATTCAATTTCCGTGGTTTTCAGCAAGATTCTAAATTTGGGTATCAGGAACTCACACTCCTTCACACTTCTGAGTTCCTGATACCCAAATGTAGAATCTCGCTAAAAACCACGGAAATAGAACGGAAAACTCTGGTCATTTCTTGTGGAGAAGTTCCAGAAATGGATGTTTGTGTCTCTGGAAAACGAATATCCGGTTAGCGACAGTCTCACGCTCCTTCACATTTCTGAGTCCCTGATACCAAATGTAGAATCTCGCTGAAAACCCCGGAAATTTAATGGAAAACCTCCTCACACTTCTGAGATCCTGATAACCAAATTTAGAATCTCGCTGAAAACCACGGAAATTGAATTGAAAACCTCCTCACACTTCTGAGTTCCTGATACCCAAATGTAGAATCTCGCTGAAAACCACGGAAATTGAATGGAAAACCTCCTCACACTTCTGAGATCCTGATACCCAAATTTAGAATCCCACTGAAAACCACAGAAACTGAATGGAAAACCTCCTCACACTTCTGGAGTTCCTGATACCCAAATTTAGAATCCCACTGAAAACCACAGAAACTGAATGGAAAACCTCCTCACACTTCTGAGTTCCTGATACCCAAATTTAGAATCTTTCTGAAAACCACAGAAACTGAATAGAAAACCTCACACTTCTGAGTTCCTAATACCCAAATGTCTCGCTGAAAACCACGGAAATTGAACGGAAAACTCTGGTCATTTCCTGTGGAGAGGTTCCAGAAATGGATGTTTGTGTCTCTGGAAAGCGAATATCCGGTAGAAAATGTCCATTTCTGGAACCTCTCCACAGGAAATGACCAGAGTTTTCCGTTCAATTTCCGTGGTTTTCAGCGAGATTCTACATTTGGGTATTAGCAACTTAGAAGTGTGAGGAGGTTTTCCATTCAGTTTCTGTTGTTTTCAGTGAGATTCTAAATTTGGGTATCAGGAACTCAGAAGTGTGAGGAGGTTTTTAATTCAATTTCTGTGGTTTTCAGAGAGATTCTAAATTTGGGTATCAGGAACTCAGAAGTGTGAGGAGGTTTTCCATTCAGTTTCTATGGTTTTCTAAATTTGGGTATCAGGATCTCAGAAGTGTGAGGAGGTTTCCATTCAATTTCCGTGGTTTTCAGCGAGATTCTAGATTTAGGTGTCAGGGACTCAGAAGTGTGAAGGAGTGTGAGAAGGTTTTCCATTCAATTTTCGTGGTTTTCATCGAGATTCTACATTTGGGTATCAGGAACTCATAAGTGTGAAGAAGCGTGAGGCTGTCGCTGCTCGCTTACCGTAGGCGTACCACCACCATTCTATACTTTTCCTGCGTTCGTACACTATATTTTTCCTTGGAGCATTATTATTTATTTATATTCTATTTTTCATTCAACTTTCAAAAATACCATAGCTGGCTAAATGGAAAAAGACTACAGGCCATTAATAAATAAAAGAAGAAATCAAGCTCAGTTACATGTCTTTGTCACATGTCGCACACTTTTCTTCTTCTTTCCCTTTTTTGGCTTCGACTGATACCCCTGTACTTAGCCAGCCTCACTTCAGTTTTTATTTATATCACCGCGTCGACGCTGTAGTTGTTGCCGTTGCTGCGTCAGTTTCAAAAAAAGTTGCCAGGTCAAAAATTTTTAAAACTTCCTTACTTGTTTGACAATTTGACAGGTGGTAACGTTTTTTAGATGAGCATAATTATTAACTCAATACAAAAAGTGTAAAAATTCAGACCTGTTTTCACATCTATCTATAAAAACTGACAGAAATAGATTCTTCATGTATGGAACTAGGGAACATCACCCATTTAAGGATTCAGAATTAAAAATTAAATAGCTCTGAAGCAAATAAAACCAAAAAGAATTTAAACGAATAATTTTATTAAAAACTAACATTTCTGATATTTTTATTTATAACCATACAAATCTAAAATTTACACATGAGTTTTCTTGTGTATAAAGGTGTGTACACGTGTGTGTGTGTATGTGAATATAAACAAATAAACTAACAATCTAATCACAGTGCTATACAAACGTGGCCAGGATCGGACTCGGGCATCTAACAGAAGCAAGTCCGAGTCCGTTCCCTATAAATGAAACAAAACTAACAACACCATGCAAACACTTAGGTAGGAGCTGTTTATTTTTATTTTTTTGATTATCTCTATTATTAGTATAAGGTGTTAATAGGCGAATGTTTCTATTGCAATTATTATTGAAACTCATATGTATACAGGTCAATCAGAAAAAAAAACATACTTCTCTCTCAAATAAAGCATATCATAACATATAAATATAATATTATTTAGTATGTAACCTCGTCCCTGTCTTTTTACATACAAATCTTACATACATTATTCATAGATTAGGTAGGCTCTATTCACATATCGTACATATATTACATTTATTACATTCAGGTTTAATAGAATATATTGAAAATAAATAAATACTCTTATTAGGTACATATACAATATGTTAACTGATTATTAATGTAAAGTTAATAATAATAATAATAAGCTAACAGAAATGAAGCTGCTTTGTACCCTCAACTTTTATGATTTCTATTATTACAAATTAATTATTATTATTTTAATACATAGATAATAAGTGGTAATAATAATAATAATAAAAATGATAATTCTAAACAACAAACTCAAAAAACTAGCTGTAGTTGTGTTAGTGTTAGTATTATCTATCTATGAAACATTCTAAATAATATACAATAAACTTAAAATTATTATTTTATAGTACACAGGTTTTTTTATACAAATCTAGTTTTCAGATCTCAAAATTATTATTAATTTGCCAGAACACAGCCAATAGATCTTACTTACTTACTAAATAATCATTTCATTCCAATATTACTCAAGCAAAAACTTTATTTACACTCAGTATACTTGTTAGTGTCTTTTTAAAACTAGCAGGTTAGTTCCAAATGACCGGTTATACTTCTCAGAGATAAATAATACAACCTGACAACACTGCTATGTTAGCTTGAGGGTGTTTGTGACAGTGCAGTGTTGCCGGATTCAGAGATTTCAATCAAATTTGACAAGTTTACTTGGTGACTTTTCTTCAATTTTTAAGTAGCTCCCAAAGTAGTGTTTAAAGAAGGAGTTTTTATCAAAGAAGATAAGAGGTATTAATTCAAGCCTTCAATTTTGCATTTAGAAACGAAAATAGCCAAACCACCTGTTATTATACTTCTCACAGATAAATAATACAACCTGACAACACTGCCATGTTGGCTTGAGGGTATTTGTGACAGTGCAATGTTGCCAGATTCAGAGATTTCAAGCAAAATTTGACAAGTATACTTGGTGACTTTTTTTCAATTTTTAAGTAGCTCCCAAAGTAATGTTTATGAAGCTTTCATCGAATAAGATAAGTGTTCAAATTCGGATTTATAAACAAAAATAAATATTTGCCAGTTTCAAGTTTTTTAATAATTTTGAATTTAGGGAAGTCCCGAAAAGATGGCAGAATTTTTAGGAACACGTTTATATATCAAATTGAGGTAACACATCAATATTACCTCAAATTTAGGAACATTGCTCATTGCAAAAACTAAAAAAAGGGGGAAACCTTCCAACCCGAATTGCTGCTGGAAGTTTCCAACAAATGTGGTCTTGTGAAAAAAACTAGGCAAAACTTAGGACCATTACAACAATGTCAAAATTATATAAAAAAATTAACTGAAATAATTATTTTTAAGCCCACTAGATTTAAAAAGAACACTCGCTTTAATAAGAAAAGTGTGTTTCAACTTCATCCCTTGAAGTAATTATTTTACAAAATATTTTCCTCCCGAGTCTAGCCCCCGGGTTTGAGAATATTGTTCTGATAATTGCCTTCCTCAGAAGTGTAAATTGTTCAAATTTTTATGACAAACTTAACATTACAAGCTAGAAAGGTGAGTATTATCTCATTAAACATTTTTTTATACAACGTATATACTGAATGGTAGATAAAAGAACCACTTTTCATATCAAGGCATAAAAAGTCTCAAAAATATCCAACAAATCTAACCACCATAATAATAGTAATAATTACCAACCGACATAAAACATCAGAGAATTAATAATAGTCAGATCGGCGCACAAACAATAAACAAAACTCACACAACAACATCACTCCAACTCCAGTTAACGTCTCATTGTCCCGTTCAACGGCTGCATCAATCCGCTATTAATGTACCCGTACGTGTACATGGTGTTCTGCTGCGCCCGTTGCAGCGCGGCCGGGTCCTGATACTGCGTCTGCGTCATAACGCCCATCTGCATCGGAATCTGCGCGTTGTTGATGAACCCGGCCGTGTTCGCGATGTAGCCCGTCACGCCGGGCGCCTGCTGCGCCGCCATCCGGTACCCGTTCAGACTCGGGTAGTTGAAGTTCGGGTTCAACGCCGTCACGTTCGGGCTGACCCTGCTCGACGGAGACTGCATGTGCTGGACGGCGACGTTCGACACGGAATTCCGACCGGAACGGGCCAGGTTCTGCCCGATCGGCGGGGTTATGCTCGCCGACAGTTGATTCACGTTCATGTTCGCCGCCTGGTAATACTTGTGATAGCCGAGCACCTGCGACTGCAGGTTCGGAATCGACGAGGGGGACGTCGAAAGGTTCCGGACGCTCTGGTTCTGGATCATCTGGTGAGACGATGGAGGCGGGGTCATCGTGGCGTGAGGGTGATGGGTCGGCGGCGGAGTTAGAGTCATCGCGGTCGGCGGTGGAGTCATCGTGTTGCACGAGCCGGGCGGGATCATATCCAAACCGTTCGTCAACTGTTGCAGCTTAGCCAGGCTGCAACTCGAGTTGTTTCCGCCGGCCTGAGGGATGTTCCCCTGGAGATTGCCCGCTGACGGGACGGGCGTCGAACTGGGAGTCGGCATCGAGTGATGAGGGTTGGTCTGAATGTAAAAGTTGGTTGCCGCCGCACCCGCACTTGTTACCGCGCAGGAAGGAGACGGGGACATCTTTTGGTGAGAGCTGAGAACCCCCACGGGACTTTGTTGAGAGTTCATGCGTTGTATAACCGTCGTCATGGGTACTGTCACGTACGTGCTGCTCGTACCTTGACCAGTGAAAGCGTGAGTACTGACGGTAACCGGAATATAACCGCTCTGGTTAATATGAGAGTGATGGTGCTGGGAATTGTGGTGCATCGGGGACGGTAGTTGGTGATGGGTGGTGTAGCCTTGATGCATGGGCATTTGATGATGCAGGTGTGACTGTAACTGCTGGTGCTGCTGTTGCTGCTGCTGCTGTTGCTGTAAAACTTGTTGTTGCTGTTGCTGCTGCTGTTGATTAGTGGGACTGACTTGCATGCCGTGTTGCTGCTGACTAGGAGGAGTGGCTCGACGGGTCTGTTGCTGCAGAGATCCGGCCATGGTTGCTCCAGCAACGGCGACAGCTCCCGCTCCAGCTGGCGTATTTGATCTCATGCTGTTATGGCCCTGCTTGTTCGAGGGAGTATTCGATCGGTTCCTCTGCTGCTGCATCTGTCTCTTATTGGAAGGAGACTGATGGGTGGGGTTGTTCTGCACAATCTGCATCGTCGCGGTCGGATTAACGGGACTCGAAGCTGGAACGGTCGTGTTCTGTACCATGCTGCTCTGCTGCAAATTGTGCTGCACAGTGCAATCATAATTTGTCTGAGGAGTGTTGGGTAAGACCGACGGCGGACGCACCGGCTCAACCGACCCCTGAGAGGCCATGTCGCTCGAGATGGAAGCGGGCGACTCAAGCCCGAGCTGGGCGACGTCGATATCGCACTGCCCGTAATGGAGACTGTGCACCGAGTTGGTGGTCGAATCGGGCGTGTAAACGCCCATCGAAGGTATGTCGTTTGAATTCGGCGGGGTCTGCTTGATCGAGGACGGCACCTGCAACTGATCCATCCCGTCCAGCTGCTGCTTCAGCGAGTCGTCCGGTTCGACCGATCTCGGTTTCGACGCCTGTTTCTGCGGATTCGACGACAGACCCATCGACGACGATTTATCGCAGATATTCTGAACGGGCGTGCCGGCCACTCTAGCACACGATCTCTGCTTGTTACTCTTCTCGGACGAATGAGGAATGTTGGTATGAAAGGCACTTTCGGGTGGCGGCTGAGTAACGGTGTGCTGCTGCAGCAATCCCGGTCCCAGATCAATCTTCCTGCTTCTCTCATCTTTTCTTGGGGACGAGGAAGTTTTCTCTTTATCGTTTCTCGTTTCGGAACGGGACGATTTCGAGCCGCCCTGCTGCGATGACGTAGACGAAGAGTGCTTTGACGAGGACGAGTCGTGTCGATGGGACTTGACGCAAGGTTTCTCTTTTTCGGGGGGCGTCTGCTTCGTCGGTAGCATGTTGATCGGGGGGAACTGGAGCATCTGGTAGCCATAATCTTGCTTGGTCGGGTCGTAGAAGAAGTTTTTCTGCCAGTTCAGGCGTTCCCACTGCCACTGGCTGTACTGCGCTGACGTCATGTTCATGTGGTAGTTTTGCTGCGCCATCGCAAAGTCCGCTTTCGCGAGGAGCGAGTCGGACTTATCGTACATTAATTTTTCCTCGTAGTTTTTTTGTTGTTGATGGTGCTGGTGCTGGTGCCGTCTCTCCTCGTGCTTGTCCGATTTCTTGCTCGACGAGGACGACGATTCTTGCTTTTTCACGTCTTTCATCATCAACTCCTTCACTTTCGGAACCTCCTTGGTTTCAGTTGGAGGGTCGTGAATTGTCGTCATCGTATTCGTCGTTGGCATCATCGGTACTTTCTCAGACGGTCTCATTTCATTCTGTCTCTCTTTAATAACCGATTCGTTACTTTGCTTCATCGTCTCTGTCGGTTTTATACAGTCATGACTTAACTTATCAGTCTTGACCGGAGGAATTTCCTCCTTTTGGTGGTGGTGGTCCTGGAGTCGGTGTTGCTGTGGTTGTTGTTGCTGTGGTTGTTGCTGTGGTTGTTGTTCCTGTGGTTGTTGCTGTGGTTGTGGTTGTTGTTGTGGTGATTGTTGTTGTCGGTTATGGTTCTGGTTCTGATACTGTTTTTGATACAACAGATCATCAGATTCAACAGGAGATTTAATTGTTGCCGTTATCATTGGAGGTGGTGGAGTGGGTGATGTTATTGATGGTGGTGCCGTCATTATTGGTGGCGGTGAATTAATTGGTTCAATCACAGGTTCCTTTTTAGACGGTTCCGGTTCCACTTTCGCTTCCGGTACGGCCAAGTTGACGGGTCGATTATCGACGGATTTATTCGCAAGCGTCTCTGGTTCGCTCATTCCCAGCATCGGGTGGTTTTCAGAAGTGATAATCTTTGAAGCCTCCCCGTGGGATTCCTCGATTTCCATCGGTACCTCTTGATTCTGATCCTGATTCTCCGGGTTATTACTGTTTGAATCGACCAGAGTTTCGTTGCATTGATCGTCCGTGTCGGTCATAGCAGGTTCCGGAGCCGGTGGTTCCTTAGCCGGTTCCGTAGATTCTTTCGGAACGGGAACCGGGCTCTTTGGTACTGTTGTTGGCGGTGGCGGCGTCGGTGTTGGTGTCGGTGTTACTATAGGTGCTGATACAGGTACAGGTACTGGTACCACAGCGAGAGTGGTTGCAGGCTTTTCGTTCGAAGCTGTTGTCGCTCCGATTTTACTGATCCCGAGAACCTTCTTATGGGAAATCGTCTGAATTTTCTGGCCATCGATTTCGGTCTCTGATTCCGTCGTAGTCGATTCAGGAGTTCCTGGAGCCGGCAACGGCGGTTGCGACAGCTCCGTCTTATCGCTCTTGGTTTTCTCGAATTTCTCACTCAAATCGGCGACATGGTGCGCCTTCACATCGTCTTTAGGAGACCCACCACCGCCGCCCAGACTATTCTTAACGGGGCTCGTTTTCGGTAGTTTGTACTTCGAGCCAGGCGAGACGGTCTCTTTCGACGGGAGTTCGTCGTTGTCCATCTCATCATCCGCCTCGGCACTCGAATCCTCCTCCGTCGAAATTCTCGGCGCTCTCTTGCAACTCTTCTCCTCTTTATGCTTCCCGTTCTTGATCCTTACCTCGAGCTTTTCGGGAGTGGGATTAGATTTAGTCGTCGTCGTCGTTGTCGCCGTGGACGAGACGACAGATTTGCTCTCGTCGTCCGATTTCTCCGAGACGAGCGACTCGCTTTCGCTGCCCTGCTGCCGCATCATCCTCGTCTTTACGAGCTCCGGTAGGGTGATCTGATTGGCCGGCAGTTTGTCTGTTCCGGTTCCGGTTCCCCTGGCGCGACCCTTCACCCAACCGCGCTTCCGTTTAATCTTCCTCGGCTTCTTCACCTGCGGGGTCAGAACAGGGGGCTCGAGTTCAACGACTGAAGGCTCGAGAACCGAAGATTCGAGCGTTGGCGGTTCGAGGAACGGCTCGTCTTTAACTGGTTCTGATTTGACGGGTTCAAGCTTGACGGGTTCCAGTTCGACCGGTTCAAGTTTGACCAGTTCCGCTTTTTCCTCTTTCAATTTCTCTTCAGCTTTTTGTTCCTGCTGTCGCTTGGCTCTCCTCTGAGACCATCGTTCTCCGCTCGGTTTCGTCGATTCTTTGGCTAGATTCACTGAGCGTCTCGGACGTGGCGTGATTATTTCGACTTTGGTTATTACAGCTTCTTCTTTGGTTTCGGGTTCTCTTGTTGCAGGAATCGTTTTCATCTCGACATCTTTCACAGTTCTAGATTTCGGCGTCTCGGTAATCGCATCTTGAGCCTGATTGGTCAATCGCTTCGTGTTCTTCACCTCCGGCTCGGTCTGCGATTTACACTTTTTGACCTCCGCGCCGTTTTCCTTGTCCGTGACGGACGAATCGGTCCTCTTTCGCTTGTTCTCACCTTTCGGTTTCACGTCCGCATATGTCGTCTCGTTATACTTGCTCGGTCTGAGTCTTCTCCTGCCAGACGACGTGATCTCAACCTCTTCTTCCATCGATACGGCAGCTTCGACGACTACACTCTTTTCAGCGACGATCGGGGTCACCTGCACCGGCTCGATTTTAGGCGTTTTCAGGGCACGCGGAGTCGTCCCGGCCCCGCTCGCAGTAACGATTCTCCTCTTCTTTCCTTTCCTCATCTTGACCCCGTGCTGAGTCTCTATGATTATCTTCTCCGGCTGCGGGATCACGATGTTGGCGGTCTCGACAGGTTCTTTCTCGTCTGCCGGGCTCGTTTCCCGAAACACGTTCACCGTGGACGACAGTAGAGGGGTCCAGCGCAGACACTCGACGTCGATGGGGATCCGGGTCTTGGACTTCGAGAGTCTCTCCATGTGAGCGTCGACCTTGCTCCAGTCGACGGACACGACGGGTTTCAGCTCGCCCGAGTCGTCCGGGACGTACCGGATGAAGTCGAGAAGCTGCAGGGCGAGGGCGATGTCGTGGCAGTACATGCCCGTCTGTTTGCTCACCTCGGTCAGCTTGAAGGGCGCCTGCCGGTTGTGTCCGAGATGTTCGAGGACCACCGATTTCCAGTAGGCGTAATAGGAGACGCGGCCCAGGTCCGAGAGGGGTTTCTCGGGTGTGCCCGGTTGGCCTTCTTTCCTGGACAGCAAGTAACCTGTGGAAGAGAAAATTTCGGTTGAAAATTTGAACAATTAATCAAAATCTTGAAATAAATAAATAAAGATATAATAAGTAAGCATAAACTTACTGAAATCAATTAAGAATCGTCCGAATCCTTGTCGCTGATACTGCGGCATGGTCATGATACACGACACGTTATACTTCTGCTGGCAATGCTTCTCCTTCGAAAAATACCCCACCAAGTGACATCCCTTCTTGTCGTTCTTGGTCAGCACGTAAAACAAGAACGGTTCCACGTCGTAATAGAGAGTCTTATGGTCCAGAAACAGCTTCGCCAGCAGGCACAAATTCTGACAGTAGATCTTGTTGACGTTCCCGTCGACCTCGAACACGGAGATGTCCGCGCACCGGTAGATCTCGGTGGCGGGCGGGTGTCGCCAGGTGCACTTGTCCTGGTGCCTCTCGAGCACCGCCTTGCTCTTCGTGTACTTCAGGCAGAACTCGCAGAGGAACAGCTTCGGCAGGCGCGCGTACTCCTGTGGGAACGGGCTCGAGTACCACGTCTGGATCTCGTACTTGCCGAAATCGATGGCGGCCGGGCAGCGGCCCTGCGTCGCCATCAGCTGCGAGGGCGAGGCGAGGGTCGAGTCGGCCGTCGCGGCCTCCTCGGGCGCCGCCGCGATGGTGACCGCGTTCGCCTTCTCGCGGGTCTCCTTGAACAGCGAGACGTCCCTCTGGGTGACGCCGGGCGGCAGCTGCTGCGGTCTCATGTCGCCTGCAACAATTAGAGCTTTGGTCGGGTTGGTTCGGGATCTAACGGTTGGATGTTTCTGTACGGACGAGATTAGACTAGTCCGTGCAGGAGCATCCGGATTGGTTAGTGGAACCGTTAATTTTTAAGTGCTAGGAAATGGGATTAAAGTAGAGGTATTAGCGCTTCGTTATATTTAATCGGGGTGAGGGGGGGGGGTTGATTTTAACAATTCACAATGTTTTATTTTGTACTACATCTACAATAATAATAATAATAATAATAATAATAATTGAATGGTATGATTTTATTACATGATCGTTTGATTTTATCAATCCTGCGGTTGCATAATTTTGGTGCCAAAGCTGTTTTAGCAAAAATTGCCTTTTTTTTTAACCAATCAGACAAGTAAAATCAGTAAAAATAGCAAATAAACGATGTATGTATGTATGTATTATGAAAAATGAATGAAATGAGTAGTAATGATTAGTGATTAGTGATTGCGGGGGTAAGCATGATGAAAGTATTTCATTTAATTATACAGGGTGAGTTTTTCTAGGTACTCTCTAAAGAGATCTGGAAATTTTTAAGAGATATTATTTCTCTCTATTCATAGCGATTTACACTTCTTTCAAATGATTTTTTTCTAATCTCCATTTATTAGATCCCTGTAGAAGACGATTTAATTTAAAAAACTCACCCTCTATTATAATACTGAGTGATCAAGATTAATAATAAAGCTACCTTGATCAAACCGTACTGATAAATGTGAGGATAATCTAGTTAGGACTAACACTAGCATTAATAGCTCTAGCATAATGCTCAAATTATAATTATAAATTATTTGTAATTATTCATCTACCTTACTGCCACTGTTAAACACTACCAGTTCTAACTGATAGATAAATATTATGTCAATAGTTAAACTGACTGGTGCTAGTGCTAGTGCTAGTGCTATTTCCGGTGCTAGTGTTAGTACTACACTTGAATAAACATTACTTTTAGGGGTAAATTTCTTGAAAAATTACATGAAACTCGCTCTATTACTTAAACATCACTCCCAACAGTGCACACTGAACTGAAAGAAACACTCTTGGTAATTCAGTAAAGCGCGAGACTGACGCGCGTTATCAGCAGCATTTCGTAATACTCGTTATCAGGAATAGCCACAAACAAATAACAAACAATGACCCTCAATCTAATCTAGACCAAAAACGATATTCAATACTCCTTAAGTGTTTGTACTCGCATAAACAATCAATAACAATAAGATAAGAGCAGATAAGAGCCCGGTTTGACGAGGTCATTAGCAGGTACATTTGTATTACACAACTAATTAAGGGAACCCATGTTTACAGAGTGATCAGAAACGTTTCCATATTAGAAATTACATAAAAACTTCTCAATTATTATAAATCGCGTTATTAACACTTGAATTGCATAAAAGTGCCAAAATGTAGGAGGAAATGGTTAACCACTCAAAAATGAATAACTGAAGAAGAAACTGACCTCTTATGAATTGTAGAGTAACATTTAAAAGGAATGTTATTCGTCAGCATAAACAGAGTGGCCATGATCTCGCATGTTTCTATCAATATGACATTGACTGGTACCTGATTACCTGATACATTGACTGAAATCCTAATAAAGTTTAAGTGTCATTATTGTTCAACTATGTTTCCTTTATCCTTCCCTGCTTATCACATGGCGATCCTACCCTCCTTCCCAGTTTACCACGACATGGTAATCCCGACATTGCCATCAGTTGATCACAAAAGTAAGAACTGCTCACACAAAATAATTCAAATCCTACCAGAAAAATCCCTTTTCAATATTTAAACACCCTGTAAGTATCTTTCCCAATTCTTCAAATTCGGCAGGTAGATCCGAGTTCATTGACGACCCGTTTAATTTAATCTTTTAATCTCGTTAATGAATTCAAGGGCGAGTACGGTTAGTGTTAGTGTACGCAAATTTACTAACAACCACTAAACGATTCGTTAATATTTAATAACACAAACAGTTAGCGCTAATAAAACAGGACACGTTAAATATTTAACGAGCGAAATCTTATCGATCACACTAACTATTCGGGTTTATATTATTATTAATCGATCCCTCAAATTTAATGTTAAGGACGACAGGACGATCAAAGCATGAATGATTTTATTTTGATGAGAACGATGAAACTTGAAATAGATGCGTTTGTCAGAAAGAAGAATTAACTAACGTACAATTAGGCAATGTAACTATTAAATTTTAAGGACAATCAAATTAGAATCAATTTAACAAACGAATCGTCAACTACCCCCCAACACCCATCTATTTCAGGAATCATCGTCAAGACAAGACGAGATCAGCGGGAGAGTGGCGGGCGGGACGGCGGAGGTGGGACGATCGGTGTGACGAATGAGCAAGTGTGAGAGAGAGTGAAAGAATAATATAGAAAGAGAGAGAGAGAGAGAAACAGAGAGAACGGCAGGCAGCGGGAATGGAGTCCGATCTTACCCGTCTGATTGTTGGTAAGTGTTGGCAGCGCAAACGGCTGGTTAGACTGTGTCGCCTGGGCACTGAGAGACCGCTTTCTCGCATGCGTGTCCTCGGCACTATTGCCCCCATGCTTGCCCCCCGCAGCCTGCTTGCCCAGGACTGCCGTCTCGCCCCCCTTAAGGAGCTTCCGCCGCTCCTGCTCGTGCCGTTTACAGTTGACGGCCGTCTTTACCAAGTTCGACGGCGTCATCATCGTCATCGACTTCTTACTAGCGGCGGCTTCTTCGACGGGACACGGGACGGGGACGGGGGGACGTGAGGAGGAGGAGGAGGTGGTCTTGGTGGGGACGGGATCCGGGGTGGAAAGTCGGTGGGATCGTTTCCTCGTCTCGACTGTCGTTACGGGAGCGGGCCGGGGCGGCGGCAGCGCAGCTGGCGGTTGTGATGATGGTGTACTCGCCGGTTGTGATGATGGTAGAGTGGTCGGTTGTGATGACGGTTTCGGTATAGTGGCCGGTTGTGATGGTACTGTTTCTGGTTGTGATACTACCGGTTCTTTCGTTCCGACACCGGCTTCATCTTTTTGATCGTCTTTATCTTTCGGTTTTCGTCTGTTCGGATTGTAATCGGGTATCGTGGTAGTTCTGGTCTTGGTCGGAGGCGCGAACAGATGAGAGAGCCCGTCGAAGAGTCCTCTCAACTGACCGAAACCGGGACGACTTTTATCGATGCTGCTGCTCGAGTTGGAGTTACTGTTACTGTTACTGGAGCTTTTCTCGTCTATGAACGCAGACGTTTTCGTGTTGTTATTGCAAGAATCGTCGATCGTGTCGCCTTCGCAAGACCCGTCAGTTTTATCCTTTGACGAGGCGAACGAGGAGAACGGCTTGAAACTGCCGGTCTCGTTGTTTCTGGCGGCCTCGGCTGCGGCCGCCGCGAATCCCCACAGCTTGTCGTCTTTGTCGTCCGTTATACCACAGATGCTCCCGAAAGTTTCCGTCCTGTTACTCTGAGTGGTAAACAAGGGGACCCGGATATTGTCCCCTGACATCGAAGAACTCGACGAATCCGAGTCCGAGTACTCTGAATCGCTCGAGCTGCTCGAACTGGAACTCTCTTCCGACAAATCGGGCACTTTCTTACTGACACTGGCATTGGAACCGGCACCGGCACCGGCACCGCCACCACGTGGTGTCGATGACGGTTTGGGCTGTGGTGTCGACGTGGTCTTTTCTTTGCTGGTCGTCGCACTTCTGTTACTTATCCTTGCCGAGACCTTTTTGGGCACTTTATCATCAGTGACTATTTCCTTATTATTACTAGTACTAGTACCAGCACTACCAGCACCAGTACTACTTCGAGAGTTTCTAGAGGCAACCGGTTTAGTCTGAGTGTGAGTTTTAGCAGCTCTAGTCGTCGTCGTCGTCGTTATCTTTGACGTAGGCACCTCTTTAGCATTTTTCGTTTTCTTATTTACAACAGAGGGAGCCGGCGCCGGTACCGGTGCCGATTCCGGCCGTTCTTCATCAACTTCCTCTTTTTTACGACCGCGATTCCTGTCGCAGGTTTGGCCGCCGGCGGGGCGTTTCTTGCCCGAGTTAAAGGCGGACGACCTGAAGAACTTCTGCTTCTCCTTGGACATCCGGTCGGACTTGTCGAGCCGGTCAGAGACGGGTCGCGGGGAGGAAACGGGGCGGAGGGAGGACGAGGCGGTCGGGATTAAGGGGGGGATGGTCGTACCCTCAATTTGACTGGTGTCGTTGCCGCTCGCCGTCGCCGATCTGCTCTTGCGATTGTTTCCCTTTGCGGGCGTCGCGGCGGTGGCCGGCGGGGCCTTCGTCGGCGTCGGCGTCTCCGTCGGCGGGGGCGGAGCAGAATCCGAAACATCGGTCCTCCTGCAACAGATTGTTAAGGTGCGTTTGGTACATAATTATTATCTACAGGGTGTACATAATGTAATATGAAATATGTATAGTTAAAAGTGGTTCCTGAAAACATGCCACGTTGTTTTTATTTTTGCTTGTCTTTGGCTGTTACAAATTTTTTTTTTAAAGACTCACGTCTGCTGATTTTCTTTCTCGGCGGCGGCGGGGGTGACGGCGATCTTCTCCTTGACCTTGACGTCGCCTTTCTTCCGGACGTTGCTCCCCGCATCCGACTTCCTCCCCTTGACGTTTTCCTGATGAGAGAGGCAGTGGCGGCACCGCCACGGGCACTTGGGCTTCTTCTCCGGCGCCGGCTCCAGGCAGCGCGTGTGGTACTTCCGATCACAGTTTGAGCAGCACAAGAGACACGTCGACACACCCGTATTACCTGCCGATGAAACTGTGTCAATCTAAAAATGTGGGAGAGGGGGGGGGGTCTTTTGGGGTTGTGTGCTTTTCGAGAATGAGGATCCTCCGGTACTTCTGGTATTGAAGTTATTGAAAATAAAAGCAGGATTTGGGGAGGAATTAATAAAGTGAAATTGCCTCCCTTCTAAGGAAAAAAAGGTCTTCTTCGGGAAAAGGGAAAGCAAAAGAGATTCATAAAAGAAAAAACAGTAAAAGATAAACTTACCGCATCCCTCGCACGTTATACAGTCCTCGCAGAACCATTTCGCCCCCTTGACCATGAGGGCGGCCAGTTCCGCGCCGGTGGCGGCGCATGAAAGATGGACCAGACAGCCGCATTCCGAACAGGCACTCAGCTTCTCCGCGGCGCCCTGCTTGTTCCGCACGTCCGTTCCCAGACATTCCGTGCAGATCTGCAGCGGGGCCGGCGTCTGGAACAAAAAATCGCCAAGAATGATTTTTTTCCCAGATCACCCATTCTCGTTAAAAATTTACATAGAAAAACCTTTCGCCATCCTGGGCATTCTTCAGGAATGTTCGAAGACTGAAGAACATCTTGTTGAATGGATTGATGAATAAAAAATAAAAATACAGAAAAAAATTGTAAACTCCTACTTTGGGCACTTCGGGCATTCGAACGGACATAGAGACAACGCGATAGACGTTCGAAGATCAAGCCGTATCATCAAAATAGCACCGGCACGTAGTGATGAATGTTACTTTTTTGCAGAGGCCGGCCCAAAATTAACATCTCCGTCCACCAACCTATCCAGGATTCTGGAACAATTGCGGGATAATTTCGTACGCGTTAACGACCCTCGGGCCGGGCCAATGGCTACCAATGGGTGGAGCCGGGACCAGCAGGAAAGCCAAGCGACGAGACCAGATTGGCGGCGTTTCCACTAATCGTGTGCCAAAAGCGAGGTGAAAAAAATGCTTTGATTTGATGCCAAATAATTTATTGAACAATTCGCGAAAATATATCCGCGAGCGAAAATTACAGTTGTTTCGTGAAAAAATATATTTTCCTTGCAACTTTGTGTCTTTGACTCGATCTATCAATTTTTTTATGACAGTCTGAATTATTATTAAATGAGATAATATTTCTTTCTTCCGATAAAGGAAAAGAGAAAAACACTAAACTATTAAGACTCTAGGAAAAAAAAAGCTTGTAAATAAATAAACGAGCCATCTGCGACCTTTCGGAAGAAGACCAAAAAAAAAACGAGACACTCAGAAGCAGATGCGACATGAAATAGTTCCAGTCGACGTGTACACGTTTTTATGGCGCTTTTTCAACGATAAAAAACCAAAACAATTTGTAACTCGACACGGTTTTTTTTCGCACACTTGTTTCCAGCAAGACGGGGGGACCGAAAATAGAACGCGCCGGGGTTAAAAATAAAAACGGTTCGCTTGAAAATTCCTAAAAGAACCGACTAGAAAAATTAACTGCTCTATCAACCTTATTACCCTCCCCCGCTGCTTGTGCAAACAAAATTCCTTTTCTCCTCTTCTTTATAATAATCTGGAGAACTATCGAGCCTTAAATTTTCACTGTTGGTGCCTTCACAATGTCTTCAGATTGGGAGGTAATTTTGTGCGAGTTAGTCGGAAAAAAAACATTTACCAGTTTTTCTTTATCAAAAACCACCACATGAACATTTTTCAATACTCAAAAAATGGCATTTTCTCATTTTCTCCACTTTGAATTTAATTAGTTCGGAGTTTTCAGACAAAAAAAGATCCAGTTTAAAAAAAAAAAAATCAGTAAAACTGGTAGGCGAAATAGAGGGGTGAATGGGGGGGGGGGGGAAATTGGGGACAAGAGCGGGCACCGCCAAACCCTGGAAAAAAAGATCACCCGAGAAAGACTAACCCGAGAACGCTTACACAATTGCTTACACAATTACAAAGTTAGCCCCCCCAGTCTCTCTTCCTCATCATTAAATAAATTTCCGCCTGTGGTTAGTGACCCAATTTTCTAGAACAGGAGCCGTCACTGCTGCGGTCGCTGATCAGCTGGACGACCTTTATAGGAAAACTACGCCAATGATAAACCTTGACATTGTGCATGGTTCTAAACAAAATGTCAAAAGTCCCATCGATATGAGTGCTCGGTTCGAGTTCCGTAAAACATTTTACGCTGGACGGTTGTTCGTGAATATCTCCAAAGCGGCCACTTTCACGCAAAAAAAAGCAAATTAAATATGGGTCGTTTCGGCTAAAATGGCCATGACGTCATTGATAATAAAACTGCAAGGTTGCCAGCTTTCAAGACGGAAAGACAGTATGAATTACTCAGTTTAAAGGTAAGAGGTCAGGTAAATTAATCAAAATACAACAACCTTGGTAGAAAAAGGACCATAAGACCCATTTCCAATGTTTTGAGAAAACAAGCAAAGCATTTGAAGATTTTTTTTATGTTTCATAACCCGAAAGATCTGTTGGGAAGTCCGAAGTTTGGTCCTTTTCCTATTTAAGCGTACCTGAAATGGGCTTACGTCACCTACAAGCTTAAAGTACTCCATTGCCCAATATAATTGGACATTGGCCTTTTTTCTACAGAAAATATACACACAAAGTAGTCTAAAGCTCCAATAACCCCAAAAAATCATTTTTGGACATCTGCTTCTTTTCTACCAAGGTGCAGAATTATCGCACTCACATCAAAATTTTCCGAAGAAAACGAGAAATTTCTCTGTGGATGGCATTCCTGTCCTGAATAATGTTGAGAGTGATCCTTTGAGCAGTTCTTTCCATTTGAATTAACCCGACTACATCGCTCGGGCTTACCACCCCGAATCATATCATCACTCGTTCTCGAGGTAAAAAGTCTCAACGACCTTTTTACCAAAAATGCCGTCTATAGATTCACAGACCTTAGTTCAAAGGGACAATAATTTTAGAGCGCAGGATATATGTCGACGTGGAAGTATCGCGCGCAGGTGATGCGACATTTTTAAACAATAGAATCCAGGCAAGAAAGCCCCGGGGATTTGTTGGATGGCTAGGACGCGGAGGTTGGAAAAAGAGAAGCCAGTGCACGGACGGGTAGAAGAGCAGAAGTAGGAGAAAAAGCAAGAAGCGTGCAAGAGACGGCGACAGAAGAGAAATTAAAGATGCATGGAGAAAAGGCCACCTGTTATTATCTAACTATTGTCTATTGCTTTTTTAAAGAAGTTATTTGCGTTATCTTCACGAATTAATAAACTTCATCATCATATCTTGTCGTTTGTCGTTCTCGCCTGAACTACATAGACTTCGGAATTAACTAACTACGTCATAGTTGTTTTTCGACGCGAGTACCTGCTAATATCTGAAACCTGCAACCAATAACTAACCCGGTCAATTAATACGAAAAGTTTTCCCGTTAATAATCGCTAGATTAATATCAACATCCGGAGTTTTTTCCATCTTCAACATCAGATGCTTCCTGTTAATTCCAAGAGCCTCTTTAGATAAATGCTAATATCTTGTGAATGACGCCGTTTCCAGCAGATCAACTTTCGAGCTATTAACCTGTCTTCCTGTGTAACAGAGAAACAACTAATTACCTTGCAAGTTCACCTATTGCAATGACGTCAACGAACTGTAAGTAAAGTTCTAACTACGCTGCCTTCCAAAGAACTTTTCTAAAAAGGGTGAAATAAGCACTTTGAAATCCACCGACTAAAATAGCCTACCTCCAGTATCAAACCTCCAAGATTCATGAGTTATTATAATTATTAAAATTAAAGAACTGAGATTTGTTAGTAGCGATTTCAAAATTTATCCATCCGGAAACTTTTCTATTTCTAAACATCTCATTTCTCTGGACTACATCTCAAGAACCCAAAGTCGCCCATTAAAACCATTTTCAGTTCCGGAATCGTCATGAACTAGCGAATTTTGACAGTTCTAGCACAAAAAATGTAGAGAACAGGATTGATTTTAATTTAACTTCAACAGCGTTGTAACTCTGTAAAAGGGGGAGATAAAACGATAAATCCCGTCTTATTTTCCCCTTCGCTTTTTATCGAACCAGATCGTTTTCCATAACCAGGTACACGTAGATATTATTACAGTCTTCGCGTGTGCAATAAAAAATCCGCCCTCGCCTCGTTACCATGCAGCGCCGGCACCCCAAACGAGGGGTGAAGAATCTGCTAGAACGCACCGCTTTTTTAATCGACCGGCTTTTACCCTTCAAGACGCCGACGACGACGACGACGACAAGCTTCCGTTTCTGTGAAATAATAGACGAGAGCGACGGCGATCAAGTCATATCTATCGATCGCGAGGAGTCCCGGTCAGGTGCTCGGGCGGGGAAGATCACAAGAACCTCGAGAGTCGAGATCTTACCAAGTTAGTTTGGCGGAAATTACAAAGCAAATCGGTCGGGCCGATGAATTGAGACGCAGACAAATTGTTTGACATTTGACAAATGTTCGAGTTACTGAATTTTCTTCACAATTGCCGCCAGTAACAGGAATAATTGCCGACAGTAACGACCAGGATCAATATTACTTATTTTTTTTTTAAACCAATTCTCCTGAGTTTCTTAACGACAATGGTGAAAACGGCACTTCGATATTTGCTCTTTAACTCGATTTTAGCCCTACTAATGTGTCTATGACGTAATGTCTGTCGCAACTGTCTTAATGGTCTGGTTAGGTTAGTCACTTAAAGCTCAACTAATGAAAAGTGCAGATTGTGTCTTCTGGGCGTTACTTGAACCTGTCTCTAAAAAAATACCCCCTCGGCTTTTGCGTTGTCTCCCATCGCGGGTCCCAGCCAGCGGACCCAATAGCCTGAGGGAAAATGGATGCAGAACAATGCACAGTACTTAACGGGAACTAATCGTTAGAGACATCGAGCCCTGGGGAACACCAACAATGTTGTGGAAATCTGATTACGATCGATCCACCAGCAAACACAACCGAATGGGAAGTCCATACGAAGGAAGCTGATTGAGTTCCAAGCCTCCGAAGTCCAGAGATGATTAAAGGACCTAATGCAGGAAGATTGGCTTTTGATCGGTTCTTGCAAAATCCGTATTAACGATTACTCAGAATTTCAACCCATACCAGATGGTGGCAGTAGTGGTTGATAATCCCATTGTCTTGGACAGCTGGAAAAGAATAGCAATTGGTCAATAATTGCCTAGTAGAGTTTTCTGCTTTATCGAAACGCTGCCGTCAGAACGTGTTAATGGTTTTGGAGTTTGATAAGACATTTTGATCTGGCGTTTCTAGAGACCAGAAGGATTTGCTAGTTTGCTTCATCTCTCTCTACTTTACTTGTCTTTCGTCTTACGATCAACTAAGAATCTTATGACGCATCCAAGAATCCAAGCGGTTTCGCTCACTAAAACGATTGCACCATGCAGCTATTATGGTAGGCTGTTTTTTTGGCTTCTACAGCCCTTCTTCATGTTTGTCGGACCAATATCTGTTATTGGAGGAGGCTTGCCTTCTCTAATGTGGGATGTAAATCTCCATACCAACAAGAAATATCACATCTGTAACTGAGTTGTTGCACTCATTGACGTCACTTGTAGAGAAACATACTGAACAATGGAAATGAGAAAGAAGACCTCCAAAAGGTTTAGAGGGTCCATAGAGGCCGAGATCCTATAAGCAGCAGAAATGTTTGTGAAGAAGAGATCTAACGCGTTTGGTTGAGATGTGATCTTTGATCGGAGATTTTGGTGGGGAATATCTTCAGGGAATATCAGCTTATCTTCCTGTTACGTCCGTTTTGTTGGAAAACTAAGCCAGTTTAAGTTCTGATTGTGGTCATAGAATTCACCCACTTCTTCAATTTTCTCTTCGAGGTCTGATGTTTTTTGTTTCCTCGTCCTCCACTGTCACTTTGGGGGTTTCACTTTGAGTCTCTCTATTACTTCGGGGTTTCACTTTCGCGGTGTTGCACCACAATACTTCGTTGCACATCACTTTTGGGGCTTTCACGGCAATGTCCCTGGTGAGTGGATTTTACTTGATGTCTTTGTCACTATGGCGGGAGACATTGATGCTCTTTTCATGGGTGTCTCTGCGGTAAGTGAGTCTTCTATTTTCTGGGTTGACCTCGATGCAGTATTCTTTAGGGTATCTTTTCTTACTCGGATAGAGTCCCTAAAGTAGACTCAGGTTGTTTTGGCTTCGCTGAGTATTTTGCCATTTCTCGAACCATTTGGTCGGTTTGGGTGGGTCTTATCAGGATTCTGTTTCTTTCCGCGCTTGGGGAGGTCGACTTTGTAAATGTTGTAGAGGGTTGGACCGATTACCGGCTGGAGTACTCCGGTTTCTATTCGTCTTGTCGCGGATGTGTTGTTTCGGTTTTCGGGTAGTAGTTTAGAATGGTTTCTTTGTCTCAGAGGGTCTCTGAACAGAGATCAGGTTTCGTTGACGACGAATTGTTTCATTTTATAGAACAGGCCTTGATGTCAAACCTATAGTCGAAGGCTTTTTCGATGTCAAGATGGATCTATTGAGGTGGTCTCTAACATGACCGCATGTCGGGTGATTCTCACAATTTGGTGGACTGCGGAGTGGTGGCTTCTGAATCCGAGCTGCATGGTTGGGGTTTCCTTTTGCATCCTTTTCGGAATGACTCTTTCCACTTTTCTCAAGGCCATGTCTAAACTTATCGGCCTGTAACTCTTTTGGGGGCCATTCCTTGGTTTACCTGGTTTCGGAATCATTGATGATTTCTGTGGGTTTCCAATGGGGGGCTCTTCTTGATAAGAATGGCGTTGGTGATTTTGACGATTTCTCGGATGTCTTCTTCCGTTCAGGTTTTTTGTCTTGTTTGTGAACTTGTCGCATCACCGGGAGTGCTCAATATTTGAACTTGATCTCGTTCTCATCGGTCTCTTCTGATCGGTGCAAGTTTTGTCGTTTCCTTCTCCTTTTATTGTTCCACCCACCAGCGAAAAAGGTCTTTAAAACTTATTGCGAAGACTTATATTACCTATTACTCGGAAGATGGATCGAATATTAAATCATCGTTACAATCCAAGCAGATGACAGGTGACACAGCAGTTACAGTAGCCGAGTACTTACGAAGATTAATCGGTTACATATTAAAGTAGCTTGTAGCAACTACAAGAAGTGGTAAGGTAATAGCCAGGCTAATATAGCGAGTAGCGACCGTTTTATGTAATATGTGTGATAAACTTGAGGTATGTATTTCAATTAATTATTAAATCGTCATCATGTTGAACCTATCCATCTTGCGTAAACCGTCGGTAATTACAGTATAGAAATGCACATGCAATTTAACCGGTTTGTTAACTAGAAAATATCATATTCCTGCATGGCAGGTGTTCAAATGTTATTATTACAGATAGAAAAAACGATTAAGCGTTTTTTCGTTAAAAAAAATAAAAAAAAAACATGTTTCACTCTTCATCTTGCTCTCTTCAGTTCTGGAGGCGCTCATGCATTAATTATTATTGTGAAAATTTTTTCATTTCCTCTCTATTTATGATATTTCTGACGAAGGAATAATTATTTATGACTCACGCGGTGCGTGGTAGTATTAGTATTAGCATTAGTATTTATTAGATTTTCTCAGAACAGGAAAAACCAAACCGCACACTAAAAATAGACGCCGACGCTCCTTTTTATTAACGAAATGAACAACCTCGGAGCGTGACAAGGAATAAACATCACGGTTTCGATTAATTTCAAAATGTTCCATCCATAACAGGAACTGATTTGACTCAGGGTTCATCGGGCCGATCACGATCAACATTCGATGGTATCTTATCGAGATCTGTAGCAGATGTTATTATTACTCAAGTCCAGGAAGTCTCGCTTTGTCGAAGCAAACTTTCACTGTCAATACGTACCTATATCGAATATCTCTTCTGCTGCAACCAGCAAGCGCTCGTTCATTTTGAATCTGCGAGTATGTAACAATTCCTTGTTACAAGGTTTCTTTGCAGTTATTGCAGTTTCCGTAGTATTACTTTATTTCATTTCAACCATTATTATAGGCAACTTCCCATGCGCCTCTCGGGTCCTTTAGATCGTCCACTATCCGAGAGTGGGCGGGTGTTTTTAGGATAAACGTAAACGTCATTTATACTTGTCTCTTGTCTGTCAATTGTCAGCTCCAGCTCAAAGATAAGTCCATTGACGTTTGCGGACTATGCGACAACGAGATACATCGCCATATATCTAATTCCCATCTCCCCTTTTAATCCCTTTTTGAATATTGACCATATCTTTACACATTCAATTTTATATAATAATTATTAATATATCAAGTTGTACTTTAAAATACCCGTGCAGAAACCGATTCGCTGCTGTTGCCAAACTATGAACATTCAATGATTGAGCCGTGGTTTTATACCCTTTTTCCTGGGAGCTGATACGTCTTCCCTGAAGCAGACTTGCCGTTTGTGGAATCCATCCGTCAGTTTCTACTCTACTATTGAAGAGTCTGTTCCTGAGCTCAATCTGCCACACAGGACGGAGTCAGAGATGATGCGATCTCAACGCAGGACGAACTGCGAATTTTTTCCTGTGAAGAAGGGCGAGAGGCCCTCCTGCTGTTCTTGTTTGGATTCTTTATCCAATTTTCAGGTGTTGCAGGTAGATTACCATTAAAACGTCCCATCAGTATTGCGAAGTCCACATGCACAGGGATAGACTCAGGATAAGGACAGGATTAAAAGAAAATTTTTGGGAAAGGAAACAACAATTTTATTTTTCTTTATTATAAAATTAAACGCCAATAAATAAAACGTAACAAGTCCGAATAAACAAAACATGAAAAAACATTTAAAAAATAGCGAATCAGAACAAGGCCGATGGAAGGATCCCACCGTCTTTTTTTCACCGTCTGAGTAGGATTTGAAGCGGATCGCAACTTACGCGACGGAAGGTTTTCCCGATAATTCAATAACAGACTCGCTCTGGTTCACTTGAAATCCCGGTGAGTTCCCCCATGTCGCCGCTCCCCGAACCCGGCTTCCCGTCCGTTGAATAAACATCAAAACCAAACCGACTGAGATCGTGAAATACGACGATTGTAATTTATTAAATATCGATTTAAAAAAAAAGACAGGAATCAATCATGGCGGGTTTCGATGACGGGATACCACACCAGAACTATTCCGGAACTATAAAATAGAAAAAGTCGTGGGTGCAACGCGCTGGAAAGCAAATCATCCCGGGACACGTTAGTGGCATTTTCTGTATCTCTTTAAATTTGTTTCGACCTGTCATGTTTTGACAGGTACTACGATGACAAAAGAATTACGTTTATAGAAAATCCTTGCACATATACAAGTTTTTTGTTGCTTAAATAGGATGATTTATTTATAAAAATAAATCCTAATTGTTTCCCACGTCCGCAATGTAAATATGTCATTGAGAATTCAGAGGGAAACGATTCTTTTCAATGTCATCCATCTCGACCCGTTTCTCTTTTTTAGAGTAGGTAGGTATATAAAAGCGGTGGCATTTGCTCGTTGCTCCTTGAAATCTCGAAGATTTCAAGCATCAAGTAACCTCCAGCTCCGGCAGCAGCTCTATGAAATAAAAATATCTCTACGACGAAAACATAAAACAATTATCCTCAATTAGGGCGTTTACCTGTTTATGATATTGTCGTGGCTCTACCTACATGGACACATGACACCTCGACCGGTTTGACATGTAGGTACATGTATATTGTATATTATGTAGAAAAGAGCAGAGCGACTTCTTGTCGACGGTGCCGGTGGTAGGTAATGATCAACAATGACGACGTGTTGTTTGTATAAAACGTCATCGAGGCGTTTGTATTTTATTCACGTTTTATTAATCACATTTAAAATTTATTGTTGCTGGGGCTGGGTTATGTTATAAGGTGTCTCTTTCTTAATAGGTCAGCAATCTCAGACGCACTCACCTTCGGACGAAAAAGAATCGGTGAGAAGACCTTGCTGGGCTGGGTTATTCCTTGAGACACAATAATAATTAACGAGCGAGTTTTTTCATCAGCTTTGTTGAGTAATATGCAGAGAGAATTCGATACAATAATGTACCAAATATCTGCTTCGTTTCAGTTTCATTTACATAAAAAAAATTACCTCGAAAAATTATAACAGACTACGACCAGCTATCAGAACATTTAGGTAGGGTAACTTCAATCCGAAAAATTGGAGTACGATTCCTACTAGATGCATTACATAATTAATTAGATCCGGCTCGAAGGATCAAAATATTTGAGATAGTGGCTGCAATTATTGTAATTTACTATGAAAACAAGCTACATTACATCCGGCTCAAAGGATGAAAAGAAAAAGATAACACACTGCGTTAGCTATAAAGATATTTAGACAAATGAAGTAAGATTTCTACTAGATGTATTAGATCTGGCTCGAAGGACCAAAATAGTATTATACACAGCTGCGGAAGTCGCGTTTTATGACTCTGGCAAGTAAGGAAAGAGGGTGACGTTATTTTAAATAGTGGAGGAAATTATTGTAAATTGATATGAAAACAGGCTACATTAAATCCGGCTCAAAGGATGAAAAGTATATTTAAATCCATTCGAAGGATGAAAAGTAATGATTACAGTGGAAGGAATAAATGTACAAAATGAAGGGTTACAGGAGCGATTAATCCCTGGGAACTTTCAGCTGAAATAATGGTGGAGCATTCGTATATTTACATATATGAGATCCGGCTCGAACGACCAAAATTAAAAAAATACAAACCGCTGCGGTTGTAAGAATTAATTGTTACAGGGGTTATCTGTTTATCGCCATTTCAATTTTCATTTCAGTTATTGCAGTTTCCATGGTATTACTTTATTTATTTCCTTTCAATCATTATTACAGGCAACCTTCCTTTTCCTTACACTCCTCACACAGTCGCAGACTAATAGAATTAGATCTACTATCCGAGACTAGGCGGGTGTTTAGTATTAGCAATATACCGTGGACCTGTCTGTCGTATAGAAGTGTCATCTCCAAGGTCCGTCAATGCGATTGACGTTTGCGAACTTCTCGACCACGAGACTCAGGAATAAATTAAATTGTTCCTTTCTCAATTTTGCCTGTGACCAGACATCTCCAGACTCCGTTGGTAAGTATGATTTATACCTTTTTGAATATTGTGAGCATGCGAATTACTATATTTTCCTATTTCCGCATAAATTATTTTCACTCAGGCCTGCAAGTGTTTTTACATATTCATTTTGTTGTTTTAAAATACCCGTGCAGAAACCGATTCGCTGATGTTGCTTTACTATGAACATTCAGTGATTGAGCCGTGGTTTTATAGCCTTTTTCCTGGGAGCTGATTCGTCTTCTCTGAAGCTCAGTTGCCGTTTGTTAAGTTCATCTGTCAGTTCCACTCCATTTATTGAGTAGTGGCGGTAATAGGGTAATAGAAAACATGCTATCAGAATAAAAAAATTATATTATCGTGTTCAATTATTTAATTGAATGTTTTCAGTGGGAAAGTGTATGAGTTGAACTTTAATTTTAATCTGTCTGTTTCTTCACTCAGTGTTTAACAGTACTAAACACAAGTGTCCTCTTTTAGCCTTCCATCGGTCTCTGATCATTTCATTTATATAACTCTTCAACTAATCTTCCTCTAATAGCTTCCGAAACTACTTACTCTTCACTGCGACTCTTATATAACCCGACGGGTGACGATTGTGACGTTCTAGATCTAGATAGACGTTCCCGACCGGTTAATCTCGATTATTCCCATGTTGCCTATGACATATTCTAGATCTAGACAGTACAGCTAGCAGTAGGCGCGGGCGAGAGTCTTACAGTTCATTCAAGAGTTATTCGAGAACGAAGACTCACCTAACAAACACTCATTCCCGCGTTCCAGATTTTACGAGAACAGATCGTTAGCTGATTTTTCCATCACCTTAATAAATCCAGAAGGTTGTTATCTCGTAAAAATAGATACACTCCAATTTCTAGGCGGTCATTACGCATAGTACGTTTTATCCAATCATCGTGTTGAAAGTATAAATTGATGCTGATGATAATTAACAATTTTTCGCTTCTGTAAATCTGTAAGGTAATAAAACATTTCCTTCCCACACAATGAATTTATTATTTTTCTTTCTCTACTACCAATAGCTCGCATAAATATACACAAATACATCCAGATCGACTTCTACTTCTAGTAATTAATAATCTTCCTTGGCAGTGCTAATTTTATGAATTAACGACGTGTGCATAACAAATAGGCGTACGCGATTTAATTACTCTTACTTATTCAAGCGAAAGCTTCAAGATGCCAATCTACCGAGTATAAGGAACGCTTGTCGTCGATGTAACCGGGGTGTGTTTAAATTAAAAGGATACACTTTTAAACCTTTACAGTACCCAGCTTCGACATAAACACTAACACTGGCGCATTAACACACCAGCAGGGAATACGCGATTAATCGTCAGTAATTAAAAGCGACGTTTCGGTAATCGAGACGAATCGTAAAAAACGACAATTAGCCGGAGTTTATGTTGCGCTCGGTATTATTAATTTGTAAATCAGATCGGTTACATTATTGCAAATTACAATTTATGCTAATAATGGCAATGAAACGGGTCTCTCTTTAGTCTGCAATCGAGTTCTTTACAAGCGACAAGAATTATTTGCTCCTACGAACAAATACGAATTGTTTCCTCCTCCTGACATACATACAATTATTGTAATTAGGGATTTGCTTAGCATAAAATCTATTCAAATTGTTTGTCGTTTGTATAACGATCGTAAAAGTAATTACAATAATTACAATTACAACCGATACTGATATGATTGAATTATTCATTATCACCATTTAATTAAATTAGCTGTGAAGGGAACTGTGAATTTGTGAAATTTTATCATTTCCATTTCATACTGAATGTATTTTATCCGGCTCAAAGGAGCAAATGTAAAGACAACAGTAAAAGAAGCAAATGTAAAAAATTATGGTTAAAGGAGCGATTAATCAATTGGGAACTTCATCCAAAAAAGTGGTCTGTCTACATCCCTACTAGATATATTAAATCCGGTTCAAAGGATCAAAATTATAAACCTGTAAGGATAAAAAAAGCAAAAATTAGAGCCGAAGGAGCAAATAATAGCAAATGTATAAAATGATTGTTGAACGAGGGATTAATCCCCGAGCAACTTTCATTCGAACAAAATGGTTCCTATTACTCAAAATTATCAATCGGGCTCAAAGGATCAAAATTACACTTGAATGAGCATTATGAGCAAAGGTAAAGATTACAGTCGAAGGAGCCAAGGTAAAAAGAAATGATGGAGCGATTAATCCGAGGGCAACTTTTATCCGAAAAAATGCTGTAACAGTATTATATCCGGCTCGAAGGACCAAAACAAAAAAATACATACTCCTCTAAGGAGGACGTGATTTATGACCATGGAAAGTTAAGGACAGTGACATTATTTTATAAGAGCCAGTGGCGGCAATTATTATAATAAAAAAACAGGCTCACGGAATAAAAAAACATGAGAAACCTGAAAAAATATGTATTAAATCCGGATCAAAAGAATGAAAAGTACTGAAAGGGTCAAAAGTAAAGATTACAGTCAAAGGAACAAATGTAAAAAGTGATGGTTGCAGGAGAAAAAATGGTGCAACATTCCTACTAGATGTATTATATCCGGCTCGAAGGACCAAAACAAAAAAATATATACTCCGCTGGGGACGACGTGCTTAATGACCATGGAAGTTAAGGAAGGTGACATTATTTTATAATAGACAGTGGCGGCGATTATTATAATTTAAAAAGAAAACAGGCTCACAGAATAAAACAAAACATGAGAAACCTGAAAAAAGTTTATTAAATCCGGCTCAAAGGGATGAAAAGTAGGTATGCCTGCTGAAAGGGTCAAAAAGAAAGATAACAGTCAAAGGAACAAATGTAAAAAGTGATGGTTGCAGGAGAAAAAATGGTGCAACATTCCTACTGGATGTATTATATCCGGCTCGAAGGACCAAAACAAAAAAAATATGTACTCCACTGAAGATGGCGTAATTTATGACCAAGATGTAAGTTAAGGACGGTACATTATTTTATAAAAGACAATTGCGGCAATTATTATAATTAAAAAAAATAGGCGCACAGAATAAAACAAAAAACATGAGAAAACTGAAAAAATTGTATTATATTATCCGGCTCGAACGATCAAAACAAAAAATATAAATACGCTGAGAAGAATGGTAAGTTAGGGAAGGCGACATTATTTTATAATAGAGAGTGGCGGCAATTATTATAATTTAAAAAGAAAACAGGCTCACAGAATAAAACAAAACATGTGAGAAATCTGAAAAAAAGTGTATTAAATCCGGCTCAAAAGGATGAAGAGTAGACCTATTGAAAGGGTCAAATGGAAAAATTACAGCCACAGGAACAAATATGAAAAATAATGGAAGAACCGAAAAATGGTGTAATTTTCTTACTATTATAGATGTATTAGATCCGGCTCGAAGGACCAAAACAAAAAATATATACTCAGCTGCGGAGGGCTCGATTTATGACCCTGGCAACTGTAGGACAGCGACAAAAAATACAAAAAAGATAATTTAGACTTCTGAATTACCTTAACCGTATAGATACCTACAAGAATAGCAACAGTGTCACGACGAAAAATGGCAAAACAATCCGGCATTGAAGATAAATAAATAAAACTAAAGAACGAAGCGTACAGCTAGATAAAATAAATCCCACGGGAAAACGGCAGTTCCGCGCCCTCTCCAACAACTGAAACAACTGAAACACGCGAAGCGGCCGCATAAAATCCACACAAAAGGCAAAACGTCAAGGAACGGGGTCCGGTCGCCGAGGCAGTAATCGATTTATCTTCACCGGGAGTCCGGGTAATAATATTTTATTGCGCTCTGTTAGCGGCAATTATTGCCCGGACTTTCTTTTAATTTATTTATTTAATGCCGGACGGCCGGCCGAGCCTCTATCGAGCAGCCCGAGAACGTGATCCCATTCCCATGATCGGTGTCAATTTCTATCTGTGTTTTATAAATATCTCATTAATAATTCAACGGGCAATTAGTTTTAACATTTATCAGCGACAAGAGAAACACTATTAAACACTACTGGCCACTGCCACCTAAACAAACAACTCTTTAGTTTAGAGAAATCAGACTTGTAATAATTATTATTTTATTACTTCGTCATTGTTGCGATAATAGTCCAACAATTCATTTGTATGATTTGAGTAGTACCGTGCAAATCGACCCGACCAAATCATTCAGAGTCGAGTAGACTGAAGTCTAAAATAACCCACTTTGGTCTGGAAGTGGAAACATCTTGGAAGCAATAGGAACATTTTTATTTACCCGACAACCTGGCAACAAAAACGGGAGCAATTAAGGGGTAATAGACCAGGATCAAAGCTCCCTTGGAGAATCGCGCCGGTTTCTTTCCCGCTCTTCCGGTTTCTGTTCAGTTTAGAGCTTAGTTTCGTATTCACTTGGTTTAGTGCCCTCGACTACTTGAAATGGTGATCAGAGATAAATCTTCCCGTGAAGTCATTAAAGCGTATATCCGTTCCGAGCTGCTAAGCCGGTCTTATTTTTTTTTATAATATAAATTCGTCTACCTTTACCTCTTATAAGGGGTCGGGTGATTGTTTGAATGTGTGTATCTCGGTGGTTGGGTCACGAAGTAAAACCTAAAAGCGTGACGACAAAGGTAGGTACTTAAAACCCGCTCCATTTATACTTTGTATCAGTTTCCCTGTCAGTCAATGTTGCCAGATTTAAGATTATGTTTGTAAAAGGAATAGTTCGAAGTATGAGTTTGCTGCGATGTTAAATAAGCGACTTAAGGGCTATTATTGTAGTCAGAGACTTGACGTCAATACAGCCGCGGTTGCTCATAACAACGGAAGTTGAACGTTTAGATAGTCGCGACTGATATAAATGACAAATATCAAAGTGCCGTTTTCATAAATGGCATCAATAAGCTGAGGAAGATTAATTGAAGAAAAGAAGTTTTACCAAAACATTTAACTCGATTTAACATCGGTTTGCATTGTGCGCATGCGCTATGTTAATAATTTATAATAAAAAACAAACAAACATAAACTCACCTTGGGCCTAAGATCAGCTTCCTCCACCGACACTCTCTTCCCCCCTTCCTGTCTCTTTCTCCCGTGGGGACTGTAATTATCGTTAAACTTGTAATTCTTCCCGTCCGCTATCACTAAATTCCTGGCGACCGCCCTCTTCGCACCCAACCTGATGGCCGTCTTCAGGTCGCACTCCGCGGTCTCGACGACGTTATTGCTCTGCCTGATGTACCGTTCGATCGCCTTCAACGTGCTGCCGTCGCGCTCGCCCAGCTCCCTGATCGCCTTCGTCACGACCCGGCACAGGTCCGCGCCCTTCTCGACGCGGAGGACGCGCGACTGGACGCCGCCCGGGTCCTTGTACGAGCTCTGGCCCTTGTTGAAGACCTTCAGCACCGAGCCCTCCTTGACGGCGATCTCCAGGTGCTCCCCGATCACGTCCTCGTGGTAGTTGTGGTGCTGGCGGATCGCGTGGCAGATGCGCTCCACGCTCGGCCGCTGCTTCTGGGAGCGGATCTTGCCGATCGCGTCCAGGATCCACCGCGACCACGTCGATTGGGGGACCTCCTCGCACATGGTGCTGCAAGAAAATTGAAAATTACAATCGGAATTTTTTTCGTTCAATATTTGGGTCAAGAGATTCAAGGTCAGGGATTCGTGTGAGCAATTAACTAGGTCAAAGCGTTCCAGGCCAGACTTTCAAAAAAGGCTATTTCCAGACTTTCAAAAAAGGCTATTTTATATAGGAGAGCATCCAATTCGTATTTTTATGGCAGTCGCATGGTTTTTTTCCTCTTTTGGGGAGAAATAAATAAATTGGAAACAGTGTAAAATGTAGTCCTGAGAAAATTTGGGAGTCGTCATTGGAATTTAGTTCAATTTTTTTTTCAAACTGTCTCAAAAACTCGAAAAGATCCTGCAACTTTGGTTTCTTTTAGTTGAGCTTGAGCCTTAAAAAACTTTATATGAAAAGTTCGAAAAATTCCCTGCTTCTGGGCCTGGGGGAAACTTTAACGACTTGACAACAATGTAAAAGGGCACGTTCTTTTTTTGATCCAAGTCGTCTTGAACAAGATAATTTTATTCCCGATCGTAATTACTCTTCTTCCTTCTGCAGTTGTAGTTCCTTTACATATTTACCTTGATAATTTCTTATCTGCTTTGGGGTACAGACGAGCGAAAAGTGACCTGATTTGAACTTATTCTTTAACGAGTTTCCTTTGAATTGTCGTACTTTGGATTGATGGTCTGGACCGTTTTTTTTTTTTTTTGGAAGCCTATATCTTCCCAAGATGTATTTTTTATTATATAAAAATTATTTAACTGGATGTGAAAAATATTGAACAACCTGGCAGCTATGTGCTTAGGTACATAACTGGCTATTTATGTACCAATAATTGAACATTATTGATAGTGATAAGGACAAGTATCTGATCGAAGAAGAGATCGATATTATCGATCGATTAGATTGAAAAATCAGCGCGACCTCAACTAGACTATGGCAGGTTGGCGGGAAAGGTAAGAGGCAGAAAAAAATTAATAATAATAAAAGTTCCCGCAGGAATGTCTTCCTTACCTTTCTTTACTAACTAAAACCATAATTAATTCTTCATAATTAAATCTTTCCTGGACTTATTCATTGGACTACGTACGTGTGTGAAAGTAGGTACACTTGAAAAGAAAAAAACGAACAGAAATGTATTAATTCATTCATTACAATAATTGCCTTTTACATTTTTATTACAACACATGAATAATTAATAAAAGTATACTTAAAATAGGCGCAAAGCTAGTTTAGTAAGTGAAAAATAACTGAAATTAAACGTCAATTTTGACATTAGGACTTTCAGCAATAAGAGAGTTACGTTCCGATTTGACAGTTCTAATGATGACAAGATGCGACATTTCACAGAATAAATTGATTGTTACCGGCATATATCTGATACTCCAATATTGCTAGTATAGGGGTGCGGGAAGGACGAAATCATCACGGTGCAGACTATATGCGTCTACTTCTTTCGTAACTACTTCGCGTCCTACGCGCATGTCCGAGAATCGAACACGCCTACAAGCGCGCATCAGATTCGACTGATTCGTCCAACAGACTAGTGACGCTTGCGCACAACGAGTCAAGTATTGTAGTCGTTTGCTGTCCCACTGTGTCCGTGACACTTTCACTTACGGGCGCTAGCAATATAGGAGTATTAGATATATAGTTAGTTACCGGCCTAAAAAGTAATCAACAAATTAAGAGGGGGGGGGTAATTAGAAATGTGTCAGTTTAATGCGGTAAAATAAAAGATTAAAATTTTAAGTTCCTAAAGTTTTGCTTTATAAATTCGTTCCACCATCTAAATGTTGCCGCATTTCATAATAAGTAAAACACCAACAAAAATGAAAAATTATCCAATCGCCTCAGTAACAAACCAAAAATGTTATTGAAATTTTGAAAGAAATGCGGCAACATGCCGTTTAGAGGAGTCTTGTTACAATATGTAAAGTTGCCGCATTTCATGGACGCGACATGGAGAATTTAATATGCAATCGCTCATTTCAATTAACAAGACGTCAACTATTCGTATCGTAATGATCTATACATGACCGCATTTCATGATAATGCCTGAAAAAGGAGAACCTCTTCATAAAACAATTTCAATAAAACCCCACAACAGCAAGCCTAGTCGTGGCACATTTTTTACATGTTGCCGCATTTCATGAAGCCGAAACAAAATTGAAACACTGCATAATAAAGGAAAATCACGCAAGCGGTATTTTATGGAAGTGCGGCAACATCTAATTTTATCAAATTTGTATGAAATGAGGCATTTATTAGAAATAAAAGGCTCACAGCAATTTTAGTCATAATGAAATGCGGCACAATTGGGTCGAAAATCGTTCTACTCTTGCCGCATTTCATCACAGAAATCGATTAAACGTGACAACATATAATTTTATCGTATTTGATCAGCGGTTAAATGATTTACATGTTGCCGCATTTCATGAAACTGAAATGCGGCATTTGTTGGGTTAGAAATAAAAGGCTAAAGGTAATTTTAAGCCGAGTGACAATGAAATGCGGCATAATTGGATCGATGGTTCTATTCTAATGTTGCCGCATTTCATCCTATCACAGAAATAGTTCGATAAAACGTGGCAAAATCTAATTTTGCCATACTTGATAAAATGCGGCAAGAAGTTGATCATTCGAAATGAATTTACATTGCCGCATTTCATGTTATTGCTTGGAAAAAGAGGAATCTTAAAACAATTTCAAGAAATCCCCACAATAGCAAGGCAAGACTATAATGTTTACATGTTGTCGCATTTCATGAAACTGAAACATGTTATGGAAGTGCGGCAACATCTAACTTTATCCAATTTAGGTACATGAAATGCGCGGCATCAAGAAGTCGACTGTATGAGATTATTTACATTGCCGTTGCCGCATTTCATGATTTGTGAAAAAAATGAAATGAGGTACAATCTGGTTCGAATGTTGCCGCATTTCATCGTATCAAAGAAAGAGTTTAATGAAATGCGGCAACATCTAATTTTACCATTTTCGAGCAAATGCGGCAAGAAGTTGACCCCATTCGAAATGATTTACTTTTTCATTTGCATGTTTCATTTACATGTTCATCCAAGCACTGCATTAAAATTTTAAGAAACAGGAGACTTGGAGCAATTTCAACAGGAGTATCGCAGTAGTCATCCTAAAATTTAAAATATATTTTTACACCTTGCCGCATTTCATGAAACCGAAACAAACATGTTTATTAATATTGCCCCGGTGTACAGATTTAATGAAATGCGGCAAAATCAAGTAACATTAACAGTGCCACTGCCACATTTCAAGAAAGAATCAGAATGGGAATAAAACGAAACTTCGGCTCAGTTCAATGTCATTGCAGCTTCAATGAACTGTGGCAACATCCAGTCGATTACGCAATGTTGCCGCATTTCATGGATTGGTAAAGTGCTTAAACTTAACGGAATGTAATTGTTTGTAGCATCATTGTTGACACACGGTGACTACTTCTAATTTTAAATGTGCCGCATTTCATAATATCGACAGAAAAGCGAATTATTTGAAATTTACGGCAAAAATTCTCGCAATTTGAATGCGGCATCATTCTGCGATGGTTGTATGTTTTAATGTTGCCACGATTCATGAATGGCAGAAAGAAGGCTCAAAATAGTCCCAATTTCACTGATATGCGGCAAAATCCTGTTTCAGAGGACATGCCGCAATTCGTAAATGCGGCGCAGAGAGGATATTTGACGCAATTTCAACTTTCGCTTCTTATAATAAAAGCAGAACAACCTGATGTTGCAGAATAACAAACTACATAATATATCGATTATCCCTGTATTTTTGTAATTTTTTGAAACTTTACCAGCAACATTACCAAAACCAGACTTATACAAAAAAATTTGCCGCCGTTCATGATTCAGGTGGTAGTTTTCATTGGTGGTATGGTGGTAGTAGTGCATACATTGATGATGACCGATGATAGAACGTTTCAATTTCTTAAAGGGATTTTTCTGCTCACTCACAATAACAGTGATCCAGCGGTCATGAAACAAAACCTGGTAACGATCGAAAGTGGTAACGACAACCATCCATCACGATAAACACGCGCGAGGTGATATTGAAATGGTCACTGCACCTGACTTATTAAATAACCATGAAGTGGATCTACAAGCTAATGAAGCCATCCTCCTCCACAGCAAAGAAGCGGACTAAGCAACCTGCGTTCAATGTCGAATTAATTAACCTCTGATTAATCAACGATTTGTTTAAATTCATTATGAAAGTTGCCGGTGTATCATTTCATCAGTTATGCTTTAATTTTAGGTAATCAAAAAATATCAAAGTCCAAAATGAGTCATCATCATCAGTTCAGCAAGAAGCTTTTCCTCGTGTTCTGATGCTCTTCTTTTTCGCCTCCCTCTCAACTTTCCTTCCTTTCACTTTCAACACTACCCTAGCAGACCTTCTAAGACTCCTTTTGGAACGTCTCGAAGTGGTACTTCTTTCCCAATCGTAAAGATCGGTATCGCAAATCTTCTTCTTCCTCATGCACTTCTCCATGACAACTTTCAAGCCGTTATAATCAGGATCTGCTTCGTAAGATAACATCATAATAAGTTTCTTGAACTCGAGAAAACTCGTCGAGAAGTAATCTTGCAGCAGTCGATTTATCCCAGTCTCTTTCACATATAACATTGATCTAGGATCTAGTTCTTTATTGATCCAAGGAAGATCAACTCTTAGAGAAACAATCGAATACAGCAAACTCCAAAGATCGTCTCTCCTGGACAACTCTCTCCCTTCGTGAGCGTTCCTGCTGGCGAACGTGAGAGTCCCTTTGAATCCAGGATTAGGTCTCGCGGGGCAATGTCCTTGTTGGTACTGGTACTTCTTGGTGTTGTTAAAACTGACGAGAAAGACGTGCCGATGCATTGATGGGTGACGACCAGAACCAGGACCAGGACCACCCATCACAAAACATGAAGGTTTAACATCTCTATGGACGTACCCGATTGAGTGTAAATACTCGATCGCTTCCAGCATTTGTCTCCCGATCAAAAGAGTCGTGCCCAAAGAAAACGGTCCTTGGATCGACCGCTGCAGTTCGTCCAGATTCATTCCCAATAACGGCATGGCGAGGAAGCTCAACGTGTTCCCGCAAGGGGATAAATGGTAGTAGAAGACGTCGCAGAAATGAGCGGCGCCCTTCAGTTTCAACTTGCGCAAGATCGAGACTTCTCGGGCGATCCAGGTTTTGGAGGTTTCGTCGATTTTGATCGCCACGTCGAGCTGGAGTTTCGAGTCGAACGCGATGTAAACTTTTGTTGTGTTTGGGTGACGTTTTCGCTTTATGAACCAGCGGTCCAGGATCTTGGTGCCCGGCTTGAATAACGAGTCCGGAATTGGGGATAATTTGAGACGTTCTTGGGTTACTGGAGATGGTGACTGGATGAGGTTTTTGATGGTCACGCTTGCGTTTTCTGTGTGCATTCTTTCGGGTAGGTTACTGAGGAAGAACTGTCATTTTGAAATTGATAAAAAACTGACAAGGCCGACTTCTTTTTATTTTTTATTTTAGGTCTTTAGATACAGTAGGTATTTGCGTAGGTATTAGTAAATTCCGGTCCTATTTAGCCCAGAGTACCTGGATTTAAAATTTTTATAAAGAGTATGGAAGCTAATCTTTCCTCTCTTTCCGATCGGTAGCGATCTTACAAAGAGCAGGCTATCTCTCTTCAATATAGTGACTTTTTAGTTACTTCTCATTCCTGACAGCTGCGTAATGGGGCGGTTACTTCCAGTTGTTTCTTAAAAGCTGGTAAAACAGGTGATCCAACTTAGACACGAGAGAAAGTATCTGCAAAGTAAAAAGAGACGTCCGAGAAAAATGACACCAACCTTTCATACTTCTTCTTAGTTTTTTTTATGGCCTTTGAAGACCTATGCATTTGGCCTGATATGGTCCTCTCGCTTTGATTGGGAAAGTTGTATCCTATTTTTGTCTACTTCACTTATCTCTCCTATTTATCTGCTTCCATACTCTTGTAATAGGTACAATAAAAATCCGTCATTAATATTTAGTATAAACACTTTATTAATTGCGCTTGCGTAGCAGACAAGGAAGTTTTGGAATACAGTATAGAATCGTTCACCCTGTCATGTTTATGTCGTTTTTAATTTATTTATTTTGATGAATAAAAATTAAAACTGGAATTCATGTATTTTTCTGTGTTACAAGATGATAAAATTATATTATTTCTAGGTTATAATTTGATTATAGAAATAAGAAATAAATATAAAACTGACTGTTATTATTATAACCATTACCTATGATAATTTATGAAAACAAAGCATTAACTCGACATTTCTAGGTCGCCATTTAATTATAAATAATTGACAGACAGCATCAGTAATACCAACATCAACATTGTTACCATACCAACTCCGACACCAAACCAACCATGCCCTACCCTAATTTACAAACAAAACGAGCACGTTCGTGATTCAAAACCAAACAGCTGTCAAAGCTGCAAGCACCCACGCCCTGATAAAAACTTCCATAATTATTATTACCTATCCATTAAATTTGAATCCATTTTTTTTATATATTTGATTAAGAAAACACATAAAATTCCGAACTAAATAGATAGACGATATTTTCCAATTTTTTAAATTACAAACGACGTGTCAAAACGTCAATCTTCGCTAAATTTGGCCCCATGAGTGAAATGTTCCGCTCATAAAGTTAAAATTTTAAAATAAGACAAATTGGCAATAATGAAAAAAACATTTCCGGAACATTAACACATTTTGTTAAATTAAAAATTGAATTTCGATCTGACTGGCTTGGTACCTAATAAATTAATTTTTTTGGCTACATAAAATACTCTAGCTCCACCTCTCGAAACTTTTAGCCAATCAGATATCAGAACGCAAAATTTAACAAGTCAAATTAATGGACGAGTTTCTATAAATACCAAACGTTGGACAAGTCAGCAATGTCAGCTGTCAACATTATTTTAGAAACGGTAGGTAGGCGATTTCTTACGGAATATGGGCAAGAATGAAGTGTTATATTATCTTATGTAGGTATACAGGTGTCCGAGATAACAGGTGGACATGGGGATCTCGGAAACTGTGAGAGATAATACGAGGTGGGTTAAATAGAGGAAAAGTTAGCCAATTTCATGCTTATTAAGAATCCGGAAATAAAATTTTGAAAAATTCAGCCATTACTGAAATTGCTGAAAAACTGAAAAATTGAGATTTTTTATCTTAGTCATATTTTTTTATTATTGATAATTAATTTATTTTTTGTAGGTTGAAAGTCGTCAAAAGCCATCAATAATTCAACAATTATAAAATTTTCAAAGCCAACTAGATCCCCTCGTAGATCCCAGTCATTCATAGTCAACTTTTTTTTCTCATATTGGATTTTCATGGCATTCTGTATTAAAAAAAATAAGGAAACCAAAAATCTATCACATTAAAAAAAATTCTTCAAAATTTATTTTTTTCTTTTTTCGAAAAAAAAAGATCTTTCAACGAATGACGTCATTTGACGTTGGAATATGGCATTGCTTGTCTTTTGGTTATTTCTGATACCTATTAGGTTAAAGGGAGGTTATTTTTTCCCGAAAAAAATAAATCAAATTTTGAATGTGATAGATTTTTGGTTTCCTTGATTTTTATAATACCTCATAAAAATAAATATGAAGGCCATAAGAAATAGAAAAGTTGGCCATGGAAACTTTCGGATCTAGTTGGCTTTGAAATTTTTTGAAATGTCAAATTCTTTCGACATCTTATTCGACGTCTTATATTATGTAAACCTACAAAAAATATTTCATTTATTTTCAACAATAAAAAAGATATGACTGAAGCTGAAATAAGAAATCTCAATTTTTTTGTTTTTTCAGCATATTTCAGTAATGGCTGAATTTTTCAAATATTTAATTTTCGTATTCTTAATAAGCATGAAATTTGCCAACAACCGACCATTTTATTCCCTCCATTTAACCGACCTCTTATCTCACACGGTTTCCGAGATCCCCAGGTAAGTACCACCTGTTATCTCGGACACCTTGTATAGGTATAACCTATAACTACTTAGATTTATAATTATTTTTATTGAACCACTAATTATTTGATTATATAATATTTGATGAGTTTTTTATTGGGATTTAGGTTCTAATTTAAATTTGCCACTAAAGATTCTTTACAGAACATATTAGAAAACTTTCGTACATCATGTGAGGAGAAGACTGAAGACATGGACGGTACCGTTTCGTCCTTATTATGGACTCATCAGCATATCATATCCAAAATAAATTCTTAAGTTTGGATCTGACTGATATGATATGCTGATGAGTCCATAATAAGGACGAAACGGTACCGTCCATGTCTTCATCAGTCTTCTCCTCACATGATGTACGAAAGTTTTCTAATATGTTCTGTAAAGAATCTTTAGTGGCAAATTTAAATTAGAACCTAAATCCCAATAAAAAAACTCGTCAAATATTATATAACTACAGCATAAATACTATAGGAAGGCGAGAGATTTAGGAGAATTGGTTAGTGCGCAGATACTCCTCCGAATCCGTAAAAATTTGTTGTCCAATAACTCCAATATCAACAATGTTGTCGATGCCCACGTTAAAAAAACAACCAACCAGACAAGGCTGATAAGAGTTATCTCCGCTGTTCATCGAACGCGTAAACTCTTAGTGGCGGTGAGTGTAGCTCGCAAGATGCGTAGTTCACGCCCAACCTTCGCCTTCCTATAAAAATCAGACAGTACTACTTATACATACAGGTTGTTAAGAAAATTACGGATAAACTCTTTAGTTACATCCTCGGTTACATCATTGCTGTAGGGGGCACTCAGTAGAGTACGGGAAAAATAATTTTAAAAATTCCTGAGCTTTAAAAAAATATATAAGCAAAATATTGAGCAATAAATTTGGCAACATTTAACACGATAGCTGCTGGCATTTGGTATTGTACTTTTTTATTTTATATGATTTGTGTTGCCCCTCGTAAAAAATAAAATGTCAGATAGCTCTAACCTTACTGATTCTGTTTTGACAGTTCGATTGTGTTTTTTTAGCGAAAAATACCGAAAAAGAAAGATATAGTAAAATGTTAACTTTTGGCATTTTTTATCTCACCAAATTGAAGACCAGAATTTTTTAAATTATTTTTCCCGTAGGTACTCTACACTCTACTGAGTTTCCCCTACAATGTACTAAAGATTTCGTCATTTTCTTAGCACCCTGTATAAGTATTATTGACAATTTTTACAACACTGAATTCTGGATTTAAAGACGACCTGTGAAAACGTCAAGATTGACACTTCTTTATATCGTGTGAGCAAATGAAAACATAATTTAGGTAGGCCTTGGAAAAAAATTTCATGTCTTAGATTGGATCTGTAAAACTGTAAAATGAAAATTTTGGTTTGTAAAATCGTAAACTCATTCTGATATTGCCTTCTTCTTGTTTTCCAATTTTATTGTCAAATAATAATTATTTTGACATTTCCTCAAATAAGGTGCATCACTCCATCAGGTTGTTAAAATTAGTTTTGTGATTTCTTAAATAACGCGGACATAAATTATTCGGAGATTGTTCCAGTTACAGATTGGATTATAGACACTGCAAACCCCGCAAAAATGTCATGTTCAAGCCAAAGCAATAAAGGATTAATATCTAATAATAGTTTTCCTTAGTCTGCAGTTTGTCCTTTGTAAAATGGTAGGTATTTATGTTTAAGGCCCTATTACTTATCGAATTATCTATCTACTTATTAATTATAGTAAAGTCATTTATTAAGTATTTGCACCTGAGGGTTTAACATAAACATACCAGAAAGATTCCACCACAAGATATAAAAATAAAATCAAACAAGAATAAAGTAACATAACCAATGACAATGGGAATAAATCTAGAGATGTTTACACCATATATTAGGAACTTTCTTCCTACTATGCATGCACTCATGCTCATGATAAAAGTAAGGTCTGTGATCTGCGGCTCTAGTGGTGGCCATTTTTTAAGAGGGCAAACTCTTCTGGAAATAATGTTTATAAATTTTTGCTGGAAAGTCGCTCGCCCAATTTATTTTTCGAAAAACTATTCTCATAAAGTTGGTATGTCTGTGCTTCTCCTAAATAGCTGTGCCAACAGAATCTTGCCTGGTCACACCCTTACCTAAAAAAGTCCAGATAGGTGGTACGGTTTAAAAAAACACAAATATACGGCCCTGAAGGTGGAATGCGTTCATAAACAGAAACTGACGTTTATGTGTAACAACCAGAGTGATGCCTTATACATTTTCCGGAATATCGTCAGATTGTTCCATTTTATGAACGTAATTCGAACGAGAAAGCAAAGGAAATAATAATTCCAAAGTATTAGATTATGTGTAACTGTCAGATTCACACTTTTTTTTAATTTAATACTAATTTTTGTAATTTACTATAATATTATGCACAGAATTGATTCACCCATGTGTTTCTTCAAAACTCTGCGAGTGCACTTTAAGTTTCATCATCGGCAATTTATGAACGATGCTAGATTTTTATCCAATCAAGCGAACTGGTTATTTTATGAACACATCCAGAGTTTTTCATGTATGATGCAAACTTTAATTCATGAACGCACCCCAGACCACTCAAAATCACAAAATAAGAAAAATAAGATTTTTAAAATTAATGACAGTGATTTTATCGTAGGATTCAATCTAAGACATGAAATTTTTTTCCAGGGCCTACCTAAATTATGTTTTCATTTGCTCACACGATAGGTAGGTATACCACATGAAGTGACACCCAGCTAGGTAATAAATAATCATTAAGAGAAGGGGAAACCCTTGACGACCATTTTCAAGTTTTTTAATAGTTCTTTGGGGACCATCAGAAACGTTTAAAGTAAGAAAAAAAAACAAGACAAATAAATCATTATCCTACTTAAAAACTGGTAAAACCACAGAATAAAACAATCGGGATTCAAGCAGCTGTCAAAACGTCAAGATTGACACTTATTTATATTGTCAGTGACGCAGTGACAGTAGCTTCGATAAAAGGTAAATGACCATCAAACAAGAGAACGGGAAACCTTCAACAACATTTCCAAAATAGAACAACGATCTTTATTAGGGACCATCAGAAACGTGTAAAATAAGAAAAAATAAAAAAAGGATTAGGTAACAAATAAATTTTTATTACCTACCGTAACAACTCTACTTATAAAACCATAGAATAAAACAATCGGGATTCAAACAACTGTCAAAACGTCAAAATTGACACTTATAACGTAAACCATCACGCTTTTTAAAATTAAAACGACGTGTCAAAATGTCGATATTCCCTAAATTTGGTCCCGTTTCATCAAAAATATTCAATAGGTTATGTTCAATAATTTAAATAAACGATTCGATCGTAAAATTTTAAAATAAGATAAACTGGCAACAATGGAAATAGTATATTATTTTATACGGAGGGAAAGTGACACTTTTCATGGCGCGCTCGTGTTTATCAGCCGAACGAAGTGAGGCTGATAATAGAGAGCAAGCCATGAAAAGTCACTTTTCCTCCAAATAAAATATACTATTTTTTCTTCAAACGTGGGCAAATTTAAACAAGAACATCATTTTTAATTGAAGGAAAGCGAATTTTCAAAAGGTTTGGACTGGTAAGTAGGTGAGTATGGAGTAAATGGGCTGCTTCTATAGAAACGCGGCGCTGTCAAATTGACACTGTCATCAACGTCAGTGAACATCGAGAAATTATTATTGAAATTATTAAAGAAAAATAATAAAATAATAATTATGTAACTAAACTACTAATCATCGCAAAATCAAAATTAAAAACGTTATAAAAGTTTGTAAGTAAGTTATAAAATTAATGATAACATCTACCTACCTCTTGCTAGACCCTGCTTGGTCAATTTTTTCATTTTCTGTATGCCAGTCAGTCAGTCAGAAGTTGAATGTTAAATATGTAGGTCATTGTAGGTAGGTACCTATAACTGTGCACTATAATACCTACCTAATAATAAAAATATAAGATGTTGGATTCCTGATTCTTTTATGTACCTAGGTATATGGTTATAATTATTATCCTTGTGTTCAATATTCAAATTTCAATACGGAATAATAATTATTTTTGTTTACCTCGCAATAACCCAACTTTTTTTCTGACGTTTGAGCCGACTGAGCCGAGCACGACTCGACTGAAGTCGACTGTCGACCGTCCGGCTTCGGGTATAATTATGACGTTTCACAGAATTACTTCGTTTCGGTGTAGATTTTCCAAAGATTATGTTTGATTAATACCAAATTCCTACTTTATTAGATAATAATAAACTTGAGAGTTTTCATATCTGAGGTTAAATTTTATTGATGAATATACGGGCCTACATTAATAAAATTTCAATAGTTGATTCTTAATATAATAGGTAGCTACAGCCTGAATAATATAGGAAGGCGAGAGTTTGACGAGAATTGGTTGGTGCGCAGATTGGGCTCCGAATCCATAAATGTTTATTGTCCAATGTCAACAATGTTAGTCGGTGTCCGCGTAAAAAAAACAACCAACCAGATAAGGCTGATAAGAGTAACTCCGCCGTTCATCGAACAGGTAAAAAGTCAGTGGTGTGTACTGTTTAGCTCGTGTCGTATATTTATTTAAAATAGGTGGTTTCTGTCATCGTGTCGTGTGTAGGTACCGATGTTTTTGTTATCATATTGTGTTTTATTGATTAATATATTATTGTTATTAATTTGTTATTAATATATTGCTTGCCAGTAAAATAAGTACACATCTACTATTTTAGTTTTTTTCCGCATAGGTACCTTATCTTAAATAAATTCGAAATAATTTAACCGAGACTAATTCATATAAATTGGAATACTAAACGTAGATGTCCATATTGATTTTTTAATTGAAGATTGATAATTGACTTATCATTTATACCTAAACATTTAAAATATATTAAAAATATAAAATATTTTTTATTATGTGCGCGGCGCCACTGATGTTATTTCTAGTCTGTTATGGTGGAACAGCGTTTATCAGTTCAATGGGTGGAACAATTAAAACCGGCAAGATGCGTAGTTCACGCCCAGACTCTTGCCTTCTTATAAAAATCATAGTATATGTGTTTGTATGTTCATGTTGCTATGGCACCACTTTAGCTCCGGCGGAGGTAAAGTGTTGCTTGGCAACACTTTAGCTCCGGCGGAGGAAAAGTGAAACTTTGAGACCGGCTACTGAGTCGAGTAATGTCTGATTTACTGACGTTTGAAGAAAAAATTAAATTACTTCCTAAGAAATCGCGAATACATTTTGTTAAATTGGATTTCGATAGCTGACTGGCTAATAGAATTCGCATTAGCTCCACCTCTCTGAACTTTCAACCAATCAGAACATAAAATTTAATCAGTAAATTATAATGTTATCGGTAAGAATTATTAATGTGATGTGTTAATTGTCCACTATTTTTATAGCCACTGAATTCAGGATTTAAACAGCTGTCAAAACGTCAAGATTGACATTTACTTTTTGTTTTATAACATACCTATGACAGTGACAGTAGCTAATAAATTATCAAAAAAAATTACTCTAAAATGACACTTTCACGCTTTTTAAAATAAAAACGGCGTATCAAAACGTCAATTTTCGCTAAATTTGGTCCCATCATTTGACAAAAAATATTCAATAATGTTCAATTTAAATAAATCATCATAAAATTTTACAATAATATGAACTGGCAACAATGAAAAAATTGCTTCCTATAAGAAATCGCGAACACATTTTCTTCAATTGGATTTCTAATTTCCATAAATATCTGACTGGCTTACTAAATTTTGCATTAGCTCCACCCCTCGGAACTTTTAACTAATCAGATACCTATACCTATCAGAACATAAAATTTAATTACAGCGGGTATTATAAAGGCTCATTAAGTTAACGAGCAGATTTCTGTGGTCATTTCTGAAGAAGGTATCGAGTCTAAGTGGATGTTTTTAAAATTGATCTATTATTGACATGAAAGTAATTACAAAAATGTTAATAAAAGTCATTTGAAGTCGATATTAGCTTCAAAAACGAACACAGAAATCTGCCCGTTGGCCTAATGAGCCTTTATAATATTGGCTGTTAGTAAATTAACGAGGGGTAAGACACTGGCAATGAATGTGTACAACACTGCCAAACACTGCCAAATATTTCCAAAACATTGCCAAATATTTCCAAACATTGCCAAACATTTCCAAATATTGCCAAATATTTACAGATATTTCCAAACATTTCCAAACATTGCCAAATATTTCAAAATATTTCCAAACATTTCCAATTCCAAACATTGCCAAATATTGTCAAATATTTCAAAATATTTCCAAACATTTCCAATTCCAAACATTGCCAAATATTGCCAAACATTTCCAAACATTGTCAAACATTTCCAAACATTTCCAAATATTTTCAAATATTTCCAAACATTTCCAAACATTGCCAAATATTTTAAAATATTTCCAATTACAAACATTGCCAAACATTTCCAAACATTGCCAAATATTTCCAAATATTTCTAATTCGAAACATTGCCAAACATTTCCAAACATTGTCAAATATTTCCAAGCATTTCCAAAGCTGTGTACAGCATTTCCTACCCCTCGTAAATTAATGTAATCAGCAAGAGTGATGTGATCCACTGAATTCGGGATTCAAACAGCTGTCAAAACGTCAAGTTTGACACTGTTTTATATCATATGAGTGACAGTAGCTAAATAAATTATAAAAAAAACTCTAAAACGAGACTTTCACGCTTTTTAAAATAAAAACGGCGTGTCAAAACGTCAATTGCTCTAAATTTGGTCCCCGTTTAATTAAAAGTACCTATTCAATAGCGGTCAATTTAAATAAATTTTTGGAGTAAAAATAAGGTAAACTGGCAACAATGAACAAAATTAAAAAAATCGCGAAGGTTAAATTGGATTTCGATACCATCTGACTGGCTTAATAAAATTCGCATTAGCTCCACCCCTCGGAACTTTCAGCCAATCAGATATCTACCTATCAGAACATAAAATTTAATCAGTAGATAAACTATTAAGGTCATCAGCAAGAGTGATGAATGAGGTGTGTATTATGTATAATTTTTATAACCACTGAATTCGGGATTGAAACAGCTGTCAAAACGTCAAGATTGACACTTACTTGTTTTATAACTCACGACAGTGACAGTAGGTAGGTACTTTCACGCTTTTTAAAATAAAAACAATGTGTCAAAACGTAAATTTTCCCTAAATTTGGTCACTGTTTAATCAAAAATATTCAACAGTGTGCAATTTAAATAAATGTTTCGATCACAGAATTAAGATGAGGAAAAATAAGATAAACTGACAACAATTAAAAAAAAAAAAAAAAATCAGGAAGACATTTTCTTATATTAGATTTCCATATCTGACTGGTTCAATAAAATTCGCATTAGCTCCACCCCTCGGAATTTTTAGCCAATCAGAATATAAAATTAAAGGAATAAAATTACTTATTATGTCATGGGGATTTCTTTGAAATAGACACGGGATACGGGCAAGGGCAAGAGTGATGATGTTAATAATTATTATTATTATTGAAAATTTTTACAGCCACTGAATTCAGGATTGAAACAGCTGTCAAAAGTCATGATCAACAAGATTGTCACGTATACCTAACATGCATCGCAGTGACATTAGGAGGTAATAAAATGACCAAAAGCCCTTAGGTTTTAATTCAACCAAGGCGTTTCAACAAAGTAAAATAAAAGAATGATGAATACATTAGGTACCGATGTTATTAATATTAACAACTCTGCTCGTTGATGAAAGAGAAAATTAAATTTGTGATCAAAACCATAGAATAGGAATGATCAAAACCACAGAATAGGAATAATCAACAATGTCAACACTTATTCGAAATTGTTTTTACTTTTTATAAATAAAGAAACAGCTCAGAAAGAGACGGGTTGATTATTTAATTATAATTATTATAAATAAAGCAGAAAACCAACAATATTTATATTTCCTAGAGATATTTAACCATATTTACAGATTTTCCCTGGAAAAATGTAAAAATCTTCATTCTTATTCTGATCCTTCATAAAAAAAAAGAAAACTGTCTACTCATCTTATTTTTTTTTATATTTTTGCAGCAAGCAGCAACGTATATTCCTATAGGTAATCTTATCAATAAATAAAATAAATTATTCTAAATAAAAAAAACTAGATACAGAACAGAGTACACAGCAGGTAAGAAGGGAATAATATAAAAAAACCTACCTACCTATTATAATAAAAAAAATACATTACAAATTCTGCGGCAAATGTAATAAATTAATATAATTGTGCAGTAGCTTTATTAAAAAATATAATGTGTTAGTTAATTTAATCAACACCTGGCCGTTTACCTCTACTTTGTTCTCCGCAACGGCAACCGGCGGTAAAGTACCAGAACCAGAACACTATAACTAAATAACGAGACCTTCATCCCGTTCGACACGAAATAACAATTCCACAGCAATAAAACAAACTCAATTACACCAGAAATTATCAACAGACCGTTTACAGGCCGCCATATCCCTCAACAAAGCGCGAAATTTCACCAGCACCATACCGACACAGCCAGCCGCGATCAAGAACGTTACGACGGAATAATTCCGATTCCGACGGCAGCAGCCATTTTGGGCGAGCGAGCGAAACAAGTCAACGTTTTCCCGCTTTTATCTAAGCATCCAGCGATCAGAAAACCGCCACGACCACAAACCACTGTCCGGCGGACACCTCTTAACCTGATAAAGAATCTCAAAAAAGCCAAACTCACCTGATTAATTAACGGCGACGCGAAATAAAATGGACGAGGATTCCTAAAGAGAACGGTCAGGTCCGGCGGTGGCGGTTCGAAGCCGATGCGTTGTTGTTCCAGGAGCTAGAATCCATGGCTCACGCGACGTTAAACGTGTTGACATTCGGATTCCACAAACTACTGTCTTTGCGTCTAATGATCGCTCTGATGGTCAACAATGGAGTTCATCTTGTTACTTGTTAAATCACTTTACAATACACATCACATAATTCATTGCAATAGACACATCACAACAAAAGGTTAATATTGTGACAAAATGGCCAGTTTCGCTGCGCGCGCATGTCGCTAGAGCTCCTTGTCGACCGCACAGGACAGACACCGACACCACCACACCCCGCTGGCATTAAACGGTCCTGATCAAGGATGTTGAAAATGAACTGGGAGCGAATCAAAATTAATAATTAGACCATGTAACTTTTATTACGTTTTGTAACAATATAACATCTCTTCAACCCTACCAAAATTGATTAATACGCCTAAATTCGGATAAAAATCAGCATTGCATTTTATTTTTTTCTTAAATATAACGTTCTATCACTAGTATCACTCCACTTATCCCTTCCTATTTCTGCGTCCGCCATTAACAGGCCAAAATAAGATGTCGAATATTAAAATTTTCGCTCTATCTTACGTTCCCCAATGATGTATTTTTGCAATTTTAAGGGGGTTTAGCTTTATTGAAGCAATTATTATTGTTAAAAAAAGTATTGCATGTTTAGATTGGGATTGGGGAATAGAATAGCTACCTACAGAAGTTTAAAAAGCCGAAAGTTATGGGAAGAATTCTCGTTTTTCAACAACGCACTTTTCCTCTGCTGTCACAATAAAACCTGCTGAGAACGTTTTGTGACTGGTGACAGTTGTCAAATCACTTTTAATTTTAAATATATCCGTTACTTGTTTGCGTTAATTACCAAGAGGCCAATTAATTTACAACGAAACCAAAAAGGATGCAAGTTTTTTTGAAGTAATGAAATTTATTATAGCTGAAATATTTTCAAACGTTGATATTTGTGAAAAGTGACAGCTGTCACGCCAAATATGTGAAGCATTTCAAAAGTTGAATCCAGTAACACAATCATGTTTTTTCTTTGTGGGGGGGGGGGGAGGAAGGAAGTTGGGTCCAAATAATTTTTGAATAAAATTAGACGTTGCATGAAAATTGACGTAAAAATGTACGAATGAATCTGTAAGGTCCACTCCAACACTTACAGTATCCTTGAATCGGCAACACTTCCGTTCCTCTCCTAGTTGGGGGGAACATGAAAATTGATCAGAGTGACGTATTTACAAATCATTACTTAATTTCTTTGATTAATTGATTACATACTGCATTTTCCCAGGCCGTTTTGCGAATTATCAGACTGTTCTGGACGACTTAGCAGGAGCGATCTGTCATGACAGACTTTTCGATTGTTTGAATTATTTGTTATTTGTTCTAGCCCAGCCGCGCAAAGCTAAGATCAGTCAATAAACCGCTGACTGGACATTTCAGCTTCAGCTTCTTGTTGCGCGTCGTGAACACGAACATGAAATTAAACTACAGTAAAAATGACGCGGTCTTGTAAAAAATAGAAAGCGTCCTGCGCTTGCGCGCTGGGTTTATTGCTCTAATTGATTGATTTGCCATTTATTTAGTTCTAAATTAGTAGTTTACTTACCTGAAATGAAGTGTCGATTTTTTTAAAATATTTAATCAATATAATTCAAATTTACCGGACGGTAGGTATTTAACTATTCGATCCGGAGAGTATTATAGGTATACCTATCATAATAATTATTAAAACATAATTAAACCTAAATTTGATTCGGTAATCAAAATTTGATTAATTATGTAACAAAATAAATAAAAGCAATAGGTACGGAATAGGTAAGGTAATTTGACCAATTAAAGTTGCCAAAATTGCCATGACAATATTTTTTGTATAGATAGGTAGGTTAGTTTGGTTTGTTTTGATATTTATATTTTGATGATGTTTGTCAATGATGATGAACTGTCAAAAATTGATTAATGATCGATGACACTAATCAATCGAACAAATGACTAGTGACGTCATTATGGAGAGTAAACATACCTAGAGCCACATAACCTTTTTAATTAAATTTAAGATTGATTAAATAATTATTGCATTAATTTTTTTGATTGAGATAAATAAAAAAATATATTTTATAGGTACCTAATAAGATTGAGGCACCTATATCTGATAAGGTGTATGGGACATTTATTTATGTTATACCTATTTGATTATTTTTAATGTGTCACTTTGTGTATTTTTAGGTAGCCTATCCCTATTATTTCATTTTTATCATCTTAATTAATGGTATTATGGAGTTATTTTTGCTTGAAAAAATACTTAAATAGTTTATCATTGTATTTCAGAAGAATAAACTTCAGGATTGCACCTCTTATGTAGTTCAAAACGGAAATGTGGTTGTAAGTTCTTAATTTCAGTAACATCGATATGCAACCCATAATACAGTGTAACAGTAAGTTGGTCTTGCATAATTATAATTTTGGCTGTGTTCAGCAGTTGAATAAACTGTTTTCATTCTGAAAATCAATTTTTTTTGTCATTCTTGGCACAAATCAAAATTTAAACAAAAGTCATTTGACGTCGATATTAGCTCCAAAAACGAGCACAAAAATCTGCCGGTCAACTTAATGAGCCGTTGTTAGTGCGGATTATCTTTATTTCTTTTGTTATCAGCTCCTCAAATTTGATAAACGATTCTTTTCGACTGAGGGGTTGGTAACCATGCATGCCTAAATCCAAAGAGAACTAGAGTACCTGATGGCTATTGACAGATTTTTATTGTATCAACACAGTAGGAATAAAATTATTAGTGTCATTTTTGTTAGTCTTCTCAAGTTGGTTCACCTGATTCGGCTGGGTTTCAATCGAGATTCACAAACTACTGTCATTGACATGCATTTTAATACCTAATTAATTATTAAAAGTATCTATTAAATAATTTAACTGTTTAATTTTATTTTCCTGTAGATGAAATAAAATTAAATACATGGAAGATGAATATGAAGCGGCCCAAGGAACTTATTTACCTACCCTAGAAGACAAAAATTTGTCAAGGTATTTTTTGAATTATTAATAAATCTGCATTTTAAATATCTGAAAAAAATATTCCAGACTCATTTTCAGTAGTAATATCAGGTCATTTTTATATCAATAAAAATTAAATAAATAAAAAAAATAAATAAAAAGTAATATTTATGATTGAGTTTTCGCGATTTTCCATTTATTACCAACGAAATTAAGTTGCTTAAAGAAAACACCAGGAAAACGCTTTAAAAACACGACGAGACGTCCTGCGGACTCGTGGTGCTATCTTTAAATAAAAGACAGCCCATTTTATTAGACTATTTTCAGGAACAAATGAAAGGTGAAAAAATTTAAATTCAGAAGCGATTGTTTGTTACGCCATGCCTATGTATCTGTTCGATATTCGCTTCAGCATATAAATAAGTAAATAACCATGAGATGAGAAGTTCATAACTAGAAAGTCACTATATTGAAGAGAGATATCCTATTCTCTCTCAGATTGCTAAACATCGAACAGAGAGGGAAGATTAACTTCCGTACTCATAATTTTAAAACAAGGTACTCTAAAGAGAACAACGAAAGTGATGCTACATTTTTATGTATATGAAAGAGGAACTTCAATATTCGTGCTCTAATAATATCGTGTGATCCACAAAATTTTTCATCAACAAGTGCCTTGGAAGAGAGAGATGGCTATTACAGTCATGCCTGAAAATTTTAAAATAACTTTAGTGTAGTTCGAATTCTCATCTGTCATATTTAATATCAATTCCTGTCAGTTTCATAAAAATATTAAAGATATTGTGAAAAGCAATAATAATTTTTGACTATAATTTAAGAACCTGATGAAATTACTGGTATATTACTAAATACCTACCTTAATTGCCACTTTTTATGAATCATGCCATTTTTAATCACCATTCTTCATAAATTCTCTTATTGTTTGTGCTTTGAAAGTGAAATTATAAAATGGTACTTAAATCACAGAATAGACTTAATATTCTGTGCTTAAATGATAATTATTATTGAATCATTCAAAAACTCAAACTCATCGAACGGAAACGTCATATTTTATCGTCAATCACAAAGACAGAATATTCTGAGATCACAATGACTTAGGATACCTGTATTACCGACACTAAGGCAAGTAAGCGCCAGTGTCGGTAATACTGGTGCTTACTAGCCTTAGTGTCGGTAATACAGGTACCCTACAAGAGTTCATCCTCCTTGAAATACAACCGATGCCAAATTGAAATTAGTAATAAACTCAGTACCACACGTACTCGATAGGTATAAAATACACTAATAAAAAATATACTCATTACTCACCTAGTTAACCCGTGCGGTTGAGTACCCATCGGGCGCGTCCCCAGGTGGCGGATAGGGGGAAGGCCTTACAATGAGCGTAAGTGAGTAAGGTTAGCAGTGGTGATAAAGCTCGTCGGAGGTAAAATTCCAGACTGGTAGCTCAAAGCCCTGCCGCGGACCACCTCCCCCAACCTAGTTGTCGTGTCGTGACTAAAGGTCTGCACAGGGGTTATAACGATGCCGGAGAACGTCCGAACCGAACGTAGACTCTCCGAAAGACCGTAAAACTCTGTTGTCGAGGTTATATCTCGCGAACAGAGGAATACGGGGGTCTAGGCTTTACCGCCTGGACCAAAAGGAGACAACCTTTAAAAACCTAAATCCTACGGCGGGAACCCAGGCTAAAAGGATGCGTGGCTGAATAGTAGATCAGTCCCTTCTGGATTCAACCTCGAAGAAGTGGCGCACCTTCGAAAATAAATGCCTACCATACGTATGGAGCTGTGCGTATGGTATTTCTTTAATAGCTCCATTACTCGTGGGCCATATGGACCAAGACACACCTAATTCAATGCAGACCTTACCTAAACCTAACTGGGGTGCTGTTCAAGCGACTAGGTGGGTAAAGGGCAGAGGGAGCAGAGAAGATGTAACTGAAAAAGCTTAGTAAACACCGGCTGAGATGGGCAGTTGGATTTCTAACAGAACACTGCCCACTAATAAAACGTGGATCCTTTTGGACAGAAAACCTGACACAAAAGGCCAATAACGAATTTTCCTCATGGGAAAAACCCTAAGGAAGAAAATAGTGCAACTTCAATGCAGACCTTACCTAGGCCTAACTGGGGCGCTGTTAAGCGACTAGGTGGGTAAAGGGCAGAGGGAGCAGAGAAGATGTAACTGAAAAAGCTGAGTAAACACCGGCTGAGATGGGCAGTTGGACTTCTAAGAGGACACTGCCCACTAATAAAACGTGGATTCTTTTGGACAGAAAACCTGACACAAAAGGCCAATAACTAATTTTCCTCATGGGAGAAAACCTAAGGGAGAAAATAGAGCAACTTCAATGCAGACCTTACCTAGGCCTAACTGGGGCGCTGTTAAGCGACTAGGTGGGTAAAGGGCAGAGGGAGCAGAGAAGATGTAACTGAAAAAGCTGAGTAAACACCGGCTGAGATGGACAGTTGGACTTCTAACAGGACACTGCCCACTAATAAAACGTGGATCCTTTTGGACAGATAACCTGACACAAAAGGCCAATAACTAATTTTCCTCATGGGAAAAAAACCTAAGGGAGAAAATAGTGCAACTTCAATGCAGACCTTACCTAGGCCTAACTGGGTTGCTGTTCAAGCGACTAGGTGGGTAAAGGGCAGAGGGAGCAGAGAAGATGTAAATGAGCAACTTCAATGCAGACCTTGCCTAGGCCTAACTGGGGAGCTGTTCAAGCGACTAGGTGGGGAAAGGGAAGAGGGAGCAGAGAAGATGTAACTGAAAAAGCTGAGTAAGCACCAGCTGAGATGGGCAATTGGACTTCTAACAGGACACTGCCCACTAATTACACCTCTCAATAATAGGAGTGAAAAATATCCCTGATTACAGGAGATGCGGGGAGGGGGAGGAAACCCCATACCACCTAACAAGCACCCATTGGACTCATACTGAAATACTTTCGGGAGATGGGACCGATGAGATAATTATCCAAAGGGGTACAATAAGCGCAAGCTTCAGTACAAGGGCTTTGAACCTACCCTAGAAGTAATAATAATAATAATAACCTTTATTTTATTACTAGCTATCACTATCACTACTACTGTTGTAATAATAGTAAACTGATACACACATAATGGATGTTTTTGAAAACATCTATAATATAGTAATAATAAAATAATATATAAACATATATTTTTAGTACGCTCTTGCACAAACTGATTTCATTAGTTTTGAATGCGGACCTGACTTCTAACCCCGAAGGTGTGGCCGCTAGAGGTGGGGGTTGACTCTACCAGAACAAAGGCGCCGACGGCGAGTTTGGCTTCTGATTAAGTCTATTCTGTGGGTATAATACACTAATAAAAAATATACTCATTACTCACCTAGTTAACCCGTGCGGTTGAGTACCCATCGGGCGCGTCCCCAGGTGGCGGATAGGGGGAAGGCCTTACAATGAGCGTAAGTGAGTAAGGTTAGCAGTGGTGATAAAGCTCGTCGGAGGTAAAATTCTAGACTGGTAGCTCAAAACCCTGCCGCGGACCACCTCCCCTAACCTGGTTGTCGTGTCGTGACTAAAGGTCTGCACTAGGGGAAACGGCGCCAGAGATGTCCGACTGTGGACTATCTGATATACCGTATCATCTGTTGTCGTGGTCACGTTCCGCGCACAGAGAGATGCGGGGGTCTCGGCTTAATCGCCAGAACCAAGAGGAGACAACCTCACTAAAAAAAAAAACCTAAATCCTAAGGCGGGGGTCCAGGCTGATGGGATGCGTGACTGGATAGAAGACCAGCCCTACTGGATTCAACCTTGGGGCACCCCACTGTATCAATCCCCCCACCTTTGCATGCGGGGCTCTGCTTAGGTGGAACACCCTTCCCTAGCTACTCGTGAGATCAACCATGGCAAGAAACAAAAAACCAAGAAATTGCGGGACATCACCGCGATACAGACTGCTGACTGAGCGGGGCTTGTCACCCGTCAAGACAGTCGGCAATCTAAACAATCCTTGTGCTCGAGACCATCTCGAACGCAAGAAGAATGCCCACTCATTGGCAAGAAAAGGAGCATCGACACCCTTCATAGGACCAGAACCATTCTGTGGCTTCGAAAATACTTTCTTCAAGCAGAATTCCAAAAGGAAGAAGAAAACTGAGAGAAACTCATTGGAGGAACCTCTCGGGGTTGAGACAATCCAAAGAACTTCTCGGGAATTTTAACCGAGAGAATTAACAGAACACTGACGGGATTCCTAACGAGACATTGCAAGCTCAAGGAACACCTGAGGAAGTTAGGCATAGAAGAAAATGGCGTCTGCAGATTCTGCGGGAAAGGAGACGAGACACCACGGCACCTCCTGCTCAACTGCGATGCGATAGAACTCAAAAGAAGTAATGTTCTGGGCCATCACCAGCTAGAGGTAGGGAACTTACCCGACCTTGATCCTCTCAAAATCCTGAAGTTTCTCAAGGAAATGGACTTGGAGAGGGTGCTTCACTAAAGGGATTCTACACCAAGCGAAGCACAGTAGAGGGGATACAATAGATCTTTTAGGTCGCAGTAACTTAATCACCCTCAAAAATACAAATACAAATCACCTAGTTAAAACAAACAGAAAATTCTACATTTAGTTTTCTTATGAAACCCTAAAACATTTTCTAATTGAGCTGCAATAATGAGAATTAGGAGGGCGTCAAGGCAATATATTCCGATAGGTGGCGTTGCTGTACTGGACATCAGCTAAGTTAAAAATTTATTTGTGATGAAAATGGCAGAAAAAAACCTTATGAGGTCAGGAAAGAGTTAAATAATAATTGAACACAAGGACAACAGGATAAAGAAAAATATAAATCTAATTGAGAGGTAGAGTTGAAATGAATAATAAACAGATTCCAACCTCACCTAATAATTTTTTATTTTAATTTTCACAAAAATATCTAAAGGTGGATCCACATCAATACAAATTTTCGTTGTGCCTTGTTTTCGACACAAATTTGCTCGTGTGCGGCAGAATATTCATACAGGGTGTTCTACAAGCTCTATGACAAACTTTGACAGATGGTAGGTTGCTTGATTTTAAACATTTTTTTTTTAATAAACATGGGTCCGATTCGTTTTTGTTTAGAAGTTACAAGCATTCTTAGAACACGACCTTTTAGAGTTTATTGATGACGTGCAACTCAATATTATTCAAAATATGTGGTATCAGCATGACGGTGCACCACCACATAGAGGAAGACAAGTTGCTGCTTGGCTAAATGAACATTTCCCGAATAAATGGATAGGTCAAGGAGGTCCAATATCATGGCCACCTCGTTCTCCCGATCTGAATCCTCTGGATTTTTATTTATGGGGACACATGAAGCAGCTGGTCTACCATGTTGAAATCGCTACCCATCAGCAGTTACTTGAAAGAATTCAAGATGCAGCTAACCAAATAAGAAATGATCCAAATCTCATTCTTCGAGTGACCGAATCTTTAGTTCGTCGATGTGAGGCTTGCATTCAAGCTGAGGGTGGACATTTCGAACAATTTTTATAGTCATAAGTTTTGTGATTATCATTTAATTTAAATTTTTATTGTTGATTGTTAATAAAGGTTGAATGCTTGTAACTTCTAAACAAAAACGAATCGGACCCATGTTTATTAAAAAAATATATTTAAAATCAAGCAACCTACCATCTGTCAAAGTTTGTCATAGAGCTTGTAGAACACCCTGTATATGTGGACTGTGCGCCGCAAATAAATTCACGCAAACATTTTTGCAACGAACGACGCACACGATCCGATGAGCTGTCGGTTTTCAACCAACTTCGAAGGGATTTGCTCCGCACGGTGATATTAATGTGGACGTGAATCAGTGCTTGTGTAATTTTTTACTAGATATTTTGGCTATTTTGTTAATTTTAGTCTTTTGCTTTTGATTTTCCTCTTTTGTCAATAATTGCTTTTCCTAATTTGTCAAATGCTTTTCCCATTTATCAAACCTCAGTGCGTGATTTTTCAATAATTGAAATTCCTCTTCTGTCAAATGAGATTCCTTTTTTATCAAATATGCTTTTCCAGTAGTTATTATACTGTCATTGCACGCGTACCTAAATAAGAAAAGCATTTGACATAAAGTGAAACTGATTTGACATAAAAGGAAATTGATTGATAAATCAATGACTACAATCGTTGATAGATAGAAAAATAAGAAAATCATTAGCGAATGTTATTATTTCAAATATCGAAGATCCGCATTCCACAAGTGGATTCACGCGCACAACGAACAAGATATAAAAATAATGTGGTAAAATATTTCATCAGATTTAAATTTATGGCGCAAATTTTTCGCTGAATTTCAACACACAACGCACAACGAAAATTTGTATTGATGTGGATCCACCTTAAGAGCTTACTTTTATTAAACTTACAAGCTGTCTGCATAGGCCGAGGACCACAACAATAATAATTTAAATGTAGTTATTGGTGCAGAAAATCAACAAACACCATTTATGAGACCTTTTAATTGTTCTTTTCAAATAGAAATTAAAAACCGGTTTGGCTAATCTGGAGAGAAATTATTACAAGTTCTTAGAAAGGAGGCTTCCTATTCCTAATTAAAAACAAAAATCAATAAGACAAAACAAATCATCAATACACATTATATTATTAGGTACTAAAATCTTAATACAATGACACACTAACAATACAAACTTATAAGTATCAATTTGTAATAAAGTAAATTTTAAAATATCAATTGATCAAATAAAGTCGAACTAATAATAATTAATGAATCAAATTAAACAAAACAATCAAGTCTGCCTTGGCAGTTCTTTTTGGAACTAATAAAAAAACTGCAATGTCTAAAGTTACGTCCTTCCTAATTATTACAATAAAGATCATGAATGCTTCTTCTTAACTTAGTAGGGAGTGTACCTCCTTGCTGTCGGGGAAGGACCTCTTAGAGGCGGCCTGAAAATTAAACAAGAATTATTACTCCAATTTAAAAATACTTCAAATACAATAACACTCTTCATTACACATTAATTATCCGTCATCTTGTTATTTAAGATTCATGCAAGACTTGGACCTCGAAACTACAGCAACAATAATTTTCTACACTATTAGAGTTTTTCTGTTTACTCTTCTAAATAAACAAAATCTAATCTAAAACAAAAGTGTTATTATAATTTTTTTTAGCAACTAATTAGCCCAACTTGAAAAACCCCCCATTGAAAAAAGACCCCCACTCAACCAAACTTACCTCCTATCTTCAAACGAATCCCGACTGAAATCCTCATAGAGCCTGCTCATTCGGCTCCCGCTGGTCAGCGGGGAGGAGGTCGGCGGGCTCCTCCTTGTGAACATCCCGTAATCGCTTCCCCTGCTGGAGAACCCGGAGTCTCTCAAGCTGCTGCCCAGGCTAGACGAGGGTGGCCCGCGTAGCCCGATGGAAGGCATGGGGGGGAGGGGCTCCCGGCGTGGCGGCATCGGAGGCGGGAACAGGTCCCGGCTGGAGCGCATCGGCAGGTCCGAGCTGCGGGGCGGCATGCCCGAGTAGCGGCGCTCGTAGAGGTCACGAGAGTCTTCGAAGCGACGCTCATAGTAACCATCGTAGCTGTCCTGTTTCGGGGAAGAGAAATCGAGAGAGACGGGATTAGTCACGGTTTTGTTGGGGTGGCTTTGGTAGCCGATTGGTCAAGCTAGAGCAGTCATAGTTTTATGCGTTTAATTTAGAATTGTCTTTACTGTGTAATTTAAAAAAAAAATCCAAGAGTCTTCAAAGATAAAAAAATTAATAAGCCAACTTTGTGGTTTTTGATATAAAGAAAACTTTTTGCTCCTTAAACTGTAGCTGGTAGCTGTCTTGTCAAATGTGTTAATGATTTCAATGATTCAATGTCATATGGTTAACGATCTCAGTTTTGTTGGAATATATTTTAAGGAATGTCAATAAAAAAATAAAAAATAAACTGCTCTAGTTTGAGATGCTGAAACAAGAGTGACTGGACTGGAATAAGTAACTTCTTGATTGCATTTATTTTGAATTTTATAAGGGCAAAGCAACTCTTTTTTCTGCAATTTTAAAAACCTTATTTTCTGTACACAAAAATGATAAATTACATCGTTGCCTACTTATTGTGACTATATGGATTCCATTTGTTTACTGAAAGTGAATAATAAGATCTGAAACTGATTACGTGATATGAACCCTGTAATTGCACTGAAACAGTCAAATAGAATACACAGGTTATTGCTCTACACTTTGCAGAAAAAAATCATCATAGAAAGGTGCTTCTTTTCCTACTAGTAAGTACCAAGAGAATTTTTTTGACCCTAATAGATCGATATACAAAAAAAAAAACTGATAAACGTGTGTATTCTATTAGAAAATCCCCAAGTAATTGCAAAGAAGGTCGGTAATATAAATGTAGAATAAAAAAACATGAGGACAAGGAGTGATGGTGATAAGTGATGGTAGTGACGGTAATGATGGTTGGAGTAGTAATATTAGCAATAGTAAGTAGTAAGGCAAGTAGAGAGAGATGGAAAAAAAGGAAAGAAAAAGATTGAGATGAGACGCGTACCCCAAATCGGCCCATCATCCGGTCGCGCAGGAACGGAGGAGGCGGTGGTGGCGGGTACGGGTCGCGGCCGAACATCCGCTCCCGGAACCGGTCGGGTCCCATCCCGCGGGGACACTCTTTGCTCCAGTGGCCGCCCTTGCCGCACCGGTAACAGCGCTCCGGGTCGCCCATTCCGGGCCGCTGCCGCACCCGACTCGTAGACACCTGCACCTTCATCGGCTGCCCGTCGACCATCGTCCCGTTCAGCTCTTTGATGGCCTCGTTCACGTCGCCCGACGACTCGAGGTGCACGAACCCGTAGTTGCGCACGATGTCGCACTCCACGACCGTGCCGAATTTTTTGAACAGTTCGCGGATCTGCGGCGCCTTGGTGTTGTCCGTCAAGTTCCCGACGAATATCTTTGTCGTGGGCGTCTGGGGGGCCTTGCGGCTCTTGGCCGCCTCGCATTTCATCGGCTGACCGTTCAGCGTGTGGCCGTTTAGATTCTGAATCGCCTCGCGACCCTCCGCCTCGTTCTCCATGTGCACGAAGCCGTAATTCTTCACCACGTCACATTCCACTACCTTCCCGTATTTCTCAAACAGTGGCCTCAAGTCGGTGACGGTCGATTTCTCCGCCAGGTTACCGATAAAGATTTTGAACGTGCCCGCACTGCTAAAACCCGGCATGGCTCGGCCTGAAACTCGTAACAGTAAGCATACACCACCAAACAACGTCTATTTTATTCACTTCCGGTGTGAGGTATGATTCAAATTAATTCATTCATGAAACGCTTTCGAATTAAAAAAAAGGGGATCGACACTTATTTACTTCCGTTTAATTTAAATTCACGACATATAAAACATTTCGGATTGGTCTTGTTTTATGCAAGACCCTGTATGTTACATAATGGAACGTCAGGCGCTTTAGCGCCCTGAGTTCCCTTCCATTAGCCTCCCACCACTTTATCTGGTCCTGTTGCACTGGAACCCTCAAGTGTTGCCACATATGACCAGAATCTGATTAAGTAGGTCATTGGTCGTTAAGATGTTAGGTTCGCTCTTCCTAAGGTTTTTTCTTTATCTTCTATATTTTACTGTTCTTTCATTTTCTGGAAGTTTCAGGGAAAAAACCCAACATTGACCAATTACCTGACTTATCAGATTCTGGTCATAAGTATATGTGACAAGGCTGGGAGGATTTCACCACAACAGCAGCAGAGAAAGTGGAGGGGGGGGGCTAATAAAGGGAGACTGTGCTCTAAAGCACTCTGAGCACCCTTCTGTTAGTTTAAAAATAATTAGGTTCTGAGAAATTTAAAGATTCAAGTCCCCCCACCCCACCGCCCAAAAGCAATAATTAGATTTTTGTCTACATTTTCGTTAGTGCTGCGAAAAAACACCTTTGTTGGGTATGATGCGAAAGTTAAAGTCTGACAACATTGCTCACATCAAAATTCATTTGATTTAATGGGAGAAAATAAGCAAAAAATTATTGCCCTTGCTCATGTTAGAACGCGGATAACTCGGGTGTTTATTATTGAGGACCTCTTTACTTTTTGAAAAATTCGTTGATTTTTCACATGGAGATGACCAGAGGAAATTAATTTTCAGATTTTCAGAAAAATGGCACGGCCATGGATTTATTATCGCCACGATTATCGGCGCTTTAGCATCGCCCAGCCCAAAAATTAAATTAAACCAACCTCACACTTTCAGTGCACGGAGAATACGAATTACGAAGTCGAAGATACAAATCCGTTCAACCGAAAGGATCAATAATGAAAAATTCGTTCCCCCAACGGAGCCTCCCGTGTGAAATCGAAAAATTCGAGAAAACAATCCGAATGACGTATCGTTATCGTACTTAAAAAAAAAAAGAACACATTTGCATCTTGCTTAAGCTTGGCTTGCTCATAGAATAGACTTCGACTTGTGGTGACGCTTAATAAATAAAACGCATGACAAATTATTTAAACAGGTAAAAGGCACAAAATCACGTTCAATATTGGCTGAAATAATAAATCATAACGACATTACGAGCATTAATAACTTGCAGTAGACTGAAACAACATGGAGGACCGGTTGCATGAACGGTGTAGCTACGTACGTGAGGCGTCGTTATCGATTGGGCCCGATGACAACGGTAAACGTGGATTTTTCGGAGAGAACGGTTTTCGGCTGTAATTGAAAGTTTAGTAGCACTTACCTTGTGTTCTGTAGTCTGTTTATGAAACTAAATTTTGCCCAGGAACGTTTTTACAACGTTAACAAATAAATACTTCTGCTGCTGCTCCCCGACAGTCACAACTCACAAACAGTGTTGCCACGAGCACAATTTTTTTCGAGACAGATGTCGCGAAAAAACGAGCCAAATACGTACTAAAACGAGCTATTTCAGATTTAAGAAAAGGGAAATTCTGTATTGTCTGCGAGGAGGTACAATAAAAATGACAATTAACAATTGACATTTGACAATTGTGTTTTGACGTTTTACTCGCCGACCGCTATGTGTCTGTGCGCAGGCCGCAGATACAGAATAGCAGAATGCAGAATAACATAACATAATCCATTGACAGCGGACAGCGCCAGCTGTAGCTAAAAGTTTCAGCTACATCCACATACATACACGTTACCACGGCCTTATATTAAAGAAGGCCATGACGCTACGGCCTACACACTACACTACTACTAGGCTGCATGAGCATAGCTGCTGGCTGGACGTCTCTAAAAACCGAAAAAGAGCCAAATCTGGTAAAGAGGAGTCAGCGAGTAGCTTTTACTTCAAACGAGTCATATCTGGCTCGAACGAGACACCTGTGGCAACGCTGCTCACAAAACTCACAACTCACGTCGTCGTCCGCCGCTGTCCTTCGCTTCGCCGAACTCGGAACGGAACTCGCTCGTAGCGTCGTCGCACTGTCGCAGGAAGAATGGAATGGAAAATTAATGAAATTATTTCAAGATGGCGGATGGCGATTGCGATAAGTAAACGGAGGTTTGACGTTGACAACTTTGATCGGTGAGTTGGAGAGAGATAGAACTATACTATGGCTGCGCGGATATGCATAATAACAAAGTGGGATAATATGTTTTATTTATACTCTCTTTCCTTGTCTAAGGTTTTATAACAAAACAACATAATTAACTGAAACTGACGATACCAGTCGAGTATTCGAGGTTTCGAGGTATCCGATTTGATTCAAGGATGCTAAAGCTGCAATGGATGATTTTGTGTGGCGGTTTGCGGTTTGATTTTCTTACCATGACGTCACCAGCTTACCTTTTGATTACCTAATTACAAAATTCATTACACATTAAAAATAATTTGAACTGATTTCATATTGTGTTCTTCACCCTTGCTATGTAAAATCACTGATATTAAAAAAAAATAAAAAATATAATTCTTGGGTATTATTTTATTACCACAGTAGTTAGTAGAATCTTAAAATACTAACTGTTTGTATTAATTACAAAGACCAATTACGCGAAAGCGCAGACTTTTTTTTTACGTTCCCAATTATTACTTTTATTTATCTATTAATTTCAAAACCTTAGAACTCCAAAGTCAAAATTTAAAAAACCAATGCAATGGTAATGACGGTATTATGTATTTTTGTTGAGACAACTGATTGAGAAAATCCTAATACCTTTATAATCCTTGAAAAAAACAGCCGGTAATAAATATCAAAACTATAGCGTCAGTGGGAGTCAGTACCTGCATTACCGACATTGACGAAGTCAGCACCTATCGGTAATACACATATCGCCTTATCTAGTATCCATTGCACTGCAGAGAAAACTTCCCAGTGTTGCCAGCTTGAAATTTCTTCATGTGTGTGTAATCAAAATAAGACAAAGAGTTGTATAATTATTTCCATGGATACGCATTGTAATTTTTAGGCAGTTAATTATTAAAAGTCACAATTTTGAAGAATCGAACACCAACTCTTGCAGCATGTAAGTTGGTTTTTAGAAGGGGGAAAGCTTAACATGTCCAAGGAAGATTTTGTGTGTTTTACGTACCTACTTGAGAAGAATAATGAAATTCATAAGTATTAAACATCCTTTAACGGAAGCAAAAGCTTACCATTTTTTAATAATACGCTGATTTACTAATAAATTATGTGAATTTTTAGACAGTTGTACGTTCATGGAAAATCTGACGTTTTTGAAGTTCAATTTGGCATTCCCAACTTTTTGTGGGAATACGCACCTTAGTAAACGTCAGTGTCGATAATGCAGGTTCCCTACTTTAACTACATTTGGATTCTGGACCCAGCATAACCATGTCAAAGTTGACAGTTCAATTTGCCTCTGTTTTCAATAACGCCGCGTCCTAGCTGCATCCGGGGACTGCGTTGCGTGCGTGCGTTGCGGGGAACGATTAAAATAAAACACATGCAAAGCAATGGGAGTGTCCTCAGTAGACGTGTTTGCCCGCAAAGTCGTACGATAAAACGACACCGCAACGCACGCATTGTTTTAAATTGAAATATTTAGTTTTTTCATCTGTCAAAATCTTGCGATTTTTGCGGCGGGCAGGAAATTTTTTTAATTTCGATTGCCTTCGTGCCAAAGCGAAACATTTTGTGCAATAAGAGAAATCTATTTTACAAGAACAAGAGTCAAGGTACACTGGGAATGTGAAAATGTCTCGAATTTAGGTTTTTAAAGTAAGTATGAGGTCTATTAACTTCTATTGTAGACCTTTTTATATTTAACCTACCTGCTATTTATCTATCTATCAAATCTATACCTATTTCTATAGATTACTTGCGTCTTATTGTTTCTTTCTCTTAAGTAACATGTTTCTTTCTGTGATTTTCAAGTCTTTCAAGCTCCAACAACCTACTGGTTTCCAAATTAAAACGTATTTAATCTGAAGCTGCACCAGAAATAGTTGGATTGGAAACCATTTTCTCGCCCGCACCGCACGCATTCAGTTAGGACACACTCAAAATTTCTCGTGCGAGTTTGCGTTGCGTGCGTTCCCCGCATCGCACGCAACGCATTACCCGGATGCAGCTAGGACACGGCGTAAGTCGTTAAGTATTTCAGGATGCATCTCTTAAAATAGGCCTGTCCCACATAATCTTATTGTAATTAATGTTGTTACAAAACAAATTATTCAGACTCAGCATTAATTGATTGGGCTTAAATAAAACGAATAAGATTCTATAAAGTCTATTTAATGTAATAATATGTTAATTTTTTATACACATAACATACAACATTCAAAATATCAGTCTTGCAATAATAACTGCATTCAAAATTTTGAAATTACTATTTTATAAAACGATGAATGTATACAACTACGTAAATGCACTTGCTTATTACAGTCGCTCGGCCTATTTCCAAAACAAAAAACATTGATAGAAACACTTCTCTATATAATAACAAATTCCAAAACAGAGATAAAGAGTAAATAAAGTAGTAGAAAAGGAAAGGAAGAAACGATATTGAGCAAACTGTAAATTTATTATGTCAATAATCATCCATAGAGAGGGTACCGAAAAAAATTAACATTATGTAAGGTCTCGGTAAAGTGCACTTCTTAACAAGTGAGTTAATTTATTTTATATTTTATAGGTAGATATACGTATATACGTACGTAATTTTCAAATATCGACAGATTGTCAAAGAGCACCAGAATTTTGTCAATTTCTCTGAATGTTTCTAATTTTCTCTAAAGTTAACAATGCCTTTATCGCTCGCTCGACTTAATATTTATGAACATTACGACCTATGAAATGGCACTACTGGAGGAATACTGATTTCAAATGGCTGCCGTTCATTAAAATATCGATCATGTATCGAAATCGATCCATGATCGTACTTTATTAAACTAAAACTGTCTGGTTTGATAATAATAATAATAATTATAAAACAATATAAAAATTTGGCAGGTTCTGAAATTATTATTACAACATATAAATCGCAATAAAGGCATTCGTTCTTCATCAATCAAACATTTGTTTGAGGGGGGTGGGATCTAGAATTTAAGTAATATTTACACTAGTAAAATATTGTCGTTATCATCATCTTCACATGCGAATGTATAGGTAGGTACTTTGAACATAACATTTATATTCACTATTTATAATATATTCATTATTTACAACAATCTTATCTAATTTGTCTCTGTATATGTACAATTTCAAGTGCAAAGTTTCTTTAGCAGAAGTATTCATTATTGGTTGTTGAATTATCAATCAAGGCAACTTGAGAAATATTTTATAGGTATGCTAAAGGCACCTTGTTGTATGAGAAACCAGTAAATGGATGGATTATTTTTATTATTAAGGCCATATTTTGCTAAAAATCAGGCAACAGGCACAGGCGCCATCAACAGCACTAACTTGCCATCTACCAATAAACTATTTACACCTTCATCGATTCTTATGAAAAAGACGGCTCATATTATTACAATGTTACATTTTTCAATATATTTACATTACATTAAAAGAAATAATATAACTTATGAGACGACAGACGATAGACGACAGTAATGACAAGCAGTACTACTGAAGGCGCCATCAATGCAATGGCAGCATAAAGTTGCTCAAAATTCTCTCTGAGAACTTATGCAGAAAGGCACTGCTGTTTTAATAGCAATTTGTTGAACAGGACATTTTCTTCATTTACACAAACATATTTATCTTTTTTTATGATAAAAAAATTAATAGGTGAAACATTAAAAAACAAAACAATAAATGTATCAGGGATCAATAATAATTGAAACACAGTATCTATAGGGGAGGGGGATAGAATTTGAGAAAGTAATCTGAACGGTTATAAATTGAATCAAGCCAGCTCTGACCTTAAAAAAGACTTGACAAATGGAACAGGGTTGCCAGATTCCAAAAACTACAGTGCAAGGTAGGATAATGACTCTTTCTGCTTTGTTGCCATTTTCATTATAACCAATAATCGGCAGACTTATTACATTACGTTAGGACAAGCAGACCAGAGAAGAGAGTCTTCAGATTTTTTAAATCGGCAAATTTTGATAAAAAATTTACTCCACTGGCAGCCCTGCTGCAAGTCTCAAACAACATGACAGAACCGAAACTTCTGCTCAAGGTCAAGAGAGACTGCTCCTGGAACTAGTGATTATAAAATAACTGCACAAATACATTTGAAATATTCAAATCAAAAGAGAAAATTATTCTGTAAACTCAAGCGATCAAAAGATGCAAACACAAACAGGAGGTTTAAAGATTATTTTATACAATACAATCTCTAAGGCCCAATTCTTGAAATAACATCAACATTTTTCTCCTAACACTAGCGCTGCTAAAGAAACTTTCAATGCGTCCATCAATCAGAGAGGACTAAATTGCGTGCACACGCAAGCGCGCATCTCCTATTCATTCATCTATTTATTTACATTACACCATCTTAATGCTAGTGTCCGTATTGAGTTTCGCAAACGTCTTTTTAACCCTCAGAGCCGTCAACCTGACGGCCGGGTTGCAGTGCCAACACTCCTGCATCACTTTGGCGACGGCCTGGAGGATGTCGTCGCTCTGCCACCTGAGCGAGATCTGCGGCCGGGTCTTCTTGACGCAAACCACCTCGAGCATGTCCTCGAAACTCGGATCGTTCGGCACGCAATCGAAATATGGCACTTCGTAGTCGTCGGCCGAGGTGATCTTGTCGCCCGTAACGCACCTCCGGCCCATCTCCCACAGGATCAGCCCGAACGAGTACATGTCGGCCATCTTGTGCGCCTCGAAGTTGTGCACGTTGATCGTCTCGTCGAGGATCTCGGGGGCCATGTACCGACGGGTCCCGCTTCTCACGTTCGGCGGCACGTGGATCTCGTTGGTGTCGCTGGAGAACTTCACCGCGAGCCCGAAGTCCGCTATGCAGCACTCGCCGTTCCGTTTCACCAGCACGTTCTTCGACTTCATGTCCCGGTGGGCTATCCCGGGCTTCCCCCGCGTTCCAAATATCTCCGTGTGCAGATGGGTTAACCCGGACGCGATCGACGTCACCATCAAGAGGAGCGATGTCGTGTCGAGGGCGTGGTCTTGCAGGTAATCGTACAGCGATCCGTTCTCATGGTAATCGCTAATCAGAAGCATTTGCGTCCAAGATCCGGTTCCTTTTATGTCGGCCGCGATGAACCCGAGGATATTCTCGTGTCTCATCAGTACCGTTTGATAAATTTCCGTCTCCCGGAACCAGGAGGTCTCCTCGGTGGTGAAGAAGACCTTCACGGCGACCCTCTCGCCTCTCCATCGCGCTAGCCACACTTCGCCGTATCGACCTTTCCCGATTGACTGCACCATCTGGATCTGTTTCGCGATCGTCCTCTGGACGAGTATCGGCAGCCCCGAGCCGGACCCGCTCGACTGCTCGATCAGGCTGGCCAACGGCCCGTGCACGTCCAGATCGGGGAACTTCTCGAAGCTCTTCTTGTAGAGCTGGTGCTTCCGCCGGACCTCCTTCCGACGGTAGTTTATGTAGACGATCGCAATTATTATGAGGAATATCGTGAGGCAGACGGTGATCGAGGTGAAGAGGACGAAGTAGGGCAGGCTCTCGACCTGGTGCAGCTTCGGGTTCTCCGTCGTCGGACGCTCCGGGTACATTGGCGAGAGGTCCTTGTTGCAGAAGTCCGAGTCGTTGCAGCAGGCGATGCTCTTTCGCTCCGCGTGCGGCACCAGGTGTCCCTTGCACTGATAAAAAAAGAACAATAAGCCAAAGATGTACAAAAAAACTCTCGTGGGGGTAAGTTACCTGCATGAGAGCTCGCTCATCCGATGAGAAACACCCGTAAGTTCGGAGAGGATACTCGGTGCCATCTTCTTCGTACGTGGCCTCGACCACTTGGAAACAGGTGCCTCCCGGGTCGGTTTCGCAGGTACCATTGTGCTGGTCGTTCGGACAATGCCCTTCACAGTAGCATCTTCTTACTGTAAATAAAAACACAAAAACGTCAGTAAAATAATAAAACTGTTGATGTTGGCGTACTGAAAGGGTGTATTACAAAAAAAAATTCTACAACTATAAAAATTTATTGCAGTAAAATATTGCGGCCTTTGTTTAGTAACTCAAGTGTTTGGTTTTTTTAGGAATCATTATTTGAAATGAATAAATCTGGAATACCAAAACCCACAAGGAAACATTCTTAGACCCCCGCATTTTTCTATTTAGCTATTTGGTCATCATGCTTATGGTGTACATAAAGGGGGAAAAATAATAAGGAGAACATGTGTGCACGTGTAAAATTTATTGGTGTGTCTCAGGGGTGCAGTCTTGAACCTTCATAATTACAATTTCTACATAGCCGCAATTTTTAAATGAAATGAGATCTAATCTGTATAAGCCATGCAAAATAGCAATCAATACCCGTTACCGATTCAGTTCTTATCGCATTCCTATTGCGGAGAAATGCGATCGAGCCTGCCAGAGAAAAGTCCCGAATGGCGGTCTTGGTTATTCAACAAAGCCGAAGCGATCGTGCACCGCACAGCTGCAGAGCATAACTCATACATCCTGTTCATTCGGAAAGAATCGCATATCACACGTGTGCACTATCGCAATCAGGTAATGCCTCTGCAACGTATGGCTAGAGCGTAGGAGCACATTCATTTTGCAATAATGCTAATTATTACTCGGTACTGGGACTGGGTACTGTAACCAATTGAATTCTTGCAGTGTCGTACGGACGGACATACCGCATGCCTCATCATACCATTAATAATTAACCAATGGTAAATCAGCATCTATGGATTACTGTTACTTGGGCTCAACAACCAAAGAGTCAGTCAAAAATTTTGACCAGTTCTAGATTTTCATATAAAAGCTCGTCGAAAATATTCAAGCGATGAGTTGTAGTAACACAGTTTAATTCATAAGCATACGGAGTTAATTAGCAGGAGGTTCTTGCGGCGCGCGGATGTGCGATGCAATGAAAATAAATGAAAATATCTCGGTCGATGTCGCAGATGTTGAGAGCTTCGAAGTTATGAATTGAAACCGCGTGGTCGGGCATCATCAGTACCGGGAGGTGGGTCGTCGATTGCCGTTAGATCGGATTTATTTATTACTACAAGCCATATCGCACCAAGGCTCTTTCATAATAATTATCATCGCTCGTCGAAGATTACACTTGCATCCTGATGAAGAGTGTAAAGCGCATCAATGAAGTGTCGAAAAAAAATCGCAATAAAATCTCAAAATTGGTCTTGGCGTACCGCAAGGATGTAATCCCGCACTTTCAAAATTCTTACAATTCCTGGTACTGATATTTTTAATGAACTTCTTGAAACTGTTAAAAAAGGCACTAAACCTATTAGTCATATACTTGAATCAAGTTATTCAAATAGATTGATGCGGAATGTCTTCGTTAGCGCGCTATAAAAGCAATTATTATTAACGATGTTTTCAAAAATAATTGAAATTCTCATTCTAGATGACGCTATTTTTGCACCTGTTCCTGTTAATATTCATGTTATGACATACCGATATCCTAGATGACAAATTTCCAAGTAAAAGATCATTAATTACGTCGTGTTAATTACCGCATATGTTCGAGGAGGAATCTTTTCGCGTTCCCGTCGTTTTATGACACTCTCATCGCGGTTTTACATTGTTTAAACTAAACAGACAAATCACCAAATTACACGAAACTGAAACCGGTTACAATTAAAATAACACCAACACCATCGGCAGACAATCAACCGGAAAAGCCTCCGTTGGAACTTGAGGGAGTACCGCAAGAGTGACTTCATGCGGCTCCAAATTTTTTTACATGGTTGACAATGCTTAATAAAGATTTTTCTTTCCAAAAGACCTCACGAGTCTTTACTCGTTTCTTCAAAATTTATTCTTCAAACAGCCAAACACTGAATGGTGTACCTCAAGAAGGCATACTTGAATCTTCAAAATTCACTCATCGTAGTCATAGAGGTCGACCGCTAAGGGGATCACTTCTCGCGGGAGTGCCGCAAGGGTGTATTACCCAGTCTATAAATTTACATCTTCACGTTTACGAACCAATAAAACAATCCAGTCGCGGCTCGTTCCAATCAGACATCGACCCAGAACGGGATCGTGCATACGCGAAGATAGAGGCATAATAAGAAAAATGTGGCGACTAGAACTACCAGTGGTGGGCGTTTTAATGCCTTCGACCGATTATTACTGTATAGATAGATCCGGCATCGGGAATTTCACTCCGTATTACTTCACCTAATAATAATACATAATAATAATAAAACACGCACACCTGCTTTACCCGGTTTATATTAAACCGCATTAATCTTATTTATTGGAAGCGGTCGAGTATGTACAGAGAATTCGCGGCTCGCGGCACTAGCACTATAGCACTAGCACTAGCACCAGCACCATACGTGAGAGTATTTAATCATCATTACAAATTTGATTTGAAATTACTCCTACGTATGTTGTCGGTTTGTGGGCGGGGACGTTAGAACAACGGAAAACGCGAAAAAAATTAACATTCAGCGATGAGTCGTTCCATCAACTGATTGAAGTTTATTGTTATGTTCGATTAAGAATTACAAAGGAATAATTAACGCTCGATTATTATTTATTAATTAATGGAATAATTTTAATTTACCCGGCAAGGTAATAACTAATAACATAATAACAGGAGAGGCGAGGTAATTTTGCAGCATTGAACTTATGCCCCAAGAGTATATCGTCTAGCTGGGGATGAAATCCCCACATTTGGGAGAGAGTTTCGACAAAAATGAACTCATTTTATTATAACTTTATGTCGATTCTCGAACAAAAAAGGGCACTGAAATTTACTACAAATAGCTATGCTTGAAAACACCGGGTCGCTGTAAGTATTAGATGGTAGGTATAAACTTTTTATCGCTCCTGGGATCGTGAAACTAAATCAATTTTATTGTCATATAGAGAGAAGAGCGCAATAAAAAAAGGAATTGGTTTTAATAAATAAATGCCTAAATGGCCTGCTCTCCCGAGTCTCAAGCTAAGAGAGCCTTGCCAATAAAAAAGATGATTACTTGACAGAAATGTCAGTCACCGATTGATTAACGGCTGCTGGAGTATGCTGGGAATAATAATTATTTGTTTTATTAATACATAAATTTAATAGGCGGTGGGGGGGGGGGGGGGGGGTTGATACGATAAATCCAAAGCAAGAATCGTGTTCCAAGACAGAACAATTATCATTTGAGAGCAAAGACCAATTATACAGGGTGTATCTATCATAAATATTTACCGACAAACTTTTAGGGTTAGTATAGGGTGCGTCAAAACAACCTTTTTTTTTCTCAATAAGCATTTTTGTCCAAAAACACTTCGTTTTCAAGATACAGCAGCAGGGTGTTGAATTTTTTTAAATATAACAATTTTTAGTTATATTCAGGGTTTGCGCCCCTTTTCCCTCCCATATCTTTTACGGCACTGACTTTATCAAACATTCAATAAAGTTATTAAATAGCCCCTGCATTTTAGAACAAAAAAGTATTTTTTAATTTTCTTCATACGGCGCACCGTTTTTGAGTTATTTGAAGGGGTTTTGTTTTTGTAGATGTTTTCCAGTGGCGTAGATATTCAGGGTTGGGGCCCATTTTCCCTCCCTATCTCTTACGCCACTGACTTTATTGCAAATACCAAACTGTTTTGTAATAGCCCATGCAATTTATCACAAAAAAGTGTTGTTTAATTTTTTTCACGCGGAGCACTGTTTTTGAGATATTTGAAATTTTTGATTTCATTATTATAAGTTATCTATCAGAGTAAAATTTTTATGCAAAATTATTAGTGACATTGCCTGAGGAAACTTCAAATATCTCAAAAACGGTGCGCCGCATGAAACAAATCAAGCAATACTTTTTTATTCTAAAATGAAGGGGCTATTGAATAACGTTTTTGTATTTGCAATAAAACCAGTGGCGTAGAAGATAGCGAGGAAAAAGGGGGAAAGAAAAAAAATCCTGAATATCTACGCCACTGGAAAACATCTATACAAAACCTGAAATAGCAAAATTAAATATATTTGTTTGTTTATTATTCATGTTAAATTTCATCAAAATTGGTTCAAATTTACGCGCGTTATAATAATATAACCAAAAACTGTTATAGTTTTTAAAAATTTTAACACCCTGTATCTCGAAAACGAAGCGTTTTTGGGCAATTTTTATTGAAAAAAAAAGTGTTTTTTTGACGTTCCCTACTACCCCTATTAGCTTTTCGGCATATTTATGATACAACCTGTTATATGGGACATATTCTTTGGAGCGTGAAAGTTTTTTTTTTCAAAAAAACTAAGAGAAAAAAGTTACATCCACACATTTTAAGAATCATAAGGGCCTAGACCCTAGAGACTTAAATTTGACATCCAAGAATCTGAGAACTTGTCCAAAGGCTCAAGCAGAGAACGGCGGCGATTTTTGTACAAGGGAGCGAAGGGGGAATCCCATGAAACAGGCTAATGCTTATGCAGCTGAAAAGGCTAACCAGGCTAACGCGTTTTTCGAGGCTAATGAAGAAATAATGTCGACTTGAACTACTTTTTTGTGTTTTTTTTTCATTCTTTTTACTGCTGTGATGTCTGATCAGTGTTTTAATGACATATTAACAATTCTATTTTTTGACAAGCGTAGGTTTCAACTGAAATCCATAATTTGTTCGTGGTCTCCATGGACCGGGGCAAATGTTTATGGACCACGGCAAAACAGCCAAATCAATTATTATGATTTCAATTCCGTTTCTTATTTTTAGTTTCGTTGTTGATTTTCTTGACACCCTGTATATTATTGCATATTCATTATTCCTGAGAAAATCCAATAAGAATGGTTTTCACAGCTGCAGTTTAAATTGAGTAAGTTATGAGTTATAAACAAATGAATAAACAAATGAAAATCGACATTTTCAATTTTCAAAAAAGTTTATATTATAAAAACGGCTCAAGAATTAAATTATGATAAAATTAGGAAATGTGGATTGATTTTGCGATTAATTCAAATTACGGAAGATTAAAAAATTCGTATGTGAAAATTCTGCAATTTGCGGTGCACGGAAAGCCGCGTCTAGACACTCTCGATCAAGACTGGATTATATGTACAAAATGCGAACTGCCTCCTGGTAGAGTGCAGAATACTCTCCCTCTTTTCCCTTCTCCAGCCGTTCGCTCACTCCTCGTCCTCGGTACAGGTGTTGTAATTATGCAACCCTTATGAAAAGTGAAGATAGGAACATGTGAGTTGTTTTCCGACATCTTGACCCGTTTTCTGCTTGAATCAAGCTGCTTTGAAAATGGTAATCTGCGATTTTCATTTGCTTATAACTCATAAATCACTTTTTATAAACTTGAAGTATTAAAACAATTTTTTTTACAATTTGAAAATGTAATAATATACAGGGTGTTCTTTCTATTAAAAAAATGAAAATGTCGTCATTACTAAGTATAAAAAATAATGGTCATTACATACAGGTATCTCTAAAAATAACTCAATTACCAGTGTTTACTTGCAAAAAGCACAACTGGCATAAAATCCCCAATCGTTGCGGAAAACAATGGTAAACTACAGTAAGTATTCTTACAACACCGACCCGATTCTTCGGAACGTTAAAGGACTTAAAGGTCCTATCTTTGATAACTCTCCCGAGCTCTTTCTCTACTCAACCACTCAAGACAATACATTTTATGGATTAAAAATAAAAAACAATATTCAGGCCGCAACAGCACCAACAACATATCGCTCGAGATTCAAGAATTATACGACATGACGACACAAACCAATAATAACATACCAGCACCAGCGACCGATCAACCATTACCTTCCATAAATGGATCGCCGTTTCAAAAGCAACGTTACACAATTAACAATAATTGGAAAGCCGACTGACTCAGTTAAAATTTAACGTCTGATCAAAACGAATATAAATATAAATCTCAGACAGGATAGACAACACAAGAGCAAGACACACATGCAAATCAGGTAACCCCGAGGCCTAGGACTGACCTCATCATACCTATACGATCTTATACTCTACACTCCAACCTAACGACAAACGACTTGGACTTACCATTAAAAGAAGGCGAAGCTGTGGTAGTATCCAGGTCCACCAACATATTAACTGCTATTACACATAATAACCAGAAACAATCGCACATAACTGGCACTGGCACTAGGCACTAGCACTAGCACTAGCACCAGCACTAAAGGAAGGCACCGGCACCAGAACACTATTTACTACTGTTTGATTGAAAGAGATCGGTAAAGAGAATTATAAACACGCCGCATAACAAACGTTATTACATGAAAGAGAGCCGAGCCTAGCTCTAGAAGAACTAAGAAATAAGTAAGAACTGGAACTGACTGACTGAACACTGAACGCTGAACGAAACGAACTGGAGGGACCGAAACTGAAAACTGAAGAAGAATCTGGTCTCGGTCTTGTACCGGCACCAGCCGACAGATCTCTCCTCTGCCTGCGACGCCGTCTGCAGCTCGGGTCAGGTAAAAGATTCAGAAGGCATGGGGTACAGTACAGTCGCGACCAAGAGGTTGGGTTGGGAACTGGCGCCTGAAAGCTGAAAGAGAACCTGAACCACCTTAATTCGTAATAAATGTTCGACCCTCGCATCACCAGCGCCAGCACCAGCTGGGGGCCTATACGACGGGCATCTGAGGAAAACGATAAACGAAACAAGTCGATCCATAGAAAAAAAAAAACATGAAGATAAATTCCAAGAAAAAAAAAAGATGATTTATGGGAAAAACTTTATTTGAGACTAATAAAACAATTTTTTTTATCGTTAGGGTGGTACCAAAAGTAAGAAGTTGGAGTTTTAGACAATCATCCCCTTGCAGGTTTTCTTGGGCGAATCTTGGGGGGTGTACCGTATTTTTCAGTTTATCGAAAAAACAGGTGACACCATTTTTGAAAACATTACTGGGCCTGGCATTGTAGAATTCTCAGGAAAATTGTGCTACAGAGTTGATTTTCTCACTCTCTATGTTTTTTGGGAAGTTTGCTGGCAAAAACTTTGCCAAGAACTTTGTTTTTTTTTGTTGCACTTTTTGCCACTTTTCACTCGATTTGGGACTCTGTTTTTTGGCGCGCTCTATCGGCGGAACGGTTAGTCTTCCTAAAAAACTTTTTTATGAAACATGTAGGAAATTTTGTCTACTTTAATTTTGTATAGAATGGACTTGTCGAAAAAACTTTTCCTTTGTGAGATTTAGACAAAAAATTAAAAAAAGTGCAAAAATTTTGGCAAAAAGTGCCAAAAAACAACGTTCCGGGCCAAATTTTTGCCAAAAAACTTCAAATTCGTATTCAACGACCAAACAACACAAAGAGTGAGAAAATCAAAACTAGCAAAACGTTCCAAAAATGAGAATTTTTTTTTGGCGCGCTCTACCGGCGGAACTGTTAATCTTCCTAAGAAACTTTTTCTTTATGAGAAATGTAGGAAATTTTGTCTACTTTAATTTTTTATAGAAAAACTTTCTTTCTGAGATTTAAATTAAAAAAACTAAAAAAAAGTGCAAAAATGTTGACGAAAAGTGCCAAAAAAAACAAGTTCTGGGCCAAATTTTTGCCAAAAAACTTCAAATTCGTGTTCAGCGACCCAAAAAACATACAGGGTGAGAAAATCAAAACTAGGTATAGCAAAACGTTCCAAAACCCCACTCAATGGGTTTTTTTTTTGGCGCGCTCTACCGGCGGAACTGTTAATCTTCCTAAAAAACTTTTTTTATGAGAAATGTAGGAAATTTTGTCTGCTTTAATTTTGTATAGAATGAACTTGTCGAAAAAACGCTTGCTTTCTAAGATATAGACATAAAACTGAAAAAAGTGCTAAAATTTGGACAAAAAGCGCCAAAAAAATGCCCGGGTCAAATTTTCGCCAGCAAATTTCAAATTCGTGTTCAAAAAACCCAAAAAACATAGAGGGTGAGAAAATCAAAACTACAGCAAAACTTCCCGAAACCCCACGCAATAGGATTTTTTTTCGCGCTCTACCGGAAAGATATAAAATGTAAGTATTTATCCAATTCAGTTGTTAGCATCATTTTCTTTTAATTCGACCATCACGTGACGACGACATTGCAAAAAAAAATGACTTCTGCAATCATCTCTCAGAAGCGAGGCAACAAGAAATTCGGTTTCCACATTCGATGGCCCCGTAGAATTGCGGCGATTCTTTCTCCGATTTCTCGGGCAGGTTCTACGCCTTGTATACTTCCTTGGCTATTTAACGAGGGGATAGGGAATTATAAAAATTAATTGGATGGTCCGACACATATTTAAGAAGGTGCTCATTATAAAGCCTTCGAGGCTCCGCCGTCTCTTGGCATGGCGTGCGTAATAAGAGGACCATTATATTCCTTAAATTGAAACAACTCTCCAACTCCATTTAGGTACATATATAAGATGGATGAGATTTTTTTCAAAATTTACATCAAATCGAGCATTCGTTGATTGACTATGACCACAGCGTTCTTGAAAAATTCTCTTCGGTTTTCCTCGTGTCATTAAAACGTTACGTCATTTAGCTGCACGACCTTTTTCAGTAATAATAATTATTGTGCAATCAAACAAACAGTACTTAGTACTTTCAACCCCAGTTTAGAAATACTACAGATAATTACATACCAGTAATATCTTATGATGATACCAATAAAACAATAATGATCTTTCATGTATGTATATTGTACAACAAACATTCGTACTCGTACTTATCTATAATTACAGAAGCAGTTAAGTCACCTAATAACAGACGTTACGTCGTCCAAACTCCCTTTCATAATTGATGTTTTCCTTGTCAAAAAAAGCTATTAAGTTACAATAATATAATTTAGAAATCCTTAGCAGGTAAATGGATACAAAACATTGGTCGTAATTACACGAAACGAGGAAAAATTGTCAAGCCGCCCCAGATGTACTTGAAAAATGATCGTTTTATCGCGTATCTAAACCACCAAGTAATCGTTACTTGGTGGAAATTTTACAGGAGCTGGCTCGCTCGTCTGGTGATAAATACGAAATTCTTCCCATTAATTCCTCCTTTGTTACTTTAGAAGAGTAACCTGGACTATAATTTTGATTAAAACTCGCTGAACTTATAATTACTTGAAAGTAATTTTTACTACAAAGTTTCGTGGAATTATTTTGCTCCTGCTATTATAATAATTCTTACTTGACCTCAACTTTCGTTATAATTACTATGAAGTCATCGTTACTTTGAAATAGTAAATCAGGATTAGATTTCACGTTCCCGCGTCAATAACTCATAATCATGTTTACCTCAAAGTAATCGTTACTTTGTGGAAATTGTATTGAAACTGTCTCGTTTTGGATAATACCAAATTCTTTCTATTTATCCCTCCTTTAACGGCTCCTTTCATTAGAATTACCGCAACTTTAGGGTTTAGACTATAATTTCAAATTAAACTCGCCGAAGTTATAATTACTTCAAAGTAATTTTTACCACAAAGTTCCATGAAACTATTTCGCTTCTGTTATTATAATATTCTCTTGGGAATAACTTCCTCGACCTCACCTTTCGTTATAATTACTACACAGTAATGGTTACTTTGATTGAAGTAGTAAATCGGGATACAATTTCTTGTTCCCGCATCACTTATTCATAATCATCTGAGGAACTTCAAAGTACCTAATCGTTATTTAGAAGTAATAAATCAGGTTCCTGCGTTAACTAATCGAATATGAATTTGATAATAATAATAGTTACTTTGGGACAGTAGCCTGGACTATAATTTTGATTAAAACTCGCTGAAGTTATAATGACTTCAAAGTAATTTTTACCAGAAAGTTCCGTGGAATTATTTCGCTCCTGCTATTTCGCTCCACCTCAAAGTTCGTTATAATTACTACAAAGTAATGGTTACTTAGCTTGAAGTAATAAATCGGATTCGGGATGCAATTTATTGTTCCCGCATCAATTATTTATTATCATTTTAAGTACTTCAAAGTAATCGTTACTTTGAAGTAATAAATAGAATATAAGTTTGAAACTTTATCGAGTAATTCTTGTCCTATTAAACCATGCAAGCACCGCCGGTTCCTCAGACGCAACCAAAAGAGAGTAATAATAACAAAACGTTAGAGACAACAGTTGTTCCTTGTTCAAGTTGTTCGAGCGCGAGTGGTAATGAGTAGTAAATCCAATTGTGTACATCCCGCGGTTTGTTTAAAAATACACCCCGTCTATTTATAATTGCTGTTAGGCCAACTGTTTAGTCTAGCCAATCACATTTTTTCGCGACTGCCGAATTGGCAGGGATACGCGCGGCACGTATCCCAGATGTGCCTGTTATGTCATCTTTTTAGCATCGTCGCAGTCGCAGACGGTCATCGCGACAAATGCACTCGAAAATAGACACACGGCGGATCGTTAGTTTGTTTTTATTGTTCGAGGTATTTATTATTATTCGTGCGCTGCCTCACCGTGATTTGTTCGTCGCTCTGAGACCACAGCTTGCCTGTACATTAAAAAAAATAAAAAAAAAAACCGTTACCATTTTAATGGGAAGATTCTTAATATGTCTTGATTTTTGAGCCTACTCCAGCTAGTTGCCTTGTCTAGGTTTGATTTTTCTTTTGCCCACAGGTGATTTATAACCCTTTTCTGCAAGAGCTCTCTTGGGCGTATATGCGCGGAGCCGAGCGCGTAACATAAATGAAATTGTTGTGCAGAACCGAATATTGAATCATTACACCTTCTTTGGTGAAAGCTACAAAGGCACAGAAATACTTCCACCTCTTTGTCTCGATTAGCTTCGGGCGTAAGAAAAATGACTAAAGGAGTCATTATTAAAAACGCACGCGCAGTGCATAATGGTGTTCTAGTCTAAAGCCAAGTAAGCAATATTAAAAAAAAGAGACTAGTGGCGAAAAAGCGAAACGCACCTCTAACCAGGATCAAGGGGGCTAAGAATAGTCCCCGCTTGGTGGATTATTCCGTGCCCGTTCCACCGGAAATAGCGAAAAGAGCTCACTGGCTGTCGTTAATTCAGACGACTCGTTCCTTTTGAAGATCGCATGATGGACTGCCGCGGTTATTACTGTAATTAAATATAGAGTACCGGCTAAAATAAATCCTCCTTAGACGCGCGAGGTAATTTATGACGGCCAGAGATTACCACCGAGGCAAAGAAAAAGGAGTCGTTCGTTCATCGGGAGGAAGGTTAAATAAATGGAGACCTCAAAAATGCTATTTCGGTACCTGCAGGTTTACCAGCTCGGCTTGCTTTCATTTAAATTTCATTTCATTGAAATGAAAAAAGGTTTTTTTTTTCTTACTATTGTAATGTACAGGTACAGCAGACTGATCGGCTAGCATCAGCAACATGATTCAAAAGTCATGGAAGTCTTTGAAATGACCAATAAAACCTAAACATTCTGAAGCCACGAAAACCAAAACTAAATATAAACTCTTTCACAATCTCGAAAGTACAATAATAGAACAGAATGTGCCATTAACTACTTTTATTTCAATGCAGGACGTGCATGGCGTAATCTAACTGGTAAAAATTAAACGAACGACACTATAAAGATGAACGACTCGTTCACTCGAATTCATACTGATTCGATTCATTTATTTTTCACGGTTCGTTACTGACGATATTATTGCAGCAACAAACGAAAAGTGAAGTGAGGCGAGGCGGGTCCAAAAATCAAAACGAACGATTGATGATTAATTCGTGATATACAGAGAACTATTCATGGAAATTCGCATGAAACGACAAAATGAGGCGGAGCGGGTTCCGATTGGAACCTATACTTGTACCACATTTCCTCTCTGACGTAAATATTGAAAAAACTCTTAAACTCTGTCGTTTGTCCCCTTCCCTTCTAAAACTATGAATGAGTAAAAAATGCAAACAAAAATTAGGCGGGGTGTGTTCGTTGGAACCCTTAATTACAATTCTTAGCAAATAACGAACAGAAACATAAGGTGAAGGCGCTTGTAAGTTGAAAATCCCGATTCGATACAATTATAGTTCCAAGCCCCCGGTTCTCTTCTACTGACTGACTCGAGTCATGTAGAATAACGAAACTGATGGAACCAAAATGAGGTGTCGCGTGTTCCTGTTGAAACCAAGATTAGTTTACTTGTTTCTAACTCGGAATTGTTCTCTATCATTACTTGAACGATTCGATGCGTCTATAAAATACGCTACTGAGAAAACTTCCATGGCTAGAATTATCAGGATAATAGCGATCCAGTTTGGAACCTTTACCTTCTAGAATTCGTGACAAACGAATATAAAAATGAGATGATTCGGGTTCATATTATCGCAACCCCCGACTCGCTTAGTAGAAAATACGCACGAAATCGGTCAAAAATGAGGTGAAACTTGTTCCTGTCGGAACCCTCCGCCGTATTCACGAGTTTTTTTTTGGCTTCATCGTTCGCATCTGGTCGATAAGTTGGCGGCTTGAGCGTTCCGTTTCCTCGATCGATAATCGATCGAAACTAAATCGATGGACTTGGACCGTCGACAAAATGCAAAATACACACACAACACACATACACACCTGTGCGGACAGCTGCGCTGGTTTCGATTTTACGAGCGAATCTGTGACGGTCGAATCTGTGCCAGGAAGCCATCATGATCCATCTCGTTTGCCAATGGCGATTCGAAAACTAAAACAATCATTACCCAGACATCACCATCACAATATCACCTTCGCTCGCAGTTCCAATCCAAACAGTCGGGCCAGCTCGACGACCACAATGCGACGAACACCATCTCGCATTATTATTATTATCGTTGCACTTACTAATGCGACTGTCAAATCAAAACATTCACAAAAAGGTAACGAACATCTGGCAGCGGCTAAAATAATAATTTTATTAGCACTAGAGCACCAGCACCAGCAGGTCACCACGTCGCCGCTAACGTACTCTCTCTCGCTCCACCAACTTTTAATCGCGGACTGGACTTGATTAATCGCAGATTCGACTCTTAATAATTATTATTCCGACAAAACTGGCAGCGTGAGTAGTAAGCAGAGAGAGAAAGAGAAAAGAGAGTGCTATTCGGAACGTCAGAGACCACCATTGCCTGCTCGGCGGTTTCGTCGTTGTTCTGTTCTGTGTGTTATCTGTCCGGTAAAATAAGGAATTACGTCAGACGAACATACACACATAACACATATGAGCGTTTTCATTCAGATGTATTTCCAATTCATTTGCACGTGATGACAGAGACGGAGAAAGGCTGCGGGGAAGAGAGAGATATAGAGAAGGTCATACTCGAACACAACTACTGTGACTGGCTCTCTCTCTGTTTAGGTTATATCATGAACAGTATTGTTACTTTGTTGTTATCTATGTCCTTGTGTTTCCTGGTCTCTCTCTCTATGTGGATGTGTGATGCGTGCTGTTGATAAATCATTCATAAAAAATCGCAGAAATGTGAGGAAGGTTGAATTTTTTTAACCATATAGAAATCTGAGTTGTTTGATCGACGTGTGACTTTTCCCCCAGCTGCAAGACAAATGCCAAAAAGTTCCTGCCAGGACCTTCTTGTTGTCGAAAAGGGCCAACGACTCAGATTTCCTGCAGAAACGGCACGTTGCGTCAGAATGCTGCCAACGTTGGGAGTTGGCATCATTCATAAAACTATTTCAAAAATGTAAGGGCGATTTTTTGGGCCACGCAGAAATTTGAGCAATGCGGTGTTATCGGATTGACGAGCAATTTTTCCCCCAGCTGCAAGAGATATGTTTGGCTGCCAAGACCTTCCCGATGCGAAAAGTGCCAACGAAGAAGATTTTATCCACAACGGCACTTTGTGTCGATAAAGGGCCAACAACGGAGTTTTCCTGAAGAACGACACTACGTGGAAACGCTTTGGGGAGTTCATTGTCATTAATAAAAAATCGCAAAAATGCGAAAGAGGTTGAGGTTTTTTAAACCACACAATGCTGAGTTGTCGGACTGACGTGCAACTTTTCCTCCACTAACGTGCAGCTTTTCCTGCAGCTGCAAGACTTTTTTTGCTGCCAGAACCTTCTCGACACCGAAAAGGGCCAATAATTAGAAGTTTTCCTGCAGAAACGGCACTTTACGTCGGATCGCTGGCAACGTCGGGGAGTTTCTAATCTGCAAGAGCTGTTGTTTGTTGCCAGCTCCTTCTCAATGCCGAAAAGGGCCAACGACTCAAGTTTCCTTATTCATTATATCGTTCGTAAAACATTTCAAAAATAAGACAAGTTGATTTTTTTTTGGGCTACGCGTCAGAAATCAGACTGACGTGCAACTTTTCCTCCAGTATTATCGCGGTGTAGTCAGATTGAGGTGCAATTTCTCCCCCAGCTGCAAAGAGACAGTTTTGGCTGCAAAGACCTTCTCAATGCCCAAAAGTGCCAATGAAGCAGGTTTCTCGTCAGAGCGGTGGTCGAAACGCTGTTAACGTGGGGGAGTGTAACGCCGTTTGATGACACACCCTTTTGAAAATGGTCGAGTTTCACATCGCTCGGGTGGTGTTATTTTGCCCCCCTCTCTCTCTCTCTGCTCTTAAGACAAGTGAAGTTTTTTTGAATAATCTTTTGATTATTAAACTGGAGAGAATTGATTGAAGGGAAAAATTAAATGGTCCATCGCCCAAAGTTTTGTTGAAGCCACCGTGCTGTCAGTGATGGGTAAAAATAAGGTGAGCCAGGGCAAAATGATGTCATACCCCCTCCACTGTTACCCGATTGAAAAGTTGATAAAATCACCCCGTTTTTTTAAGAAAAAATCGAAACTTTTATTTAAAATTAATTTATTCCGTAATTAATATTCAATAATTCAGCGTGGAAATGTGATGAAGTGCTCGACGAATCAAAGTGTACTTTGATTGCATTTTTTTTTGTCACAGCAAAAATCGTATGTTTCTTCTTGTGTGGGTCATTAAATCAATTAATTTCCCTTCCCGTATATATTCGACTAATCACTTGCGTGTAATTATTCAATTACGCGACGAACGTTTTTCAGACGTAGCATAAATTATCGGCTTCATTAATAACCATTAGCCGGAGTATTGGTGGAAATGAAAAAAAGGAGCGTAATTGCTAATTTCTTGATTAGTTACGTGCATCGTTAGTTCGGCAATTAGGGGCCGTGAAAAATGCGGCGTAGAAACTTTTGGAAGAAATTTTTAAATAAATTTATAAAAAGAAAGTGAGCCAAATACAATTTGAAGCGTCGAAGCTTCTTTTCGTATATCATATTCAACAGTTAAGCCATAAAAAAAGAAGAAACGATCAAAGTTTTAACGTTTCTTTCCGGGAAAATTAAATCCGGCAGCAGGGGGAAAAATTAATAGACCTGGCAGCACTGTTGGGAGAAAGCCGAATTCAACAAGAATTCAGGGTGTCGCTTCTTCATTTTTACATTTTCTTTTTATTTTTACTTTCCATTAAATCTTGCCCTTTCGCAACCCTTCCTGTTGCGTGTAGACCAACAGGAACCATGTCAAGACGCATCGTATGTTCGTTGACGGGTGAGCAAAGGACACAATAAGGGAGAAGGAGAGTATCCCGCACTCCAGCAGGATGACGAAAGAGTGTCTAGACTCGGCTTTTCTGTGTCATTGATGAAAGTACACGCATCCCTTTTTTAATTATCCGCGCATTTCATAATTTCAGGCGTCCTATAAAGGATGTACGAGGATAGAGAAAAAAATAAGTTAAATTCAAGGATATGAGTCTTACTTGGATGGTACCTACTGGTAATGGCAATTTTCTTGACGATGTTGGAACTCTCTTGGTTGATACAGGAAGTTTCCGAATACGCGAGCAATAACCACCGTCAACAATTATTTAATTCAAATAAATAAATAAATAACTCAGAGTTTCGTTCAAGATCGACAGTTTCGATTGGGCCCCTCGTTTAACATTCAAAAACCGAGCGTTCTTCTTCCAACAAGTTTCGTTCGTTCCACTGATTCATATCTCACTGAATACCAAAACATTTGCCCGCCCGAACGAACCAACAAGATGGCACACCGACCGACACCGGTCGTGATCGTCATGAATAAATAAATAAACGGCCGTATAATGGGTAGTTTCCGTTCAGGATTGTCCTTCTCTCGAATTTATGTCCCTCGGTCTCTTGAATTTAAAGTCCGCGCGGCAGCCGAGGCGATCGTCGCCAGCAGTAAAATTTCAAGATTCTCAAAAATATGCGCGACGGTCAAAACGACGAACGAACGACGGTGAATTTAATTGGTCGTTAAAGCGAACTGTCGAGTACCCGATGGAGACAATAATTGCTAGAAAATTCTCTTTTATGGGGAAGTTTAGCCGACCGTGTTTATGACCAGACTGGCGGAGGTATCTATCCGTTATTAGTTGCTTGAACGTGGAAAAAGGTTTATGACCTGTACATTTTTTAAAGCAATTGTAAAACTACTGAAGAAGAACTATTAAGGACCTTTTTACGCGATTCCATGCCCCATAACTCATTTGCCGTTCCCGTCTTTTTCCAAAGTTAAGAGATGTGAAACGTCGTATACCAATTTTTCTTCTTCCATTATGTTACTTACCTTTAATGGTATTTACAGATTTCAATTCATAGAAATAAATCAATGATCGAACTTCTCTTCATTTCATATAGCACCCCATGGCAGAAAACCAAATCTTCGTCTTGATGGATGGTGATAGTACAATGCGAGCTCCCCAAGAATGCAAGTTACCACGTTCCCCAGATCAAATTTGATGTTTCTTGTCTCCCTCCCCAAAACAATAATTTTTCTGAAGAGGGAGATGAAGTCGTAAGTGAAATCGGAATATTTTCTTGTAGCTTGGACTCGACTTAATCATCTCTAGAAAATCGAAAAGTAACCATCATCACCATCAACCACGCAACCGCAACAGCATTTATATAAAACGAAATTACCCACACTCGCGGGTACTATTACAAATTACCATTATGCTATTATTCCCTTAATTCAATCCAGCAACAACATCATTTTTTTCTTCGTTTTTTCAATTATTACCAGCCAGCAATTCCTCTTCTTCTGCCGGTCTGGCGTCAGTAATTGTCGCACGCCCATTTCACGCCGTTCCTCATCATCGTCATTCCTTCTTCAATCTTCAATCTATAAAAGTATAAACCATAAACCGAGTCTCTTCTTCTCTTTCTCTCCCGTCTCGGTCCCGGCAACAATAAGTGATCCGATCTTGAATAAGAAGAATCGAGATGCCCCGTGGAACGAAAGGAACAGGTTTGAGTGGCCAAATTACGGTGTACGTCTCGCGCGCACACACACCTTCGGCATCGTAAATTAGGCAAGGCTGTAATCTTCGATTTTAATACGTGATAGCGGAGGAAAAGCGAGAGAGACAGAGAGAGAGAGAGAGACGAGTGCATGTGCGTGGTCAGGCGGCTCTAATTTACGCCTCTACGTCGGGGATCGAATCGGAATAATCGGGACGCAATCAAAAAGCAATGACATGAACATGAAAAGAGAAATGTAAAAAGGTCGAAGTTAATCAAGATTCTTTGTTGCGGGATGCTGATGATGCCGCTGCGGTCGGGGGATATGATACACCGCCGAGCGCGTGATTCGGGGCTATTCAATCTGTAGACGGAATAATTTTTGATTTGGTTCTTGTTTCAGTATCGATCGATCGAGGTGGTTGGATTATTGTCTGTAATCTAAAGCCAAACTCAGTTTAGAAAATTTCCCCCATTCGATGATAAAACCAACAATGACACAGCGTAAGTGTAAAAAAATCTGGTATCCCCCAAGGAACTAATCTAGGGCCTCTCAATTTTATGAGTGTAAATGTATGCATCTAGAGTCCATTTAAAAACCTCTTATTTTTATTAAAGGATTCACAATATGAGCGCAAAAAGGTGCATGCAATTTGGTATCCCTCAAGATCTAAAGAAGGGCCTACTCACTCATAATACTTCGGATACTCTTCATAACAGAAGGCTCAAGCTAATCCTGGTACTCACCTGGAACAAACAAGAAAAATAAAATTAATTCAAAGCGTCAAAATGCAATCTTTTTTACAGCCGAAATGTGCTAAACTACTCCACTTCCCACACCACCGAGTGAAAAAATTTCAATGCAAATTTCCTTCAAAGATTAAAATCTGCAAACAAATCCCTTGAATTATTCATCCAGTCCTGGTAACTTCACCCCAGATATTTCGCACCCCTCGATCGTCCACCCCGATATACATACATACTATGCAAGCGGGGGTCAATCCGACTACCCTATTTTCATTTTCATGCAACTTGTACTTTCATTCCATTTTCGTTCGACTCGTTTTTCTTTTTATCTTACCGCGGCTCGAATTGTTTGGCGCAAAGAATCGAATTCCGATCACAAAAAAAAAATTATTGTACCATACATCTTTTAGGTATAGGTACTAAATGGTAAATATTCCATAGCTTTAACGTTATAATAGCTGATGTATACATTATAAAAAGGCCATCATCGGTATTCTGTACTCTAAAGAGGCGAGCAGAGAGCTGGATTCCACTCTTTCAGGTGGAGATGGGCTCGGTTTTTTTTACATAATGAACGATTCTTATGATAAGACTCATTTTTATTATGTCATAATAAGCAGGATCATCGAAACTAATACAAAAATAATGTTGGAAAAAAATCGTTCGGATCGTTCTTTTTGATTGAGAAGAAAGTGCCGGTTCCAGTTCAATTATTCCGATTCGATTTTTCCATCACCAGTTTACAACCCGCGAGTTGTCGATCACAGCTCTGATCACAGCCCATGCCCATGGGCGATGTTATTTTAATGGGCACCGCTGGGATATCTGGCGCCTTCCAAAGTCTACCAGTCACAATAACACCAACTGGCGTTGTTGAAAAATGGTGTGTTTCGTCCTAAATGTCGAGGAAACATTTCCTGAGTTGCATTTTTTTTTAATTGTGTAAAAATGTATTTTTTTTTAATTCAACAAACCTTATGAACTTTTTATAGCAGAAAGATTTTGGGAAAATTTCAACACTAAAATTTTTCCAGTGGCGAAAAAAATGGGGGGTACAAACGTCAAAAAAATTCCATAAAAAAATGTTGAAGTTTGTCCCTTTCATTCTTGGACAGCCTTTTCCATTCCTTCAATTTTCTAAACAAGTTGACGCTAAATTTAAACCCCACCTCGATTGATAATTTCAAATATGTTTCATAAACCTAGAAATACAGGGTGTTTAGTAACTGGACAAGCAAAATCGAACGTCATGTATAAAAGCGAATTTTAAGCATAAAAAAAAGAAAAAGTTTTTTCAAGATCAGGCCTCGTTTAGGAAATATCTCGAAAAATATAAAACTAAGGCCGCAATAAAACTATATTTTATTCAGTAACTAAACAACAATTTTGAAAATATTTCTCAAACACGGCCTGATCTTAAAAAAAGTTATTCTCTCTTTTATGCTTAAAATACGATTTTACACATGACTTTCAATTTTGGTTGTCGAGCTACCAAAAATTTTTTTTTTCAGAGCAGCCTTAGTTTTATATTTTTGGAAATATTTCCTAAACGAGGCCTGATCTTGAAAATTGTTATTCTCTCTTTTATGCTTAAAATACGATTTTTTACATGACGTTCCATTTTGGCTGTCCACACAGTAAAAAATTTCGCCCGTGTAAATTTTCTAGTGTTCCGGTAAAAATTGTAGTGTTAATTTAGAGTTAATTTTTAGTGTTAAATTACACTCAATTTTTACACTGATTTTTAGTAGTGTACAAAAACTCTAGACCAGTAAAATATACCGAAGCAAAAGCTTTGCGATGTAAAGAAAACTCTCCCAGTGTTTTTTCTTACTACTTGAGTGACAAACAACACTAGCGGCTATGGAAAAAACACAGGTAGTGTAAAAGTTCCAAAAGAACATGCGCGTTACATGATCGTGTCATCTACGCAATGCAGTTTCATCATCTTTTCATTCTTTTCCACGGTCGGCGTAGTGTAGGGTAAGTAAAGCGTGCGTCTAATTTAGTGAGCTGCAACAATAGTTTAAAGTAATCAGGTAAGTTGGTTTTGTTTCCCAAACTATTATTTATCATACTAATTCTTTAACTACCATAGGTACCTATCAGTTCTTCAACAGTTGCATTCATACACATGAATGCGTTCAATAAGTGAAGAATGTTACTGCTACAAATATGTATAGTTTCATGATTCATGAATTTTCTTCATTCGATTTCGAAAAAGCCCGACGGATTTTCATCACTATGCCAGAACATGGAAATAAGGGTTATTCTTATTTAAAATTTCAAAGCTACCACACCTGAAAGAAGGAGGAAAGGAAGGGGATTCATTTGATCACTAACTTGTCAGCTTATCACCCATCACAAATTATTTTAATCCATGACATTTTTTACGTATAGTGCTTATTACTGGAATTTCAGAGTTACAAGTTACAAAACTGAGTCTGTATACCTGAGAACCTGTGTTACGTTAGAAGGTGTTTTATGTTTTTGTTTATTTAATAAATAATTTAAGCAATGTTGATTTTTCTGTACATTTTTTTATTTTTAATAAATTTTTTAAGCTATATAGGTATTTTGCTTTTTTTTGGAATATGTCGCGTTACCTGATAACACTTCTAGTGAATAATAAAACAGCAATAGTGTAATTGAGCACTGTAAGTGAACTTTAATTTTGAAATTTTTACACTAAGGCCTAGTGGAAATTACACTGTACAGTTACGTAATTACACTTGCAGTGAATAAGATAACCCGAGTAGTGTAACTATGACCTTGAATTAAACACTGGGGGTGACTCTATTTTTGGTATTTTTACACTAATACCTAGTGAAAATTACACTGCGATGAATATATTTTCACTACACAGTGTAAATTTTGGGCCGCAATTTAACACTAACCTAGTGTATTCATGACACTAACATTTACACTATTTCTAGTGTTAAAATATTTACACTTCTAGAGGGACCTATATAAACTCGGAGTAGTGTTCTTCTAGTGTTGGAAATTTTTTGCTGTGCAGTTACAAAAAAAAAAACTCGGTTAAACACTTCTGGAGAAAAAACTTTTTATTGGCGTTAATTTTTCGAGAAACCGACGGGGCTTAAACGAGTTTTGCCAAGCTATGTTGCAATGCTGCATACCTGGACATGCAACATTTGATGCCCGTTCCTTGACTCCGCCCCTACTACATAAACCAAAGCCGATATCGTGCAGATATCTCCGCCCTTTCTTCTATTGAAAACTCGACGGGATAGGTACGTGAATTTTTGAATAACAAAAAAAAAATATAGCAACATATTTCGAGATTCTTAATCCCATCTTCAGACACTCTTTATAATATTAAGAACAGTTATTTTATCGAACTTCAGCTCGTTTTTTTGAACTATTCCAGGTGTCTTACATTAAAGTAAAAATTCGCTTTTCCGAGTTCACAACTGGAACTTTCTCGATAACAAGAAAACCATAAATCACACACGCTACCACGTTAATTATTAGACTCGGTGGTCATTGCCTTCCGAAGAGATAAAACAATGCCTGCAACTGTCCAAAAGCGCGACCGTGTGAACCGGCAACAAGATAATCGCACCAGTTTTCTGGCAATTAAAACAGAAAAATTAAATCCGAACCTGGTCTAACGACCTCATAACTCATCCTAGCCTCCGACCGGAAATAGCGTGATTCCGATACCTTTTAGACCTCTTTAAACATATGTGTCCGTAATAGTCGAAATTGGTCGAATAATGGACCGTTTTAGAGCTGAGAGGAGAAGCTTAATAACATTGATAAAAGACGATTCGGGAGCACCAGCACGAAGATAATAATTTTGATCGGGACCCGAAAATATTGGGCGCGATCCGGTACCGCCAGACCGTGAACAATTTAAATCTGAGACGGTCGTTCTGGTTGTTTTTGTTTTCCTCTCGCTCGGCGTTGATGCTGATACTCTGGAGCTGGATGCAGCTTAAGAATTCTGCCGGAACAGTGACGACTCGTCTCGTTTCGTTATAATTTCTCATAATTTCTCATAATTCGATGTTTTTTTCGAAACACACGGTCCGCTTTTTTGACGCGATTTGCCTGATGCGGTAATTTCCGAAGTAATCCGAGGCAATAAGGAAACTGAAGTGTGAGTGAAGTTATCCACACCAATACCAATCAAGCAGCACGTCCCAACTTTCTACTTAAGAGACGTTCAATAAATAGTCCTGATTCATAGTAAGAGAAAAATCGGGAAGAAAGTAAATGTTGAGAGTCTGGGATTGGTGCGGATAATTTCACACACATCAGCTTCCGTATTGCATCGGGGCGAATTGCCGACGTGGCAAAATGGCAAAACGCATCGAAACTGTGTTGCTTGGACCACTAATGGTAAGAAATGTTCTACGATATGATACTATCGATCGATTGATTTGAGCACCACGTATAATGAAACTGCAGAGGATCGATTGATCAATGACAAACCAATCTAAAATGACCCCTTAATGCATTACAACGATGCGTTTTAGCATACATTGTAGCAAACTTGTTGCGATTGAGATTAATGATTACAATATCATATAATTACCTCTACTCGAACAGAACTACAATGTACCAATTATTATTAACCCATACTTTTCCAAGCTACTACACTACCATTCCGTATAATTATGTTCGCCTAGTCGTTAGTACCATCAATCAATTAGAAAATTGTCAGGTGACAATAAGATGATAATAATATTTGATGAAAAGATTAGACACATTTCGCAGTCCTTCATAATGAATTATCGTCAGTGGTAGATGCGATGGTATTGTCATTTCTTCATTGCCATTTTCTTCATCGCTTTAGAACTATTAATTTGAATCCCGAAGATGGTATCCCAAGGTCAACGCTAGTGGTAAACAGAGTAGTGATGGTTGTGGGTCTGGTTATGGTGGGAAGGGGTTGCGCACCCCAAACGACTAGGTCACCATGAGAGATCTTCCTCTGGCCCAAATTTTCTCTCGCATCCGCCTTACCATGTGCCCGAATCCTGCATTCTTATTAAGTTTTTATCGTCGATTTTTTTTACCCAAATGAGAATAGTAAGGCTCTCAGAATTACATTCAGGGCGGTTGACTAGTAAGTTCTGGTTGTGTTGGTTTTTCAGTCTCTTCACTCCAAGCTTCGATCTTAAATTGGAGCGAGTTTCTAGAGTAAACCCGTCAACTGCGTATGCTCCTGAGGACTGCCTCTTGAAATTTCAAACCATTCTTCCACGGTAGTTTTTAGTACCGCCAGTGGTAGAAACAATAGTGTAATTTCAGCAACAATATTTGGATACTGTGACTTCCACCAAAGTTTTTGTTTGTTTCTTCCATGATAGTTTTTAGTGCCGCCAGTGGTAAAGACAACGGTAACTTCAACATAACCAGGATAAGATCAATCGTTTCTTCCAACAATTACACCATTTCAGCGTCAATATTTGGATATTGTGACTTCCAGCAAAGCTTTTGTTTGTTTCTTCCGTGATAGACCAGGATAACAACACCAGCGTCAACATTTGGATATTGTGACTTACGGCAAAGTTTTGTATAAGTACCACTATTCTTACTATTCGTCAGTGGTTTTCGCAGCGCTTATATTTTCCAACGCGACAAAATCTTTACAACCAAGTTAAAAAAAACAGTCCTAAGAAAGAGCAATCAGAATTTTGAAGACTCCTGGTATTTCCTACCTAGATTCTTGTACAAGTTAAATGTGGTAAAATTTCAACGATAACTGCAAGACAAGCTACGCCACTGTCTTTCGCGCTAGTCTCTTGAACCCGTTTCTAAAGAATAATACACACACACATACTCGTAGTCGTAACTAATCCAGCGCCTTGAAGGTCAGCTGTTTTACACAACGGAGGCTTCTTCGATCAGCGTGGTGGTGCCCGACACACAAAAGGTCGTTATTGGGTCCACCCTTGGTCTCTCTCCGACTAACGCGGCGCAGCATCACCGTCTCCCTTCAACGATTTGAAACGGATCCACGGGGTCCCCGTCTAAATCATTTGTACGTCTGACACTTTGTTAATTAAACCTGATGCGGTCCCGAAACGGCACACGAGGAGAGATATAAAAACCGAATATATTTAATCACGAGTGGTTGTTCGTCGGGTTTATCCGTGATTGCCTGTCAGAGTGGATTGTATTGCGTTTTTTATTGTGTCATTTTTAATGGAAGCGCCCCGGTTTGGTGAATCGGGAGTCGATTATGGGAGTTATTAGCATATTAATTAACAGCGTTTATTAGAGTTTTACGGTTCGGGGTTCCAGGTATATACTGGCGCACTGACATACAATGTGAATCTGCGGTTGAGATATGATTTGTTGTTATGTTCTTTGAATAATGACTAGTATTTCTTCTTCTTAGAATGATCTCATACCTCAGATTTTCCTCCTTATTTTATTAAAGATTTATTTGAAAAAATCTATTTTACAGAAAGCTCAAGACTCCAGGAACAGGACTTTGCGGGGAGACTTTTTCTCCATAGGAAAAAACTTTTCATTACGTACTTACACGATCTAAAAATAAAAATCGAGTCATTTTAAACCGATCAACCATTCGTCATCATAACCAACCAAATTGATGAAGATGCACGGAAAAAATTAATTACAGATCCTGAAATGTTTGTTCAATTTTCGAGCGCGAGATACTAAAACTGACAAAATCACCAAATTCGGATACGATCTCGTAATAAAATCGGTATCCGAATTGTGCAATAAAAACTTTAATTACAAGACGTTTCTTGTAAAAAAAAATTATTTACATGAATAGTGGGCTTTTATTCGGTAGCAGGATGGTTTCTTTTCGTAATTAACTGCCGTTTTATTGCCCGGGTATAAAACTTTTAAGAATACGCGCCGCTCTGATGCTGGTGGAATTAATTGGAAAGAGACCTTTCTTATGTACAAATAAGTAAAGTAATGATTATTATGTAATATGAAATAAATTAAATGCGTTTAAAATAAATTTATTTGAACTTCAAACTACGCATTAGAGTTATAGAGACTCGCTCTCGTTAATCTGTAAACTGTTTACTATTGTTTACAATTTTCTAAAATGTTTACTATTAGTAACATGTATGTAGTACAGATGATTTAGTAATTTGTGTGTTTTCTTTCCTAATATACCTAATTCTTCCGTCCGCTTGTTTGTGTGTACTCGAAATAGATCGATTTGTTCTACGATCGCTCATTAGATAAACAGTTTTATCTAGGAAATAGGCGAGGGTAGATAAAAATTTGGAAAAGATCAATATTATCTTATCTCCATTTTTACTTTATTGTTATTATTATAGTCGAGTGGATATACATTAGAAAACGAGATGTTTCCACTACTTTAAAACAAACTGGATTTTCCAATTCATGTTTAAATATTTTTCCAATCATGACAATAATTTTTTATGTTCCACCAGAAAAATTCTATCAGGTGACATCATACTGATGATAGTAAAAAAACCCATAATACAGAGAACCCTTAGCCTGAGGAATGCACGTCGACCAAGGGTTTATTATCCTTATAACGCCCTTGGTGCCCCAACATTTAATGTCCGACTACGATAAAATTTATCAAAATTGTTGGATAATAATCTGACACAAGCAGTAAGTAGAGCATCCACGTTTTTTGACGCACAACGTCTTAGTTGTGCTTGTCAGTGATGAGTGATCATTAATGAAACTACAAGGTGCTTCTTTAATATTGCGAAAAAATTTTAAAAACAATTTGAAAAAAAATTCTATTGACGTGTATCCGGCTCCGGAAATGCATCTTTTTGAGATATGTCAAAAAAGATAATTTTTCAAGTCTCGAAAACTTCCACGTTAGAATTATGACTAAAAGGTCCTTTTTTGTGGAGAAAATTTTGGCGGTTAAAAGTACGCTTAAAATTGTACAAAATCTGAAATATGTATCTCAAACGGTTCCTGGATTTCTGAAAAAAAAAAACAACTAGAAATCTAACAATTTTTGACACCCTGTACCTATCTAGAAAACGGTACATTTTCGGATACACGTTAATGGGAAATTTTGTATTTATTTTTGATCAAAGAATTTGCCATTAATTTTTTTCGCAATATTAAAGATACACCCTGTATAATCGATACAAAGCGCCTTAATGCCTTGTTTTGAAAATAACGCCCTAGGTCTTTATTTTTCATTCAACATATCTTGAAACAGTCTTTATTGTCAAATAATAATATTGCAAAAAAAAATTCGGATATTATTATTATTCACGTTAGGTACGTGAAGATTGGAGGCGATAAAATGCCCATTTTATCGCCTATTTTAGATTATTTGAATCTTCTAAAATAGTCCTCTCTTGAGCAATTTTTCTCAACGTAAATTTTTTTTTACCATAAAATTGGCGTTTATGCTTCCAAAATTTAAAAAAATATATAGCAACTTTTCAAAACCAACTTCAAAAAAGTAGATACTATTAAAAAAAAAGCTGTACCTACATCTAAGTCGCCGGAAAATCTAAAAAAGCTCTTTTTGAAATATTTTTTCATGTAAGAAAATCACATTTGAGCCGACCGTGTTACCATTAGCACTAATAGTTATTTTCTCCAAGTGAAAGTGAAGAAATTAAAGAAAAATATTTATAAATTTAATTAATCCAGTTTTTATAGAAAGAGAAAGAAATTTATCCTAAAAAAAAATTAAGTATGCAATTTTCTTTAAATGCCTTTTTTTGAAATATCCATCACATTTAATAATCACCATTTCAAGTGAAGAAGAACTAACCTGTTCTGCTACTCAAAAAATTATTCTTTTTTTTTCAAGAATTTTCTGGTACATAATTTTATTCCACATTTCAGAATAATTTATATTTTTTATAAGAATACAAAACAATTTTCTCCCAAAATATTAATGAACATTTTTGTAGCTTCTTCGCTCAAAGGTTCTATTCTAATGTTTCTACAGCGAAAGTTGTTTTTTTTCTTTTGAAAAACATTAAAATAAAATTTTTCGAAAATAAAGGTAACAGAAAGGTTTCAGATGGGATTTCTTGGGCGAAAGCATTTTTGGGATTATGTCTTGACTTGAAAGACTAAAGTTCCTATCGCACCGTGTGTAAAAAATATAATTCTACGTAATTAGTTCGCAAGTTAAATTTTTTTTTTAATATTTTCAACAAAAAGTATAATTTTTTTGTACGTTGTCTGATACTGAAAATTAATTCTAAAAAGACATGTACCAAAAACAAGACAAGAAAAAAAAAGGATTTAATTATTAAACCAAAATATACAAAAAAATTATTTATTTTTATTGATTAAATATCTAAAATAGATCTTTTAGTCAGAACCAAACCATTTAATTAGGAAATTTACTATTTCGCGTCATGGATTTAGATTACGTATAAGTCTATTTTACACATTAAAATAGGGCAAAAAGGCCCATTTTGAATAGAACTAATAGGTCGTTTTATATCAAAAATGTTTTTATTGAAGGAAAGTAAAGAGCAATATTAATGAAACGCCCAGACAGGTTTTCTTGGACGAATGCGTTTGTAAAAATAAATCACAAATTCGCAAATAAGTAAAAAATAAATATTTTGGATAAAAGCTCTACATTTTTTTTTGTTTGAATGAAAAAAAGAGTTAAAGGAAAAATATTTTTTCTAATGCAAAGCAAAAAGTATTACGTGTAAACACTTTCCACTACTGTTTCGTTGGTGTTGGTGGTGTGATTTATTTCTTTCTTACTATTTACTAAAAATTAGTTAAAAAAGCTCTTTAAAGCAAAAATAGAAACAAAAACAAACAAAAGGAACATTTTTAACCAATTTACTATTTTAAAAGCGATTTAATATTTAATTTGTGCTTCAAAAAGTATCTACTGTTTTAGGTAAGCAAATTACTTTAAATACATAATAAAATAAGTATGTATTTACTACTTAAAAAAAAAGACTTTAACTGAAGTTTATCAAAGAAGTGACTCATTAAAATACGTATTACTTTAGAAACCTAATCTAATATTTACGTCAGTGAATTGGTTGAAAAAACTCATTAAAATTTTCCTTTTTCACTTAAACTAAGTTGAGAAAGTCCTGTATTAGAAAAAAAAGACTTTAAATAACTAAAAGATACTTTTTTCAATATATTTACTTATTCGAACGCAATATAAAACTCAATTTATGTTTCAAAAAGTACTGTTTTATGTACGCAATTTATGTAAAAAAATAACCAAATTAATAAAGGGTACAAAGAGGGAAAAAATCATACATATACATATTATTACTGTGATTATGGTCATTATCACTCTCTGAACATTTACCTACCTATTTCTTCAATTTTACTTAATTTTGATATTAATAATAATAATTCTACGACGTGAGTAGTTGCAGACGATTTTCTGAATAACTCACGCGTTTGTACAGAAAAATACTTACGATTTTACAGGTATGTAAAAAGTGTAATTTTAGAATTTTAAACACGTCAAAAGTTAGTCGCTTTTACGTCAAAAACTACGTTTTGTTTTATTTTTGAAAAGACGTCCATATAGGCCAAACGTTGGAAGTCTTGATTGATAGGAGATAGTATTGTTGTACCTAATCGTTTCATTTTAGGGTGTACCTACTTGATTCAAGTTTGCTTACAAATTGGTGTAGGTACCTACTGTTTAATTAACAATAATAATTATTATATTAATGGAAAAAATAGGCACTTTAATATCTCCGTGCCTGTTAACTTTTATTAGTGTAACATAAGTCTTAGAAAAGTTGTTCGTTATGAAATTTTCTAAAAAAATAAGCACCGACAGAGGTCGCTACGTGCAATTGTTAACTTGCAAATAACTCGAAAGCTCAAAAAATACGTTTTTCACCTTTTTTTTTTTACTCAAAACCTACTGCTGAAAATTCTTGAAACTGGTGTCTCTATGTTCTTCCAATAATATACAAAAAATTTCAGCAAGATCGGTTCATTACATTCTAAGTACCTACCTAGTTGACGATCAAATTTTTTTATGATTAATCGACAACAGTGTTTTTTTTTTGGTAAATAATTCAAACTCTCCAAACCAGGATAGAAAATTAAAAAAAAAAAACCGATTATACAACAATATCCCGTTGGAATTATTGAAAAAAATTTATTCTACCCGATTTTGTGATTAATAAATTTTTTCATTAAAATTTTGAAATGATTTGATTTTTTTGTACTCAAAAGTAGATCGACGAAATTAACGCGAATATTATGTTTATTTTTCAAAAATTCCAACGGGTATATAAGTTTGTGATGCTTTTCAAAAAGTTAAATTTGAGCACAATAGAAACTAGAGCATACTCCGTGGTGTGAATTTTGGTTCCGGGGAAATTATCTACTAAACTTAGAAATTACAAAATTTCAAAAACTAAAAGTGTTTTGCAGGAAATGTGGGCAACACTCGTTGGATATTAACCAAATGTAATGTCAAATATGAAATATGTAAATGAATTTTTTTATACAGGTGGCCAAAAAACTGGTAACTTTTAAAATTTCAACTTTTTCTTAGTGGAATTTTGAATTTGAAACATATTTTGACTACAATATTTTAGTTAATGCTAATATTGCTTATAATACAATAGTAACATCATCAGTAATAGAAACTACTGCAAGGAGCAATAGAAATTTTCGAAAATAATAAAATTTTTGTAATTTTTTCTATGTTTTTGGTGCAAAGATTCGACATGAAGAAACCCTTTAAGAAGTTCAAATATATTTTCAATTTAATGTTAATGAGAAATTAACATAAATGGCAGTTTTTAATGAAGCTACAAAAATGTTTATTTTTGAATTGCGATGAGCATGTTTTCTGGACCTATGTCCTATATACTTTTTTGAAATATATTTTTATCAAATTGAAGTGAAGTATGCATTGCTAGTGCGTATTATTCTAAGGGAGTATATAAATGATAAGTGAACATTTTTTGTGATCTAATCGAATTTAAATGTTAATTTTTTGTAAGATTCCTTGTGTCGAATACCGCTTTGCACCAAAAATATAAAAAAAATGCGAGAAAATTTTTTTTATTCGAAAAATTTCGCTCCTAGTTTTAGTTTTTATTACTTTTGTTAATTTTTTTAATTATTATAAATATTTTTAAATAATATCGCAGTCAATATATTTCAACTTCAAAAACACTGAGAAAAATGAACAAAAAGTTGAAATTTTAAAAGTTAGGTACCACTTTTTGGCACTAGTATAATTTTTTTTATTTCTTTCATATATCTGAAATTACACTTGGTGAATATCTAAACGAGTGTTGTTCAAATTACCCGCGAAAATGTTTTAGTTTTGGAAATATTATGGTTTTTGTAATTTCTAAGTTTACAAAAAACCGCCATTTACTCTGGAAATAAAATCATTAACACCATGGATCTGTGTGCTCAAATTGTATCTTTTAAAAAGCACAAACTTATGACAAAAAAATTTCCAAATAAAATGGAAAACGAAATTTTTTTCCATTGTGCGAACTTTTGGCGGGACATAAAACACCCGCTCTCTGTGACTTTATTTTTTTAAAGAGAAAGAAACCAGAAAAATCAACCATGGGACGGAGATAAATTTTAACGTTATCAGACTTATAATCGTTATGTTAAAACCACCCTAACAGGTGATTGTGCCACCACTCATCATAGCAGAATGCTAACAATGCTAAATCATGTTCTTTGAAATTCTCGCTGCAAATCTAAATTTGTAATTTGTAATAACAACCATAATGGGCAGGTGCACTATTTGAAAACAATAATCCACTGATACAATCGGAAGTTGTATTACATGGACATTTTTACAATTACATTACAATCATTATTCCAATCCAACAATGGTGTCGGTGTTGTTGGAGCTTCGTGTTATTTAGATAGGTACAAATATCCCAAGGATACCTACCTAAGCTTTGATTTGTGATTTTTGTATATAATTAATTATTCAATTTTAATAAAAAAAGACATACCGTTCTGTTTTTTGGCTCTCATATTCCTGTTCTTCCTTCTCGGCATCTTGCGTTATTTATTATTAAACTATTCCTAATATCACAATAATAATTATATTAAAAATCCAACAAGTCACTCAAACTTTCATCGCATATCACAGTTAGATCAAATCCAATTAATCCGGGAAAGCGTCGCGACGCGCATCAAACAGATCCCGAAACTACTAGCAACACTAGCTCCAGCTCGTCTCGTCGCTCTGCTTCTCTTCTCATCTATCCCTATCCTATGACGGATTAGATAGAACTAGAACGGGGACTATTTATCGATCAACAACAACACACCAACAGCACAATCCCCTTATCCCATCTTGCATCATCCCCCGCTATCATCACAATAATTCACAATCCAGCCCCTCGGCTAATTTTCCTCATCTCCAACTCCATCAATCATCAACAGCATCACCGAGGGAGCGCAGTTCGATTAAAAAATTTGTACTCGTCGTCTCGACTATTATTATTCTAGCGATGATAAGTGGATCTCGCGGTCGCACCTGGGACTTGGTCACACAATAACGGTCGTCACGCACGTTCGTCGGTAACGTCGGTGAGTAACTGAGTTCGGAACGTAGATTACAGGTTGTTATAGAGTAGAGGAACTGAAAGGAGCCGCCGGTGGGGGGGGATCCCGATGTATTGTTGTCGCTTTGCGAGACGCGGAAACGCCAGACCGACGGTGAGGCTGCGTGGTGCGCGCCCTGACGACCGACAGGGACGGGAGACAGGACGAACGGGACGCTCTGGCGCTCTGGAGCGTCTGGAGGTGTGAGAGAGAATCTGGAATCTGGACGAGAGGAAATTGATGACGCGCGCATGTTTTCAAAGAATAAAACTATTGTTTCATACAAGTGGGATAGACCGAGTAATTTTTTTTAAATTATATCTTCCGAGATTCAACAATTATTGGTTTTTGGGAAATGATGTCATAATTTTTTTTACCTAATTGCAATTTGTCTTACATTTTTGTAAAAAAAAAAACTGGGAAATTTTGTTTTTCAAAAGAAGGTCGAAAAATCTTCCTAAGGAGAACATTTTTAGAAACGCTGTATTTATATCAGTAAATACAAAAAAAGTTATGACAAGTCAAATTTTTTACTTTGTCTTACAATTTTGTGAAGACGAAAAAAAACCGGGAAAGTTAATTTTTTAAAAGAAGGTCGAAAGGTCCTCGTAAAGAGAACATTTTTCGAAACGTTGCATCATTTATATCAGAAAATTCAAAAAAGTTATGGCAAAAAAAAACGGGGAAAATTAATTTTTAAAAGAAGGTCGAAAGGTCCACCTAAGGAGAATATTTTTCGAAACGTTGCATTTATATCAGAAAGACAGTTCCAGTTCATGAGCGGTTCAATGGAGAAACTAATTTGAAATACAGCGAGTTGAAGGTCTTTAGAGCTCTTTAGTCGACGTTCATGGAGTGATAACAATTTTTTCCTAGAGTGAGTTAAAAACGGGGTTCTGAATAAGGAGGGACCTTAAAAAAAAAATCGACTAGTGGGATAAAAAGCATTTGGTATAGGCAAGAAAGAACAATCGATGTAGGCAAGAAAACACAACATTTTTGGACAAAACTCAATTTATTGCTCAACTTTGCCTCCTCCTAGTCTCACAGTTCGTCAACGATTCTCAACTTCTTTGATACCAGCCCTCTGTTTCAGTGATGCATGTCGACTTCGTTCGACCCAAATCTCTAACCACAGCGCCATTTCTTCAGGTTTGGAGCTGAATATGCGCATATAACAAATCTGGAGAATATGGTGGACGAGGAACCGCAATTAGTAGCAAAAATCATGTAATTTTGCCATTACGACTGGGGATTTGTGTGTTGATGTTTCGTGGGATTCGTTTTTGAGCCAGAAACTCTTTTTTCACAGACTTTTTCCCACAGTAATGGTATTGGTTCTGGTGAGTCTCAGTTGTTGAATTGATTCGAAAAAGAGTAAGGCAGAATCGAAGGTAAATTAGGTAAACTTGAGCTGATGACCTGTAATTACTTTATGCCCAGGTCCATTTGAAAATTACCGCGAAAATCGATTTTAATGCAATTTTGATGTGGCATATGGCAGGTCTAACAACTGAAATCAGCAAACAATGCTTCTACTCCTCGTGTTTACTGACAAAAATTATGCGCATGTTGAATGCATATACCGCTGATGGATGATGTCTACCGCAGACCGTAGTTGAGACAAAACGTTCGATCAAATCTCCACGAACCATGGTAAAGCAGCCAGGAATCAATTGACACGATTTCAGTTAAACCAATTTCGTTCTCACCCATTTTTGGGCCGATGGATAAATGAGGAGTACCTTTGTATAAAAAACAATCTGGCAACGCTGCATTAGTTCGTATAGCTGAAAAAGCACTTTTTTTGTAATTTAATTTCAAAGATTCTCATTTCATTGTGTCGTCTCGCATCTAAATCAGATACAATTTTATACGGACATCTCTCATCAGCATCAGCCATCCAAACCATCACCTCCGATTTCATTACAATAATAAATCATCCGAATAGAACTAATTCTCTTTATAAAGTAACTTCATTAGTCGGCATATTAAAAACCTCCTCCGCTCTGTTGTGATTTCCGAGAAAAAACACCTCAATAGACGACGGGACCGTCTTCGTTCCATCCACAATGGACGTTAATGAACGCATTTTATCATAAATAAACCAAGACGAAGAAAGGACTCGATTTACCTACCATAACACTAACACCAACACCAACACCGGCATCGAAGTTGGTATTCCGAGTACCGGGGCCACAATCCACTATATAATAATAAATAATCGAAATGAATCATCTTCACAATAATCGTGATAATAATAACAATAATAGCAAATAATAAATCGCCCGGTATATATCTAAATCCTGACCTCCACACACACACAGGCGACGGGACAAAAAATTTCAAATCGGATTATACGCGAGAGGTCCGAGCGGAAAATGTAAATTTATGGACGATCGCAGCAGGTCGAGACGCCCCGCCGGATCTTCACCGATCCGAGAGATCTTAAGGCTTTCTTCCTTAGAGCTCAGAGTCGCTTCTTGGCGAGGTGTTACCGGGGCGAGCTCACACAGATGTTCTATCGTCTTTTGTTAACTGGGAATAATAATGCAAGTCGTTTGTTAAAATTTTCTTGATCCCCGACCAGGTATACACGGTAATAGCGTTATTTATGTGACCTTTTTATGGCGGGGACATTCATTTCATCCCATCCTGTCATATTATTCTGGACGTGGAACCTGATTTTTTGATGATTTTTTTTAATGTCAGATTTGTGTAAGTTATGAGTGGCTGAATCATTAGTGGGTCGATTTTATTAACACCTCGCAGTGATGGTGTCTATGTTGCCGAACAGGTTACAAAATAGCAACAAAATAACATTAAAAATGTTGTTATTGTTGCCACAACGTTCTAAGTAAAATTTCCCAAAAATCAACGAAAAGAAACAAATCTAAGAGCGAGAACTGGACTTGAAAAAGGTGACTACTGGCTGCATAAGAAGAGGCGTAGCAACATCGAAAACATTTTTGCCGGTAAAGTTCCAAAATAGCCCAACATTTTCTAAAAAGCTACAAATTCCAAAGAACTAAACTTGAATAAGCCTACTTACTGACTGCACGATGAGTAGCCTAATAACATTAAAATGTTATTATTGTTGCCACAAAGTTTCAAATTAGCCCAAAAATCTCCGAAAAGAAACAAATCTAAGAGAAAAAACTGGACCTGGAAAAGATGACTGGCTGCATAATAAGCGGCGTAGCAAGATCGAAAACATTTTTGCCAATAAAGTTCCAAAATAGTCAAAATTTTTTAAAAAGCAACAACTTTCATACAAAGAACTGAACCTGAATTAGCTGACTGGCTGCACGATGAGTAGCCTAGCAACATTAAAATGTTATTATTGTTGCCACAACGTTCCTAAATAGCCCAAACATCGTCAAAAAGGAACAAATCTAAAAGAGAGAACTGGACGTGAAAAAGGTGACTGGCTGCTTAATAAGCGGCGTAGCAACATCGAAAACATTTTTGCTCGTAAAGTTCCAAAATAGCCCTACATTTTCTAAAAAATAAAAAATTTCATACCAAGACTGAACCTGAATAAGCTGACTGGCTGCACGATGAGTAGCCTAACATTAAAAATGTTATTACTGTTGCCATAAAGTTCCAAAATAGCCCAACATGCTCTAAAACGCAACAAATTTCATACATAAAACTGGACCTGAATAACTACCTGGCTGTACGATGAGTAGCTTAGCAACAATAAAAATGTTATCACTGTTCACATCACGTTCAAAAATAGCCCAAAAATTTCTGATCAGGTACAAATTCCATAGAAAGAAATGGACCGGAGGGAGGTGACTAGGCTGCACGGTAAGTGGCATAGCAACATCGAGAAGATTTTTGCCGATAAAGTTCCAAAATAGACCAACATTTTCCAAAAAGCAACAAATTTCATACAAAGAAATGAACCTGAATGAGCTGACTGACTGCACGATGAGTAGCCTAGCAACATTAAAATGTTAATTACTGTTCCCATCATATTCCAAATTAGCCCAAAATTTTCTGAAAAGCAACGAATTTCATACAAAAACTGGACCTGAAAAACTGACTGGCTGTACGATGAGTAGCTTATTAGCAAAAAGAAAAATGTTATCACTGTTCACATCACGTCCAAAAATAGCCCAAAATCACTTGAAAAGGTATAAATTTCATAGAAATAAATGGACCTGAGGAAGATGTCTAGGCTGCACGGTAAGTGACGTACGTACAGCAACATCGAGAACATTTTTGCCGATAAAGTTCCAAATTAGCCCAAAATTTGTTGAAAAGGCTTGAAAAGCCAGCTACGAAATTACTCGTGCATAGCAACAGAAAAAACGTTCCAAATTAGCCCAAAATTTTTCGAAAATAAATAAATTTCATACAAAGATCTGGGGCAGTAGTCCTGGAAAAGGTGACCGGCTGCACGATAAATGGCGTAGTAACATCCAAAACATTTTGGCCGGTAAAGTTCCAAATTAGCCCAAAATTTGTTGAAAAGCCTTGAAAAGCCAGCTACGCGATTACTCGCGCATAGCAACAGAAAAAACGTTCCAAATTAGCCCAAGATTTTCTGAAAAGAAACAAATTTCTTACAAAGAACTGAACCTGAAAAAATAAATAAAAGCAGGAAAAACTTATTATTGTTGCCATAACGTTCCAAAATAGCCAAAAATTGGTTGTAACGCGTCCCAGAAATTTCATACGAAGAACTGAGGACCTGAAAAAAGGTTGATGATGGTCGATGAGTAACAAGTAAAACAACATAAAAAAATGTTATTACTTGCTGATACGAGAACGCTCTAAAATAGTCAAATAAATTTATTGTGGAACATCCCAGAAATTTCATATAAAGAACTGGAGCTGAGAAAGATTGCCAGATATGGTAACAAGGCAACATCTGACTATATAATTTATTCGCAATATTTTTAATGATCGGTTGATTGTTACGGTATAACTGAGTGGAGTCAGCTGCACGACATCTTCAATTTATAAACGTATTACTTAGACGCGTGGATGCTAATTTTCGAATGAAGATGATAATAATAACACCGGCAACATAGACACCGCCGTCACTTTTTATAACAACAACACCTTACCCGATTCAGAGGAGCCCAGCAAAAATGACACTCCGATTCCATTCAAGGTGACACTCACTCGCAGATTTTAGAATAAAAGATTAGAGAGATGGCCAAGATACCAGAATTAGAATTGCTTATTTCGGGATCAATAATCCTTTGATAAAATCATCGGCCGGTTTCTAATTTCAACTGCTACCTACAAGTGTTTCCGACTTGATAGCTCGATACCGAATCAAAACTGGTGTCCATCATCAACGATCGTAGCTTCTCTCTTAATTACCGGGCCGTGTTAATCCTAATCGTAAATCATGTTTGATCGTCTCTGTCTATGATCTGATCGTTTGATTATAAATAATGAAAGAAACGCGCATGAAGAACGAGACACAATGCGAAATTGAATGGAACGTTGCCAATAGAAAATATAATAAAAGGTGAGTCGTGGAGGTGTGAAAGGGGGTGAATATTTGGGAACGGAAGAGCTTCTTTTCTGAGATTTCTCTATTCAGTCGATCTCTTTCATGTTTCATGCAGTTCAGCTCTGTATAGCTGGGGATACAATAAAAGTTGTCCCAGGTGTGGGAGTCCAAATGATTTTAAAATATTTAAAGCTCGCTTCTCTTATTATTAGATTCCGACAAGTCCAGGAATTCTAGAATTGACACTATATTTGTTACAAGACAAGAAGAGGTGTTGAATTAGAGAGACCTGGACCAGGCAGTGTACGCAAGCAGGCCTCCGCCTCTATAAAATGAACAAATTATTTTTTTTTATACAGGCTGTTTCACCAGCAGACCGACATAGCTCAAGGGTAGGTGTAGTTTTTAAGGCGATTCAGGATCTGGTTTTGAAAAATTGTAGCATTTTTCATGCAGTTTTAGAAAATGGTACTAAACTTTGAAGAAAATGCATACAGGGTGAACTTTTGATAAAACAGATAGATACCTGAAAAATTAAGTACGGCCCTGCAGTCAATCGGCGAAAAATGCGAGGTATTTGCTCATCAAAAATTTCGACAAAATGCACGAATCACCCTGTAACATCGAAACGAAGGACCTTAGAAAAATTTCAAAACCAGACCAAATTTCGTCACAACGCTCTTTTCAATCTAAAAAACGGAATTTTTTCTGGAAAAAAGTCCCTAAGGAGAGGTCTGGTATTGCATTTGAGAAAAATCGGTCGATTTGTTTCAAAATGGCGGCCGTTTGAATTGAAAAAATACGAAGAAGAAATTCAAAAAAGAAATTTTTTTAAATCAAATTCACAGAATAGGAAAAGGATTTTTCAAACCGTACGCTAGTGTAAAAAAAAATCAGCAATAAGACAGGGGCGTATGTAGTAAAAGGGACAACATGGTAAATTGTATTTATAATTTACAACAATAAAAAAATATACAGGGTGTTAGTAAATGAGTGCGACAAACTTCAGGGGGTGATTCTGCTTGAAAAACTAATCACTATTTAAACATTATGTGCGCAAATGCTTTGTTTCAGATACGGGGGGGGGGGGGGGGGTTATAGGTTTTCTTATTTGCTTTGAAACCGGTTGAGATATGCAAAATGACATTTGGTGGGTTTTAAGAGGAAGTGATTTTTTGACTTGCAATTTACGAATTTTATGTTCAACAGTGGCGCGCATACGGATAATGATCTCATTTTTTTAAAAGAAAAAAATGGTACGCCATTGAGCTTTTTAAATTATTTTTTTTTTCATGCAGAATCACCCAAAGAAGTTGGTCGCACTTATTTACTAACATCCTGTATATTATGTTACTTTCTCGAAAATTTGAAATTTTCGTTTTGAACAAATCCCCTGTAGCCTTACCTTTTGATTTTGGGAACAAAATTTTCAAGCTTTTTAAAATCTATGGGCTGTGGATTTTTTGCTAAAAAAACTTTCTTAATAAACGTGGTTTGTACAGGGTGTCTCTTCAAATTTCAGAAAACCCCGTTCTCGTATCTCGATTACAGGTCAGGTCAGGTCCCTTAGTGCATCTAGGGAATTTTTCGTATCAGCTAGATGTCTCGAGGGAGTTGTCTGGTATTGCATTTGAGAAACATCGGTCGAGTGGTTTCAAAATGGCGGCCATTTAAACTGATATTTTGTAACACCTTTAGATATATTCAAAACTAAACAAAATTTTCCAATCTAACTAAGAGACTACGAAGAACTTATCTCAAACTATAGCCTTGTTTTTTGAGAATTTTTGGTTTTTGTCATTAGTTTACCAGTGGCGTAGATAATTTCAGGGCACGTTTTCAAAGGTGTGACAGGCCGCCCTGGGGCTTGGGGAAAACTTACGTAAGTCGGCGGAAATTCTTCTCGGGCGCCAGATTTTTGTGAGGGTTTACTCCCTGGGGAAAGTTCTCGCAGCGTTTTCCCTGTGCCTGATGCACAATGGTACTTTCTTAGTACCCTTGTCCTTAGGGTAGCTCGTGGAGACAGGAAAATGCCAGGGGTCGGCTAAAGTTATCACCAGATTAAAAGAACTAGTCAGGGCGATGTTCTTTACGCACCTACCTGGTAGACTGGCACGTTCACGGAGCTAAGCTGTCGGCGAGATAACGGGGAAATGACATAGGATACGACTCAAAATATGAACAAGTTTATTCTCAGTAATTGCTAACAAAAATAACATACAGTGCAATTCCTTTATGGTGGTTATACAACGTGATTAAGTAAATGAATTAATTGAAAAATAATTAAATCGGATGTGCTGATGTTTACACAACGTGATTAACTAAACTAATTAATTAAAAAAAAATAATTAAATCGGAGGTCATGATAATTAAACAAACTATAAACTGGTAGGTACTTACGTGGACAGATTAATGAACATTTTATTCAAACTACAGAAATAATCACAATCGTAACTAAAAATAAATCAAACCTAGATAGGTACTTACGTGATCAAGGGTAGTCTTATTATACAAATTACATACGGGTCATGGGGGTATAAATAAAACACAAGTCAGTCTTTATTACTGCCAGTAAAAATAGTACGACCAAAATAAAATAACTTGAGGAGCGAAATAAATGAAGTGGGTACCTACCAGAATAAAAGCGGAACGAGCGACGGTGCAATTCCCCGAGCGGCGGTGGTACGTCAAATTAAGAACAACAAGCAAGGCAGGAAAGCGGGCGAACCGTGCGTGCGTGTATGAGCGTGTGTTCTATGTGTGCCTGAATCTGGGGCCAAGCTCCAAGAACACCGTATCACTTCCGTGTGCAACGGGCTAGGGTTAACTTCCCACCGAGCGTCCGGGGCCGATGGTCACCGCGCCCAAGCAAAGAACGGTGGGTAGAAAACCGCAACTCCCCCGGAAGGTCGTTGTACAGGAGTCGGTCAACAGAGAGAGGACTTTCAAATTCAAGTGGGTTGTCGTAGGTGAATGTGGGGTGTAAGGCTCGGCTTTATTACAATTATGAACGTACCTTGTTTTTGCGAAGCGGTGTGGTATCGGACGGTTCGGTGACGTCGCGGTCTAGACACTGCACGGGGAACACGGTGAAACAACGGATGGTGGGACACAACACCGCAAGGAAACTGTCCACAGACTATCTAAATAACTCACGACTACTACTGTACTAGTCAATCTAATAATTCCCTATAACTACACTGGTCACAACCCTCAAACTACGGACGGATGCGAAGTAATAAATTCAGAACTGAATCTCGACTAAGTGCTACACAAGTTGCGGACACACCAATAATCCAGAAACGATCCGGTACGGACGAAGAAGTGACCGAGAAAATAAGCGACGACCAAGTGAGAGATCTCGGAGGGCTCTGCTACCTTTTATAATAAATGATGACAACATCTAACTCCAAATCGCAAAACGGCGTATTCTCATTGGTTGTCACTGGCAGGGCACGCCGGTCGCAAAAACACATTTCAGAGAAAATGATTTCTAGAAAATTATCATAAACGTCGATACGAAGTTGACTTTTTGCGTTATGCAAAAACTGCAATCGCCTGATTTGTATTAAATATTTACCTCTGGTTTGTATTCGTTTCGCGTCTTTACGGACTCAAAAAATTGTTGGATGAAAATTCCCATCGCTGCTAAAGAATAAAACTGATGCTCGACTGAATTAAATAAAACCAGAAAACGGAAATGTTATTATAAATTTAATAATTCCTGCCGCGATCTCACGGCGTAGGTAGGTAGGTAGGTAATCGGCTATCGCAAGCGATAGGTTCACGACACCCGGCCAGCGGGGTTCCCTGAAATGCAACGACCGGATAAAACCTTTCCTATTCGACGTCCATTTATTAAATAATCTATTACTTATCGCACCCGATTTTATTTAAGATAATTTTAGAAATGCTAAAAAGGAACATCGCAATGACTCTGGACCTGAAATTACCTATTCCTTATCAATTTAAACGGGGGAAAATTGTGATTATGCCTATTAAACGGAGCAATTTTCATTGCTTCGTTACATCCCCCCCACTTCGCAAAAACAAAAGACGTAGTCTTTTGTTTCAAACGGTTACCTGGTATGAAAATGAATTTGTCAACAAAGAGTCGGTACCTCGCTCGTTCCTTACACAATAATACAACAAAGTAAAATAAAATAACAATAACTATAATACACCCGAAATTTAGGTGACGGAGAGAAATCACTTACTGTGGGCCGCATCACCAGTACATACGTCATCCGTCGCCTGCCGCGCTAACCCGCGCGGTTGAGGCCTTTCCGGTCGCCTCTCGCTGGCCAAGGGGGCGCCCAGCAACCGCCTGCGTAGGCGTTGGGCTGCCGGACGCGGCGCCGTATCGGCCCGCGTTTCTGCCGCAGGCACATCGAGCATAGCACGGCCTTGTTTGCCGTCGCTACGGGAGCCAACTTCCTGGAATACGTAGGGACAGGAGTACAACGTATTCGACGTCCGGACTCGTCTTCAGGGCCGTAATACCGTCGTTGGTTCTGGGGACGACATACCTGGGGTGCGACTTCAGCCACAGACGGGTTCTTGGTGGCCTGCAATCGAGGGCGGTTTCCCTCGTTACGGCGAAGACTCGTCGGCGGTTCGGTCAGCAGTTCGGTCGGCGGTGACAGAGGATCGTTCCACCCATACGCGAGTTTCAGCTCAACGTCGAATAATTGGGCCTCGTAGCGGTTTCTGCAGGGCCATCGACGGTGCTTCCGCCCCCGCTGTCCACAACGTAGGCGGCTCGGACCTATGAGCTCCACGGGTACCATTTCATGCGGATCACGTTCCTTGGGTGGTTGCATCAACTCCGGCGTCTTCTGCTGCGATAATTTACAGCTCTGGCAGAAGTGACACCTTCGGACGTATTTCGCCGCCTCCCGAAACATACCTGGCCAGTAATAACGTTCGGCGAGGCGCGCGCGCGTCGCAGCCACCCCTAAGTGACCTGTTGTTGGCGTGACGTGGTTCTCTGTCAAGACGGAGCGTCGAAGTCCGGCCGGAACACAAATCTTCCATGGGTCCACGTCTGCCGACTCGTGTGCTCGGTTTACGTCCACAATTCGTCGTTGCAAACGGCCACCGACAACTCTGAAGTCAGGGACGGATTCCGGGTCTCTCGCCGCTGCCTGGATTTTTCTGCGGCACCAGGCGTCGAGTTCGATGTGCTCCGCGGTATCGGTCGCACAAACTCCTTTCCCTGGAATCGGCGGTTTGGTCGCATTCGTGACATCGGCGAGCCCTGCCATTTCTACCCCTAAAAATTCCTCGGGACGGTGATCTTGCGTCGGAGATAGGTGGTCTTTCTCTGCGGGCACGCTCTCGCCTTGAAGCGCCTGATCAGCCGAGTCAGCCGGTGTCTCTCCCTCTGGTGCGGAACAACAGACGGACAACCCCGCCCTCTGGCGAATCCCCCGCTCGCGGTATCGGCGGGTCTTCCTCCTGCGTGGTTGTAACGGCGGATGGTGCCGGTTGGCCGCAGCCCCATTCTCGCTGGGTGGCCGCTGGAGCCGATATCTTTTCCCTCGAATCCGCACTACTCCTGCGCGGACATCGAGTAGGAAATCCTGCCCTCCTAAAATGTCCATTCCTAGTACCAGGTCGACGGGCAGAGACGGTATGGCCAACAAAGTCGCTTCCAATCGGTTGCGTTTTACAAGGAGGTCAACTAAGTATGCTTCCTGAACCGGTATGGACGAACCATCGGCGACCCGCGCCGACGTGCCTTGGTAGCGGCGGATAGTCGCGCCTTGGCTACGGCAATGTTCGGCCGCCCTCTGGCCAACGAACGACCTCGTCGCGCCAGTGTCGATGAGGGCGCTGAAGCTTTCTCCCTCGATCGTCACGCTCAGGAAGGGCCTTGTGTCAGGATCTGGAGTCGGTTGTGTCGGTATACGGACGCTCGGGGCGAGTTCACGGTCATTCGGCGTCGTTACTCGCCCCTGTGGGCGTTTCCCGGTTCCTCACAGCCGCAATCTCTGGATAAAACGCCGGTTCGGCGACAACTCGAACAGAATATTTTGGGCTGGCCGCTGCACTGTCCCCGGAAATGCCCCTCCTCCCCGCATCTCCAGCATACGGGAGGGGAACTTCGTTGTTCAGGAGGGGTGAACCTGACCGTCTCGCGGGTCGTTGACTCTGGGGCGGTGTCCCCGGGCGTCACAACTGGTCTGGGCGGTGACGGGCTACGGTAAGACGGCGGAGACCGTGTTACGGCGGGGGGAGGAATCGCGGCTACGGCGGTGTCGGCGTGGGGTCCGTAGCTGGACTCTGCGCGGTACCTGGCGAGTCTCGGTTCGGGCCTGGGCATACTTCTGGCGGCTCGCAGTTCAGCGAGGACGTCCTGAGCTGATTTGGCCGCTTCCATTAATGCACCCACATCCTGGTGCCGGTGTTGCCAGAGCATTTGCTTCAGCTCCGGTCGCATATTCCTGTTCAGCCAGTCCATCTGCCGGTATCTCGGGACAGCCCCGTGCCGTCGGAATAACGTCTGCATGGCCGTGATATAATGCAGCACGTCTTCTGTGGGACCCTGTACTCGGCGGCTGATTTCGGCCTCCAGCTCGAAAAAGTAGTCATTCCGGATATAAAACTTCCGAAACGCCGTTAAAAACTCCTCCCAAGTCGCTCGGGAGCCGGCGTTGTTTCGGTACCACGCCAGACAGTCGCCTTCGAGCACCAGCGGCATTGCACGCAGCATGCGCTCCTCGGACACGTCGTAAATCTCGCGCATCTCTTCCAGCCTCTCTAGGAACGCAACGGGGTCGGTGCTGCCGTCGTACCTCAGGTTCCAGGTGGCGACGTTCGGCGGCGGCGGCGCGGGGGCCTGTTGGGCCGGCGGCTGACTTGTCGCGAAAATGCGACGAGAGCTGGGCGGAGCAGACGTGACATTATACACGGGCGGCGTCGGTGTTGTGCTCGTCGTCATCGTCGGTCGGACGGCGGGCGCGTTGTGCCCTGGGGTGGTGCCGCTTTTCGGGATGAATCTGGGCATCGACTTGATCAGGTTTGTCAGCACCCGGCGTTTTTCTTCCACCGTACCTGGACATGGTACACCAATTCTCTCGAACTCGGCGTCTAACTCGTCCTTCTTCAGCCGGTAAATCCAGGACGTTCTCGTGTCCGTCGCCTCGGTCGGGAGCAGGCAATCTAAGAGGTCGGCGTTGCCGGTTTTCGGCGCCGAGGTGCCGCACGCTCCCAGCTGGTCGTCTTCTCCGATTGGTGGCATTTTGAACCAGGCAGCAACGCTTCTCTGTAGCGGACGGTCGATCGTCGGAACTTTTTACTGATGCGGCGGCGATCCGGCGACGCTACGACGACGGTACGGCGACGAGACGGCGGCGAGACGGCGACGAAACGGCAACGAAACGGCGGCGAAACGACCTGCTTGTCGTTATCTCTTTCTGTCTCTAGAAATTGCCCTAACTCGCTAGATACCTGTACAGGGAATCGGACGGAAATGCACCTACGCTATACCTACGGCGAGTCGTAATCTATATCTCGGTATTCAGAAATATTTCGGAGCTATAAAAAAAAATATACAACAACACAAAACGTAAGCAATTTTACCACCAAAAAAAAATACAAACGGAAAAGTTCTAGAACCTGGAACTTAAAAAAGGTCCCTGCTCGGGCGCCAAATTTGTGACAGGCCGCCCTGGGGCTTGGGGAAAACTTACGTAAGTCGGCGGAAATTCTTCTCGGGCGCCAGATTTTTGTGAGGGTTTACTCCCTGGGGAAAGTTCTCGCAGCGTTTTCCCTGTGCCTGATGCACAATGGTACTTTCTTAGTACCCTTGTCCTTAGGGTAGCTCGTGGAGACAGGAAAATGCCAGGGGTCGGCTAAAGTTATCACCAGATTAAAAGAACTAGTCAGGGCGATGTTCTTTACGCACCTACCTGGTAGACTGGCACGTTCACGGAGCTAAGCTGTCGGCGAGATAACGGGGAAATGACATAGGATACGACTCAAAATATGAACAAGTTTATTCTCAGTAATTGCTAACAAAAATAACATACAGTGCAATTCCTTTATGGTGGTTATACAACGTGATTAAGTAAATGAATTAATTGAAAAATAATTAAATCGGATGTGCTGATGTTTACACAACGTGATTAACTAAACTAATTAATTAAAAAAAAATAATTAAATCGGAGGTCATGATAATTAAACAAACTATAAACTGGTAGGTACTTACGTGGACAGATTAATGAACATTTTATTCAAACTACAGAAATAATCACAATCGTAACTAAAAATAAATCAAACCTAGATAGGTACTTACGTGATCAAGGGTAGTCTTATTATACAAATTACATACGGGTCATGGGGGTATAAATAAAACACAAGTCAGTCTTTATTACTGCCAGTAAAAATAGTACGACCAAAATAAAATAACTTGAGGAGCGAAATAAATGAAGTGGGTACCTACCAGAATAAAAGCGGAACGAGCGACGGTGCAATTCCCCGAGCGGCGGTGGTACGTCAAATTAAGAACAACAAGCAAGGCAGGAAAGCGGGCGAACCGTGCGTGCGTGTATGAGCGTGTGTTCTATGTGTGCCTGAATCTGGGGCCAAGCTCCAAGAACACCGTATCACTTCCGTGTGCAACGGGCTAGGGTTAACTTCCCACCGAGCGTCCGGGGCCGATGGTCACCGCGCCCAAGCAAAGAACGGTGGGTAGAAAACCGCAACTCCCCCGGAAGGTCGTTGTACAGGAGTCGGTCAACAGAGAGAGGACTTTCAAATTCAAGTGGGTTGTCGTAGGTGAATGTGGGGTGTAAGGCTCGGCTTTATTACAATTATGAACGTACCTTGTTTTTGCGAAGCGGTGTGGTATCGGACGGTTCGGTGACGTCGCGGTCTAGACACTGCACGGGGAACACGGTGAAACAACGGATGGTGGGACACAACACCGCAAGGAAACTGTCCACAGACTATCTAAATAACTCACGACTACTACTGTACTAGTCAATCTAATAATTCCCTATAACTACACTGGTCACAACCCTCAAACTACGGACGGATGCGAAGTAATAAATTCAGAACTGAATCTCGACTAAGTGCTACACAAGTTGCGGACACACCAATAATCCAGAAACGATCCGGTACGGACGAAGAAGTGACCGAGAAAATAAGCGACGACCAAGTGAGAGATCTCGGAGGGCTCTGCTACCTTTTATAATAAATGATGACAACATCTAACTCCAAATCGCAAAACGGCGTATTCTCATTGGTTGTCACTGGCAGGGCACGCCGGTCGCAAAAACACATTTCAGAGAAAATGATTTCTAGAAAATTATCATAAACGTCGATACGAAGTTGACTTTTTGCGTTATGCAAAAACTGCAATCGCCTGATTTGTATTAAATATTTACCTCTGGTTTGTATTCGTTTCGCGTCTTTACGGACTCAAAAAATTGTTGGATGAAAATTCCCATCGCTGCTAAAGAATAAAACTGATGCTCGACTGAATTAAATAAAACCAGAAAACGGAAATGTTATTATAAATTTAATAATTCCTGCCGCGATCTCACGGCGTAGGTAGGTAGGTAGGTAATCGGCTATCGCAAGCGATAGGTTCACGACACCCGGCCAGCGGGGTTCCCTGAAATGCAACGACCGGATAAAACCTTTCCTATTCGACGTCCATTTATTAAATAATCTATTACTTATCGCACCCGATTTTATTTAAGATAATTTTAGAAATGCTAAAAAGGAACATCGCAATGACTCTGGACCTGAAATTACCTATTCCTTATCAATTTAAACGGGGGAAAATTGTGATTATGCCTATTAAACGGAGCAATTTTCATTGCTTCGTTACAAAGGAATTGACCTGAAATTTTTACAGTAGACAATGATGATGGGATTTGATCTTAGCCACACACGCCCATGCAAACTTAATGAAAATGTAGACGGTTTGTTTGATAAAACAAAATCAGGCACGCCTCTAATTCCACAATTCTCTTTCCGCAATCATTTTTATCAAATATTTCACACACCAAACCCCAACCCAATAAACTCAAGTGTAAATAAAGTCATGAGTGTACTTAGTTACACACATTCCAGGATACGGTGTCCTAGTTTCGAACAAACGTAGATTTTCGGAAAGAAAATATTTTTTTAACACAAGCGATTACAGACGAGGTGGTTGTAAATTTAATTTCCTCACCTCGTTAAATAAATATTTGCTTTCGCAGAAATGCTGAACACGCCAAGAAACTCGGCAAGAGGATGCGGTAACCTGAGCATAACGCAGTAACGCACTCGCTTATATTAAATGCGACAGCTGCATGGGACTTTGAAACCTTATACTGCGAATTATAAATTAGTAACATTAGTAAATGTAGATTTTGCTTACGCGAACGGAGGGAAAAAAATTACAACCGGATAATCATTACAGCGTGTCAGCAGGTTGAATGTACAGGGCAAGGATAATGAAGTCTGGTTTAACCTGGAAGGTGCTAAAAGGTCAAATCGCTTACGTTACAGCGCGAAACGATTATTAGAGAGTCGTACGTGATTAATCAAAACATTCATTCAATTGTCAATTTTTTTGGTCCAAGTCAAACGCAATAAAATGCATGACTTAACTTTTCTCAACTTCTTTGCATCGACTAACTCTGTCAAGTTTTTTGACTGCCAGAGATGGCAAAACCTCACCAAAATTTCCTACTATAAACAACAATATCATAGCAAAAACTTCGCACCTCTTACCTAGATATTGATTAAAATAATATAAAAAAATGGCCTGCAAGTTTTCTTCGCAATCTAAACGAACTATTGAATTCCAAATACATCCCCAGATAAACTAAACCAGAAAAAAAATCATCAGGCGACAGAATGACGAACAGCAATGCCGAATTTATAATAACAAAAGCCCAAAAGCGCGATTTATTATGTTAATTTGAAGCAAGTCCCCGAGCTTGCCGGTCTCGAAGATCGAGCAGCGGTCATTTCTTCCGTTCTTTCGATCTCGCCGACGGTGTCTTTCAAATTAAACGCACCTTGTCCGACACGCCGAAGAATCCGGTACGGCGGGTGGTTTTTGTCAACGCGACCACAAGACGCGATCAGCGGTCCTCAACAATGTCGCACTGACGCTGGCACTGGCACTAGCCAGAGGTCGTCTAGAAGTCTGCTTCGTTACTATTTAACCTCTTGAAGCCAATTCCACCAAAATATTCCTTACAGATTTATCCGTCAATACTGTAATAATACGCATTTAGTGCGTTAAAGTTTCCTTACGTACATACTTTACATTAATTAAAAGGTAAAAAATACATTTTCTTAAGTTAAAACTTCTAACGACCTTTTCCCTAAAAATATCGCGTGTAAGTTCATAGACCTTGATCAGTACGAGGACTACGAGGGTACAATTTCTTACGCGTAACGCACGCAGGTTAAAGATGTTGGAAGTCAGAAAGGTGACGTGGAACAAACGCACGCGAAGGGACGCGTAAAAATTAACATATGAGAGACCCACTATGACATTAACGGGAAACAACTAAATTAACAAGGATAGAAGAAGTCCTTATTACGCGATTTCGATATTGGAAATTTCTGATTCCGGACGGAGGACGCGAGACTGAAAAATGAAGAAAAGCCAACCTGTATATCTTACCATCGTACCTGAAAATCTCGAAATATTTACCTTGCCTGGGTCTATTTACGTTTTTTTTCCATGAATTAATAAAGTTCACATTTTGTAGTTCTCGTCTGAACTACGTTTCGGAATAAATGATCGACGACATAGTAGTTTGTCGACCTAATTGTCTGGAATATCTGCAACAAAAACTAACTCGGTCAATTAAACCAGAGTGTTTTTTCCCCTGATAATAATCACCAGATTAATATCAACTTCAGGAGTTTTTCTATTTCCAACATCAGACACTGCGTGTTATCTTCAAGCAACTCTTTAAATTAATGCTAATAACTTGTGAATGTTGTTATAATGTGAATATTATAACACAAATCAAGAAATAATTTAAATTTCGGCGCGACAATGACAATAAGAATGACATAAACCTTCATGATCGATGGGAACGGAGACAAGGAAACGAATTATCGTTATCGTTACTTTAATTACAAACCGATCATAGAGGTAGTTAAATATCACTCTTCCAGCCTCCCGTTATTAGAGATACGCAAAGCAATAATAATTACTACTGCGAAGATTTGTGTGAATTAAAAGAGCCCATGAATGAAGGAAACGATAATTATAATTGAAACTATGCCGGACCAGTTTTCTGCAGTTCCTTATCAAGGCTGATTCGTTGTTTCTCACGGCCGGGACCGCGCTCTCCGCGGAAAGACACCTGCGTTAAACGGATCGCTCGGTGCACATTAAAAAGCGAGTCTACCTGTCTAAACGGCCTCTAGACAGGACATTGCAACGTCTTGTATGGTTAATCGCTGGAACACGGAAGAACACTAACACTGATCCTGCGTGTATTTGCTCGATTTTGAAATATCTCTTCGGGGATATTCCTCCATCGATTGATTCTCTTCGATATATCGATAAAAGATCACTCTTACAAGAAGTGTAAATAATTTGACTAGCCAAAAAGGAAGATGATGAGTCTTAAAAAGGACGAAACAGTCAAAATTCATGTCAAAATCACGTAAATTACAAGATTTGCTTAAATTTTTATGAGCTCCACCAGACGGTCCCAATTTTGTCACTTTTACATTTGAAAAGATCATCTTTTTCTTTCAATTTAACGCTTAACCTTTTTCTTGGCAAGGGTAGATGTGACAGTAAAAAAAATATGGTCAGAATTACGTGCATGGACCCCCACCACGGCACGGCTCATCCGAGAAATCATCCAACACTTCTTCTAAGCTCTATTTATTATAAGTCACCTCGGTTATGAAGTTTGTATGAGTACCACATATCAATAGTTTTGAGGACCTTGTCATAATGATCAAAGGAAACTCCGAGAGGACAATATCTAATGTCCTTCAGGAAGTTCTTCAAGTCAAGTATCAGTGGTGCGAGAGAGAGCAGATGTCTGTAATTCCTCGCAAAACTGTTATAGTACCGTTCAGCAGACGAAAAAGGCTGGAAGACCTTACACCACCTACTCTTCAAGGAGTAGTTATACCATTTGCGGAGGAGGCTGAATATCTAGGTGTCACACTGATAGCTCTCATTCAAGCAAAGCTCTCCCTATGGAGTTGCAAAAAGATTTGTGGAAGAACTTGGGGCACTGGTCCCAAGCAAATACACTGGATATAATACATATGTAACGATCATCTTACGCAAGCCAATGATCGCATATGGCTGCGTAGCTTGGTGGTCCAAAGGCTTACAAGCCTTGGCCAAAATGAAGCTTTCAAGTCTGCAAAGACAAGCATGCCTGGCGAGCAATGGCGCAATGAGCACCACACCGTCGGCGGCTATGGAAATACTTCTGGACCTACCTCCACTCAATATACATATACTTGGAAAGAGAGGCCAGATGGACAACCTACAGACTTTTACAGGTGCTACGAAACACACAAATGGCTTGTGCATGGAGCGGATCAGTCTACTGGACGACACTCTAAGTCACAGTCTTAGAACAGTCTGGGTATGCCCTCAGACATAATGCCACAAACAACAAACTACCACACTGTCTACACCGTCCTCTTTCCAAGCAGAGATGAATGGGAGCGCGAATCAAACGACCTCCTCAAAGCAGACCTCACGTGGTTCACCGAGGGTTCAAAGACCCCAACTGGAGTTGGATCCGGAGCGTACGACGCTGGGTCAAGAAGAGAATTCTTTGCAAGCCTGGGTCAACAACTGGTACACAACAATATTTCAGGCAGAAATTTATGTCATTGTACTCAGCGCGCAGATGCTGGATGAAATGCACTGCACGCGGAAAACAATTAAGATCTTCTCAGATAGCCAAGCGGCCCTGAAAGCACTTTGCTCCATTCGTTGCAACTCCAAACTAGTATGGAACTGTCAAACAGCACTCAATGAAATATCTAAAAACAATAACTTGACTCTGGTCTGGATCTCAGGTCACTCCGGCCTTGGAGAGAACCAAATAGCCGACTCTCTGGCCAGAAGTGGAACCGAATCCAAATTTACAGGACCAGAACCGGCTGCTGGCATATCCTCAAATATTGCCAAAACAACAATAGACACCTGGGCGGAAAATAAGGTACGTCGGTACTGGAAAAGTCTACCAGGATTAACTCACTCTAAGACCTTCATTGAGGGACCATCTAGAAACAGAGCCAAAAAGCTACTGGATCTCAAAAGGACTGACCTAAGGGCCCTAATAGGCCTATACACAGTACACTGCAAAGTGAACCACCAGTCACCACTTACACAGGATGAATCTAGCCGATAACGCAGAATGTCGCCTGTGTCTGGAAGATGTAGAAACAGCAGAACATATTCTATGCAACTGCCCCGCCTTGGGAAGAACCAGACATTCAACGTTCGGAAGAGTACTTCTCTCTCCAAGAGACCTGGATACATTCACACCATCTAAACTCATTGTCATTAGCTTTTTAAAAAGCAGTGGCCTGCTGGAATGGATGTAAAGCACTTAGGTGTGAGCCACAATAGACCACTTGGTCGCAGTGGAGGTGTCACTAATCGACCCACTCATTATACAACCAAACTAAACTAAACCACTATCAATAAAGACCCTTAATCTGATTTGGTCTACGTGCATGGACCACCCCATCACGGCTCATCCGAGCAATGTGGTGATTGGAGGATAAGGGTTTATCCTTTCGAAAAGAGGTACAAAGAAAACATTACTCTTCTTCCAAAAAACTCTGGTGGAGAGATACTTTTTATTTTTCACGTACCAAGACTTGGGTGGAATAATTGACTTTTTCAACGCAAACTTGACCCCTAAAATAACTCCCAAAAGAGAAAGATAACTCCGATTATAGAAAGAAGACACAGAACTGGTCCCTGTTTATAAACGAATGGTGGAATACGTCAATCGTGTAAGACAGATCTTTTTACACATCGGCAGTCATAATATTCCCACACTTGCCACTGGCACTTGCAAGGAGGATGGCGGAAATTTTACAGTTCGAATCACTTTCTCATTCCTATCAGCATCGGCGGCGAGTCCATAATCTCGCATCTGAAATGATAAAGAAATATCCTTTTGCAACTTCCCGTCTATCAGAGCGATCAATTATTTAATTATAATGTAATGATTATTTTAAATGATAACGTAACAACCTCTAATACATACAGACTGCAGCGGTATCGTTATTTAATTATTATTGAAGCTATAATATCTGCGACGTGCGAAGACTGACGATGAAAAAACATCTCCCGGGAAGAGGACGAAGGATTCTTTCACGGCGGTAACTGCTCGATATGGTTGACAAATCCATCTACAGACTCAATTAAATATCGTTCTGCATCCATAATTTCACTTTCAGGTGTCACTGTTCAGTTTTTTCAACCTCATCCATTTTCAACAAGAAAAAAGTCCTCTCATCAAGAAGTACTTCTTCTTCTTTTAGATTCCAGCATGATTATAAATTGCTTCTTGATTCTTATCATCATCAACTCCAAATTACCTTTTTTTATTAATTTAGAGAGTCCTACCACACTAGCGAACAATCCAACAATCATTGCCGGTACTGGAGAGTTACTGGAGAGGGGACACTGAAGACAATACAAAACTAACGCAGGTACATGCTTCTCAAAACAAAGACCTACTTCGGCGATGCATACAAATTCAAACCACGATAGAATAATAATTAGAAGGAAGAAATTGCGACCGGCTGCTTTGTTAATCTCAATCGACTATAAATAAATAAATGTCCAACAAATAAGGTCACGGTTGATGTGTGACCATATAAAAAATGCGCTTGCATCGGAATTCTTCCCTTTCGGATACGTGGGAATTTCTGAGTGTTTCTAAACAAAATCGTCTCATTGCCAACGATCTGATTCATCTAGCTTCTTGGTCGTTTCACTTGTTGTTATCTGCTGCTGCAACGAGTGCCGTCAGGTGTTCACAATCCTAATAAGTCCGTGCTTAATCCAATCCTGTCTCGCAATAACTCATTCCGTTTTATTTTCTTTCTATCAACGCGTACGTGATTTGTCTTTATTTTGATAAGAACGCTCTAATGTCAGTGGTTTTGAACGTGCCTGGAGATATCTGGACTTGTCAGCTACTAGTCTTGTATGTATGTCTTTATTCTTCACCATCATTTATTTTTTAAGCATCATGTGAAATATACAATTCTTTGAAAGTGCAAGGTGCAAGATTCCTTCAAAAGTTTAATAGAACACGTATTTTTGCTACTCAGGAAAAATTGGTGTCCTTGTTTTGTAAGCAGATGGTCAAATAATTCTTGGAGAAACTTTTTATGCTTTTCTAAAGTAAATTTAGGAGTTTCTTCCTGAAGCAATTTCACAATTTCTTCCAGCACTTGGTCGAAAATGTAGAAAATGCAAAAGTTCCCTTTTTTAAAGTTAGTGCCTTCGAAATGAAGCATCCAATTTAAGCATAGGCTCGGTAAAATCATCTAAACTGCCCAAAATTAGTTTGGGCAAACAGATGGTTCAGGTTTTTCTGCAGTAAATTTAGGATTCCTGACGAAAGAGCATCACTTCTTCCAGCAATAGCGAAGTTGCTAGAAATTTCAAGAGTTCACATTCTGCTTCAGAATGAAAGAGTAGGCTCAACAGAATCCTGCAAACTGTAAACCGATTTTTCTACAGTAAATTTGGGAATTAAGGCGCTTTCTGAAGCAAGTGCAACATTTCTTTCAGCCACTTGCTCGAAGCTTCTGAAAAATGCAAGAGTTAAATTTGAGAGTTGATGGCTTCTAAATGCAGCATCAAATCTAAGAGCAGACTCAGCAGGATACTGTAAACTAAAAATCTCCGAACTAGAGAACTGTTGAAAACAGATGGTCCAGGTATTTCTGCAGTAAATTTAGGATTATAGGCCCTTCCTGACGCAAGAGCACCACTTCTTCCAGAAACTTGGTCGAAGTTTCTATAAATTGCAAAAGTTCAATTTTTAGAGCTGGTGACTGACGAATGAAGCATCAAATCAAAGAGCAACGACTCAATAGAGTCGTGTAAATTGACGAAGCTTCGTTAAAACAGATTTTTTTACAGTAAATTTGGGAATTAAGGACCTTTTTGAAGCAAGTGCAATATTTCTCCCAACAACTTGCTCGAAGCTTCTGAAAAATGCAAGAGTTCAAAGAGCAGACTCAGCAGGATCCTGTAAACTAAAGATCTGTGAACTACAGGATTGTTGAAAACAGATGGTTCAGTTTTTTGCAGTAAATTTAGGATTTTAGGCCCTTCCTGACGCAAGAGCACCACTTCTTCCAGCAACTTGGCCGAAATTTCTAGAAAATGCAAGAGTTCATATTTTTAGAGGTGCATGGTGGCTTAGAAATGGAGCTTCCAATCGAATTGCCGAAAATTCGTGGAAAACAGATTTACCAACAGTAAATTTAGGCACTTCATGAAGCAAGTACACGATTTCTTCCAGCAACTTGATCGAACAGATTTTCCTGCAGTAAATTTGGGAATTGAGGATCTTCCTGAAGCAAACGCAATATTTCTTCCAACAACTTGATCAAAGCGTGTGGAAAATGAAAGGGTTCAAATTCGAAAGCTCCGACATGAAGCATCAAATCAAAAAGTGGACTCAGTTCAGTAGACTCCTGTGATATACTTTATTGGAAACAGATGGCCTAGTTTTTTCGCCGATAAATTTAGGATTTAACGTTATTTCTGAAAAAAAAAACGCGTAGTGCAAAATTTGAGAGTTCATGACTTCGAAATGGAGCATTAAATCAAAGTGCAGACTCGGTAGAATCTTGTAAACTGACGATCCTTCGTTGAAAACAGATTTTTCTGCAGAAAAGTTGGGATCTTCCTGAAGCAAGTGCAATATATTTCTTCCAGCAACTTGATCAAAGCTTCTGGAAAATGCAAGTCTTTAAAATTTGAGACTTGGAAGCTCCGAAGGCTCCGAAAGGAAGCATCAAACAAAATAGTAGACTCAGTAGAATCCTGTAAGACTTCGTTGATAAGAAATGGTTCAGGTTTTTCTGTAGTAAATTTAGGATTTAACGCGAGGATTTTAACGATATCGCGTTTCTGAAGAAACGCGAGGGTGCAAAATTTGAGAGTTGGTGGCTTCGAAATGAAGAATTAAATGAAGCAAGTGCAGTATTTCCTCCAGCAAGTTCATCGAAGCAGCGTCTGGAAAATGCAGTACTCAAAATTTGAGACTTGCTCCGAAATGAAGCAGTTAAATTTAGGATTTAATGTCCTTTCTGAAGAAATCCCAAGGGTGCCAAATTAGAGAGTTTTCGGCTCGAAATGAAGCATTAAATCAAACAGCTGACTCGGTAGAATCCTTTAGGTTAAGTTAAGCCGAAACTTTGTTGAAAACAGAGTTTTATGTAGTAGATTTGGTAATTAAGGTCCTTCCTGAATCAAATGCACCATTTTTCCAGGAACTTGGTCGAAATTGCTAGAAACAGCGAGGGTGCCAAATTTTAGAGAGATTTTCTTGAGATCAACCGGAAGATTAATTTTTTTCGGTAAACGTGTGATTTGGGCAGTGATAGATTATGCATTTAGGGCCTACTTTCAGCAAGCTTGGTCGAAACTGCTATAATGGTAGTCATTACCGTTCCAATGCTTATAAATTGTCATGGTGTTGGGGAAACGGATCAGAGAGATATGTTTACCAAAATGTTGGGTTTTGGGCACTGTCGTAGTAAAGCGTCGAAGTTGATACAAAATGAAGGCTCAAAATTTGGATTCAAACCGTCACCAGATGACTTCGTCTTTCAACGTTTCAACAAGAACTGGTAAGTCTTCTTCTGGAGAGGATCTCCAAACAGAAAATTTAGTCAGGGAAAGAGAGTTTCTCTTCCTCTAGTCTATTAGCAAGCTCAATACTTCTTTATATCCAATCCAACGACAAGTATCATCGAAGGTTCTTTCAACTCAACAGCTGTTATCGAATTTCGGCTCCGATAATAATAATTGCAATAAAATGATTTACGAATAGGTTGAGTAATCGTAATATCATCTCACCCACACCATGGTGTTCCCATGTAACTCGGAAACAACATGTTACAACGTACGTATAATAATAATAAAATAATAAAAAGAGGAATGCGATTATTGTTGCTTTGATCTACTCCACAAAACAGAAACCGCAGGTGGTGCACTCGTACCAATACTATAATAGCACAAGCACTGTTTACTAATAATACAACACATGTACGTAAAATAGCTCATTTCATTTCGGTCAGACTAATCATTTCCCACACATGCGGAATGTTCGAGGTTTATGGTATAATACTCATCTAACTACATAAAGGAAATTAAAGACTCAATCTCTACTCATATTATGATAATGTGACAGGGACAAGGGACAGGTGTGTTCGCTTAGTTAGATGCGATCCAGACCAAATGTTAGTCTATTCAATTTCTACAGGTGCTTAGAGAACACCTTGAACATACACGAGCGTTGTACTCTCGATTTTCCTGTGTACTCTTAATGGGTAAAGTACACGAGAACCCCAAATACATACAGCATACAGATACGTGTGGAGTGAAAGACGTGAGTGACAAACTGTTAAAAAGTCTGTCAATATTTATCGAACGTCAACTTGGGCGTAGAGAAGACGTGTCTTTTGTCGTAGGACTATTATAGGACTTAATACCTGCTGGTAAACGCGAGAAAGGGTATTTCCTATAAAGCTTTAGCTTTAATAAGATAACTAAAAAAAAAATTAATAATTATTATTATTAATGAAGGAATACGTGCACGTTGTAAACGTTGAGCGGCGGCCAAGAGTACAGTATGAAGATAATATTTCACCTTAATGACGTGATATTTTCAAACAATGAGATTACATTGGTCCACCTGTTTCCCCGCCTTCAACTCGACAACAAAAATAACCACACGAAACTTGAATTGTTTCCTTGAAAATCAAAACTACCGCTTAAAAGATTTTCTAAATGAACAAAAAATTCTTGAAATAGACGGGCGCGATACAAATTTAACTCGAGGACTGGAACAAAAATACAAGCCATCTAAAATTATTCCTATATCGTCTAGATTTCTAGAAGGTATGATGATTTTTAATCCTATAAAAAGGCAAAAATTGTATCAATTCTTCTTGTAATTTTAGCTATATCACCAGTACCACCACCGCAACGTGATCCGTTTGAGGAGGGATAATGAAAGATGTTTGTCATAAAAATTGTCTTTTTTTGTTATAAATTTTGACAGGTTTTAGATTACATATACCTACAAGTTTGGGGAAAAATTCAAATTCCCGGGAATAATGAGGGATCGGGATAAAATTATAAATTATCCCACTTTAAAATCATGTTGGGTTACCTATTAGGATATTTAGCGACAAGGGTAAGATTTTCATTTAGGAATCCTGGCCCTTTCTGATCAGTTCTCAATTTCCGGAAGATTGTTATTAGAAATTAATTTTTTGGAAATTACTCATTAGTATCCTCGAATTTTGGCTGGCTTGTATTCCTTGGAAATTTCTCACTTTTAAAGCCCAAATAGGAAGTTCCGATTTCCTTAATGATTTACATTTCTCGGAAAATTCTCATGATTTTATTTTTCCGGTTTTTTTGTTCTTTTGCATTTCCAGATTATTTTGCAGCTTCGCAAACAATTCCATTCCTAAATTTTTATGGAAAATTTCTCACTTACAATTCCTTAATTTCCCGGAAAAAAATCTTCGTTAATTTAATTAACATTTTTGGTGTCTTGTAAAATATATCCTGTTATAAAGATTTCTTAAAAAAAAATTCCTTGAAATTTTCTCACTCATGATTTCCCTAAGTTTTTCCGTAATCCTGAAATGAACTCCATTCCTTGGAAATTCTTTAGTAAGCTTCTCATGAGATCGAGCTCCGAAAATAATTCACAATAATTATTATTGCCTGAAACTTTTTTCGGAAATGGTGATTCCTTAGAAATTTTCCACGATTCCTTTGATTTTTTCAAGAAATTCAGATTTCTTAATGACTAGGTAAATTCCTTGGAAAATCCTCATGACTTCCTTTGACTTTTTCGTAGTCCTGCAATGAACACCATTTCTTGGAAATTCTTTAATAAGCTTCTTGAGCTTTTGAGCTCCGACAACAATTCGCAATTATTGCCTGAACCTTTTTTTTGAAAATTATAATTCCTTAGAAATTTCTCATGATTCCTTTGATTTGTTTTCAAGAAGTTCTGGTTTCCTTATTGATTAATTAAATTCCTTGGAAAATCCTCATGATTTCTTTGATTCTTTCGTAGTCCTGCAATGAACACCATTTCTTGGAAATTCTTTAATAAGCTCTTGAGCCAGACAACAATTTGCAATTACTGCCTGAAGCTTTTTTTGAAAATTGTAATACCTTAGAAATTTCTCATGATTCCTTTGATTTTTTTTTCAACAAGTTCTGGTTTCCTTATTGATTAATTAAATTCCTTGTAAAATCCTCATGATTTCTTTGATTCTTTCGTAGTCCTGCAATGAACACCATTTCTTGGAAATTCTTTAATAAGCTCTTGAGCTTTTGAGCTCAGACAACAATTTGCAATTACTGCCTGAAGCTTTTTTTGAAAATTGTAATACCTTAGAAATTTCTCATGATTCCTTTGATTTTTTTTTCAACAAGTTCTGGTTTCCTTCTTGATTAATTAAATTCCTTGGAAAATCATCATGATTTCTTTGACTTTTTCGTAGTCCTACAATGAGCACTATTTCTTGGAAATTCTTTAGTAATCTTCTCATGAGCTCTATGAATAATCCGAGAAAATTGCCTGAACTTTTTTTTTATTATTATTATTCCTTAGAAAATTGTTACGATTCCTTCGAATTTTTTTTTCAAGATGTTCCGATTTCCTTAATGATGAATTTCCTTGGAAAATCCTCATGGTTTCCTTTGACTTTTTAGTAGTCCTAAAATGAACTCCCTTTCTTGGAAATTCTTTAGTAAGCTTCTCATGAGCTCTGAGAACAATTCACAAGTATTGCCTGACTTTTTTTGAAAATTGTAATTGCTTAGAAATTTCTCATGATTCCTTTGATAGTTTTTTCAAGAAGTTCTGGTTTTCTTATTGATTAATTAAATTCCTTGGAAAATCCTCATGATATCTTTGACTTTTTCGTAGTCCTGCAATGAGCACTATTTCTTGGAAATTCTTTAGTAAGCTTCTCATGAGCTCTGGGAATAATTCCAAATTATTGCCTGAACCTTTTTTTTATTATGATTCCTTAGAAAATTATCACGATTCCTTTGTATTTTTTTTTCAAGAAGTTCTGATTTTCTTAATGATTAAATTCCTTGGAAAATCCTCATTATTTCCTTTAACTTCTTCGTAGTCCTGCAATAAAACTCTATTTCTTGGACATTCTTTAATTTTTTTAGCTTAGTCGCATCAGCAGCAGTTTCGAGAAGAATCCGTAAATTCTGAAGCTTTCTTTGGAAACTTCGCATTACTATTTTTGAATTTTGGATGCCTTTGTAATGCAGCATGTAGGTATTAGTTTCTACAATGTTTCAAAACATTGGGTATAATTTCTCATGAGTCTTTTTGGGCATTTGTTCTCATTTGTTCTCATTTCTTCAATAAATAGGAAATTAGTATTTTCCAATTCTTTGGAAAATCTCCAAGTTTTTCATGAGTTTTTTTCAATCCGTAATAAATCTCTTTCTTAAATATGTCTGGAAAAATTCTCACTATTTTTTTTTCAAAGCCTACGTTCCTTACTATTTTTTGGAGCTTCTTATCGCTCTGAGAAAAAAGCGCAGTTTTCGAATGTTTTTTTGAAAACTTTTAGAGTTGCGAAGACGAGAAAATTCACATGAATATTCTACGCAGTCCTAAAAATTCAAATTTCCTGAATAATTTTTATAAATCCACACCAATTTTGTTAGAATTTCCCAAGAATTTTCAACTCTTTGTTAACAATTTTATGTGAATTCCTCATGATTTTCGAAAAAATTTTCGATGATCTTCGAAAAAAATTTTAGCCAACTACCTCTAGTTTTGAGGGTGTTTAAAATAATCCACATGATTTTTTTTCAATAATTATTGGCGCCTTCAAAAAATTCCTAAATTTACAAATTTGTAGTATAAAATTCTTCGCATGCAAATTTCGGACAATTTTTTTTCCCTTAAATTTACGCAGATGAAGAAATCCTTAAAATTGTGCGGCATTGCTCTAAAATAATAATCCTTTTCATTAAATTTCCATTATTCCATTAAACTCCTGAAATAATTCTCAGTAATTTTAAAATATTATTAAATTCTTCCAAGAATATTTTAAAAATCTCCATTTCTTAGGGGTTCCTGCATGAGAAATCTCAAGTAACTACTGTTTAAAAACCTAAATGGTCTATAAAATTACAGGCTTCAAGGCTACTAGTACCCTGGGTAATTTTATGAGATTTTCAGAATTCCCTAATGAACCTCCCTCATCAACTCAGTGCAACAGAAAATCGCGTTCTAGAAAAACAACGTTTATACCCTCTTCTACTAACAGACAGAGCTGAAAATTGCAGTAAAGACTAAAGACTGAAGAAGTACCTAGTCAATTAAAATTCATTGACCCAAAATCAAATATTGACAGTTCAGAAACGCTACGTGGGCACAAAAGCAATAAATGGATGTAATTAACGTCGGCCCACGCGTTAAAATGATTTTTAGAAAGCTCCTTCATTGTCTCCGTATACAGATCCACACACACACTGACTACTGGTAGTCGCTGTTAAACAGAATCCTCTCGCGTCATGCAAATTAGGATTCATTTTTGTCGCAACCGGTGAAATGCGAAAATTAAAGTCTCAATAAATATTAGCGAATAACGGTGTTGGTGTTGGTCCGCTTGAAGAATAAGAATCGTTCAGTACCGGCCTGCCAGACAATCAATTTATTATAATAATTGATTGTTTTCAATTATTGTGAAGGATCGGTCTTGGATTCTGATGACTCGAATAATAAGGACACCTACCGGGGGTCATGTTTCGTGCATTTCCCGCGAAGAGTTCTTAATGGAAAATATGTCTTCAATAATTTACTTTATAATCAATTAAAAAAATTACCATTGTCCGGGATAATGAATCAGAGACTTCTTCTAGATAATTGATTTTCCAGATCCAGGCTTCAATTCTTATCCTGTTCATTTTATCAGGACCTATAAGAATTTGTAAGTTCATTTTATATATAAGAACTCCGTACGGACCATATCGCTTAAAATTGCTGAAATTCGAATATGATTCAACTATTTATGATGATCAAAAGTCTCCATGGGCGTGAAGTGAATAACCTTTTTCCGATATCTTGAGCCTTTTTTCTTGTAAACTACGCTTTGAACATCGAAAATGACAATTTCTATTTGTTTATAAGCTACTCACTTTAAACGCAAACCGTATAAGCCATTTTAATTCTAATTTTTGGGAATACCTCATGCCGTGAACTTCATTGTTTTTCTGTTTTCACCATTGTATGCGTATTAATTTCACGCCCATAGAGACTTTTGATCACCATAAAAAGTTGAATAACACATTTGAATTTCAGCAATTTTAAGGTGAGTCAAATAGGAACATTTCTATTCATGTCTCACTGTTAATTTTTAGCATTAATTACTGAACAAGCAGATGCAAGCAAAATCGAGTAAGGCTCCCGAAGAATTCCACTAGTATAGGAACTTGTGGATGTATCGCTGCCATTTACCAGTCATGATTCAAAGTCAATATTTGCAGAAACAACAATTACTCACATTATGTCCTTTCTTATTATTTGCATGGTGGCAAAGGCAAACAAACCGGCAGGAAATGTACCGCTTATTAACTCCTACGGCCTGGGCTTGATATGCCGAAGACAGAGCCCCGAGAAGCCGTCCTAACAAAATTTACCACTAAGATATCTATACCCAAGTCAAGTTAGCCACGCTTTCGCCCACCTTCGAAAAAAATCATAATTGCTGAAATTTTGTTAAAAAATCCGACATTTTATAATAATGACCAACCACGCTTTCAGCTATGGACTTGAGAAATGGTAAAAAATCATTTTTGCTGAAATTCTGGCCAAAAAAGTCCGAAATTTTATGATATTGCCGGCCAGACTTTCGGCCGCGGCCTCATTGAGAAACTGAAAAAATCCCATTTGCTGAAATTTGGCTCAAAAAATTCAAAAAATTCATAATAATGGCCAGCCGAGTTTTTTTGCCATGGACTTGAAAAAAAGAAGGACTATCATTGAAACAAGCGACCAAAATAATAAACTGAAAAAAAGATTTTTGATGAAATTTGACTCAAAAAAGTCAAAAAATTCCTCATAATGACCAGACACTAACTTAGTAATCTAAAAAAAATTATTTAAGCTGAAATTTTTTGAAAAAGTACGACATTTTATGATAATGGCCAGCCACATTTTCGGCCACGACTTAAAAAACTGAAAAATGTAATTCTGGCTGTAATTTTGCTCAAAAAGTGCAAAAATTTATAATAATGGCCAGTCACGTTTTCGGCCAAGGACTTACGAAACTGAAAAAAATTTGGCAGTGAAAGAAGCCCAAAATTTTAAAATAAGGCCATCCTCGCTTTCGACCACTACTTCATCAACTGAAAAATGTCATTTATGCTGTAATTTTGCTCAAAAAGTGCAAAAATTCATAATAATGGTCAGCCTCGCTTTAGGTCACGGCTGAAACTGAAAAAAAAATTTGACAGTGATTTGACAGTGACAGTGACAAAAAAAGCCCAAGATAAAAAAGGCCATCCTCGCTTTCGGCTACTAATAAACTTAAAAACGTACTTTAAAAAGTCAAAAAAATCATAACAATGGTGGTCACACCCAAAATCGATGCCTTTTTTTGACAAAACTGAGAAGAGGGTATAGCCACATTTAGATAAGCTTCATACATAAAGTCGTTCGTATGACTTCACAGCCTCGATTTTCTGGTACGACCGGTAAAGCCCATGATGGTACGCGGGCGCGACACACATTCGTCCAGCTATCTCTCCGAGCCGTCATGAATGAAATTATCGGCCATGAATGGGAATATGCAAAATAAGCTCAAGTGAAAGCACCGTTATTGATTAGCGATTACTATTAAGTCCAAAATCCTCGACCGGTCCGATCGGATCACACGGCATGCATCGACGGGAAAATTGAGATGTCGTGAGAAATCGATTAATCCCACGGGTCATCTCTAGACGATGATGTCACTTTATGTCAAATAATAACGCGGACTTGATGGACTGAATTGATAGAAGAGTCGGTTTGCTAATTTTTGTTTTAGGTCAGGGGGTCTCTCATAATTTCTTTGAAAAATTGATCTTCGGCAGTGCCCTCTTCTCAAGGTGTGAATCTCCCTATTGTACTCGGGAAATTTTTGCAGCGAAGCACCAATGACAGCTTCTCCAATTTTTCCACAAGAAATTAATACTTTTTTCAACAGCTCAAAAATTGCGATTGATGATACCTTTTTGCGAGTAACTAGACGATGAAAGCAAAACGTCAATACCTTTTTATTGGTTAAGCCTCAGTCCTGTTGAGCTTCAAGAATCTTCAAATCCTAATCCCAATTTTGTATCATCGGCATTTACCAATTTTTGCAATCTTGCAGCTATACACCTATGAGAGCCTTTCCTACAACTTTTTCGCTGTTTTTGATGCATTATATTCATCTTCTCGCAGCTCAAGATTGTTGAGAATTGAAAACATTCTTCGAGTAGCTCGATCATCAAGTTAGATGCCAGTGTTTAAATTCTTATGAGGGATGTTTAGGATTTTAAGACACCAGGTGCCTTCTCCGATGCTGCTGAAGCCCAATTTCTTCAAAAATTGAGTTTCAGCACTGCCCGTCATTGATCTCAGTGCGAATCTTCTTGACTTCTTCCAATTCTAATTTTGTATCGGCACCGTTTACCAATTTCTGCAAGTTTAGAGCAAATCTGCAATGACAGCCTCTCCTCCAACTTTTTCCCTGTTTCTGCAGAATATTAACCTTCTTGTTGTAGCTCGGCCATCAAGTCAGCGCCAGGTTTAAATTCTCTTGAGGGGTGTTTAGGAATTAAAGACACCAGGTGCCTTCTCAGATGCTGCTGAAGCCCAATTTCTTTCGATCTTTGTGCAAACTTTTTGACACCTTCCAATTATAATTTTCTATCGTCACCATTTACCAATTTCTGCAATTTGCGCCAATGGACCATGCGCCGCTCCTCCTACTTTTTCACTGTTTCTGCTTCTGCAAGATATTAACATTTTTCTTGCTGCTCAAGATTGTTGAGATAATGCGGCTGAAGCCAGATTTCTTTCAAAAATGAGTTTCAGCACGCCTGTCTTTGATCTTAGTGCCAAACTTTTCAAATCCTTCCAATTCTAATTTTGTATCATCACCATTCACCAATTTTTGCAATCTTGCAGCGAGGCATTGATGACAGGCCTCTCCAACTTTTTCGCCGCTTCTGCACAATATTTAACCTCCTTCTCGCAGCTCAAGGTTGTTGAAAATTGGACAACTAATTTGGGTAGCTTGACCATTAAGTCAGCGCCAAATCTTCACGAAATGCATTTTTTGTTTAAATTGAGCCTCTGCCTTATCTTCCTTTGATCCAGGTGCTTCTTTGACTGCTTCAAGTTCCACGTTTCTATCATCACCATTTTTTTGCAACGGAGCTCCATTGACAGTCTCTCAACCGGTTACCTAACCTTTTCGACGAGATTGAAATATTTTTCCCAGCTCAAGAATTCTGACCGATGAAAAAATATTGACCACTTTGAATTAAGTGCCTCCATCAAAACTTTCTTGTTTTTTTTTTAAGGATTTTGAGTCAAACAGTCTTAAGTGTCCTATTATAGATTCGACTCAATATTCAGAATTAAAAATATGCAACTTAAAAAAAAAGAGCTTTAGCCTTGCCTGTCTTTGATCCAAGTACGAATTTTCTTTAATTCAATTTTCAATGGTCACCATTCATGTTTTTTCACACCCTTCTTGCTGTTTTTTTTTTTATTTTTTTTTCAAAGAACTGATTTTATATCTGAAAAAATCTCCGATTAGACCATAAATCATTTTCAATCATCTCCCAATTCCTCGAGAGTCCTCTGACATCTACTAAAAGCGAGCTATTTACCTAAACCAATCCGTTCAAGATCTCAAATAAACTCACACCGAGCCCGTCCTCGTAGGCCAAGTAATCGAACCCCACACGTTGTTATCGAACGAATAACGAGCAATCAATTAGGTCATGTTGAATTTTCCCTTCTTGGAGCACATCGAACGAGACTCCTCAAGTTCGTCGGTGACCATCGAGTCGTTTAATCGAAAGGCCCTCAGTTTTGGATTACCTCGATATCGGTTTACGAGCGGGGTGTTGTATGACAGACGTGACATGTGGAGGTTGTCGGTCAGTCGGACTGGGACGCGGTCGTGCCAGACTTTCGATTTCGAGTAACGCTAATCAGTCACGAAACGGGCTGAGAAGAAATAATTTCACGCATTAATTGCCACCTTAATCCTTAATCACTACCTCTGGGTGTTCATTTTATATAAAAAATCATGACCGAAAACGTGACCTGATTGGTGAGAAAATTGGTCAGTTAACTCTCCTCAAGTTATAAGCGTAAAATACAGAGGAGTTATTGTATGTATAATAATACACATACACTCATTTTACGCTTCACAAGTGTTTTGTAACAATTCTTGGATTCCTGATTATAGTTAATTTTACACTCCATAGGTACGTTTACTTTAGAAAACAAAACAAGACAATAATATATCAACGTCTGGAAGTGACAACGACCGATTAAATCTGTTGATTCAACTTGCAACATTACCTTTTCTGTTTTCCAAATGTCACACACCTCTCGAGCCCGTAATCTAAATGATAAATTTCCTCAATTATTATTAACTTGACGCCGTGTCATCCTTTCATTCGCCTCATTGCTTTCGTCCCAGTTCTGCTCGATGCGTTTTCTTGCAACGATTTTTGGCACAATTGTTTTTTTTTCCCGAATATCCTAGGACTCCTCTAACGCTTCCTCGTCTACTCTACGCCTCTTCTAATTGGAAACTCAAATATTGCCAAGATATTAATAAATCTGACTGGAGATTCACTTTCGAACGTGACGAATTAAGATTAATGGTTTCCGCGCCCAATTTAGCGAACACTCAAAGTATTAATTACAATCTGACACAATTCCATTGAACCCTGGATGAAACTCCCAAACAAACATCATCGGGAAAGCTCCTGTCTAACAATCACGCGATCTATCCACTTGCGATTCTAATTCGCTTTCATTTTTCAACGCATCTTGAAGCATCGTTTGCGCCGTTTCATAGGATGCGGCTTGCGATAAACGTCAGGAAGAAAGTAAAGTGATGGAAAAACGTAAATTCTGGGTACACCCTCTATTGAAAGTCTGGATTGGTGTGGATAACTTCACTCACATAATTTCAGCTTCCGTATTTTGTGATGGATAGGTGTCATCGACCAGTTAAGATTATTAGCTAGAAATCTTACTATCAATAAGTAAATATTTTAAAGCCAATTAGGTAATTAACTATCTTGTTATGAAAGCAAGTAGTATTTGTAATATTACACTGACACATACAAATAATGTTTAATAACAAGACGGTAACCCTGCCAGGTACCGACCTTACAATAATGCTGACTAAGGGTAAGCAATGCGTTGGCATTGACCCAGCCATATATAATAGATGGACACTCTATCCGAGAATCAATTACAATTATGAATAATGTTAATAATGGCCATTTTCCGCGAGATGAAGACGCCATTTTCTCTACGATTTTATGTAAAAATCATCATATTAAAAATATATTATTTACGAACGTCACGTTATTAAGACACGCGTTTCCAGACTCGCTCTGTCCGGTGCTATGAAGGCGTTCGATGCGATGATTTTTTGTATCTGATCAGTTGTGATTGTGATTGGCTCTAACTGTTGATTTTTTAAATATTTCACCGTTTATTGTTAAACTGAAATTAGCAGAGTAATTAACGTTTTATTCAACCAATTATTCAGATAACTCCAAAAACCCTTATAGGATACGGAAGTCAAGAAACAGAGAACACTTGAATTTAACTACACTTATTTCAGCTACACTTATAATCATGTTCACATTTAAATAGTTCCTCGGGCGCCAGTCTAGTTTGCATTCCTAAACTATGGGAGAGATATTCAATGAACAACCCTTAAAATCTTTTTTTTTAAACACGTTAGTTCCAGGGTAGCCACAGTGGAGGTTATCCTCGAAGAAACCACGCGCCAGGAAAATCCAACAATTCTTACATAGCCACCACAACATTCTTATGAAACCTGATGTAAAAAGTAAGCAGAATCTTGCATTTCCATTGTAAATGAAGACACGAACATGAAGATCCAAAACAGGACGACCAGTTCTGGCTTAGCAATCTCACCTCACCCTAGCAACACATCTCTTCACCTTACCTACATACATAACATACATGCATACGTACACAAGAAGTATAAAACATGCCACGTAAGAACGAAATTCAAGAGGCGATAAATTAGTCCGGTAACAGCAAAGCAGTTTTCAGGACAATGCTTTATTTCGAATTCTGCAATGTCGAGTTTGCAGTTTACGTTTACAGGTAAGGTAAGCGCGGCCGATGGTGCCGGTGCTCTAGGCTGGCGTCTTCTGTTGCAACAAACAATACCCATGGTCGTTTACAGGACAATGGTAGTCGGGCCTCTCTCTCTCTATATATCGGGTAAAATGCAACGAGCAACGAGCAAAAAGCACCAGCACCAGCACCAGCACCACCGACCGATCGCCTTACCAGACTCGGTCATAAAATATAAACGAGAAGTGAATACGACAACCATACTCGGTAATCTCGCGGTTCTCCTCGTGAAGAGTATGACTGCCCGCGAAGTCGCCTATTAGGACAAAAAAGAGAACATTCGTTTTCGTTTCGTTACGGTAACGATTCTTTAAATGGGTAGGCAATAGGCATACGTAATGCGCAGGTATGTCGTCCATAAATGCTAAGGGTTTATGACGGGACAAAAAAACTTAATCGGGTTTACCTCACAATAGCCAATCTATCTAATAATTATGGTAGAGATGCTTTGCAAACAAGCTATTGCTGGTAAACCATGTTAAATATGGTACTTACGAAAATTTCCCTGGCATAAACCCTTACCGTTTGCTTTTATATGTATGTAGATGAGGATGGTGCTGGTGCTGCCTGGTAAGTGACACTAAAGCTCGCGGGACTTATAAAAATGGGAATGAGGCAGGATGTGCAAAAAACGAGTTTTCGTTAGCTACGTCTGGTAAATTTGGCTGGTGTTGGTAAGTGACGACCAGAGTTCGCGGAACATATAAAAATTAATCCAGAAAAAAATTTAACACGTTTTTATAATATTGAAAAACATCATCAGAGCTGTAAATTTAAAATAAAATCAATTCGGCTGCATTAAGTTATCTCGGCTACGCTTCGGTTGATTCTTGAAATGATTATTATACTTCTGGTGCAATGATTATCGCAACGCATAATGACAGTGACGTATGTATGTTGTACTTATAAAGAAGTACGTATGTAGAAACAAAGATCGCATTCCTTGAATTTATCATCTTTAGAATTAGATCTGCCATGCATTTTGCACTCAATTATTATAAACAATCGTAATAATTGTGTGAGTGAATGAATGAATGAATGAATCCAGACTTAATTGTTATGAATGATGTGAAAGGTTAAATGCGTAACGATCAGAGAATTACATAATATTTCATTCACGTATCCGTTTTCCATTATAAACGACCGGGAGCACGTGAAATTGCCCGGTACCTGCAAAGCTAATTTGTGTGCAAATTATCCACCGACCGCCGTGAATAAATAATAATATACGAAAGAAAATGATTCACTGAACGAACCGATTGAACCGACAAGAAGAGAAGATATTAATACTTTGTACGATCATTAATATTGTTTCTTGTCGCTGAAAAATTTGAGCCGAGATCATAATGTTGCACGAAAGAAGAAAAAAAAAGATTTACACACATTTAGAAAACAAATAATTGAACTTCGATCAAATTTACGGTAGTAGGTAGTAGATGATTCATGTAAAATAAGTGAAGATGGAAGGAAAAGAGAAGACGATGTAAGACAAAAAATAATAAATATTAGAAGAAAAAATACTAAAAGTTGAAATTGAAAAAATGAAGATGATGAAGAAAAAATGAAGAAATGAAGAAAAAACCAATGAGTAGAAAAAGAAAACTTAAATTTAGTTCCTCTTTTAGATCTGCTGGAAGAGGCAAGAAAACGAAGAAAACAAAGAAAAATTATGCACAAAGAAGACGTTGGGAAAGAAGATGAAGCTAAACAAAGGAATACGAAGAAGAATAAAAGCAAATGGAATAAAAGAATAAGAGAAAAATGTTTACATTTATTTCTTCTATAAGATCAGTTAGAACAGGCAAGCAGAAAAGTGCATAGAAGGCCAAAGAAAAAGGAAATTAGGCGAAAAAGACATTAAAGGGTATAAGTTTATGGGGGGGGGGGGGGTTAAACACCTCAAGCGACTTGGCTAGGCCTTCAATCCCACTTGCCACCACTCGACCCATGTTTCATTTTTCATAAACATTCGAAAATTACCTTAAAAACAACAGTGTCACTGTATCACGAACCCCCCCCCCCCACCCCCCAAAAAAAATCCTAAAAAAAGATACCCCTAAAAGAAGACACCAAGAAGGCATATACGATGAAGAAAAGAAGATATAATAAAAAAAAAATCTTAGGAAAAATAAACACAAAGAAGAGAAGATGATGGAACTTAACAATAGGAGAGCATGAAGAACAGAAAAAAAAAAAAAAAAGAAGAATTTTTATATTTATGTATTTATTCTTTTAGATCTGTTAGAAAAGATAAGGAACCGAAAAAAAGAGATAGAAGCAAAAAAAATAATAATAAATAGGACAAAAATATAAAAAATTGGAATTGAACAACACGTGAAGAAAAGGTGAAGAAAAGAAAAAGTGAATGAAAGAAGAAAAAAATTATTTATTTCTTCTTTTAAATCAGCTAGAAGGAACAAGAAGAAAAAGACATAGAAGACCAAAGAGAAAACTAAGGGTAGAGGTAGAAGACACTAAAAGTAAAATGGTAACGGTACGAGGCCTTCAAGGCCCTTTTCGCCAATCCCACTGGCCACCACTTGAAAGAATTTTTCATAAATATTTGAAAACTGCCTTGAAAACAGGGCCACTGCATCACTGCACCACGGACCCCCTACAAAAAGACAACGCCAAAAAAATATAAGTAGGTACCCAAAAAAAATAAAATAAAATAAAATAAATGACCCCGAGAAGACAATAAGACGAACTTGAACCACGAAAGACGCTGAAGAAAAAAAGGAAGAAAAGGAAACCTGTATCAACTATTTTTTTAGGAATAAGTTTGAAGAGGCAAGCAGAAAAAAAGAATATTTTTTTATCTATTAGACGAGTCAAGAAACGAAAAAAAGCAGATTGAAGAAGAAAAAATAATAATTAGGAAAAAAAAGACGTATACAAGATACAAAAAAATAATAAAAGAAAAAATTTTCATATTTATTTCTTCTTTTAAACCTATGAGAAGAGGCAAGAAAAAGAAGAAAAGCAGATAGTAGCAAAATAATAAAATAAAAATTATATTTACTTATATGAATCCTTTTTCAGATGGGTTAGAGTAGGCAAAAAACCTTAATAAAAAAAGCAGAGAGAAGCCAATAATAGGAAAAATAAGAAAAAACAAGGCACACATAGAGGGGGACAAGAAGATGAAACTGAACAATAAAGATTTATTACAATTATTTCTTGTTGCAGTTGGGTTAGAAGAGACAAGAAGAAGAAAAGAAAATAGAACACAAAAAAAATAAGGAGAAAATTACACCAAGAAGACGAGAATGATCCAAAGAAGATGCTGAAGAATGAAGAAAAAAGGACAAAAGAAGACTTATATCAAATAATTAAGATACAAAAGACATAGGTAAATTGAAACTGACCAATGGAAGACAATGAAGAATAAAAAAAATAGAGTAAAAGAAGATGACTTATATTTAACTACCTCTTCTTTTCTTTTGAATCGGTTTGAAGGGTAAAAATAAGAAGATATGTATGTATTAGCAAAAAATAAAAATCGTGGAAAAGGGGACCAAGAAGATGAAATTGAGTTATTAAGGAAGCCCCTGAAGTAAATATGAAAAAAAAGATGAAATAAGAAGGCTTGGGTACATTTATTTCTTCTTTTGAATTGGTTCGAAATGGGAAATAAAAAAGAAGATATTAACAAAAAAAAAAAAAATTTGGGGGAAAAGACACCACGACGATGAAACTGAACCAAGGAAGACGCTTTTGAAGTATACCAAAAAAATAAAAATAATAAGAAGACTTGGGTATATTTATTTCTTCTTTTGGATTGTTTCGAAAGGGGAAAGAAAAAAAGATATTAGCAAAAAATAAAAATTCGGGAAAAAGGCACCACGCGAAGATGAAATTGAACTAAGGAAGCCGTTGAAGAAAACATAAAAAAAGATTAAATAAGAAGACTTGGACAAAATTAAGACAAAATTAATTTTTTATTTTAGATTGGTTCGAAAGGGGGAAGAAAAAAGAAGATATTAACAAAAAAATAAACATTCTGGGAAAAATGCACCACGACGATGAGAAAACCAAGAAAGGCGCTGAAGTATAGGTGCCTAAAAAAAGATGAAATAAGAAGAAAAGAAGATGAAATTGAATAATAGCAGGTAATGAAGATAATAAAAAGAAGAAAATACAATTATTTCTTCTTTTAGATCGGGTTAGAAAAGGCAATAGAGTAAATTACTCGATTAATTGATTATTCTTCATCTTTTCACTCTTCCATTATTACAGTTCCACTAGTACTAATACCAGTACCAATAAACGATCCCGATCTTGCTGATGAATTTTTTCAACAACATAACGGAGAGTTTCGCCATTGTTTCACGCATATCTTCACCTTGCAAGACAATGGAAGCGACAAATTTCGACTCGAGTTAACTCTCCTAGGTACCATCTTCCCAGTTTGGATTTGGTTCATTTCAACGGCATCAGCTTGGCATCCGAGACTTTTTCAGAACAAGCCCGAGAACCTTCTTCTCGCGAAGGAATAACGAACAATAATGGTCGAAGTGTCTTCCGTATATAGAGAAACGCATTCCGGTAATGTTTATTATTGTGACTTGTCTCCGAGAAATTCCCTTCTTGGTCTCTATAAGTGATTGAACATTAGTCTTTATAAAGGCATTCCTTATATAAGTACACCGAGATGCGAGATTAAAGATGAAAGATACGCCGCAAAATATGGATAAAATAAAATGGTCAGCTGGATTGACGTCATCACACTTTGTTCTTATTTGTTAAGGAAGTATCATATGTGTTCGCTGTTCTTCTCGCTGCTCTTGATGTTACGAGAATACAAAAAATACAAAAAAAAAACAACCCTAATTGTTCTTTTATAAGATGAAGCAAAGACGAGCAAACTATAAAAAATTAATAATTTCGCAGATTCCCTTCGTTAGCTTTAAGCTTTATTAAGTTCTTGGTCCGGTGATTTTTAAATTTAGATTTGACGTTTAATTTTAACCATTTCGCATGCACACGCTCTTAAACAAAAGCTATTTGTGCAATGCTTCAATTACGCTCGTTGCATTGCTCTGCATTACGTCATATTTACAACATATTTTCGTTGCATTTGTCATATTCACTAGCACTAGCACTAGGACGACTGTCATCTGAATTGTGGAGGATTCATCCTTGAACTTTTATAACAGAATTAGACACAATCACCCTGTATAAATAATTAATAACAGGTGAACGTGCTGATAATTTATTAAATTAATTGTTGGTTCGATTTTTCCTAAAATGCCATATTATACCTAATATACCCGGCAACACCGCTTTCTTGCCTCTCTCGCATATAAACGGCGAGCATAATACACGAAAGTCTCATTCGATAAAAGGGAAGATTTGTTTTTATTCGGCCCGAATTTTGATGGTTATTCCAGACCGGATTGAGGTTTGTCCATATGTGGAGCCCGCCCGGACCGGATAGAATACGTGAGAATGGTGTTATTTCAGACACGCTGTATAAATACAGGGTCGCCTGGAACAACACACCATCTGTAAACATATTCGGCACATCGAGAGAGAGAAGCAAAAAAGAACCTCGCCGGTCGTAATAATTATGCCGGATGGACTTTTTTCACTGCTGTTAGATAAGTTTAGGGAAAATAATAGTTGTATCGAGGAAAAAATTTGTTCAAAGCGATTCGGAGTACAAGCAACGCAATTTTTCGAGAAGAATAAACCCTGAGAGCTGGTGAGGTTTCATTAAACACATAGACGATATTTTTCTCCACTGCAGCTACCCAGGCACAAATCTGCAGTTATTATTGCAGCAAACAGTCGACCCCAAATAATGCTCCAATATAATTTTACAAATCTTCTGATAAGAAAAAGAAACGATTCCAGATTAAACATTCTTCTGTTTTCTTTGATTGATTTTATATTCTCATGATACACAAGAGACACGAGCAAAGTAACAATAAGGAAGGAGCGCGAAGCTAGAGCCAGCCGACCGTTTAATAAAACGTTCAATTTTCAGATATTTGCGTAATTTTCATAGTCGCGGGAACGACAAACAAAAGCCGACAGCGCCAGGACGAATTTGTCGCACAGTATTTACCCGGGGGAATTCGCCGTGAAATTCCTCCCACTAATGAGAATAAATGCTGGTGGGCAGGAGTGCAGCGCTTTAAATAAACCATTCTCATTTGTATCCCTCTCTGGGCATTCGGTTGGTCTGTCAAAATCGGCCAAACAAAACGGCAAGCGAGAAAACAAACGCGCCACCGTCCCGGGATTTATTGTTTACATAAAGCCATCAACGCTCCCGCTGCATCGGCTCCTGTACTCCCGTTATTATTATTATTATTATTAATGGAGAGACAACTGTCTGTCGCTGTGCTGGAAGGAACACTTAACGTAAATTTAATTTATCTAAACGTGACAGAAAATTTAATATAATTCTTCTCCCTCCGCCCAAAGCCAGAAATATACCTACCGTGACATAATTCCCAAAAATTCAATTACCCCAGAACATCCTTTAAGAGTTGTAGCCCATAGTCATTATTATACTCAAAAAATTCACCTTAAAATAAGAAAAATCCCTTGTAGATTTTTTGTTCTCCACGTTAGAGGAGGGAGGAGGGGTCACTGGTAGTCAAAATTCAAAATGGCAACCAAATCCATGGTACGCCATTTTAAATTTTTTGGTTGAAAACGGTAGAAATTAAATTTGTAGTAAATTCAATTTGCTACAACTTTGAAAATTCCAGATTTTTCTATCTACGATCGATATTTTTCGAATTAAACCTGAAAAATGAGGGTAGACTAGGCATATTAGGAATAAAATGGGGGTTCAGAGAGAATTTTTGCGTTAGTTTTGATTTTCTCACCCTCCATGTTTTTTGGGTTATTGGGAACACGAATTTTGGCAACAATTTCTCAGGATAATTGCTTTTTTTTGCATTTTTTGTTCAAATTGTTGCACTTTTTTCAGTTTTTGGCCTAAATCTCAGGAATGGAGTGATTTTTCGACAAGTTCATTCCATACCAAGTCAAAGTAGACGAAATTTCCGAAATTTCTCATAAAAACATTTTTTTTTGTGAGGACCAACCGTTCCGTCAGTAAAGTGCGCCAAAAAAAATATAATTCCCATTGCGTGGGGTTTTGGAAAGTTTTGCTATAGTTTTCATTTTCTCACCCTCTGTTTTTCTGGGTGAACATGAATTTGAAGTTTGCTGGCTAAAATTTGGCCTGTAATTTTGTTTCTTTGCACTTTTTGTCAAAATTTTTGCTTTTTTTCAGTTTAATCTCAGAAAGGAAGCGCTTTTTCTACGAGTCCACAAATTCATTCTATACAAAATTAAAGTACACAAAATTTCCTAGATTTCTCATAAAAAACGGTTCTTTGTAAGACTAACCGTTCCGCCGGTAGAGCGCGCCAAAAAAAAACACTCCCACATCCAGTGAAATTTACCGGTTTCGCGTGAAAATTTTGCCAGCAAACTTCGAATTCGTGTTCAGCGCCCCAAAAAACTTAGAGGGTGAGGAAATCAAAACTGCAGCAAAACTTTCCTCTGATAATTCTAATATTCCAGACGCCCAATCTCGGTCATAGAAACGAAAGTTTGAGACTTATTATCATTTAAAAAACCCTTCCGGGGTGTCTAGAAGCTATCACTGCCTCGAATGTTCCGGGGATGGGAAGTGAAAAGTCAAGAACAAACTTCTCGAAATTATTTCTAAAAGGTGCCAAGGTTCCATAAATGCAATTTAGAGAGAATAACACTTGAACTTGGAGAAAAAAGAAAAAAGTAACACTAATCAATTTGTTACATACGGTTAATCTGAAAGAAACATACACAGTGCTATTTATAAAGGGGTTATTACACAGCACGCATGATTACTATTGATGAGAGTTTTTTATTTTTTTACGTCATTGAAATGGACCCCTCGATAGGAGAGGAGACGATGAGACTGCGCGTGTGGAGGTGTGGAATTCGAGGCAGAGGGTATCGCTTCCACCGTATCATGAGTCCTGATACTTTGCAATATATTCGTCGGGAAATTTCGACCATAAAAAAGAAAAACTGCCAGAACTGACATTCAGAGAAGCCTTCCAGGGTGTCTAGAAGCTATTACTGCGTGGAATATACCGGGGATGGAGAGCGAAAAGTCAAGAACAAGCTTCTCGAAGTTCATTCTAGAAGGCGCTAAGGTTCTATACAAGAAATTTAGACAGAGTGATACTTAAACTTATTTTTCAAATCCTTGATCAAGCCCACGAAGGAGAAAAACGTAACACTAGTCAATTTAAAGCGCACAGCGAATCTGAAAGAAACATATACAGGGTGTATGGATCCGGCTCAAAGATACAAAATGGTCAAAAAATCGATACCCTTAATGGGGAATCGATCCTTATGGGGGTTGATGTTAATTAGGAATGTTTAATAGGTCGGCTTGTAAGACCGAAGAGCTTGTTCGAAATTCAAAATCTGGACGAAGGACCAGGGTACAGGATACACCGAGAGATAATAGACTAGGGTTTTTAATTATTGTACTCACTGTTTACTTTCGTACCACTGGGCGAGCCACTGTAACCTGTGCGGGGGATGCGGAAGTCTTCAACTGAACGCGGTTTGCGAATGGGGGCAGTGTACTGCGTGTACCATGTACCAACCACGAATAATGTGATCGGACTTTTTAATAGGACGCGATAATGACGATGAATGCGAATGAGGGAGCCGCGACGTACCACAGCAACTAAGGAAGGGTGCTGGGATTGCTCACTATGCACTTGACGCTCGTTTTTCACCACTTGCGTTAAGCACGTCCCCTTACCGTAAAACCATAATGTTTAAGGATGGGCAAGTAAAGGATAAATTCCGTAAGGAAAGATGGAATTAAAATATTCATCTAAATGACGGAACACAGGGTGTTTCGTTAATATTGGGGAAAAAAACAGATTCTTTGGTCAAATTTAAACAAAAAGTTTTCTATTAATAACGTGTGTCCGGAATTGCACCGTTTTCGAGATACAGGGTGTAAAAAATTATATTTTTAGTTTTATGCTTATACTGCGCATGTCTTTATCATTGATAGTGGCTACTTTACCATTAAAGCGAGTTTTTCATCGTAAATGACAGTTTTTCTCGAAAACGGTTCACTTCAGCAGTAATGACCAAGAGTACATACCTTTTTTGTGTAGGAAATATTACCGCTTTAAATGCGCTTTTAAAATGTCAATTTGCCCAGTGTCGTAGATATTAGGGACAATAAAACCTTGCGCAACACTTATGTAAAAAAGCTGAGTTCTCTAGGTATACCAATCTCAAACGGTTCCCGAGATATGTTAAAAAAAAACTGGGAAAATTATATTTTTTTTAATCTGTGTCTGAAAAATGGCGCTTTCTACGGCGAGACACATGTTAATGGGGATTTTTTTTTGTTTATTTTTGACTAAAAAATCTGCCATTAATTTTTTTCGCAATATTTAAGAAGAAACACCCGCTATAGCGACATAAAAGGTCTGATTGCGATCACAGACTAAAATAACTTTCGCCTCTGAAACTTGAACTTGATGGCATCTTATCCCGGGGCCTCTGTCACATATTCCGAGGAATCGTCACCATCAGATTCCGGACCCGGTATGCAAATTAAACGGTCATTTATTTAGTTTTATGGCCGATTCGGCTCCTAGACGTTATTGTCAAATGGCGATATTTTGCCACGCTCGTTAAGAAACGCCTCTCATTTCTGCGTTAGAATAAAAATTATTATGGACCGTTCACAACGGAATCGGCTGTTGAATTTTTATGAAAACTTATAGAGTGTGGCAGCCGCTTTAAAATAATAATGGTGGGTGCTTCTTTTTCTTTCTTAAATCCTGATTGTTCTTGTTTGTTGTTTGGATCGTTTTTACTGTATCGGCTATCGTGAGCTGGAATCGTTTAAATAAAATAAATATTAATGGCCTTATAAATTCGGCGTTAGAAATTTTAAGTTCGTTCCAGATCAATTCGAAAAATCCCAGATAAGAGCGTAATAAAATTTCATCGTTTCGATGTTAACACGGTCGTTATCGTCTTAGATTTTTATGATTATATTTTGAAGAAGAAATTCTTCAATAATCAAACGATTATTAAAATATTCGAGACGACGAGAGATTTTAATTAATTCAGTTATGTGAATCGAGACCGAGACGAGAGAAAGGAACCTGTGAATATCTACTTGCCTAATTTGTACCTATAATGAAACGTATTTCCATAAACATCTGTATTATCTAATAAAACGTCTCAATTTTAATTGGATTCTCATCATTTTGACCATTAATGAAACAGAAATTTCGCAAGTGCTAAGAATCCGCCCCATACGGTGCTGGTGCGCTAGAAGGATCGAATTCTCTTCTTCTATTCCAAGAATAAGCGTAAAGTTCCCTAGGGTTTAACAGGCGGCACATCTGGAAGTCGTAAAACGTAACAAATGGCTCTAAATACCATATAGTCACCTCTCTTTCCATGTGATTTCCCTGAAATTCGGCCTAATAATCTGACACGTGATCCGTTGAAAAGGGGTGGCGGTTGATGGCCATGGCCGGAGGGTAAAACGATACCTCCAAAATTAATTGGCAGCAAAATTTAACATTACCAAACGAACCGTTTGAGTCATCAACAATTATTTTATTTAGAAGTGTCAATTGTCAAAATCAATAATTGCATTAATTGATCCGCCCCCACTTCCCCCTCATTAATAACATGAAAAAAACCTCGCATTCCCACATCTGTCCGTCAAAATAAAAATAATCCAGAGAAAAATAAAAACCCCCACCAAAAAGGAATCACGATACAATGGTGGCTATACTATAATACGGCGATGCTATGCGGGCTCTCGCAGGGGTATTATTCGAGGGGCCGCGCATACAAATGACCGGGCAGGGGCCAGGGGGTCCATCGAAAGGTGCCTCTATTCACGCCGAACAAAGAGAACAGGTCCGAAGAGGCGATGCACACATGTATAATATTTTACAGGTGCGTTCGCGTGAATCCGAGTCTCCGGCTCTGGGACTCTTTGTCCGGTTATATTCTATGCACGATTTCGTGCGGTTGAAAGGGCAGCTCTTTTTGTATTTTTAGGAGGATATTATGTTGGCTGTTATATTGAAATGGTGGAGAATAGAGAGGCAGGTGTGCTCTTAAACGTGTAGATTGGTTTATACGACGGTGTGGACGATTTTTAGCTGGTGGAATTTTGATAAAGCTTCTTGAGCATTAATCGCATAAATAGTGGATTTAATGGCTTGATTCAATATTATTATGTCATTTTGAAAATTGGGTTGTCAAAATTTTTCATACTATGTAGTATAGGTACTAATAAGGAAAATTTCAGTTCAACTCCTTTGAAAACGTGCCATAAAATGCAAATAAGAAATTAGCAAATTTTGATCTATTTCTTACCTACGTCACTGGTAAACTAATGACAAAAACACATTTTTTTGTCACAAGTGTATAGGTTAAGATACGTTCTTCATATTCTGTAACTTTGATTGAAAAATTATGTTTAGTTTTGCAAATACAGGTGTTAAAAAAAGCAGTTCTAATGGCCGCCATTTTGAAACAGCTTCACCGATTCTTCTCAAATTCAATACCAGACAATTTCCTCCAGACATCCAACTATTAGGAAACTTTCAGTTCCCTAGATTGAAAATTGCGACCTGTAACCTGATTCAAACCTGACAAATACGGGGTTTTGCGAAATTTGAAGACACCCTTTCAAAAAAAAAAAAAAAAAATTAGAAAGCGTTTTTAACAAAAACCCCACTCACAGTCCTCCATAAGTTTTACAAAGGTTCAAAATTTCTTTACCTGAGATTTGAAAGCGGCGTTTCTAAGATCGAAAATTTGTAATTTTACATATTGCATGATTAAAAAAAAAATCATCTTCGCCATTTTATTTTTTTGCTTCCTGAAATTTTTTAAAGTTGAAGGTTATTATTATAGCTGTCTACTCTGAAAAATTCAGCTCGATCGCTTTAAAAATGTGCTCATAAATGGTCTAAATGGAAATTTAGCAAATTAGATGTACCCTATTCTTACCCACGCCACTGACTTACTAATAGAAAAAATTAAACAATTCTTTACTATCCTAAAGTTCAGATAACGTTTTTACCATCCAGTTAATTTAATTTAAGTTTTTCCCCCCATCTTGCATATACAGGGGTTGAAAAAATAAAAAAATACAAATTTTAACGAAAATTCAAATGGCCATTTTCCTCCCATTTTGAAACGACTTGACTGATTTTGCTTACTCCCACAAAAATATCAGTCCCATAGATTGAAAACTGCGAACCTTAAAAGATGAAGCTAAAGAGGCGTTTTGCAAATCAAAAAATTGCAATTTTTGATGAATAAAAAAATATTACGTAGGTATAATATGATGGGGCCTTCAATAATTATTATAATCTTCTCCCAATTTAAAACCCTTAAAGACATTTTCCTTAAAAATATCGCGTATAAACTCATAGAGCTTGATCAATACGAGGGTGCAATTTCTTACGCGCAACGCGCATGTTGAAGTATGGCACTGGAAGTCAGAAAGGTGACGTGGAACAAGCGCACGCTACGGGGCGCGTAAAAAGGATAAAGTTCTCATTAGGCGATTTCGATACAGGAATTTTCTGATTGAACGAGGACGCGACCCTGAAAAGCGGAAGCCGATCAACGACGATAGGAGAAGGTCACCGGAAGAGAACGAGGCAGAATCGCGAGCGGATAAAAGTCGCGAACCGGGAATTAAAAAACGGAGAAAAGCCCACCTGAAAATCTCGAAATATCTACCTTGCCTGTGTCTATTGCCTTTTAAAGAAGATAAAGAAGACGAATTAATTAACTTTAAATTTTGCGGTTCTCGCCTGAGCTATGTTTCGAAATAAATGATCGACGCCATAGTTGTTTTGTTTGTCGACGCAATTACCTCTAATTGTCTGGAGTTTTCCCGTTAATAATCACCAGATTAATATCAACTTCAGGAGTTTTTCCAACACCAGACTGCGTGTTACCTTCAACAGATTCTTTAAACCAATGGTAAAATCTTGTAAATGATTAATTTTTCAGCCCTTCGTTTGACTTTCCGCTAATTGAGAAACAACTAATTACCGTACAACTACAAGTTCGCCTTTTGCACCATCTTAATTCGGAAAGGTACCTATGCAATAGTACCAGAGACTGTAAGTAAAGTTCTTTTTTTTTGCATTCCGAAGAACCTTTGCAAAAATGGGAAAATGTGAAAAACTAATAGAGCCTACCTCCAGTATCATACCTCCAAGATTCATGAGTTGTTTTAATTGAAATGAAGGAACGGAAATTGATAGATTGATTAATTATTTCATGTTAATCATTACGTTTGTGTATTTTAAAAATCTTCTATTTGCATGAAGTAATTAATACCTTGATTGGTTGATTGCTATAATTATAAACGTTCCAACTGAAACAAGACGAGAAAAATCACTCCGAAAGCACGTGAGCCCAGCCAGACTATCGTCACCTTGATCGCCTCGTTTTAGTTTTAGTTTTAGTTTCAATTTTAATTAGGCCGTCTGGGTGAATCACATGCACCCGCTCCAGGAATGCACCTTTGGCACAACTCGTGATGCAAACGAGCGACGAGCACCGATCCGCGGGACCGCATTTCCCGTGTGCCGCACACCTGATGAGACGATCGCCGGCCAAAACGTCAATCCGACAAAAATGATTGGGTTAACTATCGTCTCGTCGTCATCGGCCGTCGGTCCGGGCTCGAGCTGAAATAGATCCGCGACGGAAATGTTGAAAAACTGATGATCTGATGCGCTTTTTTTTCTCCGCTCCAAGGGCGAGCGACTCGATTAATTAATTTCCCACACACCTGTTGGTCGTTGGTTGGCTGTGTGGTCGTCATCGTTTTCTCATCTATTTAATGAAAGATTATGAATAATATTCATGACATCAGTTGATTTATAGTAGGTACACGGTAATCGTGAAGGGGAGACATTGTTTCTGGACAGATTATACTCGGGTGAACCCAAAGGATCAAGAAAAAAAATCGAAAATAAAGGCCATCATCATTGTCAAACAATTCCAGTAAAGTAATTAAATTTTTTCTTCTTCTTCAGGAGCACTTCTTGAATCAAGAGCAAAGAGTACCTGACCTGGAGGTGTACTCTTTGATCAAGAGCACGGTGTAAAATAGAATTACTTGGCTATGTTAAAAGGAGTTTTCTGTGAAGGGATCTAGGTATGGGATGCCAGAAACTTTTATGTTGTCATTTCAACTTTTCTTTACCAAAAGAGTCATAGAACGGTAATTCAGGCAGGCTGGAGTATAATGCCTTCTCCCCGGAATAGGTGAAGAAGATCACTTCCTCAGCAGTGATGAAGAAACACGGTTCCAAAGAGAAAATAATTGATTTTTGTTTTGGGAGTTAACAGTGCAGATAATAAAGGAACCTCGAAAAAAATGACTCAATATTTTTGGATACCAGTTGTTGGGAGGTTTAAGGTAATGGTGTCTTAACTCGACGGAAGATTTCTTTGTCAAAAAAGTACGTAAAGACAGTCCCCGAAAGAAAAATTATAACAATATTAAAATCAAATTAGATTTTCGAACATTTATAAGAAAGTACTCCAGTTTGACGACTGGTTCAAGGGAAGATATTGTAGATAGGGACTGATCGGCGGTTGGTCGGTCAAAAGCCAGCCTCACTTTCTTGGTTTGCTTCGAATCAATTAGATCACCAATTTTTCGATGATTTTTCGATAAATTACCGATTCTCTGTACTTTGTAGTTGTCTTAAAAGAAAACCTCGCAATCACCTTCACGACTGCCTGTTAAGTAAAGTAAACCCGAGCCGAAGAAGGGACACACCTGAATTCTACATCGACTCCTACGCCGTCATGGAACGCGTACTCGTGCAAGCTTAACAAAAGCGGCAGTGGGACGTCCCATCTTTGTGTGCACTTATTAGCAAATATTAGCGTGAATGAAACCGGTACTGAATTTTTATCAATCCCGAGGAACAACTTGTGCTCGCAGGTATGTAGGTGACTCGTATATAGATACATGATCCAACCTCCTGTTGTCTCTACGTCGTATTCGTCTTCGACGAAGAAATGCAAACTCAGGAATTTTTACAATCTGGACGTTTAATAATAATAATATGCAGATTCTGATAATAACAATAATTATTATAATTATAAATCAAGAGTGATCAAATTTTACGAGCAAAATTGGAGGAGACAAGACTGCCCGAGTCAATCTCGCGGCGACTGTACAGCAATAATCAGTCCCGACATTACCGTCTAATGAATTTTTTCTGATTAATTAATTAAACGATAAAACTGGATGATGTAAATATTACTGTTATGGATGACAGACTGACAGTAACTATAGTAATGAACAGTCAATAAATACGCGTGTAGACAAATCGGGCACCAGAATCGTCGAGACGCCAGTCGTATTCCTATTTCTTGTAAATAAAATAATTACGTACGTATGTACGTAATAGCGATCATTACGAACGCGATGGATCTGATTTGGTTGTATTCGCAATTATTACATAATTACTATCGGAATTGAAGTAATGGTGAAGATTAAAGGTTCTGTTAATTGATCGGATATGTTAACTGACTTGTTTTCAAGTAAGGCGTCAATTTGATGCTAAAATCATAAAGCAAGTCTTCTTGAAGCCATTTTTCATGGTATGTACTTAACTACAGTTACAAGAAGAAATCTTGTGATTAAGAATCAGTAGACTTATCTTATTAACATCTTATTTGGCGACTCTGACGGTTACGTCTCTTTGAAAGATCAATGACAAATTGAACCGGGAGCAAGCAAGGGCTGAAGGAAGCGAGAAGAAGAAGAGAATCCTGCAATTTATCTGAACAAGACTGTCAAGAAGACGCAACGAGACTGTCTAGACGCGGCTTCCCGTGTCGCTCAAACTGAGATTTTCACATTCGCAATTTTTGCAAACAGTTAAATCTACGGTATGATATGGATATGGTGGTAAGGAGTTATGCATCTCAAGCAGCTAGGTCACAGGGGACCTTTTTCGTCATTCCCGCATCATGGTGGAAATGCTACTCGACCCTTCCCGATTTTTTTTATCAACGTCAGAAGATCTTACCGCGAGAGGAGGTCCCTTTCTTCTTCTTGCATGGTTCCTCTGACCCAAAATTTTGTCTGAGGTTATGATGGCCAGTCTGGGAGTTGCCTCCCAATACTTCTCTAAACCTTTTTGGGTCCATTCATCTCGATTCGAAATGTACCGGAACCCATACCATCTGCACCGTTTTCTCGTCAGTAAGCCTGTCTAGCGCTTCCTGGATTCCTGAATCAATGAGGACTCTGCGTGGAAGACCGTCGTATATGGTTGATCTCAGGAAAAACGATCTTTCCAGTAAAGTCCTGCTCCATGTAAAATGTACCCATTATCATTCCTGGAGACGTCTGTAAAACTGGTAAATTCTCATGGTTTGAAGGTTATCTCTTCATTTTTACATTTTTCCATTTCGGGAACTATACCTCCCTTTACCCTTTAACCTTAATAAGCTTTGAGACAGGGATCTCCATCTCAACTTTCAACTCGACCGAGGATATGTCAGTATGTAACAATCTTCCATAAATCAATAGCCATGAGAGCCTGCTCCTGATGGTATTAATTATACCTACCAATACTTGTTGTATTTTCATCAAAATTAAAGGAATAATCATACAAGAAGTAAATCCCGATCCGACAACGTTAAATTAGAATTAGAAGTTAAATTAGTTTAATTAAGTTAAAATAAATAAATAAAAAATTAAGTTAAATTAGAATCACACACATAGGTATTATGTCTGCGCCGTCGGAACGGACCAGACAGTCCATGAAGGATTTCTTTTGAAGTGGGAGATTCACATCAAAAGAGTTGCCGGGGCCTGACGGGATTATTTATTTTTTTCGCGCCCGCGGCTCCGATATTTCCCGGAGCTTTATTGACTTTGGATTTTATGAGCGCGTTGATGCGATCGTTTGTTGTCCGCTGTTTTGTATATTTTCTTCCTGCGAGTCTGTGTTCTGTATAACGCGCGGAGACGCGTGAAAGTTTTAATTTTTTAATTCCTATTTTTTTTTTTTATAATACAACCTCTTTTATCTTTACTTGAAAGCAAAACATGTCAATAAGGTCCAGGAAAAAGTGTTTTTTTCTAGAAAAAATAAAAAAAAGACACATTTTCAGAAGCAGGGAAGTCCCAAATAGAAATCGGTACCACAAAAATATCAGAAACCAGCGTTTCTCCGCGAGAAGACGACACTATTTTCTCTAAAACTTTATGGAAAAATTATCATACAGTTTTAAAAATATTTAATTATTATAATTATTATATTTATTTGTTAATGGTTGCAGCTAGACTTTCGATATAGGCCACGACTCGAGACTCAGACCGTTCGTTCTTCGTTCTGCCGCAGTCGCGCTTGCGTATAAAAACAAAAAAGGCTTGCGTGCAATGCGTGCGCTGTTAATAAAATCATGAGTTCCTGAATCTGTTGAGATGTGATTGGTTCTTAATCGTTATTTTGAGTTTTTATTTTACATGCTGAGCTGTGATAGACTCCTATCCGTGAATGAGCTATGGGGGGTGGCGTGAGAGAAAAAAACTGTGGGCCCAACTATGTGGGTTGTGAAACTCTCTCCCCACTTTAAAAGGAAAGGGAAAGGAAAGTTATGGGAAGTTGACTTTTCAATTTAGAATCAATTTTTGATTTAGTTTATGAAAGTAATAGCGCAAGATCTAAAAAGCAACAAAAATTTAACTTGTTACCTTTTCCAAGTGTCAAATTTCTAATAAAAGGTGTCCCTATCATTCAGAAACCATGATTCCCAGCTTTCCCAGGTTCCAAACTTTCCCAGAATTAATTTAAACAATGAAATATGACAACACTTTTCGACGTTCATTAATTCGTCTCTGTTACGAATCAACTCAAAACTTGTAGACTGGATTCTGGAGATTGCTATTAATTTTCTGATGGTGTCTCAAGAGAAAAGTTCGGTTCGCTGTCTCTATCAAGAGCTCTTCGGGAATCAAAAGGAAACTTTACTTACAGTTGATATTGCTGGATTTCGTTCTTTTTAGGTACCTTCCTAAATCAAGTCGACCATGTAACGGGATTTTCGGTATGGTAGAGATGATGTCCCAGGGATGGGTAATTGCCCCCTTTTATCCGTGACAAGTCAATCAAAATGTTAAAAAAACCTTTATTTACAAGTACGGTAGTTACACATATCTGTATCTGTTAGATTAATATTATTAACCACTGAACCATCTGGGCCGGCGCTCGTCCACTGCTGGCCGTCTGATTGGTGAGAGATACCTGCGTCGGTGCACGCACCTCTGTTGATTGGTCGGTCTGTCGGACGATTCACCTTCGGCTCCACTGTCCACTGCGTCAGTTGCTCTCTTACCACCGCACGCTGCGTGTGCGTGTCTCCTGCTGCTGCGGCCTCCGGAATACGCGACGTGACGGGATTGCCGGATCGACAACTCATTACATTGCGACCCGACGTCTGGTTTGCCTGGCCCTTAATACAGGCCAGGCGTCGTCTGAAAGGACCCGCCGGGACTTCACTACAGCCCCGGTTGACTCCCTGTTATGACCGGCAGTCGATCAGAGCTCAGTTCACTCTCATCGATCTCCCGACGTCCAGTTACAGCTAGGCTCCACTCATTTCATCGACCTGCTGTATAGCCGGCTGGGTACTGGACGGAGTGCACTCATTACATGCCTCCTGAAGACCTCCTAGCTCAGTTCACAGGGAGGGAGATGGTTCGCGAGTCAATACCTCGGAAGATCTGCCTTGCTTCTCCGTTGGGTCTGCTTATATAGCCGGTGCCGGCGAGATAACCTGCTAATCACCGCTGTAAAAACTGTATCCTTCTGATAGACCCCTCGATTAATTAAAATAAATAATAATAATCAACGAATGCCTTGGAATTCGTTACAACCAAATGAATTAAACTGTAGTCAAACAGCAATCGGTCATTTCTCTATTACTTATTAGAAGATATGAGGTGATGATTGGAGATAGCATTGCTGAAACTGAGTTATGTGAGTGTTTTGAAATTTAAACACGCGCGCAACGTTCGATGTTGAGATCGGTCACGACCGGAAAGTCTAACAAGGTTATTAAATATACTTTAATCGGGCAAAACGCTTGTATTTTACCTTGATGTTGAGGAAAATTCTTCATTGTCCGTGAAAAGAATCACAATGGCCGCGCAGTTTGAAACGTAGTTTCTCGAAGAAACCTAAACACTCTTTGGGTTTTTGATTTCAGACTCAAATTTTGTGAAGATAAATTGCTAGGAGCTGTTGTACCTACTTCTTTTTTTTTAAGATACAGGCACGGGAAAAGATAGAAAGATAGAATTTAGGTAAGGTAAATTTTACAGGTGAGGTTTTCGAGTCCTCGGTACACGTGTCCTCTCGGTCTCGCTCTCTGGCCTTCTGCAATCTCTTCTGCCGACGCTTTTCTCTTGCAAATGCGCGTCCAATGAGAAAGCCCCAATGTCATGCCATATCAGGTAATGATTTCTTTCACGGTCAAAGGGTCCGTGAACTTACACGCGATACTCTTAAGAAAAAGGTCGCTAGGACTTTTACCTAGAGAAAACCATTTTTTAAATTGTTGTTACGTATGCCTAAATAAACTTTAATGTCGTAAATGATTTATAGTGCGTCTAGTATCTATTCCCGGTACATAATTTTATTAATTCTTTCACCATTTAAATCTGCACAGCAGCTGCCAAAACCAAATAATGAAACACTCCTTCATTTTGGTTTACTTTTTACTTGACTACTCTGCCAAGTAATTTTTCTTTTAGATCCCCAGAAAGCTTTATAAATTTCAGAGTACTGCCAGGGATCGAAGTATTTTTTTTTCAGGATCAATCTTTTATACCTCAAGAGGAAATCTCAATAATAACACGAAAAATTCTCATGTCAAGTAGGAACAACCGGAATCGACCGCACAACCCAAAACAATAATAATAGAAACAGATAAAATAACATAAATAAATTTCACGTTTCGTAATAACAGTGTCTCGTTATGTTTGTTTACAAAATTTATTTTTAGATAAGGCTCTATTTACAGCGCCATCATGTATGAGATATCGCACTGAAAATAAATGATCTCATAGAACAAATTTTTAGTATCTATTAAGTCATCGTCTGATCGTTCTTAAATCATATTTTTACGGCTCTTCTTATCTATCTCCGAATTAGAACGTAATAATACATGTCACCCTCGCCAGTAAGTTCAACACCGCATCAACGCGGTATTGTGACGGGGAGAGGGGTGACAAAATTTTCCCATTAATTACATGATAAAGGGATTTATTCCTTACGAAGAGATACGAGTGATAAAGTGCTAGTTAGAGCGATAATAATTAATTTGTTACATTTTTTTTTTATAAACTTAAGACTTGTTTGTTATCTATTTTTTTCAAGAAGATTTATTAAAACCACACTCAGTATTTATTTAATTCCCTCCTCTGGCACTTCTAACTACCCTGCAACGTATTCACATGCTTCGGAATAAAGATCCCCCCGTTTATTTGGAACATACACAAACCGCAGGACGAAGCGGGTATGGGGGCCTGCGGTATTCAAGAGGGACAAATGAGTAAAAAGTATTTTTGCCAAATTTCGAATAAGTTGGGCGCCATTTTTTGTATAATTTTTTAGTATTATTTATAAAAACTAGGGAAGAGCCGACTTAACCGCTCCTCCGAGTGTTGATCGGAGTCCCTGCCCCCTTCTATATATCAGGAGAGCTGAGCCGATAGGAACGGTCCTCGCATTGGGCAGATGTGGTGAATCCACAAGGCCCCTTATCAGTCCTGTCTCCTACCAGGAGGATCCATAATTATTAATAAATTGTTTGGAACTTTTGGGCCATGAACCACCACATGTTTTAATCAGAGAAAAAAAACCTCTTATAACAGACTTTTCGGCATTTCGAGTGATACTCAGATAAAGAGCGTTTTGGCACGTAATTTTTTTTCACGCAGCTCCCGAAGGAGATTTCTTCAATCTTCTCGTGCACGGAGACTCCAGACATAATGCACATAAACTCCCGAACGAGGTCCGTTGAACTTAACATCCGACACCGTACCTACATCATTTGAAACTTGCTAGACGGTTTTATAAGAACGAAATCTGTCCAAAAAACGTGATCTACGGTCCTACGAGCGGCCAAATTCTAATGCCCGTCACCATTTAATATGATAAATATCCCATTAATATGATGCATGGTGCGTCTGGATCGTGCCTGTTTAATCCGGGTTTTCTATAATTCACGTTGCAGTTAAGCGACTATACACTTTGGGAGAACAATAAAAATCTCCCGATTCTAAAATTAACGACAGATGTCAGGTTAGAGATGTCGGAATTTTGGCAGGCGTCTAATGTGAACCTTGATACGTCCAGGTGCTGGACGTTGTTATTATTATACAAGGCGATTCGCTCATACGATTGATTTAATTATTTTATTCTTTTTGTGGATCCTATTACCTCTTCTTTCCACCTCCACTGCATAAATTGGAAAATTCAATTATTGTAATTCGAAATTTGAATGCCGACAAGCTTTTTCTCGCATTTAAAGACGTTAACGTCGAAGAGACTTTTAGCTCTTAGCTCGGACTGACAGTAGTAAAACTGACGTAAAGTCGTAAAACTTACAATGTCAGAAAGTTAATAATACACGACGAAGGTGAAGACTTTTAATAACGACACGTAGGAGGATGAATGCGTTGTAAATTTTCAATTATGCTCGTGTCGAAAAACGTCGTATATTTTAGCCGCTGCCGGGTCGTTAGGTGAACTGGGAATTTATTTTTTATAATGATTTATGGAAAAATATCGCGAAATTGGCGCCTGACACATCGTAAAAGAAACAAACTCCGAACAAAAGAAGCTTTAGAGGTGACACACTTGATCATTTTACATTTTGGTTTTCACACAGAAATTTTTCTGGCCGTTATTACCGATCATGCGTGATTTGATCCGGATTTTTATCAAAGAGTTCCAAAATAACCGGTAACCTCGAGCCCTGGGGAACGTCTTAAACTTGGGACTACTACAATTAGGACTACCATCAGGAATCGTGCCCAAAAAAAAATCGTTCGGAAAAAATTATCAAGTGAAGGGGCAAAACGGCGAAAGTTGAGAAAAAATCAAAGAAACGAAACGTTCATGGATGGGAGTGGGACTCATACCGAGAAACATGAAACAGAAAATAAGTTGCTGGTAATATTGAGCCCTGAGGGACACCTCAATTAAAGATGACTGGAACCATACTAAGAATCTTGAACTGAAATTGAATCCACCTATTCTTTTAGGCAGTGATGATGAAGGCAGTGGTGTTGGTGATTTGAAATCGGTTCATTCCTCTCCGTTTGAATTTCAAAACACGGTCGAACCGGTCGCGTTTGGAAAGAAATCTTCAAATCATGTAGAAAAAATGACAAAAGTTGAGAAAAAGGCTTCTAAATAAAAAGAAACGAAGCTTCTAAGGATGGGAGTGAGGCTCATACCAAAAAACCTGAGACATAAAATATGTTGCTGGTAATATTGAGCCCTGAGGGACACCTCAAGGACCATTAAGTACTGGAACCTTACTAAGAATCTTGAGCTGAAACTGAATCTGCCTATTCTTTTAGGTATAATGATGATGAGGTACTGGTGCTTTGAAATCGATTCATTCCGCTCCGTTTGAATCTGGAACCCGGTCGAACCGGTCGCTTTTGGAAAAAAATCAAGTCAAGGAACAAAAATGCGAAAGTTAAGAAAAAGACAAAGAAACGACTTTCCAAGGATGGGAGTGAGACTCATACCAAAAAACATGAGACAGAAAGTAAGTTGCTGGTAATATTGAACCCTGAGGGACACCTCAAGCACCATTAGAGTAGGACTGGAACCATAGGTACTAAGAATCTTGAACTGAAACTGAATCTGCTTATTCTTTTAGGTATAGTGACGATGCTGGTGCTTCGAAATCGATTCATTCCGCTCCGTTTGAATCTCGAACCCGGTCGAACCGGTCGCTTTAAAAAAAAAATCATCAAGTCAAGGAGCAAAAATGCAAAAGTTGAGAAAAATACAAAGAAAGGATTCTTCCTTGGAAACTTCCAAGGATGGAAGTGAGACTCATACCGAGAAACATGAAACAGAAAATAAGTTGCTGGTAATATTGAGCCCTGAGGGACCAATAAAGATGACTGGAACCATACTAAGAAATTTGAACTGAAACTGAATTTGCCTATTCTTTCAGGCGGCGGTGCTGGTACTGACTGGTGGTTTGAAATCGATTCATTCCGCTCCGTTTGAATCCCGAACCCGGTCGAACCGGTCGCGTTCGGAAAGAAATCTCCAATATTAGTCAGGTGGAAATAAATAATAGGAAACCGAAACTGACGCGGCGTAAAGACGTCGACCCACGCTCACCTATAATAATAAAACAAAACCGTTCAACACTTGCGATAATTTACGGCACCGTGGCCATGTTTCAGGTTATTAGTTGGCGATTTGGCATGTGGGACATGGTCGGATTTTTTATGTTTCCGTTCTGCTCGCCGAACTGGACACCGAAACTGGTATTATCCGTATGTATTAGTACATTAGTGCGTGTATCGGGGAGAAACGTTTATTATTAATCTAATAATAAATATAATTTGATCGATTGCTTTACTAAACGTTCGTTACGGGGACGGGGACGTCTGTGACAGAAAATCACTACCCGGAGGACTCTGTTAATTACCATTTTTATACTCTTCGGATCGAAAAATAACACAAGCACCGGGCTTTCATTGTTATTATCGTCTAACGGATACCTATATACAGTGTGATTTGATTTTTTCCGCCCGGTTACCTACCTCAAACAATTACCCGATAGATCCTATTACGGTCGTATTCAAGGCGACGGTCTTTTTTTTTACTGTCCCGCGACAAGTACCTTAGTGAACTTGAACCTGCGCTCATGTCGAAGGAGAGAGCTCAACGCACCGGGCACCGGCACCGGCACCAGCACCACAGAAACAAAAAGCGACGAGTATGTTGTGTGTGTGTTGCAGTTTGCAGTTCCTCACGTCTGGTCTTATTATTATTACCGGTATGGTCACGACTGGCAGCGAACTCTCCCAGGGAATTTTAAATCAGGTGCACGCGGAGACCGGCGCGGCTCTTCTTGTGTGTGCGCCGGATTAAATAAACGTTACTTCCAATCAGACAGTCTCGTCCGCCGAAGAGACGGGAAGACCGAGACTTATTTCCTCATTTACTTACTCCGGGGGATACCGGACTCTCTCACACGTCTTAGTTGCACAGAGACGACTGGGCGATTAGTGTTTGACTCATTATGACATTAAAAGAATAAAGATCCTGAAGGTAAATCTCGCTGCTGCTTGTGTTTGAATTTTAAGCACTCCCACGCCGCGTCTCCTCATCTATTAACCGAATATATTATTATTGTCATATTTGCGGTCTCGTAGCGCTGCGGTAACGATTTCGATCTTGTCACGACCCACCGCTTACAAGATAAGGAAACAACCCGTCCGTCGATTCGCACGAGCCGGGCTCGTCAAGAAACCGCACCGGCGGCTCTTAAACGCTCTTAAGGGGGCCCAAATCCATGTAATAACGATTCTCGCTTAATAAAGCGATCCCAGATATGGTATCTGTTAATTCGATGTCGTCATTTTTTCGCCTTACCAATTTTATAATTATTCATTCCGACTGTGTGGCAGGACTATTAGCAGAAATAATTAGAACTCGTTCATAGTACGAGAAAATCCACCTTAATGGAAGAACGACCCTGAAGATGATCAAGATTTCAAATGTCACCTTGGACCAACCATTTCAAAAAAAATATGAACTTTAGTATTTTTTTATTTTTTTGTCAAATTTGCGATACCCCGACATTTTGCCTAAAGGAAAGGGGGGGGGGGGGCAACCAAAAGACAGTCATAGCCGAGATGAAAAATAAAAGTAACATCAAGACGACGGCAAATGTCGATAGTAAACACAGTCGATAATAAACTGAATTGCAAACTTTGAAAATGTATTGCAGATAACATCGAGCCCTTAGGGACACCTCATTGTGTGGTTTGGGCAGGACTCATACTAACCATCACCAAAAACACATAAAAATAAGCGAAGTAGCAAAACGACCAAAACTGCTACCTCTAGAATCTTCCTTATAATTTTCGACGTAAAAAGTATACTTTAAAGCTAAAGAGCAGTCGAGATTTTTTCTGGAACCATCATCTGATGTCCCGAGAAGTAGGTCACTAGTGATGACCATCAACAAGCTTCTAGCAATGGTATTTTTGGCAAAAAATTCGCCGTCAGATCAAATAAAATAGAGACTTTCTTTTAAATCATTTTTCGAGTAGAAATCAGACCACTGTAACGGGTATTTTAATTTAAAAAATTTGTGCGTGGATCAGTACTCAAGTAACCCGTTACTAAGATATTTAGAAATAATTTTTACCAGACACGCCTACCAGACACCTCGCTGGTACGCGTCACCTGCTTCGCCGTACCGGAACACGCGATCGGTTCTTGCCGGCCTAGCATCTCATCCGTCTGGAGAACTGAATGTAGCAGGCCCCGTGGGCTCTCAATGCAAGCCTCACAGACGAGACCTGCTAGTTAATCCACGTCTCAATAAGACGTGTGAGCCTGACAAACTTAAAATAAAGGAAAATTAATGACTGGTTCTCCACTCAGAGCTCATTACACTCTGGGCGAGAATTATGAGACTAGGATAGGCCGACTCAATGCATCGACCTTTCCCCCTCGGTGCGTTCGGTACACGCACGTCGGTTGCCCGGTCCTGTCCTGTCTCTGGGGGCTCACCACACTCACGCGCGCTGGTCAATACCCAGCTCGTGTCTCGCTGCCTGTTTACCCGGTCGGTGGACTCAGTACATCCACCGCGGGGTGCTGGCTCCTGCAGGCTCAGTACACCTGACAGGAGTTGAATGGTCAATATCCAACTGTCCGTTCTTCGGATGTCCACTGCTTTTATAGCCGGCGGCGGAGTTATAAGGCCGCTATCGCCGCCGCAAAAACTTAGTTTTCCTGCTTCGAACTGATTAAATGAAATAAACTGTCTTCTCTAATAAGCAACTAATTAGAATAATAATTATAAATGAAAGCCTCGGATTATGTTACACCACCGAAAACGTTTATACAAGGAAGCTAGAGCAATCCAAGTAATTAAAACCTCTACCTCCAGTTTCTTCATTATCATTTTTGTCACCTAAAGTTATACATCTTAAAAAGCTTCAAAGTAGAAGATTTTTTTTCTGGAACCGACACCTAATCTCTGGAGATTCCCTGATCTTACCACGAACAGCAAAATGAAGGCGAAAGTTCGAGTGATGACCAGCACATGATCCTTTTAACATGGGTCTTTTAGCAAAATAATCGTTGCAGATTAAATGAAACAGAAACTGTGTTCCTGGTAACATGGAGCCCTGGGGGACACCCTCAATCATTTTTCGAGCAACACTCAGACTACTCATCACCATACAAGGTAGCTAGAGCAATCCAAATTATTAAAGCCTCTACCTCCAGTTTCTTCATTATTCAGTTTCTTCATATACAGATATACCTTAAAAAGCTTCAAAGCAGATTTTTTTCTGGAACCGACACCTGATCTCTGGAGATTCCCCGATCTTACCACGAACAGCAAAATGAAGGCAGAAGTTCCAGTCATGACCAGAAGACGATCCTTCTAGCATTGATCTATTAGCAAAATAATTCGTTGCCAGATCAAATGAAATAGAAACCATGTTGCTGGTAAAATGGAGCCCCGAGGGACACCCTTCATCCTTTTTCGAGCAGCACTCAGACTACTCACCATCAAAAACGTTTATACAAGGTAGCTAGAGAAATCCAAATTATTAAAACCTTTACCTCCAGTTTCTTTATTATAATTTTCGTCATCTAAAGTTATATACTTCAAAGCAGAAAGCAGGATAAATTTTTCTGGAACCGACGCTGGATCTCTTGAGATTCCCTGATCTTACCAAGAACAGCAAAATGAAGGCGAAAGTTCGAGGAGTCATGACTAGAAGACGATCCTTCTAGCATTGATCTATTAAATAATTATTTGCCTGATTAAATGAAAAAGAAACTATGTTGCTAGTAACATTGAACCCTGCTGGACACCTCAAGCATTGCTTGAGCAGGCGTTAAGACTTACCACACTTACTACTTCTCGTAAAATGTATTCTTTCTCTTCAAAACTTGAATAGGTAAATAATCTAGAGTGGCCTTATAAAAAAGAACAAGAAAAAGATGAAATCGCCCGAAACTACTCAAAACAATGTGACCAAATAAACCAGTAAAAGCGTAGGTGTCAACACTGAATCATGGGGAACACCAACATTAATTGCGTGGGCCTGAAAATAATAAATTTTTTTCATACAATTAAACCTTAAGCGTTAGATAAACCTAAATGTAAACATTATTAATTAGGCGCACTTCTATTCCAAATTTTTGGGATAGGTCGTACTCGTCCTCGTGCCGATTGTCCAAGACGCCAGGCGAAAGACCTCGCTTTATTATGATAAGTTGAATAGACTTGCTCTAACGTAAGTAAGTACAGCATTCTCGGCAATTCAAAAATTATTCAAAATTTAGCCAAATTTGCACATAATGAACGACATGGCTGGGCGTCTTGTTTCTGTCGCGTCTTTTCAATAAGCGCCGTCCCTCTGGCCCATAATTTATCATTAATTTGAATAATCGATTTCATTAGCTCCGGTTGAATTTCAAATCGATCCCGGTGGCGCTTCCAATATAATTGAGATCAAAATATTTGTTAGTATAATTTCGGCAGGTACCAATGCTAAAACATTGAAATTTCAAACACAAACAAACACTGATAGTCGCCGGGTACCTGAATAGGCGCCACCGTTATGAATTAAGTGAGTATGTATGTTGTAATATTTTTTTAATATGAATAATTACGTTAAGCATCGACATGGATCCTTGAGGAACACCATTTAATTGTTTTTGTGATTTTAACTGATACGCGCAAAGTTTCTCAAGTTCGGCACAAAATAAGGGAAGAAAAAATATTATCGCTCGTTAAATGCAACCCCGAGGAACGCACAAGGACTTAGTTTTTCTTCACCAGAACGCTTCCGGGTGTTAAAAAAAATCGCAGGAGCCACCTGTTGTTTAATCCGCCTGTTCCTAAATCATTATCATTACGAAATATACCGAGCGATGCGCCGTTTCCTGGACAATAAATCTGGCAATTACTATTACTACTTCTTAAGCAATTTAAATCAGTTTAGCCAACATAACAAACGGTTGATGGTGGCGTTCTTCTAAGCGCATCTCGAGGGCCCAGTGCCAGTGTGCGTTGTAAATGTAATTCAATTGATGTCAATTTAACATGCGGGTGCTTAATATAACTAGCCCATTAATTTAATTTAATCATTATAAAGCCCTGAATAATAGGGTATTAATCTTACGACAGGATACGGCTGTTTTGCGCCACCGAAGATGACTGGCGCAATCTCACGGGCATTGTTTTCCTTTCTTCGTCTTTTTTTTTGTCTCGTCATATGTCGATAATAAAATAAAAGCGGCGCGAATAAAAATAGAATCGACGAAGTGTTCATAAATAAAAATTAATTTTTTCCATGAAGGCGTCTAAGTTAAGCATCATAATCGAAGAAAACGTTCATTTTATACATTAAAAAATATTGCAGTAAGGAGAACCAGGAATATTTTGATGCTGCTACATATAAAGACAACATGATAAAAATTATTAAAATTAAAATTTATTATTGTCACATAATAGAGTAACATTTCTCGTTACCATCAGAAGTGGGAGTGTGAGAAATAAAAATTAATAACTCTGCTCTTTATTGGCAGTCTGGGTAGGTACTCTTTATAAAGCTAGTAAGTCTGCTTTTATCATAATTAAATATCAGTCATGTGATTGATTAATTAATTATTTTAATTAGAAACCTAATCGGCTGCAACGAGCTCGAATAAAAAACATTCTAGCAGCGAGACTGCGGAAAAAATTACCAAGTCATCAGGAAATTGAGACGTTACGTCCCGAGACAGCCTTCCTGGAGGCTGGATAACAGGGATTTTTTTCCTGGATCTTCTCGCAGTCTTTAGCGTCTATCGACGATTGAAATTTATATAACTAGGTATTAATTTTTTGCACACTCACGACTCTAATTATCATTATTATTAACGAACAGCATCGTCACGAATCTAGAAGTAATAGGTACTTAATTAGTCGGAACTTACCAGTACTTAAGAGCCAGAGCAATTATTTCCCGTTAACAAGACAAGACTGTTTCCTTACCTGGAAATAAAAGAAAAAAAAAAATTAGCAATCACTTTCTTTTTAATCCAGATAAGACAGTGCGCCCGCCCGGTAAGTATTAATTTAGGAGACAAAGAGAAGAGTATGTCTTGCAAGGAGTAAAAGTGCCACTTTTTATATTTCGCTCACTTAAGTGAGGCACATTTATTTTTCTAGAGAAAAGCGCTTTAACTCAACTTGCATCGAAGAGAGTGAATCGCCTATAAGAAAAAAGTGTAACTTTTTGTTTTAACAATCAAGACACTTAAAGCACTACTTCATTTTCAATTTGAGAAAGGCAGTGCTTTAACGTCCGATTCACATAAATTTGAAGAGAAAATCGTTCTAGAAGAAAAAAGTGGCACTTTTTGTTGAATAATTTTAGGCACTTAATGCACTTATTTTAATTCAATCTTCCATTACGTTCGACTAACTGAGACACATAAATTTTTGTATAAAAAACCGCTTTAACTCATCACTTACATCGAAGAGAGTGAATCGTCTATAAGCGAAAAAGTGTCACTTTTTGTTGTAACAATCTTAGACACTTAAACCACTCACATTTTCAATTTGAGAAAGGCAGTGCTTTAACGGCCCATTTACAAAAATTTTAAGAGAAAATCGTTCTAGCAGAAAAGGTGGCACTTTTTGTTAAATAAGTTCAGGCACTTAATGCATTTATTTTAATTTAATCTTCCCTTACGCTCACTTAAGTGAGGCTCACAAATTTTTTTATACAAAACCGCTTTAACTAGTCACTTGCATTGAAGAGAGTGAATCGTCTATTCTAGTGTCACTTTTTGTTTTAGCAGTCTAGACACTTGAAGCACCACTTCATTTTCCATTTAAGATGGGCAGTGCTTTAATAAAGGCTGAAGTTTAAGAGAAAATCGTTCCAGCAGAAAAAGTGGCAATTTTTGTTAAACAATTTCAGGCACTTAATGCACTTATTTTAATTCAATCTTACCTTACGCACACCTAAGTGAGACACATAGATCTTTATATAGAAAACACTTCAACGGATAAAGTTTGCATCAACTTGAAAAGAAAGTGAATCCTCTATAGGAAAAAAGTCTAACTATTTGTTGAAACCATCTCAGACACTTGAAGCACTACTACTTCATTCTCAATTTAAGATAGGCATAGGCAGTGCTTTATCTGACAATTAGGCATGAATTTTAGATATACCTTTCGAGCAGAAAAATCGGCCTTTTGGTTAATTAACTTCAAGCACTTAATGCACTTATTTTTATTCAAGGCATAGAACGGCGTAAAATAATTAGTATCAATCTGAGAGATAATTATACTGCTCTCTAAAAGGATCAAAAATGTAATTTGTTGCATCAAGGAATTGAGATACTTGGAGCACTTCTTTTAAATTGAATTAAAAAGAGCTTTAAAGGTCACTTAATTCACTTAATGCACTTTTCAAGGCACAAATTGGCTAAAACAATTCGTGTCAATATGAGAGAAAATGTTGATCTCTAAAAGAAGTAAAAAGGTCAGCTGCTGCATTTTGATCAATTGATCAAAATGGTTGATTAATCTGAAAAAAAAGATCAAGTCAGAAGGAGTAAGTGCGCCACTTTTTGATCAAGAATTTCGAGCACTCAAAAAACCTTTGAAAGATGATTTGAATCAATCTGATTCAGGACAATTATTGGCATCAGGAATCGTGTCAACAATTTTGGACACTTAAAGCACTATGTTTTCAATTCAAGATCGTTCTACCAGACAAGGTCACTTTTTGTTCAAACATTTCTGGCACTTAATGCACTTTTCAAGACATAAAATGGCATAAAACGATTCGTGTCAATATGAAAGAATTGCTTTCTAAAAGGAGTAAAAACGTCAGTTGTTGCATCAAGGACTTCAAACACTTAAAGCATTTTTTTTTATTCAATTAAGAGGAGCTTTACAGGTCGAAGACTCGCATCAATTAGAGAGAAAAATATATGAAGCCAGGACTTAATGTGTCACTTTTTGATCAAAAATTTCGGACACTCGAGTGTATTTTTTTCACTTAATGCAACAACCTGAGAGGAGAATAAATCGTTCTGATAGGAATAAAAGTGCCATTTTTTGTTTGACCGATTTTGGACATTCAAATTTTGATCAAAATTACCTCTTCTAAATTTAAACCTAAATTTCTTTAGATCGTTTTAACAAAAAATGACACTTTTTTTTATAATTATGTCAGGCACTTAAAGCTTATATTTTATTCAATACAGAAAGTCATGTAAAGTGTCATTTCATATTTTGATCTGAGAGAAAAATTTATTGCAATACCAAAGTAAAAGAGAAAGAAAAATTCTGGGAACTTTGAGCACTTTCTTTTTAATACAAATGGGAAGTAACTTAATACCCTTGGGAAGAAGCAAATTAGAATTTTTCAATAAAATGCTTACTGAAAAGAATAAAAACGTCTCCTTTTCTCATTAGTAATTTTGCGTACTCCTAAGTTAACAGCACTTGAAGCTGCTTCTAGGCTATTAATTTTCAGCACTTGAACACTTCATTTTTAATTTAATTAGAAAGTGGCTATAGGCTGATTCGCTTGATTTATAATATTTTCGCAAAATCTCGATATAGAAGAAGTAAAAATGTCACTATTTCTGGTCAAGAATTTTGGACACTTTAAGCACTAGCGCTTCCCAAAGATTTACGACAGGATGCTAAACAGATTTCAACTTTCTCTCTCTCTCTTTCAACTCTCTTTCTCTCTCTTTCAACTGAGAGAGATAAATATTTTACAGAAGGAGAAAATTTGATACATTTTCAACAAGAATTTTGATCACTTAAAGCATTTTTTTCTGCAAAATAGAAAATCATTTTATATCCGTTTTGCTCAATTTGAGAGAAAAGCGGCTCGTTCTGAAACAAGTAAAAAAAATGTCACCTGTACCAGGGATTGTGGGCACTTCTGTGCAACCCACGACAGAAAAAGCCGATTGAAAAAAATAAAGCAACAAACGTCAAAAATCAAAATAATCGCCCTAAAAAACCCCAACAAATAATAATTTTCAGTTTCAAGATAATAACAGCAACTTCTTCACAACAACGTAAATAAATATTTGCCCGATTAACAGCAGGAGACGAGAGATATCCGATATTGGTAGCAATTTAAGACGAAAACAGTGGTACTCAATTAAAAATAATTAGCATGAGAGTGTAGTTTACAAGCTAATTCGACGCCACGGCGAGAAGTGGTTTGTCTGTTTGTCTGACCGTAAGCGAAGAAAGACAATACATAGCAGTAGCTTGTTTATAACGAGCTTATAAACAAATTAAGCAGCGGGGCTCTCTACTTTCTGGTACGGTAAGTGCCTCTTTCGATGATGACTACTGAGTCGAGTGCCATAACCAACATCATCAACACCAAATCAGACACCTCTTTCGGAATAATCATAATTTTTTTTTTTCTAGGATTTCGATACACTTTTTTTTATTCAGGTGGGCTGTTATTTAAAAAAATGAAAGAAAAAACTGCATTCTTGAAGCCCCCCTCTGCAAAATAAATATCATAGTTACAAAGAAAATAATAGACTTATTAATGATAAGCAGTAAAGTTAAAGCTTGTATTTACGTACTTGGATGAATAATAAATAAATGAATAAATAAAGTAGAGGCGAATATTTTATTCCGAGGAGATTTAATTAGTCGATCCAAGTATAAAGTTCGATGAGTTTGACTGTCTGGTCTGCCTATTTTGGCGTGAGCCGGTAATTACGTACCGAGTTTACAAACATCGCACCCATTACGATTTAATTAGCTGAGTTAAATTAATTTCAAACTAAACAAATTCCACACGAATCAGTTTTCTCAATCTCCACCTTTGTAGCGAGGCTTAAAAATGACTCTTTTCGTACAGGAATTTCGTCTTTTTTAACAAATATTTACGTTCAACGAACGGAAACCGAAGTAGCAGTCTAGATTTACGGAATTCTCAATATAATAGGATTTTTCAATATTAACCAAGTTTCTAATTTAGATTAGGACATCATCAGAGCTATTAATTAATTAAAACAATTAAAGTGAAATCAAGTCGCATAATGGCACAGTTTGTTTATTTGATCAAGTCCGGATTTTGAGAATTCACACATATATTTCTTGTCAAAGTTACATGTCAAAATTTATCAGAATCATTTTGAAAAATGTAAACCGCAGCAAAGAAGAGATTAGGTAAAAAGATTAATTCATAAAAAAAATTCGTGGTAGTTTTACTTTTTTAATACGGGAGCCCGCTGACAAAAGTGGCATCGTGCACCGCAGGCACCGGTGCTTGGTAGAGATTTCAACATACCTATACTAACGGCGGGTCGCTTAAATGTTGTCCAAAAAATTTGACAAAAATTCAGGCAATGTTTTTTCGGCAAAATAACCATTCTGCTGCTTCCTGTTTTTTTTCAATTCTTTCCCTGTTTTTTTTTTTTATTATTTTTTCCTTCTCTCGGGATAAATTACAAAAATCAAGAACACGTCTGACGGTATTTGAAAAAAAAATTGACCGACCATTTCTGTATCGAGTTTTTTTCTGCAGAAAAATACGGAAAACCAGGATTTTCTTTTACAATAATCAACAACTTTTTCTCCCTTATTCCAACTTTTGATTTTCCAAACTGAATTTACCAGATAAATGCTTATCGAAAAATCCGAAAAAGTCAATTTCCTGGATTATTTTTACAACTCGCGTTTCCTGCATTTGCTTCTTTCTTCCATAAAAAATTAAGGAGCGGAATTCAAGTATTTGCTTGCGGAAGAAAGAGGTACTAACTTTGAAGAAAAAAATACCAAAAGACAAATAATGATTAGGTATAAAAAAGTCCGGAAAAATTTGTTTAAAATTTAATTTAGTTTGTGGAAGAAGGAAGTATGTACTTACTTTCAAGAAAAAAAAATACAAAAAGACAAAAATTGCTTGTAGAAAAATCCGAACACAATCAGTTTACTGCATTTTTTACAACTTGTGTTACAGGGATTCGGTTCTTTCTTCCATAAAAAAATTGAGGAGCGGAATTCAAGCATTTGCTGGCGGAAGAAAGACCTATGTACTTACTTTGAAGGAAAAAACAATGCTTATAGAACAATCCGAAAAAAATCAATTTCCTGGATTTTTTTTTACAACTTCTGTTTCCTGGATTTGCTTCTTTCTTCCATAAAAAGGAGTGGAATTCAAGTATTTGCTGGCTGAAGAAGGAAGTACCTATGTAATTACTTTGAAGGAAAAACAATGCTTTAGAAAATCTGAAAAAAAAACCAGTTTCCTGGATTTTTTTACAATTTGCGTTTCTTGAATTTGCTTTTTTCTTCCAGAAAAAAATCAGAGTTGGAATTCAAATATTTGCTTGTGGAAGAAGAAAGTATGCACTTACTTTGAAGAAAAAAATACCAAAAGACAAAAATTGCTTGTAGAAAAATTCGAACAAAATCAGTTTCCTGCATTTTTTACAACTTGTGTTGCCTGGATTCGGTTCTTTCTTCCATAAAAAATTGAGGAGCGGAATTCAAGCATTTGCTGGCGGAAGAAGGAAGTATATACTTACTTCGAAGGAAAAAACAATGCTTATAGAACAATCCGAAAAAAATCAATTTCCTGGATTTTTTTTTACAACTTCTGTTTCCTGGATTTGCTTCTTTCTTCCATAAAAAGGAGTGGAATTCAAGTATTTGCTGGCTGAAGAAGGAAGTACCTATGTAATTACTTTGAAGGAAAAACAATGCTTTAGAAAATCTGAAAAAAAAACCAGTTTCCTGGATTTTTTTACAATTTGCGTTTCTTGAATTTGCTTTTTTCTTCCAGAAAAAAATCAGAGTTGGAATTCAAATATTTGCTTGTGGAAGAAGAAAGTATGCACTTACTTTGAAGAAAAAAATACCAAAAGACAAAAATTGCTTGTAGAAAAATTCGAACAAAATCAGTTTCCTGCATTTTTTACAACTTGTGTTGCCTGGATTCGGTTCTTTCTTCCATAAAAAATTGAGGAGCGGAATTCAAGCATTTGCTGGCGGAAGAAGGAAGTATATACTTACTTCGAAGGAAAAAACAATGCTTATAGAAAAATCCGAAAAAAATCAATTTCCTTGATTTTTTTACAACTTCTGTTTCCTGGATTTATTGCTTCTTTCTTCCATAAAAAGGAGCGAAACTCAAGTATTTGCTGGCTGAAGAAGGAAGTACCCATGTACTTACTTTGAAGGAAAAAACAATGCTTATAGAAAAATCCGAAAAAATCACTCTCCTGGATTTTTTTACACCTTGCGTTTCTTGAATTCGCTTTTTTCTTCCAGAAAAAAATTAGGAGTGGAGTTCAAGTATTTTGTTGCGGAAGAAGGAAGTATGTACTCACTTGGAAGAAAAAAAAAATACCAAAAGACAAATATTGCTTACAGAAAAAAATCATTTTCCTGGATTTTTTTCACAATTTGCGTTCCCTGGATTTGCTGCTTTCTTCAAAAAAAAAATAATAATAATTGAAGAGTAGAATTAAAGTATTTGCTTGTCGAAGAAGGAAGCATGTACTTATTTTGAAGAAGACAAACACCTAATGCTTAAAATTGCAAATTGCCATGTAACGTACATTTCGTACGTACCGGCTAGGTGTCGGTAACGCGGAGACAACGGCGGGCGCGCGCAGCGGGTGAGCGCTGGTGGCTGTTAGTGCATCGACCAACTCGAGTTCTCGTCGACTTCGACTGTCAAGGAGATCAGGTGCGTTCATCTCATACCGGACTTGCACTTTCTTTTCACCTCTGAATTCGCTAGAGGAAGGGTCCGCAAACACCTGAAGGTTCCTGAAATGGCGTTGTGAACTTTCACTTAAATTATTATAAACATCGCCCACGTTTTTGGCTTGGTGAGTGTCGTAAAATGATTTTCTTAATTGCGTTAGAATTATACAGATCATATTTTCTTAATACAATATGCTATTTTTAATTATAACTTTTAAATCTGATCGAGTTCCGCTCGCATGTAAAATTTGTCAGTCACATTTTTTGATCTCAACATATATCTTGAGGACGGGACATAATTCTATGTACCCTTGACAAGCAGACTCGATCGGACCGTGCATTAATGCAAGAGTGTTTCTGATATCCATGAAATTACAGCTTTTTCCCGGGAGTCAATTTTTACCTGGAGACAATTTTTTTTCCCCGGAGGCACATTTTTCCCTGGAGGCACATTTTTCCTTGGAGGCCACGTTTTTTTCTGGAGGCAACTTTCTCCCCGGAAGCAGTTTACCGAGAAAGAACTCCAACAACCAAGGCAGATTTTCTTGGCTACCAAATCACCCCTCAAACCAAGCAAGTTCCTGGAGCCAAGCCATCCGAAGATAAGTGCCTTGTAACCTAGTTAGCACCCGATCTATTCATTCGACTAGCACCGCACGCTCTTGTTTTTTTCTTATCTGTTAACCGTGCTCAAGAGTGTAGTATTCATAATTGTGATATTTTATATTTTAATAAAGAGAACCTGTTATTCTGCTGACCCGCTTGTTATTGTTGACCCTCTTAGACTAGCGACTCAATCTACGACCCTTGTTTTTCTTGTCTCATGCTCTCAGCGACTATTTTTCCCCTCTAAGGGTTAAATAGTACGTTTCAGCCACAAAATTTTTTCAGAACGTTTGGGTAACATTCAAACGACCTGCGGTGCACGATGCCACTTTCGTCAACACTTCCATCAACGGACCCCCATACTATTTGAACTAATTAAAAAAAAAAAACAATTTTATTGACCGAATTTTTTGCAAGGAATGACCGGACATCCTGCCGAAAAACAACAGAGTCTCTTTAACTGGACACTTGAAAGGGATTTTTTCATAGATAGACTCAAAAATATCTTACGATAGAATAATGCTAATTTACATTCCCTCTTCTACTTCTAAAAAAACTCAGAAAACAAAGTATACCAACATAAGCAGAGACCGAGTCGACCGATAGATTGACAGATCAAACCTTACCGTATTTAACAAACAAAGACATGCGTGCGTAGGTGCCATGAAAAACGACTTTTCAGTGGCCCCCTAAAACAAACTAACCACGAGTTTCGAAATTAAACGAGACGATCTGAGATAAACACGAAGTGTCGCTGTCCTGTCCTCGCTCTGTCCTTTTAATTGGTCCTCTGGTACCGGAGATATCCTTCAGCCAGCGTGCTTCGGACACATCGGACATCAAAGACTTGTCTGCCCACGAACCCACACGATTTCACGCCACCATATGCATAATGAATAAATAAGTCGATCCATCTCGGGTATTCTCGTTTAAACATTCATGATGCAAAAATCAATCCATACATCTGCGAGACGTGTTTTCAATCAACGCATTTAATTTAGTTAAAAGATACAAAAAATGTCAAAAATAATTGTCTCTAAACTTTAATCCGGCAAAGAGATCTTCTCGATTTTGAAACCCACCAATTTTCAAAGAAAAATTTTACCCAATTTTTCATCCGAATCAACCCTTCCGGAACTTTCTAGTGTGTATTTGCGCATTAATAAAAAAACGTCTTTTTTTCCGTCTTACTTGGCTTTTTTTGTGAACATTTAAAATCAAGCAGGTTTTTTATGAACCCTACACGAATAAAATGAAATCCAAGCCACATATGGACTTTTAACTTCCAACCCCAGTCTCATCAATCAGTCGTTATCAGATCCGAATAATTTGGGTATCGCAGGGATGAGATGTCAAAATAATTGATCTCGCGTTTACATCTGTTGATCGATATTCCCGTCAACCAGCTGGAAAAAGGAGAGAGGGGAGCGGATGATGACGGTGATGGTGATGGTAATTGGATCTCCAGCAGATTAAATTGTTCCCCGATTATTTAGCCGGAGAGAAGAAAAATCGTTAAATGTGTCGTCGTCCTAGAATTATGGACAGATAGTCGGCGTTGATTAAATTTCCGAGTCCAATTTGAATAAACGAAACCGAACCTGTAACGAGAAAGGTTCGGTTTATCGTTACTCAACGCCCTGTATATCTGAAGCATTGTTTCTCACGGTAATAACAGGGTCATTATTCCTGTACGACCAATAATAGCAACACTTTACTCAGATATTGTGTTTAGTTCCAGTTTTAATTCCACTTCTAGCAGTTCTAGTTCCACGTACGTACGCTGATTTGAAGAGCCGATAAGAAGTTTGTTGACTCCGATTCTAGCTCTTTCGTAACTAGATTTTATTTGTAAATTTTAGGTGATCATTACCATTTCTCTTTCATTTACAAACACCACAAGGCATGTAAGTAACTTGAATATATTTTACTATCGAAGTAAACTGTTAAAAATTCACATTATAGACTTAGTCGTTACTCGTTACTTTTGTTGTTACTCGCTACTCTCAGAATATTCTTTCAGGCAATGATGGATAAAAAATTGTTCAGATTAAACTCCCCTAATCCACACCCACCCTTTAAGGGATTTTATTAATTATTAAAACCAATCCCATCTCTCTATTACTTAATTAAAAAAAAAAAAAAAAACTCAAATTTGCTTGAATAATAATTTTATAGCCAAATATACACATTGAAGAGACGAACAGCCGTGTGCCGTTACTCCAACACCCAAAGTAACGGCGACTATTACCTAGAAGAATCTCTTTGTATAAGAATCTCTCAAATCACTGTTTAATTTATGACTGATGCGCATTACCACTTTTAGTTGACTGAGTTGTCGACGCGTTAAGGCCGGAACTCAGCGCTCGATCCTTGAGAGCTTGCGAGCTTCGCTGTTTTGGAAGCTGTCACTCTGTTGCTATACAGCACAAAGTATGTATAGGATGCAGTGGTTTTCGTCGCGACGTTTCAGCAGTATCCAAAAAAAAAACATAAAAAAACTGCCTTCTTCAATAATATTTTTACGAAACTCTATTTTTCTTAATTATTATTTTTAATTTTTTTTTACACAGTTTATAAAAATAATCATTTTTAGTCTTTTATTTACATTATAATCTCCAACATCTTCTTCTTATTACCTTCATTCTTCCACTGCCACTTTATCTGTCCAAACACTCAGTACCTCTCTGAGAGTCACTTCTTCAGCTTTACAATCCAACTTAACTGTCTCATTTCGCACTCACAATACAAAGTACTCTCCACTCTCCACTTACTAGCCTTCTTCGTCTTAATTTTTCTCTTGATCTTACTCTATAACATCCCAATCTATACTGGCTCATGCGCGGAAGTGGCGCTCTTTATAGTGACATCAGATAATTATGTTCTAGACTTATATTCAGGAACATTTATCACGTAATAATCGACTTACAAAAACTGTCTTCTTCTTTGACGTTACTGGATTTTTCTGCTTTTCTGGACTTTTCTGAATTACAATGTGTCCATCACTTTTCCCAAAGTTGTCAATCCATTTCTCTTCAAATTTTCACATTCTCCTGCTATTCTTTTGCCAACAGCTTCTTAAGACTTTTTAATTTTTTTTTCTTGTAGAAGTTACAGGCAAAAAAAGCTTATTTACCTAAAATTTACAAAAAAAAAAAAACTAGCTACATTTCCTCTTGCTGTTCTGTAGGCAATTAAAATAATTTCTTCGCATCTATTTCTGAAGTTGTCAATAATAATTGATATCCTCGTCTTTTGATAGGTACTTCAAAAAGTGGTTCTGGAGTTGTTGCGTGGTAAAAGTAGTAAATCGCTTTCTTCAATACTCGTCATGGAGTTGGGACGGAACGGACTGGTGAGGGGGAAATTCCGAATTAAAAACTAAAAATTCCAACTTAAAAAATTAAGCTCGGAATTTCGATTTAAAACTAAGAATTCCGACTTTAAACAGAGAATTTCGATTTAAAACTAAGAATTCCAACTTTGCACTGGGGATTTCGATTTACAACTAAGAATTCCAAATTAAACTCGAAATTTAAACTTACAGCTAAAGTATTCCGACTTTAAACTTGGAATTCCGATTTAAAACTAAGAATTTCGACCTTAAATTCGGAATTCCGACCTAAAACTAAGTATTCCGACCTCTTTAAACTCCGAATTCAGACTTAAAATTAAGAATGACGACTTTAAACTGGGAATATCGACTTAAAACTCGGAATTTCGGCTTAAAATTAAGAATTCTGACTTAAACTGGGACTTATAATGTAAATCAAGAATTTCGACTCTCAACTGGGAATTTCGACTTGAAATTCCGAATTCCAACCTAAAACTAGAATTCGACTTTGAACTTGGAATTACAACCTAAAACTAAGAATTCAACTAAGAACTCGGAATTCCGACTAAACAATCAGGATTAAAGACTTAAAAACTAGGAATTCCGACTTTAAACCGGGAATTCCTATTTAAATCAAGAATTTCGACTTGAAATTCGAAATTCCTACGTTTTTTAAATAATAATTTTGAATATTATTTAGTAAGAGTCGAAGGTGGCTACGGGAGATCTCACCTTTCTTGAATCAAGTCAGGTTAGTGAAGTTGCCATAAAATAATGAAGTTAGTGAAGTTTTTAAAATGAAAAAAGTTGCAACACAATTAAAAAAAAATGACATCAGCATGAACAGATCTTCAAACGACATTCGTTTGTGCAGCATTTTTTCACGTTTGTCCAACCAAATTGCCCAACCAAAATTTTCATTTGCTCACGCTGCAAAAAAAAATTCTACTAAATATGAAAATATGACATCAGGACATTTGACATTTGTCTACCTGAAATTTTCGTTTGTCTCCCCTCCGCCCCACTCAAAAATAGTTATGACCAAATTAAAAAAAAATTCTTGCAGCACCAAATTCGATTTTTATAAAATTCAGAAGATAGTGTTTCGTCCACACCCTTCAAAAAAAAAAAGTTACGGAAAAATTACATCAGCAGATTTCATTAATTTTCAAACTGCATTAATTTATTTTGGTGTTGATGTCAAATTTTATGTTGAAACTTTTTTTTTGGAGGGTTGAGAAACGAAAATTTTGGTTGGACAAACGTGAAAAATCGCGGACAAAACGCTCTTTGAATTTTATAAAAATTCCCATTTTATGCTGCGTTATTTGAAGGGGGTGGTAGACAAATAAAAATTTCAGGTGGACAAACGTGGACAAATGTTTGAATATTATAAAAGTCCCTATTTGATGCTGCCGCCAATTTTTTTATTTGGCCATAAATTTTCTTTGAGAAATTGACAAACGTGAAAAATCGTGGACAAAACACTCTTTGAATTTTATAAAAATTCGCAGCATTTGGTGCTGCGTTTTTTGAGGGAGGTGGGGGACAAATGAAAATTTCATGTGGACAAACGTGGGCAAATCGCGGACAAATGAATGCCGTTTGAATATTATAAAAGTTGCTATCTGATGCTGCTGTCAATTTTTTTATTTGGCCATAACTTTTCTTTGAGGAATGCACAAACGTGAAAAATCGTGGACAAAACGCTCTTTGAATTTTACAAAAATTCGCATTTGGGGGTGCGTTTTTTGGAGGGAGAAGGGGGACAAAGGAAAATTTCAAAACGTGGAATTTGGAAACGTACGTATTTTTACGTGGAAACGTGAAAATTTGCACCTGCGGAAGTGCAAAGCCTAAGAAGTCTTATCTTCTCTCTCTTCACACGTATTACCGTTCTCTAATTTACAAAATCTCCCAAATCAATTAAATAATATTTAAAGTACAATTACTACACTAATTCCGAAAGCATTGTAATATTTTCAAAGCTGGTCTTGATATTTCTGGAATCACATTCAATACTCGGGGAATTATATAACCAATTTTCAAGTATTCTCAATTTTATGAGACGAAGCTTAACAATAATTTCAAGTTTCAAGCTCATATAGCCTACAGTATGGTGAAATAAAAAAGAACAAGCTCCGATTTTTCACCGACGATAGCAGTGCAAATGAGAGCCTGTGGGTGTTTAACGATAAAAACCCCGGCCTTATAATTTAAACGGTGCAGGGTATAATGATTTAAGATGGACATTTTATAGCAGGGACCAGGATTGATGCTACCGGTTATAAAGAAGAGAGTAAATTGCGGATCGGAGGTACGGGAGAGAAGACCCGATTCGCCGTTTATTTCACCTACCTACCTACCTACCTACCTGTTGTCCGTAGTAGTTCCCCGGAGCCTCGGGGAATCGGCGCGATTACGGTCTTATAATATTATAGCCTTTCATTTCGAGCAATGAAATATCGATCGATGCGAGTCTCAAAAACGGTTCCCATTATTAAAAAATCAAAGAACCGGAATCATGGCCCGCTACCGTTCTATTATGTTAATTGTTGGAAATTATAATAATCGTTTAATTCGGAGGTCTTCGTGTATTATTAAAATTTGGAATCGTTCAAGCCTAGTCTTTAATTTTTTTCTAACTGAGTAAACAACCATTAAGTAAACTCTAGGAGGTCTATTACCTACCTACTTCCTAGAGGAGACACACTTAGCGAGACGTTAAATTGACATTTCTTTCAAATTCTCACAACGTAACACCTCGCAAAAATTACACCCGGCAACTCCTCTCCAATTATAAATTCACATACTCTGACCTCGATTGTGCTGCGCTACTATAGAAGAACGTCTCGCTGAAATATTTATACGTCGGTCTATTCTTGACAATGTATGCAAGGAAAAGTCGTAATCGTAAAGCAAGATTTAATACTGCATAAACCTTATTATCTTTCCATATGGTCTCTGAAGCGCAACTACAGAAAAATTACAACTAAAGCCTCGATTAGATCCGTCCATTCATAATCTGGGATCGTCTCGATTTCTTGACATAAATTTACCGCATAATCATACTGCTAGAGCTAGTTAGTAATGATCAATACATCACCCTGTAGATGAGGCATCGAGTCATTTTTTTTTCTCTCAATCTCCCAAGCGCATATGTATAAGTAACAGAAACTTAGAAGTAAAACTATCAAAAAGTTTATCAATTTTGAGATGCTCTTAATGCGTTCAATTCGCACCTCCAAGTCAACCTAGCGACAGCGTCATAAAAAGCGTTCAATGTTTAGACGCCCCTTTACCCCTAATTCACTCCAACCTACTATTTATCGTACGTAATTCACAATCTTCCTCGATTCATTAATAAAACTAAAACTGGCTGGTGCTGGTGCTGGTGATGGTGCTGGTGCTGGTGCTGCACGGTTAAATCGTTGTGCAAACTCCCCGACATGTGCTAAAATGTTTCTGTTACTTATTTTATACATACGACTGGCGTACAAGAAACATTCATACGCCTCCTCGTCTCTTAATTATTAGCCTCGCTTCATCTAAAGTCAGTAAAAGGTAATCTCCCGAATGAGTGTAGTTATTTACACCTATAGAAAAGCAATCGGAATTATCGCCGTCGCTTTGCCAGAATCACCTAAATAATGGAACATAAATAGCTTAGCCGTTTATATATTCTCCATCTATTAAACAATAGATTGCCGGTCGTAAAGTTTGGTTTTAATGCACGCGCCTTAGATGGCTTTCACCATAATCGGTTAGTTTATCATTAATGGGTAACTGTTGTTTGTTTCTCGGTTTGCTAAAAAAGTGCAGAATACTTATACGTCGTTTAACGATTCAACCTAAATAGCTGCACAGGAGTAATTATCTATTGTTGTTTATGGTCTTAGTTTGTCCTTAATTAGCAAATCTAATTACAATTTGTACACACACATATACAGAATTGAGTCTGACATCTGATGATCATCCCAAGAAGGCTGTAAGAAAAACTTATCTCTATTTACATTGCTGCTTGATACCCAAATTGGAAGTTATGGCAAAATTTTTAACAGTTTCCCTAGTCCTTGTAGATAGAAAATTTAACCTCGTATTAGACCACTTAATTGCACATCGACATTTTCCATTCAATCAAAATCTACAAGTTTAGTTTCTGAGGTATCGTTTGAACCAAGTGCCATGGTCAAAATTGATGACAATTTCTCTAATCATCGCTGATAGATGATTTAACCTCCTCTCCACAGTCTTAATTGCAATTTGACATTTTGCTTTCACTTTAACCTCCACAACTGTCAAATCGCACCAGTCATTGCCTCTCTTTCCCGGCAACCTCGAATGCTAAACATATTTTTGAAGCTCTCCGACCAACAGATCATTGATTTCTTTCGAACAGCGGCTGATGCATCAGGAACCCCCACAGTTTGTTTTGAGATATCGTTTGAACCAAGTATCACGGTGAAAATTGATTAAAGTTCCTCTAATCATCGGTGATAGATCATTTAACCTCCTCTCCAGTCTCCATTGCAATTGGGCATTTTGCTTTCAGTTTAACCTCCACAACTATGAAATCGCACCAGTTATTGCCTCTCCTTCCTGGCAATCCCAAATTCTAAAAATATTTTTGAAACTGTCCCAACAACCGATCATTGCTTTCTTTCGAACAGCGGCGGATGCATCCAGTATCACCAAGTATCACGGCCAAAATTGATGAAAGTTTCTCTAGTCATCGCTGATAGATCATTTAACCTTCTCTTGGGAGTCTTCATTACAATTGGACATTTTGCTTTCATTTTAACCTCCACAACTGTAAAATCGCACCAGTTAATGCCTCTCCTTCCTGGCAAACCCGAATGAGAAACATACTTTGAAGCTGTCCCATTAACAGATCATTGTTTTCTTTTGAACAGCGGCGGATGCATCCAGGAACCTCCACAGCTTGCTTTGAGATATCGTTTGAACCAAGTATCAAGGCCAAAATTGACGAAAGTTTCTCTAGTCATCGCTGATAGATCATTTAACCTCCTTTTTAGAGTTTTCATTACAATTGGACATTTTGCTTTCTTCTTAACCTCCACAATTCATTCCTGGCGATCCTGAATGCTAAGCACATTTTTGAAGCTATCCGACCAACAGATCATTGTTTGCTTATAGACAGGAACCTCACAGCTTCGTTTGAACCAAGTAGCTTGATCAAGTTGCTTGGACAGTTTCTCTAGTCATCGCGGATAGAAAATTCAGCTTCGTATCATGATTCTTAATTACATTTCGACCATTTTCCACCGATTTTTAATCGTCCCTGCACCAAAAGCAACACTTCATGGTGCTAGAATCGAATTACGATACGACTATTTTGATCGCGGTAAATCTATTCATCCACCGGATCAACCATTAGTTTCTCTTTATCCGGCGCAACAAAACCACCATCATCCATCCATCAATCATGGGCGCGGCCGTTCATTAGAGAGACACACCGACACCAACACCACCAATACAAACGGCCCTGATCTCGCGACCGATCTTCCCCGGGCTCTTATTTATTCGACACGCCGTCACCGGAGAGAAGAGACGGACGTGACAAAAGCTCGCCTTCATTAAATTTAAACCGCGCGTCAAGTCCGACCGCGAGCTTTGACCGCCGTTCTCACCGACCGGTGTTCTTATCTCCGTCGGGGCATCTCTTCTCATTTCGGCCGCGGCGTGCCGGGGACTCTTCGGATTTTTCACTGCAATCGTCGCAAAAAGCCGACATGACACATCCTTGTAAACGCTTTGTCGGACAACGCGAAAACTTGTTACTCGGAGTAAGTTTTTTTCGCGACACCGTAATAATTGGGCGCGGACCTGGAATTCTGAAGTGAATTACACCGAGTCTTCTTGATTAATTATTCTTGTCGAGTCGGTGAAGGAGGAATGGTTCGTAAGAAAGAATGCACTAGCACTAGCACCGGCACCACCACCAGCACCAGCGGGTGTAACATGATCCTATTCATTTATTTATTTAAGGAAACACGGTGGTTCTGGTTAGTGTGTTTATTTATTCACGTCAAATTTTTATCAGTAATAATAATAATTGCAAGGAGTAACCAGGAGAAGATTTATTACGCAGTTAGAAGCGGTAGGAGGTAACTTAATGCCAATCGCAGTAGGCGCCTTTACATTTCAATAAATTTATTCGATTATATTTTCCATTTAAATAATTGAAATTAACTGTTACGAGATACGTCTCCACAGATTTGGCTGACGATGACCACTCGTATATCTTCCATTCTTTCTCGAGACTCGCCTCTCTATTTCTTCAAGACTCGTTACCACCTTCTCTTTTGGGGATCTCTGATCCAATCTGATCCAGGTCTGCACTGTCATTGATTAGAATATTGCTGCAATGACATTCATACGAAACATCTTGAATCCTATGAATGCGACCTTTCTACTCTTCCAGTCAAAGTCTCGTCGTCTTCACATTTACACGGGATTAAGTATAAAATGATTATAATTAATCATTAATTATTACACTATAGTGATAGTGCTGGAGCTAGTACATGATCAAGTAGTGATTAATAGACACTTAAAGCATCCTTAGAAAATGTAATAAATATTCATAGAATCACAGAGACTTGTGCCAGAAATTTATAGTCTCCAGTCTCTTCTTCTTCAGTCAAGTTGCAGAAGAAAAGAAGAAGAATTATACTGGTACTACTTACAGGAGGTAACTTGCCCATGCCTACACCTCCGTGCGTCCTAAATATTTACATTTCCTCGGCCATCATCTTCTCGAGTTTCGAACGCCGGAGACTGTTAATAAATTACCGCTCGCCACCTACAACCAGCCCATCTTGGCAACAATACGTTATTCAATCAAAGAAACACAAAGAGAACAATAAATAATGGAGAGAGATCGGGCACGCCGGATTAAGAACGTCCAGGCCGGAGGTCAAGCACTCCTCATTTTTCGCCAAAATTCTGTCGTTCGTTTTTCATTAATAAAGGATGACAAGGTGGATGGGTGAATTATTGCTGTCATCGCTTTTCTTAATAAGTTTTGCATAAATTCTTCTTCTTCGTCTTGGTTCCAGGAATTGTGAAGAATTTATCTTCTTTCAGTTTTGAAATATGAATGGGTAATATGATACCTATTGTTGGGCATATTTCGTCAATCTTCTTTTGAATCAAAATTGAAGAGCGAAGAAACTAAAGGTTTCTTCATTAATTATTATTGTTATCCTCATTTTCATTATTGGATGTGAGAATTCTTCTTATTCTAGTGGACTTATTTTAAACCAAATTTATATCCAGGACTAAATAGAGCAAGTAAAATCAGGACAGGAATCAAAATTTTGGCTACTTTTTTTTAATATTGACTTTACACTTTTTAGCAATAATGATGATTTCTACGTTTATGAGGATGTAGAAAATCAGAAAATCATTCTATTTTGTCGAGGTGGAACTTTCGACCTGTTACTTTTAGACCAGACTTGTGAAATCCCTGTGGGTAAAAAGCGGCACCCACTAAGACGGCCAGCTTGAAAAAAAAACGAGTTTAAGCATCGAATACTGGAACGCAAACTCCATCAACAACAAGACGAGCGAATTGAAGCTGTTCCTCTCCAAACACAAGATCGACATCATGCTCCTTGGAGAAACCCACCTGAAACCGTCAAAATCGCTGAGAATCCCCAACTACTCCGTCCTGAGAAAGCACCGCCACACCACGGAAGGAGGAGGAGTAGCAATCATGATCAAGAACGAAATAACCAACCTACCACCAAACCCCTGACCTACAGACGACACACACGAAAACGACAGGGATGGAATTCCAGACTCCGAGAGGACCAATCAGGATCTTCTCAGGATACCTGCCCCCGAAAAGCAGACACGCCAAGCAAGAATTGGAGAAAATGTTCAACAGCGACAAAACCACAATCCCGGCAGGAGACCTGAACTCCAACAGGACATGGAACTCCAAAGTCAACAACACCAACGGACGAAGACTCTACGAGATCGCCCACGAGCTAAACCTCACAGTGACAGCTCCCACGGAGCCGACATACCTCCCCACGATGTACGTCCTAGACATCGCGGTCATGAAAAACGTGCCCTACAACTACACGATCGAGACCCAGCAAGAGCTCAGCTCCGACCACCTACCAGTGATTTTGACAGTGAAAGCGAAATGCGAGCGAGAACAGAGAAAAGTCACCGACTGGAACAATTACAGAGTACAGATCAGTCCTGAAAGTTCCAGACACCAGAATCACCCAAATCGAGAGGCGGCGCAGCAGCTCCCGGCAACTATCAGCGCGGCGATCGCCGAATCAACAAAAGACCTGGAAAAATCGAAAGACCTGGAAAAGAAGATCGAAATGAAGAGGCGACTCATCAGAGAATACAAGGTGACCCTTGACTCGGCAACAAAAAGAGAGATAAACAAACTCATCAACGACATCAAAGGAAAGACAAGAGACCACTAAATCAAATTTGGGAAGACAAGTTAGAGCGACTCAACACCGAAGACCTCAGCCTCTGGCAGATGGCCAAAACAATCAAAGGAGGAGGAAACAAAGGGAGACTGCCCCCTTCGAAACCGGAAACCAAACCATCCACCTCTCACGGAAGACAAGGCCGAACCGTTCGCCGACCAGCTAGAAGATCAGTTCAAGCCAAACGAGGCGGCAGCGAAAAACGCGAAGCACGCACAAATGATAGAAACTGGAACCTTTGCCTTGCAGCCAATTTCATGTAAATTCATCGAGGCTAGGACTTTCGACCTCTTACTTTTAGACCAGATTTGTATAAAAAAAAAATATAGAAAGATGCCGAAAAACCCCCTTTGGGGAAAAAAGCCCATCACTGGAACCCGAGCTGGAACCTTTGCCTTGCAGACAATTTCATGTAATGGTCTTCGTCTAATACTCGTAATTGTGGACTGGCCCAAGGAGTACTGGCCTAATTGCCGGGCTGTTAATCCAGCGATGAACGGCCAAAATAGCCATTTTCTCTACGATTTCATGCGAAAATCTTCATACAGCTTTTAAAATATTATTTTATTTAATAACGCACCACGTTATTAGGACACGCGCGTCCAGACTCGCTCTGCCTGCTGCTGGCTGTTGCTTTGAGTTGAGTCAATTCGTCGCCGGGTTAAGAGACTGATGGTGCGTGATCCGTTAATAAAATAGACTGGCAGGGTAGTGTAGGAAAACCTAAGTTAAAACAAGACCAAAATGGAGTGCGTCCGTGCTACTTCGTTTGCTGTTAGCAGGTGTTCGTGTCATTATCATAGCATATTGTTGTGTTAATGGTATAAACGCGTTCGATTTTCCGAACCTATTGAGCTATGATTGTCTCTCGCTCGTGATTTTTCATTTATTATTTTACAGGCTGAGGTTCATGTGATTGCCTTCTATGCGTGAATTATCTTACGGCATGACATTAAAAACTGAAATCAGCAGGATAATGAACTTTTTATTCAATAGACATAGAGATACTTTTTAGGATTAGAGAGAGCTATTTCCGATCTAGTACCAATACACTATACACGCGATCATCTGATTCTATTATTGACGTCCGTTCGCTTACATTTCCCGATCATGCGGCCAGTCAGCGCTTAGATCAACATCAGTATTACTGGAACATTCCTTTTCTAACCGATTTCATGCAGATGCCTTCGTCTAATTACACTGATTTGGCGCCAATCGCGACGCTGTTAATCTCCAGACGAGAGGCTAATCCATAGCCAATCATGTAAAGATGAACAAAAATCGCAACCGGGGAAAGATCGTCGCAATTCCCGACTTCTTTTTCGGTCCACAGAGGTCCTCAACTTCACTCAAATACCTGTCGTTCTTCTCCTACCATCAGGAATCTGAACTATTAACTCCATCTAGAAATACGTATCACCTTTCCGATGAAAAATAAATTGACTTCTTTCATTTCGTTATAAATTAATTAAATCTGGATCAGGTGGTATAGGTACGACTTACATCGACAGAAGAAATATACCCAGAAGAACAATAATTATTATAGGAATTCTTTCACGGTCAAGGTTACTTTTTATAAGTAAAACTGCATCGTTTCATTAAGATTTATGAGACGTATAAATAAAACCGTCTTCCATAAAAACTAATGGAACTAGATTGGTAACAATTATAATTGATCTGGAATCCACCTATTATGACTATCACGAGTACGAGACGACCTGAAATAGGTATCAAATCAGCTACAAACTGCAAGTAAGGTCTAATTGAAAGATTATTATTCAACGACAAGCTTATCTTAATTAGAATTTTAGCCTTATTCCCAGCTCGGCTTTAAATTATTCTTTTCACGTATCTCTTGTGCATAACAATTGCAAGTTGGCATTACCACTGCTGGCGAACAGAGCGTTCGTTCGTTGCTATATAGTCCTGAAACAGATGCTATAATAAGACCACTCGGTGGCTTTGACCGCGCTAATGTTTTGTTTTCTTGCATTGTACACATACAAGCACATACTACTCTCTAATAGTACCAGTCTTTCCAATTCCAGAATCATCATTTCTGCTGCTATATTGCCTTACCTGGAAGTCGCTAATGTGACTGCGAACTGACAGTTTTTCACGTTTTACCAGTTTGCGAGAAACTCTGCCTTTTAGTTTCTCTTGCAGAGGAGCGAAATAAGCACATTCCGAGGATTAATTACTTCATACAGTGACGGGTACTAAAGTCCAATGCATACATTATAGAATAAAAGCGCTCATCCAAGTTTGCTCTGGAGAAGAATATCTCGGTCAAAACCACAGTGATAAATGTGCCAAAATGTTGTGGGTATTTACTAAAATGAGTCAAGTGGATGGAGTAAAAATTCTATTGTATTATATTCGAATACTTCATACTAGGAAACCTGAGATTCAGGTACGAAAATTTACTTGAAAGTCATCGTTACTTCAAAGTTGCCGTTACTTCAAAGTAGCCCTTACATCATCAAAGTCGCCGCTATCTCAATAAAACGACTAGAGAGAAATCCAACAAAATTTGCTACTTATTGATGAAAATAACTTTGTCGCATTAATTGTTTCTATACTCACTAAGACGAGGTATAACTTGGAAGAATTATTTAAGTCAAAATAACTATCAGAATTCTCATTTGACTAGTCAACTTTATAGCAATAAAAATTAGGCATATGCAACTTCTAGAGAATTGTAAATAGTGATCAAACTGGCTGCTACATCAAAGTCTCCGTTACTTCAAAGTATTGATCAGGGAATTCAATTTCCAGTTAGTTACTTTCTATAGTGGAAAGTACTAACTAAACACAAATGAAGTTTACCCGAATATCACCAAGTTGAGGTCAATTATTGAGAGTAATAATTTAGGAAAAATGACTACCTACAAAGTATATTTTCAAAAAACTACTACCTCAAAGTCGCCGTTACATCACAGTTGTCGCAACTTCAATATAAGTACCGACTTAAGTTGTTGACAAACTAAGTTCCAATCAGATCTGCCATATGGTAGTGTAAATAACTTGGTCGCATATGAAGTTTTCGCTACTAATATTACGAAATGACGTAATTTTTACGCTATTTCATCTGATCCAAACAAAGTCATAGTGATTAAAATTAGCACGTAAATTAAATTTCTCAAGCACTGTAATGGTGACATGACTCGCTTCAAAAGCTGCTACCTCAAAGCCGCCGTTACCCCAAAGTAGTCGCTACTTCAAAGTATCCGCTACTTCAATACACCCATCAGAGAATTCCATTTCTAGTTATGTAGCTGTTTTCTAGTGAAAATCATTGCCACAATTTAAGTTGCCTCTATCACTAAGTCGACGTTACTTAAGAGTAACGTATTAGTAGAATTGACTCCAAAGTATTTTTTAAAGTGTCACGGTGTACTTACATATGGAATTTCTAGAACATAGTCGTTTAGAATTAGTTATTTAGAATTAGAATAGTAGTTTGAATCTCGTTTCAAAGTAGTCGCGACCCTAAAGTCATCTTTACCTTAAAGTAGTCGTCGCTACTTCAATAAAACGACTACGGAATTCCAATTCGATGTTAGTTGCATGTGAAACTTTCGCTACTAATATTACGAAATAACGCAATTCTTACGCTATTTCATCTGATCCAAGCATTGTCGTGGTGATTGTATGTAATGTATGTACGTATGTAATGTAGATGAAATTTCTGAAGCAGTGTAGATGGTGACACGACTCTCGCTTCAAAGTAGCTGCTACCTCAAAGCCGCCGTTACCTCAAATTACTCGCTATTTCAATTTAACGCCTTAAGAACTCCAATCAGATATGCCACTTTGTGATGTAAATAAATTAGTCGTATATGAAGTTTTCGCTACTTATGTTACGAAATAACGTAATTTTTACGCTGTTTTATCTGATTAAAATTAGCACCCATTTGAAGTTTCTGAAGCACTGTAGATGGTGATATGATTTTTGCTTCAAAGTAGCTGTTACCTCAAAGTAGCCCCTACTTCAAAGTACCCGCTACTATAAAGAACCGGCTACTTCAAAGTATCAATCAGATAATTCCAATTCTAGATGTTATTTTCTAGTGAAAATCACTGCCGAAATTTAAGTCTTCGCTACTATCACCAAGTTGCGGTGACTTGAAAGTTATATTTTAGCCCAAATCAACATAACATAATTCTTACGCTATTTCCTCTCACTAAACAACTAATTCAACAGATTAAACTTAACACACATTATGGAATGTCCAGCTCTAGGGCATTGTGGGTGGGTGTTGATAAAAGTGGTTGAAATGTCAGCAGGAACGTTTCATCGGACATGTAGAGAAAAATCCAACATAGTCACCGAGCGCTCTTTTCAGGGACTAGCTAGAATAAGCCGCAACGACATGTTTTTAGTATAAAATAAGAAGAAAATCTCCCTATTAATTCTTATATGGCCCATTTTGTGGAACGGTAAATACTGTCACGAGATGAGACTCATAAACTTAATCAAATTTCGCACCATAAAAATCAGCATTACTGCTAGCATCACCAGCACCAGCACCATCTGTCGCCCAGGCTCTCCATTTTATTGTAGTCTCATCTCATCTAATCTGACGCTCCCGGTCGTGGGTGTGACAATATATTTTAACGACAACGGATGCGGTCGCAGCTTCCAACTCTCTTCATTACTTCATGTGTGAATCGTAAATTTCAAAAGATTTACAATCAAAATACCAGGTGGCAGGCCGAGTGTGAAGGAAAACACGCCCACTACGGCCTACTAATTTCCACCGCGGGGGGAAAATTTGTTCGTTTCTAATAATAATTTGTTGGTCGTAGGTAAGAGAGTTAATTAAGAATGAGGACGATAAATTTTATTTATATGGATGACGAGGGGGAGGCGAGAAATTGAATTATTCCCGCAGCGACAGATCCCGGGCATGCCGGGATAGGCAGGGGCGCAGGAAGTGTAAATGTAAAAATATATTTTGTTGTTTTTCATAAATCGAGGAATCTGGAGATTGCTTTTATTGATGTCTAATAAGTGTCCGAATTGTTATTACCGTCGTTAATTATATCGCTTTTACCAGATATTCGAAATCCATCTATAAATAATATAAACCAGCCAGTTTACGAGCGGCCTCGTAAATATATTAACGGTGATGGAAATTTGGGGGGAATTAGTAACTTTTACGACGTATAAAGCTGGCATGATATGTACGTCAATTCTTGAGATGCATCAGAAAAGAGATGAAAAAAATTTCAACCCAGCCCGTCACACCTGCGACAACGTGCAGACACGCCATCACACCTACAACTTGCAGCCAGCACACCCACACCGACGCTGAGGTCACGCACCGCGCCAGGTAAAAAGCGGACACTTTGTATAATTCTCGATGAGCGTCCGCGCACACGTGTTCCTATTCTTCCGCCTTGACGCTCTTCCGTCACCCCGACAACCACCGTTGAAAAAAACGAAGAGTCCGGAGATGGTCAATTTACAAGTGGATTGAATCGGGAACGCGAGCGGACTTTCTCTTCGGAGATATGGGGAGGAATCGAGACATGCTGCGCTTATTATTGGAGAGGAGTATAATAAGTGAAGCTGAAGAAAGTCGTTTATAAGGAATGAAGATTAATAATTTTATGTGAAGTGTAGTAGTAGTAGATAGATAGTAGTAGTAAAACTGGTAGGAACTTCTTTAATAATAATAATTAATTAATAGATGTCCAGGTCACTCACGTCTTGAGGGAAAGATTTTTTATGTATCCCCGATTTGGAATGACATGACCGAAACTTTCACTATTTCCTTTTTTCAGTATCGATCAGTGGACGTTCCTGATCGTTTGTTATGGTTCACCTTCCACCCACCGCGCCTTGGATATGGCAGAATAGGCCGCAATTATTGATTGCAATCAGCGGACATAAACATGACTTTTACCGTTTGATTTGGGTTATTAATTAGTTGCCGTACCTCATGAATAAACCTCTCGTTGTCTCTGGGGTCTAGGTGGGTGCCCCGCGACTTGTCTTGACCGCCGCCGTCTTCGGGAATAATTAATTTTTATGCGTTATTTTATTAATTATCCAAGTTACCAACAGTGGGTGGCATCTTGTTCTTGTAGTTTGGAAACGATGTAATTGATGACGCTCGTGCCGCATAGTAATGTTCTCAAATTGACGCCCGTTTTTATTATCATGTCCAGGTGTCGTCTTCATTTTATTACGTCTCTTTTTTTATTTAATAAAATATGCGAATTTCCAAAAAGAGAATCCGTCCAAGTAGCGCGGTGACAAATTCCACTTATTAGAGCGACAGCTGCTGAAAATGATCCGACCATGCAGTGTCTCGGACTCTTAGACGAGATCAAAGGAGAAATACCTCTCCGCAAGTGACGGATCGTTTTGGTCGTTGGTCGCTTTTTAATTAAAATTACCATCGCCACTTAATTGCGTGAATCAAAAATATACCCGGGAACGCTGCCGTTAAATCTTTTGCTCAGGTGAAACGTTGAGCGGTGTAATTTAGTCGCGACAGTGACCAGATTTTTCATTTCGTCAATTAGTCTCCATTTGTGTTCCGTTTAATTATACCATTCTTCAAAACGATGCTTTTCGTTGTTTAATTCGTTGGTTTTGGAGATTTTTCGCTCGGTACGGGGACAAGATAAACGTTTTCGATTTAATGATGATGATGATGATGGGCGCCGAGTTTCTTCAGGGGCACGTCTACTCGTGTAGATTTGGACTCGGTATGAGAATATTTACTCATTTGTTATGTTGATTTCGGTTGATGTTGGTGATTGTTTACCTGCTTGAGTCATCTGTTACCGTCTGCAGAAGTAGTTTCAGCGAAGAAAAATTATCGAGGGTAATGCCATTAGAGCTTAGATTTAGCCAGATACTTTTATTCAGTTGCTCTCGAATACTACTTACAGTGAAAATTTAACGAGAACTGTTGAAAAAATCACGAGAAGTCGAGTTAAACTGCCCACATCAAAGTAAGTATGAGAAAACAACTGCATAAAAAATATCACGCTAAAAAACCAAGCTCGAATGGTATTTGTTGAGACAATTCTTCGAATAAGGTACTAAATTTAACTTCAACAGTGAAGAATACCGAAAATGCCTTATAAAAGGACCAATATTATTGTTAAAAACACAATTGTTGTATTTTATGTTAATATTTCTGATAAAAACCATAATGGCAAACGGTAAATGAGTACTCATAACAGCCCGAGTGATTTTTTTTTCTGCAGATCGAGTAAAATTGCCTACATGAAAGCAGGTATGAGAAGACCACCACATAAAAAAAATATATCTCGCTAAAAATCTAGGCTCGAATGATATTTCATGAGACAATTCCTCGAATAAGAAAGTATCAAACTTTATTAAATAATGAACATTACCCAAAAAGTCTTTTAAAAAGACCGTGGTAGAATGGAAACCTAGTCTTTTGTTCTATCGGACCTGGGTTCAAACCCCGATAGAGTGATGATAAACAAATTCCCTATTAAGCTGCGTACTCACTAGAGCACGAGCCACGAACGAGCGCCCCGAACAGAGCTGAACCGCTCAGATGTGGATGGGCATCCGAACAGAGCCAAGCACGCTCAGGTTGTTCGGCGAACGTGCTCAGACCGATCCGAGCTCTGTCGGTACATCAAGGGATGTTCGCGTTCAGTCTGGACGGGATTAACCAGCTCTACTGCCGAACTAAGTACCTACGAACAACTGGATCAGTGCCGAACCGAATGCTCGTTCGGGGCTCGGGTGAAAAATATAATCGCTCCGAATGCTCGGCTCTGCTCTGTTCGGCGCGCTCGTTCGGAGCAAATGCTCTAATGAGTACGCAGCTTTAACGTGTGTCCGGAAAAGCACCGTTTTAGAGATACAGGGTGTCGAAGAAATATTATTTTTCCAGTTTTTTGACGGTATCTCGGGAACCGATTGAGATACAATGTTCAGCTCTTATACACACTATGTACTGACTGTTCCCCTTATTTCGCCGTAAAATAAAGGTTTTAAAAAAATCAGAGGCCGAGATTTAGGGTATTTTGGGAGTTTCGACCCCCTAATCTCTACGCCACTGGAATAAATGCAATTTTAAGCAGCGCCTTTGAACCGTCCGTGTTTTCTACACCAAAAAGGTGGTTAACGGCTCTAAAGTGAACCTTTTCCGAGAAAAATGTAATTTTATGAAAGAAAACATTAATTATACGAATAAATTTTCACCTACTTTCATTGAAAATCGTTAAAAAAGTGATGTTTTCTATACCAAAAAGGTACTCTTGGTTACCGGCTCTAAAATGAACCGTTTCCGAGAAAAAAGGCATTTTAAGAGAGAAAACATCATTTTTTTACCGATTTTCGACAGCATTAGTAGGTACAGCATTATAGTGACAGCATCGACAGTAGTGCAATAATTTATTCCTATAATTAACGTTTTCTCTCATAAAATGCATTTTTCTCTGAAACGGTTCATTTTAGAGCCGTTAACGAAGAGTACCTTTTTGGCGTAGAAAGCATGGACGGTTCAAAGGCGCTGCTTAAAATCGCATTTATTCCAGTGGCGTAGAAATTAGCGGGTCGAAACTCTAAAAATACCCTAAATCTACGCCACTGAATTTTTTTCAAACCTATATTTTACGGCAAAAATAAGGGGATCAGCGAGCACATAGTGTGTATAAGAGCTGAACATTGTATCTCATACGGTTCCCGAAATATCGTCAAAAAAAAACGGAAAAATAATATTTCTTCGACACCCTGTATCTCAAAAACGGGACATTTCCGGACACACGTTAAAGGAAATTTTTTGTTTATTTTAGTCAGAAGAATCGGCCTAACACTCTGTATATTTCCACAGAATAAAATTAATTGTGACATTTACCAATGCCAAGATTTAAGCCTATTATAGCAACAAATGAACAAGCAGAATTATCAACAAATTTATCCACTTGCAGTCTTTCTTCCTTCCTCAATACAAAATAACCGATAGCAAAACGGATGAGTGGAATTGACGAAGAACGTGCGAGAATATCCAGAAGTAGCTGGCAAAAAAAGTTCGCAATCACATCTTAAAGATTTTTTCTTCTTAAAGGAATCCTCCATGTTGCCCCGACGTGATTCTGTGCGGTCGTAATAATTCTCTCGAAACTAGAAGTCTCTAACAATAACCCAGGCGATTATAAAGCATGTTAACAAGACCGCAATTTCGACACGTTACCTACCAATAAAACTTCAACCTGAAAGAGTGACACAGACATATATAGACATCTCCTACATACAAGCCGAATTGAATTTATTTTAAGAGAAAAATAAGAAGAAGAAGAGGAAGGTAAGAATTTCTACTCGATGAAGAAGAGGCGTGTCGCTGGCTGGCAAAAATCGAAAAAAAAATGCATTCGTGTGTTTCGTGGCGCTTCCGTCGCGCAACACTTGTTGAATTGTCGGACCACAGGCGTGCGCATTTTTTTCGCTTTTTTTCGTTCCGCGGCCGTTTCGGCCGAGCGATGCTCAACCGCGATATAGGAATGGTTTATGCTCGAACGCTCCCAGCGCTCTTCTCCAACTATTGAAGACCGAATTGTATGCGATGTACGATATCGCCTCGACCATGAAAATAAAATAAAAACCGAGTACCACCTGCGCGCCGCGAGATTAAAATTGTTGCGTTACGAATCGTCCACATTCAAGCGGAAAATTAACCGTCGAATCGGTCGATGATGGTGTCAAGAAAATTGGTGCTAGTGCTAGTGCTACCACGAACGAGTACTGGTGCTGGTACTGCTAGTTACTTATTAAATTGATAAACACTTGAACCGGGGGCCACTCCCTGTACTTTAACATGTGTTGCTATCATCTACAGGTGTTGTTCTCATGTATCTGCGATTAAAACGATGTATGGAGGCCTTAAGCGTAGCATACCGTGTGTGTTCATATGTGTAATACCTCGTCATCTTTCATTCTTATAGCTTGAATGGTTTGGCACCTCCGACTCGACCATCTGGTCGATTTGACAGGCAAATTGCTCACCTTGTTTCAACAAATATGGAGGAGTCTAGTTATTATGCAAAATAGATGTCTTCTCGTGAGAACTGGCGAGGTCTAATCAAAAGACGACTTCTGTAGACAATTTTGTAGAGTATAGAGACAAATTTGCGGCTTAGTGCTGTTTGTATTCAATTTTCATATCAAAAAAATTGGTAATAATTCTCAATGTTAGTGACTATCCAATTTCTTGAGAAAAATGACTAATCACTTTCGTTCAAGAGTGGTGAAAAAAATATATTGTAGGCTAGTCTGTTTTCTAAATTTTATGAAATTTAATGACTGGGCTAGTCGTTTTTACTCTTGGCAAGTCAGTTCAAAGACGAGACCAGTCATAAGTCAATATGAGACTAGTCATAGGCTCAATTCTCTTATCGTGACTAGTGAATGTGAGAATTCTGAAATTAGTCAATCCATTTCATTTTATTAGTCCAGTCTAGTTGTTGTTAGTCACTTGTTTACTGAATTTTTACAGTGTTGTCCTACACATTTAATGACTGTAATAGTCATCACTCTTGGCAAGTCAGTTCCAAGATGACACTAGTCAATATGAGACTAGTCATTTATGTTCAATTCTCTTATCCTGACTAGTACATGTTCTGAGATATAGGCACCCCATTTCATTTTATGATTAGTCCAAGGTTAGCAGGTTAGTCATTTACTTTGTGGTGAAACGAGTGGAGCAAAGTCCCCGGGTGTATTACCTACCGAGCCTTGAACCAGTTGAAACACATAAAAATTTATAGAAGCGGCGTAGGTCCTTTTAAAACATCGTTCGGTGCTCTCATCTACTAAAATAATGTGAGGTATCTGAAATGGAATTAATTTACGAATAGCTAGCTCTTTTACAAATAAACCAATATTGAATATTATAGTTTTAATAGAAATTCACACATTACAAAATGAGTGCAATTAGGCGGTCGACCTCCCTAAGACTCTGAAAGAAACAATAATCACCTTATTCTAAAAGTACATATTTATAAAATAGAAATCTTCTTGCAGGAAAATCAATGGTAAATGCTTTAAAACTCACTCAGTAGAACTATTAATTCAAGACTCACAGAGTTACTATTCTTGACCTCCAATTAAAGCTGGAAGAATTACGTTGCAAGTCGGGAGACGGAAAATAGATTTAATTCACACTAGGAACGTATGGATGCTGCTGGCGGCTGGATCAGTTGAAAAACAGTAGTAGGTACTCCAACACTACCACCGTCAATTCAAGGGGTAGTATCCGAAGGTTTATCCGTGTGGTTAAGGTGAAATTCGATTATGTAGCACAAAGAGATTTCACATAACTTATTCACTTCTTTGATTAAGCACAACAACAAATTTATAATACTATAAGCTATTGACAACACTTATAAACTTCAATCGAGAGCTAGTTACTGGTAATTTATTACTAATAGTTGAAATAGTTCAACTATAACGGCTCACCGTAATAACAATCCAATAGTAAAATCTGGCCGGAGATATTATACGAACCAGGCTCTCTTGGCCGGTTTTCCCCGTATCCGTTCAGTCCCGAATACCTCGACTGACTGCCTTCCCTTCCGTGAAACGTAGAGGAAAGAAGAATTTTTTAAACAGAATAAAAGAAACCACCTCGCTGGAAATATTCAGCTTGTCCAAAGCAGGCTGGACCACCCATACTTCACGCTCCCTTCATGTAAAATAAAAGTTTAGGATGATTGGAGAACACCTGCGAATCTCGAATCACCTCAACTTGTTTACTGAATTTTTGTAGCCTTGTCCTACAATAAGAAATTATGTTAAGTTTAATGACTGGGCTAGTCATTTTTACTCTTGGCAAGTCAGTTTCAATGCAAGAGAGGTCAATCAAAAAGACTAGTTAATATTATCAATCATAGACAAGATACTGACTAGTCAAAAATCTGAAACTAGTCACTCAATTTCATTTTTTGACTGGTCAGGCTAAGATAGGTCATTTTTTACTGATTTTTTACAGCGTTGTCCTTCAATAAGACATAGTTTTAAATTTAATGACCGGACTAGTCATTTTTACACTTGGCAAGTCATTTTCAACGCGACAACAGTCAACCTGGGACTAGTCAATATACTAATCTCGGACTGACCTAGTTTTAAAACTCAAACTAGTGCCTCAATTTTAATTTATGATTAGTCAGTCTAAAAAAATTGTAATTTTTTACTGTTTCTTACAGCGTTGCCCTACTATTAGAAAAACTCAAATTTAATAACTGGGCTAGTCATTTTCACTCTTGGCAAGTCATTTTCAACGCGAGAGCAGTCAATCCTGGACTAGTCAATATGGTAATCTCAAACTGACCTAAGTTTTGAATCTGACTAGTCACTCGATTTCATTTTATGATTAGTCAGCCTAAAAATGGTAATATTTTACTATTTTTTTACAACGTTGCCCTACAATAAGAAAAACTTAAATTTAATGAGTGGACTGTCATTTCCACTGTCGACAAGTCCCTCATTTTCAACGCGAGAGCAGTCAATCTGAGACTAGTCATTATGTTAACCTCAGACTGACCTAGTTTTGAATATGAAACTAGTCACTCGATTTCATTTTATGATTAGTCAGCCTAAAAATGGTAATTTTTTACTGGTTTTTTACAACGTTGCCCTACAATAAGAAAAACTTAAATTTAATGACTGGGCTAGTCATTTTCACTCTTGGCAATTGATTTTTAACGCGAGATCAGTCAATCTGAAACTAATCAATACGCACAGCTTTCTTTTTGTGACTAGTCAATCTGACGATAGTCTCACTGTTCATTTTATGACTAGTCAGTATGAGACTAGTCACTTTTAGTGGCTGAATTCTTACAGACTTTTTCCTTCAGTTTTTGTGACAGATCAAGTAATAAGGTGCTGGGTGGTTCGTGACGCTATAGTTTGATTATTTTCCTCGCTGATGATGATTAATTTAACGGCAGGAAACAATCGGAGCTAAACAATCCCAATAATCATCAATAGAGAACTCATTACACTTTCCAATATACGCAATACGGGTAATAAATAATCCGCCGCATATTGAAAACGTTCATTACACGTCGTCGCACCGATAAATTAATCGATCGTAGATCTAAAATCCCGTTTACACCTCGCGGCTCTCCCATAATTAACAGCAGCTTTGTACTTGCTCCACGTTGCAAAAGATGAAATTAGAACAAAACGCACCGATTTGCCGTGTCGTTATTCCGAGAAATGGAACTCGATTTTCTCACGCAAGAACTCTGCGCGTCCGAACCACCGAAGAACCGCGGTCGAGCGTTCACAGGTGGTGCGGACGCGACTTTATTATTGAAATCATCTTATTAGCGATAAATTACTCGAGTTATCAACAATCACGACGCGACTAATTGCAGAATGCCTCATGCGCTCCTCCTACTTTCAATTGAGACGCTTTTGTCACTAGCTGCGTGCAAGTGATTCAATTCATCCGGGATTTTTTACATCAACTTGATAAATTGAAGCGACCCATCCAATTAGTTGAGAAACATGTTCATTCCTCTCCTCTGTCGATTTGAGAATAAAAAAATCTGCGGAAGTCTTTTTCAATTAAGTCAAAAATTTTGTACTTCAATGCTTCCCCTAAAAGACTCTGTCAACACAACCACGCTGCGTTGTATCGTTACCGAGAAAGTCCAAATAAGTGGTACCCTGTAAAAATAAATACGGCCCTGATCGGGGCCTTAAAATTTCCTGTCCGGTCCATTTTTAATGGGTCGTATGCGAGTGTGTTAACTTTGGATGTTTTCTAAGTTCTTCCTAAAAAAAAAACAGAAAAAAAATCCCTCTCATTTTCACTAGGCTTCTTAAGAACGTGCACCGTTTCAATCGAGCCCAGGTCCAGAAATTACGGCTTTAGAGTAGGAAAGGGCCCGACATAACGACAGATTGACATACTAGGTCGTAGGTTTTCGTATACTTACGACAATTTTCGTAAGTAATAAGAAACACGATTTTAATTAAACCAATAATTAAGGCCCCATATAAGAAGGAGAAACAAACAAGAAACTGATTATAAAAGGTAATTTATTTCTCTGACGCGAAACAGTTTGTGTGGTGTGTTTCGGGACAAGCATAAACAAACAAATAAATAAATAAATAATAAAGAACGGGACGCCAGGTTTGGAATGGCGGAGAGGAGATCTCCAGCGTCGAAGAGTGATATTAGAAATTAACTGTAAATGGTCCCTCTTAATCAAGTTGAGTAATTATTACCGAGTCATTGTCTCGCGTCGAATCGGTGATGGTGACCGCGGTCAGAGGTCGCGCAGCGTCTTCTTGTTTCTTTCTGTGGGGTCCGTTTGACGGGGAAATGGGCTGGCCCCGGTCGCCTCTCGCCCAAGATTGAAGACAATTTTATGCACGCTTAATTATTGTCGGAATGTTTACTTCGTTTTCAAACAATGCGAGATATTCTGCATAAATTGCCGCGGGGGTCGCGACTGTTTATTATTTATCGGTGCCGAGAGGAAACGGAATCCATAATCTTGATCCCGCACCTTCGATTTGTTCGAATTTAGGTTCATTTTTCGATCCATAACGACCTGGGAGCGCTTGGAAATCTGCATAAACTTCTTACCCCCGGGACTTTATCAACGGACTTTCAGTAGATGTTAAACAGTGGTGACCATAAAATTCATCCCTGTGGAACACCACACCAATTATGATCTAAAAGTTCTTGAATGAACTAACATGTTTTTTTTCAATAAGGGCATGGAAAACTCCATAAATTTCTTACCCCCGGGACTTTATTAATGGACTCTCAGTAGATGTTAAAGAGTGGTGGTCACAAAATTTATCCCTGTGGAACACAAATTACGATGTTTTGTTTTTCAATAAAGGCCTGAAAAACTACATAAATATACTACCCTGGGTTTATTACTGGACTCCCAGTAGATGTTAAAGAATGGTGGTCAAAAAATTCACCCCTGTGGCACGCCTTACCTAACCTATAAGAAACAGGATAACTCAGCATGATTCTTATTACCTAATGCTTTTCAGAATGCTTTCTTATACATTAAGTACTGTCATTTATTTTATAGATGTCTCAATCTAATAGGCGTTATCGGATGTTTCAGAGTAGCCCAGCTTAGTTAGGTTATCTTAAGTGTTGATAATTTTACGATCTCTAATAAAGTCGAGATGTGTTTTTTCGATTCCTACATGTTTTTTATAAACGCGATGGTTATAAATAAATAAACAAAATCCGGACACTTATCTATCATGAACGTTTTACATAACGATGGTATCTTATTTTATCAAAATGGTAGTTGTATAAATAAACACCCGTACCTACCTAAAAGGTAAATAAGTGGGCTGATGCTTACCGAAAGCTGTTTACTCGGACACGAAAAAATTTGATAATTATTCAAATTTAACGTCCGCACGATTATGGAATATTAAATAAAAAAACATATACATAATACGCATTAATATGTAAAGCCGAATTGATCATTTTCATTAAGGTCCGGTATCTAAATCTGGAGATCGTTGAAATTTTCATCGGGACAGATCTTTACCGGAGACGACTACAACACACTTTCATAATACATCTCACCTAGATGACTGTAATTAATTTGGACGCAGCGGGTTCTCTGAGGTTTCGGAACCGCCCCCGAACGTTTCTGAAATTTTTTAACGGTGCCTGCTCGATCCGAGCCGTAAATCAGAGGCCATAAAATCCTAATTATTGTTTAATAGCTCATTAGCGCGTATAGCGCGCGGATTCTTGAAGAAATTGTAAATCGGCTTTTTAATTATCTAGGAATGGTTTTGTATTTAAATTTAGTGAAATGCGGACAGTGTTGTCCGTTCAAAAAACCGGACAAATCGACTCCTCCAAATGTCACTCCACGTAAAGCATAAGATTTTCTTCACGATAATAATGAATTATAAAATCCGGCTAGAAGTGCAAAAACTTTAGCAACTTTTTATTATCTGAATTGAATTGCATAGTCGAGGTAACAATTCCAGTTCGAAGAACCAGAAATACGAAAAAATAAAAATAAACCGTAAAGGACTCCTAATTAATAGTTCAAATAATTATAAAATATCCGGCTCGAAGAACCATAAGTTGAATTAATAAATTCAACATAGATTAGATAACCAAATCCGGCTCGAAGAACCACAATGATAGTTATAATTACAACTAAATCTGGGTGGGAGGGCCAGAAATACGGGAAAAAATAAAACGTAAAGAAGGTTTCTTAATAGTTCAAGTAATAATAAAAAATCCGGCTCGAAGGGGCAATAATTTTAGTAACTTTTTATTATCTGAATTGAACTGCAAGTCGTAGTGACAATTCCAGCTCGCAGGACCAAACAATTCCAGCTAGAAGACCACAAACACGAAAGAAAAAAATAATAAACCGTAAAGGGAATAATTCAAGTATAATTATAAAATATCCGGCTCGAAGGAGCAAAACGTTACTAAATTCAACATGTATAAGATAACCAAATCCAGTTCAAAGGACCACGACTGCTAGTTATAGCCAAATCCGGCTCGAAGAGCCAGAAATACGAAGAAAAAAATTAATAAAACGTAAAGAACGACTCTTGATAGTTCAAGTACGTGATTATAAAAAATCCGGCTCGAAGGAGCAAAAATTTTAGCAACTTTTTATTATCTGAATTGAACTAAAAGTCGTGGTGACAATTCCAGCTCGCAGGACCAAACAATTCCAGCTGGAAGACCTCAAACACGAAAGACAAAAATAATAAACCGCAAAAAAGGACTCTTATCTAATATAGTTCGAGTAACTATAAAAAATCCGGCTCGAAGGAGAAAAACGTTAATAAAATCTAACATAGTTGATAACCAAATCCGGTTCGAAGGACCATGAGTGGTAGTTATAACTTAATCCGGCTAGAAGGGTCATAAATACGAAAAATAATAATAAAACGGAAAGAACGACTCTTAATTGTTCGAGTAATTAGAAAATATCCGACTACAAGGAGCAAAACGTTACTAAATTCAACATAGATAAGATAACCAAATCCGGCTAGAAGGGTCAGAAATATGAAAAATAATAATAATAAAACGTAAAGAACGACTCTTAATAGATCAAGTAGTTATAAAAGATCCGGCTCGAAGGACCACGACTGATAGTTATAGCTTATAGCCAAATCCGAGTTTGAAATGCGGAAAAAAGTAATTAAACGGAAAGAACGACTCCTAATACTTCAAGTTTGTAATTTTAAAAAAATCCGGCTCGAAGGAGGAAAACTTATGTTGTAATAAATTCAACATAGATATAGGATAACCAAAGGCTCGAAGGACCAGAAATACGAAAAAAAAAAGTCAAGAACACATCTTAATAGTTCAAGTAATAATTATAAAATATCCGACACGAAGGTGTAAAAATTTTGGCAATTTTTGCAACAAAGTTCTAAATTTTCATTCACAGGAAAAAATTGAAATAGTTCAAAAAAACAGGGATGATTTCAAAGTCCAGCTCGAAGGAGCTAAAAGTTACTAAAATCAACATAGGTAAGATAATCAAATCCGGCTCGAAGGATCACGATTGGTATTATAACCAAATACGGCGCGAAGGGTCAGAAATACCGAAAATATATCCGGCCCCAAGGACCAAAAGTTGAAAATTCTAGCAACTTCTTATTACAAACTGAATTTTGACTGACGAATTAGTCGAGCGATAAATCCGGCTCGAAATATCGGCACCATAAAATAAATAGCAAAAATCAGACAAATCCAAATTATTCCTCAAAAGTAAAATTTGTAATATTTCAAACAAAAAAGAAAAAAGCTTGTTTGAATGAGTAAAACGTTACTAAATTCAGCATTCTTAATACATATAATAATCTAATCCGGCTCGAAGGACTAGTGTATTAGGTATAACCGAATCCGGCTCGAAGGACCACGATTGGTAGGTCTGACAATAAATTTCAATATAGCGCCGTTTAATAAGAATAATTGACCACGAAACGGCAACACCGATCAAATTCACAGAGTCGCCTCAAAGCTTCTGTCAGAGTCATTGGAATTCAATCAAATTTACATAAATCGCCTCGTTTTATCGAACCGAACCGCGAGTAATTCTATACTTCAACTATCTCTATCGGTGATTGGCGCAATCTGGTGATTTTTTTCGACTTGAATTGAAAACAAATGGACAGTTTCAGTTTTCCCGTTTGGCTTCTGTGCGTGCAACTCGATATCTTCTCGAATAATTTACAGACTTTACCGGGAATTTATAAACGGAGAAAGGCATTTTAATATAGACACGGTTTTATTTATTGTCGCTATTATTCTCCGGAATTCGGTGGGTTTTTATGTGGCGCGCTTCTATAATATAATAACTGTTTCTGATTTGTGTTGTTCTTGGCGAAATTTGCGTCGGTGGTTTTTAAAATTAGCAGATTAAATTGGAATTCTTAAAAACACACAAACGACTTGCTATAACAGCGATATTCTATGTTGAACATGAAAAAGTTGCGTTTATAAGATCCGGCTCGAAGGACCAGACACTAGAGATCTAATTTGAGTAATCTGAAAGGCGAAAAAGTTATTTAGGAATGATAATATCTCAATTTTCGAGACGATTGTTTATAATCTCAATACCTTTGTTGCTATTATTTATAATATTACGTATTACAAACCGCGAAGTTGATTTCCATACAATGAACTCTGAGCTGCTATCTAGAAATGGAAGTCTAATTTCTTATGCTAATTTCAAATCTAGATTCGATTCTATCTTACATCCCACTTACTAGGGACTTTCGTGTTGCACTCTGCAGATGTAAAGATCTATCGCTTGCTCTGGGTTTAGTAGAGAACTCAATTTCTTATCTAAAAAAACATCCTTTTATGATGTTTCATCAGACTTTAAATATCGAGTTCTCTCGGGTTTTATGTTATGGCGTCAGCGTCACAGATCACCCAGAGTCTCCCCAGTAATTCGATCCCTTAATAACTAAATCTATCGTGGGCCGTTAAGAGGTATCGAATGTACGAAAAGAGAAAAGCCAACCTCGTCGCGGATGGGACGAAAGAATATAAATACTCTTCTGTTCCTAAATGATTTTATCCCCTTTTGTTTGCTTTGCTGATCGATTTTTAGAGTGCCAGTATGATGATCCCTTTAATAAGCTAAATGTGATATTTCCCTTTTTTCCCCGTCTCTTCTTCTGAGTTCTTGACTTCTTGAAGATGACAATGGTAAAAACGGCACTTTGATATCTGCTTTCTATCTCCAGAAAAAACCTTGTGGAATATCACTTATGACGTCATATCAGTCGCGAATGTCCGCGGCTGTTATGACGTCAGAATTCTGACTTCAGCAGCCCTTAACTCGCTTATTTAACATCGCAGACCTAGCAAACTCGAATTGTATATTGCATATTTTACTTTGATTTAATACTACGTCTAACGACAAGCAAAATAATGAAAAAACCACCCCTAACTTTCCGGAGTGTCGATTAATTTAGACAAATTCATCACCACCATGTACCACAGTTTCCAGGCGTCTAAACCAAACATCGCAGTCATATAATTTAAATTCGAACCATTAATAATTCAACTTTTTCACCGAACACTCTAGATATTGTTATTATCTTATTGTTTTATTCATGCAGCGTACATTTTGAATTTCAAAGTAGCAGGTAACTGTTCCGTCGGATAAATGTCACGACTCGGGCCGGGCATCGCTGTCGCGAGCGTCCGGAACGTGGGCAGGACTCCGGGGGCCCCCGCTTTTCTCCAGAGACGACCATCTGGCATGAGCGTGAGGAAAGGAATCGAGCCGCGTCCGTGGGCCGCCCGGGGGGCTTCCACCTCGCTTCCTCGCTGACGAACGCCGACATGAAGAACAATTACCTGGACAGATTTGGACACGAGACGGCGTGGGTCGGAGCATCTGGCCTCTCCGAATGGTCCAGATCTGGACGTCGTTAATAGTAACGGGGCTTTCGTGGATTTAAACAAAACGAGAGATCTGTCTGTATTTTAGTACATATTAAATTAATAATGGAATCGTTATTGCGCCGTGTGTTTTGTTCTGGTCCAGAGTGGGCGAGCGAGCCGGGAAATGAATGAGAGGAACTATCTATTATTGTCTAAAAAAAAAAACTCATGCATGTTCGTTTACATATTTAAAGGCTTGTTTTATGTACTACCACAATCAACGCTATAACTAAAAAAATAATTTTCGACACTATAGCGGTAAAAAAAATTCAACGGTTTCAGAGTATACCCCTGAGGTACTCCGATCTTATTTTAATTCCCCATAGTTGATAAAATAAGCCCTAAAAACGATTTCTCGGAAATAGAACAGCACTGAAAGTGAAAATACGACCGTTTAAAATCGAGCCTGAACTGAACCGCGACAAACAAAAACTCGAAGCATCATCTTCTACCATCTACCACACAACAAGAACGCATAAACTAAATCCTGGGCACCGTAACGAATAAAATTATCCTCGGCCGTGCGCTTATAAGCTCTCTCAGGCTCAGGTAACTTTGATACGGCTTCGCATGCAAATTAGTCCGGCGCGATTCCCAGAAAAACTCCGGCTATTAGAGGCAAGGTGTCTACTTAAAAAGACTACACCTTTCTATACAGCCGAACAAGTTGTATACAAAAGATTAAAAAAAAAAAAAACACCAACCGCCACACGTAACGTTGGTACTGGTTGCATCTCTTCTGCAATCTTAACCCGCGACATTTCTCGCGAGCCTCGCCTCGACTTGACGGGGAAGTTCTTTCGAAATCGAAGCAACGGTGTAATCGAAACGAAGCACTCTGTATATTATATATATCTTATGTATAATACATATAACACAGAAGAGATCTCCAACTCTTAACACTAGCAGGCATTGTTTGCTATAAAAGGGGTGTCTGGATCTGATTATATGATTACAATAAGTGGGTTTTGCATGTTTTAATTGGTAAAGAGAGACGAGGGGAATGCCGCAGGAATACATGCTGGCACCTTCATCATTTATTAAGCCGCATTTCATCATTCTTAAATCTCTACGGAAAGGGAAAAATGATCCTTCTACTGTTTTAGATTTGCCATAACGCATTTACCCAAGTCAAGTTAGCCACGCTTCGGCCAACCACACTTCGGTCTAAAAAAAGGGACTTTTTTAATTTTAAGCATTTTTTTGTTCTTGGCGGCTTAAAAATGCAAATTTTTGTTTTGATAATAATATTATGGAATTTCACCCAATACAACTCATCATAAACTGAAAAAAATCGTAATTATTGAAAGGCCATGGCCAGCCACGCTTTTGGCCACGACTTCATAAACTGAAAAAATAATTTTTGTTGAAAATTTGCTGAAAAGGTCCGATATTTTATAATAATGGCCACCAACGCTTTCAAGTGTGGACTAGAAACTGAAATCTTTGGAATTTTGTGAAAACTTTTGGCCACGGATTAAATAAGCTGCACAAACAAATTTTTGCTGAAATGTTGCCGTAAGAAATCCGAAATTTTATAACCATGGCCAGTTTAAAAAAAAAAATTAAGTTCGAAATTTTACAATAATGCCTGCCACACTTTCAGCAACTGACTTGAGACATTGAATAAAATCCCTTTTGCTGGAATTCTGTTCAAAAAAGTCGAAAATTTCATAATAATGGCCAGCCATGCTTTCAGCTGCGGAGTTAAGAAGCTGAAAAAATTAATTTTGATGAAAATTAACTGAAAAGTCTGAATTTTTTCAATAATGGCCAGTCACACTTTCGGCCATGAACTTTATAAACTGAAAAGAATAAAAGATCATTTTCGGTGAAATTTTGCTCAAAAAAGTTTTGTAATATTGGCAAGCCACGCTTTCAGCTAAGCTAAACTGAAAAAAATTTTTTTGCTGAAAACTAATTGAGAAAAGTCTGAAATTTCATGATAATGGCCACCATAATTTCGGCTATGAACTTAAGAAACTGAAAATGTAATTCTTGCTGAAAATTTGCTGAAAAAAGTCGGGAATTTTATAATAATGGCCAGCAACGCTTTCAGGTGCGGAATTAAGAAACTGAAAAAATCATTTCTGCTTGATTGAATGAATTGAATGAAAATTAACTGAAAAAAGTCTGGCAATTATAAATAATTGCCAAAAACACTGAAAAAAATTACTGAAATTTATCTAAAAAAGATCTAAACTTTTATAATAATATTATTAACAACAATGACAAAGTAAATATTTTCCATTCCAGTCGTAAATAACGAAAAAACCAATTTTTGCTGGCCCTCTCCCTGGCCGAAATCATGGCTGGCCGAATCGTGGCTAACTTGACTTGGGTCCGTCACAGGAAAATTTTAGTTACATAAATAGTCAATAAGATAGACTCAAACATTCATGGTGAGACTGGGATTCGAACCCCCCAGGAAGTGGCATCATGCAGTCTCCACTTTAACGTGTCGAGCTACCACCGCCCGCGATTCTACACAGGGCAGGTGTGCAGGTGAGATCAGCTCGAAAATTCAATTTTTGCAAAGTCGGGTCAGCTGAATTTTTTGTTTGTGAATTGTATTTTTGAAAAAATCCGCGTTAGACAAAGTCCGGTTAGCTCGAAAATTCGATTTTCGCAAAATCTGGTGAGCTCAATTTTTTTTTTTTTTTGCAAAGCCAGTTAGACAAAATCAGGCCAGTCCAAAAATTCGATTCTTGCAAAGTCGGGTTAGCTGAATTATTTTCTGTGAATTCGATTTTAGACAAAATTCGGTTAGCTCGAAAATTCGATTTTTGAAGTCCGGTCAGCTCGATTTTTTTCTGCGAGGTCCGGTTCGACAGCCTCATAAAAATCTCCAATTTTCGGACTAACCGGACCTAAAAAAGCGAATTTTCTGGCTGGCTGAAAACCGAAATTTCAAAAAAAAACGAGCTGACCGGACTTTGCAAAAATCGAATTTTCGAGCTGACCGGACTTTTGACATCATGTCAAAGATCAAAACGACAAAAGTGACAGTAGTCAAAGATCAAAGATGCCAAATTTCAGTTTAAATAGTGTTAAAAAAAATTAAGGCCGGGTGAAGTATCATATCTGTCACAGTTGTCATTTTTGTGACAGTCCTTTTGACGGAAGTAAGTTTTGAATATACAGGGTGTCTGAGATAACAGGTGATACATGCGGGGATTTTGGAAAGTGTGAGAGATACGAGGTCGGGTAAATGGAAGAAAAACTGCGCTTCAACTAAATTTAAAAAAAAAATTCAGCCATTACTAAAATATGTCGAAAAAATTGAAAAATTGAATTTTTTTATTTTAGCCATATCTTTATTTACAATTAAAAATAAATTGATGATTTTTTGTATGTTAACAGAAGTCGTCAAGAGCCATCAATTCGACACTTTAAAAAGCTTACTAGATCCCAGAATTTCGTAGTCAACCTTTTGTTTTTCTTATGACCGCCATATCATTTTTTTTTGTTTTTTTGTCGTTCGGTAGGTATCAAAAAAGTAATGGAAACAGAAAATAAATGAAAGAATCCAAAAATATTATTCTTCTCAAAAAAAAAAACCAAACACTTTTTCACCGAATTACGTCAAAATAAATGAAGTTATAGAAAAAGGAATTTGAGCACTTTTTGCCTTTCAAGTTTTCTATGATATTCGGCATAGAAAGCCGTCTTAAAAAAAAAGATTTCCGGGTTTCCAGGATTTTTTAACGAACGACATAAAAAATAAATATGGTGGCCATAAGAAAGAAAAGTTGGCTATGATAACTTTGGGATCTAGTCGTCGGCTGGAAATTTTTGAAATATCTTATGTGAAGGCTTATGTATAAACCTACAAAAAATAATTAATTTATTTTCAATAACAGAGAAAAAAAATCACTTCCCGATTGGAGTGTCTGTTACGCCACCATCGCCAGCTTTTGGGTGCAATAAAATAATTCCTGATCATCAGGGAGAAACAAACTGCCCAGTTCAGATAAATGTTTCCAGTCTGTGAAACAGCTTGAGGTGGAAGGCAATTTAACTGGAGAAGCCAACAAGCTGCCAAAGGTCCTGTAAGTACTTAAAATCTTAATTATTCCCTGGAAGATGACTGGAAAGTCCGATCAACTTGAAAATTCGATTTTTGCAAAATCCGGTAAGTTTGATTTTTTTCTGCAAGGTCCTGTTTGGCATGTTAAAAAAAAAGAGTTTTCGTACGAACCGGACCTTGTAAAAATCGAATTTTGATGACCGAACTCAAACCGGACCTTGTAAAAAAAAAACTCACTAGACTTTGTGCAAAAATCGAATTTTCGACCTTGCCAAAAAATTCGATCTTTTTGTTATACTAGATTTTGCAAAAAAAAAAAAACTAAAAAAGCAAACTTGGCCTTATTTGAATTTAAATATAAAATAAAAACCTAAAATAGAAATAATGGAAAAACTTAAAATAAAATAGAATCCTGATAAGGAGAAAACTATAACAAGAAAAAACTTATTTATTTGGAAATAGATGAAGTGGCACTTAATTCGGTTCATCTGGTTCCGTCGCCTTTTCTATTAAGCTTCCCGCCTCAAAAATTCCCCTAAATGAAAACCATGTACAATAATTAGAAGAACTCGACAAAAAGAGTACCGCAGGAATGCATTTCGGTACCTCTTTTTTATAGATACAGCTCGACAAGTTACAACCTTCTCCTCGCACCGAAATAAGTATCGCCTCTAACCCTCACCTACAGACGAGATCGCACCTCTTCTCCACGGCAACTTTTTACACCATACCACCACCAGCAACAGAATGGGTGTCGCGTCTCGCATGGTTCCGATCAAGATGAATAAATCTCGCGTTTCTTTTATTTTCTTGTCGCATTGTCTGTCTCTCGACTGGCTATTCGAGCCGAACCTTTATCTCATTCCTCCGCTTCCAGACCAGACATGCTCGCAGGTGAAGAATCCGTGTATTCGGATACAGTACAAATTAATTTCTGTTCAACGAGTAACGATGAATCGTCACATACGTTTCGTCTTGTTTAGCTTTTAGCAACTAGCACCAACACCAACGCCAACGCCATCATCGATCATCATTAGTCAAATTTTGCGGTATGAGTATGGTATATAGACCACCAAGAGGGAGTCTTTGCGGTCACGATTCGCGATTGCGATCTTGCCGGTTGCTGTATAAACGTCCGTCAAGCACCCACAAAAATGTTACCCACACCAATAACGATACCGCTAATAATGCGACCTGCTCGAGTTGCATTATTAATTGATTAATTTTTCCCCTTATCGAGGGGTGCACCGTTCCATATCTCGGTGTTTTATTGCGTGGCTGAATGTTTCAGTCGGAGGTCTTCGATAATATTATTATGTATCGACGCATCCAAAGAAATCTATAGTAACTCATTTTTTAAGAACTTGAGAAAAATTGATTTAAACCTAAAAGTGAGATAAAAAATCAGTCTATCAGTTTATTTAGTTCTCTTTCGGTTACCTTGATTGTTTGGTAAAACACTTTCAAATTTTATCAGAATTTTTCTGAAAATCGATTTATTTTTTAAATTAAATGAGATAATATAGTTTTCGTTTGGGAAAAATTCAAACAATTTTATTTACTATAGTTTTCGATTACAATACGACCAGAATAACTTGGCCTCTGGTTCTGAGAATTATACTGTTGAAAACGGGTTATATTAGAAATGTACTGTATTGGTCATTGCAGATTTCAGGCGTGGCTATAACAGGGTATAGGTAGTCGAGTTAATAATTTTTAAAATTTTCCAGATATTGTAGGTAAAAGGCAAAATACTCCTTCCTCAAACGGCCAACTTATTTTGGCCGTATTGTACACAATAATAATAATTAACAATAGATTTTGTGTTCATCTACAGCATAGATAGTTTAGCAGTCTTTTCGTAGACCCATAATTTTATGTTGTGCTAGATAAGGACCCAATATAATGGAAAACAACTCGATAAAAACAAATCGAAAATACTTACTGTAAATAAATGAAGTTAAAAACGTATAGATTTGAAGCCCTAAACCTACCAAATCTAATAAGTAATTATTCACTGTTAATAAAACACCTGCTTATTAATTTGTACTTTTTATATTCCAAGAAATACGAAATAAAAATATGAAAAATTCTATATTGTCAGCTGTTTTGGGGCTTAATGAATGGTAGAATGGATGATACATCAAAGGAATTAACGATTTTTTTGGATCTGCTTGGCATATTTATAATTTAAAAAAAATATCGAACTCATCACTTTGGAGTAGCATTCCAAAGGGCGTGTTTCCCGAAGTATACAACCTGCAGCGATTCAAGGCCAACGTGAATTGACATCTGCGCTCATGCACCGCTCCCAGAGCGTCATAGGGGTTTCCCTGCAGTGCATGTGAATCTTCAATAATAATATTTTATTTATTTATTTTAAAGGAGGGAGCATCGGTCTTAACTATGTAGGTAAGACAAAGTCGCTCCACTCCGGTGACACGGGATTTCGAGCTCTTACTCATTCACCCAGCCTCAAGTATGCCATTTAAATTTAAACGTTCGGTCGCTTGTTTTATTTTTCACATACATTCGAAAATGCATCCGAAAAATAACACGAGCCGGTGAGTTCCCAACTCGCGACCTTATAGGCTCGGTAGGCAGCGGACTGATTCAATAATAATAAAAAAAAAATAGTGCCAAAAATCCTCTGAGTTTTTTGTCGTCTATGGGCAAAAGATGAGTGTACCGTCTAGTCAATGTGTCACACTTAGCTCTACAATATTTTACTTTTTCTCTATTTCGAGTTATTTTTTCATATATTTCGTGTTGTTTTTCCATGTATACCTATTGATGAACTCTTCTTCTTGCAAAGTTCAACTAGAAATTTGTCCCTCTTCATTTTGTAAATCACTTTCATTAATTTTCAAAACGTTTAACTTGTATTTTGCCTTAAGTAAATCACTAAAATCTTGAATACGCTTTTAAAAGGCTTTCTGCTATGAAAACACCACCTCTGCTGAATTACAATCGGTCGAAACAACCGACAATCTACCAAACAGTTACATTAAAGTAATATTCCCGAAAAATATATTCATCAGAATACTGGGACGAAAACAATATTATCTCACTTATAATACAGTTTTTGTTATGCTTGGATTTCAAAATTATAGACGAAAAGCATTGTAAAATTACATACTTTTTTTTTCGTTGCATATCAAACTGACCATCTAGAATTGTTTCACACGAAGACTATATTAAATTGAGATACTATAATTTTCATGTAATATATTAGAATTAAATTACACCGAAAAGGGTAGTATTTTGATATACTATAATGTTCGTAGTGATCTGATTCCAATATTTCACACAAAACTGTTAGTATCTCAACATACTATAGTTTTCTACTTGCTCTTATAGACTTATTGCATTTAATTTCCAATTCTGTCATTGTATGTTGAGATACAATATTTTTCATCGAAAAACTCATTTCAGTTTTAGTTACTATTTTCTTTATAACCATAATAACTTTGGATAGTATAGTCGAAGAGATACGACAGTCTTCGTGGTCGACAGAATGCACATTCCTTATTGTGAAAACAATCGTATCTCAAAATCTACAAAATTTGAGATACTATAGATTTCTTTGGATGCGTCGGTATGTAAATCGATTCCTGAAGGCGGCGAGGTGTGACGGACGGGCGTACCCAACGCGACAAAGCCGCTGGAGCCAGTCTTTTGGTATGCGGTTTCCATAGGAACACGTGTCCGTAGATAACAATATCTCCTGACGAGCGGTCACGAATTATTATAATAGGATGCGATTTTTTTTTTGTTGTTCGATCCTCCGGAGAAGATCACGAATTTCTTGTTTTCATTTTCAGTATGGGTGCGCGTCGATATCTGATGGTAAAATGCTCGAATCATGAGAAATGTTAGATTTATTTGAGCCACTTTTGCATCAAAACTGGTTAGGAAAGGACACTAAAAAGCTAAGAAAACCCGATGGTGACACACTAAAAAATTATTAAGGGGCCTATTTATATAGTTTATCGTAGGATTGGTAGGTACTTCACCTAGTAACAAAAATGAAAAAAAAAATAATAAGGTGCTATAATGAACTCTTGAGGTACACCTGAAAGTAAGAGTTTTGAAGAAGCTTATGCCCGGCTTAGGTCAGATCAGGAAGTTTATAAATAATAATCTGAGGAGCGTAAAAGAAACTTGATTGAAGCTTGCCAAAATCGAAGGTGATCTTAGACTTCTGCGGTAGGAAGGTCAGGTCGTCAGACTAAAAATACGTAGACAAATTACCTAATTTTGCAAAATCAGGTGTAACAGCATTCATTATTATTAGAGGAGTTATTTATTTATCGACATTTCAATTTTCTTTACAGTTATTGCAGTTTCCGTGGTATTACTTTATTTCATTTCAATCATTATTACATTATACACACAACCTTCCCCGTGCTCCTCGCACACTCGCAGATTTTAGATCGTCTACTATCCGAGGATGCACATAACAATTACCGTCATTTATATCAGTTCCCTTAATGCCTTTGACGTTCGCAGATTTTCGGGAAGTAAAATTAAATTTCTTTCCTTTTCAACCAGTCACCAAACAGCTTCACCATATGTTGCTGAAACTAATTCTCCTAAATTATATCTTCCATCTCCCTTTTAATCCGTTGGGAAATATGATTATTAATACCTTTTTTAATATTACGTATGTGATTTACTGCATTTTTCTATTAAATTAAATAATGGCCCCAACAAGTTGAGCTTTAAAATACCCGTGCAGAAACCGATTCGCTGCTGTTGCTTTACTATGAACATTCAGTGATTGGGCCGTGATTTTATGGCCTTGAGAGCTGATATGTCTTTTTCTGGGAGCTGATTCGTCGTTCCTTGCAATCCTATTCACCGTTTTTGGAGTCCATTGGAGTAGAAAAAATATTTTTCTTGTATAAGTCGGCCATTTTCAATCTTTTGGGTAAAAGTGAGAGAAACTAAACTTTAACGGAGGTCCCGTTAAGGTGGCCAGGTAGCCATTAGGCCATATCCCAGTAACTATTGGTCGTAGAGCAGAGCCTCTAAATAAAATAAAATTAAGACTGAGAAAAAGAGAGAAAGACAGAAAAAACTGTCATTTGCACAAAAGTTGCAGGAAACTGAATTTCTTATTTGGTTTCTACAGTTTTGACCAAAATAACTAAAATGGTCGATGTAATTAATTAAAAAGAAAAGCAATTCAAAATGGCGGATTCGTGACCACCTAGGATCTGGTCACGATCCTATCACACCAATGCCCCCCCCCCCCCCCCCCAAATAGATAGAACAAGAAAGATCGACAAGGAAATTTTTCTTGCTTCAGGTTGATTTTTTTGATATGACTGGGCTAAAATTGAAATTTTGAAAAAGCTTGCAAATAACAAAGAAAAAGAACGAAGCGCCAAAGCAGAATGAAAATTAGGTGGCCGGAAAGTATTGATGCCGGAATGTATTCCGGAGGTATGTACATCTGCAAAAGTTAGAACGAAATCAGGTTAAATTAACTCGTTTTGCTACTTACGAACTTCTCCAATGCTCGTAGACTAAATGGTGGTGTACCACGCATACCAAGTTTTCCCGTTTCTTAAGACACTTAGGGGAAAGGGAAAAAGGGATTTTTTGCTTGGGATCAAAGAGAGATCCTTTCGTGCCTTTGGAGAGAGGGCGAAGAGAGAGAGCTCAGATACGAAGTTACCGGGTATTAGTGAACCTTAGAACATTATTAACTAATGAGATTTACACCTCGTTAATTACTCGTTTCGTCGGGAATCGTCAGATATTCTCCCTCAATCGTGTTGTTAACAATTATTAAACCTTATTACAAGTTTTTTGATTAAACAAGTGCATATTATTACCAAATAAGTCGTCAGAATAGTGATGTAATCAGCAAGGTCAGTAAATACTTTGAAGTTTGTGTGTTTCTGGTCCAATCTTTGTGAATAGCCCTGGTCCTTCACCCTATGGTAACATCCATATTAATTAATCCACATTTAAGCACAACGCCCGCTCATACAGATATGTGCTCAAAATCTTTATTCTAGAGTTTTAAGAGGTGTAACGCAGGAGTACATATTTACACCTTCGTTTTTTGAAGCATCAATTTTATTTAACGTGATTTTAATTAATTCGTTACATCTGTTCGTTACTACTTAGGTATCACATGACACGTTAGTCTGGCCGTGTTCAAATGATTCAGATTACTAGGCGAGTACCTAAAGCTGAATGGCCACCCAAAAAGAACTCTCACAATAATAGTCTTCGCGTTAACCAAAATCGTAACAATAAAACTGTCCAATTCTATCGCAATTAATTCGATCGATCTCACTAATCGCACGATTAATTAAAGTAGATCCGCGGATTCGACGTCATTTTCATGAAGAGCACATCGAATCAAAGTTACGACCAAGAAGCCGCCGCCGCGGCTTCGGTCATTCTAACCGGCCGGCCACGCCGCCATTAATTTTAACGACGAATTTCACACCCGGCTCTGACTTAATTTTATTTTATACTCACGACATTACGTTTCCATTTGGGTAGTCGAATCGAACCAACGAACTCCAGACTGAAGATCTAGAGGAGCCCCAGACTCACCTGCAAGAAATTACGAGACATTAAAATTTATTGACACTTTTATTGAATCAGACTTGGGTATTATATTTTATGTTATATGTATAAAAAATAATGGGTAAAAATAATTATTATGATGTCATTAAATTATTTATTCTGATTCAATCCTGCCTTTATTCTTAATCCCGTCCTGTCGCGTTGACCCACAACATCTGTCCTGTAACTGGACTGGGAGGAGAGAAAAGGACAGCAATTCTGCCCTATGCGTCAAATAGTCACAAACAGTGTTTCTCGCACATGGGATATTTCAAGTAACGGGGACATAGGAACTGTCACTGTTACTTAATCATGTTCTCCCAACTCTACTCCAAGCGCAATGAAATTGATGTATTGTAAACAATATGACGTTAGTGACATTTTAGCATTATTGATTTACTGAAGGCCATTTTTTCAAAGGAAAGGTTAATTAATAAAAAAATTGCCAAATATATACTGAAAACTGCTATAGTTGAAATTTATTTTTGCAATGGGAGTTGATCCCATCCAGACCCAAGAAAAACTTCTAAGTCCTCATTAAACTCGAGTTTGGATGGAATTTTGGAAGCTTCTTAGAAAAGATGATCACCTTTATCCTTATCCAGTGATATAGCAGTGAAAGTATACCTACTCCGAGACATTCCTAGTAGGTAAAATTTTTGTCAATAGTTTTCCCGAAGCTTACAGTCTTAACCAAGACTTTTTGCAGGTTTAGAATGGCTTGAATATCATTTAGATCAGTTCCCAGAGTTACCGAACAAGGATTTCTCGGTATGAAAACTTCCGAAGAAAGCGATTTAGTGAAACAGATTCGATGCATTTACATTGAGGACTCGATATTTTGTGTGAGACTGTTAAAGAAGTCAAGTCAAGTAATCGAGAGGAGAAGTTCGTCGAGATAAACGATACACCCAGGCAGCAGTTACAGAGTGCCTTTAGTGGAGTGAGAAACCGTGTATTAAAATGTGTCTATTTAAGCTCTAATAACGATGCAAAGCGAACCTGTCGAGATTCAGAAGCCCATAGGACATCAAATTATTGTGAGTGAATTTTTATTGGTCACGCGATATAAATAAATAAATAAAGTAAAAATCGTGTTTCTAATCCTAAAAACCATCATCAGAGCTGAAAAGTCTCGAAAGATTAATTTTTCACGTTTAAAAATTTGGTTTCTGTCTGGTGGCTTATCGACTAGTTCTTTCTATAAATTTATATAAATCTGGTCTAAAAGTAACAACGCAATTTATTATTTCGTTTCTATCGAATATTAATGAAATTACTCTTATTCTGAAAATGATCCCACTATAAAACGTAGGTACAAAAAAATAATCCGCAATTTATAAGTAATTCATTTACGATCGGCCAATAAAAGCTCGTTTCTGTTTACATGAATTATCAAACAAACTCACAAAATATAAAACATTAAATGGCTTATAAACAGTATAAAGAACCATAAAATTCGCGTTGTAATAATAAATTATAATTTATAATCAAATCCCAATGCCGATAAGTCAATAAAATTCGCAGAAGATCTATCTTTCTGTCAATACGAGCTTAATCCATCCATCTATCTATAAAGACACTAAACACTAAAAGAGAGAATTTATGGGTCCCATTTCTCCATCTCTATTGCTCGAGCAATAAGGAAAAAAAGCGCATTAGCACCGTCTATTAAACAAAATAACAGAGCACTTTAATACCTTCAATCATTTGTTACACAACATAATCACGGTGTAACCTGTAATCATCCTAAATGGCACACCGTTTCAGGAATAAGAATAAGAATCATTCATCGCTAGCACCAGCACCAGCACCATCACCGTTATTAAGGGGGGGGGGGGGGAGCGGGTACACCGAATGAACGAATGAATCACGCTATAATAGAGATGAGATATATCATTATTTAATAATAATATAAAGGGGAATTCCATGCCAAACCGGACGTTTTGAAAAAAAATTATTTTTAAATTCCTCAATTTTTTTTTACATTTTTTAGTACCCTTCAAATTTCCAGTAAATTTTGAGATTTTTTTACTTGTCAAAAATTTTATTTTTTTTTTCAAAAAAACTAAATTTGGCCTTTAAAAGACCTTAAAAATGGCCCTTACAGAAGAAAAATATTTTTTCTGTGTTTATTTTTGAAAGAAAAGGGTTTTTCCGACGACCAATTGCGAAAATGACAAATAGCACACTACTTAGATACTTCGAAAATGACAAATATGTATCACTCTAGAGTTGAAAAGTAAAATATCACACGAGAGTGATACGATCAGTCAATAGGTTAGTTAATATCCCGTAATTTAGGCAACCCACAATACAGCAACTATGCTTGAGGTATTGCCTACTTTATGGAACTTCTATCTCTTATAGAATTTTAAATAATACCACTTTTCCTACGACCACTAGGTATAATACAAAGTATCACTTTGCGAATCCTTATTTGTATGCAAAAGTGTGCGAAAAAGTGACATAAGGCATACCCAAAATTCATTACCGTACAGTTTCACAGTTATGACTTATGACAATGAACGATCAATCGTCCTATAACCATAGGACGAATCCAATTTTGATATTTTTGGAACAAGTAATCTCAAAATTTCCAATTTTCAAAACTCAAAAAAAAGTAATAAAAATCTCAAATTTTACCAAAACGATTATTTTGGGGGGAAAGTAAAAAATGTCAAAAAATTGAGGAGATCAAAAAGAAAATTTTTTCAAACCGTCCGATTTGGCAGATAGGTACACTTTAGTGTATTTTTGATAAAAAAAATAGAAGCGTATTCTATTTAGGACACCATCACTCTTAAATTACATTAAGAAAATCACCCAAAATCATGAAATGTCTTTTTTACCGACTCCCAGATCAGTAAAAAATGGTTTTCCAAAATAAAAATAAAAATTCTTGAACCTCTTTATGCAAAATGGAGAAAACTTAATTTCAATTTTTCGATTTTCAACACGCCGCTATAGGCGCTATAGCTTTACCTTTCAAACATTAGGCACGAAATTTAAACCCTCTTGGAAAACTTATTTTCTGTCACAAAAAAAAAACTTCATAATAAAACTTATTTATACAGGGTGTCGCTTGAAATTTCGCAAAAACCCGTTCTTATCACGCTATTACAGATTGTAGTTTTCAATCCAAGGAACTGGAGTGGTCTGGGGTTGCATTTGAGCAAAATCGAACGAGCCTTTTGAAAATGGCGGTCATTTGAATTTTCGAAAAAATGCTAATTTTTGAACGCCTGTATATAAGATGAAAAAAAACTTTAAAACTCAATTAACAGGATTGAAAGAACATTTTTCGAACTTGATGTTAGTGTACAAAAATATTAATTTTTCTACTAATAAGCCAGTGACGTTGGTAGAAAAATGGTAAAATTTGCTACATATAGATAATACCCATCATTTATGAGCCCATTTTTAGAAATTAAATTTTTGGAGCATACAAAACTATATTAGTAACCTTTAACCGTGAAAATTTTCAGGAAGTTAATAATCAAAATGGCGGAGATATTCAAAATTTTTGTGTCATGTTGATTTCTCAAAAATTTAATTTTTTTTTTTTATTTTAAAAACGCCCCTGCTGCTTTACCTTTCAAACTTTAGGCACAAAATTTCAAACCTTTGTAAATCCTATGGAGGATTGTGGATTTTTTGTTAAAATACCTACTTTCTAAAAAAAAACGTTGTTTGGACCGGGTATTCCTTCAAAATTCGCAAAAACCGGTTCTTGTCACGCAATTACAGGTCGTAGTTTTCAATCCAGGGAACTGAAATTTTCATGGGAGTAAAATATTCATAAAAAGTGGTCTGGTGTTGCATTTGAGCAAAATCGGTCGAGTCGTTTCAAAAAGGCGACCTTTTGAAATTTTGTAAAAAATATTTTTGAATAGCTATAAATGCAAAACTAGACATTTTTCAATCAAATTAGCAGAATAAATGAACATATCCCAAGTTATTCACTTGGGGCAAAAATTTTGCGTTTTTGTCATTAGCTGACCAGTGGCGTAAGTATAAAAATGGTAAAATTTGATAACTTCCTACAGGGAGGCAATCGAAATCGACAAATTGCGACTTTCAATCTGGGGGATTGATTTTTAAAATACGATATCCCATTAGGAGAGGTCTGGTATTGCGTTTGAGAAAAATCGATGATCGTTTCAAAATTTTCGTAAAAATTGGTATTTTTTCGAACTCCTGTGTATGCAGATATTTTACAAAGTAAGGGTCGAAAACATAAACTTTACATTAAAGAAAAAAAATCAATTGTTCTATTCATAAGCCAGTGACGTGGGTAGGAAAAGGGTAAAAACTGTAAAATGTTTATAATCATTTATGGGCACATTTTTAAAGGAATAGAAATGAAATTTTTAGAGTAGACAACTATACTAATAACCTTTAGCCGTAAAAAAAATTGAGACAGAAAATAATTAAACTAACGGAAATATTAAAAAAATGTAGGTTAGGTATACATGTTTATTTTTCAAAAAAATTATAATTTTCATTTTTAAAAACGCCAACGCCACTGTAGCTTTACCTTTAAAACTTTAGGCAGATTTCAAACACATGTAATACCTATGCAGAACCCAGGATTTTGGTCAAAAAAGTTTTTCTAAAAAAACGTTGGATATCTCTTCAAAATTTGCAAAAACCCATTCTTGCCACTCGATTACAGGTCGTAGTTTTCAATCTATTAGGGAACCGGGAGTCTGGGAGGGAGTTGTCTGGTATCGCATTTGAGAAATATCGGTCAAGTCGTTTCAAAATGGCAGTTATTCAGTGGTGCCAAAAAATTTGCGTTTTTGTCATTACCTTACCAGTGGCGTAGGTATAAAATAGGTAAAAATTGTAATTTTATAAGATTTGTCGTAGTAAACAAACTAGTGAAAATATTCACAATTAAATCAAAAATGCATGGTTCATATTGATGATTGATGGGCAAGGTTTTTATATTTATATTTTTAATGCGTTGTGAAAAAGAGAGCATAAAACTAAGACCAGTAGCTCATATAGTGCCGGTAGAGTGGACTTCTAAATAATATAATCGTGTTCTAGATAAGAGCACGGGTTTAATTGCGGCGGTCATCACGCCATGGGTTTATTATAAACAGGTAGGACAGCCTTGCCTCGAGCTAGTCGAACTAGTCCGGTGCACACACGACGGCCTACCCTTGCATTAATTAGGGGGATCTAGAGCTAAACACATAAAATACGGAAGAAATTACAGAAGAACAGGTATATTGTATTATAGGAGGTGTAAGTTGAACCGGTTTTGGTCGTATTCGTATTTCCTTCTTTCGGTAATAATTTCCTGGTAAAAATCTTTAAATGACATTACTGGCGGCAAAAATAAGAGAAAAAACTCTTCGGTTTCCTAACTTGGCATTATTGCGCATTAATGCATCAGCTGAGTGATTTTTCATAAATGTAACCTGCAAAAATGAACTTGTAGAGGTGAATAATCGTGGTCGCTAAATATCACCCTGAGGGACACCGACACCACTTGCAACAGCACTGTCTATACTCGCTTCTACATGTTATGACATTTTCTAAATCATCAATGTACTACCTTAGTGAAAAAGGAATAAATTATTGAAAGTTTAGGTATTACTAAATTTTTTTATTAAAAATGATAAGGTACCTGAAATAGATCCCTGAGGAACACCAGATATACTTAATGACATTACTGGCGGCAAAAAAGAGAGAAAACTTAAGTTTCCCGACTTGGAAATGCATCAGCTGGCTAACTATCATTTTCTGGTAATTTTTACAGAATTGCAGACTAAAAGGAAACAGTAAAGGTCCTGAAATAGGTCCTTGCGGAACACCAGCCTTGCTTATTTTTCAAAACAACATTTTCAGTAAAAAAATGAACTTTTCCAGGATTACACTCATCAGAGAAATAATATCGGTATAATAGATCTTGAAGGAACACCAGCTATCTCAATCAAATAAGTCTCTTTTCATTATCTTATAGCGGTTGTAAATAACAGCGGTCATGAAATAGATCCTTGAGGAACGCATTATTCATTTTTTTTACCATTTGCCAGTAAAGTGCAATTTAATTTCACATTTCTATGTCCTGTGACATTGACATCTAATGACAGGCATACCAACACGATGTTCTACATGTTTTTTTTCATGTTATCTATTACGTTTATGTACATTTAATTGACCATCAAGCAAAACAGAAATAGATTTACATAATATACATATACATCTATATGCAAATGAAGACATCCTAAAATGGCGTTTTATTGAAGAAAACAATTCCGAGTGGAATTGCTTCAATTTGTTGCATTTTACGGGACGATAAAAACACAACTAAAGACGAGCGTAAAAAAGTAAAACCCGTACGCTCTCCGCGTAGCTCTGACTGACCGTGAAATGAGACGATCTTGCATAGTGATGAGACAGGCACTGGAAGCAAGAATGGCTCTAAAATGTCACATAAAATTAAATCGTTTGCTTCATTTCAATTATTTTTCAATTATCAACTCCTGCACATAAACATTACATTTGCTTGGACTGCTTGGAGAAACCAAAGTAGCGCTGGACCATAGTTTTGCTTTATATCTGCTTCATGGCGTTCGTGTAAATGATCGTTGAGCTGAGACACATTTCGACGAAATCCTGACGATTTCAAGTTTTGGTGAGCTTGGTATCATCCATAAAATTTTCGGCTGTTCTCTTTATAGTGACTCAACTTGGATGTTGGACGAGAACAGTCTTACATCCTTTACACTTCTCAGGCTGTCCAGTTTTGGTGCCCTGTAGTGAGTTGAGAAGCTTCAATTTGGTCGTGGAACCGCTAGGCCTGTTGTACTTCACAGAGAAACTTGAGAAAACCTCATAACCACATACCACAGACATCTGGTCATAATGTAGAAACTTAAGAAGAAAGACTCTACACACCCCCATGGCAGACAAAAAATCCCCCCATAAACTTTTTGGGACTTCGAAACCCCAAACCATAGGGTCTTGTAGGAAACTCTATTACAGCAGGAGAAGACGATCTTGCGACCGTGCTTGTAACGTATAACAGAGCCACCTTGGCATCTGGTGGCGTATTTCTGACCTGAGAAGAAAATAAAGATATAGAAGAATAAAGACAAGAAAAGAAGAAATAAAAAAATTTATTCCGCAGCCTGGACGTATAACCACTGCAACGAGCCAACTCAACTTCTTTCCTAGTGAGAAGAGCACTGAAAAACTGATTGAGAAAATGTGAATAAAACAAGAAATTGTTCTCTCGGTTTTTATTCAGCTGCTAGAACTCATGGCGTTGCATGGTGACACGACAACCAAGTGGCTGAGCGCTATGCTGAAGGGAATACGAGTCCAACGAGTCCAAGCATCCATGTTCGGCGAGACTTTTGCCAAAGGTTGCACACAAGGAGGGGTATTATCGCGCTCTTGTGGGACATCATAGTTAGTCATGGAACCATTAGACCTGCACTTCTGAAGCATGCTATTATTGAATGAAGTCAATAAGTTGCATATACCGAGGTAGATACAGAACAACTTGAAAAAACCATTTTAACCTCATACCACAACAATTACTGAACTCGGACATCTGATCGTGAAGATGGAGATGCAATTGGTGGACTCAAAACTATGCGGCAATGAAGTTTTTCAACAAATCCTAGAAAACAGGTAAGTGGGATGACTATAAGTCTACATCGAACAGATTTGTCAAGAGTGCATGGAGGAAGCTCTGTCCGATTGTGAAATTTTTCCCGAAGAACCAAGACTCTTCAATCAAGTGATAGCAAAATATTCCCATAAATCCCATTTGGGTTAGAAACCCTAAACCGTAGGGTAAGCTCTATCTAAGACACAAACGTCGTTAATCTGAAGACTCAACGTAACCACTACTACGAGGCCAAGGCATCAAGTTAACATCTTGTCAATAGAGTGCAATGGAAAAACTGTTTGAAAACTACCTCAGGCATGTATGTCTAATAGACAGGCCACTAAAGCATCAGAAAGCAGAGACAGCTTTTCAATTATTCAACCCTGGTCGATCCTGTGGATAAAAAAGCAACTGCCCAAAGGCCTTTTCCTCAGGGTTTTAGTCATAGGTAAATATGGTAAAACAACCTCAGAATTCATTCAAGGGGCTCTGAATATTGTGGATAATGGTTCCTCAGGGTTGCCTTGTGCGTGGACCCGTAAAAACAGCACCGGTTGCCTTCACATTAAGAAGAAAGATTCAACCCTGGTCGATCCTGTGGATAAAAAAGCAACTGCCCAAAGGCCTTTTCCTCAGGGTTTTAGTCATAGGTAAATATGGTAAAACAACCTCAGAATTCATTCAAGGGGCTCTGAATATTGTGGATAATGGTTCCTCAGGGTTGCCTTGTGCGTGGACCCGCAAAAACAGCACCGGTTGCCTTCACATTAAGAAGAAAGATTCAACCCTGGTCGATCCTGTGGATAAAAAAGCAACTGCCCAAAGGCCTTTTCCTCAGGGTTTTAGTCATAGGTAAATATGGTAAAACAACCTCAGAATTCATTCAAGGGGCTCTGAATATTGTGGATAATGGTTCCTCAGGGTTGCCTTGTGCGTGGACCCGCAAAAACAACACCGGTTGCCTTCACATTAAGAACAAAGATGGTCAAGATGGAAGAGTTAAATCTGCCACGATTTCAAGTATACAACCAAGTCAAGTGTCTGGGTTGATCTCATGCAAAGAGCTCTGAATATTGTGGATAGGACGATCTACTACAGGATAGTACTCAGGATTAAGTTGAGTTTGGACCCCGCAAAGACAGCACCGGCCCATTTGCATAAACAAGAAAGATGGTCAAGATGGAAGAAGAGTTAAATCTACCACGACTGAAGGTGAGCAACCAGGTCAAGTGTCTCGGTATAATCCTAGATGCAAAACTGATCTGGAACCTATACCTTCAGAAGATCATTGAGAAATGAGATTTGGTAAAACGTGAGGGGTAAAGCCAGGTTTAGGAGAGGGTTGATCCAGGTCGCGATATTTGATCACGGTTAATAAAAATTTGATTCTATTTTGATTCCAGATTATGATTATGACTTTGTAAGTACAAGAAAATGGCAAGGCTGAAGCATAAAAATAAGAAAAAAAGTGATTTATTACAATCTGAAGAAATTACTGGAGAATAATGTACATAAATCCTTCAACATTGTCTAAAGATGGCTTTTTCTCGATAGAAAACGCCTCGCCATATGTTGAATTATTCGATTAGGTCTTGGTACTTATATATTATTTTCTTATTGATTATCCCGAAACCATATACAGACAACTCTCTGTATGATTGTTACTGGTTCTTGTATACATACGGCGATTCCATGCATTCAATTATTAAACTCCTTTTACGTTTTACCAAACAGATGTTCCTCCATATCCTTCTCGCTTGTAAAACATGAAAACTTTCACGACCAAAAACGGAGATCTGGCCTTACGCAACCCACGAACGTGAAATTAAATAACAATAATTACGATTTAGATGATTAATCTGATGGTTGTCTCAATTCATAATAATTCAGGTCGCCCCGGTCCTATCAAATGTGTAAAATGAAACGGAAAATAAGCTCGCGATTTTTACGAGCTCGCTCCTCCTTCGTCGTATGGTTCCAATAAAAATACAGTAAACAGACGAAAAAATTCCGACGCGATCCGTCATCAGTGCCATTAGAATCGTATATTCTCCCGAATCCGTTCCGTTGACAACACAGTTAGGCCTTGTGACATAAAACAAATATGCACGTGTAAATTAGGTGGAAAACGTGGGCCAAACGACGCTTATAGCGCAGAAATTCCCCAAAAGTCGGGCAGCACGATTCCGATAACGAAAATCTCAGGGAGTGTGGGTGAATGAAAGTGTCCAGATCCTTTTGAAAGAGTGTTATTTATTTTATTAATTATTATAAAATTTAAATCCGACGCGTGCCATGCGCGCGTCTATTTATAACTCCCAGTATATTTTATTTTTGAATCAGAGTTTTTTTTTGCTATCTAATCATAGCCAGCTTCTGGGGAGATGTGTGGAGTAATTTAATAATTAACAAGAGATTAAAATATCAATTAATAAATCCCCGTCCATGGTAGGTGACGAGGATATGCATGCGAGTTGTGAACGCTTCTCCTTCGGCAGGAATTTCGTTATGAAATCGTTCTTCTGGGATTATGGGATTCCATCCGCATTATTATAATTCTCTTCAATTGCAGGGGTCAAAAGTTATCGTCACCTCTCTCTGTACCTTCCAGAGTTAACGGCACCGGCAGCATTTACAGTCCGGAAAGACAAGAATTCGTGAAATATGTCATGGAAATGGGACATTCCTGATCTTGATGTAGAATCGCGTAAATATCCCGACTGGGCGTTTTTATTCTTATCTACACAATATCCGCTAGAACGGTCGTTCTCGCGCATACTTCCAGCAGCTAATTTTTTTCAATGTTTTTTTATTTCTTTTATTATTTTTTAAAATATTTTATAAACGTCCTTTCTCGTTATTGTCTCAAATTAAAAGTATTACAATTGTTTATAATCAGAATCTGACACTTGTCTACTTGTCACAATCAGTGAACAATTTTCTTATCCATCACTCTGTTCTTTACTCTACGGTGTTCCAACCTTCACTAACTTCCAGCTATGGCTCTTATATACACGCCGGACGTGGTTCTCGAGAAAAGTTCTAGAAGCTTCATTGGTGTTGTAGCGTCGCTCTAGACACAGTCATGTCTTTTGAACATGCGCGGAAATATGACATTCTTGACATAGCTAGAATTATCATGAACCAGCCACCAGCTGACTATTAATTATAAGAGAATGTAAACAAAATAATATGAATCCAGAATTCTGTAACGACTCATCGGCGTTACAGCTGTTACAAAATAATAACAGGTTGAAACGGCTAGCGACCTCTCTTTTCTAGCGACCGTACTAAGAATATCGAGTTCTGTTTACGACTTCATAATCCGTACATCTCGCTCAACAAATGAACAGTGACCTAAAAGACGTAACAAACAGTTAGAAGAGTCAAGCGCAATGAAAAGATCTATATAATAAAGAAAGACAAAATGAGACGCGAATTCCTGATAGGTTTAGAGGATATCACCTGAGATGAGAAAGTATGATGGTGTTGGTGATTTGTGGAAAATTACGTAATGATAGGAAGATGCAGGAAGAAAACTCAGAGCGCCGAATGAGCAAGAACTACGACGATCATCGCGAAGCGGAGAAGAAGCTTTGATAGCGTCTACGCGAATTTATCTAGTAAATAGATATCTTGCCTTTACCTCTTTGAGTACCTAAGTTTTATTTATCTTATCTAATCGTGCTTTATTTAACGAGCCCTAGTTATCTGTAGCAGAAAGCGAATATTCGCGTTCAATTAACGTGCGAATTATAAAAATCGCGACATCGGCCATTTTGGACACTACACCTGTACGCTTTTCTGATTTTACACGATAAATCTCGTAAAGTGAAACGCCTTTTTGATTAAAGCGGTTTATATCACCTCAAGCAAAGACTGTATTTTTCTAAAATAATCATGCTTGTGTACCAATGTGCCTACGTACCCGGTTTTTCGTCATTTTAATGAACGTAAGAAATAATAACAATAATAACAAGTGTCTGTTAAAACGCCATTTCCAAACTTGGCGAAAGTTTCCTGTCTTTTTGGAAAAAGCAAACTGCAAGGTCCAACAAATATGCTTCCAACCCATGAATCAGTTCGAGGCTCCCGCTACAATACCTTCGTTAGAATATATTTTGCTCTACAACTATTGAATAAAACGTTCACTATACCTCATGGCGTTAGATAATAAACGCACATTGACGCAGAGAAATCAATCACACGCCTGTGTAATAATTAAAAAAAAAATCACCAGTTAGAGCCAATCACAACTAAACAGATACAGAAAACCACACCATCGAACGTGTTCATATCACATATAAAGATGATAATGACACGGACACGAGCACCTTCAAATAGCAAACGAAATAACACGATCGTACTCTATTGCAGTCTTGTTTTAATTTACCTTTAGGTACACTGCCCTGTCGGTCTATGTTTGAGAATCACATTTAATTAATAATACCTCTTTTTTAATATTCGTGGGAAGGGTGAAATTAATTTGATAAACGTATAGGAAGAATATTATAGGGGAAACAATAAACTTACAGACTGATGCTTCCCATTCTGACCTAGAGGGGTTAAAGTATCATAAATAGCTATAAAGTCTGACAACGACCATATAAATCTTTCAATTTTGAGTTTTGAAAAAAAAGTGCAATTTAATTTACTTTCAACTGATGTAAACAATTTTAAACAGGGTGTTCCTTGGCCTGAGACCGGCTCCTTTGGGACCATCCAGGAAGCAGAAGAGTGCTGATGAGCCTTAGAGGACGAAACAGCCCGTTCACGTCTTCTCTCTGCTTGCTTATTATTACGGTAAGATCAACCTACTAAGACCAAAAAAAATCGAGATATTTATTCTCTAAGCTATTATATAGATATATCTAGAAGAAGTATTAGGTACAGGTACAGGTACTACCACCCAACATTATCGAAATAAATCAAGCGAAAGTGTGACGCGAATAATAATAATTATACCTTTAACAGCGCAAATTAATAACTCGATTTAAATGTCACATGTCATGAATTATTGTGAAGTAAAAACCTAATAATTCAGTACGTTTCAATGACCGCGCACCGGTTAGTATTTATTTTGTATACGAGGTAGGTACTTATTATTATAATAAAAAGTTACATACGTGAGAGGTACGTAATTGATTATGAATTTACTCAGACAACAATATCAATACAATAATTATGATTGGAATTCACGCCTTGCAGACTGTACTATTATAACTCTACAACAGACATTCTGTATACCTACCTACCTAACTCCGTTCCGCGTGACATTAACACTAAATGAAGAAGAAGAAGAAACGTACACCAGGTGGAAATTTAATATGGAAAAAAAAGGAGTTATGAAGTGAGAACATGGTAGAAGAAATACTCGTATAACTTGCCTGGATGTAATAATAGCCTCATAAACACTTATGGAATATGAGAGTTAAATTTATAACCCTCTGTATTAAGTATATAAGGTGACATGAGCCGCCTGATGTAATAAAACAGACGTCGTTATTGTTCGCTAAAATGTTACTGTACTTGTAACAGCCGTGTCTTCAGATATTTCATCACTAGATTAGATCAAAATATGCGCTACGTAATAACAGCATGTTTTATTAGTAAAAATAAATAAAATAATCTGTGAAAAAAAGCCTAATAAAGTAGATAGGAGCGATTTTTAACGAAATAATTGAACAATCTGGCTCAGGAAATGTTTAATAAAATTGCTCTCATTCTGACTTGCAGGCCATCTGGTGCTGGTGCTCCAGAAGTTCCATTAGAACTTCTCAAACCCTCTCCAGGTTTCCAAGCCCTATGGCACCTCGGCCGGACCGACCAATCTGCGGGAGAGCAAATCATAGTCCCGATCTGGACCGAAACTCCTTGACGGTATGCAAAAACTAATCCAATTTAAAACAGTCATATAAAAACTATTTTCATAAAAAAAGAGCGATATCCTACCTACGCCACTGGTGAATTAATGAATAAGACGCAAACTTTTTGGCCCAAGCCTATGATTTGGGATCCGTTCTTCTAATTCTGTTAATCTGATCGATAAAAAAGTGTCTAGTTTTACATGTTTGCTAAAAAATAGCATTTTTTACAAAAGTTCAAATGGACGCCATTTTGAAACAGTATATTGAAACAAATGTAGTACCGGGGGCACCCCTCCAGATATCCGACTTTTATAAAATTTCAGTCCTCTAGATGAAACACTGCGACCTGAAATTAGGTGACAAGCATTTTTTTCGAGTTTTGAAGGGACACCTGTAGAAGTAACGCGATTTTTTTATATTTTTTTCAAATTGCTTCATAAGTTTTACAAGTGTGCAAAATTTCGTTCACTAATCTTAAAAGATTACGCTACAGGAGCGTTTTTAAAATAAAAAATTTGAAATTTTGTAGAAACAAGCTTGATATAATTTTTTTCATCATAATCTCCACCACTATCATTTTCCTAATCACGCCACTGATGGCGTTTTTATAAAAATTACCTAATACATTTCTTTACACTAGCGCAAAGTTCAGAAAAAGTTCTCTCCATCCTATTAACTTAATTTTTAATTTTATATTTCTTTCCATCTTGCATACACAGGATGTCACGCATTTAGTGCTTTAAAGTATCTTGCATCTTTTGAGTTAGACGTTTAGACGACCTTTTTACCAAAAATATTGTGTGTAAATTCACAGACCTTCATTTACTCAAAGGGACAAAATTTTAGAGCGCAGGTGGCAAATAGCTTCCAGGCAACATGACATAATCCTTCGCTGATTGGAGGATGGCTAGGACGCAGAGACTGGAAAGCGAGAAGCCGGTGTAGGGACAAGAAGGGCAGAGGCACGCAAATAAGCCAGTCGCGTGCGAAAAACATAAAAAGCGGGGAATCAAAAAACAAAGAAAGGCCCACCTGTATGTGTATCTTATTATCGTGCCTAAATCTCGAAATATTTACCTTTGCCTGTGTCTTTCGTCTTTTAAAGAAGTTTCGACGCATCTTGCGTATTTCTTCGCGAATTTAAACTTCACATCTTGTCGTAATGGTCCGAACTGGGGAACTAGGTAACGTTTCGAAAGAAATTATCTACGCCATAGTTATTTTTCGACGCAAATACCTAAGTGTAAGTGACTTTAATATCTACAACAAATAACTAACTAACTCGGTCAATTAAACGAGTGTTTTCCTGTTAATAATCACCAGATTAATATCAACTTCCGGAGTTAATCAATGCTAATATCTTGTGAATGCCGCCGTTGCTAGCAGATTAATTTTCAAGTCCTTCACCTGCCTTCTCGATAAATTGAAAAACAACCAATTACCGTACAAATACAAGTTCACTTGTTGCATCATTTTATTTCGAAAAGGTATACCTATCCAAGAAACTGTGAGTAAAGTTAAAATTTTATGCCTTCCAAAGAACTTTTTCAAAAAGAGTGAAATAATTACTTTTGAAATTCACCAACTAAAAGAGCCTACCTCCAGTATCAAACCTCCAAGATTCACGAGATGTTTTAATCAAAATAATTCTTCACAACCCTACCTTTTTTTGTAAGAGATTTACATCAATAAAAAAAATGATCAAGTAAATTTTTCTCTATCCGTAAGTGGTGAGAGAAAAGCACATTAGTGAAGAAAATGCCAAAAATTACCTTTATACCTACCCCCAAAAATCTCTGCTTGGAGAACTTATCCACAAGGGGTTCAAAAAATAACCATTTATAAGAAAATTAAAATTACCGCCATTTTGAAACGACTTGACCGATTTTACTCAAATGCAATATCAGATCACTCTTTATGGATATCTCATAGAACGGAATGTTTCGAATTTTGAAGGGCCACCCCTGTAAAAGTAAAGCAAATTATGGAAATTTTTTGACGGAACTTCAAAATCCTCCATAAGTTCTACAAGAGTGCCAAATCTCGTGCATTATTCTTGAAAGATAAAGCTACAGAAGCGTAATTGAAATCGAAAAAACGCTACTTTTCGTTTGAAAATGGCAGTTGGTTGAACTTTCGTAAAAATTGGTATTTTTTTGAACCTCTGTATATGCGAGATGAAGAAAAAACCTTGCAAGTAAATTGATAAAGGACATTTTCCGAGCTTCACGTTAATCAACTAAAAAAATCATTTTTTTATTAATAAGCCAGTGGCGTGGGTAGGAAGGGTAAAAATTGTTAAAATTTTATAATCAATTATGAGCACATTTATGAAGGAATGGAAATGAAATTTGTTGATGTTTTCTCTCATAAAATGACATTTTTCTCGGAAACGGTTCACTCTACAGGGTGCACCATGTATCCTTCTCTATATTGCTATCTCCTAACGCTAACAGATACAGGGTCGGTTAAACAAATCCAAAGGAGCGCAATTTTGTGGCCATCTCGATTCCGTCGAGACATACAAGATATCTGTGACCGTTCCTGAAATATCCTGAAAAAACTGAAAAATCGAGATTTCTTATTTTTTCCATATCTTTTTTATTATTGGAGATTAATGAATAATTTTTTGTGAGCTTACATAAGTCGTCAAGAGCTACCCATCTGACATTTCAAAAATTTTCAAAGCCGACTAGATCCCAGAATTTTCATAGTCAACTTTCGTTTTTCTTATGGCCACCATAGTGTTTTTTATGTTGTTCGGTATAAAAAAAAATCATAAAAACAAAAAATTGTTAAACTTCAAAAAATAAATTAAAAAAATGTTTACTCTTCTTTTTTTTTTACAAAAAAAGACACATTTTCAGACCGAATTTCATAGATAAATTGAAAAACCATAAGGCAAGCACTATTTCGGCGTATTTTACAAATGTTGACGTTTTTCGACGATTTTTTATTAGGTTTTTCTTTGAAAAATTAAGAATTGAAAATTTAAAAATTTTTTTTTGAAGTTTATTAATTTTTGGTTTCCATTATTTTTTTCATATCGAACGACATAAAAAAATAACATGGCGGCCATAAGAAAAACGAAAGTTGACTGTGAAAACTCTTGGATCTAGTAGGCCTTGAAAATTTTTGAAATGTCAGATGGATAGCTTTTAAAGGTTTATGTAAGCCTACAAAAAATTATTTATTAATTTCCAATAATAAAAAAGATATGACGAAAATAAGAAATCTCGATTTTTCAGTTTTTTCAGGATATTTCAGGAACGGTCACAGATATCTTGCATGTTTTGACGAATTCGAGATGACCACAAAACTGCGCATCTTTTCTCTAATTTAACTGACCCTGTATCTCTTAGCGTTCAGGAGATAGCAATATAGAGAAGGATACATGGGGACCCTGTAGAGCCGTTAACCAAGAGTACCTTTTTGTGTGTAGAAAACATGGACGGTTCAAAGGCGCTGCTTAAAATCGCATTTATTCCAGTGGCGTAGAAATTAGGGGGTGGAATCCCTCAAAATAACCTAAATATACGTCTTATTTTTTCGACACCCTGTATCTCAAAAACTGTTCATTTCCGGACACACGTTAATTGGAAATTATTTGTTTATTTTAGTCTGAAGAATCAGCCGGTGAAGTTTGGCCAACCTTACAGTAAACACCCTGTATATCATGTCTATTTTAAAAAAAATTATAAATTTCATTTTTAAGAACGCGACTGTAGCTTTACTTTTCTAACTTTAGGCACATAATTGAAAACCATATAAACCTTATGGACGATTTTTGTCAAAAAAAGCTTTCTAAAAAACGTTTTTTGTACAGAGCGTCCTTTCAAATTCCGCAAAAACCCATTCTTGTCACTCGATTACAGGCCATAGAGCGCTTCAAGAAAGAAGACCGGTATAGTTAGGGGATGGAAGCATGTTTTTCTATTTATCCTTATGAAGTATTTGAACTTTGGTTTCTTTGCTTTATTGAGTAGGTAATTGGAACCAACAGCATTTTTATGTTTAAGCATTAAATTGGCATTAAATCCAAAAGGTATAGTTTTCTTTTGGAAATAGTATCAATGCACCCATTAGCCTGAGTTGAGCAATTAAAGCAGAAAATAAGAGTATTTTTTTTAATTCACATGCACTGCAGGGAAATCCCTATGACGCTCTGGGAGCGGTGCATGATCTGCAGGTAAGGATCGGTGTATGTACATTTATTTAATGATTTTTGGAGACTTTCGTTGAATGATGTCCTACAATGTCTATAACGTCACTGCCATTTTATTATTCTCAACGCCAACAAATAAACAATGCATATACAGTTACAATAAACATAAACATGTACATCAGCATCAGCGTGTCTCGTGCCGGAGCTGGTGCCAGTGCGCGTACACACCAGCAGAATAAAAGAATTAATAATCGATTCAAAATGATTAACACTAACACTGATTGGCCGTATCTTATAAATCCCATTGTAAATCCGGTGAGCGGTATAAAAAATAGAAGGAGTTATTGAAATACGCACCTAAATACATAGGACGAAGAGAGACTGGTTTGGACGGCCAAAATTCCTCAAAGTTTACTCACTTCTGCGGTTTTGAATGAGAACGGCGAGAATCGTTTCGTTGTTGATAATTTTTTTCTCGGCCGGCGCCAAACGGACGGACGGACAGACGAATCTTGATCTGTCTATGCTCTAATCTAACTCTGCTCTGTTATAATATTAGTAGAGAAGGTGTACCGAAAACGGGGGGATATTTTCGTATTAATTTATCGCAAGGAAAGAGATCGCTAATAATTTTGTAGGCAGGTAATAATCCTGGTCGGTGTGCATGTTGATGCTTTCATGTCATATCTGAATTATTGAACAAATAAAATGTATAAATTTAGCTGCCGCTGCTGCGACGAAAGAATGTGAATAATACCGTAAAAATGGGAAGAAATTTGCATATTTTAATAATATCAAAGGAGACAGTAGTAAATTATAATTTTTATTTCTATGTTAATCGCCGCCGACGTTTGTACTTTTTACTGCGTCGAATCTTCAATTCTTATTAACAAAAAGTTCAAAGTGGGACGACGCGTTAATTATTCTGATAAAACTGCTAAAATGATGACATTTCATATATTAGAAACTATCATCTATCTTATGTAATTACTTCTTGTTACAATATAATCACACAAACTTTTTACTTTTTATCACGGAACGCATTAGAACTAATGAAGAAAAATATAGCTGTCACCATTAACGTGTCGATGCTACAAAAAAAAATTGAAAATCAATGATATTATGACATATGATTGGTCGCTTTCACCATAAGTGTCTCTAGTTAAAACTGCTAGGTAAAAAAAAAACTTTTACTCCAACCTCCAACAACCAACACCACCAATGGAGGTGTTCCTCGGGCATTAGTGCCATCACCCTTTTTATTCCATCTTTCATACAACGACCTGTCCAATTACACCTCACTCTGTCGGAGTTTTACCCCTAATTATATCGAACCACAAAATGCGAAATCTTCTACTGAAATTCCAACCAATAGGGTAGATGGTGTTCAACTTCAACCCTTCATTCAGTCAAAATTGATTCAAATTCAGTGATTCAAACATTCACACTAATACCTACTTCATAAAAAGTAAATTGGCTGAAATTTTGGGAAAAATCCAGTACCAGTGCAATACCTGGCGGAAAAAAAATGTTACCAAAATTAGCTCGATTTCTCAAGTTTCAAGCGTTTTCTAATTGTTTCAATTTTTAGGCATCTTCTGGTCTTGAAATGAATCTAAGCTTGCATTTTTAACTTATTGGAATTGCACTTAAATGAAGCTTTCATCTAACTCAGGCTAACCAGGGATTCAAAATAACTTACGCTTTGGTCTGACTGAAGCTTATACCTCAGCTACTTTTGTATAAAGTCTGGGCGTGCGCATAACTTAGGCCTAGAACGAACTTAAATTTGGATTTCAACAAACGTTCGCATTTAACTCTGAGTTGCGCTTTTATCTAATCAAGGCTTCAACATAACTTGCGATTGGGTCTGACTGAAGCTCATTTTTAAGTTTATTTATATATAAAAATTGGAAGTGCGCATAACTTAGGCCTAAAACCTGGAACGAACTTAAATTTGGATTTCAACAAACGTTCGCATTTAACTCTAAGTTGTGCTTTTATCAAATCAAGGCTTCAACATAACTTGCGCTCGGGTCTGACTGAAGCTCATTTTTAAGCCAATTTTGCATAAAAATTGTAAGTGCGCATAACTTAGGCCTACAACCTGGAACGAACTTAAATTTGAATTTCAACAAAAGTTCGCATTTAACTCTGAGTTGCGCTTTTATCTAATCAAGGCTTCAACATAACTTGCGATTGGGTCTGACTGAAGCTCATTTTTAAGTTTATTTATATATAAAAATTGGAAGTGCGCATAACTTAGGCCTAAAACCTGGAACGAACTTAAATTTGGATTTCAACAAACGTTCGCATTTAACTCTAAGTTGTGCTTTTATCAAATCAAGGCTTCAACATAACTTGCGCTCGGGTCTGACTGAAGCTCATTTTTAAGCCAATTTTGCATAAAAATTGTAAGTGCGCATAACTTAGGCCTACAACCTGGAACGAACTTAAATTTGAATTTCAACAAAAGTTCGCATTTAACTCTGAGTTGCGCTTTTATCTAATCAAGGCTTCAACATAACTTGCGATTGGGTCTGACTGAAGCTCATTTTTAAGTTTATTTATATATAAAAATTGGAAGTGCGCATAACTTAGGCCTGAAACCTGGAACGAACTTAAATTTGGATTTCAACAAACGTTCGCATTTAACTCTAAGTTGTGCTTTTATCAAATCAAGGCTTCAACATAACTTGCGCTCGGGTCTGACTGAAGCTCATTTTTAAGCCAATTTTGCATAAAAATTGTAAGTGCGCATAACTTAGGCCTACAACCTGGAACGAACTTAAATTTGGATTTCAACAAACGTTCGCATTTAACTCTAAGTTGTGCTTTTATCAAATCAAGGCTTCAACATAACTTGCGCTCGGGTCTGACTGAAGCTCATTTTTAAGCCAATTTTGCATAAAAATTGTAAGTGCGCATAAATTAGGCCTACAACCTGGAACGAACTTAAATTTGGATTTCAACAAACGTTCGCATTTAACTCTAAGTTGTGCTTTTATCAAATCAAGGCTTCAACATAACTTGCGCTCGGGTCTGACTGAAGCTCATTTTTAAGCCAATTTTGCATAAAAATTGTAAGTGCGCATAACTTAGGCCTACAACCTGGAACGAACTTAAATTTGGATTTCAACAAACGTTCGCATTTAACTCTAAGTTGCGCTTTTATCAAATCAAGGCTTCAACATAACTTGCGCTCGGGTCTGACTGAAGCTCATTTTTAAGCCAATTTTGCATAAAAATTGTAAGTGCGCATAACTTAGGCCTACAACCTGGAACGAACTTAAATTTGAATTTCAACAAAAGTTCGCATTTAACTCTGAGTTGCGCTTTTATCTAATCAAGGCTTCAACATAACTTGCGATTGGGTCTGACTGAAGCTCATTTTTAAGTTTATTTATATATAAAAATTGGAAGTGCGCATAACTTAGGCCTAAAACCTGGAACGAACTTAAATTTGGATTTCAACAAACGTTCGCATTTAACTCTGAGTTGTGCTTTTATCTAATCAAGGCTTCAACCTAACTTGCGCTTGGATCTGACTGAAGCTCACTTCTAAGCCAATTTTGTATAAAAATTGTAAGTGCGCATAACTTAGGCCTACAACCTGGAACGAACTTAAATTTGAATTTCAACCAAAGTTCGCATTTAACTCTGAGTTGCGCTTTTATCTAATCAAGGCTTCAACATAACTTGCGATTGAGTCTGACTGAAGCTCATTTTTAAGTTAATTTTGTATAAAAATTGGAAGTGCGCATAACTTAGGCCTAGAACCTGGAACGAACTTAAATTTGGATTTCAACAAACGTTCGCATTTAACTCTAAGTTGTGCTTTTATCAAATCAAGGCTTCAACATAACTTGCGCTCGGGTCTGACTGAAGCTCATTTTTAAGCCAATTTTGCATAAAAATTGTAAGTGCGCATAACTTAGGCCTACAACCTGGAACGAACTTAAATTTGAATTTCAACAAAAGTTCGCATTTAACTCTAAGTTGCGCTTTTATCAAATCAAGGCTTCAACATAACTTGCGCTCGGGTCTGACTGAAGCTCATTTTTAAGCCAATTTTGCATAAAAATTGTAAGTGCGCATAACTTAGGCCTACAACCTGGAACGAACTTAAATTTGAATTTCAACCAAAGTTCGCATTTAACTCTGAGTTGCGCTTTTATCTAATCAAGGCTTCAACATAACTTGCGATTGGGTCTGACTGAAGCTCATTTTTAAGCTAATTTTGTATAAAAATTGGACGTGTGCATAACTTGGGTCTAGAACCTGGAACGAGCTTAAAATTGGATTTAACTTTTAGGTGCACTAAAATGAAGCTTTCGTCTAGTCCAAGTTTCAACATAAAATGCGCTTGAGTCTTATGACTGAAATTTGTAGGTACCTTAGTTTGTTATACTTCGGCTTGTATGAGCCTCACTTAGCCCTGGAATTAAACTAAGTTCCAATTTAACTTTGAGTTATGCATTTATCTAACCAATGATTCAACCGGATTCAACTTAATGTATTTAGGCCTGACTAAAACTTTTACCCAAGCTACCTACACTTGATTATAACTTTGGCGTGTAGGACTTAACTTATTAGAATTGCACTTAACTGAATCAAAATCAGGCTTAAAAATCATGTGTTTGTTTGGGTCTAACATGTATCAAACTTATGCCCGGAACCTGAAACGAACTTCAATTTCAATGTAACTAACTGAAGAAGCTTTCATCTAACTCAGGCTGAAAAATAATTCACGCTTATGTTTGACTGGAGCTTATACCTAAGAATTGGAACTAATCTAAGCTTGTTTAGTTTTGAGTTGCACTCAACTGAAGCTTCTACATACAGAATGTATAATACTGAATCGTTATCGCATATAAGAGCGATCACGATCAATAAAACTGTCAACACTGGAAATATACTCGACAGTTGACAAAGTGCAACATTAGCAAGGGGATTAAAAGAAAATACATGGGGACAAGAGTATACTTCCAGTCTGGTATAATTCACTCTCAGATAATCGAATTTCCAGCTCTAATTGTCGAGCTTTGTTCACACTGCACTTTATTACTTCTTATCACGTAATCGACTTGCATTTTTTATAAAATGCGAGCCAGACGTCTTGTAGAGGTGGAAAAATTCAAACTGATCCTGCGTTTATGATGCATTATCATGGCTTTGTTTGAACTTTCGCGCAAATAGAATTTCGCGCAGTGGTTGTATTGTAATGTAGACGATGTTGTACTTCCTACTCCCTATTATGTCCGAGAAGAACTGGCTGGAACTAGACTAGAACTATACAGATTTGCGGCTGGAAATGGAGTAATAAAATAAATGCACTCACTATCAAGCTGTATATATCACGTTAGGGACAGTCCGCTAGAAAGGGGAAAGGAAATCGATAAAAGATGGGAAGAGTTTATTTATTTTTTCTCTTAAGGCAAGAAATCTTGTTGAATTCAATACGAGCTGAGAGTCCTCACTTAAAAAAATCCACGGCTAAATTTTTATATAAATTTACCTTTAGACCTTTAGCCAGTTGTAAGAGACTCATATTAATCAGAGAGACTCAAATAATAATATTAAAGTCATTTTGGTTATCAATCGAAGTCTCAGCAGTCTAAAAACTGCTTTGATCATTTATTTATAAATAAGCACACCTAAACGAGAAGTCTCAGCAGAAGTCTAAATAAATAAAGGCAAAGCCTCAGTAGTAGTCCCGGCGAGACTGCTTCATGTGGTGGCCAATGTAATGGCAAATCGATCGCTTGAAGCAAAGTTTGGGCAGCAGACCACTCGTAATTGAATTTCACCCCAAATCATGCAAACTTTGTTAAAAGTTCAGAAACAGAAGCTGATACTGTTTTATGTGGCCAAAGTGATCACTTTTTGGCGAAGTCTCCGCTGTACCCCTGCTGATACTGTTTGTCGTGGTGGCAAATCACCGCTCGTAGCAAAGGGCATCAGACCACTCGGAATGGAATTTTATGATCTCAAATCATGCAAACTTTCATAGAAGTTCAGGAACAGCAGCTGAGACTGTTTTATCTGGTCAAAGTGATCACTTTTTGGCGAAGTCTCCGCTGTACCCATGCTGAGACTGCTTCGTATGTGGTGGCAAAACTTTCTTACAAGTTCAGAAAGATCACCTGAGACTGTTTTATTTAGTCAAATTAATCACTTTTTTGGCGAAGTCTCCGCTGTACCCCTGCTGAGACTGTTTCTCGTGGTGGCAAATCACCGCTCGTAGCAAAGGGCATCAGACCACTCGGAATGGAATTTTATGACCTCAAATCATGCAAACTTCGTTAGAAGTTCAGGAACAGCAGCTGAGACTGTTTTATGTGGTCAAAGTGATCACTTTTTGGCGAAGTCTCCGCTGTACCCATGCTGAGACTTGTTCGTGTGGTGGCAAAACTTTCTTACAAGTTCAGAAAGATCACCTGAGACTGTTTTATTTAGTCAAATTAATCACTTTTTGGCGAAGTCTCCGCTCTACCCCTGCTGAGACTGTTTCTCGTGGTGGAAAATCACCGCTCGTAGCAAAGGGCATCAAACCACTCGGAATAGAATTTTATGACCTCAAATCATGCAAACTTCGTTACAAGTTCAGGAACAGCAGCTGAGACTGTTTTATGTGGTCAAAGTGACCACTTTTTGGCGAAGTCTCCGCTGTACCCATGCTTAGACTGCTTCGCGTAGTGGCAAATCATCGCTTGAAGCAAAGTTTGGGCTGCAGACCAAAAGATAACTTTTAACAAAATCTCAAGTCTCGGTATGAAGTATATAGCTTCACAGACTCTACTTCAGGTGGTGACTTTGTTGAAGCGAAGTCTCAGCAGCAGACCATTCGGAATGTTTCTTTTTTATGATGCAAACTTCGAAGTTACAAGTTCAGGTGGAGCTGAGAGTTAGGACTGTTGTGGTCAAAGTGAAGTGATCACTTTTGACTCGACTTTTGGCAAACCCCGACCATAGTCTAGCTGAGACTTCTTCGTCTATGGTCGTTTGAAGCAAAGTTTCCGCAGAAGATCAAGGTATTTTGATTATCAATCACGAATTCGGATTATCATTTTATGGCCTCAAAGTTTACAAACATTATTACAAGCTCAGGAAGTCTCGTCGATGTTTTAATGAGACCTTATCGATCATTTTTGGCAAAGTCTCCGCGCAGTATCCCTGCTTAGACTACTTCACGTGGTAATAAACCGATCATATGAAGCAAAATCTCAGCAGCAAATCATTCGGGATGCAATTTTATGGCTTCAAACTATGCAAGCTTTATTACAACTTCAGGAAGAGCAGCTAAGACTGTTTTATGTGGTCAACGCGATCAATTTTGGCAAATACTTTCTACGAGTAGCAGCCCGGCTGAGACTTGTTCATATGGATGGCAAAACGATCTCTATAAGAGAATTACAGCTTTAACGATCTCCAATTATTACAAATTCTCCAGTTACAAATTCAGAAAGTCTCACTGAGACTTCTATGTGATCAAATCGAACACTTTTAGCAAAAGTTTCCGTAGTAGCCTCGCGGAAACTGCTTCATGTGGTGACAAAATGGATCGTTTGAAGCAAAGTTTCAGCAGTAGTTTCACCCGAAACGTATGGTCAAATCGATCACTTTTGGTCAAGTTCCAACCCAGCAGTAGCCCGGCTAAGACTACTTCATGTAATGGCAAATAGATCTCTTACAGCAAGTCTCAGCAGCCGACCTTTTGAAATGTAATTTTATGGTCTCCAACAATGCAAACTTTTTTACAAGTTCAGGAAGTCTCGCTGAAACTTTCATACGATCAAATCGCTCACTTTTGGCAAAAGCCTCCGCAGCAGCCCTGCTGAGACTGAGACTTCATGTTCAGTTTCATAAATTTCATTCGGAAGATTTCCTTTAATACATATCCAACCTAATGGTATTATGCCACGTATTACGAAGCACCGGCGATCAAATCAAATCGGAGCGATCTTAAAAGCCCTCATCGATACAATTCCAGCGTTTATTATTCACATGACATTGATACGACGAGGAAAAACCGTGACATGGGAACGAACCGGTCAAAATAATCGCACGATCACGAATCACACCCCGAGATGGGGACATTGAGGTGTCGCTCAACATTTACCGGCTCCGAACCGCTACTAATCGATCATTTCATTAATTGTAGCTCTCAAACAACGTATCCAAGAACCATTTCTTCGTCTCTGCAGTATAAATAAAAGTGAAAGGTCCGTGTTCTTTTAAAGTTCCTTCCTCGTCCGACCGCTATAAGAAACTGATATGCCGCTGTTATCATCGACACTTGCAAGCAATAATTACGTCCCCATTCTTTCCACATAGAGAACATTTATTACTTAACGCCAAGCTAAAGCAGAAAAGGAATAAATCATAATCCAACCCAGCACTGGCACCGATACCCGCATTCCTTGGTACCGGTACCCATAACACCAAGCATTAGCACCAGCACCAGCACCGTGTGTGTTAATCTTAATAAGAGGTGTAATTATAATTATGTAAATATCGATCTGTGTCTTAAGCACTTAGCTGCATAATTTATAAATTTACATCAATTACATCTAAGCAGAAAACGAACAGGAAAAGATCTTCTGGACAAAAAAATCGATTCACCGCGATGAATAGGTCTGATTTAGATTTGATTTGAAGGACGAGACGAGTATTCATTAGATCCTTTTCTTCGGTTAATACGTACTCGAGTTTTAGATTGACTATCAAAAGTTCAAAAGCATCAACGGATTGACACCTTTATCCCGTCCGAGTCAATCAATCCTCTTTGTTATGGAGGTGGAGAATCAATCAGAACATCAGAGCTGGTAGTTTAATAAAAGGAGAGACGCACCAATCTGATTCTGATCTTACTCCCGTAACATGCAACACCAAACAGTCCACTTTTATCTCAAACTCTATAACTGATCTTCCTCTAATAGCTGCCGAACTACTATCCTACTACTACCTATGCTCTCTGCGATGACGCATTTTTCATGTATCCCAAGCTATTTAGTCAGCTCATTGAGGTCATTCTCCGGTGTTCTCGTAACAATATTATAAAAAGTGTCTCAAATTTGACAAGTTTCAAGGACCAAAAATTCTTAGACAGTAGTTAGTGAAAAATGGATGATAAACTAACCGTAGAGCGCTCCCTTTTCAGTGTTACATCTTCTAGGAACCTTCAGCTGCCACATCTACATAAATATAATAGTTAAAAGCAAATTATACCCAACTACCCGGGCCGTTCGTACCTGTAAGCGCCACGCTGAGGTGTTACATTAATTATGATCCTGACATGTATCGGCTCCAGACACAATTTCGTGGTGTTTTTTTTCCTCTTCAACTCTTTTGTTGGCCGAGAACCTGATTCGATGTAATAGCTCTTGATTAAAATTCGTTTGTTGTCGAGGAGATTAGTTGTTTATGTATCCACGTAACGTATACCTCTAAGGTGAGAGGGGTCAAAAGTGAATCTCTCTTGCGCATCAGTCGCAAAAATAGATTCGATTATTAATATTTTCGCCATTTTGGAAATTCGGTTGTTGAATTTCATGCTCACAATCACATTAGTGTAGTAGTTTACATTGGATAAAGACATTGGATAGTTGGATATAGGAAATAGGCAATTTTCATCGATTTTATACCTACGCCACTGGTGAACTAATCACTAAAACGCAAAAATTTTGCATACAGGGGATGAAGCTTGAATTTTCGGTTTTAAAGCGTTTAAAAAAACATCGTTTAAAGCAACTCCTCATGAATGTGGTCTCAATTTTTAAGGGTCTTCCAGGCAACATCTCTTCAAGCTTCATCTTTCAAGCTTCAGCGCCTCTTCAAGTAACGTTCCTTATTTAAGCTCGAATTTTCTGTTTGAAGAGTTTCAAGAAACATTTTTCCAAGCAATTCATAAACGTGGTCTCGATTGTTAAGGGTCTTCCAGGCAACATCTCTGCAAGTTTCGTCTTGCAAGCTTCAGCGTCTCTTCGAGTCACGTTCCTTATTTAAGCATGAATTTTCGGTTTTGAAGAGTCTCAAGACACATCTTTCCAAGCAACTCATGAATGTGATCTCGATTTTTAAAGGTCTTCCAGGCAACATCTCTTCAAGCTTCATCTTTCAAGCTTCAGCGTCTCTTCAAGTAACGTTCCTTATTTAAGCTCGAATTTTCTGTTTGAAGAGTTTCAAGAAACATTTTTCCAAGCAATTCATAAACGTGGTCTCGATTGTTAAGGGTCTTCCAGGCAACATCTCTGCAAGTTTCGTCTTGCAAGCTTCAGCGTCTCTTCGAGTCACGTTCCTTATTTAAGCATGAATTTTCGGTTTTGAAGAGTCTCAAGAAACATCTTTCCAAGCAACTCATAAAATGTGGTCTCAATTTTTAAGGGTCTTCCAGGCAACATCTCTTCAAGCTTCACCTTTCAAGCTTCAGCGTCTCTTCAAGTAACGTTCCTTATTTAAGCTCGAATTTTCTGTTTGAAGAGTTTCAAGAAACATTTTTCCAAGCAATTCATAAACGTGGTCTCGATTGTTAAGGGTCTTCCAGGCAACATCTCTGCAAGTTTCGTCTTGCAAGCTTCAGCGTCTCTTCGAGTCACGTTCCTTATTTAAGCATGAATTTTCGGTTTTGAAGAGTCTCAAGACACATCTTTCCAAGCAACTCATGAATGTGATCTCGATTTTTAAAGGTCTTCCAGGCAACATCTCTTCAAGCTTCATCTTTCAAGCTTCAGCGTCTCTTCAAGTAACGTTCCTTATTTAAGCTCGAATTTTCTGTTTGAAGAGTTTCAAGAAACATTTTTCCAAGCAATTCATAAACGTGGTCTCGATTGTTAAGGGTCTTCCAGGCAACATCTCTGCAAGTTTCGTCTTGCAAGCTTCAGCGTCTCTTCAAGTCACGTTCCTTATTTAAGCTTGAATTTTCGGTTTTGAAGAGTCTCAAGAAACATCTTTCCAAGCAACTCATAAAATGTGATCTCGATTTTTAAAGGTCTTCCAGGCAACATCTCTTCAAGCTTCATCTTTCAAGCTTCAGCGTCTCTTCAAGTAACGTTCCTTATTTAAGGTTGAATATTTGGTTTTAAAGAGTTTCAAGAAACATTTTTCCAAGCAATTCATAAACGTGGTCTCGATTGTCAAGGGTCTTCCAGGCAACATCTCTGCAAGTTTCGTCTTGCAAGCTTCAGCGTCTCTTCAAGTCACGTTCCTTATTTAAGCTTGAATTTTCGGTTTTGAAGAGTCTCAAGAAACATCTTTCCAAGCAACTCATAAAATGTGATCTCGATTTTTAAAGGTCTTCCAGGCAACATCTCTTCAAGCTTCATCTTTCAAGCTTCAGCGTCTCTTCAAGTAACGTTCCTTATTTAAGGTTGAATATTTGGTTTTAAAGAGTTTCAAGAAACATTTTTCCAAGCAATTCATAAACGTGGTCTCGATTGTTAAGGGTCTTCCAGGCAACATCTCTTCAAGCTTCATCTTTCAAGTTTAAGCGTCTCTTCAAGTCACGTTCCTTATTTAAGCTTGAATTTTCGGTTTTGAAGAGTCTCAAGAAACATCTTTCCAAGCAACTCATAAATGTGATCTCGATTTTTAAAGGTCTTCCAGGCAACATCTCTTCAAGCTTCATCTTTCAAGCTTCAGCGTCTCTTCAAGTAACGTTCCTTATTTAAGCTTGAATTTTTGGTTTTAAAGAGTTTCAAGAAACATCTTTCCAAGCAAGTCGTAAATGTGGTCTCGATTTTTAAGGGCCTTTCAGACAACATCGCTTGAAGCTTCATCTTTCAAGCTTCATAGTCTCTTCAAGTCACGTTCCTTATTTAAGCTTGAATTTTCGGTTTTGTAGAGTTTCAAAAAATATTTTTCCAAGCAACTCATAAATGTGGTCTTCATTTCTAAGGGTCTTTTAGGCAACATTTCTTCAAGCTTCATCTTTCAAGCTTCAGCGTCTCTTCAAGAGGTATTTCTGTCCCATTCGATAGTTGAGAATCTTTCAAGTAGCGTTCCTTATTTATTTCGAGGAAAGATATCGAGGAAAGTTTAAATTTATGATATTTTTTGCAAACAGGTGCGAAGACACAGGGGGGTGTTTTCTATGTTTGAGCTTAAATTTTTTAAACGACGATATTTTTGCAACTGTTTGATGAAATGCAACCAAATTTTTGCACTTTTATGCCAGAAAAATATTTTCTGATCGATTTTAGTAAAAAAAGTTTCCTAAATTCAACGGTACACTTCGACCAGCTTCACAAAAACAGATCAAAGTAAGTACTGCATATATACCTAAACTACAATTTTCAATTTTGCCGCACAAATAGTTTCTAATGTTCCTCAAAATTCATTGGAAATCATTCAAAAGCTGAAGTACCTACTGCGAATTCACGGGATAGCCCATTGCCAGAACTTTCAATCTTAGAATTATCAGGGTCGTACTTGAAGAAAAATTGTTCGCAATTTTTTACCAAAAAACACAACATCAGATCAACTTTCGGAAAAAAAAACGGTATGGATTCAGAAAAACAAGAAAATTGCTGTGAAATGAGCTTCTGAAATCGAACTTTGGCACACTTCGACTAGTGTGCGTAAAATGCAGTACAAGTTCTTATTTTGATCTGTTTTTGTGAAATGTGCTGTGCGATTTAAGAAGCTCATTTAATGGCACTTTTCCTGCAATTTCCGATTCCGATGCCGTTTTTTTCCGAAGGCCGATCGAAAAATGTGCATTTATTTCTGTCAAAAAAGTGCAAAACATTTTTTTTCAAGTATTTCATCAAACAGTTGCAAAAATATCGTCGTTTAAAAAATTTAAGCCCAAACATAGATTGTCAAAAAAAAAAAGTTATGGACTCAGACTTGCCCCGAAGTCTCCTACCAGTCCTACCTGGCATTTAACTACGTCGCATTAATCATGCATGAATCACCCTGTGGACAGCAGTTTTTTAAAAATTTAAATGGCCGCCATTTTGAAACGATTGGCCGATATTTCTCAAACGCGATACCAAACAACTCCCTTCAGACATTTAACTATTACAAAAATTTGAGTTCCCTTTTTTTGTGGAGTAAGATATCCGTAAAAAATATACATAAATAGTCAAAACTCGTTCGAGTCGTTACAAAATGGCGGCCATTCGAATTTTCATAAAAATATGTACTTTTTAACCCCTGTATAATATGCAAGATGGAAAAAAAATTAAATTGCATTTAAAGGATGGGAAGATGGTTTTCAGAAATTTTGGAGTAAAAACTTTATTTATTTTCCTGTTAATAAGCCAGTGGCGTGGGAAAGAAAAGGGTAAAATTAGCTAAATTCCTATAATAACCATTTATGAGCACATTTTCAAAGGGATTGAACAGAATTTTTTAGAGTAAACAACTCCACTATAATAACCTTCAGCCATAAAAATTTCATAAATCACATAATCAAAAGGCGGAGATATTAATTTTTTTACGTTTTTTTTTTTAATTTCGATTTTAAAAACGCCCCTGGAGCTTTATCTTTCAATCTTTAGGCATATCATTTTAGGGTCTTGTAAAACTTGATAAGGACTGTGGATTTTTGTTAGAAAGCCTTTCCAAAGTCGCGTGACTTCTACAGAGTGTCCCTTTAAAATATGAAAAAAAAAACCAGTCCATGTCACTCGATTACAGATCGTAGTTTTCGATCGATCCTGGGAACTGAAATTTTTGTAATATGTAGTTAGATGTCTGGAGAGAGTTGTCGGGTTTCAGGATAATTTTTCAATCAAATTAACAAAATAAAAAGAACATATCCCAAGCTATACACTTGTGCCAAAAAATTTAACCAGTGGCGTAGAGAAAATTGGCAATTTTCTATTATATCAATTATAGGGCGCGTTTTCCAAACAATTAAACTGAAATTTTCACACAGTATTATAAACAACTACATGAAAAATTCCAACAACATAATTTTCAAAATTACGATTTAATCAACGCCATAAAATACACTAAAGAATTAAAAATACACTAAAAATTGTACCGCGGTCAGATGCGCAAAGCGATTAAATGTGTTATATTTTTAGAAGACGAGCTAGATGCGAGAGAGGCGAAAAAATAGTGCAATACTCGAATTTTTTCTCTCGTAAACTAATTGACAAGGAGATATCTTCCGTGCCCTCCTACCGAATCTACGCCAGGAAAATCGTCTTAATTGATTTATTCCACCTTTTCATCTCGTTTCACATCAAAAAGAACCGACAAAGAGGCTCGTTATTAAAATATCGGAGTTAACCGTCCGATCTCATTATAACGAGGATTTATTTCCGTCTAATGTCTGAAATTTGTAACAGTCAAGGAGGAAAATTATGAAAAGCTCCATCAAAAGAGTTCTGTCTCGCCGGGGACAGTGGAACTGGGACCGGAGCTGTACAGAATTTAGATGTTAAAAATTCCACGCTCGTTCTGGTCAGCGATTGATTGCTTCCTTGCAGCAGGTAAGTAGATACGTGAAAGATGAAAGACAAGACGATTTTTAATTAAGAAGGAAATCGCCTCAAATTATGGCCAATATCCTGATCGATTTTTCGTTCATTTCAAGTATGTGGACACAAGTTTATGGTGTGTAGTAAGTGTGTGGTCTGCTTGGTTTAAGATTATCACTATTAATGTTACCATAATTTATAAGATTTAAGGGGTCATAAAAATTCTAGCGTAGGAGAGACAGTAATTTTAACACTTTTATGAAGCTGGATTATCCTCTGATATTAAACTTAAGAGACTGAGCATCAATATTTTCTTTACAATGGATGCGATAAATAATTGGAAAAATTATGATCAAGCTACATGCAGCTGGAACTTGGCTGATTTATCTCGAAACCATTCGGAGAATTACCCGTAACAATAAAGCGAAATCCGAAGCTATCACAACGATTCCCGTTCGCTTCCGGAAATTACGCCATTAACGCGATACCTCATTCTTCTGCCAGAAATAAGGGCGTTACTGTGTTATGCGGACCCCGAAATAATGTTGTATGGTTCTCTTAATGAAGAATCGACCCGGATGGGGATTGATGTTAATTAGAAATTTTTAATAGGTCGGCTTGTGAGACCGAAAAGCTTGTTCGAAATCTGGACGAAGGACCAGGGTACAGGATACCGGGAGATAATAGACAGGATTAATAATTATTATGGGCCAACCACTATGACCCGTGCGGGAGATGCGGAAGTCTTCAAATAAACGCGGTTTTGCGAATGGGGGGAGGGTACTGCGTGTACCACAACCATGAAATGCGATCGGCCTTTCCAATAGGACGCGATAATGACGATTTCCACAGCAACTAAGGAAGGGTGCTGGGACTGCTCACTATGCACTATGCACTTGACGCTCTCGTTTTTCACCACTCGCGTTAAGCACGTCCTCTTACCGTAAAAAGATAATGTTTAGGGACGGGCAGAAAGGGTCGTGCAAGTAAAGGATAAATCCGTGAGGAAAGATTAAAATATGCATCGTACCGATCCAGACCACCTTTTAGTGCATTTTCCCTTCTCATGCTCTACCCTCGCACACTTGAAATTGATTTCATTCCTGCCGCGCCAGAATCGAGTCATACAAAAATACATTTGAAACCGCTTTAAACCGCTAAAATTTCTCCAGTCGACGGTTTTCTGGACAAAGCTTAATAATTATGCGGTTAATTAATTAATAATAATAAAAAAATAATTAATAACTTGAGTGGCAGTTTGAGTGGCAGTAAGTCTCGTTTCTCTTATTGACTCTCGAGTCTCGAGTGAACACTTTTTCAACGCCCGGTATCTGAAATCGAGCCGCGACGGTGTAAGATCGTTTCAAGATAATGACTCCGCATATAGCTGCTAATCAGGCTGAAAGGCTATCACTTTACCCTTCAGAAATCTCTCAGAGTCTTTGATATTTATAAGCTTTATGGAGCTCGAGGAACTCGGCCCGATTTTATCTCCTCGCAATAAAGGATACGCGCTTTCCATCCGTGGCAAGTTACTCTGGAAATTTATTTTATATCTGATCCTCTCTCGAGACGACGCTTTAGGCTGTAGAGAATTCTCGCATGAAGCTTTGGATGTATTTTAGTTTTTAATTTAAAAGAACGGGCTGAGAGGCCAAATAAATGGACTGGGTAAGAGATGGCGCTACCAGTATTTTCGGAAATTCTGGGATTCAAATTTCTTCCTTTCTGACAGCGACATTAATTTTGGGTATATAAGAGTCATTTGATTCTTCTGCAAAAAAATCGTACCTGGCCTTCTCAAAAAACATTTTTTTTGCACCTAACCTAACTTGCTCAAAAGAAAATCATTCCTGACAGGACCTTCTTCTTCTTCTTAAAAAAAAGTTTTTGAATTTTTACAAAATGAATAGGAAAAACAGCAACTTCTTGTGAATGGGGTGTACCTGCGTTGGCTTTCTTTGTAATGAACCAAACGAGATCATGAACACAATTCGACTTGCTCAAAAAAAGTTTCATGCTGCTTGCTCAATAAAAAAAACATATCTGACAGGACCTTCGTCAAAAAAAAGGAAAAGCATTTTTGAATTTTGCGAAAAATTAATAAACCAGCAACATTTTTGAGAATGAGGAAGTTCGCTGCCAGAAGAGTGCCGGGATGGTTTTCTTCCCGCTGAACCAAACGAGACTATGAGACAATCTCAAAAGAGTGTTCTACCATGTTCAACCGTATGGCCAAATGTTTCGACCATGGACAGCGCAAAAGATTCATTACGACACCCCCAGAGACCAAGGAATGGGTGAAACAGTGGACTACTCCTGGTGAATAGAAGGCAAGAATTTTCGCCAAAACAAAGGTAACACCATTATTGAATTTTTACAAAAATGAATAAACCAGCAACATTTTTGGGAATGAGGAAGTTCGCTGACAGACGAGTGCCGGATTGGCTTTTTCCCTGACGAAACAAGCGCGACAATGCGACAATTTCAAAAAAAGTGGTCGACGATGCTCGATTGTAGACCAAATGTTACGCCCATGGACGGCGCAAAAGATCCATCACGACACCCTTAGAGACCAAGAAGAATGGGTGAAACAGTGGACTAATCCTGGTGAATCGAAAGCAAAAACCCTCGCAAAAACCTTAGTCAAAAAAAAGGGAAACCATTTTTGATTTTGTCAAAAATTAATAAACCAACAACATTTTTGGGAATGAGGAAGTTCGCTACCAGAAGAGTGCCGGATTGGTTTTTTTCTTGCTGAACCAAACAAGACCATGAGACAATTTCAAAAGTGTTCGACGATGTTCAACCGTATGACCAAATGTTACGCCCATAGACGGCGCAAAAGATCCATCAAGACACCCCCAGAGACCAAGAAATGGGTGAAACAGAGTGGACTATTCCTGTTGAATCGAAGCCGAAGAAGACCAAAGTGGGTCTCTGACTTCTGAGAGCTAACGAAGGTTTTGGTTTGGCAACCGTTTTTTGGGATGGGCGCGTTCTCAATCACATAGAAAACCTTGAAAAGGGCCGAGTGATCACCTGGTGGATCGATTCACACCTCTCAAGGCAATGGCAAACTCATCGGAATACAAGTGCGCAGTCACAATGACAAAATTGCATGAATTTCACCAAGAATGGGTTCCTCATCCACCAATATTGTTACGATTTTTTTAATGGACGATTCTCGACTATTCGCGAATCAGAGATCCAGATCACTTGGTCGGAGTCACAATAACTTTGGCGCCGATGTCGCTATGATCATTCGCCGTCTTGTCACGCTCTACATTTTCTCTTCGTCATGAAGAAATGGCTCCGTTGTTAAGGGTCGAATGAGGAAATCCTCACTGGAACAGGCCCATTTTGAGGGGCCTGTTTGTATAGTAAAAAAGTGAAGAATCGTTTTTCACAGGGAAAAAAAGTTGTTTTCTGCCAAAGCCCTGGGACGATTACTTTTCAGCTCGCCTATTCTAAAGACACTCTCAAATTCTTCTTCAACTACAATTTCTATTGCCACCCAGACCCAGCCAGACAGACAGAGTCTTCCTTATCTCTCGAGAAAGAATTCCATTTCATTTATTAAACGACCATTGTCCCCGGTAGCTCGATCTCTGATTGATCGTCGTGTAGCTAATTAACAATCACACGCAACGATATGAGCGAAGCGAAGAAGCGAACGTATGATTAGTTAACACCTGTGTGACAAGATATACGAGCGCCGGATGATGTATGGTAATGAAATGGTAGATCTGATAATGGAAGAAGAGCGGCCGGACCCGGGGTGAAGCTGCAGCGAAACCACGCAGCTATAATAATAAGGGACCAAACCGTAGCGGCAGGTTCTTGGCCCCGGGCCCCCGGGCGTTACGGTGTGAGATGCGCCGCAGCGCCGACTTGATGGAGCCACGGACCGGTGGGTGATGGTTTTGTTGTTGTTGGTCTATAAAAAATTAATTGTGACAGATGAAAAACAACTCTGTTTGTTTTAAGAAAATGGCGATTAAAAAAAATAAGAGAAAATTTAACATCTCTAGAATGGAAGAATGTCATACGAGATGTCATCATCATAATCTTTTAGTGGGTTTTATTATCCATATGGCACGTGCCCGTGCTGGTGAGTGCTAAATTCGTGCTGTACTAGCGTTTCGATCATAAATTCCTCTTATCGTACCAGTTTCTTCTTCTGCTTTAATCTGCTTTGCCCCCGCCTCCCACATGAAGAACTGGACATTCATTCTTTACATGGGCATGGGCCTGGTCCTGGTACTACCGTTAATCTCCATGGAATAGAAGCGAGGCACTAATGAAGATGGATGAGTACCATCGATCAATTCACTCGGTCGCCTCGAGTTTCCAAAAATACGGAGAGGTCTAAGGTCGGCGATGAAGGCATGCCATAAAGCATAGCAGCAGTGGCGTGCATTTCTCGCCTCTCAGTGACTTTAAATCGAGATCAGTACTAAAATAAGTAAGGTTGAATTCTACGTAGGATAAAAAAAAGAAGAAGATGGTGTTCTTTTTTTGAGAAAACATTTTTCCGAACATTTTTCGATCTGGTGGGTATTTTTTAATGATATAAATTACAAAAGAATCCTCATTCTATCAGCGCAGAAGACCTGTTGTCTCCTGTACGGTGCAGTAAGTACAAAACCAAACCACCCAAGCAAGAAGTGTTACCTTATACTGGAAAAATGCACAATAAAAGAAACACCCATGGTGTCCCTCAAGACTCGATTTCGAGGTCAATACGTTCTCTTTTGACAGTTTTTTCGAATATAAACTACAAATGAGAGGAATTTTGTTGCTCTAGTCTAGTTCGTTACGAAAAAATGAATCAAACTTGACAACAGTGCTTCGCGCTTCATTTCAAATTTCAAACGTACACATTATACTCAATGTAAGAAAAATCAATGTAAGAAAAATAATTCTCGTAATCAGAAATTCCCGACTGAAATTAGATGCTAATGTTCAATATTTATAAATATTAGGGAGAAACTGGCACAGCGTCTAAAAATAAAGAAGTACATAAATTTACAGCAGATTAGAGATTTATTTATTGCCGATCCCATTCAGTGGTAAGCAAATGTTTATCAATTAATTTATTGTTGTTAAAAATAAATTCCGCTATCGCTATATAAAGAGCAAACGTCTGTTTTGTGTACAATTAAAATTAAAACAACGCAAAAGAAACACCACAAAACAATAAATTCTTTTTTTCTAACTATCTATAAGAGATTTGAACGTCCCTTAACTGAAGAGTCAGTAGAATCAAAAAATGAAATTTTAAACCCTTAAAAAAGGCCCTAATTGGAAATTTGCGGCTCGCTGCATATTTTCAAAAATGACTGCTCGGCTAACTGAGACTTAAAACTGAACAGACCATCCGATAAAAAATTGTTTAAACGACAAAAACCGCAATTCCTTTTGTACAGACAATAGTTATTGAAGGCTAGTTAAAGGCTCTAACTGGAAATATGCGGCTCGTTGTATTTGTAATTTTCAAAAATTACTCCTCGGCTAGCTTCGTCTTAACAGTGAATGGGATTTCCGCTAAAAAATTGTTTAAACAAAAAAAAAAACGCAATTCCTTTTGTACAGACAATTAATTATTGAAGGCTCATTAAAGGCTCTAACTGGAAATTTGCGGCGCATTGCATTTTTTTATTTTCAAAAAGACTGCTCGGCTAGTTTCGTCTTGAAAATGAACAGAACATCCGCTAAAAAATTGTTTAAACAACAAAAACAGCAACTCCTTTTGTACAGACAATTATTATTGAAGGCTCGTTAAAGGCTCTAACTGAAAATTTGCGGCTCGTTGTATTTGTAATTTTCAAAAATGACTCGGCTAGTTTCGTCTTAAAAATTAATGGAACTTCCTCTAAGAAAAAAACGTTTAAACAACAAAAAACGCAATTCCTTTTGTACAGACAATTATTGAAGGCTCGTTAAAGGCTCTAAATGGAAATTTGCGGCGCATTGCATTTTTTATTTTCAAAAAGACTGCTCGGCTAGTTACGTCTTAAAAATGAACAGAACATCCGCTAAAAAATTGTTTAAACAACAAAAACGCAATTCCTTTTGTACAGACAATTATTGAAGGCTCGTTAAAGTCTCTAAATGGAAATTTGCGGCGCATTGCATTTTTTATTTTCAAAAAGACTGCTCGGCTAGTTACGTCTTAAAAATGAACAGAACATCCGCTAAAAAATTGTTTAAACAACAAAAAAGCAATTCCTTTTGTACAGACAATTATTGAAGGTTCGTTAAAGGCTCTAAATGGAAATTTGCGGCGCATTGCATTTTTTATTTTCAAAAAGACTGCTCGGCTAGTTACGTCTTAAAAATGTACAGAACATCCGCTAAAAAATTGTTTAAACAACAAAAACGCAATTCCTTTTGTACAGACAATTATTGAAGGCTCGTTAAAGTCTCTAAATGGAAATTTGCGGCGCATTGCATTTTTTATTTTCAAAAAGACTTCTCGGCTAGTTACGTCTTAAAAATGAACAGAACATCCGCTAAAAAATTGTTTAAACAACAAAAACGCAATTCCTTTTGTACAGACAATTATTGAAGGCTCGTTAAAGGCTCTAAATGGAAATTTGCGGCGCATTGCATTTTTTATTTTCAAAAAGACTGCTCGGCTAGTTACGTCTTAAAAATGAACAGAACATCCGCTAAAAAATTGTTTAAACAACAAAAACCGCAATTCCTTTTGTACAGACAATAATTATCGAAGGCTCGTTAAAGGCTCTAACTAGAAATTTGAGGCGCATTGCATTTTTTTTATTTTCAAAAAGACTGCTCGGCTAGTTTCTCGTCTTAAAAATGAATGGAACTTCCGCTAAAAAATTGTTTAAACAACAAAAACGCAATTCCTTTTGTACAGACAATTATTGAAGGCTCGTTAATAAAGGCTCTCACCGAAAATTTGAGGCTTGTTGTATTTTTGATTTTCAAAAATGACTGCTCGGCTAGCTTCGTCTTAAAAGTGAATAGAATCTCCGACAAAAAAATTGTTTAAACGACAAAAAACGCGATTCCTTTTGTACAGACCATTATTGAAGGCTCGTTAAAGGCTCTAACTGAAAATTTGGGGCTCGTTGCACTTGTAATTTTAAAAAATAAAATAACGGCTCGGCTAGCTTCCACTTGATAAAAGTTAACAGCCAGTTAAAAAAAATTGTTTAAACAACAAAAAAACGCAATTCCTTTTGTGCAGACTACAGACAATTATTGAAGGCTCATCACAGGCTTCTAAAAAGCCAGACACCGATCGCCAATTAAACCCTAATTTTTTTTGTGAAAACAGGAAACTTCGAGCGAAAATCCGCAGAAAATCGCTGTTTCGGTCATATTCTTTTGAATGGCCAATTGAAGGCGTAAATAGTGACCATTTTTCATTTGTTTACGTTGAGCTGAAGATTATTACTGTCACACCGACACCGCCCTCATGCAAAGTGGTCTTTCTTGGAACATCTTCAAAATGGATGATTTTAACATCATCCGAGTAGAAGCCGTTGTAAGTAAGTTAAGACAAGTTACGGTTAAAAAAAAAACATCGATTATAAACAACGATCGTCCCTAGTTTTCTTTCATCCATAGTGAACATGACAGATTCGCGATACTTGACGTTCGAGAACATCATCTGACCTGTATATAAGGAACGCGTTCGGCAGGCGAGTCTATTGAATCAGAGACGAGCGTCGAGGAAATTAATAAGAGAAAAGGCTAATAAGAGAACGAGTTTCGAAGAAGAGCTAGCCGAGGAGCTAGCAGTCATGTTATGTTTTGTAAGATAATCAAGACAATTGAAGTTGTTAAAAAAGATAGTGATGGGTTGTAATCGACAGTGGAAGGGCAGTCAATCTAACTTCTTAGAATCTACGACACTGATGATTCTGTTTTCCCACGGTTTTCCTTCGTTTTGTGTGCTCTAAATTATTTAAACTACCATCAAACAAAGCGAAAAACATCTACAATCCGAAAGGGATTGTGGGTTAGTGTTAGTGGGGTTTTATCTATAAAACAAAAATCACTGATTATTACTCCCTTCTCAATGTTTTTTACTCTAATAGTCTCAAATCAATTCTTTGGATTCTCTCCTGTTATAACAATTTTCTGTGATCATTGTTCCAAAGTCATGAAATGCAACTGTCAAGTGTCAACCTGTCCTAAGTGGAATCGGTTTTTTTATCATTCTATAAATAGTCACTTATTACTCACTCCCTTCTCAGTGTTTTATACTCTAATCTCTAATATTTTTCAATCAATTTTTTGGATTATCTTCTGTCATAATAATTTTTCTGTGATCATTGTTCCAAAGTCATGAAATGCAACTGTCAAATATCAACCTGTCCTAATTGTAGTGGGTTTTCTATTATTCTGTAAATTATTATAGTCACTGATTACTACTCCCTTCTCTGATCTCTGATATTTTTCAACTAATTCTTTGGATTACCGTCTGTCATAATAATTTTTCTGTGATCATTGTTCCAAAGTGATGAAATGCAACTGTCAAGTGTCAACCTGTCTTACTTAAGTGTCCTATTCATTTGATTTGAAAAACATAACAAAACAAACTGCCACTAAAATTTAGGTTCAATTGATTTGATGTATAATTGGTCCAAATACCCACCCTCCAACTCTACTCTAAAATAGGGGGTTGTGACCGTGACCGTGACAAAGGCCGAAATGCATGTTACTTTTCCTGAGTTACCAGTTACTTTTCTTGAATTTACCTGTTACTTTTCTTGAATTACCCAAGTATGATTATTAATAAAAATTAGACTTTCCATACTTTTAATAAGTAGGTAATGCTACTTTACTTAATCCTTGACATTAAGCTCTTGGGGAGCACCTACCTAGCACCAGCACCTAGCACCATTTCATCATCAATAAGAAAAATAAATTATATAAACCCTTGAACAAGAAAAAGCCATTTAAACTGCATAATGTATCTGCAGCTACTGCATAACTGCAGCAGCTACAACTAGAGCAGTCACAGTCCCCTGACTCCCAATTAACATAACATACATAGCACCAGCACCATATTTCAATCCAAGACACTGATCAAATTAATCAGGGACTTGAATGAAAATGAAATTATCAGATCGTAGATATTACACGAATAAACGTTCGATATTCGCGATCCCGATACTTTGTAATCAGTGCTGGGACGCTCAAAAAAATAAACAAAAATACAGCTGTTGCTGTCAAAATTAACAGCCGAGGCAGTTTCATCTGTTCTGGTTTTGTACGTTTCATTCGAGTGGCCATTGAAGCATAACATAACCAATAAGCGAAGACGATTGCTTTTAATCAGCTCACCTGGTTGGATCAGACGGGCTGCGGATGTCCTGTTCAGCAGCACCAGAGTTTTCACCACCGATTCCGGATCGGCCATCGTCAGCACGGGAAATTCATAAACGGTAAAGTTTCACGCGAAAATCACTGCATAAATCAACATTCAACAACACACACAATAATAACCTTCTGTTATGGCGACGATAGGGATTTTCGATTGTAAATATTACAGCGAGCGCCATCTATCACGAACCACACGCAAGTAAGAGTGCGACCTCCAGCTTCTTCCACTTCTTGGCCTGGCGCTTTTTGACACTCAGCCAGTACAACACTTTAATGTGATGATAGGGATAAAACTAATAATGTTCTAGAACTATACTGTACTAGCAATGTAACATGTAACACCTGTTTCGTTAGTTTAAGAGTACCATCTTCAGACATGTAAATTAATATTAAAATTATGTATGATTCATTTAGTAACTTTAGCAATAATTTTATTGTTAATTTTACATGTCTGAGGATGATAGGTACTTTCAAAGTAACATGTTACATCGCTAATAAAGTAGAATATTAAAACCTTAGTGTTATATTTAACAATAATTGCAGAACAATGAGGATTGAGAATTATTAATTTCAATTTTACAGGAGATAAAGAACAAGAGAAAACGAGAACAAAACCCTTTGACAACACAACAAGTACAACAACACTACAAACGATCATTCAATCAAAAACAATGAAGCTGAATAAATTTACGTGGAATCAATTCCATTCGTATCTATAATAGCAGATGCACAGGTGCAGCAACAATGCAACGATGAACAACAGTAGTTATGGCATGGACATGTCACCCGATTCTTAAAAGAGAGATGAGGTGACATATATGGCAACAATAGAAACATTTCCGGGGAATTACTTTCTTCAAAACCATTGACAATGCCTGTAAAATGTTTAACGCGAATCTGAGATAATGTCTCTAGTTAAATTGAAAATTAAGTTGCCAATAACAGAAACTGACATCACCGATAAAATTTGATCTAGAAGAACACTAGTTCTAGAATTTATATTATAGTACGAAAGCCAGTGGCGTAGCTACAGTACCGCAAAACCCCGCGGCCGCGGGGGGGCCCGACGTCAAGGGGGCCCTGAGCTCTGGACCCCGGCTTGGCCCACAAAAGAGCCCCAAATCAAAAAATCAAATAAGTATTACTCTTAAGCATATTTAAACTGACAACTGACGACATTAATAATTATATTACGAATTGAGAAACAACAATAAATAATAAATAAAGCTTGAAATTATGCCAGTAATGACGAATACAGTACATTTCTAATATAACCCACCCATCTTCAACAGTAATTATTCTCAGAACCAGAGGCAAAGTTATTCTGGTCCTATTGTAATCTCAGGATGATTATAATAGGATAATATAGTACAAAAAATGATTATTTTATGAAATCATCCGTGTTATTTTATTACTCCAGCATGGGCTAACTAAGAGCGGCAATGGAATGTGATATGTGCTTTAGTGCTTTCAGTGCTTTCGCTTTCTTTCAGTCACCTCACCACCACAAGCCCACAACACAAATATGTATAGTATAATACGAAACCAATCATAAAATTTAAACCTGTTCCCGATTAAGGACAAGGGTGCATAGCAAACAAAACACAAAAAACGAAGGAATAAAAATAGCTATTATAGACTGAAAGATGATGGTAAAGTGTCTAACATTTGGGCGGCGGGCGGCGCAGACAAACAGGTGGTTCATTCACAAAGTCCGAACACCCAGGAATTCATATAATACCTATATCTGATCTAATTATTTTTTGTAAAAAAATTAAACTATTGAAAGAATTGCATAAATACTATTGCAAATTATTATTGCATAAAAGTAAAACAATTGCATTTATTATAAAAAAACTAATTGATACAATAAAAAGTTATCCCAATTACATTATCATTGACAATCATTTTCGCAATTTATTGAAAATTAATAATTATTAATATGAAACTATTCGGTCCTTGGAAAGTAGAGGAGAATTTTTGCTATAGAATTGTTCGGGGGTTGGGGCTACTCAGAACTGTAATCAAACTCATTTTCGGCACTTGTTTTATCATAACTTTTTTTGATTATACTTATTATTCTGAATCATTTTCGAAATTGTCAATAATTGAAGTATGTATTGATGTCTCGCTAAAGTGGAACAGCTTTTCTGTAGCACTTTTCGGACACTACCCGGAGCCCGGAGCCCGGAGCTCTAAAGAATTAATTTCTACTTAGAAAAAACCTCTTGCGCTTAAAAAACTTTCACCTAATAAGGTACACTTTATTAATTAGATTTAGTGAATTTTTTAATTTTTTTTTTATTTTAATTTTAATTCTTATTAAATACAATTAATTTAAGACTATACATAAGTAATGTGGCAAAAATATTTGAAGTAGTTTTCAAGAAATAAATAAATAAATTCACAAATAACCTATTTTGGCATGACTAGATTTCTTATGATGGGACCACAAAAGGACAGTAAATTTCTTAAAAATATCAACATCTGTTGATTTTATTGCTACTTTGTTATATTTTTCTTAAAGTTTCACAACTGCCGATGAACCGAATTTGCTACTTTGCCAGTTTAGTTGTTCTTCGTGTGTACGGAACGTACAGTCTGTGTTTACAGTTTACAAACGGCTTTTTTTATACATTTTAAATGATTTTCTATATTATTTTTATTATACATTTTAAAGTTTATTTTTTGTTATTTACATATGTAGTAACTATATAGTGAAGTGCTAACTTCGTGCGCTTTTGTGTTGCGTTTTTTTTTTTTTTTTTGAAAAGACATTTAATTATTTGTGAAGAATCGTGAATAGTTAATTAATTATTGAGGTATGTATTTACTATAAATATTTATTCATGTGTCAAATTACTATATTCATATTACGACTTGATATTAATCTTACTTTTGTGCTTATAAATAAAATTATTTTAGCAATATTATAGTATCTAGCTATTATATACCTTTTCAATGTCAAATTCAGAAAAAGATACCTCTATTTCAGAAAAAGTTAATTCAAATTCAGAAAAAGTAAAATCAAATACACATGCAAAAGGTAATTTTAAGACTTGCAATTTAGACTTGAAGGTCTCCCTGTGAATAAATTATCTATTATAAATGAAAAACGTTATTGTTATTCTTTAATGAATGCAATCATCATTCATAATATGCTTTTTATTTTTAAATTTTGATAATTTTTTCGGTGTGCTGTATGGTGTTTATTTACTGTGATGTATTAGTTATTTTGTAGGGCACCCCACAAAGGGCTCCTGGTGCGTTTCGTTTTTTTATAAAAATCTTTTAAAAAAATAATACTTTCATCAAAGAACCTAACTCCTAATAAATTAAAAGACAAAAATTCTAAAAGCTAATAATATACAGGGTGTTCTACAAGCTCTATGACAAACTTTGACAGATGGTAGGTTGCTTGATTTTAAACATATTTTTTTTAATAAACATGGATCCGATTCGTTTTTGTTTAGAAGTTACAAGCATTTAACCTTTATTAACAATCAACAATAAAATTAAATTTTATTTTAAATTATAAAAAATTTTATTTTAAAAAATTAAAATTTAAATTAAATGATAATCACAAAACTTAAGACTATAAAAATTGTTCGAAATGTCCACCCTCAGCTTGAATGCAAGCCTCACATCGACGAACTAAAGATTCGGTCACTCGAAGAATGAGATTTGGATCATTTCTTATTTGGTTAATTAACTGCATCTTGAATTCTTTCAAGTAACTGCTGATGGGTAGCGATAAATGATAATAAATGATTAAATAAATAAATAAATAAATAAATAATAAATAAATAAATAATATATAATAAATAATATATATAAATAATAATATAATAATAAATAAATAATAAATAAATAAATGATAATAAATGATGCACTAAACACCGTGTGGGCAGGTTGATGTCTATTTGGATACCTGCGTCGGTATTCTTGAGCAGCTTGTCTGGCGTTATCATTGGAATACCCATATACAAACACAATATCTGCATATTCCTCAGTCGAGAATAAATGCATTTTTTATTTATAACTTTCACACCAAATATCTAATAAATAATTAAAATGAGACTAACAATTATTATTGTCATAACAACCGATATTTCTATTTATTAGGCTACGTTTTTCATTGAAGTAAGTGTATATTTTATAAGTGTACATTGATTGACATATAGTGTCTTAGTGACATAGCGACTTAGTGTCACTTCCTGGTTGACTGAAAAAATTACGATTCTTTAAATGCTTGTAACTTCTAAACAAAAACGAATCGGACCCATGTTTATTAAAAAAATATGTTTAAAATCAAGCAACCTACCATCTGTCAAAGTTTGTCATAGAGCTTGTAGAACACCCTGTATTAGTAAGCTTGTAAAAAATTAGTACTTTTTCCTAAATAGAATTACTTATTCTGAAATTTCCCTGAAAAAGGATCCCCCCCCCCCCCCCCGAACCCCCCTTTACTCTTGGGGGATACTCCATACCCCCCAAACCCCCCGGAGGTCCACCTTATTGATTATATACAATATGCTAATAAAATTTAATTTTTGAAATCACGAACCACCAATGAAGAAAACTTTAAGTGGGGGCCCGTCAAAAATATTTGGCGGGGGGGCCCCAAATCTGAAGCTACGCCACTGACGAAAGCCCACTGAGAAAAGTAGCATCGTGCACCGCCGTCGTTCGGTGGAGATGTTATGTTGTAGACTATCGCATGTGTAGCTACAATTTCCATACAGTGGTTGGTCATATGACTGGGGGCCTTTTCGAGAGAAAATGTCCGCTTGCATGGTGTTGAACAATCTTGAAAAAATTCAGGTGTCTTCTTTGGGCAATAAACTTTTTTTGTCTTTTATTATTTATTATTTTTATACTTTCCAAATTCCTTTCTTCTACGTTTTAGCGTTTTAGAAAACTCCAAGAGTCTTTCAGAAAACTCCAAGAGCCAAAAGTTGCTTATTTTTCTTCAAAGAACACATCTGCCGATTTTCAGAATTTACAATATTTTTGGTCAATTATAACCTCAGAATTTTTTCGTTTTCTTCGTAAAAATGTAAAAAAATTCGGGTATTTTTTCTTTTCCTCCAAACTGTATCCTTCTTTTGGAAAAAAAATCATTCATCAAGACTTTCATTGATCCGTGGACGGAGAAGGAAGCTTCATTATCCAGAAAAACTCCTAGATGCAAAAAATGCTAAAAAAAAAAACCAAAGAACATGCCTTCATTTTTTTCAGGGTTATTAGTTAGCATATAAGCAGCCCTTTATTTTCGTTTTTTTTTGGGAAAAGACTCAGTCAAGTGGTAACCTACGAATGGGTGGAAATATAAAAATCGTACCTTTATGCCTACAATAACTCCACCAAGCGCCGCCATCTGCAATGCACGATGCCGATGACATTTTATCTATCAGTAGACTCTCGTGCTATTATTATAATCAGCAAATGTTTTCAACCTACTTAAGAATATATTAAAAATCGAATATTATTTGCCTGAAAATGGCTACCTAGTCCTCATTGGAGATCATGAGTGTTGACTAGAGTAATATATCCATTGACAGTTAACCAGGACTTATTACAAATTGAAAAGTCAATGTCAATATTGTCAATTAGTAATAATAATCGCAGTGCCTGCAACTGTATGAATATTCAATGAATAAATGAATAATGAATTAATATTTTTAAAGTTTTCATTTCTTCAGTGAAGGGAGTTTTTTAGATTTAAATTTAAGTGAAAACAAGTTCCAGGTTCAGTACAATTTCAATAACTTTGGGGATCAAATTAACAAATCGTCCCGGAAGTTTTGTACAAATGTTGCAATAATAATGTCAATAATTGAGTAATAAAATTGTTGACCTTGGCTGGTGGAGGATCATGGAAAAAATAATGAAGCATAGCGAATGAGTGACTTACCAATAATTGATCTAATTTTACCTGTTAAAAATTGATAAAACTGCCATGGTTTCCTTATTTGAAAATTACGAGCAACAATACTCTGTCCTAACTGCTGATATTACAGCTCAAATTGGACAACTGTCATCTTCTGTAACTAGTAAGTAGTATTGTTGTGACCGTACCTTGTCTCTGAAACTCTTGAGCTGGAGCAGCTCAATATTTTATCATTCTATTGTTTTTATTCTAGAAGACCGTCGCCAGCTCATTTCTAACATAGAAAAACATGTCGAGGAAGCTCAAGAATTGGTAAGTTGACACTCTTGTTGAGATGATGACCAAAACTGCAAGAAAAATATTTACACTGTCAATACTCAACTCTATGGTCCTGTTTTAAGTTGGCCACTCTGTTAGTATAATAATAATAATGACAGAGTAATCTATAGGGGATCAATAACGTTGAATCAAGGCTAACGCTAAGACGGTTTTTAAATATTTCAGCTCGAGCAAATGGACCTGGAAGTCCGCGAGGTTCCCGCAGCAAAGAAGCAGAGATGTCGAAACAAAGTGGACTGTTACCGGGCGGAACTGAAGCGCCTCACTCTAGACTACATAAAGGCCAGGTCGAATAAACAGGGGGTGCTGTACGACAGCGCAGAGGAAGGTGGAGATGTGAGAATTTCGATCGATCAGAAGCAGAGGCTGCTCGACAATTCGGAACGGTTAGAGCGGAGCGGGAAGCAGCTGGAAGACGGCTATCGAGTGGTCATAGAAACGCAAGAAATCGGGGCGCACGTTCTGCAAAATTTGAGCAGCCAAAGGGAAACTATACAGAGATCGAGAGCGAGGGTAAGGTTACGATTACATTGACTATATTGTGTCAAATTTGACAAATGATTGTTTTGTTGTAGCTGCGAGACACGGGAGAAGATTTGAGCCGATCTTCCCGTCTAATGAATTCGATGATTTTCCGCGCAATTCAGCAAAAGATAGTTTTATTCACTGTGGGTGCCTGTTTTATCATTGCGATTCTTCTGGGGCTTTACATCGCCTTCAATAATAAATAGCACAGATATAATCGGGCTTTGTAAATATTTATTCAAGCAATCCAATCAGATACCACCATCACCAACACAGGTATTAACACTTGTTTGTGTCATAAAGATATTTTAATTTCACCTTTTTGTAGTTTTAGTTATACGAGTCAAATGTTATTGTGATTTATATTATAATTATTATTATATTATTCAGTCGAATGAAAAATATGAGGCTTGTTTTATTTATTTATACTTTATACTTCAAGTGTTATTGTATTCAAAGCTCAATAATGATATTATTATTAATAATAATAATTCTACAAGTACATTATACATAAGCTCAAGAAAATTGTTTCATTGTAGGTAGATCGGGAAATAGGTTTTTATGTAGGCGTATGTAGACGTTAGTAGACAAGGAAAGAGACAATACGTATTTTTATTTGTTGTTTATGTATTTTATGTAATTGAGCAAGAGTGTCTCATATTTTTTATTTTTCTAGTATTAATTCCTAAAGTACTGATTATTTTGAATGTGATTATAATAAACATATACCTATATTTTTTGTTTTGTTGTTACATTCCATTATTTATGTATGTTTGCACATTGTGTTGATATAAGTATTTTAGATAAATTGTTTGAAAGTAATTTCTTTTATTTATTTACCTACCTCTTATCAATCAAGCTGCTTACTTAATTAAGTTTGGTTTTAATTATATTTAAATAGTTCAAATTCCCGCTAAAATGAAATGTTGACATCCTGGTAAATATTAACCTAATAAACACTCAAGCTCTTGCGACTGCGCATGTTTAGCTAACGTTTTATATATTTAACTGAATCCCATTGTAAACTAAAAAGGTTACAGGTCGACACATCTAAGGTGGCCGCTGAGAGGCGCAGATCGAGAAGCGAGAGGTTTTTAGAAAGAAAACGACATATTCAAACCACGCCTGTGGTCGGTACACTGAGTATCAAAGTTCTTGACTAAAAATGAATTTTCTGCAATTAATGTTAAAATACGGAATTTTATTACTTTAGTAACGACTTTTGTATCACGACTTTGGCCAAAAAGTATTTTATTTTTAATATATGAAGATGCGGTCACCATAATTCACAACTCACGAGCACGAGGTTTAGCTCAATATTTTTGAACCACGCTGCACTATTTGAATAGAGAAATGCTGGATTGTAAAGTTGACAGTACGGTCCGATTTTACATTTAAATAAAACCAAAAAGATAACAAAATTATTATTATTGAACTTATATAACTTTATAGCTCCCTTCGCTCTCTTCGCTAGTCCATATTGACTTGACGAGTACTGACCCTATTTAATTAATAAATAAGCGGATTGGAAAAGACGGCAATTTAAATTATTTGATTGACTTACCGAATTAATGACTCAAAAACACCTCTATTAATGAATTTATAAACAATACGTTTTTTATATGCTGATAAGATAAGACAGTACCGAAATTACTACTATCTGGTGCTTTTTAGTTTTTTTTTTTTGTCATTTCAATTGACTTTGCATAAAGTCTTAACCTGTCTGCATGGATAGTAAAATTCGTTAAATCTGACAAACTTGAAAATTAAGCCACTCCCCAAAGGCTACTGCGCCACTGGCCACCTTAGGTGTGTCAAGCTGTAGGTACTTATCGATATCATTCGGCCCCAACAAGCTATCGTGTGAGACAATGAAAACTTTATTCAGGCAATGCTTGGAAAAATTTGATATCTTATTGAATCAACAATAAATTTTGTTGTCTTACTTTAATTAGTTTCTGATTTTGAGTGACATCCATTAAAACAGAAATGTACCTAAACGTTTTCTTTTATTACTGTTGCATATCTTTAATTTTTATGCTTATAGCTGTTTTTTCAATAGATTCAAAAAACATAAAATTAGTTCTTAAAACCAACACCTTATTCCTTATTTCAGCAAATGTCAAAACAATATGACATTATTTGACAATATAAATTATTTATTTATTGAACAATTAATTGGTTGCATAACTTGTCGATATTGTGACAATGGGAGATAGTTTATATTATTTGGAATTTAAGAAAACAAGAAGGCACTAACTACAGTTCTACAGACGTGATTTTTTTTTACAGGGCCTGCTTAAATTAAGTTTTCATTTCCTCACACACTCATAGCATTTATGAAATAGCGAAAACTTCAATAATAATCAAACAAAACAGAAACATTAAAAAAAAATCAAGAAATTTTTGCTCGAAACTATATGGCACCGATAATCATGGCAATAATTTTTACTTGAAGTTTAATTAAAATGATGACTGTTTATTCGTATTACTTGAAAATGATCGAAAACCAGGTAGAAAGGTCAATTGGTCATCATTTCACGGTTTTACCCTTTAAATTTTAAGAAAATTAAGGTATTACCGACATTGACATAGTAAGCGTTAGTGTCGGTAATACAGGTTTCCTAGACCTCCAGCTACAACAGCAGCACCTAGCAGAATATCGTGGTACTGATATACCTCATTGGAAATTCCATAGAAAGAGAGAGGTATAATTAATAGACAGAAAGGTAATAAGAATTGAAATAGCAAAAAGGACCCAACATTCTCCTAAAAAATAGGAGGAAAGGATAAATCTACAAAACAGGAGCATTGCCTCTAGTTTTACATCCGGAAACAATTTAATAAGAAAATAAGCAAAAATTGCAAATTCAGGAGATTAAAAGATGCAATACAATAAATCGGTAAATAATATGCAACAGCTTCAGACAGTCCAGGCAAAAATGGTGAATTTTTTAATAAAAAGAGCAACAAAACATTAATTAAATTGAAAGTTTAAATAAAGATCATATAAACAAACACAAAGGCACATCCAAAACTAAACCATTGTTTTATTGAGATAGGAATTCAATCATTTTATTCATACAAAACTAAATAAAACAAACGTTATAAATTATAAACTTTATTCCCTATTTCTTAGGCTTAGCAGTCACTTGTTGTGCCTTCAGCACTTTAACAACGATCTTCTGCTCCTCGATGAGGAAAGCCCGCACGATCTTCTCCTTGACGCACTTATGGCAGAGCACACCTCCGTACGCCCTCTTGACCGTCTTCTTGCGTCTGCAGAGCCGGGATCGCTCCTGAGGACGGGCCGGCAGGATGCCCCTCAGCTTGTCACCGCAGTGCCCGCATTTCGGGATCTTCTTGGGCTTCTTCAGGTATTGGTAGACCAGCTTACCGCCGGGAGTACGAACACTGCAAAAGAACTTGTCTTTAGTTTAAATTGACGTTTTTAGAAAAATTTCTTCAACCAGGCAGCCACTGTCACCCAATCACCCACTTTTACTTTTCTATATTTATTAAAGAAGATTAAAAGGTGAAGGTGCTCTATCGCGACGGCTTTACCCCTACGCTGGCTCCTCTCCACTTTCTCTGCTTGCTCCGAGCCGACAGGCTGTTAGCGTTACCACATTAAATCCGTGTCTCCGTTCTCCTACGGCCTGGCCTCAAAGTGTCATTTTTGATTACAAATAATATTAAAACACTTATTTGCTGCAGTAAGTCATGTCTTTGGTCAGGGTAGGTTTTTTTTCCTTCAAATGTTCGTAAGATGAAAAAAAAACTACCCTGACCAAAGACCTGACGGAACCGGTAGCTACAATTACGGTCTCCTGCGGAAGAGGGCAGGAAGCGCGCAGGATTGTCTGCAGAACGTAGGAGAAGGGCTTGCATATGGCAACGCTGAGAACGTGTCGGAGCGTAGCAAGCAGACAGTGGAGGGAGACCAGCGTAGGGGTAAAAACGTCGCGGTACAGCACCTTTACCGATTAAAATTAAAGAGATGTCGGGAAAAATTAAAATAACCCTAAAATTCAACTTTTACCGATTGTAAAATTTCTTTCGTAATTTGATTTGAACTTGAGAGGAACACTGAGTCCTGTTCAAAACGTTCTCTACACTTTTTCCCACTTGTTAGAAACAAAACAAAAAGAAAGAGAGCCAACTTGCTCAAAGACCTGATACTAACATCAGCTGTTCAGAAAACCTTGACCGAAAGTGAATTTTTGCCCCCCTCTCTCATTAGGTACAACAATTTTCCTAGGGGAGGGGAAACAATCAGGAATATGGAAAGTACCTACTTAACAAGAATCCAAACAAATCTTAGAGCTTTCTTGCGGTTGCGGGTTATTATGACATGAAACTACCCAGGACCCCTTGCCCTATAATAGTTTAAGGCATTCTACAAACTTAGAAGTTCTCTTCCCTCGAAGCAATTAATATTGTGATTGTGAAAGAAGATATTGCGAGGAGCCAGGCCTAAAACGTAACCTATAATAATGTAAACAGTGTAATGAAAACTTGGGACTATTTGCATCAAGCAATACACGGTTTTAATTACATAAAATTGTAGGATTTTATGGATAGTGCATAATATAAGAATAAATCTCAATACTCACATTCGTCTCCTGTTGGATTTTGTGTTGTAGCTGAGCCGCCGTCTGAACACAAGTCGCTGCACCATTTTGACCTAAAAATTTCACAAATTAGAAAAATATGCCCCACGATTGGTAAATGAGGAAATGTTCTACGAAACGAACTCTTTACTTTTGAATAATTGTTTTAACTGGATAAGATGTTTGAGAATTAAAAATATTACATCTAAAACACTTATTACTAACCTGTGTAGACGGATTTTTTTAGGACCGAATCGACCGCAGACCGCAGCTTCGCGGCAGCTGGTGCACTGACAGTGACAACGTGACAGCAAATGACAGCTATGAGAACATCAAAGAATCTTGTTGCCATTTAAATTTTCTTAGATAAGGTAAGCTCTAGGATGGACATAGATGTAAGAAATTAAGGAGACCAGGAAATTTTAATTAAAATTTAAAACCGATCTTTTACGTAATGCTGATATTCGGCCTGCTGGGGTACGTTCATAATAAACGCCGTGTGCACACGGCGACGTCCTAACCCGTTCATAATAATATTGGGTAAACAGTTACACCGTTCAGAATGAACGCCGTGTGATCGAACGGTAGACAACTTTTCATCCCAAGAAATTATATGGATGAAAAACGCCCGTCATGCGCAGTAGCAAAAACGAGTGGTTCGTGATTTATTAAATATGAAATTATGAAATATTATTAGGTTAGAAATTATTGGAGAATGGAGATGTAGAAATAGAATCTGATTCAAGTTCGATTTAATAATTATTATTGTTTGTTCCACCGTCCGTTTTTGGTTTTAATTGGGTATATTTGTTATGTGGATAGTTTGTTAAAATACCTATAAAACCTAAAAATGGAAAACATAAAATATAAGCCTCCAATAAGTACAGAGTCGCATTCATCATCACTATCTTCGAAGTCATCATAAAAATCTGATATAGTCCAATAAAGTCTAAAAAGTCATACGTATCGATTAAGAATACACATCCTTTTGATAGTTCGATTTATTTTGTTTCATTTACGTGGTTTTTATAGTAACCGTCCAGTTTGTCTAAACACTCCATCCCGCATAAATAAGTATACGTCAACATTGGTTTTGAATGAGAATTAAATGCACAACGCAGAGGATAGAGTGTCATTACGTGAATAAATTTTCTGTAGTTGTCAGTGGCTCTCAAACTGACGTAAGCGGTTCAATTCGTTGTTTGAATGATTCCTTCAATAATTTACGCTCGTTCACAACTTGACATTTAACTGTTTGACATTTTCTGGTGAAATTAAAAATATTAATTCGGACGGTTAGTGTGACGTCACATCTGACTTTTTAAAGTTAAAATCCTACTATATATTATAATTATTATAAACGAAGCTACAATTGCTACCTTGTTTAATATTCAGATCAATTTTAATTTCCTGACCGAAAGCTGCGTTATCTATAAATTAAAATAAATTATAACATATCAACATTCAAGGACGAACGGGAAATTACAACGACTCGCGTGATTGAAAAAGTATTTATTATTGATTTGTTAATGAAAAAAATAGGTTATGTACAACTACTGTCGAAAACAGCGTTCACTTTAAAACAACACACCAGCTGGAACGCTCGGTAATTCGCCCGGTAGGTTGTTTATCATTCACACGGTGTTTATTATGAACGCACTCCTGTTGTTGAGAGTATTTATTCATTACATCCGGAACGGAAAACGAAACTGCTTAAAACATAAAAAAAGTTTATTCACCAGAAAAATGTTGAAAATTCAATCTACGTCTCCTAAAGCCTAAGGAATGTTGACTGTAAATCTAGGATCTTCAATAATTTATACCATTTGACAACGAAACGTTATTTCATCAATCTGAACTTTATTCTTTTGCTGTCGATTTATTTCTTTCAGTCAAAAGCTGAATAATTCCAGGGATCGGAGTGATCGGACAGTAATCTATTGGTGCAAAACCACCTCGAAAACTACACGTAGTCTATGGATGAACTACATTAACCCAAAAATTCGTGAAAACTACATTGAAAACTACTTGACTACAACTGTTACCCTTCGCCGTCACCTGTCAAATATAACCCTTAATTTAAATTATACAAAGAAAATGTGATATATTTAATACTACTATATTGCTAGTGGGGGTGGGGGGGGGGTCTGGAGATGGTGGGAAATACCACGCTGCAGACAAATCTTTCTATCTTTCTCTCGTCGAATGTACTTCGAGTCCTACGCGCATGTCCGAGAATTGAACACGCCCACAAGTACGCACCAGAAACCAGGATCAAGATTGGCTGCCTGAAATACGAAAGTTTTTTATTTATACGCATTGAAAGTCCGTGCGTAAAAAAAACACACGATAATTTTTGTATGAAACTACAAACGGTAATAAAACTAGGAAATCCCTTGATCGCTATAATAGTAGTTATTGATTCTAATTTATTACGGAAAAGTCCGAAAACTTCGTGAATACTCCTAAAAATAAACCCGCTGAATTGTAAACGGTGGCACCTTGTTTTGAGCAACTATGGAAATGTTGCTTCAACTGCTCCAACAGGAAATTTACCTAGTCTAAGAAGCTCGCAGTAGGCTCCGGCCTTGGGGCTTTTGTGCATTTAGTCTACAGATCTCTTTTAAGATTTTTAACACAACACAGAGTAAAGATGATTATAGTCAGATGGCGCGAATATTCAATTAAATTATTATCTTCCATAGAATTTGATAGAAATTACCTTTCATGAGTAAACGTTTTCATTGCAACAAAAAAGGCTTTAAGTAGTCTTCGATAATGTGGCCCTGATGCTAATTCAAGTATTCAATTAAATTAATTAAGACAACATTATGAAGGACTAATTTTTTCGACTTAAAATAGACACACATAGGTACCAATTTTATCAGACGAGCGTTTTAAATTAATCAAATCCGGTTTATTAATGGAAGTTCTAATCTTGCCTCCACCACTGCTTACATTATTGAGAATGAGAATTAAGCCGGCTGGCTGCAGGTACTGGTGCTGGTTGGTACTGGCACAGAATAGACTAATACTGGTGCTGGTGCCGTCCGTGCCTCTGACCGTTGTTTCTGCTGGTGCCAGAGCTAGTGGTGCTGGTGTTGGTGCTAGTCTCGGCACGAAGTTCAAGTTTAACGTCGTGTGAGTGTGACCCGCATCGAAAACTTAATTCAATGTTCAGGACTTGCTTATTCATTTATTGTGTTGTGTCTCGTTTTATTTGTGGAATAAAATATCAGACCAAGTAGTTATCGGGTCTACTTAGCTATAAGTTACAAGAAATATTATTATATTCGTTAGCGCAGACAACTTTTTTTTTTCAAGTTTTAGATTATTGTAAGGAAGATCTGCTCGGAAGTAAGTACATATTATAATAAGTGTTGACATTATAATAATTATTAGATGTAGCCCGTTGTTCTCATTATTTATTAGTAATTTAGTCACTTACGTTTACGTGTGCTGCGAAATTTCTAACTGTAAATTAATTATGTATTATTTATTTGCGAACGGAGCTCTGCTGCAACTCTAAAATAAGCACCGCTATAACTTTGATAAAATGGTAATGAAAATGTCATATTAGCTTTTTTAATTGTATACAAGATAAGCGCCCGTCTGCATTTTATTATTATAGTTCCTTTGCACATTTTTTAATAACAGAATAATAATTGACCTAGTAAAAATAATGATTCACTATTAAAAGAAAGTATACAATTACTTAAATATTGTACTTTCCATTAATAATTAAGACAATTTCTAATAACAGTACATAGATACATAATGAATAATAATTGGGCATAATTTTGTTTATGATAGAAGAAAAGAAAAACAGTATAATTATTGCTCTTCATTTTATTTATATGTATAAGACGATCAGTCTCAATCCTCCATACTTTATCATCTTCAGCTTCAGAGCTAAAAATTGAATCTTGATTTTTCAAAATTTCGCGCGGTGTATTGTTGTGTTGTTGTGGAGGAAGCAAACAAAAAGAAAGCCTTCAAAAGTTACAAAGATGCCAATTCGTCAAGTGATTGTAGAATTTTTAATTCCTAAAACTGACTAAAACTGAAATTTTTTTTACAACTTTGTTTTTGATTTTTTGTTGTGTCTTCTTCAACTCTTGTGAAGTTTTTTGATAAATTCGTTTTTTCTCCGCGATTTTTTTTTCTAAAATAGTGAGGCCTTTTTCTCGGAGGCGTTGTTGGCGTTTTTGAACATTTATCTTCATAGAGAATAGAGAAGTTTTTGATTGAAACAATCGAATTTTTTACGTTCAAAATACGCTGTTTTTCGTTTTTTTAGAATTCTTGAATTTTGGTATTTTTAAAATGTTTTTGGATATATTATTATTTTGACAAGGTCCGGTCAGGTCGAGTTTTTGCTGACCGGACTTTGTCAAACCAACAATAAAAATAAAAATATCACCGAAACAAATTTTGACATTTATGACAAGAGTGAACAGCTGTCAAATGTCAAACGGGGAATCGATCAGAATTTTTTTTTAATATGACAAATTTGAAAAGTAGTATAAAAACAAAAGCGTCCATCGTTAACGAAGAAAAAAGTTTTTCTTGCGGTTCAGTCCAAAAATACAACCGATCCGTTTCATTAGCACACGGTTGAAGAGAGGCAAAATTCGCTTTGGATCAACTCGAGTAGATATCTCCGATCCTAAAATTGATCGAGAATAAACCAAACGAAGTGAAAACGATACCAGGTTTGACAAAGTTGAGGGATCGATTGACGCATGACAACTTTGTTTCATTTTTGACACTTATTATAACTTTGACTTCGATCGTTTTTGCGCATCGTGCGCATCTTGGCGGACCATTTTCGGTCCGTTTTTGCCAGTTTGATGAGGTTCGAGATTCTGGACGTTTGAAGTTACTTGAACCGCACCAGTAAGCACCCAGGTAGCAGAGCAATGTCAATGTGACGTCATTTATTGGTGTTCCGGCGGTGACATCGAATGAATAATTTAGAGACGTAAGAATGACGTCGTAATGACGAATAAATGTCACAGATCAATGACGTCATTTCTTCACGTGATAGTAACGTAAAAAAATAATTTAAAATAACAATTTAAAGACGTCATATTGACCTAAAAAACACGCAATTTTCATCATTCCATGAAGGAAGAATAATAATAATTGTAACTTTGATTTCAGCTTCTCAAGAGACTTGCTTCAAGTTTTTCAGAAAATCTGAAAATCGTTGCATATTCCAGTTCCACGTGTATATGACGTTAAAAACACGTTCCTTACAGGGGAGGCGTCGTAAAATGGTTGTCAATTCACGTCTTTTTGACGTCTCCTATTGGTTGTCTTTAATTACGTGAGATATCAGGGACTTGAATTACGTGTTTTCGACGTCGCTTATAGATTGCTGACGTCAGAGACTAATTAATCACCAAAATATGACGTTATAAGAACGCATCTCTGTTACCTGGGCAGGAACGATAAAAATACAGGGAAGCTGTTTTTTGCTTTATAAATTTTTTTCACGAGCGGATTTCTTAATGATGTTCAGAGTTTATTGATTTACAAAAAAGCAGATTTCTTACTTAATTACTTTTTCGCGGCTACGGTTAATTAAGCTCACTAAAACATGTTAATTAAATCAGATTATAAGCAAAGAGGTTTGTCTCAACTTAATACACTCTTTACAACTGACAGCTCTTGATTTTGTTAGGTTAGGGCAGTTGTCAAAATACTCAAGAACGTTAATACAATAGACACTCACTTTATTAACATTTTTATAAACTACATAAATAAAATCAACAATTAATTCATTTAAGGATTCCCCTGGACACATTTTAATACACGGTTTCTCGCTCCACTAAAAGCACTCTGTAACTGTTGCCCGGGTGTATCGTTTATCTTGACGAACTTCTCTCGATTACTTGAATTGACTTCATTAACAGTCTCACACAAAATATCGAGTCCTCAATATGTAAATGCATAGAAACAAATCACATTTAAGCTTGCGAAATCTGTCTGGCTAGGGTATCGGTATATTACGACAGATAAGTCGATCTTCACAGATCTCTTTCACTAAATCGGTTGCTTGGGAAGTTTTCAAACCAACAAATCCTTGTTCGGTAACTCCTGGGAACTGATCTAAATAATATTCTAAGCCATGCTAAACCTGCAAACAAGTCGTGATTAAAACTGTAACTTTCGGGAAAACTATTGACAAAAATTTTACCTACCAGGAATGTCTGAGAGTAGGTATACTTTCACTGCTGTATCACTGCGGATAAGGACAAAATGAGCACCTTTCCTAAGAAGCTTGTAAAGAGCCCGCTTTTACTTTTCAGATTCATTTTCGAATGTCTGTGAAAAAGTAAAACAAGCGATCGAACGTTTAAAAGGCAAAAATATATAATTTAAAGTGTGTGTGGCTAAAGAGTTCGTGCTCAAAGCCAAATTACCAGAGTGGAGCGACTATGTCTTACCTACACAGTTGAGACGACCAATGCTCCCTCTTTTAAAAAGAAAAAAGAACATAATTAGGTATAGGAGTGACAGTTCCTATGTTCCCGTTACTTGGGATATCCATGTGTGAGAAACACTTCTTGGTTATTTCTAAACCAATTTTGAAACTGAAAAAAGAGCTGAATAAAGAATCAAATATTTGTTTTGGAAATACGAAAGTTACGGAGCGCTATTAATTTTTTAAGGGTGGGGGCCGTAACTTAGGGGATGTTGAAGTAGGGGTTGTTTTCATTCTGTATGTTATAGAGCTTTAAAAATTATAATAAAATCACCTTTATTCGGTACGATTATCTTAACCTGTATATGAGATTAATATTTAAGTCAATTATGGTGGTCAATTAAGTCTGGGACACCTTGTATATAGAGTGCTATTTAAAGTATATAAGTATAGGCATAAGCCTAATAAGTTTCATAATTGCTGAGGTAATTGGCTTAAAATGTCTCTCATTCTACTCACAGCGTAGATAAGATGTTGCAATTATTATTATTAGCAAAAAGGTAATAAGTAACTGAAATAATAATTAAGAAAAAAAAAAGGTATATAATAAGTGTTGAAACTTTCTGTAACGGTAGTACCCCATCTGAGTGGTATCACTGGTATCCTATATATTTTTATTTCTTACATTATAGCTGTCTTGGCGTTTCTGTGTTTTAATATATTATTTTATATGTATGTACTTATCTACTAACTCTCTTGTGCTTTTCTTGGCACGTATCTAAATTATGCACATATCTAGTAAATAACAAAATAACAGATGCATTATGTTATGTATATCAATATTAGGAATATTAATGTAGAGATCAGTGATCCAGTCGACTATGTTAATTTTATTTGGACTGGTCCTATCTCGGGTCCCAATAATATTGAAAATCCTGTAATATTGAAGATTTGCGAATTTCTTAACCGTTTAATTTTTATTCAAACTTTCAAATTCAATCCTATACAGTGTGTGTCACAGGCATGGTACACCACCTTTTTTTCTTTATTTTTTGAGATAATTTTTTGAAATTTTGTGCGTCGCATATTCTCGATAGAGCGCACTTTTTAGCATAAAAATTGAATTTTTTCCCACATCCGGTTTTTCCGGAAATGTTACCAACTTTTTATTTTTAAATGGGACACCCTATATATTATTATATTTTTGGATTCTATACATTTGTACGAATCCAACAATACCACATAAGGTCCATTTTAAATGTCAAATTTGTTTTTATTTAATATTTTATTTCTCAATTATAGTGTGCCATGACTTTTTCGTTTTACTCCATTTGGATCATCTAATGCCAAAAAAAAACGAATTTTTGTTCAAAGTACTAAATTAAGTGATTTATGGATAAATTATGCGCACCGGAATGATTTTTTGAGCTGAATTAATTTTTTTCAAATGGTACCATATTGGTACCGAGGTACTATCTACCAGTACTCTTAATAAGGGACATTTTGGTGTACCCATTTTGCATCTGTGACGAACACAACTGAAGTCATGGCACACTAATTGAGAAATGAAAAATTAAATAAAAACAAATTTGACATTTAAAATGGTACTTATGTGGTATTGTTGGATTCGTACAAATGTATAGAATCCAAAAATATAATTATTATATATAGGGTGTCCCATTTAAAAATAGAAAGTTGGTAACATTTCCGGAAAAACCGGATGTGGGAAAAAATTCAATTTTCTGCTAAAAAGTGCGCTCTATCGAGAATATGCGACGCACAAAATTTCAAAAAATTATCTCAAAAAAAAAAGAAAAAAAAGGGGGTGTACCATGCCTGTGACACACACTGAATACCTGGACAGGAACGATAAAAAAAAACAGGGACGCTGTTTTTTTTGCTTTATAAATTATCAATTTTTAATTTCATCTAAAAATGTAGGTAATAATATACAGGGTGTTCTATTTAAAATAACACAGTTGTATGCCGTACAGCGATATTGAGCCACCATGTATTGCTGAAAATATATATTTTTTCTATTATAATTTTTAAATAACCTCCAACGGGGAATCGCTAGGAAAGAACAACGCACTAATGTAGGACCCTGTATAAATACTCATCAGTAATCTACTATAAAATTATTTAAGTACATAAGTAGGTACATATTTACAAAAAGTACGTGTCTAGGTAAGTATACTTACATATATACATAAACGGCTTAAGTATAGGTACCCAACTATAAGCATTATTTTATTTATTTATTTAGATAATTTTGATTGGAATGTTGTTGTCCCGAGATTTCTTAATCCGGTGGGCCAGTATTAGGTATAGTGTTCTGAGAAATCAAATGTAACAGAATTTTTTAAATTTTGTTAAATCCCAGTAGGTATGGCAACACTGCCTAAATTTCCAGAATTTGAAGTAGTCTTTGATGTTGACGTTGTAAATATTTTATGGTAACACTATCGAAATAAAATAAAAAATTGTAACATTTTTTGGCATTTTTTTTAATAGTTTCGTGTAATTGAAATAAATATGTCCAATCTTCATATGGCTTTCTAAATTTGAAAAATTTGCACTTTAAACTTATCACATTTAGACCGCAAGTATAATTTTCGTTAAAAATTTGTAGTAGTAAAAAGTTGTAGCAGTTTCCTTCGAATTTTTTAAATTTTGAATCCAAATCCGAAAATGCAGGGGTATCGTAAATATACCGACAAACTTTTCGGGGTAGGTATAGTAGGGGGCGTCAAAAAAAACATTTTTTCTCAAAAACATTTGTCTAAAAATGCTTCGTTTTCAAGAGCTTCTTTGCAATTATTATTGCAAAGAAAAATGTACGCCACTGTTTTTGAAAATTTGATATTTTTTTCAGATTGCGCAGCTAAAAATACAACTTTTTTGTCTCTTAAATCGTCTTCACATCTTATCTCTTTTTTGAGAAAAAAAAATAAAAACCGCGTCAATTCAATACACGTCGAAAAATTGAGATTATTCTTCTCATTCTCACCAATATTATTGCAAAAAAATGCATGCCACTGACTTTTTTTAAATATTAATTTTTTGCAGATTGCGCAGCTAAAAATACAACTTTTTTGTCTCTTAAATCGTCTTCCTACCTTCTCTCTTTTTCGAAAAAAAGCAGTTTCAATGCATGTCAAAAAATTGAGATTATTCTTTTCATTCTCACCAATATTATTGCAAAAAAAATGCATGCCACTGACTTTTTTAAAATCTTCTTATTTTTTCAAATTGCGCAGCTAAAAATACAACTTTCTTGTCTCTTAAATCGTCTTCCTATCTTCCCTCTTTTTCGAAAAAAAAGCCGTTTCAATGCATGTCAAAAAATTGAGATTATTCTTTTCATTCTCACCAATATTATTGCAAAAAAAAAGTTTGCCGCTGACTTTTTTTAAATATTCTTATTTTTTCAGATTGCGCAGCTAAAAGTACAGCTTTTTGTTTCTTAAATCGTCTTCCTATCTCATCTCTTTTTCGAGAAAAATAATAATAAAAGCCGCTTCAATGCATGTCAAAAAATTGAGATTATTTTTTTCAGTCTAACCAAAATTATTGCAAAAAAATGCATGCCACTGACTTTTTTTGAATATTCTAATTTTTTCATATTCGCAGCTATAAATACAACTGTTTTGTCTCTTAAATCGTCTTCCTATCTTACCTCTTTTTCGAGAAAAAAATAAAAACCGCGTCAATGCATGTCAAAAAATGGAGATTATTTTTTTCATTCTCTCCAATATTATTGCAAAACAATCCAGCCACTGATTTTTTTAAATATTCTTATTTTTTCAGATTACGCAGTTAAAAATACAACTTTTTTGTCTCTTAAATCGTCTTCCAATCTTATAAAAAAAATAAAAGCCACTTTAAATTATGTCTAAAAATTGATGATAAAATAATTAAATCATTAAAATTAAAATCAATTTTTCGACATGCTTTGAAGCGGCTTCTATTGTCTTTCTATTTTTCTCGAAAAAGAAGCTAGTTGCGCAAAAACATCAAGAACAAGAAAAGTTGTGTTCTTGGTTGCTTTATCTACAAATAAATTAAAAATTGCAAAAAATATTGGGTGTCATTTATTTAGGCAAAGAACCCCGTGAGTACGCCCCTGAAATACTGTTTGAAACTCTAATGAATTCAAAAGATGAATTATAATGATATAAAGTCATCAACAAACTCAAAATTTCATTAAGATCGGTAGAGGCGTTTTTAAAATATTAATAAAAAAAAGAAATTTATTTATAAATTTTAACACCCTGTATCTCGATAACTAACCGTTTTGGGGTAAATGTTTATAGGAAACAAACGTTTCTTTTGACCCTCTCCTACTACTCCTAAATGTTTGCCGTTATATTTATGACATACATTTATGAACTACTTACGTCATTTATGACGTAGTAGTTCCAATTTTTCATTTTGTAAATCTTTCGATTTTTTCACCACTGTTAAAACATGATTAAAAAACTTGGTAACATCGCTTTTAATTTTAACAATTTTTAGCACCTAAATAAAAAATTATACTCCAAAATAAAATTAATTCCCCCAAAACATAAAAAAAATTAACCCTGGATGGGGTTGACGCCGCCGATCTTCTGTGGAGGCCGACGTGCTCTGATGACTCGGCCATTGTTTAACGGAACCGGTACGTTTTGGTCCGCACGTTTCTTATTTGGACGGGTACTGCTTGCCACAGTTCCAGCTTGCCGACGCCGACGTCTTCTCCGGCGGTCCCCGGCGTGGTCGTTCTTGGCCGATTGGAGTCCGCTGCTGCTCGCCGGTGGATTCACTGGAATCCGGTGACGGGGTGGCGTTGAAAACATCTGGTACGTACAGTTTAAACTCCACTGATTCCGGCGTCGTGGGCCGCCCCGGGGTGACTGGGAGGCCGTCCGTGTGCACACGTAAACGTAAGGGGCTCATCTCCATTAACGTTTCTTCTATTGCGATGATGGTTAGATTCTCTGTGTTTGGGCCTCTGTTATCGCTTATCAGCCGGTCGTTATCATCGTCGATGCTTTCAATCTAATCGCCGTTGATTTTACCTTTTTCTTCTCAATGTCCCTTTGTGGTTTTCCATGGTGTCTTGACGTCTTTTAAGTCTATAAGAGCAATTTGAAAATATACTAAATATTTTTTGGTCTTTGGAATTCTTGAATTTTTATTTGATAACCGTGTAAAAATAAAAAAAAATGAGGCAGTTGGTATGAAAATTTTGAGCTCCATAATTTTAGGCAATATCTACTGGGAAAATTTCGAAAATTTTTAATAGTTTCTTGGTTTGAAAATTATCAAATCCAAAATTTTGACGCGAACCTAAAAATTTCTAAAATTCGGGCAGTTTTCTTGGAATTTTTCATATTTTGAATCCAAGTATGACGATTTTATTAAACTTTCGAAAAACGGGTGAGTTACCTTAGAATTTCTCGAATTTTGATTGAAATTTTAGTAACTTTATTCAAATTTCGAAAAATGTGTGAAGTTTTTTAAGAATTTCTAGAATTTTGTTTGCAAGTCTGGGCAGCTTTTTCCAAATTTCGGAAAATGGGTGCAATTTCTATGAAACTATTGACCGGTACTTACACTCCCTTAGTGGTATGGTGATGTGACAGACTGATGAGATGGAAATAACCATTGAAACATCGATGTCTGCTCTGTCTTCACCATACCGTTAGGACAAGTATCGTTCAGAAAGCATTATTGGGTGCAATTTCGTTGAAATTTCTTGAATTTTGATTGAAAGTCTGGCAACTTTAACCAAATTTTGAAAAATCGGTGCAGTTTCCTTAGAAGTTCTTGAATTTTGATTGAAATTTCGGTATTTTTTTAAGCTTTATTCAAATTTCGAAAAATATGTGAAGTTTTTTTAAGTATTTCTTGAATTTTGATTGAAAGTCTGGCAACTTTATCCAAATTTCGAAAAATGGGTTCAATTTTTGAATTTAATATTCAAATCTGGCGATACGGTGACATTGTAGTTTTTTTACCTTTTATCTGGCAACGGTGTTCCGGCATATTTTTCAGCTTTACGTCAAAAAATGGTAACACGGTCAGAATTTCAATAAGAAGCTGTAAAAGTTTCGTCTTAATTATTATTTGATCAAGTTTGAGTCTTTCAAATTTTTAAATTTTTTCAATGATTTTTGTCTTCAAATTTCTTTTCAAACGTCTTCAAATTTTTGAAAAATAGCGGCCGTTAATTTTTTAATTTTTGAAATTTTATTTCCAAGTCTTGACACTTTCTAAACATTTCAGCTTTTTAAAATCTCATTAATCAAAACTATTAAAATTTCAAAACATTTTTGTAAAGGATTTTTGAGCTCATATTTGGCAACACTGTTACAATTCCAAAAATTTGTAGCCTTTTAAGTTTGTTTCTGAAAGTCTGACAACACCGACACAATCCTAACAAAATATAAAAAAAGGTTATGCTTCTTAATAATTTTTCAATCAATGTCTAGTTTTGGCAACAATGTAAAATTTGCATAGCTGCAATTATAAATTGTTGCCAAATTATGCAAAAATTCCAATTCCTTAATCTGAAAGTTATCAGAAACAAGTCTTTACTATTTCAGAACACAACAACAAAGAAGACTGACTCAACCTACCATCAGTACCTCATCGAGACGATAATGTTGCGTTCAGGAGAACCTCTCAGATAAAACGAACTAAAATGTTAATCACAAAGCAAAGATGGCGATAACGAACAACTTTGCCCTCAGATAAAAATAAAGACATGATTAGAGAGAATAATACGCGCACCACTGATAAGCAGTTGCTGCAAAGCGGTATTGAACTGGACAGCGTCTCGTGGTCAAGGTAATTGCTCGTATTTAATAATTCATGTTTCATTGTAATTTTTTATACCCTCTCATCAGTCTTCTCCAGAGCTAGCCATGCATCCAGGACGTATTATCTACCTCCTAACGGCCTGGTACATCGGCATGTGCTACGGTTTCGTCTTGCTCTCTTCAGCCGCAGGTCCTGCGGACACCTCCGCCCTTTTTCAGCCTGGAGAGCGACTCCTGTACGAGCTCCACTCCACGATTCTCCTCAACGAGCACTACCAAGAAACGTCGAAACAACCCAAGAACGTTGGGTTTTACATCGGAGGTGATCTACTGGTGGATAGTGTTTGGGGTGGCGGTAGTGGCAAGAAAAGGATACTCAGGATCGAGGTGAGTTTTTTTTTAGAGTCTCGAGGTGTATTTTGATTGAAATTATATTTGCTTGTTTTATTTACTCACAAATAGCTGATTTCTCCTAAACTGCATATTCGAAGCAGGAAGGCCCCTTCACCGGATGGTTTCACGGAACATAAATCGAAATTGGATGAATTTGAAAATAAGGAGTTTTATATTGTTTGGTCTGGTGGAAAAATTGAAGGCTTATACTTATCCAGGAATGAGCCGGTTTCACTAGCGAATTTAAAAAGAGGAATTGCCAGCCTGTTTCAGGTAAGATCTTTCAAATAAATGAAAAAAAAAAAAACAGTTTTGAGGGAGTGGAATGATTAATGAAATTGTAGAATAGAAAAGACGAGTCGCTACTGGTGGTTGTTGTAGTTATTTATATTTTATTCACTTGACAGCCTTCATTCATTGCTATGGAGGAAGCGCCTATTAATTCGAATTTGTTCTGTTTCTACTGGATGACAATGTGAGTTCATATACAGATTTCAAGGAAATATCGATCATCTCTCAGCGCATTTTTTACATGCGATTTAAACAATAATTTGATGTGCAAACCATACAAAAAACTTGCACTTGTAGCTTTTTTGACACAGTGTGGCAACCATGCAAAATTATTTTAAATCACATTATTATTGAAATACCAGTACCTACCTACTTTGTTTCAAACAAAGTAATTTTCTCTCGTTTTGGCAACTGTGTAGGTACCAAAGTCGTTAGTAATTTTTCTTTGAAAATATGGCAACCGGGGAAATTCTGTCAAAAACTTCTTCAAACAAGTTAAGAATAACGTTTTCGAGCTGCTTCTTTACACAATCTGGCAATCTTGCAAAATTCCCATAGACCAGATTGTTCTGGAAATATCAGAAGTTTTTCAAAAACGCGATTTGTCTCTCGTTCTGTCAACCGTGTAAGTACCATAGCCGTTAGTAATTTTTCTTTTATAAAATGGAATCGGAAAAATTTTGTGAAAAATCTCTTCAAAAAAGTTAAGGAAAGCGTTTTCGTGCCTCTTTCTTTATGATCACATTTTTTTTTACTCAATCTGACAATCTTGCAAAATTCTCATAGACCAGATTGTTCTTGAAATACATATCAGAAGTTTTTCGAAGACCGCGATTTTTCTCTCGTTTTAGCTATGCACCATAGCCGTTAGTAATTTTTCTTTGATAAAATGGCAACCGGGAAAAATATCTCAAAAAGTTCTTCAAAAAAGTAAAAAAAAAAAAACGTTTTCGTGCTGCTTCTTTTTTTTACTCAATCTGGCAACCTTGCAAAATTCCCATAGACCAGATTGTTCGGGAAATATCAGAAGTTTTTCTAAAAATTGCGATTTTTCTCTCATTTTGGCAACCGTGTACCATAGCAGTTGGTTATTTTTCTTTGATAATATGGGAACCGGGAAAATTCTGTCGAAAATTTCTTCAAAAAAGTTGAGAAAAACGTTTTCGTGATGCTTCTTTATGATCACATTTTTTTACACAATCTGGCAACCTTGCAAAATTCCTATAGACCAGATTGTTCTGGAAATATCAGAAGTTTTTCAAAGACTGAGATTTTTCTGTCGTTTTGGCAACCGTGCACCTTAGCCGTTAGTAAGTTTTCTTTGATAAAATGGCAATCGGGTAAATTCTGTCAAAAATTTCTTCAAAAAAGTTAAGAAAAACGTTTTCGAGCTGCTTCTTTACACAATCTGGCAATCTTGCAAAATTCCCATAGACCAGATTGTTCTGGAAATATCAGAAGTTTTTCAAAAACACGATTTTTCTCTCGTTCTGTCAACCGTGTACCATAGCCGTTAGTAATTTTTCTTTTATAAAATTGAATCGGAAAAATTTTGTGAAAAATCTCTTCAAAAAAGCTAAGGAAAGCGTTTTCGTGCCTCTTCTTTATGATCACATTTTTTTTATTCAATCTGACAATCTTGCAAAATTCTCATAGACCAGATTGGTCTTGAAATATCAGAAGTTTTTCGAAGACCGCGATTTTTCTCTCGTTTTGGATATGTACCATAGCCGTTAGTAATTTTTCTTTTGATAAAATGGCAACCGGGAAAAATATCTCAAAAGGTTCTTCAAAAAAGTAAAAAAAAAAAGTTTTCGTGCTGCTTCTTTATGATAACATTTTTTTACTCAATCTGGCAACCTTGCAAAATTCCCATAGACCAGATTGTTCGGGAAATATCAAAAGTTTTTCTAAAAATTGCGTTTTTTCTCTCATTTTGGCAACCGTGTACCATAGCAGTTGGTTATTTTTCTTTGATAATATGGGAACCGGGAAAATTCTGTCAAAAATTTCTTCAAAAAAGTTGAGAAAAACGTTTTCGTGATGCGTCTTTATGATCAGATTTTTTTACACAATCTGGCAACCTCGCAAAATTCCTATAGACCAGATTGTTCTGGAAATATCAGAAGTTTTTCAAAGACTGAGATTTTTCTGTCGTTTTGGCAACCGTGCACCTTAGCCGTTAGTAAGTTTTCTTTGATAAAATTGAATCGGAAAAATTTTGTGAAAAATCTCTTCAAAAAAGCAAAGGAAAGCGTTATCGTGCCTCTTCTTTTTGATCACATTTTTTTTATTCAATCTGACAATCTTGCAAAATTCTCATAGACCAGATTGGTCTTGAAATATCAGAAGTTTTTCGAAGACCGCGATTTTTCTCTCGTTTTGGCTATGTACCATAGCCGTTAGTAATTTTTCTTTGATAAAATGGCAACCGGGAAAAATATCTCAAAAAGTTCTTCAAAAAAGTAAAAAAAAAAAAAACGTTTTCGTGCTGCTTCTTTATGATAACATTTTTTTACTCAATCTGACAACCTTGCAAAATTCCCATAGACCAGATTGTTCGGGAAATATCAGAAGTTTTTCTAAAAATTGCGATTTTTCTCTCATTTTGGCAACCGTGTACCATAGCAGTTGGTTATTTTTCTTTGATAATATGGGAACCGGGAAAATTCTGTCGAAAATTTCTTCAAAAAAGTTGAGAAAAACGTTTTCGTGATGCTTCTTTATGATCACATTTTTTTACACAATCTGGCAACCTCGCAAAATTCCTATAGACCATTGTTCTGGAAATATCAGAAATTTTTCAAAGACTGAGATTTTTCTGTCGTTTTGGTAACCGTGCACCTTAGCCGTTAGTAAGTTTTCTTTGATAAAATGGCAACCGGGTAAATTCTGTCAAAAATTTCTTCAAAAAAGTTAAGAAAAACGTTTTCGAGCTGCTTCTTTACACAATCTGGCAATCTTGCAAAATTCCCATAGACCAGATTGTTCTGGAAATATCAGAAGTTTTTCAAAAACACGATTTTTCTCTCGTTCTGTCAACCGTGTACCATAGCCGTTAGTAATTTTTCTTTGATAAAATGGCAACCGGGAAAAATATCTCAAAAAGTTCTTCAAAAAAGTAAAAAAAAAAAAACATTTTCGTGCTACTTCTTTATGATAACATTTTTTTACTCAATCTGGCAACCTTGCAAATTTCCCATAGACCAGATTGTTCTGTAAATATCAGAAGGTTTTCAAAGACTGAGATTTTTCTGTCGTTTTGGCAACCGTGCACCTTAGTCGTTAGTAAGTTTTCTTTGATAAAATGGCAACCGGGTAAATTCTGTCAATAATTTTTCAAAAATGTTAAGAAAAACGTTTTCGTGCTGCTTCTTTATGATCACATTTTTTTACACAATTTGGCAATCCGGTGAAATTCCTATAGACCAGATTGTTCTGGAAATGTGTAAATATCAGAGCGATTTTTCTCTAGTTTTGGCAACCCTGTACCATAGCCATTAGTAACTATTTTTCTCTGATAATATGGAAACCAGGAAAAATTCTTTTACTTTGCTCAAAAATTTCTTCAAGCGAGAAGCAAAGGAAAACGTTTCGTCGTTACTTATAAATAAAACATTCTGGAAAAATCCCTTTTCCCCGAAAATACTCCCGAAAAAATTACCATTTTTCTAACTTGCTATAAATTTCAGTTTGAAGTGTCACCAGAAGAGATCGAAGAAACCGATTCCTCAGGAAAATGCACGACAAAATTTTTGACAACCAGCTCAACAACTTTCAGAAAAACCAAAACCAATTGTACCTCTCCAGATCTGCCGCGTCTAGTCAAAAACAACATCTTCCTCGGCACGACTCTAAACTCTCTAAGAACTACCGATTACGAAATCGCCGATCTAGAATACCTCCAAACAATTTCCCATAAAGAGAAACACACTTCCCACCTGAGCTCTTATGAAGACGTGGGCAGCTCCATCGAGGTGGACCATATCCTCCGATTTAAGAGCTCCGAAAAGACTGAAATATTAGAAAACTCCCTTGAAGTAGTACTTAATGGAATCCTCAATAGAGATTATTTAGAAAGCAATCTTTTGACTGAAAAAGAAGATTTTAGTAGCGGCGAGGAGACGACTTTTTCAGCAGCTGTAAATGATGCCAGAAATTACCTGAAGAGTGAAGAACTGGGAAGTGCAAACTCAGCAAAAGCTTTCATTCGTCTCGTATCGGCAGCTAGAACCACCCAAAGAGACGATATCGCAAAAACCTTGGGTTCAAAGAAGAACAAATACATCTTGTAAGTATCCAAGAACAATAAATTTATCTCTCTTATTATAGAATTGTGAAAAATTTTACAGACCTCAATTGTATGACGTTCTTGGATGCGTCCAAACTGAAGAATCACATGCGGGAGTCATGAAGAAACTCCACTTGGAAAAAGAAGAATATTCAGAGCTAAGCGAGAGATATTTATGGGCACTATCAATTCACGATTATCCCAACCCAGATATTCTTGAAGACTTATTGAAGAGATACAGGAAAAGTATTTCGATCCCTGAGAAGGTCAAGGAAACATTAATTCTTACCTTAGGGTCGATGGCGTTTAGACTAAGAGAGGGAGCTTCACCAAAGACTAGACATACAAACAGGGTGAGTATATTGTTAATTTGGTCGTCAAATTTTGGTTATAATTTTATTGCCTTTCAGATTATCGAAGATGTAGAAGAAATAATCCTAAACGGTCTAGATTACGCCAAGAACGAAGAGCGTTTCATTTTCCTCAGAGCACTAAGAAATCTAAAATCGGAAAAGACGATCCCGGTTTTATTGAAAGTGATCGAAAAAGGAACCCCAAAAGAAGGTTCTCTAGCTTGGAGAGTCTTGAACTCCTTACGCTCCTCAACTCTTGATGACAACGTCCTGAAGACCGCCAAGAAATCTTTCTACCAAATCGACCGGAAATACGACACCAGCTCAAGAACAATAGCAGCAGATATTTTATTGGAATCTCCCATTACGACTGATTACGATTTGGAGGAAATCGTCAATTACCTCAAGTCAAACGATTCGGCTTTCGAGATCAAACAGTACCTGCTACAAAGACTCCAAATGCTCGGGGAAAGAGATCCCGGTTTTAGTGAGAGAGTTAGGAGCATCATCAAAAAAGACAAGTACGTCAATAATTACTCCACCTTGAATCCTGGTGGTTTTTCTTTATCTTTGGAGAGGAATTTCCTGGCGAATCCTTCTGTTAATGGAAGTCTGACGACAGTGCAGGAAGTGCTGAATAAAGTTGTGAAGAGAGGGAGCATAAACGTCGTTTTGGACAAGAATGGGACCTATCAAGAATTTTATAGTGTAAGTAACTGTTGGTGTTTTGACTGTTTTGTGAGCAAAATTCGTTTCCTGTCAATCTCTAACAAACAGCGAGCCTTTTTGGTATCAATCTTCTTTTTTGCCTTCACATTCTTTTTTTTCTTCTCCTTCCACATCTCTTTACTCTTACCAGTTTAACTTAATGAGTCTTTCTTTGGCGAGTCTGATTCTTCATAATTTTTTAAGATTTCCTGTTTAGTTAAGTTAAGGATTCCCTGTTTTTTGTATTCTCCTTGTCCAATAATGTGATGCTAGATGTCAAGCAAAAACAAAAATAACTTCATTGAATCTTTCTTCTTCCTTGCAAGATCCTTTGACCAGGATCTTTGCCAGCTGATTGACAAATTTTTGTATAGATCGGTCTTTTTGCGGGTGGATTGAGCAGTTTCGTTTCTTCCGGAACCGATGATGAAGAAGAAGAAGAACCAATGACCGCCGGAATGGATCTCACGATTTTCGGGACCCAGATCAGACCTTTCGTTTTCTTCAATGGACAAAGTGAACTAATGGGTCATGTCTGGTCAGGAACTGCCTCTGATCGCACTACTGCCTACCAGGTTCGACGATAATCTAATCTCCCTTGTTCTTTGCCTGATCGTTTCTTTGCAGGCTTTGGTGTTGCTTCAAGACGACCTGCAGTTTATCAGACTTGGTTCTGGGTTTATCGTAGAGTTCGATATAAAAGGTGCCGCTTCCTTGGATCTGGCGGGGAAAGTGGAGCTGTCTCTTTGGAATCGATACGCTCAAGCGGTGGTGGAAAAATCGTAAGATCTTCTCCTCTTTCTTGAAGAAAATGTTTAAAATGAGAGTGGTGATTTTAGGTCTGGAGTATCAGTGATTGGTTCCACTAGAATCGAGACGTCATTCGTCCGGTCGCAAGTGATGTACACCACGTCAGTGGAGCCGAAATTGTACTTCGAGATCGATTTGGATTTTTCGGCCAACATGAAATTCTGTCTCAGGCTGACGCAAACAAATAACTTGTTCAAGTGAGTTTTGTTGTTCTTTTATACCATTCGAGGTATTATTGTATTTTTTCTTTCAGGCATAACATTTTTAAGAGTGAGAGGATACCAGGAAGCAAACACAAACTTAGAATAGCCAAGTACAAGAAGTACAACATACCGGGTATTACATACTCGCTTAATAAAAAGAACAATGACATGTGCAATGCAATTTTCAGTACGTAGCGCTGTGTTTCGTAAGATTTGTATATATTTTATGCTCAAATTTGTAACATAAATATGGTAAGATTACTGTGGTTTTTACTACCGTTTGAGTTATAACCATTTGATTTACTATCGAACTCAGATTGGATAAAAGCCTTAGAACGACCTCGAAAAGAGAGGCCCGTTTTAGGGTACTTTCAAGCAGTTTTTCCCAAAAAGGAGACTATTGGTAATTACAACGTGTCACATATGCCCAAATTTACTTTGATTACCTTCCTAGAATGACCTAGAAAAGAGAGGCTGGTTCTTTGGTACTTCCAAGTAGTTTTCCCCCAAAAGGCGGAGACTATTGGTAACTATGACGTGACAGAATCTGCCCAAATTTACTTTATTACCCTCTTAAAACGACCTAGAAAAGAGAGGGCGGTTTTAGGGTACTTCCAAGTAGTTTTCCCCAAAAAGGTGACTACTGGTAAGTTTATGACGTGCAAGATATGCCCAAGTTTACTTTTATTACTCCTTTTGAACGATCAGAAAAGAAAGGGTGGTTTTAGGGTACTTCCAAGTAGTTTTTCCCAAAAAGAAAGACTATTGGTTTACTGTGTGACGTGCTAGATTTGCCCAAATTTACTTCCATTACACCTTAGAACGACCTAGAAACGAAAGGGCAGTTTTAGGGTACTTCCAAGTAGTTTTTCCCAAAAAAGAAGACTACTGGTAACACTATGACGTGCCGAATTTGCCCAAATTAAACTTTCGTTACACCTTAGAACGACCTAGAAAAGAGAGGATGGTTTTAGCGTATGCCCAAGTGGTTTTCCCCAAAAAAGAGACTACTGGTAACTATGACGTGCCAGATATGCCCAAATTTACTTTCATAACCCTCTTAGAACGACCTAGAAAAGAGAGGGTGGTTTTAGGGTACTTCCAAGTAGTTTTCCCCAAAAAGGTGACTACTGGTAAGTTTATGACGTGCAAGATATGCCCAAGTTTACTTTTATTACTCCTTTTGAACGATCAGAAAAGAAAGGGTGGTTTTAGGGTACTTCAAAGCAGTTTTCCCCAAAAAGGTTTACTGTATGACGTGCTAGATTTGCCCAAATTTACTTCCATTACACCTTAGAACGACCTAGAAAAGAAAGGGTAGTTTTAGGGTACTTCCAAGTAGTTTTTCCCAAAAAAGGAGACTACTGGTAACTCTATGACGTGCCGAATTTGCCCAAATTAAACTTTCGTTACACCTTAGAACGACCTAGAAAAGAGAGGATGGTTTTAGCGTATGCCCAAGTGGTTTTCCCCAAAAAAGAGACTACTCGTAACTACGACGTGCCAGATATGCCCAGATTTACTTTCATAACCCTCTTAGAACGACCTAGAAAAGAGAGTGCGGTTTTTGGGTACTTCCAAGTAGTTTTCGCAAAAAAGGAGAGTAAGTTTATGACGTGCAAAATATGCCCAAGTTTTCTTTCATTACTTCTTTAGAACGATCAGAAAAGAAAGGGTGGTTTTAGGGTACTTCAAAGCAGTTTTCCCCAAAAAGAAAGACTACTGGTTTACTGTATGACGTGCTAGATTTGCCCAAATTTACTTCCATTACACCTTAGAACGACCTAGAAAAGAAAGGGTGGTTTTAGGGTACTTCCAAGTAGTTTTACCCAAAAAAGTGACTACTGGTAAGTTTATGACGTGCAAGATATGCCCAAGTTTACTTTTATTACTCCTTTTGAACGATCAGAAAAGAAAGGGTGGTTTTAGGGTACTTCAAAGCAGTTTTCCCCAAAAAGAAAGACTACTGGTTTACTGTATGACGTGCTAGATTTGCCCAAATTTACTCCCATTACACCTTAGAACGACCTAGAAAAGAAAGGGTGGTTTTAGGGTACTTCCAAGTAGTTTTTCCCAAAAAAGGAGACTACTGGTTACTCTATGACGTGCCGAATTTGCCCAAATTACAGTTTCATTACACCTTTAGAACGACCTAGAAAAGAGAGGATGGTTTTAGCGTATGCCCAAGTGGTTTTCCCCAAAAAGGAGACTACTGGTAACTATGACGTGCCAGATATGCCCAAATTTACTTTCATAACCCTCTTAGAACGACCTAGAAAAGAGAGGGTGGTTTTAGGGTACTTCCAAGTAGTTTTCCCCAAAAAGGTGACTACTGGTAAGTTTATGACGTGCAAGATATGCCCAAGTTTACTTTTATTACTCCTTTTGAACGATCAGAAAAGAAAGGGTGGTTTTAGGGTACTTCAAAGCAGTTTTCCCCAAAAAGGTTTACTCTATGACGTGCCGAATTTGCCCAAATTAAACTTTCGTTACACCTTAGAACGACCTAGAAAAGAGAGGATGGTTTTAGAGTATGCCCAAGTAGTTTTTCCCAAAAAGGAGACTACTGGTAACTATAATGACGTGCTAGATATGCCCAAATTTACTTTGATTACCCTCCTAGAATGACCTAGAAAAAAAAGGCTGGGACTTGGGTACTTCCAAGTAGTTTTCCCCCAAAAGGCGGAGACTATTGGTAACTATGACGTGACAGAATCTGCCCAAATTTACTTTAATTACCCTCTTAGAACGACCTAGAAAAGAGAGGGCGGTTTTAGGGTACTTCCAAGTAGTTTTCCCCAAAAAGGTGACTACTGGTAAGTTTATGACGTGCAAGATATGCCCAAGTTTACTTTTATTACTCCTTTTGAACGATCAGAAAAGAAAGGGTGGTTTTAGGGTACTTCAAAGCAGTTTTCCCCAAAAAGAAAGACTACTGGTTTACTGTATGACGTGCTAGATTTGCCCAAATTTACTTCCATTACACCTTAGAACGACCTAGAAAAGAAAGGGTGGTTTTAGGGTACTTCCAAGTAGTTTTACCCAAAAAGGTGACTACTGGTAAGTTTATGACGTGCAAGATATGCCCAAGTTTACTTTTATTACTCCTTTTGAACGATCAGAAAAGAAAGGGTGGTTTTAGGGTACTTCAAAGCAGTTTTCCCAAAAAAGGAGACTACTGGTAACTCTATGACGTGCCGAATTTGCCCAAATTACAGTTTCATTACACCTTTAGAACGACCTAGAAAAGAGAGGATGGTTTTAGCGTATGCCCAAGTGGTTTTCCCCAAAAAGGAGACTACTGGTAACTATGACGTGCCAGATATGCCCAAATTTACTTTCATAACCCTCTTAGAACGACCTAGAAAAGAGAGGGTGGTTTTAGGGTACTTCCAAGTAGTTTTCCCCAAAAAGGTGACTACTGGTAAGTTTATGACGTGCAAGATATGCCCAAGTTTACTTTTATTACTCCTTTTGAACGATCAGAAAAGAAAGGGTGGTTTTAGGGTACTTCAAAGCAGTTTTCCCCAAAAAGGTTTACTCTATGACGTGCCGAATTTGCCCAAATTAAACTTTCGTTACACCTTAGAACGACCTAGAAAAGAGAGGATGGTTTTAGAGTATGCCCAAGTAGTTTTTCCCAAAAAGGAGACTACTGGTAACTATAATGACGTGCTAGATATGCCCAAATTTACTTTGATTACCCTCCTAGAATGACCTAGAAAAAAAAGGCTGGGACTTGGGTACTTCCAAGTAGTTTTCCCCCAAAAGGCGGAGACTATTGGTAACTATGACGTGACAGAATCTGCCCAAATTTACTTTCATTACCCTCTTAGAACGACCTAGAAAAGAGAGGGCGGTTTTAGGGTACTTCCAAGTAGTTTTCCCCAAAAAGGTGACTACTGGTAAGTTTATGACGTGCAAGATATGCCCAAGTTTACTTTTATTACTCCTTTTGAACGATCAGAAAAGAAAGGGTGGTTTTAGGGTACTTCAAAGCAGTTTTCCCCAAAAAGAAAGACTACTGGTTTACTGTATGACGTGCTAGATTTGCCCAAATTTACTTCCATTACACCTTAGAACGACCTAGAAAAGAAAGGGTGGTTTTAGGGTACTTCCAAGTAGTTTTACCCAAAAAGGTGACTACTGGTAAGTTTATGACGTGCAAGATATGCCCAAGTTTACTTTTATTACTCCTTTTGAACGATCAGAAAAGAAAGGGTGGTTTTAGGGTACTTCAAAGCAGTTTTCCCCAAAAAGAAAGACTACTGGTTTACTGTATGACGTGCTAGATTTGCCCAAATTTACTCCCATTACACCTTAGAACGACCTAGAAAAGAAAGGGTGGTTTTAGGGTATTTCCAAGTAGTTTTTCCCAAAAAAGGAGACTACTGGTAACTCTATGACGTGCCGAATTTGCCCAAATTACAGTTTCATTACACCTTTAGAACGACCTAGAAAAGAGAGGATGGTTTTAGCGTATGCCCAAGTGGTTTTCCCCAAAAAGGAGACTACTGGTAACTATGACGTGCCAGATATGCCCAAATTTACTTTCATAACCCTCTTAGAACGACCTAAAAAAGAGAGTGCGGTTTTTGGGTACTTCCAAGTAGTTTTCTCAAAAAAGGAGACTACTGGTAAGTTTATGACGTGCAAAATATGCCCAAGTTTTCTTTCATTACTCCTTTAGAACGATCAGAAAAGAAAGGGTGGTTTTAGGGTACTTCAAAGCAGTTTTCCCCAAAAAGAAAGACTATTGGTTTACTGTATGACGTGCTAGATTTGCCCAAATTTACTTCCATTACACCTTAGAACGACCTAGAAAAGAAAGGGTGGTTTTAGGGTACTTCCAAGTAGTTTTTCCCAAAAAGGAGACTACTGGTAACTCTATGACGTGCCGAATTTGCCCAAATTACACTTTCATTACACCTTAGAACGACCTAGAAAAGAGAGGATGGTTTTAGCGTATGCCCAAGTAGTTTTCCCCAAAAAGGAGACTACTGGTAACTATATGACGTGCCAGATATGCCCAAATTTACTTTAATTGACCTTTTACAACGACCTGGAAAGGATAGGCTGATTTTTTGTATTTCCAAGTACTCTTCCCCAAAAGGAGACTACTGCTAACTATGACGTGCCAGATATGTCAAAATCTACTTTTATTACCCTCTAAATAACTCCAAAGAGAAATGCCTGGTTTTTGGGTACTTCAAAGTAGTCTTTTCCATAAAGAAGACTACTGATGGTAACTATGACGTGCCAGATTGGTTCAAGTTTGCTTTGGAGAAAGACAACTCCAACTCTTACAGTTGGGTCATAAGGATATAATAAAGCGAAGATGTTAAGTACAAATTTCTTTGCAAAAATTACAAATTATTGTCACCACCACTTATCTACAACCACATTCAAGAACAACCATGTCCCTGTAAGCGTATCTGTAAGTCAGAACGCCGTTTTCGTCGACGTATAAAATCGAAATTGAGTTCAACCTGGTTGGGACGCAACAAGACCGGGATACTTTACTCGGAGCCAAGTTGTGGAGTAACGCTTGAATTATTGCGTGCTTCGTTGGGTCGAGGTGCTCTGCTACCGGGTAGAAACACCTACCTTGACACTGATAGGCCTGAAATATTAAGTAATAATAAGCAAATGAAGAACATCTAAAATACTAAATAATTCACCTCATATCCGCTTGGTTGAACAATCCATTCATCGTACTCGATTTCAGCAAAATCGACGTATAAAGGTTTCCTCCTGCAGGCATTTTTCAGCCGTTTCAGTTTCTTCAGGTACGTCTTTCTCTCAACGTCATCGTCCCAGAGCTTATTCAACTCATCTTCATAATCTTCCTCGATCCCTCTCTTCTGTCGCCTCGTTACTTCTATAACTCTTCCGGAATTATTATTATCGCTACCGTTATTTGAAGAAGGTGAAGAAGAAGACGAGTAGGACAGTAAAAGTACTGGATAATCGTGCTCGAAATTTTCCGAAATCGGCAACAAGGAAAGCTTTAGGTCGTTATTGATATCCTGGAAATATTCCAGAGATTTCGCTATTGTGATTATTATTTTCAGGTACTTCTTTTGAGCGGAATTGTCTTTGAGGATGTCGATGACAGGGTCGGTGATGTTGAAGGATAACCATGTGTTGTTGACGTGGCGAATGAGCGTTTCTTGGTGGAAGAGTAATTTTCTTGAAGCATCGTCGTAGACGGAGACTTTCAAAAGTCTCTCTACTCCTTAAATTAGAACAAGAGGTAAATAAAAGAAAAGACATGGACCAAGATCAAACTTACCAATGAGAGCGTTTGCGTTTATCTCAACCAAAGTGAGGATCTTTAATTCTGCACTCACAAATTCCTCATCTTTACTGTGAGTTGGGAGGTCGAAAATTAATAGATGGTTCGTTGACACGTCTTGAAGAATTTCGTTGTTTAAAATCGGCCCTGAAAAGATACGAATCTTATTTCAACAATCAATTTAAATATTAATATTGTGTCTTTATTTTAAACTGGAATAATAAGTGGCATACTGTACACTAATGATGGTGCACCACCTCATTATTTTGTAGAAAATCCCAACAGATGTATCTGCACATTCAAATCTGACGCACAAGCTACGGATACAGTTAAAATATGAAAACAGGGACTATAAACAGTATGGGATCCAGAATGACGGTGCACCACCTCATTACATTATAGAAATTTGTTGCCGTAATTGTCACCGTATGGATTCGAATCCCAGTCTTGATTTATTTATACGCTATTTTTATTTATACGCTAAAAAAATTATGATAGGAATTATTTAAGACCAGGCTCTTTGACTGGGTTAAGGGGTCAACAATGACGGTGTACCACCTCATTATGAGATGAAAAACTGGAGAACTGAATTCACTTCACTCGTATGTCTTCAAAACTTTCAACTTTTTTAAACTCTCTTTTTTAAATCTAACTTCATGTGAGGAAAGCTATTTAAAAACACTTGGGAGCCATTATGGACTCCAGAAGGACTTCTCAAGTGGCCAAAAAGCGTGCGTTTCTGTCAACCTTTTTATTAAACTCACTAAAATCGTACTTTATGCGAGTAAAGATATTAAAGAACACGTACGAGTTAAGGGCTCTAGAATGACGGTGCACTGCCCCATTTCAATACAAAAATTGCAGAAATCTGTAACTCAGCAGCTTTTAAATGGCCAAAAAGCCTTTCTTTCTATCAATCTTTTTATTAACCTCTGTAAAATCCAACTTGATGGTAGTAAAGATATTAAAGAACACTTATGAGTTAAGGGCTCTGGAATGACGGTGCACTGCCTCATTTCTATACAAAAATTGCAGAAATCTGTAACTCAGTCCACTTCTTAAGTGGCACAAAAGCGTGTCTGTCTGTCAACTTTTTTATTAAACTCTCTAAAATCGAACTTTATGTGAATAAAAAAACATAAAAGAACACTTATGAGTTAAGGGCTATAGAATGACAGTGCACCGCCTCTTTTCAACACAAAAATTGCAGAAATCTGTAACTCAGCAGCTTTTTAAATGGCCAAAAAGCTTTTCTTTCTGTCAACCTTTTTATTAAACTCTCTAAAATCGAACTTGATGGAAATAAAGATATTAAAGAACACGTACGAGTTAAGGGCTCTGGAATGACGGTGCACTGCCTCATTTCAATACAAAAATTGCAGAAATCTGTAACTCAGCCCACTTCTTAAGTGGCACAAAAGCGTGTCTTTCTGTCAACCTTTTTATTAAACTCTCTAAAATCGAACTTTATGTGAATAAAAAAACATAAAAGAACACTTATGAGTTAAGGGCTATAGAATGACAGTGCACCGCCTCATTTCAACACAAAAATTGCAGAAATCTGTAACTCAGCAGCTTTTTAAATGGCCAAAAAGCCTTTCTTTCTGTCAACCTTTTTATTAAACTCTCTAAAATCGAACTTGATGGAAGTAAAGATATTAAAGAACACTTAAGAGTTAAGGGCTCTAGAATGACGGTGCACCGCCTCATTTCAATACAAAAATTGCAGAAATCTGTAACTCAGCAGCTTTTTAAATGGCCAAAAAGCTTTTCATTCTGTCAACCTTTTTATTAAACTCTCTAAAATCGAACTTTATGTCAATAAAAAAATATAAAAGAACACTTATGAGTTAAGGGCTCTAGAATGACGGTGCACCGCCTCATTTCAATACAAAAATTGCAGAAATCTGTAACTCAGCAGCTTTTTAAATGGCCAAAAAGCTTTTCTTTCTGTCAACCTTTTTATTAAACTCACTAAAATCGAACTTGATGGAAGTAAAGATATTAAAGAACACTTATGAGTTAAGGGCTCTAGAATGACGGTGCACCGCCTCATTTCAATTAAAAAATTGCAGAAATCTGTAACTCAGCAGCTTTTTAAATGGCCAAAAAGCTTTTCTTTCTGTCAACCTTTTTATTAAACTCTCTAAAATCGAACTTGATGGAAGTAAAGATATTAAAGAACACTTATGAGTTAAGGGCTCTAGAATGACGGTGCACCGCCTCATTTCAATAAAAAAATTGCAGAAATCTGTAACTCAGCAGCTTTTTAAATGGTCAAAAAGTTTTTCTTTCTGTCAACCTTTTTATTAAACTCTCTAAAATCGAACTTGATGGTAGTAAAGATATTAAAGAACACTTATGAGTTAAGGGCTCTAGAATGACGTTGCACTGCCTCATTTCAATACAAAAATTGCAGAAATCTGTAACTCAGCAGCTTTTAAATGGCAAAAAAACCTTTCTTTCTATCAATCTTTTTATTAACCTCTGTAAAATCCAACTTGATGGTAGTAAAGATATTAAAGAACACTTATGAGTTAAGGGCTCTAGAATCACGGTGCACCGCCTCATTTCATTATGAAAATTGCAGAAATCTGTACGCAGCAGCTTTTTAAATGGCCAAAAAGTTTTTCTTTCTGTCAACCTTTTTATTAAACTCTCTAAAATCAAACTTGATGGAAGTAAAGATATTAAAGAACACTTATGAGTTAAGGGTCTAGAATGACGGTGCACCGCCTCATTTCAATACAAAAAATGCAGAAATCTGTAACTCAGCAGCTTTTTAAATGGCCAAAAAGCTTTTCTTTCTGTCAACCTTTTTATTAAACTCTCTAAAATCGAACTTGATGGTAGTAAAGATATTAAAGAACACTTATGAGTTGAGGGCTCTAGAATGACGGTGCACCGTCTCATTTCAATACAAAAATTGCAGAAGTCTGTAACTCGGCCACTTCTGAAGTGGCCAAAAAGCGTATCTATCTGTCAACATTTTTATTAAACTCTCTAAAATCGAACTTTATGTGAATAAAAAAATATAAAAGAACACTTATGAGTTAAGGGCTCTAGAATGACGGTGCACCGCCTCATTTCAATACAAAAACTGCAGAAATCTGTAACTCAGCAGCTTTTTAAATGGCCAAAAAGCTTTTCTTTCTGTCAACCTTTTTATTAAACTCTCTAAAATCGAACTTGATGGAAGTAAAGATATTAAAGAACACTTATGAGTTAAGGGCTATAGAATGACAGTGCACCGCCTCATTTCAACACAAAAATTGCAGAAATCTGTAACTCAGCAGCTTTTTAAATGGCCAAAAAGCTTTTCTTTCTGTCAACCTTTTCATTAAACTCTCTAAAATCGAACTTGATGGAAGTAAAGATATTAAAGAACACTTATGAGTTAAGGGCTATAGAATGACAGTGCACCGCCTCATTTCAATACAAAAATTGCAGAAATCTGTAACTCAGCAGCTTTTTAAATGGCCAAAAAGCTTTTCATTCTGTCAACCTTTTTATTAAACTCTCTAAAATCGAACTTTATGTCAATAAAAAAATATAAAAGAACACTTATGAGTTAAGGGCTCTAGAATGACGGTGCACCGCCTCATTTCAATACAAAAATTGCAGAAATCTGTAACTCAGCAGCTTTTTAAATGGCCAAAAAGCTTTTCTTTCTGTCAACCTTTTTATTAAACTCACTAAAATCGAACTTGATGGAAGTAAATATATTAAAGAACACTTATGAGTTAAGGGCTCTAGAATGACGGTGCACCGCCTCATTTCAATTAAAAAATTGCAGAAATCTGTAACTCAGCAGCTTTTTAAATGGCCAAAAAGCTTTTCTTTCTGTCAACCTTTTTATTAAACTCTCTAAAATCGAACTTGATGGAAGTAAAGATATTAAAGAACACTTATGAGTTAAGGGCTCTAGAATGACGGTGCACCGCCTCATTTCAATAAAAAAATTGCAGAAATCTGTAACTCAGCAGCTTTTTAAATGGTCAAAAAGTTTTTCTTTCTGTCAACCTTTTTATTAAACTCTCTAAAATCGAACTTGATGGTAGTAAAGATATTAAAGAACACTTATGAGTTAAGGGCTCTAGAATGACGTTGCACTGCCTCATTTCAATACAAAAATTGCAGAAATCTGTAACTCAGCAGCTTTTAAATGGCAAAAAAACCTTTCTTTCTATCAATCTTTTTATTAACCTCTGTAAAATCCAACTTGATGGTAGTAAAGATATTAAAGAACACTTATGAGTTAAGGGCTCTAGAATCACGGTGCACCGCCTCATTTCATTATGAAAATTGCAGAAATCTGTACGCAGCAGCTTTTTAAATGGCCAAAAAGTTTTTCTTTCTGTCAACCTTTTTATTAAACTCTCTAAAATCAAACTTGATGGAAGTAAAGATATTAAAGAACACTTATGAGTTAAGGGTCTAGAATGACGGTGCACCGCCTCATTTCAATACAAAAAATGCAGAAATCTGTAACTCAGCAGCTTTTTAAATGGCCAAAAAGCTTTTCTTTCTGTCAACCTTTTTATTAAACTCTCTAAAATCGAACTTGATGGAAGTAAAGATATTAAAGAACACTTATGAGTTAAGGGCTATAGAATGACAGTGCACCGCCTCATTTCAACACAAAAATTGCAGAAATCTGTAACTCAGCAGCTTTTTAAATGGCCAAAAAGCTTTTCTTTCTGTCAACCTTTTCATTAAACTCTCTAAAATCGAACTTGATGGAAGTAAAGATATTAAAGAACACTTATGAGTTAAGGGCTATAGAATGACAGTGCACCGCCTCATTTCAACACAAAAACTGCAGAAATCTGTAACTCAGCAGCTTTTTAAATGGCCAAAAACCCTTTCTTTCTGTCAACCTTTTTATTAAACTCACTAAAATCGTACTTTATGCGAGTAAAGATATTAAAGAATTACGTACGAGTTAAGGGCTCTAGAATGACGGTGCACTGCCTCATTTCAATACAAAAATTGCAGAAATCTGTAACTCAGCCCACTTTTTAAGTGGTACAAAAGCGTGTCTTTCTGTCAACCTTTTTATTAAACTCTCTAAAATCGAACTTTATGTGAATAAAAAAACATAAAATAACACTTATGAGTTAAGGACTATAGAATGACAGTGCACCGCCTCATTTCAACATAAAAATTGCAGAAATCTGTAACTCAGCAGCTTTTTAAATGGCCAAAAGCTTTTCTTTCTGTCAACCTTTTTATTAAACTCTCTAAAATCGAACTTTATGTGAATAAAAAAACATAAAATAACACTTATGAGTTAAGGGCTCTAGAATGACGGTGCACCGCCTCATTTCAATAAAAAAATTGCAGAAATCTGTAACTCAGCAGCTTTTTAAATGGCCAAAAAGCTTTTCTTTCTGTCAACCTTTTTATTAAACTCTCTAAAATCGAATTTGATGGTAGTAAAGATATTAAAGAACATTTATGAGTTGAGGGCTCTAGAATGACGGTGCACCGTCTCATTTCAATACAAAAATTGCAGAAGTCTGTAACTCGGCAACTTCTGAAGTGGCCAAAAAGCGTATCTATCTGTCAACCTTTTTATTAAACTCTCTAAAATCGAACTTTATGTAAATAAAAAAATATAAAAGAACACTTACGAGTTAAGGGCTATAGAATGACAGTACACCGCCTCATTTCAACACAAAAATTGCAGAAATCTGTAACTCATCAGCTTTTTAAATGGCCAAAAAGCTTTTCTTTCTGTCGACCTTTTTATTAAACTCACTAAAATCGTACTTTATGCGAGTAAAAATATTAAAGAACACGTACGAGTTAAGGGCTCTAGAATGACGGTGCACTGCCTCATTTCAATACAAAAATTGCAGAAATCTGTAACTCAGCAGCTTTTTAAATGGCCAAAAACCCTTTCTTTCTGTCAACCTTTTTATTAAACTCACTAAAATCGTACTTTATGCGAGTAAAGATATTAAAGAATTACGTACGAGTTAAGGGCTCTAGAATGACGGTGCACTGCCTCATTTCAATACAAAAATTGCAGAAATCTGTAACTCAGCCCACTTTTTAAGTGGTACAAAAGCGTGTCTTTCTGTCAACCTTTTTATTAAACTCTCTAAAATCGAACTTTATGTGAATAAAAAAACATAAAATAACACTTATGAGTTAACTGCTATAGAATGACAGTGCACCGCCTCATTTCAACACAAAAATTGCAGAAATCTGTAACTCAGCAGCTTTTTAAATGGCCAAAAAGCTTTTCTTTCTGTCAACTTTTTTATTAAACTCTCTAAAATCGAATTTGATGGTAGTAAAGATATTAAAGAACACTTATGAGTTGAGGGCTCTAGAATGACGGTGCACCGTCTCATTTCAATACAAAAATTGCAGAAGTCTGTAACTCGGCAACTTCTGAAGTGGCCAAAAAGCGTATCTATCTATCAACTTTTTTATTAAACTCTCTAAAATCGAACTTTATGTGAATAAAAAAATATAAAAGAACACTTATGAGTTAAGGGCTCTAGAATGACGGCGTACCGCCTCATTTCAATACAAAAATTGCAGAAATCTGTAACTCAGCCCACTTCTTAAGTGGCACAAAAGCGTGTCTTTCTGTCAACCTCTTTATTAAACTCACTAAAATCGTACTTTATGCGAGTAAAGATATTAAAGAACACGTACGAGTTAAGGGCTCTAGAATGACGGTGCACTGCCTCATTTCAATACAAAAATTGCAGAAATCTGTAACTCAGCAGCTTTTTAAATGGCCAAAAAGCTTTTCTTTCTGTCAACCTTTTTATTAAACTCTCTAAAATCAAACTTGATGGAAGTAAAGATATTAAAGAACACTTATGAGTTAAGGGCTCTAGAATCACGGTGCACCGCCTCATTTCAATACAAAAATTGCAGAAATCTGTAACTCAGCCCACTTCTTAAGTGGCACAAAAGCGTGTCTTTCTGTCAACCTTTTTATTAAACTCTCTAAAATCGAACTTTATGTGAATAAAAAAATATAAAAGAACACTTATGAGTTAAGGGCTCTAGAATGACAGTGCACACCGCCTCATTTCAATAAAAAAATTGCAGAAATCTGTAACTCAGCAGCTTTTTAAATGTCCAAAAAGCTTTTCTTTCTGTCAACCTTTTTATTAAACTCACTAAAATCGTACTTTATGCGAGTAAAGATATTTAAGAACACGTACGAGTTAAGGGCTCTAGAATGACGGTGCACTGCCTCATTTCAATACAAAAATTGCAGAAATCTGTAACTCAGCAGCTTTTTAAATGGCCAAAAAGCCTTTCTTTCTGTCAACCTTTTTATTAAACTCTCTAAAATCGAACTTGATGGAAGTAAATATATTAAAGAACACTTATGAGTTAAGGGCTATAGAATGACCGTGCACCGCCTCATTTCAATACAAAAATTGCAGAAATCTGTAACTCAGCCCACTTCTTAAGTGGCACAAAAGCGTTGTCTTTCTGTCAACCTTTTTATTAAACTCTCTAAAATCGAACTTTATGTGAATAAAAAAATATAAAAGAACACTTATGAGTTAAGGGCTATAGAATGACAGTGCACCGCCTCATTTCAACACAAAAATTGCAGAAATCTGTAACTCAGCCCACTTCTTAAGTGGCACAAAAGCGTTGTCTTTCTGTCAACCTTTTTATTAAACTCTCTAAAATCGAACTTTATGTGAATAAAAAAATATAAAAGAACACTTATGAGTTAAGGGCTATAGAATGACAGTGCACCGCCTCATTTCAACACAAAAATCGCAGAAATCTGTAACTCAGCAGCTTTTTAAATGGCCAAAAAGCTTTTCTTTCTGTCAACCTTTTTATTAAACTCTCTAAAATCGAACTTGATGGTAGTAAAGATATTAAAGAACACTTATGAGTTAAGGGCTATAGAATGACAGTGCACCGCCTCATTTCAACAAAAAAATTGCAGAAATCTGTAACTCAGCAGCTTTTTAAATGGCCAAAAAGCCTTTCTTTCTGTCAACCTTTTTATTAAACTCTCTAAAATCGAACTTGATGGAAGTAAATATATTAAAGAACACTTATGAGTTAAGGGCTATAGAATGACCGTGCACCGCCTCATTTCAATACAAAAATTGCAGAAATCTGTAACTCAGCCCACTTCTTAAGTGGCACAAAAGCGTTGTCTTTCTGTCAACCTTTTTATTAAACTCTCTAAAATCGAACTTTATGTGAATAAAAAAATATAAAAGAACACTTATGAGTTAAGGGCTATAAAATGACAGTGCACCGCCTCATTTCAACACAAAAATTGCAGAAATCTGTTACTCAGCAGCTTTTTAAATGGCCAAAAAGCTTTTCTTTCTGTCAACCTTTTTATTAAACTCTCTAAAATCGAACTTGATGGAAGTAAATATATTAAAGAACACTTATGAGTTAAGGGCTATAGAATGACCGTGCACCGCCTCATTTCAATACAAAAATTGCAGAAATCTGTAACTCAGCCCACTTCTTAAGTGGCACAAAAGCGTTGTCTTTCTGTCAACCTTTTTATTAAACTCTCTAAAATCGAACTTTATGTGAATAAAAAAATATAAAAGAACACTTATGAGTTAAGGGCTATAAAATGACAGTGCACCGCCTCATTTCAACACAAAAATTGCAGAAATCTGTTACTCAGCAGCTTTTTAAATGGCCAAAAAGCTTTTCTTTCTGTCAACCTTTTTATTAAACTCTCTAAAATCGAACTTGATGGTAGTAAAGATATTAAAGAACACTTATGAGTTAAGGGCTCTAGAATGACGGTGCCGCCTCATTTAAATACAAAGCAAAATGTTATTTAGCGACTTTCAAATTAGTACAAAGAGTGTCTTAAAAATTATGGAGTTGATTAAACTGCCTAAACTGGAAACTTAATAACGGAAGGATATTCCAGAACTAAAGGGTTTTATTATGACGATGTACCTCCTCATTTTGACAACAAACCCAGCTAGATAATAGAACTGAATCGTCTAGACAAGCCTGCATTCGATTTAGAATAATAATAATAATAATAATAGTAATAGCAAAATTATTCAAAATTCTTACCAGCATGTTTCGGAACAACACTTCTCACAACATCAGGGCGTGAATTGTTACACCCTGTCACTCGGTTCGACTCGTACAAGTCCAGCATAAATTTCGGGACGTGATATTTTCGATTTTTTGTTTTAACGAAACGGAAATCGTCGTGTTTGATCGCTTTTCCGTTCTGGTATTGAAATTTCTTACCTCCAGAGTCGAGCTGCATTTCGGGATTTATTAATAGGACGCGCTGCTTGATTAGGATTATCAAATAAATCAGGATTAACAACGACACGGTAACAATGCCCAGACCGAGCTGCACGCTTGTAATTTTCATATTTTCTAACGTTTTACGAGTTATAGAAATTATTATTGTGAGGAATCATCAATGGAAACGCTGCCAGAAAAGCAGACGATTTGGAACTGATCGGGATAGATGAGGTGCTCAAAAACCTCAATAAGCTCGAACACTTGAGATCCATTTTGGTTATCTACTGGAACAGAGGCATCCCTTATCAAGTTATTATTATACCTGTTAAAAATAACGTTTAACCTATTAATAAATGTACGCGAGATTGATTTGTGGTTGTGTTTACATTGTATGAAGGATGAAGGGTCTTATACATACGATTGAGCTTGTCGTTGTTAATCATCTTACAATGTAAACGTCAATTTTCGACTTCTTGGAGAAGCGGAAGTCTCTTATTTCGAAATTATTCAATTTTCTTGGAGATTTTGCTAAAAATTTCAACAGAAAAAACGCCCCGATTGTACCTCTTCATTCATCAGATCTGGTCAAATTAGACGAAGTGACAGGTAGCTCTTATTGTTCAGTTCAGAAATGGAAACGGGCTGGGGAAAATAAAAATGGAAAGGAGAGTATTATCTCCGCAAGGAGGTAAAGGGAATTGGTGGAGGCAGAGAAAGAGCCATCCATTATGGGAGTCTAAATGGAAGAAAAAGAGATTGGTGCCAGAACTGAGCCCCTAGGAACACCAGCATTATTGATTGAAAAGAAACCATGCCCAGAAAACTGGTGGAAACTGATTGGCATGCACCATGCTTGGTCAAAGGCCTTGGATGTGTCGTCAGTAATTATTTGGACTTCGTAATAAAATTCAAGTAACCAGCTGAGTGTGATAGAGGGGAGAAGATCTGATTCTGCTGTGGATCGTTGACGATCGTGAATTAATTGATGCAACTACAGGTACTTTAGAATTTGCTTGTTGCTGGATTTATCCATAACCTTGCAAAAAACTAGCAGATTATTTGTACAAGCAGCTAGAAGAGAAAGGCAGCACTCAAACAATTTTCGATCCAACTAAAAAAAACGTCCTTGTTGTATGATGTTTGGCAATAGAAAAGCCGACCATGGATTAAAGGAAGTTCTAGAGGGCACCTTTTTGAGATGATAGGAGGTGTATGCGATCCAGGCCGAGGTGCCAATTGATAGAAGGGGAAAATTGGGTGAAAGAGTTGGCGACAAATAGTTTTTGGCAAGCAAAGTCAGCTTCATCTAAGGAGATGGTGACGATTTCGTTGCTTGAAGAGCAGGGAAAATACTTTCATTGGTATTTTTGGAGAGGGATCAAATGCTTTGCTGCCATTTGGAAGACAGGAGAGCACCTTCTTCTTTTTGCGTGGCTGTTTAAGCCTCGTTAAGCCTCGTTTGATTGAGATACAGGGTTCCCAAAATCTATCTCCCAATACAGACAACTTTTCTATTTGGCGTCTCCCAATACAGGCAACTTTTCTATTTGGCGAGGTACAGAGCCTGGTAATAAATGATCCAAGTTGGGGAGAATTTGATGATGATTTCTAATCTGATAAGCAGTACCTTGTGTTTTGTAGCTGGGATGAAAACCAAGAGATTTTTGGTACATAACTGGATTTTGAAGGATATTGTTACATGTGAACGGACGTTTACAATCCTAACCAGTAAAAATAACTCTTCTCCTGAGAAAAAAAAAAGATTGAGGAAGTTCTGAAGAGCACCTTTTGAGACGATAACAGGTGTATGCGATCCAGGCCGAGGTGCCAATTTATCGATAGAAGAGAAAAAATGAGTGAAGTTGGCGACAAATAGTTTTTGGAAAGCAGTCAGCTTCACCTAATAAGGAGGTGGTGATAATTTCGTTGCTGATGTTAAGAGAAAGATGCTTTTATTGATATTTTTGGCGAGGGAATAAATGCTTTACTGCCATTTGGTTGGACAGGAAAGCCCTTTCTTCTTTTGTTTGGTTGTTTAAGCCTCATTAGACTGAGATAAACACAGTTCTTGAAATCCATCTCCTGAATACAAGCAACTTTTTTATTTGGCGAGATAAAGAACCGGATAAATGGACAAAGTTGGGGAGAATTTGATGTTGATTTCCAATCTGATAAGAAGTCCCTGTTGTTTTGCAGCTGCGATGAAAGCCAGGTCAGGTCAGGTCAGGATTTTTGGTACTTAGCTGGATTTTGAAGGAAATTTTTACATGTGAACGGACTTTTACAATCCTGAGTCAGTAGAGAGAACTCCTGAGCTCCTGAGAGAAAAAATCAACAATCAATCAAACCATTGTATTGAGGAAGCTTTGAAGAGCACCTTTTGAGACGATAACAGGTGTATGCGATCCAGGCTGAGGTGACTGTTAATAGAAGGGAAAAATTGAGTAAAAGAGTTGAAGACAAATAGTTTTTGGCAAGCAGTCAACTTCACCTAATAAGGAGTTGGGGATCAAATGCTTTGCTGCCATGTGGTCAGAAAGCCCTTTCTTCTTTTGCGCTGTGGTTTAAACCTCGTTAGACTGAGATAAACAGAGGGTTCCCGAAATCCATCTCCTAAATACAAGCAAGTTTTTTATTCATGTTTTTCGGTATTAAAAATTTAAAAATCTATTTAAAAAAATTTAAAAAATTAATTTTTTGCTTTTTTGTCGAAAAAAGAAGAAAATATTTTCACCGATTGACGTCACAAGCAATAAGCAATAACCGTTCACCGAAAAGCCATAAGGGACGCAATATGACGTCATACTGATGCCATTCGAAGGAAAAAATTTTCCTATTTTCTTCATAGATGAACATTTTGAAAAAAAATCTATTTTGATTTTTATAGATTTTTGTTGAGTGTATTTTTTTTTATACCGAATGACAACGAAAAAATAATATGACGGCCACAACAAAAGCAAAAGTTGACTCTGGGATCTAGTCAGCTTTGAAAACTTCTAAAACGTCAAATCAGCACCTCATAATTATTGTCTTTTGGAGGTACTTTTTACATGGGAACAATTAATCCATCAAGTAAGCAATAAATTGTTTACTTCCGATATAATATCTTTAATTTTTGATGCCCCTGTATATTTCTCATCTCAAATGACGTCACTTTAACCGCGCATGAGCAGAACGTTCCCTTACCGGCATTTCGTCCTACATTTAGAGATAATTAACCTGATTAAACAATAAAAATAACAAACAAAAAAGGAATTAGTACAAGAAAAAGAGATTAGGGAACTCCAAAAAGCTGATCGCAATAATTAATATTCTCGAGTAATTAGAATTAATCTAATTTCGTGTCGGCTAGAGAAGTATTTTTGAATGTATCGACCGTATACGCAGTAGTATGACGTCACGTCGAGCCTGCGGATCAGGTGACGTCTGGCGTCGAGTCGGTGGTGGTAACGGTAACGCCAGGGTGAAACAGTAAAGGTGGTTTCAGCCCTCTCGACTTAATAACCAGAATTAAGCGTTAGTCGATATCTAATTAGTTAATCAATGTTTGAAGTTTAGTTTCGTTAGGACCCCAGCGGGACTCCTTCATTTCTAATTATCAATGCTAAAAAAGGTTTCCTCACGTTTATGAAGAAAAATAAGACGAGCGATCTTCCTTCGGTCTTTTTGCTTAGATTAAAGACAATATCGTTCCAATCTGATTATTTGGTCTTGAGTACCTACTAAACCCTTTAACCGAATACTTATGTTGATTAGATACCTGCTATGTCTTTTTCACGTCCTTCAATGTTTCATATTGATCAAAATATTTTCAAAAACCTTCAAAGTGCAAGATCTGATCTTAAGATCTTCATTTTTTAGTATTTTTGGAACGAATGCTAATTAGATCAGTCCTTCTGACCTATGTCTCAAATTTGCGCCCATTTTTTTTTAATGAAAAATAACTTTTTTCCAGCAGCTTGGTCTCAGAGAAACTCAGAAAAACAGTTCAGAAGTGGGATAGTAGATGAAACGGTATAATGAGGAAGGAGGAGTTCCATTGAAAAAAGGTGTGAGAGGTGTAAGAATCAATATTTTTGGTTTGAAGTGGTTTTTGGTTCAAACCAGTCAGTGGTAGAAGATTACTCTATACTGAACAGTTTTGACACTGAACAATAACGAAGCAAAAGTGATCAAAAAAAGTTATCCTAGCATTCAAATTATTAAATTAACATGCCCGAATGAAAAAACATCAGCCCCACTACAATTTTTGAATGAGCTCGTTATAACGTTCGTTAATAAAAATTAACGAAGAATTACAAATTCGTTAAGAATAACGCTGATAATAGGATTAAGCAATCGAAATTTGTAGCGTGTGATTAGCAAAAAGATGAATTTTTTTCGTTATTCCTTCAGGCTATAAAACTCATTTTTTTTATAACACCCATTTTCAAAACAGAGACGCTGAGTGAGAAAGACGTATTGCCATCAATAGACCCTCTCTCTATTCCGATGACGAGCTCCCTTTTTGGACCAAACGACCGGCTTGATCATTTCCTCGAGAGAAGAAGGTATCAGTGACGTGAGATTATTAATCCCTCAATCAGCGCTTCTGATCCAAGACTAGATTAGGGCCAGGGAATACTGGAAGAATGGCGAAAAGCGAATTGATGATATAAGTCGCCACAAGTAGACTGCCGTCTTGAAGACGTCTCTGTTTTACCTTCCCTGGACGAAACTGACAAATCTAATGACGTTCTTTGGACCATTCAGGGACGTTCATATCTCACAGCCTGAAGACGTACATTATGATAGTCGTCTTAAAGACGTCTATTAATGAACGTGTTTCAGACTTTTGGTTATCTACATGATTATTGATTAGTTATGTAAATTATTTATTAATAATTGGTTTGTGAATTTTCTTCGATCTGTGATGTTATTCATGTGTGTGCATTGCCAAAATATTAAGTTAATTTCACTTTTGAGTTAGCTTGTTGCTAAATAGCGTTCGTTCTTTACTTCCCCAAAATTTTGCTAAGGGTGGAATAATTGAACATTATAAATTGGCGCCCAGCGTGGGGCGCCAATTTGGACGTCGAGGATCAATGATGACCTAAAGGACGTTCCAGCGGCGTCTATTTACGTCAGCTTGCTACCTGGGACAAGAGGTTGTTAAAAAAATATTCCCCTCATTTGGATGTCTAACTTATCTTCATATTACGTCAAGAATGTGAAAAAAAGATCATCTTCTCAGAGTTGTTTTAGTTATTAATAAAAGGTCAAAAATGTATTAAATGTATGAAAACTGGTCATTCTATGGATAAAGTTCCTTTATCTTTTTTTGCGATTGTTTGTAGAGGGGGTGTAAATGTTTTATTAAATGCAGTGGCGGCTCGTGAATTCAAAAATTAATGCATGTAGATTCTTGACATGACAAGGTCTGTTCAGTTGGAAAAATCGATTTGTGCAAAAGTCCGACCAGCTTGATTTTTTACAGCTCAAAATTTGTCCGGTCAGCTCAAAAATTTGATTTTTGCAAAAGCCGGTTAGATCACGTCAGATCAGCACTAAAGTCGATTTTTTCAAAGTTCAGTCAATTATAAATAATATTTTTTCCAAAATAAGGTTAGCTCAATTTTTTTTTTACAAAGTCTGGTCGGTCGAAAATTTGATTTTCACAAAATCCGGTCAGGTCAATTTTTTTACGAGGTCCGGTCAGCTCAAAATTTTCATTTGGAAGATCCGGTTAGACAAAGTCCGATCGGCACTACCTAAGTCGATTTTTTCAAAGCTCGGTCAGCTCGATTTCTTTGCAAGGTTCGGTTTGAATTATCGACCTTTTAAGGGTGGAAAAAAATTCGAATTTTGGGACTGACTAAACTTTATCAAATCAGATCTTGCCAAAAACAAACAAAAAATTCTGATTTGATCGGATCTTGTCAAACCAACCTTGAAAAAAAATTTTTTTTAGGACGGTTTGACAATTATCTTAGCTTGAATGTTGCAAAAAAAAAATCAAAAATAGAGCAGGTTAGTTAAAAAAAAATGAGCTGACCGGGCCTTGTCAAATTAACCTTGAAAAAAATTATTTTTTAGGGACAATGCTCAAAAAATGTTCGAGTTGACTGGACCTAAAAAAAATTGAACTGACAGGACGTTGCAAAAAAAGTGAGCTGACAGGATCTTGTTAAAACCTTGTCTAAGCTGACTTTCCCAAAAACAAAAAAAAATCCGAACTGACCGAACCTTGTTCAACCGATTTTGAAAAAAAAAATTTCTAGGTGCGGTTTAAAAATGCTCGAATTTTCGGGGGACCGTATTAAATTTAACATTGCCAAAAAAATCGATCAAACCGGATCTAGGAAAAAAACGGACCTTGAAAAAAATTAGAACTGACCGGACTACGCAAAAAAAATTGGAGTTATTGAATTGAAGAAAATCAATTTTTGCTTAGAAACAGTTGAAGTGGCGCTGATTAAATGTGAGCCCACCCTTAGAAGTTCACTATTGAATCCATCCGGTGGGAGCTTTCGGCCAGGATTTCAGTATAGCAACGCCGCCTGAAACGAAAGCGCCGAGCTTTCGTAAAAATTTCATTTCACGGAAACTGTGATTTTTAAACAATTCTCTTACAATTAACAATAACTAAGAATAGCTGACAAGTCAATAAAATTAATTATTAAAGTGTCATAATAGGTACCTAGTTAGTTAAGCAGGTTTCAGAGCTAAAACTATAGAACTTAGAGCTAGGGTTCTTTAGGGATAGGGAATGATTTGTGCTAGTACCTTATAGTATAGGTAATACTCATACCAACTTAAATAATTATTAAATGATAATTTCTAATTAATAATCGTTCTTCAAGAAGCAACCTAAACAATTATAAATATTTCTATTTCAACTTACTAAGAAGCGTTACTCTTATTTCGATTATCAGAGCTAAAGTATCGATTGTCTGCTGTTAAACAGGGAAATAAAAAAAGAATGGTAGCAGTACGAGTATTAATATTGTGATCGAAGGATTGTGATATCAGTTTGTTATAAGTGCCTGAAATTAATTACTTATGTTTGGTGTTAATTATGTTATTAATGTTACAAAAATCTCCTTCGGGCTGGTCAATAAAGTGGATGTCTCCAAAATTGGTAAGTCTCTTCTTTAACTCTTCTTATATCTCCTCATAAAAATATTGAAACGAATCATTCTTCATCAACAAGGAATAATTCCTTATAAAGGCCCAGTTATGTTAATTTAACCTTGACATAGAACCACCCGAAATAGGGGCGAGGGATGAACTGGCGCTCTAATAAAATATGCCCATAAAAAAATTACCTGGCGTTTTAATAACGCAGGTAATACTTACCTCAGTAATGACTCATGATTCATTTCCATTTGCAACACAAACATACAAATATTCAATAATCAATACTCACTCAAAAGTATGGGTAATAAAAAGGTAATTACCTACTCCTTGGGATGATTTTTTTAATAAAATAATGACTAAAAATTTGACTTATTTAAATTTAGACATTTTAAAAAAATGACTAAAAAAAAACTGGAGCGGCGGCTCCAGTTTTTGCCAAAGTGGTGGTAAGAGTTTTTTTTTCCATAATATGTGGACGTTCTAGGTCGAAGTGCAATTCTAAAAGTTGTTGTTTCGGTCGTGTTTTTCGCTGCCTTCAACTCTGCTGTCGATCAAAGCTTTGGGGTACCTTTTACAAGTCTTAATCGCCAAGACCACAAGGCTCTGCTCAAGTTTGGGCTCTTTTACAGGTTCTGTGAGTTTTTTTTTTGCAAATATTATATGAACGTTCCAGGTCGAAATTGGCCCCTAATAACGCTGACTCTCAATTTAAGTCTTGAGACTCTTGGGCTTCACAAGTCTCAATTGACCATACCTGAAGCCGCTCCTTCAATGTTTACCCGTTCCGAGGTTTTGGGAGATTTTTTTTTTATTTTGAACGTTTCAAGTCTAAATGGGTCCCCAAAAGAATTGTTTTGGTCATGTTTTTCTTCATTCAAATCTGACTGTCAATCAAACCTTTGGGATACCTTTCACAAGTCTTAATCGTCAAGACCACAAGGCTCTGCTCAAGTTTTGTCTCTTTTACAGGTTTTGGGAGTTTTTTGCATGTTATGTGAATGCTCCAGGTCGAAATGAACCCCTGCGCCCATCCAGTTTCTACCTGTTTCAAGGTTTTGGGAGATTTTTTTGCATATTAGACGTTCCTGGTCGAAATGGGTCCCGAAAAGTAGTTGTTTCGATCGTGTTTTTTGCTTCATGCAACTCTGATTGTCAGTCAAAGCTTTGGGGCACCTTACACAAGTCTTAATCGCCAAGACCACAAGTCGCCGCTGCAGTTCTTGCCCAAGTGGTGGTAAGAGTTTTTTCCCATAATATGTGGACGTTCTAGGTCGAAGTGCAATTCTAAAAGTTGTTGTTTCGGTCGTGTTTTTCGCTGCCTTCAACTCTGACTGTCAATCAAATCTTTGGGGTACCTTTCACAAGTCTTAATCGTCAAGATCAGAAGGCTCTGCTCAAGCTTTGGCTCTTTTGCAGGTTCTGTGAGTTTTTTTTTTGCAAATATTATATGAACGTTCCAGGTCGAAATTGACCCCTAATAACGCTGACTCTCCATTTAAGTCTTGAGACTCTTGGGCTTCACAAGTCTCAATTGACCATATCTGAAGCCGCTCCTTCAATGTTTACCCGTTCCGAGGTTTTGGGAGATTATTTTTTGATTTTGAACGTTTCAAGTCTAAATGGGTCCCCAAAAAAATTGTTTTGGTCTTGTTTTTCCGCTGCATTCAACTCTGACTGTCAATCAAACCTTTGGGGTAGTACCTTTCACAAGTCTTAATCGTCAAGACTACAATTAAGGCTCTGCTCAAGTTTTGTCTCTTTTACAGGTTTTGGGAGTTTTTTGCATGTTATGTGAATGCTCCAGGTCGAAATGAACCCCTGCGCCCATCCAGTTTCTACCTGTTTCAAGGTTTTGGGAGATTTTTTTGCATATTAGACGTTCCTGGTCGAAATGGGTCCCGAAAAGTAGTTGTTTCGATCGTGTTTTTTGCTTCATGCAACTCTGATTGTCAGTCAAAGCTTTGGGGCACCTTTCACAAGTCTTAATCTCCAAGACCACAAGTCGCCGCTCCAGTTTTTGCCCAAGTGGTGGTAAGAGTTTTTTTTTTCCATAATATGTGGACGTTCTAGGTCGAAGTGCAATTCTAAAAGTTGTTGTTTCGGTCGTGTTTTTTGCTGCCTTCAACTCTGCTGTCGATCAAAGCTTTGGGGTACCTTTTACAAGTCTTAATCGCCAAGACCATAAGGCTCTGCTCAAGTTTTGGCTCTTTTACAGGTTCTGTGAGTTTATTTTTTGCATATTATATGAACGTTCCAGGTCGAAATTGACCCCTAATAACGCTGACTCTCAATTTAAGTCTTGAGACTCTTGGGCTTCACAAGTCTCAATTGACCATACCTGAAGCCGCTCCTTCAATGTTTACCCGTTCCGAGGTTTTGGGAGATTATTTTTTGATTTTGAACGTTTCAAGTCTAAATGGGTCCCCAAAAGAATTGTTTTGGTCATGTTTTTCGCTGCATTCAACTCTGACTGTCAATCAAACCTTTGGGGTAGTATCTTTCACAAGTCTTAATCTTCAAGACCACAAGGCTCTGCTCAAGTTTTGTCTCTTTTACAGGCTTTGGGAGTTTTTTGCATGTTATGTGTATGTTCCAGGTCGAAATGAACCCCTGCGTCCATCCAGTTTCTACCTGTTTCAAGGTTTTGGGAGATTTTTTTGCATATTAGACGTTCCTGGTCGAAATGGGCCCCGAAAAGTAGTAGTTTCGATCGGGTTTTTTGTCACAAGTCTATATCGTCAAGACCACAAGGCTCTGCTAAAGCTTTGGCTCTTTTACAGGTTCTGCGTTTTTTTTTTTTGCATATTATGTGAACGCTCCAGCTGGTCGAAATGGACCCCTAATAACGGTGTCTCTCAATTAAAGTCTTAGGACTCTTGGGTTACCGTTCATAAGTCTCAATCGACCATACCTTAAGCCGCCCCTCCAGTTTTTACCCGTTCCTAAGTTTTAAGGGATTTTTTGCATATTGGACGTTACACAGGTCAAAATGGAGCTCTAAAAATATTTTTTTCGGTCGTGTTTCAATTTTGACTGTCAATCAAAGAATTGGGCTACCTTTCATAAGTCTCAATCTACCAGACCACAAGTCGCCCCTCCAGTTTTTACCCGTTCCGAGGTTTTGGGAGCTTTTTCCATATTATGTGGACGTTCCAGGACGAAATGGAACTCAAAACGTGGTTGCTTCGGTCAATTTTTTCGCTGCATTCAACGCAAACTCTTAAATAAAACCTTGAACTACCTCCCATAAGTCTCAATCGTTCAGACCACAAGTCACTCCTTCGATTTTTACCCTAATTAGAGATGCTAGGTGTTTTTTGCATAATACGTGGACGTTCCAGATCGAAATAGAACTCTATAAGTGGCTGCATAGCTCTAGTTTTTCGGACATTCAACGCTGACTGTCAATCAATACCCAGAGCGAGACCCAGAGCTACCTTTCACAAGTCTCAATTAATCGTCAAAACCACAAGTCGCTCTTCAAGTTTTGATCCGTTTAGAGATCGTGGGAGATTTTTCGCATATTATGTTGACTATATAGGTCGAAATGGAGCCTTCAAAGTAGTTTGTTGGTCGAGTTTTGCGCTGCATTCAAAGCTCTCAATCAGAGCCTTGGTTACCTTTCGCAAGTCTCAAGAGACCAGACCTGTGTAGAGGAGTTTTTTGCACGCTATGCGTGTCATCCAGCTCGAAAGGAAGCTTTCAAAGTAGTTTCTCAGTCGAATTTTTTGCTGCATTCAATGCTGACTATCAATCCAAGCATTGGGCTACCTTCCACAAGTCTCAATCGTCAAGACCACAAGTCACTTCTTCAGTTTTTACCCGTTTGGAGGTCTTCAAAACTTTTTTTGGCATATTACCTATATGGACGTTCCAGTTTGAAATGGAGATGTAAAACTAGTTGCTTTGGTCAAGTTTTTCGCTGTATTCAACGCAAACTTTTAATTAAAACCTTGAACTACCTTTCACAAGTCTCAATCGTCCAGACCACACGTTGCTCCCTAAATTTGACCCGTTTAGAGGTGGCAGAAGCTTTTTGCATAATATGTGGACATTCCAGATCTCAATGGAGCTCTAAGAGTAGTTATTTCGGCCCTGTTTTTTACTGTTTTCAACTCTGACTGTCAATCAAAGCCTTGGGATAACTTTCACAAGTCTCAATCGTCACGACAACAAGTTAATCCTTCAGATTTTACCCATTTGGAGGTCTTCAGACCTTTTTTTGCATATTACTTATATGGACGTTCCAGTTCGAAATGGAGCTCTGAAAGTAGGCAGCTGCTTTGGTTAAGTTTTTCACTGCATTCAACGCAAAATCATAATTAACACCTTCGACAAGTCTCAGTCGTTCAGACCTCAAGTCGCCCCTTCAGTTTTTACCCATTTAGAGGTTTTGGGTGATTTTTTTGCATATTGGACGTTCCAGGTCGAAATGGACCCCTACAAGTAGCTGTTTCGGTCAAGTTTTGGCTTTCGACGCTCATTCTCAATTGAAGCCTCGGGCTGCCTTTCGTAAGTCTCAATCGTCTAAACAACAATCTCCAGTTTTGGCCCGTTTAGAGGTGGTAGGATTGTTTTTTGCATATTGGACTTTCTAGGTCAGAATAGATCACTAAAAGTGGTTGGGCTACCTTCCACAAGTCTCAGTCGTCAAGACCACAAGCTACTTCTTCAGTCTTTATCCGTTTAGAGGTGGTAGGAGTTTTTCTATATTATGGGGACGTTCCAGGTTGAATTGGCGCTCTAGAAGTAGTTATTTGGGTCCACTTTTTCACTTCATTCGACGCTGACTGTCAATAAAAGCCTTGGGTTACCTTTTGCAATCTCAATAGTCCAGACCTTCCAGTTTTTACCCGTTTCGACATCTTGGGAGCTTTTATGCATATTATGGGGACGTTCCAGGTCGAAATGGACCTCCAAAAGTGGTTGTTTCGGTCGAATTTTCTCTATATTCAGCAGTGATGACTCTCAATAATAATAATTAAAGTCCTGGTTTATCTCTCATCAATCTTAATCCGAGTCTTAATCGTTCAGACCAGAGGTCTGTTCTTCAGTTTTTCCTCGTTTCATGGTGATCGGTGTTTTTGATCACGGTTTTTTGCAAATGTTTGCACTTTTTTATAGAGGGCTTCCGAGAAGAATAACACTTCTTGATTGTAACAGGTGACAGCTCACCTACAGATTTTACCAAAAGTTGAAATAAACCAGAAAACAAATCAAGGCCGTTCTGCTAAAGAGTATGGAAAAAAGAGAAGGGTTACGTTTATTTCAGAAAAGGAAGTGGCGCAATTTCCAGTGAAATGTTTCCAGATGTTTTATCAACCAAACCTTTAAAGCAAAAGAGTTTATTTTTGGCACTTCAAAACTGGGAAAATTTTTGGACACACTTTGTCGCCAGAAACTACCCCCTCCTCCCGGGATTCCTGGAAATCGTAAATTCGAGATATACGCATGCACACCATGATTCACTTGGATATGTTTGCAAAAGGCCCGTTCAACTGGTGCTCGAGCATTATCTCTTCTCTAGGAGAGACGAGAGATAGCTTCATTAAGGAATCTCCTGTTGTGCAGTTTTTGTCGATTGTGCATCGATTTTGGAATGTGAAATGGTGAAATTTTGAAATGGTGGCACAGAAATTCTCGTTGAGTGTGTTGTAGCAGTAGCCTTGCTCTACGGTACTTTTGATGATCTTCGTCAGTGCCGCTTTTTTGATGACTTTGTTCTAGTTTGGACCTTCTTAACGATCTCTGATTGCCACCACTTTGTTTTTTTATTGTTTAATTGTTTGAAACTATCAAAATTTCAGAAGCTTTCTGGAGTCCCAAAATTTTTTCTCCACACTATGTAATTGTGCAGTTCTTCGTCGGTGGTTGTTGAGGGCTCCCTCACGAGAGGGAGGTAAGGTAGTTTGGGCCAAGGGAGTTGGGGTAAATTTTTGATTGTCAAGTGATTCATATTCTTACATGGCAACAGTCACAGCTATTGCCCTCTTGATAAAAAAATCGAAGGGACAAATTACCTGCCCCCCCCCATTTTGGCAACATTTCGACCATAGAGGTAGGAACCATATTCTTTCTGTCCTAAAGGGACCTATCCCCTTTTATGGGGTTTTCCAAAGCGTTTTATACGAGAAAATAATGAACTAATCCCAACAAAAATGTGGAACACCTTCCATTTCCGATATACTCGCCCTTGTGTATTGCGTAGGTAATAACACTCATCAGACTAGGATAAGAAAGAGAAACAACCATCTTATATAACAAAAAAAAAAAAAATTAGGGCACTTATATTTGGACAACTGACGTAGGTATTAAATAGAGTTGACGTCGGAGGATACAATGAAACGAGAAATCAATACTTAATCATCAGGAATAAAATAATGTGAAACAACTTTCCAAGCCAGTAAATAATGGAGCATAGTTCAGCATAGTTTGAAAAGTGACGTTATTTCTCGATTAAGGCTAGACCTAATGGTGCATTTTCCACCAGCAGACATGATCCATAATGGGGCTGGTAAATTAATAAAATATTAGTCTCGGTTCGGTCTAATCTATCCAACTGGAAGTCTTGTCTCGTTCCCATCATTATAGTCTTAATTATTAATCAATTTTACGTCAATGCTGTAAGTATCCTTTATTGCGAATATTTTATTTTAATCAACTTTGTTCGGATAATTATTAATAAAATTGTATTTTTTTTAAATAAATAAAAAAAAAGATTAACGCCCCCGGGTGGGCTCGAACCACCAACCTTTCGGTTAACAGCCGAACGCGCTAGCCAATTGCGCCACGGAGGCAATGGAAGCTAGTAGATCGCGTGTCCTACAAGCTGGCGTTGTCTAGTTGGTAATCTTGAATAATTAGTTTTGGTACCACTGTTAATTATATTATTATTAAAGCAATTTTAGCAACATTCATGAGTCATGAGGAATTTTACAAACTTCTTTCATATGAAGAGTCCCTCCAGGGGAATATCGAGCTTCATAATAATATGTGATCCTTAAAAAGTGTTAACCCCCTCTTTTCTGTTAATATAATTATTATTATATGGCTGAGTGAAGTTGGCACCCCTTTGTGCGAATTTTTATAAAATTCAAACGGCATTTGTTTGTCCACGATTGTCCAACAAAAATTTTCGTTTGTCCACCCTTAAAAAAAAAAAAAAAAATACCGCAAAATTAAAAAAAAAATCGATTTTTTTTCGAGGGTGGACAAACGAACATTTTTGTTGGACAATCGTGGAAAAACGGTGGACAAACAATTTCCGTTTGAATTTTATAAAAATTTGCACTTTGGGATGCCAACTTCACTGTGCTATCATATATCTATCTATACAGGGTGATTTGTGAATTTTGAAAAATATTCATATGGCTATTATAATACATAATATCTACACGGATCAATTGAATTTTCTAATTTTTTTGCGCAACTGTTTGTAGGTACACTGTTATCTAGCATCGGTGTTCTCGATAGGCGTTCTCTAAACCTAGAAATTCCAGGACCCGCTTAAGAAAAATTGATTGAGCGAGTTCGTACTAAGAAGTTCACCCTGTATGTGATTTTTAAAAATGTAATTATTGATTTTCAAAGCGCATAAATAGACAATGAATTCTATGTAGGTACACATTTGAAATTTCTGTTTCTTTCTTATAGTACAAACTCTCCTCACACGTCGAATTCAATTTTTCTTGAGCCGGTCCTGGAATTTATAAGTTTACATGCAGAACGCCTATCGCGAATGCTAGATAACAGCTAAGTACAATTGCACCCAAAAATGAGAAAATCCTAATTAGTGTGGATGTGTGGATAATTAAAATTACATGAGAATGTAATGAAAACATACAAAGTTTACAATAAATAATTGACATGAAGTCTTAACGTAATAAAACATTTCTAATAATTTTTTATGACCTTCTGTTTAATGTAATAATTGAGTATAGTTTGATTTATCATTCAGTCTACAAAAATTTGCTGGGCGAACTTTTGTATAAAAATTGAAAATTGAAAAATAATTTAGCCCGGTCCTGGAAATAATACAGTGAAAGCAGTGATTGAATTAAAGCAATGCTTACTTTGGCTGTATTTATTTTAGTTAAAATATCTGCAATTTATAATGTTTATTCCCAATCAATATTTCTTAAGCCGTACCTGGAATTTTTAAGTTAAGAGCAAGCGGCTCGAATGCTGGATGACCGTGTACCAGTTGAAAAAAAAAATAAAAAAAAGAGAAAACTAATAATAGTTTTGTAGATATTATAGCCAAATGAATATTTTTCAAAATTCACAAATCACCCTATACATTATAGAAAAGGCGAGTTGACACTTTTTAAGGGTCACGTAATTTTCCCTTTAAGGAACCCTACATATAGTATAGAAGCTTATAACGTTCCTCATTCACCCTGTATAATTTAAAAAAATAGAAAAAATAAGGTTTCTAGCAAAGGAATGATAAAAAATCAAAAAGTACCAGGTAGGTACCTGGTACTGATAATATAAGAGTTTCTAAAATGGTACCTACCTTTTCAATACGTTTATAAGCGCTCATTTGCTTAATTTTTCTCGAAAATACCTGACTATAGGTACCCGCGAACTGCTAGAAAAACGTAAGCATTTAAAGTACAGGAGATATATCTACCAAAGTAATAGTAATATAGGTAGTAGGTACCCACCCAAGTCAAGTTAGCCACGCTTCGACCAGCCACGCTTTCGGACAGAGAGGCAATTAATAACTTTTCGAAAAAAAAAATTATTTACCCTTTGAATTAAAAATGAATGGCTTGTTTGGCAATCCTACAGAAGTGGTATCCAAACTTAGGACAATAATGCGCATGTGCACTCTCAACGAGGTTATAGTCGAACAGTATTGCCTGATTTAGTAGCTGCATTTTTTCAAAATTAGGTATATTTTTGTATAATTTGTATAAGTCCCTTGAAATTTACTACCTGGAACGCTTTTTCGTTTATGTTTTCTGTAATTATTGTCTTTATTTTATACTTTATTCCTCTTTTTTTTTTAATTTTCTTGAAATTTCAGGGGAGAGAGATCCTACCAACGACCACTGACCTAACTTTTCAGGTTTTGGTCAGTTTTTTAATCATCTCTTTTTTCATTAAATGTGTCGTAAAATCAGTAGGTACAGTCTGGCAATACTGCGGCCGTTTTCCTTCAATTCCTGCCAGGCGTATTATAAGGTTTAAACTGAGGTATCACTTCTGTAACTTTACCGTTTGTTTTTATCGATAATGATTTTATTCTCAAATTTTGCTCAATAAAAAAATGGCTAAATTAAAAAAAAATAAAAATAAAAAGATCTCTCTTTCCACGTCCCTCCACCGAAATCGTGGAAGAGTGTCATATAGAATTATGATTTTTTGAAGGCTGAAGTTTGTTTTTTTATTGGTTAAAATTTGAGAAATTATTCAATTTAAAGTGTAAATAAAGAAAACAAAAAAAAAGTATTGCGCAAGTCCCTCTACCTGGCAGAAAACGTGGACGGGCTTCTTCAAAAATTACAAAAATTACGATTTTTTTACAATTTTTGAGATTTTATTTTATAAGTATAGGAAGTAAATAAAAAGAAAACAAAAAAATATATTGATTTAGGTATAGTGCCTATAGGGTACCAAAAACGATAAAATATCTAGTACCACTGATACCAATAATTATTAATGAATTTTCGAATTTTGTCGCTGTAAAATTTTGAAAAAGTCTATTAGAGCGTTCTTAAATTATTTGCGAAATTGCCATTTTCTTACGATCAAGAACTTATTTCTAGCTTTTATTTTCGGGAAGTTATGATTTTTTTGCCCTCTTTTGGCTGAAGATGACTAGTTTTGGGCTTATGATAAAGGTAGATGAGGTAAACTTTTTTACGGTTGCAAGGAATAATTCATAATTTCTGTCTCAGAGCTGCTCAGGAAGAGTTTTCGGTGTCCGTATATTCATTAAACTCTGCAAAATAACGAGAAGCTGTCTAGAATATTCCCACTTGATTAGGAAAAAAAGAAAAATCACTTCATACAGAAAATAAAATAAATTTGGAAAATTTTCGAATTTTGTCGCTGTAACATTTTGAAAAATTGTATCAGAGCATTCTTTATTTTGCGAAATGGCCATTTTCTTGTGATCATGATCAAGGGTGAAACGTTTTTCTAGTTTTTATTTTTAGAAAGTTATGATTTTTTTGCCGTCTTTTGACTCAAAACGACCAGTTTTTGGCTTATGATAAGCGAAGCCGAGGTACGCTTTTTATGGTTGCAGGGAATAATAATTAATAATTTGTCTCAGAGCAGCTAAGAAAGAGTTATTGGTGTAATTTTTCTCATGAAACTCTGCAAAATAACGAGAAACTATCGAGAAAATTCTCACTTGATCAGGAGAAAAGAAAAATTAGTTCATACAGGAAGAAATATCAATTTGGAATTTTCGAATTTTGTCGCTGCATGTAACATTTTGAAAAATTGTATTATTTCATTCTTAAATTATTTGCGAAATTGCGATTTTCTTGTATGAAATGAGGGGTGAAACATTTTTCTAGCGTTTATTTTTAGGAAGTTATTATCTTTTCCCCTCTTTTGGCTCAAAACGACCAGTTTTGGGCTTAATGATGAACGGAGCTGAGGTGCTGTTTTTACGGATGCAGGTATTAAACGATAATATCTGTCCCAGAACTGTTAGAGAAGAGTGTCAAGTGTCATTAATTTCGTAAAACTCGATAGTATAATAAAAAGTTATCGGGAAAATTACACTTTGCCCAGGAAAATAGAAAAATCGCTTCATACCGACAGAAAAATTAATTACAAATTTTTATATAATGCTGCTGTAAAATTTTGGAAAAATAAACAAAATAATTTTTTATTTTTTTTGCCAAATTATCGTTTTCTTGCGATCAAAATGAGGGGTGAAGATTTTTTCTAGGTTTTCTGGAACGGAAGTTATGGTTTTTTTCCCGTAAATTGGCACAAGACGACCAGTTTTGGGCTTATAATGAACAGAGCTGAAGTACTGTTTTTCCAGTTGCAGGAAATAAACCATAATTTCTGTCCCGGAACTGTTAGAGAAGAGCTTCAAGTGTCATTAATTTCGTGAGACTCGATAGAATAACGATAACCTATCAAGGAAAATTTTTAATTGATCAGGAAAATGGAAAAATCGCTTCATACCGGCATAAATATCAATTTAGAATTTTCATATTGGTGCCGCTGTAAAATTTTGGAAAATTAAATAAGAACACTTTTAAATTTTTTTGCGAAATTATCGTTTTCATGAGATCAAAATGAGGGGTGAAGATTTTTTATAGGTTTTCTGGAACGGAAGTTATGATTTTTTTCACGTAAATTGGCACAAGACGACCAGTTTTGGGTCTGTGATGAACGGAGCTATTGTAAGACTTGCAGGGAATAAATCATAGTTTCTGTCCCAGAACTGATAGCGAAGAGTTTCAAGTGTCATTAATTTCGTAAGACTCAATAGAATGACAATCAGCTATCGAGAAAATTATAAATTGATCAGGAAAATAGAAAACTCGCTTCATACCGGCAGAAAAATCAATGTCGAATTTTCATCTTAGTGCCGTTGTAAAATTTTGGGAAATCAAATAAGATCATTTTTTAATTTTTTTGAAAAATTATCGTTTTCTTGCGATGAAAATGAGAGGTGAAGATTTTTTCTAGGTTTTCTGGAACGGAAGTTATGATTTTTAAACGTAAATTGGCACAAGACGATCAGTTTTGGGTTTCCGATGAACCCAGCTGAGGTACCTATCGGATAAAACTTTTTTCTGGCATAGATCGTCAAACATCAGCTGAAAAAAGGATATTACCTACCTAAAACTCCTCAAGGTGCTTACGTTTTTAATAATTTGACCTAGTTTCTTGGTATTTTTTTTTTAGAAATTACGTTGAAAGGTTGAAATGAGATATTCTGTAATAAAAGCGAACAATTTTTATAAAATAACAATTAAAGCAAACCAAGCGCAACATCATCATCAAACCCACACCTATTATTTACCGAAAAGAAACGCAAGCACAATTCCTCGTGCATTCATTAGATACAGCAGTGTCAGTGCAACGAACGACAATTACACAAAGAGCTCCAATTGCAGGCCAAACCGTTGTAGGTAGGTAGGCGGTTGTATGCAAAGCAAAGCGAACGCATCTCATGTCACGTAACAAATAACAATCGTTAGGATACCAGCACCAGCACCAGCACCGGCACCAGCGCCAGTACCACGAGGTTGAACCCATAGCTCTAGCTAGCTCTGATCTCGCGACGTGGTTCTGGTTCTGGTTCCTGGTCGAGCGTAGTGCTAGTGAGATATGACACCTACTCCGGGTGATTGACCTGCTCACTTGGTCACTGTACCAGTATTACCAGTTGTTGTGACCATCAGCGTGACTCAAGCAAGAGCTGCGAGCTGCGAGCTCGGAGCGGAGCTGCGATGATGGCGCTCTTGTATGCAAGCTGTAGAGGAAGCACTTTTGACCTCATTTTATCTAACGGGGCCTCAACAAGGTCAATCAAGGTACTCCAAATACACGTACGGTATATGGTATTAACCACTGAAAAGAGATCCAACGGGGCTTTTACATACCTACCTATACCTCTACCTCTACCTCTATACCACCTATCTCGACATCGATTAATTTTACCAGAAGGTACCATTCGCTATAAGCACTAACACTAGTGCTAGCACTAGCACCAACACGATTAAATCTTCCGGTTGTTTGAATCAAATTAGTTTATCAAGAGGCCCAAATGGGTTTTATTTCTTTGACGGAGCAAATTGACGAAGATTCCTGCAGTAGTCCACAAAGTACCAACATATTTTTGTGGGTACCATTTAACTGCCGTTGGTGCTCGTGCCGGTGCCGGTGCCGGTGCTGGTGCTCGTGTTGGTGTCGCTGATGGAAAACAACACCAATTGAAATTACGGTACCGGAATAGAAGTACCGAACCAGTTTGGTTGGAATTTAACAACAACTGGAAGTCAATGGGACCAGTGCGCGTATCCGCCGGCGGAACGCAAGGTTACCTTTACGGAAATGATTTAAAAACAACAGAATCCATCAGAAAGGTCATTCACCGTTTCGGCCCTGGTTATTTTTAGCCCGCTGCTGAAGGGCTTTGCAGGTGGCCGAAAGAGTTATGGCTTCATTTACATCACGTGTATCGAATTGGAATTATAAAGGAACGCGTGACTCTCCGGTCATACGATCGGACAACAAAAGATTGTCACACCAGCACCAATCGCGTCTTATTTCTTTTCGTGGTAGGTACCTGCGCTCAATTTGGGTTCTGCTGAATAAAGTTTCCATTTTTGTTTTGTTAGTTGCGATAAGATCTTATTTCCGGACGATCCCTGTATATTTGAACAGTTATTTCTTCATTATAATAATACTTCATAAATTTTAGCATAGAAATTCTCATTGGTACAGTATCGCGTGGTACTGGTACCGCCTACGCTGTAAATTATACTGCAAGCGCACCTAAATGTCTCATTTGATACGGAAAAGCAGATAACTTTGAACCCATAGAGCTATGAGGAGCATAGAGGTGCCAAATAGTGACAGTACTAGTACTTAGGGGCAGTGACTTTTTTTATTACACGTACTAGACATTCGTTAATTGGGGAAATCAAATTATAAAAAATAACACCACTTCCTACTTGCACTAGTAAATTTTGACTAGGACTTTTGATTTGTTTATTAGGACTAGTCAACTAATCAGGACTAGTCAATTTTATCAGTTATACACCATTTTACTCGGTGGGATTAATCAATTTTCTAATTTATTCACTTTATTTCAATGGTTAATACAACAAATTCCGAAATAATGCGTCTCCATACTTGAACTAGTCAATTTTGTCTAGAACTAGTCAATTAGTCAGTTTTTTTTTTTAGTGATCAAGGTCTATCAATGGGACCAATTTTTTTCATTCATTTTAAGACCAAACATTTTTTTCCAATTATGAAAGAAATGCTCGTACAGACGCCGTACAGGGACTAGTCAACTCCTACCAGGACCAGTCATTTTTTCCAGAATCAATCAATTTTACTCAATCCTAGTTCGTTAAAATTGTCGTTCTATTAAAAAATTGACTTTCTACTATTAGTGGGACTTTCTACTATTAGTCACTTCTGACACAATTATTAAATTTAAAAATTTATATCAGGACTAGTCAGTTTTTTTTTTTTTTAATTTTTCTCAATACAAACTGATCAACTTTCTAATTAATTCCAATTGTCAATTAAAACAAATTAAAAAAAGTGACTCGTACCTGAACTAGTCAATGTCGACTAGAATTAGTCAGTGTTAATATTACCAATAATTTTTTTTTTCAGTTGTTTTGATCAATTCTTATAGCTCTTGCAATATTTTCACTTCGTATTGATACTGGATGTTTTTATAAGGTGCAAGTCAATTTTTACCAGGACTAGTCAATTTTATCCAAATCCACGAATTGAAGGAAACGTCTTTTTCGCTACCAGTTTTTCGGTTGATTTCTTAATTAATTGACAATGCATTATGAGATTAGTCAGTTTTATCCTTGAAACTGATTACTAAGCAACGGGAGCATGTTTATACAATCTTATACTTAGTATAGGACTAGTCACAGCTAGAACTAGTCAGTATTATTTGTAAAATTAGAACAAGTGTCATGCTTTTTTGTATATTTTCATATTTTATCACAAGTTTCATATTTGATTACACGATTAGTATTACTAAGACTAGTCAGTTTTTTTAGACACTGACTAGTACAAATTTATTTGGTGACTAAAATTTTTTATATCTAATTATTTCAAAGCCAGAGTACTTAGTTTAATCAGAAAAGTTAAAAACATTCATGTAGACACTTATACTTTATGAATACTGACTAGTACACTTGATGCAGTGACTAGTGCCAAACTAGCCACCACTATTTGTTAAGTTGAAATAAATTTAATGCCTTTTTCATATTTTCATATCTTAACAGAAGTTTTATATTTGATTACACGATTGGTAATGCTAAGACTAGTCAGTTTTTTTAGACACTGACTAGTACAAATTTATTTGATGACTAAAATTTTTTATATCTTATTATTTCAAAACCAGAGTACTTAGTTTAATCAGAAAAACTAAAAATACTCATGTAGACTCGTACACTTGATGCAGTGACTAGTCACTACTAGTAGTAAAATTGGAACACGCTTCATGCTTTCTTCATATTTTCATAATATTTTATCGAAAGTTGATTACACGACTAGTCATAAGAGACTAGTCAGTTTTTTAGGCATTGACTAGTTCAATTCTATATGTTGGTTACAATTTTTTATTTCAAATTTTGAACCCAGAGTACTTAGTTTAAGAAAACTTAAAAATATTTATGTAGATGTAGAAAAATTGGCGCAGTGACTAGTACACTTGATGCAGTGACTAGTCACTACTAGTAATAAAATTGGGACAAGTTTCATACTTTCTTCATATTTTCTTAATATTTTATCGAAAGTTGATTACACGACTAGTCATACTAAGACTAGTCAGTTTTTTAGGCATTGACTAGTTCAATTTTATATGTTGGTTACAATTTTTTATTTCAAATTTTCAGCCCAGAGTACTTAGTTTAAGAAAACTTAAAAATATTTATGTAGATGTAGAAAAATTGGCGCAGTGACTAGTACACTTGATGCAGTGACTAGTCACTACTGGTAATAAAATTGGAGCAAGTTTCATACTTTCTTCATATTTTCTTAATATTTTATCGAAAGTTGATTACACGACTAGTCATACTAAGACTAGTCAGTTTTTTAGGCATTGACTAGTTCATTTTTATATGTTGTTATATGTTGTTTAAATTTTTTATTTCCAATTTTGAACCCAGAGTAATTAGTTTAGGAAAACTTAAAAATATTTATTTAGATGTAGAAAAATTGGCGCAGTGACTAGTACACTTGATGCAGTGACTAGTCACTACTGGTAATAAAATTGGAACAAGTTTCATACTTTCTTCATATTTTCTTAATATTTTATCGAAAGTTGATTACACGACTAGTCATACTAAGACTAGTCAGTTTTTTAGGCATTGACTAGTTCATTTTTATATGTTGTTTAAATTTTTTATTTCCAATTTTGAACCCAGAGTAATTAGTTTAGGAAAACTTAAAAAATTTTATGTAGATGTAGAAAAATTGGCGCAGTGACTAGTACACTTGATGCAGTGACTAGTCACTACTGGTAATAAAATTGGAACAAGTTTCATACTTTCTTCATATTTTCTTAATATTTTATCGAAAGTTGATTACACGACTAGTCATACTAAGACTAGTCAGTTTTTTAGGCATTGACTAGTTCATTTTTATATGTTGTTTAAATTTTTTATTTCCAATTTTGAACCCAGAGTAATTAGTTTAGGAAAACTTAAAAATATTTATGTAGATGTAGAAAAATTGGTGCAGTGACTAGTACACTTGATGCAGTGACTAGTCACTACTGGTAATAAAATTGGAACAAGTTTCATACTTTCTTCATATTTTCTTAATATTTTATCGAAAGTTGATTACACGACTAGTCATACTAAGACTAGTCAGTTTTTTAGGCATTGACTAGTTCATTTTTATATGTTGTTTAAATTTTTTATTTCCAATTTTGAACCCAGAGTAATTAGTTTAGGAAAACTTAAAAATATTTATGTAGATGTAGAAAAATTGGCGCAGTGACTAGTACACTTGATGCAGTGACTAGTCACTACTAGTAATAAAATTGGAACAAGTTTCATACTTTCTTCATATTTTCTTAATATTTTATCGAAAGTTGATTACACGACTAGTCATACTAAGACTAGTCAGTTTTTTAGGCATTGACTAGTTCATTTTTATATGTTGTTTAAATTTTTTATTTCCAATTTTGAACCCAGAGTAATTAGTTTAGGAAAACTTAAAAAAATTTATGTAGATGTAGAAAAATTGGCGCAGTGACTAGTACAGTTGATGCAGTGACTAGTCACTACTGGTAATAAAATTGGAACAAGTTTCATACTTTCTTCATATTTTCTTAATATTTTATCGAAAGTTGATTACACGACTAGTCATACTAAGACTAGTCAGTTTTTTAGGCATTGACTAGTTCATTTTTATATGTTGTTTAAATTTTTTATTTCCAATTTTGAACCCAGAGTAATTAGTTTAGGAAAACTTAAAAAAATTTATGTAGATGTAGAAAAATTGGCGCAGTGACTAGTACACTTGATGCAGTGACTAGTCACTACTAGTAGTAAAATTGGAACACGCTTCATGCTTTCTTCATATTTTCTTAATATTTTATCGAAAGTTGATTACACGACTAGTCATACTAAGACTAGTCAGTTTTTTAGGCATTGACTAGTTCATTTTTATATGTTGTTTAAATTTTTTATTTCCAATTTTGAACCCAGAGTAATTAGTTTAGGAAAACTTAAAAATATTTATGTAGATGTAGAAAAATTGGCGCAGTGACTAGTACACTTGATGCAGTGACTAGTCACTACTAGTAATAAAATTGGAACAAGTTTCATACTTTCTTCATATTTTCTTAATATTTTATCGAAAGTTGATTACACGACTAGTCATACTAAGACTAGTCAGTTTTTTAGGCATTGACTAGTTCATTTTTATATGTTGTTTAAATTTTTTATTTCCAATTTTGAACCCAGAGTAATTAGTTTAGGAAAACTTAAAAAAATTTATGTAGATGTAGAAAAATTGGCGCAGTGACTAGTACACTTGATGCAGTGACTAGTCACTACTGGTAATAAAATTGGAACAAGTTTCATACTTTCTTCATATTTTCTTAATATTTTATCGAAAGTTGATTACACGACTAGTCATACTAAGACTAGTCAGTTTTTTAGGCATTGACTAGTTCATTTTTATATGTTGTTATATGTTGTTTAAATTTTTTATTTCCAATTTTGAACCCAGAGTAATTAGTTTAGGAAAACTTAAAAATATTTATTTAGATGTAGAAAAATTGGCGCAGTGACTAGTACACTTGATGCAGTGACTAGTCACTACTGGTAATAAAATTGGAACAAGTTTCATACTTTCTTCATATTTTCTTAATATTTTATCGAAAGTTGATTACACGACTAGTCATACTAAGACTAGTCAGTTTTTTAGGCATTGACTAGTTCATTTTTATATGTTGTTTAAATTTTTTATTTCCAATTTTGAACCCAGAGTAATTAGTTTAGGAAAACTTAAAAAATTTTATGTAGATGTAGAAAAATTGGCGCAGTGACTAGTACACTTGATGCAGTGACTAGTCACTACTGGTAATAAAATTGGAACAAGTTTCATACTTTCTTCATATTTTCTTAATATTTTATCGAAAGTTGATTACACGACTAGTCATACTAAGACTAGTCAGTTTTTTAGGCATTGACTAGTTCATTTTTATATGTTGTTTAAATTTTTTATTTCCAATTTTGAACCCAGAGTAATTAGTTTAGGAAAACTTAAAAATATTTATGTAGATGTAGAAAAATTGGTGCAGTGACTAGTACACTTGATGCAGTGACTAGTCACTACTGGTAATAAAATTGGAACAAGTTTCATACTTTCTTCATATTTTCTTAATATTTTATCGAAAGTTGATTACACGACTAGTCATACTAAGACTAGTCAGTTTTTTAGGCATTGACTAGTTCATTTTTATATGTTGTTTAAATTTTTTATTTCCAATTTTGAACCCAGAGTAATTAGTTTAGGAAAACTTAAAAATATTTATGTAGATGTAGAAAAATTGGCGCAGTGACTAGTACACTTGATGCAGTGACTAGTCACTACTAGTAATAAAATTGGAACAAGTTTCATACTTTCTTCATATTTTCTTAATATTTTATCGAAAGTTGATTACACGACTAGTCATACTAAGACTAGTCAGTTTTTTAGGCATTGACTAGTTCATTTTTATATGTTGTTTAAATTTTTTATTTCCAATTTTGAACCCAGAGTAATTAGTTTAGGAAAACTTAAAAAAATTTATGTAGATGCAGAAAAATTGGCGCAGTGACTAGTACAGTTGATGCAGTGACTAGTCACTACTGGTAATAAAATTGGAACAAGTTTCATACTTTCTTCATATTTTCTTAATATTTTATCGAAAGTTGATTACACGACTAGTCATACTAAGACTAGTCAGTTTTTTAGGCATTGACTAGTTCATTTTTATATGTTGTTTAAATTTTTTATTTCCAATTTTGAACCCAGAGTAATTAGTTTAGGAATACTTAAAAATATTTATGTAGATGTAGAAAAATTGGCGCAGTGACTAGTACACTTGATGCAGTGACTAGTCACTACTAGTAGTAAAATTGGAACACGCTTCATGCTTTCTTCATATTTTCTTAATATTTTATCGAAAGTTGATTACACGACTAGTCATACTAAGACTAGTCAGTTTTTTAGGCATTGACTAGTTCATTTTTATATGTTGTTTAAATTTTTTATTTCCAATTTTGAACCCAGAGTAATTAGTTTAGGAAAACTTAAAAATATTTATGTAGATGTAGAAAAATTGGCGCAGTGACTAGTACACTTGATGCAGTGACTAGTCACTACTAGTAATAAAATTGGAACAAGTTTCATACTTTCTTCATATTTTCTTAATATTTTATCGAAAGTTGATTACACGACTAGTCATACTAAGACTAGTCAGTTTTTTAGGCATTGACTAGTTCATTTTTATATGTTGTTTAAATTTTTTATTTCCAATTTTGAACCCAGAGTAATTAGTTTAGGAAAACTTAAAAAAATTTATGTAGATGTAGAAAAATTGGCGCAGTGACTAGTACACTTGATGCAGTGACTAGTCACTACTGGTAATAAAATTGGAACAAGTTTCATACTTTCTTCATATTTTCTTAATATTTTATCGAAAGTTGATTACACGACTAGTCATACTAAGACTAGTCAGTTTTTTAGGCATTGACTAGTTCATTTTTATATGTTGTTTAAATTTTTTATTTCCAATTTTGAACCCAGAGTAATTAGTTTAGGAATACTTAAAAATATTTATGTAGATGTAGAAAAATTGGCGCAGTGACTAGTACACTTGATGCAGTGACTAGTCACTACTAGTAGTAAAATTGGAACACGCTTCATGCTTTCTTCATATTTTCATAATATTTTATCGAAAGTTGATTACACGACTAGTCATACTAAGACTAGTCAGTTTTTTAGGCATTGACTAGTTCAATATTATATGTTGTTTAACTTTTTTATTTCCAATTTTGAACCCAGAGTAATTAGTTTAGGAAAAATTAAAAATATTTATGTAGATGTAGAAAAATTGGCGCAGTGACTAGTACACTTGATGCAGTGACTAGTCACTACTAGTAATAAAATTGGAACAAGTTTCATACTTTCTTCATATTTTCTTAATATTTTATCGAAAGTTGATTACACGACTAGTCATACTAAGACTAGTCAGTTTTTTAGGCATTGACTAGTTCATTTTTATATGTTGTTTAAATTTTTTATTTCCAATTTTGAACCCAGAGTAATTAGTTTAGGAAAACTTAAAAAATTTTATGTAGATGTAGAAAAATTGGCGCAGTGACTAGTACACTTGATGCAGTGACTAGTCTTGTCTCGTTATAGATATGTTTAAAGGGAGATTTTCAAGAAATGAGGCTTTAATAGTGAAGAAATGTGACAATCTCTACGTAAAACTATTATGGGTTAGTCAAATTAATTCCTGGATTAGTAAATAAAAAATAAAACTAGTCAATTTTATGAGTTTTTTAAAGCTGGTGCAAGGTAAGAGGAATCTAATAATCTTTTGACAATTCTAGATCGAGTGTATTGTTCTTGTTAATCTTTAATTTATATCAATGGTTAACCTTTTAGATTGGCTGGAGTCTATTATAGGAAAGTAGAAAGTTTCTCCAAGCGTATTTTTTTAATCTCCCGACAAACCCAGTAAGAAGGTGTGACCTGGCATCCATGTAACAGAATTTATTGTATGTAATTTCTTGCAGATTACTATTCTATTACCATCAACACCAACACTATTAAATAATAATGACAGATAGATATCAATTTTTTTCATGCGGGAATAATTATTATTTTAAAAGTGGATCCCACTTCGAAGAGCAAGTAGGTCGAGGAATCTTTAGCAGGAAAGTGGGACGTGGAGATGGAGAGCGCGAAGAAAGAAGAAAGAAGTCTTTGTGTGCTCGTCCTTATTAATTACGATTATTACGACCGTTTCTGGATTTGTTTGATTATTCGAAAAGAAAGGATGAATTATGGAGTGTTTCTGGTTTACTCGGCGAGACGAGACAAAGACACACCTCTTTATTCAAATTTGCGGATAGACAATAAACCATTAAGAGCGAATTAACAACTGACTGGTAGGACGTTAGCGGTTAGAGCTAGGAACGCCAGTTGAGATTATTCAAATAGGCTTTTATGTATAAATATTTATTTTGCTGCTCGTGTCAGACACCGTTACGTATACACGGTGTATAAAATATACATATAGGTACATTTATGCGAGCAGATAGATAGGAAACGTCGTGGTGGAGCGAAATGATATGGACCAAGAAGAGATCTTGAGCAGCCTCACTGACACTTCTCGGCGCGCCATATGAACATGAACACTCGTCCGGCACACGAGCTATTCGAACAATTCAAACAAAAAACTCGGTTCGTAAAAAACCTCCCCACCAATCCTCAAAATTTACCGCAAATTCTGATATCGTATACCGCTACGGAGCGTTATTGTTTATTGTCCAAAACGCTTCCAGTACAACCGAAGGAACGCTTCCACAGCTATTCCGATTCATCCGAGCTTTGAACGGCGGTCATGGTGCGCTGGTGCTGGTGCTGGTGCTGGTGATGGTGATGATGGTGCTGGTGCCGGTCATGGAGATGGCGATGATAAACAAACGAAATTGAAAGAGAGGAAGATCATAATAATCTGACCTGCATCTTGCAATTTTTACCAATCGGTGTCAGTAGCGCTAGCGCTATCGCTTGTTGCGAATGTTGTGGTTGTGGTCATTCACTCTATTAATGTTGTTTGCCTGGTTGGTCTGATAACAATAAAGTGTCGTGTGTTTACCTGGAGTGATGGATACTTTAATTTCAAACGCGAAAAAATACTTCCGGCAACATGCCGATAAGAGGAGCTCCGGCAAGGGGAAGAAGGACAAGGACGTCTCGCCGAAGAGCAGGAAGAAAGGACAGAAAAAGTCGCAGCACTGGAGAAACAGTGAGTTGGAATAATAATAATTTAAATCGAGTCGTGAAAAATAGATTAAAATAATAAACCCGCATAATTATTACTTCCTGCTTTACCTTTACATAGTAATAGCTGCTGTTGCAAATAAAGCAAACAAATTAATGTCAACAACAAGGTAAATATTAATGTGCTTTATGTAAAATATAGATCGCACTCGCGATATGCAAATGATCATAAAATATAATCGCTGATTCCTGATTATTATAAAACAAATTGTAATAAAATTATTACCTTTATATTTTATTCTAAAGCTTACACTATAATAGGTATTAGTACAAAAATTACCTTTGAAGTACTTACATTTACTCAATTCAAGAGTCAATCAGGGTAAGCATTTCTAGAATTATAATTTAATTATTCAAGCAATCCATTTTCGTAACAAGATTCTTACTCAATAGAACAAGAAAAGTGTACAACAAATAATAAGAAATTTTGCTCGCACTACAACCTTCAACCCTCAATTTCACCCTTGAACTAGTCATTTCATCCTAGAACTAGTCATCTAAAATTTGACTAGTTTTATTTTACTTTAAGAGCACTCAATTCCCTTTTAAGCTTTCAGTTAAAATCAGAGATTAGTCATTTCTTTTCGAAATTAATCTCTTACAGTTGAACTAGTCATATTCCTAGGCAGAGTGTTTATTTCTTTCGTTTACGTTCAACTCCAAGCTGGAACTAGTCATTTCATCTCAGAAAGGGCCATCACACATTTGAATGACTTCTAATTTTTTACTAAGAGTACTCACTTCTATCTTATACCTTCAATTTATAGCAGAGACTAGTCATCGCGTCCCAGAACTAGTCATCCAAAATTTTAGTAATTTAAATTTTCTCTAACAGCACTCACGTCCATTATAAGCCTACAGTTTGAGCAGGGACTAGTCATTTAATCTCACAATTAATCTCTCAGCAGAACTAGTCATATTACTAGCAAGAGTATTCATTCCTTTCTATAACCTTTAGCTCCAAGCTGGAACTAGTCATTTCATAAGCTGGAACTAGTCATTTCATCCCAGGAAGGGCCATCTCATATTTAAATGGCTCCTAATTTCCTATCAAGAGTAGTCATTTCTATTGTATACCTTCAATTTATAGCAGAAACTAGTCATTGCGTCTCTGAACTAGTCATCTAAAATTTGACTACTTTTAATTTTCTCTAACAGCACTCACGTCCATTTTAAGCCTTCAGTTTGAGCGGGGACTAGTCATTTAATCTCATAATTAATCTCTCTCAGCAGAACTAGTCATATCCCAGCCAATCCTAGCAAGAGTTCCTTTCTTTAACCTTCAGCTCCAGGCTGGAACTAGTCATTTCATAAGCTGGAACTAGTCATTTCACCCCAGAAAGGGCCATCTCATATTTGAATAACTCCTAATTTCCTATCAAGAGTAGCCATTTCTATCGCATACCTTCAATTTATAGCAGAGACTAGTCATCGCGACTCAGAACTAGTCATCTAACATTTGACTAGTTTTATTTTTCTCTAAGAGCCCTCACCTCCACTGTAAGCCTTCAGTGTGAGCAGGGACTAGTCACTTAATCTCACAATTAATCTCTCACAGTGGAACTAGTCATATAGTGAGAGTATTAATTCCTTTGTTTTACCTTCAGCTCCAAGCTGAAACTAGTACTTTCATCCCAGAAACGGTTATCTCGCGTATGTAAATGACTCCTAATTTTCAATTAACTAGTCGGGGACTAATCATTACGTCTCAGAACTAGTCATCTAATACTTGGCTTTTATTTACTTTTTGAGCACTTTCAATTTAAAGCTGACTAGACTAGATAAAACATTAGCCATAAAATGAGGCTAGTCATAATAATAAGAACTAGTCATTTTTAAACTAGTCAAGAGAGTTCGTAGTTGATCTAATAATGGAGTAAGTAAATTTCAATCTTAGATTGTGGCTAGTCCAAAGTGTGTTAGACTAGTCATTTTATATCAATTCAACCTAGAACTAGTCAGTTATTATATCATCCTAGCCCAGTCCGGTTCAGATTATTACAAAACAGACTGAAATGAGAGTTATTTGAAGTAGGTAAGTACTTAGTCAGTTTTCCAGGGCTAGTCAATCCCGTATTTGAACTAGTCACTAGCGCAAGCACTAGTACTAGCTCCAGCACATTAATTAATTTTCTTGTTAAATCTTTCGGCTGCTGTCACTGCATGGTAAGAGCAACAATAAGAATTCGTGTGAATAGGGAACAGTTAGTTAATCCGGTACCTAGGTATAATAATAACGATTATTGCTCGAGTATCATTATTATTAAGAAACAACAGCCTTGATCAGTGAAACGTGAAGAATTCAATACGGTCCGTATTAATTAGAAATGCATTAACCTTTTCCGCAAATCACGTACCGAGGCGATTGGATAACTCGCAGCATCCGACACCATTGTGAAGAAAATCACAAAAGGAACACGTTCTCGATTTTTCACCAGCAGGAACGAGCTTTCTAATACTTTCTGGCGCGGATTGGATATCGAGAACGATTTCGAATTTGAATTTTACGACGGTAATCTCGTTAATAATAAACTGTTGGGTGCATTTATTTGTTTACATTTACCAGTATAAGTGATGGTGATCGGTGACAGTACAATGACCTGAACTGATTCATGAAATCGCACACCATCTCGCTGATCACTGTTTCGGGACGGTTGTTTTTTGGTCGATTTTCTTTCAGACTTTCATCATCAATCGTAATAAAAATTGGCGGTTTCATAAACTGATGGAAAATATTTAACCCGATGTTAATAACCGCTCAAGTCAATAATATAGAAACATTTATTCGTATTATGTCGAATTAATAATTGAACCCTATGCTGCAACAACGTTGTAAGTGCCAAAAGTAAATTTTGCGGGAAGTCGGAATAAACATTTTTTTGTGAACCAATATAATATATCAGCTTACAAACATTAATATATTAATTACTTATATTCATTAATTAACATTAATATAATAATGTTTGTAAGCTGATATATTATATTGGTTCACAAAAAAATGTTTATTCCGACTTCCCGCAAAATTTACTTTTGGCACTTACAACGTTGTTGCAGCATAGGGTTCAATTATTAACTGCAGTGACTTGACTAGTACTATACTGACTAGTACTATTAGTATTGTACTTTCATGAACTTGGAAAAGTGTCAACTTTCTGACATAACTTTATCACACACGAAAATGTTGATGAATTTACGATTCCACTGATCATTTTGACTAGTACAATTAAGAAATGACTAGTCCCCATGCAAACGATCTTGTCCAAAATAGAAAATTGAGCTGTTTTAATATTAAAAACTAATTTGTGTAACGAACACTTTGACTAACAGCGACTAGTGACTAGCCCAACTACGAAGTGACTAGTTCACATATAAAACTTACTGGTTTTGGTAAGAAATTACTAATTTTTAACAAAAAATTGATTTTGACTGGTACATGACTAATTCCCATATTAAAAAATAATTGACAAACAAGTTTTGACTACTGAAATTACCAAGTGACTAGTCGTTTGGTAAAAAATAATTAAAAAATTAAACTGACCACTTTCAAAATGACTGACTAATCTGTTATCGGATAATGACTACCTATGATCAGTCCCTGTATAAAAGAATCATTCCTGACCAGTTTTTGTAAAAACTACATTTTTTACCGAGCATTGACTAATTTTGACTAGCACAGCTATGGAGTGACTAATCGCCGTATAAAATGAATACCTGTCTTAAAACAAAATTCGACATATTTAGTATGACTATCAGGCTAGAGTCCTAAAAATACTGACTAGTACAAGTACATTTATGAAATGACTAGCCGGCTTGTGAAAAATAATTCAAAAATTAAAGTGACTAGTTTTAGTATAAACTGACTATTATTGTCAACAAATAATGCTTTGATGTATGTAGGCTTTCACGACTGGCTTCAATTGAAATTATAGTTGATTCCGGGTTGTTTTACCGTGGTCCATGGAGATTTGCTCCGAAAGATGCTACAATTGGGATAACTAGTGGAGGGGGTATGACGTCACCAGACCATATCCCTATAAATAGGATCTAGGAATCAACTATGATTTCAAATAATGACTTATTCAAACTCGTACAATTTCGAGATGACCAGTTCCTCAAGAAAGCTTTTTTTGTGAAAATTACTCTTAACGACCATTTGATTTATATTTTAAGAGATACAACTACGAGGTGACTAGTCCCTGGTAGAAATAAAAAATTACTGGTTTTGGTAAAAGGTGACTAATGTTTAACGAGCACTAATTGATTTTGACTACTACAATAATTACTAAATAGTAGTTTAAATTAGTACATAGTTTATTTGACTAGTCGTCTTATAAAAAAATAATTAACAATAACTGACTAGTTCAAAATGAACTGACTAACCTGCGGAGAATGACTAGTTCTGGAAGTCCATCTATAATGCCATAGTCCTGACCAGTTTTTGTTAAAATTTTAAATCTTTTTCGAAAACAATGACTAATGTTGACTAGTACAGCTACGAAGTGACTAGTCAGCGTATAAAATAAATAGTCTTAACCAAATAAATAGTCAAAACTTTAGTAGGTATGATGTGAGTAAGTTTCTAACGAATTTTTTAACTTATTGTGACTAGTACATTTATGGAAAATAATTAAAAAATTAGTGACTAGTTTTAGTAGATATAAAATGACTAACTTATTGTTAACAAATAGTGACTTATTCGGACTAGTCCAATCACGGAATGACCAGTTCCACAATAAATAATTTATTTTAAATTAAGCTGAGCTGTATTTTTGTAAAAAAATTACAAATCATCTAACGGACAACTAATTTTGACAATACAACTACTGGGTGACTAGTTCCATATAAAACTTACTAGTTTTGGGGAGAACTTTACTAATTTTTGATCATTTTTAAAAAACAACTTTGACTAGTATTGTTACAAAATGACTTGACTAGTCGTCTTTTAAAAAAAATAATGAAAAAATAGAATAAAATTAATCCAATTAATAATTATTTTTTTAATAGATTATAAATTGATCAATTAATAGAATTAAAAAAATAAATAAATTGACTAATAATTTCAAAATGAACTGACTAATAATGCGGATAATGACTAGTTCTGCCCAATCCCCTTGCAAAAATAATTATTCGTAACCATTTTTGGTAAACTATCACTGACCAATTTTGACTAGTACAGCTACGAAGTGACTAGTCACCGTATAAAATAAATATTTTAAAACAAACTTATTTTACAAAAAAAGTCTTTTTGTAAAAACATTACAACTCATCTAACGGGCAACTTATTTTGACAATACAACTACTAGGTGACTAGTTTCTTTTAAAACTTACTGGTTGTGGGAAAAACTGACTAATTTTTAATGATTTTTAATAAACAAGTTTGACTAGTATTATTGTTACAAAATCTTATAAAAAAGAATAAAAAAATTAAACTGACTGAGTTTCAAAATGAACTGAAAAATAATGCGGATAATGACTAATTCTGGCCAGTCTCTCTATAAAATAATGTTTTATATTTACTGTATTAATCATAGAATAAATAAAAATGGTAATTTTTTTTACCAATACTAATTAATTTTGACTAGTCCAGGTACAAAAGTCAAAAGTGACTAGTCACCGTATAAAAGAAATATTTTCAAACAAAATCCGATAGGTTGATTATGATATGACTAAGTTGCTAACAAATCTTAATTTTTTTGACTAGTACATTTAGGAAATGACTAGTCGTGTCTTATGGAAAATAATAAAAAAAATAGTGACTAGTTTTACTATGAACTGATTAACGTATTTTTTAATTGTTAACAAAGAATGACTTATTCTGACTAGCCTGATTACGAAATGAGTAGTCACCGTATAAAATCAATATTTTTAAAAGAAGTTCGACAATTTAATTATGATATGACTAAGTTGCTAACAAATCTTAATTTTTTTTTGACTAGTACATTTAGGAAATGACTAGTCGTGTCTTATGGAAAATAATAAAAAAATTAGTGACTAGTTTTACTATGAACTGATTAACGTATTTTTTAATTGTTAACAAAGAATGACTTATTCTGACTAGCCTAATTACGAAATGACTAGTCACCGTATAAAATTAATATTTTTAAAAGAAGTTCGACAATTTAATTATAATATGACTAAGTTGCTAACAAATCTTAATTTTTTTTTGACTAGTACATTTAGGAAATGACTAGTCGTGCCTTATGGAAAATAATAAAAAAATTAGTGACTAGTTTTACTATGAACTGATTAACGTATTTTTTAATTGTTAACAAAGAATGACTTATTCTGACTAGTTTAATTACGAAATGACTAGTCACCGTATAAAATGCATATTTTTAAACAAAATTCGACAATTTAATTTCGACTAAGTTGCTAACAAATCATAACTTTTTATTCAAAGTGTTAGTAAAAATCGCAAAAGTTTTAAGGGAGCACTAAGCACTATAAGCACTAATTCTAACCCATTTGACTAGTACAACTATAAAAACTAGTCATTTTATGAAATAATTTAAATCGATGAAAACAAAATTTAGCAATTTCAGAATGATTTGATTTTGAGTTGCTAACAAACCCTAACCTATTTTGACTAGTAAATTTACAAAAGGATTAGTCCCCCTACTAAGAAAATAAATTTACTAGAAATGTTAGGGAAAAAAAGGAAAAAACTGGCTAGTTTTGATTAAAATTAGAGTAATTAATTTTGGTTAATTAGGTACAATAATTATTATTGAAGAAAATCGTTTTATAAAAATATAATTTAACAATGAAGGAGACCAGTTTCAATAAAAAAAAATAGACTTACCTATTTTAATTTTTTGACTAAGTGGCAGGTTTATGAAATGAATAGTTCCTTTCATCTTTTATTTTTGATCTTCGCGCTCTTATACATTTAGCCAGCGTTACTCTTTACATGTTTACAAATATGACTATCAAGAAAATTATTATCTGCAAATTTTTTTTCGGATAAAGCTAGATTGTAGCTAATCTAGACGATTATTAAAACTTTGATTATACATTTTGAAAATGATAATAATAATAATAACAATATTAATTTAAAAATACAGAAATAGTAGTTAGGTGTAGATATGTTGATATAAGCCCCATGGGTATAGCTCTCGGTATAGCTGCAGTAGAATGTCAATATAGTGTAAGTCTTATTAAAAAAAAATAGAAAAAAAAAATTAAAAATTAAGAAAAAAAGTAATAAAATATAATTAAAAAAAGAGAAAAAAAATTAAAGAAACAGTGAAGAAAAGTAGAATTATTAAACTAAGGATGTAATTTTCTTGATTGCTTTATAATAAGGTATATTGATTGATATGTTAACTACAATCTCTGCGACATTGTTGCATTTAAATTATAAAAGTTTGTGAGTAATGGGGTCTAATTAAACCCCGAGGTCACCACCACCATAATCAATTTAAATAAAAATGAAATGCAAGAGTTTGCAATGACTCAAGCGCAACGATTCAAAGTCAATAATTGAATCGAGATGCACCACTCTCAACGCGTTATAGGGATTTGCAATAAAAAAATATTTCTTGTATTACGGAACAGATCTTAACTGATCAATAAAATAGATCAAGGCAGAATTATTCAAGTATGTACTATAAAAATTAAAAAGCCCAGTAATTAGCTGATTTACAAAGATTGGCTGGAGTGAGAATACCTACTTATCTAAATTGGTATAGTTACTTACATAAATTACACGATAATGATAGTTTGAAAAAACACTAATAACACTGTGGGCAATTATAATACATTTTATCAGTATAAGTACTAAGTACTTTTAGGTATCAGTGCTCTCTTTCCTAGTCAAAGTATCAGAGTGCAGGTCTCAATTTAAACGCACAACAATATGCGAAAATACTTTTACACTATTGTATGTATTGCATAATAATAATAAACATGACGAGTGGATATACGATACATAATAATAAGAGCATCATTTTATAATAATTATTATTGTTTCTGTTCGAATTATTGACGTTGGCGCTGGTGCTGGTGTTGGTGTTGGTGTTGGTGCCTTATTTATTAGCATTGAAAAAATAAAAATGAGTTGATTAAAAATTGAATTAATAACATTAATCAAAATCTACTTACTTACTATCTGAAACAATGCGACGATATGAATAGGTCAAAGTCTGAAAAGAATCAAAAACTATAAATAATAATAATAAACAGTTTTTATCACTTAATTCCAGTCGCTCTAAATACTTCTTACTAGCAAATCTTTCAAATCTTCTGGTTTCTGTTGTTGGTGGAGTCGCTTCTCGTGCTAAGCAGCGTGCAGCTATTTTTAAACGAAATGGCATTTTCGTTCTAGTGAAAGTGATTTTGTGCTGACTAGGATTATTATTATTATTTTATTGTTATATAGTTGGTAAGTCTAGTTTCCTGATCAAATAACAATCACATTATCAACGTATATTATTATTGTTGTAAAATATTGCACTTCCCAGTTACTTACCGTTCTATTTTTGGCCGATGTGAATTGAAATAGATTTGGCAAAATGCGGTAAAAATATAAACGTAAAACTACCACGCCGGAGAGATGCGCTAAGTTGGCCGGGAAAAATCCTGACTGGGGAGGTAAAACTAGAACATATTTTACTAACTCTCAATTTTTTTTATCCAAAAAATAAAATTAAAACTTCTAGAGGCCCAAATTCTAGAGGCATGAAATCAAAAGGTCATCGTCAATTTATGCTTGCACCTCAATTTATTTCATTTTACAGCTTCCAAAAAAGTTATTACCGATTTTTTCCCAAAAATACCATTAATCGCTGTAAGAGAATTTCGAAGGAAAGGCAGATGGGGGTTGATACTCCCTTGGGGAAATAACATTTTACTACCTTAAAATTTTGAAATTCTTAAAATAGCGCGCGCAAAAGTGTAACTTTATAAAGTGACTAAAATGACTTATTTACCCCCCATCCCTAGAGGATAACAGGAATGAATTTTTTTATTTTTTTTTATCGGGGTTCAAGCGAAAAATTCTACCCCTCAGTTATAAATAAAAGTTACAATGTAAAAAAATTAAACTTTAGTTTAGAGCATAAAAAAACATTATTACTGCGTTTTCCAATGCCTCTCAAGCTCTCCCTACACCCAAGGCCAATAATTGTTCAACTCCCGTGAAAAAATTAACTTCTCCTAAAATTTAGTTTTTACCATTGCCAGTTTTGTGAAAATGTAGGAATTTTTACCAAAAAATGCACTCTTTCTTTCAAAGTTACAATTTTTTTTCCCCAGTTGGCTTTTGAGAGTTGACACATTGAAGTATGATCTATTTTAACGAAAAAAACATTTTACCACCTTAAAATTTTAAAATTCCCTAAGATAGAGCAAAAGTCTTTCAGTCCCGGCAACACAAAGTGAGGAAAATTGAGGGTGTCGATCTTTAGGGGTTGAAATTGTCTTACCCATTTTTCTCTGACCAAGACTTATTTACCTCCCATCTCTAGAAGACAGTCCGAGTGATTTTTTTTTTTTTTCGGGGCTCACGATATACGAAGGGCCGAAGCGAAAAATTTTACCCCTCAGCTGCATTTAATTTTTTTTATTAATAAAAGTTACAATGTAAAAAAAAACTTTAAGGCATAAAAATCACTAATACTGCGTTTCAATGATGCATTCTTCATCTCTCGCTACCCCCGAGGCCGAAAATTGTTCAACTCCCGTGGAAAAATTAATTCGCCCGAAATTTAGTTTCCACCATTGCCAGTTTTGTGAAAATGTAAGAATTTTTACCAAAAATTGCACTCTTTCTTTCAAAATCACCACTTCCATTTTCTCAGTTGGCTTTTGAGAGACTTATTTAAACCCCTTCCCCCCACCCCTAGAAGAGTCAGTCCGAGTGAATTTTTGATTTTTCTTCTTCGGGGCTCAATTCAGGGGGTTACGATAAACGAGGGGCTGAAGCGAAAAATTTTACCCCGCAGTTGCATTTAATTTTTTTTTATTTATAAAAGTTATAATGTAAAAATTAAAACTTTAAGATTATAAAAAAATCACTAATACTGAATTTTCCAATGCATCCTCCCCTTCCCCCTTCCCCCGAGGTCGAAAATTGTTCAAGTCCTATAAAAAAATCAACTTATCAAAAAATTAAGTTTTTCCCATTACACATTTCGCGGAAATATTAAAATTTTTCAAAAAAATTGACATTTTTCTTGAAAAATCACATTTTCAGCCCCTAAAGTTCAACAACAACTTCAACATATTTTGTAAAAATTTAAAAAAAAAAAACTCTTGGAAAAATAACCTTTTTTTTATTACCTAAGGGTTAAAAATAAATAATTTGTGAAAAATGCATGGACTAACGAAGGCCTTTCGATTGTGATTTTACCCCCTAGCGCTTTAGAGCATAAAAATTTAACTTTAGAACTCCACATTTCTTGTGCCCACTGCTGTTTCGCTCGAGATTTACAATGTCCGCTTCCCCTCCCCTTTACCCCGAGGCCGAAAAAGTTCAACTTCTCCCTAAAATTCCCTATTGCCCATTTTGTGAAAATATGAGAATTTTTATCAAAAAATATACTTTTTCCTTGCAAAATCATCTTCCATCTTTGGGAATATCTATACCATAAGTAAGGACTATGAGGGGATAAAATCTCGGCAAGCATGGGTAAAATGTATCTTTTATCTTTCAACCCCTATTCGATTGATGAATATCCATCTATGAAATGCAGTGAAGAAAAACAGTTTTGTAAGGGGTAAAAAAATGAATAGTGGGGGAAAATGGACTGTTGTAACGAGGATGTATCTCCCTACGACCTAAAAGATCTTTTGTGTCTCCTCTTCTGGTGACTATTCGATTATAGCACCCCATCCAGTTCAAGTTCTAGTTCTCGGAGCAGATTTAGGATTTTCGATGGTTCTAAAAACGTTAGGTTTTTTCGCTGGTTGGTAAAGACCTAGACAGCGAAATCTTCTTTGTTGTACTGCATGGCACTGGATAAAGAGATGTATTGGAGTTTCGTCCCCCTCCACCTCCATACACAATCTACAGGTGGTTTGGTCATTTTGTAGACCAAATGGCTTTCTATTGCAATTTTACACCCAACGCTTTAGAGCATTAAAAATCAAATTTTAGTGCTTAAAAAATTCATTATTACATAAAAAACAACTCCTCTGTTGTTTCCGCTCAAGTATTATAATGCTTATCCCCCTTTTCCCACCTCTGAGGCCTAAAAATGGGGCAAATTGCGTCAAAAAATCCACCTCTCCCTGATACTCAGTTTTCTGATTGCCCATTTTTTGAAAATATGAGACCTTTTACTAAAAAAAGCACATTTTCCTTGCAAAATCACATCTTTTTTTTTGGGAGTATCAATTAAGGACTAAAGGGGAAGAATCTTCTCTCGGTCGAAGAAAAATCGGTAACACGTTTTCTTCAGTCCCTAAACTTAAACAACTTTAATAAAGTGCAGCCAGCCATTTAGGGAATATTTTGAAAAAAAAGCGTTTGGAATAAATGACTTTTTTTATTAAGGGGTAAAAACATATTAATTGTGGGGAAAGCATGAACTAACGAAGGCCTTTCGGTTACGGTCTCCCCCTCAAGGCGCTTTAGAGCATAAAAAATTCATTAACTGCAAACAATAAAACTTCAGAACTTCAAAATTGTTTAGCATTGCTTGTGTGTATTCACTTTTGTTCCCGCTAGAGATTTTCAATGCCTCCTTCCCTTCCCCCTTCCCCCGAGGTCGAAAATTGTACATAGGCGTAAAATCTTCACTCGGGCGAAGAAAAATTGATGAAACGTTTTTTCAGCTCCTAAAGTTCAACAACTTCAACATATTACAGTCATACCTATATGAATTTTTTGGAAAATCTGTTATCTAATATTTATTTTTGGTAAGTGGGAAAAATTAATTGTGGATGAAGATGGACTAAGGAAGGCCGTTCGATAACGATTATGTCCTCCAGCACTTCAGAACATAAAAAATTCATTAATACTTCAAATAATTAAACTTTAGAACTCCAAATTTGTTCAAAATTGCCTATTAATACCACTGCTGTTTCCGCCCCAGTCTTTTTAATGCCCACTCCCCCTTTCCCTCTCCCAATGCCGAAAAAAAAATTCTCCCTAAAATTAAGCTTTCCCCATTGCCCGTTTTGTGAAAATGTATGAATTTTTATCAAAAAATGCACTCTTTTGAAAATCTCATCTTTCTTTTTTTAAGAATTTTTTTGGGGGGGAACACGAGTTAAGAACTATGAGAGGGTAAAATCTTCTCTTGGTTGAATAAAAATTGGTGGACGTCTTTTCCAGTTCCTAAAGTTCAACAACTTCAACATACAGCCATCTATGAAATTTTTGAAAAAAACTGTAATACAATATTTTTTTAGAAAGGGAAGAAATAAATGAATTGTGGGTGAAGCATGCACTAAGGAAGGCCTTTCGATAGCGATTTAACCCCCCCCCCCCCCTTAGCGCTTTATAACATAAAAGATTCATTAATACCTACTGCAAATAATAAAATTTTAGAACTCCAAATGTCCACTCCCCCTCTCCCTTCCTTCAATGTTTAAAAAATAAACTTCTCCCTAAAATTAAGATTTTATCATTGCCCGTTTTTTTCAAAACCACATCTTCCCTGTCTTTGAGTATATCTTTAAATTTTTAATTTAAATTTTAAAGAAAATTTTACACCTCGCCTCCCCCTAGCGCGTCAAATTACCGGAAGAGTTTTTTTTCGATTTATGCAAAAAATTGATAGGGGGCCGGTTAAATATGTTCTAACAAAAAAATAGACTATACAGGGTGCACCATGTATCCTTCTCTATATTGCTATCTCCTAACGCTAACAGATACAGATACTCTTTTAAACAAGTCCAAAGGAGCGCAATTTTGTGGCCATCTCGATTCCGTCGAGACATACCAGATATCTGTGACCGTTCCTGAAATATCCTGAAAAAACTGAAAAATCGAGATTTCTTATTTTTTCCATATCTTTTTTATTATTGGAGATTAATGAATAATTTTTTGTGGGCTTACATAAGTCGCAAGAGCTACCCATCTGAGATTTCAAAAATTTTCAAAGCCGACTAGATTCCAGAATTTTCATAGTCAACTTTCGTTTTTCTTATGGCCACCATAGTTATTTTTTATGTTGTTCGATATAAAAAAAATCATAAAAACTAAAAATTGTTAAACTTCAAAAAATAAATTTAAAAAATTTTAATTCTTCTTTTTTCTTTACAAAAAAGACACATTTTTAGACCGAATTTCATAGATAAATTTAAAAAACCAAAAGTCAAGCACTATTTCGGCGTATTTTACAAATGTTGACGTTTTTCTACGATTTTTTTTAGATTTTTCTTTGAAAAAAGAAGAATAATAATTTAAAATTCTTTTTTTTTTGAAGATTATTAATTTTTGGTTTCCATTGTTTTTTTCATATCGAACGACATAAAAAAATAATATGGCGGCCATAAGAAAAACGAAAGTTGACTGTAAAAACTCTTGGATCTAGTAGGCCTTGAAAATTTTTGAAATGTCAGATGGATAGCTCTTAACGGCTTATGTAAGCCTACAAGAAATTATTTATTAATTTCCAATAATAAGAAAGATACGGCAAAAATAAGAAATCTCGATTTTTCAGTTTTTTCAGGATATTTCAGGAACGGTCACAGATATCTCGCATGTTTTGACGGATTCGAGATGGCCACAAAATAGCGCATCTTTTCTCTAATTCAACCGACTCTGTATCTCTTAGCGTTCAGAAGATAGTAATATAGAGAAGGATACATGGTGCACCCTGTATATAGGTATCTATTGGAATAAATTACCCCCGGTTTTTCCCGGGAGGTAAAATCGAGAGAAAATGTTAAAATTTCACATTGACTGAGTTGAGTATTCTCAGCAATGTGTTTCCTAACTTTGTTTAGGCTACTATTTTATAAATAAAAACAAGTATAATTGATTCGCGATAAATTGTTTGGATAAAGTGAAGTAATGTTTATAAAATTTTCCTGAATAATAATTATGAATGATAATTAGTTGAACTGGCTGTTCATCGTTATCACAGTATCTGAATAACGTTTAAATATTTTTAATTAGAATAACAATAATAATTACAGGACGCACTGTTACTTCTTGCCCTTTCATACTTACAAGTTACAACTTAGGCGCCAGTGTTACTTATTTTATTAGCTATACTTAAAGCGCTTAGTAAGTAAGGGTATTAGGTAAGTTGCATCTCTTTTTTTTTGTGTAAGCAAATTTTTTTTTCATAAGTGTTAGGTATAAGCATAATAATAAGCACCCGCGTTATTATTATTATTATTATTATTATTACTTCTAGGTTAGGTTCAAAGCCCTCGTACTGAAGCTTGCGCTTATTGTACCTCTTTGGGCAATTATCTCACCAGTCCCGTCTCCCGAAAGTATTTCAATATGAGTCCAATGGGTGCTTGTTCTATTTCTTATGGTTCTGCCATTTTGGTCCCAAATATTAGAAGTCTGGTTCCCTCTAGTGCTGGACATTCATGCACACATTAGGTGGTAAGGGGTTTCCTCCCCTTCCCCGCATCTCCTGCAATTTTGGTTATTTTTCACTCCTATTATTGTGAGGTGTTTCATTAGCGGGCAATGTCCTGTTAGAAGTCCAATTGCCCATCTCAGCTTCTTCAGTTCATTTATTTTATTCTCTGATGGTTCTCTAATAAATATCTTCGATTGTCTCAGTCCATCTACTTCATTCCAATGGGAGGTATGTTTTTTCTTCAGGAGGCCTCTTATTTTCCTTCTGAAAGGGTAGTTTGGAGTTTATTTTGTTGTTTTTCTCTGCTAGCTTTGCTTGTATTGCAGCTCTTCACTGTATTTGATTGTATAGTTACTGAGTCCAGCTGGCTATCAGTAACGATTTCAATGTTCCTATTTTCATAGGAACCAGCGATCATGTGTTCCACGCAGGCGTGGATTGCCGAACTTTCTGCCTGTAGCACGGTTGCTAGTCCGCGCTAATCTTTGTTTTGGATCCATCCATGTACCAAGTGCATTAGTTTTTTTTAGATTTGATTTCATATTCTTTTGTTCCCTTTGCTGGTATTACTACCTGATGGTTTACAAAAGTTTATGCTCTTACTCGTTCTATCTGGTCCCATGTTTAAAATGTGATTGGTTTCCAGATGTTTGAATATTTCTGTGTGGTATTCTTTCCTTTTTTGCAGGTCTCATGCAGTATTGTCTTAACCCTGTATGCCGCCGCTAGTGCCTCTGTCTCCACCACCAAGTGAAGTGGCGGGAGCCCTAGGAGCACCTCCATGGCCGCTGTTGGTGGTTCTCATCGCTGCCGTTATTGTCAGTAACGCGAGTCTTTGTAACTTATTTATCTTTGTAACGTGCTCCTTTTTTCTGGATTTATACCACCATAATGTAATCGTGGGAACTATAACCTTAGTGTACATCCAGTGTGCCATTTCTGGTTTCAATCTCCACGTTCTACCTATCATTCCTCTACTGGCCCATAAGGCTCTGGTAGCATTTTTGGTTGTTCTTTGTATGTGTTTTCCGAAGTTAAAGTTTGTTATCCAGGGTAATACCCAGATACTTAACCTCCGTGCTTAGTGGGATTTCTTGTCCTCCAACTCTTAGTCTCTTCAGGTCTTGAAGATTTCTTCTTTTCGTGGAGGCAATTTTGTCAGGATTAACTGACAGTCCTCCTGCTCGGCACCAATTTTCTACTATTCTTAAAGCTTGTTGCATGAGATTTGAAATAATCTCTGCGCTCCCAGAGTAGGCTGTCGACAACCAGAGAACCAGGCTCCACAGCAGAGGTGACAGCCCCCCCCCCCCCCCCCCGCGGGCATCCTTTGCCTACTCGTGCTTCCAAGGGAACTGGTGATTTGTTTGTTTCTAATTGAGGAGTCTATCCAGTCTGTAATGGCCTCGTGAACTCCCCCCTTTTTCCAGTTTCCACAGCTCTCTTTATAGAGATAAAAGAGGTGTTGTCAAAGGCTCCCTCGTCAAAGGCTCCCTCTATACCCAGAAAGGTCCCTAGTGCAATTTCTTTATTTGTGCCCTCTCTATTTTGTTTGTTAGAGTGTGAAGGCTGACTTCACATGACATCCCAGGTTGATATGCATATTGGTATCGATTCAGTGGTATTGATTCCAGCCCCTCGTCCTTATACGTCTATCAACCAGTTTCTCCATCGTCTGTAACTAATTGGTCGAAAGGATTTTGCCTGGGTCCTGGTTTCCACCCTTAGCATTCTCCACGCCAGTGGTTATATAGCTTAGAGCTAAACTCGCCCTGAATAGTTTGCATAGTGGTACGATTAATATTTCCCTTCCCTTCTGTAGCATTATTGGAACTATCCCATCTGAGCCGGCTGACTTGTATGGTGCAAAGGAGTCTAGCGCCCATTCAAGTTTGTTCCGATCTATTACCTTTTTTGCCAGTTTACAGCTTTCCCTGGATCCCCTTATGTTTGATACTTTTGGGTAAGTTCTGCAGGGATGTGTTTACTATCCGGGAAGTGTGTCTATAGAAGAAGATCTAGAGTCTCCTCCTCGGCACTTGTATACTTTCCCTGTGAGCCCTGTTTTTTCTGATTGTACCTCTGCATCATTCTCTGCCAAGTCAGGCACATTGTGGAGTTCTTTCTATCTCTTCACAGTGCCTTTTCCAGTAATCTTCCTTAGCCTTTTTTATGGCTGCCATTTAGTTTCGGCGTGAGACTTCTTTTTATGTCTCCCATAAGTATAACGTGAAATGTAACGTGAAAAAAAAAGGTATGTGTCCCCGGTGTCCGGGTCCCCAGCAACTTGTAGAACGGTATCGTCAAAATCTCAAAACGGAGTTACTTAAAGTGATTTTTTTGTTTTAGTGGATGATATGGAGCAGTATCTTCATTACATTGGCGGAGGCGCAGGGGCGCTGGCTCTCACTGGAGTGGCCGCCGCGTCCGCTTTTTACCTAGCAAGTAGACCTGCCTCGGAAAAACCCCTTTTCCCCCTCGACCAGCAATGCATAGTCGAAGATGTAAGTATCTTTCTTTTATTTCAGTTGCTAGCATAATGAGTAATAAAACCCGTTGTTAACTTGAACATATCTAGAGGAGACTAAAGAAAAGAGGTCAGTTTTATTATTCTAAAATCATACCGTTAACCTATAAAAATCCGCGGCCAAAAAAACAAAGCGAATGATTTATTATTATTATTATTACCAGACGTAAAACCAGCTCGGTTCTCTCTGTTTCCCAGCACGTATAGTAAATAATTTATATCCAATGAAAACGCGTAACGATGCGGTTTCCCTTTTCCACATGACTGAGAAGTAAAAAATCGAAACATGTCACAAGATTCAAAACGTGCGATCGAATATTGTACGACATGACATTTTGTAGCGCTTTCTTGGACTCTCGCCACTTATTTATTTTAACACTCGAGAAAAATCCCACCGAGAGTAATCATTCATTCCGCGTGCTATCCCATCTGAGGTCATTTGATAGTATCACGTGCGCGGTTTCGAGACGAATAATGAGATATTTTTGGAACTCATTCCCAGACCCACCTGCTCTTCTCCTAGTTTATTGTCAAGGTCGGGAATATAATTATTTGATCAGCTTGGAGATATGATGTCTATAGTTGAGCGGTATTGATAATCCCACGCAAACCGTCGTCTGGATGAGTAAATATAAAATTAAAAAATTACCATACCTACCTATTATTGTGCTCAAGGAAAAAACCACAAAGAATGTTTTAAATCTTTAAATTAATTTTAAGCTGCGTGGGGGTTGTATGGGTGGTGACGGTTAGTCAGAAACGTTGAATCATGAAAGTGGGAAAAAACCGATTAAAAAGAAGATAAGAAGATAACGGTGACCCACAATCAGAGGAAAGGTGGAGAGAAAGAATAAGAAAGAATAGAATCTTTTGATAGGAAAGAGAATGAGGTTAACAAGTACCTCAAGAAAAAGGATTGAGAGGAAAAAACCCAGGCCCGGGCATTGTGAGCGAACTTAGTTAGAAACGTCGATCCCGCATGAGGGAAGATGAAGAAAAAAAGAGAAATTAAACTTTGGATGCGACTGGGAGTGAAGATTAAGAGGACCTCATGAAAAAAGGTCTGTCAGGATAAAAATCCCAGTCCGGTCATTGTGAGTGAAGGTTAGTTAGAAACGTCGACCACGCATGGGGAAAAATGAAGAGAAAGAAGATAAATGAATCTTTGAATGGGATTGAGAATGAGAACTAAATATGACTTCAAGAAGAAAAGGTTGACAGGAAAATAATCATCGTGGATGAAGATTTGGTCAACAACGGCGACCCACAATCATGTAAATTAGGAAAGGTGGAGAGAAAGGATAAGATTAGTGAATCTTTGGATGGGATTCAGAATGAGGTTGACAAAAACGTCAAGAAAAATGATTCACAGGAAGAAATCCCAGGTCCGGGCATTGTGGGTGAATTTAGTTAGAAACGTTGACCCCGCATAGGGAAAGATGGAAAAAAAGATACTTTGGATGGGACTGAGAATGAATAAGATTGAGAAGATCTCAAGAAAAAAGGCTAACAGTAAAAAACCCACGACCGGGCATCATTGTGGGTGAATATTAATCAAAAACGGCGACACCAAAATCATTTAAATGGCGAAAATGGAGAGAAAGAAAATAATTGAATGCTTGGATGGGATTGAGAATGAGGTTGACAAGCACCTCAAGGAAAAGGATTGACCAAAAAATAGGACAAAAAACCCAACTGGGCTTTGTGAGTGAACGTTTGTCAGAAACGTCGACCATGGGGGAATATGAAGAAAAAGAAGATAAATGCACCTTGCCGAGATTGAGAATGAGTATTGAGAAGAACTTCAAGAAGTAAGGACTGACGGTAAAATATTCCCAGAACCAGACATTGTGGGTGCAAGTTAATTAGAAATTTCGGCACCGTATGGGGAAAGATGAAGAGAAGGAAAATAAATTAATCTTGACGGGATTGAAAATGAGTATTGAGAAGGACTCCACGGAAAAAGGATTGACGGGAAAATAAGAAGGACTGGGAATCATCGAAAGTGATGATTGATCAAAAACGGCGACCGCACAATCATGTAAATGGATAAAGTGGAGAGAAGTGACAAGAACAGATACCACGACCGGGCTTTGTGGGCGGTTGTTTGTTAGTAACGTAGGGGAAAAATGAAGAAAAAGGAGATAAATAAACCTTGATGATATTGAGAATGAGTATTGAGAAAGAGTCTCAAGAAAAAAGGATTGACAGTAACCCTGAAATTCAAACCGCGTATCGGGAAATATGAAGAAAAAGAAAATAAGGAAACCTTGAGGGAATTGAAACTAAAGATTGAGTATGACCTCAAGAACAACGGGTGAAGAACAACAGCTTTATGGGTGAAGAAAATTAGTCAGAAACGTCCACTCACGTTTTACCCATATGTGGGTAAATGTTAGTTAGAAAATCCACCCCGCATGGGGAAAGATCGAAGAAAATAAAAATAAGCAAATCTTGACGGAATTGAGAATAAAAAATAGGACCTCAAGAAAGAAGAATTGACAGGAAAACAATTTCATGCATAATCATGAATAAAAGCGAGGAAAGAAGCAGAGAAAGAAGCTTGAAGAGAGAAAGAAGATGGGATTGAGAATAAGGACTTTAAGAAAAAAAGATTGACAGAAAATAATGTCATTGGTCGTCATTTGGGTGAAATCACTCCCAAATGTCGATCCCACCCCCAACAATCATGAAAGTGGGGAAAACGGAGAAAATGAAGATAAATGAATCTTTGTGATAGGATTTAAATGAGGATTGAGAAGGACCTCAAGAAAAAAAATTACTGTCAGGAAAAGAACACCAGAACCGAATATTGCGAGTGAAGAAGGTGAAGAAAGTTAGTTAGAATTGTCGACCACGTATGTGGGAAGATGAAGAGAAGAAAGATAAGTGAATCTTGAATTGTTTGCGATTGAGTATTGAGAAAGACCTCAAGAAAGAAAGATTGACATGGGAAGGATCAAGGATCACAGAACTGGGCATCATTGTGGGTGAAGATTAGTCAGAAACGTTAATAATAATAGTGGGGAAATATTGAGAGGAAGAAATTATGAGAAAACATGAGGATTGAGAAGGACCTCAAGGAAAAATAATTGATAGAAAAAGAATCGATCATCGAGAGTGAAGAAGATTAATCAGAAACATCGACCCCGCATAGTGGAAGATGAAGAGAAGAAAGATAAGTAAATTTTGACGAGGTTGAGAACGGGAATTGAGAAAGACCTCAAGATAGAAAGATTGACATGGGAAAAATCTCAGAACTGGTCATCATTATCAGAAAAGTCGACCTAACACACGGCAATAAAAATGGGGAAATATTGAAAGGAAGAAGATAAGTGAATCTTTGGATGGAATGAAAAATGAGGGAAAAAAAGGACCTCAAGGGAAAAGGATTAATAGGAAAAGAATACCAGAATCGAGCATCGATAGAGAAGAACACTAGTTAGACACATCGACCCCGCATGGGGGAAGATTGAGAATTGAGAAGGTTGAGAACGAGAATTGAGAAAGACCTCAAGAAAGAAGGATTGACTTGGAAAGAATCCCAGAACTGGGCATCATTGTGGGTGAAGATTCGTCAAAAAAGTCGACTCCACAGTAGTGAATAAAAGTGGGGAAAGCCTGAGAGAGAGAGAGAGAGAGAGCGAAAGAGAGAGAGAGAGAGAGAGAGAAGATAAGTGAATAAGTGAAAAGGTAAGACAGAACGTCAACCTCACATTCCTGAAAGAGATGAAACAAGTTTTTTTTGTGAAAGGAGTTGGGGAAAATTTGAATGCCTAATAAATCTTTAAGAACGTCCCCTACTCCGTGGATCTTACAAATTCATATCTTGAGCAATTTAAAAGACACGAATCTTTGGGGATAGGGACTACCTACCTATGTATACTGAAAAATGTTTCGAACATATTTGTCAAAAGTAAAAAAATCTTACATTTTGTATCAAATTATTACAAGCCCGAATTTTCATGAGCTGCTTAGAAGCATCTTTAAGACTTCTGGTAAATCTTCGAAAATATCATGAAGATGTGGCAAAAACCCTGGAGGTATTGAGAAACAACTTGAAAACGGGGGAATTACCCAGGAAATCTAGAAAATATAATTTAGATGAGAGAAATATTGTGGAGAAGAGGAATTTTTTCACACCTTTCCGCAAATTTGTGATGTCATTTTTTATAAAAATCTCAACTTCTCGATTTTCTCATAAAAGCATAAAAAATTTGATACTTTTCGTATTTTTTTCATTACTTTTTTTACTTTCCCCCTAGAACTTTCATAACTGGAACTAAGCTCCTGATTTTAAATAGGTAACAGGCCACTCAACTTATTTCAATTCAAAGTTCACTCGCCAAGACTACCACGATAAAAGACGTAAGCTAAAGCTATGATCACATTATAATTATTATTCTCTTTTTATTTTATAAAAAAAAATACCTCACAGTAACAGCTTAGTCTTCCAATAAATCATTTTTCACACTCCCCTTTTTTGATTAAATTTCTCTCTCCGTTTATAGAAATTAATCCTAAAATCGAAATAAATTTAAATATAATATTACAATCTCGTCTTAGTGTGAAAACAGCTTTATAAATTAACAAATTTCCCGACTTGTACTAGCAGATAGTTAGTTATAGATTATAACACCACGAGAACAGCTCGATACTATTCCTGGCCGCTCCTGCTCTTATCCTTCGGGAACAGTTCAGTCTTAAAGTGTTAAGACGCGTACGCACGTCGTACTCTACTACTTTAGTACTACGTAACCGCGACTATTGAAGACACGAGGGTGATACGGTGATACGCGATTGGTGGTTAAAAAAATTATTAATTATTATTGTGTAAAGTGATTTTTTATTATTTTCATTATTATTATTATTACTTTTGAGCGTGCTGCTTCTTTACATAATATGCAGTTAAGAGTTAAGAGGGTGTTAGTTTGAATTAAAAAAAAATGTTTTAATGTTTATCTGTAGTGGTGTAAGTAGACTGAGGGTTTTGAGAGTGATTGTGGAATGAAAATAATTGATAGGATGAGATATAAAATTGTTTTTTTATCGAGCTACTTAAGTAGGTACTTGAATAAAACGTAATCAAAATTTCAGTTTTAATTAAGAAAAAATTCGATCTTATGTAACGGTTATTGATAAAAATACGCGTTATTGTGCAAAATAACTCAACCACTGACGCAATTTTTGGATAAAATTAAATTCGCACATCTGAATTTAAATTCTGTTTACTTTTCCAAATTTATAAGATCCTGTTTATTCACCAACTCACTCTCTACCTCTACTTAATGCATGCGCTGGTGGTAAAAATTAACTTAATCCGTCAATAAAAATCCCTCTGTCTATTTCTGGTCGTCAGTAGTAGTAAATATCTTTGGGTATAAAAAAAACTTGAATTTCTGCCAAAGTCTTTAGAGTTACATTATTAAATCCCATCAGATCAACTATACACGAACAGAAGCTGCATCGAAGAGATAAAGTAACAATAATTAAATAAATAATAATCGCTCAGAGAAGAGAAGAATATAACAATATTAGTTGCAGTGATGGTGATGTACCTATATACCTATAATAAAAAGTTGAAGTGATTATAATTTTCCCCGGTGTGTTTATAAATAAACAAAATAAGTGTGTTATGAATGATTAATCTACTACAGTACCTACCTACAGTTTGATGCACGGACATTAAGATGTGCAGCTGTTGCACAAACACACCGCCATTGAGCATACCAATCAACCTGAACAATCAATCGGATGTGTTTAATTGGAAAGTAAGTGACACCTGGGAAATACAATTGTTAAATAAAAAATTTATCATCAAGGTTGATTTTTATACCGGGTGGATTCAAGCAAGCGAACACTCTATACCTACCTATTTTTTGAACTTTTTTGCAGCTTTTTTCTCGGTCCCTGTAAGCGCTTTAGGTCTCTTTCACACATACGGGTTTCTAACGGTAACCGTGCCGTAGCCGTGCCGTAATTTAATTTGATTTGTGTTCACACGGCACACGGTTTTTAGGAGACAACGCGGCACTGGATGTTTTTTTTAAGTATTTTTGTCAATTGCACCTACGATGGATGAACGAAAAATGCGCATATTGTTAATAATGCTATGACATCGTCGTAGACGTAGATAGTCGCGAAAAGCAAGAAAATTTTGGATTCATCCACTTCTTGAAAACAGACAGTCGATGGGGGAATTTGCAATATTGTTTCGCGAGATACGAAAGGATCTTCAACAGGTGTAATTAGTAGTTCATGATCTATTTCAATAACCTAATTTCGTTATTATAATTTCCGTAAATTTAGAAAATGTTATTAACGTCCGTACGATACAGAGAGCATAACTAATACTGAATATTATTGGTAAAATATACGTGTCAACAGTATCAACACACGGCACGTGTGCATGCTTGTATTCACTTGTGTGTTTTTCTGTTGCCGTAAGCGGCTCCGGCACCGTGCCGTATCAGTCAACTAGCCGTGCTGCGACGGCAGCCGTGTACGGCTCCGGCAACAAACCGTCTTGTGTGAAAGACTCCATTTATGATAACGTGTTTCGATTAAGCACGGCTCCGTAGCCGTACACGGCCACGGTTAAAAACCGTAGGTGTGAAAGAGGGCTTAGAATAAAGAAACATCGGCGAACAAAAAAGCTACAAAAAAGTGAGCAAAAAAAAAATGAGCTATGAAAAAAGAAAGACCTACGGAACGAAAAAAACTAAAAAAAATTAGCCTAGTTTGAACCTGTGCTGTGTACGCTAAGCTAGCTGATATGCGTTTTTCTTAGTCAACAAAAAAGCTGCAAAAAATACAAAAAATTACAAAAAAAAAATTGAAACCTAGTTTTCTCGGTTCCAGTACCAGTTATCGAAAAAAGAAAGACTGACGGAGAAAAAAAGCTACGTGAAGTTACAAATAAAAAGTACTCGCTACCTTGACAGAGCCGAGTCGGTTCATTTCTAAGAACAGTTTCTAACTCATTTGAAGTTAGCGTCCGAAAGTTGGAAAATCGTAATTTTTCTTAGAGTTCTGGGAAGACTACGCATAGTTCTGGAGTTCTCCAAAAAATATCCAATAGTTCTGGCTTAATAAGCCCAAAAATTAATCATAAAAAAATTCGGCGCTAACTTCACGTGGCGCCCACTTTTTCGCAAAAAAGAGTTCTGGATCGGTTTTCTAATAAATTATCAAGAGTTCTCGAGTTCCTGAAAATATTATCAATAGTTCTGGTGTATTAAGCCCAAAAAACGACTCCAAACAGCATGACGCCGATACTGCGCCGGGAATGGGATTTAATTTTTTTTATTTCGACGGTTCTGAAAGGAGTTCTGAATAGCGCCAGAAGAGTTCTAGAGATTATCCAAATAAAACTTCTCGCTAAAATCTTTCGTCTTCGATTTAAAGCGAAAAACAAGTTCCGTTTCCGAAGACTTTGAAAAAAAATTTTAATATGATTTTTTTTTCTTTATTTCGACAGTTCTGAAAGGAGTTCTGAATAGCGCCGGAAGAGTTTCGCAAATAATCCAAAATAAATAACAATAAAAGAAATTTGAAGGGTTTTTTCTCGGGTTTTTTCAACATTTTATTTTACATAATGAATCTCTAGAACTCTTCTGGCGCTATTCAGAACTCCTTTCAGAACCGTCAAAAAAAAAAAAAAAATTAAATCCCATTCCCGGCGCAGTATCGGCGCCATGCTGTTTGGAGTCGTTTTTTGGGCTTAATACACCAGAACTATTGATAATATTTTCAGGAACTCGAGAACTCTTGATAATTTATTAGAAAACCGATCCAGAACTCTTTTTTGCGAAAAAGTGGGCGCCGCGTGAAGTTAGCGCCGAAATTTTTTATGATGAATTTTTGGGCTTATATTAAGCCAGAACTATTGGATATTTTTTGGAGAACTCCAGAACTATGCGTAGTCTTCTCAGAACTCTAAGAAAAATTACGATTTTCCAACTTTCGGGCGCCAACTTCACATGAATCAGTTTCTATGTACAACAAACAGGGTGTTTGGTTAACTGGACAGCCAAAATCCAACGTCATGCATAAAATTGTATTTTAAGCATAAAACAAAGAATTATTCTTTTTAAGATGAGACCTCGTTTAGGAAATATTTTCAAAAATGTAAAACGAAGGCTGCTAAAAAATATGTATTTTTTAATAACTGAAAATCGTCAAAATGTAAAAATGTCAAAATCGAAAACCATGTAAAAAAATCGTATTTTAAGCATAAAAGAAAGAATAACGTTTTTCAAGATCAGGCCTCGTTTAGGAAATATTTCCAAAAATGTAAAACTAAGGCTGCTAAAAAAATATTTTTTAGTAACTGTACGTTCATAATCGAACGCCATGTATAAAATCGCATTTTAAGCATAAAAGAGAGAATAACTTTTTTCAAGATCAGGGCTCGTTTAGGAAATATTTCCAAAAATTTAAAACTAAGGCTGCTAAAAAAATTTTTTTTTTAGTAACTGGACAGCCAAAATCGAACATTATATATAAAATCGTATTTTGGGCATGAAAGAAAGAATAACTTTTTTTTTTGAAATCTCTGTGAAGTGGAGCAATCTTTATTCCAAAAAAAGTTTAAAGATATCACAGGGTTTTCTCGAAATTTATTAAAGATTCGAGCGGAGAAATCTTAACATTTATTATATCAATAATGAAATCTCTTTGAAAATTGGAAAAATCTCTAATACAAATGAAAGCTTTGAAATTTTTTAGAGCTTTTCCAAAATTTATTAAAGATTCAACCTGAGAAATCTGAACATTTTTGAAATCAATAATCAAATAAATCTCTTTATAAATTGGAGAAATCTAATACTTCTAATATTAGAGATAGGTACACTATATTTCTAATACTTCTAATCTCTAATATTTTGAAAGTTTCAAGATATCTTAGGGTTTTCTCAAAATTTATTAAAAATTCAATATGAGAAATCTGAACATTTCTAAAATCAATAATGAAATCTCTTTGTAAATTTTAGAAATCTTTGATATAAAAGCAAGTTTCAAGATATCTCTGGATTTTCTATAAATTTATAAAAGATTCAAGCTGACAAATATAAGAATTTCAAAAATTTAATAGGTAATGAAATATTTTTGAAAATTTGAGCAATCTCTAATATAAAAGAAATTTTCAAGACATTTCAAAGTTTTCTCAAAATGCATTAAAGATTCAAGCTAAGAATAATTATTAAAATTTCTAAAATCAATAAAGAAATCTCTTTGTAAATTAGGAGAAATCTCTAATATAAAAGCAAGTTTCAAGATTTCTCTCAGTTTTTCAAAATTTACTGAAGATTCAAGCTGAGAAATTAAAAAGTTTCTAAAATCAACAACGATATCTCTTTGTAAATTGGAGCAAATAAGATAAAGTTTGAATATATCTTAGGGTATTCTCAACATTTATTAAAGATTCAAGCTGAGAAATCTGAACATATCTAAAATAAATTATGAAAATATCTTTATACATTGAAAAATCTTTAACATTAGAAGAAGTTTCAAGATGTTTTTTCAAAGTTCACTCAAGATTCAATTTCTTACGTTTATCTCTAGATTTCTAAAAACTTGAATAGCGACGACTTATCGCTTTGCTTGAAAATCCCCCTGCTTTTAAGATTCATTATTATCAGGGATTTAAAGTATATTTACTCAAGATTTCTTCAAGATTTTCAAATTGCAGTTGATTTGAACTTTATCAAAATTTACTAAAGATTCAAGCTGCGAAAATTCCTGAAATCAATAATGATATTTATATCTTTGTAAATAGGACAAATTTCTAGTATAAAAAGAAGTTTTGCAGAGTTCCCTCTGAAAAAAAAATGTAAAAACTTTAGTAGCTGGCCAGCCAAAATCAAATGTGATGTTGACTGATGTATAAAATCGTATTTTAAGCATAAAAGAGAGAATAATTTTCTCAAGATCAGGCCTCGTTTAGGAAATATCTCCAAAAATGTAAAACTAAGACCGCAATATTTTATTAAGTACCTAACTGAACAACAATTTTGGAAATATTTCCTAAAAAAGCCTCATCTTGAAAAAAATTATTCTCTCTTTTATGCTTAAAATACGATTTTATACATGACCTTACAGTTTGGCTCTCCAGTTACCGAACACCCTGTATATGCAACATATAACTATATACAGAGTACAACATAAAACTCAAGAGCAGATCAATGAATCACAAATTGTCTGTACAAATCATTTTGTACCCCTAAACAATTTCCTCCAGGTTTCGATTTGTTTATTTAATTCAACTTAATATTGCCTCTGGAAATCAGTGATGGACCACCCTGTACATGTACCTATACCTACAATAATATAATACACGAATATTTGTAACGGTATGAGAGTAAGTTGTCTCAACATTAATGTTGAGGCAAAACCTGAAGAAATTATAAAATAAAATAACGTTCTCATATAAAATTATTCCCAAAATTCATTGTGCGTGGATAAACCACGGGAGAATTTGGGAAAAATGCGGTATTGAAAATTGGGTCTTGATGACCAATGAATAAATGGAGATAAAATAAAAAAAATGGGGACAATTAAAAAATATGCGTGTACTAATGTTTATCAAGATGATTAATTTCTTGGATAGCTCTGTAGTTATTCGTGATGCGTGAAATAACTATTTAATGTCTTGGCGGGTTCACTGCGGTATGATTAATAGTTATGGTTGTGAAATGCGGATTATTGAAAATGCTAATATGAAAATCTGCGGATGAGCGAGACGGGAAGCCGCGTCTAAACACTCTCGTTGCGGACCTCGCGGATCTCGATTCTGAATGTACTGATTGTACTGGTACTGGGTCCTGATAAATTTCAGGATTCTCTCCTTGTTCTCCCATCTCTCTCATTACTCTGTTTCACCCCCGGTCCAAGTACAGGTGTTGTGATAATAAATACAATCCAACGGATAACCGATACGTCTTGACAGTGGTCTACACGCAACAGGAAGGGCTTGCGAAAGGACACGATTGAATGGAGTGAAAAATGAAAAAATTGATGAGAAGTGAAAATAAAAAGAAAATGTAAAAATAAAAAGTGGGAGGCAACAATCATAATATCGTTTTAGAGTTCTTTCGATAGATTTGGGGGTTGGGTTGACGTTTATTTCTGGAAATTACTTCCAAGATTATTTATTTGGTAATTGTTTACATCCGCGGCTCCTAAGTTTCATCAATTTTTTCGGGACCGAGGAGCGAAATAGGGGTGCTGGGTGGGTAAGAAAGTAAAAACAGCCATGGAAAACTAATATTAAGGTCACAACTAAGGCCTCTTTGGCACTACGGTCGAATTTCTATTTTTTTTTCACTTTCAGGGCAAGGAAAATCTTCGAAAATAACAGTACCACGATTTTTATTTTGAATTTTGCATTTATTTTGAATTTATAATCCGAAAATCATTGCATCAATCCCTGTGCGGACTGAACACGTAATGAAAGCGGATATATCGCTCAGTCCGCCTCTGTGAACCTCTAACACAGAATAGAATGCTTGGCAATTATGGTGAAGTGGTTTTATCCGGGATCGCGGCATCTAATCGGTGCCTCTTGTCAGGACCGCACTCCCTCCGCACTCTCAAAACCATTTTTTTTACACCGTTTTGTGGCTTTCCCTTTCATTTGTCCAGCAAATGAATACCTTCCTGGTGTTACTATAGGTATGTTCTCCACCCCTATATAAGTTCCATAGTGAAACTGTAGGAGCCGCAGATGTAAATAATGACCATTTATTTTGTTGTAGTTCTAAGCCTTTTTTTAATTTTTTACAAATTTTGGTTCCCAACCTGAAACTGTTATTAAGGCTCATTGTATTCTTTCATATTGGTTAATCGTAAAGTTCCGTTCCTTTGACAAGGTTCTTACAGGTTCTGGGCCACAGTTGTCCCAGGACTGCACAATAACGAAACGTGCTCATGAGAGTGCTTGGACTGCCTTTGGTAAATCGAAATTATGTTAAAGCTGGTTTTGTCCTTGCCACGTTGTTATTTATACAGTTGCAGCATCTTCTGGGTCTGCAGCACCAACACCCAACACCACACCAGCACCAGCACCTGCTGGGTTTGACTACTGTATGATTTACCTTGCATGGACTTAGGGGAGGTATGACCTTTAATAAGTCTTTTCCTCGCCACTAAACTCATTTCAGAATCTCAAAATTCCCCATTTTGGCGGAGACCCTAACTTACATTGTTTTTTCTTTAGTCGTCTATTTTCGTTATTGTTCCACGAGTATTGGGGGAAATAAAATGACTACACCATTACCCCCAATGCATCAAACCTCGCCATAAACCATACCCCAAAGGTGAACAAAATATCTTGGTCTCGGGTTCGAAAGGTTTTGATACATCTAACAGTACCGCATCTGCTATAAAAAGAGGTCGGTGACAGAAGTAATGTGTATCAGGGGTCGTTGCGCCTTGTGCCATTTTGAGACTGATGAAATGAACCATATGTTTTATCATAGCCTCACAAGTCCTGATACCATGTTGCCTAATAGTCCCCACGACGGCTTTGAACCAGTTGCTTGTGGATTTTGGGGACCAACTAGTACTTGCAATAATTGCTAGGAAGAAAATACTTTTATGATTCCTCTTCGGGATTTGTAGAAGATTTCTCAAGATTGCTCTTGAGCGAGCTCTTGAGGAAGATTTTCTTCATTAAGACAATAATCGAATTATTTCTTTCAAAGAGTATGAAGATCTCATCTTTTTATGTCAAGAGGTATGGATATTTTCCGCAGTTCGCAAAGATAAATTTTAGAGATTCTTAGAGATTTATCAGCGGATTTTTAAGATTTATGAATGAAAGATTGTATAAATAATTCACCGTTTGTCGAACATTTTTTTTATTAAGATCTCCTAGATCTACTTTAAAGTTCTTGAATTTTTTAAAGATATCGAAATAGGTAAATCTCGAAAAATTGACATTCCCCCGAAAAAGATATTCTCGTCTTGGGAAAATAATGTTTACAAATATTCCGATAAAAACCTGACCTGTCTTTACTTTCAAAGTCCCTTTTTGAGAAAACAAGATTTTTTGAGAAAATCAACATTTTTTTGACTATGAAAATCAAAGGTTTTTACGTTTTTCGAAATATTTATTCTCCAAGCATAATTTTGAATTGTAGATCTCCTTTTTATTTACTCTACCAGTATAGCTCAGAATCTTTGGATTAACGTAAATCATCGTGTAGAAAGTGTAAAAAAATCTGCGGAAAGAGTAAATTTTTAAAAAAGCTAATAAAAAGAACCCACTGAAGATTTTATAAGGACAAGGAAGATTAATTATTCCGCAGTTGATTCAATCTTATTAAAAAAATAAACCAATAATTCTCTCGCTGAACCTACAGGCTTACGCAGAATTTAATAAAAACTCACGGAAACTGATGGAATAATCTGGCGTTTTTGCAAAAGGCGTGGGTCTAATTTACAATTTTGTTTAATTATTTTGCTTAATAGAAATCAAGGTTGTCCTAATGACTTGGAGTAAGTCCAACGGTAAACAACATACTTTAAAAACTTTGTCATCGTGAATCAAAAACACAAGCTTCTGTTCCTGCATCTCAACTTGGCGGTCAAAAATTGCAACATTGTGTTATAATTTGACTTTATTTCCGTGTTCTTCTTCCGTCTTTTCTTTATGCTTAGGCTTGGACTCATGAAGAAATATGTTTCGAAATAACTGATACGTTGGACTTTTTTTAATCCATCAGATTAAAAAGATATCAGGATGGATTTTGTAATTTTCGAGACTTCTAAGTTTGAATCTTTAGTAAATACTAAACAGTCTGAAAAAGTGCAGAGTATTAAGAGATTTATAAATTTTGAAGAATTTTTTTGATTCCTCGAAACTCTCTTTTTACGTTAGAGATTTTTGAAACTTGAATCTTTAGTAAGTTTCAGGAATCTCTTCAAAAAAAAAATTGAAGCTTTCTTTTGTATTAGAGATTTCTTGCTTTTGCAAAGAGATTTCAAAATTTATTTTAGAAATTTTCTAATTTCTAATTGAATTTTCAATTAATTTTGAGAAAACCATGAGATACATTGAAACTATCTTTTATATTAGTGATTTCTCAAAGTTACAAAGCGATCATTATTATTGATTTTAGAAATTTTCTAACTTATTAGCTTAAATCTTTAATAAATTTTGAGAAACTGTAAGAAATCTTGAAACTTACTTTTATGACAGAGATTGCGCAAATCAGTAAAGAGATTTCATAATCGATTTTAGAAAGTTTCTGATATCACAGATTAAATCTTTAGTAAATTTTCAGGAAACTCTGCAACATTTCGAAACTTCTTTTTATATTAGAGATTTCTGCAATTTACAAAGAGATTTCATTGTTGATCTTAGAAATTTTCTGATTTCTTCCCAGCTTGAATCTTTAGTAAATTTTGATAAAATTCTAAAAATTCGATAAATCAGCTCCAATTTGAAAATCTTCAATAAATCATGAGTAAATATAGAAATCCCTGATAATGAATCTTAAAGGCAGGGAAATTTTCTAGAACAGCGATAAGTCTTCGCTGTTCAAGTTTTCAGAAATCTAGAGATAAACGTAATAAGAAACTGAATCTTGAATGAATTTTGAAAATCTCTGAAACATCTAGAAACTTCTTCTAATCTTAGAGATTTTTCAATGTTTTTCAATGTATGTATAAAGGTATTTCATAATTTATTTAGAACTATTCAGATTTCTCAGCTTTAATCTTTAGTAAATTTTTAGAAACTATAAGAAATCTTGAAACTTGCTGTTATGTCAGAGATTGCACAAATAAACAAACAGATTTCGATTTTAGAAATTTTCTGATATCACAGCTTAAATCTTTTGTTAATTTTCAGGAAACTCTGCAACATCTCGAAACTGCTTTTTATACTAGAGATTTCTCCAATTTACAAAGAGATTTCATTATTGATTTCAGGATTTTTTTTTGAGATATCTTGACAATTTAGAAATATTAGAGACTAGAAGTATTAGAACCAAAGCTTTCTTTTATATTAGAGATTTTCCCAATTTACAAAGAAATTTCATTATTGATTTAAGAAATGTTCAGCTTTCTCAGTTTGAATCTTTATTAAATTTTTAGAAAATTCTGAAAACTCGATAAATCAACTGATTTGAAAACCTTAAAGAAATCTGGAGTCTTAAAAGAGGAATTTTTATTTATCTAATCATCTAGAAAGTTTTAAAACGTAATAAATAAAATCTTCTGTAAATGTTGAGAGAACTCTGAAACATCTTGAAACTTCTTCTAATGTTAGAGATCTTCCTATTTACTAAGAGCTTTCATGATTTATTCTAGGAATATTCAGATTACTCAGCTTGAATCTTCAAAAATAAGTTTTGGAAAACTGAAAATTCTTGAAACTATCTCTTTTATTAGAGATTGCTGAAATTTCGAAGAGATTTCTTTATTAATTTTTTAGATTTTATAATTTCTCAGCTTGAATCTTTAGTAAATTTCTAGAAAATTTATCTTGAAACTTTATTTTATATTTGTTATTTATAAAATTTACAGAGATATTATTATTGATTTTAGAAATGTTCAGATTTATCCGCTTGAATGTTTAATGAATTTTGAGAAAACCCTGAGAGATCTTGAAACTTTTTTTGTATTGGAGATTGCTCCAATTTACAAAGAGAGTTCATTATTGATTTTATAGATTTTCAGATTTCTCAGCTTGAATTTTTCTGGAACATTTTGAGGAAACTCTAAAATAATGCAGAAAAATAACACAGAATTTTGAATAGGTACCTATATTTTCAAGATTTTCTCTTCAAGATAAAATTTCTCTTTTTATTGAATTTGCAAGAAACGTAAAAAAGGGGGAATTAATTTTCAGCGGCCGAAATAATTTTTTATAAAGGATTGTCGAGTCGAGCAATTTTTTGTGAAAAGCGTAAGCATCTTGAGTAACTTTTCAAATCTATTCGTCGGAAGTCTTTAAATAGAGAAAATTCTATAGGCTTAGTGGTGAAAGATCGTCATTTAAAAAGATTTACGAAATCTTGAGGAAAACATAAGAAATATTGTGCAAAGCTATGAAATCTTGAGTAAATTTTAAAACCTTCGCAATAAGTCTTTAATAAAAAAAGAGGGAAATTACAACTAGACTAGCGGTAAATCCCCAGGTATCTGAAATAAAGACAAAATCTTTTTTATGTGCATAAGGAACTTACTGAATTTCCAAAGAGATTTTATTATTAATTTTACAAAGTTCAATATTTTTAACAGCGAATCTTCATTAATTTGTGATTCCTACCGATAAAATTTTTTGAAAAATCTTATAATAACTTAAAAAATAAACTTTATTTGTTTCAGGGTCCCGATCTAATCAGAGTGTCAAGATTTTATAAAAACGCCAAGGATGGCAAATTCGTCAGTTATTTATATCAAGATGCTAAGACTTTATATGAAAGTTTCAGAAGAGGTGCCAAAGAATCAAGTAAGTCTATTTTTTCGAGTCTATATTTTTTCTACTAGTTATCTTTGATGGTAGTTATAAAGTCAACAAGAAATCAAGAGCATCATCTTTTTTTCATTACGGAATAGGCGATTAGACGTCTAATCAAGGTGTGTTTGATATTCAAATTAGCTCTTATATTTAATGAGTCATAAATATCTAGCGGTAGATTTATGAATAGCAAATCTATTCAAATTTGCATACCTGCAACAGTTATTAAAGTTAAAGTTAAGCAGTACCAGAGCAGTAGTGTTCAAAAAATGTTCAAAAACATCTACTTTTACAACAATAATAAATAAGTCATCCTAATCTCGAACGTGTGTTTCTCTTCGCACAGCAGTTACATACTTGTGCAAGTAAGAGCAATATTTATTCACATAACACAAAACACTTCAAGCTTTTTCCTGGAGATTGTACAACTGTTAGGTACCTATCTACCAACCTATTTACTTGACAGGTATATTTTCAGTCCAGTGTGTGAAGTAATCACGTTAGACCTACTTGCGGATGCTGAACCAAATACGTAAACACTGATGTAAAAATAAACCTGTCATTTTTATTATGACATGGAATGTTTCATAATTCCGCTGATATAATGAAGAGTTCTTGCCAAAAAAATCCTACACGATCATAAATCTTATCAGAGTTCCTTATTATTGTCGTTGTCAACAGATAATGGCAATTGTCTCGGTTGGAGAGACTCATACTCCTCCCCTTACCAATGGCTGAATTACAATGAAGCCCTCCTGAGGGCCAAGAACTTCGGTTCCGGACTGGTGTCCAGTGGTCTTCAGCCCGGAGTCAACACTTTCGTTGGAATTTACGCCATGAACAGTCCGGAGTGGATACTGACAGAACAGGCTCTCTACTGCTACAGTATGGTCCTCGTTCCTTTGTATGACACCCTCGGACCAGACGCCTGTGCCTTTATCATTAAGCAAGGTAAGTCATTTTTTTTTGTGCATGCATTTCTTATAAGATCTTCCCCTTTATCCTTCAGCTACTTGCAAAAAAATTCCATGAGATTTAAAAATCCTTCAAGAGATTTTCAGCAGTTACCTACCATGAGCGTCCAAATACAAGAGATATTGATCTGTGCTTAAACTTGGAGGTGTGGGGAAGCCCCATTTTAGAGAAAAAAAGAAGTGAAGCTGTCGAGAAACGATTAACATTGATCTTGTAAAAAAGAAACAGCATTTCTAACAACGCGAATAATTCTCCAATAGTTTCGAAATCTGGAAGAAATCTTGAGGAAAACGGATGAAATCTTGAGGAAGAAATTTACGATTCCAGTTACAGTAAATAGAAAAAACCTCTATCTAGATATCAACGAGAATTCTCAGAAGAATAATTCTTCAATAATCTTGGAATTTTGAAGAATCTTGAGGAAAACGTAGGAAATATTTAGGAAATAATCTTTAGGAAGAAATCTTTAGAGAAATCTTTAGCGAGAAATATTCGAAACCAGGTACCTACAGAACATTTCAGTAAGAGAAAACGTCTATAACAACGAGAATTCTCACAAGATTCTCCAATATGTATAGTCTTGAATTCTTGAAAAAATCTTAGAGGAAAACGTAGGAAATCTTGAGGAACAAATCTTCGTAACCAGTTACAGTAAATTTGTAAAATTGGATATTGTAAATAAGAAATACCCCTAAAATACCGTGAATTCTCACGAGAATAATTTTGCAATAGTCTTGAAATTTTTAAGAAATGTTGGGAAAACGTAGGAAATCTTCAAAGCCAGTTACAGAAAAATTGTAAGATTGGATATTATAAATATGAAAAAACCTCACAACAAAGAAAACTTTTACGAGAATAATTTTTCAATGGTCTTGAAATCTTGAAAAAATCTTGAGGAAAACGTAGAAAATCTTGAGGAAGGAATCTTCGAAACCAATTACAGTAAATTTGCACGATGGGATATTGTAAATAAGAAAAACCTCTATAGCAATGAGAATTCTCAGTAGAATAATTCTCCAATAGTTTCGGAATCTTGAAGAAACCTTGAGGAAAACGTATAAACTCTTGAGGAAGAAATCTTCGACTCCAATTACTGTAAATTTGTGAGATTGGATATTGTAAGCAAGAAAAAACCTCTAAAGCAACGAGAATTCTAAGTAGGATAATTCTTAAATAGGAATCTTGAAGGGATCTTGAGGAAAGCATAGGAAATCTTGGGGAAGAAATCTTAGACCAGCTATAGTAAATTTTCCAAGATTTGATATTGTAAATAAGAAAAAAACCTCTATAACAACATAAATTCTCACGAGAATTAATAATTCTCCAATAGTGTGAAAATCTTGAGAAATCTTGAGGAAAACGTAAGAAATCTTGAGGAAGAAATCTTCGAAACCAGTTACAGTAAACATAATTGTAAGATTGAATATATTGTTAATAAGAAAAAACTTTTAACACAACGAGAATTCTCACGAGAATAATTCTCCAATAGTCTTGGAATCTTGAACAAATCTTCAGGAAGACGTTAGAAATCTTATGGTAAGTTTAAGAAATCTTGTGGAAAAAGTAAGAAATCTTGATCAGTTCCAAAACCTTTCCATTAAATTCTTTACGAAAGGGAACATTTTTAAACTAGCGATAAATCTCTAGATATCTGAAAATCTTGAGTAAATCTTTAAATAGGCAAAACGTTAAAATCTTCAAGATTTTTTCGTCTGTTGAAATATCATGAAAGTTGAAGAAACTCTTTAGTCTAGCGATAAACTACAAACTATATAATTTGAAAATCTTGAGGAAATCTTGAGGAAAACGTGAGCAATCTTGAGTAAATGTTTAAATCCCCCATAATTAGCCTTTAAAAAAGGGGAATTTCCTAGGTTAGATAGTTAAAAGACGTCACTAATCCAGAAAATATTTAAAAATATTGAGATAAACGTCTCAATATTCAGATCAATTTTTAACATCTTCTTCTTAAAAGGAAGAAAATTTTCAGACTAGCAATAAATGCTCAGGCAATTGGAACTCCATGACAAAATCTTTAGGGAAACGTTAATTTCAAATAACTCCAAAAATGGGAGGAAATCTCTTTAGTTGTCGAGAAATCTCTTGCAATTTAAAAATCTTGGAGAAATCTTGTGGAAAACATAGGAATCACGAGGAAACCGTAAGAAATGTTTAGACAGACATAAAGCGCGGACAGATGAGCGGTCCGGTGACGTCATATCCCTCCTCCAGCTTTCTCTCCGATGATGTCATCGATTGCTGAGTCAAATGATGACTCATTCTAGTTGACGTAACGCCGGATGCCAATCTCTCGCAGTTTCTGGAACCAATTCCGATTTCAGCTGAAGCCAGCCGTGAAAGCCTATACGCGATTACCAGAGTTTTTTGAAAATGTTTTACCCTGTTAGGTCCAACCCTCCCCGTCGCCACTTTTGACGTCTTTGCGTCATTTGTGGCTTAGAGATATGGTGGTAAATCCAGAAACATTTGATCTCTTCTTAGATTCTTAACAGCCTCCTGATTCTTAACAGGTCTTCTAATTTTTAATTTTCAGCTGAAATAACTGTGGTTGTGTGCGACGACGACCAGAAGTGCAACCTTCTGCTAGATCGTTCTCCTAGATGTTTAAAGAAACTCATAGTATTCAGGGACATCCGACCAGCAACTAAGCAGAGAGCGAAAAATCGTGGAGTCGAAGTTGTCTCGTTCCACGAAGTCGAAGCTCTTGGATGTAAATCCAACAACCCTGAAGTTGTGAGTTGATAATATTTTTTTTTTTTATAAATTTTATGAATGATGGATATTTTCAGCCTCCTAAAGCTACAGATCTCTGTACGATATGTTACACCAGCGGTACCACTGGTAATCCTAAAGGAGTTATGTTAACTCATGAGAACGTAATTGCCTCAATTAGTGCTGTAATATTACAGTTTGGAGACCACAAGCCAAAAAGTAGTGATGTTATGATTTCTTTCTTGCCGTTAGCTCATATGTTGGAGAGGTGTTGCGAGGTAAGCTTGAGGAATTTAACCCAATTTTTTTTTAATACTTAACTTCTCATTAGAACGCATTGTATATGGTTGGTGCAGCTGTTGGTTTTTATTTGGGTGATATAAGAAGACTCTCCGATGATATGAAAGCTCTCAAACCGACGGTGACTCCTGCGGTCCCTCGTCTCCTTAACAGAATTTACGACAAGGTACAAGCGGAACTTAATTCCAGTTGTCTGAAGAAGATGCTCTTCAACATGGGTTTGAGCGCCAAGGAGAGCGAGATCAAAAGGTATTATAGGTAACTCGATATGATAGAGAAAGTTTATTAATTCTGGAAATTGCAGGGGCGTCCTGAGGAATAACAGCTTCTGGGACATGTTTGTGTTCAGGAAGGTGCAAGAAGGAATGGGTGGGAGACTAAGACTGATGTTGGTTGGCAGTGCTCCTCTGGCTGAGAATGTTTTGACGTTTATACGATGCGCTCTTGGTTGCTTAGTAAGTATTCTTAGCTCCTCGAGCGACACCATGTGATTCTCTTTCCTCCTTCACAGGTTGTAGAAGGTTACGGTCAGACAGAATGCTGCGCCCCCGTAACCCTGACCATCCAGGGCGACCACGTACCCGGACACGTGGGCCCCCCGGTGGCGTGCTGCTGCGTGAAACTGGTGGACGTCCCCGAAATGGAATACTGGGCGAGGAATAATCAAGGCGAAGTCTGCGTGAAAGGAACCAACGTCTTCAAGGGTTACTATAAGGACCCGGAGAAAACTGACGAGACCATCGATGAGCAGGGTTGGCATCATACCGGGGATGTGGGGATGTGGTTACCGGTAAGATAGATGCGTATTAGGATTATTATTTTTGAGGTTTGTAATGTTTGTTGTTTGTTATTGTAGAACGGCACTTTGAAGATTATAGATAGGAGGAAACACATATTCAAGCTGTCCCAGGGCGAATATATCGTTCCAGAGAAAATAGAAAATGTCTATATTAGGTCTCAATATGTTGGTCAAGTTTTCGTCCATGGAGAATCACTGAAGGTAATAATTGTTTTATTTTATTTTAGATTTAGAGCGATGCTTTCCCTTCTGATAATTACCCAGAGCTACGTCGATAAGACGTCATTTTTTTGGTGATCACCAAAAAAAAACACGAAAAAGCTCTCCGTTTTCTCCAGTGATTGTATGTATGTAGATATAATTAGACGAGTATTATTTTTCAGTCCTGCATCGTGGCTATAGTAGTTCCAGACGTTGACGTAATTAAATGCTGGGCCCAGGAGAATAACATCCCCGGCACTCTGAGTGTCTTATGTAATAACGCTGACGTTAAGCAGCTTATCATGGATGATATGATTAGTTGGGGTAAAGAAGCCGGTCTCAAATCTTTCGAACAGGTGTGTATAATAGCTGCTTTGATTTTCCAATGTTTTGATGATAATTTTTTCAGGTGAAAGACATCTATCTTCACCCGGATCTTTTCAGTGTCCAGAACGGTCTTCTGACTCCGACATTGAAGTCGAAACGTCCACAGTTGAAAGATTACTTTAAACCTCAAATTGAGGATATGTACAGGAAGCTCCAGTAAGGGAGTGGAAAAAGATTGATGATTAGAAAAGAAACATGTTGCAATATTAGGCACGAATTATTAAATTTAGAGCGCAATCAATGAAGTTATACTTAATTGAAGCACCGCGGGAGGGTTTCAGCTAACGCTGTAGCTCTTATAGGGGGACCGTTTGTAGCAATATGAAGACCGATTTTATTGTTTTATTATTAATTAATATTATTGCATATCTGAGATGGCAATTAATTTTTTAAGAAGAGTAGGTTAGGGCTCTAATCTACTTAATCAAAAGAAAGAAATACTTATGATTCCTATAAATGTTTAGTTAATTATTTTAAATTGTATACGATTATGTTATTTAAATTTAAATTTCACGACTAGGGAGTTGAAACGAAATGAACATTGTAGTTATTATGTTGAAAAATATGTTTGTAGAGGCTCTGGTGTAAAATGCGCGCGGTAAAACAAATTTTGCATTGTTAACCCCAGTGTAACTCATGCGCAGATCGAAAATGTTTTCTCCATTTGCGCATGCGCGCCTCACACTGACTGAGTCGTTTGTGTTATTTAGAGACATCTAATACGCAAGCGTACTTGTTTGTTTTGTGATGCACCGTTTTGACCAAATCTATTTTATGCCAGAGCGTTTTTAGATGTTTATATTTATATAAAAATTAGTGTAAATTATTTTTTGATCGAGTTAAGAATTACGAAATTTAAATGCTGTTAAAATTATTATACCTTCGCCTTCCTAATTATTTGATTAACTATTATATAGATATTAAAATTAGCCTTTTCAAAGTTAATAAGGAATCGATTTGCTGGGAATAAAAATGAAACCGAAAATTGAAGCAATTAATAAGCTGCTACTTCTTATTTCGGATAATATTTATGATGTGAAGATGATGAAGACTTAAAATATGACAACAATTAATCGGTGAATAATTTAAAGGATTAATTTCGAAAGATATATTAGAATAGACATACCGAAGAGGATTCTATTAATATTAGGTAGAACAACTCTTTTTTTATATAAGTAGTAGTGATCATATAATTTGAAAATGATTAATTAAATTAAATCTACTTCTAGACTATTTTTGTATGAGATTTGTTTGACACATCCTGTATCATTGAAATTTATTATTCCCTCTTGAAATTTAAAGAAATTGTGTTCAAGTTTACGTTTACGTTTAAATCTTGTCAATAATGTGACTTGTTATTAAGTTAAAATAGTTTAATAATATAGTTTGTATGCTTAAGTATTTTACTTTTCATTAGAAATAGTCCTGTAAACACAAGCACAGTGGCGAAGCGTCAATGTAATCGTTGTAATCGCCGATTACAGTTGAAAAATAGCAGATTGTTTTCAAAAAATTTTTAACTTCTCACAAAAAAAAATTCAAATTTCTTCAGAAAAATTATCGATAAACATTTTAAACTTATCTGTCTCTATTACCTATTATGATAATTTTTATTAAATCGGCAGTCAGACCGGGCCGTGAGTCATGTAAGCGCTGGCTTTTTCGATTACTTCAAAGCGATAGTAGGTGGACTATGGACCCGTACATCTGGTCGCCAACTGGGTATTACTACAGCTTAATAACCGACCCTAAACTTGCTCTGGTAATCGCCCAGCCCAGCGATTATTATAGTCTAGTCTCTATACCTAGTCTGTTCACCTTTGCTTTCCTCTCCCTCACTTTCGTTATTCTTTTGATTTTGAATTTGGTCAATTCAAATTATTAAACTGTTCGTGTGTGAGCTTGAAAGTTTCAAATTTAAAAACTCGTGTCATTATTTTAGTGCGTGAGTGCTTAAAAATAATATTTTATTTTTTTGTTTAAAAGGTAATTTTTCTCATGATTTATTATATATTATTCTTCAGTTCTAATGCAGGTATGTTTCTTTTTAGTGTTGTAATATTCTCAGAATAACACTCTTATTATAATGGAAAACGCAAGTAATTCAAAAACCACTGATACTTCTTGTGGATGTATTCTAGAAGATTTATTCAAGCGCCCATTTAGCCAATTAAGTTTTTCCCAAAAACAATTAATTATCAGTCAGGGAAGACCTACCCCACATTTAACTGATATGTCTGTAGTTTCCAAAGACAAGAAAAAAACATACAGCCGTCATTTCAAGGAGAGTTGGTACACGGAAATTCAGTGGTTGTCCGGCTGTAAACATTTAAAAAAAATGTTTTGTTGGCCGTGCGTTTTATTTTGTCCTGAAGAAAACATTTGGAACAAATCAGGTGTTAGTGACTTGAATAATTTCCAAAATTTAAAAAAACGCCATGAAGCCCTGTCAGCCCACATCACAGCTTCAATGGCACTAATCAAATTTGGCAAAACTCGAATAGAGTTTTGTTTAAGTGAAGCTTTTAAGAATGAGGTGCAGAAGTTTAATGAAAATGTGAAGATAAATCGGCATATTGTCAGCCGTTTAATTGATGCAGTCTGTTTCCTTGGCTTGCAAGAACTTGCTTTTAGGGGCCACAATGAAAAATCTGATTCCGATAATAGAGGGAACTACATAGAGCTTTTACATCTTTTATCTCAACAAGACGAGAGATTGAAACATCATTTAGAAAATTCTAAGGTCTTTTCTGGAACTTCTAATGATATACAGAATGATTTAATACAGTCTGTAAGCCTTTTTATGACTGATGAAATTAAAAATGAAATAAAGGCTTCTTCTTTCATATCAATTATTATGGATGAAACTACAGACGTTTCCAACATATCCCAGCTCTCAACGGTTTTTCGATATGTTACAGAAGAAGGAAATGTTCAAGAGAGATTTTTGAGATTTGAAAATGTAAGTCAGGACCGTACTGCAATTGCTTTATCTCAGCTACTATTTAAATACATTGAGGAGTTTGGATGCAGCGAAAAAATTATTGCCCAAACGTATGACGGAGCAGCAGTAATGGCTGGTGAACATAGCGGGCTTCAGACACTGATCAGACAAAAATATAAACAAGCTATTTTTGTTCATTGCTACGCCCATAAGTTGAATTTAGTTTTGAAACAGTCAGTCGATCACATTCGGGAATGTAAAGTATTTTTTCAAACGCTTTCTGGTTTTGCTTCATTTTTTTCAAAATCTTCTAAAAGATCAGCAGCCCTTGACGAGGTAGTCAAAAGACGATTTCCTACCATAGCACCCACTAGATGGAAGTATAATAGCAGGCTTGTAGAAGTAATTTCAACTATTAAAACTGAGCTGATCGAACTCTACAAACAAATGGCCAGTGACACTGGTGAATGGGATGGTGAAACTAGAGCTTGTGCTAGAGGCTTTCAATATAGTCTCGAAGAATTTAATTTTAATTTTTTGTTAAATATATTTTTTCGAATTCTTCCAAGAACCGATATTTTATTCGACATTCTACAAAAAAGAATATATGATATTAAATTCTGCTTGGGCAAAATTGAAGAGTTTAAACATTTTCTTATTGATCTTAGAAATGAGTTTGAGGTAATATGGTCTGATGTTCATTCAAAACTTCCGAACCCACAAAATAAGAGACAGCGTATCACGAATATTGCTGATGACAAAGTAGCTTCATATCGGCGTCTTTATTACGAAATAATTGACGTCATATTGCAAAATACATCAGACAGATTTTGTAATATGAGTCAACTAGAATTTTTGGCACTTCTTGACCATCAGCAATATGAAGTCTACTCAAAAAAATTTCCCGAGACTGCATTCAAGTCATTGTTGGGATTATATGGCAACTACTTTGAAGTTTCTAAGTTAAAGGCTGAATTGTCAGTTCTGTATTCTTCAGAAGAATTTTCAAAATTGCCAATTTTTAAGCTACACGAGTACCTTCAAGTTAGTGGAATCTCTACAGCCATGCAAGAAGTTGCGAAGCTTTCAAAATTGATTTTAACCATTCCAGCTACAAGTTCTTCGGTTGAGGCTTCATTTTCAGGTTTAAAAAGAATTAAAACCTATTTAAGGAGTACTCAGTCACAAGAGCGACTATCTGGATTAGCATTAATTTCTATTGAAAAATCACTTTTGAAAAGTCTGAAGAATGATCCGGCCTTCTATGATAAAATTATTGAAATATTTTGCAGAAAAAACCGAAGAATAGAACTTAATTATAAGTAAATTTATTGTAATATTAATTGTCAGTAGGTAGGTATTAATGTTATTTTACTTACTTTTCAATAAAAAGGAAATGTATTTTTTTAAGAAATGTATAGTTTGCGTAATTTAAGAGCAGACTTTTGTGATTAATTACAAAATATTCGTTTTTTAAACTAAATATTCGTGACGTGTAAGTTTTTATTCTGATAAATAAAAATTAGTTTCAATTACTATTATTTGAATGTGGATTTAACTTTTTTCTTATTTACTATAATTGGACTTTTGTTATAAAGATTTCATAAAACAACTAGGTATAATTTAGAGTTAAGGGAAATTGCGTGACCTTGAACATTGAAAAAATTTTCGCCTGCGGCGCTGACATCATTGCGTATCTCCCTACTTATTTTATGCTTACCTCCCTGTTGCGCACCTGGCTTAAAGCGATTACAGTTACATCAATGGCACGCCACGCCACTGCACAAGCACTTACACTTATCAAAATTACTTTATAAATTGTATTCAACTTCTTAAATCAAATAAAATTTCATTTACACGACCTATTTTTTACCTCCCAGTAGATGAAGATGATCCTAACATAGCGATAAAATAAGCAAAATCGCTTTAATAGAACCTGTTTTTGCATACTCGCTCTAAAATTACCGAATTTTTAAAGTAAAAAAAGTTATTGGTTGGCTTATAATCAGGAGTAAGCGTAAATTGAAATTATTTAACGAGAAAAGTTCCAACAAATTAATAATTTTGAATAATAGACCACTGAAATAGTTTTACCCTTGCTAGCTAGTCCCTTTCATGACGTCATCAGTTGTGATAATTCTGTTTCTGAACGCGCTAGTTTATCAATGACATTTTAGTTTATACACTAGCGCAGAACACTGGCAGAACTACGCTCACACCAAGAATGCTAAGCCATCAAAGCACTTTTACACTGTTGTGCCTCAAGGTTGCAATAAATATTATTATTGATTTTCTGGTGTCAAAAAATTAATAAAAATTATTTGTAATAAAAACGTTATGGCTCAATACATAAAATGTCAAGGCCAAAAATAAAAAAGAATACGTTCATTGCTAATAGAAATAGATGCTATTGAGCCGATAATTGTAGCAATACACTGTATAACAAAGTCAGTGCCATTTTATTGTAATTTCAAAGAGAAAAACTCACCAATTATCAAATAACTTGCCCATCAAGTGCAAATCAGTTTCTAATCATTATTAGGCACTCTCAGTCATAATGGAATCATTGGAATCGGAATCCAGCCTAGCCACAAGAAACAAGTAATGCGCATACAGTGACAGTGCCGCGCAGTTATCGGCGATTCGGCGCTCTAGCAAAGCAAGAACGTGAAAAGAAATTAGCCGCAGCCGCATAACCTCAATTTTTTGCCGCTAAAAGCGATTACTCAAAACTTTTCTCAAAGTTTTAAATTTTATAAACAGTAGCGACAAGAAAAAGTATCAAAAATGTCTCAATACCCAGACGAAGACGAGGAACTGGAGCTCAGATATCCTGACGAATTCGAATTACTGGCGGAACTTGAAGGTAAATAAGGAGATAATGCTCAGCACGTAATGGTAAAAAAATCTTAATAATATTTTTATAGAACCTGAAGAACCCATTCATCCCTCCAAGAGATCACGAAGAAGCCTCGATTTTACCACCACCCCAACCCCAGCATCAACTAATTCAAACGATTCAAACACTATTAGAATTTCAAGTCAATCGCTCGACAACTACACTAGAAACGATTTCACCTCTCTAAGTAACGATTTCGGGGGTGATAATTCAATAACCACGTCACTACAACCAAGCAACACACAAAAGAGCACCAGTACCATCACCAACACCTCCCAGATTGAAATCGAGCTCCCGACAACCGTCTCCAAGAAACGCTCCATAAACGACCTATTCGGGGACATAGATGACATTCTGTTCGAAGAACGAGAACCTAAGAGAACAAAAGGCGACAAAAAAAGCGAAGATCTCGCTCTAATAGAGCACATTCTGCAGTTAAGAAAGCTCGCAGCCGAACGAAACAACCCCATTCGAAGTTACAGGAGCAACGTTGAGATCGGGAGGGAGAGAGACAAACGAAACATTAGCACAAGAGTCCCTAGGTATGCCTTTATCGGAATTACTAGTCACGAAAAGGAGAGGATTTATATTAGATGTCACTCGGAGCTCTACGAGAAGGAAGACAGGGAGAGGATTATGCAAGAGTGTAGTTTTAAAGAAGTTATAGGGGATTCGTTTAAGGATGTATGGAAAGAAGCACAGCAATTGGTAAGAAACATTTTCCCACTCTCAGCTCTCAGCCAATTAGATATCAGAATAGAATAACATTTAACAAGTCGTAATAATTTATTTTCAGCTGGTAGAATCGATAGATCAAGAATCCTCGAACAATACAAACAATCCAATTCCTCCCGATATCGAAGTCAAGCAGCACGTAAAAGAAGACAGCCATTTATGGGTCGACCTATACAAGCCGAGACGTTACTGCGAATTATTAAGTGACGAGAGCACCAATAGAACGTTACTGACCTGGTTGAAGTTATGGGATAAGGTCGTGTTCAACAGGAGACCCAAGATTAAAGAAATAAAAAAAGAAGAACCGAAAAACTGGTTCCAGAAGCGGGAGTTCGTGCTCAGGTTGGGTGAAGACGGAAGGCCTGAATTTAAGGTCGCTCTATTGAGCGGGCCACCCGGTTTAGGTGTGTATGAATGAACACTTCTGAGACAGCCATAAAACTTTTATTTTTTTATTTTTAAAGGTAAAACCACTCTGGCTCACATGATAGCGCGTCATGCTGGCTACAACGTGGTCGAGATCAACGCTTCAGACGATCGAAGCACCGAAAAATTCAAAACCGCCCTCGAGAACGCCACCCAGATGCGCTCCGTCGTCGACCTAGAAAGACGCCCCAACTGCATCGTCTTTGACGAAATCGACGGGGCGCCCCAATCATCGATCGAATTCCTCGTCAAATTCGTAAACGGCGGGGTCTCAACCGGAAAGTCAAAGAAGAGTAAAACCACCAAAACAGTCCTAAAGCGTCCGATCATCTGCATATGTAACGAGCTATACACGCCAGCGCTCCGATCGTTACGTCAAATCTCCTTCATCGTTAAATTCCCCCCGACGTTGAGCACCCGATTAGCGGAACGTTTAATCGAGATCTCCAGAAAAGAGCACATAAAGACAGACCTGGGGGCCATGTTGGCGCTGGCCGAGAAATCAAACAACGACATCCGCTCCTGCCTATCCGTTCTCCATTACCTGAAGCACGAGAAGAAGAGCGTGACTCTTTCCGACATCGTCAAGATAAGTATCGGACAGAAAGACATGCAGAAAGGTCTCTTTGCCGTCTGGGAGGAGATATTCTGTGTGAGAAAGGTTAAAACGACGAGCTCAGACGGCGGCCGTGTCATGGTAGGGGCCGCCTCTTATCCGATTCCGAAGGTCCGGATGGAGCGGATCCTGCAGACGGTCGCCTCGTTCGGCGACTACGAGAGGCTCGCTCAGGGGGTCTTCGAGAATTACCAGAATTCGAAGGTGATCGATTCGACGTTCCGGGGGATCTGCGAGGCTCTGGATTGGTTCTGTTTCAGCGACTGCCTGAACAAGAGGATCTACGAGCTGCAGGACTACAGTCTCTGGAATTACCTGCAGTTTGCGTTCGTCGTTTGGCATTTCGTTTTCGGGACCACCAACTGGCAGAAGTTGCAGTATCCGAGCGCCGGTTACGAGGTGAGTTTTTGATTCAAATAATTTTTTCTTTCTACTTCTCTTCCTGTTCTTTGTTCCCCTATTAAGTTGCACAACTACCAGACAAATGTTATGAATTTAGACACCATTTATACAATTTGAATGTAAAATTTGGGTTAAAATAGTATTTTTTAACATCTGAAGGCTTAAAAATCGCGCTCATGACAATTTGAAATGGTACCAGTAATAGTGTCATCTAGCGGGTGCTTTTATAACTACCAGAAAATGATTGAATAAACTGTAATGGTGAGTCATGGAGAGATTGTATAGATGGCGCCATAGTTCCTACAAGTAGTTGCCTCCAGTCCAAATTTTAGATGAGTATGAGCAGAGTATGAGGAGTAAAAACGTAAATTTATTATTGCAGTTGGTCAAAGAGTCACAATTCAAATTTTTTGTCAACAATAAATGATAATTTTCGCTTAAAATGAAACTTATTATTGATTTAGGATTCAGAGAGAGCATAGTTAGTATCAATGTTAAATGTATCATCAATTGATGGCACTGTCATTGGAAAACTGGTAGGGTACTTACCTTTGCTATTACCAACACTTACTGGTATCTGTTTTACCGATTTGTTTCAAATTATTGTTCTTTCTGGGGGGATTTTGATCCTCTTTCTGTTTTTGCAATAAAATTTGAATTGAAAATGAACCAATAAGAATAATCTCAGCCTCTACCTCGAACAAACTAGCTAGAAACCAGAAATGAACAAATTACTTAAGACTTTTGCTGACTTAATTTTCGTCCAAACAAATTTCATAAAAAAATTGCCAGACTTTGTGGACATTTTGTTGAAAAGGTTGGACTTTTATACCCAGCCTCATATTTTTTTTCATCAAATTTTCAAGAAAACAATTTTTTATTTCCGAGCCGATTTTCTAAAAATTGGCTTTCCGTATACAAAAAAATTGAGATTTTTCTTGACAATTGGTTCGAAAGGTAAGTAAATCTAACGTGGATTTTTTCTACCCAACCTCGGGTTTTTATTTTTTCATTTAATTTACAGGAAAAACTTTCTTTTTTTCAAAAAGGTGTGCCAAAATTTTTATTTCCGAGCCGATTTTTCGAAAATTGGCTTTCCGTATACAAAAATTTTTAGACTTTTCGACAATTTGTTCGAACGGTATAAATCAAGCACGTGGATTTTTCTACAGACTTCGTTTTTTTTTTCATTAAATTTTCAGGAAAACTTTTTTTTCCAAAAAGTGGCGCCAAAATTTTTATTTCTGAGCCGATTTTCCGAAAATTGGCTTTCCGTATACAAATTAAATTGAAACCTTGACAATTGGTTCGAAAAGTAGATAAGTAAAACATGGATTTTTTTGTACCCAACCTCGGTTTTTTATTTTTTTTTTAATTTTCAGGAAAACTTTCCTTTTTTTAAAAGGTGCGCCAAAATTTTTATTTCCCAGCGGATTTTCGGAAAATTGGCTTTCATTAAAAAAAGGTGTAAAAATAAAAGACAAAAGTTACAATCTCGAAAATTATAATCACCAGAAAGGAATCGATCGCATTTTTATGAACTCCTATCCGTTGATTTATCTTTTGAACCAATTTGTAGAAAAATTGCCAAAAAGATTTTTTTCACCTTTTTTTTTTTGAGATCAGAATTTTTGATGAAGAATCTACCTAGTCTTTTATAGAAGGGCTTAAAGAAGAATAAATCGACTTACAATATAATATGCGGTTTTAAGGGTCTCAACCCGTTTCGAATTCAAACAAACACCATCAGAGCTGGAAAGATAAAATTAGAAACTTTTCAAATCTGGTTCGATTTTTCTGAAAAATATGGTACCTATCTTCCGGTCTACTGTTTGGAGCCCTTTTTTCCAGCCATCTCTAAAAATGACTTGCAGAAAAAGTTTATTAGAGCCTTTATTTTGAAAACGATAAATGTTTTAGAAAAAACCAGTAATGGAATTTTTGAAATTTTCATACCTAGTCATTTTACTTTTAGGATACATTTTCAGTAAATCAACGAAAAATACATTTTTTTAGGCAAGTTTGACCAAAAATTGATCCTCTTGAAAAACTAAGGGTCTCAACCTATTTCTATAATTCTAAAAACCATCATCAGACCTGAAATACGTAATAAAAAAAAAATTACAAAAATCTAAAATTTCCATATTAATGAATACGATCTTGATTCTTCTGACTGTTGCTTTCGATTGGGTTTTGAAGTGTTTTTTTTTTCATTTCTGAACAAATGCGGTCATTATAAGAGTTTTGACCTGTTTCTAATCCAAAAAATCGTCATCAGAGCTGGAAATATTCATACCCATCCCAAAAACGTTCGTCAAAAATAATTTTTATGCAGCTTTTCAAAAATTTTGTTTCTGGCTGTTTTATAGCAAAATTTCTCCATCCCGGGATGTAATTTCAATCAAAATGTGACAAAAATACAAAACTTTTCCAAAAAGCTAAGTGCATGCAAGCAGCATAGATCGATTTCATTAAAGAAATTAAAGTGCAACACTTGAGGTCTAAAAGACAAAAAAAAGTCAAAGGGGTGTAAATTTACTGAATTTATTGTATAATCTGGCCGCAATGTTAAATAATAATTTACATCTTCAAATATGAACATGCACGCATAGTAGGAACGAATGACAATTATTACTATTTTTATCAATTTTCCCTGCAGCGTTGCCGTTATCGCGAGAGAAATCCCCCGACGTCCCTCGCGTCGCGACGAGCATCAGTCATCGCGTGACACAACGATCATTATAACTGCAACGCGATTACGTCTAAACAACAGTAACAAAAAAATGTTTATTTAGGGCGATGAAAAATTCAGCGAGATCCTTGCAATAAGGCACCGGGGCGCAATGAAATTCCCTTTGAGAGTGGAAGTTATTTTCTTAAGGCTCCGGTTGGTATTTCCCGGCACGGCCCGCGTATCAAGGGCTCGTTTCTGTAACTCGGTATTTTTGTCTCGCTAATGAGGATATTAATAATGCAAAACGGACTTTATATCTTAACTACACCGGAGCTAACTCGTTATTTCTAAGGAGATATCATCCGATAATTGACGAAAGTGCTTGGAATTGTGGCACCGGCGCCGCGTTGTCACATTTTCACCCCCGAAAGCTGCTCTTGGCTGGCTCGATTTTTCTTTTTGTTACCGTTGAGAGATTATACGATAAGAGATTCATGCTGGGGGAAATAATATGAGAAAAATTCTTGCTTCTCATAATTACCACTATTTACATTATTTACACTATTCAAACCTTCCCGATCTTTTTATTAACGCCAGGAGGTCCTTTCTTGCAAGGAGTTCCATTTCTTCCTCTTGTAGTAGTAGTGCTTTAGTGCTAGTGCCTCTGGAGCAAATATATCAAGTCTCACACTGCTCTAGGTACAACCTCTCGTAATACACGCACCTGACATTCTACTGCAATCCTGGTCACGGCACCACTACACGCTTTCGCCTGCTCAACCCCCCCCCCCCCCACTTTATGTATTCCTCTTTAGGTTCTATTTTAGTGCCTTTGACCTAAAGATATTGAGTTTGGGTAACTGGTTACATCTTGTAGTACTAGTGCTTTAGTGCTCGTGCCTCTGAAGCAAATATATCAAGTCTCACACTGCTCAAGGTACAACCTCTCGTAATACACGCACCTGACATCCTACTTCAATCCTGGTTACGACACCACTACACGCTTTCACAGTCTCACCCCCCCCCCCCCCCCCTTTATCTATTCCTCTTTTGGTTCTATTTTAGTGCCTCTGACCTAAATATATTGATTTTAGGCAACTGGGTATACCTTTCAAACACCTATGTATAATGGTAGGAATCCTCGTTGTCGGTTTCACATTTGGGAGAGACATTTGAGGTCTCCCTTCACCACCATAAGTTGTAAGTGTCCCTGATTTGTGACCGATGAGCACTCCAACTAGTAATCTGAGCTCCTTCTCAGTTTGTTTATGTTGGCCAGCCTGTTTCTGTCCGGCGTAGGTAGAAAAAGAAAATTCATCGCTTTGAAAAATTCTCCTTTGAGGAATGTTACTTTTGCGAACGAAACTGCTAAATTATTGAAACTCATCCTTCGTAGATGAGCAAAAGTTGCCTGGTACTTTGAAACGTTAAGATTCATAATCATGGACAGGTTCATTTCAAGTGTTCCAGGGTTAATGGTTTTTTCATGTTAATGAGACACCTGCGGTCATTAATCATCTCGAATAATGGGGAGTTCTTAGGTCATTAAGTCGCCTGGCTATAATGAACCAGTCTATTTGATGGTATTTTAGGTGCATTCCTGTCAAGACAAGGGTAGTAAAACTGTTCCTCAGGGATGAAAAGGGCATTTAATTATAGATATACAGATAAGATCCAAGCACCCATCAAGATGGGCTTAATTAAGACGTCTGCATTATTCAATGGAAATTGTTTTAAAAACTATCAAAAGGGTTATAAATTATTATTCTAACCCAATTGGCACCTGTCTATTTAACCTGTCAAGTTATTGGTGTTTTATGGGCATTCCTGTCGGGTTAAAAACATAGCATCACTCAAGATGTGGTCGCATTCCAGTTGAGTTATGCCTCATTAGCATAAAAAACCATTAACCATGGAAATTGTCGTATTTTCTACATTCGATCTGTCACCAGGAGTCTTGGTCCAAGCTGTCTTGTCATCGATGCTGGTGAGGGTGAAGTAATTTTCCAAGAAAACATATTGAAATGATTCCCATGAACTATTTGTGGGCAACTCTTCTACATAAAGACTTACTTGCACAAAATGGCAACGCGGTTAAGAACGGGTAGGCCGAGTGGGGGCGGTTTTCACAAACGGTCCAGCCGAGTAAATGTGGTACTAAATGAAACCAGGCGTCACTGTTGACTTTGTTTTCAGCCTGTAAATGAGTCCTTTATGCTCGGAAAGCGTTTATCTCCTGAATGGCATAAAGCCTTTCATGTTTATCCCCATTTATAAGCTGGAAAATAAAGACGGGAGACTCGACTTCTTCCTGCATTTTTCAAGGATACACCTTATTTGTCCGGGCTTATTATTATTTTTATTTCCTCATAGGTTAGGTAGAGGTGCATTATGATTCAGGGATATCGTGGTAACCCCGAGACGTTTCTCCCTTCGGTAACAATCTGAGAGTGAAATCATGTTACGGCCGCAATAAATAACCGAGAAAAGAGTGAAGCAATTTCCTTAATGGACGCTTCACATTGAATCCATTTAGAATCTGTCTATGGAATCCTGGAAATAAATAAAACCCTTTCTTTTCCACTTTTGTCTGGAGAGCTAAATAAATTACCCACGTCTTCATAAATCGCGTCGCGGGCGACCGGGAAAAGTGGAAAAGAGAGCGCACTTTTGACAGCCGGGTGAATTTATCTCTTGTCGCGTTGTAATTTCAAATTCCGCTTCGGCGTAAATAATCAAAGACGGAGGAAGGGGCGGGGGCGATTATCTAATATCGCCCCGACGGGAAACCTTTTACGCGTATTAAAGCTGCGTTGAAAATAATCTGAATTCTGAAATTCTTCATTTGTTTCTTTACCTCAACGCATGCGCAATGTCACCAACTTTTTTACCATTTATTGAAAAATCGTTTATACAGAAAATATAGAAGAAAAAAATTCGCATCAGAAGTGGGATAACTTTGTTTTGCTTAATCAGGGCTAGACTGAAGCGAAGCAGTATCGAAACAGTTTTAGTTTCGGTTATTTAAACCTTAGCTCACCTGGATCAAACAAACCTGAGGACTTACTTTTGATCTTTTTAGTTTTTATGATGACTTGAACAAAATAATTAACCTGAATCGAACCAGAATTATCTTTTGACAGGTGATCTTCTTTATGATTCCAGGCAAGACTGAAGCAGAACAAAACCAAAGCCATCCTCAGCGAGGTCATGAGAGGGATGCAGCCGAGCGTAAGAGTCACCTGCAGGACCATCACCTTACTGCTCGACATTTTCCCGTTTCTTTCGACAATAATCGTTCCCTCTATCCGGCCCGTCAGTCTTCACCTCTACAAAGAAGAAGAGAAGACGAGTCTGAAGAACGTCGTTAACATAATGATCGATTATAATTTGACGTACATTCAAGAAAGGACCGCTGATGGAACGTACGTTTTTAATTTAGGTAAGTTTTTTTTCTTTTCTCGCCATACGCATTTCATCATTTTTTTTTTTCTTTCCAGATCCAGATATAGACAGCGTGATTACTTTCTCCGGTGTTTCCACCAATAAAACGGTATCCTACTCGAACAAACAACTGATATCGCGTGAAATTGAACTCGAGAAAATGCGTCGAGTGGTTCACAGAGACGGCGGCAGCCTGCGAGAAAACCGGGGGGAATCACCGTCGACGACGATCAAAGCGAAAAATTCTCCACCAGTAGCCGGGTCGAGTCTGCCCAACCATTTGCAGAGACTGAAAGCCAAAACCATCAAGTCGTTTAACGTAAGTAGTTTTTTTTTGTCATACGTGGCAACCTGGCCGACACTTTCAGAATCGCCAAGGTATAGGTGGTATCATTACGGGGATAAATAAATAACCTTTAGACCATTAGAGCGCCGAATAACTCGATACACCTCCCTCCGCCCCCCCGGCCGCCGTCTGCGACGGCGGATAACATCCGACTAGCGTTCGTTCGGAACCAATTTTCCGTACGCCGAGGCGCAAATACGACCTCCGAGGGTGCCAAAAGTGTTTTAAATTGTTCCAGTGTATAAAATAATCCGGACAGGAAGTCGGAAAAGACGACCGTATTTCACCCGGCAGAGACCGGATGCGCTTGCCACGCCATTTAACTAACACGGCAACCGATAGAGGTCGCCCGGTCGCGACTGCCCCTGTCGGGGGTCTCCCTCCCTCCGCCGCTTGGTGCGCTTGATTCTTATGGCGCGTTATTATTATTATCATCATCGGACGTTTTATATCATTTTTATGTCGGGGAAATATGCAGAAATTGTATTTGAGAAGCTGTGAGCGGGAGTGTTTAAACTGCAAATTCGGAAGCGAATATGTGAATATATCGCTCCGAAGATCTCCCAGATTTATTTATACCGAATTTCACTTCTTCGTCCGCTATCATAGAATAAATAAATTGTAGCAAAAAAGGAACATTTTCTTAACATAAATTCGAGGTCCGGGCAGACCGGGGATCGTCCGAGAATCTCTCCTCGCTAAGTGATCCCGGAAAGGGAGAATTAAGCTCGGATCGCTTTAGAGGCCGCGTTGATGTGTTAACTCCGGCCAAATTGCTTCCGCGGTTAATGGATTTTTTCTCCTCTCGTCGTCGAACAACTCGGGCACCGGAAGCGAGGCAGGGCGGAAATGAAATAACTCTAAGAAGTTATATGCCGGCGGGATTTCGGCGTGTCCATGGCCTGTCGGACGGACCTGGATCGTGCAGTTACTCGCTTCCGGCGCAACCGCTCGTTTAATGGCCGTCGGGGATCCCGGCGGAGAGTTAGGGGACGGGAACTAACTGATAAAAGATGGGAGTTTGCTTTGGGAAAAAGTTCTATTATAGTAAATTTCTTGTCTAGATGGAGAGAAATAATTTTTCCCATATTCCCGGAAAAGATAGCACAATCTGGCAAAATTAAATTGGATCATTGGTTTCAGGTAAATGTCAATGACGCGTCATTGTTGAGGAAAGATTTTTGCAATAATTGTTGCGTAAGGTTTCAATGTAAGGAGATGAGCGAGCGAATCCATTTGGAATAAACAACGTTAAACAATAATAAGAGAACTCCTCTCCTCGTCGCGTATTTTCTGTTAGATTAACCTCGGGATTCCCGGGCGGTATATCCCGGATCGTGCGAAGGGACCGGGATCAAGTATCTCCTTAACGACCTAAATAAAAGAGTTTCTGACGTCTAAATGGAATCTCCTCCTCTTCGCCTCCATTATACGGATCTGCTTCCGACGACTCTTAACGTCTTTAGGATGCCCCGAGCTCTCCGCTGTCTGCCGCCGCCCGCCACCGCCGCCGCCGCCTCCCATTGCAGACAATCGCTCTCGACCTCCCGCACCCCCGCGCACGTTAATGTCGTTCCGGTTATACGAGAGGAACTGCCTCGGACTTTTGCTCTAATCTGTTTCGGAAGTCGCTGTAAAGTGCTCCTCCAGCAGTACCAGTACATACTTGCTATCACAGTTACTTTTTTTCACACGTGCATGAAATGAAACTTTCAACTTCTTAATCGCGTCATAATAATAAAATTATTTACCCTCACTCTCCACGACTTAAAATCTGACTGGATAAATGTGACCATGCTAAGAAAAATCCGCAAGAAAATCCGACCAACAATTCTCGAGCTATGAGCGAACATACAGATAGAAAGAGGCCGTTCAATCGGACAAACAAATAATAAATAATGCATGAATTAACCATATGAAAATTTAAGGGCCTCATTACAATAATATAAGAAGCTTGCACCCCTCCAGTGATGACACAAGGGCGCAATTTCGCTCGCACAATGATAAACTGTTTGGCGATGGTTAGTTCATTAAGCACGAGTGGTGGCGCGTGCGTGTGTTTATGCGAGTTTAAAGGGGGCGAACCACCCCATTACCCTGACGCACTTGCATTTATTGTGTTTGTCCAGCCTTTCGGATCGACGGGATGGAAATAGATACGTTCTTGAATCTTGACTGCGGGCGAGGAAACAATGTACGATGATATGAGCGATATAGCGTCCGAAAAATGATTTTTTACGACCGCCAGTGCAGTTTTTATGTGATCACTTGGAAATGATTCTAGGAGCGATATTGCGTCCAAAAAGTACTTTTTATAGACGACTCTTCAGTTTTTGTTATAGTAAAATTGTCATTAAGAAACTAAAGAGTCACTACTAGGCAATAAAACAAATATTTCCAAGTGTGATATTGCGTCTAAAAAATGATTATTCATAGACGCTGTTGCAGTGTTTAATAAAATACGCATAAGTTTTACTATAAAATTAAAGAGTCACAACAACGTACAAATAACACAAGTTATTTGAAGCGATGTGGGCCCAAAAAATTATTTTTTACAAACGCGACTTCTGTTTTTCTATGGTTGCTATAAAACCAAAGAGTCACTAAAAATAACGGGATTCTAAGAGCGTTATTGCGTCTTAAGAAATATTTTTACGGGCACTGCAACAGTTTTGGGAATTAAATAAATGAGTCACTAATGATGGCGGGACTCTTAGAGCGTTATTGCGTTTAAAAATATTTTTTACATCCTCTGCTAGAGTTTTGGTGCAGTAAAACATTACAGTGGCTATAAAACTAAAGAGTCACTAGTTAAGACGGGACTCTAAGAGCGTTATAGCGACTGAAAAAAAATTAATTAGACGCTTCCGAAGTTTTTGTATGGTAAAACATAATGGTGGCTATAAAACCAAAGAGTCAGAATGAGTCACAAATGATGGTGGGACTTTAAGACCGATATTGCGTCTGAATTTTTTTTTTACCGACGCTGCTACAGTTTTCTGACTGTAAAACATAATGATCGCTATAAAACTAAAGAGTCACTGATGATGGCGGGACTATAAAAGCGATATTGCGTTTGAAATAAATATTTTTTTGAATGAATCAGTATTTTTTGTGGAATAAAACATAATGGTGGCTTAAAAACTAAAGAGTCATAATGAGTCACGAATAATGAAGGGACTCTAAAAGCGATATTCTGTCTGAAAAAATATTTTTTACTGACGTTTGTACAGTTTTTGTGAGTAGAACATTATTGTGGCTATAAAACTAAAGAGTCACTAGTGATGAGGTGACTCTAAGAGCGTTATAGCGTCTGAAAAAAATATTAGTTAGACGCCTGCGATGGCTATATAACGAAAGAGTCAGAATGAGTCATTAGTCGCGGAACTCTAAGAGTCATATTTGTTACGGACGCTATGCAGTTTGTATGCGGTGAAACCAAAGGTTGGCTATGAAAGCAAAGAGTCACAACGAACTATTAGTGCAGGGATTAATGCAGAAGTGATAAAATGCAGCGACATGAGTCAAATAATTATTTTTTACGAGTGAGGCTTCAGTTTATGTAATGATGCATTAACAACTAAAGAGTCACAATGAGTCATTTATGATAGCGGGGCTCCAAGAGCGATACTCCGTCCAAACAATTATTTTTTACGGACGCTGCTACATTTTTTGTGCAGTGTGGTTATAAAACCAAAGAGTCACAATGAATCATTAATGATGGTGGGACTCTTAACAGTGATATTTCGTCTGAAATATATTTTTTTTTTTTTGGGCAGTAAACATAAAGATGACTATAAAAACTATAAAACTAAAGAGTAACAATGAGTCACTAGTGATGGCGGCACTCTAAGAGAGCTCTATTGCATGTGAAAAAAATATTTTTACGGGCGCTGCTACCGTTTTTGAGCAGTAAAACGTGAGGGTAAGTAGAAAACTAAAGAGTCACAATAAATCACTAATGATGAAGGGACTCTTGAAGCCCTATCGCTTTTGAAAAAATATTTTTTGGCTGCTACCGCAGTTTTTGGCCATTAAACCGTAAAGATGACTACAAAGCTAAAGAGTCACAATGAGTCACTAATGATGGCGGGACTCTAAGAGCTTTATTGCACGTGAAAAAATGTTTTAAAGGATTTTCTACAGTTTTTTGTGCATTAAAACATTAGGGTGACTATAAAACTAAAGAGTTACAACAAATCTTTAACGATGTGACTCTAACCATATTGTTTCTGAAAAAATATTTTTTGTTCGTTACAGCATTTTTTGGGCAGTAAAACATAAAAGTGACTATAAAACCAAAGAGTCGTAATCAGTCACTAATGCTGACGGGGCTCTAAGAGCTTTATTGCATCTGAAAAAAATATTTTTACAGGGCGCTTCTTGATTTTTTGCGCAATAAAGCATGAGGTGACTATAAAAGTAAAGAGTCACGGTGAGTCACTACTGATTACGGAACTCTAAAAGCTATATTGCGTATGATAAAATATTTTTTGCAGACTCTCCTACAATTTTTGGGCAGTAAAACATAATGGTGGCAATTAAACCAAAGAGTCACAATGAGTCACAAATAATGCCGGGACTCGAAGAACGATACAGCGTCTGAAAAAATATTTGTTGCGGACGCTGCTACAGTGTTGGTGCAGTGAAATATAATGGTGGCTATGAAACAAAACTAATGAGTTACAACCAAAAAAAGTTACATAAAAGTGCTGTGATTAATGCAGGGGTGATACTTGAGCCAAAAAACATTTTTTACGAACGCGGCTTCAGTTTTTGTAATGGTGGTAATAAAGCTAAAGAGTCACAATGAATCACTATAATGATGACCGGATTTTAGGAGCGATATTGGGCCTGAAAAATATTATTTAAGGCCCTGCTGCTGTGTTTGTGTAGTAAAATAAATTGGTTGCTAGAAAACTAAATATGTAGTCATAATATAATGAGCTACTTAAAAACATATTTTTTTGGACACTCCCGCAATTTTCGTGTAATAAAACATAATAGTAGCTATAAAACTAAAGAGTCACAATGAGTCACTAAATATGGCGGTACTCTCAGAGCGACATTGCGTCCGAAATAAGTATTTTTTACTGCTGCAGTATTTTTGTAGTAAAATAAAACGGTCGCTATCAAACAAAAGAGTCTTAATGAGTCACTTATGATAGCGGGACTCAAACTTTTATGAATGATTGTGTAATTTTTATATAGCAGAACATAATTGTCACTAAAAACCATATTTATATGATTATTTATAGATGTTATAGTTTTTGATAAAAATAAACAAAATTTTTACTAAAGAGTCACGAAGAATGTGCTATTTGTCATGATGTGAACTCAAAAATAATTTTTATGAACGCAGCTTCCGTTTTCTAGTGGTGGCCATAAAACCAAAGAGTCACAACGAGTTCGTAATAATGGCGGGACTCTTAAGAGAGATACTGCGACTGAATAAATATTTTTTACAGACCCTGATACAGTTTTTGGCAGTAAAAGATGATTGTGGCAATTAAACTAAAGAGTCATAATGATTCATGAATGATAGCGGGACTCTAAGAACGATATTGGACCTGAAAAATGTTTTTTAAGGCACTGCTATAGTATTTGTATAGTAAAATAAATTGGTCGAAATAAAACTAAAGAGTCATAATGAGTCACTAATGATGGCGACACTCCAAGAGCCATATTGCGTCTTAAAAACATATTTTTGGACACTCACGCAGTTTTTGTATGGTAAAATATAATGAGTCACAATGAGTCATTAAAGATGGCGGGACTCTAAGAGCGATATTGCTTGTTAATTTTTTTTTGACACTACTACAGTTTTTGTGACGTAAAACATAATGGTCACTGTAAAACTTGAAGAGTCACTATAAAACTGGAAGACTCAATAAGTAGTGGAGATAGAATTATTCTTTTCGCTTGAAGAGTTGATAAAATAAAACCGAATGTTGTTTAATCATAGATCATTGCAGATTTAATATTACTTTCAACGTTGCCAGGTTGTGCAAATTTACTGCAAACGAGCAATGATAAAAAATTTTATCAGCATTTTTTCTTCAGAAGCAAACTCAATGGATGAATCGATCGTTGAAGTTTAGGTTATGCATTCTGTTCCCCGTCTAAAATATGCAAAAAGAAGTGGAATATAAAAAAACAGAGCAACGTCTAGGCTAATAGAGAAAAGCGATTAATCAACTTCCGTTTCAACCCCCCGCGCGATACAAGCTTATCCTTATAATCAGGGCAACGATGATCAATTCCGGGGAGCGCTAAAAAACAAGCCGGATCCGGCGACGTGACTGGAAGAAAATCGGGAAAACTGACGGGCCCGATTGTGAACGGCCGTCAAGTGCGGGGTTTGCGGTCCATTATGCCGCATAATTAAGACGGTATTTGGCCGAGTGCCTCTTGCGAGCTCCTTTCATATTGAAATCGGCGGCCATTGTATCGCGCCGAGCGCCGGCGTCGGCACCAGCGGGGCCCGATCTGACCGCCAACCGTTACCCCAACTACGCGGACCGTCTAGGCCTGTCCTGCTATCGCTAGTAATTTATAAGAATAGAGAAAAACATTTTTTCAAGTCGAGAAATAAAATAAAAAATAAAAACTAAGGGGGTGAAATTAGATTGGCGCCCGAGACAAAATAAAACAGGAGATTCAGAAAATCGGTCTTAAGAGGTTGGATTTTGCCTCTTTCCGAGGAAATGTTTACTTTTTGTTTAACAGCCAGACTGGCCTTCCCGGTCGGTTTACCCGGATTTGCAGAGCCGGGGCCGGTGATTTATCATTTAGCACTGACTCCTTCCAGATCGGATGTTTTATTATCCTGGATATCCCGGAGTATAGCCGCCGGAGAGGCCGATGACGGAGCCATTAGCATCTCAATACACCCCGGATAGCATCGCGCCCCAGCCTCTCATTCACCATCATCGCATCAATTAATAGACGCAATAGACGAGGGAACATCTTCCCAGATTCGCCAGACAATGGGAATGATAATGCGTTCCCGGAATAAGTTGGAAATTGCCCCTGATAATGTTTATCATTATTGTATTGTAATGTATTATTGTGCGATCCTCATTTCATCATCGTGGATTACTTAGATCTTAGATCTATCCTGAATTTAATGACCTCCCTCCCTTTTAAGCGTAGATTCCAGAAAAAAATATGGTCAGAGGAGCACACGCATTTACCTATGTCATTAGAATCTTGTCTTGTTGCTAATTTGCTTGGACACCCTGTAGACCAGACGCATTGGCAGAAATACCGCTTGTTGACCGGAAACGACGGGTCGGGGGACGGTCGTTTCCTTCCGGCGGCCATTGGAGCGGCTGGGCGGGGCGCTCGGGGCTCCAGGTTAAGCGGGCTAATAGGGACATCGGTCACCCGATGCGCCCCCCGATATAGCGTCCGGGTAAAGAGATTTACCGTCCGCTATTATGTCCACTCGGAGGCGCAAAAACGGGGGAGAGGCGGTACGGTCGTTCGAATGTATGTCTTGGAAAGGCTGGGAAGTACCGAGTGCTCTTGTGGGTGTCGGTTTCGGTCGATGTGTTGCTTTCAAGCCCATAACTTTTGTCTCAGGAATCTGGGCCGGATTCGATGCAGGAATGAAAAGAACGATTCGGGGAACGCCTGAAAATCAAGTTTGATTTTAATGTTTCTCGAGGACCCTTCCAAAATAACGCTCATAAAACTTCACTTGTCATATTTATGACAAGAATGGCAAAATCAGTTTCAGCCTTTCAAGATTTCAAAATCACATCCGCCTAAGCGAGGACTCTTCTTATCAGCTCAGCTCGCCTGATAGGTAGGAGGGGACAGGGACCCTGATCTCCTGAAAAACTCTGTTCATTCTTTTTGTCAGCTCTTCGCTTATTTTTCTTCACCGGTTACAATTCAATATAAATGTGATCAATTTTTTTTTTATAAATTGAACTTAAATGTCTGGCACAGCGAACGCCCGGTATATATTCGATAAGCTTCTCCGTTGCCTTATTGGTCGGACAGCTATAAGAAAAGCAAAGATAATGCTATTTGGAAAGTAAATAACGGAGATAATGAATAATGACCCTGCTAGATTGCGGGCTTAGGCGGAATGGTCTGGCTGGATAGCGGGATAGAACCGGGATAGGCCCTGATTCCATTGTTTGCCTGGTTATCCTATTCCCGGGACGCGGACGGCTTAGCCGCGATGCATTTGTCATTTCATTTGCACGCGCGCTGATTCGCCCGAAACACACTCGTCAAACGGGATCAGCGGCGATTCCGGCGGACGGCCGATTTATATCCCCGAGAACCAATTCACCCCCTTTTCCTGTTTTGTTACATTTTTTTTATCACATACTTAATTACGGTTTTGTTACAGCCTGTGGAAAAGAAGGACTTCTTCGGGAGAGTGATCACCACTGAAGTTAGTCAAGGTAAGTGACTGTCACATAAATATATTAAGAGAAACTTTCATGATTGATAGATTGACCTGTCAAAGTTGTCATAACTCTATACATAGGTACATCAGCTGTCATCTGTCTCCATATAACCAAAAGTTGGAAGCCCTCTCGTTGCGTGGAAGGGAGAATCGGTACTATTGTCAAGTGAGGTCTTCTGATTTTTTCATTTAGTTGTGGCTTCTTTTATAATTATGTGGTCTTGTGTTGGTAGAAGGAAATTCTAAAACAAAGAAACCTAAATTTGGTCTCTCCATCATCATTTAATAATAATTATTATCAATTCCGCAGTCCCAATAATTAATTGTACCGATTGATCGCGAGAGAACCGATTCCTCCGTCGACGAAACTCATTTATTCTCGTTAATAAAGACAATATCTCCTCCCGTCCTCGAACGGTATAGGTAATTACCACCGCCCCCGGTCTCTCGGAAGAGGCGGCCGGGTGCAGGGGGGACGAGGGGGGCGAACGATTATTATATCAGATTTGGCGCGCGCAGGATCCGCCCGAGCGGTAATTTATCGTCAACGACGTCTCTAATTGCCAACTAGTCGCCCTCGGCTCCCGCGCCACGATTAGCTTATTGTTTGCCGATGGAAATTACGATTTGGATTACCGCTGTTTGCTCTCCCTTAACCAATCTGCCGCCCCCGGACCGGCTCCGCGTGTATTGTCATCGTCGTGATGCGGAGCCGGAATACAGAGACGCCGAATCGTGTTATTTCGCGTTCAATTAACTCATCACTGGAGAATCGAACGGATACGATGATACGAGGTGCGATGAGAAAATGTCGTGCTTTTAATTATTTTGTCACAAATTTAATCGACTTCTATTTTTTTTTCATCTGGACGCGCGCTCGTTAGCAGACTTTGACAAATTTGCTAGTTCTGGTAGTTGAGTTTGACATTTATCAATGAGAAATCGTCGATATCCGTTTTAAGACGATTTTGACGTGACAAAAACTGTATAGATAACTTTGACAGTTCTGACAGGGTTTTTTGAAGAGTCTGTAATGAAGTCGTGTATTTTCGCATTCATTTTAAATTAGGTAATAGCTAGGAATCGTTTAATTTTATAAAAGTCCGGCGAATAAGTTTTGGGGAGCGATTAAATCCCGTTTCACCCGAACCCGATTTTCTTGGTAATAACCTCATCTGATCCCTGGCGTTTTCCGTTTCTCCATTGAGCTGCCCTGGGACAAGGGTACGATAGACGTACCATCTGTCTAACTCAGGTAGCTGGAAAACATTTTTGGCGAGAATAAACGATGAGAATTTGAGAAATTTGGCAGTTCTGATAGTTTAGGTTGACATTTATCATAGAGAAATCGTCGATGTTCGTTGTAAGATGAGTTTGACAGTTCTGACAGGTTATTTTGAAGAGTCACAATGAATTATTTTCAAAAAGAAGACTTCGAAAACGATTTCAAGACTATTTCTACGTGGCATAAACGATGAGAATTTGACAAATTTGGCAGTTCTGATAGTTTAGTTTGACATTTATCAGAGATAAATCGTCGATGTTCGTTTTAAGACGAGTTTGACAGTTCTGACAGGTTATTTTTAAGAGTCATAAGGAATTATTTTCATTATAAGACTTCGGAAACGATTTTAAGACGATTTCTGCGTGGAAAAAACTATGTACTTTGACAAATTTTTCAATTCTGATAGTTCAGTTTGACATTTATCAGAGAGACAACTTTGACAGTTGTGGCAGTTATTTTGAAGTGTCATAATCAATTTTTTCGAGAGCCCAGGTTAGCTCCTAAATTTATCTTTTGCCAGCCCAGGTTAGCTCCGAAATTGATCTTTTGTTAGATTTTTTTGTCAGCCCAGGTTAGCTCCTAAATTTATTATTTTGCCAGCCCAGGTTAGCTCCGAAGATTAATTTCTTTGCGAGTTTTTTGTAAGCCCAGGTTAGCTCCTAAATTTATCTTTTGCCAGCCCAGGTTAGCTCCGAAATTAATCTTTTTTTCGATTTTTTTGCCAGCGTTAGGTCATAAATTTATTATTTTGCCAGCCCAGGTTAGGTCATAAATTTATTATTTTGCCAGCCCAGGTTAGCTCCGAAGATTAATTTTTTGCGAGCTTTTTGCGAGCCCAGGTTAGGTCCTAAATTTATCATTCTGCCATCCCTGGTTAGCTCCGAAATTGATCTTTTATTAGATTTTTTTGTCAGCCCAGGTTAGCTCCTAAATTTATTATTTTGCCAGCCCAGGTTAGCTCCGAAGATTAATTTTTTTGCGAGTTTTTTGTAAGCCCAGGTTAGCTCCTAAATTTATCTATTGCCAGCCCAGGTTAGCTCCGAAATTAATCTTTTTTTCGATTTTTTTGCCAGCCCAGGTTAGCTCCGAAGATTAATTTCTTTGCGAGTTTTTTGTAAGCCCAGGTTAGCTCCTAAATTTATCTTTTGCCAGCCCAGGTTAGCTCCGAAATTAATCTTTTTTTCGATTTTTTTGCCAGCCCAGGTTAGGTCATAAATTTATTATTTTGCCAGCCCAGGTTAGGTCATAAATTTATTATTTTGCCAGCCCAGGTTAGCTCCGAAGATTAATTTTTTGCGAGCTTTTTGCGAGCCCAGGTTAGGTCCTAAATTTATCATTCTGCCATCCCTGGTTAGCTCCGAAATTGATCTTTTATTAGATTTTTTTGTCAGCCCAGGTTAGCTCCTAAATTTATTATTTTGCCAGCCCAGGTTAGCTCCGAAGATTAATTTTTTTTGCGAGTTTTTTGTAAGCCCAGGTTAGCTCCTAAATTTATCTATTGCCAGCCCAGGTTAGCTCCGAAATTAATCTTTTTTTCGATTTTTTTGCCAGCCCAGGTTAGCTCCGAAGATTTTTTTTTTGCGAGTTTTTTGTAAGCCCAGGTTAGCTCCTAAATTTATCTATTGCCAGCCCAGGTTAGCTCCGAAATTAATCTTTTTTTCGATTTTTTCGCCAGCCCAGGTTAGCTCCGAAGATTTTTTTTTTTGCGAGTTTTTTGTAAGCCCAGGTTAGCTCCTAAATTTGTCTTTTGCCAGCCCAGGTTAGCTCCGAAATTGATATTTTTTTCGATTTTTTTGCCATCCCAGGCTTGGTTCTAAATTTATCATTTTGCCCGAAATTGATATTTTTTTATATTTTAGAGTTTTAACGGAGCAGCTGCCATTGTTAGGTTTCAAAGTCTTGATTGCTTTAAATATTCCTTGTAAAGATTAGACTGCATGATGCTTCTTTTGACAAATGATAGCTTACAATTTTGATAGATTTTACGTTGTGTTTGTTAAAGAATAAAAAGTTTTTTTTTAATTGCAGTTAAACAAGGGGCGACACTCAAGGGCGATATTTTGTACCAATACAAGGAGGGTTACAGCAACGCCGTTCGTAAAAAAATCAAAATATCTGCTTTGAAGTAGTAATTTTATTTATTATTATAATTTTGTTGAACATTATATATTTTTTTTACTCCCAAAGTTTTATTTTTTCGTAGTAGAAATTATCCTCAAATTATTGTATATACTTATATGATAGATTTCGTGTAAAAGAAGGTAAAAAATGGCATATTTTGAGTATGAAAAAAATTCTTCTCGCACACTGAGAAAAAAAAATCGTATATCATACTTGATAAAGAGTTGGTTTTACTTGTTGTAGCAGTGAAATAGACACCAACTTATACATGTGTTTATATATACCACTACAAAATAGTAAATGTAACATAGTTATGGGATACACTACGCGACGTATTTGTTACTTTTCATTTAAAAGTTAATTTTACCACTACAGGTAAAAGTTAAATCAACCACTACAGCATGTGATTATATTCAGCACTACTCCAAGGTGAAAGAGACACACTACTTGTAGTAGTATATCTTACTACATTGTAGTAATAGCAATGACTAACAAAAATTTTAAATATAAACTTTTATTATCATAATTTAAAAAATCCCATAAGTAAGATAGGTATTATAGTACAGGTAAAATAACTAAAATGATAAAATGGCATTATACGTAATTAAAAATTGACATCAGGCTGCTGGAAAACATCGCTAATTCATCGCTATCATCTTCATTTTTGCGACCATGCACATATGTTCTAATAACTTATCCTGTCCACTCAATAGAATCCTATTCATTCAGCGTCTTGTAGACACATAATGAAGAGGGTGCTGTTGGCGTACATTTTTTCCTGTGTGTTTTACCAGATTTTTTGTATTATCAATCTTTATTATCAATCAGTCGGTCAGGTTTTTCTCCATTTTTCAATTTTTGGTCACAGGTCACAGAACAGTATACCTACCAACAAGCAACAAGAATGTAAAAGAATAAGAAATAAGTTGCGTTGACCGACACCCGTCAACCGTTTTGTTTGATTCTTTTCCTTTCGTTTCGTTTCTCTCCCGTTTACCATGACGCGCAAACGCACAAATCGACACATCCAATTTTCTGCGTCGAACTGATCACATGATAGTAATACGGATACGTGATTGGATAAACGATTGGTAACGTTTGTTAAACTTTTCGGAACTTGGTGTTTCTACTTATTTTGGTATTATGATCAACATTTCTGTAGTAGTAAATAGAACATTGAGGTTCTAGTTAAAAAATTAACAACTACGGACCGATATATTCTACTGCACGTAGTGTTAAACTTAACTATCTGTTTCAACTATTTTGTTGCCGTAGTTAATACAATTGGTAGACGTTGTAACAATAATTGCTCGACGAGTTTGGTAAACTTTTTTGCCATGTAATGACAACCTGCCCTTATGTACAACTACAGTTAGTTAATTGGATACTAAATATTTTTCTCAGTGCATAAATGGAAGTCCTATTTCATCCCTGCGAAGAAGATGCCGGAGGAGAAAACGAGCGCCCCCAGGAGCCGTAAATCGCAAATACCGAGACAAGCAATTGGAGAAATTCTCGGTACAAAACTTGTGTATTACAAGTTAAGTAGTTTCCGGGAGGAGCTCAGCTGTTCCCTTCCGTTTGATATTGAGAAATACGAGCGGCAAATAATAGCCGCGGACTCTAAAAGAGATTGTTTTCAAGAAAGTGGAGAATTTATGATTTTAGTTTTGATATTTGTCTCTACTTCTGCCACGAAATTGTCTCTTAGCGTAACAGTTTTAACGTCCTTGATTTATTATTAGTTCTGCTAAGTGTTCATTGTCCTGGAAGGGGAGACGCGTTCAACCTGCGAGCGCGAAGTTTGCGTGATTTACTGGATAAATTAAAAAAGTTGATCCAACTCAGGTTCAGGTGTTTAGAGAGTTATAATAAAACAAGTGCCATTTGTCAAGCTGAATGCCCGATAACTGACCCAAGATGAAGCGAGATGAAGGATTTTATGAAAACTGGTAAATTTTAGAGGCCTCAAGAGATTTCCTGTATGACAAAGAAACTTTCTGGTCATGCTGATTTACTGAAAACTACTCATTTAAACGATGAAAAAAAGTTGAGAATTGCTTGTTTGAAGTTTAATCGGAGTACCTCAGGATTCAATATCATGACCAAAAAATTCATCTCATCTCTTTTTCGCAATTATAGCTCCCCAAGCACAATTATTTGGCTTGGGCAACTCAGGCAACTTATTTTAAATTATTGTTCCTCAAATTCTTCACTAAAAACGTCTAACGGCCAATATTATAAACGCTGGTTAAGTTAACTGGCAGACTTCTGTGCCCGATTTTGAAGCTAATATTGACCTCGAATAACTTTTATTAACATTTTTGTAATCTCTTTTATGCCAAGAGTAATTAAATTGCAATAATTTCGACCTATAGTCTATATCTTCTCCAGAAACGACCACAGAAATCGGCCAGGTAATTTAACCAGCGTTTATAATATTGGCCGTAAATGATATTAAGTTGGGAACAAATTTGGAACTAATTAATAAGAAGATTTCGGAAAATACTAATAGCACATCTCATCTCATCCAATCGGCAAACATGCACCCGCTTAATTAATAAACAAACACCTGCCACCCCCGCCGCGGTTCCCGCTTAATACCGGCGGGACCGCTCGACGGCGGTTCGGGCGGGCATAACTCACCCGGGCGGGGGCGGCGTGTCGACGGCACGTCACGCGTGCAATTACCCGCAATTAGCGATGGTCGTGATGTAATTTATAGGCGACACCGGCACCGGGTCATTTACAACACTCCGTAGACACGGGCCAAACACTAACAATAAACACTACCGGCTAATTGATATGGCAACCGGGCCAGATGTATCGTGTATTACCTACTGTTCGGCGGTGACAGTGACGTAGAGCCCGAGTTGAGATTTTTGGCCATTAATATGAATTACATGAACCCTCTTTAACCCTCTTTTTTTAACAGTTCGATCTTTTCCTTTATGGTTTTCCAGGTGGTTTGGTCGCTTGTAATAATAATTAACACTTTTTTTTTTTAAACTGGGGCTCATATATGACGGAACACCACCACAGTTTTTCAATCAGTGTAACCTCAAAACAAGGGAATCCATCAGTTTTGCATGCACACAGTCTCCCGAATTTGGATCTCCTTTGTTTTGCTTTTGTACCTTTGATAAAGGCGATCCCAAAACTGAAAGCGATTTCTTCCTGCGACCCTGCGTTCTCGAGATATAGCTGTTCAAAGTTGAAAAATGGCGATTTTTGGCCTTTTGAGAATTTATGTTTACCCCCACTAAACTAATCAAGATTTTGTACAATAGCATGATGATTCCTTATTACCCAGCTTGCTGCTGCTGTGTGTCGGTTATCCCCTGTATATGGTGACTTGAAAACAATAATTCACTCTCCCTACGTCGTATGCCGCAATTCCTTTATAAGGAATTTTTTATTTGAAACGATTGAATATCAACAAAAACCGAGATTATTATTCACTCGGTATTATTCATACGGCCACTCCCATATTTCTAAAAAATTGGGTAAAAGTTTTGACATAGGTTTTGGTAAATATCTCTTTGAGTGAACCTTACAATTTTTCAGATTGTATCGGTTAATTTCGGCGTTTTTTGTGAGATTGGTTTTAAGGGTGGGTCCTGAAAGACAGATATCCTCAGCATAAGGGCGATGTTTCGTCATATTTAGAACTCATAATTTTTAGGCTTGGATTTCTTTCAAATTATAGCTAAGTAACGACAAGTACAGAGGAAGGTATTATAGTAGCCTTGCATATTATAGAAGGGAACAATAATAGCATGTGATAAAATTTTCATTGAGACAAAGCATTCGGTAAGTATGATAAATATGGAGCGGGTTGTGGGTTAGTTCGGCGTCGGCGTCGCCGCCAGTGTGGCCAACCTAGCCAGTAATGGAATTGGGTGGTGATGCTGTTTTGCGCGGTAATTTATGGTTATTAATATCTATGATATTTCAGATTAATTGCGAGAAGAGCAGGAACGAGTTGAATGCGATAACAGAATGGAATCATATCCAGTTTGCATTATATCCTAACTTTGAGGCAATTATTGCAGACAGAGAGGAACAAATTGCTCTTCGCATCTGATGCTTTTAGTCCATTTAATTATTAATGCCTACCGCTGCTGGTACAGTACTGCTGGAACTGGACGGCATAAATCACCGAATCCTGAGGGATTTGGACGATTAGGACGCGGGAGTTTGAATCGCGTGGAAATCTTAATCTTGATGCCTCAATTATCTTTTGAAAAAGTCTACAAAATCTTTTTATTCGCTACAATCGGTAGCGAAAAATCCTATCCTGTGAGGAAAAGACAAAAATTATAAAATAAATTGGAATCATTTTATTCTGAAAATGTTCTGAAAATATTCTGAATCTCTCTGAATCCTCTGTAAATATTTAAGCGCGCATGCGCTTTATAGCCGGCAATCGAAAGAAGTATTGCGATTCAGGATGAATTGAACGTTTTTGAATAAATCACGTCAGTGGGTTTTTTGAAAAAGCCCGAATCTATTCCTCTTCTGAAAATGTTCTGAAAATATTCTGAATTTCTCTAAATCCTCTGAAAATATTTAATTGCGCATGCGCTTTATATCCGGCAATCGAAAGAAGTACCTATTGCGATTCAGGATGAATTGAACGTTTTTGAATAAATCACGTCAGTGGGTTTCTTGAGAAAGCCCGAATCTATTCCTCTTCTGAAAATATTCTGAATTTCTCTGAATCCTCTGTAAATATTTAATTGCGCATGCGTTTTATACCCGGCAATCGAAAGAAGTATTGCAATTCGGGACGAATTTAACGTTTTTGAATGCCACATTACTGGGTTTCTTAAAAAACCCCAAATGCCTGACTGGTCGATTTCATTTAAATCTGGAGTCATTTTTTCATTTCTAATGTCTGAAGAAACAATTCCTCCTAATTTAAGTGCGCATATGCTTTATGGCTGGCAATCGAAAGAAGTATTGCGATTCAGAACGTTTTTGAATGCCACGTCAGTGGGTTTCTTAAAAAACCCCAAATGCCTGACTGGACTTTTCATTTAAAGCTGGAGCCATTTTTTCTTTTCTAATTTCTGAAGAAACAATTCCTCCTAATTTAAGTGCGCATGCGCTTTATGGATGGCAATCGAAAGAAGTATTGCGATTCAGAACGTTTTTGAATGCCACGTCAGTGGGTTTCTTAAAAAAACCCAAATGCCTGACTGGACTTTTCATTTAAAGCTGGAGCCATTTTTTCTTTTCTAATTTCTGAAGAAACAATTCCTCCTAATTTAAGTGCGCATGCGCCTTATGGATGGCAATCGAAAGAAGTATTGCGATTCAGAACGTTTTTGAATGCCACGTCAGTGGGTTTCTTAAAAAAACCCCAAATGCCTGACTGGACTTTTCATTTAAAGCTGGAGCCATTTTTTCTTTTCTAATTTCTGAAGAAACAATTCCTCCTAATTTAAGTGCGCATGCGCTTTATGGATGGCAATCGAAAGAAGTATTGCGATTCAGAACGTTTTTGAATGCCACGTCAGTGGGTTTCTTAAAAAAAAACCCAAATGCCTGACTGGACGATTTCATTTAAATCTGACGCCTTTTTTCATTTCCAATTTCTGGAGAAATTTATTCATCTGAATTTAAGTGCGCATGCGCTTTAAATATATCAATGAAACTAAGAATTATTCTCAGTCAGAAAATGTGAAAAGTGACCTTTCACCTTTTTTAGTCCCCCCTTTGAAAATCTAAGTTCAGTTAGAAAATGATTTGAGAGAAATTTCTAAATCGTTTGAAACTCGCCCGCTGCTGCAAAATTGTCAAATGCAGAGTTTGAAAAATTCAAAGTTAGCAAAACCCGTTTCTGTCATCCACCCTGATGTTTTCGTGGCTCTTAATCAAGCAAGCCAAAATTTTTGTATCAGTTAGATGTATGAAGGGAGTGGCCGGGCATTGCATTTGAGTGGTTTCAAAATGGCGGCCATTTGTTGCGGCCAACACCTGTTTCATCATTGGTACTGTCCATGTCTTGAAAAATATCTCCAACGATTGACTGAACTAAAATAATTTTCAAATAATTGTGCTTAACCAGATTTTGAAAATTTTTCTATAAAAAGAGACACCACTTTGAGTTTTGAAAGAAATTTCATTAGAAGCCCTTTTTTCCACAACAATTCTGCAAGTTTTTAATCACTCCGTGGTTAGTACTCTTGAAAAAATACCGTTTTGGCCATAAATACTTTAATGTTACTTGTAAAGATACTGCACAGTACTTCGACATGTTCTGACAGTGGTGGCACATCGTCAATGTGAACTTTATTAAAAGGTAAGAGATCTGGGAACATCTTCCAAGAACCCCTGACAAAAAAATCAGATCAAGAATCCGCTTTTTAAAATAAATCCTCGCTACGGCTACATGATCCCTATAAGCACTCCAGTGATCTAGGAATGCTTTGGAGGTAGGTTAGTGTTTACCATGTTTGTTTACCTTCGATTTACGGATGGTGGGAGTATAGACCAGGGGAAAAACATGCCTGGGTAGCGAATCCCAAAGCATATGCACCCCGGGTTCTAGTGAGAAACTATCTTTGGTAAAATGAAGCGGTGACCAATTCCATATTGGTGGGCTTGACTGGTACAGAGGCCGAAAACAGCTCAAGATGAAATCAGGATCGCAAGCCCCCGTAGGAAACTGTTGTCAGATGTTGATGGAGTGAAGATAATTCATCCTCGGTAATTAAAAATGTTGGAGTCCTTTTTCACATTTTATAAGAAAAAAGATTGTGAAGAAGAAGGCTTCAACTTTCTCTAATCACCCAGTCCCTATAGCAGTTTCTATATGGCAGAACCGACAAAACAGGGAGAAAGTCTCCCCCCCCCCCATGCTAGCGAGTCAATTAGAGACATTATTGCCTGTGGTATGAACTCCTCTTTCCTGAATAGACTCGAAGAGCTTCGGGGTCTCTTTTAGGTCAGAATCTCCATCATACATGGGAACATATTAGATTGTTGGTCGGATCTGTGCTCTATGAACACTCAGCAGCACAGCTACTAGGTGTGAAGCATTTTTTGGTCTGTTTTTGGGAAAATGTGAAACACAATTTTTTGGCAGCTGCCTTTAAAACACCAGTGACAGGAGTCCCGCATGATAAAAAGCAGTCAGTATACCTACTATAGGATGGATAAAGAAGGATGGTGTTCCTGGACACAGTGACAACTTGTTCAGTTAACTCAGGTCTATCTGGGGAAACTGGACGGGAAGAGGGGATGGTTCGCTCGTGCAAGTGACTCGTTCTTTTTTTTTCTTTCTATCAAATTTCTTTCTACCGATCATTCTTGTCTTCTTTAACGTTTGCTTCAGTTTATCCCATCCAGGTACCTCTCGCATTTTGTCTTATTTCTGCATCAAGTTTTTTGGCTGAAACGATTTTTGACACCAGGCTAGGTCAGCCACATTTCATCCATTATCTAAAATGTATTTCAGCTTATTAAGGTCCAGGACTTTCTTCTTCTGCTGTATTAATTAAGGCAGTTCAAATCTAACCTGCTAATACAGCATTATCTCCAACTTTTTTTTTACCATAATTTAAAATTAATTTATCTTTTGGCTTGCACGACTTTAGGACTTTTGCCAGGTCCAGGCCTTTTTGGTAATTTGTGAGAAGTTCTAGATCTAGAGCTTTTCCTTTGATTATTGGAACTCCAATAAATGTAATAGCAAGTTAGATCCAAGTGGTTTGTCTTCAGGTTGGGAATGAATTTTCAAGTCAATCTACGTGTAGAAAAACAACTTCACCTTAAGGTAATGTGAAGAAGAGTGTCACCTACAATAATTCGATCGAAAAACTGGGAAAATCACTTTTTTTTTGTATTGTTTTTTTTTCAATCAAATTTTATAGCTGCATCAGAGCGCAGTAAAAGTATAGAGAGACCAAGAATTGATTCGACGTGTGTATGAATTAATGACGAGGCCCGGTTTCATTATTTGATAAAGGGCCGTAGGCGTCGCGGCGCTGATCGACGTCCCTGGACGCCAGTTCCTTATTGGCACGCCCGCTTAGACAAGGCGGGGTTTTTCCCCACTATTCCCTATTCTGGATAAATGGAAGATTTTATTATCCTTCATGCCACCCCGCCGGAATTTATTCGTAAAGTTTTTCCTGCTCCTGCCGCAGGAACGGGTGGATATTTCTTGTTTGTTATTTTTCTATAAGATCAGGAGCTGTGTGACGGCGTTGCCATATGGGGAGATGTTTCTTGATTGCAAATTATTAATTAATAGAAAAGGCCAAATTTATACAAATTAAAGGCTCACTGATTTCTGAAGTACATAATAGGTACATTGTACACAAAAATCCATTTTTTGGGTTCAAAGATTGAGCGTTAATTATTTTGTAAATGGTCGTTAAAAATTCTTTTAGTTGTTGAATATGACAACATTGTTATAAATGATATTAAAACAATGTTGAGGATTTTATCTTTTCATAATGTTAATAGCACGATATCTTTTTTAGGTATATTGCAAAATAATCTGACAACGTGTTGATTCTATGAAATGTAAAGCATAGTTGCCATATTATATTTTTTTCAATTATCTAGAGTCTTTTCTTGTTAATTTTCATTAAGCTTAGGAATAATTTTTTGTTTTCTGGTATTTGGTATCTGGACAGTCAAAATGAAACGTCATTAATAAAGCCTAGTCATTATTTACATCCGCGGCTCCTACAGTTTCACTATGGCACGTATATAGGGGTGAAGAACATACCTATAGTAACACCAGGAAGGTATTCATATGCTTTGCAAATGAAAGGGAAAGCCACAAAACGGCCTAAAAACACGGTTTTGAGAGTGTAATGAAAGTACGGACCTGGCAGATGCGATGATTATACATCGAGTCTACGGGATGAAACCACTTGAGAACAAAGCCAAGCCCTTCGAAACGAATACAGGCACGTACACGCAATATAGTCGCTTATTCATATCGTGAAAAGACCACAGGGATTGATGTTACGATTTTTGGAATATAAATGCAAAATAAATGCAAAATTCAAAATAAAAATCGTGCTACTGTTAATCTCGAAGATTTTCCTTGCCCTAAAAGTGAAGAAAAAAATAGCCATTCGACCGTAGTGTCAAAGAGGCCTTAGTTGTGACCTTAATATTAGTTTGCAATGGCTGTTTTTAGCTTCTTACCCACCCAGCACCCCTATTTCGCTCCTCGGTCCCGAAAAAATTGATGTAACTTAGGAGCCGCGGATGTAAATAATTACCTAAAGCCTTATTTTAAACATAAAAGAGGGAATAACTCTTTTCAAGATCAGGCCTCTTTTTGGAAATGTTTTCACAAAACTATAAGGCTGCTAAAAAAAAATTTAGTAATTGGACAACCAAAATAAAACGTCATGTATACAATTGTATTTTAAGCATAAAAGAGGGAATAATTATTTTCAAGATAAGGCCTCGTTTAGGAACTATTTCCAAAAACGTAAAACTAAGGCTGCTAAAAAATATTTTTTTTCAGTAATAACTGGACAGTCAAAATCAAACGCCATGTAAAGAATCGTATTCTAAACATAAAACAAAGAATAATTATTATTTTCAAGGTAAGGCCTCGTTTAGGAACTATTTCCAAAACCGTAAAACTAAGGCTGCTAAAAAAAAAAATTGTTACTGGACAGTCAGAATCGAACGCCATGCATAAAACCGTATTTTAAGCATAAAACAAAAAATATATTTTTTGAAGATCAGGCTTCGTTTAGGAAATATTGTCAAAAATATAAAACTAAGGCTGCTCAAAAATAAATTTTTTCAGTAACTGGACCTTCAAAATTAAACGCCGTGTAAAAAATCGTATTCTAAACATAAAACAAAGAATAATTATTTTCAAGATAGGGCCTCGTTTAGAAACTATTTCCAAAACCGTAAAACTAAGGCTGCTAAAAAAAAAATTGTTACTGGACAGTCAGAATCGAACGCCATGCATAAAACCGTATTTTAAGCATAAAACAAAAAATATATTTTTTGAAGATCAGGCTTCGTTTAGGAAATATTGTCAAAAATATAAAACTAAGGCTGCTATAAAATATATTTATTTTTTAAGAACTGGACAGTAAAAATCGAACTCCATGTATAAAATCGTCTTCTAAGCATAAAAGAGAGAATCACTTTTTTCAAGATCAGGCCTCGTTTAGGAAATATTTCCAAAATTGTGTTTCACTTATTGAATAAAACAAATTTTTATTGCGGCCTTAGTTTTACATTTTTGAGGATATTTCCTAAATGAGGCATGATCTTGAAAAAAGTTATTCTTTCTTTTATGCTTAAAATACGATTTTATATACATATGTTGTTCGATTTTGGCTGTCCAGTTACCACACACCCTGTATATAGTCTTAGATTTTGTATACAACAGATTTTTGTCTACAATCAATCGATTTTCTCTTGACAATTTTTTCACGATTTTCTCAATTTTAGTATCTGTTTTGAAGACAATTTTTTTTATTAACTATGTAGTTACGATTTGGCAACATGGTGCTGAATAAATTAAAAAAATTAAATGAAATTTTATAAGAAAAAAATAAATTTAAAGTTTTAGAAATAAATTTTGCTCTTTCAAGTGAGCTAAGGTACATTTTTCTTCAGTACCTACACATTTTTTTTTTTTTTACATTTATAATGTGGCTGAGCTGCAAAGTAAGAAACACTTATCAAAGAATGTTCTCAGGTTTGTCAGTTTTTCTCTTAACTACTTGGAAAATAATGTTCAATTCTATACCATTTTTCCATAGTTTCTTATCATTTTAAAAAGAAGAAAGAGTCCTGGAAAGTATTTTTCAATTGTTTGATCTGACAACACTGTAGGTACTGTTTCATAATGCGTTGGTGTTTGCCAAATTTAACAAATTTAATTCAAAATTTGATTATTTCCAAAATAAACACAAAAACCTAGTGGCGTCCTTGATAATTTTATAGCACCTAAGGGATAATTTTTTAAAATTTCTTTTATATTTTTCGCGACATGGAATAAAATAAAACAATGTTGCCATATGTAACAAGTTTTATTAAATTTGTTGATAATAAATCAGACAAACTTCATTACTTACCATGAATTTGTTATTGTAGTTTAATCTGGCAACACTGCAACGCTTTTATAATAAAGTGGTGTTGGCAAATTTAGCAATTTTTCTGGAAGAGATATATTTAATCCTAAAAGAACTGCGCATTTTTTTAAATATTAGTTCAAGAATGTCACTTATGTTATCCAAAAACATGAGGACTTTCACCGTTGATAATTTCAGTGGGTGTTGGGTACCTCTGACATGATTAATGTTTCCATGCAGCAGTGTTGCCAAATTAATGTTTCTTTCTGGAATTTAGAGCCAAATTTTTTTTTCATGTTTATGCGTAGGTGCCATATAGGTCTGCTTAGACGGCTATGAGGGAATCATTAAAAAAAGCTCGCGGTCTAGTCAACGCTTACCTTGACTAATATTTATATTGTTCTATGGTTTATTATTGGCAATAAAAACAATATAATTTTACCATAATTTTATTGTATGTTACGCTAATTTTGATACATTTTTACAAACAAAATACCTCCTCTATAAGTATAAGACAATTTTTACATCGATTATAAACAAATGATAACGATAAGTAATACTAGATCACATCACAATATTTTGGTAACAGTTACTTTAAAACGTTAGTTTAATTTAGTTTACTTCAGTACCTCCGTACAAACGTACATAGAGTTAGAGGTCACTATGACAAATCGGTGGCTATGTACAACTATCCTATATTATACAGTTACATGATTTTTTTATTGATCTCTTTTTCTCTATTTTTATTAATTTAATTATTATGTACTCATATCTACTATGTATATTTATGTGGTTGCAGAAGTAAAATTAATGAAGTAGGTAAAAAAAAGTCTCTCTAGCTAATATAATAAATGAATCATTTTTTTTTGTCTCGATCAGTAAAATTGTCATAGCGCAGGCGCCATCTTATATCCATATCATAAAATGAAACTTTGATTTTTCTTAGCTCTTGTATGTCTTAGACTTTCCAGAACTACCATCTACTTCAATTCAAAGTAAAAGCACTCTGATAGGGAAATATACCCACATATGATAACATCGCTTTGCTAGTCCAAGCGGTGTTGTCATATACGGGAATATTTCCCTAACAGTGTATAAAAAGCTCTCCTGCAAGTTGTAAGACATTTTAACTAACGGAAATGATTCTTTAACAAAAAAAGTGTCACTATTGATAATTACAGAACAATTGTATTTGTCTATTTCGTCTATTATAGTACTTAGTACCTAAAGTTATTTCTTTTATTATATTGCACTTTTTATCTACAGCTCCAGGCAATAATACAAAAGCGAATCTCGAATTTGTTATTGTTTATGTGATTATTATTATTATTTATAACAACGGAAGAGTAGTTTTTACATTTTAAGTACTGCTTATAACCTAATAATAATTGAGAACCTTTGAAACATAAAAAAATCATTTTTTGACTCCACTGTTGCCATTAGATGCAACCATTAAAGGATACAGTAACTCTCTTGCCGCTAGATCAAAATGTTAGTAATCTCATCAGCTGTAACTAAAATAAACTCTAATAATTAGATTCTCAATAAATAAAAATAAATCAACAATCTCCAGCAGTTGCATCTTCACAATATTTAAGGCTAAGGCTGTCAAACTCATCTAGACCAAACACGTCACCTCAGCACAATCAATCTCACAGTCACTTCTTTACGCCCCATTATCCTCGCTCCCTCTCCCTTCTCCCGTCCCCTCGTCACCACCATGCTTCCTCGCCTGCTGCTGCTGCTGTTGTTGCTGCTGCTGCTGCTGCTGCTGCTGTTGATGATGTTGCTGCTGCTGCTGAAGAACACCATGAAGTGTGAGAGGCGGCAGAAGCGGGAACTGCAGTCCAGCGGCTTGCTGAAAACTGGCAACATGTTGGAGGCTCTGCAAAAGAGCCGCGGAATGCTCTTGGGCCTTCCTTCTCAACTCGGCCACGCTGCTGGACCTCTGGTCGGGGGCGGGTGAAGGTCCGCGTTGGGAGTGATGGTCCAGGAGAGAAGTGTTGAAAGGCGGCTTGACCGGGCAGCAAGTACAAAGACCTGGGAAGCCTGGAAAAATGTTTTGGTGTCAATAAAAATGGTGGTAAAAAGTGGTGGCAGTAGGATCATTGGTCAAATTTCTAGTTCATTAAGTACTCGTGCAATTTAGGGGAGTTCGTAACTTACAAACAGAGAGAGATAATAATATTAAAAGCATTTGGATTAAAGTTACTGTGTCTCAGGTGTTCCAGATTATGTCATTCCATAAAAATCTGTTGTGCAGCTCCGAGAGCAAAAAAAAATTAACGAAATGGGGAAGATTACGGCGATATATCGCGAGTTTATCGAGTTAAAGTTTAAAGTGCCGGTGAATAAATTCGGTGTTCTCAGGTGCAAAGTAGAGGCAAATTGGCCATATCGCGCTCGTAAGTGGATAGTAAATGCGAAAAGTGCTTCGCTAACAAGATAATTCCAAAGATTTTAATATCAATCACTCTGTTCCTTGTGGCGTCTTGAACACTCAAAAAGCAATAACTATCAGTTGAATCGCCGGGGAAATTTCAGCGAAGAGACTGGGAGAATCTTAGAAGCTCTGTACATATGCGACTATCATTATTGATCTTATGATTATAGTTAAACACTTACCTTTTAATGAAGAAAAGAGCGGGGGTGAGAACTGTGACGAAATATGTGACGCCAGATGTGGCGGGAAAAATAGCGGCGGTGTATTCCTTGTAGTTGAATTCCCATCCATCACAGGTCTAAAACTAGTCGAACTGTAAAAGAAGAAAAAAAATTGATATTTTTCTATTGGACATTTTGCGCATGAGCAGCGGGGATGGTAATATGTAATATATCTATATCTGTATGTATACTTATTAATAAACGAGCACGATGAGAGTAAATCTAGCCCGTTAGTCAAAGGATTGATTATAATGAATAATGAATGTACATTTTCCGTAATGAAATGCAAATGAATTTGATAAATAATCCAGCAGTAAATTGGAAAGCCTTCTGCATTAGCGCGCGTCGGGTCCCGGTAATTGCGCCGGTCTCGTGATGTAATTTGGAAATGGAACCGGGATGTGTATCTCTGATTATGATACATGACGCGAATTTAATGCAAACTATCCCCAATTCGATTACGGGAACCTTTGCTTCGACCAATCTCTTCTCGGCTTGTAATCAAACATCTGAAACCGGCTGGTTACCGGAAACTGGCGGTCCCTACAAAGTGGCCCTTGCTTTGGTTTCGTCGTATAAATCTTGCCATGGAAACATTTTTCCTCCAGACTGGAAAACTCTCTTTTATGATTTTCTCTTAAAAAAATTTGTGTTACTAAATCTCTTCATCATTATCGTGGAAAGTAGTGGTTGATGATTCTAGTGGGTTCACCGCGTCAATTTAACATCTGCCGATGATTGTCCAGGAAAAAATCGTGCCAAAGAGATCGATCTCGATCGAGTTTCTTGTTAAAGATTCTTGCACAAGAAACCTGGCCAAACATTCCGACAAGGAATATGGTGTGCAGTGGTCAAGTCTATTAAGTCTATAGTTCCGAAGAATTTGATCGTTGTTGAAGGAGAAGTCCCGGAGAAACTCGTGCTGAAAATGTCGGTCTGAAAACCATTCTAGACTCTTCTGCAGGGTCTTTCTGTTAAAGACTTCTTCAAAGACTAAAGAGACTAGAGAATTGCATAGAAAACCTGGCCAAACATTTCGATAAGGAATATGGTGTGCAGTGGTCAAGTCTGTTAAGTCTATAGCTCAAAAGAACTTGATGGCTGTGGAATGAGAAGTCCAGGGAGAAGTCCCGGAAAAACTTCCATTCTTGAATCTTCTTCAGGGCCTTTCTGCTAAAGAATTCTTTAGGGACTAGAGGGCCTAGAGAATTGCATAGGAAACCTGACCAAACATTTCTTTGGTTCCTAAGAATTTATTCGCTGTTGAAGGAGAAGTCCAGGACTCGTGCTGAAGATGTTGGTCTTGGAACCATTCTTGACTCTTCTTCAGGGTCTTCCTGTTGAAGACTTATTCAGGGACTAGAGACTACAGAATTTCGTTTGGAAACGTGGCTAAAACATTTCGACCAGGAATATGGTGTGCAGCAGCTAAGTTTGTTATTAAGTCTTTAGTTCCGAAGAATTTGTTCGCTGTTGAAGGAGAAGTTCAGGAGAAACTCGTGCTGAAGATGTCGATCTTGGAACCATTCTTGAATCTTCTTCAGGGTCTTTCTGTTAAAGACTTCTTCAGGGACTAGAGAGATTAGAGAATTGCTTAAGAAACGTCGCCGAACATTTCGACAAGGAATATTTACGGTGTCTATGGCGAGACACATGGTGAGACGAAGAATTTGATGACTGCCGAAGGAGATGTTCAAGAGATACTTGTACCGAAGATGTCAATCTTAGAACCATTTGTGGATCGTTTTCAGGGATTTCTTCAGGGACTGTGGGGGGGGGGAAGGGGGGTAGAAAACTGCGTAGGAATCGTGGCCTCAAAAAAATTACGACAAGAAATATAGTGTCGATGGTTAGGTCTGCTAAGTTGATCGTGTAGAAGAATTTGATAGCTGCTGAAGAAAAAGTCTAGGGAAAACTCGTGCGGAAGATGTCGATCTTAGAACAATTCGTGAATCTTTTTCAGGGACTTCTTGTTAAAGACATCTCAGGGACTGTGTGGGAGGGGCTAGAGAACTGCTTATGAATCGTGGCCTGAAAAAAATTACCACAAGCAATATGGTGACGATGGTCAGGTCTGTTAAGTTGATCGTGTAGAAGAATTTGATGGCTGCTGAAGAAAAAGTCCAGGAAAAACTTATGTGGAAGATGTCGATCCTAGAACCATTCGCGAATCTTCTCCAGGAACTTCTTGTTAAAGACATCTTCAGGGACTGGGGGGGGAGGACTAGAAAAACTAGAGAACTGCAAAGGAATCGTGGCCTGAAAAAAAATACGACAAGAAATATGGTGTCGATGGTCAGGTCTGTTAAGTTGATCGTGTAGAAGAATTTTATGGCTGCTGAAGAAGAAGTCGAGGAAAAATTTGTGCGGAAGATGTCGATCCTAGAACAATTCGTGAATCTTTTTCAGGGACTTCTTGTTAAAGACTTCTTCACTGACTAGAGGGGCTAGGGAATTGACTAGGAAACATGGCCAAATATGGTGTACAGTGGTCAGGTTTGCTAAATAGATCGTTTCGAAAAGAAGAAATCCGGGAAAAACTCACGCCGAAGACGTCGATCCCAGACCCGTTTGCTAGATCTTCTTCGGGGACTAGCGTAGATCTAGAAAAACTCTGCAACATATTGGCAAAGAATTTGTGCCACTACGACGACTGCCATAAGAAAAGTCTTCTAATCATGTTAGAAAGCAGGACTTCTAATTTGTCAGCGTCTGAGAGATCAAGAGAGATATTTTCAGGTTTCTGACCTAATTCTTCAACAGTTTGAACTGATGTGATGACCGATTGTGATTGTTCTTAGCTGAGCACCAGAAACATGAAAAAAACTGGTGTTCAGCAGCAACTTATGGTGGAAGCTACTTTAGCCTTTATCTACCTCTAATACAGCAGGTATGAAGAAGTTGTCGGCTTAAGAAGTTATCGAGGTCACTAACTGCAATTATTATGAGAAGATTCTCTTGAAGTTGTTTGAAATCTGCCAAAGGTGGTACCATGCAGCATTGCTCAACCGCAAGATCCCGGAATCTGGACAAATATTTAGGGAATAATTTGATGGCTGCTGAAGAAGATCCGCCTGGAAAAACTCGTGCCAAAGATGTCGACGACCCCAGACCCATTTGCCAGATCTTCTTCGGGGACTAGCGAAAGGTGTGGAAAAACTTCATAAACAAAACTCGGCAAACATATTGGCAAATAATTTGAGCTACACGACGACTGCCATAAGAAAGTCTCCTTGTTACAAATAGTCTTGTTACGAAAAATCATCTCAGGAAGGACTTCTAATTTGTAAACGTCTGAGAGGCCAAGAGAGATCTTTTAGAGTTTCTGACTTAATTCTTCAACAATTTGGCACTGTAGCTGATTGAGGGTGGTGACCGATTGTGCATTGTTGTTAGCAGGAAACCAAAAAGATTAAGACTGTGGGACATGTTACCAGCAGCAAGTTATGGTGGAAGCTGCCACAACTTTAAGTCTTCAGGTTTACTGCTTGCAAATATTATGTGATCAAAAAAAGGTGGTACCATGCAGCATTGCTCAGCAGCAAGGTTCCTGGAATGTGGATGAATATTTACAGCTTCTTTCATTTACAGCAATGGCGAAATAGTGTGACTACCAGCCAAGAAAGAAGAAAAATAAATCTTCTCCCAAAAGTACGAGATGAGCCCACTGACAAGAGTGGCATCGTGCACCGCAGACTCCGTCCCTTGGTGGCGATTTTGTAGTCATGTGCGGATTCAAACCCAGGGACAAGTCAATTGACAACTCCTCTTGGAAAGGAAAGCCAAAAAGAAGGGTCCGCTTGTGTGGTATCCAAAGAATATGCCTTGGGCTAAAAAAGCGATTTTCCCAAATTCCTGCATTTTTATTAATTACTTTCGAGTGAAGGAGTCGTTTTAGAGGAAAACTCTAAGAGGCAAAAGTTGTTTATCTTTGTCCAAAGAGGTCTGCTGATTTTGAGATTTTCTTATTAAAAAAAAAACAAAGGTCGGTTCGTTCACGGACAAGGTAACTTTTTACAGAAAATGGCATCGGTCACGTGACCTGCCACTGAGTGGAATCGTAGCTACGCATGTCCACAACATCTCCACCAAGCGATGGTGTCTGCGGTGCACGATGCCACCTTTGAGGGCTCTTCTACTATAATTTTTATTGCTCACGTCAGAATGGCATCTACTGCGCTAATCTTGGCGTGATTTTCAACGTTTTTTTTTCTATTAACAGCTTGATCATTCTTAAGGTCGAAGGAATGAATTTCTCATCATTTAGATCTTTAATAATTAATAGCTTCTTGTTTTGCGCAGTCGAGTATTCACATTTCACTACGTTATTATTGCATAAAGAAGTGTTCTGAAACGTCATATGATGTACATTGAACTAAGCCCAAGTGGAAAGATAATTCGCTTATCCTCGTCTGGCTTATTCTTACCTATGCAATTAGATATCTCCCAGAAACTGTGTTGTAATTTATGAAAATTACAATACAGTTGTCCCTTTTAATTAATTAACGGGATAATAATTAATTAAGCTAGGTGGGTATATGTTCCCTATTATATAATATCCCTAAAATCTCACTTTATTACTTGCATTTTGGAGAAGATAGGTATAAGATAAGATACGTAAACATAAGAGTTTAATAATAATTTTTCCCGGAACCTCTTGCCCCCTTAAAATGAATAATGTTACTTTTTTAGTTTTTTGTTTTTTCTGTATTTTTTGTATTTGTTTCTCGTATTATTTCTGCACTGCACTACTAAAAAAATATCGAAATTAAAGTTTGAAATACATTTCCCCCTCCCCCTCCCCCTCGATTAAACTTTCTTGCAGTCTGAGGTCGAATTAAAGTCTCGCCGAGTGAAGCATTAGCATTTAGCGTGGCGCTGCTGAAATCAGTGCGCTGAATTATGGATAGGTTTGGCAACACCTGCAGTAATTACATTAATGCCGATGCTCATGAATAAGCAGGCAGCGAATTAGAGTGACTGTGCAATTAATTAATCAGATAATTAGCAGCCGGTGGAGGATCAAAGCAGGCCGGCCTACGCCCGACCGCAGAACTGCTACAGCTAGAGACCTTCCCGTCGTCCTCCTTCCTCCCGACTCTAGTCGGTCCTAGTCCGATAGGATAGGCGATGGGGGTGGGGGGATGCGGGAGACAGTGTCGGAGATGTTGATTAGTTCAATTCCCGTCCTAACTCCGAGCTGACTAAATAAATTTCTCTAGTTTTTATGAAAATTGTGAAAATAAACATTATTTATAAAAAAGCAACATTTTACTAGATTTTTAATAATTTATATATTTTGAACGCTTCTTAGACTCTACAATTATTATTATCAACAATTTCAAGAACAATATTTTCAAAAACATTAAAAATAGTTCAAAGAAGTGTCGTCGCTTTATAAAAACATTTTACAACAGCAGAGAAGCTTTGGGTTTTGTATAAAGTTGAGGTTCCAGAGCTTGCCACGTCAATTCGATATAATAAAAATTTACATGTTTGGAAGGTTTTATTATAATCGATATAACGTTTTATGACTGTTCATTATTGTTCATAAACTAAGAAACCTTCATAATTTTGCTAATATACAATGTAAGATTTGTGCTGTTATAAAATGTTCAAACTCTGTTATAAAATTGCTAAAAGATGTTGAACATTTTATAATAGTTCAAATCGTTACATTGTAACACGATTTTAATGTTGTGAGTTTGATAAAATTATCTTTCCTCGAGACAACATTTATCAACATAGGAAAATGTTGCATTTTTTATAAATTATTAAGAAATGTTGCTATTTTTTAAAGTATTAACATCGTGTCTTTCTCGTTTTGTTGTAAAAAAAATGTTGCAACTTTTACAAAATAAAAAATAAAACTTTTAGAACATTTTACAACAGCTCAAATTGTTATATTATTGTAACACGATTTTAATGTTGTAATTTTGATAAAATTATCTTTGATCGAGACAAACTTTTATCAACATAGGAAAATGTTGCATTTTTTATAAATTATTAAGAAATGTTGCTATTTTTCAAGTATCAAGTAATGCAACGTTAAGAAATATGTTATTATAAAATATATCATATAACATCCCATCTTTCTCGTTGTTGTTGTAAAAAGAATGTTGCAACTGTATTTAACATTTTATAACAACTCAAATCGTTACATTGTAACACGATTTTGATGTTGTGAGTTTGATCAAATTATCTTTCCTCGAGACAACATTTTATCAACATAGGAAAATGTTGCATTTTTTATAAATTATTAATAAATGTTGCTATTTTTTAAAGTATTAAAATGCAACGTTAAGAAATATGTTATTATAAAATATTTCTTTTAATATCCCGTCTTTTTAGTTGTTGCGGTAAAAAGAATGTTGCAACTTTATTGATCGCTCAAATCGTTACATTTTAACACGATTTTAATGTTCTGATTTTGATAACGTTATCGTCAAACGCAACAACATTTTAAAACCGTAGAAAAATGTTGCAATTCTTTTAAAAAAAATCAACAAATGTTGTGATTATATGGTAACTGTTATAAAATGTTCAAATAATTGTGTCAACATTTTATAACAGTGCAAATATGATTTATTATAAAGTTACAACATTTTTTGTTTTTCAAGCTACATTGTTACTTATAAACCGTATCTTAAGATAACCAGGATAATTAGAAAGAAAATGGTAATAACATCAAGTATTCAGCCAATAAGAGTAATTATGATTCCTATATCATATAATGAGTCGAGCCGCCGCTGTGTTGGAACCCTTCCACCCGATCCTATAGCTGGATAGGTAAATATTTAATATTGAGCATTATGTATAATAATAACCGGGGATGTTTGCGCGTGCGAGTCTGTTAGTCAAGCGGAATCGAAGTTGTCTAATCCCCTTTATCCATCACTCCGAATTTATGTGATTAATTATTCATTTTTGCCTCTTCTAGTTTGACTTTCTATAACACAGTTCTAGTTTTAGTCCTAGTTCTAGTTCTAATTATTCCAGGTCTAATTCCACACACGCAGATGAACCACATTCTCCTAAACAAGACTACGGCACATACTAATTGAATCTCAGGAATAATTCCTGATGATAAATTCGAGACCTTGGAGTGGAGTCGTTCAAGAACGAGTCTTCAGCAGGTGGAATTCCCGAAATTAATTTTTTAGAGCGACTATCACGCCAGAATCAATCATCCAGATATCCAGGATTTAGGCACGCTTACCAGATTATAACGTTAATGTTCTACTTCCACGTCACCTCCCTCTCATTGTCAATATGCCAATAGTGCTGCGGATGTCGCATACAGTACGCGCCGTATTTAGGCGTATTGTTCCCCTTTATTTCAGCGTAATAAAAACCAAATTCAAACAAGCAAAACGCCACCCCGGGGTCTGCTAATGATGCGCGTCGATTATCTAATCTACCGTGCAGGGACGGACTGGGGCCTCGCGATGGGAATCTTTTATTGGAGTTGCATTAAACTCGCTATTAAGAGTTGGCACCACTGTTCTAGTTCAATTAATCTGTTGCGATCGTTTGCAAATTTTTTATTGAAACAAAGTTCTTTTGAATTTTGAAGAATAAGTGACAAGAAAACAGTTAAAGAGAAAGATCGCTTCTGATCTGATGTAGGTATATCAGCTGGCGCTCGAGACCTATGCCAAAAAAAAACCTATAAGAAAAGTCCTTAGTTTTCCCTTTTTTTTTGGCATTTGATGTTGAAGATCGTGTTGCTATGACTCATGAATTGAAGATGAGAGAATCTGGCGCCTGAGATCTATGCCAAGCAACCATACAAGAAAAAATCCACAATTCTTCCTTTTTTTATTATTTTTTTCCAACCATTTTACCATAAATGCGTTTGTACCAGACGAATTATCCCTTTCTTCCCTGCAGCGACCTCTAAAAAAAAGTTACATGGAGGCATTTGATGTTGAAGATCGTGTTGCTCTGACCCATAAATTGAAGATGAGATAATTTGGCGCCTGAGACCTATGCCAAGCAATCCTATAAAAAATCCACAAATCTTCTTTTTAAATCTTTTTCAAGTATTTTACCATAAATGTGTGAATTGTACCAGACGGAATATCACTTTCTTCCCTGCAGCGACCTCTGAAAAATTACATGGAGGCATTTGATGTTGAAGATCGTGTTGCTATGGCTCATGAATTGAAGATGAGAGAATCTGGCGCCTGAGATCTATGCCAAGCAACCATATAAGGAAAAATCCACAATTCTTCTTTTTTTCCAACTATTTTAGCATAAATACGTTTGCACCAGACGAATTGTCACTTTCTTCCCGGCAGCGACGATTAAAAAAAGTTACATGGAGGCTTTTGATTTTGAAGATAGTGTTGCTCTGACGTATGAATTACAGATGGGAGAAGCTGGCGCCCGACACCCATGCCAAGTAACTCTATAAAAAATCAATAAATCTCCTTTTTTTTCTTCTTTTTCAACTATTTTATCATAAATGTGTAAATTGTACCAGATGGATTATCATTTTCTTCCCGGCAACGACGATTAAAAAAAGTTACATGGAGGCTTTTGATTTTGAAGATCGTGTTGATTTGCCCATGAATTGCAGATAAAAGAAGCTGGCGCTTGAGACTTATAATACCATCAGGCCTTACGTAATAGGAAAATGTGTACCCTCTAAATAGGGGATCAAAAAAGTTACTGAAGAAAATATTCGCCCGTATAAACAGAGTAACATGAAATGTTACTGGAATTTCCGACTTGCTTATTTTCGTCCGGGTCAAGATTAAACATTAAAACAACGAAGTCCTCCCCTGTCCAAGTCCGGTGGTGGATGTATAGAATATGTCGATCGGAAGCGCCACGCTTGCCCCCGGTCGTGTCGCGTGCCGGAAACTGGGAGTTCTTCAGCGGACCCTCGGGCCGACTTCCGGCGACGACGCTAGACAATCATCGACGGACAGCTTGATGAACGATCCGGGTCCAGTAATGCCCGGAGAAGCTGTTATTGGTGTAATTAGGGGAGTATTATCGCTGCCCGATGAGTGATTGTCTGTAATAGCGATTGATCTCGTCTCTTAGTTTGTCGCAAATTGTTTATTTGAGAGTCTCTGATTGCGCCCAAGATTTATAACGGTCATTGATGAGCTGGAGAGACGCTGATAAATAGACGTGCAGACTAAGTTGGTAAATTGTGATGAAGGAAAAAGAAGGAGTCTTTTCTGTCAATGTTAGATGGATCTCTTCTCAAAGAAGAAGAAGCGGTCAGTGCAGGAAGACGTGAGTCAGCTCACCTTCTCTAATCCCTCAATTATTTATGATCGTTGAACTGTTTTTGTTTACCATCAGCTTAGGTGGAAAAAAGTTCTGGGAAATAGTGATCGAGACCAAACAAGAAAAATTAGGGTGAGTTAATAATAGAAAAAAAAAGTACAATAATAGAGTAGTCGAGAAACAGACGGTAAAATCTCTTATTTCGAGGATTTCGCCATCAGCCATTATCTCAAACGTACCAACGTTGTTATTAATGTGATGAGCTGAATGAAAGAAAAGACGACATTTGACGTCTGTAAATGGGAAACATGCTAAAGCTAATGGAAAATGTTCAGTGAAGTGAAATGCATTTATGGTTAACAGGAGCGAGCAGTGTGTATGTATGTATGTACGTATGCAAGCTCGGGATGAATTCTTTTTAGATTTTAAACAAATTGGCATACGAAACAGCGTAAAATGAATAAGAAATGGTTCGCATCGTGATCGGATCATACGTCAGCTCCAAGTGACTATATTGAGATCCATTTGCTTCAGAGAGCTTCAGATCAGCTCGTAAATAAATCAAAATGTCACATTTCTTATATTACATTGCCTGATATGGAAGCCGTATTTGACGTTCGTAATAATGTTTGCTGACATATTTCTTCCAGTATATATTTCTGTGATCTGCCCTCAGTTAAAATGTTTAGACTTCAATTTACTTTAAAGTCCCGGAGGAGCGACTTTAGCTTATGTCTACAAATCACATCAACTCTGGATGTTTTCTGTGCGGACCATTCGACCACTATAAATATTGCACAGACCTGCCCTCCAACTTATTTGTTCAAAAATGATCGATGTTTACTTCAAAGGACTTTTTATTTGTGGATTTCCGAAAAGTAATTTCATTTTATCCGGGCACGTCAGTTATACACCGACCAGAATTGGAAATCTCTGCATGCACGACCTTCACTGATGATGATGCTTCGTTAAATATGAAGCAATCAAATGTTTTCAAATTGTCTCTTATAGTCCAGTCAAATATGTATTTAATGACATAGGGGGTGACAATAGAACAATCCGGTCAAGTTTCACCCCTCGGATTCCGTAAGGGAGGGCCGCCATCTTGAATTTAAGGGATGCAATTAAGTACCTCGGTAAATATGGCTTGTATGTAAAGAATTGTAGAGGAAGATGTAACCAAAAATTTTATTAGAACTTATTTTTGAAATTTCTTATTGTTCCAAAGCTTCTTTCAAAAGCCAAATTTTCAAAAATGACCCTCTTATAGGAGTAGAAACGGTTTTTTGAATTTATAAGAAAAGTTCTAGATTTTCAGTTTTCCTACAACCTGTATTGTGTGTTTTAAAATATTTCTTCCATTATCGGTACTTATTACGAATAAAAAAGGTGCTAAAAAACGACTAAGTAAGGGTAATATTTTTCAAAATTTTTTAATTAAATCAAGTCATAATTTCTACCAAATACATTACGGTTCTAATGATGACTGATGAAAATTCGATGAAGAAATACGTCCGCCATTTTATGTTATATTGGATCCGCCATTTTGTTTTTTTTTTAAATCCGGCATTGGATCAGCGATCCCAAAAATCATCAATCATGTGCCTGTTTATTTAATTTTTGGTTATAAAAATTGAATAAATTATTTTTTCCAAAATTAAAAATTTTTCAAAAATATGGTGCCGCTTGAGCTATGATGCCCTATTGTAACTATAGTATGCAAAAAAATATATGAGGACACTTATCTTGTAGGAAAACTCACGCTGCAACCTATTTTGGTCGTAGATTGACAGTATTGTTGTAAAATCAAAGAAAGCGTTACCATCCCTACCTAAAAGAGCTATTTCGGAAATTTGTAAGTTCTGAACAACAAGAAATTCCATAAAAAATTCCAAATAAAGTTTGCGCGGATTGATCGTTTTGTTGCAAAATAGAAAAACCGTTTCCGCCCATAAAATGTTATTTTTGAAAATTTGTAACTTATGGACAAAATTAAATTCCAAAATAAGTTCCAAACGAAAGTGAAGGCTGTTGAACCGTTTTGTTGCAAAATTGAAATAAACCGTTTCCTTCCCAAAAGTGTCATTTTTGTAAATTTATAACTTTCGAGCAACGGTAAATTCCAAAAGAGTTCCAAACAAAACTTTCGGTTGATCGTTTTGTTTAAAAAAAATCATTTCCAATCCAAAAGTGTAATTTTTGGAAATTTGTTAACTTTTGAACCATAAGAAATTTCAAAAAAAGTTCTAAACAAAATATTGGATCGATTGACCGTTTTATCGTGAAATTAAAGAAATTCGTTTCCACCCCAAAGGTGTCATTTTTGAAAATTTATAATTTTTGATCATTCAAAAATTAAAAAAAAACTCAAAATAAAAGTTTCTATATTCATGGACCGTTTTATGATAAGATCTAAAAAAATCCTGTCCACTTAGAAATGTCATTTTTGAAAAGTTGTAAACTTTTGAACCATAAAAATTTTCAAAAAAGGTTCCAAACCAAAGTTTGGATCGATTGACCGGTTTATTGTGAAATGTAAAAATTCGTTTTCACCCCAAAGGTGTCATTTTTGGAAATTTAGCAATTTTGAACAATAATTATTGCAAATTTAAAAAAAAAAACTCAAAACAAAAGTTTCGGTTCATGGACCGTGTTATTGTAAGCTCTAAAATAATCCTGTCCACCTCAAAAATGTCATTTTTGAAAATTTGTAAACTTTCGAACCATAAAAAATTTCAAAAACAGGTCCAAACCAAAATTTGGATCGATTGACCGTTTTATTGTGAAATAAAAAAAAATCGTTTCCACCCCATAAGTGTAAAGTTTTATAATTTATAATTTTTGAACAATTAAAAATTCCAAAAAAACCTCAAAACAAAAGTTTGGGTTCATGGACTGTTTAATTGTAAGCTTTAAAAAATTCTTAACCTAACCTTAAAAATATAATTTTTGAAAATTTGTAGACTTTCGAACCATAAAAAATTTCAAAAAAAGTTCTAAATCAAAATTTGAATCGATTGACCGTTTTATGGTGAAATTTAAAAAAAAATGTGGTTTCAGGCTACTGGACCATCTTCAGGGGTAACAGGACGGCTTAAAATAATCGGTGTTAAACGTCCTGAGCTACAGGGTTTGTGCAATGAAAAGATGGACCATTTGTTGCTAAACTGAAAAAAACCGTTTCCACCACAAAAGTGTAATTTTTAAAAATTTGTTAACTTCTGAGCAATAAATAAAAAAAAATCCAAAGAAAAGTTTGCACCGCTGGTCCGTTTGTTTTAAAATCTAAAAAAATCGTTTCCACACCAAAAGTGTTATTTTTGAAAATTTATAATTTCTGAGCCATGAGAAATTCCAAAAGAGTTCCAAACAAAACTTTCGGTTGGTCGTTTTGTTGAAAAAAAATCATTTCCAATCCAAAAGTGTTATTTTGGAAATTTGTATTTTGAACAATTAGAAATTTCAAAAAAAACTCACAACAGAAGTTTCTTATTAGATTTAAAGAATCTCGTCCACTTCAAAAAAGTAATTTTTGAAAATTTGTAAACTTTTGAACCATAAAAAATTTCAAAAACAGTTCCAAACAAAAAATTGGATCGATTGACCGTTTTATTGTGAAATTTAAAAAAATCCTTTCCACCCCAAAAGTGTCATTTTTGAAAATTCATGATTTTTGAACAATTAAAAAATTTAAAAAAACCTTAAAACAAAAGTTTCGGTTCATGGACCGTTTTATTGTAAGATTTAAAAAGTCCTGTTCACTCCAAAAATGTCATTTTTGAAAATTTGCAGACTTTCAAGCCATAAAAATTTTCAAAAAAAAAAGTTACAAACCAAAGTTTGGATCGGTTAACCGTTTTATTGTGAAATCTAAAAAAAATCGTTTCTAGCTTCAAGTGTCATTTTTAGAAATTAATAATTTTTGCACAGTACAAATTTCAAAAAGACCTCAAAACAATTTTTTTTATTCGTTTCTAGTCTTAAAGTCAAATTTTTGTTGTTATTAATGAGCTAGGCACCCTACTGGTTTCAGTCTACTGGACCATCTTCAGGGGTAAAAGGACGCCTTAAAATAAGCGGTGTTAAACGTCCAGAACCACAGAAGGGTGTTATAAAAATTGACCAATCTCATAATGGCACAAAAGTAGAGTAAAAATCATATTGCCGCTCACTTTAAGCCGTCCTCTTGCCCCCGAAGATGGCCCAGCAGTAAACAGAAACCGGTAGGGTGCGTTAATAAAGTCACACAAGTTATTTGACTAGAAATTTCTCCAAATTAACTATTTGATGAATTTTAGGAGAATTAATAAAAAAATTCAAAAATAGTTTCAAACAAAAGTTTCGGTTGATGGACCTTTCTTCAGTTTTGTTGCAAAACTGAAAAAATTGTGTAATTTTTGAAAATTTGTAACTTCTGAGCAACAAGAAATTTGAAAAAAGAAAGTATGCATCGATGAACCGCTTGCAGATGTAAAATCTAAAAAAATCGCTTTCACCCCAAAGGCGTCATTTTTGGGTATCTTTTGAACAATAATAATAAAAAAAAAGTTCAAAAGAAAAGTTCTAAAAAAATCGACCCAAACAAAAAGTTTGTACCGTTTTGTTGTAAAATATAAAAATATCGTGTCCACCCTAAAAGTGCCATTTTTGAAAATTTTGCAGCTTTTGAATAATAAGAAATTTCAAAGAAAGTCCCAATGAAAGGTTTGTGCAATGAAAAGATGGACCATATTGTTGCTAAACTGAAAAAAACCGTTTCCACCACAAAAGTGTAATTTTTGAAAATTTGGTAACTTCTGAGCAATAAATTAAAAAAAAATCCATAGAAAAGTTTGCACCGCTGGTCCGTTTGTTTCAAAATCAAAATAAACCATTTCCACGCCAAAAGTGTCATTGTGAAAATTTGTAACGCTGAGCAACAAGAAAAAATTCTAAAGTTCCAAACAAAAGTTTGCATCGATGGAACGTTTTGTTGTAAAATAATAAAAAGATCGTTTTCACCCCAAAAGTGCCATTTTTGGGTGTCTTTTGAGCAATAGCAAATTCAAAACAAAGTTCCAACGAAAAGATTCGGTTGATGGATCGTTTTGTTGTAAAGTCTGAAAAACTCGTTTCCATTCAAAAGTGTCGATTTTGGAAATTGCATTTTTGAAAAGAAGAAATTTAAACAAAAATTTGAACCGATTGGGTGTTTTGTTACAAAATCGGTAAAACCGTTTCCACTATGACTTTTGAAAATTTATAGCCTCTGAGCAACAAGAAATTCCAAAAAAGCTCAAAAAAAAGATAGTGCGATACGTTCTCCTTAACAATTTTTTTAATAATAACTTTTACGCACTGAGATATGTATGTGATTTCATCCATTAAATTCAAGATGCGGGTCACCCCTTGCAGATTTTGCGGGGGGAAACGTGGCTGGAGTGTTCTAGTGGCACTCTACCCTAACTTTCAGCTTTTTTTCCCGACTATTTTGATTATTAAGTCCAAGAATTTGACAAGCATAAATTGTGATTTTAATAAAATTTTGACGATAGATAATTACATTTCTTTTTCAAATTATAAAATGAATTCCATGGGTGGGGATCTAGCTGTATGGTCTCGAAGGAGAGACTTTATGGCCTCCCAGCGCAGGATAATGCGGCTATGTTTATTATGATATTAGAGTCGCATAAGCAGCCAGTAATGGGGAATTAGGGAAATTCCCCAGCCAGATGGAAAATGAAGTTATAAAGAAAATACGTCGAGAAGCCGTTATCATTATTATTACATACAGACGAGCGGAATTTCTTCTCCCAAGTAGCGCTAATTGTATTTCTTTTCTTTCCCCCTGATCTTTATAAATCAAATTTTACGATTCGAATTTTAAAATCGTTCTCGTGTTCAAATTCTTTGCTTAATAAAAGTAGGTAGGTACGTATATAGTAGGTGCCGTGCAGAAAAAAGTAATTATTTTTATATTTTTATAACCAACCAACTTATTGGTTATAAACGGGTAGGTACTTACCTACAATGGAACAGCCTGTATATGGGAGATTATGTTATTAAATTTTACTTGGGGATTTTAGTCGTGTATGTATTTTGTTAAAAGCTCATCGTAAGCTTGACGTAAAATCTAAAATCCATTCTGACGTTGCGGATACGGGAAGAAGCGAATTTTTAACATTTTAAATTCACCCCTTAATTTTCTATAATAGGAAAACCTCTCTTGGGGTTTTAATAAATAATAACCAAAGATTTTATGATGCATGAAGAATCTAAATAAGATAGCCTGCATGTATGACGGGGTGAAATCGCTTTTCGCCTGTATTAGGAAAATAATATTTACAAAAATCTCATTTTGTGTTTTGATCTCTTAAAAATTTATAATAAAGACTGCTTAAATTATGTCAAATGGAGACGAATTTGCTCTATTGAACGAATTAATTTGTGTACCTATCTATTGCATAATTATAAATAAAAAAAAAATAAAAACATAATTTTTATAAGATTTATCAATCTCAAAATTCATCTTTCAAGTCGAGGAAAACTCGAATCCGCTAGCTTAGCGAACATACGGACATAGGTAGCGGCAAAGGTTCAGATCAGACTCTCATTTTTGGTAAGTTTTTTGTCGCTTTTTTGTTATGCCAATTTTTTTTTTTTTTTTGCCGCTACTGGAACAAAAAACCCATACCCGCTGATTTAGCGGACATGGCACGCGCTCAGAACAGGCTCATTTTTGTATTTTTTTTTTTTTGCTTCTTTGTTCCGGTGGTCGTTTTTTTTTTCGTAGCCCATGAGAAAAAAGCGAATCCATTATCTTAGCGGACATTCCTATAACGGCACAAGTTTAGATCCTCTTAATTTCTTATAACTTTTTGACAGCCTTAACTGGGACTCAGAAAACGCAAACTCGCTGATTTAGCGGACATGGCACACGTTCAGACGTTATTTTTTGTAACTTCTTTGTTCCGGTAGTCGTTTTTTTCTTCTTTTTTAGCCCATGAGAAAAAAGCGAATCCGTTATCTTAGCGGACATCCGTAACGGCACAAGTTCAGATTATAAATAATTGTCGTTAATAAATGTCGTTAGATTTATAACCGTTAATCGTTAGTTTGAATAGTAATTTATTGTAATGATACACGTTAATAATAATAAGAACAGAACATAATTCGTTAGGTATGTTTTGTCCTTCGCTCGTCGATTATCACATTTCACAGTCCCGGTGAATTTCGTTAGCGTTAGGGAACTGATCCTGCTCGACGCTCGGCTACTGTACTACTCATGAACGGTAGGTAGGTACTGGTCCGGGTGAAAATCTTCCTGCAAGCAACGTCGTTGGACCTCCCGCATCGGGTGTAGTAAAACTTGCAGCATCGGTAGGTATTTGAGGGAAATATTCCAGCTCACTTTACTGTATATTATCTACATCCTCCGGGGCGGCGATTGGAATCTCCAAAGGATACAGTAGTTGAATTGGTCGTCTCAAGATCGTTTTATTAGGAAGTTGAATTTCGCATGCACGAATTTTACCATCTCTGCCAGGAAATACTCGTGTAATTCGAACCATTTTCCAGGTCAGACGTGAAGCACCCTGATCATGCAGTAGGACGATGTCGTTGACCTTGAACATTTTTGTTGATGACGACCAGCTGTTTTCGTGTGCGTTACGTAGCTGCTGCAAATACTCGTTAGTCCATCTCTTCTTGAATTTTAATAATATTTGCTGTCGTTCTTTCCATTTCATTAAAATTGTGTCTCTCTGCAATTTGAAATCAGGGTTGGGTAAAGTACATTGTCGATTATCGTTTAATAAAAAACTAGAAGGTGAGAGAATGACCAAATTATCTTTATCGTTATCAATATAGGTCAGAGGTCGGGCGTTAACAGTGGCCTCTATTTCTGTAAAAACCGTTTGAAGTTCATCAGCAGTGACAGACGCTTTTCCAAGAGCAAATTTTAGGCAATCTTTGACAGTTTTTATCATTCGCTCCCAAAAACCTCCCCACCATGCAGCGCGCTCAACAATGAATTTCCAAGTAATTCGACGATTAACGGTAAAGTCGGTTATTTCTTGGGTCGTTAGTAATTCATAAAGCTTGCTTAGTTCTAACGATGTTCTCTTGAAGGTTTTGGCGTTATCAGAATAGAAGGAACTGGGTACTCCTCTCCTTGCCACGAATCTTCTTAGAGCTCTGACACAGCTTTCTGTCGATAAATCCAGCACCAACTCCAAATGTACGGCACGAGTTGATGCACAGGTTAAAAGCATTAAATAACATTTACGTTTTTCGTTATGTTCGTTAAAGACATATAAGGGTCCGGCAAAATCTACACCAGTATCATTAAAAGGATTGGACATTAGACTTCTAATTTTCGGTAGTGGTGCAAATGATTCTTGACCGGGCTTACATCGCAACTTCTTACAAATGACACATTTGCTTATTAAAGACTTGATTTTCTGTCGTCCACTGATTATCCAAAATCGTTTTCTAATTTCGGAAAGCGTTAAATTCACTCCACTATGGAAGCAACGATTATGAGTTTCCCAAATTAATTTTTCTACAAAAGATGACTTCTTAGGTAGAACGATAGGGTTGACAGTATTGTATGATAATTCGGACTCTTGTAGGCGACTTTTAATCCTCAGAATTCCCGATTCATCCAAAAATGGCGTTAATTTGTAAATTGATGAACCTGTGTCAACTGAGTTAGATTTCTGTAGGTCTTCGATTTCTTCAGAAAATGCAATTTGCTGAGTTATTCTTATCCAGTACGTTTCAGCTTCGCGTAGTTCTTCGGTCGTTAGCGTTATGGAAGAACCTTTATTTTTCTTGAACACTCGTTTCACGTATGCTGTAACTCGCAAGCATTTTTCTAGACGTTCGTATTTTTCAAACGAAAAAATCGGTTCGATGGCGTGATCCGGTTTTGCATGTACGTTAATTGCACAAATCACGGTCTCGTTTAAACATTCGTCGTTATTATCATTAGCGAACCACTCGTTTTCCGATCGCGATAAAAATTCAGGCCCGCACAACCAATGTTCAGCTTTACAAAGTTCAGCAGCACTGACACCTCTCGTTAACAAATCCGCGGGATTCGATTTACCCGGACAGTGTCTCCAAATTGAGTCGTTCGTTAATTTTTGGATTTCACTTACCCGATTATACACGTACGATTTCCATTTCGCGGCATCACCAGTAATCCAATACAAAGTGATTTTTGAGTCAGTCCACAAATTAATGTTCGTAAATTTCAATTTCACATTCTTTAGAATATAGTCTTTTAAGCGAGAAGCACAAAATGCAGCGGTAAGTTCTAATTTCGGTAAGGTAACATCCGTCGTATCGTGTCCCTTTAATGGCGCGACGCGATTCTTGGCGACCAAGAAATTCACACGCACGTTTTCGTTCGAAATTTCACGGACGTAAGCAACCGCTCCATAGGCTGCCTGGCTGGCATCGCAAAATATATGCAACTCGATGTTGAAGTCTACACTCGCTACGTTTCTGGGAATTCCGTAAGACTCGAGATTCGTTATATCCGAACACCACTTTTTCCACATAGTTGAGTAGACCGGAGGTAATTCGGTGTCCCAGTCGATCTTCAATTTCCAGAGAAGTTGTAGAATAATTTTCGCTTTAATTGTAAATGGGGCTAGGATAAATAAAGGATCATAAATTCGACCGATACTCTGTAAAACGTTTCGTTTGGTAGGTACTTCCGTTCGTTGAATAAATGAAATTATTGAAGACATATCCAAACTCAAATTATCGTTGGTCGTATCCCAGTATAAACCCATTACTTTTGGAACATCTGAAGAGCTTTGATTCGGTTCGTTCTCGTAAATGTGGTTCTTCAGGTCGTTATTATTGGTATTCCATTTTCGTAAATTCATTCCAACTTTATTAAGAATAAAAGTAGAATCATTATAAACTCTCATTGCATGATCTAATGAATTTACAGTTAGCACCAAATCGTCTACATAAAATGAATTCGACAAACGTTGTGCGGTATCAGGAAAATTTGTCAATTCTTCGTTAAATAATTTCTTCAAAGTAGCTGCTAGCAAAAAGGGGCTACTCGTGACACCAAAGGTAACTCTTGTCATGCGGTACACTTGAACTGTCGGTAAATTATTTATGTCGTTAATAGGTTCTTTGTACCACAGAAAACGATGACAGTCTCGATCGCGAACACTCAATTTTATTTGCAAAAATGCCTTCTCGATATCGGCGATTATTCCAATTTTTCCGACGCGAAAATTCAATAAAATTCTCATTAGATCTTGTACCAAATTTTCACCGGCATGAAGAAGTTCGTTAAGTGACGGTAAATTTGGAGCGTGAGCAGAGGCGTCAAACACTACGCGAATTTTTGACGTCGTCTTGTCTTCGCGATAAACTGGACGATGAGGCATATAGTAGGTCTTCTGCGATGATTTTGAATTTCTAGGAGACTCCACTACTTCGGCGATTTCGTTATTTATGAGTTCACGAACAGCTTCGTCGTATTCGATTAAGCGAGAATTTTTGTGAAGTTTATTCGTTAAATTCTTCATTCTCGATAATGCACCATAATAATTATCATCTAATGTGCACTCGTTTTTCCAAGGCAACGAAACTTCATATCGATCACCTTTGAATAATATTTGTTCATTAATAAATTGTTCGGTAAAATGATTTCGTTTCAAATCGTCGTTAATTCCAATAGTTTCCAAGTCCCAGAATTGCTTAATTTTCAGGTCGTTGTCTTCGTCAGAGAATTGAGCATGTAAAGTCGTTACGATAGTCGTGTTTACATTAGTTGAAATGCAGTCAGGGTTCGGCCCTTGTAGAGTCCATCCCAGCTTCGTATTTTGAGCTATCAAATCGTCGGTAATGCGAACAAATTCACCAGTTACGATTCTCCAGTAGCTGTCCGCTCCTATAAGTAAGGAAATACCACCCAGCGTTTGCACCTGGCCCGTTATGGAAATATCAGCCAGATTTAAAGTGTTGAGAAGAGGGTGACTAATATCGGGACTCTGAAATGCATCATAACAAATCTCTGGAACTTCGATCGCAGTTATGAGAACCGATTCGTTATTGTACTGTGACTTCAACTTTAACTCAACCTTGTTGTAATATTTCGGTAACCTTTTCTGTGCACATCCGAATGGCATTACTGCTAGTTTCCGTTTACCCAGAATCTTCAACCCAAGGCTTCGTGACACGTCTTCTTTAATATACGATAATTGTGACCCTCCGTCGATGATCAATCGCACGAAAGCATCCGTTGAATTATTAAACGTTGTGGATATGTAGGCCTTGGCTGTTTGCAAAAACACTTGTTCGATATTCTCCGGGTTCTTAGTAAATAAACTAGTCGTTGTTGCCAAATTTGAATTCACATTATTTGTTCGTTTATAACTTGGATCACACATGGACGTTGAATGACGATAGTTGCAAGTTTCACATTTTATTTGACTTCTGCAATTTTTGGAATTATGGTTTCGTTTAGTACAGCGATAGCAACAATTATTCTTCTTCAAGATGTCCTTTTTCTGTTCAAGAGAAATTCCAGAATTGCTACATTTTTGTGACATGTGACTTTGAGACTTGCAAAATATGCATTGATCTATTGTTGTCAAAAGACCAGCAGCGGTAAAAGAGTTATTACGATTACGAGACGTATTTTGTACGTTACGTGAATACCTCTGTGCGTTATGCGAGGTTGTCGGCTTGTCTCGATTATCTCTTTCGTTATCACGTTGAGCACTTTCTAATGAGTCTATCTCTATTTTGATAAACTGCAATAAATTATTGATTGCTATGTCAAGTTCCACATTAGAGTTAGAAATATCGCTACATACAGAAGAACTGCTTGACTTTGTGCTACTAAACAGTTCGTTACGTTTCATTTTATTATATTCCACTCTCATGTTGTACGGTAGTGCTTTAAATATAATTGACTTGACAATAAGACCGTATTGCTCTGTAGAAACACCTAGCGTAGATAGTGATTTCGTTACGGTAGCTGCGGTGTTGTATAATTTACGTAAAGAATATACGTCATATTTAACTGTTGATATTCCTAGGAGTTTTTGAATATAAGAATTGATAATTCGTTCGGTATCTCCATATTCATTTTTCAACATAGTAATGGCATCTTTATAGGAAGCTTGACTGTTCGTTAATCCAGCAATAGTGATAGAAGCTTTATCAATTAATAATGACTTCAAGTAGGTAAATTTAGCGATATCATCTAATTCGTTATTATCATGTATTGCTGTCTTGAATTGTTCCCAAAAACATGTCCATTCTTCGATATTGCCGTTAAATTTTATGAGATCAAGTTTAGGTAATCTCACCGTTATATTGCTGCGATGATTATGATAATGAATGTTGCTGTTGTTGGCGTTGATACCTTCGTTTAGACTGCGAAGATTCGATTCAGCTCCCTCTGCGTTAATTTGGACGTCGGCGTCGTTTACTTCATTAATTTGGACGTCGTCGATTACTTCGTTAATTTTCAAATCTCTGAACGTATTTACAGTAACTGTCGACATCTTTCGCAAACGATATTCCATGCGGGATGCTGTTTCAACTGCAACATCTTCGTATTCCATAATTTTCTGACACTCAGCTTCAATTTGATCCGCGGTGAACGTTGGGATCAATTTTTCATTAAGGGCTTTCAAACTTTCATTTAATGATTTAATCCGTGCGCTAGTGATGGTTAAATCTTCTTCGTTTAAACTTGACTCGGGATCGTTAACACTGTTCACTAATTTCGTTAATTGCGTTCGGTAGTTTTTTCTTAACGCGATATTAGCCGTATCCATTTTGCCCGATTTCACTCACGTCACTCGCGCTTCACTCACGTTTACGATATTCGCTTCGTTTTGACCGATCTAAAGGTCCCTGGTTTCGGCACCATATAAATAATTGTCGTTAATAAATGTCGTTAGATTTATAACCGTTAATCGTTAGTTTGAATAGTAATTTATTGTAATGATACACGTTAATAATAATAAGAACAGAACATAATTCGTTAGGTATGTTTTGTCCTTCGCTCGTCGATTATCACATTTCACAGTCCCGGTGAATTTCGTTAGCGTTAGGGAACTGATCCTGCTCGACGCTCGGCTACTGTACTACTCATGAACGGTAGGTAGGTACTGGTCCGGGTGAAAATCTTCCTGCAAGCAACGTCGTTGGACCTCCCGCATCGGGTGTAGTAAAACTTGCAGCATCGGTAGGTATTTGAGGGAAATATTCCAGCTCACTTTACTGTATATTATCTACACAGATCCGGTTAATTTTTTGTAACTTTTTTGCAGCCCTAACTGGGACTGAGAAAACGCAAACTCGCTGATTTATAGCGCACATGGCACACGTTCAGACGTTATTTTCGTAGCTTCTTTGTTCCGGTGGTCGTTTTTTTTCTTTTTTAGCCCATGAGAAAAAACGAATCCGTTATCTTAGCGGACATCCGTAACGGCACAAGTTCAGATCCGGTTAATTTTTTATAACTTTTTGACAGCCTTAACTGGGACTCAGAAAACGCAAACTCGCTGATTTAGCGGACATGGCACACGTTCAGACGGTTTTTTTTGTAGCTTCTTTGTTCCGGTGGTCGTTTTTTTCTTCTTTTTTAGCCCATGAGAAAAAACGAATCCGTTATCTTAGCGGACATTCGTATAACGTCACAAGTTCCAGATCCGGTTAATTTTTTGTAACTTTTTTGTAACCCGTACTAGTACTGAGAAAACGCAAACCCGCTGGTCTAGCGGACATGGCACACGCTCAGACCAGGCACAGTTTTAGTATTTTTTTTTGTAGCTACTTTGTTCAGGTGGTCGTTTTTTTCTTTTGTTGTCCATACTGTAACTGAGAAAAACACGAATCCGCTACTTTAGCGGACATAGCGGCACACGTTTAGACCTGGTACATTTTTGTTTGAACTCTTTTGTACCTTTTTTCGCCGATCTTTTTTCCTGCAGCCTTACTGGGACTGATAAAACGCAAACCCGCTGGTCTAGCGGACACGGTACACGCTCAGACCAAACTCAGTTTCGGTGATTTTTTTGTAGCTTCGTTGTTTGGTGGTAGTTTTTTCTTTTGTTGCCTGCACTGGAACTGAGAAAAAAATCCGTTATCAATGCGGACATACGTAGCGACACGGGTTCTTTTTGGTGACTGATAAAACACCAATCCGCTGGCTTAGCGGACACACCACAGGTTCATACAAACGTCCGCAAAACGTAGCGGTCTTGCTATTTTTTAGTAACGACACAGGTTCAGACCAGGTTCATTTTTGGTAACTTTTTTGCAGCTTTACTGTTCTAGCGGTCGTGTTTTTGTAGCTCATACTGGGACTGAGAAAAGCGTGAATCCGCTAGCTCAACGGACACGGCATATATCTATGTCCGCTAACTAAGCGAATTCGCGTTATCTCACTCTTAGTATGGGCTACAAAAATAAGACCGGTGGAACAAAAATATCTACAAGCAAGTTACTGCACTTGACCCTGTGCCGCTGTAGAGTGCTTGATAGCTTGACAGAGACGTCAGAGGATTGGTTCAGTAATAAAACTTTGGGGTAATTTTTTTCAATGTGGCATACTCACAGCGCTAATGGCTCAAAAAAGCGTTTCTAAACTATCAATAACGATTAGAGAGTTGCGAAAAAGTCTTTTTTTTTTAATGAGCGCTCGGGCGCCAAGTCATTTTTCTTTCCCCCTGTCTATGCATCTTTTTCTTTTCTCTCACCCTTTGCGAGAAAATCACATAAGTCACGAGAGAATCCCTTACCATAATTAAAGGAGCGGTTGAAGTTTTTCCTGGTTGACTCAGTGAGGAATAAAAATAGTCCAGAGGTCTGCTGTGACTTCTCCGAATCACAACTGGGCGAATTCTGTTTTTGTTTCGCATCGAGTCTCAATTCGGCGCTTATTAGCAACTCCGAGTAACAGTGGTTAAGTATTAAAAAAAAATCTTCCTATCTTCAGCCACTCTCTGTTTAAAAGGAAAGTTGTAACGGTGTCTAGTGTAGAAGTTTCCATTTGCTACAATTTTGAATAATAAATTTTCATGTCAGTAATTTTCTAAGCATTTCTTTCATTCCGAAAAAAACATCTTATTTATTTAAATCGGCCGCACACATATAGAGCCCCATAAAAAACCGTTCGGTCCCCTTTTTACCCGTACCAGCAGTCCCAAATTGGATTCCTCCAAGGCGTGCCGTGCCGTGCCGTATGCATCAGTATTATACAAATTGCCCCGAAACGCGGCATGAACACATTCCATATTTAAAAGAAGAAGAATAAATTCAGCAGATACACACGGAGCCAGACTGCTTTCTTATTCCGGTGCGCCGCTGAAACTTTTCCACGTTACGCCCGAAATTACATTCCGGGAGGTACTTGGTATACAGAAATTATATTGCAGCATCAAAAGGAATTACGGCACTCATTTCTCTTTGGCGCTGTTATAAAAATTAAATCAAATTTTCCCTCAATAAAGTTTTCCCGGATACAAGTTGGCTTTACAGTTGGCCAAGTGTACGCTCCTCGAATCCGACGATCGCCCCGGAAAGTCTCAACTTTAGGGCCGCGATCTCTCTGCAATTTCTCTCCAGGTGCAATATTTATGAGGCGAATTTGATGCAGAAAGTTGACTCGATAAGGAACGAATTTTTTTAATGTCACATTTCATTCATTCTTTCGTTTTTTTCTCGCACCAGCTTTTTCTTATAGTCCCAGTTAATTTGCTAAATTAATTATAATTACATTGCTTCAACATAGTTTGCCTTTCATATTACTGAAAATCTTTATCCACCCTCCGAGAGTAACCATCTCTTCCATGCTGGTGCTCAAATTCCCCCCAAGGTAAAAAAAAGAAAATTGTTCCTCCCATTTTCGAGGGCGAGGAACTTGATGAAGACAGTATCTTTATATCTACCCCCTCAAACTATCTATCTACCCCCAAATGTGAAAAAAAAAACATATTTATATTTTAAATATTGGGAATGTGGAGAAAAATATGAAAAAATCACAATTCGCAAAAGTCCTCGAATCACCATCATGTTCCCGCCCTTGAAAAAAAGAACATTTTCAATTTTTTTTCAAGTTTGGAGTTAGGGATTTAAGCACCAGGGGAAGGGTAGTTTCAGCCCTTGGGGGTGGATTGCCATAAAAAAATGACTAAATCTGGGGATTTTTGCGTATCCAAAACGACAATTTTTCATTTTTATATTATTGCAAGCTTAGAGTTAGACCTCTGAGCACCTGGGAAGGCTTCAGGTGCTCATTCAGCCCTTGCGGGTGAATTGTCATAAAAAATGACTAAATCTGGGGATTTTTGCGTTTTAAAAACGAACGTTTTTCATTTTTATATCATTGCAAGTTTGAAGTTAGGTATTTGAGCATTATGGAAAGGGTCGTTTCAGCCCTTGGGGATCAATAGTCATAGAAAAACTGACTAAATCTGGGGATTTTTGCGTTTTCAAAACGAACATTTTTCATTTTTATATCATTGCAAGTTTGAAGTTAGGTATTTGAGCACCAGCCAGGGAAACGGTAGTTTCAGCCCTATAGGTGGTGAATAACAGTCATAGAAAAAATAAGAAAATCTGGGGATTTTTGAGCTTTCAAAACGAAAAATTTTTCATTTTTATATCATTGAAAGTTTGAAGTTAGGTATTTGAGCACCCGGAAAAGGGTAGTTTCAGCCCTTGGGGGGTGAATAGTCATAGAAAAATTACTAAATCTGGGGATTTTTGCGTTTTCAAAACGAACATTTTTTGTTTTTATATCATTGCAAGTTTGGAGTCAGCTATTTGAGCACCAGGAAAAGGTAGTTTCAGCCCTTGGGGGTGAATAGTCATTGAGAAAATAAGAAAATCTGGGGATTTTTGAGTTTTCAAAACGAACATTTTTCATTTATATACTCGTATCATTGCAACTTTCAAGTTAGGTATTTGAACACCAGCCACGAAAACGGTAGTTTCAGCCCTTGGGGGTAAATTGTCATAAAAAAATGACTAAATCTGGGGGGTTTTGCGTTTTCAAAACGAACATTTTTAATTTTTATATTATTGCAAGTTTGAAGTTAGCTATTTGAGCACTAGGGGTAGGGTAGTTTCATCCTTCGGGGTGAATAGTCATAGAAAAAAATGAGAATATCCGCGGATTTTTGCTTTAAAGAAAAAATATTATGGGTAGTTCGAGAGGGATAGGAACACAACACTATCGAGTTCTCCACCCTCGAAGATGGAAGGGAAAGAGGTTACCATGCCAGAAGTCTTACCGCACCACTTAATTAACACTTCTTTTGGAATTAAAATAATTTTTTCACACTGAGACTTATCAGCTTTATACACTGAGACTAGCAATTTCAATGATTACTCGATTTTTTTGCAAAAAGTCTGTTTTAGAATGAGACTGAATAATACCTATGTCAAAATAAATCGGTTTAATTTTACACTGAGACTTATTAGAGACTTAGAGTTAGTTAATGCTTAATGCAATTAGAGTTTTTATTACTTATAACCGAGACTTCTCAGTAAATTATAAGATTCTTAAGCTGAGACTTCAATTTTATACTGAGCAGACTATATTGAGACTGAAACTAACAGTTTTTCTAATTATTTTCAAAATTCATGCAAAAATTAAAGTGAGACTAACATTTTAATAATATAATAAGTTTCGAACACATCATATTTAATTATTGTTATTTATAATTGAGGCTAAATAGTATTGAATTGAGCTTTAACATATCAAATTGAGACTTTTCAATTTTACACTGAGACTTACCAATCGACATACTTTGAGAGACTTTAAAATTGAGGCAATTATTATTATGCATTGGAATTTAAATGCCTTCTAAGTGAGACTCATTAATTTCATTAAAAATGATAAGAATTTTTACCTGAGACTTCAATTTTACCCTGAGACTATACTGAGGCTGAAACAGAACCTAACAGTTTTTAAAATTTTCAGAGTTTATGCAACCATTGAAGTGAAACATTTTCATTAACTTCGAAAACATCTTATTTAATTATTGCAATTTATAACTGAGGCTAAATAATATTGAATTGAGCTTAAAACCATATCAAATTTACACTGAGACTTACGTACATTCTCGTAGTCCAATTTTAAATTAAACTAACAATTCCAACGAGACTCGATTATTCCGCAAAGACTCGATTTAAGATAATATATCAATGTAAATCGGTTCAATTTTACACTGAGACTTACATATTCGACAGGATTAAGAGATTTAAAAATTAGACAATTGTTATGAATTAGAATGTAAAAGACTCCTATCAGATATATCAGTTTCATACTATACAATAACTGAGACTGTTCAATTTTACACTGAGACTGTAATGAAACTAATGATTAAAAAAAAAATTAAGTGTACATACAACTTAAAGTGAGACTAACAATTCATAACAAGTCTCGAAAACATCATACCAAATTATTGTAATTTATAACTGAGGCTAAGTAAAATTGAATTGAATTGAGACTTTTCCATTTGGCACTGAGACTTATACATTCTCATAATTCGCCTAATTTCAAATTAAACCGAGCTTGTCTCTTAAAGAAGAATAAAAGAGACTCCAAGACTTGAACTCAGACAATTTTAACTGAGACTAAGTACATATAAGTAACGGAATCACTTCTGCTGAGAAATGTATTAGTGAATTATGCAAATCGTGTCGTACGAGTCGTGACAAAATGGAGACTCTCATGTAAATTCGTCGATGTAAACAATTTAAACAACAACAGTTCATTGTACCGAAATCGTCTGTCTAAATCGTTCCCTTTTTACGCCAATTCCGCTCCGCGTCTCTTCAGATGCATCGACTAGCAGAATGGGGGAAACCGTCTTACATCCGTGAACCATTTTAAAGTTTAAAATGACAAGTTGCTCCGGCATAGGGGAAACTACATTTGAGCTGCATAATGTGGATCTATAAAACATATAAATTCTATATTCTTTCTGTGAAGTGCCACATTACATCTCGAGGAACAGTGAAAGCGAGCAAAGATCTGACAAGGAGGAGTTAAATATTCATCAAGCCGAGCATAAAGATCCTAATATCATAAAACGAATTTTCCATTCGTTCAGACAAAAAGAAACTGGCTATGGAGGCTCATTTGCATGTCAGACACTAGATATTTCCTCCTCAACTGACAGTGATATTTTCATTAAGCTAATTTAATCTTAAATAAATTACATTTGCGCCTGAAAGTGGCCTTTACGATAAGACGCGAAAACAGTTCTCTAGCTATAAGTAATCCCATTTTTTTCATCTTACAAGACTTTTTTTACACTCGTTACGGTTAATTTCAAAATGTTATTGTCAATCTCGTAGAAAAATAAAGTTTAAAGGAAATGTCTCATCTCAATGTGAGACTTGTATTATTATTAGTCTCAGTCTCCTTTTTTTTTTAATTCCAAAATTTTGTTTACTTAAGCGTTGTTATATTTCAATTTCGAGACATTTTTTTAATCTATAAGTCTCAGTATATAAAATAAAAATATTCATTTTTTTCAAATAAATACCCGTTTTTATGGAGTGGCGATTTTTTATTTGTATTGTAGAATTATCTGGTCGATTATAAAATATCAAGTCTCATTATAAAATGTTAGCCTCAATATAAGTGTTTCATTTAAAGGTGTCTCAATTTAAAGTTACCGGATACATTATGCTCTTATTAGTCTCAGTCTCTTTTTTTCAATTTAAAATTTACTTACGCGTTATGATGTTTCAATATTGAGACATCTTTTGAATCTATAAGTCTCAGTATAAAATAAAAATATTCCTCTTAACACGTTTTAATGGAGTAGGAGATGTTTTAATATTTATTTTTATTGTGGAATTATCTAGTCGATTATAGAAAATTCAAGTCTCATTATAAAATGATAGCCTCAATATAAAAGTTGCATTTAAAGGTCTTATTAGTCTCAGTCACTTTTTTCACTATGAATTTTACTTACGCATTGTAATATTCCAATATTGAAGCATTTTTAAAATCTATAAGTCTCAGTATAAAATAAAAAAATTCTTCTTAACAGGTTTTAATGGAGTAGGAGATGTTTTATTATTTACTTTTACTGTATAGAATTATCTGGTCGATTATAAAATATTCAAGCCTCATTATAAAATGTTAGCCTCAATATAAGAGTTTCATTTAAAGGTCTCTCAATTTAAAGTTACCGGGTCCATTATGTTCTTATTAGTCTCAGTCTCTTTTATTCAATTTGAAGTTTACTTACGCGTTATGATGTTTCAATATTGAGACATCTTTTAAATCTATAAGCCTCAGTATAAAATAACAATATTCCTCTTAACACGTTTTAATGGAGTAGGAGATGTTTTAATATTTATTTTTATTGTGGAATTATCTAGTCGATTATAAAAAATTCAAGTCTCATTATAAAATGATAGCCTCAATATAAAAGTTGCATTTAAAGGTCTTATTAGTCTCAGTCACTTTTTTCACTATGAATTTTACTTACGCATTGTAATATTCCAATATTGAGACATTTTAAAAATCTATAAGCCTCAGTATAAAATTAAAAGATTCCTCTCAACACGTTTTAATAATGGTGCCACAGATATTTTATTGATTATTTTTCTTGCAGAATTACCTGGCCAATTGCCTCATTATATGTGATACAGTGTTAGCCTCAATATAAAAGTTAGTCTCACTAGGATTTCAGTGTAAAATTATTAAGTCTCATTGTAAAACCCGAGAATCCTAGTTTGAATCCATAAGTCTCAGTGTAAAAGAGAATAGTTTTTAAATTTTGGCGTGAATTTGTTAGTTCAACTATGAAACTTTTTTAAACATTTTTCGTTTAATATCATTAGTCTCAGTGATTTCCTAGAATCTACAATATAATAGAATTTAATATTGATAAATTTAAATCCAATTGCAATTATTAGGCCCACTCTAATTATTTTTAAATTTCCACCCTCAAATTGCTTAGTCTTTATCACAGTGCAAAACTGCTAATACACATAAAATTATTAGTCTCAGTGTAATTCAGAATTTACAAGCCTCAATCAGTTCATCAGTTCAGGTTGAAGTTTTTAGACTTCTTAAACTATATCATCAAAAGGGGATAATATTCTTGAAGAGTTAATATTCTTGCAAAAGAAAATGTCGTTAAATTTTAGTCTCAGTGCCAAATTGATAAGTCTCATTCAATAATATTTCAATATTAGTATCAATGGAAATTTGTGGTGAAAATGGAAATCAATGGAAAGTTGTACTCAAGTGTAAGTCTCAGTGTGAAATTGATTAGTCCAGCGTCAAAAAATTACTTCAGCCATAAGATTTTTGTCTCATTTGATGAAATTGAATATTCCAATTTTATTGCATTGGTATCAATGAAAACAATGCGAAGTGTAATTAAAAAATTACCTATAGTCGCAGTCTCAGTGCCAAATTGCTTAGTCTCATTGCGAACTTAGTCTCATCGAGGAAAAATCCTAATTTTAGAAAAATGGGATGACCTGGAGATAAAAGCTAGCATCCTCTCCCCTGCTAATCTAAAATGTTCATGCATTATTTTCATATAGGTAGGTACGTAGATTTGTGTTAATTGTTAATATAAATGATTGGTCTCTCATCCATAATCGTTTACATTATGTGAGCGGTTATTATACCGGTTACAAGCGTATGCAATCGGTTTATGGTGGCGGTGTGACAAATTACCTAAAACTGCTTTGCAACTGGTGCGCTTCTGAGTGCATTTGGTTAATTATGCGTTAATTTAAATTAATTACGTTAGACGTATTTGTTAACGAAACCGAGGAATTTTCTAGAAAGGGTTCTTTTAATTATCTCCCCATAAACCTCCATTATGGATTAAGCTGAATAGTTTGAAAGAATAATAAAACAAGAGGTGATAATAATAAATTCTTGATAGTCAGTTCAGTATAATAATAATAATAATAATAACAATAGTGTGTCTTGTAATGAAACCAAACCGTTTGGAATTAATTTAATATTTGAAACACGAAACACGTGTTCCGTTTCTGAAGTGCAGTGCAGTAATCTAATAAAATAAGCAACTCAAAGAATTAATTTTATTGATTCAATTACTCAAATACTGTGTTTATAGAAGACAATTGCTTAATATTCGCAACTTGCTTATCTTATGACTGACTGACCGTCTGTCATCCCAGTAAAGCTGATCGCGAATAATACCTACCTACAGGGTGTTTTGAACATTTAATATTTACTTACATGCTTTTTTTCATCATTTTTTCAATTAGGTATTATTGTACCTACGTAGTTGGCTTCTTTACAAGAAAATTAACCCATTAGTCTATGTTTTTTTTTAATACAGGGTGTGTCATGAGTAACTTTACAAACTTATACCGTTATGTAGAGACCCTTCAAAAGAATAAAAAAGTATCAACTCCTCTTTTTTGTTAATATTTATGAATTTTGAAAAATATTCATTTGGGTATAATATCTACAGAGATCATTAGAATTTTCTAATTTTTTGGTGCAACTGTACTTACACTGTTATCTAGCATTCCATCGGCGTTCTGTAAACTTTGAGAAATTCCAGGACCGGCTTCAGAAAAATTGATTGGGAGAGTTCTTTTACCAAGAAGTTCAAATTACAACCCTTTTTTTTTGCTCAGTAGGATTAGCGACTTCGTTCTGAATATAGTGACATACGATTTTTGAAAATCTAATCATATTTAGCTTGTCAAAAACAAACTATCTTAAAAAACCAGCGTTGTCAGGGAGTAAAAAGAAGTAAAAAAACCCACCTTGAGGTCTTTTCAGAATAAAATTATCTTCTATTTAGGAAATTATAATATTACTACCCTTGGGAAATTTCAAATACAGGGTGTTCTACAAGCTCTATGACAAACTTTGACAGATGGTAGGTTGCTTGATTTTAAACATATTTTTTTTAATAAACATGGGTCCGATTCGTTTTTGTTTAGAAGTTACAAGCATTTAAAAAATCGTAATTTTTCAAGTTCAAGGCCCTGTAAAAGGAAAACGGTTCAAGATAGAGAAAAACGGCTTACATGTCCCTATTTTAACTTTTTATGGACTATCCTATGGTATAGAAACATTTGTACTTTCTTTGATTTTTTTAAATGTGGAGAAATCTCAGATTTTTTCAAATTTTTTATCACCCTGTATAAACATTTCATCTACATCATTGGATAGTACATGAAAAGTTAAAATAGGGACATGTAAGCCGTTTTTCTCTATCTTGAACCGTTTTCCTTTTACAGGGCCTTGAACTTGAAAAATTACGATTTTTTAAATGCTTGTAACTTCTAAACAAAAACGAATCGGACCCATGTTTATTAAAAAAAATATGTTTAAAATCAAGCAACCTACCATCTGTCAAAGTTTGTCATAGAGCTTGTAGAACACCCTGTATAACCCGAAGACTTTGTGGCTGTACCTTCAATACGACTTGACGCCTTTCAACCCCCAAATAGTTATTTTCCAAATTACACCCCTAAATTTTTTGGCTCGTCAGAGTTTCTGACTTCGTTCTGAATACATGCGATTTTGTCGCATCGACTTGGGTATTTTTTTGTTATTTTTTTTGTTTTTTTAACCATGAGAATAAAAATTTGGCATAATTTCATCTAGAAATGACCTCAAGGTGTGTTCTTTTTTAGTACTTGGCAACTCCGGTTTTTTAAGATAGTTGTTTTGACCAGCTGAACATACATAGATTTAAAAAATCTACTGAACAAAAAAAATAGGGGTATAATTTGAAAAAAAAAAACCAGTGGGGGATGGTTACTTGGAGATTGAAAGGCGTAAATGTGTATTGAGGGTGTAGCCGTAAATCCTTGGGGGTTTATTATTTTATTAGTTTTTAGGTGCTTATTATTTTTGAAGTTTTCCAAATTTAATTTTTTTCTGTTTTGAAATAACGCGGATATCTCTTGATTAAGAAAATTTATGTACAGTTGCACCAAAAAATTAGAAAATTCTAATGATCCGTGTATATAATTAAAATTACATAAGAATGAAAACATAACTACAAAATTTGAAAAAAAAACGTTCACAATAATTAATTAACATTACGTCTTAACGTAATAAAACGCCTCAAACTGGTGCCTGAAACTGCAATAAACTTAGAGTGAACTCACGGTTAGTTCTTTAGACTGACCGCTAGATGTAGCTCTACTTAATTTTTTTTATATCTGTGCTTGTTCTGGTACTCTGGCTGGCTCTGCTGTTGGATGTGGAAGCTCTCTATATTGGAGTTTCGGGCACTGACAGCATGACAACTGTTATGGGCGATGGAGGAATGCTCCGACCCCACCTAACAGGCTAGTAATTGCACTTTATATGCTTTATACTTATACTCATATGATCTACCTTCGTTCTTTTATTTATTAAGTAATAAAGCATTTCTAATATTTTTTATGGCGTCCTGTTTAATGTAATTGAGTAGTTTGATTTATCATTCAGTTTACAAAACTTTTCAAGGAGAACTTTTGTTTAAAAATTAAAAATTCAAAAATAAGTTGGCACGGTCCTGGAAATAACACAAAGTGACAGCAACGATATAATTAAAGCAATTTTAACTTAGGCTGTACTTATTTCAGTTTAAACATCTGCAATTTATAATGTTTAACCTAAATTATGACAATATTATGTGATAACTGATAAGTCATGGTGGATTTTCAGTTTTAGACAGATTCGATCGTTTATAAAAAATGCCACGAAAGTGTGACAAAAATTTCACATACACAGTTTTCATTGTGTATTTGTGCACTTTGAAAATCAATAATTATATTTTTGAAAATCGCACACAGGGTGAACTTCTTAGTACAAACTCTCCCAATAAATTTTTCTTAAGCCGGTCCTGAAATTTTTAACTTTAGAGAACGCCGATCGAATGCTAGATAACAGTGTAGGTACAGTTGCACCAAAAAAATTGGAAAATTCTAATGATTGGTGTAGTTATTACAGCTAAATGGATATTTTTCAAAATTCGCAAATCACCTTGTATATTAACAGAGAAAAGAAGTAGACACTTGAGAATTGACAGGTAGAGTTCCTCATGACTCACCCTGGTTTTCACCGAATTTTTATTTAATACGAATAATTAATTTTTTGCATCATGGAATATATTATGTCCCAGAATAACTGTTCATAAATTCCAGGCATGATAGGGGATACCGCAACAATTATTTTTTTATTTTTTTTCTATAAAAATGTGTTCTAAAATGACTGGTTTTCAAGATACAGGGTGTTGAAGTTTTTCAAAAAATGACCAAAAAATCTAAGCCACTGACTTGTTAACCAATTTTACATTTTTATTGAGCTAAACAGCCAAAAATAGAACTGTTTTGTTTCTTGATATTTTTTCGTATCCTACTTCCTTTTCGAGAAAAAAAATTGAAGCCGCCTCAATGAATGCGAAAAAAGTTACAGGGTGTTAAAAATTAAAAAAAAATCGATTTTTTTATTAATATCTCAAATATCTTTTTGCTGATTTTGGTGAAACTTGGAAGTGTTAGCACTAATAGATGATAATTATAAATTCCAGTGGCGTCCCGGGGGGAGCCACTGAATAATATTGAGAAAAAAATGTACGCCACTGACTTGTTTACAAATTTCATATTTTTCTGGTTAAGCAGGACTCGATGAGTCCGCAATCGATTTTAATTTTAATTATTTTATTTTATAAATTTTTCGACTTGCAATGAGGAAACACAAAAGTTATATTTTTAGCTCTTTACCCCAAAAAATATAAACTTTGTAAATAAGTCAATGGCGTACACTTTTTTTGGCAATTTTATTCGTGAGATTGCCCCCCCCCCCCCCCCCGGGACGCCACTGGAATTCATAACTATCATCTAGTTAATGCTACCTTTGCGTCTTATCACAATGAACAGCACTGCCTAATTCATCAAAATCGGCAAAAGGATCTTTCAGGTATTAATAAAAAAAAGGATTTTATTTTTATTTTGACACCCTGTATCTTGAAAACCAGACATTATTGGGCACCATGGTTTAGTATACAAAAAAATAATTATTTTGATGTTCCTTATCATGCCTGGAAATTATGAACAGTTATTCTGGGACATCCTGTATAGACGCAATTTTTGCGATTTATTATATTCAACTAGTACAGGGCCTTATTTCACGGTCTTTCTGTTGCCAGACTCCCTTAGATGCTTAGTTATAGGTACCAGGTATTTTGTAGTTCAGGCACATTTCAATTATTAGATAGGACGATAAAAAGTAACAACGGAGCAATCATAAGGGTTTATGTCACGCATTGGGATAAGAAGATATCGAAATTTTGAAAGAAAGTGAGAGGGAAGTAGGCCTAGCAGTAAATGTTGGTAGAAGACAAAGGGAGAAAGCTCGAGGCCGGCGAAAAGATTAAATCGAACTAAGTTCTAGAATTGAAGCTATAGGTGAGTATACGACACGTAACTGTCTTCCATGGTTTATTGAATTAAATAAATCTTTATTCTCCAATTCTCCCACTCCACCTCATCGACAGGAATGTTGCTGTTGTTGTCGCTAATTAGCAGTCAATTTTAAGAATAATTGCTATAACAGGGACAATTAGGTACTTACTAGTCTAGTTAGTCAAAGTTAATTTTTTTTAATAAATTTGATTGATTAGTGAGAAATTCTTGACAAGATTGTAAACTGATTAAAAATAAAATTCCTGGATGGTGAGTTGAATAATAATTCAAAGAGACATACGTTGGTAAGGGTTGGTTATACACGCATACCTACCTACGTCAGACGAAAATTAAGAGTCACGCCGGGGGTCGGGATGGAAAAAAGTATATCCCTGAGCAAACTTTCATTTAGAGTAAGCTGCCTAAGTAAATTTTTGCCTGGAAAATATAGCTTCAAAGCGACAACTTTGGTAGAGGAATGCAATTTGCAAATAGGATTTCGGGAACAAGTTCAGGAGTATTTCGAACTGGGGCCTTGGGAGTGTGCGTTGAGCAAATTTATTTCGGAATTATTTAGTATGATGGGTGTGCTTATGCAATTTAAATTCGTCACATAGCCGGAAGCCATGAGTAGGCCAGCAAAGTCAGCTGAAAAATATGAAATATTTATGGCGCTGAAAGCATCTGGCCGAATGGCATCGCCATGTGCAGTAATAGGGTAAATATGAATTGCTAATATTTGTGAAGTTAAAAATTACATTTTAAATTGAACTGTCCGTACGGGCCTCTCTCTGTTTGCCCGGCCGAAATGAAGATGATGATTCCGGATAACCGCCGGGAGGAAAATGCGGTTTTTAAATTCGCTATAAAATAGTTAATAATACACTCACTCCATTTTTGCATTTTGTTTAAACCTTTTTGCCTTTGCTCTTATCCGACGTTACGGGATTTCGTGTAATTACCGGCGCTAGTTGCTTTCGAATTCGTTTCCCTTTACATGCGAGTAATTCCAGGATTTGCGCCCTTTGGCTACTCGGTTTTTATTTACCGCTGAATATTTAAAATTTTATACCAATTATTGGACAAATTTTACACAAAACAGCGTTCCGCTTCTGTTAATATAATTTAGCGCCAGCGCTAGCGCTGCGCTAGCATATTTATGCAAGTAAAATAATAGCAATTACTATACAGCAAATTTCAGTAGCTATAATAACAAACACTATAACTAATAGTTTTGGCAGCAAAAAATTATACAGGGTCCATGTGAATCTTCAAAAACTTCTAAAATTGCTGAATTTGATCATCAGTTTAAAGGAATTCTATTCCTTATATCGCTTGTGTCATTTTGCTTGACAGCCATACAATCTTCCGTAATTGCTATATGAAAAAATTTTGGTCATAGACTTGAGGTTGTTAAAAAATTCTTTGGATACATTTTTATGTACGTAAATTGTTTATAGTAAGTGCTAACATTTAATAGCCCCACTCGAAAAACTTGTTGCTATAGCAATTATTACCATTTATTCGTTATACGCTCTATATTGAAGAATCTCATACTTATGTAAATTTTTATCGTGTGCTAGTAAGTAATAATTGCTATAACAAAGAATCACCATTTTGATTATTTGTTGCTATATAGCGATTATCTTTACCATCTATTTTTAGTAAATGGCTATAGAAGATGTCTTACTTGAAAAATGGTTGATCTTATTGAATTTGATCATCAGTTTAAAGAAATTCTAGTCCTTATATCGCTTGTGCCTTTTTTTACTATAGATATAATCTTATGTAATTGCTATAGTATGAAATAATTGTTGGTTATTGAGTTGAAGTTGTTCAAAAATTGTCTGGATATATTTTTATGTACGTTTATTGTTTATAGTAAATGCTAACACTCAATAACTCCACTCGAAAAACTTTTTGCTATAGCAATTACAATTTTTTTGTTAAGCGCTATAGTGGACAATCCCACATGTAAAATCGTTATCATGTATACTAGTAAGTAATTGCTATAACAAAAAATCATCATTTTGATTATTTGTTGCTATATAGCGATTATCTTTTGCCATCTATCGTTAGTAATGGCTATAAAAGATGAAAAATTATGGGTTTTCCTGAATTTGATCATCAGTTTAAGGAAACTCTATAGTCCTTATGTCGCTTGTGTTTTTTTGATTGACAGCTATACAATTTTCCGTAATTGCTACATGAAAAATAGTTGGTCATTGAGTTGAGGTTGTTCAAAAATTCTTCAAAAATAACCCCACCCGAAAAACTTGTTGTTTTATTGAAGAATCTTATGTAAATTGTTATCATGAACTAGTAAGTAATTGCTATAACAAAAAAATCATTATTTGGTTATTTGTTGCTATATAGCGATTATCTTTTACCATAATATTTTCAGTAATGGATATATGAAAAATTGTTGGTCATTGCGTTGAGGTTGTTCAAAAATTCTTTGGATACATTTGTTTGTATGTAAATTGTAGAAGGTAAATTGTTGCTATAGCAATTACAATTTAGTCGTTAAGTTCTATAGTGAAGAATCCCACTTCTGCACATTGTTTTAGTGTCTAATCTATCTCTGGTAAATAATAATTGCTATAACGAAGAAACATCATCTAGTTTATTTGTTGCTACAGCGATTAAGCTACCATATATTTTGGAAATTGCTACAGGAGATCTACTTGAAAAAATGTGGGTCTTTAGAGTCAAACTCACATTCATATAAAGTCTCCGGGGAGCCCTGGTGGGACCCCGAGAACTTATTTTCTATCTCCCAGGGATAAAACCTCATATTTACCATTTTGGGCCGGTTTTAGATGCGGTTTTTTTGCCCCAATACTTTTAATTGTCAAAATCACATTTATAGAAAAAAATTAAATTGTCGCCAGTATACTTAAAGTAACACTTTAAAAATGTTTGTCTGTCTGTCGCAAGTTTGGTGATTTTATGAAGAAACAAGAAACGCTCTAAAGCTGCAATTTTTAGTACTGCGGGAGGTTGAAATTTGACTCATTTTAAACGAGGCGCGGTCCCAAGAAACCTAGTGAAAATGAGCGGAATTCGTTCCTGGGAAATTCTATTTTCTCTGGAATTTCGGGGTTTTCAGGAAAAATCTAGGAGACACTCTTTCACACCCAAATACGATCTATTGAAAATGAGCCTTATCAGAGAATTTTATGGTCGCCAATCAGGGCCGTAATTTTTTAACACGGTACCACCTATATCTGGACTCTGTTAGATTCTGTCGGTTAAGCTTTTTACGGAAGCATCGGCGTATAAGCTTTTTGGAAATATTTTCTCGAAAAAAATTATTACGTGAGCAGCAATGACAAAAAAACTTAAAAATAGCTATTTTATGTATTTTTTTTTCGAGGAAAATTGATTGTTTCTCGAGAATTCTTTCACAGATCGTAAATGTAAGAAATGCAATGGAAAAGGGAGTAGTGATGTTCATTGTCTACAAAAAGGGTAAGAATTTATTTTTTGCGTGAAAGGTCGGCAAAAAATTATCGAAAATTTTTTTTTAATGCTCATCGAGTTTTTTTTTTGTTTGATACATTTTCTCATAAAGTTCCAGATTTTTGAAAATTTCAAAAATATGATAAAAATATGTAAGTATGATAGACTATAGACATATTAGGAATAAAATGGGGGGTCAGATTTGCTATAGTTTTTATTTTCCCACTCTCTATGTTTTTTGGGTTGAACTGAACATGAACTTCAAGTGTGCTGGCAAAAATTTGTCCTGAAACTTGTTTTTTTTTGGCACTTTCACCCAAAATTTTGCACTTTGTTCAGTTTTTGACCTAAATCTCAGAAAGGAAGCTTTTTTGAAATCCTTTTTATACAAAATTAAAGTAGACAAATTTTCCTACATTTTTCATAAAAAACTGTTATTTTGGAAGACTAACCGTTCCGCCGGTAAAGCGCGCCAAAAAACATATTCCGTCTGTAGTGAAAAATTGCAGAAAGTTCCGGGCCAAATTTTTGCCAGCTAACTTCATTATTGTTTTCATAGACGACGCAAAAAAACATAGAAGGTGGTAAAATCAAAACTATAACAAAAACCTTCCAAAACCCCACGTACTAGGAATATGATTTTTTGGCGCCCTCTAACGGCCGAACGGTTGGTCTTCCAAATAAACATTTTGTTATGAGAAATTACATGAAATTTTGTCTACTTTTATTATGTATAGAATGGATTTTGTCGAGGTAACACTTACTTTCTGTGATTTGGGCCAAAAACTAAAAAAAAGTGCAAAAATTTGGGCCAAAAGTGCAAAAAACAAAGATCCGGGCCGAATTTTTACTTGCAAACTTAAAATTTGTGTTCAGCAACCCCAAAAAAACAGAGAGGGTGAGGAAATCAAAACTATGGCAAAACTTTCCAAAACCTCACGCAATGGGAGTGTTTTATTTTGGCGCGCTCTACCGGCGGAACGGTTAGTCTTCCAAAAAAAGGCTTTATATGTTAAATGTAGGAAATTGTGTGTAATGTAATTTTTTTATAGAAAAGATTTGTCGAAAACGCTTCCTTTTTGAAATTTAGACCGAAAACTGAACACAGTACAGAAATCTGTGCAAAAAAGCAAAAAAAAAATTCTGGGCCAAATTTTTGCCAGCATAATTCAAATTCAAAAATGTAGGAAGTTTTGTGTACTTTAATTTTGTATGAAAAAGGAAGACGCTTCCTTTCTGAGATTTAGACCAAAAACTGGAAAAAAGTGCATAAATTTGAACAGAAAGTGCAAAAAATAAAGTTTTGAGCCAAATTTGTGTCAAGCAACCAAAAAAAAAAATCATTTGTGAGAAAATCAAAACTATAGCAAAATTTTCCTCTGAGAATTCTAATATGTCTATTGCCTAGCCTATACCTTTAGGCAATAATTTGACTCTGTGATATTTTAGGGATGACAGCTACAGCAAAACCAAAATAGCTAGAGCCAAAATAAAATTAAAATCGATACCAAATCCAAAAAGCCGCATATAAAACTGATTAACGCATTAAAAACCGACTCAAAACGGAATTTGGGTTTTCCCCCCCTTGGAGATAGGCAACCTGTTCTCAATGGTCATCACAGGGGGTTTCCCCGTGTCACCATACATCGCTGTAAGTATTACGATTTGCAAGGTTGAATCGCCTAAACTGCGCACTATTTTGAGTTTCAGTTTCTTGAATGAAATTCAACAGTAATATCAGCTTGAAGAGGTTGCTATATAGCAATTTCATAACAATTTACCCTCAGTAATTGCTATAAAAAACCTCAATAATTGAGAAAAAAATGCATAGTTGCCTAATATTCCCTAATATTACACAGAATTAAATTATCATTAATTATTGTTATTTGAAATATTGTTGCTAACTAAAAATGTCCTTCACAATCGATCCCGAAAAATTGGACTAATGTTCCTGCTAACAATTTTAGTCGGATAAACTGGCGGTCATCTTATGAATGAATTGCAGTTTTTAAATAAATGTTTCCAGGCAAGGCAAAGCCAAATTAACCGAACTGGAGTTATTGTACATACAGCAGACATCACATTGAATGGGATCTCTCTTTCCCTCGACTCATCAGCTAGCAGATCGTGTTCATTGAAAGTAATTTGAATTTCGAGTGCGAGAGGATTGAAGCATTCTACAGAGTATTAAATTGGGCCTAATTACATTCATTAGCGATGATGTATTTAAAACAATGCAATTTAAATTGATATAAATGAATTTACTGGCCATGATAGTGGACCGGCCGTTTCTATTTTAGTCTTTGTCACATATGTTACAATTAAAGAATTCGTGAGCAGTTAGCGAATACAATTTGCGAAACTGCGCTTTGGATGGGTCAAGAGTCAATTATTATTATCCTTCTCTGACTTATGTATTATGTATATGTATGTATGTATGTACGACGATACATGACGATGACAGTATAGGAATAAGAAACTGTCATTATTAAAGATGGAGTGTATTTTTCCCCAGTAAACATGAAATTGCGTCAATACAGGCACTGCAAGTGATTGATTGATTTTTTTGGATCTATTGAGGTTTTTATTATTTTTTTTAATTTTCCTTGGAAGTACCTATAAACGTTACGTAATCTTCGCAGAACGCCGACAATGTAATTATTAGATACTCAATTATTTCATGATGACATCATTGAATTGAAGATTTCAATATAGGACAAATGGAACGGATAATTTTATCCATACTATGCGTGATATAACCAATTAACATTTGCTTAAGCGATTATTTAATAATTTCTGGGAGAGCCTAATGATATTTCAGACAATTAAACGCTTTCGTAGCTCTAATTAATCCGTATTGTGTACATGAGCTCGCTTATTAAATACCAAGACGCCATAACTTATCTTCAATCTTCAAATCATATTTATGTGCAGGGTGGTCCATCACTTTCAAAAAAGAGGTTAAATTTAACGAAAAAAAACACTGCAACTTTAAAGATTCATGTACACATTGGACATACCATTGAACTGGAATAACTTTGGGGACTCTTCTCACTGTTTATGTACTTAGGTTGCTTAAGGATTTATGACACCTACCCTCTTCAGGCCATCTCAGGAAGTGTTAATATAGTTGAACACCCGATATTTTGGCTGGGAAATTTTTTTTTTTTTTAAGTCTCTGTTGACCAATGGCGAAGAGTGTCCTTGATCGCTTGGGGTGCATATACCTAACCTTTTCCCTGGGACTAATTTTTCTTTGTCTACTTTTTTCAATCATTCTCAGAAAAGAAAATGCGGTCTTGATTGCTCTAAGAGCATTACATAAAAAAATGTTATAAAAGAAAAAGTTTCTCTAATTTTCATCATCAGTAGAAGTTCCTGAAAATTGTTTTAATCCTCCCATAGTCGCAAAACAACTCGTAATTACATAATCGAGAGGAATATTCTAATTAAAAATAATGGTTTTTCATATTCGTTTTGTTGGTGTTGGTACGTACGTTTCTCCGGGGGCGTTAAATATTCATGCTATATTAAAAGCTCTAATTAAAAGAGTAATTTCATATTCTTGCTTTCGTTTACAATTCTAAAATGTACGGCCAGAATTTTCCGCTTAATTTTAACAACATTTAAATAATTATTCAGCGCGCAAAAGAAAATACCTGCAACGAAAGAGGTAGGAACCGAAATTACGTTTCAGAATTTTACAGATTCAATCAATTTTTTTCAATATTAATTCATCTAATTTAATTAACATTTTGGTAATTAGTGGCAAATTGCAATCGATTACGTGTTCAATTGCTCCATTCTCCCTGGCACGCCTAGCAAGATTCGTCAAAACTTATCAGGTCGAATTTTCAACCTTCTTTCTCGCTTATTCATTTCAGAGATAGGACAACTGAGATGATAACAACTCCTCTCCTGAGAGTCTGGTTGAATGTTCCTTATCTCTGGAAGCTCCAATAACAAAACAGCAAATATCAAAATTTGTCAGGGCTATTTTGCCTTTCTCTCTCTCTCTCTCTTTCTGTCTCTCTCAATTTAAGAGAGAGAACAACTAGGGCAACACTAACTCCTCTCCTGAGAGTCTGGTTGTATTTTCTCTGGAAGCTTCAGTAAGAAAGGCAACAAATATCAAAATTTGTCAGGACTGTTTTGCCTTTCTTTCTCTCTCTCTCCCCCTCCCAATTTCAGAGATCGAATAACAGAGGCAATACGTGCTCCTTTCCGGAGAGTTGAATGTTCCTTTTCTCTGGAAGCTTCAAATATCAAAATTTATCAGGGCTGTTTTGGCTTTCTCTCTCTCTCTCTCACTCTGTCTCTGTCTCTTTCTCTATCTCTCTCTTAATTATTATTGCCTCAGTTGGTCGGTCTCTGAAATTAGGAGAGAGAGATAGAGAAAGAGACAGAGACAGAGTGAGAGAGAGAGAGAGAGAGAGAAAGCCAAAACAGCCCTGATAAATTTTGATACTTGGAGCTTCCAGAGAAAAGGAACATTCAACTCTCCGGAAAGGAGCACGTATTGCCTCTGTTTTTCGATCTCTGAAAGTGAGAGAGAGAGAGAGAGACCGAGCCACTGAGGCAATAATAACCCTCTCCTGAGAGTCTGGTTGGATGTTTCTTTTCTTTGGAAACTCCAGTAAGAAAACAGCAAATATCAAAATTTGTCAGGGCTATTTTGCCTTTTTATCTCTGTCTCTCTCTCTCTTTCTCGCTGTCTCTCTCAATTTCAGAGAGAAAACACCTAAGGCAACACTAACTCCTCTCCTGAGAGTCTAGTTGGATGTTCCTTTTCTCTCGAAGCTCCAGCAAGAAAACAGCAAATAAATATCAAAATTTGTCAGGGCTGTTTTGCCCTTCTCTCTCTTTCTCTCTCTCTCTTTGTGTCTCTCAATTTCAGAGAGAGAACAACTAAGGCAACACTAACTCCTCTCCTGAAAGTCTGGTTGTATGTTCATTTTCTCAGGAAGCTAATAAAACAGCAAACATCAAAGTTTTTCAGGGCTGTTTTGCCTTTCTCTTTCTCTTTTTCTCTTCCTCTCTCTCGCTCTCTCTGTATCTCTTTCTCTTAATTTTAGAGACCGAGCAACTGAGGCAATACTAACTCCTCTCCAATCTGGTTGAATGTTCTTTTTTTTTCTGAAAGCTCCAGTAAGAAAGCAGCGACTATCAAAATTTATCAGGGCTGTTTTGCCTTTCTCTCGCTCTCTCTCTCTCTCTCTCTTAAACTAACTCCTCTCCTGAGAGTCTGGTTGGATGTTTCTTTCCTTTGGAAACTTCAGTAAGAAAGCAGCAAATAACAAAATTTTTAGGGCTGTTTTGCCCTTTTTTCTCTCTCTCTCTCTCTCTCTTTCTTTCTCTCAAAGAAGTTTTAGCGTCGTATTTTTTTTATTTGTTCTTCACGAAGGAAGAAATTTTTCTTGGATTCTACCTACGTAATTATTGTGAGTTTTATGTATTTCCTTTATTATTGTAACCACTCCAGGGTAATTTTTAAATTGTAGGCCTAGACGGTGTTGTTGCTGCCAGATTCCCTTAGATGTTTGTGGGTAATCTACAGTTCCTGCAGGTTTCCAATACATAGGACAATAATTCTGTTAATCGGAAAATTTTGCTAACAGAGCAAACGTAAGAGTAAATCGCGTATATGATGGAGAAGCTAGTGCATGAGAGGAAAAGTTACGAGAAGTGAAAAAGTAGTAGACCTCACGGTGAATATTGGTAGAGGACGGCAAGGGGTGAAATAAAATTTCTAGATCAGCGAAAAATAATCATTCCTGGAACGAGATAAGTTCTAGAATTGAAACTCCGTATAAATAACTGTTTCATGGTTTATTGAATTAAATAAATTTTTGTCCTGAGTGTTATCAGTTATCAGATAACCCCGAATATGGTTAATTTCAAGTCTTTAAATTAGTCCTTCGTGCAGAGGTAAATTTTTTTCTTCATTAGGTAAAAATGTTTATAGTTTTGAATTATGGAGCTCTGTCAAGCTGTTTTTTTTTTCTATCAATGAGCCACTCAATCAAGTGAAATTACTTTCAACTTTCTAGTTTTTTAGATACGATTTTAACGATTTTATTAATGATACATAACGTAGGGTAATTTTTTACTTTATCAATTCAAGTTTTCTTTTGTAAACAAAATAGTTGCCTTCATTTATTTTCACCCCTTAACGGTGGGGTAGGTGGAAGTGTTCTCCCTGGGAGGTCCATTTCAGCCCCCCCCCTCGCTCTCTAACTCTCTCTCTCTTTATCTCTTCCTTTCCTCACGTCAAAGATCGAACAACTTACGGGAAAGTGTCAACACTTCAAGAGAACAAACAACGTGGACATTTTCGAATAATTTCGAAACAATTTTCCAAATTTGAGGAGCTACTCCAGCAGTTAAAAATGTCAAAAAATTGAAGGGATCAGCGCAGGTTATTCAAGTAATCGGAAGTACTCATAGAACAAGAGTGCCTATCAAATCGTTCGTGAAGAGAGTAAATTTAAGGGACCTAAATTTGAGCCCTGTGGTACTCCACAACGAGAAATTAAAGGTCTTCGCTTTTTAGTCGTTACTGGATTAATGTCACTATGTTATTTACCACTGATATCAAAATAATCGCTGATACAAGCTGGAACGTAAATTGAGGACTGATATGAGTCGATGCGCTAATTCTACCAGTCTTGAGCACTGGAACTGGATAGATTCTCCAGTAATTTTCCAGATAATAGAAAATGTGTTGTTGGTGCTGATGCTGGTGCCTATATGGATGGAGTTGTTATAAATAATTGTGAGAAGGAGCAAAGCAATAAATCAATTAAATTTTTTAGTGCTGACACGATTAGGGTAATTGAAAGTTGACGATCCACAAAATAAATATTAACTCCACGATTTGACAGTTCCTCGTTCTTGGCAAGCCTCGGAGCGAACGCTGCTCCGAGTACAAACCGTCATAATGCTCGTCTAATTGCGCTCAATTATAATGTTAATATAATTACTGGAGAGAAGCAGCCAGGCGAAGCATGTTGTATATGTAATTAATAGATGATGTCATAAAGTGTTAATTAGCCCTTAATCGTCCGTCCCTCATTCATTTGTCTCGGGCTTTCTAAATGAAATTACTCCAATTTAATACCGACCTGATGGCAATTCCCAAAGAATTATTCAAGAAACGGTTATGATGGTAGAAAAACAGCCACGGCGGTAATGAAATGACGCGATACGTTTCGTTCGTTATTTGTTTAATATTACCGGGTAATTAAGAGTCACTTTTAATAAAAAACACATTCCTCTTTAGCTTAAGTAGTAATTGTTGTCTTTACACCCGCATTTTTTTAGCTATCTCGTAAATTTAGATTTTATACACGATATGGTACATTAAAAAAACGATGAAACTATAACACACGAGACTTCTTATATTTATTAAATTAATATCACAGTAACAGTATGAGTATCAGTAACGGAATCAGTAACTATTAGTATTGGAACTGTCATAATTGCAAAAAAATATATTTTTTTAGTAGCTGGACAGTCAAAATCGACTGCCATGTATAAAATCACATTTTAAGCATAAAAGAGAGAATAACTTTTTTCAAGATTAGGCCTCGTTTGGGAAATATTTTCAAAAATGTAAAACTAAGGCTGCCAAAAAAATATAATTTTTAGTAACTGGACAGCCAAAACGAAACGCCATGTATAAAATCATATTTTAAGCATAAAAAAGGAAATAAATTTTTTCAAGACCAGGCCTCGTTTAGGAAATATTTCTAAAAATGTAAAACTAAGGCTGCTAAAAAAAATATATTTTTTAGTAATTGGACAGTCAAAATCGATCTCCATAAATATAAAATCACATTTTAAGCATAAAAGAAAGAATAACTTTTTTCAAGATGAGGCCTCGTTTAGGAAATATTTTCAAAAATTTAAAACTAAGGCTGCTTTTTTTAACATAGTTATTTTTACATTTTTGGAAATATTTCCTAAACGAGGCCTGATCTTGAAAAAATTTATTTCCTCTTTTATGCTTAAAATACGATTTTATACATAGCGTTCGATTTTGAGTGTCCAGTTACTGAAAAAATTTTTTTTTTGCAGCCTTAGTTTTACATTTTTGGAAATATTTTCTAAACGAGCCCTGAACTGTAAAAAAGTTATTCTCTCTTTTATGCTCAAAATACGATTTTACACATGGTGTTCAATTTTAACTGTCCAGTTGTTAGAAAATATGTTTTTTAGCAGCCTTAGTTTTACTTTTTTTGAAATATTTCCTAAACGAGACCTGATCTTGAAAAAAGTTATTCTCTCTTTTATGCTTAGAATACGATTTTATACATGAAGCACGATTTTGGCTGTCCAGTTACCATGCAAACACCCTGTATTTTATTAAATAAACTATTTTTCTGTTTTTTTTTTTAATTTAATTTACAAAAATAATATAAAATTATTTTTTAATAATATTAGTTTATAAATATCTTAATAAATAAAAATCTCACCTGTCACCGAAGGGGAACATATGCGGGAAAGGCGGCGGTACCGCTCTGGCCGGTGTATCTCCGCCCCCGGAGACTCCAGGACTTCGAGGAGACGGGGGGTTAGATGGGGCCGCGTCGTTGGCAGTGCGGGTGGGCTCGGGAGACTCCCTTCCAGCGGTGCTCCTGCTGGAACACTCCCTACCTAAATCTTCATCCTGGTGATGGGTCACGTCCGGGGAGCTCGTTGTCGTGTTCAGTTCTTCCATCTTGAATTTATCAACAATTTTATTGCCGTTAAAAAAAAAATAAAAAGCGGACGTACCTTTTCCTCTTTCGTGTCGCCGTCCCTTTTCACAATATCGTGCCCTTCGCGTTTCCTCTGCTCCTCCTTCAACCTCTCGGCTTTCCGCCATTTGGCCCGTCTGTTCTGGAACCACACCTGAAAGCATCCGAAGATCCCGTCTAGAGACTCGACATCAGATCAAAGGCTCCTAATCTAACCACCTTATCTCAAACTCATTAGCCTCAGCGGCGAAATTAATATAAATAAGTTTATCCCGACTTGATTAATAAACGAAATTGGAATTACCCCGATGCTACTTTCGATCTAATCCGATTACCTACAAAGACAAAATAATAGGACCCGAATTGAATTTGGTTACATCGTCCCCAATTATCGTGCAAGTATCGGGTTACCGTAAATCGAATCAGCCGGGGCGCTCCGCAAATACGTTCTCATGTCAATTCGGTGTCATTTTACAAGTGCACGTACGCACGACGGGGCTATAAAGGGGACCGGAGTGGATTTATAGTGTTTGGGGGTGTGTTTGACTCGAATTTATCGCACCACTGAGTAGGAATTTACAGTGGAAAATTTATGATCTATGAAGGAAAATACCTCCCGTTTTATCTCATTCATAAGTTGCTCGAAGAGATTTTTGCACATCGTTCTAGAAACAAAAAAAATCTGGTCAATCTGGATACTTCCATTATTCTTTTTACATCCCCTTACAATGTAAATAAACGATTATCTCAAGTGATGTCACATGTTATACCTACGTTACTTATTGAACAAACAACGTGATTAATAGCGAGTTATCAAACAATACAAGCCCTTTGTGTCTACTTTCTCCTCTACCATCCCCATCAACAAAGCACCAGCACCATCACCAGACGACCCTCGCCGTCCTTATTAGTAACAACAGATTACACTCTTAAGCGCACTCAATGCAAGCTCTATTACTCTAGAAACCCACTCCAGGATCCCGAGAGTCCTTCAAGGGACAATAGAGGATAACTACAGGACAATGGAGGTAACAACAGGGAAACGAATTGTTGTGTAACGCTCCAGGTAGACGAGAACGGGCAGACGAGAGTCGGAGTGGCGAGCGTAATTGTGTCCTGAGAGACTCATTAGGGGGTTTAATTGGAGGCACAATCTAATACACACCTCGTAGGCGCGTCATCATGCGAGCCCGAAGCATCAACATCGGCCACGGGCACCAGCACCAAAACGTGCGGGGATATCAGAGTAGAACTCGGTTGAGGGTTTGTGTGATGTAAAAAACTTCCTGGATAGTAGTTGTGGTAGGTTCTTATAATTAAAATTAATTATTTAATTATCTTTATTGCAAGATGAACGTAAAAAACAAGAACCAGAAATCGAATGATCAAGTAACAGAGAACACCATTTATAATTCTGCAACTGCTTGGAGGGAGCCCAAATAAACCTGCAACATGGAAAAAAGGTTCCAGAAGGTTAAAAAAACGATTTTTTTATTTATAAATTGCGAATTATTACCTGTCCCCCTTCAACCCCCTTATTGACAATAAATATTTTACATTCCTATCAAATCCAGGGGGCCCAATCATCAGTTGGGCGATCCCAACCAAAAATTTTCTGTCCATAGTTCTACCTATTCAATCAAGCATGGACCTGTTCTACCCTACAGGGACATCATCACGAATAATAATTATTTTTTGTTCTTCATAAACCGAGGGCGGCTCACTATAAAGCCGACACTCTGTATATTAAAAACAACAAGCCCTCTCAAGCAACAGCAAAACAAACACGTCCAGGACCTCGCAGGGGGGTGCCAATTGTGGAACAACAACCGGCCCGCTAATCCAGCTTATACAGGGTGCGATGTCATTATAACCCGGCACCTACAGGGTGATTCGATTGTATCGAGAGAGCCTCGGTGTGTAAACGCAGCTTTTATTTGTCTCTAACAAGCGAGTAACGAGCCCGGTAACAGGAGGGTGCTTATCCTATTACCCACTACCCTCTCCTCCTACAATAATAAGAGACTGCCATGCACGTAACTGGGTGTTGATTAGGGATTAATGTTTATGGGATTGGGAATTAGGGGTTGACGTTGATATTATATTTTATATTAACGCGAATATGTATGGAAATATCGATTTGAGGGATATTGAGGGGGTGGTACGGTAAAACTTATTATTGCTTCTCCGCAGAATGTGTTCCAGTAAGATTTGAAAAATTGTACCCAACTAAGTTTAAGTTATGCTATGAGTTACCGGGCACCCTTCAGTAAAACAAAGCCGCCCCTCTGAGGGGTTGAATGGCGGGGCGGTACAGTGAGGGGGAGAGGTATTGCCTGCGACCGCGCGGGGCGGCGAGCACATAGTATGAAATGAAACCTGACACCGCCTCTCCATGGAGGACATGTGTGCGATTAGCGTCGTCTATGCAGTAGGCACCAGCCTCTGACAGGATGAATAGATCAAAAGATCACCCCGTGTATTGATTATTCATTACATTTTATTATGTCAATTGAATTATGTATGTTCTTGTCGGGAGTCTGAGAAAATATTAATCAACAATCGTAACTTGTAAGAGTTACTTTGTTGAACATGATATTTGCTGAATTTTTTTCTTAAACAAAAACTATTTGCTGAAATCAGAGTTACTACTATAGCAACTATTTGCTGAAATAAGAATGACTAAAACAGTAACTATTTGTCAAAATAAAATACAAAAAAGCAAAATGAGGGTTACTAAAACAGCAACAGTTTTCTGAAAAAATAGTTACTTACACAGCAACTATTTTCTAAAATAAAATATTAAAAAGAGCAAAATAAGGATTACTAAAACAGCAACTATTTGCTGCAAAAAGAGTTATTATCTTAAAAAGAGCAACTATTTGCTAGAATATGTCAAAGTTATTAGAAGAGAAACTATTTGCTGAAAATAGAGTTACCAAAAGAGCAAAAAAAAGTTACTAAAGCAGCAATTATTTGCTGAAAGAAGAGTTACTAGAACGATAACTGCTGTTAGTTGAAATAGGAGCTACTACTAATAACCCGTTACTACACCAGCAAAACTGTTTGCTGAAATATGTAAAAGTTACTATACCAGCAACTATTTGCTGAAATATGTAAAATTTATTAGAACAAAAACTATTTGTTGAAAATAGAGTTAACAAAATAGCAAAATAAAAGTTACTAAAGCAGCAAATATTTTCTGAAATAAGAGTAACTAGAACAGCCTCTGTTTGTTGAAATAAGAGCTACAACTAGTAACTCTTTACTACACTAGCAACTGTTTGCTGAAAAAAGAATTGCACTAAAATATGAATTTATGAAATAAAAGTTATTTAAGCAGCAAAAATTTGCTGAAATATGAAAAAGTTACTAGAACTGAAACTATTTGCTGATAAAAGCGTTACCAAAATTGCAACATAGCAGCCATTATTATTATTAAAACGGCAATTGTGTGTTGAAATAAGAGTTACTAGACCGGTAACTATTTTGCTGAAGGGTTACTAAAACAGTAGTTAACTATTTGATGAAATAAAAGTTACTAAAATAGCAAAATAAAAGTTACTGAAGCAGCAATAATTTGCCGGAAAAAGAGTTACCGAAACAGCAAGACAAGAGTTACTAAAGCAGCAAACTATTTGCTGAAGGATTACTAAAACAATAGGCAACAATTTTATGAAATAAAAAATTATTAAAAAACAGCAAACATTTGCTGAAATATGCAAAAATTACTAGAACAGAAACTATTTGCTCATAAAAGAGTTACCAAAACAGCAAAATAAAAGTTACTACAGCAACAATTATTTGCTTACATAAGAGTTACTAGAGCGGCAATTGTTTGTTGAAATGAAAGTTATTACATCAGCAACTGTTTGCTGAAGGGTTACTAAAAGTTAAATATTTCATAAAATAAAAGTTACTAAAACAGCAAAACAAAAGTTTCTGCAGCGACTATTTGCTGCAGTAAGAGTTATACAGCAAATATTTGCTGAAATGTGCAAAAGTGTGTAGAACAGAAACTATTCGCTGAAAATAAATTTACCAAAACAGGAAAACTAAAGTTACTATAGAAGCATTAATTTGCTGAAACAATAGTCAGCAAAACAAGAGTTACTAATAACGCAGCAAAAATTTGCTGAAGGGTTACTTAAACAATAGGCAACTATTTGATTAAATAAAAGTTATCAAAACAGCAAACATTTGCTGAAATATGCAATAACTACTAGAACAGAAACTACTTGCTGATAAAAGGGTTACCAAAACAGCAAAATAGAAGTTACTACAGCAACAATTATTAGCTGAAATAAGAGTTACTAAACCAGCGACTATTTGCTGAAATAAAAGTTATATTGAAAAAGCAAATATTTGCTGAAATATGTAAAGTAAAAGCTATTCTAAACCAGCTACCATTTGCTGGAATAAGAGTTACTACAGCGGCAAATGTTTGCTGAAATAAGAGTTACTACACCAGCAACTATTTGCTGAAGGGTTACTAAACTAGCAGTTCAATATTTGATGAGTTAAAAGTTACTAAAACAGAAAAATAAGAGTTACTAAAGTAGTGACTATTTGCTGAAATAGGTAAAGTAAAAGCTACTACAGTTCTGCTGAAATATGGTTAGTTACTGAACTAAAACAGCAGGTTTTGCTGAAATTACACTTCAGCAACTACAGGGTGTCCCAGCTTATTCGAAGCGGTCTCTGTAGGCCAAACGATGGTCTTTTTCAAAAAACTTTTTGAAAATTCAAGTACAGGATCACAATGGCCATAATTTAAAATTATTTTGGAGTATACAGAGTGTCCCATATGACAGTGGCATATCAAAGTTATGTTTTTTTAAATGGAATGCTCCTATGTTATTGCATTTTTAGATTGTCTGAGAAGAGAAAATAAGATTGACTTTTACAGTTGGTGTTTAAATTCAGAAGTTTTTGAGTTATAAACAAGTGAAAATCGTCATTTTTCAAGTTCAAGGCCCTGTACAACGAAAACGGTTCAAGATAGAGAAAAACGGCTTACATGTCCCTATTTTACTTTTTCATGTACTATCCAATGGTATAGATGAAATGTTTATACAGGGTGATAAAAAATTTGAAAAATTCTGAGATTTCTCCACGCGTCGACAAATAAAAAAATCAAAGAAAGTAAAAATTTTTCTATACCATAGGATAGTACATGAAAAGTTAAAATAGGGACATGTAAGCCGTTTTTGTCTATCTTGAACCGTTTTCGTTTTACAGGGCATTGAACTTGAAAAATGACGATTTTCACTTGTTTATAACTCAAAAACTTCTAAATTTAAACACCAACTGTAAAAGCCAATCCTATTTTCTCTTCTCAGACAATCTAAAAATGCAATAACATAGGAGCATTCTATTTAAAAAAACATAACTTTGATATGCCACTGTCATATGGGACACTCTGTATACTCCAAAGTAATTTTAAATTATGGCCATTGTGATCCTGTACTTGAATTTGCAAAATTTTTTTGGAAAAAATCAATCGTTTGGCCTGCAGAGACCGCTTCGAATAAGCTGGGACACCCTGTATTTTGCTTAATTCGTAGCTTCCTACGATTCTATTATTCAGCAAAATTTGTTGAAGCACGAGGTCCTAAAACTTATTTTTCATAACGCCCTGAAAATACCTACGCATCTTGATCTGAAATAGTTTGAGCAAAATTTGTTGAAGGACGAGGTACCGAAATGCAACAATTTGCTGAATACAAAAGAAAAATAAAAAATCGAAAACTTATTTTCATAACGCCCTGAAGATCCACATCTTGATTCGCAACCGTTTCTGGTTTCTGCAAAAATTAAACCATCCTTGTTTCAAAAAATAATTTCCATCGTCCTCGGGCCAAAACTGAAGAAATAGAGCAAATAGATGTGAGTTGAATGAATATTTACGGCGGAGAAGTGATACCTGACAAAAATAACCCCGAGACGTGGAATCAATTCAATCGAATAAAAGAGAATGGAAACTGAACGGTAACGTCTCGTCCGGCGAATTAGATTTTCTGACCAAAACGCTAAGCTCCAGAGACGTGGGAAATAAAAACTCCTCCTCGACGGCATTGTAAAGGAGCGCCTACACGAGTCCCCTGAGTGACGGGCGCGGCAACACGGACGGACGTGTCCGGTGTCATATTACAGTCAGTTATGGACCAATGTCTTGTATTGTCGGCCGCTCTGTTTTATTTTATATTCAGGAGTTTCCCTTGTTAGCATCAATTTCCAGCTGAAGCGCCGAGGGGACGGGTTCGATCCTGGCGAAATCCACTCACGGAACGTCCGACGCTGACGCGGATATGAACCGCATCTTAAGAAATTGACATCACAGACGTATAATACTTTATAATATTATAAAGAGAAATAACCCACATTCGCAAACAATTATTATAGATACGTGCTTGTTTGTTTACTTCCTCAATTTTTATGATGACTCAGCCATTCATGGAAATGACAGGAATAACACATTGCCGACCAATAACTAGTTCTACTAGAATGGTTCCGCATTCTACTCATGCTCGACACGCCAGAGGCTTCGACAACGCGTCAGGGAACTATATAAGAACCGCCGTGGCTGGAGACGAGCTAGTAGTAATTTGGATGTGAATGTGAAAGCTGAAGTATCACAGAGTAGTCAGTAGTAGAATTTAGTGACAGTGAATTGTGAAGTAGAAAACAGAGTGAAGTATAGACAAGTGGCAAAATATCTGTGTGTGGAAACAAGAGGACAGCTGATTATTTAGATTTAGAGGTTACAAGTTTATATACAATATATACCTTCAAGTAAGAGATATCAGATATTGAGGGTGCATGAGGGTGAAATTTAATAAACTAAATCTTAAAAACGAGTAAGAAGGATGACATAGAGAAACCTACCAAAGTAAATCAACCCAGTATAAATCATTGTTTGAATATCTTAATTACCGGTAATAAACACATGTTACAACAACATTGATGAGGATACACGAAGGAGGGGTCGGGATATTAGTAGGGGGATTAGTGCGACCCCTGTTTGTATTCCGGAGAGCTCGCGGTGGTAGCTGGTGCTGGTAGCTGGTGTAGCCGATGTAGCCGAGAGAGGGAGGGTTGGAAATGAAATTGTTACATTACGTCCGAACAAAGGGTAACATCTGTTGAGGTTTGCCAAACTAACCACTCGTGAATTACGCCGTACTATTCGAATCGCTTTAGGTTATGAAATGTAATGATTGTTATTAAAAATTCAGATCCGGCCCGGGGGTGTAATGAATTTTGATCAACCCTGTTTGCTTTCATGGTACGTAAGCAATAGCAATTTTTGCGTGATTAATTTTTTCTTCCTCCGCACTACTTATATTAAGAAACGATGTTTATCTATTTAAATGACTCATCACCCTCATACTTTTTTTTTTTGAACAGAAGAGTAAGGAAAAATTAGTTTTTCTTGACTTTGAGACGAAATATAACTTTTCTCACTGAGCAGAGATCGAGAGCTTGCTAAAAGGCTTTGGCAACTAAAAAAAAAACTATTCTTTCATTTCTTCTCAGCTTTTTTATTACAATAGTGAAAACGGCACTTCGATATGTGCTTCCTATCTCTAGATAGCCCTGCTGTATGGTTTTGATGTTTAAAAATAATGAATGAAACCAAAGCAAGGCAGTAGAAATAATACAATTACCTTGGAGAGAGGTGCCGGTGCCAGTCGCTTGAAATCGCTGCTTTGCTGCTGCTATAGTCGATGAGGGCGAATCACTTAATTACCGGTTAATGAGATAAGAGTTGAGAAATATTCCCGAATGGTCGTAATGGACACCGACTTGAATCAGCGAGATTTGACTACCGATCTTGACTTCTTCGTGAAAAAACGGGGAAAGAGTGGTAGGAGAAGGGATGGTAAATGCGCCTGCTGTCATTGCGTATAGTTTTGAATTTTACGCAAAGTTGTATGTAACCAACTTTTTGGGTTCCAACAAATGGTTCCAATGTACGAATTGTAGAGAATGAAAGTACGGAAAAGATGAGTGCCGAAACGACCCGATTAGTTCATTATTAAGAGAGAAAAGTCCCCCCCCCCCCACAAAAAAGAAAAAAAAATTTTTTTTTACTTCGTAACATCGTCATTTTTTGAGGTATAGTGCAGGCTCTTTGCGGGATAGTCGATATTGATGGGTACTTCCAGTGTGAAAAACCCAAACGCTGTCGAATCATTAGTTTTCTCGTAATTGCAATCATAAGCTTTTCGTAAAAATGGGTGAAAATTGCGCGCAAATGTGAGCGAAAACGGCCGAGCATGCGATAGTGAGGGCACTCTCAAACGCTCGGCCGTTTTCGCTCGTATTTGCGCATATTATTTACATATTTTTCAGAATTTAGATGGAAAACGAAGATTGAGGTTTCATAGCTGAAGATTTATTTTCTCAAAAGTCGTTTGATAAATTTGAATTTGACGACCGCCAGAGCATCCAGCCTCGCTGCAAAATATGGTACGAAGAACTTCTGATTGCAATTAAGTACGGGAAAACTAATTATCTGACAGCACCTGGATTTTGCACACAGGAAGTAGGTGCCTATCAGTATCGACTATCTCGCGAAGAGCCAATTTTTGAAAAAAACGATATTTTTCGGTTTATTCGGGTTTTCTGCCTTAATCATGAACCGATCGGGTTGTTTCACCTCTCATTTTCTTCGTATTTTAATTCTCTACAATTCGTCCATTAGGGACCATTTACATTGCTCTATCAGTTTTTTCTTTCATAAGCAAAAACTAGAAAAATGCGATTTTTTGCATTAAATTATAATTTAAAAAAAAAGGTCTCGAGTAGAAAACATTCTCTTGGTCTAAATACTTTTGGCATAATTTCGCAGTTTCGCACCCTGCAGTGTATATACTGCACAGTCTAAACGTTCAATATCTTTGCGCAACCGCGGTAGTTGTGACGTCAGAATTCTAACTTCAACAACCTTAAACTCGCTGTGAACAGTTGTGTACCTGTGAACCTTAAACAGTTGTGTTTTTAATTTATTTTCAATACAAGACATATACCCAAATAATATATTTTTTCAAGTTTTAGCGCCTTCTTCCGTATACCCCGAGTGGAAGATTTCTTAAGCCAATAGCTTGATCCGGTCTATCAGTTTAAGCATTATAAACTTAGAAAATAATTTTTTTAAAAGACACGACGCAGAATCCGATTTATTAATGTTTCGTTAAAAATTCGGGGAGCCATTAAATAAAAACAAGACGCAAATGGGGGTGTAATTGGAGCCGGAGGAACGGGGTGCCGTCGACGTTCTTTAACGACTTGAAGCAGGTTTAAACGCAAGCAAAGGTTTAACGAAGTTAAATGATAAAGCGAACGTTAATCTGACCACTTAACTTTTGACGTCCGTACGCCTAACACACAAATTCATTTTGCCGGGAAGGCTTTTCCGCGAGATCAAATTCATTTTAATCACACATTCTACTGAGTGATTTCATAAAACATAGCAAAGTGCCTGCCTCTTACGTTGTTTTATCATATTAAAATAAATAATCCGCTCATTTGACGTCAGCTTTTAGCATCAGCAAGCTCTTTACCGAAAACATCCCTGTCATAATTCTATTTGTAGTTTCACGTTATCACGTACTTTACCGGGACCGGGGGAACTTTTTCTCTCCCTCGTCTTTCTGATTCAACTCGACTCGTCGACTCTAAAGAACAACCAACTTCCCGTGATACAGTGTCAGTTTCAAAGAATACACGAATTAATTTTTTTTTCTTGATAATAATTATTATAACTTGATGATTATTACCTACCTACGAATGAAAAGGAGTGAGTGAAAGTGGTATCGCGCTTGCCTTGCAGCTTTATACAAATTCAATTAGACCGGGGGAAAACAGAACACTCGACAATCTCGACAACTGTGAGGCGCTTTTCAATTGTTCATCAGGGGGCGCGCGATGTTTAGGCTAAAATAATAAATGAAAGGAAGCACGGCGTCCAATTAGGCAAACAACGCTCAAAATCACAAAGTGTGCCGTGTCGTTACGAGCCGGTATTGTTTTATTCATATCGGAGACACGCCCGCTTGCTGACGTGATTGCCAGTCTTTCCCGATTCCCGGCTTGTTATCACGGGACTCGGATTTCATTTGCATTCGTCCGTCATCAACTGGGAACCAAATGGCAGCAATAGGTACAACTTTATGACGATCTCACGTTGGGCGCCTGAACCATGATTCGCAAAAAAATTAAATAAAAAAATCACTCACTTGGACTCGAGCTTCGGTTAAATTAATTTTCATGGCTAAATCTTCTCTGGTGAAAACGTCCGGGTAATGCGTCTGCGCGAAAGCGCTTTCCAGTTCTTCAAGCTGTAATTTTCCTTTATTTATTTCTCATTATCAACAATTAAATAATTAATAATTACCTGTTGCAGGGTGAAAGTGGTACGATTCCTCCTCTGTTTTCTTCTCACGAAAGTATCGTCATGAATTGCTGGATGATATGAGTAACTCGTGTCTGGAATGAGGTGAATAAATATTAATTAGCACTAGGCAGTAGGTAAATAAGAAATATCAGAAACAAAGGGGGTATATTTTAATTACAACAAGAGTAATAAAGCAAGCTACTCCAATTATCAATCAGGACAAGGGGGACGAATTAAGGGTAGATTCTATAGTATTCTCGCCCTATTTTAGATCTCATTCAATGTCGAATAATTCTAATTTTTCAATACCCGAAATGCATCTTTTATTTAGACATCAGAACCCGGGTATTATGGGATATCGTATAAAGGCCGTATTAATGTTGTTTGAAACCCGCCTCCTGATTTCTTTCTTCCCCCTGAGCTCCTAAAATGGTGAATAAATTAAACCATTCACCGGATTATTAGGTATCGTTTTCTTTGAAATATATTTCCAATTTCGGAATTAAAAACACATCCCTCTCTCGAATATAACTCGCTTTAGATCAATTTATAAATTTCAAGAAAACATTACGAGCAACAAGCTTGAAAAACCTTACTCGGAATGGCCTCACTTCTTGATAATTTCATTTTAAGCAGGTCAATAACGAAACTGTATTGATTAGTCACCACCACTGCATCAAGTGTACTAGTCACTGGTCACTAGTCACTAGTCACTGCACTAATTTGCTTACTTCGACATAAAATTTTCAACTTATCCCAAACTTTGTGCTCTTAGTTTGAACCTAATCACTACTAGTCACTGCATAAAGTAGTGGTACTAGTCACAGCCAAAAATGAAAATGACTAGACACGCATCATTAGTATTTCCGCATTCAAGGAGTAATTTCATGAATTCGATAAGAAAAAGTGACTAGTTTCATATCATTAATAAGTTCGTACTAGTCACTTTTTGTGCAAGCGCGAATTGGACTACACGAAAATATAATTCTCAAAGTTTGTATTTCCAGATGAAATTAGAAATAAAAAATTGAAAACAAGATATAAAATTGTACTAGTCACTGGTCACTAGTCACTAGTCACTGCATGATATTGTACTAGTCACAGCACGAATTTGACTAATTCTCTCAGTTAAAAATTAAAAAAAAAATATGAGCGTATAAAAATGACTAGTTTTCGAAGTAGTCATAAAATGTAAATGACTAGTAAAGAATAAAAATTGCTAATCCAATTTCCCCATTCAAGTACAAATAATTTCATGAATTTTATAATAGAAAGTGGTTTCTCTAATATTATGAGTAGATCTGGAATAAAAATTGTACTAGTCACTTTTTGTGCTAGCACGAATTGGACTAGTCTTTGTACGTTAATGATTTCAAGATAGGTACATCGATGAACTTGTAATTAATAATAATTAATAGTAGCTTAAAAATCCCCACTCAAAATTAATTATCCTTATCATTAGAACCGACTAGTTTTTTTTTAATGACTAGTCCAGAAATGACTTAGCTCACTCATAAATTTTAGGATACCATTTCAGTATGTACGATGACCTATTGAGCTAATTTATTGTAGTCTCTTGGTTTTGAGCAGATTTATAACGAAACGTACTGACTAGTCACCACCAACGAGTCAAGAGTACGAATCCCTAGCACCACACTATACTTTTCAATATGTATTTTTCACAATTAAAACTCTTAGTTTGAAACTAGAAATAAAAATTTGTAATCAACGTATAAAATTATTGTACTAGTCACTAGTCACTAGTCACTGCATAAAATTGTACTAGTCACAGAACCAATTTGATTAATTCTGCAAGTGAATAATAATTATTCTCAAAGTAACTTCTCTCACTTAAAATTTTACAACAATATGAGCTTAAAAAGACTGCTGACTAGTTTTCGACTTTATAATAAAATGAGATTGACTGACTAGTCAAAAATGAAAATTACTATTCAAACATTATTTCTATTCCCCATTTAAGGACTAATTTGATGAACTCAATAAGAAAAAGTGACTAGTCTCATGTAATAATAATTAGTAATTGGTACTAGTCACTTTTTGTACTAGCACGAATTAAACTAGTCTTTGTAAGTATGTAAATGATTAATTATTGTATAAATAGACGAAGCTTGGCTTAAAATTTGAAAAATTAGTTTTTGACTAGTCATCACTATTGTCAATCAAGTATTAGTCACTATAGTCACTGCACTATTTTTCCACTTATAGATGAAAATTTTTACCTTTTTCAAAGATGCAGTGTCAGTTTAAAATTAGAAGTGAAAAATTGCAATCAACATACACATAAAATTGTACTAGTCACTGCATGCAATAATAATTATTATTGTAATAGTCACTAGTCATTGATTTGACGAATTCTCAATTGAAATTAATAATTTGTCCCATACCCAACTCTCAGTTATAATATAATTAAAAAATTGTATGAGCGTAAATAAAATTGACTAGTCGTCGAGTGACTAACTATAAATTAAGTTGACTAGTCAATAATGAAAATGACTGGATCAATCGATTTGATTTAGCCATTTAAGGACTAATTTCATTAATTCAATTAGAAAAAGTGACTAGTCTTATACAGGGTGATTCATGAGTGACCTTACATAGACCAATGGTGATAAGCGGACTTCAAGGCGGGTCGAAAACCACAAAAGAAATTTTTTTTGTGTGATTGGTTAAGAAGTTACAGGGTGTTTTATGTCTCAGGCACAAAACTTTGATAGGCGATATTTCTGAAACGGCTGGAGATATTTTGTAGAAATTTACTAGGAATGGTGCATTCCGGAAACTCATCAAAACCGCATTCTGAGTTAATTAAAAATCCAGGACCGGACTTGAAAATTTTTGCCCCCATGGTCTTTGTTGAAAAAGTTTATTTTCTGACCGTGCTACTGAAAAACTGTCATCGAATTTGAAAAGATAAGAAAAAACTCTATAGAAAGCATTCCTCAATTTGAACGGCACACCCAAACCATCTCGAAAAAAAAATGTCAAAGTAAAACTTCTCAGTAAATTATCGTTTTCGAGCAGACATATTTTACTTAATGTTCGTCTGAATTCCTTCAAATTTATTTTTTGACTTATTGTTTCTGTGGGAAAAATGTCAGTGTAAATTAAATGTTATCAATATTAATGTTATAAACAGTTCTGAAAATGTCCTTTACCAACTTCAATACATTTCTTGCAGTGTTTCCATAAATTTTGGTTTGCTTTTTGAATTATTTGCCTGTTGTTTCTAATTTCATCAGCAACTACCAGTATTCGCGTCCCGAGCTCCTCTCTGGTACTTACTTCCGTTTTTTAGACTTCCTGCTTCATATGGCCCCATGGGTAATAGTCTAAAACAGTGAGGTTGGGGGACCTAGGTGGTCAGGATTGAGGGCCGCCGCGCCCTAACCAACGATTGGGGTACTCATTGTGGAGATGCTCTCTGACTTGTCGAGAAAAATGCGGTGGTGCCCCATCTTGCTGGAAGGAAAGAGCACGCCTGTTCACGTTCGCCTCTGCAAGCAAGCCGGGCAAAATGACTTGTAGGAAAAGTAAATAAATTTCGCCCGTGAGCCGCCCAGCAAAAAATGGGGTCCTATTAGGGTATCATTTGCAATGCCACACTGCACATTTATAGAAAATCTGTTGCGAGTTCTTCTGAACAACAGAGCGCAGATTTTCATATGCCCATAGCTGGGAGTTTTTTTTATTCGTTACACCATCCCGCGTGAACTGAGCTTCGATCAGTACACAAAATTCTACGCAGTCCATTCAATGGAACTTCATTGAATGGTTGAAGCCTCTGTACGCTTTGTACGTGACAGGGATGGCATCCGCTCTTCTTTTTTTCAAAGTTCGCCATACTCTTGATTGAGAAATGCTCAGTGCTTGCCCAATTCTTCGCGTACTTGTACTTGGATTTACTGCCACCATCTCCACGATGTTTTGATGGCTCAGATTTTCCAATTGAGGTTCAGCATTCCTTTGAACTCAGGGGAATATGCCGTGGTTTCGAGAAAATTGGAAAACAGACGCGAAACGTTACATGGGCCGGTGTTCTTCGATTGTGATCTTCTATGGTATTCTCTCGCAGCTGCTCTTGAATTTCCATTGCAGAAACCATACACAAACATAATGTCTGGTATTCGTTATTAGTGAAATGATTTGTGATTATTAGTGAAATCTGAAAATTTTGTAGTTGACACCTGATTTCCCAGTAATAAAGCTTGGCCTTCTGTCCAACATTTTTCCCACAGAAACAATAAGTCAAAAAATAAATTTGAAGGAATTCAGACGAACATTAAGTAAAATATGTCTGCTCGAAAACGATAATTTACTGAGAAGTTTTACTTTGACATTTTTTTTTCGAGACGGTTTGGGTGTGCCGTTCAAATTGAGGAATGATTTCTATAGAGTTTTTTCTTATCTTTTCAAATTCGATGACAGTTTTTCAGTAGCACGGTCAGAAAATAAACTTTTTCAACAAAGACCATGGGGGCAAAAATTTTCAAGTCCGGTCCTGGATTTTTAATTAACTCAGAATGGGGTTTTGATGAGTTTCCGGAATGCACCATTCCTAGTAAATTTCTACAAAATATCTCCAGCCGTTTCAGAAATATCGCCTATCAAAGTTTTGTACCTGAGACATAAAACACCCTGTAACTTCTTAACCAATCACACAAAAAAAGTTTCTTTTGTGGTTTTCGACCCGCCTTGAAGTCCGCTTATCACCATTGGTCTATGTAAGGTCACTCATGAATCACCCTGTATAATAATTATGTGTAGTAGTTCGTACTAGTCACTTTTTGTACTAACACGAATCGAACTAGTCTCTATAAGTAAATCATTAATTATTAATTAAATAGACTTTAATTATTCTATAAATAGACGAATCTAGGTTTAAAATTTGAAAAACTAGTAATAAGAATTGACTATTTTTTGACTAGTCACCATTTTTGCGCCAAGTGTACTAGTCACTAACCCTGCACTAATTTTTTACTTCTATATGAAATTTTTTAACATTTCTCAAACTTTGTACTGCGAGTTTGAAATTTGAAATGAAAAATTATTGTATTGAACGTATAAAATTGTACTAGTCGCTGCGTGAAATTGTAGTATAGTCACTACTAGTCACTGTATGGATTGGACTAAATCTGCATGAAAATTATTACCTATTTTTAAATTAACCATTCTCAGTCAAATTTTGATAAAAAATTGTATGAGCGTGAATAAAATTGACTAGTCTTGAACGAAGGAACCATAATTCATAATATTGAAGTGACTAGTCAAAAATGAAAAGGATTTTTTCCAGATTTTTATTAAATTTTCATTTCCCAATTTAATGACAAATTTTATATATTCAATAAGAAAAAGTGACTGGTTTTTTATGATCATATAATTTCGCACTAGTCACTTTTTGTATTAGCACGACTTGGACTAGTCTTTTGTAAGCAAATATTTTTTACTGATTTTTACTGATTAACATCGATTGAATTGACTAGTTTCTAATAGTTAAGACTAGTCACTATTTTTGCGTCAAGTGTAGTAGTCACTAGTCCTTTCACAATTTTTTTTTCTACGTGAAAAATTTTAACTTTTCTCAAACGTTGTAATACTGTGAGTTTGAAATTAGAAATGAAAAATTGAATTGAACATGTAAAATTGTACTAGTCACTGCGTGCAATTGTAGTATAGTCGCTTGTCACGTCATGGATTGGCCCAAATGTGAATGCAAATTATTAATTATTTTTAAATTAACCATTCTCGGTTAAATTTTAATAAAAAATTATACAAGCGTGAATAAAATTGACTAGTCTTGGACTGACTAACCATAAAATTGGATTGACTAGTCATAATGAAAATGACTAGACCTATCATCAATGATTTTAACCCATTTAAGTATTTTATGTATTCAATACGAAAATGTTTCATAGAATTAGTAGATCGTAGTAGTCACTTTTTGTACTAGCATGAAAAGTGACTAGTCCGTTAAGATGAGCGACTGTAGTCATTATCATGGATTCGTGACGAATAAATGACGAAATCACTTTCGTTCCACGTTGGGCGCCAGCACTTTCGTAAGACCTGACTTTGTCACTAATCATTTTAATCATTTTTTATAGCTCCAGAGCCTTTTTCACAATTATTCATTTTTCCAGGGGTTGGGTTAAGAGAGTTTACTACTTCGGAACTACTACTTCGGTGCAATCACCGGCAATAAAATATACAAAAGTACTCGCTTTATTATCTAGCTGTCAGTGTCATATTTTTACTATTCGTTTGACAGGTTATCTTGAACATGTCAGAAGTAATCATGTTGATATTCGGGACATTTTTGTCCATTCTATCTACCCTTTTTCCCCGATGTTTCGTCAAAGTGAAAAAGATTCAGATCGAGGTCTATATGCAAATTGAAAATGAGCCGTAATATGATCTCTCTTTATTTCGTTTGCGAGAACTGTCATTCATGAGGGTCGCAATTATATTACGATTTACTCAGCAGCATTCGAACTCGGGCTTGATCCCAGTCAAGTCAACATTAATTACTTTCTGATTTCACATTCCATTTGGGCCGAAAACGCGATCTATAGCCCAAATCAAACATCATGCGATAATCTCTTTCCTCTGTGACATGCGATGACGGTGAGGTAACGCCCTCTGTCGTTCTGCCGCTGCCCGGATCGGAATTAATAAAAGTGGATTAAACGAGCGGAAACGTGAAACGTCAAATAATGTGTCGCCGATGGAAAATCTGATGACGACGATTGCGTCCTGGAATTTGTTAATTATTAATTGTCGAGATTATTTCCGCAATTAAATCATGTTTTTATGAGCCGGAAATATAAAAAAAAGTTTTTTCAAATGCAAAGAAATCAAAAAATGTTCCGGGCTCTTATTCGAAGACTCTATAAGACTCAATTAGCAACCAATCAGACATATCGAGAAGCAAGAAAGTGTAAATTACCGTTTATTGGCGCCCAACGTGGCCCAAATAATTCGTGTCTTTAATTTAAAAAATATTTAAAAAATCTGATTCATCGATATCAATCGATTAAATTAAAGTGACAGCGACAAATCTAGATTAAAGTGAAAATTGTTGATTGAAAAGAGTAAAAGGAAAAAAGTAAATCGCGTTTTAAATAGCAGGGATATCGAGTAGTCTTCCCGATTATCCGTCTGTCTCATTCTCCGTCGTTTTGGTCTCATCGCGAATCCGGGATTGGTCTCCGGCTCGGAGGAGTTTGAAGCACGACGCAACGATCGTCGTGTTTTTGCCCGGTTCGCAACTTCGTCGAAACTTTAATTTCAGTTACTCGTAATCATATTACATCATGCCGAGGATATATTAATTAAAATCTAATGTTTAATTCAGAGAAATTGTATATTTAATCTCATAATCTGCTCTGTTCCCCGCGAATTAAAACCGCACAAACATGGCGCTTATTTCATACTCCTCAAATATTTACCACCTTATTGATTTAATATTAAAATCGGTTTTGGCGCAGCAAATTGCTTTTTATTGAAGCTAAAATATTTCCTACAGCGCTAAACGCGGCCGCGCTGCCCTCTGCCACCCCGTCTGACATTAAAAGCCATCACACGGGATGCCATTAACATTGTTTCCCGCGTAAAAATAATCCCCCAAATGCGGATTAATTTTGCTTTTATATGAAACTCGTTTGTTTGTCCGGCTTTAACAAATCGACGCTGCCCGAAAATCCATAATTCCCGTGTGTGCTTTATTATAAAGACCGCGGGTTTTACCATATACCTAAAATCACTTTTTTTAACTAAATTTTATGAAATTAAATGATTTCAAATGTTTAAAAAAACCTTGGAGTGTCGAAAATAGAGTGTCCTAGGCTCCATTTTGCAAAACCTCATTTTGTAACGGGATTCCAATTTGGTCCATAAGCTCAATGCCCCGAAGACTGAGCCGAGTAGAAAAATCAAAAGAGCACGAAATAAACTATTTACCTAAAACCATGAGCACAGTAACTTTATTTTGCACCACCAGGAAAACTAATTATTATTACTGGATACAAACTGAAGCAGCTAATTAGTACACTTTTATTTATACCGAGTGTTTCAAAACATGTATCAAAAAATGAAAGCCGTGAATCTTTGCAGTGGAGGCTCGTGGATTTTAATAAGTCCAGGGAACTATACAAGGTGGAACACGAGAGAGTGTTTGCTCAAAAATAAGAAATAAGTTTCCCTTTAACGTATGTCCGTAAAAACGCTCTTTTTGAGATATAGTGGGGGTTGATGTTAATTAGGAATTTTTAACAGGTCTGCTTGTAAGACCGAATAGCTTGTTCGAAATCTGGACGAAGGACCAGGGTACAGGATACACCGGTAGATAATAGACATGAATAATAATTATTATGGCTTAATTATTGTGTAGTTACCACTGGGCGAGCCACTGTAACCCATGCGGGGGTGCGGAAGTCTTCAAGTAAATGCGGTTTTTGCGAATGAGGACAAGACTGCGTGTACCACCGCCCGGATTATTTAATCGGACACGATAATGAGGAATTTACGAATGCGGGGGCCGCGACGAATCCCACAGCAACTGACGAAGGGTGCTGGGTTGACTTGCTCGCTCTTGACGCTGCTCACTGCCTCCTATGAGTATGTTCAATTTATGAGTATCACTCAAGAGTATGTCCTCTTGCCATTATTTTATAGGGATGGGCAGCAAGGGTCGTGCAAGCGAAGGATAAATTGCGTCGGGAAAGATGGAATTAAAACATGCATCTAGATTACGGTGCCAAAAAAGATGATTTTTCCAGTTTTTTTTTATGATATCTCGGAAACCGTTTGAGATACAGAACTCAGTTTTTGTTCATCTTTTTTTTTTTGTCTTGTTCATTGATATTAGCACATGAAAAAAATAATTGGTATTGAAACGCTAAGATCAATGATAAGGCATGCACAAAACAGTATCTGAAACAGTTCCCGAGATATCGTCAAAAAAACTGGAAAGATGATTTTTTGACACCCCGTTTGCACCATTGTGCATATCTCAAAAAATGGTGCATTTCCGGACACGCGTGAAAGGGAAATTTTTTGTTTATTTTTGACTTGAGAATCAGTTTCTAAATTTTTTCGCAATATTAAAGAAGCACCCTGTATAGAATTTTTTTCAAGTCCGCTTTGACAAAGTCTGGTCAGCTCCAAATAATTCTTTTTCCAAAATCTGGTTTGACAGAGTGCTGTCAGTCCCACTTTTTTTTTGAACAGCTGAGTTTGACAAGATCCGGTCAGTTTTTCTAAAATCTGGTCAATTATTTTTGCAAAATCCGGTTTTACATAAGACTCAGCACGAAATTGTTTGGCAAGGTAACCCACGGTTTGACAAGGTCCAGTCAACTCTAGTCAGGTCTATTTTTTTTGTAAGGTCAAAATAAAATTTCGAGCTGATAAAAAAAATGCAAAAAAAACTCGACTTTACCGCATTTCACACGAGTGAAAAATATGCTACTGTGTGCACTTGTTTCACACTATACTTTTCCTACGAGCATAACATGACAATTTTGAATTCAATTACAGTAGACTTTCGATAATCCGGCGGTTACCTTTGTAGCTAACTGCCGGATTACTGGAAACGCCGGTCTACTGGAACGTCTAATGAAAAAGAACCAAATTCGAATGTATGTAAATAAATACTTATATTTGAGGATTAAATACTCGTTTGACGATCTCGACTTTTGCAGCTAACGTTAATGTTTTGTGTTTTCGTTTATTATTTGCTGACATTGTTGGTTATTTTATTTATACAACGCACACACCTACACACCTAAGTGACTTGTGCTAAAATGCGTATTTATCTAGCAGAGAAAACTGATGAAATGCTGAAGAAGCCGTGTATGCCGGATTATAGCATAGTCGCGCACCGCTCCTGCCGGATTATAGAGTAGCTAGTATTTTTATGATGAACGGAAAAAACGCCGGATTACTGGCAGTGCCGGACTGCCGCAGAGCCGTATTATCGAGCTTTGACTGTATACCTAAACGGTGGTGTATTTTCTACATCAGAATCGGAATTACTCTCACAGTCTCAATAGTATCCATCCCTTAATAATAAGTAACTGAAATCATTCACTTCACTTCAACTTCGCAACTAATCGACTCACTTACGAATTGTACATTTAAAATTAATAATAATATTGATTTTTATGTCTTATCTATTATATGATTATTACCTATAATAATCCAATAAACAATAAACATGCTGATCGGTAGATCTAATATTACAGTATAATTGACTGGTCAATGGAGAGCACCTGCATTACCGACACTAAAGCTTAGTAAGCATCAGTGTCGGTAATACAGGTCCCCTACTATTTCCCTAATTGAGGGAATCTTAGAATTTTATAACACCTGCACTCCCAATTCGGTTAAACTATAATGTCTTGAGTGTACTAGTAAATAATAGTAACACATAAATCAGCACAATAATGTATCTTATATGTAATTTCATAGTAAAAGTAAATACTGTGTCAAAAGCACTGTTTTACCCATCACTATTATTGTTGTCATCGAATGTTGTCTATTTTCTAAATCTTACATAGTGCTTACTCTGTAGTTTGGACTATTCCAGACAGTAATAACTTCAAAATTGTGTAATGAATTTTTGCGTATGCCTTATGTCACTTTCCCGTTCTATAAACGTGAGAAATCTTATAGTTTGCGGACAATAATGATGCGCAAAGTGGTACTTTGTATAGTGATCGTAGAAAAAATATTTTTTTATCATATTGCTACTTTTTTTAGATTTTTTTAATCAAAAAATCCGTTTTTCTTGAAAACGGTTCACATTAGAGCGTTTAATCAAGAGTACCTTTTTTATCAGAAAAACGTTGACGGTTTAAAGCGTTTTTTTTTCAAATCGTCAATAATTGCCCAAGTGTCGCTGAAATTAGGAGCAAAAAACCTCACGCAATCCCTTTATCAAGAATTACAGTAACGTTTTCACCAATTGTTATGATTTTTTTATGTTATCGTTTTGTAAAATAATTTTTTTATCATTTTTCTACTCTTTTTAGATTTTTAAAGTATAAAAATCGTTTTTTTCTTTCTCGAAAACGGTTCACATTAGAGCGTTTGATCAAGAGTACCTTTTTTATCTAAAACACTTTGACGGTTTCAAGCGGTTTTATTTTCAAAACGTTATAGTGTCGCAGAAATTCGGGGCAAAAAAACCTCACGCAATCCCTTAATCTCCGCCACTGTCTTATGAAAAAAAAAATAATAATAACGCTATAAAAGTAGCAAATATCAATTATTATTATACGACATGCAGAAAAGCTGAGTTCTATACTCATATCTCAAACGGCTCCTGAGATATGGTCAAAAAACTGAAGAAGAAAAAAATCTTTTGAGGCCCTCTATCCAAAAAATTGTGCGCTTGCGGGTTCATATTTTAAAAGGAACTTTTCTTCTTGAAATGATCACCTTTCATTTTCCAATAAATGTTTTGAAACACCCCGTATATCTCCTTTAAATGATTGTGGATTCAACAGAGTAAAATAATCAAACGAGTACTTTCGTGGTAAGTAAGTATTTCGTGATCAAACTTGAAATTTGAATATAAACCTTAATAACAGTTTAACACAACTATTATTGATATTCTGAAAAAATCAACACAATGGGTAATGAACGTACCCTATGTTGCGATAATTAGATCGAATTCTTGCATTATCAACGCGTTCCTTTCACACGTACCAATTGCATTTGATTATCGATTAAGCATTTCGTAGATCGATTTCAATTGCAGCAAGTATTTGAGATGAGATTGCACCGCAAGAACTTTACAATAATAATAATAAATAATACAAATTACGCTCAGCTATGTAGTAATGAGATGTCTTTGCAGATGAAGACTTTTTTCCACTACCAGGAACAATGGGCGAATTTATCTGTAATAAGTACCTACCTCCAACACTCCCTTTGATTATTTGTCCGTTAATCTGATCATGGGGTGTGTGACGTGAACTTTGATCTTTTAGTTCTTTCAGTTCTTTCAGTTTCAGTGTTTTGTTGAGCACTTTCTTTCAAGTAATTTTCAGCGAGATCTCATGAAATTTTTAATACAATAATAATTGAACTTACCTACCTACTTCTTGCATTATACTCGCTTCAACCGAAATTTTACGTTATTTATAAATTATTATTCCCTAACTTTCTTATGGGTAGGTAATCATTGATCTAATAATAAACCGAAAGAAAAAATGCGAGTAAAACAAAATCAGCGAATTAAGAAATCAGCAAAAGTTTCGCCATAATTCCTAACACTGTTAGAACTTCTTTAAGCCAGTCAGATGTAGTTAATATCGCCAGCACGAGGAAATTCGTGAAGGAAAGTGACCGCAGGTCAGACTTGGGAACTTCGTAAGTAGATTTTTCACCGAAACGAGATAACTCCATGTAAGACAAACTACGTTAGAGATTATTGGGTTTGTAAGAAGCTCGTCGAACGGTAAATATCAAACTTCAACTTACTCCTGACAAATGCTATCTCTCACGACGTATGGGCTTGATAGGAGCTTACGTTTTTGACGGAGTAGAAGAGTCTTTCTGGAAGTTGCCGCAAAAGTGGAGATATATGAGTGGTCGAGAATTAGTGGTATAGGGGTGCATTTTTCATCAATATCATTCACAACTTTCCTTTTTTCAAAAAAATTATCAGTTGAGCCTTTCAACTTTATTAGTCAATTTCAGTTTTTCAGTTGGAAATGAGTTAGGAAAAGAGTTTCGTTGCTAAGTTAGGCAGTTTCAAAAATGTCAAACTTCAAATGACTTATTTTCCATCTTTCAGAGTGCACGATAACTTTTCTAATTTTAAAAAGAGTAATCAACTTTCTTTTTTAGTTTCAAGCAGTTGAGTTAAGAGCTGTACCAATACATTAAGGTCAGTTTAAAAAGAGGTAATCGTTCCTAATTTTCCATTTCACGAAAGTTAAAAATACTCAGTGGATGTGAATTTCCCAAGAGCAACCGGTTTCGAAATTAAGAGTAAAATTATATTGTGAAATTTCATTTTAAAAAAAGTTAGAAATTACAGTTTTTTGGGTTCCGAATAACGAAGTCAGTGAGAGAAATTCAGTAGTGTTTAAAGAGCCAAATTAAGAGTTACCGGTTTTTAAATATGTTCCCAATTTTAAGATCAGTTTGAAAAGATAGAAAGAGTTAATTGCTCCTATTTTTCCGTTTAACGAAAGTTGAAAATGCGCAGTTTGATGTGCATTTCTCTTAAAAGCAACCGGTTTAAAAATTCAGAGTAATATATTAAAAATATTAATTTTAAAAAGAGTTACAAGGTACAGTTGCTTAGTTTCGAAAGAGTTTAGGCAAGAAAATTCAGCATTGACATAAGTTTTTTTTCAGTTTTAAAAGAGTTAAGAGTTACCAGTTACCAATCTACTCAAATTTTTTATATCAGTTTAAAAAGAGTTAAAATTCAACATTTACATGTTTTTTTCAGTTTTAAAAGAGTTAAGAGTTGCCAGTTAACAATATACTCAAATTTTTAAAATCAGTTTAAAAAGAGTTAATTGGTCCCAATTTTCCGTTTTACGATAGTTTAAAATACGCAGTTTGATGTGCATTTCTCTTGAAAACAACCGGTTTAAAAACTCAGAGTAATAAAATTAACAATTTTAAAAAGAGTTAGAAGTTATAGTTGCTTAGCTTCTAAAGAGTTTATGAAAAAGGAAATTCAGCATTCACATAAGTTTTTTTTTCAGTTTTAAAAGAGTTAAGAGTTACCAGTTACCAATATACTCAAATTTTAAAAATCAGTTTAAAAAGAGGTCCTAATTTTCCCTTTCACGAAAGTTTAAACACGCTGTTTGCTGGTAATTTATCTTAAGAGTAATGAAGTTTACGAGTAAAATAAAAAAAAAAAAAATTTTAAAAAGAGTTAGAAGTTACCATTGCTTGGTTCCAAACGAGTTTAGTTAGGGGAATCCAGCAGTAATATCAGGGTTTTTTATTCAGTTTTAAAAGAGTTAATTGCTCATATTTTTCAGTTTCACCAAAGTTAAAAATACATAATTTGATATAATTTTCTCTTAAAAGCAACCGGTTTCAAAATTGAGAGTAATATATCAAAAAATTAGTATTTTAAAAAGAGTTACAAACTACAGTTGCGTATTTTCGAAATAGTCTAAGTAAGGGAGCCCTGCATTTACATCAGTTTCCTTTTGCAGTTTCAAAAGAGTTAAGTTAAGATTAAGAGTTACCAGTTGGTACGGGCGGTATAGCGTGATTGTTTAGATCGCTGACTGAAACCGTTGACGCTGCTACCGTCAAAAAAGAATTAATTGACCCTATTTTTCCGTTTCAAAAAGTTCACAATTCGAAGTTCGTTCCCAATTTTCCGTTTCACGAAAGTTGAAAATACCCAGTTTGATATGATATTTCTTTTATGAGCTTTTCAAAATTCAGAGTACGTAAATGTTTAAAATTGTCTTTTTAAAAAGAGTTACAAGTTACAGTTGCTTAGTTTTGGACGATTTTAGGTAGGAGAATCCAGCAGTCACGTCAGTATTTTTCGTTTTCAAAAGAGTTAAGTTAAGAGTTACCAGTTTAAGTAATGCATGTTCCCATTTTTATGATCATTTAAAAAAGAGTTAATCAGACCTAATTTTCCATTTTACGAAAGTTAAAAATACGCACTTTGATGAGAATTTATGTTAAGAGCGTTTCAAAATTCAGAATAAATATAAAAGAGTTATGAGTTAAGGTAGGAGAATCCAGCAGTCACTTCAGTTATTGAGAGTAAAAAAAAATAAAAAAGAGTTGTAAGTTACAGTCGCTTAGTTTCGAACGAGTTTATCTAAGAGAATCCAGATCAGTTTAGCATTCAGTTTGAAAAGAGTTAACCTCAAATACAGGGTGTCCCAGCTTATTCGAAGCGGTCTCTGTAGGCTAAATGATGGACTTTTTCGAAAAACTTTTTGAAAATTCAAGTACAGAATCACAATGGCCATAATTTAAAATTATTTTGGAGTATAAAGAGTGTCCCATATGACAGTGACATATCAAAGTTATGTTTTTTTTAAATGGAAAGCTCGTATGTTATTACATTTTTAGATTGTCTGAGAAGAGAAAATAAGATTGGCTTTTACAGTTGGTGTTTAAATTCAGAAGTTTTTGAGTTATAAACAAGTGAAAATCGTCATTTTTGAAGTTCAATGCCCTGTACAACGAAAACGGTTAAAGATAGAGAAAAACGGCTTACATGTCCCTATTTTAACTGTTCATGTACTATCCTATGATGCAGATGAAATGTTTATACAGGATGATAAAAAATTTGAAAAATTCTGAGATTTCTCCACGTGTCGCCAAATAAAAAAATCGAAGAAAGTACAAATGTTTCTATACCATAGGATAGTACATAAAAAGTTAAAATAGGGACATGTAAGCCGTTTTTCTCTATCTTTAACCGTTTTCATTGTAGTTCAAAATTGACGATTTTCACTTGTTTATAACTCAAAAACTTCTGAATTTAAACACCAACTGTAAAAGCCGATCTTCTTATCTCTTCTCAGACAATCTAAAAATGCAATAACATAGGAGCTTTCCATTTAAAAAAATCTAACTTTCATATGTCACTGTCATATGGGACACTCTTTATACTCCAAAATAATTTTAAATTATGGCCATTCGATGGTGAACTGGCAATAAGTCCTATCTCAAAAAAGTAAATTGGTCAGGAAGCGAAAAAAACGTTCTTTTTTTTAATTTAGAATTTCCGAAACAAGAAAAAAAATACGTATGTTTATTTTGTAACATTATACTTAAATTTAGCAATAAATATTAATCACATGCTGAACGTGTATAATAGCAGATAGGACAATTTAACACAATAAACGGAAAATGCCTGAAATTTCAGATAGGACATATTGCCAGTTCACCATCGCATTGTGATTCTGTACTTGAATTTTCAAAAAGTTTTTCGAAAAAGTCCATCGTTTGGCCTACAGAGACCGCTTCGAATAAGCTGGGACACCCTGTATATCATAAAATTGTAATAATAACGTGGCGCAGATGAACCTAAAATCATAAAAAGTCTCTAATTCTTTGACTCGGTATATGATGAAATAAAGAATGATGACGCACACCAATAATCCTTGACGTACATTCGCAGGTCACATCAAGGATCTCCCCCCGGTCATTAGGGGACGCATTTCTCCCTCCGGGACCGCACTGCACAATAAACACCATCCTCTGGTCCTAGATTAGGGCACCGACAGGACGCCTAGATGGCTAATTTCTATTTGCGATTATTGGATCAAGGTTTAAATTGATAATGCGGGGGTTTTATCTCAATGGAGGGTAGTTGAATTAGGAGTTTTATTAACGAACTGTAGCCCTTTTAGTCGGTTTTTTCATCGAGGATGATAGGTGTATGTTTTTGGAGTACTTACAAGGGTGAGTGTGGGTGAAAGGATATTCCAACGTCGGCAGCCTTGGTTGAGGAGCTCCCGGATGCAGAGCTGGCGGGCAGTGGTAGCAGAACATTCCTCTGCCCCCTCCACCCGCAATCTGTAACATGAAAGTCATTATTATAGCAAATTATTAAAAATGTATGCAATTAGAGCGTTCTATTCAGAAGAATTTGTGCTAGACTTGGAAACAATGAGGATAGGGTATAATATAAGCCTTATTGGATCCGGATAATTTATTATCATTGGAGTTCTAGTTCTAAGTTACAAATTAGGCAATTGCTTCATCCCTGGCTTAGCTAGATGAATAATTAATTTAAATTATGATATAAATTTTCACCGTCATCCATTTACTCCATTAAATTATTAAATCCGCACTCACCAAATGAAGAAAAGATAATAAATTCCGGTTACCTTGTCTGTAAGTGAATTAGGCGTCGCGGCGCCGCGTGCTGGGCTCAGGTGCAGGCGTCTACGTCGAAGATCTTAGAATTAGCTCCATCTGAGAACCTTAGAGCTAAAAGTTCACTTATTAGAACTGGAAGCTCTTAGAATGTATATGCGAGTAGGTATACAAAAAAATAATGTACGTTCGAGATGATTTTGACAGGTGATGTCAAAATTTTTATAATTTTTTTTCATTTTACTAACTTCAATTTTCCTTTTTTTTTTCTTTACTGCATTTCTGCTTTTTTTGCTTCTAATACTTCTTCAATTTGCTTATCTTCCTAATAATGCCCCAATTTTTGGACGTTATTTGTCAAAAGTAAATGACTACATTCTTGAGAGGTTGAAGATCCGCCCTTTTAGCATGGTTGAGGTGGTATGGTCAAGTTATGAGGCGGCCCGTGAATGATAATACGACCAAAAATGTTCCAACAACCATCCCAAAGAGACGAGGAAGACCATGCCTGCTTCGCAGACCATCATCAACTTGAAAACTTCTGACACTTGGGCTTTACCACAGCCATACGATATTTATTTATTTATTTATTTTTATTAACAGCCAGTCGAGGAAGACTCAGAAATAGGACAACTTAAGGTCCCAGCCTGTTGAATGATGATCAGGGGACCCGATCCCAAATAATTGAAATAGCAGAAGTGAAGTTAGGTAAAAGGAAGATTTTTTCTGTTGTAAGTGGTGATGGCCAATGTACCGGATCAGCTTCTTCCTTTTTACAACTAGCACTTTCTCTTTTTTTCTCTTTTTACAACAAGCAAACGTCACTTTTTGACGTCATAAGTGGTGATGTATCCCAAATTTTTGACTTATCACTGCCTGTTCAACTGTACCAGATCAGCCACTTTCTGTTTAAGAAGAGCAGTTACTTTTTGCAAGGATTTCTTTGACAAGCCTACCTCCGGGGATCTTTTTCTTGGTAACTTTTGGACTCTGTAAGAGGTGATGTAGCCCCAATCACTCCCTGTTAAACTGTACCAGATCAGCTACTTTCTGTTTAAGAAGAGCAGTTACTTTTTGCAAGGATTTCTTTGACAAGCCTACCTCCGGGGATCTTTTTCTTGGTAACTTTTGGACTCTGTAAGAGGTGATGTGGCCCCAATCACTGCCTGTTAAACTGTACCAGATCAGCTACTTTCTGTTTAAGAAGAACAGTTACTTTTTGCAAGGATTTCTTTGACAAGCCTACTTCCGGGGATCTTTTTCTTGGTAACTTTTGGACTCTGTAAGAGGTGATGTAGCCCCAATCACTCCCTGTTAAACTGTACCAGATCAGCTACTTTCTGTTTAAGAAGAGCAGTTACTTTTTGCAAGGATTTCTTTGACAAGCCTACCTCCGGGGATCTTTTTCTTGGTAACTTTTGGACTCTGTAAGAGGTGATGTAGCCCCAATCACTGCCTGTTAAACTATATAAGATCAGCTACTTTCTGTTTAAGAAGAGCAGTTACTTTTTGCAAGGATTTCTTTGACAAGGCTACCTCCGGGGATCTTTTTCTTGGTAACTTTTGGACTCTATAAGAGGTGATGTAGCCCCAATCACTGCCTGTTAAACTGTACCAGATCAGCTACTTTCTGTTTAAGAAGAGCAGTTACTTTTTGCAAGGATTTCTTCGACAAACCACCTGCCTACCTCCGGCAATTTTTTTTGTGCACTTTTTGAAGTTGTAAATGGCGGTGATGTAGCCCCAATCGTACCATTCGAACCTTCATGTCATGTTAATGGATTCTAGTGCATCGTTCTATTTATTACAAAAGAACGATCTTTGATGCTGAAGGAAACAAAAAAATTTAAACCGTCTAAAGTAACATTTTCTCAAAGTTGCCATCATCACTGAAGGGCTCCATCCAGGACTAGAAGCAAGGAGTTTGCCCGATGATTAATATCAATTTCAGATGTACCGGATTAGCATATTAGCGTGGCCGATTGCGTTGCTAGTGTATGATTAGCCGGTAATGTTGTAACGCGTCCCGGAGTAAGGCAGAGGGAGCCCGGAATAATGGAATTACCAACGGGAACCCCTATGATCAACTTACCGAACCGACTACCAGAGAGCCAGGGCCAGTGCTACCAGCATGCCCGCCGGTAATCCTAGCACTAGCACTAGCACCAGCACCAGCTAGCACGGGATCCACCCGCCTAGTGGACGGATATCGGATAGTGGAGTGGGATCAGTGGCGCTACTTTTTCTAGGGGAAATTAGTTTTTTGTTCAATCCTTTACGCGCATTTGCATCGAGCAATAAGAAATAGTGTTTTAGCGATAATATTTTTGCAAGAGAGGTTGTTTAAATTTATTTTTCGGGGTTCATTTATGGAAGAATTTTAATAAAATCGACAGCTGCGCCCCTGTTTTCTGTTCAGTAGGATCCCTATTGAATGTTATCTCTTCACCAATGTTTCCCTTCTCTCGCTCTCTCGTTCGGTGATTTCAACCCCCAACCCTTAGATATTATCATCAAAGGCCAAAGGAATTTCATGAATTATTAATCGGCACATTATTGCGCAATTAACTGACCGAAGGGCCTCTTATTTATTAATTCAATTTAACAACTTACCTACTCCCATGAATGCTACTACGAATTTGTTACTTCTTCTTCTTCTGTTGTAGTTCGAATATATTTTTCTGGTAAATGGGGATTATGTTGGCAACCAGGTATAGTAAGGTGACAATTTTCGTTTATTCAACTTCCTTATTATCGACATTGGCCATTGGTCGATGACCGTCAATCGAGCTTCAATCTGACGTTTGATTAAGAATCTTCACTCAAGCGTCGAGCGTTCTTTTCCTTTATGGAACTGGACCTGTTAACACCAACCTAATATTACCTGGCTCCCATAATTTTGCCATATCTCTTCATATTTATGTAATCTCCTTGCTCCAAAGATATAGGAAAGTTGGAAAGCGTCAAAAAATTTTTGGTGGTCAATCGTGATCACTTCTTGGCCAATCAATGTGAAAATTTTAAATTGTCACTTTTTAGGAGTTTTCCTGCTCCAGGATGCCAGAACCCAAATCAAAACCTCAACTGGTACCAATGACCAGCTCGTTAGTTAACATAGAGACCTGCAAACCGAAAACTCAAGGTCCATGTAGTATGCTGATGAGATTTTACTCACAGAAAAAAAGGCACCTGCATGCATGAAGGGTGACTTTCTAGAAACTGAAGAAGTAGAATGTAAAACAACGCCAATAAACCCAAAGAATCGCACTTGAAGCAGATAAAATCAGTGACACCACTCGTGTGGATGATGACTTTAGCCATCCATGAATAGAGCCAGGCTAAAATTTCGGTCCTTGGCCGGCATGTTATGTGACACCTGAAACACCAAAATACCTCCGAAGGCAAAGGCAGACAAAATTTATAAATGGATTGCTGATGTGTCAGGTTGCTGGATCGCACCAAAGAAGCACCAAACAATACCAAGCCTGGGTAACGCGCCTGAGCAAGAGAGAATGGTATGGGCATATAAGAAGAAGAGGATGAGTACCAAATGCCGCAACCCCAAGTGATAGGTGGTCGGATGTTCAAAAGATGAGATTACAGAACCAATGAAGCAGCCAAAAACAACCTATAAGAGAAAGATACGAGCCCAGATACACTCGGAGTATGGGCTGGACGAAGAAGAAGACATAGCTTCAAGCTTTTCTTCTTATCACATAGCAAATGTGCCCCATTTAAACTTTTTGGAAATCAATCAATTATGGATGATTTTAGTTTAATTGTCGAATCCCTTGATAAATCACTCTAGAACAAAAAATCTTGAACTTATTTTGAAAAACTAAAATAAAAAGACATTTTTACATCATTAGATAGTGCGGTTTTATTGCAAGGAACTTTACATAGGTAGGTAATGGACGAATTTTGAATTTTGATCAAAACAAAGGAGAAATTTTTTTTAATTACAAATCATGCAGGACAACCAGATCTGCCCTGTTTCGTCCGATTTTGCCTTGTTCGTCGTCTTTGCGATTTCCCTGACTTCCTGCTGCTTCTACTGCGACGTCTGCTTCTTTTCTGCATCGATCTACGAGCCTTCCTGCTTCTACTGGCCGAACGTCTTCTTCGTGACTTCCGCATCGATCTACCACTCTTCCTGCTTCTACTGATGGAACGTCCTCTTCGTGATCCCTCCCGTCTACTCTTCCTCCTAATTTTATATTTAGGAGCTCCGCAAGCTTCGTTATAAAATTTTTTTCTTTGCTTGTCGTCCATGGCACACCAGCGTTTGCCTCCCTCCACGGCTATTTTTATCGCCGACCAATCGCAGTGTTGAGACCTGAACACTCGAAGAAAATTAAAAAATGGGTTTCTGGTCACCTTGCCAGGTCTGCACGCTTTCCGCTTCGAGGATTTTCCACCCTTGCGGCTCCTGGAACGGGAACGCCGGTTTCTGGGACGAGACGACCCCCTTCGTCGCTTTTTTCCGCAAGGGGACTGTGCTTCGGTGGACTGCTTACGGCTTGACGAGGTACCCTTCTTTTCTTGACAATAACTGGACCTACTTCTCCGACGACCTGCACATCCACCTCCTTTATTATCTTCAGAGCCACATTTACGACTAGACGCGCATATGTTAGTCTCCGCACAATCCATGATGTATTGTTTTAAACTTTACAAAAAATTTTGATAGTCCATCGACAAAAAAATATTTATAAATGTTATGTATTGACGATTATCTCCATGGTTTTGATCTTCATTAGTTTCAACATCACACTTGATTCATTTAGAAATCACAAACATTATGACAAATGAAAAAAATGAAAAAATATGACAAATCCATAAATTGACGTTTCTATTTTCGGGGTGTCAGCTTTTGAAGATAATTAAAATCGAATACATTTCCGAAGCGTCAACAAGCTGTGCCGTCTGGTGGATTTCGTCCAGCCCATACTCCCAGTGTATCTGGGGCTCGAGGCTCCCTGTCATACGAGTCTTCCTGTCATAGGTTGCTTTTGACTGCTCCATTAGTTCAATCTCCTTTTGCCTTTTGCACATCCGACCACCATGTAGCTTGAAGTCTACCTATCCCTTGGGGCTGCGTCGTGTGGTGATCTCTTCTTCTTATATGTTCACACCATCGCAGTCTTCCCTCTTATTCAGGCGCGTTTCCCATGATTGGTGTTGTTTGGTGCTTCTTTGATGCGATCCAGCATTCTACCACATCAGCAATCGATTTATAAATTTTGGCTGCCTTTGCCTTCTCAGATGTCACATAACATTCCACACAAATGGCGGAAAAAGCAATGATTTGACCAGCTTCAAGTGCCATTCTTTGGGTTTATTGGTGTTGTTTTACATTCTACTTCTTCAGTTTCTATACAGTCACCCTCTATGCATGCAGGTGCCTTTTTTCTGTGAGTGAAATCTCATTAGCATACTACATGCACCTTGAGTTTTCGGTTTGCAGGTCTCTTGTTAATGTTAACTAAGGAGCGGGTCATTGGTGCCAGTTGAGCTTTTGATTTGGGTTCTGACAACCCCCAGTTTCGGACCCCTAAAGAGCGACAATTTAAAATTTTCACTTACTCTGAATTTTAGGAAAATTTTTGGACGGAACGTTAATTTATGGAACAAATCAAATTTCCGGAGATTCGGGAGATAAAAATTTCATAAAATTGACCAGAAATGACAGTTAACTGTCAAGTTAAATTTACTTTATTAATTCATAGAACTAGATAATAAAAAAGAAAAACTCATCCAGACTTTCACCAACTGGGGTAAAGTCCCTAATATTGGTATGGCGTAAAATGCCAGCAGCTTTGGTTTGAACATTTTCTAGATTACAGCCTGCATGGAATGTCGACTATTATTAATAGTACCATCGTTCAAATACTAAACATCGTGGTTTGAGTATAAAGTGAGGCGATTCCCATCTTTCACTATAGATATGACGTCACGTGCGGGGAACCAAACCCTACTGTTGGTTAAATAAAGTTTCAAAAGTTGAAACTGACTTGCAGTACCTAGCTTTAAATTATTCTACACTTTCTATTGTTAAAGTAGTGATCAATAATAATTACAAATAAAAGCAAACATTAATTCCAGCAGGTCTTAAAAAGTCAGCGGTTCTTATTCGAGAAGGAAACGGGTTTTTCAAGACATTCCAAGTTGAAGTAGCGTTGTTGGGCAAGTTAACTCGTGCAAAATTAACCCCTGACAGCTCGTTGAAGAGATTCCTTTTCGTTCAAAACATTTCCAAAAGCAAAGAAAACTGAGATTTTCCTGAAGTTGTTGAATTGAGAAGAGATTTCTTTAAACTCAGAAATCTCTTCAAAGTACTCTGCAGGAATCGATGCGAATTATCGAATGAGTTCTTCGGTGATCAAAAAAGTTTCAGAAGCAAAGAAAACTCTGCAATGAGTTTTTCAATCACTGAGTTGCCGAGTTTTCTTTGCTTCTGGAATTTTTTTGCACACCGAAGAAGTTTGGGTACATATAAGCAGAGACGGGCTTGTGTGAATGCAAGTATGTCTGTTAGGGTGCAATAAGCAGAAAGCAAAAATTACCTTTTTAGGGGTGGAAACGGTTTTTTCAATTTTGAAACACGATTTTAAATTTTTCCGCTAAATACGTGTAGTCAAGTATTTTTCGAATTTTGTCGAAAGCTTTGAATGAAAGGCGTCCACCATTATGGCCTGATTGATTTTTGGCGCTGTGTAGACGCGTCTGTTCTTGTAAAACTCAAAAGCTACAACTTTTGCCATAAACTATTTTCGCTTCCCCCCTCCCCCCTCTCCCTCCCAGTTGATCGTTTTGTTGTAAGGAAACGAAAAAAAAAACGTTTCAGCTCTAAAAGTGTCATTTTTGGAAATCTTTGATAACTTTTGATGTATAACAATAAAATTAAAAAAAAAGTTCTACTAGCAGTGGAGAAGAAAACCTTCTTGCGCATCAATCGCAGAAATAGTGTATTTTTATGCGATTCAATTATGAATATTTTCACCGCTTTTTAAATTGGATTTCTGAAATTTTCCATAGTCAGGTCATATTAGCGTAGTGGTTTACTGAGAAAATTTCATTTCATTTAGTTTGAAAACGTGCCTTAGAATGGATTTTTAAATTTAACAAAATAAAAAAAAATTGTAAAATTTAAAAAAAAATCCTTTTCCTGTGTCCGCCACTGGCTAACTTTACTTAAAAAATACTATTCTTCACACTACCTTTAATAAATTCGCAAAAAGTGAAAGGGGAATTTTGAAAACCGAAAATTTGAAATTTTAGAGGAATAAACATCATGTAAAAATATTCGATTATCTCCGCCATTTTTCTTATTTGCTTCTTGAAATTTTTCAGAGTAAAAGGTTATTAATGTAGCTGATGTCTACTACGGAGAAATTACAGTTCAATTCCTTCAAAAATAGGCTCATAAACGGTTATACAAATTTAGCCATTTTTACCCTTTTCCTACCCACGCCACTGACTTATCAATATAAATAATGGCAATTTTATTGCTTTAATTCAAATTTCAAATAGTTTTCTTCCAACCTTGGTAATTTTATTTTAAAGTTTTATTGCCATCTTGCTCATACAGGGATTCAAAAAATAGCAAATTTTTCAAAAATTCAAATGGCTGCCATTTTGAAACGGCTTCGCCGATTTTGCTCAAGTGCAACACCAGACCACTGCTTGTGGATATCTTACTCCCACAAAAATTTCAGCCTCCTAGATTGAAAACTGCGACCTGAAATGATACCACAAAAACCGGCTTTCTGGAATTTTGAAGGGACACCCTGTAGAAGTGACTCGACTTTTGGAAATTTTTTCAACGAAAATCTAACATCATTCTAAAGTTTTATAAGGATCCAAAATTTCGTTCACTAATCTTCAAAGATAAAGCTACAGGAGCGTTTTGAAAATCGAAATTTCGCGTTTTTGGAGAAATATATAAATATAATATATCGTGGGCACGTTTGGAAAACCACTTTTTCGTGATCTGGGGGTCATGATCGGTGAACATTTGATGAGTTTGGGTGATATCCGAAAAGTGATGTCGTCCTCAATAGTGTATTTTTTTATTAAAAAATACACTAAAAGAAACGTAGAAATTTTGTGCCATAGCGTTCGACGTCTGTCCTCTGCACGAATTGAATGTTGTCCCCGCATAATGATTTTAACTGGTTTATACTCTTTAGTTTATTAACCCTATTATGGCAATTATTATGCCGGTGGATATGACATAAATAATAACATACATCCTGGACGGTGTAAATTAAGTGCAAACTCAATTGGTACGCGTTAAAAAGATTTCGAGTCAAAACAATTTAAACATTAACGCGGCAAATTCAATTCCTATGCTTTCAACAACGAACGATGGCTGGGCCTGGCTGATGCGCGACCCTCGGAAAAAATATCACCCACTTTGAACTCGCCAGCTTTAATCTTTCTTTTGTAATAATAGCCTCGGCTCGAATTTTTTGTTTTTTTGTTTTTTCAGTACAAACTGTTTCTTACTGCAAAATTTAATCAATTTTATCACTTACAGTATAATTAATTTGGGTAATTAATAAATTATTAATTGATTAACTGATGAGCTTTCTTCCTTCTCCGACCGCAAATGACATGCTCGCATTGCTTGTTACGTCATTACAAATATCAATGATTATTTTTAAGCCGCAAGTGATTTTATTTCTTAGACCGCAAATGACAAATCGACCGAAATCGTATCATCAACAACAATAAACTGAATATCTTCTTAACGGCAAGGTAAATGGCTCTTTTTTGCTGCGTATATGATGGAACGCTGCTCTTCGACCGCAAATGACACGATTTTTATCCGCAAATGATATAAACAACAAGATGTCTCGGTTCTACATATCACTAAGTACAAAAAAATGAACTAATTTTTTAATGATACTCGCATTGCCTGCTACTTCATTACAAATTTGACCGCAAGTGACACTGTTTCATAGGCCCTAAGAGACAAGGACAAATCATCATCACTGATTGACATTTTTCTGTGAAACGTCTTCGTATCTTGGTTTAATAATGTACTGATCGCCGGGCAACACTTTCGCCAAAAATGGTTATTTTTTGAACAGATGATGGTAGTCAGAAATTTAGACAGCAAGTAAGACGACGTCGAATAAAATTCCAATGTTTATTACCATAACACTCGTACTGGTACACTGGCCTCCCTACTTAAAGTCTTAATAGGCCTAATAAGATCTAAACCTAATAAAATTATTCGATTGATTAAAATAACCGTCTGAATTGGTTTGTCAGAGTCTTTAGTTTGATAGAGACATATCACTGCATATTTATAAAATCAATTGTTGGCCCGTATAGTCGAGCTCCGCTCGAATTAGCGTTCTCTTCACGCTGTAATGGAGTGTAATAATCGTATTCACTAGTTTATTGATTGAATTTGCTTAATATTAACCGGACAACACGTACTGAATTATGTACACATGCCTATGAAGTGGATGCTCGGTAATTAATACAAACGTTTACCGACCGACATTAACTATGTATCGGTTCAATTCTACATTAATTTCGGTTAATTTCCATTATTTACTGGGTGCTGCTGAATTGTTTAGTTACTTAGGTAGGTATCTACATGAAATATCATTTGTGTTAACCGTTTATCTGCAATATTGTAGTTATAAAGACCAGACGATATATTATATTTTTTGAACTTGCAAAGATATGAGCGCGCAGCTCTTCGAAAAATTATTTTAGAGTCAACCTAATTTTATCTTTACATCACTTGGGGCTTGGCTTTTTCCTACCTTCTTCCGTTTGAAAATTATGAAGTAAGAAGTACAGTTGCGCCTGGACTAGCGTAATTTGAACCATCCTACCTATCAGGAATTGTTATGTAGGTATGCAGCTCCGGTAGGAAAAAATTCATAACGCTCGTGTCAAAACGATTAGAAGCAAATTTCGGGTATCAATTTCTTCGCAATAGTTTGGAGAAAAAAGCCCCTGGAGCGAGAATTGTCTATATCGATCAGGAAGAAAATTATGACATTAAAAACCAGCCGATATTTCTTTTTTGAAATTTCAAAGAAATGACCGCGCAGCTTTTCGAAAAATTATCTCAGTGCTATCGTAATTTTTCTTTTCAATCGTTCTTAATTTACGGTCAAAATGAGGGGCTTAGCTTTTTCCTACCTTCTTCCGTTTGAAAGTTATGAAGTAATATGTACGATTGCGCCCTGACTAGCATAATTTGAACTATCCTACCTAAACGGAGTTCTTATGTATGCAGCTCCGATAGGAAAAAATTCATAACGCCCGTGTCAAAACGATTAGCAGCACATTTCGGGTATCAATTTCTTCGCAAAAGTTTGGAGAATCACGTACAAGAAGCGACAATTTTCTATAACAATCGGGAAAAAAATTATGACATTAAAAACCAGCCAATATTTCTATTTTGAAATTTCATAGTTATGAGCGCGCAGCTCTTCGAAAAATAATTTTAGAGTCAAGCTATTTTTTTCTTGATATCGCTCTTAATTGGTGATCATAATGAGGGGCTTAGTTTTTTCCTACCTTCTTCCATTGGAAAATTATGAAGTAATATGTACGTTTGCGCCCTGACTAGCATAATTTGAACTATCCTACCTATCAGGAATTCTTATGCATGCAGGTTTGATGAGAAAAACTCATAACGCTCTTTTTAGAATGGTTGGCTGTACATTTCTGGTGTCTAGTTCTTCACAATAGTTTGGAGAATAAGATCCGAGAAGCGAAAATTTTCCATATAGATCAGAAAAAAAATTATGACATTAAAAACCACACGATATGTCTAATTTGAAATTTCAAAGAAATGACTATGCAGCTTTTCCAAAAAAATAATTTAGAGCCATCATAATTTTTCCTTTAAGTCGCTTAATATATACGATCAAAATGAGGGGCTTAGCTTTTTCCTACCTTCTTCCGTTAAAAAATTATGAAGTAATACGTACGTTTGCGTCCTGAGTAGCATAATTTGAACCATCCTACCTATCACGAATTCATATGTATGCGTAGCTCCGGTAGGAAAAAATTCATAACGCTCATGTTAAGACGATTAGCAGCACATTTCGGGTATCAATTTCTTCGCAATAGTTCAGAGAATAAGGCCTAAGAAGCCGAAATTTTCTACATCGATCGGGAAAAAACTTATGACATTAAAAACCAGTCGATATTTCTTTTTTGAAATTTCAAAGAATTGATCATGCAGCTTTTCGAAAAATTATCTTAGTGCTATCGTAATTTTTCTTTTAAATCGCTCTTAATTTACGATTCAAATGAAGAGCTTAGCTTTTTCCTATCTTTTTCCGTTGGAAAGTTATGAAGTAATATGTACGTGTGCGCCCTGACTAGCATAATTTGAACTATCCTACCTATCGGGGATTCTTATGAATGCAGCTGCGGTGGGAAAAAAATCATAACGCTCGTGCCAGAACGATTGGCAGCACATTTCGGGCATCAATTTCTTCGCAAAAGTTTGGAGAATCACGTACAAGAAGCGAAAATTTTCTATAACAATCGGGAAAAAAATTATGACATTAAAAACCAGCCGATATTTCTATTTTGAAGTTTCATAGTTATGAGCGCGCAGCTCTTCGAAAAATCATTTTAGAGTCAAGCTATTTTTTTCTTGATATCGATCTTAATTTGTGATCATAATGAGGGGCTTAGCTTTTTCCTACCTTCTTAAATTGGAAAATTATGAAGTAATATGTGCGATTGCGCCCTGACTAGCATAATTTGAACTATCCTACCTATCAGGAATTCTTATGAATGCATCTTTGAAGAGAAAAATTCATAACGCTCTTTTTAGAACGGTTGGCAGCACATTTCTGGTGTCTATTTCTTCACAATAGTTTGGAGAATAAGATTCGAGAAGCGAAAATTTTCCATATCGATCAGAAAAAAAATTATGACATTAAAAACCAGCCGATATTTCTATTTTGAAGTTTCATAGTTATGAGCGCGCAGCTCTTCGAAAAATCATTTTAGAGTCAAGCTATTTTTTTCTTGATATCGCTCTTAATTTGTGATCATAATGAGGGGCTTAGCTTTTTCCTACCTTCTTAAATTGGAAAATTATGAAGTAATATTATGTACGATTGCGCCCTGACTAGCATAATTTGAACTATATTACCTATCAGGAATTCTTATGAATGCATCTTTGAAGAGAAAAACTCATAACGCTCTTTTTAGAATAATTGGGAGCACATTTTTGGTATCTATTCTTTCACAATTGTTTGGAGAATAAGATTCGAGAAGGTAAAATTTTCCATATAGATCAGAAAAAAATTATGACATTAAAAACCAGCCGATATTTCTATTTTTAAGTTTCTAAGTTATGAGCGCGCAGCTCTTCGAAAAGTCATTTTAGAATCAACCTAATTTTTCTCTTATGTCGCTCTTAATTTGGGATCAAAATGAGGGGCTTAGCTTTTTCCTACCTTTTTCCGTTTGAAAATTATGAAGTAATATGTACATTTGCGCCCTGAGTTGCATAAGTTGAACTATCCTACTTATCGAGGATTCTTTGAATACATCTCCGGTAGGAAAAAATTCATAACGCTCATGTCAAAACGATTAGCAGCAAATTTCGGGTATCTATTTCTTCGCAATAGTTTGGAGAATCAGGTCCAAGAAGCCGAAATTTCCTATATCGATCGGAAAAAAAAATATGACGGTAAAAACCAGCCGATATTTCTTTTTTGAAATTTCCAAGAAATTACCGTGCAGCTTTTCAAAAAATGATCTTAGTGCTATCGTAATTTTTCTTTGATATCGCTTTTAATTAAGGATCAAAATGAGGGGCTTAGTTTTTTCCTACCTTTTTCCGTTAGAAAATTATGAAGTAAAACGTTCGTTTGCGCGCTCACTAGCATAGTTTGAACTATCCTACCTATCAGGAATAAGACATCTGGATAAGGAATCAGGAATGTTAATTTAATTCAATGGGAAAATTTATAAAAAAAAATTCAGTTACTTCAAAAAACTAAGACTAAGCTGCATGAGCCCTTTAAGTGAGAGTAAAGAAAAAAGAGAAAGTTAAAATTTAGAAACTGCTCCTTCGAAGAGAACTGTGTTGAAATTGACAATATGAGATAACAGGATGAGCTAATTTCATAATCTACACCCTGTATTATAGATACCTAGATGGATAGATACGTAGTTATGTCTGTCTACCGTCACGGGTACGGGAATGCATTAGGCGATGTATAATTACACCTATTGCTTGGGCTCACTCGTGATGTCACGTATCTAGTTAATGCAGTTAACCTAATCAGAATTAATTTGTTGTTAATTTGGCTCATACGACCGGCAATAGCTCGAGTCTGTGTGGTGTCTAATTTAGATTCCAGTTGGGGGGGCACGTCGCTGATGTAGCTATCCTGACATGTACCCACCTATATTATGCATCCGAGATATTAACTATTATTATCTTGATTATTATCTTTATTGTTATTTTCTTATCAGTTACCTACTTGTGTTGTGAAGTCTCTCTTAAATTGTTTCAATAATACTTTTCTAAATTGTTTTATGTTGCATCTTTTGAAAAAGATCTCAAAATTCATATCGTTCCTCAGAAAGATCAACCTTTCTTAACCATCATGAATGAAGGAGTGTGATTTTGTAATAAAAGAGAACTGAAGTTTGCTATGTTCGCATCTCCTAGATCCCTAGAATTATCTAGGCATTCGGCGAATGAGTCGCTCCTCAGATCTCTAATTACTGCAATAAGAGCGTGTCATTTAAAATAAAATACCATCAGTGAGTAATTCAAAGTAACATTCTCAGGTGCAAGAAAAAACAGAATTTTTGTCCCAGATTTAACCGATTTAACCCTCTGTATATATCTAAACCTAACAACGTGTGAATTACGGACAATCCGATACCCCGGCTATGTCTCGTATCTGGCGATGGAAATCTCCATAATTGGTCCCATGCATTATGCAGATAGCCTTTGCCGGGATCTAATGCAATGACGGCATGATATCGCCTCCAATTGAAGATGAAGAGTGCCAGCAGTGCCATCATAGGGGAGGCAATTGTCGAGGTCCCTTATTAGTCCCTTCATAGGTAATGCGATTAGTCCCGCCGCCCTTATGCTTTCGTCTCTCATCCACTCGCGCTATTATAGTCACGGACTGTATTATCATTACACAGCCCTGGCTAGAGACGATCAACCGCTTAAACGTCAACGTCATCTGTCAATATTATTTGTGTTTCCCGGTCAGCATCAGCCGGATAGGAAAAATGCTTGGAATTCTAATGGATTGTTTTTTATTTGTGAATAATAATAATAATAATAATAATAATTGTGACATGGATTGTGTAACGGTATTATTATTACTAAGAGCTATTTAACGAGCAGTGGCAGCGGTAAACAAGAAAAAGTATCTTACAACGAGCTTAATAAAATACAAATCAATCAATTGATGTAATAAAGCGAGTTTAAATCAGGCATTAATTAAATCAGCCATCGATGGTTTGTATCTTCTTCGTCATTGTGTTATTATTGTACAGTGTGTGAGATGGATGGGTTGACAACAATAATTGTTCTTGTTGCATTGTTACCATTCTTAGGTTTCATGTAATTAATTCTTCGAATTGAGTGTTAGCGTCTTTTAAATAATATAACGGCATGATACTTTAATCCAAGCTGGCAAAAAATAAAAAAAGTCATTTGCGATTAAAAAAAAACGAAAAAAAATTATATTTTTTTCTAGGTTGGTATTATTAGTTAGGTTGGCAGTAAATTTTCGTTTATACAGAATGACAATAATGGAATAAATAATAAAAGAAAAACAATATTGCTGCTAAAAAAAAAATTTACTCTAGGATTTAGTCGACTTTGAAAATTTCTGAAATGTCAAACAGATGAAATTATTTATTTTCTATAATAAAAAAAATATTGCTAAAAGTAAAAAATTTCGATGTTTCAGTTTTTCAGGATATTTCATGAACGACCGAAGTTGTCCTAAATTTTGTTCCAGATTCTTAATAAGCACAAAATTGTGCAAGTTTTCTCTGATTTTTTCTACTCCGTATCTTCAATGGTTTAAGATATCCCGCTAGTCTCTTGTAATAATTTCGTGTGGCGTATCTGCATTAATCAAGTTTTTTTTTTAATTATTATTGTGGTAATAATTTTTTTTAAATCTATTTTTTACTTCAAAAAATAAATTTTCTTTGTTCTTTTTTTCTTGGAAGGGTTTAAATTTTTACGGAACATTTTCTTCTTGAAAAGACCTTTGCAACGACATGTCACAAGTAAGGTTGCCATCATAAGAAAAAATTATGACGTCATTGACCAAAAAACCGATGACGTCATAATAATTGGTTGTACATCGAAGATACAGGGTATCTAAATAACACCGAAAAAATTTAAGGGCTGATTCTTTGGTAAAAAATAAACAAAAAATTTCCTATTAACGTGTGTCTGGAAATGCACCCTTCTTGAGATCCAATGCACATTTTCAGTATGCCACTGACTTAGGAGGATGTCTTGTTGTGTGGTGTCAAAAAAAAGATTATTTTTCCAGTTTTTTAAGATATCTCGGGGACCGTATAAGATACAGAATTCAGCTTTTGTATACAGATCTTATCATTGATATTAGCAACTATTTTGATGCTAACTAACTTTTTTAAATGTACCAGTGGCGGAGATTTTTAGGGTTGGCTGGGGATTTTTTGGCCCCTAATATCTACGACACTGGTATTCAGTTTTTTTCTACACAAAAGAGGTACTCTTGGTCATAACTGTTAACGTGAGCCGTTTTCGAGAAAAACTGTAATTTACGATCAAAAACTCAAAAAAAAACCGTACAAATGCTGAGTTCCGTATCTTAAACGGTTCCCCAGATATCTAAAAAAAACTGGAAAAGATACAGGGTGTCAAAAAAAGACCTGTATCTAACAAACACACCATTTCTGGACACAAGTTAATAATTTTTTTTTTTCCAATGAATCAGCCTTTAAATTTTTTCGGTGTTATTTAGATAGTTACACCCTGTATATATAACAGAATTATGAATTTGGTTCCAAATATTATACACTGTAGGTAGGTAATAGACACAATTGACAATTTCTTTTAAGCGCTCTTAGTATGAAATACTATATTAAAATTATTAAAAAAACTCTTAGTAGGTTATCCTTTTACTTGAAATAAAAATAAAACTGGATAAATAAGAACGTGCCCATCATATTTAAACCCGTTTATTCCAAAAATTTGCCAATTGATCATTCTTTATATGGTGCACCCAGTTAGAAATTTGTTTGATTTATAAAAGCGTCTAAGCTGGCTATACTCTCTATTGTTATAAATAATATGTGTGTGTGAGTAAAGTTGAACATTCATGTGCTTCAAATAATCGAGATGACGACTGCAGGTGTTAACGTGACAAAAGTCAGACGAGCATATTTAGAGAAAGGAAGGGAGATCGGAGGTTTTCAGCCCTGCAGCGATGAAATGAAGTAGTTCCAAGGACAGTCTACCTTTAGCCAGCAAATTGGACGGTAGAGCTCGAGAACGAAACGAGTACCTACGTAGGTATACTCGGTACTTATTGCGTTTCGGGATTTGCGTGGATATTAAGGTGAAGACCGACCGGAGTGTTGTGTACTATAGTCAGAGGAAATCAACCCTGAGCACAGCCAGGTTAAAGCAGTAAGCAATCACCATTAAAATAACTACTAAATAATTAAAGATTATAATAAAACCCTTAAACTATCAAATAAAAGGATAAAACCTCATTTAATAATAATAACAATAATAAACTATAATAGTAATAACTCCAAATAACTAAAACGGAAATCCTGATAATTAATAAATAAATTACGTTGTTATCGATACCATAATCCATAAAATAATAATATAACGATCTCCTTTGGAATTTAGGCACGTGCGAAGAAAGAAGATTTTAGTTAGGTATCTGGAAGCATGCTATTTTCTTTTATTAGCTATAAATTGTAGACGATTACTTGTTTGTTATTAACAATTTTAATTGTTCTGATTGGAAATTTGATTTAATGAATAAATTAAGTTAAGTTGTCGGGTTTCGTTTGCTTTTGAATTAATATTGCCCATTAGCCCTGAATTTGAACACTTAAAGTTCATGAAAGAGTCTCTAGCCGAGGAAAGAATTCACAAAATTAGTAGAGTTAAAATTTGCACGAGTGCATATTTGGCGACCAACGTGTCGGGCACGAAAACAAAAATAATAAAAAAATAAACAAGATTCAAAAGAATGCGAAACCTTGAAAATTGAATTTTATGATGTATTGTGTACATAGCGAGCTTAGACGAGAGGAACAGTAATGCTTACTAGAGCAGAGTAAAGCAAATAAACAGCATCAAGTGATGGAAGGAACCAAGAATAGTGAAATGGCAAAGTCAAAAAGTTTGACAGATATACCTGTAGGTGAAACTGAAAATATAGGGGAAAATTCTCAGGGGATGAGTCAGATGGCATTTGTTGCTGAGAAAATTGAATTAGGCAATGCGCGATTAATGCAGCATTTTTTTTAAAATATGAGAGGATTTGGGGAAGATATTGTCAAATCGAATGAGAGACTATTAAAATCTGTAACAGATTCACTGGCAAATAAGATAGAAGAAAATCGAGGGGAAGACGAAAAGAATAAGGAGTTATTGTTTAAAAAATTCGATGAAGGGACTAAGTTAGTTATAGAAAGTGTAAAAGAAATAGACCAAAAGCAAAAAAGTGTTATCGAAACAATGGCTTTAAAATTTGAGCAAGTCGTAAAAAAAAATACTACGGAAGTAGTCAGTAAAGTTCTAAAAGAAGTGACCGGTTTGAAAGGCATAGAAAGGGTTGGAAATGAAAATGAAAACCAGAAAAGGGATCATAAAGAGTGGGAGAAAAATTCAGTTGAGGTTGGAAAGCTGGGTAATAGTGAAAAATCGTCTAGAGAGGATGCAAATTTTACTAAAAAGGGGGGTGCGAGTTTTGAGGCTAATTCGAGCGGGAATGTAAATCCGCAATTGTATTTATCACTATTTAGGGAATTAGGAGGTTTCAATTTGAGGTTTGATCCGAAATCATCAACAAACCCGGTCCAATTTTTAAGAAATTTTTGTAAGATTGCAGAGGAGGCTATGGTTCCTATAGATAGGCGGTTAAGTTTAATTTCAAGGTTGATAGTAAATGAGGCAAGAAATTGGTTCGAGTGGAGAGAGGTTGAAATTTGTTCCTATGAACAATTCGAGTGGGAGTTTTTAGACCGCTACTGGCCAATAAGTAAAGAAAGAGAACTGCTAAGAAAAGTTCATTATGGGGAATATGATGAAAAAATTTCCAAATCGGAGTATTTTTTAAAATTGATGAGAGACGCGTCGTATCTTAGAAATCCTCTAAAAGATGCGGAACTAATTCCGTTAATCATTGCCCATTTTCCCTCTAATGTAAGAAATAGTTTACCATTGAATAGTTTGAACGATCCTTGTGTGATCGAAAATTATTTGAGACAGTTGGATGAGATGGAAGGTCGTTCGCGTAGGTACCAAAATCAAAATCGTTATCAAAGCAGGCAGAATAATGGCCACGATTGGAATGATAGAGAGGAACGTCGTAGGTATCATGACAATGATAATAATGAGAGCAGGGGAAATTATTACATGCGTCCGGAACAAAACAGAAACTATAATACCCAACCGTCTCAGAATTACAACAATACACGAAATAATCAAAATAATAGTGCGTCATGGCGTAATGATAGAAGACCTCAAGGTCAGGTAAGAGATTTTCCTCCCAGAAATAATAATCATTCTAACCGAGAGGTAAATATTGTCGAGCGTGTCGATTTGGAAGTAGCAGGGACCACCGGGGTAGCTGTTGAGGTTGCGAGCGCAGGAATTGGTGAAGGCAGAAATAACAGGTGTTCAACTGAAGGGCAGTTTTATAGTACTAGTGTCGAGGAAAATGTAAATGTCAGGGAACCAGAACGAACAGTGCAAATTCGTACGGTATTTAACCAAATCGGAGATAAAATCCTGAATGAAGACCATGAAACGTTGCCAGGTGTACCCGAATGTCCGTCCATAGAGGTAAAGATTGAAAGTTTAGGCCCAATATATGCGTTGATTGATACTGGCGCTCAAGTGAGTTGTATCTCTAAAGAATTAATAGATAAAATTAAAAAAACAAAGGAGGGTTTATTGTTTTTACCGGCAACAGGAGTTACTTTGGTAGGCGCAGTAAGAGGTAAGAGCCAGAAAATAAACCACCAGGTCCAGCTTAATCTGACGATAGACAAACAAATAACACCGGTGTCGTTTTTAGTGGTGCCAAATTTAATTAGAGATAATATGATACTTGGATACGATTTTATAGTAGAACATCAAATTATAATTAATTCTGAAACTGTAACGATTAAGGGAAATTTTAACAATGAATCGCAGGAATTTGCCTATAGTGATTGTGTTCGTCGTGACGATGGTGTTAGGGTTGATTATGCTGAGTTTAAAAATGAAATAAAACCGGAACCTAAGAATTATACAATGGAGCAAATACAAGAAATTGTTGAAAAAACTGAGACATTAAATGAAAGCGAAAAAATGGAGTTATTAAAGGTATTTAGCAGACATAGTAAGGTTTTCTCGGAACAACCCGGCTGTATGAAAAATTATGAACATAAAATAGTGATGAAAGATGAAACTCCATTTTGTTGCAAATCATACCCCGTTCCACACGCTTATCGGGAAGTAGGTAATTCATGAGCAAATTCAGGAAATGTTAGAATGGGGCGTAATCGAAAAGGCTCAAACCGAATATATTAATCCATTGGTCGTCGTTCGTAAACGAGATAATACACCTCGAGTGTGTCTAGATGCAAGAAAATTGAATAGTAACATGGAAGCGGACCATGTAATTCCTCCAAACCCAAATGAATTGTTGTATTTGTTTAAGCCAGGGCAAAAATTGAGTGCTTTGGATCTAACTAGCAGTTATTGGCAGGTTTTGATAAGGCCAAAGGATAGGAAATTTACAGGTTTTTTATACGAGAACGAAACCTATGTTTTTCGTAGGTTACCTTTTGGTTTAATGACTTCAGTAGCAAGTTTTATTCGGGGATTAAATGCAGTATTAGGGGATGATGTACAGTCATGCTGGAAGAAATTTAGAAAAAAAAATTATTAACTTCAAAGAAAGAAATTTAGTTTTGATTTCCCAATCTGTTTCTATGACTTGGCTTGGTTCGAGTAAGAGTTATACATTTTTTTTTGCTCAGATGTTTTTGTTTTTTTTTGTTGTTGGTCTAATTTTGGGGATAACAATGTTCAAGCTTTTCCGTTGATGCCTACAAGAACTTAAACATTGTGGGGGGTAATGCACCCAGTTAGAAATTTGTTTGATTTATAAAAGCGTCTAAGCTGTCTATACTCTCTATTGTTATAAATAATATGTGTGTGTGAGTAAAGTTGAACATTCATGTGCTTCAAATAATCGAGATGACGACTGCAGGTGTTAACGTGACAAAAGTCAGACGAGCATATTTAGAGAAAGGAAGGGAGATCGGAGGTTTTCAGCCCTGCAGCGATGAAATGAAGGAGTTCCAAGGACAGGACAGTCTACCTTTAGCCAGCAAATTGGACGGTAGAGCTCGAGAACGAAACGAGTACCTACGTAGGTATACTCGGTACTGATTGCGTTTCGGGATTTGCGTGGATATTAAGGTGAAGACCGACCGGAGTGTTGTGTACTATAGTCAGAGGAAATCAACCCTGAGCACAGCCAGGTTAAAGCAGTAAGCAATCACCATTAAAATAACTACTAAATAATTAAAGATTATAATAAAACCCTTAAACTATCAAATAAAAGGATAAAACCTCATTTAATAATAATAACAATAATAAACTATAATAGTAATAATTCCAAATAACTAAAACGGAAATCCTGATAATTAATAAATAAATTACGTTGTTATCGATACCATAATCCATAAAATAATAATATAACGATCTCCTTTGGAATTTAGGCACGTGCGAAGAAAGAAGATTTTAGTTAGGTATCTGGAAGCATGCTATTTTCTTTTATTAGCTATAAATTGTAGACGATTACTTGTTTGTTATTAACAATTTTAATTGTTCTGATTGGAAATTTGATTTAATGAATAAATTAAGTTAAGTTGTCGGGTTTCGTTTGCTTTTGAATTAATATTGCCCATTAGCCCTGAATTTGAACACTTAAAGTTCATGAAAGAGTCTCTAGCCGAGGAAAGAATTCACAAAATTAGTAGAGTTAAAATTTGCACGAGTGCAATGGACGCTCTCACAAAGAGCTATAAAAAATTATAAACCCTCCAGTATTCTTTCAGGTGAAATAAAAATTACACTGAAAACTGAAAATATGAATTAAATCAAGCTCAGTGAAGTTGACTCCCCTAAGTGCGAATTTTTATAAAATGCACACCAAAATTTTTTTGTCCAACCAAAATTTTCGTTTGTCCACCCTCCAAAAAAAATGCTACGACCGAGGCTACGACAAAAAATTTTTCATCCATGAAAATCCATTTATTTTCAAATGACATTTGCCTTTGTTCAACTAAAATTTGCATTGTCCACCCTCCGAAAAAATGTTACAAGTTTGTCAATTTAGCGTTTTTTTTTTAGCGAAAATTTTGGTTGGATAAACATGGACAAACGCGAATTCCGTTTGCCACCAATGCCAACAGTGGCGTAGATAAAAATAGGAAAGGGGTAACGTTGCTAAATTTATTTATCTATTTATTGTCACGTATTATACAGGGTGATTGATTGAAACGCCACATTAGAAAAAAATCGACTTCTAAATGATCTAGGAATCTGAAATTTGGAACTTAGGCACATACCTAATAACGAGTCAAAATGACATGTTACCAAGATGGCAGCACATTTAAAAATGGCGAAAGCAATGGCCATCTTTGTTTTTTTAAATAGGACACCCCATATTTTATTGTTAATGTAATAACAATTATGTTTATGGTTGCATTTTAAATTGAGTAGGCTATGAGTTATAAACAAGTGAAAATCGCAATTTTCCAACTTTAAACCCGTTTACCACAAAAACGGCCCATAATATCAAAAAACGGCTTACATGTTCCTGTCTTAACTTTTTATAAGGCATCCAATTATGCAGTTGAAATGTTTATACAAGGTGGTGAAAATTATCAGATTTTTCATCACCCTGTATAAACATTTAAACTATACAGTAGGATACAAGATAAAAATTTAAGATAGGGACATGTAAGCCGTTTTTTGATATTATGTGCCGTTTTTGTGGTAAACGGGTTTAAAGTTGGAAAATTGCGATTTTCACTTGTTTATAACTCATAGCCTACTCAATTTAAAATACAACTATAAACACCATTGTTATTACATTTTGTCAGACAATCTGAAAATGCAATAAAATATGGGGTGTCCCATTTAAAAAAACAAAGATGGCCATTGCTTTCGCCATTTTTAAATGTGCTGCCATCTTGGTAACATGTCATTTTGACTCGTTATTAGGTATGTTGCCTAAGTTCCAAATTTCAGATTCCTAGATCATTTGGAAGTCGAATTTTTTCTAATCTGGCGTTTCAATCAATCACCCTGTATAGGAATTGAATTTTTCTACAGGGTGTTTACTGTAAGGTTGGTCGATTCTTCAGACTAAAATAAACAAAAAAATTTCAATTAACGTGTGTCCGGAAATTCCTCGTTTTTGAGATACATGGTGTCAAAGAAATATTCTTTTTTCAGTTTGACGATATCTGGGGAACCGTATGAGATACAATGTTCAGCTCTTATACACACCATGTGCTGACTGATACCCTTATTTTCGCCGTAAAATAAAGGTTTAAAAAAAATTCAGTGGCGTAGATTTAGGGTATTTTGAGGGTTTCTACCCCCTAATTTCTACGCCACTGGAAAAAATGCGATTTTAAGTAGTGCCTTTGAACCGTCCATCTTTTCTACTCTTGGTTAACGGCTCTAAAGTGAACCGTTTCCGAGAAAAATTGCGTTTTATTAGAGAAAACATTAATTATAGGAATAAGTTTTCACTTACTTTCATTTTTCCAAAATGCTGTTGAAAATCGTTAAAAAAATTTATGTTTTCTCTCAAAAAGTTCCATTTTTCTCGGAAATGGTTCACTTTAGAGCCGTTAACCAAAAGTACCTTTTTGGTGTACAAAACATGGACGATTCAAAGGTGCTGCTTAAAATTGCATTTATTCCAGTAGCGTAGAAATTAGGGGGTCGAAACCCTCAAAATATCCTAAATCTTCGCCACTGAATTTTTTTAAACCTTTATTTTACGGCGAAAATAAGGAGATCAGTATGAGCACATAGTGTGTACCTATAAGAGCCGAACATTGTATCTCATACGGTTCCCCAGATATCATCAAACTGGAAAAAGAATATTTCTTCGACACCCTGTATCTCAAAAACGGTGCATTTCCGGACACACGTTAATGGTTCTTGTTTATTTTAGTCTGAGGAATCAGCCTGTGACGTTTGGCCAACCTTACCGTTAACACCCTGTATTATAGCGTAGACCCTGCCTATTTACGAAAAACTTTAGGATGCCCATTTTTACTAAACTTACAGGGCTCCTGCCCCCCACTCCTTCGCTCGAAATACCCGTCACAAGTTGTTATGTTATAGTTTTTTTGTTTTTACTAAATTTTTTAATTTTTATTGTTAATGACACCTTTATTCGTAGGATTGTATGATAATTCCAAAAATTCCAAAAAAATAAGATACGGGAAGTATGAATGTTGACGATTTATGACATTTAACGATTTGAATTAATTCGGGGTAAGTACCTATAGGTATAGGTACTTATTTTGTATACGAAGGAACGAACGATTTTGTGTTATTAAACTCGGCAGGACGGTGTTTCCTGCTCGACGTAAGTAGGTACTAGAGCGAAAAAATCGTCTCTTCTTCTGCACCTGCACACCTAGCTGGAAGCAGGGTCAGGGTTACATTTTACATTTTCACCTCTTTCCAAGACGACCCCCCAAGAAGTGCATCGCCCTGGACGAGCTATCCGACGTTCAATTTATTTTCTCGTCAGAAATCTGTGTCTACATACACATAACAGTGTCTACACGATTTAAAGGCAGCTCAATCTGCAACACTGTGTCTTCAGAAGACACCCCACTAAAGTTTAAATTGAAATATGTTTGAACTAAACGACATCGCTCTAAATAAAGAGCACCGGCGCTCCTAGAGCGTCATAGGGATTCCCCTGCAGTGTGCATTTTCAATAAAAAAGAAGGAACTAAAAAATTTCAGGAAATTAATCCATCAAGAAACTCCTCATGTCTTGGGCAGGAAAAATTTCTTGTTTTCTCAGGAATTTTCCAAGAAGTAGGTCCTTTTTTCATTAGGTAGGTAAAAATTTCCTTGAAGCAATTATCCCAAAATTTTTTATTGACCTTTCTTGATGTCAATTTTTTTGATCGATCCTTTTATACATAGGTAATTAATTTACAAAATACAAAAAAATTGGGGGTGATTCCTCGTTGAATATCGGGGAGGTTTTTCTAATGAAATTATATCAAACGGCCCTCTCCTGTTGGATACAACTCCTTAAAAAGAGAGTAAAAATATAGTTTTTCTTTTTTTTATATAATACAACCGTACCGGCATTCTCTTTTTTCTCTACCTAGATGCTAGATGCAGGTAGGTATACAGGGTGTCAAAGAGGCATGGCACACCCCTAGTTTTTCCTTTATTTTTCGAGATATCGTTTTGAAAATCGTCACACCATATACCTAGGTACTCGACAGTACGCACTTTTTGACAAACAATTGAATTTTTCCTGCTTCAGGTTTTACTAGAAGTGACACTAACTTTTTATTTTTAAATGGGACACCCTGTATATTATTATATTTTTGGATTCGGATTGTGTTCGAATAATGTTATACGCATTCAGTGATACCACAAAAGTGACATTTCAATTGTTAGACTCTTTAATTTATTTTTTATTTCTCAATCATAGTGTGCCATGACTTCAGTTGTGTTCGTCATAACTGCAAAATGGGCACACCAAAATGTTTCTTATTAGGTGGACTAGTAGATGGTACCTCGGTACCATTTATGGTACTATTTGAAAAAAATGAATTTGCTCAAAAAATCATTCTGGAGTGCATACTTTGTCCATTGTACCATCACATGGCCCAATTGAAGTAAATCTAAATGGTCATGGCACACTATACCTACATATTATTATCTCAAAAAATAAATTAAAAAATAGGGGTGTACCATGCCTCTGTGAAACCCTTGTGTAAAAAAGTTCGTAAAAAAAAATTACGCAAATCATGATATGTAATTATTTCTTTTTTTGAGTATACCCATATACGAAAATTTTTAAAAATGGTGGTAATATAGGTACGGCCATAAGAAAAAATTTACCTGTGCAAAATAGGTATGTTAGGTATATAGGGATGGCCTTTCCATACCCCCTAAAATAGTTTACCTAATAGGTAAACTTTTACCTAATAGGTAAATATAGGGGAAAATTAACCAATTCTCCACTGAGTGCGTAGGTATTCTCGCAATAGCAGACTACGCCTACTTGATTTAATTTCTGTAACTTTTATTTATTCATTATTTAAGAAAAAAGCCCCCTTTCTTGGGTCATATTTCAACAGGAGAAAAACGAATGATTTATTTTCATTTGAAAAATATGCTGAATTGACCACAAGGGAGAGCATCCCCTAATTTTTTGCCTAGTCATATTAAATATAGATAAGAAACATTTTTTTAGGTAACAAAAAAAACAACAACAACAATTAGGAACCAACCTTATGAGTGTCGCCGAAAATCGTGATGTCGCTGACGGGGGACAGGTCCCCCAAATTCTCTCAAATCAAACTCCGATCGAACGATCCATCACCACTCCATCGTCCCCCAAAAAAACCACCGAGTCCGAGTACCTAATAACCGCGAAGAAGTAAGAACCTAAGAACCGAGTTAGGTAACAACTGACAGGCTCGGAAACAATTACGACTGCAATGCAATGACAGATCAACACGAGCTACTGACGTTGCTAGGGGAGGTGCTCGGAGTCCGGACACGCTCCGGTTTAGCGCGCGCACGCGGTAGGCGTCGCCGCCGCCGCGGGAAACTAGTCGGTCGGAGCGGGAGGCGCCGCGGATCGAGAGAGACGCCGCGATCGCGGCGGTGGGAGAGCGGATAGGTTTATGGGTAAACACTAAACACTTTTTTATGGTCAGATTAAAGCGAGAGAGATTTAATGGATTTGTTTTGTTATAAGGAAGACGGATGGATGGTTAAGACTTTTGTTCTGTGATACGGACGTGTTTGCGGACGCTATTGGATGATAGCGTGGATTTTGTTACATTAGTTATTTTATGGTCCCTGTCGGATTCTTTCTATCTTGCTGGTTCTGGCGGTGCGTCGTTCGAGTCGGGGGGTCCGTGATTTTAATTTATTATTTAAGGGGTAATTATCTTCGGATTTAGCTGGAGTTGTTTGACGGTGCAGGTTGGATAATTCTGGAAATTTTCGTTTGAAAAATGATAGAAAATAAGTTTACTTTCCAAGCCTTTTCTTTTCCATACTTATGCATTTTTTTCATTCAACCGCTATCCACAGTTTTTAATAATTCTTGTAGTTTTGTCCAATATTTTTTGACAACAATCTGCTATTGAACTGTGTTTAATAATAAAATTTTCTTCTCAAAAATTGTTTTCCGACATAATATCTAATTGGTATACCTACCAAACAGGTGCCCCAAGAATTTTTTCAATTTTTTTTTCAAATTCCAATACCTATACAGGGTCACAATGGCCATAATCTAAAATTATTTCTGACTTAATTAGCCTCAATATCTGCAAACAAAATTTTGTATAAGTAACTTTTTCCCTAAATTGAACGTAAAATTGCTTTTTTCAAAATAAAAAAATATTCACTGGAGTAGGTAGAAGATGAGTGGACGACTTCCAATAAATATCTGCTTCGTCCCTGGTAGACATTTAAGTCGTCCCTGAATTTTTCACATACCTAATGTATCTCGATCTAACATACAGTCAGGTCCGGTTATAAAGATACCTAGGTTTGAGTGACCAATTTTAAAAATACAATTTTAATTAGCAAGGAGATTTTCTTTGCAAAATAATAGAAGTTCTTCGTAGGTATATAATAATGAGCAATTTTTTACTGCTTTGATTATAATAGCTTTGTTAGCTTTGTTTATTAGGTACGAGTGATGCAATACGGACTCCAGAGTCATTGACCAAGATTCTGTTTAGTAATTCAAACACCTGCACATCCCATGAGAGGGAATATTCCAGGACAGTTTATCCAGACGAGCTTGTTTTTGTCGCAATTCGTACACACTTGTTTTTAAAACCAGTCCTGTTCTCACGAGGCGATCCCTTACATTAGAACAAAAAACAAAAAAATTTACGAAGTATAGTTTATCAATATCTACTGTTTCCACCAAAAATGTACCTACCTATGTGAAGCCTCTTCTAATGTTTACTGTATTATACCTACATGTACCGGGTGGGCAACTAAGAATGGACACCAGCCATATCTCAGAAAAAATTTTTGTCGCCTATTACAGTAGTGAAAACAGAAGAACAATAATTGAAAGTTCACGTCATGAGATATTCCCAAAAAAGCAATTTTTAATATAAAAATAGGAATATTTCATAACGTAAACTTTCAATTTATTGTTTTTCTGTTTTCACCACTGTAATAAGCGACAAAAATTCTTCATGTTTGCTAATTGAACCGACTTTATAGCTCCAATAATAACGAAGTTATCAATGGTGAACAAAAAAAAATTGAGAATAGGCGAATTTTCATCACCCTGTATACATATTCACTTCACGCTCATGGAGACTTCTGATCGCCATTAACATGATTGAATTCAGCAATTTTACCCGTGGGATGATTCCCATTTGATTCGTGCGAAGGCCAATAAAATCAACTTTGCTCCCAGATATACCTGATACAGCTAGGCCAGGCGAAAGATATTCAGCTGCGATTTTTAAAACACTCTTTTCCACTATGTAAAAATAAATATACCATTCTATTTAATTTTTTTAAGAAAAATCGCCATATTTCCTTAGATGTCAAATAACGCCCTCTAGCGGTTGCGGTGGTAAAAAAATGAAAAATTCTAAAAATGTAGTCGACAGCGGAAGGAAAACGCTTTTTAACGAGACTAGTCTTGTTAAATTCCGTTGAGGTTAACCGGAATAATCGACCTTTGAATAAGCAAAATTTTGACGTACTCCCACCACTTTATTTTTGAGGTTATGACAAAAAGTTTCAAATAAAAAAAAATCTAAATTATTTGAGTATTTATAAATACACCCTTGATCGAAAAAATATACCGAGAAACCCATTTTTCATTCTGCCATGACTATTACGCCCCCTAGCGGTAGTTCTAGAAGCTAAAAAATATTTTCGAGCTATTTTTTGGTGTCACTTTCCTCCTAAAAAATTTTACCCTTAAGCTGTGTGACGAGCCGTTCCTGAGATATGGTTGGCGTCCATTCTTAATTGCCCACCCGGTACATACCTACATGTATTTATGACGAGTTATAATTGGTCCGACTGTATGTCTTCTATACCAAAACCAAATGGTATCGAAATAATTCGCACGGTTTTCAAAATACAAAAAAAAATAAACTTTTTTGTAGGAATTTTTATTTCTGATATTGGGGTTACCAGGAACAAGCATATCTGTATGGGTGGTCCCAAGCCGAGCGCGATTAAAACGGCCAGCTTGTTGGCGAGATCGGGGGTTGAGAAAATGTCAGGTGGGATGGTGATGGTGCTGGTGTTCATCCAGCACTTCCAGCACCAGCAGTCGAGTCTGAATTTTAGAAGGGTACCTACACGACGCATCGATGGGCTTTTCCTTATTTTTATATTATTCTAAATAAACATTCAATCGTTAAGTTATTAAACAGGCCTTTAATTATCATCCTCATATTTTGTATATTTATATAAAAGTTTGACACCCTGTATCTTGAAAACAATGCATTTTAGGCGATCTGTTATACAGTGTGTCACAGAGGCATGGTACACCCCCTTTTTTTTTCTTTTTTTTTTTGGAGATAATTTTTTGAAATTTGGTACGTCGCATATTCTCAATAGAGCGCACTTTTTAGCAGAAAATTGAATTTTTTCCCACATCCGGTTTTTCAGGAAATGTTACCAACTTTTTATTTTTAAATGGGACACCCTATATATTATTATATTTTTGGATTCTACAAATTTGTACGAATCCAACAATACCACATAAGTACCACGGTACTTTAAATGTCAAATTTGTTTTTATTGAATTTTTTATTTCTCAATTATTGTGTGCCATGACTATTTCGTTTTACTCCAATTGGATCATCTAATGCTAGAAAAATCGAATTTTTGTTCAAAGTACTAAATTAAGTGATTTATGGATAAATTATGCGCACCGGAATGATTTTCTGATCTGGATTAATTTTTTTCAAATGGTACCATATTGGTACCGAGGTACCATCTACTAGTACTCTTAATAAGGGACATTTTGGTGTACCCATTTTGCATCTGTGACGAACACAACTGAAGTCATGGCACACTAATAATTAAGAAATAAAAAATTAAATAAAAACAAATTTGACATTTAAAATGGTACTTATGTGGTATTGTTGGATTCGTACAAATGTATAGAATCGAAAAATATAATAATATATAGGGTGTCCCATTTAAAAATAAAAAGTTGTTAACATTTCCGGAAAAACCGGATATGGGAAAAAATTCAATTTTCTGCTAAAAAGTGCGCTCTATCGAGAATATGCGACGTACCAAATTTCAAAAAATTATCTCCAAAAATAAAGAAAAAAGGGGGGTGTACTATGCCTGTGACACACACTGTATAAGGGATCATTTTAGGCAATTTGTTGTAAGGAGTTTTTGACTTATTTTAGTCTAGGAAATCTTCTGTTTTATGGCATCATCTTTGACACACCCTGTATACAGCGTGTTCAGTTAAGGGTACGGAGCGGCCATATCTCGGTAACTATTGGTCCTAGAGCCTCAAATTAAAAATTTTCCAGACAGAAGTGACCATGAGAAATTCATAGAAAATATTTTCAAGATGGCCGCACTTTCGGAAATACCGGAAGTAGACACCTAGTTCGTTATTTTAACGGGAACACCCTGTAAAATATTATATTTTTTAAATGTCTGAAGAAATCGAATACAGGTGGTTTTCACTTATGGAATTTAGATTGAGCGGTTTATGAGTTATAAACAAGTGAAAATCGAAAATTTTCAACTTCAAAGCAGTCTAGAACTAGAACGGCTCAAGATATCTAAAAACGGTTTACATGTCCCTATCCTAACTTTTCACATTGTATCCTACTATGTGGTTTAAATTTTAATACAGGGTGATGAAAAATCGGATAATTTTCATCACCCTGTATTAAAATTTACTCCACATAGTGGGATGAAACATTAAAAGTTAGGATAGGGACATGTAAACCGTTCTTAGATATCTTGAGTCATTCTAGTTCTAGACTGCTTTGAAGTTGAAAATTTTCGATTTTCACTTGTTTATAACTCATAAACCGCTCAATCTAAATTCCAGTGGTGAAAACCACCTGTATTCGATTTCTTCAGACATTTAAAAAATATAATATTTTACAGGGTGTTCCCGTTAAAATAACGAACTAGGTGTCTACTTCCGGTATTTCCGAAAGTGCGGCCATCTTGAAAATATCTTCTATGAATTTCTCATGGTCACTTATGTCTGGAAAATTTTTAATTTGAGGCTCTAGGACCAATAGTTGCCGAGATATGGCCGCTCCGTACCCTTAACTGAACACGCTGTATATAAAAAAAAAATACGCTTCAAAATACAACAATATAAAATACAGTAACACAGTTATACAGGGTGGTTGACTTTTCATTGTCCAGCTTGTATTTTCTGAAATATGAAAGATACGGAAAAAAGTTAAATGGATAAATTCTCAAATTGGATGCGACCTACACAATTTTTTCCATGGCCAACCTGTTTTAATGTAGAATACACAACTTTTTTTTTTAAATGGGGCACCCTATATTTTTTTGCAAATTTGGTTTTTAAATTATTTTCTGTTTACAATGTACTATTTTGAACGAACAAGTACCATTTTGTTAGTAATTTACCAATTATTATTATTATTACCAATTTATTTTTTTACCAATTTCAAGTCGCTTTGACAGTTGTTTTGTTGATTCAAGTAAAATTTGACAGTTTTTTTTTATTCGGGATCACGAATAATTTCGATCAGCTGATCTCAAGTAAAAGAAAAAAGTTGTGTAAGTATTCTACATTAAAACAGGTTGGCCATGGAAAAAAATTGTGTTCGCCATTGTGTAGGTCATTTTTCCGCATCTTTCATATGTCAGAAAATACAAGCTGGACAATGAAAAGATACCATCCTGTATACAAAGAAAAAAATTACTCATAAAAATACAACAAAATAAAATACAATAACACAGTTATATACAGGGTGTCTGCTTAAGGCTGGCCACCGGGTATATCTCGGAAACTAATGGACCTAGAACCTCAAAATAAAAAATTTCCAGACATAAGTGATCACGAGAAATTCAATGAAAATATTTTCAAGATGGCCGCGCTTCCGGAAATACCGGAAGTTGACACCTACTTCGTTATTTTAACAGGAACACCCTGTATATTATTATATTTTTTAAATGTCTGAAAAAATCGAATACAGGTGGTTGTCACCATTGGAATTTAGAAGGTTAGGTTTATGAGTTATAAACAAGTGAAAATTGAAAATTTTCAACTTCAAAGCAGTCTAGAACTAGAACGGCTCAAGATATCCAAAAACGGTTTACATGTCCCTATCCTAACTTTTCACGTTTTATCCCAGTATGTGGAGTAAATTTTAATACAGGGTGATGAAAATTATCTGATTTTTCATCACCCTGTATTAAAATTTGAACCACATAGTAGGATACTATGTGAAAAGTTAAGATAGGGACATGTAAACCGTTTTTAGATATCTTGAGCCGTTCTAGTTCTAGACTGCTTTGAAGTTGAAAATTTTCGATTTTCACTTGTTTATAACTCATAAACCGCTCAATCTAAATTCCAATGGTGAAAACCACCTGTATTAGATTTCTTCAGACATTTAAAAAATATAAAGTTTTACAGGGTGTTTCCGTTAAAATAACGAAGTAGGTGTCAACTTCCGGTATTTCCGGAAGTGCGGCCATCTTGAAAATATTTTCATTGAATTTCTCTTGATCACTTATGTCTGGAAAGTTTTTGTTTTGAGGTTATAGGCCCATTAGTTTCCGAGATATAGCCGGTGGCCAGCCTTAAGCAGACACCCTGTATGTACAGGTGTCCCTGAAATTACTTTACAGCCACTACCCAAATGTTCCTCCGGAAAAACTAAGTCGATTTTTGAATCATCGTGCCAAAATCTACCTCGATCCCACGTTTCCAATTTATTGCTCCTCTTCAGCAAAAATTGCTCAACTTTGAAGCACTTGGACGCCTTTTGATCAGAAGATGTTCAAATTATTCTTTTTTTTTTTCTAATCACAAAAAACAGTATTACCACGTTTTTTAGGATTATTTGACGCATTTGAACGCTGTTTTCACACTAAAGGATTTTCACATTACTTTTCTTTAATTTTTTGAGACTAACGCTGACAAATTTCTAATAACAATTATAAAGCAGGTTTCCATCTTTTTCAAATTGCTGATTTTCTCAATTATTTCAAATGGCTGGATCTAAATGTTAGTTACAATTAAGGCTTAGTCCAAAGTCGTTTGGTGTGACCACCAGGAGATGCCAAAATGTTAATTCTGAAATTGTCATTTAATTATAAAAGCTAAACCGCCGAAGCGATCTTTATGAAATTTGGTATTTCTTTATGGTTTTATGGATCATGTTAATTCATTGGTTTTTTCTACGTACGCCTATGGAATTACAAAAAATACGCTGAAAAAATCTTCAGCAGAATTTTATATTCAGCAGAGCCTATTATACCTAGTTTATTGGTCTTTAAGACACAGAGGGTGTTTCTTAATAACGCATGCTCAGACTCCAGGATGTGATTTATTAGGTCGTTCTATGAAGAAAATTTTATACAGGGTGTCGATTTAAGAATAACTTGCCACCCCCAAATTCTCCCTTGAAAAAATTTTCTCAACTAAATTTCGAAACAGGTCAATTTTTAAATTTAATTTATGTTCTATTGACGTAAAAGAAAATTTATACAGGGTGTTCCTTGACTTTGTAATGACGACATTGTCTACTTTTTTAAATGGGATGAATTATTCCAGGAAGGATGAAATTTTTATACAGGGACAGGGTGACGAAAAATCTATTAATTTCCATCACCCCTGTACAAAAATTTCACCTACCTACACAGTAGGATAACGTTTTAGTTACGATAGAGACATGTAAGCCATTTTCCGATATCTTGAGCCGTTTTGTATCATTTGTCATAATAACCCATAACCTAGTCATCAATTTAAACTACAACTGTGAAAACCATTCTTACTGGATTTTCTCAGACAATTTGGAAATGTATTAATATACAGGGTGTTTCATTGAAAAAAAATAGACAATGTCAATACTGAGCCAATAAGGAATAAGAAAAAAAATTATACGTCAATAGAACATAAATTTAATTTAAAAATTGACCTATTTCGCGATTTCTTTGAGAATCATTTTTTTAAGGAAGAATTCGGGGATGGTTTACTTCTCAGAGGTACAACTTGGTATAGAATAGAGATATAGATTGCGTTAAATCGCCATATTTTTGGTTCCCCTACACGCCCCTTCTCTGTGTCAGTTCTTATAATACGAAGCACCCTGTATTACGTATAACAAAAAAAAAACTTGGGTAACATTATAATAGCCAGAAAAAATAGATTCCCGCTTGAAATATCGTTAAATTCAAGCCCGCGTGCCAATTATGAGAACGAAAATAAAACTGCAGGAAGACTTAAATGAAAATGCGGAAGGAGAATTAATCCGCAAATGAAATTCCGTGTGCAATTTCTCTCATAAAACTTGGTAATTATTTAAAAACAATTCGGACTTCATAATTAGTAAATGAATGAAGGAATAAGAGAGAAAATTCTTAACTTTGTAACTCGGTTGAGGATTAAATTCTCAAAACCTGAAGAATATTACGTTGCTAGGTACCTATAGGTATACTCGTACCTAAGGTATTATGGAGAAATAAAAATTCCCCTCTCTATGAATGAATATGATAATTTTTTAATTAAATTGGTTTCTATAGTTATCAAGAAATATCATCAAAAACTGTCAAAGGAGTTTCTTTATTAATATTGACCAGAAAATTCGTGGTTTCTAGGGCTCATGCTCGTCATTGCTTTCATGCCAAAGACAGAAAAAACAACTGATTAAGACAATTTCGCTCTTATTGGAACTCATCGGCATGCCACAGCAACAAGTGTAATTCCCTATCTTTTGCATAAGATCAGTTGATAATTTATCCAGAAAATTCACTCGGCACTCCGGAATTTCTAATCAGTACCGACATCTGTATTAATGACTGTATAACTACCAACACCAACACTATAGAGAATAAGCCGTTATACCTTAGGCCCTAAAGAGAAGACTTCTCGTGAAGTTCTATGAGGATTTGAAAAGTCAACTGGGGATATAGATGCTGATGTGGCATGAGATTAGTATTTTTCAAAAAGCAACTATACGAATTTTCTTTTCATTATTAATTTAATGTTTTGTTCGAGAATTTCACTTCCCAAATAAGAAATTTTTCCCATTCAAAACCGACTCTACCACGCAAAACAAAAAAAGTTGCTTGATCTAAGAATTCTGATAGATTTTGAAACCCTGTACACACTGAGGAGCCTTAATTACGGCGAAATAGTATTATAAACGAGTCATTTTAATTATTAAAAACAAATAATTTTTTCTATAACTACAAGAGACGAATTTAATCCAGTTAGTCTCTAAATTTAATTTTTTTGACGTCACTATGCAGAAGAAGAATTAGGGCACGAAGTCTTCATCAGCTGTTACCTCCTGACAAAGAGATAAAATAGATTTTTATTAGAGTAAAAGACTAGAGGCTGGAGGATAATTCCTGGAGAGAGCACGAAGGTTCGGGCACGACCTCGGCCGGAAAGAGACCTTCTGGGAGAGGTTTCGTGACCACGGGATCAAATTAAAAGCCCCGGCCAGATCGATACAACAATTCAAAGTCAAGACAAATAAGTGTTTCGGCTCCCGCTAACCGAATCAAGCCGGACTTAACTCGGTTAACGGCACTCCTGATAACAAATAAAAATAACTCCAATAAAGTAGTAACGTAATTTGCGCTCTTTCTACTATTTCTCACCAGTTAGCGTTCGAGTCCGTTAAGGGAAACTTCGTTACCGAATTTGCGGTACGACCGAAACGCCGCTGCATGCGAGAGCTTTCCGCATTTAACCGAATAGTTTAGCGTTGAATTATTATTTTGTTGCAGTTGAATTATAAACGTCTTTCAGAATCAGTTACCTTCCCCCTCCTGAAATGCTGAACCGAGCGAGGTCAGAACTAATAACATAACTACTTTGGACGTATAACTATGATGTGTCAAAAGTGTCAAAAATGACGTTGCAGTGCCTGTCAACTACAAAACTTTAAATGGCATGATGGGAGCTTATTTGAGACCTCATTTTAAAGGTTTTTCATTTTTCATTTTTTTTTTTAGAAATGGGGTTGTTTTTCGTGTGTTATGCGGTAAGGACGTTTATAGCTGAAATTCTGAACCGAGCAAGAGATAAGAACTAATAAAATGGATACTTTTTGACCTAAAACTGATGTGTCAAGTGTCAAGAAAGACGTTACAGTCCCTGTTAACTTCAAAATTTCAAATGGTATGGAAGACTTTAAAAGGGGGGGAGGGGAAAATATAAACGTCCTCACTGACACACATACTGTCAAATTGAAAAATAACATAATTTTCCAATGACTTCAAATGCCTTCAAAATGAGATCTCGCACTTGAGCTCAAAATGACCCCCATGTCATTTAAAATTTTGAAGTTAATAAAGACTGCAACGGCATCTTTAATATTAATTACATTAGTTTAACGTCAGAATATTTGGCTCAGAATTTAAAGGGGAGGCGACTATTTGACACACATACTGTCAAAATTGAAAATTGGCATCTTTTTTCTGTATAATGTTCTGATGATTAAAGTAGCTTTAAAATGAGGTCCCACATCCCACATGACCGCCCATGATGCCATTTAAAATTTTGAATTTGACAGCGACTGCATCACCTTTGACATTTAAGACATCAATTTAACGTCAAAAAATTGTCAAATTTATGTCTTTTTGTTTTGTTTTTTTTTCTTATTTGGCTCAGAATTTTACTACTTACGGCTATTTGACACAAATACTAAATTTATCCACAGAAAATGTCCCACATGACGGCCCATATTTAAAATTTTGAATTTGACAGCGACTGCATCACCTTTGACATTTAAGACATCAATTTAACGTCAAAAAATTGTCAAATTTATGTCTTTTTGTATTGTTTTTTTCTTATTTGGCTCAGAATTTTACTACTTACGGCTATTTGACACAAATACTAAATTTATCCACAGAAAATGTCCCACATGACGGCCCATATTTAAAATTTTGAATTTGACAGCGACTGCATCACCTTTGACATTTAAGACATCAATTTAACGTCAAAAAATTGTCAAATTTATGTCTTTTTGTTTTTTTCCTCTTATTCAGTTCAGAATTTGACTGCTTATGGCTATTATTGACACACAGACTAAATTTATCCACATCAGACATCAGTTTAACGTCAAAAGAAGTCAAATTTCACTTATCGAATTTATTTTTGTGTCTTATTAGGCTCAGAATATAAAGGAGGGACACTATTTGACACACAGACTGTCAAAATTGAAAACTGGCTTTTTTGTGTATCTAGATAATTAAAATACCTTTAAAATGTCCCACGTAACCGCCCATATTCAAAAATTGTAAGTTGACAGCGACTGCAACGTAATAATTGATATTTAGACGTCAGTTTAACGTAAAAAACTATTACCACTTGTACCTACCATTGAGTTTAGTTTTTATACCAAAATTCAAAATGCAAAGAGAGGGGGGGGGGGACTTAAAAACCTCCTCACTGTGTAATTTATTTGTAATTATTGGAAAGACACCAGAAAGGGTGGAAGGGACGCTCTGTATGAGCGAAGTGATAGCAACTCCGCACCAAGTATAAGGAGCAAATAATTTAAAAGGGAATAAATCGAAAGGGAAAAGTGAAATAATCTTTCAATACATGAATCAGAATCGAATTCTTCGCTGGTAAAATAGAGCCAGGATGAGGAATAAAGATAACGAAAGAGTGGAAATTCGCCCCTTCTTATCTGTTTTCAATCAATTGCGGCTGGTATCGTATACATATCAATATACTTTCGAAGCGCGGAAAATAAATTTCCACTTTAGATGTCCCTCTAACTAATACAGTAGTATTTTCTCAATGCATTTCAGATGAATATAGGAGCGGTATAAATATATAGACAGATACAGCTTGGAGGCAATAAGATACCATATTCATGGAAAATCTTTCCTAAAGAATCACAAGTTTATATTATACCTACATATATCTATTTCAAGCAATTGCAGGGGAGGTCCCAATTTTTATATAATTTACATAACCTATAATAATAGACAACTGATATTTGTTTTGCTGTTTCTATCTTCATTACCATTTTACATTAACTACTGTTAAAACATTAACATTTTAATCCTCCACTGTTGCCTTTCAAGGGAAAGTGACGGGATAGCTTGCAGGTAGGATAGAGCATCTCTTGTCTTCTGGTAGAAATGAAATCAAGTTAGCGCCCGAGACAATCTGTTGTTTTAGTTCAAACTTCACCAGATAACTTGATTTTGTAACTTTTGTAGGAAACTTCATTACACTTTTCGGATTATAATCAAACATAATGGACAATTAAAGAGATGTATCAGAGTGTGTAACGCATTTAGTGCGACTTGGTGATAAAAATCCAGACGACCTTTTTACCAAAACTATCGTGTGTAAATTCACAGACCTTTGTTTACGCTAAGATCGGAGGTGACGTGTAAGTGTCGCGCGCAGATATAGCTTTTAGACAACATGACGTAACCCTTCGCTGATTGGGGAATGGCGAGGACGCGGAGACTGGAAAGCGAGAAGCCGGGGGTACGGTCAGAAAGGACAGAGGCACGCAAATAAGGAGAGCGAGGGCAAAAATAATCGCGAACGGGGAATTTAAAAACGGAGAAAGCCCATCTAGATATTATGCTGTCGTTAAAGAAGTTGCAAAGCACCCGCGTATTAATAAACTTCACATCTTGTCGTTCCCGCCTGAACTACCTCTATTTCGAAATAAATTATCTACGCCAGAGCTATTTTTCGGCGCAATTACCCAAGTGACTGGAATATCTGCAACAAATAATCAACCCGGTCAAATAAACAAGAGATTTTCCTGTTAATAATCACCAGATTAATATCATCAACTTTAGCAGTTTTTTTTTTCAACATCAGACGCTGCGTGTTATCTTCAAGGGACTCTTTAAATTAATGCTAATATCTCTTAAGTTCTTCGTCTGACTTCTTGATGGTGTAATTGAGGAAAAATTAATTGCCGTACAACTACAAGGTTCACCTATAACATCATTTTAATTCGGAAAGGTATCAACGCAATGGCATCAGCGAACTGTAAATAATGTTCCAATAATTATTTTGCCTTCCAACGAACTTTTTCCAAAAAGAGCGAAATAAGCACTTTGAAAATTTACTACCTACCTAACTAAACAGAAAAAAACTTCCTCCAGCATCTAACCTCGAAGATTCATGAGTTATTTTATATTAATTCGTCTATTCTTCTTCTCTTATTTTTCATTATTACTCTCCTCTCTCTCTCTCTCTCTCTCTCTCTCTCTCTCTCTCTCTCTCTCTCTCTCTCTCTCTCTCTCTCTCTCTCTCTCTTGTACCTATACTTAAAATAATTGAAACGAATATACCTACTTAAAATAAAAAAAGTGAAACGAATTTTCACAGTTTCATAACTTTCCAAAAACTGTAATTCTGATTAGTCCCAGGTCTTTAATAGTATATTATGCAACGAGCTTATAATGAAGGCTATTAATACGCGAGTATGATGGTTAAGATACGAGCCGTAGGCGAGTGTCTTAACCATCATAAGAGCGTATTAATAGCCATTATCTGCGAGTTCCATACACTATTTTTTCTACGACCCTTTTTTATTTCATAGAAAAGATTAAAAAATTATATATTTTAATAATGACCCGTGTACAATTGCGGATCATTGGGGTTAAGATAGGTTGCTATTTGCTTACGCATATTAGGTACCAAATTCTCTCCTCGTTGCTAAGATTATTCTGCTGAGACATGTTTTAGTATCAAGTTTAAAGGGCACTACTCACTACTGCGTAATTTTTATTATGCGAAGTTCGAATTCCGAATTTTACGCTTCGATTTTGAGATTAATTAATAATTTTAATAACTGACAGCCATTAATTACGATATTGTTGCCCTGCGCAACGCGGGTCGCAGCGTTGCCGCTTTGAATACTATATCACGGAGCGCTACGAATGATATAATACTTTATCTTCATATCTTTTACACGATATACCTACTTATCAAATTAATTAAGGTAACATAAAATCTTGATAAATTTTCTTTGAATGTTACTTATGTTCTAAATTAAATAAACGTTCAGAATTTTTTTTCAGAAATACAGAACTTATATCACAATGCAATTTTTGTCGTGAGTATGACAACTCTGTGACTTCGGTTGGCTTGCCGACCCGATCGTGAGCGAAAAGGAACCGATTCGATTGCAAATGCTCCTCTGCCATTGGATAGCTTGACCAGTGCTTTAATGAAAATTTGTATCTTAATGAGACCCATTAAAGCACTGGTGATTCATATTTAATATGCATATTAAAAGTTGGGAGTAGAAAAAATCATATTATTATTAGAAACAATTTTTCTCTTATCTGCCTACTAAACTAGCATCAATAATTTCCACGTGTTTTTCCATGGATCTAATTTAAGGAAATCACAATCCAGCACCGCCATCTCGAATATTTTCCAGTATGTTTTCCGAGCGTTACAAGGTGAGATAGGAAAGCGTCGAATCGAATGAGCGAAACAGAAGCGTTCCTCTCGTAAGACAAACGACTGGCATAACTGATAAACGAATGAACGACTGGGACTAGACGGTCGGAAAAGCGAGGAAATTCCAGGGCCGGTGCGGGGCGGCGGCGGGGACGCACACGGGTTATAAGAACAGCGGCAGCAGCAGGGAAAGGCTGCTGTTAGAGGGGCGGGCCGGGCTTTGATCTCGCCATATCTCTTACAAATGCAAATTTCATTTTACTCTGCCGTACCCCATCAAAAATATGAACTAAACGATAACTTTATTCATTATTCATACCTCGGGCATCCAGCCCGGGGGACCGGGGTGGGAGAGACGATGAGCTACTACGACACACGATACGGCAATCACTTGCAGTCATTTTATAATCAATTTCTTCAATCAAGGAGTTTTGAGTGGCGGTGGGGGGACTCCCTTTTTCCCTTTCATTTTCATTAGGTACTAATTCGAGATGACGTTAATTGAAGGAGAAGATACGTTATAATTACATTTCTAATTGTAACTAAGTTATTTTAAGTAAATAATTTTTTTTCTATTTTATGGAATTTGTTCAAGAAGGAATTTCTTCAAACAAACTATGTGATGGACCAATGCTAAGATTTCAGTAATGAAATCTCATTAAGTAAATATTTAATAGTTATTTCATAAGCTTGGTATTGGTAAATCGACACTGCAATAGCTAAACTAGTAATGTTTATCAAAAAGACCTACATCAAGCTTTAACCCTATCACGTTTCAACCCTATCACTTATTTATTACGATCCAGAGTCAATCCTATCAGGTTGTCCTCAAGTATATTCCAGTATAACACAGTCATCAAGTTGTTAATGGTTCACTCTAGGGACTTTTACTTTGATAACAATAACTGAAGGCACCTATAATGACGCGACAGCGTCGCCTTTTAAAAACTGCGGCTTCGCTATTACCCATTTCGGAGCTAACCTGAAAATGATTTTTCTTCTCGCCAACTGTAAAAAAGGTTGAAAAAAACACCCTGAAAATTTATTCTTCGTTTTTGTTTCTAAATGAGATAGAAACAACGTGAAATCAAAGCTAGCACTGCAATCAGGAAGTTTATTACTTAATAAGCAAATTAACTTCTGAACGCGTTATACAGGGTGTCCGAGTCTATAATAGAGTAACTTCGGCATTCGATAGAAAAAATTATTTTAAGGATGAAAGTTTTATACAGGGTGTTTACTGTATGGTTGGCCAAACTTCACAGGCTGATTCTTCATACTAAAATAAACAAAAAATTTCCCATTAACGTGTGTCCGCAAATGCACCGTTTTTGAGATACACGGTATCGAAGAAATATTCTTTTTCCAGTTTTTTTACGATATTCGGGAACCATACCTATGAGATACAATGTTCAGCTCTTATAAACACTATGTGCTCACGGATCCCCTTATTTTCGCTGTAAAATAAAGGTTTTAAAAAAATTCAGTGGCGTAGATTTAGGGTATTTTGAGGGTTTCGACCCCCTAATTTCTACGCCACTGGAATAAATGCGATTTTAAGCAGCGCCTTTGAGCCGCCCATGTTTTCTATACCAAAAAGGTACTCTTGGTTACTGGCTCTAAAATGAACCGTTTCCGACAAAAATGGCATTTTATGAGAAAAAAACATCACCTTTTTTAAGGATTTTTCAACAGCATTTTGGAAAAATGAAAGTAAGTGAAAACTTATTCCCATAATTAATGTTTTCTCTCATAAAATGACATTTTTCTCGGAAACGGTTCACTTTAGAGCCGTTAACCAAGAGTACCTTTTTGGTTTAAAAAACATGGACGGTTCAAAAGCGCTGCTTATAATTGCATTTATTCCAGTGGCGTAGAAATTAGGGGGTCGAAACCCTCAAAATACCCTAAATCTACGCCACTGATTTTTTAAACCTTTATTTTACCGCGAAAAAAAAGGGATCAGTGAGCATCTCATACGATTCCCGAGATATCGTCAAAAAACTGGAAAAAGAATATTTCTTCGACACCCTGTATCTCAAAAACGGTGCATTTCCGGACACACGTTAATGGCAAATTTTTGTTTTTTTTTAGTCTGAAATGAAGTTTGGCCAACCGTATAGTAAACACCCTGTATATCAACCATGAAAAAGTTCTTAGCTCTCGAGACATTACAATGGTGTTGAGTTTGCTGAAAAATAATTAATTTTTTTTGAATAGGTATCTATCTCGAAATTTGTTCTATGGAATTTCTCAAAATTTTTCACAGCAGCTGCGTCAACTGAAGTACATAATTTGTTGCTCCCAAAGACAGATTATTCAATCCAGTGGCGGGTATCCAATCTGGGTATATCTTTACCTACCTTTTTTATTAAATAATTTGTACGCCTCTGACTTTAATGCAAATATTATATCATTAATAGATATTATATCGTGTTGTTTAGAAGAGAAAAGTCATGGTACGTTTTTGTCGCAGAACGTACTGCTTTTCGAGATACTTCAACATTCGTGACATTTCTAGTGACATGACAGGAATGACATATTGCCAAACCAGAATAACTCACATTCTACTAAATACCACAATGGTTCTGCGTTCTGCGCATGTTCGAGATCGCGTGGCGTCATCCGTGAAACTATCAGACATTTCTAGACTCCACGGCCTTCAGATATATAAGCAGTTCTCACACTAGCAGTTCAGTTGTAGTTTGAAAGCGGATGAAAGCTGAAGTACTTACCATAGAGTAAGAATTGAGGAAGAGAGTTAGAAAATAGAGTGAGGTGATTGTGACAAGTTAAGTGAAGTTTTATTAGTGTGTGTAAATAAGAGAACAGCTGATTATTTACATTTTATTGTTATAGGTTATAGTCGTGTTAAAGAAAAAACAATTTAGTAAGACTTTTAATTTGTGAATAAATAAAGTGTAAGACCGTAACAATATCATAAAAATCAATGCTATCGAGTTTTTCCAGAAATTAATCATGTTTTTGATAGTTATTTAAGCGTATAGCATTACAAAAAACTTGCATGGGTTCTTACATTGTCGAATATCTTGAAAATAGTTCGTCCTACAACCAAAAAGTACATGACTATTCTCCTCTAAACAAAACGAGGTATCTACCAAAAATAACAAATTTGCATTAAAGTCAGTTCTTCTCGTGGTTCTCCTACGTCATCATCCATCCTTTCTCGCTGTTCCTGCGTCCTGTCTCTATTATGTAATCTCCAGCAAATAACCGTTCCCTCTCCCCTCAGGTGATTTTAATTGGCCTACCAGAAATACGCGTCACGCTTCATCTCTCTTCCTTATAACAAGATCTTCTCTTTACTCATGACCCTTCTATAGACATCTACACACGTTTTAGGTCATTATTCGCTCGTTACTGATTATGAAATCGAAAACAGAACTCGATATTCTAAGCACGGTCGCTGGAAAAGATAGGTCGCTAGCCGTCTCAATCTTGTAAAAAATAAAAGTGACTTCTACTTTCGCTAATTGCTTTAACGTCGTTAGGTCGTTACACCATGAACTTCAATTAACACAGCTACTATGAAAAATTTTGAGAAATTCCATAAAGTCAGTGTTGAGATATTAAAAAAAAGAATTTCCTTTCAGAAAACTGTTATATAAAACCTTCCTCATTAAAATGACTTTCTATTGAATGCTGGAGTTATACTCTACTATAAATTCACTTCTATAATATAATAGCTCCCTTCTGGGCCACCTATACAGGATGTTCCAGAAGGAAGCATAGTTCAACGGTAGAATGTTACTTAATTATAACACAGACGGTCTTCATGAACCCATTCTCTAATAATGGGTAGTAACGAATTACTACTTTTTGGACCAGTTTAATGGTCCAAAAAAATTACATTTTTTGTGTAATAACTCCAAAATGGCTCAATATTTTTTTATGAAATATTTTGTGTCTTTTTTTATTAATCAGCCCAATATTTCACCAATAATAATTTTGGCTTTAACATTTCTGGTACACAAAGGGCATAAGGTTTGTGTTGTAAATTCTCAACAGTTTTTGAGATATGTACCGGGTGTCCCAACACTAGTGTCCACCCCCTAAATCGAGCTTAATTTTAAAGATAAAAAATTGAAACTTTGAGGATTTGTGTACTTGATATAGGACCACGGAATGGCATAATTAGTTTCATTAAAAAACATTTTTAATATATTTTTAATAATCACCTTTTTCATGAGTCCATACTACGACACTGTCCAGTGCAGGTTCAGTGTGCCGGCTAGCCCAGCAAGAGCCGTCCTTCTATTTATTTGGGCCTTATTTACTTTGTCATAAAACTTATTGCACCTACCGTTTTCAGATTATATTAATTATATTGTTCAATTATATTGTCTACCTGTCATTGCTATATAATTATATTTTATTTAATGAAAGCCTTATAATTAGTTTTTTCACATTTCTTTCAAGCGATATTGATTTTATTAATCGATTTCTACGTATGTATTGAAAAAAAATCAATTTTTTTTTTCGACAATTTACCACCGTCTTACAGCTTTTTATCGCTGGCGCCCGAACTAATTTTTATTTTAATGAAACTGATTATGCCATTCCGTGGTCCTATATCAAGTACACAAATCCTCAAAGTTTCAATTTTTTATCTTTAAAATTAAGCTCTGTTTAGGGGGTGGACACTAGTGTTGGGACACCCGGTACAATTAAATAGGTGAAAGTTCAGTAATTATTACAGAAAAAATCACTCGCTGACGCAGCCACATCGTGGAAATCCTCCCACCCAAAGTTGAGCTCATATAGCGTTAAAAAACGTTGCCCGGATTTTTCGTGACTGATGGTAGTCTGGGGAAGAAGAAGCCCCACGTCAAATCTGTCATTTTTTCCAAAAGTTGAAAAAATTTACTAAAAACACTAATAACTTTTTGTCCCTCTCGAATATGTTAATTGTACATAATATCTCAAAAACTGTTGAGAATTTATGTAACAAAACTTTACTTTTTGTACAGAAATATTTAGTTTTTGGAAAAAAATATGTTAAAATCAAAATTTAGCCAGTGACGTAAAATATGGAGGGTAAAAAGTGAGACCCCTATCTACCGTACGTGTCCCTGGTTTAAACTATACAAAAATTTCATAAAAAATATTAAACAATTTTTTTTTCTTGAGCTATACAAAAAAGTGACCTTTCTGGAATATTGAATACCCTGTAACTTCATTAATAGGTAGTAATTTTAGAAAATGGGTTCATAAGACGATAAGGTAATATTCTACCATCAAGGTTTGTCTTCTTTATTCTGGGTCAGCCTATATAAGTAAGTATTGTATTGCTTTTTCGCCAACAATATTAGGGTACTTATTATAGTGTTCAATAAAAATAATGCTGTAAGTGAAAGGGCTTATTGGTCTTAAGAAAATGAGTGTGCCGAAACTATTTTTTAAAGTGTGATAAAAATTAAGTTATTCAATAATTATACAGGGTGTATCAAAAATAAACCGAGAAAATTCAGGGGGTGATTGATGAGATCATTTTAAGAAAAAAAGTAACCATAAACGTATGTCCTAAGAGACGTAACTTTTTAACTACAGGGTGTTGAAGTTTCAAGAAAAAAATCGTTTTTTAATAATAACTTTGATAAGAATCAAGATATTTTCGTGAAAATTTGTGTACACCTTCCATGCATCAAGAGGTATTTCCCAACGTATAACTTTTAATTATTGTAGCAGTGGCGTTCGTGCAAGTCGCGTTATTACACTTTAATATTAAAAAAAAATATAACGGGTATAACGCGACTTGCACGAACGCCACTGCTACAATAATTAAAAGTTATACGTTGGGAAATGACTCTTGATGCATGGAAGGTGCACACAAATTTTCACGAAAATATCTTGATTGCTATCAAAGTTATTATTAAAAAACAATTTTTTCTTGAAACTTCAACACCCTGTAGTTTAAAAGTTGAGCCTCTTAGGACATACGTTTATACTTCCCTTTTTTTTCTTAAAATGATCTCATCAATCACCCCCTGAATTTTCTCGGTTCATTTTAGATACATCCTGTATACAGCAGTGACGTTAATGGCTAATTTACTTTCTGAACGCACCCTAATAATGAACAAAAAATTATTTTCAAAGGCGAGAGTGATGAACGCTCAGATGTATTACTGGTTGCATAGCTATTATTAACGGTTGTAGTTAAAATAAATATTAAATTATTGAAAAACTCGTAACACTTTGATGCTTAAAATATTTTTGTTAACGTGCTTTGACAACTTTCCTACCTCGTAACAGTCATCATTAATTAAACGTAACAAGCTTTAAACCTGTAAATATTTATTAAAGTTGAGGAACGCACAATTTGAATCTCCTTACATGCAAGTAGCGCCAAATCAATTACGTTTTATTAAAAGTCCCTGTGGCGCAGAGGATAGCGCGTTGGACTTCTAATCCAAAGGTCGTGGGTTCGATCCCCACCAGGGATGCAGGACAACTTTTTTGTCCTCAAATTTATTCGAAAGATTTTGATTTTATTATTATTCTACTAACTAATTATTATTGATAAAGTTATCAAAATATTTACCAATTTCAGACATTTTTCCCAATTTTATGGGTTTATTTTTTATAGAATAATAATAATTAATTATTATATTAAAATAATAATTATTATTGTTGATCACTCATTGGAGTGTATGGAGCCATGGAGCCACAAGATAACTCCCGAAATTCCTGGATTAAGTACCTACCCATTTTTCTACTTACCTACTCATTTTGGAGATGTTTTGTTTTTGTTGAAATGTGTAAAAATTTATTGCGTCACTGATAGCTTCTTCTAATCCAGAAATCCATCAGCAGATCTGAAAAATATTATTAAAAATAATAAAATACCTAAATAAATAAAATCTAAATAACATTTTGATGTTCAATGTTGGAATGTGGGAAACGGTAAAAAACGGTAGAAAAACGAGGTAGGTAAAATTAGAGAAAAAATGCTTTTATACTTGTTATAAGAATCTGAAACAAAATTTATGAAAACTTCAGGCAGTGCTGAAATATGTTGAAAAAAATTTCAAAAATTGATTTAAAAAATTTCCAAGGCCTACTAAATCCCAGGATTTTCACAGTCAACTTTTGCTTTTCTTATGGCCGCCATATTGTTTTTTCATGTCATTCGGTATGAAAAAAATCAAGGAAATCAAAAACCTGTCACACTTGCAGCCAAAAAATTAAAAATTTTATTCGTTTTATTTTTTCGAAAAAAATAAGAAAAATAAGAAATTTTATTTAACCGAATGACGTGAATATTGCTTTTTTAAGATTTTTTTATGATGTCCGGTGTGAGAAGAATAAAATTTTGAATGTTTTTGAATTCATAAGTTTTTGGTTTCCTTAATTTTTTAATATTGAATGACATGAAAAAACAATATGGTGGAAATAAGAAACAAAAATGTTGCGACTATGAAAACTCTGAGATCTAGTTTGGTCTTGAAACTTCTTGAAATATCAGATTGGTATATCTCTTGACGACATAACCCTACAAAAATAAAAATATGAGAGCCCAATAACGCAAAATTATAATTTTCTCACAAAAACTCCTTCCAGAAAAATATTAACAAGACTGGGCGAGTCGTGACGTATGTATTGTGACGTATGCCCTTAAAAATTCCTGCCAAATTTTTCTTGAAAAACTGGCGAGTTGTGGCGAGGCGAAGTGCTGTGAAGTGGACCATTCAAAAATGTTTTCCGAAAAAAGAGTTACAAAACTGCATAGCAAGTTATGGCGTAAATAAATTGCCATTAAAAAAAAAAAAAAATTGCAAGACGACTTATGACGTACGTATGTGTAGTGATGTATGCAACTTTTAAATTCCTGTCAATTTTTTTTTGCAAAAGGCGAACTATGGCGTAAGTGTACCATTTTAAAAAAATTTCCAAATATAGATGTGCAAGATTAGACGAGCAAGGATGTATGTGTTGTGACGTATGCAACTTTATAAATTCCTAGCAATTTTTTTTGCAAGACTGGCGATCGAGTTATTGCGTAAGTGCTGTGGAGTGTACCATTTAAAAATGTTTTCCAAACATAGATGTGCAAGACTAGACGAGCTATGACGTATGTGTTGTGGCATATGCAATTTTATAAATTCCTGCCAATTTTTTTTTGCAAGACTGGGGATCGAGTTATGACGAAGTCCTGTGGGGTGTGCCATTTAAAATGTTTTCCAAATACAGATTTGCAATTGCAAGACTGGGAAAGTTATGACGTATGTGTTGTGATGTGTGCAACTTTATAAATGCCTGCCAATTTTTATTTCAAGGCTGGCGGGTTATGGCGAAGTGCTGTGAATGTGTGCAATTTATAAATGTTTTCCAAAAAAATATTTGCAATTGCAAGACTGGGAAAGTTATGACGTATGTGTTCTAATGTGTGCAACTTTATAAACTCCTGTCAATTTTTTTTACAAGACTGACCGGTTATTGCGAAGTACATACTGTGAGGTATCATTTATAAATGTTTTCCAAAAAAATATTCGCAAGATTGGGCGAGCTATGACGTTAGTGTTATGGCGTGTGCAACTTTATAAATTCCTGCCAATTTTTTTTGCAAGACTGGCGATCGAGTTATAGCGAAGTCCTGTGCGGTGTGCCATTTATAAATGTTTTCCAAAAAAGATTGGAAAGTCTGGGAAAGTTATGACGTATGTGTAGTGATGTGTGTAACCTTATAAATTCCTGTCATTTTTTTTTGCAAGAGGCGAGTTATGGCGTAAGTGTATCATTTAAAAATGTTTTTCAAACATAGACGTGCAAGACAAGACGAGCTATGACGTATGTGTTGTTACGTATGCAACTTTATAATTTCCTGCCAAATTTTTTTTGAAAAACAATCAAATATTCATTATGGTACGCGCAGTTGCCAGATCGTCAAGAAAAATTTATTATTTCCATATAACCTCAATTTCTTCTTAATACTTCTTAAAATAAATCCTATTATTATATTATAACGATATCGCACCAAGGCAACGTACATTTTTCCGTCTCCCAGCGAGCACATAAATAAATAAATAACCCCTCAGATCTGATCTCTGGCCCTGCCTATCTGTCCATGACTGGATTTATGGATGCACGTATCCTGCTCACGTTATTAGCGTCCCGATGGCTGCATCCCTATTCCCTATCCCGATCCCTTATATCTATCTATGTGTTCCCGGCATCTGCATGCCGGGCGGGCGAGCTATGGATGCCAAGCTCTGAGCGATCCAGACAAGGCGATATATCGACCTCTCCCACGGGAACACTGGCTCCACCTACGAGATGATCCATGCTTTAGGATGTTTACATATCTGCAATACTGCAAAGAAAATTGCAATCATGCAGGGGTGTGAATTTTCCCATAATTCATGGGGAAAATTATAAAAGGAACCGGGAGTATTAATTACTTAATTTGAGATCATAATCCCAGGAATCAACCATAATCAGAATGTACCCAAAAATGTTTGATTATCTCCCCACTGATTCAGAGGAACCAAAAAAATTTGCAGCAGTATTGGGGGGGGGGGGGAACATCAGGCTGCAGACAGCCTGGGCTGTTCATAGCCTGCTCTGGCAGAACTTATGAGGGTGAAAGGAGTGCCCCAAATGTGGATCAGACGACGATAACTCCTTCCACTACATAGGTGTAAGCGAGGTATACCTGCAGTAGCCTCAGACTCAATATTTTGGGTCAGAGGCACCAAGACTACCACTAGAAGCACCAAAGGAGGAAGAAATTGAACTACTCCCATGGAAAGACCCAGTTATAGTGGCATGATTAAAAAGGTTTGGATGGTTTGAGTAAGAGTGGCCTAGTCGCATGGTGTATAAGAACTCCTTACTCCATAGCACATCCATAATTCTATTACCATAATTTTACCTATGGTAGACCGACGCATTTTTTTTATGACACGAACTGATAAATAGGGTGTCATATTAAAAAGTTGACAAAGGACTTACGATGAAAGTTCAAGCTTTCACATAATATCATTTAACATTCTAAATTAACGCGAAAAGGCTTTTTATTAGTTTTCCTTTCCGTTTAGAAGAGCGTGGCCAAAAAAAAACGATCCGATCAATTCATATATACCTACATGGCCTCGCAGCTTGATCGTAAAAGTAGTTAAGAAACGGGACGTGCACGTGGGTTTGAAATATGGATGCAATTTTTAAATTTGCGCTTAACCTGAGGCAAGCATCTGAAGGTAATCGGGTTGAGGGCGCAAATGAGTTATTCATTTTAGATTTATGGACGTTCCAGGGTTTATTCGGCGCCGGTTCCCGGTGGTGGAATTTACCGGCTCGGCGAAGCCGAGAAGACGTCTCATGACTTCTTTATAATGCGGATTGATATCGTCGTCTATGAGATGTTTGGGAAAAAACTGGATTAATTTTAGTCTAAATCTAAATTTAAGACGTCTCGGGCACTGTCTCGGTGACGATTTGCACCATGAACGTTTATCTCCTAAACCTGTAAACAATCATTTGATCTATTAAATTAACTCTTGAAGACCTATGTATGTATGTACATTTAAAATTATTGCCTGTATCGCAACGCAAGTGTTAACGTTTTGTAAGATTCAAAATTTGGGATGCAGCTTCTAAATCTAAAGCATATCAGATTTTTCCGCTAAATCGAATTGAGATTACTCGAGTACAGAATCAAAGACATTTCCGATCACCCAGCGTCACATTGATTTCCTTACCAAGCCGCGCTCGCCCTGTTTGTATTAGGCCATACGTTAAGCTATTTTCTCTATTGGGGCTCTGGATAGGTCAATTCTTTTTCGAGGTTTCAATTTTCGATCCGCATTCACTGATTCTGTTAGATAACACTGTAAGAAATTTATCTCCCACAAGCAGCGAATTCTGTCATAATCAATCAATTTAATTTGAAGATTGGAATATGTCATTTTATTTGAAGATGTACGTTTCTTTAAGACTCCTTGTGTTCGATATCCCTTCAGTAATGTAAAAAGAAGAATCGTGTGAGAAAATTGCAGCAAGTTTTCTCATAATCGGTCATTTGAAGAATTGAAGATGTCGTTTAATTTAAAGATGTACGTTTCTTTAAGATTCCTTGTGTTCGATATCCATTCTGTAATGTAAAAGGAAGAATCTTGTGAGAAATTGCAGCAAGTTTTCTCATAATCGGTCATTTGAAAAATTGAAGATGTCGTTTAATTTAAAGATGTACGTTTCTTTAAGATTCCTTGTGTTCGATATCCATTCTGTAATGTAAAAGGAAGAATCTTGTGAGAAAATTACAGCAAGTTTTCTCATAATCAATCATTTGAAGAATTGAAGATGTCGTTTCATTTGAAGATGTACGTTTTTTAGGACTCCTTGTGCTCGATATCCATTCAGTAATGTAAAAAGGAGAATCTTATGAGATAATTGCAGCAAGTTTTCTCATAATCGATCATTCTGATTTGAAGAAAATGGAAGATGTCATTTCATTTGAAGATGTACGTTTCTTCAAGACTCCTTGTGTTCCATATCCATTCAGTAATATAAAAAGAAGAGCCTTGTGAGAAAACTGCAGCAAGTTTCCTCATAATCTATAATTGAAATATTTTAAATCCCCTTGTAAGGGGTGGTAAATTGGAACGAGTTCTTTAAACTCGATTTAAAAAAAATGTAACTGTAGAATTATTATCTAGGGGGTGGGTAGTAACTATACATAGCATGAGTTGTGGCTTAATGACAACAAGCTCATAGCAGGAGTGTCTGCCCGTAGGGATGGCCGAGCCCTCAGCTCCTTCCAGGACTACTTGATTCTCGCAATCAGCAAGCAATGCGATTTGGGTTCGTGAGCCGAATGCCGTTCTCGACTTTGTGATCGTCTCTGATCACATATAAAGTAAATGGAGAAAACGAATTTGTTTGTGTCGTTTGGCTAGTTGGGCCAAATTGGCCTAACTTGTTTTTCTGCTTCATACAAAGCTCCGTGTGGTCGCGTTTCAGGTTTTTTTGCCTCTGATCCTGGCCACTTTTTTAGTTTCTCCTCTAGTACTGCTTAATGTTGCAAATGTGGGATTATATTATTCCCGGTGAATTTCAGGAATTATTCCAATTTGTTTTGACGCGCTGTTATATGGGGTTGTTTCTTGGAACGTGCACCTGAATTATGCATAAGCATCAGAAGATATGAAAGTTAAGGGTGGCAAGTGGCAAGTGGCATCGCATTGAATTAAGCAACAAAGGGCAGGGGGTGGGTAATTTGGATAATTGACGAGTCGTTTGTGGTGCATTTTTGCCAATTAGACATTTGCTTTCAGATGTTTACGCGATTACATTTGCATTTTAAATCGCACAATGTGCACTTCGGGCTTATGTATAATGTAGCGCACTCAATTGGATCACGTCTACGCTAATGGAAGAGTGCCTTTCAAGTCCCAACTTGTAATTACTAAAGCGTTTAATTCTTTTTCATATTAGGTAGGTAGATACTAAATGTGCCGTTATTGTGTTATTTTCACATCGTCTTTTCCAATTATGGTAATTGACATCTAGGGAAATTAGGATATAGTTTCTCTTTCATTAATTGTTTTCTGTTCTTGTTTCCTTTTTTTTTCATTTTAAATTTTTATTGTTTTATATAATTTATTGAATTTCGTTTTTATACAAATCTTAATAAAAGTTTTATATTACCTATATAACTTTTACTCATAAAATAATAATTAAGTAAACAAAATGAGCAGGGACAATTTCCCGGGATTATTCAAATAATTAATAATCCAATATTGCAACTAAAGCGCCATCTATGGACAACCGTTATTAACAATTTTGCAGATAACTCTAGTTAGCAGAGATCAAAACAAAAGAAACTACTTCGCGATTGCTGGAAAGTCTATTACTTGAGAGATGGCGCCACATTCAAAAATAAAATTTGAGCGCGAATATTCTTGAATATTTTTTAGTCTATCTTAAAAATAATATTCAGACCTCTCACTCTCAGATTTTGAATGTACAAAAAAATATTTCAAAGAAGTCCGTTGTTAATTCTGTCGCTGTTGATGCTGTTTGTTTATCAATTTAACTTCACAATTTTTCAGCAATTTTCACAAAAATTAGTCACGTTTCGGCCCGTCATGCTTTCGGCCAGCAGGAGGGTATTATGAATATTAAAAAAATTAAATTATTTTCCTGAAGCGCAACTGGCCCTGACGTTATTGAAATATTTTAAGTCCCTCTGTCTAGACGAAAGCGTGGGCGGTATCATATATTTTGTATCAATAAACACGGGGTATCAAATAAACCAAATTTTCAATTCAAAGTAAATAAAGAAAAAAAGCTAGAAATACGGATACAATAAAAATCCCCAAAGAGGTTTCAGAATCCCTGTCTTTATGAATCATTCCTGTCTTTATAATAATTCCAGTCAATGGTGTCAAGAACCCAGGCATCATCACGTCAAGCAAAAAATCACGTCGTTGCAACGTGATTTTTTGGTCACCCTAACGTCATTATGACTTTGCAAATGACGGCAGGATGACGTGCTTATGTCACAGCCCGTCGACGTGATTTTTAGTCATCGTAGGGACGTACATAATTTGACTGACGTAGGTAAGGTAAATCGTCATTAACGTTTATACGTTTTTAAGCCCGATTAGAGATTGAGAGGCGCACTTTTGTACAAGCAAGAGAAAGAAGAAGACATTAGAATGCTTTTCTTTACATCAAATTATTTATAGTAAGACAAAACTGAATATTTATTCTGTTTGTCTGAAAGATGACGAAAAAATGACGTAATTCCGACGTCAAGAACATTACTTAAAGGACGCCTAAAGGACGACTTAATCACGTGATTTTTTGGTAATATTACGTCGCGGAGCAAAAAATGTCAAAAAAATGACGTCATTATAACGTGACTCTGCTGCCTGGGTTGGTACTTCAACGTCTCATGGATTAAAAGAATAAAATAAAGAGGGATAAAAGACGGAATCTGTAAAATTATTACTGCCTTGGTCAGCCTTGGAATCTGGTACTACTGCTTGCTAGGTGTATTCATCATTTTTAGCGCCTGATTCAAATAATAAGTTTATCTGAAACATGACGAAACAACAACGTTAGACCGCGACGTCAAAACCATCACGTATAAATCACGTCTGAGAAATGATGACGATAATCAAGTGATTTTTTGGTAATATGTAAAACGTCGGGGATCAAAAATGACTTGAAAATGACGTCAATATAACGTGACTCTGTTGCCTGGGTACTTCAACGTCTTATATGGATAAAAAATAAAGACTGCTTATCAGCCTAGGAAGCTAGCATTACTGCTTGGTAGATGTATTGATTATTTTTAGTAGCGCTTCATTCAAATATTCAGTTTGCCTGGAAAATGATGAAAAAAATGACGTTATACCGACGTCTAGAACATCACGTTTAAATCACGTCTGAGAAATGACGACTTAATCGCATGATTTTTTGGTAATTATGTCGTCGAGGGCCAAAAATGACTAAAAAATGACGTCATTGTAACGTGACTCTGCGGCCAGGGTACTTCAACGTCTTATGGATAAAAAATAAAGACTGCCTATCAGCTAAGGAGGCTGGAAATACTGCTTGCTATACTACGGTACGTATGAATAAGGTGTGACGCATCGACAACCGATGGAGCGTTGCGGGAAACGAAACGAGCGGGTATGGCAATTCCATAGGCGTAGAATATTTTTAAAGAAATTACATGATTTTCTGTAATTTATAAAATTTATTTAATCTTCATAGGAAAATAATGATAAATATTACTTTTATAATTCAGTTTTAATAAATAGAAATATTACTTTTATAATTCAGTTTTAATAAATAGAAGTATTTTTCAAGATAGGAAACTCCTAAATAATAATGGCTTTCATCAATTGACCACAGTTAATCCCTCAACAACAGAGTTTTCTGTAAATAGGTACCTACCTACAGACGTATCTGTAGGTAGGCGTAATTTTAGACTTAAACCGATGTTCATACGTCATAATTATTATATTTGTCATTATGAGAGACAATTATTATGATGTGTAAATAATTAAATTAAAGTAATAATAGCTAAATTATTCAAAATAAATGTTCAAAAGAATCAAACATAATACCTACCTACCAAAATTTGTTATATAAATAATTATTATTTTTCATAAATGATACGGAAAAATGTCAACTTGTCAGTTAAGAACATGCTGTATAAACCTTAAAACGTATGTATTTGTATAAACACCTAATTAATGCTAATGTAAAAACTAAATTGCTTTTAAAATTGGGGCTAAAACTACTGCAAAATTCAACTTGTATAAACCCAGCTTTAGTAAATTAACGCGTTTTGTATTTCTTTGAAACTGTCATTAAAATATGACATGTGACTGCGTACCGTCATTAGGGAAAATAATAACTGGAAATACCCAAATAATTATACCTGATTTATTACCTGTCGACCTCTGAGCCGTTTAGAGCCGTGCAATTGAACACAAGAATTGTACTCCGGGTGACATAATGCTGTATTTATACAAGTTGAATTTTGCAGTAGTTTTAGCCCCTATTTTGAAAGCAATTTAGTTTTTACATTAGTATTCATTAGGTGTTTATACAAATACATACGTAAAACTATATACCTAAAACCTTTTAAATTATAAGTATTAAATACTTCACTTTTAGTTTTTCACTATGATACGCTCATGAAAGCGAAAGCTTATGAACTCAGTTAAAGATGCATCAGGTGGTCACAGGTTTCGTAGAAGTCTAGAGAAGATCGCATCGGGTATTTCCGGACAAACATCGGGTATTTCCGTACAAACGGTACCGTGTACTTCGTTGTTTGTCGATGTTTACAATCTTAACAAGCCGCTTTATAGTAAGATCCTTGTCGCATGTGACGAGGCTAGGTCAGTTTGCTTATGTTGGAGTGATTTCTCATATATATCCCTATTGCCGCTCCATAGACAACGTGAACCGATATTAAGTCTTAGTCACACCTTATATTTCGGTACCATAGTATAGGTGTATTGATGATTTTTAGCGCCAGATTCAAATACTTAGAAAATTACGAAAATAAGACGTTATACCGACGTCAAGAAAATCACGTCTGAGAAATGACGACTTAATAACGTGATTTTTTGGTAATGATGTCGTCGCGGAGTGGACCAAAAATGACTAAAAAAGGACATCATTATAACGTGATTTTGCTGCCTAGGTAGGTACCTATTTCAACGACTCAAGGATTTAAAAAAAATAAAGACGGATATAAGACCGAATCTGTAAAATATATTACTATATCTATATCAGACCAGGATGCTGGCAACACTGCTTCCTATAGGTATATTGAAGATTTTTGGCCGTTTGTGCGTATTTTTCTTCTAAATTTCTTCTAAAATTTTCTAATTATTGAAAATAACTCTTACAATATTCCAACGAAGATCATTATACTGAAAGTACCAACCAAAATATGACGGTAAAAAAATTATTTTCCCTGATAGCAAAAGACTTCAAAAGTAGAAAATTGCACATCTGGCAACACCCTGTTCAACACATCCTGTTCAATCCAAGTTTAATCCACGTTCACTAGACAACAATACGTATTTTTTTCAAAATTCCAATTTTTCAGAAATTGAATACACGCAACTGACAACCTTGCTTGGAAATTCCTAGAAAACAGTGCCGCCAGCTTTATGATTTCAATTTAGTTGCCTTTTCCTGTTTACTTCTAAGACTTATATAAGTAGTCACTAGTCACTGCAGCCAATCTATTAAACTATTAAGTGAAAATAATGAGAAAGACAATTATTATGTTAAAGAAAACTGGTAAAGGAATCCGGCAATGCCGCTTTTGTGAGCTTGATAATCGTGTCCACGAGTCTAGTCTCTAAATTTTGTAATCAATGTAATCAATCAACAAATTTTTTTTTCTAATTTTTCCACTAGCAACATTAAGCACATTCTGACACTTTTAGTGAGAGTAAGTCTCTGCAAGATCCTAAGATCCAAACGATTCTTTTGGCAGGAATTTAGCTTGAATTATCATCCCCCCCCCCCAAAGGATCAAAATTACATGAACTAGACGACACTGCCATACTTGATCTCTCTTCTAGCGATAATAAATAGATATCGAGCCCAGCGAAGCCCAAAGAATCGTTGGAAGTTAGTTTGGTTGAACTGGAAAAAAAACAAACCGGTGATGGAAGTAAAAGAAGAAAGAAGAATCGTCTTATCATCGGTTCAAATCAAACAGGACAGTATTCTGAAGAAATACACTCTCCATAGTGGGCTTTATTTTTTGTATAAAAGTAAGATGAATTTGACAGTAATTTTGAAGTAACTTTTATCTTGAATTATTGCCATTCGTTGAAAATTTCTATAAACTCGCTGCAACTTCAATGCCGAAGCCGTCTTTTGGTATCAATAAATGGATATCCAGCAAAGGCAACCCTAAAGAATTCCAAGAAATTAGTATGGTGAACAAGGGAGTAAAATGGAAGTGAAATAAACCAATTTTTATGATTGGTTCAACAGGGGACACCATTTTAGAAACTTGAACTTGCTGTGGAGATTTTTGTGAGCGTGATTTTTTTTCAAGATCCAAACGAACCTTTTGGCATCAATTTTAGGGCAACTTTTACCTTGAATTGTCATTCCCAATTTTTTTTTTGATAAAGTACATAAACTAACCGTCACTGGCATACCTGATCTTTCTTCTAGCAATAATAAATGGACATCGAGCACAGAAAAGCCTAAAGAATTTTTGGAAATTAGGTTGGTGAACTGGGAAAAGATAAAACGGCAATGGGAGTAAAAGAAGGAAGAAGAATTCTTCTTATGATTGGTTCAAATCAAAGAGAATTCGTTTTGGGATATTTTTTGAACAGTGATTTCTTTGTATTGTCAAGAAGAATCTTTTGGCAGCAATTTTTAAAATTATAAACTCGCTGCAACATCAATGCCGAAGTCGTCTTCTGGTATCAAGAAATGGATATCGAGCACAGAGATTAGTGAAGAATTGGTCAAATTTCCATGGGAGGAAAGGGAAAAATCGGGAATAAATGGAGGTGTGATATTTACTGTTTATAACGTAAACCCACAGAAAGAGTGGAAATCCATACAGTGGCGGTGGCGTTAGTAAATTCAAATTATGGCAACTTCTTGCGTTGTTGACTGAAGATTGAGCAGAGGTCTATAAAATCAGCTAGTTTGATAGGTAAAAAATGTTTTGAAGTTCCATTAACTCACTCCCTTTGTTGATGAAGACATTTTGACGGGGACAGCTGCATACTTTCTTTTTGTGAGCTCATCATCTGACTGCAACTGGAAAAGATACCCAGCTCTAGCACCATGACGATACCTACCAGTGATCTTGATTAATTTACGATAGCGCAAAAACCTGTCAATCATCCACCTATCCAGTTTACATTAATCATTAATAATAATTCCAAACACGCACCTAATGAAATTCTTATCCACTCATAAAAAGAAAAACTCGAGTCAGAGTCACTCATCGTAGTTCGTAGTCCTATAGCACATGCCGGGAATAATTGAAATTATTATCCTCGCGACGACATTCTCTTTATTTTTATTATTATCATCCGATACCTACACCTAAACATGCAAGAATTATTGAAGAGTGGAAGGTGGAAGGAAGGTCTATAACCTCGCGATGTTGAAATTCTCGTCATTCCCATAAAATATGCCGGTTTTTGCTATAACCGTACACTTGTAATGCTAATATCAAAGCGACCAGTTTTCTCTGCCTATCCGCAGATAAATGGAAAATCAATCACGACGTCCAATTCCTCCCATTAACTATCGCGACTGTCAACGGCTGTCCTCCCGTGTGTGCTTCTGGCAGGATGCAGGAAGAGCTACGACGTAGAAGTCAGAAGTCACAGAAACGATGCGACAAACACAGGACAGGAGTATATAACCGGTAAATCGGTAAACCAGATAGCTGTCAGTAGTGAATGTACCGTATTAATAGCCTTTCAGTCAGTGGACGCCGATTATGCAGCTTCTGAAGAGGAGGCTGATAACGTATTGACAGCTGAAAAGGCTGCCTCGGAAGGATCTAGGTAGAGCTGACATGGGATAATACGCTTTAGATTATTGTTTACGATTATCGAGACCTTTCAGCAGCTTGAGAGTAACCTGTGCCTTGGGGGTCTTTTAAATGATTACCATATACAAAATTATTATCGAACCAACGCCTGATTGGGTTGCATGAACTGTCTTGTAAACTGTCTCATTTTAATTTACAGCTTCTACAAGTTTTTGACGTTTCTTTAGGTTTCCTTGGGCTCGATGGTAACTTAACACCTCGAGAGAAAGGATTTTGCATAATAAAAGCGGTAAGTTTACGTAAAATTTCTATTTTTGGAAGGAACCGCTTTCTGCAACTTTTGCTCAAACAATCTTTGGTCGATTCTTTAGGGTTCTCTGTGCTTGATTTTCATCATACAACTCATGAAGAATAATTTCTAACAATAATTACAGAAAGTTGTGACAAACTTCGTCTATGGGCTTTTTGACACCACGCACAAAATTATCATGAAAACCGTTAGAATAAATTTTGTGTAACGCACAACAAAAATTTAATGAAAGTTTCCAGAATTTCACCAAAAAGACACTTTTTGTCACAAACGCGCAAGAAAGGGAATTTAGGACACCAATTGCAGATTGCAGAATGTGTTAGAAGAAGTTCGTGATGATACCCACCGGATTTGTTTGAACGTAACTGCCACACTATAAAAGAGTGTCAAATTACTGCCCCATGTTCAAAATTTTGTACTTTTAGACTTTTTGGATGATTCTTTAGACTTTTGTGTGCTCGATTTTTATTATACCAACCATGAAAATGAATTTTTAATAATAATCACTGAGATTTTTGACAAAATTCGTATAAATTTTTCAACTATGCATGTCAAATTAGAAGTTTGCAAAATTTTAATAAGAGGAGTAAAATTTCCTGAGCTTCCAAAACTTCCATTTCCAGAATTGCCTCTGCAGCTTTAGGCATTTCTCTGTTTAGTATTGCGCAAGAAAAATATTTTAGAATAGCAATTATTGCAGACTGCGCATTTTTACATCTTCCACAATTCTAAGCGTCAGAAGAAATTGGGTTGGTGCCACCAGATTTGTGGCCGATTCTTTATTTTTTTGCTGCTTCAATCTTTGCATGAACGATACGTCACACTTTTCTTAGTGTATCTATCTCTCATCGCCTAGTAATTTCGCCGATTCTTCAAAAATTGCTGCCAAAAGGTTCTTCTTGACTATCCAAAGAAATCACCGTTCAAAAAATCTCCCAAAACGAATTCTCTTTGATTTGAACCAATCATAAGAAGAATTATTCTTCCTTCTTTTACTCCCATCGCCGTTTTATGTTTTCCCAGTTCACCAAACTAATTTCCAGAAATTCTTTAGGCTTCTCTATGCTCGATGTCCATTTATTATTGCTAGAAGAAACATCAGGTATGGCAGTTTCAGTTAGTTTAAGTACTTTTCATAAAAAAAATTTGAGGATGCGAATTTAAGGTAAAATTTGTCCTAAAATTGATGCCAAAAGGTTAGTTTGGATCTTGAAAAAAAAAACACGCTCACAAAAATCTGCACAGCCTGTTCAAGTTTCTAAAATGGTGTCCCCTGTTGAACCAATGATAAAAATTGGTTTATTTCACTTCCATTTTACTCCCTGTTCACCATACTAATTTCTTGGAATTCTTTAGGGTTGCCTTTGCTGGATATCCATTTATTGATACTAGAAGACGACTTCGGCATTGAAGTTGCAGCGAGTTTATAAAAATTTTAATCTAAATTCTCCGGGGATTACAATAATACAAGGTAAATTGATGCCAAAAGATTCCTCTTGACTATGCAAAGAAATCACTGTTCAAAAAATATCCCAAAATGGATTCTCTTCGATTTGAACCAATCATAAGAAGAATTCTTCTTCCTTCTTTTACTTCCATCTCCGTTTTATCTTTTCCCAGTTCACCAAACTAATTTTCAGAAACTCTTAAGGCTTTTCTGTGATCGATGTCAATTTATTACTGTTAGGAGAAAGATCAGGTATGGTAGTGGCGGTTAGTTTATGTACTTTTGATCAAAAAAATTTTGGGAATGGCAATTCAAGGTAGAATTTTCCCTAAAATTGATGCCAAAAGGTTCTTTTGGATCTTGAAAAGAAATCACGCTCACAAAAGTTTACAAAATATGTCATCAAATCTCCAAAATGGTATCCCATGTTTGAACCAATCATAAAAATAGGTTAATTTCACTCCCATTACCCCCTCTGTTCCCCATAAGACCAGTGGCACTGCTTTCAGTGATATCCAAAATTATGGGGAAAGCTATTAACCAACGTCTTTTAAAGTTCTAGGAAGGAGCTGATATAATCAGCGACCGCCAATACGGATTCCGCAAACAGAGGTCAATTGGTGGACTCCTCACCTATGTCACCGAGCTGTGGAATGGAGTCTCGAGGGGTTGCGCTTGATATTTCTAGAGCTTTCGACTGTGTTTGGGGCATGATAGACTGTTGGCAAAACTGCAGGCCTATGGCATGCCGGAGAAATTCTGCTTGTGGCTTGCGAGTTATCTCGGACATCGTTCATTACATGTGGCAGTCGATGGAGTTCTTTCTGAGACCTTTTCCATCAATGCCGGTGTGCCTCAGGGATCCATTTTATCTCTGACTCTCTTTCACAATGCGGGAACATCTGCCATCGACGCACAGACTCGTAGGGAGCAAGAAGCATCTTCTCCAAAAAAGCTAACGTTTTGGAGCCAGATATGGTGATGGCGGGACACCCTCTTACTCCATCGGAATCTCTTCGTTTACTTATGGAGTGGAGCCTCGGCCTCGGGGCGAACATGTCTTGGCATGATCATGTCGCAGGTCTGGCGAAGAGTGCTTCTCAAAAACTTGGAACACTCTTCCGCACGAAGAAATTTTATACACAACAACATTGCTCTTATACATTGCTCAAATCCGACCATCCTTGGAGTACTGCTCACATGTTTGGAGCTCAGCTCCTAAACATACGCGACTACTCGACTCTATCCAGAAAAGAGCCATCCACTTGATTGGGGGCGCAGATTTGACAAAAAATTTAGACACTCTCGAACATCGACGAAGAGTAGCTGACCTAAGTCTGTTTGACAGATATTTTTATGGAAAGTGTTCCAAATACGTATCAGGTTCAGTTCGTTACACTTCGTACCACCACCCTGTTTCAGACTTCTTTTATGTATAGAACCGCATCACTTTGGAATAGCATTCCAAAGGGCGTGTTTCCCGGAGTATACAGCCTGCAGCGATTCAAGGCTAACGTGAATCGACATCTCCGCTCATGCACCGCTCCCAGAGCGTCATAGGGATTTTCCTGCAGTGCATGTGCATTTTCATTAAAAAAAATAAGAATTTCTTGCAATTCTTTAGGGTCGCCTTTGCTGGATATCCATTTATTGATGCCAAAAGAAGGATCAGGTATCATTACTGCAGTTACTAGAAGTTGCAAATTTTCGTCCATCAAGTTAGCACCTATGAGGACAATAATTACTGAGAAATATAATTCTAATCCTAGCACACAAGGAACATGTTACACACATGGCAACGTCTCCGAAGAGCTGACGACCGGACAGTTAGTAGAGCCAGAGTTAGAGAAGAGTAAAAGAGAGGAGGGGGAGGGGGGCCGCGACCTGATGCTCTGCTGCTGGTGACGTCGCCCATGTCATGGCTGTTCTGTTCTGTTGTAGTTAGTTTAGTCGACCGGTCGACCCACCGGCTCCACCGCGAGCTCGTCTAGTTTGGTGTTTAGCGCCTAGTGCTTACTGCTTAGTGCTCATCCAACACAAGCATACCAGCTCGAGCACACCAGCACTAGCACTAGTATAGCTTTACTATGATGATGATGAATTAGAATAATTCCGAAAAATGTAGAGTCAATCGGTCGGCAATGGCTCTCCTCCAGAGACACCGGCACCCTAGCTAAACGTCAAAATGACATGAGTGTTTGTTTACCGGTTCGTTTACACGTGTTCGTGTTTTTAAAGTGGTGGTGTGTTGTTGTATAAGTATAAGTGACTTACTTGCTTAAGTGAGTGAGAGACGAGAGTGGTGGTTGTTTTTTTTTATCGTGCGAGTTTATCTGGTTGCTTGTTTGTTATCGTACCTACCGGAATTGGATTGTTTTTTTTTTAATCCTTATTGCTTGCTTATTACTACCAATTATTGGATTTCCTGCGTTGAGGTTAGTATTCATTAATTTTAAATACATACCATCATGTTAAGTTAAGTTAATTTAAATAATAATGAAAGGTAAGCGTTCAAAACTATGTTCGTGTTTTTACTGCTGCTTTTATTAATAGAATAATTCTATTATTACAGTCGTGGTCGTTGATATATGTCGTTTTTATTTATCTACATTTCACCTTGAATTATAGAAATTTGCTCTTCGGGAGAGTGGAAAATTATAAATTTTACAAAGCGACATTTTTATCATTAATTAGGTGTATTACTATTATTATCATTGTTATTTGATAATGAATGAGTGGGAAAAATTACAGTTGATAAATAAAACTTCTGATAAAATTTAGGTTTCGTTTCGTTCGTAGTGTTGGTATTGGTATCTGCTAAGCGAGACAGCGACCAACCTGCACACCTTCACCTTGCCCGCTTTATTAATGTTAATTTGATTTGATTGAGATTAGAAGAAGATTCCTCCAGCTTGAAGATGAAGGCACGAGGCGGCAATTTGAATATTGGCAGTGTCTAAGTAGCCGGCTTTGTTTTAACAATTTAAACAGTTGGTATCCCTGGTACCGGGCCTGGTACGGTTCCAGTGGGTTTGAACCCGCTGTTTCGTCTACAACTCATCAAGACATCTTTAATAATGCCATCACTAAAAAAATATCGATTTAATTTCCATTGTTTTTTTTTAAGGGGGGGGGGGGGGGGGTGAGTCACTAAAAGGTACCACCAAACGTTCTGCCACAGACTCCCGAGTAAAATATAGGTATGTGGATTTAACCAAAAGTATCCATGTCCAAAAATGCACCCTTTTCAAGATACAGCCCTTAAAATGGGGTCAACCAAATATACGTTTTCCAGAATAAGTCAAAAATTAATTCTGGTGTTCTTATTTTTTACCCTAGAACTTTTTTATTCGGACGCCACTGGTTGATTCTATATTTTTTATCCAAAGGCGTAAGTATTACCAAACTTTTTGCCCATTTATTAAAGTTTTGTATCTTGCATTATTTTCCCATAATTAAATTTAATGATAAGCTTAAACCAGGAAAACGTATTTGTGAAAATCTCATTTTGGTAAATATCTAGATGAGCGGCATGGGTATAGGGCGAAATGGCTTATACTATCGGATAGCTCGTGTCTCTAGGAGTATCAAGGTACCATTGAATTTTTGCGCCGGCAAGTAATAGTCGAGATATAAGGCCTTAAAGTGTCATCCTTGCCCTAATACGTGTATTCGTCATATGATTGCGCTCGACGTGCTCGAACAGGAAACGCTCGATTGTCGTGTGCCCGACGGATAAGCGAGCTGCCTGTTCGCGGGTATAATGTTTGAATACACGTATTAGGGCAAGGATGAAACTTTAAGGCCTTATATCTCGACTATTACTTGCCGGCGCAAAAATTCAATGGTACCTTGATACTCCTAGAGACACGAGCTATCCGATAGTATAAGCCATTTCGCCCTATACCCATGCCGCTCATCTAGATATTCACCCTCATTTTAATTAAAAAAATTAATTTTTGAAAAAGTGGCCATTTTGGACATAAATAATTTCGGTTAAATCGACACAATTTGGACCCAGGAATCTGTGGTGGAACGTTGTTGTTAAAATTATTATTTAAATTACGTAACAAAGAAATTTTCAGAAATACATTTTCAGTAGTGGTAGGTCCATAATAAAAAAATATTTACGGAAAAACGATGCAAGATACGAATTTTTTATAGAAGAGAAAAAGTTTAGGAATACTTCTGGCTTTGAATAAAAAATAAAAATACAAAATCAATCAGTGGCGTGCGGACAAAAAAGTTCCGTAGTAAAAAGTGAGACTTTACATCAAAAACAGGAACACCTGTACGTCAATGTTTGTAAAACTATGTGAGTTTATTGGTCTTAACAATTTTAGTAAGCGCTGAAATTTTGAAGTTTCTCAGGTAGTCTATTTTTGACTTATTCCGGAAAACGTGTTTTTGGTTGACCCTGCAAAAAAGAGTTCTGAATCGGTTTTCTAATAAATTATCAAGAGTTCTCGAGTTCTTGAAAATATGATCAATAGTTCTGGTGTATTAAGCCCAAAAAACGACTCCAAACAGTATGGCGCCGGGAATGGGTTTTAATTTTTTTGGATTTCGACGGTTCTGAAAGGAGTTCTGAATAGCGCCAGAAGAGTTCTAGAGATTATCCGAATAAAACTTCTCGCTAAAATCATTCGTCTTCGATTTAAAGCGAAAAACAAGTTCCGTTTCCGAGGACTTTGAAAAAAAATTTGAATATGATTTTTTTTTTCTTTATTTCGACAGTTCTGAAAGGAGTTCTGAATAGCGCCAGAAGAGTTCTAGATATTACCCAAAAAAACTCCTCGCTAAAATCATTCGTCTTCGATTTAAAGTGAAAAACAAGTTCCGTTTCCGAGGACTTTGGAATTTTTTGAATTATGATTTTTTTCATTGGCAGTTCTGAAAGGAGTTCTGAAGTTTCAAAGTCCTCGGAAACGGAACTTGTTTTTCGCTTTAAATCGAAGACGAATGATTTTAGCGAGAAGTTTTATTAGGATAATCTCTAGAACTCTTCTGACGCTATTCAAAACTCCTTTCAGAACTGTCGAAATAAAGAAAAAAAAATCATATTCAAAAAATTTTTCAAAGTCCTCGGAAACGGAACTTGTTTTTCGCTTTAAATCGAAGACGAATTGTTTTAGCGAGAAGTCTTATTCGGATAATCTCTAGAACTCTTCTGGCGCTATTCAGAACTCCTTTCAGAACCGTCGAAATCCAAAAAAATTCAAACCCATTCCCGGCGCCATACTGTTTGGAGTCGTTTTTTGGGCTTAATACACCAGAACTATTGATAATATTTTCAGGAACTCGAGAACTCTTGATAATTTATTAGAAAACCGATCCAGAACTCTTTTTTGCGAAAAAGTGGTCGCCGCGTGAAGTTAGCGCCGAAATTTTTTGTGATGAATTTTTGGGCGTATTAAGCCAGAACTATTGGATATTTTTTGGAGAACTCCAGAACTATGCGTAGTCTTCCCAGAACTCTAAGAAAAATTACGATTTTCCAACTTTCGGGCGCCAACTTCACATGAGTTCTTTTATGGGCTGCATCTCGAAAATGGTGCCTTTCTGGACATGGATAATTTTGGTTAAATCGTCATATTTTTTACTCAGGAATCTGTGGTAGAACGTTGGTGGTACCTTTTAGCGACACCCTGTATATACATATAGGGTTATGAGTGTTATGACCCTCCTAAGTTACTTTTTTTTTAATACGAAAGCCTATACAGTGTGTTACAAAAAAGGAGGTCAAGCTCTTGGCCACAGATTGTTGGGCCAAAAATAATGACACTTTCCTTATGCCATTTTTCACATAGGCGTCCCATTTTCAAGATACAGGGTGTCAAACTTTAAATAAAAAAAAGTTTTTTATCAATAACTCCGTTATTTTTTAAGATACTCACTTGAAAATTTGCAAAGCCTTCTTTCTTATGCAGACACACATTTTTAGGAAAAAAAATCAAAGAAAATCCAAGCGGGAGCGCACGAAAGGGGGTTTATGGCAGACCTTGGCCCCCCAACATTTTTCTGCGTACGCCTATGGCTCTGATGTATGGTTTTATTTTACTTACTATTTTTCAATTTTCCAAATCTACTGAGAAATACAAACACAATAATGCATGTCATATGGGTCTCAGACTTTTTGTTTCGAATTTATTAAGGCTCTTCAGCAAAAAATAGCTCAACTTTGAAGGTTCCTAACACGGTTCCTAATTTAAGCGTGACACCTTTAAAAAACATTTAAAAAAAAACTGATGACGAGGGGTTTTCGAGCTATTTTCGAGCTACTCAATGAGATTTTCCAGCTGGTTGTAGCTCTCGTCATTTCCCGGAAAAACGACAAAAAAAACGCTTTTTCGTGCTAGAATTGGACCTAAATTTGGAAAGTACGTACTTCCGGAAAAAAACGAAAAGCACAGGAATTCCGAGCTCCCCAATGAGATTTTCGAGCTGTTTTATCTCTCGTCATTTCACGGAAAAACGAAAAAAAAACTCCCGGAAAAAAAACAAATTTACGTCTTTCAAAATTTAGGGAAAATCCTAGCACGAAAAAGCGTTTTTTTTTTCGTTTTTCCGGAAAATTACGAGAGCTATAAACAGCTCGAAAATCTCATTGAGTAGCTCGAAATTCTTGTGTTCTTTGGATTCCTCCACAGATGGAATTGAAAAAAGTCCGAGCCCGAAAATAGCTCGAAAATCCCTCGTCATCAGTTTTTTTTTTAATTTTTTTTAACGTTTCATGATTAAATTAGGGACCTCAACTTTGAAGCACCATGTACCTATAGGTTGCTATTGAACATTTTTGAACACCGTTTTCACCAAAAGATTTTGACATTTTTGTTTTCTTATTTATTTCGGTATAAAAAATGAAACCGTAAAATGTTTAATTACAAAGCAGTGTTGCCACGTTTTGCAAAGTGCTGGTTTGCTTCATTTTTTCAAAAATCAGGTTCTATATTAGTACTTTAAAAGACGAATCCAATGACATAATGTTACCACAACATTAGGATTGAATTTACTTGTTTTCATTCAAATCGTGTTTTTTCTTTGGAAAAATCTGACGTTTTATTATAAATAACCTCGTAAATAACTAATGGTTTCCATGGCAATGACAGCTTATGTTCGTAAATAAATATATTTTGACAGTTTTACTCGTTGAGCCTCTAGATTTTTTCTAGATGCTCTAGATATAGGCTTCTAAAGCGATTACATTTTTAGAAGATCCGGTTAGATAAAAGATTTTTTTAGAAGGTCCTGTTGGATCAAAAAATTGATTGTTTTAAGGTCCGGTTAGTCCCAAAAAAATAGCTCCGTACCAGATCCAGTTTGATAGTTGAAAGAAAGTAAGTAGGAGACAAATTTTCACCTTTCCAACGCAATAAATATCTACATAAATCCACTCCTTCAATTAACCAAAAGTCATGTTAGCCACGCTTCGGCCAGACACGCTTTCGGCCAGGGAGAAGGAATTTTTTTACGACTAAAATGGAAAATATTTGGTTTGTTTTTGTCGATATTCGATAATAATATTGTTACATTTCGGACCTTTTCCAATAATTTTTAGTTTTTTTTCCCCCATTTTATTAAGTCTGTGGCCGAAAGCTATATGGCCATTATTATAAATTTTAAATTTTCAGTCTTTTTAGTAAAATTTCAGTAAGAAATGTTTTTTTCTGTTGATTAAGTTCGAGACCGAAAGCGTGGCTGGCCATTATTATGAAATTTCAGCCTTTTTTGAACAAAATTTCGGCAAAAACGATTTTTTCAGTGTTTTGTAAGCTTTTGACCGACTCGCCGAAAGCGTGGCTGGTCATTATTTTAAAATTTGGGACTTTTTGGAGCTAAATTTCCTTAAAACGATTTTTTTAGTTTCGTAACTTCGTGGCCGACGGGCCTAAGTGGGGCTGGCTATTATTTTGAAGTTTCGGACTTTTTTGAGCAGCGCCTTTGAACCGCCCATGTTTTGTATTCCAAAAAGGTACTTTTGGTCAACGGCTCTAAAATGAACCGTTTCCGAGAAAAATGGCATTTTATGAGAGAAAACATCACTTTTTTAACGATTTTTAACAGCATTTTAGAAAAATGAAAGTAAGTGAAAACTTATTCCCATGATTAATGTTTTCTCTCATAAAATTACATTTTTCTCGGAAACGGTTCACTTTAGAGCCGTTAACCAAGAGTACATTTTAGGTGTAGAAAACATGAACGGTTCAAAGGCGCTGCTTAAAATTGCATTTATTCCAGTGGCGTAGAAATTAGGGGGTCGAAACCCTCAAAATACCCTAAGTCTACGCCCCTGAATTTTTTTTAAACATTTATTTTACGGCAAAAATAAGGGTATCAGTGAGCATACAGGAACGATGGGGAACTTTTAAATTTTTATTTTTAATTATGTTTTAAACAATTTTACTCATTTTCAGCTTATAGGGGATTTATGTACCTTCACTCTTATTTTTTGGTCTAATTTGACCGGACTGTAAAGGCAATTCAATGAATTTTTTTTGTATATTTTTGCATATCACTTCAATAATAATTCATACCGAGTTGACCGACGGCTGACCTTCTTGAACTGAAATTTACTTAGATAAATAATAATTGGAGACGTTATCATCGTTGTTTACCACCGCTTTAGCGCTAGCGCTAATGATTATAAAACAAAAAGCACAAAAACAATCAAAAACAACTGACGATTAAGCTTAGGAGAAGCAGTCGAAGAATAAATTCACTGACCTCTCCCGAGACCTCTCCTGACTTGAACATTGAAGGATTGATCCTGGTAAAAAGTGGAACGATTAGGCCATTCATTCATTAATTCAATCATCTTTTACTTAATGAGAAAATGCGACTTATACCTAGGTATTATGTATTTCATAGGTGTACATACAGGGTGTCCGGAAATTATGAGCAAAAAATTAAGGGGGTGATTCTTCTTGATGAAATATTGCCAAAAGTATCTATAATTTTTTTTTCGAAAACTCGAAAAGAAGAAAGTTATAAGCCTCCAAAGTTGATTTTTTTAAATCAATATTTTTTTATAACTTTTTTTCTAGTGTACGGATTTTCTTAAAATTTGACACACTAGCTACTGATGTTGCTTTACATCCTTGGTCCAAATTAGACTTGAATCCCTCGAAATCAAAAGGCCTTAACTGGCCTTGACCTTCAAAAAAGGCCTATAACTTTTTTCGTAATATTTTTTTCTGAGTTTTGAAGACGCACAATTGAAGAACATGAAGAAATATTCGGAAAAGGTCCTCTGTGTCTATCACGATAAAATGACCCGTTTCCGAGTAAAACTGTTTTAAAAATTTGCTTGCACTAAAATTGATCACCATAAATTATGATCATTCTGCAACAGTACCAAAGCATGCTTTGGAAACAGCTGCAGGGTTGCCTAGGAAACAAGGCGTTTGCTTTGGATTTCATTTTGACAGCAATTTATAATTTTTTTTATTAATTTATTTTATTTTATTGAAAAAAAATGATTAATTTTTTTTCATTTGGCTAGTGGCTACAGTGGCTAGTGTGTCAAATTTTAAGAAAATCCGTACACTAAAAAAAAAGTTATAAAAAAATATTGATTTAAAAAAATCAACTTTGGAGGCTTATAACTTTCTTCTTTTTGAGTTTTCGAAAAAAAAATATAGATACTTTTGGCAATATTTCATCAAGAAGAATCACCCCCTTAATTTTTTGCTCATAATTTCCGGACACCCTGTATACATAGAAGGTAATACATACATAATTATTTTTTGTTGCTATGTATGATTGTAGGTACATTTAACGAGTGTCATTATTCGTATATGAATCGAAGGGATTATGTTTCTTTTCATTTAAATGAGAATGTGAAATTGTGGTTATTTTTTATTAGAAAAACCACATATCCGTCACGTACGATTACAAATGTTACGATATTCAAGTCCTTTATGTGATATGATATCAATTCCTTTAGTGTTCAAAACAAAAACAAAGCGTGAAATATCACCGGATTGTAATAATAATAATAATAATAATAATAATAATGCGAGTTTGCCAGATTTAACACTTATAATAGGTAGGTATAATAATGTTCCTTGTGTTTTTTGTACATTCCTGCTTTTTACTGATATCGCAAGAGAATCACAGATCAAGTGGGATCTTCAATAAGTAATAATTGCGGCAGACATCTTCACCGGCACACCGAATTAACTCTTAATTAATTAATTAGATTAAATACAATAAATATCATTGATCCAGTCATTAATGAATCGATCGACTTTCTACTATCGATGCCGAAGTTGTGTAGCACAGTTTGTTGTAGATATAATCGGAAAAAATTCCACTGGACCTCAGAAGTTTCTACCCCCGTTTCTCCTGCATGTAAACTTGATTAAAAACCCTTTTTTATCCTTCTGCTGTTATAAGCGTTTTTTTTTTTTTTATAAAACCATTTTAGGTGCTCGTAATTCTTAAGAAAATTTCGGCATTATTCTTGTTGTTTGGAAATGGCTATTTTTATCTCAAATTACAAGATAATTCACTTTCCTTTCAACTGTAACTCCGACAGACATCTTCAGCAGCGAGTTTAAACGCGAACTGATACATTTTCACTTAATTTGACAATTTGGCTGCAATGTTGAATTGTATTTTGTTAAACTACCTCGCTTTTTTCTTCTTTTCGTAAGTTTGTCAAGATGCTACTTAATATCTTAAATATTGTAACGAATTAGAGTAATGTTTGGAGCAATGTTTTACTAATGGCAATTTCGATGTTATAAGATGAAGGACCAGGGCTTAGCCCAATCTCTTGATGTTTGGTTGTAGATCACTTAATTTAATTAACGATTATTAATTAAGCGCGGTCGTAAAGCACGGTTATTTTAAGTTTACGATGCGATTAATTTTTTGGAATGGTATTAACACGATTTAGGAGGGTATCTGACGACCCTCCACCAACGAACAATACGAATGCGAATCTCGGATGCGACAGGACTTTGCTCCACGACTTTGACGGACCGACCTGGACTCGTTTCTCCTTTTTTTCCTTTCTCACTTCTGTCTTCCATGTGCCTAAAGGGAAGGAAGGGGTAGGTGTTGATTGTCCCTCAAACCACGAACTTTGCGATGACGAACGAATTGTTGCTGATTGAAATTAGCATTTCGTTCGTCGGGATTACGCTATCAATTTCTAGCAGAACAAGTAACGAGTTAGAATTTAGAGAATTTAGAGAACACCAACACGCCCACATCCACCAAACTTCCCCCAAACTTCCACATACTTCCACATACTTCCAGTGGTACGCAATTTTATGAACAATCTGGCTAAGATAATTATTTCTTCCACCTTCTGGTTGCTGTATGGTCTTATCGACTCAGATTTTTACCGTTTTTTCTGAACCTGCCTTTCCTCTTTAATTTTTAATTTTTTTTTTTTAATTAATTGTCAAATTGGCTCTTCAGTTCTCTCTGAAAATGAGACGAGTTGAAGGATTTATGGAGCACTCTTTGTGGACTATGAACGTGTTTTAGAGGAGCTTCTATGGAGGAGTCATTGCACTTTCTGGCGGCTCTGCGAAATTCCCCCCCCCCTCCCTAAATGCGACTTTTCATTTTTTTTCTTTTGCTTTCGTTTGTCCATCGTGGGTTCATAATTGTCCACCAAAAGTTTTTTTCCAGGCAACGCTAAAAAAAATGTTTCAATAGAAGTCCCAAATCGTAAAAAAAATTTCGAACCACACGAACCATCGTCTGTCCACGTTTATCCAGCCAAAAAGTTTTTTTTTGGTTCAGGCAATACTCATAAGATACGAGGAAAACTTTTGTAAAAATGTAAAAATCTGTACAAAATCTGGAGTCTGTAGCTCAAACAAACGGTTCTTGAGATATCGCAAAAAAGCAAGAAAAACAATTTTTTTTACCCCCTGTATCTCGAAAACGGTTTGCGGACCGCATGTTAATAGGAAGTTTTCTTCTTAGTCGTAGAATCACCTCCTTTATTTTGTACTTGTTGGTAGTTAACACCCTGTAGATTTTGGTGCCGTGACCAGGATAGGTACACCACAATAAAATGAACAAACGAATACGGCAAGAAATTGCAAAATTCGCTTTTTAGGGTGCCAACTTGTTATTTTCCAATTTATTAAATCATTAATAATAAAAAATCTAAGTGTGGAAAATTAAAATGAACGGATTTTCCAAATTGGGGATGCTGATGGTCGACTTAAAAAAATATTAAATGGCGTGGGGCAAAATGGCAAAATGGCGGTGGACAATCATGATCCTAACGATGGACAAAATATGCGATATAGAACAAAGTGAAAATTTCGTATTCCTTTCTCTTTCACCTTTTTTGCTTATTCTCTCTTTTTTCTTTTTTTTTCTTAAAAAATTATCGAAATGGCTCTTCAGTTTAATCTGAAAAATGTAACCAGTTCGAGGATTTATGGAGATTTTTTTTATTTTTAGTAAAATTGTCCAACGTTTCTTCAAAGTATCTCGTTTTTTTTCAAATTTTTTTCTTTGAAAAAACAGAAAACATACATTTCCGCCTAGTTTTGTCTATGTATAAGTAGATACCTGGACTATGTGAGTAGATAAGAGAGTACTAGAACAAATAAAAAAATCCCCGATTATATATTTGTTGATAAAATATAACAAGCTTATGTAATAGTTGTTAATGTTTATTTGCATAAATCAAACATTTACTTTCGAGTTTCACGTTTATGGCATTCAGACAGCATCCATCCATCGCACGATTTCGTTTCCATATTTAAGAGAATATAAATTGACGGTTAATGTCGATTGTACCTACCTACCTATGTAATTATTGTACCTACATAGGTAAGGTATGTACTTTAACTTTACTCTACTTGTCAATTTGAATGAACCTATGTAGTGTTGTAAATAATTGTTCTGGTCACAGGTAGGACGTGCATGGAATAATAATTATATTCCAACTAATGGTCGATACTCGACATAATATCGTACAATAGATAATGATAATTATTACAGGACAATGAGTTAAAAAATGATGCTTGAAGGTAATGATAAGTGAGAATAATCGGTGATAAAATTATCACGTTTAATGTCAGCTCGACTTGATATCGAAATTATGACAAGTTAACGAGGAATTGTGAATTATTACTGTTGACTGTTTTCTCAAGATCACCAATCAGCTGATCCTGACTAGACTTGGTACTTTTTCTGGTGATGTGGTGCAGAAATTGAAAATTTTGGGAAAATTAGAAAAAAATTGATTTTTTTGTCAGCTATGATTGCGTTTTACTCGGTTTTTAAGGATAAGAATGAAAGAAACAAATTTTAGCTTGAATCGGTTTTTTTCAATTTTCGAAAAAAAATAAATTTTTCGGCCGCTTTCGTCGATTTTTCTGAGAATTTGTATTAACCTAGTGGAGATCTCCAAAAAGATAAGCTGCAAAAAACCAAGAAACCAAATTTGATAAAAATCGGACTAAAATAAAAAAAAAATTCAGTGTTTTCAGTGTTTCAGATGTTTTTAGCTGCAAAAATCGAATAAATTAAGTAAATAAATCCAGTGACAGGTGTCAGGACATATTTTCAAGTTACTGCTACTTTTTCCCTCATATCCCATAATGGAGGTATCAATAAATTCAACTATAATAATTATTCTCACACAGAGACTCGGACATTTCAACAGTAAATCATTTCCCTTAGATAACCAAAAATTACCAAGTACAATTTTATTATCCTCACAAAAAAGCACCACATTTTATTTAAACACCTGCGTCCGTGTTTTCAATTAAAAATATTTCAAAATATTATAATTTTGTCACAGTTGAGTCGATTCGAACAGAAGGGACCATTTTTTTCCCCATAATTTATTTAAAAAGTTGCATTTTAACTGATTTACTAAAAAGCGAGCTAAAAAGTAACTAAAAAGTGGATCATGGTTCCCGTCACTCTTTTTATTTAGTTTTTCCAAAATTTGTCTAAAAAACTATATTTTTACAAATCTCGCTCGTTTCAGTTTTTTTAAGTGAGTGAGGCACCTATAAAATTAAATATATTTTTCATAATTATAAAAGTGCCTACCTTCTAAATTTTAAAATTTAACCTACCTTCTAAAATTTGGTCATATTTAAGGTGGTTTACCTGACCTGACTTAACCAGTAGGTACCAGAGCTGGATTTTGTCCCCGGCAGAAGGGACCATTTCTATACATAAATATTTAAAAAATGCATTTTATAAAAGAAGTGGAGAAACAAAAAACAGTGGCATTCATTTCTGTTCATTTTTCAAAATTTCCCCAAAGCTGCAATTATTTCTTTCAAATATAACTCGTGCCGGTTCGTTCAAGTTAGTTACGCATCAAATTTCGAGTATTTTTCCATAATCATAAAAGTAATTCATTTCGTACGTTTCCTAAAAGTCCGTGTTTTCAATTCAAAATATTTTAAAATAATTAAAATTGGCATAGATGAGACGATTTACGACCAGTGCCGGAGCTGGACTTTGTCTCCAACAGAGGGGACCATTTTTCTCATAAATTTTTCAAAAAATTGCATATTTATGGTGCTAAGTAAATAGAAATTGAGGCATTGGAGGTTCCTTTCAGGTACCTATCTATTCACTTTTGCAAAATGCCTGTTATAGATTTTTCCATAATCATATAAGTGCCACCCCTTCTACCGTACTAATTTCATCTCCGTCCATGTTTTCAAGTAAAATTTACGACCAGTGCCGGAGCTGGATCTTGTCCCCAACAGAGGGGACCATTTTTTTACAAAAATTTTTCAAAAAACTGCATTTTTATGGTGCTAAGTAAATAGAAATTGAGGCATTGGAGGTTCCTTTCAGGTACCTATCTATTCACTTTTGCAAAATGCCTGTTATAGATTTTTCCATAATCATAGAAGTGCCACCCCTTCTACCGTACTAATTCATCTCCGTCCATGTTTTCAAGTAAAATTTACGACCAGTGCCGGAGCTAGATCTTGTCCCCAACAGAGGGGACCATTTTTCTCATAAATTTTTCAAAAAACTGCATTTTTATGGTGCTAAGTAAATAGAAATTGAGGCATTGGAGGTTCCTTTCAGGTACTTATCTATTCACTTTTGCAAAATGCCTGTTATAGATTTTTCCATAATCATAGAAGTGCCACCCCTTCTACCGTACTAATTCATCTCCGTCCATGTTTTTAAGTAAAATTTACGACCAGTGCCGGAGCTAGATCTTGTCCCCAACAGAGGGGACCATTTTTCTCATAAATTTTTCAAAAAATTGCATTTTTATGGTGCTAAGTAAATAGAAATTGAGGCATTGGAGGTTCCTTTCAGGTACTTATCTATTCACTTTTGCAAAATGCCTGTTATAGATTTTTCCATAATCATAGAAGTGCCATCCCTTCTACCGTACTAATTCATCTCCGTCCATGTTTTCAAGTAAAATTTACGACCAGTGCCGGAGCTGGATCTTGTCCCCAACAGAGGGGACCATTTTTTTACAAAAATTTTTCAAAAAACTGCATTTTCACGGTGTGAAGTAAATCAATAGTGGGGCATTGGAGGTTCGTTTCAGGTGCCTATCTGTTAATTTTTGCAAAATGTCTCGATTTATAGATTTTTCCATAATCATAGGAGTGTCACCCTTTATACCGTACTAATTCATCTCTGGCCATGTTTTCAAGTAAAATTTACGACCAGTGCCTTAGCTGGATCTTGTCCCCAACAGAGGGGACCATTTTTTTTTACATAAATATTTCAAAAAAATGTTTATTCACTCTTTTCATTCATTTTTTCACAATGTCTCTGAAACTTTTTATTCTTAATTTGGTTATATTTTATAGTTGAGGCAACTGATGACCACTGCCAAAAAGTTGGAGAAAATCATTTCATCTGCTACAAAAATTGAAAAATTTAACTGCTGCATTGCTTTTAACCACAAATCCTTTCACTTTGAGAACCGAAACTGTATATAATTTAATTTTATTATCACAATAATTAATAATTATTCTCACACAGAGAGCCCTCCTCTAATGATTGAAGCCTAATTATTATTCCTTTCAAAAATCTTTGAAATATTAAAACGAAAAAATGGTGGAATAAAAACTGACGGTCAGTATATAGGAACTAGAGGAACGCCTAAGAAGGCGTTAAAATTCTTAAGATTTGAATTCCATTCTCAAGAGAACTACATATTATGAGCCGGTCCTACAGGTACAGGTCAATTCCCAACCATATAATTGGAATTGGAAGCATTATTTCACCAACACCGGTCAGTCTCATTAATAAAATACCACCAACACCAGCACCGGCACCGGCTCCAAGCAAGAAGCAAGATATTCTTCGGGTCGGTGGTTGTGGATGTATCCAACTGCTAATGCTAAAGATGCTAATAATAAATTAGTATCCGATCCAGATCATATACATATACGGGTTGTGTTCAAAGATTCATCAAGAGCTCCTTCTTCTAGTCTAATGACTGTTATAATAGAGAAACGGTGTAGTTTTACAGGCGCCAACAAGGTCGGATTCTTGCTTCCATGCTGGGCAGTCGGTTATTTTTAGAACACGTCAGTCTGGCTACTTTTGCTTGCTTCATTTCTGCAGCGTTACCATTTTTTTTTTACTCTCCTGCTCATTTAGTCTAGTTATAGTTCTAGTTTTACTAAACGAGACCCTCCGCATTTTGTATTATTGTTGTTAAGATACAAATGGGCTTTCTTATTGGTATTGGTAGTTCGGTGTCGCTTAAATAATAAATAAATATTGATGATGCTGTATGGGCTCTTGAGGGACGCCGAATCAAACCGTCTCCAAATCGTATCAGACTTAAAATATGCAGAGTGTTTCGATAGAGGGAATAATAACTGGAATAAATTATCCTGAAAGAAACTATGAGTTGGAGCTGTTATTTAATTAATATAATAAACGCGGTGGTGGTAGTGGTAGTGGTAGTGGTAGTGGTAGTGGTAGAAAGAGTATCTATGCTGCTATGAATAAAGTTGCTGTTCAAACGTTTATACAAGAAAGGAAGACCAATTACGATAAACGCTTATAATAAATGCAAGTCCACATAAATATCATATCCTGACACGATGGGGTTATTGACATTGCCGCTTAAACAGAGTCTTTGATTGACTTAACGAATCATTATTATTTGTCAATCCTTGACCGGGAGAGACTTCAATTATTAGATTAAGTAGTTTATTTTGCACTCGGAGGGTGTTTGTTTTTTCGATAAAGCCGTGTTTGTTTGCTTGTTATTATAAGAGGCCTTTCTTGCTGCGTTTCGTCATTTAGGTACCTACATTTTTAAGTCCATGAATATTTGCGTGAGTTGTTTTTTATACGAGTGAACCATATAAATCACCCGATGATTCGATCCAGCTCGAAATTTGACTCCCTCGAGGTCCTAATCTAAAATTTCGATTTTATTTTGTTCATCAAGAAAATGAAAAAATGTGCATGTAGAGAATCTGATACATCGGTGTCCTTCGAGGATCTATATTGTAACCTTCACTTTTCTTATCAATTTCTTACTAACTTCATCCTTGTGCTTTAAAACGGTCACAAATTGGAGATGGTCTTTGATTTGGCGTTCCTCAAGGGCCTATATTAAAACCTTAATTTTTTGCTTACCAGTTTTTTTACTGGCTGCAACAATTACTACGTTTTTCTTCAGGTATGTTCTTTCAAAAATTGTCATCAATGGTAGAGAATCTGATAAGCTGACCCTTGAGGACTTTCTTCTCGATATCTAACCAACACTAACCGCTAAAAATAATTTTTATGAAACTTCATCCTTCCCCTTTAAATGGGTCACAAATTGGAGATGGTCTTTGATTTGGCGTTCCTCAAGGGCATATATTAAAGCCTTAATTTTCTTCATCAACAGTTTCTACTGCAACAATTATAAAGCTTTTTTTGAGGAAGGCTTTTCAAAAAATGCCGCGGATGGTGGAGGCTCTGGTATGGTGTTCCTCGAGGATCTACATTGAAGCCGTCAATTTTCTTATCAATTGCTTGGATACTTAACTGCAATGCTTTTTATGAAGAGCGTTAAAATAGGAGATAATCTCGCAAGAGTGTTACAAATTGGAGATGATATCTGATTTGACGTTCCTCCAGGCCCTTATCGAAACCTTAATTTTTTTTCTTACAAGTTTCTTACCAGCTGCAACAATTATAATGTCTTCCTTGAGGTATGCTCTTCAAAAAATGCCGCAAATGGTGGAGGACCTGGTATGGTGTTCCTCGAGGATCTACATTGAAGCCGTCAATTTTCTTATCAATTGCTTGGCTACTTAACTGCAATGCTTTTTATGAAGAGCGTTAAAATAGGAGATAATCTCGCAAGAGTGTTACAAATTGGAGATGATATCGGATTTGACGTTCCTCCAGGCCCTTATCGAAACCTTAATTTTTTTTCTTACAAGTTTCTTACCAGCTGCAACAATTATAATGTCTTCCTTGAGGTATGCTCTTCAAAAAATGCCGCAAATGGTGGAGGACCTGGTATGGTGTTCCTCGAGGATCTACATTGAAGCCGTCAATTTTCTTATCAATTGCTTGGCTACTTAACTGCAATGCTTTTTATGAAGAGCGTTAAAATAGGAGATAATCTCGCAAGAGTGTTACAAATTGGAGATGATATCTGATTTGACGTTCCTCCAGGCCCTTATCGAGACCTTAATTTTTTTTTCTTACCAGTTTCTTACCAGCTGCAACAATTATAAAGTCTTCCTTGAGGTAGGCTCTTTAAAATATGCCGCGAATGGTGGAGGACCTGGTATGGTGTTCCTCGAGGATCTACATTGAAGCCGTCAATTTTCTTATCAATTGCTTGGATACTTAACTGCAATGCTTTTTATGAAGAGCGTTAAAATAGGAGATAATCTCGCAAGAGTGTTACAAATTGGAGATGATATCTGATTTGACGTTCCTCCAGGCCCTTATCGAAACCTTAATTTTTTTTCTTACAAGTTTCTTACCAGCTGCAACAATTATAATGTCTTCCTTGAGGTATGCTCTTCAAAAAATGCCGCAAATGGTGGAGGACCTGGTATGGTGTTCCTCGAGGATCTACATTGAAGCCGTCAATTTTCTTATCAATTGCTTGGATACTTAACTGCAATGCTTTTTATGAAGAGCGTTAAAATAGGAGATAATCTCGCAAGAGTGTTACAAATTGGAGATGATATCTGATTTGACGTTCCTCCAGGCCCTTATCGAGACCTTAATTTTTTTTTCTTACCAGTTTCTTACCAGCTGCAACAATTATAAAGTCTTCCTTGAGGTAGGCTCTTTAAAATATGCCGCGAATGGTGGAGGACCTGGTATGGTGTTCCTCGAGGATCTACATTGAAGCCGTCAATTTTCTTATCAATTGCTTGGATACTTAACTGCAATGCTTTTTATGAAGAGCGTTAAAATAGGAGATAATCTCGCAAGAGTGTTACAAATTGGAGATGATATCTGATTTGACGTTCCTCCTGGCCCTTATCGAAACCTTTTTTTTTTCTTACCAGTTTCTTACCAGCTGCAACAATTATAAAGTCTTCCTTGGGGTAGGCTCTTCAAAATATGCCGCGAATGGTGGAGGACCTGGTATGGTGTTCCTCGAGGATCTACATTGAAGCCGTCAATTTTCTTAACAATTTATAACTGCAACAAATATTTTTTATAAAATATTTAAAAAATGTGTCCAGATTGGAGGGGATTTTCTTCCGATAATGTTGTTGTAATTAGGACCGAATTTTGGAACTAATTGTGTTATAATATTTGGGTTTTTATTGCTTGAACAAATGATTCTTTGATTCTATTTTAAGAATCAAATCGTGGAGAATTTCATTGATTTGCGTTGTTTTTTCGATTCGTATTTAGAATTCTCCAAATGTAATTGCGACCTTGTACCTCGTGTGTAAAGTATGTAAGTGCTTTTTGCGTTAACATTAAACATTCAATCCAATTCTAATCCGGCGCTGTTTATGCCCGAGAAGCCGGAATGTGAATACGTATAACCAATTTCAATGGAACTTGATAAGATATTCCTCGTTCTAAAAATAAAATTAAACTTTGTATTGTCTATAAATAAAACATTCGCTATATATTCTTATGTAAATTTCATTCAAGTAACCTTTCCCTGTGGCATATTAATCAATTTTATTGCTAATGACATTCACTAATCGCCGCTAATGGCTATAAGAGTTTCTATACCGGCCCACGAGTTATTGCTGTCTAGAAATTATCTTGTCACCTGTTATTATTAATAAAGAATTTGCCCACTTTAGAAGCCATCTACGAGTGTTTGAAGACATTTTTTTGCAAAGACAACTACGAGAAGGTGGCCTAAAGCTGGGACTTATCAATATTTTACACCCACAATCGAATTGATAGTTCTCTGGATTATGGGTTTAAACTAAACATGTAGATTCTGTTGAACTGTTGTGGCTCGTGACTTTAATAACAAGTGGGCAGATCCACCTCCCACTAAGCGACTCAACAATTTATTATAAATATTCATTAATTTCGATAATGGAAGCTAATGCCCCTCTTTTGAAGCGCCACTCCTTTAAATCGGAATTTTTGATCCCCTGTGTAGGGGATTACAGAAAACGCAATTTCTAGTTTTAGTCTTCGTCATAGATTGCCGAAATTGCGACCAAATTTTGAAGCCCCCTGAAGAGTGAAAGGAACAACCTGAATGGCAACTTTTATTACTGCACTGCTGCTCCCTAAACTTAATCGATTTTTAATTACAAATTATGTCTATAAAATTAAAATATTATGAAAGGTGAACCCAGGTGCATAAAATATAATTACAGTCGCTACCCATAACCCATAATACCGCTCCTATTTTTTTGTTAGAAAGTGTATGCATAAAAATTATGTAATGGCTGCAAAAGATCATCAATCAAACCTCCATGAGATCTGCTAACTGAAACTAAACGTAATATTATTCATCTTGTTATTTCTAATCTTGTTACCAATAAATTTGCGACAATTATTTAGCCGCGCCAGCCGCTAATTGATAGATCATCGATTTTTCACGCCATTTTGCATGTCGCAGCTAATTCGAAAAATAATTTATTACGGCCGGGTCTTGGCCAGCTTGGAATAACGATCTCGTCCACCTCCAATCTGGACACGATTTTATGTTTACCCAGTTAATGCAATGCAAACGTAGACCTACTATCAAAAGTCGCAGGAGCCGCACACTATTTACTTATCATTGGATAATATTTGAGGTCAGGGTGATTTATTATTGTTAGTGATATCAGTGGGAATAAGCAGCAGCACCAGAACTAGCACCAAGCCACTAGCACTAGCACCATCTGGTTTTTAAATTTCAAGCTACATCTGGTTGATTTGAAATTTTTTCCTCACCTGCACGGAAACTTTCGATAACGTGACAACATCACAATCGAATTCTAATTTTGTGGTGGTCTTCTCTTATGTTAGAGGCACTTCTGAAGCTGCTATTTAAATATTTTATGGTTCACATAAATGGTTTAATGGCAACCTTGCAATTTATGCGTTTACTCTTCCTTTTCTCCGCTTATATCTTTTTCTTTTTATCTTCTTCGTTTTGGTCATCATTGTGATTTCCTTCTTGTATTTTTTATTATTCTTCTCCTCTTTCCCCCTTTTCTCATCCCTCTCCCTATGGCCTCCTCCCTGTTTTCCTCCCCCTTCTTCTACACCACCACCACAACCTCCTCCTCTTCCAGTTTTTTTCTGTTTGTTAACTTTTTTCTAATTTTTTATTATATATTTTTTACCCTATCGTTTTCTTCATTTCAGTGGTCGTCAATTTCTTCATATATCTTCTTGTATATTGATATTATTTCTATTTTCTCTTTTTTCTTTCGTTTTCCTTCATTTGTCTCTGATGTTTTCACTTTTCTCCTTTTTTGTTCTTAATACTTTTTCAGTTTTATTCTTTTATTCTTCTTGTATCTTTTTCTCCCTGTTATTTTCTACGTTTTTTTTTGTAGGCGACTTATTTCTCGTCATCGTCGTTTTCAAATCTCTTTTGATTAATGTAATTTTCGGTTAATTTACGTCTTCTTACTGTTCATTTTTGTATTAAATTATTTGTATTTTCATATTTTTGTCAATCTTCTTTTTTTTTTCTGTTCATTAATGTTATTTCTTGTTTACTTTTTCTTTCTTCGCATGTTTTATTTATTTTATTTTTAGGGTTCTTTACATGTAAATTTTTTTATTTTCGTTCATATTTCTTCTAATTTTATTGCCAATCTTCCTTCTTCCTAGTTCTTCATTTTTCTTACCCCTAATATTATTTCTCCTTTATTCTTTATTTTTGAAGCTTTACTAAATGTTATACTCCTAATGGCAGTCCTGCAATTTAGGTATTTACTCTTCTATTTCCGCATATCTTTTTCTTTTATCTTGTTTGTTTTCTTTATCGTTAAAATTTCCTTCTTCTATATTTATTGTCATTTTCCTCCTCTTCCCTCTCTCCCAATCCCCACCCCCGTCACCCCCTCCCTTTTTTCCTCTCCCTCCTCCTCCGGTTTCTTCTTTTTGATCTTTTTTTTCTTTTTCATGCCTTCATCGTTTTTTTTTTCATTTTAGTCGTCGTCAATTTCTTCATATTCATCCTTTCCTTGTTTTTGTATTATTCTTATTATTTTTAATTTTGTCTTTTCTATTCCATTTTTCTTTTTTTGTCTCTGATTTGATTATTTCACTTTTTCCTTATTCTTTTGTTTAATTTTTATTAATTTTTATTCATTTTATTCTTCTTCTATCTTCTCCTCCCCCTTATTTTCCCTATATTGGTAATTAAATTAAATTGTTTGTATTTTCATAATTTTGTCAATCTTCATTTCTTCTGTTATTTAAAGTTATTTCTTATTTGTTTCTTCTTCCTTCACATGTTTTATTTTTTATTTTTTAGTCTTCTTTTCGTTAAATTTAATTTTATTTTGTTTCATATTCCTTCTATTTTCATTGCCAATCTTCCTTCTTACCAGTTATTATTTTTCCTTACTGCTAATATTTCTCCTTTATTGGATATTCTTCCTTCTGTTTTTTTCGTCTTACAGTTATTTCTGAAGCTGTTGTTGAAATATTTTACGATTCACATTCTTCGCTTTTCTGGACACTCTTGCCCACTTCTTGACGATTAAATGATGAAAAGCGTGTACCCCTAATGGCAGTTTTGCAATTTGTGTATTTTGTCTTCTATTTACGCTTGTCTTTTTCGTTTATCTTGTTCGTTTTCTTCATCATCAAAATTTCCTTATTCTATTTATTATCACCCTCCTCTTGCCCCTCCCACATCCCCTTCTACCCCCTCCCTCTTTTCCTTCCCCCTCCTCTTATTTCTACTGTTTCTCTGTTTGCTCACTTTTTTTACTCACTTTTTATTCAATCTTTTTTATTCCTTTATTGTTTTCTTCATTTTGGTCGTCGTTTTTTTTTGTATTTTTGGTATTATTTCTAATTTTGTCTTTTTTCGATTCGTTTTTCTTCATTTATCTCTGATGTTTTCACTTTTCTCTTTTTTTCTGTTAACTAATATCATTTCCTATTTATTTCTTCTTCCTACACTATTTTTTTCACCTCTTAGTTCTGCTTTCCTTTTTTTTTTTGACTATAGTCCTCGTTTCATCTTTTTTCTACTTTCAGTTTTTTCTTTTTTTTATACTTAATTCTCACAGTCGTCGTTCTCAGCATAACTTAACTTGAGTTGTACTATTTTTCTGTTAATTTACTTCTCTATTTATTTCTCTAATCGTAAATATTCTCGCTTTCTTCTATTTGTATTGTGTCAATCTTCCTACTTCCTAGTTCTTCTTTTTTCCTTAACATTATATTATTTCTTCTTTATTTTTTATTCTACCTTCGTACGTCTTTTTTCTTCTTTTTATTATTGTTTTATCTTTATTGTGTTATCTTGGTCTTCTAATTTCAATTCATCTTATTTCTTCTTCGTTTTTCTTCATCTCATTCGTATTATTTCTTGTTTTCCCATCTTCTCTTGTTTTTCTTCTTCTTTCACTCTTATATCTGATCTATCTGTCTTCTACTTTACGGTTTTTGCATCTTTTCTTCGATTCTTTCTTCGTTTATGTATTTGTAATTTTTCCTCACTATACCTTCTCCTTTTCTACAAGCATATCTTCTGTAATCTTCATTTTGTTATTGGTATTCAACCGCCACGATTCTTCAATTTTTAATAATCTATTTCTCCAAACTTTTTTTTGCACACTCATTACCCAACGTTTTTCTTAAAGCGTCTTTCTTAATTCCATTTACACTAACTTACCCCAATATAAGGGAACAAACTTGTGGTCCCATGTGGTCCCGTTCAGACTTCAGCGATAAAAAGGGAGGTCCCATTATGTCTGTGTGAACTGATAGCTCGCGCATCACAGACATAATATGACATATTATGCGAGAGGTAGCCTACACCCGATATGCGGGTATGGCACTTTAAGAAAAAGAAGGGAACAAAGAAACATGTAAGGAAGCATCCAGCCTGAACACTTCTTGAATAATTAAATCAGATTTCTTGCATGCAGGTAGTAAAAAAAAATAATTAATGCGCTTCCTCTTAAATACATCGCAATGTCGTTAAAATGTACCTCAAGCAGACGTTACTTAACTTTTCGCGCACGCATTAAATTTTTGCATGCAATTCGCGAATAAATAAACCGACCGCGCGGCTCCGACCGCTCACGTTTGTTTGTGATATCTCGTTTTATATCCATACACCATTTCGATCATGTCTACAGTTAATAAATCACACTGTATTAATAAAATCCATCTACTGTTAATAAAATCGAATACACACCAGCAGAGTGATAAATAAGATTACTCGGGAGGCTTGTTTAGACGCTGCTGGGAAAATTTGCCGAACCTGGATCATTATTATTAACGTGGTGCAGAATCACGTCAAAATTTTTGGGTGGGTACAAGTTTCTTCTTGGAGGAAAAACCTTATCAACGTTTGTGTCCATGTCCAAATTGATAACTACAATTTTCTGAATTACATAAATGCAACTTAAACATTTCCATCATAGTTGCAAAAGTAGAAATATGTATCATTGGTTGCCTATGCTTTATTCTTTTTTACGGTTAGATAAACCGGTTCATATCACTACAACTCTAAATTATTATTATCTTCTTTTTTGGTCCATTAGTTTTGTTATCAGGCTGCTACCTAGTAAATATTTAAATCGCTTTTTTGATTACAAATAGCTTATCTCAAAATTGAGATTCGTCATTTCCTCAAAATTGCTCTTGATGAAACTGTTGTATTAAAATCGAGCAGTTTGCAACGAAATAACGTGGCTTAAGACTCTTGGTTTGAGTAACGCTGGTCAAATGATCGTTACCCCAAATACTTTTGGTTAAAACCGCTCTGAATTAAACAGCAGGGCTCAAGATTTCACTTGGTTGGGAAAATTAAACTTTTCCTTCATAAAAAGGCAACTTAGCTCAAGATAAGGTTTAGTCGCTCAAGATAAGGTTTAGTGCCAATTTTTTGATGCAAAATAGCGGTCGGTCTAACTTATTGAGAGTCTTTACTAAACTTCGTTGAAATATCGTTACCCAAAACTTTTATAGCTCTAGTTCTTCGTAAGGTTCCTCGAGATACGCCTTGATTGAAACAAGGCCGCCCAAAATTGAGCTTATTAAAAATAGCTGGACTCAAGATCAGTCTTGCTTATATTTTCTGAGAGAAGACATTGTCTAAATAGAGCTGGCTGGAAGAATGAGCTTCATGGTGATTAAAAAAATAGTGTAGTGCGAGCTGCTCAAGGTAGCGTTTACAGAACGGTAGCTCATGCTCAAGATAAGGTTTAGTGCCAATTTTGTGTTGCAAAATAGCGGTTGGTCTAACTTATTGGGAGTCTTTACTGATAAACTTCGTTGAAATATCGTTACCCAAAACTTTTATAGCTCTAGTTCTTCGTAAGGTTCCTCGAGATACGCCTTGATTGAAACAAGGCCGCCCAAAATTGAGCTTATTAAAAATAGCTGGACTCAAGATCAGTCTTGCTTATATTTTCTGAGAGAAGACATTGTCTAAATAGCGCTGGCTGGAAGAATGAGCTTCATGGTGATTAAAAAAATAGTGTAGTGCGAGCTGTTCAAGGTAGCGTTTACAAAACGGTAGGTCATGCTCAAGGTAAGGTTTAGTGCCAAAAAGTTTTTGTGGTGCAAAATAGCGGTTGGTCTAACTTATTGGGAGTCTTTACTGATAAATTTCGTTGAAATATCGTTACCCAAAACTTTTATAGGTCTAGTTCTTCGTAAGGTTCCTCGAGATACGCCTTGATTGAAACAAGGCCGCCCAAAATTGAGCTTAATAAAAATAGCTGGACTCAAGATCAGTCTTGCTTATATTTTCTGAGAGAAGACATTGTCTAAATAGCACTGGCTGGAAGAATGAGCTTCATGGTGATTAAAAAAATAGTGTAGTGCGAGCTGCTCAAGGTAGCGTTTACAAAACGGTAGGTCATGCTCAAGGTAAGGTTTAGTGCCAAAAAGTTTTTGTGGTGCAAAATAGCGGTTGGTCTAACTTATTGGGAGTCTTTACTGATAAATTTCGTTGAAATATCGTTACCCAAAACCTTTATAGCTGTAGTTTTTCGTTAGGTGTCTCAAGATACGCCTTGATTGAAACAAGGCCGCCCAAAATTGAGCTTATTAAAAATAGCTGGACTCAAGATCAGTCTTGCTTAAATTTTCTGGGAGAAGACATTGTCAAATAGTGCTTGTCAAATAGTGCTGGCTGGAAGAAAGAGCTGGTGATTAAAAAAAAAATAGTAGGTAATAGTGTAGTGCGAGCTGCTCAAGGTAGCGTTACCAAAACGGTAGCTCATGTTCACGACAAGGTTTAGTACTAATTTTTTGGTACAAAATAGCGGTTGGTCTAATTTATATTGGGAATCCCAAAATATCACTTGGTCAAAATGGTTTACTGATAAACTTCGTTCAAATATCATTACCCAAATTTTTTGTAACGGTAGTCTTCTTCGTTAGGTGGCTCAAGATACGACTTGATTTTTTCCGCCAAAAATTGAGCTTGTAAAAATAGCTCGACTCAAGATCAGCTTTGCTTGAATTTTTTTCTGGTGAAAACATTACCAAACAGCTGACTAGAAGAGTGTGGCTCAAGATAATAAAAAAGGGGGGGGGAGTAAAAAAATCATGACTCGGTTAAACTGGTGTTAGGTGACAATTCCGCTTGGTCAAAAAAAAAAACAGGTTAAAACCACGTCATCTTGGTCAAGATAGCTCTTCTCGGGCACTCCAGACTTGACAACTGTCAGGACGATGGGTTAAAACCCGACTCCAATACGACAGGCTATTGATTTGTCTTTATACTCATTAAGACCTACCTACCTACGGTTTGTTGTGACTTTTGAGTATACTTCGGCTTTTTAATATAAGATAGCTCTTGTTCAAAACAGCTCCGAATCAAATAGCTGAAGTGCTTTGATCAAAATAGGGGAACGTAAAGTTAGGGAAAAGCTCAAGATTTAACGATGAGAAGTTAGTTTCCTCGTTTAAATGAACCTGCTGTAAATTACTTACATCTTACATCAAAGCATACCTACGCGATTTTCAGTCATCACAAGTGATAATGATAAATGCTCGGCTTTTCACTATCCGGCGGATGGAGGATCGAACGTTCGGCTCTTCACTCTTCAGTATTCTCAAGACAACGGAGGTGGTCACGTCTCTTACTTCTTCTATTCTATCGCTCGGTTATCTCGCGGAGTGATTTACTTACTTACACTTTACTCTATTACTTATGCTTAGTTGCTTAATTAAGTACCTATTTACACCTGATGTGAAGTTTTCTTTTTGCACTGGAAAAATTGGATTTTTTTGTACTGGTAAGAAGAGTTTCTTTTCTTTCTGGGAAATTGAAGAAATAAGTAATGTCTCAATCTCAATCAATATCACCTGTGCTGTTTTTATTATTATTATTATTTTTCTTTGGGTGGGGCTTCTTGGTTTAGGTAAAAAATTATGATTGTTAGCAATTTTTTAAATAGAAGTGTAAAAAATAGAAAAATAAATCGAGCACCAGGATTCATAATCAGAATTGCATCCAGGAATAGAACGATTTAGTCGAGGAACCCGTAAACGCCCCTAAGTATAAATAATTTTTAAGAAATTTTAGCTCTGGTGGTGTTTTTTAATAGGTTTCTAAACAGGTTGAGGCCTATGCTCAGTCGATTTTTAGGGATTCAATTTTTTATAAAATTTCCCAAAAATATTTCGTTTAAAAAAGTTAATTTTTTCTGAAAATGAGAGGATTCCAAAAATTGAATTGATTTGTCTCTACGACTTACCATTTTCGAGATAGAGATTCTAACTGTTTTTTCTGTTTTTAGACGAGATTTGTAAAAAAATCTGGCACAACTTGATCATTGGGGGATATTTATCACTACCTAGTGAAAAAATATTTTGGGGTAAATACGGGCAAAGGATTAATTTGTTCTGTTAAGGTACCTCTAATTTCGAAATAGTAAACCGCATACAGATTCGCGAAAGGACCAATAAGGAAATTATTTTCGTTGCTTTTTCCTTCAAAAATTTACTGACTAATATAATTTATACCAAGTTGTGATAGAAAGTTTCTTTTCGCAAAATAACAGAAAAAAACAGGGTGGATTTACTCCCCATAATTCAATCCGATGCATAAAGGCGACACCATAATAACAAGCGATGGTCTTTCAGAGTGTCCATAAAGAGGAATTACGATTATTACCCGCTATATCTGGGGCAATGAGTTATTCCGACAGGCCGGGTATTATCAGAGAGCGACCGGCGCAAGATCAAGAAGTGCAGGTCTTCGCGTCCGAATAATGACTTAATTACGGATCTGGAGCAACAATTTATGACCAAAACATACATAAGGCCGAACTGGGAACTCGCTTCGGCCCTGTAATTAGGGGTCCCCGCTAGGTGTGGACGGTAATGCGAGAAGGAAAAAATTACATTACTTTTTCGCATCAAGTAAGATTTTGACTTCTCTCTCAGTCGAGTCCCCAGTTGAGTTTGAGATTAATTATTACAAAATCTAATAACGAATCGTAAAAAGTTGTTATTAGCGGACACTATTAAGTATTATTGTGGCCACACATCAGTAAGCGGTGGGGAAGTATGATGAAGGAATTATGCGACAAGTTTTTAAATCGGTGTTTAAATTTAATCAGAACGAGTCACTCGGTTTTTTTTATTACTAATAGAGATTTTTGCGACCGGTCCGAAAACGTTATCGAGTTGATGTTGAACATGATATGAGACATCTTCGGGAATGTCTTCGTTCTTGGCCTGCAATTATTTCCATTTTAGTGTCGCCCATAAGAGGAGACTCGGCTTATTTTACCTTATCAGCGGATGCCGACTCTCATCTTTTATGTCGCGCTTCAGGTTTCAGGGAAAATTGTAAGATTTCTAAGATTTCTCATCGTTACATCGGTAATTTAATGATGTAATTAAAATATCTACGTGTTCTTCGAGAGAGAATTATTTGCCGAACTTTTTCTCATAAAGTCATTTTTTTGTCATTTTTATATTTTCAACAATTTTTAATGCCGTGTCATCATTTCGATATTGCCTGCAATAAATAACTCAATATCTTTAATATGAGCCATTTCAGAAATGACTCACATAATTTTTTGCCGAATCAGTTTTTTCCCCCAATTTCTCCAATTTTCCCCCAATTTTAAGGCCTCTATCTCGAATTTTCCGTTTCAAATGATTTTTTGTACCCTTTTTTGATTTTCTGATAGTTTTTGCTTGCTATGTATTTTTTTTTCATGTGTTGTAACGACTCAGTACTAAGAGTTGCTTTTCAAAAAGCATTTTCTATTGGTGAGACCTTTTTTGAGTAGTTAAGTCCTTTCTTTGACTAGATTTGCGACTTTTTTGAAAACTGATCATGCCATTGCCAACAATTTTAGTATCCTATTACCATCTTATACAGGGGTGTTGGAAAAGTCCCGGGTCCCGGTACCGACCAATAAATCCCAAAATTTTGAGTTTTGAAGAAAAAAACGAAAAACAGGTTAATTTGCAATGACTACTTACATTGTCTTTTTTTAAATAGGACACCCTGTATAGTAGTATCGTATTTTCATATTTCCTGAGAAAATGTAATAATAATGGTTTTTCCAGTTGCCAGAGTTATAAACAAGTGAAAATCGCATCTTAACTTTTAATTTAGTATCTTACTTGAAGTTTTTTATACAGGGTGTGATGAAAATTATCAGATTTTTCATCACATTTGTATAAAAAATGAATTTAGGTAAATAGTATTATCCACAAAAAGGTAAAATAGGAACATGTAAGCCGTTTTCCAATATCTTGAGCCGTTTTTTTGACAACTTTGAAAACTGAAAATATCGTTTTTCATTTGTTTATAACTCATAACTTACTCATTTTAAACTGCAACTGTAAAACTCATTCTTATTGGATTTTCTCAAGAAGTATAAAAATACAATAATATACAGGGTGTCTTATTAAAAAAAAAAATCGACAATGTCGTCATTTCTTAGCCAAAGAACACCCTGTATACACCTTTTTCATCATACTAGAAAGTAAATTAAATTATAAAATTGATTTGTTATTGAATTTTTTTCAAAACTAAGATTTTAAGGACTTATTGGGGGGAGGTACCGGGACTTTTTCAATAGCCTGTATGTATACTTACTTTTTGCCTATAGCCCTTACCAATTTTCTACTTACTTATATGTAGGTACGAGTATATTGAATGACAGTTCCAAAGTCTTTGGCGCTCGAATGGTAAAGAATTTTTTTTTAAATTATGAAACCCCATTTTTTGAACCAAGTTCTTGTTTTGGACTGAATTTATCGACTCTTTTTTTCCACGTTCTCTGCTTCCATTTTCGGCAGTTTTATGTCTTTTAATGCCCCGAATGAGCTCATCAATTTTTTCCAACTGTGAGACCCCATTTTTTGAGGAAGTCCGTTTTTAGACTGAATTTTTCGACCGTTTTGGAAGTTTAGTGCCCCGAATGAGCTCATCAGTGTGTTCCAACTGTGAGGCCTCTGTTTTTAACCACGGCCCTTTATTGGACTGAATTTTTTGACTCTTTTTTTATGCTCCCTGCGTCCGCATTTTCGACAGTTTTAGGCCGCCATGTCTTCTATGGTGTTCCGAATGAGTTCTTCAGAAATGACTTGTAATAACAATTACAAGACCTCATTTTTTGAGCAAGTCCTTGTTTTGAAGTGAATTTTTCACGCCCTCTGCTCCCATTTTCGACAGTTTTGAATATTTTGAAGACCGTAAATGAGCGCTTAGAGTCCTGTCCCGTTTTGCAATAACTCCATTCAAGAAATTACACCACCGACTCATTTTTTTTGCTTGCAGTGACGAAATTTTGTTGAATTATGAGACCCCATTTTTTGAGCAAGTATTTTTTATACCCCATTTTTGAGCAAGTCTTGTTTTAGATGAAATTTTTCGACCAATTGGGGAGTTTAGTGCCTCGAATAAGCTCGTCACTGTTTTCCAACTGTGAGGCCTCATTTTTTAACCACGCCCCTGTATTATACTGAATTTTTTGACTTTTTTTCTTTATGACCCCTGCGTCCGCATTTTCGACAGTTTTAGGCCTCCATGTCTTCTATGGTGCCCCGAACGAGCTCTTCAGAAATGGCTTCCAATTATGAGACCCCATTTTTTGAGCAAGTCTTTTTTTACCCCATTTTTGAGAGCAAGTCCTCTTTTATTTAAAGACCGTAAATGAGTGCTTAGAGTCCCCATTGGACCTCATGATGCCCCATTTTTTTTAAGCAAGACCGTGTCTTAGATTGAATTTTTCGACTTATTTTAACGCTTCCTACTTTCATTTCCAACAATTTTAGGCCACTATGTCTTTTAATGTCCCGAATGAGTTCTCAGTGTTTTCCAATTTTGATACCCCTTTTTTTGAGCAAGGCTTTTAGGCAGCCACGTCTTTTAGAGTCCTTGGCTGTCTGCGTCCTTTTTCGACAGTTTTAGGCCTCCAAGTCTTTTAGAGACTCGATTGAGCTCTTCAAAGTTTTCCAATTATGAGACCCAATTTTTTGAGCGAATCCTTGTCTTCGGCTGAATTTTTCGACTCCTTTTAATGCTCTCTGCGTCCTTTTCCGACAGTTTTAGGCCTTTCTGTTTTTGAGAGACACGATTGAGCTCTTCAAAGTTTCCCAATTATGAGACCCAATTTTTTGAGGGAGTCCTCGTCTTCAAATTATAGGACATTATTTGAGTCCTTTTTTAAAACTGAAATTTTGTACTTTTTTTAACGGCCTGCTTCCATTTCCGGCAGTTTTACGCCAGCAATTTTTCTAAATTCTAGCCACCACGTCCTATAAGTCTTCATTGAGGAGACCCCATTTTGTGACCAAGTCCTTATTTTGATGGAACATGCTTTCATTTCTGAGTGTTTTAGAGCGCCAAGTCTTTTAATGTAAGTATCAAGTTGAACACTTGAAATGTTTCCCAGTTTTGAGACCCCGTTTTTTGAGCAAGTTCCTTTACTGACTGTTTCAACTGCTATTTAACGCTTCCTGCTTCCATTTATTGCTGTTTTGGGGCGCCTGATCCTTTATATTTTTCGAATAAACGCCCCAAGTTTCGTTATAACTCAAAATTTTATTTCAATAATTATTATGAATAACTGTTTATGTATGTATATTCTAATAATGTTCCCATTTCTTGTTTTCTAGGTGAAGGTTCCCGACGAACGTGAAGGCGACACTCATCTATTGTCACGCGGCTGAGCAAATAAAAATAGACAGCTCGAAAATTCCATCGACCTATCGAAACCCGCTATCAAGCCGCTTTAAAGTGCAATTGAAAACAAATAACAATAACTGATAATACATAAATCATAATTTCCAGCATAGTGAGAGTGAGTGATCAATTTAATCGCAATCGAGACAACAGTGCGCGTTTCCATCATTGCTTCAATTTGCTACATACAAACTTAACAATAAACTGACAGGTAAATTCGTTCCCTATACGATAACAATAATTCTTATAATTGCAACTCCCGCAGTTGGTGATAATTTGGTGATAATCTCCAGACGCGAAGGCAGTTCGAAAGCGGATAAGCGATTCGGATACGGAAGAGAGTGAGCGCATCAGGAAGTGTTTGAAGTTGGGCGGGAGTATTAACAGCGTGAACGGGAAGAGTGCCGGGATTCGCGTCCAGTATCTATGCGAGTGTGTTTCGGGACGCTTTGCTTCTCGTCGCCACCTGACGACGGGGACCCAGCGAATCAATGCGGCGTCGCGAGTACCGTCACCATCGGCCGTAGCAGAGTGTCAGCAGACATGGGCTCCGCCGCCGGCGATCTCCAGGCCCTTCTCAGGGTCAAGGACCAGAAGATCGAGGAACTCAACAAGATGGTGCAGATTAAGGAGAAGGAGATACTCGAACTCCGGTAAGTCGTTCAATCGTTGGAGGTTATCTTAGTTGGTGCGAGGCGAGTGAGGGTCAGATAGGTTTTGATATGCTGCTTTTTTTGAACATCTCACGGAAAATACTTGAGCATGACTTGAAAGGTTTCCTGCTCATAAATTTTGATTATTTTTGACCATCGTTTGATTCTTATCACCAGTGGTAGTTCTGCTTGGTGTTCAGAAATGTGTCTTACCACCATCTTCTCGCTCTAATACTGGAAAAATTCAAAAGTTGTGAGCCAATTTTTGGAGCAAATCGTTGGCAGTAACTTGTTTATCCCTCATCTCCTCCAACTTTATCTTTCTATTTTCGACTGATAGGAAAAACTGCTTCAGCTTTGCATGTTTCGATTTATGTCCCTAAAGTGCATCCAGGATCCAGTACCCTTTCTCATTTTGTCCTTCCTTTCAGATATGTTCATTTTTGTACCATTTCCCTTATCTCCTTCAACTTCATCTCTCTCTTTTCCACTGAAAAGAAAAAATTGGACAATTTCGACCCCTTTTTCATGACCCCCTTTTTCCACCCCTTTCTTCATGTTTCGTCAATTTACCCAAAAGAGCGCAGATAGGTCCATTTTTGTATCATTTCCCCTATCCCCTTCCACTTCATCTTTCTCTTTTCGACTTAAAGGGAAAAACTGCACAATTTCGACCCCTTCTTCCTCGCCTTTTCCATTACAGCTTCTCCACGCTTCATCAAATTACCCAAAGAGCGCAGATATGTCCATTTTTGTATTATTTCCCTTATCTCTCTTTCAACTTCATCTCTCTCTTTTCCACTGAAAAGAAAAAATTGGACAATTTCGACCCCTTTTTCATTACCCGTTTTTTCCACCCCTTTCTTCATGTTTCGTCAATTTACCCAAAAGAGCGCAGATAGGTCCATTTTTGTATCATTTCCCTTATCCCCTTCCACTTCATCTTTCTCTTTTCGACTTAAAGGGAAAAACTGCACAATTTCGACCCCTTCTTCCTCGCCTTTTCCATTACAGCTTCTCCACGCTTCATCAAATTACCCAAAGAGCGCAGATATGTCCATTTTTGTATTATTTCCCTTATCTCTCTTTCAACTTCATCTCTCTCTTTTCCACTGAAAGGAAAAAATTGGACAATTTCGACCCCTTTTTCATTACAGCTTCCTCACGTTTCATCAAATTACCTAAAGAACGCAGATAGGGCCATTTTTGTATCATTTCCCTTATCCCCTTCCACTTCATCTTTCTCTTTTCGACTTAAAGGGAAAAACTGCACAATTTCGACCCCGTTTTCCTCGCCTTTTCTATTACAGTTTTTTCTTGTTTCGTCAAATTACCCAAAGAGTGCAGATAGGTCCATTTTTGTATCATTTCCCTTATCTCTTTCAACTTCATCTCTCTCTTTTCCACTGAAAGGAAAAAACTGCACAATTTCGACCCTCTTTTCCGAGCCTTTTTCTTTACAGCTTCTTCACGTTACATCGAATTACCCAAAGAGCGCAAAGAGGAAAAACTGCACAATTTCGACCCCTTTTTCATTACAGCTTTTTCTTGTTTCGTCAAATCACCCAAAGAGCACAGATAGGTCCATTTTTGTGTCATTTCCCTTATCTCCTCCCGAGTCTCCTCCTTTCTTTACCTTTACCCTCGCCTTTATCTTTCTCTTTTCGACTGAACGAAAGAAACTGCACAACTTTGACCCCTTTTTTGATTTCAGCGCCTTCATGCTTGGATTTATGACCCAAAAGTGTATCAAGCACCCTTTCTCATTTGTCTTTCCTTTCTTTTCACAAAATAATCATAGATCACCAGATTTCTCTCTCTATTAAACTAAAAAGAATTTTTTTTTCAGATCCCAACTCGACAAATTCCAGAGCGTCCTTGTATTGTACAATCCCGCGAGTCCTAAACACATGGGTTTGAACAATAACGTAGCTGGTCGTAGACCGAGGAAACAGAGGGCTGGTATATCCGCTGAGCCCCAAACAGCGGCGACTCTCTCCGAACTCTCCAAGAAGAAGTTCCCCACCTTCAACAAAGACGAGAGGTAAGTTCGATTTTCTCAATTATATAAAATAATAATTTTTGTTGATCCACCCGTATTATGACGATTTGCGCCATAGGCTGGCCAAATAATTGCGAACAATTAGAAAAATTGTATTTTTACAAAAAGATTCGGTAAATGATAATCTGCTCTGCTAGTTTTTTTCCTGTGTCAAACAATGGTCCATTGTGTAATTTATTGTTTTCATAATTAGTTTATAAATAAATTAATCGTTCTCTAAATATCTTATTTGATTATCTATAGATCGTCTCCATTATTATTATTAGCTCTGAGAATGTCGCTTATTTATTTATTTATAATTTATTAGTTCGTTTTGTCTGCCTTCGTTTCATTCCCTTCCCTAATATCAATATTTGCATCTTATTATTTCGTTAGCGAATTTCTGATCTCATCCCCCCAAATAATGGAAGACTCCATTGAAGATCTAAGAGCACTTCGAAGTGTAATCGGTGTCAAGAATAGAATAATCAGGTGTCTAATCCATTCTGTGAAAGTGTACCAAGATGAAATGAAGACACTTCGGGGTGTATTGGACAAATATCGATGTTTATTACCCATACGATCGTCTAACACTTCTTGCAAATGTGGTGATAAAAAAATCGCGAGAGTCAGAGTGGGGGTGTCGGCGGAGCCGGAAGGATCGTCTGCCGGGAAGATTTATTCTTGGTCTTCGTATCCAAAAATTAACAGGTGAGAGTGTCAGGATTTATAAATTCTTTCTCGCTTCTCTATTGATTTTATTTTTTTCTATTGTTTGTTTGAAGTCCACAATTTTTTTCACAACTCGGTGTGATTTTATCACATCCTTTCCAAAATTCGATTGTGGCATGAGTTTGTCCTTTCTCTTCTCTGCGGTTTGTTTCAATGGACAGAGTACCCCAAAATCTTTATCACAACTCGTTTGTAGTGTGATTTTATTCTTCCTCTTCCAAAAATCGATTGTGGCACGATTTTGCCTTTCTCTTCTCTACTGATCATTTTAGTGGAAAAAAGCACCCAGGAATTTCTATCTCCATCCTCCAATTATCATGGCGAGATTTTGTCCTGTCTCTCTCTGCTGTTTGTTTTGGCAAAAAGATGGACCCCGAAATTTCTACCAAAATTCGCAGCTGGTATGATTTTATTCTTTCCATTCTCTGTGGGTTGTTTCAATGGAAATAATACCCCTAAATTTTATCACAATTCGATTGTGGTGGTATTTTACCATTCTCTTTCCACAATTCGACTGTGATGTGATTTTATTCTCATACCCCTTTCAGAATTCGATTGTGGCATGCTTTTATCCTTTGAGTCTTTGTTTCAGTGGAAAGAAGCACCCTTTTTTCTCACAACTTGATTGTGGTGTGATTTTTCCTTTCTCTTCTCTACTGTTTGTTGTAGTGGAAAGAAGCACCTAGAAATCTGGCATCCTCCAATTTCTCCAATTTTAGATCCATGGCCACATTTTTTCCTCTCTTTTTCTGCGGTTTGTTTTGACAAAAAGAAGGTCCTGTTAATTTTTACCACAATTTGCTTTTGGTATGATTTTGTCCTCTCTCTTCTCTGCTGTTTATTTCAATGGAAAGTGCTCCGAAATTTTTATCAAAATTCGATTGTGAAGTGATTTTATCCTCATACCCCTTCCAGGATTCGATTGTGGCATGTTTTCATCCTTTGATTTTTTGTCCACTGTTTCAGTGAAAAGAAGCACCCCTAATCTTTCTCACAACTTGATTGTGGTGTGATTTTATTCTTCCCTTTCCAAAACTCGATTGTGGCACGATTTTCCCTTCTTCTTCTCTACTGTTTGTTGTAGTGGAAAGAAGCACCCCGAAATTTTTACCACAAATCGACTATGGTGTAATTTTATCATTCGCTGCTCTTTTTCTTTCAATAGAATGTGGCGTGGCATCATCCAATTTTGGATCATGGAAAGGTTTTGTCCTGTCTCTCTGTGCTGTTTGTTTTGGTAAAAAAGTACCCCTCAATTTTTACAAAAATTCGATTGTGGTATAATTTTGCCCTTTCTCTTCTCTGCGGTTTCTTTTAATGGAAACAGTTGTCTTTCTGTTGTTGGTTTTGGTAAAGAGAAGTACCTCTAAATTTTTTACCATAATTCGCTTGTGGTACTAATTTGCCCTTTCTCTTCTCTGCGGTTTGTTTTAATGGAAAGAGTTCTCCCTCTGCTTTTGGTTGTAGTAAAGAGAAGTATGTACCTCTAAATTTTAACCAAAATTCGCTTGTGGTATAATTTTTCCCTTTCTCTTCTCTGAGGTTTGTTTTAATGGAAATAGTTCTCTCTCTGCTGGCGATTTTGGTAAAGAGAAGTACCCCAAATTTTAACCAAAATTCGCTTGTGGTATGATTTTGCCCTTTCTCTTCTCTGCGGTTTGTTTTAATGGAAAGAGTTATCTTTTGTTGTTGATTTTGGTAAAGAGAAGTACCCCTAATTTTTTTTATCAAAATTCGCTTGTGGTATGATTTTGCCCTTCCTCTTCTCTACTGTTTGTTGTAGTGGAAAGTAGCACCCCGAAATTTTTACCACAAATCGACTTTGGTGTAATTTTATCATTCGCTGCTCTTTTTCTTTCAATAGAATGTGGCATCCTCCAATTTTGGATCATGGAAAGGTTTTGTCCTGTCTCTCTGTGCTGTTTGTTTTGGTAAAAAAGTACCCCTAAATTTTTACAAAAATTCGATTTAATGGAAATCAACAGTTGTCTTTCTGTTGTTGGTTTTGGTAAAGAGAAGTACCCCTAAATTTTTTTATCAAAATTCGCTTGTGGTATGATTTTGCCATTTCTCTTCTCTGCGGTGTGTTTTAATGGAAAGAGTTCTCTCTGCTGGTGGTTTTGGTAAAGAGAAGTACCCCTAAATTTTTACCAAAATTCGCTGTGGTATTAATTTGCCCTTTCTCTTTTCTGCAGTTTGTTTTAATGGAAACAGTTCTCTCTCTCCTGTTTGTTTTGGTAAAGAGAAGTACCTCTAAATTATTACCAAAATTGGCTTGTGGCATGATTTCGTCCTTTGTCGTCTTTGCGTTTAGTTTCAATGGAAGGAGTCGTCTCTCTCTGCTGTTTGTTTTGGTAAAAAGCAGTATCCCTAAATTTATTACCAAAATTTTCTTGCGGTATGATTTTGCCATTTTTCTTCTCTGCGGTTTGTTTTAATGGAAATAGTTCTCCCTCTGCTTTTGGTTGTAGTAAAGAGAAGTATGTACCTCTAAATTTTAACCAAAATTCGCTTGTGGTATAATTTTTCCCTTTCTCTTCTCTGCGGTTTGTTTTAATGGAAATAGTTCTCTCTCTGCTGGTGGTTTTGGTAAAGAGAAGTACCCCTAAATTTTAACCAAAATTCGCTTGTGTGATTTTGCCCTTTCTCTTCTCTGCGGTTTGTTTTAATGGAAAGAGTTATCTTTTGTTGTTGATTTTGGTCTCTCTCTCTCTCTCTCTGCTGTTTGTTTTGCTAAGATGAAGTACCCCTAAAATTCGATCGTGGTATCATTTCTTCCTTTGTCTTCTCTACTGTTTATTTCCGATATTGTCATCACTTCTCGATTATGGCGTGATTTATATTACATACGTTTTTTTGACTTATCACAATCTGGCAGATGTGCTCAAAAATTACCTATTATTGTAGAAGAATCTGGCAAAAGTGTTCAACAGTTTGAATTAGTCGTGATAATTGAAAATATTTTTGACTCTCACTATGTGGCTGTAGTAAGTAGTGGTAGCAATTAAAAACTATCTTGACGATTTTGATAAGAATTTATAACCAGTCTCGAGAAAAATAGAAAATTAATTCTGCGCTTCTAACACAACAACACACTCGGTATTTTTACAGTAAACTTAATTCGCGAATTGTTTATTTGTATTTGATTGCGCGTGGAGCCAAAGAAAGACCACTGATCGTAAATTTCTCTCGGTAAAATTGTCAGTCTATTCTTAAAAACAAATATGTTTTGTTGAAAATAACGACTCGGTCTCTTGTTGCGATAGTTTGTCGACTCAAAATAGTCCGCTCGATTTGTTTTAGAGCTCTATAAACAGGTAGACAAGTGTCTTATTATTTCAGGCTACTCACTTGAATATTTATATTGATATTTATATTTAAACGGTTGCTACAATATACCTACATACATATAGTCCGCGATATAAATTATTGCACTTGCGGTTATGTTTATACGTAAGTGCCTATCTCGGCACCAGCCTGATTGACTATTTTCTATTTAGGTCAACACTTATTTTGATCAGAAAATAGTTTTGGCTGGTCGCTTTTTATATTAATTTTGCATTAAATAAGGGAAGCGGTACAAGAGACCTTTTTCCTAATAGTGGTAGGGATGATTACCATGAAAGTATTGAAGATAAGCTGGACTGAAGATAGGATGAAATATCTTTCTTGATCTAAGAGTTAAATTGCTAGACAATCAAAAGCCGTTGTAAAACGAAAAATAACACAGTTACCATAGAAAAATGAAGAGTCACTACAAAAAATTGAATTGTCACGACTAAGAATTGAAAAGAGTCACATGGAACAATTGAAGAGTTATTTCCAATCGCCCAATAATTATTGGTATGGCCACTCTAAGAAATTGAAGATTCCTCATAGGAAGTTGAAGAGTCATTAGTATTACTTGAAACGCCTTGTATAAAGATCTTCAAGAAATATTTAACCAAAGTAGAGACTTGATAATTCCCTAAACAAAAAAAAATCCATCGCAAGAAATTGAAGAGTCACTGCCAAAATTGAAGAGTCATTACCAGAATTTGAATGATTACCTCAAGAAATTGAAGAGTCACTACAAGTAATCTAGGTAATGATCACTATAAGAAATGTAAGATACCTTACAAGAAGTTGAAGAGTCATTAGTACTATGTGAAAAGCTTGGAATATCGTTGAAAAAAATCTTCGATAAATATTTGACAAAACTAGAGGGTTAAAAACTCCATAAACGGAAAATCCATCACGAGACATTGGAGAGTCACTACAAAAATTGATAAGTTATTACCAGAAATAGAAATTGAAGGATCACAGTGAAAAATCGAAGAGTTGCCATAGGAAATTGAAGAGTCACTACCACAAGCAATGGCCACTATAAGAAATTGAATATTTCCCAAAGTAAATTGAAGAGTCGTTGATATTACGTGAAGAGTTGTTACCAAAAGTTGGATGGTCGCCATAAGGAATTGAAGAATCACAAGGAAAAAGGGAAGAGTTACCATAGGAAATTGAAGAGTCACTATAAGTAATGTGATAGCCACAATAAGAAATTGATGACCTCGCAAAAAGTTGAAGAGTCATTAGTATTACACGAAAAGCTTGGAATGCCTTTACAGAGTTCTTCAAGAAATGGAAGAGTCACTACGAAAATCGACGAGTTATTACCAGAAATTGGATGGTCATCACTAGAAATCGAAGAGTAAAGAGGAAAAATTGAAGAGTTACCATAGGGAATTGACGAATCACTACCACAAGGAATGGCCACCATAAGAATTTGAAGGTTCCCCACAGTAAATTGAAGAGTCATTATTATTACCTGGAAAGCGTGCAATGCCTTTAACGAATATCTTCAGGAAATATTTGAACAAAGTGGAGAGCTAAAAATTCCGCCAACATAAAAACCACCGCGAGACATTGAAGAATCACTTCAAAAGTTGAAGAGTTGTTACCAAAAATTGAATGGTCATTGGTCACCATAAGGAATTGAAGAATCACAAGGATAAATCGAAGAGTTATAGGAAATTGAAGAGTCTCTATAAGTAATGTAATGGCCACTATTATAAGAAATTGACGACTTCGAAAGAAGTTGAAGAGTCATTAGTATTACACGAAGAGCTTGGAATGCCTTTATCATGTTCTTGAAGAAATTTTTGACCAAAGTAGAGACTTGAAAATTCCATTAAACAAAAATTTAGCACAAGAAATTGAAGAGTCACTACGAGAGTCGACGAATTATTACCAGAAATTGGATGCTCATCACAAGAAATTTAAGAGTCAAAAGCAAAAGTGAAGAGTTACCATAGGAAATTGAAGAGTCACTGGTCACTACCAGAAGGAATGGCCACCAGAAGAATTTGAAGGTTCCCCACAATAAGTTGAAGAGTCATTAATATTACGTGGAAAGCGTGCATGCAATGCCTTTGAGTAATATCTTCAAGAAATATTTGGACGGCCTGTTGAACAAAATGGAGACTTGAATATTCTACTAACAGAAAATCTACCGCGAAACATTGAAGAATCACAAGGAAAAAACGTGTTACAATTGGAAATTGAAGAGTCTCTGCAAGTAATGTAATGGCCACTATAAGAAATGACGACACCTCGCAAGAGGTTGAAGAGTCATTAGTATTGCACTAAAAGCTAAGAATGAATTGAATAGTCACTACAAAAATTGAAGAGTTGCCATAGGGAATTGAAGAGACACCACAAGTAAGGGAATGACTACTATAAAGAAGAATCCTCAGAAGAAATTGAAGAGTCATCGGTTTTACGCGAAAATTTTCAAATGCCTTTGATCAAAACTTTCAAGAAATAATTGGAAGGCCTTTGACAAAAGTGGAGACTTGAATTGTAAAAACAGATGTTCAACCGCAAGAAATTGAAGAGTTCCGACAAAAATTTAAGAGTTATTATCAGAAAATAGATGATCATCACAAAAAATTGAAGAGTCATAAGGAAAAATTATTGAAGAGTCATCACCACAATTAATATCATGGCCACTGTAAAAAATTGAAGATTTCCAACAATAAATGAAAGAGTTGTAAAGCCTTTGAGGAATATATCTTCAAGAAATATTTGGACAAAGTGGAGACTTTGAAATTTCGCCAACAGACTCCTCGCAAGAAATAATACAGTCGCCTTAGAAGCTCAAACCAAAAAATGGTCAGCCAAAAAAAAAAAAAAAAAAAATTAGACCAGCAATTCCTAGTCAAAAATTTCAATTAGGAACTGAATCTCTGTATTGTTCATACCAATAAATGGAGGAATTGTTCCACAAGTCTTGAAATTGAAAGTGCTTCTTGAGTAGCAGGGGCGATTATCAAAGCCGTCTTGAAGAGTGAAGATGAACTATTTTGGGAAACTCAAACACCAACGCCACCTAAACGAAATTGAATTAAACTGGTGTTGGAGTAGTTAATAAGAAGAAAGATTCAGATGGTAAGAATGACTAAGCCTAAATTCATGAGAGTCTTCATAAGAAAGGAAGAATTCTTGAAGATTATAAAACGGTAACAATGACTCAGAAGCTGCACCATTCAATTATCAAGCCTCCTTAACCGTCTATAAATCTCTCGAACAAATGCACGTCTGCCCATTTTACCTGCACCAGCCTCCACTGCCGTTTAGCAAACATGAATTTTCAATTAAACCGAAAAACATATTGATGACGAACATATTTTGATGGATGGTGTCACGCGAACGTCCTGACCACCGTCACCGGTATGATCGATTACGATGGGTTGTCTCTCAGCTCGGCAGACTCGCCCTGGGCTTGCAGTCATTCTTATCAAGATCTCATGCAAATTCGGTTCAACCACCGATCAAAATATCGCTTTATTTAAGAAACGGATCCATCTGGCCGAGCGGATGATTCCATCTTAACAACCTCGATTCGTATTTTCTCGATGCAGCCAGTAACCTTCGGGAGGAACCATAAAACTAAAGTTGGTGGTACAAAGTAAGTTAAGTAGGTGCAGGATTTTCTCATCCTTGACCTACCAAAATGAGATACGATTCAAGGTGGAAGATTTCGCATAAACTACCATTTTAATAGCTCGAGATAATGAGTACGGTCTTAAGATTTAAAATTCAAATTAGCGGTTTCACTTTAGTTTTATCGACCGTATATCAAGCAACGCCTAACAATTAAAGAGCTAATAAGACCTTTGATCGGATTCTCACGCGTTCCGTCTCGCAAAATGCCATCGTTGTTTTAATGTAAGGAAAGGCTGGCCATGTCAGAGCTACGATCTTCGAACAGGAGGAGTATTTAACTACTAATTGGATTACATTTCTTCATATGCGCGCAGTTTTAGCAATTGTACCTTTTTCGGGCGCCAATTTTATATCCTCCACTACCCTTAGAACAAAATACACCATTCGTCCTAAGGCCTAGAAAACATCTTTTGGAAGATCATTCACTAGTAGCGAGCTCTTTCTTCATGTAATTAAACAAAACATGTCAATTTTTCGGATTGAAGAAGAAGAAAAATAAGAAGCGGCGTGATTTGTCCTCCACAGAGAACTGGATATCCCTTTGATTGACGCAAGAAAAGAAGAAATTTCTGTTAAATCTTCAGGGAAGAGAAGCTAATCGTTGCCAGATCTCATTGCTTACTTGCTTGTGTTGAGAGAAGACTATTCTCGGTGTAATCCTTCTTTCGCGTTGTTAGCTCTGAAGATAAGTAAACGGTTATGGTGTCTGTGCGTTTGAATTGCAGATAGGCGGCGGTAACGGACGAAGGTTTTCGAAACACCATATTCTGAATATAAGTATGGCTTCAATGACCCCAATAGTCCGGCCATAAATTTCCCAATGCTATTATAATATCTAAGTCGAGATAGGGGGAAAATTACGATATGTATTATTGTTCCATAACAGAAGCGAGAGGTTAGATCGCCTTATTAATGGTCGCTTAAGGGAATGAAATGGGTGAGTTATGTGTGTGTGGTTAGACCCGTCTCGGGTGAAGTTTATAACACAGTTAAAGGTGGAATTCTATCTTTAATGGAGTAAGACAACACCTGTTGGTTTACTTATTTGTTATTTGCTTATCCTTGTTCTTAAGGACTAGCACTGAAGCAGCAGCAGTTGATTATAGTAATCACCATTTATGGGGAATAACTGCTTCATCCCGGTATAAATTCAACACATTTATCAAGTATCGGAGAGATCTTCATAAAGCGTCCGATTTTTTCTTGTTTTCAGGTGAGCGACGTGGCCCGGCGTTGTTCTTTTTAATCGATTTGTCACGCCTCTTCGAGCAAGTGTTCCAACCCACATCATTTTTCATAATCAGCGATAACTACCTATATATGGTCAATCATCGTCGCGATCATTTTGCTTTTATCGTCGTGAAACAATTTAGATGTAAATCAAAAGGTCCCGCTCTTGAATCTCGACCAGAAAACGTGAAGCTGCTGCAGTTTTGGTTTTGGTCGAAAGACTGGAACTGGAAAGTAAATTAACCCGATGAGCGCAATCAGATCAACACATTTTCGCTCTTGCCACGATTGGTCTGAATAAGGTATCTACGAGCATGTGTGGCCTTATCGATGCGCGGATATTTATTTACCGGTTGCGACGATCCGTTTTGGGGCAATTAATTAAACGAATTCCACGCCCAGCTTTGCATCATGCAGAACTTGTTTCGCATCAATTGTCCCGCAGAAATTAGCTGATCTTCGTTCTCTGGAATTTGTCAGGAATTTTCACTTCGCTATACGAATGCTGGCCGCATGGTCTGCTGTTGTTCTAGTTTATCGCTCCTCTGAATCGATTCAATTAGAAAAATTGTCTTCAATGATATAATAAGCCTGATAACAAAGCAGTGTCGAAAGTCTCTTTGATAACATCCAAGCTAGTCGAACATTCCGCTAGGACTTTTCTCTGAAAAATTTTGTATGAATATAACTTGGTGATTGAATTTAGTGGCGAAGATGAGTTCGTTGTCATTTGAAACAATAAACAGAGTAATCGCATTTCTGAGAACTTGCATACATGACGTCCATCCCGGCTTGATCTAATTATTATCCATTACATCAATTAGATCATATCGTGTGTGTGATTCAGATTCGGTTAAATTCTAGGAAGTAGCGGTCGGGAAAAGACCAAAACAAGCGATTAAAATTACGTAAGGAATTTATAACCGGACGCATATTTCTTGATGGTGAAATTCTCCCTAAACTATAAAAACTGGTGACGTGGAACTGATAATGTAGAAATTTAAGAAGCAGCAGTGACTTCTATTTTTTCCCCACCCAAGAAATCAATCTAACCATTCCAAGACCAAAGAGTAATGTACCGCTCATGGTTCTTCGTCCGGGATGACAAAAGTAAAGCAAATGAAGATAAAACAGCCGGATATACCGGAAAATTTGTATCGTCGTGAAGAATCCGCTTGGACAGAATTTTTTAAATATGAAGAAAAGTGAAGAGAAAATCTTGACGTGGGAAAAGTAACCGGTAGCATTTTGGTTCTTCGTCAATCTATTGACGTAAAAAGTTTTATTAAAATTAAAGAAGTGGTTTCCATTTTGACTCATTTCGACGGTTGATCTTCAAGAATTATCAAATTTCTACTCATGTGTCAAAACTCAAAATAGTTACTTTTTCTTCTTCTCCCCCTTCTCCTCCCCCTCCTCATTCTTCTTCTTTTCTTCTTCGTTTCTTCTTATTCTCTTTCTTCTTCTTCTTCTTCTTCTTATTCTTCGTCATCTTCTCTCTCCTAGCTGTACACAATTGATGACCAAAACTAAAATAACGCACTCTTCATTGGTTGTAGGTTGAAAACGATCAAAACAAACGAGAGTAAGAAGAAACAAAAACAAAGAAATTATCAAAATTTTTACATGCAAATGATCATTATCAAAATTGGTGCAAGATTTCCAAGGAGGAGATCAAAAATTATAAAATTTCTGCTGTATCTGCTAGAAAAGTAGCTTTTTCTTCTTTTTTCTACGAGCTTCTTTTATGTTTATATTTATAAATTTTATGAATCGATATTAAAAAATGTTTCCTTATTATTGTCTAGAGGGAAGAAAGAAACAAGAAGAAACTAGAGCAACAAGAATTGACTGGCAAAATTAACTTTTTTTGGGCAAGTTTTCTAAGAACGTGGCCAAAAATGATCAAATTTCTCCATTATGTACCCCAAGAATCAATCACTAAGACTACCTTCTTCAAAATCTTCCTCTTCTTCTTCCTGTATTTACACTTCTTGTTCTTTTTTCTTCCTTTTCTTCTTCTTCCAAGCTTATCAAAAGCAAATCACCCGGTCTAAAGAAGAAGACCAGAATGAACCACAAAGAGAACGAACCACAAAGAATTTTCTTCGTTTTCTTCTTCTAAGCTCAAAAGCCAATCACCTGGTGTAAAGAAGCAGACCAGAACGAACTACCAAGAAATCGTCCTTAGGATGTTGCAGGATCTGGTGATAGGATTTTAGGACGATAAATCAGAATCAAAATTAAAAGAAGCAGTTTTGATCTTCACTGAGGTCAAGAAGATCTCCACTTAGGTTCAAAAAAGCGCATGAGTAGGAGAATCTTCAAGACACGAATGACAAAAAATGATCTGAATCTATCAAAGAGGATGTCAAAGAGAAAGCTGAAGAGCAAAATAATTAAAACAACCCATCCCCGCCCCAAATAGTGTACTTTTGGCCGGAATATCGACCGAACCAGGTTGGCATAAGATTGAAGCTCAAACCAAACAAAAGAAACGCATTAGCTGATCATCCCAAGTCTTGTCTTCTTCCATGTCAGTAACTAGATGCGAACGAGCAATTTCTCGCGGCTAATTGCTCTCGCTGTTACAATTACACCAGACCAATTAATTCCGCCACAAGTTCATTACGCTCTAATACATATATCACAGCTTGTAATCACCTACCATTTTATAACACTCGTTACCTGCAAAGTGACAACATAAATTCTTCGAGGTGTTGGCAGTAATGCACCTCAGCCGACAAATTACCTGTTAATGGACGACGTGTATTACATGCGTTATTAATTAGAAGACTTATGGCACCGACGTTATCTCTCCACAACGACATATGATAATCGGTGCGCGACGACAGACCTCTCTAGATCTGATAAGACATGAGAGATTTTGTCACAGCCCATGTCAAGTTAAATGGAGTGACATTGACATTGATGAAGATTGTATTGAAGATTATAAAATAGAGGACGAGTGGTTGATCAGAAGAAATGATTGAGAAGAATGGTGAGAGAGAAAAATTAGACTGAAATTGCTTTATAAACTCTTTCAGATGCTTTAAGAGATATGTCTCATTATAAAGAGAAACCTGCCACGTTAAAACTTATCGTTATCTCGGGGCGACCTGGCTGTTTAAAAGCTCTCGAGTTGCTTTTGTAACTGCAATGCCGAATCTTCGTGGTCGTCGTATACTCACGCCCGCTGCGGCTTCTGTTTGTATAAATCACATCCGAACACGTACTGGTTATACTCGCTCATTCTGCTGGAGTTGGGGCTGGGGCTTAGTCAATTTATTTAACGTAACGAGGAAGAGTGTTACATTGTACCTTATCTTCTGGTTATTTTGGGCAGGTGCTGGTGAGCTCTGAGATAAAACCTCATTGACTTATTAATCTGACACCGACGCAGAGTCACAGTCAATCAGGAATCTTCTTGAGCGTATACTTCGACTGCAGTTCTCATACTTATCACGTTTGAAGATCTTTTGAATAAATTGATTTGATCGAAATTGTGTTCATTTTTCTTGACTGGGTCTAAACTGGCATAAGTCGCTGCTTTAATCGCTCCAGTTCGTTCTTTTTGCTTGATTATGTCATCTCGAGAACAAAAATATCTGAAGAATCGCCAAAATATGATTTTAGAGACAACTTGATGCATTTTTTGTTCCAAGTCTTTCTTCTTACTGAACTGAACGGATCTCGAGAACAAAGATCTCTAGAGAATCGGCGGAAATGTTAATATTTACGGAATGCCAAAAATCTGAATTTCGGGACTGCGATGCAGTTTTTGGTCCTGATTGATCTTCTTGCCTACCTGAGAGGATCTTGAGGGCAGAGGTCTCTAAAGAATCGGCAAAAAAATTTAAATTCCAAGATTGCTCGATGGACTTTTCGCTCCAGATCGATTTTCTTGCGTGCCTGAGAGGTCTCCTGGAGCAGAGGTCTCTAAAGAATCGGCAGAAAAAAGAAAGGATCTCGAGGGCAGAGGTCTTTAAAAAATTGGCAAAAATGTTATTATTCAAAGAATGTCAAAAATTAAATTTTAAGATTGCCCGATGGAATTTTTGCTCTAAATCAAGATTCTTGCGCACCTGAGAGGATCTCGAGGGCAGAGACTCCTAAAGAGTCCGTAGAACTTGTATTATTTAAGGAATACCATAAATTTAAATCTCGAAACTACCCGATGCACTGTTTGCTCCAGAGTGATCTTCTTGCCTACTTGGGAGGATCTCGAGGGTCTCTAGAAAATTGGAAGAAATGCCAAAAATCTGAATGCCGGGACTACTCGATGCATTTTTCGTTCCAGATCGATCTTCTTGCGTACTTGAGAAGATCTTGAGGGCGGAGGTCTCTAAAGAATCGGCAGAAACGTTTTTATTCAAGGAATGCCAAAAGTATGAATCTCGTGGAAACTTGATGCACTTTTCGCTTCAGATCGATCTTCTTACGTATCTGAGAGGACCTAGAGGCCAGAAGCTTCTCTATAGAATCTTCAGCAACATCGTTCAACAGCAGAGACCATCCTGAATCATTCTGGAAGGCTTGACCATTTCGGAACTGAAGAGAGCTTCGTCATTCTTGTTTCATTTCATGGTCCTCGAGACAAAGCTCTTAAAGAAAACCAACACCAAATGTAATCATTCAAAATTTCAAATCCAAGCAAGAACGTAGTCATAGGAGGACACGGCTGACCAATTATCATCTGATCTATAAATAATTCAATTAGAGATCGTCGTAGATAATAGTGGGCATGTAATTGGTTGTATCCTTTCTGTCGTCTTCAAAAAATTAACACACTGATACTGATACTATATAGTTTCATTTGTACCAATAAAAGTGGAGTTTATTTTTAGACACTTTTAAATCCCCTCGTCAAACGTACGTCGAGGAAATAATTGTACACACGAGAGTACAATAATGATAATTAACGGTTGTGTTATTGTTGTTCGTGATGTAAAAAGAAATGGAAATACTATTTTTACACTTAGATTAGCGATAAGATTTCTCGTTGCGTACCACTGTTGGTGGAATAATACTTGACCATACTTGATGGTTGAAACAAACGAGAGTAGACCACTTAAGAAGCAGTAAAAAGGTCTGGTACTACCTACTTGTTGTTGTTAATGGTAAACATATATTTTAATGACATTTAATGAATCTGGACAGGGCAATTAAAAGCTTTTGACATTGCCTCACTCGAAGGTGTCGTGTTGGTGCTGGTAGGTATTGAAAGCCCAGAACTGGTTAGCGCTGTTTCGGCCGTTTCGGCTCGAACTCTTCTGATTGGTAGCGAACGAGGTTACTCGCTCGGCTTTCGATTCGATGCAATTTCGCTTATACGTACGCATGTACTCGGTTTGGGGTTGCGGTCGGTAATAAAACAGTAATTACCTGCATGTCTTCATGGCTAGTAATAACGGGTGTACATAAGTAAATAACCGTGGACCTTCGCGGTGAGGTAATTTTACCAACGATTCGCAGAAGTTATGATTTTTTTAACCTTATGGCGAAGAAATCGGAGAACGAGACTGCTTCCAAAGTCAATAACAACGATCCAATCGAGGTTACCTAATTGTGTACATAATTATTTTTTATTGTCGGTATACTCGTTGGTTCGTTCGTCAACTCGAATCAAGTAGCAGAAACTTTAAGATAATTATTATTGTCTTTGTCTGAAGGTCCTGAAACTATTTTCATTTTTTTCAGCTCGTTCCTGGTCTTTCTCCTGAAAAAAAAACTGAAGAAATGCTGCGAAATAAAAGCATTTCTTCCATTTATGTTATAACTCGATGGATTAATCATTCCAGTTCGTTCCTCTTGAGTAAATTAGAGGATCTCGAGACTAAAGATCTCTAAAGAATCGACAGAATTATCGTTATCAAAGAAATGCCATATTTTTTTTTTTTAGATTTCTTGATGCAGTTTTCCTTCCAGGTAGTTCTTTTTGCATAATTGAAAAGATCCCGAGAACAAGGAAGTCTAAAGAAACGACAATTTTTTCTAATTTGATCATCAAAGTTTCTTGTACCGGTTTTTGAGCTTGAGCTCGAAATCTCTTCAGTCCCGGTAATAATAGGGCCACGAACAATAAAGAGTTATAGATCACATCCCAGGATATGATCAAAAAATGCACTCCATGCCATTCTTATTCAGACATCCCTGTGTGGTAGAAATCCATTAAATGTAACTGAAGCAGGAAGAGTAAAATGGTATGAGAAATGGGACAAGAAATCGCACTTGAAACGATTCGTTACAATTCTTTGGTGTCAATAATAATTCATAAACAGTAGAAGTCTCTTCTTTGCTGAATGGACTTGAATCTTGAAAGTCACTCCCGAGATTAGCTCGCCCGCTCATCGTGCTTCCGAATTGGCCTCGTTGCATGCGTCTACTTACCTACGTGATGCATTACCCGCCGAAGAGGTGTTATTAATTACTGGCTGTCAATTCAGGTCCCGCTTCCCGATAATGCCGCGGGCGTGGTCGAGGCTCCGGTATCATTTGCCGCCGTCCTGTAAATAATATACCTTTGCATTTCTCCGGGTGGTCGTCTTGTTATTACAGGTACGAATTTCGGAGCCGATTCGCCAATATGAACGCTTATTATTGACATGCGATCCGCGATGACTGTGATAAATTGAAAATTCGGCCCGGCTCAAAATTCTGAATCTTGCTGCATTTACTCATTAACATAATATCGTGTTTGTTGGCGTTGCAACATTAAACGAATTTCGCGCCCAGAGATGAAGAGAAGAATGTCCATCTCTCCAATCTCCAAGAGAATCTTGTAGGGTCGCAGAAATTATCATTTTTATTAAAATTTTCCAGAAACTTGCTGCTGTTGCTACTCTTGGTAGCTCTTAATGTATTGCTAAAAAGATCTAGCGCCCAGAGAAGTCTAAAGAATCATAAAAAATGTTCTGGTTTTTCATGAAAAAATGCAGATAATATCAATTTTGTGATAACTCGTTGCATTAATCGCTGCAACTTATTCTTCCTCTTGTCGTGAATGGACGCCAAGCCGAGAGAAGCTTAAATAATCGCACGTTAACTCATGATATGTCATAAACTGTCATTCAGCGAAACTTGTTGCATTTACCATTTGTGGTTTTTCTGTTTGAGTAAATGAATGGATGGGGAGCCTATAGAAGTCTAAAGAAACTCTTTTTCCTTAAAATGTCATGCATTTCTGTTTTATTATGTCTCTAATTATTTCCAAGAGAATCTTGAAGTATCACAGAAATTGTCATTTTTGTTAAAGTTTTCCAGAAACTTGCTGCAGTTGTTACTCGTGGTAGCTCTTAATGTATTGCTAAAAAGATCTAGCGCCCAGAGAAGTCTAAAGAGTCATAAAAAATGTTCTGGTTTTTCATGAAAAAATGCAGATAATATCAATTTTGTGATAACTCGTTGCATTAATCGCTGCAACTTATTCTTCCTCTTGTCGTGAATGGACGCCAAGCCGAGAGAAGCTTAAAGAATCGCACGTTAACTCATGATATGTCATAAACTGTCATTCAGCGAAACTTGTTGCATTTACCATTTGTGGTTTTTCTGTTTGAGTAAATGAATGGATGGGGAGCCTATAGAAGTCTAAAGAAACTCTTTTTCCTTAAAATGTCATGCATTTCTGTTTTATTATGTCTCTAATTATTTCCAAGAGAATCTTGAAGTATCACAGAAATTGTCATTTTTGTTAAAGTTTTCCAGAAACTTGCTGCAGTTGTTACTTGTGGTAGCTCCTAATGTATTGCTGAAAAGATCTCGCGCCCAGAGGAGTCTAAAGAATCATGAAAAATGTTCTGGTTTTTCATGAAAAATGCAGGAATATCAATTTTGTGATAACTCGTTGCATTAATCGCTGCAACTTATTCTTCCTTTTTTAGTGAATGGACGCCAAGCCGAGAGAAGCTTAAAGAATCGCACGATATCTCATGATATGTCATAAACTGTCATACAGCAAAACTTGTTGCATTTGGTGGTTCTTCTGTTTGAGTAAATGAATGGATGGTGTGCCTATAGACGTCTAAAGGAACTCTTTTACCTTAAAATGTCAAGAAATGTGAATCGAGTCCAGGAAAACTTATTCTTTTATCTTTTGGCTTGAGAGAAACAATGTTGTATACAGAGACGTTAAATAACAATAAATATAAATTTTTAAAGACAAGAAATGTCTTTTCGGTTGTTTTTACCAATTAGCTCCAGTTTCTGAAACCTTCCGAATTACATCGCACCTGAAAACTGAATAAATCTTTCGTCACGATCGCCCAAACATTAAAATTTAACGACTCCTTAATGAATTCAACATTAAAATTCGTGAACCTTATAATCAGACATGGAAATTGCTGAAATTCCGATTGCTTACACGGAGTGATAAAGGAGGCCATGGCTTGTGCAAATTACCGCGGACTTGCAGAAGTAGAGGTCGTCTCGATATTGGTCCGAGGGTCGACCAATAGCGGCGCTGGGCGTTGGGAGAAATGTCAAGTAATCAACCAGCCCTATTATAATAATCATAATAAATATATCGATCGAAGAAATCACGCACGCACGAAGGTACCAAGAAAATTTCCTCATAAATGATTATTAAGTTGTAATAAATTAGCGTTAATTTTACGATGATGATTTACGACGCCGAACTAATTAGAAAAGTCCGGCGATTAAACTGGGTTAGAAGAACTACCTACCTTTTTATTCCGTTTGGTTTACGAGTGATCGGGAAAATTGATGGCCGGTAATAGTCATAAAACCGATTGGGTTTCTATGAGAGAAAACACGCCAGGTAACGTAACCTGATACGTAAATAGGTGGCAACTAATTGAAAATAAATTCTCGATGATGATTTATGGCGAAGGATAAAACAAGGTGACATCTAGTTACTCTCCTGGGAGCCATAAAAAGCGTGATGTATTTCTCAATTTAAAATTAAAATTCCCTTCATGTTAAATTATTATCTTCAGTTACCTCCCATTACATACATTATGGTTAACTAGCTGTCCGGTTTTTTATACCTTAATCAATCAAGACTGAGTACGTGCATCGCCCGAATGAGGGCAATTAGAACTTGCGTTTTGAGATGTCGTCACACTCACTAAGTCACTACAGCTACTGGTTGATGTTAAAAAAGTGTCATCATCTTTCTAGATTATTACATTTATTGCTTGGCGATCTTGTGTTGATCATACGTCATCACATGGTGCTAGATTTTACTTTATTTTACGAGCCCAGCAAAAATTTTTACCAGGATTTCATAAATCTGGAGATTTTCTGTCTGCAAGTGTTTCCCCGAAATTCTGTGAAGCGACTTATGACGATAACAAGATTTTTTGCTTTTTATAAACAATAAAATTTCGCCAATTCTTTAGACAATCTTTCAGTTCTTTTGGCATCCAAGTGCATTTATGTTGATTCTTTAGGAATCTTTGTTCTCAAGATCCTTTCATGTATGCAAGAAGAAATACCTGAAGCGAAAAGTGCGTCGAGATTCCAATTTTTTGCGTTTTTTGGTTAATGACTTTTCTGCTGATTCTGTAGAGATGTTGAGTCTCTAGATCCTGTAAGATCGGTAAGAAGAATGACCTGAAGCAATAAATGCATCGAGTCTTCTCGAGGCTGTAATTCTTGGTATCTCTAAATAATGCCAATTCTGCCGATTCTTTAGGAACCTTTCATCTCAAGATCCTTTCAAGTATGCAAGAAGAAGGACCTGAAGCTAAAAGTGCATCGATGTTCCACTTTTTAGCATTTCTGCCGATTCTTCTGGAATATTTCTTTTCAGAGTCCTTTTGGGTATCCAAGAATAAGGACCTAAGGCGAAAGTGCGTCGAAATTCTAATTTTTTGCATTTCTTAGTTAACGACTTTTCTGAGGATTCTTTAGAGATGCAGAGTCTCTAGATCCTGTAAGATTGTGAGAAGAATGACCTGGAGCAATAAATGCATCGAGCCTTCTCGAGATTTTAACCATGCCATCTTTAAATAATGACGAAGGACCCTTTCGTCTGAAGATCCTTTCAGGAATGCAAGAAGAAGGACCTGAGACTGGAAGTGCATCGAGGTTCCAATTTTTAGCATTTCTGCCGGTTCTTTTGGAATCTTTCTTCTCAAGGTCCTTTTGGGTATGCAAAAAGAAAGACCTGGGGTGAAAAGTGCATCAAGATTCCAATTTTTGCATTTCTTGGTTAATGTCTTTCCTGCTGATTCTTTAGAGATGTTTTGTCTCGAGTTCTTTTAACTTTAGTAAATTTTTGGCATCTCTAAGTAATGACAACTAGATTGAAATTTCTAAAATAAATGACGTTTTGAATGATTTTGTAGCAGAGATCTTGTTAACACAAGAGTAATATAATCGATCATTATTAGGAATTAATTTTTTTTTCTTACCACGCATGATTAGTTTAAGTGTAATAATGTCACTCGTTTTTCTAATATCCGTCGTCCTAGAAAGCGTTGTAGACCTGTACGTTTATGTATTAAGTCACAGAACCTCCAAGGTCGCTTTTACTACTAATTCATATAATTAATCTGGTCGTAAGAAAACTGACTATATACTCAACGGTCATAATCAGGCGGTTATTTTTCTCCTTTTTGTCCGCCTCATATAACAATCTGATTGCACACTATGAAGGCCCGCTGCTCACGCTCGATTTTTTGTAATTCGGAGATAATTCAATTCAATTAACTGTCCGCAAAGTGCATTTCGGTAATTTGTTGACGACGTGTTTTCTTTTTTCAGGTATGTAAGCTGGTTACCCTGTAATTTCGTACCGTGAATGATCTGGTAAGTACTTGTTTCTATAAGCGACATCGCAAGACGCGCCTGGATCGTTAAAATGTTAAAATGTACATACTCGAGTAACGAAGGAAGAATTTTTTTCGGTCAATTATTGAAGAATTAAGACCGACTGCCAAAATTGGTAGTGGTAGAATGGACGGCAAAAAATTGGTGCTGACAGACCGTGTCTGCCTTTTTTGGCTATACATTGAATTTACTCCTGCCAGGGTTTGCCTGACTACAGAAAATTGGTATATAAATTTTATTTATATATTTTTATCAACACACTTTTATCAAAGAAAAGGCCAAGAAAATCCCTTTCTTTTCTGTTAGGTCTACTTAAAAAAACGCGGGAAGAGTGACGAAAATTTTATTCTTTGATTCCCTAATTTTTGTTAGGTGTATAATTCCCAAGAAATTGAGTTTTCCTCACCCCTCTGGCAACGCTGTACCACTTTGTTTGCGTTCTAAAATCTAAAGAATTATATTAATATTGTCAGTCTAAATGGCAACAGTGTAAAATTGCCTCTAATTTAATAAAAAATTTTTAGAGAATCAGAATCAAAAACTGACATAGAACAGTGTTGCCACGAGGACAAGCAATCTTTTTTTTATGAAAAATTTGACCTCAGTGACATCGGGAACAGTGTTGCCAAACGCACAGATAATTCTCTTTGTTTGTGATTTTAAGTTCCAGACAAAGCTACTGCTGGGATGCCAGAAGGTTTAAGCAATTATTAACTTATGAGGGATCTTTTCTTTTTTGGCAACCCTGTACCAGGTTCGACTAGGACCGAAATTCTCGAAAAAGAAAAAATGATTAAATTTTCTGACCAACTTGGCAACACATTTCCTGCATCGCAATCAAACCTGGCACAGTGTTGCCAATTGGGATGGTATATTCTGAACTTCTAGGGAATTGATGAGAACTAAAATGATGCAATGTTTTTTTGTTAAATAAATTGCAATAAAACTTAGCGCAGAGGTGCCAAAAGGCATAGGTAGTTTTTAACATCTGAAGAATGTTCTCGTTTCTGGCAACTCTGTGCCAGGTTCAACTGGGACAGAAATTCTCGAAGAAACAAAAAATTAAATTTTCTGTCCACTTGGCAACGCATTTTCTACATCGCAATCAAACCTGGCACAGTGTTGCCAATTGGGATGGTATATTCTGAACTTCTAGAGAATTAATGAGCACTAAAATTATACAATGATTGATTGCAATCAAGCGTAGTGCAGAGGTGCCAGAAGGAACATCTGAGGAATCTGCTCCTTTCTGGTAACTCTGTACCAGGCTCGACTAGGAGCGAAATTCTCGAAGAAAAAAAATTTCTGTCCACTTGGCAACGCATTTTCTACATCGCAATCAAACATGGTACAGTGTTGCCAATTGGGATTGTATATTCTGAACTTCTAGGGAATTGATGAGAACTAAAATGATGCAATGTTTTTTTGTTAAATTGATTGTAATAAAACTTAGCGCAGAGGTGCCAAAAGGCATAGGCAGTTTTTAACATCTGAAGAATGTTTTCGTTTCTGACAACTCTGTACCAGGTTCAACTGGGACAGAAATTCTCGAAGAAACAAAAAATTAAATTTTCTGTCCACTTGGCAACGCATTTTCTACATCGCAATCAAACCTGGCACAGTGTTGCCAATTGGGATGGTATATTCTGAACTTCTAGGGAATTAATGAGCACTAAAATTGATTATTATAAATTTGATAAAAATTAAATAAAAATGATTGATTGCAACCAAGCGTAGTGCAGAGGTGCCAGAAGGAACATCTGAGGAATCTGCTCCTTTCTGGTAACTCTGTACCAGGTTCGACTAGGAGCGAAATTCTCGAAGAAAAAAAATTTCTGTCCACTTGGCAACGCATTTTCTACATCGCAATCAAACATGGTACAGTGTTGCCAATGGGGATGGTATATTCTGAACTTCTAGGGAATTACAACAAAAATAACACAATGTTTTTTCTTATTTAAACAGCCAAACTTGATGCAGAGATGCCAGAAGGGATAGAAAATTCTCAAATTCTGGGGAATCTTCTCATTTCTGGCACTTTGTACCCGGTTTGACTGCAGTGGTGTCATAATTCCGTAAAATTCAGAATATACCCTCCTATTTACGTTTGATTGCGATCATTTAAGTAAGTACATAAATGACTGAGAAGTTGAGAATATCTGCTTTTTTGTAGCATTAAAATAAAAAATAATAATTATATATTTGGGGGGGGGGGGTTACTGTTACATCATAATAATCTTTGATCCCTAGAAGTAACGAAATTGAACACGTGTTTTAGCAACACTGTACAAGGTTTTATTGCAATTTAATTTTATTTCTTCTTCTTTTCTTTTTCGTCTTAAAATGTTTCTGATTGAACCCGAAATGGGTTAGAGAAATCTCGGAAGTTCCTGCAGGTTCCCAAAAAAGAATACTTTCGCCCAATCTGGCAACAGCGCACATTCGTCTGAAATAATGAGCCATGAAGAGTTGTTGCCCGGCCACCTAATAACGAGAGTAGGCAAGCAGTCTGCTGTGGAGAACTAAAACTGAAATAGTCAAGGTTGTTACGGAACAAACGGATGTTTTGATGTTTTGTCTACTCGATAATAGAGGTCGCGATAGTACCAGTACCAAGAAACATAACTTTTTTTATTCACCGATTAACTAACGAGCAATAATAATTATTATAAGCGGGACCTTTCGGGAGACGTCGGGCATAGCCTAAAGAACCCTACCAATTGGATTTATTCATGAAATGTAATTTTTCGAAACTTGTTGCATTTTCTGTTTCTAGTTAATCGTTTGACGCTAGTGAATGGATTTCGAGCCCAAAGAAGTCTAAAGAATCGCTCATTTTTTTAACAGGTCTGATGAACAAAAATTTGAGAAAAATTGAGAGCAACGGTGACTCCCAGAATCAAAAAAATTGTTTTATTAAAGTCATTATCAGGCTACATCGGCCTGACCTGTCATGTTCAACCAAAGTAAATGAAATCGAGATACAAAATTGATATTCATTCCACGACTTTGTTACAACACCGCCCGATTCTGGTTTACAAAATTAATCTTTTGTGTATACTTTCCATTTATGGTCTAACTGCTCAACGCTTGTCGCATTTTAAAAACCAAAACCGCTCCTGTTCCCCTCTTGATGGATTTATTTGCTTGTACCCAATCGTAAAATTAATAAAAATGTACAAAACTGGGTTATCTACTGACAGATATGGCAATATCGAATCCTCGAGGGTCTCTTACCTGACGCAAGTACGTTATTTTGGAGCGAGATGTATGAATGAATGGTGCTCGAGTGTACTGAATTTATTGAATTGGTGAAGGTCGCCAGATACTTGAAACTGAAAATGAAATCTTAATTAAGCGATATAATAAATCCATTTATTATTTTATTAAGCGTGGCTTTGTCTCTGCCAAAGAATGTGAAGAAAATGCGCCGATGGGCTCGTCAAGGCGAGGCGACAAATTAAATTTAACGGTGACTACTATTAACTTAATTATTCAGAGAGAGGCAGGCGAACAGGAACAAAAGAATGTGTTGCTTATTATTACGGTTGCTTACAATTGCAAAAATCGCGTCTCTTCATCGAGATTGTCTAGATAGATGGACTCTAGCCTAAAAATGCCCATTCCTTTGACAAGGTTTAACCCAATCGTCAACATAGGTTTTCGCTGCCGTCATGTGTCTATGGGAGGCACCGAGCTGACCCAGGACTACTTATTGATGACGCTCGTGAGGAATGCTTGCCACTCAAAAATTACATGAGTCTTCTTCATTAAGAGGACTAGAGGGGGGGGGGATCAATTTCGTATGGTGGGTAAAGAGTTCTTGAAGTATCTTGAAGATTCCACGGAGAGCAAGAAAAACCAATGAGGAAGTTCTGAAGAGGATAGGAAGAGAACGTGAATTGCTGGGCAAGATAAAGCGCAGGAAAATAACGTACCTGGGACATGTGATAAGCAACGAGAGGTACCATCCGCTCCAAATATTAATAGAAGGAAAGATAGAGGGAGGAACGGGAATGGGAAGGAAGAGGATGTCGCGGCTCCGAAATATCAAACATTGGACAGGGATACTTAGGAGAATTAACAGGAGAATTGGAACACGCCATCAGAGACAGGGAAAAATTGTCAGAAATGATCGCAAACATCCATTAATGGATAGCAGCAGAAGAAGACAAGAAGGTATAGAGTGAAGTTGGCTAGTTCCTTATCTACTCCATCTGTAGTAGTACTGCAGTGAAGTCCCTCTGCTCTAAGCTAGAGGGCTCCTGTCCACATCTCCGACTGCCAAATGTCTGCAAGAGATTCGGTGACAACTTTGCAATGCTGCAGGTTGGCCTAAAAAATCCGCAATACCTTCAGACCTTGGTTGGTTCCATTTTGGTCTAATAAATATTGGAAACTAAAATTACTATGTCATAACTTCCTATGACGCAGAAGACTAGATAACACGGGGACCCCAAGTTCCTCGACGTTTTTCTCTAGCTGCCTCGCTTCGCCGAAACTGCACTAATCGACGTGCACAATACCTTATAGGAAGAGTTAGGAAGGTTTTTATAGGGGTGAGTAAGTTAAGCCCATCCCCCCGTAACCTTGGCGTCACTACCATGAGGCCGATTATAGGGGTCGTTGTGCCACATAGTGGTTTACGGTGTAAGTCATGTTTTGACAGGTTGGCCGTGGTGGTGGTGGCGGTGATATTCACAAATCACAAGTACACTGACACCATACCTTGCCCAGTCTCTGTGATCTTGGACGTAAGTCTGACTTAACTTGTTCACCATGACTGGAATTGCTTTGGCTTTGATCCTGTTGCTATAGTGTGCTTCTAGCATCTCAAGGTTGTTTCAGGAATTATTAATGTTTGTCTTAATACGCAATAAGTACCTTTTAGTCAAGCTAGCTTTTATCCCACTTCTGTTCCAGTTGATTAACACGAGAAATAAACAGAAACGACATGTAGCTAGAAAATTTCTGGAAATGTTGGTCTCATTTTGGGTCATAAGATCCACACCTTGGAGTAGATTTGATTTTTTTAACTCGGGCATTTTTGAAGCGTTTTTTTTATGTTTAGACTATGCGCAGGATTTTTTTTAATGAGGCTAAACAGGCTTTTCATCTTGTTTTGTATTTTTCAGCCATTTTTTGCATTATAATTTGAACGCCTAGGCCATATCAAAATAATAATTCAGGTCATGATTCATTTTTTTATGTTCTTTCGAGAACATGTTGGGTTTGCCTGAGTCACCGCGTGAGCGGGGAAAAATTTGTCATTAATGACACGGCAGTTGTCAGATGTCAAAGTTTATCGAGCCTAGTTGCGTGATTTGCTTTGAAACCTTGAAGGTCATTTTGGTCATCTTACTCTTTACCTTTCAAATAAATTTTCATAAAAGTCGGCAAAAAAAAAAGGTTGTTGCAAATGGAGGGGTATAAGGTTATATCTCGAGAACGCCAATTCGCAGGAAAAAATGGCTTCCAGTTTCCGAATTGCCATCATCTGGCACGTCCTTTAGCAGATTTTCAAAGTTATTGAGCGTGTCAAAAAATAATTTTTTGAAAAAAATCGACAAACCTTCACCCTCAAAACGATCTTTTTCGTGTATCTCGAAAACGGGGAGAGCTACATAAGAACCGCTTACAGTTCTGAACTTCTGGTACTTCGAAGAGAAATATTTTTTTCAAAAAATTTAATCTTAGCTTGAAATTTTAATAGAAAATCGATTCCTTTAGAACGGGACGTAATTTTGTGTGAGTACGGCAAATTATTATACGAGTCGGTTAAACAATCCAGTTGGACCGTAAAGTCCTCAGTTTTTTCACAAAACGAGAACAAAAAATTAAAAAAAAAATTTAAAAAAATTGCTAATTTTCAAATTTGAACGATCATATCTCGAAAACGCGAATTCGCAGGATAAAACGGCTTTCAGTTTCGGATTACCATCGTCTGGCACATCCTCTGGCAAATTTTCAAGGCACCGCAAGTTATCGAGCGTGCCATAGAATTGTTTTTTGAAAAAATAGGCAAAATAAACCTTCACCCGCAAAACGATCTTTTTCCTGGTAGGTATCTCGAAAACGAGGAGAGCTACAGAAGAACCGCTTACAGTTCCGAACTTCTCGCACTTTCCATCGTGTGACGGGGAATTTTTATTAACATCGAAGAGAATTTTTTTTTTTTTTTCGAAAAATTTACACAACCTCCTCCTTTTTCAGAAAATATCATGAAAAATCGATGTCTTCAGAATGAGACGTAATTTTGTGTGAGTACGGCTAATTATGATACGAGTCGGTTAAGCAATCCAGTTGGACCGTAAAATCTTCAGTTTTCACACAAAACGGGAACAAAAATTTTGAAAAAAAAGTCTAATTTTCAAATTTGAACGGTCATATCTCGAAAACGCGAATTCGCAGGATAAAACGCCTTTCAGTTACGGAATTGCCATCGTCTGGCACATCCTCTGTCAGATTTTCAAACTTATTGAACGTGTCAAAAAAACCATTTTTTGAGAAAATCGACAAACTAAATCTTATTCACCCGCAAAATGATCTTTCTCCTGTAACTCGAAAACGGGGAGAGCTATAAAAGAACCGCTTACAGTTCTGAACTTCTCGCACTTTCTGTCGTCTGATTTTTTATTAAAATCGAATAACTATAAAAAAAAATTTAAATCGAAAAATTTTCTTAAATTTTCTTGAAAAATCGATGTCTTCAGAATTGGACGTAATTTTGTGTGAGCACAACCGACTGCAATACTAGTCTGTTAAACAATCCACTTGGACCGTAAAGTCCCCAGCTTCCTCACAAAACGAGAACAAAAATTTTTGAAAAACTAAAAAAAAAAATTGCTCATTTTCAATTTTGAACGGTCATATCTCGAGAACGCAGAGTTGCAGGAAAAAATGGCTTTCAGTTTCGGAATTGCCATCGTCTGTCAATGACAAAATAAACCTTCACCCGGAGAATGATCTTTCTCCTGATGTTTCTCCTCTGAGTGTATCTCCAATTTTACTTTAAATTCAACCCGTTTCTAATCTTGAAAAAACATCATCAGAGCTGAAAATTGTAAAATTAAAAAAGTTGCGTGAATTTTTATTTCGAGTTCATTTTTTCTAAAATTTAGTTTCTTGTCGTCTTTTGACTTATTCTATCGAAATATTTATACAAATCTGGTCTAAAGGTAACGCAATAAAGGGGAAAAAATTATTTGTCTATACGAAATATGACGCTAGATATTATTGGATCGTTCAGAACCTGCTCTGGAATAAATTGTTGCTGCAGAAAGGCGAGTAATGAATGTATTGTATCAAACCAATTATTCCTTCGAATATACAAAACGAGCACAAGATCTGCTTGAATCGTTGTTGCAGATTAACGCCGGGCGTTGTTTATTTTTTATTTTTCCGCAACCGAAGTGAGGAATCCTGACAATTATCTCGCCGGTCGCGAGAATCCTCGCAATTCGTAATGGCTTGTCTTCGTCTCTAAAAAAATCGACTTTTTCCGCTTCCAGGTATAGGTAGCTTTAATTAATCTCACAAACAGTGTCTTGGTAACGGGGAGAAGTAATAAATTAAATTTGTATAATAAATCCTAGACGAGTTATTTTTGGTCCGTCTTAACTCTCAAGCAATCAGAGGTAGTACTGGTACTAAACTGGTACTGGATAATATTTCCTCACTCTGTTTGTTTTTATTAATTTTATTTTCGGTGCGTTTATCTATCAGCTGGGAAAATATTCAGAGCCGAGCGAATATATCCAACCGTTCAACACAACTGCAACTCTTCATTTATTTTCGCATCTCCCGCGATCTTTGCCAAATAAAACCAAACTCTGTCATCTCAAGAAATGTTGATGTTTGTTTGCATTGGAAAAACCTAGAAAATACGATTTCCTAATGATAATTTTTCCATCATTATTGAAAATCCCCACCACACCACCAGCCAGTGTCGGTTTTTTTTTTATACCGCTTATAGTTTATCTATTTTTTTATTTATATTTATTTATAAATAACTCGTCCGGCGGTTATTGCGAAAACCTACCTAAACTAGCCAGTTCTGGAATTGCTCGTTAATTAGCCATTATTTAGTGAGCATAAACTGAAGCACGGGAGCTGATTATTTACCGGACCGCTGACGATTAGCAGAAACATAATAACATACAAATTTGTAGTAGCCGCTGCCAGTGTGGGAACGTTGTTTCCGGTGTTGCCAAATTTATTTAATTATCCCCGAATTTACTTATCTTCAAAAGCACCTATCGAAGTCGAGTAAAAAAAAGAAACCTCTCAAGAAAGATCCTTCTCGAAGAACCCTATCGAAATGTTTATTTTTTTTATAAATTAAGCCAAAAAGTGAGTCTTTATTAAAAAACTTCTAGAAGTACTCGTTTTAATCACTTAATGAAAGAGTCTACATTTAAAAGGCGGGAGGTTTTACCTTTTTAAGAAATTTATTGCCACCTTGACCCAAAAAAAAAAATAAATATTTAGAAAAATCCTCCACAATTTCGAACTTTTTAAAATCTCAAAAATCAGGAAAATCTTCGTAAACTTTTTACCTCTTAGAATCATTGGTTCATTTGAAAAAGGGCTTAATGGACACTTTAAAAAAAAAGCTTCACGGATAAATGGAAGCGTTGAACTATGGTTAAAACTTATTACTAAAATAAATACTAAAAGAAATTATTGAAGAACGCTCAGTATTAGGCTTTTTGAAAATTTTTAAAAACCTTTTTGATATTCTCAGCTTCTTGGAACGACTTCTTTGCTAAAGCAAATTTAGAAGAAAAGCACCTGTTTCGACAAACTGTAATTTATTTGAAATATTTCGAGGAACCTAAAGAGAAACCTAAACAATTCAAAGGAACATTTTGAAATCTCTTAAAAATCTTTGAATTGTATCATTTTCAAAAGATTTTATTTATGAAAACGGATTTGGAAATGTGTATGTGTATTTATAAAAAAAGGTCTTTAAGCCTCGTTTTAAGCAGCCTCGTGCTCAAAAAGCACTGAAATGGTGAGCATTAAAATGGTTAAAAAATTTAAAAACAAATTTCGAAGAATGCTCATATAAGCCTTTTTGAAAATAGTTTTAAAATTCTCAGCCTCTTGGGACGACTTCTTTGCAAAATCAAGTTTAAAAAAGAAAAAGCAGGTGTTTGACAAATTGAAATTAATCTGAAATATTTCCAGGAATCTCTTTGAACATTTTGAAATTTCAAAAATCTCAAACCTCTTTCAAATATCTTAGGAATCGTTGAACTGGTTCACTTCCAAAAATTAATGAAAATGAATATGGAAATATGTGTATTTAAAAAATCGTTCGCCCTTTTGAGCACCCTCGTGCTTAAAAAGCATGAAATCGTTAAAAAAAATAAGAACTTTCCAAAGAACGTTCAGTATTATAAGCCTTTTTGAACTTTTTGAAAAACATTTTTGAAATTCTCAGCCTTTCGGAACGACTTCTTTGCAAAAGCAAATTTAAATGGGAAAAAGCACCTGTTTGAGGAACTGAAATTTATTAAAAACTTTCTAGGAATCTCTTTGAACATTTTTAAATTTCAATAATCTCTTTGAAAAAATCTCAAAAATCTTTGAATTGGTTAATTTTCAGAAGGTTTTATTTATGAAAATGTGGAGATATGTGTATTTTTGAAAAATCTCTCTGAAATCTCTTAAAAATCTTGAAAATTGACTTTGAAATTTTTGACCCTTTTGAGCACTTTCGTGCTTAAAAGGCACTGAAATGGTGAAGCATTGAAATTGTTAAAGAAAAAAATAAAGAACTTGTTAAAGAACGCTCAGTATAAGTCTTTTTGAAACTTTTTGAAAAATATTTTTGAAATTCTCACCCTCTTAGAACGACTTCTTTGCAAATGTAAAATTTAAAAGGAAAAAAAGCACCTCTGTTTGACAAACTGAAGTTTTTCTGAAATCTTTCGAGGAACCTCTGAACATTTTGAAATCTCAAAAATCTCAAACCCCTTAGAATCTCTTGATAATTTTTGAATTAATTGATTTCCAAATGGTTTTATTTGTGAAAATGGGCTTGGAAATATGTGTATTTAAAAAATAACGTTGGTCCTTTTGAGCACCCTCGTGCTTAAAAGGCACTGAAATGGTGAAGCATTGAAATGGTTAAAAAAAAATACAGAATTTATCAAGGAACGCTCAGTATAAGTCTTTTTGAAACTTTTTTAAAAACATTTTTGAAGTTTGAAACTCTTGGAACGACTTCTTTGCTAAAGCAAATTTAGAAAGGAAAAAGCACCTGTTTGGCAAACTGAAATTTCAAAAATCCCTGAAATCTCTTAGGAATCTTTGAATTGGTTCATTTTCCGAAAGGTTTTATTTATGGAAATGTGGAATAATTTTTATTTTTGATAAATTCCCTTTGAAATCTCTTAAAAATCTTTGAATTTTGGTTCATTTACATAAGGTTCACTTATGAAAATGGACTTGGAAATATGTGTCCCAATTAAAAAAAAACGTTGGTCCTTTTGAGCACCCTCGTGCTTAAAAGGCACTGAAATGGTGAGGCATTGAATTGTTTAAAAAAAATCAAAAATTTTAGTAAAGAACGCTCAGTATAAGCTTTTTTGAAACTTTTTGAAAAACTTTTTTTTTAATTCTCAGCCTCTTGGAACGATTTCCTTGCAAAAGCAAATTTAAAAGGAAAAAAGCACCTGTTTGATAAACTGAAATTTATCAAAATTTTCCAGGAATCTCTTTGAACATTTTGAAATTTCAAAAATCTCGGAAATCTCTTGGGAATCTTTAAATTGATTAATTTTCAGAAAGTTTTATTTATGGAAATAGACTAAGATATATAAAATGTGTATTTTTGAAAAAGTTGACCCTCTTGAGCACCCTCGTGGAATTAAAAAAAAAATGAACTCCTGTACATTTTGAATAAAAAAATTGTACCTCTTTGTAAATATCCCTAAACACTTCTTTGGAAAGATCTGGAAACCTCTTTGAACATTTCGAACCTCTTGAACTTCTTCTTCAAAAAAAGTGTAAAGAGGAATTTGGTCGAATCATTCTGGAAATATTCAAGAAAAACTTCTGTGAGGAGTGAAAATTTTAAAAAGTAAAATTCTACAGCTTTTTTGAAAATTTTTAGGATCTTCTACTTTTTTTGAAAATATCACCTACCTCCAAATACGTGACAATATATCGAGTAAAACGCCTTTGAAGTTTTTTAAAGCTAAACACTTTTACCAATCATTTTTGATTATTCTGACACTTCCAAATACTTTCTTTTTGACAATTTTAAATTTTTGAACTTCCTAAAAAATGGTTACACTAGTTAACGTCTTAAAAAAGATATAAAAAACTGTTTTTTACTTTTTTGAATATTTTGAAACAATCAAATTTAGACAATTCTTGAAGCATATTTCTTGGAGAACGACTCTTTGTTTTATGCAACCCACCCCTTTGAAAAATCTTCTTTTTCCTCTCTATTATTTTGGAAATTAGAAGAAGTAAGTCATACCTCAGGAGCCAATCCCGGCACCGTCGTCCTTTCAACATCGTGTCAAATATCGCAAAACCGCTCATTTTTTACCGAAAAACCACGATTGGCAACACTGTCTGTTTCTCTTCTTGCATGCCAGCTGTGAATCAAACATCCAAACATCAAACAGTTTCTATCAAGCCCGCGCTTCGTTTAGAACAAACAACTACTAATACCGTGTGGCGAGTCCGGCTGATTCGCGGCTAAACCGGAGTTTTACCGGCTTGTCCTTAACCTTTCCGCTGCCGGAATCCTTGAGTATTGCGATAAGGAAAAAATTTGTCGTGAACGGCAGTGTCTTTAAAACGTTTACGTGCGATTGAGCTAACACTGCAAAAAACATAGTTTATCGTTAATTATAATACGCGAGCTTGACGGTGCAGAAAACGTGTTGTTAATTGCGCGGGTGTTTGTTTTGACATTGACATTTGGTGCTGTAAGTGATCCTAATCAGGAGCAAAATTTTCGGCAGTGCGTTTGGTGTCTTGTTGGTGTTGTTATAATAATTGTTGCTGAGTTACTGAAACCTTTGAAGTCTCCCTAAATTTTAAGATTGTGGAGATTTAATATTATTGAAAATCTACTTTGGGATTATTTTTTAAAGAGACTGGAGTTTTTAAACCAATTCTATGAGAAATGTGTAATGGTGAGGTCCTGGGTTTCGTCATACCATGACCATGTTCACTCCAAAAGGCTTTCTGTCTTCCATAAAGACGGTGAAATCTGAGCTGTGGAAATGGTGGATTTTTCTTGCAATGTAGCATCAGATCTCTTTAAATTTAAAGATGTCGTCTATGTTTTAGAGATTGTAAACTTTTTGAGTTATGGAGATTTATCTTTCTTTATGTCAGTTGAAAAAATGGAAAAACAAATCATTAATGCTCTTGAGGGTAAGGTTTGACCATTTAAACTGTGAAGCAATGCCATTCAAGCGAAGCAGTTAATCTTTTCCCCAATTTTTTGGGCAAGCGGTTCCTCCACTGTGGACATGGTACCATGTTTCTTCAGTAGTGAGTTTAAATACATAAATCAAGTCACTATGACTCTGAGGGGTGAGATTTGATTATTTCCATTTGAAGCAACGTCATTCAAGCGAAGCAGTTAATATTTTCCCCAATTTTTTGGGCAAGCGGTTTCTTCACAGTAGACATGTTACCATTTATCTTCTCTTTAGTGATTTGAAATGCATAAATCAAGTCACTGTCACTCTGAGAGGTGCAGTCACTTTCTTTACTGTAGAAATGGTACACTTTTCTTCAGTAGAAGTTGAAATGCTTAAATTGAGTCACTACTACTCTGAGGGTACGGTTTGACCATTTCTACTTTGAGACAGTTCCAGGGTTTGGGCAGGAATCGCTAGTCAAACGAAGCATTCAATCTTCTGCACCGTTTTTTTCGGTAGCAGTGTTCATGTACTCATAGTAACATTTTTCTTCCCCATTTTTGGGCAAGTAGTTCTTTTGCTTGTGGGGAATGGTGATGTTACCATTTTTCTTCTTTGGTATGGTTATATTAATGTTTATTAGTAACAAATATACCGATTGGTATTACTACAACGAAAAGGTTTGAGGTCCCCATTATTAATAAAAAAAAACAACCAGATTATCGCATTTTTTAAACGCACACGGAGACCTGATGTGTAAGATGATAATGTTTCCTCGCTAATTTGTTGTGTATTCATATTTTAATTAAAGTAACTGGCCTTGACTGTTATTTCTATCATCGTCTCCGCCATCAATCATTTCATAGAACGCGAACAGCTGGACTCTTTTTCCTGGTCGTTTGTGTTATTATTTTGCGTAAGGTATTGAAGCGTGACACGCAGTGATATAACTCGCCTTTGTTTTCGCTGTTTCGTTACGCAATTCCGAACAATTCGATCTTCTTTTTCCTGGCTCTGGAGCTGGATGAACAAACATCAAACATCACCTCAAGTCTTGCTTCGTCCCTGGAACCGATGCGTTAATTTTTTATACGCACAAATGAGAAGGAAATGTAAAATTTGTAATTACGTATATAGAAGAGATACAAAGATAAAAGATAAATATAGTGACACAAAGGTGTTACTACAAGGCGATATGTAAATAGTAATAATAGTAATAAATAATGCATAGGTGTTATGTTATATAATCAAACAATTCCTGCCTCGTCTATATATACATACATTATATCGTTATATACAGCAAGCAGTAGAATAGTTAGATAGTTTCTTCTAATAATGAAAAAATATTTGGGCGCAGATATTTTGATATGTTATCTCTAATGTAGACGCACCATTTCGAAGAGGCCATGGAATGTTATTATTGTATTATTTCGTTAATTGATCAGGTTTGCAAAGTTTCAAGTTTCAACATTCATCATCATGAATATAGGTACCTTGATAGTACCTACCATCATACATATGGTAAACAAATATTTATGAATTTATGAATGAAGAATTAGGTATTGATTTATGAAATAATTATTGATTTCCGTGCAATTTTTTTCATTAATGTTAATGTGGACATGGTCATTTGATTCCAATAAAAATAATGTAATGATGTGGCAATTTTAAAAAGTCTGGTTGTACCGTGCTTTTTTTGAATATTTCATCGCCGAGGAAAGAGGGGTTCATAAAATTAGCACAACCCTAATAATAGCACAAAATCATACATTTTTGCGCAAGTTTTGTGCGAAATTCGCAATTTTTGTGCGCTTATATTATTTTTTTTATTCATAAGTAGTGTGAAAACTTGAAGCCAACTCAGCACAACTTTTTTATTAATCACACGATTTCTGCATTTTTGTGCAAATTACGTACATAACTTTTGAGCAGTTTGCGTCAGTGACTTTTTTAATTTTTAGTTATGTGATAAACAAAACCCTGTTTGCACAATTTTGCACAAAACAAAAAACAATTTGCACAAAATTATGGCATAAGTTTTATTTAAATCGCGATACAAGCAAAAAAAATTGTGGTAAGTTGGTGTCAAGATAACACAACTAAAAATTTTATAAAAGTATATTGCGCAAGCTTTTCAAAAGTTGTGCATTTAATTTGCACAAAAAACGTACAAAATTATAGGACTAGTTTTATCGAAATCGCACGACAGACCAAAAAAGTTGTGCCAACTTAGCTAAAACCTAGCACAACTTTTAATTTAAGGAAAAAATCATTGATGGAAATTTTTTTAAAGTTGTGCGTAAAATTTGCACGAATACGCATAGAATTATGGCATAATATTCAGTGAAATCGTGATAAATAAAAAAGTTGTGCCAAGTTGGCTTCACGCTAGCACAATTAATTTTTTTTTTTGATTGAAAACCGTTGATGCAAATTTTTCAAAAGTTGTGCAAATATTTTGCACACAAACGCAGAAAATTATGGAATACATTTCATTGAATTCGCATGATAAACAAAACAAGTTGTACCAAAAGCATAGCACAACTTTTAATTGAAGGAAAAAATCATTGACGCTAATTTTTCAAAAGTTGCGCATTTAATTTGCACAAAAACGCATAGAATTATGGCATAAGATTTAGTAATATTTCGAGATAAATCAAAAAGTTGTGCCAAATTGGCTCAAACCAGTACAAGTAATAATTTTTTAGAAACCGTCGATGCAAATTTTTTAGTGCAAGTTATTTGCACAAAAAACGCACAAAATTATGACATAAGTTTCATGGAAACCGCAAATAAACAACAAACAGATGTGCCAACTTAGCTAAAAAGCTAGCACAATTTTAATTTAAGAAAAAAAATCTTGACGCAAATTTTTCAAAAGTTGCGCTTTTAATTTGCACAAAAACGTGTAATTATGGCATAAGTTACAGTGAAATCGCGTGATAAATAAAAAAGTTTTGCCAAGTTGGTTGAAGCTAGCACAATTAATAATTTTTTGAAAACAGTTGATGCAAATTTTTCAAAAGTTGGGCAAATATTTTGCACACAAACGCACAAAATTATGACATAAGTTTCATGGAAACCGCAAATAAACAACAAACAGATGTGCCAACTTAGCTAAAAGCTAGCACAATTTTAATTTAAGAAAAAAAATCTTGACGCAAATTTTTCAAAAGTTGCGCCTTTAATTTGCACAAAAACGTATAATTATGGCATAAGTTGCAGTGAAATCGCGTGATAAATAAAAAAGTTTTGCCAAGTTGGTTGAAGCTAGCACAATTAATAATTTTTTGAAAACAGTTGATGCAAATTTTTCAAAAGTTGGGCAAATATTTTGCACACAAACGCACAAAATTATGACATAAGTTTCATGGAAACCGCAAATAAACAACAAACAGATGTGCCAACTTAGCTAAAAGCTAGCACAATTTTAATTTAAGAAAAAAATCTTGACGCAAATTTTTCAAAAGTTGCGCTTTTAATTTGCACAAAAACGTATAATTATGGCATAAGTTGCAGTGAAATCGCCTGATAAATAAAAAAGTTGTGCCAAATTGGCTCAAACCAGCACAAGTAATAATTTTTTGGAAACCGTCGATGCAAATTTTTTAGTGCAAGTTATTTGCACAAAAAACGCACAAAATTATGACATAAGTTTCATGGAAACCGCAAATAAACAACAAACAGATGTGCCAACTTAGCTAAAAAGCTAGCACAGTTTTAATTTAAGAAAAAAAATCTTGACGCAAATTTTTCAAAAGTTGCGCTTTTAATTTGCACAAAAACGTGTAATTATGGCATAAGTTGCAGTGAAATCGCGTGATAAATAAAAAAGTTTTGCCAAGTTGGTTGAAGCTAGCATAATTAATAATTTTTTTGAAAACCGTTGATGCAAATTTTTCAAAAGTTGGGCAAATATTTTGCACACAAACGCACAAAATTATGGAATAAATCTCATTGAATTCGCATGATAAACAAAAAAAGTTGGACCAAAAGCTAGCACAACATTTAATTGAAGAAAAAATCATTGACGCTAATTTTTCAAAAGTTGCGCATTCAATTTGCACAAAACGCATAGAATTATGGTATAAGATTTAGTGATATTTCGCGATAAATCAAAAAGTTGCGCCAAATTGGCTCAAACCAGCACAAGTAATAATTTTTTGGAAACCGTCGATGCAAATTTTTCAAAAGTTGGGCAAATATTTTGCACACAAACGCACAAAATTATGACATAAGTTTCATGGAAACCGCAAATAAACAACAAACAGATGTGCCAACTTAGCTAAAAGCTAGCACAATTTTAATTTAAGAAAAAAAATCTTGACGCAAATTTTTCAAAAGTTGCGCCTTTAATTTGCACAAAAACGTGTAATTATGGCATAAGTTGCAGTGAAATCGCCTGATAAATAAAAAAGTTGTGCCAAATTGGCTCAAACCAGCACAAGTAATAATTTTTTGGAAACCGTCGATGCAAATTTTTTAGTGCAAGTTATTTGCACAAAAAACGCACAAAATTATGACATAAGTTTCATGGAAACCGCAAATAAACAACAAACAGATGTGCCAACTTAGCTAAAAGCTAGCACAATTTTAATTTAAGAAAAAAAATCTTGACGCAAATTTTTCAAAAGTTGCGCCTTTAATTTGCACAAAAACGTATAATTATGGCATAAGTTGCAGTGAAATCGCGTGATAAATAAAAAAGTTTTGCCAAGTTGGTTGAAGCTAGCACAATTAATAATTTTTTGAAAACAGTTGATGCAAATTTTTCAAAAGTTGGGCAAATATTTTGCACACAAACGCACAAAATTATGGAATAAATCTCATTGAATTCGCATGATAAACAAAAAAAGTTGGACCAAAAGCTAGCACAACATTTAATTGAAGAAAAAATCATTGACGCTAATTTTTCAAAAGCTGCGCATTTAACTTGCACCAAAACGCATAGAATTATGGCATAAGTTGCAGTGAAATCGCGTGATAAATAAAAAAGTTTTGCCAAGTTGGTTGAAGCTAGCGCAATTAATAATTTTTTGAAAACCGTTGATGCAAATTTTTCAAAAGTTGGGCAAATATTTTGCACACAAACGCACAAAATTATGGAATAAATCTCATTGAATTCGCATGACAAACAAAAAAAGTTGGACCAAAAGCTAGCACAACATTTAATTGAAGAAAAAATCATTGACGCTAATTTTTCAAAAGTTGCTCATTTAATTTGCACAAAACGCATAGAATTATGGCATAAGTTGCAGTGAAATCGCGTGATAAATAAAAAAGTTTTGCCAAGTTGGTTGAAGCTAGCGCAATTAATAATTTTTTGAAAACCGTTGATGCAAATTTTTCAAAAGTTGTGCAAATATTTTGCACACAAACGCACAAAATTATGGAATAAATCTCATTGAATTCGCATGATAAACAAAAAAAGTTGGACCAAAAGCTAGCACAACATTTAATTGAAGAAAAAATCATTGACGCTAATTTTTCAAAAGTTGCTCATTTAATTTGCACAAAACGCATAGAATTATGGCATAAGGTGCAGTGAAATAGCGTGAAAAATCAAACAGTTGTGCCAAGTTGGCTAAAGCTATCAAAATTAATTTTTTCAAAACAGTTGATGCACGCGCAAGATTATGACATAAGTCATTGAGTCATTGAAACCGCAGACAAACAAAAAAAAGGTTGTGCCAACTTGACTAAAAGCTAGTAAAACTTTGAATTTAGAAAAAAATCATTTAAGCAAATTTTCCAAAAGTTATGCGTTTAATTTGCACAAAAACGCATATATAAGAATTATGGCATAAGATTCAGTGAAATTTCTCGAAAAATCAAAAAGTTGTGCCAAATTGGCTCAAGTTTGTTTGAAAACCGCCGATGCAATTTTTTCGAAACGAAAGTTGTGCACTTAAGCGCAAAAACCGCGCAAAATTAGTTTCGCAAGATAAGTTTCATTGAAATCGCATTGAGGTAAATTTTTCAAAAGTTGTGAAAGCAATTTGCACAAAAAATGCACAAATTTCGGCAAAATTTTCGTTGAAGTCACGTGATAGAAGTTTTTTTCCAAAATGGCTTCAAATTTTCAAAAAATTCAAAAAAAAATTTAAATATTTGTTCTCATAATTTGCTCGATTATGCAAATTTGCTCAATTAAAAAAAACAAAAAATGCACAAAATTATTCCATAAGTTTCATCGAAATCGCATGATAAACAAAGGAAATTGTGCCAACTTGACGCAATGGTGAAAACAAAACATTGACACCAATTCTTCAAAAGTTTTGCACAAAATTTGTACCACAAATGCACAAAATTATGGAGTAAGTTGCATTAAAATCGCGTGATGAACAAAAGAGTTGTGATAATTTGGTTTCACGACTACCGCTATTAATTAAAGAAAAAACATTGACGCAAATTTGTGCATTTTGTGTAAAGTTGTACACTTTTTGCACCAATTACACAAAATGATAGCACAAAAACATTAAAATCGCAAGACAAACAGACTACTACTACACTACATAAAATAATAATTTGAAAAAACTCAATTTTTCCAAAGTTGTGCATCAAAAATGCACAAAATTATGGCACAAGTTTCGTTAAATTAAAATCACTTGATATAAAAAAAATCTGCCAAGTTGGCTCCAAATAGCACAACTTCAAATCATTTTATATAAAAACGCCTTGACGCAAATTTTCCAAAAGTTGTGCAAATAATTTGCACAAAAACACACAAAATTATGGCACAAGATTGATTGAAATTGCGTGATAAGCAAAAACATTGTGCCAAGTTGGCTTCAAGATAAGACAACTATTACTTAATGAAAGGAAAACATTGACGCTAATTCTTTAAAAGTTTTGCCCTTGGGCACAAAAACCGCACAAAATTGTGGCATGAGATTCATTGAAATCATATGACAAACAGAAGTTGTGCTGGCTTGATTGGAAGCTAGGACAACTGTGAATTATAAAAATGATGTGAACAAAGTGCACAAAATTTGAGACTTCGGCAGAAAGTTTGCACGAAATTTGCACAAATTTGATAAGAATTGTGCTACTAGAGTTGTGCTAACTTTATAGACCTTAATTTGTTATTATCCTAAGATGAATGGTTCAAATACTGTAATTAAATCTGGAGAAGCGACCCCATTTACCGGAAAGAAAACATTGACACTAATTCTCCAAAATTTTTGCCCTTGGGCACAAAAACCGCACAAAATTGTGGCATAAGACTGATTGAAATCATATGATACACAAAATTGATGTGCACAAACTGCACAAAATTTGCGAATTCGGCACAAAGTTTGCACAAAAGTTTGCACAAAAGTTGCACAAAGTTTGCACAAATCCCATTTACCGAGGATTATATTCCAATTTTTCAATACTTCTAGGTCAAGGTGAATGCATCTGTGGAAATGTGTTGGGCGAGTTGGGATAATATCCCAGCGAAAGAAAACGTAAAAGAGGAGTGATCCCTGTTAATGATGCCCTTTCTATTAGGTCGATTATCTTCCCCGTTGGACTTTTATTATTCCCTTTTCGGCGGGGAAAGATCGAGAAGCCGAACAGAGTCTCTTCTCAGAGTTCTGGACTATCCACGCATGGAAGTTTTTTGTAGTTCTTGTAATATATGAAGTAGTTCGGGCCAAGAAAATCTTTTATGGACTCTAACCGAGGTTATTAAGGAATGGACCTTAAAACGTTTAGAGAAGTATTGGGAGGCAGTAACAGGCTGCAGTCGTTCAGACGCTTTGAACAGAAACAGCCTAGCGCAACATTTGGAGACCCCAAATTTCTGTCCAAAATAAATGTGGGTCACCATGCAGCACTAGTACTGGGGCTATTGGAGGAAGAAATGGGCCTCTTTGAAAAACCTGCATGTCTTGATTAAATGTTAAAAATTAAATGAATTGGAATAGCAAAAAGGGACCTTGGTGGTCCTGGTTTCTTGGGGTGCATCTAGTTAAACAGTTTATCAAAGATCAAAGCGTCTTGTGAGGAGAAAATAAGAAAAATTCTCCCTTATCATTAATCTTAGAACTTTATCGTCCATTATACTAGCTTTGATTTGTATCTTATTGCCGCTTGATTATAATGCCGAATAAAAATTCAATAATGAACTTGAACTTTACTTCATAGATGCCTACCTACACTTACTAATAATAAAAGTGAACAATGCGAAATGAACTACCTGTTGTTGTTACTTACCTCATAATGTATGTTACCTGTTGTGTTTTTTACCGGCAAGGTTCACTCAGACCGCTTCTAAAAATAATACACGATGATATCATTCTTACAAATCTTTAATACACTTTTTAATTTTATTGTTCGGGAGAAGTGGAATCATAAAATTCCGCCGCTCTTCGCTCGCCTTCATAATTTATCTCCATCCGTCCGTGCACGTGTAATATTTTATAATATACGGCGAACTAAAAATACCTCTAGATGTAATAAGACAATTAAATAAACTCGTTGAATGAAACCAGGTACACGCGTGTTTTTAATTATTATTATTACTATTATTGCATACCGCTTATGTCATCCTACGTAGGTATATAGAAAATATTAATTTATTTGTAAGAGAAACACGCCTCCGCCTATCTCGATCGTATGTACTCCATATCTCCTGGAATATTCTTTTGAGACAGCCGCTAATTAATTTTAAAGTCTCATATTAATAGCTTCATTTTATCAAAACGTTGTGCTTCTGCATGATCGAATAATCAAACCAGTACAAGAGCTTCGAGGCTCCCTCCCCTGGCCTTACTTCTGTTCTAAATCGCGTTTCTATAAAGAACTTCGTCCCTTTTGTTGTCAAGCTAAATTGATCTTATCTTACGAACGTGAAGGCCGTGGTCCCCTCTTCCCTTTCGTCTGGCTCTGAGAGAAGGCTCTCAGGGCAAGAAGTTCGTCCTTGGCTCTATCTGAGTTCGCCTCGCACATAAGTCTGTGAAAGGAACCAGTTTTCAAGCTAATTTGATCTTATCGTACGAACGTGGAAGACCTGGCCCCATTTTCCCTTTGATCTGGCTCTGAGAGAGGCTCTCAGGGCAAGAAGTTCGTACTTGGCTCTATCTGATTGCGCCTCGCACTTAAATCTGCGAAAGGAACCAGTTTTCAAGCCAATTTGATCTTATCGTACGAACGTGGAAGACCTGGCCCCATTTTCCCTTTGATCTGGCTCTGAGAGAGGCTCTCAGGGCAAGAAGTTCGTATTTTGCTCTATCTGATTGCGCCTCGCACTTAAATCTGCGAAAGGAACCAGTTTTCAAGCTAATTTGATCTTATCTTACGAACATGAAGGCCGTGGTCCTCTCTTCCCTTTGATCTGGCTCCGAGAGAAGGCTTTCAGAGCAAGAAGTTCGTCCTTGGCTCAATCTGATTTCGCCTCGCACTTAAATCTGCGAAAGGAACCAGTTTTCAAGCTAATTTGATCTTATCTTACGAACGTGGAGGACATGGTCCCATCTCCAATTTTATCTGGCTCCGAGAGAAGGCTCTCGGGGCAAGAAGTTCGTACTTGGCTCTATCTGATTGCGCCTCGCACTTAAATCTGCGAAAGGAACCAGTTTTCAAGCTGATCTGATCTTATCTTACGAACGTGGAGGACATGGTCCCATTTTCCCTTTTATCTGGCTCCGAGAGATGGCTCTCAGGGCAAGAAGTTCGTCCTTGGCTCTATCTGATTGCGCCTCGCACTTAAATCTGCGAAAGGAACCGGTTTTCAAGCTGATCTGATCTTATCTTACGAACGTGGAGGACATGGTCCCATTTTCCCTTTTATCTGGCTCCGAGAGATGGCTCTCAGGGCAAGAAGTTCGTCCTTGGCTCTATCTGATTTCGCCTCGCACTTAAATCTGCGAAAGGAACCAGTTTTCAAGCTAATTTGATCTTATCGTACGAACGTGGAAGACCTGGTCCCATTTTCCCTTTGATCTGGCTCTGAGAGAGGCTCTCAGGGCAAGAAGTGCGTCCTTGGCTCTATCTGAGTTCGCCTCGCACTTAAATCTGCGAAAGGAACCAGTTTTCAAGCCAATTTGATCTTATCGTACGAACGTGGAAGACCTGGCCCCATTTTCCCTTTGATCTGGCTCTGAGAGAGGCTCTCAGGGCAAGAAGTTCGTATTTTGCTCTATCTGATTGCGCCTCGCACTTAAATCTGCGAAAGGAACCAGTTTTCAAGCTAAATTGATCTTATCTTACGAACGTGGAGGACCTGGTCCCATTTTCCCTTTGATTTGGCTCTGAGAGAGGCTCTCAGGGCAAGAAGTTCGACCTTGGCTCTATCTGATTTCGCCCCGCACTTAAATCTGCGAAAGGAACCGGTTTTAAAGCTAATTTGATCTCATCTTACGAACGTGGAGGTCGTGGTCCCCTCTTCCCTTCGTCTGGCTCCGAGAGAAAGGCTCTCAGGGCAAGAAGTTCGTCCTTGGCTCTATCTGATTTCGCCCCGCACTTAAATCTGCGAAAGGAACCGGTTTTCAAGCTGATCTGATCTTATCTTACGAACGTGGAGGACATGGTCCCATTTTCCCTTTTATCTGGCTCCGAGAGATGGCTCTCAGGACAAGAAGTTCGTCCTTGGCTGTAGCTGATTTCGCCCCGCACTTAAATCTGCGAAAGGAACCGGTTTTCAAGCTAATTTGATCTTATCGTACGAACGTGGAAGACCTGGCCCCATTTTCCCTTTGATCTGGCTCTGAGAGAGGCTCTCAGGGCAAGAAGTTCGTACTTGGCTCTATCTGATTGCGCCTCGCACTTAAATCTGCGAAAGGAACCCGTTTTCAAGCTAATTTGATCTTATCGTACGAACGTGGAAGACCTGGCCCCATTTTCCCTTTGATCTGGCTCTGAGAGAGGCTCTCAGGGCAAGAAGTTCGTACTTGGCTCTATCTGATTGCGCCTCGCACTTAAATATGCGAAAGGAACCAGTTTTCAAGCCAATTTGATCTTATCGTACGAACGTGGAAGACCTGGCCAAATTTTCCCTTTGATCTGGCTCTGAGAGAGGCTCTCAGGGCAAGAAGTTCGTTCTTGACTCTATCTGATTTCGCCTCGCACTTAAATCTGCGAAAGGAACCCGTTTTCAAGCTAATTTGATCTTATCGTACGAACGTGGAAGACCTGGCCCCATTTTCCCTTTGATCTGGCTCTGAGAGAGGCTCTCAGGGCAAGAAGTTCGTACTTGGCTCTATCTGATTGCGCCTCGCACTTAAATCTGCGAAAGGAACCAGTTTTCAAGCCAATTTGATCTTATCGTACGAACGTGGAAGACCTGGCCCCATTTTCCCTTTGATCTGGCTCTGAGAGAGGCTCTCAGGGCAAGAAGTTCGTATTTTGCTCTATCTGATTGCGCCTCGCACTTAAATCTGCGAAAGGAACCAGTTTTCAAGCTAATTTGATCTTATCTTACGAACATGAAGGCCGTGGTCCTCTCTTCCCTTTGATCTGGCTCCGAGAGAAGGCTTTCAGGGCAAGAAGTTCGTCCTTGGCTCAATCTGATTTCGCCTCGCACTTAAATCTGCGAAAGGAACCAGTTTTCAAGCTAATTTGATCTTATCTTACGAACGTGGAGGACATGGTCCCATCTCCAATTTTATCTGGCTCCGAGAGAAGGCTCTCGGGGCAAGAAGTTCGTACTTGGCTCTATCTGATTGCGCCTCGCACTTAAATCTGCGAAAGGAACCAGTTTTCAAGCTGATCTGATCTTATCTTACGAACGTGGAGGACATGGTCCCATTTTCCCTTTTATCTGGCTCCGAGAGATGGCTCTCAGGGCAAGAAGTTCGTCCTTGGCTCTATCTGATTGCGCCTCGCACTTAAATCTGCGAGAGGAACCGGTTTTCAAGCTGATCTGATCTTATCTTACGAACGTGGAGGACATGGTCCCATTTTCCCTTTTATCTGGCTCCGAGAGATGGCTCTCAGGGCAAGAAGTTCGTCCTTGGCTTTATCTGATTTCGCCTCGCACTTAAATCTGCGAAAGGAACCCGTTTTCAAGCTAATTTGATCTTATCGTACGAACGTGGAAGACCTGGCCCCATTTTCCCTTTGATCTGGCTCTGAGAGAGGCTCTCAGGGCAAGAAGTTCGTACTTGGCTCTATCTGATTGCGCCTCGCACTTAAATCTGCGAAAGGAACCAGTTTTCAAGCCAATTTGATCTTATCGTACGAACGTGGAAGACCTGGTCCCATTTTCCCTTTGATCTGGCTCTGAGAGAGGCTCTCAGGGCAAGAAGTTCGTATTTTGCTCTATCTGATTGCGCCTCGCACTTAAATCTGCGAAAGGAACCAGTTTTCAAGCTAATTTGATCTTATCTTACGAACATGAAGGCCGTGGTCCTCTCTTCCCTTTGATCTGGCTCCGAGAGAAGGCTTTCAGGGCAAGAAGTTCGTCCTTGGCTCAATCTGATTTCGCCTCGCACTTAAATCTGCGAAAGGAACCAGTTTTCAAGCTAATTTGATCTTATCTTACGAACGTGGAGGACATGGTCCCATCTCCAATTTTATCTGGCTCCGAGAGAAGGCTCTCGGGGCAAGAAGTTCGTACTTGGCTCTATCTGATTGCGCCTCGCACTTAAATCTGCGAAAGGAACCAGTTTTCAAGCTGATCTGATCTTATCTTACGAACGTGGAGGACATGGTCCCATTTTCCCTTTTATCTGGCTCCGAGAGATGGCTCTCAGGGCAAGAAGTTCGTCCTTGGCTCTATCTGATTGCGCCTCGCACTTAAATCTGCGAAAGGAACCAGTTTTCAAGCCAATTTGATCTTATCGTACGAACGTGGAAGACCTGGCCCCATTTTCCCTTTGATCTGGCTCTGAGAGAGGCTCTCAGGGCAAGAAGTTCGTATTTTGCTCTATCTGATTGCGCCTCGCACTTAAATCTGCGAAAGGAACCAGTTTTCAAGCTAATTTGATCTTATCTTACGAACATGAAGGCCGTGGTCCTCTCTTCCCTTTGATCTGGCTCCGAGAGAAGGCTTTCAGGGCAAGAAGTTCGTCCTTGGCTCAATCTGATTTCGCCTCGCACTTAAATCTGCGAAAGGAACCAGTTTTCAAGCTAATTTGATCTTATCTTACGAACGTGGAGGACATGGTCCCATCTCCAATTTTATCTGGCTCTGAGAGAGGCTCTCAGGGCAAGAAGTTCGTTCTTGACTCTATCTGATTTCGCCTCGCACTTAAATCTGCGAAAGGAACCCGTTTTCAAGCTAATTTGATCTTATCGTACGAACGTGGAAGACCTGGCCCCATTTTCCCTTTGATCTGGCTCTGAGAGAGGCTCTCAGGGCAAGAAGTTCGTACTTGGCTCTATCTGATTGCGCCTCGCACTTAAATCTGCGAAAGGAACCAGTTTTCAAGCCAATTTGATCTTATCGTACGAACGTGGAAGACCTGGCCCCATTTTCCCTTTGATCTGGCTCTGAGAGAGGCTCTCAGGGCAAGAAGTTCGTATTTTGCTCTATCTGATTGCGCCTCGCACTTAAATCTGCGAAAGGAACCAGTTTTCAAGCTAATTTGATCTTATCTTACGAACATGAAGGCCGTGGTCCTCTCTTCCCTTTGATCTGGCTCCGAGAGAAGGCTTTCAGGGCAAGAAGTTCGTCCTTGGCTCAATCTGATTTCGCCTCGCACTTAAATCTGCGAAAGGAACCAGTTTTCAAGCTAATTTGATCTTATCTTACGAACGTGGAGGACATGGTCCCATCTCCAATTTTATCTGGCTCCGAGAGAAGGCTCTCGGGGCAAGAAGTTCGTACTTGGCTCTATCTGATTGCGCCTCGCACTTAAATCTGCGAAAGGAACCAGTTTTCAAGCTGATCTGATCTTATCTTACGAACGTGGAGGACATGGTCCCATTTTCCCTTTTATCTGGCTCCGAGAGATGGCTCTCAGGGCAAGAAGTTCGTCCTTGGCTCTATCTGATTGCGCCTCGCACTTAAATCTGCGAAAGGAACCGGTTTTCAAGCTGATCTGATCTTATCTTACGAACGTGGAGGACATGGTCCCATTTTCCCTTTTATCTGGCTCCGAGAGATGGCTCTCAGGGCAAGAAGTGCGTCCTTGGCTCTATCTGATTTCGCCTCGCACTTAAATCTGCGAAAGGAACCAGTTTTCAAGCTAATTTGATCTTATCGTACGAACGTGGAAGACCTGGTCCCATTTTCCCTTTGATCTGGCTCTGAGAGAGGCTCTCAGGGCAAGAAGTTCGTACTTGGCTCTATCTGATTGCGCCTCGCACTTAAATCTGCGAAAGGAACCAGTTTTCAAGCCAATTTGATCTTATCGTACGAACGTGGAAGACCTGGCCCCATTTTCCCTTTGATCTGGCTCTGAGAGAGGCTCTCAGGGCAAGAAGTTCGTATTTTGCTCTATCTGATTGCGCCTCGCACTTAAATCTGCGAAAGGAACCAGTTTTCAAGCTAATTTGATCTTATCTTACGAACATGAAGGCCGTGGTCCTCTCTTCCCTTTGATCTGGCTCCGAGAGAAGGCTTTCAGGGCAAGAAGTTCGTCCTTGGCTCAATCTGATTTCGCCTCGCACTTAAATCTGCGAAAGGAACCAGTTTTCAAGCTAATTTGATCTTATCTTACGAACGTGGAGGACATGGTCCCATCTCCAATTTTATCTGGCTCCGAGAGAAGGCTCTCGGGGCAAGAAGTTCGTCCTTGGCTCTATCTGATTTCGCCTCGCACTTGAATCTGCGAAAGGAACCAGTTTTCAAGCTAATTTGATCTTATCTTACGAACGTGGAGGCCGTGGTCCCCTCTTCCCTTTCGTCTGGCTCTGGGAGAAGGCTCTCAGGGCAAGAAGTTCGTACTTGGCTCTATCAGATTTCGCCCCGCACTTAAATCTGCGAAAGGAACCGGTTTTCAAGCTGATCTGATCTTATCTTAAGAACGTGGAGGACATGGTCCCATCTTCCCTTTTATATGGCTCCGAGAGATGGCTCTCAGGGCAAGACGTTCGTCCTTGACTCTATCTGATTTCGCCCCGCACTTAAATCTGCGAAAGGAACCGGTTTTCAAGCTGATCTGATCTTATCTTACGAACGTGGAGGACATGGTATCATCTTCCCTTTGATCTAGCTCCGAGAAAAGGCTCTGAGGGCACCAAGTTCGTCCTCGGCTCTATCTGATTTCGTGCCCCGTTCTTCTGGCGATGAGCTCGATGATAGTGAGATAATTGAAAAAAGCAAGTACTTTTCAGCCACCAAAACGTTCCTATTGAAGATTGAAAGTTCCGGAAAGTTGAAATTGTTGCAAAATAGGACGCGGAACCGATGCCTTTCCGGTATAATAAAAATTATTCTGGCAATATTTTATCACCTCTGTTTACAAACAAAAAAAATCAATAAACGGATGCGTGTTATATTTTATTAGCCAATTGAGATTAGAGATACACTCCTAAGACAGACCCCCTCCTTTGATATAAAATAAAACGGACATGGAGGTCAAGGACGTGACTAGTCTCGAAAAGGAGATGATTATTTATAATTGACAATGGAAATTCCCAACTTTTAGATCTGTAGGACGCTCAAGATCAAAGACGCGGACCAAACTGGGCCCGTTTAATTGGGCGAACCAGTAGTAACAATGACCTCAACATTATAATCATTCTAATCACGTGTGTTTCGTACTATGTGGTGTAGTCGGGGTTACGAACTTTGGGTCCTTGAAGTCCCGTAAAATAAAATAACTGGGTTGCTTGTTATTGTTACGTTTTCCCTTCCGTGGGTTCGATCAATAATCTGGAAAATCAATAAATTTTTTTATTTATTTATTTTTATATTTATTTATTTCAATTTCACTTTGTGTAGGTACCTACATCTAATAACCAATTTACGTATAGCACTCTGTGTTATATCACTAGGATGATCGCCTTCTTATCTTGCTGAATTCTTAAATTGAGAGAACAAGTGTGTTCTTGACTTTTCGATTTCCCTTTCCGGAACATTCGAGGCGGCTATAGTTTCTAGACGCCCTGAAAGACTTTTTCCTATTATAAGTCTAGAACTTTACCCCCACCCACACTCACTCGGTCCAGACCTCGCTTCTATCTTTTTTTTATGAAAACCGTGCAGCGTTGATTGTTACGCGATGGGTTTCCTGGGACCGTCGCCACTGCGGTTACCTCCTCTTGCTATCTTGCAATCCGGACATCTCGTGACATTCACGTCGTAAAATCTCGACCATGAGGGGCAAAGTTCGAGAACTAACTTTCACGAATAGACTATCAGGGGGTCTAGAAACTAATCCTGATTGGGATGGTTCCAGAAATTTAACATTTAGACTCCTTCTGACGTTCTGAAATTACTTGTCCTTACTTCTGTAATCCGGAGTAAGTTAGTTCTGGAAGCCATTCTAGAAAGTCACCCAGGGTGTATAGGTATAGGCCGAGCTAGGAGCGCGACTAGTTCAGTTCATTATAGAACATCCGAATTAATTTTTTACAGTCGTCTCTAGGAATAAGAATGGTTACATTAGAGCATGATTCAAACATGACATACGCCATACGACAAGTATCTATCTAACCATTCTGACCTGTAGAAGAGAAATCAATTTGCTCATACAGACTGGCTTGCAAGAAAACGGTTCAGATCTTACGGGTCCCTGCACGTTCAGGAATACGAAGTAACGAACTGGTAGACTATTGTGCAAACTTCCGGACCAGGAAAAACTTTTATGGACCAGAACCCGTACTTGGTCTGACGAAAGGTCTGCTAAACGAGGCTATTGTTAAATTGGCCCAAAAATTTTACAGGAGTATCGGGAGGCACACCACCAAGCTGCAGACGACTTTCAGACTGAGGAACATGATCAACCTGGACCGAAGGGAGCTTACACTACGATAGGTAGTTGAACAGTCTGAACTTACAATTCGTGAAGGTGAGGGTAGGTCACAATTATCTGTCCCAAATATGGAGCAGACGATCAGGGCCCTTAATACTGCGTAGGTGTAGGTGAGGTATGCAATAAAATCTTTGGGTCAGAGGCACTACAAGAAGAGTAAATGTAATTCCTTTTGTGGCCTTTAAAAAAATGTCAGGTTTGAACATAAAGTCCACCATGATGATGAAATGGCAAAAATAAAGGACTCTTGGTGGCCTAGTCACTACAAGAGGAGTAAATGTCTCTTCTGACCTTTATAAAAAGGTCAGGTTTGAGCAGAAATTCCATCCTGATGCTCAAATGGCAAAATAAAGGGCTCTTGGTGGCCTAGTCACTACAAGAGCAGTAAATGGAATTAATTTCTCTTCTGGCCTTTATAAAAAGGTCAGGTTTGAGCAGAAATTCCATCCTGATGCTCAAATGGCAAAATAAAGGGCTCTTGGTGGCCTAGTCACTACAAGAGCAGTAAATGGAATTAATTTCTCTTCTGGCCTTTATAAAAAGGTCAGGTTTGAGCAGAAAGTCCACCATGATGCTAAAATGATAAAAATAAAGGGCTCTTGGTGGCCTAGTCATTACAGGAAGAGTAAATGTCTCTTCTGGCCTTTATAAAAAGGTCAGGTTTGAGCAGAAAGTCCATCATGATGCTGAAATGGTAAAAATCAAGGGCTCTTGGTGGCTTAGTCACTACAAGAGGAGTAAATGGAATTAATTTCTCTTCTGGCCTTTATAAAAAGGTCAGGTTTGAGCAGAAAGTCTACCATGATGCTGAAATGACCAAAAAAAAAGGGCTCTCGGTGGCCTAGTCACTACAATAGGAGGAGTAAATGGAATTAATTTCTCTTCTGGCCTTTATAAAAAGGTCAGGTTTGAGCAGAAATTCCATCATGATGCTGAAATAGCAAAATAAAGGACTCTTGGTGGCCTAGTCACTACAAGAGGAGTAAATGTCTCTTCTGACCTTTATAAAAAGGTCAGGTTTGAGCAGAAATTCCATCCTGATGCTCAAATGGCAAAATAAAGGGCTCTTGGTGGCCTAGTCACTACAAGAGCAGTAAATGGAATTAATTTCTCTTCTGGCCTTTATAAAAAGGTCAGGTTTGAGCAGAAATTCCATCCTGATGCTCAAATGGCAAAATAAAGGGCTCTTGGTGGCCTAGTCACTACAAGAGCAGTAAATGGAATTAATTTCTCTTCTTGCCTTTATAAAAAGGTCAGGTTTGAGCAGAAAGTCCACCATGATGCTAAAATGATAAAAATAAAGGGCTCTTGGTGGCCTAGTCATTACAGGAAGAGTAAATGTCTCTTCTGGCCTTTATAAAAAGGTCAGGTTTGAGCAGAAAGTCCATCATGATGCTGAAATGGTAAAAATCAAGGGCTCTTGGTGGCTTAGTCACTACAAGAGGAGTAAATGGAATTAATTTCTCTTCTGGCCTTTATAAAAAGGTCAGGTTTGAGCAGAAAGTCTACCATGATGCTGAAATGACCAAAAAAAAGGGCTCTCGGTGGCCTAGTCACTACAATAGGAGGAGTAAATGGAATTAATTTCTCTTCTGGCCTTTATAAAAAGGTCAGGTTTGAGCAGAAATTCCATCATGATGCTGAAATAGCAAAATAAAGGACTCTTGGTGGCCTAGTCACTACAAGAGGAGTAAATGTCTCTTCTGACCTTTATAAAAAGGTCAGGTTTGAGCAGAAATTCCATCCTGATGCTCAAATGGCAAAATAAAGGGCTCTTGGTGGCCTAGTCACTACAAGAGCAGTAAATGGAATTAATTTCTCTTCTGGCCTTTATAAAAAGGTCAGGTTTGAGCAGAAATTCCATCCTGATGCTGAAATGGCAAAATAAAGGGCTCTTGGTGGCCTAGTCACTACAAGAGCAGTAAATGGAATTAATTTCTCTTCTGGCCTTTATAAAAAGGTCAGGTTTGAGCAGAAAGTCCACCATGATGCTAAAATGATAAAAATAAAGGGCTCTTGGTGGCCTAGTCATTACAGGAAGAGTAAATGTCTCTTCTGGCCTTTATAAAAAGGTCAGGTTTGAGCAGAAAGTCCATCATGATGCTGAAATGGTAAAAATCAAGGGCTCTTGGTGGCTTAGTCACTACAAGAGGAGTAAATGGAATTAATTTCTCTTCTGGCCTTTATAAAAAGGTCAGGTTTGAGCAGAAAGTCTACCATGATGCTGAAATGACCAAAAAAAAGGGCTCTCGGTGGCCTAGTCACTACAATAGGAGGAGTAAATGGAATTAATTTCTCTTCTGGCCTTTATAAAAAGGTCAGGTTTGAGCAGAAATTCCATCATGATGCTGATATAGCAAAATAAAGGGCTCTTGGTGGCCTAGTCACTACAAGAGGAGTAAATGGAATTAATTTCTCTTCTGGCCTTTATAAAAAGGTCAGGTTTGAGCAGAAAGTTCACCATGATGCTGAAATGGCCAAAAAAGGGCTCTTGGTGGCCAAGTCATGCGCAAGGGGTGTGACCAATATTTTCGTACCATATAATACTCCTTCACAGTAGACAATTGGTTGCCTTTGATGTTCGTCATTTTAAAACTTAGAAAAAAACAGTAGAGCTTATTTTTTAGAAAAAGGGATTTATTTGAAACAGGTGGTGTTGGTATTAGTGCTTGATTCCTGAACATTTACCAGGTTATAACTGGCACGTTTTCTTTATTAATCAACCGGTTAACATTTATGAAGACAGGTTTACAGAATCATGATATTATTATCACGAGCTTAATTTCCTTATTGTAGGTAGTCGATCATAATGTCGGCTGGTTTGTCTTTTTTATTTTATTTTTAGTATCTTTACTCGACCAATCGGTTTAACCCGTCCAAGCGATAACGCTAAATATAAATCGCCTCCTTTATGCAACCGCAATTTCCAGAATTATTATCAATCGAAGTATATAATAATTATTTTAATCGCAGCGCGCGGTACGAAAATCAAGGTCTTCTTCATCTATTTAAATCTGGCTTTGATATGGAGAATTGAATTTTGCAATCATTTTTTATTAATTGAACAATTCTCTACGCTTTGTTTATGTTTATTTATAGCGAGCGAGCAATACTAACTAATAAGCTCTATTTAAATTTAGATTTTTAAATGCTCGATTAAGGGTAATGGTTAAAAGTAAGGGTGCAAAGACTTCTCAGATAAAAATTAGAGAGTAGACAAATTGAATAAAATAGCAAATTTGGGGGAGTGACTCCGAAAACTAAAACATAAAACTAAAATATTTCATGACTCATTTTAAAGGTGACAAATTTCTATGAGAAAATGTGTTCACTCAGTCTCGGATTAGTATGATGTATTAGGCTAATATATACCAGGTGACACAATTATATATTTGTTTATACACATCGTTGCCAAATATTTTAAAACTGTATATAAACTCTATTTCGATGATGCACCAGCTCCACTCAGGGCTTCGGTCTTCCCCTACACCGCTGGTCGAGTGAGAACACGTCCCCCGAAATTCTGCGTGCCATCACCCAAAATTGAACCTACCATAACCGCATGGCTTTTGGGACCTTCTGCCCTTTGGACAGGCTCTGAGATGTTTTGTGGATATTCTCAGCTCCCTCTCTTCTCCCACAGAGCAGGGGAATTTTTTCATCCCTTAAAGAACATCTTCCGCAATTTTTACAAAATATTGCGTCATTTATGGGTCAACATTTTTTCGGTCGCTGCTGTCCACTCAGGGCTTCGGTGTTCCCCTACACCGCTGGTCGAGTGAGAACACGTCCCCCTAAATTCCGCGTGCCATCACCCAAAATTGAACCTACCATAACCGAGTGGCTTTTGGGACCTTCAGCCCTTTGGACAGGCTCTGAGATGTTTCGTGGATCTTCTCAGCTCCACTTTCTCTTCTCCCACAGAGCAGGGGAATTTTTTCATCCCTTAAAAACATCTTCCGCAATTTTGGCAAAGTATTGCGTCATTTATGGGTCAACATTTTTGCTGTCGCCGGTATCGCACTAAAGAGATTCGCTGGCGATGTAAATAAGGGCGTGGGGATCCAGTTAAAAATTTTGCCCTTTCTTCTTTTTTTAGATTCTTCAATAAAACCACAAAAATCGACCTCAGTTTTTTTGAACTTGCTGGCACCACCGCCACCCTCTCCGAAATGTTCTCTTTGGCTGTATGCCCTACACAAATATTTCCAATATTTCACCCTAAGTTGCCTCCCTTGGCTTACATACTCCTCCCTGCGAATAATAGACCACTAAATCGACCTCAATTCTTCCCCTCCCTCTTACAATAACGGACTACATCGGCTCATTCGGTTTCACGAAATTTTGCAGTTTCCTAAAAAGTGACAGTTAAGCTGTCACCCTCCAAAACTGTCAAATCCCCTTCCCATATGCTCAAGGGTGCCCAAGCCATAAAGTAGAAGAAAACTCTCTTTACCAAAAATCTTCTTTCTGGAAATCGATCTCAATTCTTTTGCACTTTGTGAAATTTTTTATTTTCACTTTCGTGAAAAATTATTTGATAGCCTGCACCCTCAAAAATTGTTACATCCCCAACTGCGAAATGTCTTTTTTGGGTGTATGATCAATTGCTCAAGGGTGCCCAACTGCCCAAGTCATAAAGAAGAAGAAAAAACCACTTTTTACCATCGCCGCCAAGAACCCGGCAAACGACACCAATTTTTCAATTTTTCATCCTGAGTTCCCGCTTTTTATCTTTTACCAAAAAACCACCTTCGGAAACCATTCTTTTTCGCACTTTGTGAATTTTGAAAAGTTAAATTTGGTAGCTTTGCACCCACCAAAACTTTCAAATCTCCCTCCCTCTCAGATATTCTCAAGGGTGCCTCAGCCATGAAGAAAAAAACTATATTTACCAAAAAACGACCCTTGGAAAATCGATCTCGATTCTTTTGTCACTTGGTGAAATTTGAAAATTACATTTGAAAGCTGTACACCCTCCAAAACTGTCAAATCCCCTCCCTTCATATACTCAAAGTTGCTCAAGCCATAAAGAAGAAGAAAATCCCTCTGTCAAAAAAAACGACCTTGGAAAACCGATCTCGATTCTTTTGGGACTTTATGAAATTTGAAAAATTACATTTGAAAGCACTAAACCTTCCAAAACTGTCAATTCACCAAACCCCCCCCCCTTCCCTTCCACCCCCGAAACGTCTCTTTTGACTGTATGCACAAGGATGTCCAAGTGATAAAGGAGAAGGAAACTGTTTACCAAAAGACGGCGACCTTTGGAAAATCGATCCTAATGTTTTTGCACTTTGTGAAATTTGAACATTTGATAGCTCTACACCTCCCAAAATTGTCAATTACCCCCTTTGAAATGCCTCTTTTGACTGGTATGTACAAGAATGCCCAAGCCGTAAAGAAAAGGAAAACTGTTTTTACCTAAAAACGACCTTCTCGGAAAATTGTAATTTGCACTTTGTGAAATTTTAACATTTGATAGCTCTACACTCGGCTCTACACCTCCCAAAACTGTCAAATCCCCCCCCCCCCTCTGAAACGTCCCTTATTTTGACAATATGCACAAGGGTGCCAATGCAAGCCTTATAGAAGAAGAAAACTCTCTTTATCAAAAACGACCACGGAAAATCGATCTCAATTCTTTTGGACTTTAGCTCTATCGCCTCCAAAACTGTCAAGTCCCTCCCCCCATTTTTTTGGTTGACCAAGCCATAAGAAGGAAGAAAACTCTTCCCCAAGAAACGACCTTCGGAAAATCGATTTCATTCCTTTTGCACTTTGTGGATTTTGATAGTTCCACACCTTCCAAAACTGTCAAACCGCCCCGTCGAAACGTCTCTTTTGGCTTATGTACAAAGGATTCCCACACCATAAAGAAGAAGGAAACTGTTTACCAAAAAACGACCTTCCAAAAATTTCAGCCCTTTTGTAAAAATGCTCATTTCTCCCACTTACCCGACACAAATATCTCACCCTGTGTTTCCTCCCTTTTACACCTCTCCCTGAAAATCAAATCGCTTTAGTCGACCTCATGCTTCCCCTCCCTCTTACAACAGAATTCCAGTTTGGGAAAACGTGACCTTTAATAGCTTACTTCAGAACTTTCAAATCCTCCCCTGCTGAAACCTCTTCCCGCTACCTCTAAGAACTCTAAAAAATACCCACTGATGGAATTCCTTTTTTTTTTAAACGCATACTTGCGTCAAATATTTCACTCTATGATTCCTCCCCTTCACCTTCCTAAATAAAAAAACACTCGACCTTTATTATTACACACCGGTTTGTTCCGGTTTCTCGGAAATTTTTCTAAATTTTTCACACATTCCTCTTTGAACGCCTCTCTTTAGCTTTTAAAGATCATTATCCTTTCGCCTCTTGAGAGCCTCCCAAAATATTTTTTGATGGACACCCTGTATAATCGGATGAATTCTTCGGTAGAAATAATAATAACGAAGATTCCTCGAGAATCTTGGATCCGTTCCAAACTAATTTTACACAAATGTTGAGACAACAGAGGAAAATTCGTCACCTGGCGATCCTCTCGTTCATCCTTCAACCGAACTTTTGTTGAGGTCTTACGCGTTTCTTTTGATCTTTTTCCGAACTGATTTCAGACATGGCCGGTACTGCTAATTATCCTTCCATGGGAATTATAAATTACATTTCTTTTAAAGCAACGCCCTACTTATACAATGCATCTCGATTAAGATATCAGCGATTTAATTGAGTGTCAGAAAGTTGCAAATCTCGTTTTTGTTCAAGCGATGATGATGATGATGATGATGATAATGGTGATGATGATGAAATAAGAACGCTTTGTTTGATTGTAATAAAGGGAAGAAAAATTTTAAATAATTCTTTGGGGTGAGAAAAGTCTTGTTTGTAGGTTGATGATGATAGGTGGCTACAATTTTATGAAACTGTGTATGGGGAGAAAACTGTTCTTAAACTGGCAACACTGCGGCGTAGCGCCATAGGGGGGCAATATTAATATGCATAAAAATTATAAATGTTTATGTACTTTATATCGTACGTCACGTTTAATGGTCAATTTACTTCAAGAACGGAACGCGATTTTTGATATTTATTGGATTCTCTCGATATTTATTAGAATCTAAAACGGCCGACAGTAGTCGTCGGGTACTTGAGCATACACTTCAAGTGTCTTGTACCTTTTCAGCATTAGTACCGTGTTAACAAACCCGCTGATTGATTGATCCGTCAATTTTAAATACCGTTATTTATAATCACAGAGTGGAGTGCAAACACGACTCGAGTTGGAGTTATTTGCTTTGCTTTCACTGCTCTACCTGATTTATTTTATATCCTTCATCATTTTAATCGTATCTGTAATAATAATTATTACTTATCAATATGTATTATGTATTATTATACCTGAGAGCATATGGGTAAATAAACAAGCAACAAGCAAATCTTTTGATTATAGATTAAACTTAATACTGCTGCTTTCCTGTTCTGTTCTGTTCTGTTCTGTAATTATTGCGATGATGAGTCTCAAAAAATTGAAACAATTATTGATCTTCCCAGCAAGTCTTTAAAAATGGGTCCATTTTTTTTTATAACTCAGCTCAATTAACTACTTCAAACAAGACACCAAAACAATGTAATAATAATTAATCCCTAACCAAAAAAAAGTGAAGAGTGAACCATAAACTCGCACCCCTTCAAAAAAAAAACAGCATGCATCATCCCATATGAGCTGCTTCTCCTGCATGAACAAGCTCCTGGACCGTCTGAAGAACGCGCCCGCCGCGATGCCGCCGAGCGAGTCCGAGATCATCCAGGGCCTGAAGAGGCTCCTGGACGACAAGAATCACGAGATCAAGCTGAAAGAGGAGACGATCTCGCTGCTGGAGAAGGAGCTCGACGAGAAGGACAAGCTGATCAAGTACCTGCACAATGAGATCGACAAGTTCAGGCAGGTGGTGCGTCCGATGACCCGGAGGATCATCACGGAGCGGCTGTCGCTGGGGGAGGACGGATGGAGGAGTCCCTCCTCGAGTCCCGTCGAGGAGAAGGCGGTCATGGAGCATAGGATGAAGAGGGAGGGGATCAGCGCCGAGCCTGTTAATCTTCAAGGGGGGGAGATGAAGATTAAGAAGATCGCTAAGACGCAGGCGTAAGTTACCGGAACGTTTTTTTTTCGGGATTACTTCCAGGATTAAAAAATTGCTTTTATGAATTTTTCTCAAATTTGATTTGAAATTGTTTTGTAAATCGGTTCAAAATGTATAAAAAAAAACGACAAAAAAATTACAAAAAAAAAGGAGTTCAAATATTTAATTGTGGTCCATTTTTTCTTTTGTTTATCCATTTGGTTTCTTAGTATCTTGCGGCTTATTCTTCAGAAATGATTTTACAAATCTGGTCTAAAAGTAACAGGACAAAAATTGCACTTTTTATCTCGAAAACGGTCAATCTTAGAGAAAAATAAACTAATTCTATAGATCTTCGTGGTCACTGATTCTGGAGCAATTTTTTAGAAAAAAAATTTCCAAGGGGGTGTCATCAAAAATTTTTACAAGAAAATCGAGTCACATTTTGTATACCTAATTTTATAGATTTCAACCTGTTTCCAATCCTAAAAACCACCTTCAGAGCTGAACATTGTTGTAATTTTAAATTTTTGTGAAGTTTGCGCCAGTTTTTAGTTCGTTTTTTTTTTAATTTGGTTTTTCTGCTGTCGTACAGTTGATTGTTCGAAAAGTATTTTTTTAAATGGTAAAATGACTTGCGTCACAGCTGTGACGATTGTTTCCGAGGAAAATCATTATTAAAGCTGATTTGTGATAAAATTACGACGGTATATAAAAAAAAGTGCCCAAATATTTAGTTCTGGACTTATTTTTCTCAAATTTCGTTTCTCGAGTTCCTGCGGCTTATCCTTTCGAAATATTGTTGAAAAAATTACATTCTTTACCTCGACAACAATGAAGCTTATAAAAGAAAAACAATATTTTGTTATCTCCATAGTCCTTTAGACCAAATTTTCATAAAAAATCGTCTAAAAATAATTTTTTGTTGTCCGAATGTTACAAGGTTTTTTTTTTGGTATTTAGAAATTTTGAACGAAAATTCGAGTAAAAATGGGACAGATCGAGAGACCAAAGCTGTACAATCCTAAAGACCACCTTCAGAGCTGAAAATTGTTATAATGCTGATTGCTCCAAAAGTATGGGAAAAAATGGCAAAATGATTTCGGACGAAGGTTTGACGATTATTTCCGAGGAAAATCATTATTAAAGCTGATTTGTAAAAAAATTACGAAGTTAGTTTAGTTTAGTTTGGACCGATTTTTCTCAAATTTGGTTTCTCGAGTTGTTGCGGCTTCACCTTTTAAAATCTTGTTACAAAAATTACACTCAACTCGACAACGGTGAACCTTTTATTAAAGAAAAACGATATTTTTTAATCTACATTGTCCTCTAGAGCAAATTTTCATAAAAATCGTCAAAAAATCATTTTTTGTTGTCTCAAATTTTTCCAAGGGTTTTTTCGGGAATCGGCAATTTTGAACAATAATTCGACTAAAAATGGGACATATCGATAGACTCTGAACAGCTGACTCAGAATATGTATACTTCTATAGATTTCAACCTGTTTCCAATCCTAAAAACCACCTTCAGAGCTGAAAATTGTTGTAATGCTGATTGTTTCAAAAGTATCGAAAAAAAAATGGCAAAATGATTTGCGGTCAAGGTTTGACGATTCTAACCGAGGAAAATCATTATCAAAGCTGATTTGTGATAAAATTACGATGGTACATCAAAAAAAGGTGCCCAAATATTTAGTTCTGGACCGATTTTTCTCAAATTTGGTTCTCGCTCTCTTGGGGCTTATCCTTTTGAAATCTTGTTACAAAAATTACACTCTTTAACTCGACAACGGTGAACCTTATGAAAGAAAAACAATATTTTTTTAATCTCCATAGCCCTTTAGAGCAAATTTTCAAAAAATCATTTTTTATTTTCCGAAATTTTTTCGTTAGTTTTTTCGGGAATCGGCAATTTTGAATTAAAATTCCATTAAAAATGGGACAAATCAATAGACCTTGAACAACTGAGTCAGATTATGTGTAATTTTATAGATTTCAACCTGTTTCCAATCTTAAAAACCACCTTCAGAGCTGAAAATTGTTGTAATGCTGATTATTCCAAAAGTATCGAAAAAAAATGGCAAAATGATTTTCGGCGAAGGTTTGACGATTATGGCCGAGGAAAATCATTATCAAAGCCGATTTGCAATAAATTACGAAGTTATATCTAAAAAATGTGCCCAAATATTAATTCGGGTTCGATTTTTCTCAAGTTTGGTTTCGCGAACGTAAGAAAAAACATTTTTTTTAATCTTCAAGTCACTTTACAATGCGGATTCAGAGCAAATTTTCATAAAAATCAACTAAAAATCTTTTTTGTTGTCGTAAATTTTTCCAAGGGTTGTAGTCGAAAATTTTGATGAAAAATCGAGTCAAAATGGGACAGATCGCGAGACCTTAAAAAGCTGGATCAGATTATATATAATTTTGTAGTTTTCAACCTGCATGTTTCCAATTCTGAAAACCACCTTCAGAGCTGACAATGAAAATTGTTGTAAGCTTACAATTTCTTAAATTTTGCACCAGTTCCTTTTTTATTTTAGGTCCCGTTTTTCTTAAATTTGGCTGATTATTCCAAAAGTATCGAGTAACTTTTGGGACATAACTTGAACCAAATCTGATATTAAAGGAAATTTGAGTTTAATAATACTCCTTAACTTGCCGGCGCTCTTCTATCTGAGTTTCCAAGGAATTAATAAGGTTTGGAGTACTTACAGGATCTTTGATAGTTGGTCGGCGTCTGCGATTAGATTACCTTCTACCTCGGGCCGATTCATAGACCAGAAACGTTGAGGTTTTTTTATATTAAAAAAAAACTTAAAAAAAAGAAGCTTTGACGATTATTTCCAGGGAAAATCATTATCAAAGCTGATTTGTAAGAAAATTACGAAGTTATATCAAAAAAGGTGCCAGAATATGCAATTATGTTCCCATTTTTCTCGAATTTTGTTTCTCGAGTTGTTGTGGCTTATTCTTCCTAAATCTTGTTACAAAAGTATTTCGAAAACGATGAACTCAGACAAGAACATTTTTTTTAAATCTTCATGGTCACTTACCTTTAAAGCCAAATTTTCATAAAAATCGTCTATACAGAAATAATTTTTTGTTGTCCAGAATTTTTTCCAAGGGTTGTAATCGGAAATTTTGCGAAAAATCGAGTCTAAATGGGACAGAGATAGACCTTAAAAAGCTGAATCAGATTATGTATAATTTTATAGATTGAAACATGTTTCCAATTCAAAAACCACCTTCAGAGCTGAAAATTGTTATAATTATATATTTTTTTTTGCACCATTTTTTTTCCAGTTGGATTTGGTTAGGTATGTGCTGATTGATCGAAATGTTTTTATAAGAGAAAATTCAGAATCTCTATCTTGGAAACTCATTTTTTTTTCAATCCACTTTTTCCAGAAAAATTGGTAAAGATATTTGTTGCGAAAGGTTTTTCCAAGGCTCGTTTTTCTGATTTTATTACGAAAAATGGACTCTGAACATTGATTCAAACATGAATTCATTGATAGACTTGGAAATTTTTATTCAACATTTATTAATAATTGGTACTCTAACAGCGGGTATTATAAAGGCTCATTAAGTTAACGGACAGATTTCTGTGGTCATTTCTGAAGAAGGTATCGAGTCTAAGTGGAAATGTTTTAAATTTATCTATTCTTGACATGAAAGTAATTACAAAAATGTTAATAAAAGTCATTTGACGTCGATATTAGCTTCAAAAACGAGCACAGAAATCTGCCCGTTAACTTAATGAGCCTTTATAATATTGGCTGTAAGTATATAAAAAAACAACATCAGAGCTAAAAATTATTATTAAATAAACAAAAAAAAGAAGGGTACTTTGATATTCCCATTTTCCAGTTTAAGAAATTTTTTTCAATTTTATTATTTCTTCTACTTAACCAGAAAACGCAATTTGCTTGAATGCTCAATTATTGTAATTATTATGAATATTCCCAGAATATTATCAGACAGAACGTTTTGAACACGATCCAATTTATGAATAAATAATAGGAACGTTTAGATTCCTAATGCATCATCTGTAATAAGATTTTATTGAGACATGTGTCGGCATCGTAAAAGATGAATTTCTGATAAATTTTATTCGTAATATAATAATTTACGACATTCTATGGGTGCATGGCAGGCGCCTGGGAGTGGGAGGAGCAGGATCAGGTGATGGTTTTCTAATATGCGGTTAAATTTTATGACTATGACTAGTCTCGACTTCGTCGTTAAATGTTATTTGTAGGTACCTACTTTGTATATTTTATAATGAACCTAAATTAACTTTAAATGTCTTGAAGAGGTACACCGATTAATAATTAATAATTAATTATTGTTAAAGTAACTGAAAGTTGTAGATTTGATTAAGTACCTTTTATGAGAGATGTATTTGAACCAAATTTAACCTGATTAACGTGATGAAGGCAAAATCAACATGAAAGTAGGAGAGAGAGAGAGAGAGAGAGAGCAAGAATTAAAAAAAATACTATTGAAGATTTCAGCTGTTTTAGTTAATAAATAGGCCTCGTTTAGGAAATATTTCCAAAAATGTAAAACTAAGGCTGTTGTGGAAAAATTTTTCAGTGACTGGACAGTCAAATTCGAACGTAATGTATAAAATCGTATTTTAAACATAAAAGAGAGAATAACTTTTTTCAAGATCGGGCCTCGTTTAGGAAATATCTCAAAAAATGTAAAACTAAGGCTGCTGAAAAATTTATATTTTTTAGTAACTGGACAGCCAAAATCAAACGTCATATATAAAATCGTATTTTAAACATATAAGAGACAATAACTTTTTTCAAGATTAGGTCTCGTTGAAGAAATATCTGCAGACATGTAAAACTAAGGCTTCTAAAAAATATTTTTTTTTCAGTAACTGGACAGTCAAAATCAGACTCCATGTACAAAATCGTATTTTAAGCATAAAAGAGAGAATAACTTTTTTCAAGATCAGGCCTCGCTTAGGAAATACATATCTCAAAAAATGTAAAATAAAGGCTGCTGAAAAATTTATATTTTTTTTTGTAACTGGACAGCCAAAATCGTACACCATGTGTAAAATCGTATTTTAAGCATAAAATAGAGAATAACTTTTTTCAAAATTAGGCCTCGTTTAGGAAATATCACCAAAAATGTAAAAGTAAGACCGCAATAAAAATGTTTTATTCAGTGGGTAACTGAACAACAATTTTGTAAATATTTCCTAAACGAGGCCTCATCTTGAAAAAAGTTACTCTCTTTTTTATGCTAAAAATACGATTTTATACATGACTTTTGATTTTGGCTGTCCAATTAGTAAAAAATATAAATTTTTCAGCAGCCTTAGTTCTAAATTTTTAGAGATATTTCCTAATCGAGGCCTGATCTTGAAAAAAGTTATTCTTTCTTTTATGCATTAAATACGATTTCATACATGGTGTTCGATTTTGGTTGTCCAGTCACTAAAAACAATATTTTTTAGCAGCCTTAGTTTTACATTTTTGGAAATATTTCCTTAACGAGGCCTGGTTTTGAAAAAAGTTATTTTCTCTTTTATGCTTAAAATGCGATTTTATACATGACGTTCGATTTTCATTGTCCAGTTGCCAAACACCCTGTTTGGTAACTTTTTTTTCCTAATAAAGCAGAATTTGATAGATCTGGTCCAAATGTTTGAAAAACAGTCAACAGAGCTGATTAATGAGATTGAAAAATCTGTGGAAGTACCAGATCAGTCATGAAACGAAATAATACTTTTTCCTTTTTACCATGTCCTTGCTTGGGTCTCTTTTTTCTGCATAAATGCGAAGGAGTCAAATGAGACCTTTCTTTTTTTGTGTCGAGAAAGAAGAACTAATCCGGACCCCTTTCCGAACGAGTACAATGATTGAAATTTCGATTGATTGTGTTTTTTGTTCCAGTTCGAGGGAGTTGATTAAAGCCGCCATACTGGACAATGACTTCATGAAGAACCTAGAGATGTCCCAAATTAGAGAAATTGTAGACTGCATGTATCCTGAAATCTATCCCACTGGAAGCATCATAATCAAGGAAGGCGACGTTGGAAGCACCGTCTACGTACTTGAAGGTAGGACTTATTTTCAGAAAGAAATGGGCGTTATAATTATGGAGTATACAGTACCACGGGCGCAATTATCGCTCCAAATTGTAGCTCTTGAAACATTTTAAACAGCAAACTTTCCTTTTATTTTTGTATACATATTATTAATATAGTAGAGAGTTAAATGGTCTTTTTTCCGCCATTAACAGGCCAAAGCGTCAAGAATGCGTCATCAATAAAACATTGAATTTCAGTAAAACCGTCATCAAAGTTTGTTTTTCATTAGTTAATGTTAAAAAAAATAATAATGGATAAAGTTTTAATGCTGCCATCTATTGGCAAGATAATTACTTATATAAAAATCCCCTGAAATTTCTATAAAAAATCTGATGAACTTTATAGGAAATCTACTTGTTTCGTGGTGGTGTTAGCGCAGATGCTTTAGGATAACTCACTTTTAATGTTGTGATGATGTGATGTAATATCATTCATAATACACACACTAATTTTGAAAGGGCCTGAAAATGGTTGCGTTCTGCGAATATCTCTTATAATAGAGATTCTTCAGCCACCAGTTATTTTTCCTATGTTATCATTACTACCCGAGATGTATTCTTATTTGATATGCCCTGAAAATGGCTGGCTTCTCTCCCTTTAGAATTATATACGTTTTATTATATGTATAAAATTATAGTTTTTGAGAAGTAATCTTTATTAGGATTAACGAATCTTGTATCATTACTGCCGCCATCTAGTGCTGTAAGCGTCGAACTCCTGAAAAAGAAACATTGTTAAACGTATACAACTGTTAAGTCGCCTTGCGTGTATTACTGGTTGCCTACGATGCGACCCATCCAAATTCCGGCTACTCCGGCACCAGACCAGCAACAAGTCTAGTTACAACAAACCGTAGGTAGGTAGGTCTTAATGAGTATAAAGCAAATCAATAGCCTGTCGTATTGGAGTCGGGTTTTAACCCATCGTCCTGACAGTTGTCAAGTCTGGAGCGCCCGAAAACCCAAATAAAGAGTTTCTCGACTCAGGCAGCAACACACATCCAACCAGACCACCAAAAGCACGGACGGCCGTTTCGGTCTCATTAGACCTCGTCAGCGTACTATATTGGAGAGTCCGGAAGGATATGAATCGCTACATGAATCGAAAACCCTATATGAAATCTCATTCAGCCGATTACCAGTGGCCTCGAGACAGAGCGACATCTATCAAGAGAAACAACAGGCTCCCAACCAAAACAAAACTTCAGTGTGTATTATGGGCTGCAGACACTCCAGGGGCTACGAGACTGACATCAGAAATGCATATTAAAAAGCCGAAGTATACTCAAAAGTCACAACAAACCGTAGGTAGGTAGGTCTTAATGAGTATAAAGCAAATCAATAGCCTGTCGTATTGGAGTCGGGTTTTAACCCATCGTCCTGACAGTTGTCAAGTCTGGAGCGCCCGAAAACCCAAATAAAGAGTTTCTCGACTCAGGCAGCAACACACATCCAACCAGACCACCAAAAGCACGGACGGCCGTTTCGGTCTCATTAGACCTCGTCAGCGTACTATATTGGAGAGTCCGGAAGGATATGAATCGCTGCATGAATCGAAAACCCTATATGAAATCTCATTCAGCCGGTTACCAGTGGCCTCGAGACAGAGCGACATCTATCAAGAGAAACAACAGGCTCCCAGCCAAAACAAAACTCCAGTGTGTATTATGGGCTGCAGACACTCCAGGGGCTACGAGACTGACATCAGAAATGCATATTAAAAAGCCGAAGTATACTCAAAAGTCACAACAAACCGTAGGTAGGTAGGTCTTAATGAGTATAAAGCAAATCAATAGCCTGTCGTATTGGAGTCGGGTTTTAACCCATCGTCCTGACAGTTGTCAAGTCTGGAGCGCCCGAAAACCCAAATAAAGAGTTTCTCGACTCAGGCAGCAACACACATCCAACCAGACCACCAAAAGCACGGACGGCCGTTTCGGTCTCATTAGACCTCGTCAGCGTACTATATTGGAGAGTCCGGAAGGATATGAATCGCTGCATGAATCGAAAACCCTATATGAAATCTCATTCAGCCGGTTACCAGTGGCCTCGAGACAGAGCGACATCTATCAAGAGAAACAACAGGCTCCCAACCAAAACAAAACTCCAGTGTGTATTATGGGCTGCAGACACTCCAGGGGCTACGAGACTGACATCAGAAATGCATATTAAAAAGCCGAAGTATACTCAAAAGTCACAACAAACCGTAGGTAGGTAGGTCTTAATGAGTATAAAGCAAATCAATAGCCTGTCGTATTGGAGTCGGGTTTTAACCCATCGTCCTGACAGTTGTCAAGTCTGGAGCGCCCGAAAACCCAAATAAAGAGTTTCTCGACTCAGGCAGCAACACACATCCAACCAGACCACCAAAAGCACGGACGGCCGTTTCGGTCTCATTAGACCTCGTCAGCGTACTATATTGGAGAGTCCGGAAGGATATGAATCGCTGCATGAATCGAAAACCCTATATGAAATCTCATTCAGCCGGTTACCAGTGGCCTCGAGACAGAGCGACATCTATCAAGAGAAACAACAGGCTCCCAACCAAAACAAAACTTCAGTGTGTATTATGGGCTGCAGACACTCCAGGGGCTACGAGACTGACATCAGAAATGCATATTAAAAAGCCGAAGTATACTCAAAAGTCACAACAAACCGTAGGTAGGTAGGTCTTAATGAGTATAAAGCAAATCAATAGCCTGTCGTATTGGAGTCGGGTTTTAACCCATCGTCCTGACAGTTGTCAAGTCTTGACAGTTGTTTTGGTTGGGAGCCTGTTGTTTCTCTTGATAGATGTCGCTCTGTCTCGAGGCCACTGGTAACCGGCTGAATGAGATTTCATATAGGGTTTTCGATTCATGCAGCGATTCATATCCTTCCGGACTCTCCAATATAGTACGCTGACGAGGTCTAATGAGACCGAAACGGCCGTCCGTGCTTTTGGTGGTCTGGTTGGATGTGTGTTGCTGCCTGAGTCGAGAAACTCTTTATTTGGGTTTTCGGGCGCTCCAGACTTGACAACTGTCAGGACGATGGGTTAAAACCCGACTCCAATACGACAGGCTATTGATTTGCTTTATACTCATTAAGACCTACCTACCTACGGTTTGTTGTGACTTTTGAGTATACTTCGGCTTTTTAATATACAAGTCCAGTTGACTGACCTTATTTTTGCAATGTCACGACCGTGGATGATGAAGATGATAACATGATAGGACATTAAAACTTTATCGTGATTATAGGATAAACAAACAATAAAGTCCCACTCTCGCGTAATTTCCGATAAAAATCACGCACATCCATTCACCGCCCATGAACAATCGCTGCGGTAATGTGCGATTTTCTTTATTACTGCAATTGTTATGATTATGCGATATTCGATTGTTTATTGTATTTTAATTCCTCGGGGGTCGAGGCGCATGAGAAAATCCGCTTCGCGGCGCCGAGTTTTATTATTAGATTTAATTGATCACGATCATGATCACGATCACGATGGCGGGGGTGAAGATGTTAAATTTTAATGGCCAATTCGAATGATATGAGGATATATACAATCGATCTTCAGTTACGACAATTTCTAATAATTATTTATCACCTAATGACTTTCACTTTCTTTTTGTGGATTTGATGGTATTTTTTGTATTTCATAAAATCCCTGGTTACGGCACCAAATGTATACCAATTCGAACCTATTGTGATGACTTTGTTTTTTATTACTATAACAGTTCTCCATAATTTAGTATTAGATTTAGAGGGACCACCTGTACCCTCGGAAAGCTCCTGGCGTGTAGAGTACCTTTTAGGGGAATCCCACTGTACTTTAAAATATAATAACACCACTCCTGACCTCTGATCTCAATATTTCTGGTTTTTCAAATAATTAAATAATAGTAAAATGAGACTGGGAAAGTCCTTCCCAGACTATCCGGCTCGGAGACTAGACTAACTAGAAGAAAATCACCACAGTTTTCCGGTGAAGACGTCTGACCTGCAAAGCGGCCCTTCCTAGTATAATACATATAATCCATCTCGTGGATGCAGAAACACGCGGCCGAGACGTGACACCGCTCATTTGAATATTAAATAATTAGATAATACATGAAATGATTAATCATTTGATCAATTTCAGTCCTTTCATTTTTGGTTGAAAACAACTCATGAATCTTGGAGATATGATACTGTAGATAGGCTTTTTAATTTGGTGGGTTTCAAAGATGTTTGTTTCGCCCTTTTTTGTGAAAAAAAAATTCGCTGGTTCTATTGCGTAGGTGGTTTTCCGAATTAAGATGATGAAATAGGTGAACTTGCAGTTGAACGGTGATTAGTTGATTCTCAATTACCATAAGGTAGTCAGGTAAGGAGCCTCAAAATTGAACTGCTAAAAACGGCGACATTCACAAGGTATTAGCATTGGTTTAAAGAGTCTATTGAGATAACAGGATGATGTTGAAAATCAAGAAACTCCGGAAGTTGATATTAATCTGGTGATTATTAACGGAATCGATCATTTATTTCAGTCGTGAACATCAAAATTGAAATTTATAATTTCGCGAAGAAAAAAATGTTTCGTAGCTTCTTTGAAAGGCGATGGGCGCAGGCAGATATTTCGAGATTTTCAGATACGATAGCAAGATATACAGGGAGGGCTTTTCACCGTTTTTTAATTCCACTTTTCGCGACCTTCTCATCCGCGACCTGCTTCCTTCCTCTAAGTAGTCTCCGGTGCTCTTCTGCCATGGCCGTCCGCCGGCTTCCGCTATCCTGCCTCCGCATTCTAGCCATTCCCCAATCAGCGAAGGGTTATGTCATGTTGCCTGGAAGCTATTTGCCAATATTTTGGGATTATCTGCGCCTCCGTGTATACAAAATCCAAACCTCCACGCTCTAAAATTGACCCTTTGAGCAACCAAAAGGTCTGTGAATCTACACACGATATTTTTAGAGAAAAGGTCGTTAAGAGTTTTAACTTGAGAAAATCGTTTGTTTTAACCTTTTTAATAACGCAAGATATTCGTAAAGATACTTTATTAACTCAGTAAATACGTTACAAAGCTTAAGTCATTTGAACAATTATGTCAACGAGCTTTAAACAAGTCTAGAAGACTCGTAAGGTCTTCTAGACTCGTTTAAGGCTCGTAATTCTATTCTGGGCGATTTATGTGGCCACCATAAAGATCCTCTTCAAGAACCACCCCTTACACACACAAACCTGTTTTTTTAATTAACAAAATTCTAGATTCGTTCCAGAAATGAGGCAATTTCCCATATCTCGTTCTCGAAGCGACCATCATTTTTACCTAATTCATGAAAAAAAAATTACATTATTTATTTCTATTTCCATGAGTAGAATTTCCGCTTATTATTATAAATGGTAGTAATTGAATTGTTGATTTTTAATAAATATTTATAAAACGAAAGTCTCGATCAAACAATTTCCTTCCTTGTAATAAAACAAGCACGATTGAACCAACACAAGAATCGACAATAACAAGAAAGTATGCACGTACAACATACCTACCACATCACATACATAGGATACTTACTCACTTTTGAATATTTTGAAGATAAAGCAGCGAAAGTGGTTTTATTTCACCGGAATACTGATAGGTAGGATTTTTTAATTATTGCGCTTCGATTTTACTTTTTATCTTTGCGTGTGCAATTGAATCTCGAAACCGGTGATTATTCAACGATTTGGTTTGTTTAATTGGCCTTAATCAATTACTAACCAACTAATTCCTTCAACAAATCGCCACTGAATTGTGAAATCGTCTAATTTGCCTACGAGCAGGTGAGCAAGTCTCTCTATCTCTTTCGCGGTAATTAACATTTGAGAGAAAAAATTAGTATCTACATGGAGATGATGATGATAGTAATCTGAATCTGGGTTTCTTCTTTTTATGTAACTCTTTCGTTACATATAATCTTATTTTAAATTGGCAGGTAGAGGTATCAAGAATAGGATGGATGCAAATGTTACATAAAAATTATTATAATTACAACTTCCTCTTCTGTGGTTGCAAACAGACGTCACTCTTTTTTTTCAAGGAAAAATTTACCTGATAAACAGGAAACTCATAATACCTTTATTTGGTTTTTATCATATAATTGAATAAAAATAACTCTCTAAGGTATGTGGATATGGTGGGAAGGGGCTGAGATTTGAGAATGAACAGTAGCCACCTCCAATGGACTAGGCCATCAAGGGCCCTTTTCGCTATTCTCGCACTATGGTGGTGCAAGAGCTCCAAATTTTTTTAAAAAGGTCAGAAGGTTTTTTCATGGGAGTAGTTCCATTTCTTCCTCCTGTGGTGCTAATGCCCTCACTGTGCCTCTAACCAAAAAGATATTGATTGGGTCTACCTCGCATACACCTATTTAGGGCCAGTACCAGTGATAACAGTTCAGTCGACTGCTTCAGATTTGTAAAAGACTTTATGAGGTCCCCCTGACACCCATAAGTGCCCGTTTAGACTGTTGGGCACTTCAACTGGTAGTCTCAGCTCTCTCCGCCTCAGTTTGGTCATGTTAGCCAGCGTTTTTCTATCCGAACCGGCTCTCAACAATCTTGACCTGTCTGCCAGTCTACAGCCTGGAGTCGTTTATCAATACCTACTCCTCTAAACCTATTTTGGTCAATGCTTCAAACCTCGATTAGAAGACCTTTCGTCAGACCAAGTGCAGACTCCGGCCCACAAATGTTTTCTCTGATAGTGGTCTGCCATAGCTATACTGTGCATGTGCTCCTTGACTTCTATTACGTCTTCCATTGTTGCAAGCCGTTGTGTTTGATCCCAGGGTAAGTGATCTTCCCCAATCTTTTTAGCCTACCAAGTAAGGAAGTCCTGCTCCAAGCTTATTATTATTATTTGTGTATCAACGGGGCTGTTACCCAACAATTTTTATTTCTGGAAGCCTTCTGTAAAACAGATCAATCCAGAAGGTTGCCTCTCCATTTTTCCAATTTAGGAGGGAATATTTCCTCTTTTCCCTGTTTTTCTACAACTATAAAGGTGGATAGGGATCTCCATCTCAGCGTTCCTATATATCTCATCAGTATCTATCCTTCCGGCTTTCCATGTTCCTGAATCCCGCATTCTTACGTAAGCCACAATTGCATCCCTTTACATCCAAATGGGAAGCGCGCTTTTTACCTTACCCTGACCTAACCGTATCTGATTATCGATCTAATGATGGCCCTATTTATTCAGTGCATTACTCCTGTTTTAGCCTTCAACCCCTGCATGGAACCCTCATAGAGATTAACAGTTTTTGTGACTATGCTGCGAATCTGAAGCCTCCATGCAGGTCAGGTCAGGTTCTCCTCAATCATCACTCAAGATATTTAACCACTTCAAAGATGATGGTTTTTCCCTTTTTCTTGGGAAGAGGACCATTGCTGTATTTCCAGGATCAATGTTCAGACCAGCCTCTTCAATCCATGCTTCGATAGTGTTTTTACACGCACCTTGCATTCAATTACAGATATCTACGTTCTACGTTCTAAGAAACTGGTCGCTTACTAGAACCTTTTTTGTCAAGCTAGTCAAGACTAGTCTGTCCAAGCGTCTTAGAGGAGGTCATCCATGATCAGAGACCATAGGTGAGAGGATAGCTCTTGAAGACATCCGCCACCTATTGTGGTGTTAACCTTAACCTCAAATATCCATAGCGCCCGACGACACCTCCCTGCATTTTATAACTGAAGCAATCCAGTTCTTCAACTGAACCTTACCCTTAACCAGTTTTCGTGGTATTTTTTCCAGGAAAAGTATCTCATCAGTGACTTTATTAGGGTACTATGTATATGTTTGGACTGGTTCGAGGATTAATTATATTGTTATGACATGATTTAGGAGAATATCTGACGATTCCCGACGTAACGAGTAATTAACGAGGTGTAAATCTTATTAGTTGGTGTACTAAGGTTCACTAATACCGGGTAACTTCGTATCTGACGACGAAGCCCAGTTTTGCTGACGACTCCAACGACGAAATGAACGAAGCGGTTCTGTTATTTCTGCAACGGTACAACAGGCATTGTTGCTGCAGGTGATCTTTTTCCTTCTTCTCTCCGCGTTGCAGTGTGCCAGGAAGGGAAATCGATCCCAGTACGACTCGAATCAAACAACGCATCCCACCTGCCGCCAGGATGCGATGTCCCGGTTTGATGTAAACAAATCTTTCTCACATCAAGACCTATTAGGAAAAAATAATAAATCCAGGATTTTGGAGTTCAACTCCACTTATTTACTCGAGAAGTGTCTTACTAGTACAATAATAATAGATTAAAATGGTAACTTCTTTTTTTAGTTGTCACACACCAATTTTCCACCCAGTTGACAGTACCACGACCGTTTATCTGTTATTATTCCGCTCGTCCCCCACTCGATCAATTAAACTTGACATTTCAAATGCAAAAAGTGAATTAGGTAACAACCTTCCTTTTATTTGGAATAATTAATTCAATTACGCAACGTTATACTAATTTTTTTTGCCTCTATCCGATAATAAATGTCGAGGTATAAATAAAAGAACAGTTTACGCTCTAGACAAGAGGAATAGAACGATTTGCATTATTTATCGCCTCGGCTTTAACAAATATCACCTTGATATTTGCCTGGGTAACGAGTTATAGGCAACGTATCCTGTATTAAGACTTACTTTCACCACCGATCTTTGAACGTTATTAAATATGATCGAACTGGCGCTGGGCGGCTTATTTTATGATCAGCTGAGAGCAGCTAGCAAATATATCGGATTATTTGTGTTTGTAGTCCTTTGAGCCGGATAGATTATTTGTGTTTTATAGAATTCCCTTAATTTTTATTTTCATCACTTGATCCTTCGAGCCGGATATTCTGATCCTTTAATTACACATATCCTTGACTGCATCGTTTACTTGTCTGCCGTTTTGTTCAACTTCTTCAATTATTTTGTTCAATATGTCGGATTATTTGTATTTTTGGTTCTTCGAGCCGGATTATAGAATTCCCTTAATTTTTATTTTCATCCAGTGCTCCTTCGAGCCGGATATTTTGATCCTTTAATTGCATATCCTAGCCTACTTGCGTCTTTCACTTGCCGCTTTATTTTCTTCCATAAATCTGCAATAGATTAAAAAAAACAGAAAATTTGAACTTGGGTCATCATGCATCATGAAAGATGTTTAGAAACTCGACTTTCCTGCCGTTTGCCGGCCACTTCCTTTCCCTGCTACGCTGCGACGACGCTGCTGCAGCTGCAGCGGGCCCCAAGACTCCGGATCAACTATGAAGTCGGTTCAGTCTATGGCAGTCTCTCGGCTCCGGTTCTCGTTCGATCGCGCTCCGACAGCGAGTCCTCGTGCTTATTCTTCTGGTGCTCGGAATGTTCCTCGAACTCCTTCTCCAGGATATGTTTTCGTCCTACCAAGTGCTGAAAGGATAAATAGATAAACCTTCAATTTAATCCTGATCATACGAGTAAGTTATTTATTTATTACATGACATGAAACGGCAGTCCTTGGTTTGATTTAATCGATTTGACTTAACACTTTCATTTTCCTCGAGTAAGACGTAAGTCTAGTCAGAACCTGTCAAGGTAAAGAGTTGTTATTATTACTTTATTATTACGTGATCGTTTCCGAATTCTGAGAGACAATGGCTTGCGAAATGTAAGTAGTAGGTATTTGAGCAGATAATCTCGTTAGAAAAATTCAGCACTCATCAGTTTGGCGAGAAGATATTCTTGATAGAGCCAGAGCGAGTAGGTCATCTTAGTTAATTGGAAAGTTAGAATGACCAGTTTTGCTTATTTTAATGAATACCTTAGACTCATTATAGAAACAAGGTGATTATTTCCTTAAGAGAAAGAGTGGAAAGAGGACGGGGTATTGTTCGTTCATCGATCTATGTAACAATGAACTGTTTATTTACCATGTAAATAAGAGAATAAATGGGTTAATTATTTACCGAGTATTTTATATAAATAAGTCTTGCTAGTAAATTGAGTCCTTGCAATGCGTCCTGAATTCTTCAGGATGTGGAATTTAGGAACACTCGGTACACTCAATGCATAGATAATGTTTTTTTTTCTATGCAAACATTCAGACAACGCAATTGTTGTCCAATAGGTTGGTAAATCATACTAAGAAGTAAAAATGTTTTATTTGTTGAGTTGTTCATACTTTTTTTCAAAAATTAAGCTGTACCAGAAAAAACGGAGCACCTCTTCTGCTGAAAGATATTGAGGAAATTATCTTCTTTCTACAGGAAATGATAATTAAGAGAAGATGAGAAGGAAGTTCATGAGGAGAAGGTCGAAAAGTCGAAAATGGGTACCATTTTTGATAGATCTGTTAAAAGTATGAAAAAATTAAGAAACATTAGAATACCACTTTTGACTTTTGGCAGTGGAAGATTTTGAAACGTCCTACAATTTTGCAAAAGGATCTTTTTGTGAAATTGAAGATCTTTAAAGATTTTTTCTCGGTTTTTTTGCAATGCAGTTTTAAGAGAGCCTTTTGATAAAGGTCTATTCCCAGAAAAATCTCATCAAACCTTTTTGTAGAGCGTTTTATTGACCTCTCTTGGAAAGCATCTACAAAAACCGCATTCTATACGGTAGTTGATTACAAAACTTTTGAGAAAGCACATTTTTGAGAAATTTGGAAAATTTAGAAACTTCGGAAAAATGAATTTTTTAAGCAATGAGACTAATGAACAAGATCTCATCGACATTTTCCGAATATTTTTTGAAAACTTCTCGGAAAACTCCGGGATGTCATTTTGAAACATGGACCTCAGAATTAAATTTACATTTTTATTTTCGACATTCAATTATTAAAAACCGCTTAGGACTTGTAACGAAAATTTTGAGGAATTTCTTGGAAAATTTTTATACTTTTAGAAAAAAAAATACAATTTTTTACAATTTTGATAGATGTGTTGAAAGTATGGGAAAAAATGAAAGTTGAAAGTTTTCACTAGAAAAACCCTTTTGACTTTTACGCAGCGGATGATTTTGAAACGTCCTTCAATTTTGGAGGATCAAGATCTCTTGAAGTGTTTTCTCTCGTTTTTTTTTTGCACTGCAGTTTAGAGATATGCCTTGTCAAGGTCAAGAGTCTAAAAAATTTAGGGAAAAATCTCATCAAATGTCTTATTGACCAAAAGCACCCACAAAAGCCGCATTTTATAATAAATGCGTACATGTCTCTAGATTTTTGAAAAAGCTTATTTTTGAGAAATTTGGAAACCTCTAAAATATTTTTTTAAACAATAATGAGACAAATTTACAAGATTTCATTAACATTTTCCAAATCTTTTCAGAAAACTCCTTCAAGATGCAATTTTAAAAGATTGAACTCAGGAATTTAGTCCATTTTTTTTAAATTTTGTCATCTTTATAAAAACCGCTTTGGACAACGAAAAATTTGAAGAATTTCTTCTGAGAAAATTTGAATGCTTCTAGAAAACCAAATTCTGAAGAATTCTGAAGAATTTTTTAAAGTTGAAATATTATTTTTTCTTAATTTTAGAGAAATCTTCTCGGAATATGCAGTTTCAAAAAATTAATTTCTTTTGTGAGATCTCTTTAAAATATCAGTCACGAAATTTTTAGAAAGGCCTTTTTTAAATCTTAAAACCCTCTAATGATCCTGAAATTTCAACTCGAAATTTGATTATTTTGAAGTTTTTTTAAAGGTTTGTTAAACTTCTTTGGTAAGGAGTGATTTTAATATTCTTTTATAACAAAAATTACCTTCCATGGGGGCATCTAAAAACCTGTGTGCAATTTTTAAGTTTTTTGAGAAAACTCTTTTTAAGAATTTTTTTAAACTTCTATAGAGACTTTCAATTTTCATTTTTATTTTCTTCTAAACCTCTTCAAAAGACCTCTTTCTAAATTTCGCGATTCGCTTTTCTTAAACTCGTAAAAAACCCTCTTTGCTCAGAATTTAAAAATCGCATTGACCTCAAGAAAAAACTCTCAAGACATTTTCTGAAACCCCTTTAGGGGAATATTATATTAAGAAACCCCTATATTTTCGTTTTAAAAATGATTAAATATAACCTCTTTGAAAAGATTTGGAAATCTAGGGAACAAAATTTTGAAGGCCTTTCATCCAGAAAATTTCTTCAAAATGCTTTTTTTAAATATCCTCTCTCCAAATTTTCCTCATTTTCTGAACCAACCTTCCCGGATAACTTTTTGTAATGTTTCAAGAGTATTTTTTAAAGTCCCCAAAAAGTAAAAACTGCAGTTTGAAAACTCATTTTTGAAAATATACAAAATGTACGTACTACGGCTTTAATAGCAAAATTTGACCTTTCTTGGAGGGGAGGGTGTCGTTTAAAAACCTCTGCGCAATTTGAAATTTTTTTGAGAAAACTTTTCTCTCTTTTTTTTAATAAACTTCTAGATTTTGCAATTTTCAAAAAATTATTTTCTTAATTAGGTATATCTTCTAAACCTCTTCAAAAAATTTTGTCATTTTTTGCATCATATTTTCTTGAAATGGTGTATAAAAAATAACATTTTTAGGAAGATTGAAAAATCACAAAAATTGACCTCCAGGAAAAACTCTTATGACTTTTTCTGTTTTCTGAAACCCTTTTTAGAGGCTATTTTTAGGATATGACAAAGCCATCCTTTTATTTCAAAATGAAGTTTTAAATATGTACCTATAACCGCTGTGAAAGAATTTTGAGATCTCCTGAAAAATATTAAAGGCCTTTCACCCGGAAATAAACTTTTTTTTTATTATCTTCTTCACAAGTTTTCTTAATATACTGAACCAACCTCCCCGGAAAACTTTTTTTTCATTTTTCAAGAATATTTTTCATGTTTCAGATATTTTTCATAAAGTCCCCAAAAAGGAAAAATTCCAGTTTGAAAACTCATTTTTGAAAATATATAAAATTTATGTAAAAAGGTTTTAAAAGCAAAAATTTACCTTTCTTTGAGGGGAGGGTGGCATTTATTAAAAATCTCTTTAGACCTTCTAAATCTCTTCAAAAGACCTCGTTATAAATTTCGTGATCTCTTGAGTCATATTTTTTAAATTCGTATAAAAAAGAACCTCTGGTTGGATAAAAATCACAAAAATTGACGTTCAGGAAAAAATGACGTTTTCTGAAATCCTTATGACTTTTTTGCAAAATCCTTGAAAAATCGTAACTTATTGTTTTTTAAATGAATGTGAAAGTAACCACGATTTGGTACATTTATAAAATAATACTTCCTCTGGTTGTCATGGTGTTCCTCAAGGCTCAATTTCATCACCTCTTCTCTTTCTAATACAAGTCTGCTGCGTCTCTGGGAATATGTAATACATAGGCAATATTTTTTTATATGTAATATAAATTTTATAATCTCAAGATAGTGAAAATATTCAGTTCTTCCCCCCCCCCCCTCCACTCGCCCACAGGAATTTATTCATTATATTTCTATAAGAAAATAGAAACATCTTCAGATAATGTAAATTACCTTCATAACTATCGCACCGAGACTTCTATCTAATCGCGACAATAATGAAACCCAAACAAAAGCGTATAACGAGAAGTAATTACCCTAAAAGTGTGGATAATACCCGATAAACCCATAAACCTGCTGCGATGGTTCGTTGGAGTAATTGACCTCCATAAAACAAATTAAAACAATGCTGCTTGGCGGCAGCGCCAGCTCCGCGGTTCCTAAATTTAGATTTTCCGATTTCACAGATATTTACCTCACGTCACCGAGTACACACACCTTAATAACCTCCAAGTTCATTGTAAAATTCGTCATGTCCCGCGATATAAAAAGAACCATTTGTTTGCACAGTTTGTCATAAATTGCCCAAAAAAATTACGTTCACTAGGTCGAGGAGCAAAAATATGTAAATTGGGATATTTAATAATAAATGAGTTGGGTATAATAAATATAAATTGTCATAATTATTATAATATTAATTGGTCACACATGAGAAACAAGGACAGTGGCATAGTTTTTATTATTCTACACCTCTAGCGCTGTTGATTTAAAAATTTGCATCGGTAATCTTTGTTTTGACTGTTTAGGTCCTTCGAGCCGGATCTTTAAAAATTGGTGACCTAATAAAAAATAATTTTTTGGTGCTAAGTAATAGAACCTGACCCTGGTGATAAAAAATGTTGCAGTAAGTTTAGAACTTATATTGATTATAAAGCTATCATTTAAAGCGATAATAATGAGCAAAAAAAAACTAGAGAGCCATTGTTTTCTCTTAGCATCAGAGCGGGCTTCTCTACAATTATTGCTCAGCTATTATTATTAGTGAATTAACGCTCTACTGCAGCGTTTAAGTGGAGTTAATTCTATGAAGGGAGCGAAAATTTTTATTATGTCACAATGAATTATTAAAACCATTAAGCACCCACTTTAGATGCCATTATAATAACACTCTCGAATACGAGAAGAGAATTAGCTTTACCTTCTTTGATGGTGGGAAAGGCCATAAATCTCACACAACCTACTTAGGTACTTACATTTATATGCATCTATATAAATATGAAAGATTATTATTACGTCATATCGGGACTAAACCTTAAAAGCTTAATCCAGAACTCTCTGCATGGAAAGAAATTCCTGATCAGAACCATGGGCCCTCACCCACCTACTCACCCTTCTTCTTCTTCTTCTTATTGTTGTCCTTTTTCTTCTTTTTTCTTCTTATTTTTTTCTTCTTCTTCTTCTTCTACCTGGTGGGTAGATGGGTAGGTGTGGTTGATGAAGATGGAGAATGTGGAACTGCTAGATGAATAGAACGACTACAGCAGTTGAACTTCAAACAATTCTCATCGTTATCATTTTGAATTGAGTAATCATCATGCAAAATTGGGTTTCCTTGGATATATCTGTTTTTTTTATAATTGCTATTTTTTGTGTCGTATGCTTGACCACGAAAAAATATATGACCCTTCGAGCCGGATTTTATAATGGATTTGATCTGGTACTGAAATCCGGCTCGAAGGACCATAAGTTTTAAAGCCAGAACGTATTTTTGTCACTTTCAAATCCAGCTTGGACTGTCAATTTGAATACAAATGTTCAATTTACTTCTGAATGGATGTTTTCTTTGTGTATATAATGTGGTCCTTCTCCTTTAATGCTCTCTTCTGCGAAAAAAGTTATTTCGTCTCTAAAATGTTTTTTTTTTTCAATAGTTTTCTGATGAAGAATTATGATGAGATCTGCCCCCTTCGATCTTGTACCTGTGATCATTATTTAACTATATGTAAAATACGGCTTGAAGGGCCAACCATCGTTATGCAGGATGCGACGTGGGTTCGCTCGGTTCTCGTACAAGTTGCACACAGAACTCTTTTAGAATAGGTACTTTATTGTAGTGCCGTTGACATGGGCGCACGCACTGTTGTCCGTTTCCACTCCCACAGTGGATAATTTTAAAACTAAGGGAATTTATGGACAAGGATCTACTTCACGGGGACGGAACAGTAGTATAAACGCCATTTTGAATCCAAAAATATTAATTATAATGAATTCAACTTTCATATTTTCTTCCTGAATAATAGCCATAGAATCCGGCTCGAAGGACCATATTTTTTATGTTTCAGTCATAGTCCTCGTGCTATTTTTCCGTAAATTGCATGTTCTTGTTGGTCCATGAACAAGAAGAGGCTTCGCAGGAGAATTTCACTAACTCCAGAGTGAAAAAAGTCATTACTACGTGGAGCCGGCATGCGGAATGTCATGTCAAATTATTAATCAAGACCGTAACGTTTGAAACAGTAACAACAATAAATAACGCGCTTAATAGAGGCAGTTAATAGAAAGTGTTCTATTGAAATAAAAGACACACAGCTTCCTTGCAATAATTACAATTAAGTAACAGCGTTTTGCATAATGCCCGGTCTAATAATTATTATTATTACAAACTAGGTCGTGGCTCATAGCAACTACTTACTGCACTTTGTTTAGTAGTTCAAACGATTTAATAAAATGTGAAATCAAATAACTGTCATTAGGTATCGATTGAGGAACGATTATTCGCACCACTTTATGTGCAAAAAAATTTTTAATTACGATTATTCTTGAATATTATAAATTCTTGTTGCCTTTCTCAAACCTTGCGGTTACTTCAGTTACAGGAAAAAATGGGCGAAATAGGAAGTAATTTTTTCATTCTAATTTCCATCCTAATTGCCACGAAAACGAGGAAAGGGAGAGGTCACGTTCGAACCAGGAGGTCTAATCTGCAATTCTTCTCTAATTCCTTCTCTAATCTTCTAATCCACGCAGAAGAATACGCCATCCTACAAGCAGCGAATGGAAAAGGCGAAGGAAAAGGAAACAAAGGTCATGGAGCATATATATAATTTGAATATGAAGGTTATGGTATGTACCACAAAAGCACTGGGTTACTCCCCACCCTCGGTGATATCTGCTGGATACACTGACTGACAAAGAGACTGTAGTTTCTGCATATTCAGGATTCAAAGGAAAAATTTTGTGAACCGGTAGATACTTGGTCTGACAAAATGTCTTCTAGTCGAGGCTTAAAGAACGGGCCCAAAAAAGTTGGACTGGGCCCAAAAGCTGCAGACAGTCCTTATCAGTCAGAACAAGCATTTACAAGCTCTAGGGTTAGAGGGAACCCAAAATATCTCTTCCAAATGTAGAGCAGATGACGAGGACTCCTATCATTAAATAGATGTGTGCAATAATAGCCTGACGCTCAATTTATTAGGGTCAGAGGGACTAGCACTACCACAAGAAGAAGAAGAAGTAATGGAACTTCTCTCATGGAAAAATTTGACTAATCCGTCATGGTGCGGGAGTAACAGAAGAAAGGGTCCTTGGTGACCTATACTCTTGGCAAGGTAACGAATTGTTTTGGCGTTATTAACTTTAGGTTTAATGTATGGGCGAAAGGTTTGTGATCGAAGGAAATTGGTGCAAATAGGTGGATGCAAGGTTTAGAGTAGCCTCAGGCTCAATCTGTTGGGGTTAGAGGGACTAGCACTAAGCACTACCACTACCCATACAAGAAGAAGAAATTGATGTTCTCTTGGTAGCCCTTGGCGGCCTATTCGCTTGGCAATGTGACGATTTTTTTTAAGTTATTGTCTAGGCCTGGTTATATAATTTTTGGTTCAATGTATGGGGGCGAAATGTTTGTGGTCGGTAAAACTGTGAACTCTCGATCTTCTTAGGTATACGGCCAAACAAGGGAGTAGGAGTAGTGCATGTTTTAACTTGCCCTCATAGAAAACGAAGATACGACTAGTGAAAATTGTGACTTATCTGCCAGCACGAATAAGTACCCAAGTCTCATAAAAGCCTCCATAACTTTTCATATTTTTTTATTGAGTAGTTTGCAACGATCGTTTGTCTTTTTCTCTTGCGGCCGTGTTTATAGGTGAGTGAGTGAGATATTCGAGGACATTCAACTCATCCCGTAATAGTTAAATTCTTTAAGCTGAAAAACGCTTATATAAACACTCAAACTGCAGTTATAGTTGTTATAATAACAATAAATAAATTCTAAGCAGTAGTAAATGTTTTATTCTCATTCTAATTTATGGAGCGCTTGGCTTGGAACTTGGAACTGTGAAGTGAAAGTAAGGATTTGTTTTATCTTTGAATATAATAGCGCAGATATTATTATTAGGTATTATACTTTGTAAGTTAGCATCGCAGAAACTGCATAGTTTGAATGTCATTTGCAAGATTTGCATTAATGCAAGGATTACGAGAGGACGAGAGGTGAGAATTTCTTAATTCGGCTGGCAGCTGCATTGTTACTTTGTTTGATTAATCTCGTAAAGTTTGGAAATTTATTGCGCTTATAATTTTATCGCCAAGGTTAAAGGCATTTGATTTTTATTAGTCTTCGTCATTATCGTCGTTAAATGTATCGTTTTAAAATATTAATATTCCTCATTACCTTCACGTTTCTAGAGGGTCATTCACGAAAGGGTACCCATCTTTCTAAAATATTTTTAAATTTCTGCGGCACTTCCGGTTATACCGGAAATGGCTAATATTTTTTTTATATATAATGGGACACTCTGTATATATTTTTAAATCTAATAGAAATGGTTTTTTTATTTTAAATTTGTAATGAGCAATTCATGAGTTATTAACAAATGAAAATCGCCATTTTTTTATTTTCAAAGCAGCTTACATTGAAACGGCTCAAGATATCGGAAAACGGTTTACATGTCCCTATAACATGTTCATTCTAGTCTATGATAAACAAATGTTATTTTTAAAAAATGATTTTTTCTTTAAATTACAGAATTTTCTTCATTTTGTATAAATATTTAATCCACACAATATACAGGGTGGGCCATCGAAAAGGTAACAGGCCTAATAATTTGGAAAGTGAAGATGTATGCGAAAAACGCCGAAACAGGTCGATTTTTTTATCGAGGGGGACATATTTTCGTGACAAATTCAACCACCCAAATTCATCCCCTTGGCAGGGGTAGCTACCCCTTTGCTTATCATCATAGGGAACAGCTATCGAGTGATACATCATTTGAAAGCTACTTGAATTCTCTTTACAACGATATCCAACATTTTGGGTTTCGCTTACATACAGGCTGGCCCAACGAAAAACTTTTTTTTTGGGCCACTCTGTATGTAAGTGAAACCCAAAATGTTGGATATCGTTAAGAGAATTCAAGTAGCTTTCAAATGATGTATGCGAGTGGTTTCGCTTACATACAGGCTGACCCAACGAAAACTTTTTTTTTGGGCCACCTGTATGTAAGTGAAACCCAAAATGTTAGATATCGTTGTAAAGAGAATTCAAGTAGCTTTCAAATGATGTATCACTCAATAGCTGTTCCCTATGATGATAAGCAAAGGGGTAGCTACCCCTGCCAAGGGGGTGAATTTGGGTGGTTAAATTTGTCACGAAAATATGCCTACTTTGATAACAAAATCGACCTGTTTCGGCGTTTTTCGCATACATCTTCACTTTCCAAACTATTAGGCTTGTTACCTTTTCGATGGCCCACCCTGTATACCTACCTAGTGAAAAGTCAAGATAAGGACACGTAAATCGTTTTCTGACTTCTTGAGCCGTTTTCAATGCAAGCTGCCGAGCTTAGAAAATGGGAAATGGCGATTTTGATTTGTTTATAACTCAAAATAGCTCGCTATAAACTTAAAATGTAACAACCATTTCAATTAGATTTTCCCAGAAAATTTGAAAATGAAATAATACTATACAAGGTGTCCCATTTGAAAAAACAAATAATATGGTAGCCATTTCCGGTATAACCGAAGTTACCGCAAATCTAAAAATATAAAAAAGGAGCATTTCGTGAAAACAAATCACTACAAATTTTTGAATCAGTACCCTTTCGTGAAATCCTTTATAAGGTGTATCATAAATATACCGACAAACTTTTAGGAGTAGTAGGGGGCGTCAAAAATTTTTTCTCAAGTAAAAATTGTCCAAAAAGGCTTCTATAAAATTAAAAAAGTAATTATAACAGTTTTTGATGGTAACTCGCGTAAATTTGAACCGATTTTGATTAAACTCTGCATGAACAATAAACAAACTAAGATTTCTAATTTTGCCATTTCAGGTTTTTTAGGTATCTTCCAGTGGCGTAGACTTTTAGTTTTTTTCTTCTTTTTATTACACTTTTCCCTTTTTATCTTTTACGCCACCGACTTTACTTTATTTGATAGCCCATGGATTTTAGAACAAAAAGGACTTCTTTGAATTTTTTCACACGGCGCACCATTATTGAGATATTTGAAGTTTTCTCAAGTAATCTTATGACGTTTACATTGAAAATAATTGATTATTCTTAATGATTAGTTGCATTGCCTGAGCAAACTTCAAATATTTCAAAAACGGTGCACCGTATGAAAAAAACTAAAGAACACTTTCTTGTTCTACAATGCATGCGCCATTCAATAACGTTTTTGTATTTGCAATTAAGTCAGTGGCGTAGAAGATAGGGAGGTAAAAGGAGAAAAAAATTAAAAACCTAAATATCTACGCCACACTGTAAGACATCTACAAAACCTGGAATAGCCAGACTAAAGAGCTTTGTTTATTTATTGTTCATGCTAAGTTTCATCAAAATCGGTTCAGATTTACGCGAGTTCCTAACCTAAAATGGTTATATATTTTTATTTTTGTTTTAACACCCTGTATCTCGAAAACGAAACGTTTTTGAACCAAAAAATGTTTCTGGGAAAAAGATGTTTGTGAAAAGGGGTGTTAAAAATAGAGGAGATGAAGGAAATAAATATAGAAAGGCAAAGTGAGAGAAAGAGAATGAAAAAAGTGAGAATTCAGAGATTAATTTTTGATTATAAGAATAATTAATTCGTGACCTTTTCGGTGGTTTTTGTAAACCTCCTGTCATGTCTCCTGAGTTATGTACATTTTTCTGGAAAGATCAGCTTTGCAGATCTCTAATATGACCTGAAGACTTTCTAGAAAAATCGAGAAGCTTCTACGCTCATCAGGTAAAATCTTCCTAAAATGTCTATGTTTCCCAAGAATGGTATCGAAATCTCTTCTCACGTTGATTTCAACAACATTGAAAAATGGTGCGAATATTGGTCTATTCAAAATGGCACCCAAAAAAAATTATGAGTCATTCGAGCCGGGTTTTACAATACAGAAAATACAGAAAATTGGGCTCAAATTTTCTGCGTCAGCAGAAAAGTCTGAAAAATAAAAATGGCCACTCTAATATGGATGTGGATTCAAAATGACTGTCTTATCTAGTGTTTCCTCACTCCTTCCGGAAGTTTTAAATTCGAAGGTAGTGACACTCACCCTAACCTAAGCCATAATTTAAAAAATCAGCACTTGAGTCATCATGTTACCTCGAAACGTTAACCCCAAAATACGTCTCGAATGATACACAACTTCGAATACAGTTCCTTTTACACCCCAAGTCCTTAGACGAAGCCTTGGAAAGCCTTGGGGAACTTTTAAATGAAGAAAGAAACAATAAAGTGACCCATATTGGCAAAATACGGTAAAATACATAAAAAAAGTCTTGTGACGCCCATGGACCTAGACAACGGGCTTTATCGTCATGGGTTCATAGAACAACGGGACGACGTACTTGATTGACGGCGACAGAGGCGTCCCTGGGATTTTTTTTTAGAGAGGTAGCAACAAACTGACTCATATTGTCAGTTTATCGAATTATTCTTGATTCATGTTTGTTTACATTCTCTGTTTGTTGGTTGTTGGTTCGTGAAAAGTCTAGCTGACATGACAGGAACAGGAATCTTATAATTTTGATACAGAATGACAGAATAATTCCGCGCATATTTGAAATGGCTTATTTGACTAGAGCGACGCTATAGCACCAGTAAAGCTCCTAGAACTTTTAGGCGTGTATACAGTGCTTCCCAAAAGTAACGGATAAATTCGATAAAACGGAGAGGGCTGTTTTTTTGAAAAAATAAAAAAACAGGTCGATTTTGTTTTTGAGTTGTTCAACTTTTGACATAATATTGGGGTATACAGGGTGATGCGCGAAAAAGTGGTGACGTCATCTGTATTTTTTTTAAATGGCAACACTTATTTTTTATTCCATTTTTTGATACTTCATTCAATTGCCAATACGGTAATGTAATCATTTTGTAACCTTAAACGACGAAATTTCTGTGAAAATAACTTAATTTGGAGACATTCAATTCAATAGACAGATTTAATAGATTTAATTTAATTTAATTTAACAGATTTAATTTAATAGACTTAATTTAATAGACAGATCTTATAAAATTACCATGGAAACAGTCATTTTTATTTGATATTTTTTTATTTTTATCGCTAATGTTCCGATTTTCACATCAGTAAAAAGTGCACAATGTCGACTCACAAGCTGTTTTCTCAGAAAATTCCTTATTTAAGGTTACAAATTGATTACATTACCATACTGGCAATTAAATGAAGTATCAAAAAATGGAATAAAAAATAAGGGTTGCCATTTAAAAAAAATGCCGATGACGTCACCACTTTTTCGCGCATCACCCTGTATACCCCAATATTATGTCAAAAGTTGAACAACTCAAAAGCAAAATCGACCTGTTTTTTTATTTTTTCAAAAAAACAGCCCTCTCCGTTTTATCGAATTTATCCGTTACTTTTGGGAAACACTGTATAAGAGCGCCGTGGCAGTAGCTACAGTTAGTTCAGATTGGAAGTCAGTTTGGATTGGAGTGTACCATGGAGCCTTCCAGGAATTTTTTTAGAGAGTTAGCAACAAATTTGCTCATATTGGTAAAATGCAAATAATTCTTGGGGCGCCTATGGAAAAAATAGCGTTACTTTCTTTTCTTATAAAGTAAAGGTGTAAAGCGTTTGAAAATTGACTCTCAGTCAATTTCCCTCCGAGCGCGCCCTCGTCTTGGAACCGAAAAAGCTCGAAATTTTTGACTTTGAAAAAATTCGGTTGCCGATCTTTCTTATTTTTTGTCGATCTTTCTCCTTTTATTCGTTAGGGAGGGGGTCACTACTGGTAGTTTAAATTCAAAATGGCGACCAGACCCGAGGTACGCATTAGTCCGCCATTTTGAATTTTATGAAAGTGTTTTTCTTAACGAGTAACTCAGTCATTCTATTTTTTTTTTGTTGTTGTAAAGATGGTGGTGATTAAACCTTGTGAAATTGTAATTTCTACAATTTTTGCGCATAAAATTGTACGAGTTATCAAAGAAAGACAATTATTTTTCATAAAATTCAAAATGGCGGACTGATGCGCTCCTCGAATCTGGTCGCCATTTTGAATTTAGACCACCAGCGGTAACCCCCTCGCTCCTATGGGTGGAACAAGAAAAATAGACAAGTGTATTATTATTTGGATGTAATGACTGGGCTAAATCGGGTACTGCATCCTGGGCACCCATCTTGGGCGCCGTGTTTTAGAGCAAAAAGAAACGATTATGAATCGTAATTAAATTTCATTCTCATGCAGAGTAAAGCAAGAAAAATCACATCATAATTATTGCGAATTAATCGAACCGGCGTAAAAACTCCGACAGTTCAATCAAGTTTTTGTTACGAAATGGGTGAATGGTTATTTGATCACGAACGAACCGGCCGCGCTCGCTGATGTTTTTGCCATTATTTCGTCCTGTCCTGCTCACGATAAACCAATTTCAGATAGCGGTTGCGATATTATTATTTCCATAATCTATTCCATTATTATTAATAATTAAGAGGAATTATTGCAAAAAAGTAATCTAATCGAAATTGCAACTTGTAATAAGAATAAGAAGTTAGTAGGTAGGTACCTATGGTGGTAGTAGTAGTAGTAAGCACATTCATTATTCAGTGCCAGTGCTTTCTACAGTAAATTAAATAATAGACTGAGCAACTAGGCATCAGGCAACCAATTTGGCCCAAATTTTAATCAGTAACATTTTAATGTAAATGTCAATCGTGAAAGTGTAAAATTTTACCACAATCGTACGCTTTGTAATAATAATCTCGGTAGTAATAATAATAATGTTATCATTATTGAAAATTTTACTCTCATTTTGATACGATTTATAATAGATGCGTTGTTATTATTATAATGAGACGTTTTCTCTCTTGTCTCTTCAGGTATGTAGTGGTATAGATGATAAAATAAAAATAACTCTGACAATAGCTCCATTGTTTTCGTGCATGTAAAAAAATTGATCAGATTGATGTAAGAAGTTAATTCAAGAATAAATTTGTGGTAAATAAGAAGTAACGAGTATGTATGTAGAAGTCGTACTACTAGTTACTACTCGTACCAATCAGAGCGTTACTCATTCATACTTTACGTAACAATAATAACAAAAGGAACGTTACTTACTTTATAGTTACAATAATAATAGAACAAATTGCTTTTTTTATTAATGTAGTATTTTATTTATGCATATATGTACGTACATACACACACGATTTCATGATGTGTGATTTCGTGAAGTATTTACTTAAAAAATTCTAAAGTTACTAGAACATTGCGAAATTACCTATACTATATAATGAAATCTTTAGGAGTATTTGAAATGGCTAATGCCTAATTAATATTTTAATTGTGGTTCTATAAATATAGTTCCGCCGGTAAAGTTCAGAACACCCACTTGAATTGCTATTAAAATCACCTGGAGCGTTACTTTGCTTTCCAAACTACAGAAAGTTTACGTGATTGTTTCTCTTTTAAATAATATTTTCTATAAAATTATACCCATCTGAACGAATGATAAGTTTCTTTTCCTGAATAATATACATTATGCAACCAGAAAAGGAAATTCTTATCTTTTATTCATATTTTCAATCAAGTCTAAGTGGAAAATTTTATACTGCTGATTGTATGGTTGCTTGGAAAAAATTTTAAAAATGAAAAACACTCTTGTATATGAATATATATCATACTATTAGAAAGACTATTAAAAACCCTTTCTAATGATACCAAACTCGATATAACTGATCGCAACCGTTCTCAAGATATACTCCGTTCTAATCAATTAGAAACATGATAAAACATGTCTCATTTATTTAAACAGCTATATCTCTGGAACGGTTACACCTGGACATATCTCGTTTGGTATTTTCTTACAGTATGTTCGTGGTTTTCTAGAATTAGTTTTCCAGCCAATTATGACAAAAAAGGCAAAATAATTGACAAAATAAATATTCTATAAAAGTTAATATACATAATAATTCGTCTTCCATGCATTGAAATAGCTTCCACATATTATATAAATTGGTATTATATTATTATTATTATAAAAGCGAACACTCAGTATATTGAAAGGACCCAACTCATATGACTAAAATAGAAACCATCTAAAACGTAATCTATGGGATCAAATGTCATTTGTCACCTTTCAACTCTAAAACGTCAATTTTGTCACTTGTTATTCGATTTAACTCGAGGGCACTAAAACACAACAACATTTTGTGTTTTAACAATATATCTCCTTTCTCCCAGTTATTGGCTAACTTGAGGATTTTCGTAGCGTTTTGCTACAAACGAACAAAACGGGGTTATAATACAACGTAGAAGGTCCAGGGGTTTAATTTCAAAAACTAGACGCTCACAGGTAAAAGCATGGATTTTAAAGTTTATTAAAAGGGTTACTCAATAACCTCAAATTCAAAGTTAAAAGTCAGGATGTGAGTTCAACACAGAGACAGTCATGATAGAAAAGTTGACATTTCAAACGTCATGGGGTTCTTTTATTTTAATTCATTCAGTTAGACCTTCGATTTAGGACATTCTAGTTAAGAGGGCCACATTACAGATTTGATACACATGTACAGGGTGTCCCAATTTGCTTGATTTTGGCTGTTTCGGCCATTGTCAGGCCAGATAGAGAAAAAGTAACGTGTCTAGAGCTCGATTTTTGTGAAACGCGAAAATGTGAAAACAGCATCGAGATATCTCTAACCGTTTCCGAGATATCGGCCAATTTTGACATTTGACAGATTTTGAAAAAGTGCCATAACTTTGTTATTCGTGATTATTTTTTCATGCAATGGAAACTTTCTACAGGCACTTTTAAAATCAGAATGCAATGCATTAATCAAAAAAAAATTATCCCCCTTGGATTTTGAGATAATACGACATGCTTTCTTATTTTAAATATAAATCATAGTTGGCTTTGACTTCAAAAAATCACAAAAAAATCAAGCTTTACGCTTGAGTTACTTTTTCTCTATCTGGCCTGAAAATGGCCGAAACAGCTAAAATCAAGCAAATTGGGACACACTGTACTACGATACTGTGTAACCCCCGCAACTGTTACACAATACACTACAAATCATACTGCAAGAAATTGAAAAAACCTTTCGAATGATACCAAAATTTGATATATCTGGACGCAACCGTTCTCAATATATTCCGATTCAAACGTTCCAATCAATTAGAAACATGATAAAACATGTGTTTGGGGTTCTTATCACAGGCGCAATTATATTTTTACGACCTGTCTAAGACGCCGGCGGTAGGGTACAGAAAACAGCTTTAGTTCCTGTAATTCCCAATAAACGCGGATTAATGAATAGTGGCGGTGTAGCGATAAATGCGGGTAAAAGAATTATATATTGATAAGGATAAGAAATAATTAGGAAAAACAAGCGGTTACTTACAGTTGGATGACGGACAGCGAGCGTGCGAATATAGCGGAGAGCGGAGCGATATTTTTGCGTGCGACCGTCTCGAAGTGTTAAACTTGAATCTCTCTTCACCTGTAGGTTCTTCCTTCAGGGGTGCGGGGCGAGTATCGATGCGTCGTATTATTGCACTCTGCCGTCCGGACCACAGGCGGGTGTAGGAACGGGAAATGGGGACGGAACAACATGTTTCATTTATTTAAAAACAGTAATATCTCAGGAACGATTATACTTAGACACATCATGTTTGGTGTCCTATGATAGGTTATTTAATTATCTTTATTGCTGTGAGGAAATATACAGGGTGTTACTTGTGACTATCAGAACTGACCTGGATGCATCGAAAAATTATGGTGTCCCTTGGTACCCCTAGGAAAAGTAGGAAAATGTAGAAGGAAGTACAAGGAATAGAAGGAAAAATAATACAAAGATTGAATTCTCGGGCGCCAGCTTTTTTTTTATAAGCATGCTACAAGGTACCCTCCCATTAAAAGTATTAACGACTGTTCCCCCTTTTCTCTATTTCACTTTACCCCTCGGCAGCTCTAATGGAAGAACTAGTTTTAGGAGGAACAAAATTACTCGTTTTTATTCACTTTTATTTACTTTATTCAATATTCATGCTTCTCTGAGCCTAGAGAGTTAAATACTTATTGTTTCTTAATGTTTCTGCTGCTTGCGGTTTTGAAACTGACAATTGATCCTTCGAGCCGGATTTTTATTTTATAGCGGTTATCGAATAGAGCCACAATCTAAACGAGATCGCTCTTCACTTGCAATGATTTCTCACAATTCGCGTCTCGGATCTAAGCCAAACCCGCCCATATGAAGTCATTTTCGTGAGCCTTGCATGTTCGGTGTAACACACCCACTCGATCGCAATTCCCCGGTGCTCCATAACAATGGAGCATAAAACATAAAGCACTGGCACTGGCACTGTTGCATTCTCATGCGTTCCGGCGGCGGATCAAGAAAAAAGAAAAGAAACGACCGAATTGTTTTGTTGTTGAAGACTTGATGGTGATGAACATGTCTGATAATTCATGATTATCTTGACGTAGACCTCGTTTGGTTTGTAGTGTACTGACTTGTCTTGTTTGACCCTGTCCGGGTCATATATGTTTAATAATATTTAATGTATACATACATAAGTGTATAATATTTGAGTATACAGGGTGAAGGATTAGTATCGTTACTAGCATTAGCATTAGCAACATCACCAGCACCATCAAGGCTGCTGAAAAATATATTTTTTTAGTAACTGGACAGCCAGAATCAAACGCCATGTATAAAATCGTATTTCAGGCATAAAAGAGAGAATAACTTTTTTCAAGATCAGGCCTCGTTTAGGAAATATCCCCAAAAATGTGTAATTAAGGCCGCGATAAAAATTTGTTTTATTCTGTAACTGAACAACAATTTTGGGAATATTTCCTAAACGAAGCCTGATCTTGAAAAAAGTTATTCTCTCTTTTATTCTTAAAATGAGATTTTATACACGGCGTTTGATTTTCGCTGTCCAGTTACTGAAAATGTTTTTTTTTTCACAGCAGCCTTAGTTTTACATTTTTGTAAATATTTCCTAAACAAGGCCCAATCTTGAAAAAAGTTATTCTCTCTTTTATGCCTGAAATACGATTTTATACATGGCGTTTGATTTTGACTCTCCAGTTACCAAACACCCTGTATATAATATATACAATAATATGAGTCCTCAGCTGCATGCAAGCTGTTTATTTAAGACTACCTCCATTAGCGTTTACATACTAGGCACCCTGTATGTAAAAACAATAAAATTATGAAACTTGAGCTCTTCTGACGTCCAGCCATCCTCTAACTATCTGATCTCCGGGACAATGGTACCAGTACCGGTGCCAGTGAGTACGAGTATGTGAAACGGTCTCCAATTGTTATTACGTCTGTAACAAGATTTTTTCTTCGTGGGTCTCCTGCATGGCAGCAGATGACAATAACCTAACCTTACGTACATACAATTATATATTATGTAGGTATATAAAAACTGTAGCATCAGCGTCAGTGAAGTAGGTACATGGACAGGCGTTGTTAATAACCATAATTACTCTCGCAATCATGCACAGAAACATCTTCTTAAACCGATTCTCCCAGTAGTTGTTCTCATGAAGTCTGTTTAACATCCATGATGCATAAACTGTATGTGTGTATTTTTAGAAACGTAAATATAAATAAGCATCACTAATCTAACATCTGCTAGTTCAATAATTATTATTATTGCTAGTCTCGAGTAATCTTAACAGAAAACCAAGCGACTGTCGTTTTAATTAATTAAAAATAGATCCTCTCTAAACACACGCTTTTGCAGGCCCAGTTATGCTCCATCAGTGAACGAAAACCATCAAAGGAAGAATGAAGTTGAAGCACTATCCAGGTAAAGCGGTCTTGGAGGACCCGTCCTGGTTAGAAATGGACATCCCCAACAACGCGAGAGGGAGACAATACGAGGCGAGCTGGCAGGACGCCCAGCGAACCATCTCGAACAGATCGACAAAACGACCATCCCCATCTTGGGATAAATTTAATTTCAAAAATAACGGGCATGGAACTCTATCGGCTCGATTGGGCCCTTACCAAAGTCTGCTGCAGGAGCTAGCGGAGAAGAACGATTACATGTACTCGTTGCCAAGAAGGAAGGGCGGAAGTGTTAGGGTGAAATATCACAGCGATCGATGTCTCTCTCGAATCAACTGGAAGAACATGAAAGACATCGACGAGGAAATGGATAAGTATTACTACCTACCTTCCCAAAATAAGCTTCGCAGGGAACGAAGTATTCGGGAAGTCGAGGATGTCGATTTGAACCATAAGGAAACCGATTCGGAACGTAAAGAAAGAAACTTGAGACGATTTGAGAGGAGTATCAGAGAGAATTCTTACCAGGCGAAACCGTCCAGACAACGCGAATCAAACGAATGGAGCCAGATCAAGAAAAATAAACGAGAAGAGGTTCTAATAAAACCAAAATACGAGCGAAGGGAACTTGATTGTTTCAATAACACTCGTGGTGCTAGTGTTGGTGCGGGAACTCTCAGACAACGTGAATTAGCCACCCAGTTATGGGAGAGCGATTGGATCGACCCCAACTTACCCAAATCGAGCAAAGAAAGCGTCAAACAATCAAAAAAAGCCAGCGTGGCTGAGTCTGTCATCGTACCAATCCCGAAACCATTACCACGAAAGAAACTACTCGCGAAACTGACAGAAGAGAAATTCAAAGAAACTCTCACCGAAATTCAGGTGCAAATGAGAAAAGTGCGATTCGATGGTGACGGTGAAGGTGACGGTGACCATGCTGGTGCTGTTGTTGACGTTAATACTGATACAATGAACCAGGAAACAGTCCCGGAACCACCACCAAGACATAATCACCCACAACACCCACACATCAGAGTAATAACCAATCCGCTCTTCGACGAACCATCTCAAGATGAAATAAAGACTGACTCCGAATGTGACGAACGCGTTAGCCAATGGATCGACAATCAAAACAAGTACATCTTAACAATCAACTCCGACGATTACCCAAACAAAGACACCCAAGTTATAACGATCAACGAACAGACGACCCCGAAGGACGTGACAACTATCCAGATCGTCTCCGACCCATCCTCGTCTAATAAAACTCACACGACGCTCAACAGAAACGATTCCGGTTACTACGAGTCCCCGAAACGGGTCCGGCAGAGGATCCCTCCGCTCAACATCTACCACCAATCCTCGAGCGAATCGAGCGAGAGTTTCTGCATCCCGACGGAGACGTCCAGCTCCCTCGATAGCTCTCTGGAGTGCTACGACGCGGAACGTTCCAAACTGTACAAGAACTCTCAGTCTCCGAAAAATAAAAGCGGTAGCAAGAAGAAGTGCAGCAATAAAAAGAGCGAGTCTCTTCTCGTCGGTGAGGTCGTGATTAATCAGCCGGTCGAGCAGCAGGAGACGGCGAAAAATGAGACCGGGAACAATGACTTCTTAATTCCGAGACCCAAGTTGATTGTGCCTGTTCATACGTACGCGGTAAGACGAAGGCGGACCGGTAATTTGATACAAAGCAAGTCTAGTTTTTCGGCCGATGGAGAGGACGTGAAGAGCTGTGATAAGACGTCGTCGTGTCGTGGTGGCGGCGGTGGTAGTGGTAGTGCCAGTGTCAGCGAAAGAGGTAAGAGGCTTGACATTTGTCAATCTTGTCATCAGTATGCTAATTTTCTTACCACTTTTCTTGATTTGGTAATAATTCTGTCATAAGTTCGCTAATGTGCCGTGAAAAGGAAGCCGGAGAAGTAACCGAAAACTAGTCGCTCGCTTGCCATTTATGAGCGTGTTCAGAGAAATAGGAGCCGAACAAAGAGGTGAGGTGACGCAAGTCATTTACCAGGTGAAAAACTCCGCAAGGTTAACCACTGGCACTGGTACTGGTACTGGAGACTGTGTGTTATAATATCGGTTCTCTCGGAACGGATGCATTTATAAAAACAGATGTACTGCATTTACTTTACCTACCTGTGGATCTGGATCTGTAACAGGTTGAGATTATTATTTAACTAAAACCGCTGTGGTGTAATTATTTTTTTATCGGCTGGTGGATATTGCGACTTGCTGCGGTGAGAAATTTTGGTCGTCGTAACTTTAAATGAGCTTAAGTAATAAGAGATTCTTGAACGCATATACTTTTGTCACTTTTGTCTTAGTTTTGTAAGAGGGCTAAGAGTTACTGAGACTTGGATGCATCTTTACAAAAATATTTTTTTATGAGAAGGGGATGAGTTGACGAGAAGGAAAAATTAATCCAAAAGGGATCGAATTTGCCAAATAATTATTATTGTGAAACTGACAGTGTCGCAAGTGGGGGCAGGGCACTGGCATCTTGACACTTCTATCCTGATTTTTCTTTTTGGTACTTTTTTGAAAAACTTACAGAAAGCTATACAGAGCTATCTTAAATAAAAGTGACGATTTTACGGCGATAGTGACGGGAAGTACTGATTGTTTGGAACTTCTAAGCCAATTTTGGTCGTTTTTAAATCTGGTTCGTTCTACAGAAATGATCAGGTCAGCAAAGTCTAACGCTTATTCGGCTGAGCATTTTTTTAAGTAGCCAAAGTGTCAATTTGTTGACAATAGAGACGGTACTGGCGCTTTGGAACTATGTCGCTTTTGGTCGTTTTGGTTCTTTTTTTTTATCTGACACGGTCTTGTGCAGAAATTACCAGACATTCCATGTCTGTCGTTAATTTAGCTGAAGAAAATTTATCAAAAAGTAGCCAAAGTGATGTTTTTTGACGATGGTGACGGTACTGGCGCTTTAGAGCTTCTAGGCCGATTTTGGTCTATTTGGTTCTTTTTTTTTCTAATATGTTCCGTTCTTCTACAGAAATTATGAGATCGTCAATGGCTCTTGATGCTTATTTAGCTGAGGAAAATTTTTGAAAAAGTTGTCAAAGTGTCGATTTTTTGACGATGGTGATGGTACTGGCGTTTTGGAACTTCTAAGCCGATTTTGGTCGTTTTATTATTTTATTTTTTAATCTGGTACGTTCTTCTACAAAAATTATGAGATCGTCAATGTCTCTCTCATATTTTGCTGAAAAAATTTTTTGAAAAAGTTGTCAGTATCGATTTTTTGACGATGATGGTACTGGCCTTTTGGAACTTTTAAGCGTATTTTGGTCGTTTTGGTTTGACTGCCCCTGTGAAGAAACAATCACGTCATCCATGTTTTTGTGTGGTTTTTTTAATAGGAAATTGTGTAAAAGCGTCATAGCAATAGAAGTGGCGATTTTATGACGATTCTGACGGTTTTAACGTTTCTCGGCTTCTAGCCGAATTTTATTATTTCGGATCGCTTTGTGGGAAAACTGGTTAGTTGTCGTTGGGAAGGAATCATAAAAAACTAAGTTTAGTTCAATTTTTTCAGGAGTAACTTCTAAAAAGCGTCATAATCCTCTTCATACTGGCGATTTTTTAACAATAATAAAGCTGCCAGCTGTGTGGTAAATTTTTTCTTATTATTGCCCTTTCAAATGAATCACCACTGGTTGAAGAAATTTTCTGGTAGTAAAGAAAGCATACAAAGCGTCAAAACCATTTCTTTAAGACTGGCGACTTGATGACTATTGTGACGATACTGGCGTTTTGACACTTCTAAGCCGAATTTTTGCATATCTGACTTATTTTCATCCCGAATAAATCATCTAGTTTTCTAATTTTTCTCCCAGTTTACTACAATGAATGTCAATTTTTTGACGCTTGTGACGATTTTGTCATTTTGGTTCGCTTTTTTTGGAAACCGTTGGTTATTTTGTACAATAATCATCAAGTCATCCATTTTTAGCGCTTTTTTTAATAGAAAAGTTTATAAAGGCGTTAGGACCCCTGAAAAGAATGACGATTCTATGACGAAAGTGACGGTGTTGACGCTTATCGAATTCTAGCCGGATTCGTCATTGTAGTAACGTTTGGAAACGCATCAGAGCCCGCCTAAAAGTAGCGATTTTGCGCTTTTCTTGCTTTTAACTACGTAAGCGTGTTGGTATTTGGGTCTTATTTGATCAGGGGTCTCAATCAGATGTCATAATTGAAGTCTTTGATGATTTTCTGATTGCTTATGTTTCGATCTATTTCCAGCAAACATGAATCGTTTCGCAATCAAAATGAGTAAGTGTTTGCGGCATTTAAACAATCAAAACGACCTCAAAAAGTAGGCGTATGTAGATGTAGAAGGATATGCAAACGCTGCATTACTTCATTATTTCGTCCCGACAAACACCGCGAAACATGCAAATATTGGGAAGGTCGAATAAGGTGAACAATGCCGCATATATCGAGCCAAATTACCTAATGAGAAAGCTGACAGAGAGATAAATGCAATAAATATTAAGCCCACCAGTACCAGTACCAGTATTACATATTAATAACGGATGGTCAATTGTAAGGTCGTCGACTTTCATATTCGATAGAGAAGATAATAATAAATATACGTGATCCATGGCAAAAATGGAAAGCGAGGAGGAAAGAAAACGGTCCCAACTAATATCTAATAAGACAACGGTCTTTGGTCTTTGGTGTTATAGTGTTGGTGTTAGTGAAATTAGATAAAAGCAGCATTCGAGTTATTATTTCGTAACTTCCATCTCATTAAGCAGTGGACATATACTTTTTTAAATTAATTGATTTATATTTATAATCCGACGAGTCGGCTTGATGTCTTCCTGTTAGAAATTGTAACTAATCAGAGACGGAGCTTTCGTGGGTTGGTTTCTCGGTATGGTGGGCCGTTGTTTCGTCAGAACAAGTTCATAGTCAAGTTCATGATGAATTACCTATGCCGAAGTAAAAATTAATATTATGCTACCGGATTGAACAATTTTGACATCCCGAGTAACTATAACTAATCGCGAGAGCGTCATTTTCTTACAAATAGAGAGAAATCTCGACCAACAAAAATAACAGTTACACAATTGTTCTTCTTAAACGAGAGTATGACTACTAGTGCTCGTTCCTGTTATTCAAATTAGTCACTCCGGTGGGTGCTGCGGTAAATTACCTTGACTGACGGTCTCGATGTCACTCTACGAAGAAAGCGTTTATTATTACAATTCAGATGAGATTGGAAATCCATTGTTCGCGCTTTGCTCCACTTTTCTCGTTGCTCGCTCGCTCATCCTCTTCGTCATTTCAAAATGTTTTTCTTACTTTTCATAATTCGGAGACCGAGTCTTGTTGCTTTATTAATACCCAAACATTGCAATTTTAATGCTCTGACCGTTCTATTAAATTTAAAACTAACTAGTTGCCCGAAAAATGTATAAATTCGGCTTACAATTATTATTGTCAACGCGTAAGTACCGTCACTATTGCCACAAAAGTGCAACTTTTATTAGAGAACTTGGACGCGCCATTAGAACTTTTTTTAGAAAGTCGAGTGTGTTTAGACTTAACTGAAAAGGTGTAATTCTGCTTAGAGGTAAAGTAGCACTGGTGCCGCTTCTCGTCACAATTTTATGACGATTTCTGTCAATTTTTTTGAAATTTACTGAAAAATTAGGCTCAACATTGAGTGTTCTGATAAAAGAAGGGGATACCAAGGCTAGAAACAAGTCAGAATACCCAGTTTTGTTAAGATTGTAAAAGAACCGATACCATCATCACTATCGTCACAAGAACGTTCATTTTATGACGATTTCTGACGATTTTTTCGAAATTTACAGAAAAATTTCCTCAATATGTTAACATTGATTGTTCTGGTAAAAGAAGAAGATACCAAGCTTGCCAGAAATAAGACAGAATGCCCAGTTTTTGTAAATATTGTAAAAGCATCGGTACCATCATCACTATCATAACAAGAACGTTCATTTTATGGAGATTTGTGACGATTTTTCCGAAATTTCCAGAAAAATTGGCTCAATATGTTAATATTGATTGTTCTGGTAAAAGAAGAGATACCCAGCTTGCTAGAAACAAGACACAACGCCCAATTTTTGTAAAGACTGTAAAAGCGCCGGTGCCCTCATCACTACCGTCACAAAAAATTCATTTTATGACGATTTCTGACGATTTTTTTCGAAATTTCCAGAAAAATTGGCTCCATGTGTTAACATTGATTGTTCTGGTAAAAGAAGAGGATACCAAGCTTGCTAGAAACAAGTCAGAATGCCCAGTTTTTGTTAAGATTGTAAAAGCACCGGTACAGTCATCACTATCGTCACAAGAACGTTCATTTTATGGCGATTTCTGACGATTTTTTTCAAAATAACTCGAAAAATTTGACCCAATTTGTGAACTTTAATGGTTTTAATAAACTAAGTTTTCAAGAAATAAGCAAAATCGAAATCGATAATTTCCGAGGATCCTGGTGGTGACAGGCCAAAAGATTTGTGTAAAAAAAGCCTTGTTACTTAGGAAAATTCAATTTTTATGGAATAAACCATGAAAATGGAAGTATACCACTTATTCTTACACACCAAAAGTGAACGCCTCCACCCGTCCCAGAAAAATTATTGAAGCCTATCACGTCTTGCACAGGTTATAATTAATTTTATCTAACGCTTTACTGATCAGCTAGGTATGCCTATTAGTATCCAACAAAGGCCTCGATATAAGGAGACGTTGTATAATGCAAGCGTTCATGAATAAATTGACTTATCACTGGGATGTTGCGTATCCTACATTATTGCACAGGCTTATCGTGCCCGAGTCCGGCATTGTATTCAAGTCTGGATCAATGCATTATTATTCTGCCTGCCTACGCGTTGCAACGGTGTAATAAAAGCCAAGCCCCGATGTAATAAGAGAGCGAGAGGTCGCCTTGTAATGTAAAGTAGCCTGGAACAGAACGGTCGTGTTTAGTGTTACATTTAGACTTGGAGAGGGTAATGTACCCGTAAATGAGTCCTAGGCGTAGTTTTCTCGCCTGGTCTGTTGGAAAATTCAAGCTATTTCGGTGGTAAAGCGCTCGTGCTAAAAGACGAGTAATAATGAGGAGAAGCTCCATCCTGCTAGTACCTACTGTCAAAATACTAGTATATTCGATGTGGTCTTCTAACAATTCCTGATACTTTTTTTGTAAATCATATGTATTAACATCTAGAGTCGCTGTTTCATCATATTAGTTGTCTAGTTCTGTGTTAATTGTGTTGTAATTTCCAAGCCCTTCTGTCGATCGCAGCTGTTTGGAAGTTATAGTCTTTCCTGATGTTTTTTATTAAAAGTAATAATCATATACCCACGCCAATTGTCTCGTCATCTGTCACAGCTGGTTATATGATATGGGAGCTTAATTTTACTAAAAGCCACTATGCAGTTAATCATGCGCGTTTCCCAGTTTATGTTCAAATTGATTGGAATAATAATAATAATTGAAGATTCTCTATCTTCACTCAAGAGAAACTAACAACATTAAATTTTCTCATGAATAATTAATTTTTATTTTATTGGAAACGGTAATTCAAAACGAAAAACGACAAGTACATTTGTATTTAAATGAAATAAGAAAAATGTTAACTACTCATTATTACTTTTATATCCGCGTATTGTTTAGAAAACTATAAAAATTACCGCTTTGTCTATTACGCGGGCAATAAAGAAATTACTTTAATTACGATAATGACATTTGATTTCTATTCCCAAATGTCCCGGAACGCCGGTCTTGGAATGCTCAGACGTACAAACAAGTTTGACATCATGTTAATCGGAAGAAAGTAAAAGGAAGAAATGCGTGACAAGGCATGAACTTTTACCAGTATTTACCTCTTAATAGCTGCATTTATTAGAAAACTGATAAATTCCACTCGACCCTTGACATTGGAAACAATAAATAATACTCTAAAAAATTGCGCAATTTGATTATCGCTATCGAGACGCTGATGGCCAATCTTCACAAAATCGTGTGAAACTTCTTCTTATCGAGACCATGAAGATGAAGAATTGAGCATTGATCAAAATTAGCGCTAATATAGCGAGTCCTAATTTGGCGAAAAGCTTTCTTGGATTTCATTTCACCTTTTAGGGAACGATCTTGACTTTTATCGAACCATAATATTATTACCTACTTGATGATGATGGTTACTCCACTAGAACGAGATTAAATAATAATACAAAAAATGAGTTAGGTGAAGCGTTGCAATCAGTTCAACGTCTCTTACATGCTTAAGGAGTTGTTTAATTGCTTGATTTAATTAAATGAACTGGAAAGGAAACGAAAGCCACCTGGTATAATTGAATGTCTTAATTTGGCGCTACACAATTTGGCGCTACACAATTTAAGGCTCATTCAACCCCTCAGCTCTGATGACGTATATTAGGTATAATAGAAGTTTAAACACTCAAAAAATTTTCAATATTAATGCCAGATTGTGAACAACAATTATATTGTTGTAGTAAAGAGTTTTAGTTAGTTCTAATTTTTTGTACAGTTGTATTGGAGAAATTTTGCTACGATTGTATATTTATTTACTAGCCAATTAAACCAGAAATAATGATGTGAATGCAGGTATAAAAAAAAATACCGGAAGATGTGTCAGAAATCGAGACGGTTCATATACATAGAGGTAGCTGTTAATTAAATTTAAATAAAAGTATTTGTGAGAAAAGATAGCTAGTAATTAAATCGGTTAACGTTTGTGGCGATTACGTTCGCGAGAAAATTTTTACTTAATTGATTAGATACCTGCGATAAGAAAAGAGAGGATAAGTCTTATGAAAAATGTTCACGTTCTGTCATCTGTCATCTGTCATCTGCTTGAGTATGAACTTAAAAGGAAAGTATCAGTAGCGACGATAGTAAAGACCAGATTTCCTTTTACCAATAATAAGTATGAATATTTTATAACCGGTTGTTTAATCGCTCCATTACATGGATTTGATAACTGATAATGTAATTAATTATTAATAAACGATATTTTATTATTTATTATGTAGCATCATCCAGCTTTCGAAGGTTATAAGGTCGATTTGTTTTTAATGACCCGTAATAAGTTTATGCGCAATTTTGCCTTGAATTGCTTTTTGAAGAGTGGAAAGCACGCGAGGAAATCTGTAGTGAAATCTGTGTATGTAGAAATTTTTGCTTTTGGCATGATATTTTCAACTCGCTCTTTCTCTTTTTGATATTCCGTGAACCACGAACTAAATCATCCCTGTATTATTGATTAACGCATGTTTATAAACTCATCTATCTTATAATGTACAATAGTTAGAGAGAAAGTCTCACTGGCCTATTACAGCATCAACGTTTAGGGACTCTAATAAACGAAACGATTGAAAATTGGAGCTCCTGCACGAAAATGATTGACGTTTAACTACTACTGATTTAGTTTATTAGACTCCCTAAACGTTGATGCTGTAACGGGCCACTGGGAGATGAGTTCACAAACTCATCTATCTCTATCTTATATTGCAATAGTTGGAGATGAAATCTCACTGGACCATTACACCATCAACGTTTAGGAACTCTAATAAACGAAACGGTTGAAAATTAGAGCTCCTGCACGAAAATGATTGACGTTTAGCTACTACTGATTTAGTTTATTAGACTCCCTAAACGTTGATGCTGTAATGGGCCAGTGGGAGATGAGTTCACAAACTCATCTATCTCCATCTTATATTGCAATAGTTGGAGATGAAATCTCACTGGCCCATTACAGCATCAACGTTTAGGGACTCTAATAAACGAAACTGTTGAAAATTAGAGCTCTTCTGCAGAAAAGTGACTGACGTTTAGCAACTACTGATTTAGTTTATTAGACTCCCTAAACGTTTACGCGTTTTTCTTTTTCTTGCATGATGATTTTTAGTCTGGTTGCTTCAGGCTATTTAGTCACTACTTTACTATTATCAGTTATCATAATAATTATTATTATTAGATTACATACAAATAAATTACATTTTATATTTAATTGTCGACTACTAGACTAGGATTACTGCTACGACTGCGCACGCGCTTTAACGTTTCAGAGCTTGTGGAGTCATTAATTAGTACCAGTACTATACCTAGTTTTTCTTCAAGATTACTACCTGTCAGTATTTTTGTCTGCAAATGCAAACAATAAATCATCAAGCGATGGTGGTATTTCTTTCAACAATAAATAATTAACGATCCACATAAACTAACAGACAACAGACGATTAAATTTCACAATAACCATTGTATAACCTACTTTATTTTCTACCTAATTATATTAAATATCAAAGACTCACACTATTGGCGGAGCTATTAAGCAACCAGGAAGCTCCTATTCTACACGCTAAAACGCTAACGCTAACGCTCCGAGATCCATGAAGGAGATAAATAATGAAACTCTTGAGTCTTGCTTGTCTCGATCTAATGTTAAGACTTCTGCAATTACACGGTCGCCGCTCGAGAGAACACTCAGTAGGTCATTCGGTGTAGGTGCGCTTTTATTGTCATTTTCTGCTTAATTGTTGTTACGAAGTAATTATTAAAACTTCGAGAGTTCTGGTTTCTGGTATGCAAGAATCTTGTACCTAAATCATAACATTGAGCGCTAATTTCACGCTGATGGGTTGATGAATTATTGAAAATCGAGAACGAGACCGAAACCGCCTCGGGAGGATGACTTAGAAATCTGGGCTGATTAGAAAAATGGTAACAGCGACACCGGACACCATAAATAACTCTTGTAATGTAGGGGAAATAATTAATAATGATAGGAATTATTAATTTTCAGTTCTTGGGTTTGGAGGAGTTGCTTTTATGACGAGGTATAAGTGCAAAATTTAGTTAAAACATGTTGTAGGTATTGGATATATTTATTCCATCAGTAGTATAGTTGATGTATGATTGCAACACGTTTGTTGTACTGTTGCATCGTAACGGGAACATCGAGTACTTAAGTACCTGCTAATACAACATACTTTGAACGGTTTAAAAATACATCCAAGTATTTTTTACAAAGTATTTACTCACTTTAACTGTTCTTTAAGTAAGGAGTTACCGAGTTGCGTACATTTTAACAATCATTGCAGATCAGAACGATAAAAGTAATCATGACCAGTACCGTACCGGTGTAATTATTTTTCTTTATGAACAAACGCTTGATTGATGGATGAAATAATGAGCGAAAGAAGCTTGAAAAATGAGAAATGATGTCTCTAATAATTATTGATAATTGGATGAACTAGAACAGAACTTGAACTTGGAATAAACTAGAACAAGGCGATCGAGTACATCTATGTGAATCGGTATAATTTCTTATTTTTTATGAATCAATTCAAAATAATTCGGCTCATTAAGACGCGAGAGACCTCCATATTGAATCGTCTTCATGCCTACTATTTTTTTTTCGATTTTGACAGTTCTAACACGCTATAGAGTTAGAGCTAATAATAACGAGTTTAAGTTGTCACCCCGGTGACGTCAGCGCATGCGCCTTTACTTTGCACTAGTTATTAAATGCTTTATTAATATTTCATCAAAACAAATTCTTTGTAACTTTTGCTTTTGCGCTATTATTGATTAGTTAAGTTCTGCTATATTCACTCGTTATCATCAAGCGTGGATATAATTTTTTTGTGACGTTAGTAAAATTTTGAATTATCTTCAAAGTAATTGCTTTATTTTAATCCAAAAAATTATTTTATTCTGTTAAAACCTTTTAAGTTGTTGGACAGACGCAGGGTGACGTCAGCGCATGCGCTGTAAATATGTCAAAAGACCTTTTAAATTGACTGGCATGGGGTATCTGTATTACCGACACTTAGTAATCGTCAGTGTCGGTAATACAGGTACCCTAAACTGGCAGAGTAAAGTCAGCGCATGCGGTATAAAATTAGTCCACCATATTGACGCGTCATCAAGGGTACCTTCTACTTTATGCGTTTTGACAGTTCTAACTAATTTTTTTGGTCGAATTAGTTAACTATAAGATTCTGAAAATGTTAATCCGGCTAGTCCGGTTGTAATTGCTAATAATCATCACCCAAACATTCCCATATGCATCACAATTATTATACACGCGTGATACGCTTGATGGTTGTAAGATTTGATGAGCTTGATCATGAGAAATATTAAGAATTTTAATAACACCCTGCCACTTATAAAGTAGATGATTAATATTCAATGTACTTTCATCTCGATTTTTCTTTTACGTCTGCAGGGCAGGAACCATACCGAATCGGTTAGAAACAGTTCCGTTGTTGGGTAACATTTCGATTTTATTTCCGTATTTCTCGAAAGCATAAATTAAGCGTCCGATACCATCTCGACTAGCTTAGTTTGTAGTACCCATAATAAGCAAGTAGTCAATTTTATGGAATTTCATGAAGCAGATGATTTCTCTATTGAATTATTAATGACTGAAGATTCCTGCCTTTAGTAGGTTGTTTAGAATTTCTTATTCGTTTTTTCTGCTACTAACTATTTTATCATCAGTGTTACTCTTATATGTATGTATGTATGTATAGTTTTTCATTAGGTGCGCATGTACTCTCTGTACACTGAGAGTTGTCCGTTGTCATGCCGCACTGATTCTGACTAAACAATTTCATTTAATTCGATTTGAATCGTACACTTATTTCTAAGTCGAACCAGATGTGGTATCGCAGTTCGTGTCAGTGGCGTGTGTTGAGGAATAATGAATATCCTATAAATATATTATTTCGACAAGTTATTGACGAAGTAGTGCCTTGCAACTTTTTGATAACAAATATTACATAATGCAAGTAAATAATAAGAATGATAATAATTATTATTGTTATCATCATGATAGAAATATCATGTCACCTACCTGCTGGTTGCCGTTTAAAAGAAAGAATAACACCTCCGTTTTCTTATTTGCAAGTAAAATATTCCAGCAATTTTACCACAAGACCACGTACTAGGGAGTTCAATCGTTTCCCAGGCAAAACAAGGAAATAGATTTTTAGGCATTCGCGAAATTAAGTTACTCATAGTTTATCACACCGTACAATATAACACAGGTAATTCTGCTAATTTCGTATTAAAAACGTTTCAAATCACAACAAAAACCTTATTTAGTATATTTACCGCTGACACTGACACTTGAGAGTAGCGACGATCGTAATATCGTATCAATCTAAGCGTATCAAGACGCGAGTCGATACTTCCGTCTCACTCTCGCTCATCTTTTTAGAATTGCTGACGATTCAAACGTATTTCTGACAATACGTCCCATTTTAACTCGATTGGGTATGCAATGCAATAGAAGGAGTAAGGAATATAACGAGATGATGTATCCTTAGTTCTCACAACAGACAACTCTCAGTATACAGACTTTAGCTATCGTACAACTGGAATCAGATTAGTCAATCAATTCACAATTAAATTAAATTTCACTTTTTCCTCATATCTCGTTAGATTCTAGGCGAGACAGAATAAGAAAAAAACGACGAGCTCGCAAAGGTCGCCATACGTGAAAGATGAATAAATTTCTCCTCCGCTTTAATGACTCGATCAATAATTAATCACACAGACCGGTCAGGAGACACGACAACTTGCCTTCTACGGTACAGCTGATGATGGTACTTACCGGAAAAACCGCTCCGAGGTCGCCTAGGTCTTGGCTCTTGGAGTTCAACCGTGCAAAATTCTTATTCAATTTCTCTCTTTGCAATCCGCTGAATGCAAATAAGGCTTTAAGGCTTCCCGTTCTCGAGTGGATTTTATTATTACGGTAATGTTTCCTCAATTGGTTAAGTAAGTAATCTTCAATGTTTGTGGGTGAATATAAAGGTCACAAGACTCAGGATAAGTAATAACGCTGAGCTATAAATTGATTTTGTAGAATCAATAAATTTTCAAGATCCAATCTTCTACCCTTGTGGTAAACCAAATCAATATCCTCTTACTTTATTGAAAGATTATTTTTCCCTCGCTGCCTCTTTTGTAATGATGAAGGTTCTATCAAGAAATGTAGTACTGGTACTCCATGGAGGGATTTTGTAAATCGCTCATAATGTCCATATGTCACACACATTACTAATTTTGTTCTGTTTTAATTGTTTCAGAGGGTTGTGTGGAAGTTTCTAGAGAAAATAAGTTCCTGAGTACGATATTGCCCGGTAAAGTTCTAGGAGAGTTAGCAATACTATACAACTGTCAAAGGACTGCCACTATAAAAGCTGCTCAAGAGTGTAAATTATGGGCCATAGAAAGACAATGTTTCCAGACAATTATGATGAGGACTGGTCTCATCAGACAAGCCGAATACACAGACTTCCTCAAGAGGTATGTTTGCTTTAAATACTAACTAATGAAGAAAACACTCATAGTTTTTTGATTGACCGTAATTTTCTCTTCCAGTGTACCAATATTCAAGAACCTACCAGAAGACACCCTGATCAAAATATCGGACGTCCTGGAGGAGACCTTCTACGGAAACGGCGACTACATAATAAGACAAGGCGCTCGAGGTGACACCTTCTTCATAATTAGCAAAGGTCGCGTGAAAGTCACCAAGAAGTCTATCAACGGCAACGAGGAGCAGTACATTAGAACTCTGAGCAAAGGAGACTTCTTTGGAGAGAAAGCGCTGCAAGGGTGAGTCGGTTCGATCTTTTTGCCATGATTGTTGAATAATTGTCTTGGTGTTTTTGCAGAGATGATTTAAGGACTGCCAATATCATAGTGGATGATCCGGATGGGGTGTCATGTCTTGTGATTGATAGAGAAACCTTCAACCAGTTGATCTCCGACTTAGATGAAATTAGGACAAGATATAAGGACGAAGGAGTTGAAAGGAGAAGGTAAGGACGCTTTTTTATTGAACAAAAATGTGAATGTAACTGGTGTCAAAACATTAAAGTGTCAATTAAGATGCGCAGATATAAAAACTGTAGCAAATATAGAAAAGTGTCCCAAATTCAACATTACCACAAAATTATCAAACTGATTTTGAACCAAATTGTGTTAAAATCTTGTAAAGGTGTCAGGATTGGGTTATTAGGAGCCTTTTACAATGAAAGCAAAATGGCGGAAACAAGATAGTTGACAGGTTTAAAGATACGTTAATCTCAAAAATGTTAAGTTAAATAGTTTGAGAGATCAATTTGACATATCTAAGTAAAATTCATGCAGAAGTAGCGTCAAAAATCGTTTTGGTAAAACAAAATGGCGATTCAAAATGTTTATACAAATGTCAGAATTGACATTTTGAGGGTTATTTCCGTTTCATGAAAAACAAAATGGTGGGTAACTGGGTAGCAGACACCACTACCAAAATTTAGAAATTAGGTACCACAAAACTATCAAATTGAATTGAACCAAAAATTTGTCAAAATCCTTTCAAAGGTTGCCATTACCATTGGCTTAAGCTTAGGAGTCATTTCCAAAAAACAAAATGGTGGAAACAAGATATTTATTGACAGATTTGAAGATAGGTTAATGTCAAAATGTTTGAGAGATCAATTTGATTTATCGAAGATAAAATTCTTGCAAAAGTAGTGTCAAGAATCGTTTTGGGAAAACAAAATGGCTGTCTTTAGAGTTTAGACATTCCATTGTACTGTTGATGTCAAAATAACTTTGAAGCTGCAGCAACTGCGGTAGTCAAGGAAATGGGAATGGGTGTTTTAGTTTTAGCAACATACGCTTGCTGTAAGGAAGAAAAAAAATGAGGGACACTGGTAATCTTATCGTCTTTGGTGTTTTCCTGTTATTGTTAGTAAAATTTTTTAATAATATTTCATTCATTTGTTTTTTTATTGCTACTGGGTACTTGGATACATTTTATGTAAGTAGCCATGCTTAATTTCCATTATACCTAAGTATAAGAATTTCCTTTCTAATTTTCCTTTCATCTTCTTTCTCAGGATAAATGCAGAGTTCGACCATGTAAGCTTGTCCGACCTGAAGATCCTTCGTACGTTGGGCGTAGGCGGTTTCGGTCGCGTCGAGCTCGTCCAGATCGAAGGCGAGAACTCGCGCTCGTTCGCCCTGAAGCAGATGAAGAAGACCCAGATCGTCGAGACACGCCAGCAGCAGCACATCATGTCCGAGAAGGACATAATGGCGGAGGCGAACTGCGACTTCATCGTGAAACTGTTCAAGACCTTCAAGGACCGCAAGTACCTCTACATGCTGATGGAGAGCTGCCTGGGCGGCGAGCTGTGGACCGTGCTGCGGGACAAGGGCCACTTCGACGACGCCACGACCCGATTCTACACGGCCTGCGTCGTCGAGGCGTTCGACTACCTCCACTCGCGGAACATCATCTATCGGGACCTGAAGCCCGAAAACCTGCTGCTGGATAGTCAGGGGTACGTTAAATTGGTCGATTTCGGGTTTGCGAAGCGATTGCAGACCGGCAGGAAGACTTGGACGTTCTGCGGTACTCCTGAGTATGTAGCTCCCGAGGTGATCCTGAACAAGGGGCACGATATCAGCGCGGATTATTGGTCGCTGGGCGTGTTGATGTTCGAGCTGTTGACCGGTACGCCGCCGTTCACCGGCGCCGATCCTATGAAGACCTACAACATTATCTTGAAGGGAATCGATGCCATAGACTTTCCCAGGAATATCACTAGGAATGCTATGGCATTAATCAAGAAGCTCTGTCGAGATAATCCGGCTGAACGGTTGGGATACCAGAAGGGTGGAATCAGTGACATTCAGAAACATAAGTGAGTATTAAAAATTCTTTTTGCTCTTTTTTAATTCAATTACGAATTCACTCTTTCAATAAAATTATGACGTTAGTATTGAGATTTATTTAGAGATGAAATTTTCCAGGTGGTTTGATGGATTCAACTGGGAAGGACTGGTAATCAGGACGCTGTCCCCTCCGATCTTGCCGAAAGTGAGACACGTGGCAGACGCATCCAACTTTGATGAGTATCCTCCTGACGAAGACGGGGCCCCCGCCGATGACGTTTCCGGCTGGGACGAGGATTTTTGATATGAATTTTCGAGGAAATTCCAAAGTGATAGAAGCTGATGATCCAATTCTCAAAGGAGATCGAGTGTTCTCTAGATATGTGTGTGTGTCGTATCCAGTTCATGCCACACCGAAGCGCACACACTCATTTGTTCAAGTCATTGTTTTATGTCTTATTGTGTAAATTGTATTATATAAATTATTTACGTTTTTTAATGTTAGGGAATTGATTGATTGCTATTGAATATTTTACTCGTAGATTATTTTTATTAATGTTATTCTCTGAGAGTTTGATTATTATTAGATTATTATTACTATAATTATTATTGATTGATTGGTAATACCAGTACCGGTACCAGTACCTATGTACCTAGTTAATTATTGTGATGAAGTTTTATTGAATAATCAATCGTAATGATTTTGCTCAAAATTTGTAAAGGTAATGAAATCTTATTTAGTTGCTAGTTGCAATTTTAAATATTTGTAAAGTGTTAGTAATTATGAAGCACACTGGTGCTGGCTGAGTCGATTTGAATGTATCGTTTATAAGGAAAAACTAGACGTCGATTTTTTAATGTGAAAAGATCTTGAGAATTATTTGAACTTGACAGAATTTTTCATGTAAATTTGCAAATTTGTGCCATTTTTTACAAACATACATATAATGGATTCAAGTTAGAAATTGATCTGCTGATAAATAATTGTATAAAGTTACCCTTATTGAAAGAAAACAAAAAAAAAAATAACTAAAACTGATGAGCCGATCATGTTCAATGGGCAATATTATTTTTATACTGTTTTGAATTTATATGTAAAAGAAATGTATATTTTAGCAACTAATTTAGAATAATAAAACATTGTTATAAAAATCAGTGGTGTTTTATTTTTAAAAATAGGAATAAATGATTTTTTTAATTGATAACAGTAGGGATGTGTTTGCATGGCCTAATATAACCCCACAAAGGTACCAGGAGAGTAGCAGTAGATGAGGTGTATACAATTCCTTAGTCTAAACCCCACAAAGGTATCAGGAGAATAGCAGTAGATGAAGGTGTATAGAATTCCTTAATCTAAACCCCACAAAGGTGCCAGGAGAGTAGCAGTAGATGAAGGTGTATAAAATTCCTTAGTCTAAACTCCCACAAAGGTATCAGGAGAATAGCAGTAGATGAAGGTGTATAGAATTCCTTAATCTAAACCCCACAAAGGTACCAGGAGAGTAGCAGTCGATGAAGGTGTATAGAATTCCTTAATCTAAACCCCACAAAGGTACCAGGAGAGTAGCAGTAGATGAAGGTGTATAGTCCTTAGTCTAAATCCCACAAAGGTATCAGGAGAATAGCAGTAGATGAAGGTGTATAGAATTCCTTAATCTAAACCCCACAAAGGTGCCAGGAGAGTAGTAGTAGATGAAGGTGTATACAATTCCTTAGTCTAAACCCCACAAAGGTATCAGGAGAATAGCAGTAGATGAAGGTGTATAGTCCTTAGTCTAAATCCCACAAAGGTATCAGGAGAATAGCAGTAGATGAAGGTGTATAGAATTCCTTAATCTAAACCCCACAAAGGTGCCAGGAGAGTAGCAGTAGATGAAGGTGTATAAAATTCCTTAGTCTAAACTCCCACAAAGGTATCAGGAGAATAGCAGTAGATGAAGGTGTATACAATTCCTTAATCTAAACCCCACAAAGGTACCAGGAGAGTAGCAGTAGATGAAGGTGTATAGAATTCCTTAATCTAAACCCCACAAAGGTACCAGGAGAGTAGCAGTAGATGAAGGTGTATAGAAGTCCTTATAGTCAACCCACTACCTATGGTAGGCAGGGTCAAGCAGTCAAGCAACAGCTTGTCGTAATGGAATATAAAACGCTTGTTTATCAAGTGTCAATTTAATGTCCAAAAAATATATATAAATACATATTACGAATATCCAATAAATTATTAATTTACCTACTTTATACAATTATTATTACAAAATCCTCAATTATTATTGATATAATGCACAATTTTAAATACGTAGTAAAAAGTTCAAAAGTGGTAGTTTGAATAAAAAAAGGAGTGTCCAATTAAAAAAGAAGACACCCATTATAATTGCTAATATATGCAAATTACAAATATAATACAATGTCTCGGGCTTGGAATCACAAACTAAATTTGCCTAAATTATACTAAAATCATTGTCCTGGTAATACTGGCCTGTTCAGTTTAACCGAAGGTATGTACTTAATCTCGTGATGATAAGCTGCCTGCGACAACAACGATTTAAGAAACAAATTGGTAATGATTGCGGTAAGGCCCCACACCCTCCTCAACCCACCCAGGAAGACGGGAGCCGAGTAAGCCCCTCTGAATTGCGTGTGAGCTATATTGGCTGAGTCACAAAGATCTTCCAAGCTAACCGTGAACACTTCCCTTACTTCTCCCGGATTAACCTTTAGTTTTTCAATCTCCAGAGGTTGTTTTATGTGTCCCACTATCGGGAGAACGCACATATCGCCTCGGGTCACGATCATGCTCCCTCTGCCCCACAACTCGATCTCGTCGGCGTTGATTCCTAGCTCTTCTTTGGTCTCGCGGAGGGCTGTCACCTCCAGGCTGGTGTCTTTTACGTCTTGCATGCCACCCGGAAAACTGACCTGGAAAGAACATTTAAAATCACTAACAGAAGATTATCATTTCCAATCAACATTTTGAAATGCTTTGTTTTGTATTTCAAAAAAAATTAGTAAGTGCCTTACAAAAAGTCTCCAGCCAAACACATAAAAAATAGTCATTTTGAAGGACTTTATTTTTAAAATTTAAATTTCGAGTTTTGGGCTAGCAGGTTAATGGTGGCCTGTGTCTTCCTGAGGTTATTTACTCGAAGAACGTTGCGTGGCGTTTGGCGCCATCTATACTCACGAAATTTAAACGAGCAGGATAAAAATAAATAATTTAAGTTTATGTAAAAACGTTACCTGTCCACCATGTGATTTTAATTTTGAAGCTCGCAGAGTGTAAAGCAAAGACACCTGGTTATCAACCAAGCAGAGGGGGACCAAAACAGCTGCCTTCTTGGCGGGTTGATGCGGTTGCAGTCTTACAGGTTTCATTGCCGCGAATTTCGCCATCGTCCTCTTCATATTAGCCTTGCTCAGAACCTCTTCCGAAGAGTACAAACTGGAACAGCAACTCCGCCTACCCAACGGCTTACCGACCGATCTCCTGGGTATCAAAAACAACTTGTTCATGTTCATTTCAATGATTAGCCACCATAACCTTCGCCTCGGGTATTAGAATTCGACTTTATGCAAATAGGAACCGCATTCTTGAATGTGAACTGTTGCAAATCATGATGCTCTTCTCACTTTCACTGTAATTTTGTGCTGAATCCTGAATTGGAAGAAACTTTTATTGTTTTGGTTGGGTATTGAATGATTGATTTGACTTTTACTTGACAAGTCAATTTTCAACTGTCAATATTCCAAAGGCACTAACTATCGCTGGAGGCTACTCGTGTGATGATGTCATCGCCCTGCAACAATTTCCTTATCAACTTTCTCCAATGCCGTCACTTTCACTTGTATTATTACTTCATTGGGTTTTGTGGAAGGTGAATGAAACGGCAATTAATATTTATAAGTTTTATTTATTTAAATGCTTATCCATTAGTTAAATGCATAAAAATATATTGATAAGGCTGCAAGTTAATTACAATTTTAATGTCACTTAACTATCATCAATCAATAATAACTAATTATTAATAATAAAATGTAATAACCGGAAATAATACAGCAAGAAATAGAGACAGGAATAAATCCTCCTTAACAGACTCTTTTAAATACTTATATTAATTAAAATAAACATTTCAATAATACCTAAATAAAGTACATAACTTAAGAAACTTGGTGAAGTACAGAAGATACAGATTTTTGTTGAATATATTACTGTTTCATGGAAGTACTTTTAGTAGAAGCTTTTCGTTGATAATACTGAACACGAAAAATTCAAATTTCGGACAATTTGACTGAAAATAAATAAACCGTCTACTGGCGTTTATCTCTCTCTCATCAAAAATCATCAAAATCAACAGAAAACAACCGACACTTTACGTTTACGGGATCTCATCGAGGGTAAAAATCAAGAGAGGGCATCTCGAAAACTCGAGGATTCCGGAAAAACAAACAACCCTTTTTATTCGTCAATCAAAACAAAGATATACATATACATAATCATAATATATAAATCGTTCCACGATTCATACTTCTCTTCCTAAGCCCCCAAATTTACAAAACATTGTACACGTACCAGAGTTGTAACTTTACAAGTAGGTAGGCTTTATTTTTTACATACCTAGTAGAAAAATGGAAGAATGAGACAAATATGAACTGTAAAAAATGTAAACTATACATGTAAAATATTAGTCTGCTTGTATTGCTATTTATTTTTCTTGTGTATATTTTTCTACATTTCTATAAGGCTGAAAAAGTACATAGAAAATTCATTAATAATTATTTTACATGTAAATTATACACTTTTTACGTAAATATAAATATACCAGCACAACTCTGGTACCTACAATAAACAAACCTCCCCGCATTTACCCCCACCCGCCCCGCTTCCCCGCTTAAGACTCGCTCAAGATGGGCACCGACGTGGTATAGACGGGCGTCTCCAGCTCGATCCTGGCAGTGGTCCTCAACCCGAGCTGGTTCTTGATGTGACTGATGATGTCCTGGTCGGCGGGACAGCTCTGCCTGAACGCCTCCAGCTCGTACATGTTCATCATGTACGTCCAGAGGTGGCTCAAGCGGGTGGGGATGTCGAACTTGCGGAACGCCTTCGCCCCGATGCGGATGTGCTGCAGTCTCGGCATCAGCTCGCAATCGAAACAGGACATCGTGTCGCCGGTCAAGAAGCGCGTCTTACGCTTGCCCAGGAAGTCGTTGATCCGTTCCAGGTGGGAGACGAGCGGCTGGCTCGCCTCGTTTATGTCGGTCGATTCGAACTTCGTCACGTACATCTTGAACTTCGTGTAGAGGTTCTCGATCAGCGTCGCCACCTCTTTATCCTGAGAACAATGTTTACAATCGTTTATTATTGAATTGATTAGAGAAATAAAAATAAGTCGTGTGTACCTGCACGAAAAGATTGTGCCCGCCTGGCACCGATTTCATGATGTATCTCTCGATTTTCTCGTTTTCCAGGATCGCCATGCCGCGGTCGATTAAGATGGGAGGCGGGGTCGCCTCGAAATTGGTGCGGAAATCGGGCGGCGGTTTCTGCATGTCGACGGTCGTCACCTTCAGACTGATGGTCTTCAGTTCGGCCAGCAAATAGAGCTCCATGAAGTACTCCTGACAGAAGAGACAGGCGCCCTTTCGTCGTCCATCTATCGTCGATGCCTGGGTGAATGAAGAAAGAAAATCGATTCATCATTAGGGAAATAATAAAATAATAAACTTTCGTTTTGACATTGACTCGATCATCTAGAGTTAGTACTGGTAGTTCCAAACGATAAACAAAAAATTATCATTGCTAATGATGCTTTTTTGTTGCATCTCTCATTTATTTATACATAACCGGTGGATATGGTAATTTATGAATAAATTTAAAAGTTTAGTCCTATTCTTATTCGGATAATCGGATATAACAGACAGTGCGCTTATTATAACTTTCTCTTTCACTTTGGCAATTAAATTACCATAACATCTGACGATTAAATTGACAATAATTATTACACTTTTCCATACTATTTAATTATTGCAATATTAGTTCATGATAGGAGAGATATCGAATGATTCTAGTGCACTCGAGACACTTACTTCACTTTCCTGATCGTAAATAGGTTTTAATTCCAATCAACTAGAGTATTATTTTAATTAAGATAATGTAAAAAAAATTAAGCAGCGTATGCTGAAAACATGCAAATATATCGAGCGTGTATTATATCGCTTTCCACTATTTTACGGTCATTTAAATTTAATCACACGCTATCAATTAATTTAAGGTAACGAAAGCTTCGTTACCTTTTTAATGATCAACAGACAAAAAATTACAACAATGGGTCGAAATAAATCACATCGTCCTCCCTAAAATTACCATCCACTTAAATACATAAAACCTAAAAACACCTTCCCTGAAAAATTTTTCCCATTGTCACATTTTCAAGGCTCCTTAGGTCCTAGATATAGAATTAAACTGAATTGAAAGATAAATAATAAATAACAGTCAAAATTGAACAATTATACTAGGAAAACAAAGCCAGAGTTATTTGAAATTTAAATATGTGCTAGGATAATAATTACAAACACAAACACCTAACACTAACACTAACACTAACACCACTAATCCCAAAAATCCCAGTTTCAAATAAACTTAATCCATTTTATGTTGACACTAAGCCATGATTACCTACGTGTTTACAATGATAGATATTTGATAATTATTATTATTATTATTAAAGTAAGTCACACCTTTACATAATCATTAATTTGGGTTAATAATCATTAAGTATTATCTGCAGAATCATCCATACCTACTCATCCTTTTAATAAAAATAAGTTTCTCTGCAGATCTCTCTTGAGATCAGGATCAGATGCCGCATTCTAATATGCAAAAATTAATGAAATTTTTAATTATAAGTTTGCATGCATGCACCTAGTACGGGTACCTATGTGTATTTAATAATTATGAGTCCATCGGGTACAAGTATAATAATAGGTATGTGCTTTATCATATTAAGTATGTCTATTTATTTATTTAGTACACCTACAAGGTCAACACCACAATCTTCAACAATAAAACCAATTCCAAAACTAGGTAGGTAGGTAGGTGGATAGATATATCTATATAGAGAGGTAAAGATTCTCATCAACCTAAATAATAAAAATAATCATTGTCTCTAGGCTCTACTGTACATTTATTTTTATATGTACTTGAGAATGCATATGGTCAGTTTTGACAGTAGTAGTTGAGTTGTTGAAGATTTCTTTCTCACGCGTACCGCTTATTTACTTATTTATAGCGAGCATAACGAACATATATTTTAAGAAGGTGAGTCATCCGATTATTCTGAAATGGATTTACAGCTCATGATGAGTGTTTGCCGAGATAGGAGTAAAATGGAACAATAAAAATTTATTTTAATTAGACACAGCAGGATCTTGGATGGCTGTCGCGAGGAATGAATGATTCAGGTTTTCCTAATTGGGTCTATTTTCTAGCTCAAGCAATAATGGTGATTGGTGATTGTGATATTACTTTATGAAGTAGAAACAGGTGTTACTATTTTTATTTTTTAATAGTAGATAACTGGGCAGGTTAATTACGATACAAAATGTTTAAAATTTAAAAATAAAACTGGAACTGGATGCATTTATTAAAATACATAAATAACCAGTGTGATTCTGATAGTGATATTTTTGTTTTCACTTTTAAATTTAATTAACAACCCACAAACGCTGAATTCTTAATTAAACATCCAATTCCACTCATCACCCAATCAATAATGATTCGTTCTGATTACTATTTTTTACATTCTCAATAAAGGGTGTAGCTGTCAAATTGAATTGTTAAACTATACTCTACAGGATGACAATAATAATCCACCATTGTTCATAAGTTCTAACATCCACTCAAGAGTGGCAGTTTTACAGTTTATGTTAAATTAGGTAGCAAAGTTGGACAGAATTTTATGTTTATGCTTATTGAGAATCTGAAACTAGATTTATGGAAACTTCAGGCGTTGCTGCAATATCCTAAAAAAAAACTGAAAAATCGAGATTTTTTTTATTATGCCCAATCTTTTTTTAGGTTAACATAAGTAGTTCATCAAAGGTTATCCATTTGACATCACAAAAATTTTCAAAGCCGACTAGATTCTCAAATTTTCATATTTAACTTTTATTTTTCTTATGGCCGCCATATTGATTTTTTATGTCTTTTAATTTAACCAAAAATCTATCAAATAACAAAGTTAGCCATAAAACAATGGTAGATTATTGTCACCCTGTATTTTCAAAAATAAACATAAGACCATCATTTCTTTCAAACCATTTTCAGTCTGTTCTGAAAGAAAAAAGACCCCAACGATTTGTTCTTCTTGAGAATTTATGGATTTTAGCTTTAAATCAAGCTAAGGCTTAGAACCTAATTTCCGAGCTAATTTCGAATCTCTTATTAGTCTTCATACAGTGACAATGACAACAAAGTGACTGCATGATTTTTTTCCATAAAGCTGGATGATTCTTATCCAAACAATGTCCAGCATGTTCAATGTGACTCAATGATAAATTAAAATTACATAAAGAAAAATTTATAGCACAGCTGATTACATAATAATTTACAACTATAAAATAAAACAAGTTTATCATCAGTTTATGTAAGGACAAATTATTTCCCATAAAAACAGCTTCTTCTTAGAACGAATTGAGCAAATTCAAAACGGAAGAACAGATATATTACAGATTTATAAAGTTAAAAATCTCAAAATATGCACAACACCTTCATGATTACATTAAAATTTACAATAAATAATTATCTACTTATAGTCTCTTGAGCTAAACTTTCTTTTTGAGATATTTCTCGTTCTCGATAAGTACCTATGAGAAGGTAATGTGGTGGCTAAATACCTGGTGTAAGATAAAGGCCATAAGCAGCAAAAAAGAAGAAGATAAAGTACCTATGACAAGCATGACACCCTCCAAAAATTATTGTAAAAAGGTATTTCCAAGCTAACCAAGAGCAGAAGGGTGCACTTTAACTAGAAGCCATTGAAGCCTTGTAAGCCATTAAACAAGAAAGGAAATTGTAAAAGGTCCTTGATCATGATTGTCTAAAATGTCAATTCAATGTGACACAATGAAAAATCGCATCACTACATAATCGTGATCCTAATTGCAAAGCAAAGATACAAGATACAAGATTAGAAAATATCGAAATTAGGAATTTCAAATAGACATGGTTACATTAAAACCACAATAACAAATAAGGAATACCAAAATGTAAAATTCTTCTTGTTCAATCATTATTTCAATTTTATTTCAAAATATCGCTGGCTCAGAATTATAAGGTTCCATGTTACAACGAAACAGTTTTTAGAAAAACGTCTTTAAAGTTTTGGCTATTAGCAAAACCTACTAGGACACCCACAATTAAGGGATTCTTTTTACAAACAGTTTTACATGCAAGAATGTAGAAGTTTTAACCAGTTTTTAAATAAAAAATAGTCATATTTTTAAGAAAAATTTATTTTGAAAAATCACATAGGACTTTGTTGCTTAAAATTAGTGAAAAGATATATGTACAACTTTAAAATCCCCTGAAATATCATCAAAACTCAACAAAACCTCATTTCGAGAATCTCCTTATCTAAAAAGCAATTTACCAACATGATAAAATAAACAAAATTTACTGCATACATAGGTAAAAGGTACAAAAAAAAGTGATTGTTTCACAAAGTTCTATGTACAAACATAGAACCTTTTTATAAAATCTCCACACATGAAGTATTTAAAATGGTTCTATGTTTGTACATAAAACCTTAAACTAATTTTTTAAACTTTTCACAACATAAAACTTTGTAACGAAACACATAGAACTTTTATTTTAGGCGTTGCATGAACCAGAGATGTCGCTGAGGGTTCTAATAAGTTACACATACAACCTTGTGAAATAGATAACTCTAAAAGCGATAAAATTGTAACATAGAACCTTATAATTCTGAGCCAGCGATATGACACCAACCAGATCCATGGCACACTCCTCAAATCCTAGAAACTAAAAATGCGCATGTCCTTGACTCATCAGTCTTTGAATTCCTTGATGGAATCTAAAATGTCAAATTCCTTTCTTTTTTATTGTTTATTATATTATAATAAATATCGTAATAAATGGTTTCAAATTCATGAAAAGTCACATTAATCACTTTGATGGCTTCTTATAAGCATTTAAAATTTTGATCATTTATACAGGGTGTTAGTTAAGTACGGGGCCAAACTCCAAGGGGTGCTTCCTTGAGTGATTTTAAGAAGAAAAGTTCAAATAAACATGGGTCCGAAAATGCATATTTTTCAAGATACAGGGTGTCAAACTTAAAAAAAAAATTCGAATGTTCGTGAATATCTCTAAACTCTTTCAATCAATTTTGTTGAAATTTGGCAGTTCTGTTTGTAATAACAAGAGGGTAATTTAGCCCCAATTAGATTAAAATTATTAATTCCAGTGGCGTCCCGGAAGACAGTCTAACTAATATTTTTGATTAAAAAATTGGGCGCCACTGACTTTTTTTTTAATTTTGTATTTTTTTCGAATTAAGCAACTAGAAATACAACTATTTTATCTCTTGAGTTTTTTCATATCTTGCTTTGTTTTCGAGAAAAAAAAATAAAAGTTTGACACCCTGTATCTTGAAAAATATGCATTTTCGGACCCATGTTTATTTGAGCTTTTCTTCTTAATATCACTCAAGGAAGCACCCCTTGGAGTTTGGCCCCGTACTTAACTAACACCCTGTATAAGAAAATTTACAAAAAAAAAAAAAACAGTGTGAATGTTAATTTTGTGTTTTATTTGAAAATTGCTACATTTTTCACCAAATAACCATTACAGAATTTCAACTCTTGTTATGCACACTCTTGTCTGACAACACTTTAATGAATTTGACAAGTTAAAAATAACAATCAGTCAAAGCAGTGATTAGAGCAATGACCAATTTTTCTACACATGATGACGTTTATAATTTTACAGTCCCCTCCTGACCTTAATTTTTTAACCGAATGAGATAACTTAGCCAAAACTAAATCAAATGTCATGAATTTTACCACTTTTTGACATAAAACCGAGCATAGAACTGATCTGCCAAATGTAAATGTTGACATTGCAGTCGCTGTTGAGTTTTCTATGAAGTTAAGTTGATAAATAAAGTACTTACTGTCTAATAATAAATGCTTCTATAAACCTTCTAAAAGTACTTTATTTACCTAAAACTCTCCAAATTTCTATAAAATATTTTCAAACTGAGTTATTGACATTCATTCCAAACAATAAATTGTAACTAAGTTATTCTAAAACAAATCAAAAAACAAAGAAAATAAAACTACCTACTTTGATGCATTTCCAACAGTCGCTGTCAACTTTTTTTTTGACAAAAACAAAAATTTTGTTTAACTGACTAGTCAAAATTTAAAACTAACATAATTTTTGGGTAAATAATTAAAATATTTTAAAAAAGATCTAACGCAACCCTCAAAAATTTTGAAGTTGACAGCGACAGCAACATCATGTTTGATTTTGACAGATCAGTTTTCCATCAAAAAGTAGTAAAATTTAAACCAAAGTTTTGTCTCATGTCTCATTTGAATCAAAAATTAAGGGGTTAAACTATAAACGTCCTCACTACTGACACAAAGACTGTCAATATTGACAGCTTACATAATTTGTGGATAATTGAAATAATAATAATAGGTGCCTTTAAAATGAGGTCTCACATGACCCCCCCGTGCCATTTAAAATATTGAAGTTGACAGAGATTGCAACGTCATCTTTGACATTTGACAGATCAGCTTTCCATCAAAAAGTAGTAAAATTCACGTCACTGTATTTGGATTTTTACCAAAGTTCCGTCTTATTAAAATCAAAAATTAAGGGGGTAAAGTATAACTATAAACATTATAAATGTCCTCACTGATATGAGTGTCAAAATTGAAAACTAACATAATTTTCGTGCGGATAATAATTGAAATACCATTAAAGTGAAGTCTCCGATCCGATAATTATGGGTTTGAGCTATTTGCCAACATTAACCAGCCTCAAGTATACCATTAAATAGAAGAAAGGACAACACAGACACCCAGAGTCTTCACCGAGAATCGAACTCAGTCCGCCGGGTCCAGTGATTCAGCAGATCGCCCACTGAACCACTCGGCCACCGGTGTGCTCAAAATGAAGTCTCACATGTATATGCATATGACCCCCATGACATTTATAAAATTGAAGTTGACAGGGACTGCAACGTTATCTTTGACATTTGACAGATCAGTTTTAAGTCAAAAAATAGTAAAATTCCTCACATTTGATTTAATTTTTGTTTGAAAGTTCTATCTCATTCAAAGTGTACAATGATTTTTTTTAGGCCACACACATTCTTCTTAATAAAGGACCTCGTAAAGGACAGTAAAACACTGATGCAAGCCTAATAAATTAGTCAATAATTAGGTCCTTTTTGAGATATTGGAGTTATTTATTGCAAATTTTGTAATTTTATTTCAAGGCATGAACAATAATGACATCAATAACAATACCATGGCACACTCCTCAAATTGTAAAAGTGCTCATGTCCTTGATCCAGTCTAAAATGTCAAATTTCTTCTTTTTCATTTATTAGATAGAATTCGAATTCAGGAATTCCTTTTTAGGTACACCCCTTTTTAATATTCACGAAAAGTCAAAAGTCGCATTAGCCACTCTAATTCTACTCCTGATTAATTTCAAAAATGATTTTTTCAGGATTATATTTTAAGATATGACACTACCTAATTATTATTATTGCCAATTCCATGGCTCACTTATAATAATTATGGATGGGTATACATTCACATTACATCCTTGATCAGTCTAGAATGTCAAATTTCACTTCTTTTTTAATTCACTTTCCTTCAAATTTGAAAAATCCCATTGCTCATTCTGATTTCCAATCCTATTACTCTACATTCTAATTCTAATATTTCCAATCACCTAGCCTAGGTGGGTACACTACTTATAAAGAGGCAAGATAAGGAAAGGTTGAAGCTATTAGGATCAACCTGACAAAATACTTAATCATAAAAGCAAATATACAAGGTGTAATGTAAAGTTTAATAATAATTACTGGAACTGCAAAAGGAAAAGGTACTCACTCTTATAATTAGTTCTATTTCTGGTACGTCGAGGTCTCCATCGGAGTGTCCGTTTTCAGCAATTTCATCTGCCATCGCAAATATTATATCCTTACACCGCCGCTATAATAGTAACCAGCACCAGTATACTGCTGCAAAAAAACGCTTACTTTATAACACAAAACACACACTCGTCTTGATAATAATTAACGATAATTATATCGGTACTTAAAGGTAAAAAACGTACACAGAATGCACAAAAAAAAAAACGAAAAACCACTCTACAGATCGGGACATTCGATCAGTGATCAAATTCTACTACCTACCTATGAAATTTAAATGTAAAACGGTGTTACACTGTTCCACTTAGGTGCAACTGGTAAGTAACTGCACTGCAAGTACGCTTATTTGCTGGTAATATTTAAATCGAACAGCGACAATCCTGCAGCGTATCCTTTATGAATGCAAAATTCCAATCGAACAAACGCTAAATAATGGACTCTCGTGCTCGTCGCTGTACTAATACTAATAGTAGCGCTAGCGCTAGCACGACACGATCAGGAGAAATTTGATTTCTAGAGATGCACGTCGTTATCGTCGTCGCTATCACCGATAATCGCAACATGTATTATTTATGGTGTCGGTTGTCGGTCTTTTATTTATTAGTGTTTTTCATCAGCAACACCAGCACCAGGCACTTCACTTCACCAATAAAACTATTTAGACGACTAGGCGTTGCGATTTCAAGTGCGAATCACGTTACGAGGAGTACCGAAATAATTATTACCTTCTCAGGTACGGTAGATCGCGGTAACGGCAGCGAGTACGTACGAAGAAAAGTAGAATTAACTGATGAAATTAGAAAAGCAATTTTTTATTTTTTTTATAAAAGCGGGGGATCGGGGAAAGTGATGATGAATATTGTGCAAATGTCGGTTATTATAAACGTCAAACGTCGTTTTAGTCGTTATGTCAGAGTTCAAATTTGACGTATTATTGACGCCTTAAACTGGGTAAACTTATAGGATAAAGTAACGCTTATCTGATCTCTGTACGGAGTACGGACAGAGCCAGATTTCAATAGAGTGGGACACCGTTTAAAATTTTGTGCTTAAAAAAGGAACAAATTGATGTAATAAACAGGATTATATCAATGACGGCAAACGGTTTAATTAACAATAAGAATATAATTATTCTCTGAATTACAACCGCAAATGGCCGGTGAAGCTCAAGATATAGAGACAGTGCTAAGATACATTATTTTCAGCTCATCAGCTGACATATCATATCACCAACACAACTAAGAGAGAGGAGTGTGTCAAATAAAGAAAGCCAAAGGCTCCAGTTATTTTGTGACTTGTGTTGCATAGAAATGTTGGTGAATTATTTGCTTTTGTAAATTCTTTCGACTTTCATTTGTCAATCTTTGTATTTTTGTGACCAAATTTGTCAAAAATAAAACGGCTTTTTAATTATTATTATTTCCTTGTCATTGTCATGTGCAGTGGCGGATTTCCGATTAGGCTATCTAGCCTAATCTAGGCTATAGCCTACGGCGGCAGATTTTTATAATAGGCGGCAAATTTTCGAAGAAAAAAAATGTTTTCGAGTGCTAGAAAATTGCGTGACCTTGGATATTGAAAAAAATTTTGCCTGCGGCGCTTTATCGGGAGGGGAAGATCTTTCGAAACCCCGTCTCGCCTTTGAATTCATATTCTTTTTCATGCCCACAAGAACACGGCCCGATTCATTCACCCACAAGAAAATTAGGCTAGAGCCTAGGGCGCAATAAGGACTGAGGGGGCGCTGAGCTTGCCTTTGTAAGCACCATCACTTATTTACAGAATCAAAATATTGGCGTTTTGTGATCTTTTCATCACTTTTTTAGCAAGTAGATAATTCTAAAAATTTCTCCCGGACCCACCTTGTTGCTGGGGGGCTGTTCCAGACCCCCCGGTTTGTCCGGATAATTTTATACCTATGGAACAAAATCTACTGAAATCTAGAAATTTTTTAATACCGTTCCAATACGCCATAGACAAGTAAGACAGACAGTGACAGTATATTAATAATTAGCCTAGAGGTGTCAAAACTCTAAAATTAGGCACTGCACACTGCACAAGAGGCAGGATATGAGTCCGCAAATTTTCGTTAGTATATTTTTGTAAAAATCAATTCCATAGGGGGCGATTTTAGTCAGCCTTAAAGCGGCACATTTGTAAATCCGCCTCTGGTCATGTGAACGTCAACTATACCTCAGTTGACCAACAGATATAGTAATAAAACTGCGCACAAACTTTTAAGGTCCAAGTAGTCAGCATCTGTAGGCAGATAGTGCCTTATTTATTGGTTACCTGGTTCCGGTAAACCAATGAGAAGGGCATTCTAAGGTTTGTGTATATAATTCTTGTGTATAAGGTCTGCCTACCTGGATTGTAAACTTACCGCGCACTTTTATTACTATATCTTTTGGCCGACTGAGGTATAATATAGTGAATGCGGTACCGGTACTCTAGTAAGCTTCAATGTCGGTAATACAGGTACCCTACAGTACAAGATGCACCATAATTATCATTCCTAAAAGTTTACCTGACTTAAGATAAGTGACCATTCTTCTTGTTTTTTTGTCTCACTTTTTGACCTCGGATTATGACTACTTAGCCAGTACCACCTAGGGTTTTGGATCTGGACTGGATCCAACAACCAAAGTTCTATTTTTTTTTATATTGGGCTCAATTTACTCTCTGCTGAAAGATTGTGGTCCGGTTGCACAAACGTTAATTACAGATCTGCCAGATAATTACTGATTTTAAAATGCCCTGTATTATCAAAATGTTGGTCTGATATTGCTAGAAATAAATTCTACTCCCCTTTAGAAGAGTTAATTACTGATAAAAAATTAAAGATCATTCAAAATATTCACCAAAATTGGCAACTTAAAATCAGTCATTATCTGACTAATCTTTAATTAACGTTTGTGCAACTGGCCCTAAGTGAATGAATTTTTTTCTTTTAGAAAAAAAAACTTACTTGTGATTTAATGTAAGACTAAAAAAAATTACCTTAAACAGGTGGTCACTATAATAAGTTGTACCCGACAAGGATATCAAATAAATAATAATTAAATTTCAGAGTGAAATAAAGTTTATTAAAAAATAATACAGTCTTTTAACAGATAGAATCGGGTCTCGTTACCTACACAAAGTCACATTAAAGTATAAAAATACGATACATCTCACATCTCACCAATGAACATGAAAAACAGAAGAAAAAAAACAATCATAGCCTTGTACTTTACCAAGCTGCTTCACATCATATTTTATATTCTTCACTTCTTCCCACTTCATTTCTTAATCAGTTATATTTATTGGGTCACAGGCAATACTTGAATTTTTACAATTATCACAGTTTACAAAAATTGTCCCTATAATATTTTATAATGACCGCTCTATTAATAATTTTCAATTACTCATTAGTTTGTACTCTAATTATTAGTGCTAGTGTTGGTGCTGGTGTGCTAGAATTGAACGCTTAAAAAGAGAAGGGATCTAAAAAGTGAACAATAAAAAACATGAAAACAATAAAATAAAGAGCTAAGTTTGCTGTTATTATAATTACTATTATATCAAGAGAGTGGGAGGATGTTAAATAAAACAATTAATATAAAAATTAAAAATTAAAAATATTATTAGAGAATTTGTGCTTAAAATGCATGGCAATTCAAAAGTTCTACGCCAAACTTTATGAAAAACGTATGCTCTCGACCCCTATTTTGTAGACTCTTCCATAATTATTAAAGATAAAATTCAATCTATTTAAATTTGACGTAAAGTTTATAAACCCTTTAAGTATCTATGAGTTTATTCCTAAAAGGGCAAAAGTCACTTATTGTTATCAATTTCCGATCACTAGGTCATTGTATTGCACTGGATATGGAACTATTGCACTTTTTTTAAAACTTTTCACCCCAAATATATTTACATCGTGACCCTTTCAGAAACAAGCTATAGATATAAAATAAAAATTTAATAACTTCAACTTCACTTATTGCTATCCGACTGTCTGCTCATACAACGAGACCCACCACAACTCTCGATTTTCTTAATATGATATTTTTCGCTATTATTATTATTATTATTTATACTCAGTACAGACTGGGCCCGATTAATTGATCAAATCGTGGAGTCAAGTTAAAACGGAGAATTCATCCCTAACTTGGTGCCAAAGTCCAGTCTTGCTCTCTTCTGAGACCGTTGATTCACCCTGAAAAACACTCCGATTAGGTACCAGTACCACTGAATCCAAGAAAACCAAGACCCGACTTACTGAATCTCTTCCCGTTTAATCAACTCGTTAAAAATGACCACACAAACTGGAGACACGGCCACAAAACAAATAACCCAAACTGGAACCGCCATGTTTAACGAATCGTCATTGAAATCGCCCGTCGTCAAAGACCAAACCGTGTACCCGGCCTGAATCACAACCCTGCAACATAAATCAATAAACCGTAAAAACGAAAAAATCGTTTGTCAACAATGAAACTTACAAAATTACGCTAACGATCAACCAGAGCCGGTTGATGTGAGGCAACCGTTTCAGCAGCAGATGCTCCCGATGGACGAAACAACCGGAAATCACAACTATAAATCAATCTCTCTGTTACTAAAACGAACTACGAACAAGTAAAGAAGACTCACCGAAATGCCCCAACACAACGAAAGCGTTGACGCATCGGGCTGAAGTCAAAGTCCAACCGTCTTCGTCCCAACCCAGCAGCTCCCCACCCCCTTCGTCCACCGGGGAGTGCCTGAGCAAGCAGGTGCAGTTGCGCGCGTCGCACAACGCTGCGCAATGGTCCATAAGGACGCCCAGGTGAGAAGTCACCACCGCTATCAACGTCAGCAGGAACTTACTACCGTAGCACCAGAGAGCAAACATGCACACCTGCCGGCAATGAAATTACGCTCCACATTTTGTATAATAAATAAAAATTGAATAGACACTTACATTCCAATCGAGCACCTGCTGCTTCTTCCCTTGCGGTTTCTTCATCACGTCGGCCTCTAACGGCGAACACAGCAAGGAGATACTCAGCAGGGGTACCACGACGATCGAGAACCAGAGCACCTGTCCGGGAGTGAGTATGTTGGGCAGTAAAAATAAAATCACCACCAGCTGCATGATCGTAAGAGCGGCGCTGCAGCACAGCCAAAACTGGACTGTCGATAAGAATATTTACGTTAAATGAATGATAATTTCACTCGGATTGTAGTAGATTTGAAAGTGATTTGGTTTTAGGGTTAGAAAGGTTCACCTGCATTCCAGAGTAGCTTCATGTAATGCCTCGCCTCCATGATCAGGTGATAAATCGAGATCGCCTCGTCCCGTCGGTAATTCAGACAGCAGGAGACCGAGTTGAGCTCGGCAGCGACGTCCGTGGGAGACGGCCTGACCCGCTTCTGGAAGGTCTCGGACTTCTGGCACATCTGCGGGTAAAGCGGCTCGACCGCGATGCTGCCAACAGACGAATCGATCAGCTCCGATTGATCCGTTCTTCGGTCGTACTCACCTCGAATCGGCCTGCATGAAAATCCCCACGTTATCACAGTTGGCGCTGCTGCCCATCACGCAGACCACCTCCCCGTAATCCTGCATTATGTGGATCATCTCCCTCGTCGCTTCCGGCGTGCAATCGGTGAACAGGGAGACCAGCAACGGGACGTTGTCTATGCATTCTATGTGCGGACGGATCTTCTCTATCCCGCGAGGTAGTTTCGCCTGGATTTCAAATAATCAAACGATTCGTCTTGGAGATCCCATGAACAAGAAAAAGAGACGGACACAAAAAACAAAAGACTAGACTCACCCGGTTGCTCATGTCGAAGTTGACGGGGGCGCTGTGCTCGGTGCTGTCGGTGAGGCAGCTCAGCGACTGCCAGTCGTGCTGGTGCTGCATCGTTCCGCCGCCGCCGGAATCGGCCGCGTTCTGTCTGCAGTTCTCCTGGCTGCCGCAGCCGCTCTCCGCCTTCTCGAGCAGGTTGCACTGATCGCTGCTGCCGCTCTCCTCCTCGTTCTCCGATTTGTGGTTCACGAGGCCGAACTTCACGACCGAGTGTTCCATGTTGATGGCGCTCGGCGCCGAGAAGCTCATGTTTCGGGACGTTTCCAGATTCCCGCTGGAAGGAAATTTGTGTTTTGATTGGGTTCCGGGGGTTCAAAGACGGTCTAGCTAACGAAACTCTATTTTTTTCTACCGACTGAACGATCAAATAATGACTTACCTCTGTTAACCTGTCAACACTATTTGTTAGAGAGCATTCGGAATGAAGTGATATTGAAGGACGGTATCGAGGGGTAAGAATTTCCACTACCATAATTTGTTATGGAAAAATTAATTGAATCACATTAATAAAAAAAAGTGCGAAAATATGCAGCATGTTTCAGTGATATTGGACCAAATTTAAAGGAGTAGTTCAGGTGAAGAGCTTGAACATTGAACTGCTAAAAACGGCAACATTCACAGGATATTAAAGAGTTTCTCGAAGATAACATGCAGAGTCTAATGTTGGAAATCGAAAAACTCCTGAAGTTGATATTAATTTGGTGATTATTAACGGGAAACACTCTGGTTTAATTGACTGGTTTAAGATGAGATATTTGTAAAGATACTTGGCATTAATATTAAACAAACAAAGACCTTTAATTTGACTATTTCAGGTTTTATTGTTGTCTTCCAGTGGCGCAGATGTTCAGGATTGATGCTTCTTTTGCTCCCTATCTTTCACGCAACTTTATTGCAAATACAAAAACGTTTAAATTTATTTTTTCAGCTTAAATTTATGAGAGAAACTACGAACCATTCCTTTAAATTTGGCCCTATATCACCGAAACAGCCAGTATTTCAATTTCTAAACTAGGGTAGTGCTCAAGAAAAAAGCGGAAAGCAAAAAAGCCAAATAAACACAAGTACAAAGCGGACTGCGTGATCTTTAAACAAATCACATGCTCAACATTAACTCATTCTGTTGATGATTAATGAGTGTTCATTTTATGTTCTTCCCCTCTTTCGCTATGAAAAAAAACATCCTAACAAAATAACAAAACGAAACGAAAAAATTGACTTGGCTCAAAAAAAGAAAATGGTACCTAATGAGTATGTTAGTAAAATCATCGTCATGCACGGGAGATGACTCGATCTGCACGGTCGGCAGCCTCTGGTTGCTTTTCGACAGTCGTCTACAAGGGTCGCGGCGCCGTCCCATGATGTTAGGTTTACTCTCTAAAGCCGTCGTCGCGTCCCTGTACGATTGTGCGTGGGAGGAAACATTAAACACACACACGTTTAGTTAAGTTGCGCTGCTAAATCTAGAAACCACTGGCACCGGCACCGGCACCGGAAATCTACATTTAAATCAGTTTATTGTAAAAATACATCAAATTCCGGTTCCGCTTCCAGTTCCAGTGATTCCCTTCATCGTATAAAATAGAAACAGAGTAATAATTATTCAAGAGCATGCGATACGGATAGACGACATGACAACATCGTAAAAACGAACCTGCTCTTGTCGCTGGAGAGGGAAATGTGACAGTTCCAGCCGCTCTCCAAACCCATCTTCTCGCTAAACACTCGCGACCTGAGCTCATTCTCTTTGCTGAAATGCACGAAACGAACGCAAGCGCGTTCCAGCTGCTCGATCAATTGCACCTGAAAAAGCAAACGACATAAATCAGATACAGAAATACTTTACAACGTCGCACTCACAATGTCGGGCAAGGCTTGGTACTGCATGGTGACCATCCCGATGAAAACCTGGTTGCACTGGATCTGGAAGCAGCTCTCCGCATCCGACACTTCAAACGTCGGACAATCGTTGTACAGCAACGAATCTGTCGAGCAGACTTATAAAAAAAATATTACGAATCGACCGGATCTCTAACCTGTACTGTAGAATTGACTGAAAGAAGTCTTGATCTTCGGTTCGAGAACACTCTTGCACTCCCAATGGATCGGAGTGGGACTCCGGTGGTTCAAGTAGAGATGGTGACTGTCGCTCGGCAGTTCCAGGTACACGTCAGATAACTTCTTACTCAGACATTTATTTAAAGGCCTGAAAATTGAATTAATTTTTGGGATACTCGCTTCTACTGAAAATGGGCGAGTTATCCTGACCCTGACCAGTACAAGATGAAATAAAATCGCCTCACCTGTAAGCGAAAGCGGTGCAATAGGCGGTCAAGCTGCACCGTTGATAGAAATCCTGGAGCTTCTTCCGATCGGCGTTGGTCAACGGGCACAAATCGTGCCCGTTCCAGAAATCGACGCAAGAATCGAGGATTATGTCGGCGGTGCCCTCGGAGAGCAGCTGCATCGATCCGCTGCTCAGCTCCTTGACCACGACGGCGAACATGTGCGGGAACGGGAACTTCAGCTTGGTGGACAGCTGCAGGCACCTGGCGTACTTGTTATCCCTTCTCACCATTTCCGGTTGCTGAGGGTTCAATTCAATCACACTCAAACGACTCGCATCGTGGACATCGCAAATTACGAGCGCTTACCAGGTGCCGGAAGGTCGACAGCTGCTGTTCCAGGGAGAAGATCTTCTGGGCCTGGTCGACGAACCCGATTTCCTTGGCCAGCTCGCACATGCACCGTCTGTTGATCACCGGGACGAGGTTCTCGTTGTAGATCGCCTCGCAGGTAATGTGCGAGCAGAAGGAAACATATCTCTCCTAGACGGGCAGACAGAGAATCCGGGAAGGATTAAATGGATCGGATAATGTCGGGTGCCACCAACCTGTGTGTCGATGTTGCAGGTGTTCAAGAGTATGGCGAGACCGAGCGGTTTCAACGAGGTGATGTGTCGGTGCCAGTCTTGATCGTCGAAGTGGAGCTTAAACGGATCGTTGTTGTTGTGGGTCAGGTCGAGCACTTCGGCGACAGTCACGTTCGAGCCGTCCGAGTGGACGCGGGACTCGCCGCTCAGGCTGTCCTCCACGTCGTTCCCCATTTCGCCTACATTGTCAATACTGGAACGGAATTCAATTATTGCTTGATTTCTCGCTTCGTTACTAAATTAATTACAAATTTAATCAGTCACTGATCAGTTTAATAAGCCTTGATTAGACTGTCTACAATCATGGAACAGCAATCTTTAAGAATCAAGACAAAAGCTAAATGAAGGGATCTTTTTGACACAATTTGAGCATTCTCTGCTGACAAATGCGACAAAAGTTCTTCCCAAAAGACTCACTGAAGAATTTACTAGTTCATTATTTTTTAATTATTTCATTGATTCACTATTCATTAATATTATATCACTCATTAACTCACAAATTCTAACAAACACTAAGGTTTTTCATATTACTCACCGACACTTGTTTACTTACTCACTGATTAAAAGAAGAAAAAAGGCCTTCAAGGCCTAATCTCTTAGGGTGCGTAAATGCATAAGCTTTCTCAATGGCTACTCGGTCAGTTCAATCGTTCATTCATTGATAGATTGTTCACTCACTGACAAATTCTTCTGACATACACTGAAATTTTGCTTATGACTCACTGACGACAAAGCAAAGGGCCTAAGGCCTATTCGATTGGGGTGCATTATCCCTTCCCTCCATACCTTTACCTTTTACTCACTGACTACTTGGCCAGTTCACTCTTTCATTGATGGTTTACTGACTGACAAATAAAAAAAAAACATCAAAATTGTGCTTCTTGGTCAGGTCAGGTCAGTTTTTGTTATTCATTCATTAATAAATTGTTCACTCAGTGACAAATTCTAACAAACACTGAAATTTTTCCTATTACTCACTGACGACAAAGTGAAAAGGACCTTGAATACCTAGTTGCTTGGGGTGCATAATCTCTTCCCTCCTTTTTCCTCATTGACCCTCATTTTTACTTTTTGCTCATTGACTGCTTGGCCAGTTCACTCATTCATTCATTGATAGTTCAGTCACTGACAAATTTTGACAAACACTGAAATTTTGCTTATTACTGACAAAAAAAACAGAAAGGGCCTTGAGGTGTATTATCCCTTCCCTCCATACCTTTGCATTTTACTCACTGACTACTTGGCCAGTTCACTCATTCATTGATGGTTTCAATTGATGACAATTCAAACTCACCAATTCAAAAAAACACTGAAATTTTGCTTTATGGTCAGTTCAATCATTAATTCATCGATTGTTCACTTATGTCCGTATTCATCAAACTTCAAAATATAACTCTGGGGTTATATTTTGAATTTTCTGACAGCTGATTGGTCTAATGCTCAAACCCTACGAGCGCTACGAACTTTGAACCAATCACATGTTCTAAAATATAATACCAGGGGTTATATTTATTGATGAATACGGGCCTTACTGACAAATTCTGACAAACAGTGAAATTTAGCTTATTACTAACAAACAGAAAGGGCCTTGGGGTGTTTACTCACTGACTACTTGGTCACTCATTCATTGATGGTTTAGTTACTCACAAATTAAAAAAAAAAACACTGAAATTTTGCTTTATGGTCGGTTCAATCATTCATTCATTGATAGTTCACTCACTGACAAATTTTGATAAACAGTGAAATTTTGCTTATTACTGACAAAAAAAAAAACAACAAAAAGGGCCTTAGGGTGTATTATCCCTTCCCTCCGTACCTTTAGCTTTTACTCACTGACTACTTGGCCAGTTCACTCATTCATTGATGGTTTAGTTACAAAAAAAAAACACTGAAATTTTGCTTTATGGTCAGTTCAATCATTCATTCATTGAATGGCCAGTTCAATCATTCATTAATTGATAGTTTGTTCACTCACTGACAAATTCACAGAAACACACACTGAAACTTTTACTTACTACTCATAATGAAAAGATGAAAAAGACCTTGAAGGGCCAGTCGCTTGGGGTGCTTAACCCCAATGCTCCATACCTTTACAGTGAGTAAAAACTCACTGACAATATTCATTCTCTGATAGATTAGCTTTGCCTTGATAACAAATCGTATCAACTTAGTTGTTATAATTACCTCGACGAGCCCGACGTATGTTCCTTGTTACGAAGAAAGCAAACCTTCTCAGGGGTCGGGTTAGGCCACGACAAGATTCCTTTCTTGTCAATGCAGCAAAGAGCCTTGAAAGATAAAAATTTGTTAGTCTGGGAACTTGAAATTTGACTCTGTCTCAATCACTTACGGTCACAGATCCAAGAACGTGAAGAATATTGGTAGATCTCACTAGAATCTTTGGTTCTCCTTGGAATATGCTGATCAAATTTTTAAAGAGTTCCCTATTAGAATACTTGAGGACTGCTTCAAAATTTGCATTGTCGCCCTCTTCTTCAAGAATCTGCGCCGGTTTATGAATACCTCTGCTCGCATTGAGAGTAGAATAAAATCTGCAATTGAAAAAGTTTATAATCATAACTCTCTTTATTGCTGATTATGGGGTACCTTGCCATGCCGTAATAATTCATAAAATTCCACACGACAGGAAAAGAAGTGGGTACCAGAGGAACGATCAAACTAGCCGGTATCACTAGAAACTTCCAGCAAATGTGATACAGCTCAAATTCGTAACTTCTATAAAAATATTGAAAAAAATTAAAGATAACCATCCCGACGATAAGACCCGGTACGACCCAGAACTCGATTATCTTCTTCATCAAGAAATACCTCTGTTGATTGTATTGGGTCAACGGTCGATCCAAAGCCTGCTCCAGGCTGATCTTCAGATTACTGAGATAAGGCGTTTCTAACATGCGGTACTTCTTCGGCTGCAGCGGCTTCCTTATTTTCGGGGTACTGAAAATCTCATCGGCGTGTCTTATGGTGGGCGTGAAGATCTCCTTCGGGTGGAGTACTTGCTGATCGACTTTCCTGTCTAACGCCTCGCAGTACCCCGGACTGGCCTGTCCCGGCTTCACCAATATAATATCGTCCTTGACGAGCAGCGACCAGGGTAGATTGACCAGCTGTCCGTCGCGGAACGTCCATTGGAGGGCGATGCAGGGAGAGAAGGGGGCTCTGATGTTGGGGTAGGAGGTGGGAGTCCAGATCAGGTCCGAGGTGGTTGTGGTTTGTTTGATTTTCGCGGTCAGGGAGTAAACTCGTTTGATCACTTCGTTGTGTTTTTGGTAGTCTTCGTACAGTTCGAGGGAAATGCCGAAGATGAGTAGCACGAGGAGGAGGATAGCTTCGAATATGAGTATGAAATCTCGGAGGGTGATGAAGTAGGTTGTTATGAAGGTGGAGCAAATTGCTAGGGTGTAGAGAATCGAAAGCCAGCTGATTGTTGAGTATTTGTTTGTGTGGTGTAGTAATTGTTTTGTGAATGTCGTCCATTTTCTGAAATAACAAATATAAAAATGTCTTTCAAATTCACATAGAACTCTTTACATGATTAACTAGAATTTAATTAAAACGAGGTAAATTGTTTGAAGATCTGTCAAAAAATAGCCATCTAATATAGCTATAAAGACCATAACTTATGACAGTGTCAAAAGATATGTCAAAATTTAAATTTTGGGGGATGAAATAGCAATCAGGACAGGGTAAAAGTTAATATCTGTAAAATTTTTATTGGTATCGGTATACTCATACTCATGTCATGGTATAGCGATAAGGAAAACTATGATCTGTCACTTCTGACAGTTATAGCTTTTTAATATTTATGGTGACTTCTATGATTATACTTTTCATAGGTGTCAAAATATGACACTTTTGACTTGTGACAGGTATAATAACTTGCTTTAATTTAAGTGGTATAGACCGATGCACAAAAGAGCAAATTTTGACAAATCTTTTTTCGTGCCTCTTAAAAAGGAGGTCACTTGATGTCATTCCTTTCTCTTTTGATTAGAAATACTTTTATTCTATATGATTACGCATAAATGTTGAATAATTCATATTTACTTGTTCTGGGTATTTTTAAACTGAGATATTACAGTTTCTATTTCTGAATGTAGCTTGGATAAACCCTCCTGGGTTGTTAGTCCACTTTCCTTTTCATCGTCATCATCGCCATTTTCACCCATTTTTACAATTCTCTATATTTTCCAAAATACAATGTTTCCCATGCCCGCTTAACGTTTCCAAGAGTTAACGTTTCACATTGCTGTTAATTTTATAATTCTATCGTGCAGAAATAGATTTTATAAACAAATTTTAAAAATAACAGCTGAAATAAAAATCGAGGTTAGGTTATCGCGTTTCTTCTTTTTTTTCTGCATGACTTTCTACTTTACTTTGCCTTTTGGCCACTTAGGTTAGTACGAATACTACATAAGAAATTTTGGAATTATAATTTTTTTTAATAAAATAAGACACATATTCGTATCTCCCGTTGTTTCCTTTTCCTATAATTTAACTCTCCTCAATCAAACCTAAATTTAAAATCAGGCACTGCTCTTTTTTCCATCTATTCGAATAAACCATTGACAATGACAATGACTGTATTGACATTGAAATGATGAAGAAAAATTGGCAAAGATCAAATTTGAAGGTTAGAATTTTTAAATGTTGCGTTTTGTTTAAAATATCATCTTCACCTTCACATTTTTCTCAAAAAGTAAACCAAAAGAAATATAAAATGAAAAGGAGTTGAAATAATGAAAGCAAAAATTAAATGACTGACTTTTTACCATAAATTACGCTAGTGCTAGTGCAATGAATAAATCTAGAAATTGCTAGATTTTGTACTTTTTGAATCAGAAACAATTCAATAAATCAAAAAAAAAATGGAAGTGAAATCATTCAACCCGGTCTTAGCAGCCCTAAACATAAGTCCCAGCGACGAAATAGTGTGCGTCAGAGAATGCGGAACGGCCGATTCAAACTTCATCATCACCCACCTCATGAAACAATTCCTGCAAGAAAACTCCCGGATATGCTTCGTCACGATACACCAGAACCTGAACCATTACGACTTAGTCGGACGAAAGCTGGGTTACGATATCCGAAAATCAATTCAAGAAAACAAGATGCAATCAATCGACATATTGAGCACCATCCTCGATGATAGTGTCATAGAAGAAAACTTTGAGAGCGAGCTTATAAAATCACTCTGCAAAGAAATCGCCGAAGCCGTCAAAAACGCCTCGGAAAACTTCAACGACCCGTTAAATTTGATCGTGGACGATTTAAGCCATCTCCTGGACTTGGGTGTCCAACCGGAGGGAGTCATAAACGTGATAAACAAGTTGATAAATATGGCCGGGGAGAAGGTGAGGGTTATTATAGGTTTGCACGAGTCGAACGAACAAGACCGAATAATCGCTAATAGTCTTCGATACGTCTCTGACATTGACATTTCAGTATCACCATTGACGACTGGTAATAGTACTTCTGTCACTGGTGTTTTCAGTGTCAGTAGATCGAATCAGTCTGGTGCTGGTGCCGGTGCCGGTGATAAATTGTACCATTATAAAACTTACGATAGAGGAATTAAAGTGTTGACTCCTGGCGAATGTATTTATAATTTGTATAAATAAATTTTCTTGTTAATAATGTTCATCAAATTATTTAGGGAATAAATAAAAGTCTTCTACTATTATCAATTGTTTATTATAAACAATATTGATTAATTTAATTAAATAATTGCTTTGTAAAGTAAATATTCAATAAAAGTGATAAAAAAATTAAATAGATAGGTATTGTTAAATAGTTAAATACTCGTCATTAAGTTTGTACATGGAATGGAGTTATATAGAATCGAGTCTATTCATATTTAGGCTTAGGCGTCTCACATAAATCTATCACAATACACTTCTTGTAAAGTTTCTTCATAAAAATAAATTCATAATCTGCTCGAATTGTTTCTAATCGAGCTATTAAATCTCTTAAATAAATTGAAATCTCACTCCATGTCCAGCTTACACTAATTAATTACATTAGCGATTGATAATAATCAAATCATCAAGAATCAATTAATTAATTCAACTTCTATCTGATTAGTTACCAATCAAAATAATTTCACTAACAAGAATAAGAGGGAACAAGCCACAATCACTCGATCCTCCTATACCTGCTCCTTCGTCTCCACAATTTCTGCAGTTCCGCTTTGAACAGCCTCAACAAAAGAATCATCGCCATAATATTCGAGATCATCAACATGAGAAAAACGCTCCTCCAGCTGTAACTCTGGACGAAGCTGGCCAAGAGAGGTCCGACTGCGGCACCTGCGAAATCGCAATTTAAAAAACCATTCAAGCACTGGCATACGACAAAACCAACCGATGGACCCTGTACCGTCGATAATAGCGGTAACCGTCGCCAAAGCTTTCCCGTTGTTGCTGCTGCCGCCAGAAACAGAACCCAGCTCGGCTGAAACCGCCGTCGTTATTAGGGCGTAAGGACCGTTCACGAGTATCCCGACCAAGACCAGAAGGATCATATTTATGGTAAGACTGATGTGGCTCCAGCGCTCATAAACCAACATCTGGAATTAATTAAATTATTAATTATGCCCTACTTGTATCAATAATAACAATAATACCATCGGAGTAGCAAGAATTAGCATGCCCATGCAGGTAGTTGCGCTCATTCCCGAAGCGTCGCTGATAGCTCCAGCGGCGATTGCTCCTACAATCCCGCCGAGATCAAACAGTGTTGCCAAATCGGCGCTAACTTTTGTGTTCAGAGATGCTAAAAAAATTTAATTAATGCTTAAATGACTCATAATTTATCGATCAACTAGATCAGTCTAATATCTGGTCAATTGAATCAATGTTGTGAGCTAGTCATCCGGTACCGGTACTTACTGGAAGCGTTCACGTAGAACGGTAACCAGTAGAGAAACGTGTAGGAAACCAGCTTGGCGAAAAACAAGCAGAATGAGTACTCGAGCACGCCGGGAAGTCTCAGGGCGGCCCTGAAACTGATGGCGGATTCCTCGAGCTCGTTGCTCTGTGTAGACACGAGGGGATCTCGTTCGGTCGGCGGACGGGAGGCCCGTCTCTGCACCTCCTGGAAAACGAACCGTTAAGCGGGAACGATTGAAAGCGACCCAAAGGGTCTCTTACCTGCTCCCCGATCACTATTTCCGTGTCGTCCGTCTCGGAACTGTAATCGGAATCGTTGGCAACGTGGCTGGTTAATCTTCTTGCGGGTAGAGGTCTCTGCGTGAAGTTGAAAAATCATCATTAGTTTGTTTTTGACATTCTTGACAAATACAACAAACTCACCCTTGGTACGGTTGTTTGCGATTCGTCCTGACAACCGACATCCGCAGGATTGACGACCAGAAAGAGAAAAAGAACAAATCCGACTATGCCCATCAAAACCCCCGGCATAATAAACGAATACGCCCAGTTCGTCTGCACGTATTCCGCCGCAATTAAAGCACCTGGAAATCGGTAAAATATGTGAATCGAATTTCCTAAACGGCGACTAAGACAAACACTCACCTAAAATATTACCGAGACTGGTGTGAGAATTCCAGAGGCCGAAAATTAGGCCCCGCTTGGATTTACCAAACCAATTACTCATCACTGTCACTACACCCGGCCAGCCAGACGACTGCACTATTCCTGAAAGAAACTGCACGCACACCAGTAATTAAATGTCAACAAGAGGTACTTGAATGAATAAAATTACCTGGACGAGGATAAAGTACCATAAGATGTGGATGTTGAAAGTTTTCGCTATGCCGAACAGATAACAGAACAATCCGGATAGAAGCATCCCGAGGCTTAGGAAGTATCTAAGATTGACTCGTTCTGCTACGTAACCGGAGAGAAACATGAAGGCGGCGTAAGTGAAGAGGTAGACCGAGTCTAATTGACCTAATAACTCTGAAGCAGTAGCGGTATCTGTAACAGTAATAATAAAAAAATTAGAGGTGTTTAAAAGGTAAAGGTGCTCTATCGCGACACGTTCTCAGAGTTGCCATATGCAAGCCCTTCTTCTACGTTCTGCAGACAATCACACCAAAATTACTACTAAGCCCGGCCGGCATTCTCGTTACAATTAATTATTATTGAGATGATAACGCTCGGTAAGTCAGGTCTTTGGTCAGGGTAGGTTTTTTTTCATTTTAGGGACATTTAAAGGAAAAAAAAACCTATCCTGACCAAAGACCTGACTTATTGCAGCAAATAAGTGTTTTAAAATATTATTCCAACAGGAAACGGTAGCTACTATTACGGTCTCGGGGGGCGGCAGGAGCATGGAGTGCAGAATGAACTGCCTCAGGTCGCTGCGAGCGTAGGAGAACGGAGACACGGATTTCATGTGGCTGAGATACGCTGAGAGCCTGTCAGATTGGAGGCGAGCAGAGAGAGTGGAGGGGGGTCAGTGTAGGGGTAAAACCTTCGCGATACAGAACCTTTACCGTTTAAAAAAAGGAAAGAGAAAAAAAACAGGAAAAGAAAATAAGAAAAGAGAAAAAAGAGGAGAATTCCTATCCACTAGCCCCCCCCTCGCCAAGTCAGGTCCTTACTCATTGTTAAGTTTTTTTCCTTAAAATTTCAGGGGAAAACCCTAATAATGACCAATGACCTGACTTAGTGGGGGAGGGCTAGTGGAGGGGGATTCTCTCGCTAAGGAGCAACCATACCATGTTCTTCATTAGCTTTTACTGCAAATATTATTCAATTTCCGATATCCAAATTATATTTTTGACAGTTCAAGTATTAACCTTAATTTATTATAACCCCAAGGGTACGTTCAGAAATTCACTCTGGAGTACGATTGGAGTAGGGGTAGAGTAATGAGCGCATCTCCTGCTCACCCGTATCTCATAACCCGTTCATAAACCTACCCCGCTATTTGTCAAGACAACTGCAGTGTCATAGGATTTATTAACACAAGAAACACAACACAGAACTAAAAAAAAGACATTCCAAACCCTTGAGCCGGTTTACAGCGAATAAATACCACGAAATGCGAATAGAATACGTACTAATATACTTTAAAATTCTTACTCTAGGATAAATTCCCCTTAATTTGACAGGTTAAATGTCAGAGTACGTTCGTACCCTCCTATTCCGTAGGGTATTCGGAGCATGCCCTAGAGTACGAACTCTTAGTTTATGAACGCTGTAAATGACATTTCCAGGGGTATGCCAATAGTTTCTGAACGGCCCAGGAGGATGCTCTGTATACTCAGAGTAAGTTTCTGAACGTAGTCCTAGTATCTTTAATAACTAAAAAATAGACTTTATAAACTGATTTTATCAAGCATCAAATTATTATTAAAGACCTTTCAAGTAACAAACAACCCAACCTAATAAAGCTCCTGAAATAATACACATTTCATGACCGATAATTCTCACCATTAAAGGGAGCCCATGAGCACCAATTGGAGGTAACGTTTGGATTCACATCGGGCGGCGGGACAAGGCCGGAGCAATTGCGGTACAGTTGAGCTTTCACTACAGAAATGGGTTTCCGGGATAAATGGAAACACATGTACGATATGTACGTCAGAGCGACGATGGAGCTTTTATAAAGGACATTCCGGCGTCTAGACAAACAGGAGCAGCAACTGTCTCCGATTTTCTGGATCAACAGGATACCGACGGGTAGTCCGTTGTTGAAACTCATTATTGTTGATATGATGAAATCGAACCCTTTTCGCGTTTTCGATCTTATCCTGTACATAAAAACGGACCTGGAAATATATTTTATTATTTATTTTAATTCCTAAGTTCTACTAATGTACTAGTACTGCGCTGCTCAAGAACTGCGTTGCTACGTAAGTTTATTATTTTTACCTCGTTTATCACTGGGGAAATGATAATAAGTAATTATAGATAATTATGCAAAAAGCACGAGCAATTATTATTCTGAAAGGAATAAATTATCGCTATATCAGCTTTATGTATTCGGTATTAAAGGATTTAAGACCCATTGTCCTTGTGATGATGATGATGAAAACGGCAGGTTTGTTATTGAAACACATTTTTGGTCGGTACTTTCAATAATTCCAGTTGCAAGCAAATAAATTCCATCATTGAATCATCTGCAGGGTCACCTTTGTTTCTTTCCTAAAAGAAAAACTTCTATTTGACCAGACACTTTTATGCTTTGTCTCATTGTCTTTTATCTAATTAAGTAACTCTTAACTGCCACATATATTAAAACATAATATTTTGGACTATTATAAGAAAATAAATGTGTACAAATAATTAAATTAAATGAATGTTTACACTTACACTGGCACTGTGAGATTTATTATTTGGTCATTGCCACTGTTATTTAACTAGAAATTAGATAAGAAAATAATAAACTATTTCACCAATTCCAGCAATTTATCTTCTTCTAAACTTCTAACGTAAAACGTAGTTGGTTATCGCGCAACATAAATTCCATTTCCAGTTTCTACTCAATCTCAATCAGTCAATGTAAGTAACCTACAATAGTCTGTCTGTCTGTCTGTCTGTAGCCTGTCCTTGTACTAATTACTAATTATTTATTATTAATAATTATTAATGGCCATAGAATGACAATGACTGTCATTCTCAAATAAAAAGATGACATTATTTTATTACTGAATGAATGGTGATTCATTTAGGTCAAGTCAACGTCATCTTAGAATAAAGACATCCGGAAGGACTATTCTGTCAAAGCAGCTGTGCTGTGAGTTGTGACTGTGAGCTGTGTCAGCTGTGACTGCTGTGAGGGTCTGTGGTGCTGGTTTTCATCAGAAGAGGTATTTGAATTTATGGTGGACCAAACAATCAAACATAATATCTGATATCAAAACCAAGCCAGCGTAGCGTAGGTATCTATATTACCGACTCTATTAATGGTTTACTAGGGTATCGTACAGCTCCTATACATTTTTTACATGTTACATCATATTAACATGTCCGAAAATGTACAATTTTCAAGATAAAAAAAAAAAACAATAATTTCAGTTATTTGACGAAATCTCAGGAACTGTTTGAGATACGGAACCCAGCTTTTGTACACCATCTTGTCATTAATATTATCTATACTTTTTGAGGGCTACAAAACAAGTGGCTATAATTTTATATTTTTCATCAAAAAATAGTTTTGTGTGTGTGAGTCAGGATTTAATTATATCCAAATGCTATATATCCATTTTGTTTTTGGATATACAGGGTGTCCCAGCTTATTCGAAGCGGTCTCTGTAGGCCAAACAATGGATTTTTTCAAAAAAATTTTTGCACAGTCAAGTACAGGATTACAATGGCCAAAATTTAAAATTATTTTGGGGTATACAGAAAACGGCTGAAGATAGAGAAAAACGGCTTACATGTTCCTATTTTAACTTTTCATGTACTATCCTATGATGTGGATAAAATGTTTATACAGGGTGATAAAAAATTTGAAAAATTATGAGATTTCTCCACCGTCGCCAAATAAAAAAATCAAAGAAAGTACAAATGTTTCTATACCATAGGATAGTACATGAAAAGTTGAAATAGGGACAAAGTAAGCCGTTTTTCTCTATCTTTAGCCGTTTTCGTTGTACAGGGCCTTGAACTTGAAAAATGACGATTTTCACTTGTTTATAACTCAAAAAATTCTGAATTTAAACACCAACTGTAAAAACCAATCTTATTTTCTCTTCTCAGACAATCTAAAAATGCAATAACATAGGAGCATTCCTTTTAAAAAAACATAACTTTTAGCGAATTCGAGTTGGCTGCACTTGCTCGGAGCGAGATCGATCTGTCTCTGAATCAGTTCTGCCCAGAATTCTGCTCCAGTCCGGAGCAGAACTTTCGCATTTCGACTCTGTATGGAACCGAACTGTGTCAGGGCAGGCCAGAACCAGAGCCAGAGCCAGAGCGCCATGCACCGGTGCAGTGCAGTGTGCGATCCAGTTTCCCTCCAGTCTGCAATTCTGCATTTTCATTACAGCCTTCTACCCATCCCTATCCTATACCTATCACGGTTGTTTGTTGTTATGATGTTATTCTTATTATAACAGAGTCGTGGAACTACAAGGCGTGATCCATTTTAATTATTGTAATAAGTTGTAGTTCATACAATACGTAAAATGTACTTATCCACAAATTTTTGGTTTAAGGAATTACTAGGAATCAGTAAGGAATCAGTATTTAATTTTCCCGCTATTTCTAACCTCTAAATTTACGGGAGTGCACCGTTGAACCGTCAAATTTGACGGTGCAGTTTATTTTGCTCCGGGACAGTTCCGCCATACGACTCGAACATATTTTCCTATGCACTGCCAGAGAGCAAGTGTAACTCGAACACAATTACGATATGCACCGCTAGAGTTCACTTTAACTCGAATACGATTACGAAAAGCACTGGAACGGAGTCCTACAAAATTACAAATCGAACACGAGATTCCGTCTCGGTGCGCACCCGGAGCAGAAAAGTGCAGTAACTCGAATTCGCCATTAGTTTGTTTATCTTAACCTAAAAACTGTGTGTGTTTAAATTAAAAATATTCATTGGGCAACAAAATGGAAGTGAATAGTGAACAGCTATTGACTTTTCTATCAAGTTTTTAAACGTCGTTTTTGTCATTCTAAAATGTTGCAGAAATGTGATATCTCTCATGCGTGGTATAATATTTTCCGCATAATTCGGTATTTTTCTATCACATTTTCGTCACCACTATCAGAAGAATCTGAGCTAAAATATATTTCCTTTGCGTAATTAAGTACCGCCACTATTGGATTCATGGTTTTGTTTATAGGTATTGATTATATTTTGTTGTCTAACTTGGTCTTGATATGTTTTAAATTTTAATTTAATGAATACAAAGATCAATACTATTTATCAATCAATATTATAGTTGAAAAGTGAATGCTATTATACTACTTAACAAACATAAACAATAAACTGGATAAACGATTGTTCTGAGCGTGAGCATGTATAATTTAAATTTAAAACAATCGTCATAACCTTGCAACTAGACGATTGGACAGTTAATTGACACTACTGTTGACAGCTATCGAGCGTTCGGGTTAAAACTGTTCCATGTACTGCGCGGGTGTACCCGCAAAGTTCTCTCCTGTTCTGTTCTAACTCCGGACCTAATACCCGAACGCAGCTACTGTGGCATTGGGTACGTTCACCTGACGTCAACCGTTGAGTTGTTGAGGTAGCGCTTGCGTTCAGAGTTCAGACATACCGCTCACTTACAACCGTTGAGTGTTGAGTATTTTTGTGAGCGTAAATATTTCACGCTCAGCACAGTCACAGTCAGTCAACGTCAACGTGTATGTTGCGGACATGCGCCAAGTGGGAAGTAAAAGTTGCAAGTTTAGAATTCAGCGACAAATAAATGCTAATAATTACTTCTATTCTATGAACTTGAATCGTATCCAGACCCTCAACCGTTTTGCCACAGTTTTGCGCTGCTATTCAACATTTCAACAGTTGACGTCAGGTGAACGTACCCAATATCTTGATTGAGTGAGAATTATGGAGATTGAGAGATTGTATTGTGCCATAAAATAACGTTTGAGAGTGTGCCAATGAGGAAAGGAAAACATTAACATCATGAGCTTAATTAATAATGAAGTAAACAATAAACAGAGTAGTGGTCAACAATTCCACCAGGACCAGGAAATGATTATCAAAACTGAAGCAGTAGAAGAGGATAAGTTCGACTACGACCCCCTGCTCGCGTCCTCAAAGTTGAAATGTGAAGATGAACATTCAAGCTGCGATTGGTCCTCTGAATTAAACAATTTTGAGAATATCTCTTCATCTTGCCCTGTAATGAAGATAGAACCTGAAGACTCTTCATCAGGACCAGATGACCTTCAGCAAGTAGTGCAAGGAGCAGAAAATTTTGCACTAAAGGAAGAGATTGACATTGAAGAACATAAACCGGGCTGGGAGCCAATTAAGGGAAGCAGTAGTCATGTTGGAATGATGTTAAAGGATGGACTCAATCAGTGTGGGTTCGTTCAAGAAAATGAGTCACGATCTTCTGAAAGGACCAGGGAAGAACACGCAAAGTATAACTGTGCCCATTGTTCGTTTAAAACAAATAATAAATATTATTTCATCATACATTATAACTGTAAACATTCCAAAAATGCTGAAGTGTACAAATGCCAGGAATGTTCATATCAAACAAAAGATAAAAGCTATTTCACTCAACATCATAAAGTTAACCATTCAGAAGATTCACAAGTGTACAAATGCCAGGAATGTTCATTTAAAACAAAATATAAAACTTCATTGATCACCCATTGTAAATGTAAACATACAGACAATGCAGAAGTGTTCAAGTGTCAGGAATGTTCATTTAAAACAAAAAATAAAGGTTATTTGACTCGACATTACAAAATAAAACATTCAAATGAAGTGTACAAATGCCAGGAATGTTCATTTAAAACAAAAGATAAAGGTCATTTGACTAAACATCATAAAGGTAAACATTCAGAAGATTCACAAGTGTACAAATGCCAGGAATGTTCATTTAAAACAAAATATAAAAGTACTTTGATCACCCATTGTAAATTTAAACATACAGACAATGCAGAAGTGTTCAAGTGTCAGGAATGTTCATATCAAACAAAATATAAAAGTAATTTGACTAAACATCATCATAAAGGTAAACATTCAGAAGATTCACAAGTGTACAAATGCCAGGAATGTTCAATTAAAACAAAATATAAAAGTACTTTGATCACCCATTGTAAATTTAAACATACAGACAATGCAGAAGTGTTCAAGTGTCAGGAATGTTCATATCAAACAAAATATAAAAATAATTTGACTCAACATTACAAAATAAAACATTCAAAAGACGGTGAAGTGTACAAATGCCAGGAATGTTCATATCAAACAAAAAATAAAGGTAACTTGACTCAACATCATAAAGTTAAACATTCAGAAGATTCACAAGTGTATAAATGCCAGGAATGTTCATATCAAACAAAAAATAAAGGTAATTTTACTCGACATCATAAAGTTAAACATTCAGAAGATTCACAAGTGTATAAATGCCAGGAATGTTCATATCAAACAAAAAATAAAGGTAATTTCACTCAACATCATAACGTTAAACATTCAGAAGATTCTTCGCAAGTGCACAAATGTCAGGAATGTTCATACGAAACAAAAATCAAAAGTTATTTGACTCGACATTGTAAACGTAAACATAAGGAAGTAGTGGAAGTGTATAAATGTGCTCAGTGTCATCATGAAACTAAAATGAAAAGCGACCTTGTCAGACATTTAAAGTCCGTTCACTCTGTTATAAGAAGGTAATGTGTGGGTGAGTGAGTGAGCACTAAAATGCAACTAATTCGCTGTTCATGAACATGCAAATGAATAACTGGATAGTGTTTATTGAAATGTTTGGATTCGTTATGAACTCAGTTTCTCAGTAACAGTCAAGTAACATGCAGCAAGTAGAGTTTAATAATGTAATTAAGAAAGATGACCAGGTGTTAGCTGAAAGTTTTAATTTGTATTTTATCAATAGTATAGAAGAGATTGTACGTAACATTGGAGTGGATGTCAAAGAATATGATACAGAAGGTATTAACACCATTTGACCAGAAGGTATCATTTAATTATAGAAAATTAAATGATCGCACTATTGATGATAAATATCCGCTTCCAAATATCACGGAGTGAACTATGGCATGAATTTCAGCAGGTGAGTATGACAACACTAGAAGAAGTGGTAAGATCGTTGAAAAAGGTCAGTGGTGGAGAAAGTGGAATATCAACGACGGTGTTCAAGGATGCAATTGGGGTGACTGCGAATCGTATGTTGGATGTTGTAAATACGTCATTGAGTACACACTGAGAGAAGTGATGCATTTATCATTATCTCTTCGCTACTTATGAAATGCGAAGTTTAACTGTAATAAGGGTCCTTTGTAGTAAACGAGTTTATTTCCACTAAAACTATTAGTGAGTTTGCAAAAAACGTGAAATTCGTTTGAGTTGATTAGTTTGCCAGTAAATAATAAAAATCCCAAACTAAGAATTTGATCATCACAAACTAAATTATTTACAGTCAAACTATATAACTTCATCAGTAAGTTTTGCTTTGTGTCTACGCAAAATATGAGATTATTTACACTATAACTAACATTATTTATAGAGAATCTTACAGAATTTTATCATTATCAAATATCTATTTAGAGCAAACTTGTGAAGAAAATCATGATTTAAATCTAAACTTTTATAATTTACCGAACAGCAAGCGTGAATATTGCCAATAACTGGACATCTCTTGTGCTTAAAGAATATGTTTTTGAAAAATTAATATTAGTTTGCTGTTAAACACATTTGTTGGGGAATAACTAACCGCGGGTTTCCCCGCGGTTGTATATGCGCAATAACGCCGCGGATGCACGCACAGCGTCATTTCATCATGGTACAAGCAACAAGCACCGCGAAGTGACGCCACGCGTATATGAAAGTTAAAGTAAAGAAAAAGATTTAATAATTGATCGCATTATTGAAAATAACGAAATAATAATGGAAGACCTGGAGCTGCATAAGAATGGGGTTTTGGATACATGTGTTCCGTTTTTGCAGGTAAGTAAGTATTACACTCGTTGCATTAATACATTCCACCAGAGGAAGGTACGCAGTTCACACTCTATTGTAGAGATGAGCTTTATCTAAGCTCACGGTATATTTTTATCCAAAAAATCTATGTTAATCTAATTATTATAAAGTTTTTGATGTTATATTAGCTTATAAAGTTTTTTTAAATTTATGAACCCTTATTATTTGTTATAATAAATACGTACAGCAATCAAAATATTAGCAAATAAAAAAGAATAAGTGTAACTCTGAAGTCAGAATTAAGACACCTTTCATTCTTGTGATTGTTGTACAACATGAATAATATTTGGTAAATAACAATGAATTCAAAAATCCCTATGTTGCGAAGGCAAACACAACATACGGTAATATAAAAAAAGTTGTTTCCGATTTTGAAAAAAAGTATATCTGCCAAAAATAGTATACCTGTGTATAGACCATAGCCGCAACATGCACGCAATCTTTTACAGCAATTTATATAAAAATTACAAATGAATTAATTTACAGAATAATTGGAATTACACCGATAGAAAGTGCAAGTGGGTTCAGATAATACCAGTATATTGAATACTTGACAACTCAAGAACCAGGCACCACATCTACACTTAAAAGAAAATTTTCACATAACGTAGTAATTAATTTAGAAGACTTACTACAGTCAACCTGTATAGGCAAAGCAATTTTATCAGTGTATCAATTAAAGGGCTTGCTGGACTCCACATGCCAGGCACATTTAGTTGACATAATAACTACACATTTTTTAAATGGAAATTATCCGTAAGTAATGCTGCATTTGAAAATAATGATAATGCTGAATTATTAAGAGCTTATGTGGAAGAAAAATAAATTAAAAATAATTCATTATATTTTAGATATATTTTTTTTTGTTAGAAAAATAATGTTATTTGATTTTGCAGAAGAACCATTTAATTCGGTAATTTAAATTAATTTTTAAATGTGAATTGAATTACCATAATATTTCATTCCAGTTTCAGATATCTCGCTTTTAAATGGTATTCTCAAAATAAATAAAAAAATGATTGCTATTAAAGTACCTATGTTTTGTAATTTTCTTATTAAGTATATAAAATACTGTTATTTATTTTTTTGTATTCGAATTTGGATCAATTTTCATTTTGATTTACGTTAATTTATGTAAAAATTTTTATTTGTACATAAATAAAAAGTTATACAATGACTATTGTATAAAAGTTAGGTTAGAAGGTTAAATAATTTTAAATAAATTAAAATATGCTTATTTTGATTTTTTTTAATTTATCCCGATCCCCTTCATCGAAATAAAAAAAAACAGATGGTATTAATAAACCATGCATTTTAACAATAAACTAATAATTTTTTCCTGAATAACTAATGATAATTATTGATTATAATGCAGGTGCTGATCATTAATAAACTTAACTTAGCTCAAACTTCCAAAAAATAATGGCTAACTTTTGTCATGTGTCCACTGAGATATTTAGTTTATGATAAAGCAATAATGCACTTATAGCAAAGCAATATTAGGTACAATCAACATTCTGATTTTGCAATATTATCTGATTATAAACAATCATCATTTATCAGAAATGAAAAAAAGTTACTGACCAAAATGCATTAATTCCCATACAACATGTGTGTTTATTTATGAAAAGCTTACATGGTATACATACAAAAATCAACATGTTTATGAAAAACACGAGAAGTTCATGATAATATAAGCGAAAACTTTATGGTAAATTTTATATTTAACTCTTGTGGACTTATGGTAAACACATCTGCTCAAACTAAAATCACGTTTATTGCAAACTAATATTAGTTAGGCAGAATCGAAACTAGCGCCTAGTTAACCATAACATGGGCTAGTTAGGATTAAACTATTACTTCTCTCAGTGCAGGCAAGTTTCCGACAAAGTGGAAGGTAACCACAGTTATACCAGTGCCAAAGGTCAATAATGCTACAAACTGTATAATGAATTTCGACCAATAAATACTGTACCTATTTATGAGAAAGTACTTAAAATGGTGGTGAAAAATCAGGTGTTGGAGTATTGCAGAGTGAACAGTGTCATTACGGAGAAGCAATCGGGTTTCCGAAAGGACCACTAATATGTTAGTGAGTTATTGTGGATATTACTGATAAGTGGTTACATGCATTTGACAATGAAAAAACTGTTATGGTTGCTTTCCTAGATTTACGTACGGGCTTTCGAGACCTTGAATAAAAATTTTTTGTTATGTAAGTTGGAAAAGATTGGTTTCAGAAAAAATGTCTTACAATGGTTCTCAGATTATACAGGGTGTTCTACAAGCTCTATGACAAACTTTGACAGATGGTAGGTTGCTTGATTTTAAACATATTTTTTTTAATAAACATGGGTCCGATTCGTTTTTGTTTAGAAGTTACAAGCATTTAACCTTTATTAACAATCAACAATAAAAATTTAAATTAAATGATAATCACAAAACTTAAGACTATAAAAATTGTTCGAAATGTCCACCCTCAGCTTGAATGCAAGCCTCACATCGACGAACTAAAGATTCGGTCACTCGAAGAATGAGATTTGGATCATTTCTTATTTGGTTAGCTGCATCTTGAATTCTTTCAAGTAACTGCTGATGGGTAGCGATTTCAACATGGTAGACCAGCTGCTTCATGTGTCCCCATAAATAAAAATCCAGAGGATTCAGATCGGGAGAACGAGGTGGCCATGATATTGGACCTCCTTGCATGACCTATCCATTTATTCGGGAAATGTTCATTTAGCCAAGCAGCAACTTGTCTTCCTCTATGTGGTGGTGCACCGTCATGCTGATACCACATATTTTGAATAATATTGAGTTGCACGTCATCAATAAACTCTAAAAGGTCGTGTTCTAAGAAATGTCTATGAAAAAATTACGATTCTTTAAATGCTTGTAACTTCTAAACAAAAACGAATCGGACCCATGTTTATTAAAAAAAATATGTTTAAAATCAAGCAACCTACCATCTGTCAAAGTTTGTCGTAGAGCTTGTAGAACACCCTGTATTAGTGACCGTAGCCAAAGAGTAAAATATAATAATAGTATTTTTTTTTTTTTTTTTTATTGAAAATGCACATGCACTGCAGGGAAATCCCTATGACGCTCTGGGAGCGGTGCATGAGCGGAGATATCGATTCACGTTGGCCTTGAATCTCTGTAGGTTGTATACTTCGGGAAACACGCCCTTTGGAATGCTATTCCAAAGTGATGCGGTTCTATACATAAAAGAAGTCTGAAATAGGGTGGTACGCGGTGTAACGAGCTGAACCTGATACGGATGAGCGTCTGCGGCTCGGCGTGTATTTCTGCCCGGTCTTGATCTTGGTGGGATCAAGCGAGCCACGTCTTTTGAACACTTTCCATTAAAATATCTGTAAAACAGACTCAGGTCAGCTACTCTTCTTCGATGTTCGAGAGTGTCTAAATTCTTTGTCAAATCTGGGTCCCCAATCAAGCGGATGGCTCTTTTCTGAATAGAGTCGAGTAGTCTCAGCGTATGCTTAGGAGCTGAGCTCCAAATATGTGAGCAGTACTCCAAGGATGGTCGGATTTGAGCCTTGTATAAGAGGAGAAGCTGTTGTGGTGTATAAAATTTCTTCGTGCGGAAGAGTGTTCCAAGTTTTTGAGAAGCACTCTTCGCCAGACCTGCAACATGATCATGCCAAGACATGTTCGCTCCAAGGCTCACTCCAAGTAAACGAAGAGATGACGCTGGGGTAAGAGAGTGTCCCGCCATCATCATATCTGGCTCCAAAACGTTGGTCTTCTTGGAGAAGATGGCTGCTTGGGTTTTTCCAGCATTAAATTGGACTTGGTTTCTATCGCCCCAAGTTAGAATGTCTTGCAAGTCATTGTTAAGTATGGCAACTTCTTGCTCCCTGCGAGTCTGTGCGTCGATGGCAGATGTTTGCGCATCTAACGTATAAGAAGATATGAGGGTACTGTCGTCGGCAAAACTGTATATTGGATTTCTTGTCGTTTCAAGCAAGTCATTTATAAATATTAGAAAGAGAGTCGGAGATAAGATGGATCCCTGAGGCACACCGGCATTGATGGAAAAGGTCTCAGAAAGAACTCCATCGACTGCCACCTGCAATGAACGACCTCCGAGATAACTCGCAAGCCACAAGCAGAATTTCTCGGGCATGCCATAGGCCTGCAGTTTTGCCAATAGTCCATTATGCCAAACACGATCGAAAGCTCTAGAAATATCAAGCGCAACCCCTCGAGACTCCCCGTGGTGCTCGATTGCGCTGTTCCACCGCTCGGTGACGTAAGTGAGGAGGTCACCAGTTGACCTCTGTTTGCGGAATCCGTATTGGCGGTCGCTGATTATATTAGCTCCTTCCAAGTATTTTAAAAGATGTTGGTTAATAGCTTTCTCCATAATCTTGGATATTACTGAAAGCAGTGCCACTGGTCGATAGTTACTTGGTATAGTCTTTTTGCCTTTCTTGGGAATAGGTTGGATCCGTGCACATTTCCAGCAAGAAGGAAATATTCCCTTTTTATACGACAAGTTGAAAAGTCTGCAGAAAACAGATGACAGCTCAGTGGCGCATTTTTTTAGTATGATAACAGGTACGTCATCGGGCCCAGAAGCTTTGTTTGGGTCTAAGGCTAACATAATGCTCTTTATGACACGCTGACGGAAAACAATGTCTGACATTTTGGTCTCCACGGAAGGGATCATTGGCGGAGTTCTTCCATGAAAGTCGACGGAAGAGTATGAAGAAGAGACTCCCGCCAAGAAGTTCGCCTTCTCAGTAGCCGTGGATGCGATAGTCCCATCTGTCCGTGTAAGTGGTGGAATCGTTGATTTGGTGAAGTTCTGGCTGACTGCCTTAGTTACAGACCAAAAAGATTTCGAACCGTTAGGGCAGGAGAGAAGTTTGTTCCTAATTCTTTGGTTGTGAGTTTCCTTGGTTTGATCTATTATTTCTTTGCATCTGTTTCGAGCAAGGATGAAAATGTGGTGGTTTATGCCGTCGGGGCTCTCTCGCCATTGGCGAAAAGCCAGTTGTTTGGAGGCGACAGCTTCCTTGCATCTTTTGTTGAACCAAGGTTTGCTGTTTGAGGGCTGTTTTTTTGAAAAGGGAATGTAGGCTTCCATGCCTGTTAGGATGACTTGAGCAATTTCCCTAGCACAAACAGATGGATCATCAGAGCCGAAACAAACACTCCTCCATGGAAAATCTCGATAATATTCCCTGAGTTCTTCCCATTTAGCAGATCTATAGTGCCAGACTACACGAGGTTTACTTGCTTCTTTAACACTAGTAATTGGTAGGACACAAGATGTTGAGACTAGTTTATGGTCTGAGGAACCTAGTGGGGCTTTCACCGTGATCGTATACATTTGAGGGTTCGTGGTCAAAAACAGATCCAACAGGCTAGCGAATTCTCCCTCGCGATCGGGAATGCGTGTTGGTTCTTCAACGAGCTGGGTAAAACCACAGCTGATCGCAAACGATTCCGCTTCACGGCCTCTTCATCAGTGAAGTTTGAGTATTTCAGCCAGTTGAAGTTATGTACATTAAAATCACCCAAGATGGATATCTCAGCTTTGGGGTAGTTTATCTGTATGAATTTAACAGTTTTTGTGAGAGACAAAAAAAGTGTCCTATACTGTGTATCGCTGGGTGGTCGGTATAAACAACAGATAAATCTCGTCGTTTGTCGGTCTGTTATCCTGAGCCACATGACGTCAAAGTCATTGGGCTCAAAGTCTTCCTCACGTTGGCAGGAGAGGTCACTTCTGACAAAAATGCCAATTCCGAAGTTACGTCTAAATCGGGAATGAAAGTCATATCCTGGATAAAGATAATTAACTGTGCTTGATGACGCTTGGACTTTTGTTTCGCACAGTGCTAGAATGTGAGGTTTATTTGTCTGAAGATGTTGGTGTACTGAATTGATATTCGTGTTTAAACCTCTAATATTACAAAAGTCGACGATAAATTTTTCCATTCTGGAGGTGTTATTATTCTTTCTCTTGCATGAATGTGCCCCTGGATTAGCCCCCGCCCGGAGATCCGAATGGGGGGTCGTTTTAACTCCGGAAAATTTTAACCCCGGGAACGCCATCCATGCATATTAATTGTTTCTTACCCCAAGGACCGGAATCTCTGGCACAGCAACGAAACGTCAGCTCTTTAAAACAACTTCACGCCGCCTAAGCCAGAAAGATGGTATCGTACCGGGCGAGGCTGTGTGGGCTCTATGTCCTCTACCATCTGGTTTGCTAGTTTTGGTCAGCCCCGGGGTATTTAATTTCCCCGGTGTCATCTATATGGACGACCTTCCCCTATCCGCCACCCGGGGAGGCTCCCGATGGGGGACTAGCAACCCCGACACGGGATATCAGGCGATAAAAGTGTTTTACATGGTGTACCCCAGGGTACAGTACTGGGACCCCTATTATTTTTGTTGTATGTCAATGATATTATTGGTCATGTAAAATATTGTCAGTTACGCTTGTTTGCTGACGACATGATGTTGTATATAAGTGGCGAAAATGTTGATGAGATGTCTAATCGTGTTAATCTGGATCTGATGTCCCTATGTGTATGGTTAACGGGTAATAGCCTGAGTGTGAATATTGAGAAATGTAAATATATGTTCTTAGGTGGTAAAAATAAATTAAGGGACGTGCACAGTGTAGCTGTAAAAATAGGTGATCATTGTTTGGAGAGAGTAACAGAAATTAAATACCTGGGAGTTGTTATTGATGAAAATTTAAATTTTAAAAGTTATTGTAATTATGTGGCAGCTAAGATGTCTCGAAAAGTCAATTATTTGAGAAGAATGCATATATTTACTATTTAGTTTACAAATTAGGAAATTATTGTATAATAGCTTGATTGTTCCACATATCAATTTCTATTCTGCAATATTGTATAACTTGGGCCAGACTGATATAGATAAATTACAAAAGATTCAAAATTGTGCTATGCGGACTATATTAAAGTGTAATAGATATGAACGCGTTAAATCAATGCTGGCAAGGTTGAATGTTATGGACATTTAGCAAAAAATCACATATAGGGCTCTCTTGTTTATTTTACAGATTAAGTTTGATATGGCACCAAAAAATCTGACTGAAAATTTGAGGTATGTGGCAGATGTGCATCAATATCCTACAAGAGCTAGAATAGCTAATGCAATGACTTTTACGTGGATAAGTGTAACCAAACAAAATGTATGAACACAATATTCAGGAAAGAATTAATAATGTACAATGATTTGCCAAATGAGATGAAAAGTTGTAAAGATTATAATAGATTTAAGACTCTTCTTTATAAATACGTGTCGGACAGATATTAGTTTCGTGATGGGTGATGCACCATGGGTGGGTATATTATGTAATATGTTGTTTTTTTACTTTTTTATATATATATTCTTGTATTTGCTTTGTTTGTATAATTTTGATAATGTAATATTTATTTTGGTTGTATTGGATAGCTGTTTGCTAATAAACGTTATTATTATTATTATTATTATTATAGTATTCTCAGTTATTTGTATCGAAACCGAAACGAGAATTAAACTTTCTGTAATAAAACTTTGTAGACTTGTAAATTGCTTTTTCAGTTGGCTTTGTTACCTGACCTGCTAAGTGCTAAGTACCTCACCAAATAATATTTGTTTCAATAATTAATATAACTTGTCAGATCCCAATGGTGAGCATCGAATTGTTAACCACCCTGTATAGCGTCAGGGTCGGTTGCACAAACGTAAATTAAACATTTTCAGATAATTACTGATTTTAAAATGCCCTGTATTATGAGAATATTGGTCTGATATTCCTGAAAATAAGTTTTATTCCCTTTAAGAAGAGTTAATTACTAATAACAAATAAAAGATCATTAAATATATTCGCCATATTTTCAAAATTTACAATTTAAAATCAGTAATTATCTCAAAATTTTTAATTTGTGTTTGCGCAACCGGCCCTGAGTCTTATATAGGTACCGTGTGTCCCCGGATAGGTGAAACGACTCTTATAAAAGAGAAAAATTTTTTGATATTAATTTTAATTTTTTGGGGTTCAGCCCTGCTTGGCTAAAGAGTAATTTCTAACAAAATATTAGTTTTGAAAAATCAAGCGTGCCTTGGAAATTTCCAAGAAACCGGTTTTTCTGTTGAGTAAAGTGCCTTTTACGTGGCAAATACGACAAAATGTTATTTGAAAAAGTTGTTCAGAATCAACATTTAGGCCCCTATACCATAAAATTTCAAAATCACAGCACAACTTTTATTTTTTTCTTTTATTTTTATGTTTTATTTCACAAATCAAAGAATTTCATTTGTAACAAAGACTGTCATGGAAAAACCAAATTGTATCCATAGCAATAGCAATCTGTCAATATCAGTCTTTGTTAAATGAAATTCTTTGATTTGTGAAATAAAACATAAAAATAAATGAAAAAGATGGCTTATGATTTTGAAATTTGGTATAGGACCTAAATGTTGATTCTTAACAACTTTTTCAAATAATATTTTTTCGTATTTGCCACATCAAAAGCACTTTACTGACATGCTTGATTTTTCAAAACTAAAATTTTGTTAGAAATAATTACTCTTTAACCAAGCAGAGCTGAGCCCCAAAAAATGAAAGTCAAAATCAAAAAATTTTTGTCTTATAAGAGTCGTTTCACCTATCCGGGGACACACGGTATATGAGTCCTCCTGAGTTCATGTTTTTGCTTGTCGAGGTCAATTTATTTTAGTAAAAAGTAAAATAATTTCTAAAACTAAAAAACGGCTCACAGACTATTGAAAATTATTTTATCAATCATTTTTTTAAATAACTTTTGTAACTTTTTAAAATTAATCACGTTTAAAATACTTGCGCCCCTGGGATATAATAGCCCTATTAGCCCAATGGTTAAGACGGCCCTGGCAGTAGGGGGCGTCAAAACAAACATTTCTCATGAACATTTTTTGTCCAAAAACGTGAATTTTTTTATTAATATCGCAAATATTCTTTTGCCCTAATTGTTAAAATTTGGCGGTGTTATTTGTAAATTTGTAGTAATAAGGAGTAATCTAGCATCAAGTAGGTAGATTAAAATTATCAAGTCCAGTGGCGTCCAAGAGGACACCCTCACCAATATTATTGCAAAGAAATATGTACACCACTGACTTTTTTTAAATTTTGATCTTTTTCAGATAAAGCAACAAGCAACTAAACATTAAACTTTTATGTCTCTTGACTTTTCCTCATATTTCCTGTCGTTTTCGAGAAAGACAATAAAAGCTGCTTCAATGCATGACGAAAAAAAATTATTTTCTGAATTTTTTGACATGCATTGAGGCGGCTTTTATTTTTTTCTCGAAAACAAAATAAGATACGAAAAAATATCAAGAGACAAAAAGCTGTATTTTTAGCTACTTAATCTGGAAAAGAATTTCTGAACAAGTCAGTGGTGTACTGACTTTTGCAATAATGTTTGTGAGGGTGAAAAAAACTTTTAACGAAGTACATAATATGTCAAAAACGAAGTGTTTTATGACAAATATAAAAAAAAATAGTTTGTTTTGACTATCCCTAAAACTTTGTCGGTATATTTATGATTCATCCTGTATAAACATAAGTTCATAAATGCTTTGTTAGGTAGGTACTGATCTACAGAGCAGGTGTTGGAATTTTCATTTATTTTTTTTCTTTATAGCTCCTGCTGGAGTTTTTAAGATATTTAGCTCAAATTTGGAATACGTACAGGTAACGTTGTCAGATTTGCATGCCAAATGGTTGTGAGAATCTATAGAGGGTGATTTTTTTTCAGGAGTTTTTTCTCCATCTGAACTATTTTTTAATGCTTGGCTGGTATAGATTCTAAAATACAATATGAATTTTCTATTCTCTTGTATTTTTTTTTGTATTTTTTGTATCCGACCGGTAATGAGAAAAAATAAAAAAATCTTCAAATTTCAACACCCTGCATGTACCTAGATCAGTAAAGAAGCGTTTGCGGACCTATGTTTATATAGGGTGAGGTTTTTCCAATGTTTAATACAGGGATCTCGTAAAAAACTGCAGTAAAATGAGGAAAGTAGTGCAGTTTTGGGGAACGTTTCATTTGGGGGATCGTGGAGAGTTCCCTACGGGGGAGCAATCACTTTTGACAGTTGTATATTGTCAAGGGGGGTCATGTCGATTTTAGGAGGTTATCAAAAGTTGGGTATTTTAAATGATAAGGTGAGAATCGTCACCGATATTTTTCTCTACTATCAAACTGCGCGTCGTTCGATTTGGGAGATCGTGGAGAGTTCCCGACGGGGGAGCAATCACTTTTGACAGTTGTATATTGTCAAGGGGGGTCATGTCGATTTTAGGAGGTTATCAAAAGTTGGGCACTTGAAATGATAAGGTGAGAATCGTCACCGATATTTTTCTCTACTATCAAACTGCGCGTCGTTCGATTATTTGGGGGATCGTGGAGAGTTCCCTATTACAGGGGAGCAATCACTTTTGACAGTTGTATATTGTCAAGGGGGGTCATGTCGATTTTAGGACGTTACCAGAAGTTGGGCACTTTAAATGATAAAGGTGGGAATCGTCACCGATATTTTTCTTTACTATGAAACTGCGAGTTATATAGCCATAAGAGCTGACTACATATGAAGGGGTAAGAAGCAAACGGGTTCAAGTGCAATACTATAGAAATGGAGTAAATGAGTCCTAAACTTTCTTTGAGTATTTTCTAAAGCGTGTTTTGCGTGCTAATTGCATTTAGTATTATATATATATTCATATAATATATATATATATATATATATATATATATATATATATATATATATGTATTATATTCATTGAAAATTGCTAAGGGCTATAGGCAAAAAGTCTCTTCTTAAAGTGTGGTCTTTATTATAAGAAACTTAGCAATTTTCAATTAATATAATTTTTTGGCAATTACTTATTTTATAATATATGTATTATATATACCAACAAATTGCTACTTTTCAGTACTCAAAAACGTACTTATCTCATTTTTCCATTTTTTGTCACTTGAACCCTTTTGCTTCTTACCCCTTCATATGAAATATAATCTTTATTATTGTAATTAGCAAATGCTGAATTAACATGTATTATTTCTTTCGAGACTTGAACAGAGTTGAACGCTCACTATTTGTCTGGTATTCGTCCCGCACAGTCGCGTACTTGGCGGATAGTCCGATATGCAATAAAGAGTCGAATAATAAGTTTTTGAGTTTTCTTTTAAAAACAGAATTTCGGCTCTACGTATCGTAACTGGCGCAGTCGGAACGGATTTTCAATAATCGATAATCGATTAATCGCGAAATCCGGTAACCTATAGTGCACCCAGGATTACAGTGAAGTGCAGGATTGCAGTGAATTGTAGCCCAACAAAGTAGGCAAACTACCTACTTAAAAGTGCAAAGTGCTAGAAGAATTGAGCAGTGGTCAACGTCAATTAGCAACCAGAAGCAACCAACCCGTAAAATCGAGGTCTCCCTGTTACCACGAGAAGCAACCCCACATAACGTTGAGGTCTTCCATACCCCGCAGCAGAAGAGCAACCCCGTCAACTCGAGAACGTCTTCAAAGTGTTGCCGCCGCTAGACAACACTAAGTTCAAGTATTCTACCCTTAGAAGGAAAACTAATAAACCCAAGACAACAGAAGGAAAACTGTCCAACCCGAGTAATATAGAAGGAAAACTAATAAACCCGAGCTAACAGAAGGAAAACTGTCCAACCCGAGTCAAACAGAAGGAAAACTGCTCAACCCGAGAAATCCAGAAGGAAAACTTCTACCCATCCCTATCCTATACCTATCACGGTTGTTTGTTGTTATGATGTTATTCTTATTATAACAGAGTCGTGGAACTACAAGGCGTGATCCATTTTAATTATTGTAATAAGTTGTAATTCATACAATACGTAAAATGTACTTATCCACAAATTTTTGGTTTAAGGAATTACTAGGAATCAGTAAGGATTTAATTTTCCCGCTATTTCTAACCTCTACATTTACGGGAGTGCACCGTTGCCAAGGATTCTGTATAGTGTAGGATAGCTCGATCCGATGAAAGTTTCTCCAGCGGAGTGGGGGTGAGTGACGTCACGGACGTGCTGGTTACATATTTCAAGCATTGCTGCGGTGTATTTTATTAGTCATTTTGTGAATCTGTTGGACTTTTTTTTACTTTTTAGTCAATATAAATAAAGGCTAAGGTCTGAGACTAATTCCTCGATTATTATTGTTTGCATCGCAGACGGTAACACGTTACATTTTATCTGAAATTTAATTTTATAGGCAACTGAAGTCAACAGTTTATTTATTTCCCGAGAGATGTAGGTATGTATTTAGAGTACCTACCTAATTGTTGCATATTTTTGGGAAATTCTTTGGGAAGTCTTTCTAGGCCAGTAAAAGTCTGTAATAACAATTCAAATTCAAAGCTAGCGATATTAATACTTAATTGAAATTTATTTCTAAAAACTTTCCACTTAAAATATGTGTTATTTTGATTTTGTTTCCTAGGTAACCGATTTTAGGTAGGTATTCGATTTTTTTATTGTTTACCAAAATCAGTTTGGCAAAGTATGTATACAGGGTGCACCATATATCCTCTATATTTCTATCTCCTGAACACTGATAAGAGATGCAGGGTCGGTTAAATTAGAGAAAAGATGCGCAATTTTATGGTCATCTCTAATCCGTCAAGTCATACAAGATATCTGGTACCATTCCTGAAATATCCTGAAAAAACTGAAATATCGAAATTACTTATTTTCGTCATATCTTTTTTATTATTGTAAATTTATAAATAGTTTTTTTTGTAGGCTTACATAAGTCGCCAATAAGAGCTACCGATCTGACGTTTCAAAAATTTTCAAAGCCGACTAGATCCCAAGAGTTTTCATTGTCAACTTTTGTTTTTCTTATGGCCGCCATATTGTTTTTTTATGTCGTTCGGTATGAAAAAAATAATGGAAAAAAAATCCAAAAAATAAATTTCAAAAATTTTTGTTCTTTTTTTTCAAAATTTTTTTGACCGAATATCACAGAGAAATTAAAAAACCATAAGGCAAGCAGTATGACTTCATATTGACTTATTTCAGCGAATTTTTTTTTGTTTTTCTTCGAAAAAAGAATAAAATTTTTGAAATTTTTTTTAATGTATATTTATATTTGGTTTCTATTATGTTTTTATATCGAACGACATAAAAAAATAATATGGCGGTCATAAGAAAAACGAAAGTTAACTGAAAACTCTGCCCTTGTTTATTTATTTATTTATTAGTCGGTTTTGAAAATGGCTTTAAACGTCAGATGGCGACTTATGTAAGCCTACAAAAAATTATTTATTAATTTCCAATAGCAAGAAAGATATTCCAAAAAAAAGAAATCTCGATTTTTCAGTTTTTTCGGGATATTTCAGCACCGACGGAAAATAAAAAAAAGTTCAGATTCTTATTAATCATCAAATTTAGTATCTTCCACTCTAATTTAACTGATCCTGTATGTTAGCGTTTACGAGATAGCAATACAAAGAAGGATATATGATGCACCCTGTATAGTTGAATTTATACTATAGGTCTGGACTTTAATTTTTTTAGCTTCTCCAAAGTCTGTATCTAGTTTATTTTTGAGTTTTTTAATTGAACCCTATATGCTGCAACAACGTTGTAAGTGCCAAAAGTAAATTTTGCGGGAAGTCGGAATAAACATTTTTTTGTGAACCAATATAATATATCAGCTTACAAACATTAATATATTAATTACTTATATTCATTAATTAACATTAATGTATTAATGTTTGTAAGCTGATATATTATATTGGTTCACAAAAAAATGTTTATTCCGACTTCCCGCAAAATTTACTTTTGGCACTTACAACGTTGTTGCAGCATAGGGTTCAATTAAGGAAAGTTATTTGAAAAGTTCCTGCCGACTTCCTCATAATACTGACTGCAAGATCATACTTAATTAAATATAATTTGGTGATAACCATCAGTTAATTACTTACCTATATTATTTGTAGTTAGGTACTACTGTGATTTATAAGTTTGGTGGGTAGGTAGGTGATTAAAAAAAACTACAAAGTTTTCAAAATTTATAAAAATACATAATAAAATTCCATAATGCGCACAAACACTTTCTAAACAATTTATAATATAAATAATTTAAAATATAATAATAATTGTTCCTTATATTCAAACAGTCACATGTTCATTTACCTCCTATAATATTCGCAAAATTATTTTTATTTTATATTTTTACCTCTTCTGTAGATTCTAGAGCTATTAAAATACAAATGATCCAGCCAGCACGTGCAACAGTAATAAAAAAAATCAGGTAAAAACGCACAATAAATGAAGAATTTACAGGGTGATAAAAGAACATATCAATCGGTTACACACAGTGTGCATGTAACTGTTTATAATAACGTTTTATAATAATTATTCTTACCACACTAAATTAAAATAGGGTTGAAAATAACACAAAGACACTTTCACTGTAGTTTTACACAGGTTTTTGCACAAAAACAAAGCTCTTTAGCAACACTTCCTCACTGTCAGCACGTGCTTTAGATACAAGGTTCGCGGGCCCAGCACTCCTCTGACGTCACATCAGCCTCGTGGAGTGGTGGGGACGCGACAACATGAGTAGCATAGGAATGGAGCAATCCTATAGTTATATACAGAATCCTTGCACCGTTGCACCGTAAAATTTGACGGTGCAGTTTATTTTGCTCCGGGACAGTTCCGCCATACGACTCGAACATATTTTCCTATGCACTGCCAGAGAGCAAGTGTAACTCGAACACAATTACGATATGCACCGCTAGAGTTCACTTTAACTCGAATACGATTACGAAAAGCACTGGAACGGAGTCCTACAAATCGAATACGAGATTCCGTCTCGGTGCGCACCCGGAGCAGAAATAAAGTGCAGTAACTCGAATTCGCTATTTGATATGCCACTCTCATATGGGACACTCTGTATACTCCAAAATAATTTTAAATTATGCCGATTGTGATTCTGTACTTGAATTTTCAAAAAATTTTTTGAAAAAGTCCATCGTTTAGCCTACAGAGACCGCTTCGAATAAGCTGGGATATATCATTCGCAACGATATAAACATTAATGGTGGTTAAATATCTTTTTTTTAATTTCGCGCCTATCTCGAGACAAACTTTTAAATATGCTTATTACTTATTACTTGTCAACAATGTCAGTTAAAAAGTAAAGGTGGCAGTGGTTTAACCTATAATTTTTCGCTAAAACACCTTAACGAAATAAAATAACAATAATAATAATTCTTAATCATTCACTCGTCTACAAACCCTTTTAGTTTTAGTATACATAGGTGATCCCGAAATGGCGGACACGAAATACAGGGTGTTGTAGAGGATGTTCAGAAAGACTGTAAATTTCAAACAAAAATGTATTCCTCGGCTGCTTCGTTACCGAGATATAGGGTGTCCTTTTTCTAAAATTTAAATCGAAATGGCGGTCAAATTTAAACAACCCTTTTAGCAAATACGCTAAGGTATTTGCTTTTAGTTTATTGTATGTATAATATAATTAACCAAAATACCCTTTTGAAACGTCGGTACAGAAACCATTTTATTTCAATATTTCAGACTCTTTAGCAATAGATGGCGCCATAGTACATTCATTAGTAGGGAACCTGTATTACATAGTGACTTGCGTGGCCAAGTGGTTCTCCGCTGGCTCACGAAGCCATAGATCGCGGGTTCGAAACTCATGCACCTCGGTCCGCTTTACTTTTCAGATTCATTTTCGAATGTCTGTGAAAAGTAAAACAAGCGATCGAACGTTTAAAAGGCAAAAATATATAAAATGTGTGTGGCTAAAGAGTTCGTGCTCAAAGCCAAATTACCGGGAGTGGAGCGACTATGTCTTACCTACACAGTTAAGACCGATGCTCCCTCTTTATTAAAAAAAAAAAAAAACTGTATACCGCTTTACTAGGGTAGCGCATTCTCATTCTCACAAAAAGTTGGGAAAAAAGTTGGGAATGTCAAATTTGACTTCATAAACGTCAGATTTTTCATGAACGTACAACTGTCTAAAAATTATTTGTTATTATTAAGTCTGCGTATTTTATAAAAATGGTAAACTTTTGATGCGACATATTATACCTAATACTAAAGTCTATAGGTTCGTGATCCTATAAACCCGTAATTATGTTTTAATACCCACTGCAAAGAGGATTCCTCGAATTCTATTCGTGTTATTATTTTGTTTCATTTTTCAAACTTCGCTTTACGCCTGTGACCAAATGTGCCAAAAATAGGACATCCAGCTGTTCAAATAACATAACCGTGTTTAGTAAACGTCAAAAAGTGAATGCGCTACCCTAGTAAAACGGTAATGCAGGCTCCCTATTCATTAGTTAATGTGCCTGACACCTGTTGTTTAAATTTCAAGTCTTATTGTTCTGAATAGGGAACCTGTATTACCGACACTAACGCTTACTAGGATAGCGCATTCACTCGTTGACGTTTTGATTGATGTTTTAATCATTGACTTAACATGGTTATGTTTGAACAGCTGGATGCTGGATGTCATATTTTTGGCACATTATTTGGTCACAGGCGTAGGTATCAAAAGTAGAAAAAAGCGAAGTTTGAAAAATGAAACTATAATATAATGAAAAAATAATAATGATGAAACTAATAACCAACACGAATAGAAATTAGAAATCAAGGAATCCTCTTTCAGTGGGTATTAGAAACATATTACGGGTTTATATAGGTTTATATAGGATTTACGAAGCTGTAGACTTTATTATAGTATTTGAATGGGTATAATTTTTAACTCGATATCTAAGGTAGTTACTAAGAAAAAACGTTTTGGTAGACACACGAATGGCAGTGTGATCTCTCAGTGTGATAGAAAGCCCTCTTTTTATTGTTAGAACATTCTCTAACGCGCAGCAAAAGTTTACCTTTTTTTTTAAATACGCGGACTTAATAACAAATTATGTGAGTTTTTAGACAGCTGTACGTTTATGGAAAATCTGACGTTTTTGAAGTTAAATTATTCCCAACTTTTTTCCCAACTTTTTCTTAGAAACAGTATGCGCTATATATCCTAGTAAGCGTCAATGTCGGTAATACAGGTGCCCTACTTATTTAAGTGTAGTTATTACGGGACAAGGGGGGGACAAGGCTGATACCAGAGACAGATTGAATTTTAATTTTATACATATAAGACGATATAAGTCTTACTCGGTTTCTTAGAATCAGCCAGTCTATTAATTATTTCTTATTTTTTGTGGTTTGTATTTGCCAAATGTGTTAAAAAATCCTTCAACTAAATAAAATAAAATTATTAAATCAAAATTTTAACTGCAATTTTCTTTTGAAAATATTCTCCCCAATTCTCCCCATCAGTGCTTTCCCCCATATTCCTCCAATCGTTTAAAATTTACGCATGATCTCAGAAAAATGCAATAAATTAGTCATACCTACATCTCATCATTAATTATTATTCATTTATTATTACTTTTATTACTGTTACACGTTACGGTTACATCATCATCATTGGCTACTATGCGGCAGGTACCGAACACAAATAATTAATAGAACAAATAATAATACTTAATTGATTTTCAAGGTCAACAATTCCACTATGATTTTTATTTGAATTACTATCATCGCGTTGTTTATCAGATGACTTGACACAAACATTATTATAGTTAGGAATCTACATTAAACGCTCGCCAGTATTCAATCAAGATGCGTTGTTTGCTAATTAGTTTGTTCCTTCTCGTAACAATTTTTAGTGAAAGTGAAAATGCTCGTATTCTCTCAATTTTCCCTTTTCCCAGTAAAAGTCACTCGGTTCTCGGGCAGGCTCTTCTTAAAGCTCTCGCCAAGAGAGGTCATCAAGTGACCATGCTGAGTTCTTTCCCGTTAGAGAAACCTGTCGAAAATTATACCGACCTATACCTTGACAAACTGGTTGAATATAAGGAAAGTAAGTTAAATATAAATAGATAACAATTTATTATTATTTCTAATTACTTATTCATAATTATGTTTCAAGAAAATTTGCAGCCACTTATGAACCCAAATAATGACTCCAGAATTCTGAATATATTTAAATTAATTAATGGCATGAGCAAAGTCACTGAAATGTTCTGGGAGTCTTCAGCGGTGCAAAAGTTACTGAAATCCGGCGATACTTACGACGTAGTAATCCAGACGTGCGTAATCGGGGAGAGTATCTTAGGAATTGGTCCCAAAGTTAAGGGAATAAATATTTTCTTCAACGTAGCTGGCTCAAACCCTTACTCGAACGCTTTCACCGGGAATCCCTCACCATATTCCTACGTCCCGAACCCAATGTTAGGATTTTCCGCCGAAATGACTTTCAAGCAAAGATTACTAAACACAGTCACGGGATTGTTCTTTGATATATCACCAAAGATATCGCAGCACAATGAGAACAAAAAACTTCAACGTTACATCCCGAACTCTCCCACAGTTGAAGAAATAGCGCGGAACATCTCTTTGGTGCTCGTCAATTCCCATTACAGCATAGAAACGGTACGACCTCATCTCCCGAGCATCATCCAAGTTGGCGGCTTGCAATGCAGCGACGCCAAACCGTTACCTCAAGACTTGCAAAATTATTTAGACGACGCTCGGGATGGTGCGATTTTCTTCAGCTTGGGCTCCAACGTGAAACTGTCAGGGTTGCCCAACAATCAGAAAGATATGATTCTTAGAGTCTTGGGGAAATTTGCACCGATTCGAGTCTTATTGAAGTCTGACGAGGATTTGAAGGTCGCCAGTAATATCAAGACAGGGAAATGGTTTCCTCAGAACGATATCTTAGCACATCCGAATTTAAAACTCTTCATCACCCATGGAGGATTGTTGAGTACAACCGAAGCTGTCTACCATGCGGTACCTTTGATTGGGTTACCTGTTTTCGGGGATCAAGAAGCTAATATGGCTGACACTGCCAAGCTGGGCTTCTCGATTAAATTGGACGTGACAAGTTTGACTGAAGAGGAATTTACTAACGCCATCAAGGATGTTCTGCTTAATCCAAAGTAAGTTTATTTATTAAAGTTATATAGAGGTAAGATAATAAATGTGGAACATTTGGGAATAATTATTACTCCAGGTACAGGAATATCGTTAAGAAGAGATCAGATCTTTTGAGGGATCAACCAGTGAAACCAATTGATAATGCTGTCTTCTGGATTGAACATATTATCAGACATAAAGGTATTACTATTTTAACTGCTGTTATAATTAATTTATTAATTTTTTTTCTTACCCAACCAATAGGCGGTGATCATTTAAGAAGTGCTGGATTGAAGCTGTATTGGTTCCAGTATTATCTCTTAGACGTATTTGCTTGTATCTTTCTCGTCTTAGGTATATCTTTTTATATAATTTACTATGTGATAAAAAAGATTTGTATTTTCTTACTTAGAATATTCAAAAAGTTGTTCACGAAAAATAAAATGAAAAAAACATGAATAAAATAGCAAATCTTTATTGAAAGATACTGAAAAATATTGTCCCAAATTATGCTTCATGTATGTAAGATTAACAGTATCACTATATTAATAATACTAGACCAGAAATTGAGAAAGTAGCGATACATTATTTAAGAAAAATCGCCCATATATTTAGTCCTGCCAATATCAAAAGTGGATTATTACATAAGGTGTATACATTATACACACACAGAAATTACATATAGTGATTGTGATTTGCATAATATGAAACTTAAAGGTAAAAGGACCAAAGTCGGTGTTGATGACGTGGCGATTTCTATACGCGATCAAAAAATGCCTTCTCAATTTTTTGACAATCTCTTTCTAATAACTTCTCCCTGATTACTCATGGCATTTTTCTCCCACTTATTATTGCTTATTCTCCCATTCCTAACGCTCCTTTAATCAGAGCAAATAATCAGAGTTCATATAAATCCATCCCCATATCTTGGGCATCGCTACTTTCTCAAATATAATATGGACTTATTGATTTTACCCTTCACCCCCGATCATATCAAGCAGCTCATCTTTAAGGCAATCGTTTTCATTATCATTGATCTCCAATGTAGTAAATTCCCCGGTGATATTATCCTGCTCGTCTCTCATTATCCTTTGGTCGGGTTTAGTCTGGCTCTGGACGTTCTGATTACGATCAGCTATGGACAGCTTCAACAAAGCGCTATCGGCGCAACTCCCGGAACTCAATTTCCGGTTCCCGATCATCTGATCCACGAACAACTGCAGCTCGTTGACTTCCGGCTCGGAATGCTTGCGAGGCGGCGTCCGCGGACTCTGGTTCTCCAGAATTCTTCCGTTTTGCGTCACGGCGTACACGTTCTCTCCTATATTGCGTAGCATTTCTTCAGCTATCGGGTCTAAATTTTCTAGCACGAAGCTACCTGCAATCAGAATAAAACATGCAATCACTTTATAGGAATTATTTATTTATGTATTTATACCATTAATGGATTGTAGACCCATTCTTAATAAGAGTGACACCCTAACGTGGAAATCTTTCAACCATTCCTTCATTTCATCTCTCAACTCGTCCTTGTCTTCTTGAGTCAGCGTTGCGTTGAAATCATCGACCATGTTCTGGACTTTCTCCAGCTGGAGTTGCGTGTCTGGGTTCGTCGCGTAAGTTTCTATCTCGTAGAGGTGTCTTGTTGTGATCTTGAGCACGTCAGGACAAGTTGCAACCTGAATGTATTAAGATAATGATCAGGATGAGGGGTAGAAAATTTTGGATTTTTTGACGCGCCTACCTGCCATTTGAAGATCATTGTAATTAGGTCCCAGAGCTTGCTCATACTGACCGGATCTAGACGCATCGCCGAACATTGTGCCACATCTTCGATTGTTCCTCTAATGACGTCATGACTTGGGGTTAGGGTTTCCGGTGGTTTTGTTAGTTCTGAGACCAGTTGGCGGGATATCAGAGCGGAGACGATATCGTCTAGAACTGAAAATTACTTGTGTTACAGTGGGTTAACAAGATCTAGGTACTAATATTAATAATACTACCATCCGCTAGATGGCACTGAATCGTTTAGGTCACTTTGAAAATGGTAAAATTGATAAACCTGCAGCTAACGAGTCTCAATTAATTGAGATAAACCGAAATATCTCAGTCTTTAAACCACCAAGTAGTAGGTATAGGTATATTTTATAAGTTCATGTGTTTTAGGGAGAGAAATTGAAAAAGAGTTTCAGTTCAAGGCGGGAATATTCAAAAATTTCAAAAGGCGGTGTTCTTATTTTTTTTTTAGTCTCTCAAACTTTAAAAAATGCTGCAGTATAGCCTGCATTGAATTTCCCTGAAGGATCAATGCTTATAAAATTGGTTTGTTTCCCCAGAAATCTCGATAACAAGTCTTTTTTTATGAGTAAATTAGTATACACTTCATTATTTATGCACCATTATAATATTGATTTTCTATTTTTATAACTTTCCCGTAGGTATACCCAATTTGTACACAGAGATATCGTGAATAATTACCCTAAAATACAACACAGTGAAGCCCAGTAATAATTAGCAACTACCTAAGTAGGTTACATTCTGCCAAAAAAGTGATAAGATAAGATAACGTACGTAAAGAAAAAATTAATCAATGGTGCAAAAAAGCAGCAAGTACAAATCATGATAGTTAAGTCACCTATTCTAGCTCTATCGTGGTTGATATTTTGGGCTTGGAGACGTTGAGCAACCACAAAAACCATCTCCGAGCCTAGGTTGAGGAGCAGGAGAGGGCCGGCGTGGCCCGACATGGCACTAAGGGTTGTCCGAGGGTGACTGACGTTTCGTTCGATTTCGAGGCTTCGAGCAAGGAAAGGAGGAGAAAACCGCCCTTCCTTATTGCACTACTTATCACAAACAACCCCTATGATCGATACTTGTTCCGTCGGGTGACCTGCCGTATTGTGCTGAATTTATTATCGGTAATTGCGTGACTTGTTCTTGTTACCTAATGCAAGACAGGGTCTGGGGGAAATTTGCTTAGGTATTTGTTAATATTTATTGATAAGGAAGTTATTGCGCCATAATAAGGGAGAGATCTACATTTATATCAGATTGGTATAGGGATACTTATAGATGATCAATTTCAATATTAAATTTAAAAAATGGTTAAATTTATTGAAGAAATATTATCTTTTTCAAGATTACAAAAGCTACTAAAAAAAATTTGAGAAAATAAATCTAAACGTAATAATTATCAACTCAAAAATACCCTAAAGAAAAAAAATATATCATAATTTTGTCTAACTATTCAGGATTAAACCCTAAATATACCGAATACAATCAAATAAACCTCTCCAAAATGACGTCACTAGTATTAAGACGCAGCTCAGTGAACTGTCAAACTCATTAAATTAGCCGACCAATCTTGAAACTGAAAGTGTTGTACAGTTTGAAATGAAAAAAAGTTCAAATACATAACGAGAAAAATGCCAAATATAACTTAAATACTATTATCTCTCATTCCTAATTCTAAAATTCCGGAAAGAAAACTATACCGAATACAATAATCAAATAGAACTCTCCAAAATGACGTCACTGATGGCTAGCTCAGTCAACTGTCAAACAAACTCATTAAATTTAGCAGACCAACCTTGAAAACACTGTGTCATTTGAAATGTAAAAAGTTCAAATAATTAAAAATTAAATAAACAATTCTGCCATAAATTAGCCAGAAAAATACCAAATAATAGAACTTAGATTAAATCTTAAAAACAACTTCCCCGAAAGTAATAAATTATAATTTTGTATAGGTAACTATTTTTAACAGAGAGGTGGGTAACTATTTTGAATAGATCTACCTATTTCAAATAGGTACCTATTTAAGATACAAAATGCCATTTTATATTTTAAATTACTTAGTAAAAAGCATTTTGTATTTTCTATAATCTTAAATACTTTTTCCATCTATTTGAAATAGGTCCAAACTTCAATAAAAATACCGAGTTCGCGCATCTACTCGGCGCATAGAGATCCGCCATGATTTGAGATGAGCTTTCATTAGTTTTGAATGCGGGCCCACAGAATAGAATTTTACCTATTCTGTGGCGGGCCTGCGTTTCTACTCTGAAGCAATGGCCGCTAGAGGTGTGGCTTGTCTCTAAAAGATCAAAGGCACCGTCGGCGAGTTTACCTTCTGATTGTATCTATTCTGTGAGAAATCCATTTAAAATGAAAATAAAATAACACAAACATGATTGGCGACAGTCCAGAGTCCACAAGAGGGTCAAATGTCAAACTTCGATGAAGTCGAGATTTCCTTGGCCTCATATCTATTACAAAAGTTAACTTTTTTCGTATTGTCAATAGCCATATACTAATGTCACATACTGTCCAAATATTTCAACTGTTACAATAGAGCACACCGGTGGCCGAGTGGTTCAGTGGGCGGTCTGCTGAATGACTGGACCCGGCGGACTGAGTTCGATTCCGGTGAAGGCTCTCCGTTTTACTATTTGTTTGGCATACTTGAGGCTGGGTGTATGATCAAGAGGCTCCAAACCCATATTAACGGTGTGGAGCGACTTTGTCGTAACTACATAGTGAAGACCGATGCTCCCCCTTAAAAAAAAAACTGTTACAAGAAGTGATTTTGAAATAAATATGGCGGGAACAGCTGGGTTTTATTTTATTTGCGAAAACACTTTTATCTTTATCTGGTCTTTTCAAAGCGATAATGCAAACCAAAGCGAAGATGCATGACCGATGAGAATTTCGAGATGTTATTGCTAGGCTATAGCTCCACTCTGTAGAAACATTCAATAGTATTATTAGTGTTCCAGATCATGCAATTTTTTAGAAGACTACTTATTATTTACTATGATTATTGTTATTTGTTTATTATAATTTTGTTTTGGAAAAGATAACATTTGATTTGTTTATGATTGTGATATGTTTATTTTATTATTTTTTTAATAAAATATTACACTTAATTTACTGTTCCTTATTAATGTAATTGTAACAAATTTGTTTTGATATATGCTTGCATTTTGTTTATCTCTTAATTACTTATGGTCCAAATCCCATATAGAGATGAAGTACAAAACGATTTTCTATTTAACTTTCTATTTCAAATACCTATTTTGTATTTTGTATCTTAAATGGAACATCTAAAAGCATTTTGTATTTTATATTTTAAATACATTTTAAAAACCATTTAACCCACCCCTGATTTTGAAAGGTACCCAACAAAACCTTATCATCGATAGATGATGAGTGATTTTTTTTAGCAATCGGTATCTTAAACGAAATGTAATAAATAATTCATGGATTGTGTTAATTGTTTGTAATGTAAGCTCAAAAACGTTAAAACAGGTACCTACTTTATTTATTTACGAGATGGCCAAAATCATGAACTGTCGAGCCCATAAACTCTCTTAATCTTGTCATTTTGCAATGTCAACTGTCATTACTGCCAGTTCTTGACTTAACCGTCAAACGTCAATCTCATATGTTCCCTAGCCGGTATTTCCGGTAAATGGTAAATCTGTTAATCCCAAGATTCAAAGTCTATCAAAAATATAAATAATTCAGTCTGACCCGATTACAAGTGAAATTAATCATAAAATGCCCAGTTGCAAACCAATAAACAAATAAGATAACGAAATGGCAAGTAGAACTTTAAAATCATCCCTAATTCTTCAATTCCTAACCAAGAAAACTTCAAACTCCAACCACCTGCAGCTGTCATGTTTCCGGAGACTCAACAGTACTCAAGCTTCCAAATTGATCTACTCAGAATACGGAGACCCCCTGAAGGTGGTCCGGCGCGAGGACACCGAAATTCCGCAACCCAAAGAAAATGAAGTATTAATAAAGATGCTGGCAGCTCCAGTAAACCCGGCCGATATCAACACGATCCAGGGCAAATATCCCGCGAAACCCCCTTTACCGGCAGTCCCGGGCAACGAGGGCGTAGCCGAAGTGGTCTCAACCGGCCCCCAAGTTGAAGACTTATCAGCTGGAGATCACGTCGTCCCCTTGATCGGCTGCATGGGGACCTGGCGAACTCACCTCGTCACCCAGAAAGAGAACGTCTTGAAAGTTCCCAAGGGTCTAGGCCTAGTTGAAGCGGCTACGCTTACTGTGAACCCGACCACCGCTTTTAGGATGCTCCGGGATTTCATTAACCTCAAACCGGGCGACTCAGTCATACAGAACGGGGCCAATTCGGCAGTGGGACAGAGCGTCATACAGATATGTCGCGCCTGGGGGCTGAGATCGATAAACGTAGTGAGAGACAGGAAGGATATCGGCGAGCTGAAGAAGTTCCTGATGGATCTGGGCGCGACACACGTCATAACGGAAGAGGAACTTAGAACGACTGATATTTTCAAATCGGGGAAAGTGGATAAACCGAAATTGGGGTTGAATTGTGTCGGGGGTAAAAGTGCCCTGGAGGTCATGAGGTATCTACAGAACGGTAGTCCTTTTGTTACTTACGGGGGGATGTCCAGGGAACCGGTGACCGTGCCGACAAGCGCTTTAATCTTCAAAGATTTACAGATCAGAGGGTTCTGGATGACCGAGTGGACGAAGAAGAATGCGAACAGCGTGGACCGGTTGGAGATGTTCGAAGAGTTGATATCGATGATGACGAATAACGAGCTGCAAGGTCCCGTTTACAAGATGATCGATTTCGAGAAGTTCCAGGAAGCTCTCATGAACACGATGACTGTTAAAGGAATGACCGGGAAAAAATTCATATTAGGTTTTGAGAAGAATTGATTATTTTATTTTATTTTAAGAGAATAAATTGTTTATTTTTGATTGACTACTACTTTCCCCATTACTTTTAAATCGTTAATTATTTATTGTAAAAAGTTCCTATAAGGATTCCTATAAATCCTCATGTTAGATTAGTTAGTTTACGAAGATGAAGACAGTATTGAAAATATATTATGCAATGTTATTCATATCAGGAAATGATAAATTTTACTGTAAACTGGAATTGTTATTCAATTAGTGCAGATAAGAAGTCTGGCTTGAGCTTAATAGGATCATTCTGTATTGAGTCTTCCTGTGATGAGGTTCTGATTAATCATCACAATGGAAAAATTAAGTTTTCTCTTATTAACGCTTTGTTTCCTTGGGACATCTTTTGCTGCCCCCGCTGGTGATAATGACGGTGCTGGTAAGTAACAAATATTACTTGATTTTTGTTTTTATTGTAACTATTTCTTGTCAAATCTAAAATAATCAAATCAATGTAGACAATTATTATTTGGTACCAACACGTTACGTAACATCTCGTATAAGTTCTTATAAAGCTCCACGTAATTACTTGAATTATTATTAGTGTAATTAATTAGTTAATTGTCAATATAATTATTATATCCTAATTATTCAGGATTATAAATAAATTAACCAGAAGAATTGAATGAATACAAAACAATCTATTTTTATTTATATTACTTTTTGGGTGAAATATTTTGAGAAACACGAGAAAATATTTTTATTCTAAAAAATTATCGCGTGTTTAGATTCATTATTGATCTAAAAATAGAATGACAAAATTTTTGTTGGAGTAATAGTCCACGGAAAGTGAAAACAGTTCAAATAATTTGAATCAATCAAGACTTACTTGGTACGTAGCTGTAAAACTTTTTTCTAATAATATCATTTTGTAAGTAGGTAATTGTCGTAAAAATAGAATAATTTTATTTACGTTTTTATGCCAAGCAATGAGTCAACCTAATTATTACCTAAGTACATGAAGTTTAAAAGAATTGCATCTTGTTCATTTTCAGATCCTGCATAAATATATTTTTTTGAATTTGATCACCTTCCATTTTCTATCTATCTTAAAATTATTCCTTTAACTTGAATTGTTAAATATGTAAATCACCCTGGAATATTAGAAAATAATATTTACATTTGAAAGGTAGCTTCAAATATATGAAAAAAAATTATAATTTTATTCAGATTCCTAAGTTGTTATTTATTGATCCTTTCATTTCATTTACTCTCCAAAATGACGTCATACGGATAAACATAGACACAAATCTAGATAACTCATTACATCTGTGAACATTACCAACCTTATTGTCATTGTCATAATTATATCAAAATCTTTTTCATTTTCATAACTATAGGCTATAGTATTTGGAAAATTCTTAATTCACATTCACATAATTATTAATTTCTCATAAACTAATGGACAAATTTCAAATTATTATAATTAGCCCCAGCAAACCCACACAAAAATGTAACCTGCATACCCGGCCAAGTAGAAGAACTAGCGACTGGAGTCAAAATTTGTTCAAAAAACAGCTTTTGGTATTCTTTCTCAAATTATAGAGCCAGTAAGTTGTTATGAATGTCTTTGATGGAGTGACAAAAATTTATCGTTTTATTATTGTAGGTTGCAAAAATGACGAATTTAGATTTAAAGATTGCAATAACTGCACTTGCGTTGACCAAAAATGGAATTGCACCAAGTATAACTGCCACGATCGTAAACATAATCGTTTTATTAGATCCACTCGTACGTAAATGTACATTTCATTTTTTATCAATCTTCGATCATTTATATATTTAGTCTCCTCTCCACTCTGACGTCATATGTTGAGTGTTCACTTATTTGTTATTGAGTATAGAGTTGCGCAGAATCAGCAATCTAGTTCCCATAATAAGCCCGTGATCATTATCTGCCGCCCATTATTTTCGTTTAAATTTTAAAATGTGGTTCTAAATTTAATTAAATTTGTTTGTTTTTTATAAGCTAAATAAGGTCAATATAATATGATTATAGCGATCAAAAATTAGGAAAACAAGAATTATGTAATAATGGAAAACATTTACTGAATAATAAGCAAGGCCAGCACCGAATCAAAATAATCAAAATATTATTTTTCTTCAAGAAAAGCCGTATTAAGCATAAAGATCTGGACGTTACATTGTAAGGGTAAAAGGTTACTGATACTGTCTGATAACGAATGACCATTACATAAACTTAATTAGAATATCATAGCACATATGATTTTATAATCAATGCAATAATAATATAGTTCAATAATTGTACATGATAAAATTAAAATTTTTATGAAGTTTTTTTTATTCATACTTCATTTACATAATACAGGGTTATTCACGCTATACGCCACGGAAGATCATGGCCGTGTCTCTGGATTTTAGGATCTTTTTATTTTTGGAGTGGATAGAGACCCGGCAGAGGTACGTTTTAAAATTATATTAATAATGTACAGGTGTCCCAAAAGCATGAAACATATCAAAGCTATGTTTTTTTAAATGGAATGCTCCTGTGTTATTGCATTTTTAGATTGTCTGAGAAGAAAAAATAAGATTGGGTTTTACAGTTGGTGTTTAAATTAAGAAGTTTTGGAGTTATAAACAAGTGAAAATCATCATTTTTCAAGTTCAAGGCCCTGTACAACGAAAACGCTTCAAGATAGAGAAAAACGGCTTACATATGTAAATAGGACATATTATGTCCCTATTTTAACTTTTCATGTACTATCCTATGGTGTAGAAACATTTGTACATTCTTTGATTTATTTATTTGTCGACGCGTGGAGAAATCTCAGAATTTTTCAATTTTTTTATCACCCTGTATAAACATTTCATCTACATCATTGGATAGTACATGAAAAGTTAAAATAGGGTCATGTAAGCCGTTTTTCTCGATCTTAAGCCGTTTTCCTTGTACAGGGCCTTGAACTTGAAAAATTACGATTTTCGCTTGTTTATACAAGCGAAGTTTTACTCACAAACTTCTGAATTTAAACACCAACTGTAAAAGCCAATCTTTCTTTTTCTTCCTAGGCAATCTAAAAATACAATAATATAGGAGCATTCCATTTAAAAAAACATAACTTTGATATGTTTCATGCTTTTGGGACACCCTGTACATTATGAATATAATTTTACAACGTACCTCTGCCGGGTCTCTATCCACTCCAAAAATAAAAAGATCCTAAAATCCAGAGACACGGCCATGATCTTCCGTGGCGTATACCGTGAATAACCCTGTATACATCTCTCAAACATTTATTGAACAACTTGCGATTTAAAATTTTCTAGCCGGATTGCCAGATACTTGCAAAGAGGGTGACGTACATCAATTAGACTGTAACACTTGTGTCTGTGGTGGGAATAACTTATGGGGTTGCACAGAAATGGCTTGCCATTTTTATGATCAACTTGAAACAGAACGTAGAGATGCGGAACCGAAGAAAGGTAATAATTGATTTTTAGGTGAGTTTTTTGGACTTGACGTACTTTTCTGTTAAGAGGGTGACCAATGTGTAGATGCTGCTGAGGAGACTGAAGACACAGATACTCATGTTTGTTTCTGTTTGGAGGGAAAGTGGCACTGTGTTGAGAAAGGTAAATCTGGAATGAGAGTTATATTGAGCCCTCCACTTTAAATTATTTATCTCAGGAAACGATTGTAAACCTGGAGAAACTAAGACGATCGACTGTAACCACTGCTTCTGCTCGGGAACAGGACATTGGGCCTGCACATTAAAGGGGTGTGGAACTATGATTATTTCTTCCAGTGATATCGCTGCTAGAGGTTGGTATGAAAAGTAAAAGTCTTGGAGGATCTTATTAATATTATTAACTGTCTCAGCTGTAGTGGTTCCCGAAACTGAGGAAGTGTGCAAAGATTGGGATGTCCAACAGAACGATACCACTTACTGTTCTTGTTATTCTAACGAGTGGAACTGTCTAGAAAAAGGTTTGCTATTATACCAATCATGATTATTGTTGCATATTATGCGCTATCAATAATAGTTGTGATTGTCGTTATGGTGTAATTGATGAAAGTCTATCTCCCATCTATTTTTTTTTTTTTAGAATGTAAACCAGGTGAAAATAAAATGGACGACTGCAACCACTGTTTTTGCTCTGATAATGGCATCTGGGGCTGCACGCTTATGGGATGCATACACGAAGACAACTTACACGCGATTGAAAAACGTGAAGTTGATTTGCCTGACACTGCAGCAGGTATTGGATCATTTTAATTGATATAATGAGCGTCCAAAATGGCCGATGTCGCGACTTTTATAATTCGCACGTATAATCGAACGCGGATGTTCGCTATCTTCTATGTCGCGTTACAGAGATAACTTGAGGTCGTTGAATAAAGCACGATAAAAGTAAATAATACTTAGGCACTCAAAGAGGAAAGAAGAAACGATGATCAAAGCTTCTTATTCTCGCTTCGCGGTTCTCATAGTAGTCCTTGCTTATCCTGCATTCTGGGTGCTCTTCTGCATCTTCCCATTATTACGTCATTTGTGCACACACACGACCGTGGTTCAACTCAAAGTCCCACGCACTGTTGTCCCTTTCTCCTCTCATAGTGCATAATTAAAAATAAAGGAGGGAATTTTAGGGAAAAGGATACATGGGGAAGGAACACGACTATTGTTCTCGATTTTCTGTTTACCTAACTGACTTTTGTCTTTGTTACAAACCTGAGACTATCGTTTCAATTATAATTATACTCGAAGCAGTTATATTTAATTTATTTATTCCCCGCAGCTGAAGAGAAAAAAGGAAGGGTCTGCGCAATGGGCGAATCTTTCAAAGCAGACTGCAACACTTGTTTCTGTCTGGGAGATGGTAACTATGGCTGTACTTTAATGATGTGTAATCCGCAGCAGTATCCTAATGCGGACTATACTGTTGGCGCAACACCGCAGCTCCGAAGCGCAATTTCCATGTCTCTGGCTGGTCCAACGACTGAAAAAACTGGTAGTAAGTATGTCTGCAACCATTGTGAAATATTTTTTTAGCTGAAACGTTATGCTCTATGTTTTGATTCCCATTTCAGTTTCAAAATGATAGTCTTTTACGCACTAGAGCTAAAAAGTGTATTCTTTTGTGAACTAGTATGCTTAAAAGTGAAATGTAAGCCACTTTAAGGCAAGTTTTCATGAATCGCGTCACTTTGGCAACATAAAATACCAATTTCTAGGATTCAAAAATTCTTGTTTATTGGTAATTTTACCAAATATCCTGGCTAACACGCGTTGCAAAAGGGTTTCAAAGCACTTGGCGATTGTCAAACTCGGCCTTGGGCCTCGTTTCTGACAATTTTCGTCGCGTATTTAAAACACTCCCAATTTTGCAACTCGTGAAGTCTGCATGATAAGGAAAGAGAAAGATAAAAATAAAATTGAACATTAGACTGAATAGCGATATGTTTGTTGCAGGTGTATTATCATCCACCTGTAAAATAGGAGACACAGTAAAACTGGATTGCAATCATTGTTACTGTGCCGGAGAAATCTGGGGATGCACTCGGATGACTTGTGGTCCATTCCGTCATATTCCTGAGACAACTACTAGAAAACGCAGAGACGTCGAAGATGTTAAAGGTATTTCCGTTTCGCGTATTTCCGTTACATATAGCGAGTCATTAATTGCTCGATTTTTAGTCGAAGAAGTATGCACCCCTGGAGATTCCTTCCAAGCCGACTGTAACACTTGTTATTGTACGGAGAACCACCAATACATCTGTACCCTCAGAGGATGCATCCATGACGACATGGAACATCTGAACCTCCCAGAAGAACTGACAGAAAAAGGGGCCCAGTTTCAAGTAGCTTACGCCGCCCCCATTGATCCTGTTCCCGCAGAAAAAGTCCAGAAATGTAAGTATCATATCAGTTCAATTATGATCCCACTTAACACACTACTATCCCCTTCCTAAAGAGCTCATTGTCTAATATCACTGATAGTTTATTTCGTTTGCCTTGTTTCTTCACACTCTTCACTGAACTAAACTGTCCTCAACTGCCTGCTTACTCCGCTTATATACACCCTTAATGTTTTTCTGGAATGCGCGTTTCGAGAATTATAGCGCCGCTACTTCCCGCACATCTATCTGCAGTTCCGAATGCTCAATTTCTGGAGCATTCTAGACAGGAATGGCTTCTAGATATAGTGGTAGGCTCTCCCTAATAACTTTCCCTTTTATGACCTAAATGTCGCCTAAATGTCCCATCTGATAACAGGAGAGCAGCAGTAATAGAAGGTCGTATATTAGCAGGCACGGTTAGGCGGTCGCCGTTTTAATCAGGGGCACTCAACATCGTAACAATATTATTATAACTTATATTGGTTTTTACAGCTGTAGATGTCTTGCCTGCTACTTGTAACCAAGGAGATGAAGCCAAATTGGACTGCAATTTCTGTTTCTGCGTTGGCGATAACAATTGGGGATGTACTCTTATGGCGTGCCCTTCTGATGAACAATATGTGCAAGTTGGGGTTCAACCAATTGCCTACTCAGCAGCGATATCAAATTCAATCGAACATACATCCGCTCCTTTTAGTAAGCTTTTGGTAACTTGAAGACGTACCTTTGAATCATGAGATTTAAAATTTTTCTAGCCGGATTGCCAGATACTTGCAAAGAGGGCGACGTACATCAATTAGACTGTAACACTTGTGTCTGTGCTGGGAATAACTTATGGGGCTGCACAGAGATGGCTTGCCATTTTTATGATCAACTTGAAAGAGAACGTAGAGACGCGGATTCGAAGAAAGGTAGGGAAAATTGATTGGGTGAGTTATTTTTGACTCGACTTATTATTTCCTTTCAGAGGGCGACCAATGTGAGAGTACTGAAGAAGCTGAAACTACAGACACTCATCTCTGTTTCTGTTTGGGGGATAAGTGGCACTGTATTGAAAAGGGTAAATTAAATCTAGAATGCAAGTTGTTGAGCCGACCACTTTAAATTATTTGTCTCAGGAAACGATTGTCAACCTGGAGAAACCAAGGCGATGGACTGTAACTCTTGCTTCTGCTCGGAGACGGGACATTGGGCCTGTACTCTAATGGCATGTAAACCTAATAACGAACCTTTCAATATGGCCCGATCAGGTTGGTATGAGAAGTTACGCCTTGGAAGCTCCTATTGATTTTATTGTCTCAGGTGCAGTGGTTCCCCAAACTGATGAGGCAGTGTGCAAAAACACGCCGGATATCCAACAGAATGAAACCACTGTCTGTTTTTGTTATGATAACGAGCAGCACTGTCAAGAAAAAGGTTAGCTATGAATCATGATTGTTGTTGCAGGCTACAAATATGAGGATTGTTAATGCATTATAGTAATTAGAATTTCTATCTCCCTTCTTTTTTTCTAGAATGTAAACGAGGTGAGCACAAAATGGACGACTGCAATCACTGTTTTTGCGATGGTCATGGATTATGGGCCTGCACGCGTATGGGATGCATACACGAAGACAACTTACACGCGATTGAAAAACGTGAAGTTAATTTGCCTGACACTGCAGCAGGTATTGGATCATTTTAATTGATATAATGAGCGTCCAAAATGGCCGATGTCGCGACTTTTATAATTCGCACGTATAATCGAACGCGGATGTTCGCTATCTTCTATGTCGCGTTACAGAGATAACTTGGGCTCGTTGAATAAAGCACGATAAAAGTAAATAATACTTAGGCACTCAAAGAGGAAAGAAGAAACGATGATCAAAGCTTCTTATTCTCGCTTCGCGGTTCTCATAGTAGTCCTTGCTTATCCTGCATTCTGGGTGCTCTTCTGCATCTTCCCATTATTACGTCATTTGTGCACACACACGACCGTGACTCAACTCAAAGTCCCACGCACTGTTGTCCCTTTCTCCTCTCATAGTGCATAATTAAAAATAAAGGAGGGAATTTTAGGGAAAAGGATACATGGGGAAGGAACACGACTATTGTTCTCGATTTTCTGTTTACCTAACTGACTTTTGTCTTTGTTACAAACCTGAGACTATCGTTTCAATTATAATTATACTCGAAGCAGTTATATTTAATTTATTTATTCCCCGCAGCTGAAGAGAAAAAAGGAAGGGTCTGCGCAATGGGCGAATCTTTCAAAGCAGACTGCAACACTTGTTTCTGTCTGGAAGATGGAATAAACTACGGCTGTACTATAATGATGTGTCATCCTAAACAGTATCCTAATGTGGATTATACAAGTGCTGCAGCTGTTAGCGCAACTCCGCAGCTCCGAAGCGCAATTTCCATGTCTCTGGCTGGTCCAACAACTGAAAAAACTGTTAGTAAGTATGTCTGCAACCATTGTGAAACGTTTTTTTTTAGTCAACCCAATTTAAAGCAAGTTTTCATGAAGCCCCAGCCCCGTCACTTTGGTAACATAAAATACCAATTTCTGGGATCAAAAAATTCTTGTTTTTGGCAATTTAACAAAAATTCTGTGTAACACGCGTTGCAAAATGGTTTCACGCATCACTTGGCGATTGTCAACTCGGCCTTCGGCCTCGGTTTGGACAATTTTCGTCGCGTATTTGATTTAAAACACTCCAATTTTGCAACTTGTAACCAAATCGTTTCTGCACGACAAAGATAGAGAAAGATAAAAAATAAAACAAAAAATAAGATTGAACTATTTGTTTGTTTATTAGGTGTATTACCATCCACCTGTAAATTAGGAGACAGGATAAAACTGGAATGCAATCATTGTTTCTGTGACGGAAATAATCGCTGGGGATGCACTCTGATGTATTGTGGCGGATTCCACCACCGTAATCCTGAGACATCTTCTAGAAATCGCAGAGACGTCGGAGATGTTAAAGGTATTTCCGTTTCGCGTATTTCCGTTACATATGGCGAGTCATTAATTGCTCGATTTTTAGTCGAAGAAGTATGCACCCCTGGAGATTCCTTCCAAGCCGACTGCAACACTTGTTATTGTACGGAGAACCACCAATATATCTGTACCCTCAGAGGATGCATCCATGACGACATGGAACATCTGAACCTCCCAGAAGAACTGACAGAAAAAGGGGCCCAGTTTCAAGTAGCTTACGCCGCCCCCATTGATCCTGTTCCCGCAGAAAAAGTCCAGAAATGTAAGTATCATATCAGTTCAATTATGATCCCACTTAACACACTACTATCCCCTTCCTAAAGAGCTCATTAATTGTCTAATATCACTGATAGTGTATTTCGTTTGCCTTGTTTCTTCACACTCTTCAATGAACTAAACTGTCCTCAACTGCCTGCTTACTCCGCTTATATACACCCTTAATGTTTTTCTGGAATGCGCGTTTCGAGAATTATAGCGCCGCTACTTCCCGCACATCTATCTGCAGTTCCGAATGCTCAATTTCTGGAGCATTCTAGACAGGAATGGCTTCTAGATATAGTGGTAGGCTCTCCCTAATAACTTTCCCTTTTATGACCTAAATGTCGCCTAAATGTCCCATCTGATAACAGGAGAGCAGCAGTAATAGAAGGTCGTATATTAGCAGGCACGGTTAGGCGGTCGCCGTTTTAATCAGGGGCACTCAACATCGTAACAATATTATTATAACTTATATTGGTTTTTACAGCTGTAGATGTCTTGCCTGCTACTTGTAACCAAGGAGATGAAGCCAAATTGGACTGCAATTTCTGTTTCTGCGTTGGCGATAACAATTGGGGATGTACTCTTATGGCGTGCCCTTCTGATGAACAATATGTGCAAGTTGGGGTTCAACCAATTGCCTACTCAGCAGCGATATCAAATTCAATCGAACATACATCCGCTCCTTTTAGTAAGCTTTTGGTAACTTGAAGACGTACCTTTGAATCATGAGATTTAAAATTTTTCTAGCCGGATTACCAGATACTTGCAAAGAGGGTGACGTACATCAATTAGACTGTAACACTTGTGTCTGTGCTGGGAATAACTTATGGGGCTGCACAGAGATGGCTTGCCATTTTTATGATCAACTTGAAAGAGAACGTAGAGACGCGGATTCGAAGAAAGGTAGGGAAAATTGATTGGGTGAGTTATTTTTGACTCGACTTATTATTTCCTTTCAGAGGGCGACCAATGTGAGGGTACTGAAGAAGCTGAAACTACAGACACTCATCTCTGTTTCTGTTTGGGGGATAAGTGGCACTGCATTGAAAAAGGTAAATTAAATCTAGAATGCAAGTTGTTGAGCCGACCACTTTAAATTATTTGTCTCAGGAAACGATTGTCAACCTGGAGAAACCAAGGCGATGGACTGTAACTCTTGCTTCTGCTCGGAGACGGGACATTGGGCCTGTACTCTAATGGCATGTAAACCTAATAACGAACCTTTCAATATGGCCCGATCAGGTTGGTATGAGAAGTTACGCCTTGGAAGCTCCTATTGATTTTATTGTCTCAGGTGCAGTGGTTCCCCAAACTGATGAGGCAGTGTGCAAAAACACGCCGGATATCCAACAGAATGAAACCACTGTCTGTTTTTGTTATGATAACGAGCAGCACTGTCAAGAAAAAGGTTAGCTATGAATCATGATTGTAGTTGCAGGGCTACAAATATGAGGATTATTAATGCATAGTAATTAGAATTGCTATCTCCCTTCTTTTGTTTAGAATGTAAACAAGGTGAGCACAAAATGGACGACTGCAATCACTGTTTTTGCGCTGGTCATGGATTATGGGCCTGCACGCGTATGGGATGCATACAAGAAGACAACTTACACGCGATTGAAAAACGTGAAGTTGATTTGCCAGATATTGTAGCAGGTACCTATTCGATCATTTTAATTGAATGGCTCATAAAATTTACTTCAGTTTTTGTGGTACCAATTTTATGAAAACTTTTGAGAGAGGTGGTATTTTCAAAACATGAACTCTCAAAATTAACACACATCCTTGTCCTTGAATCAATGAGTGGATATTGAGCAGAGGGACGTTTAAAGAAAGCTCTCAATTCGTGTAAGAGCGAACAGGACTGCTTAAAAAGCAATTTCTTGTTACAAAGTTCGCAAGTTCCTCTCACTGTTTTTGGTTGCATGTAAATGCGACTTCCCATCCCACGGCTTGGCAAACCGATCCCGGGAAACCCCCGCCTCTTTATATCTTTCCCTCGATTGGCGTGTGAGTAAGGCGCCAGGCGCCTTTTAGCATTGACTTAATATGCGCACCACGAACCTAAAAAATCATGTACAGAAATTGCACAGCCATAAAGGACGCATTAATATATAAAATCCATCGATGTAATAATAGCCTATCCTGTTTGATTTTACAGAATGTGCAGATGGTGACCATAAAATGGAAGATTGCAATGACTGCCACTGCGCGAATGGGCAGTACGCCTGCACGCGTCGTCTCTGCTCCAGGGACGCAGTCAAAATCAATGTCCAAGAAAAACGAAGCGTAGGTAAGGATAGTAAGTCAAACGAAACAGAAAAAATGCATCAATTTTTCCGATATAATAAATATACATACTTGACTCTCATCCGATCTGTCAATAATAAATGAACGCGATAAATTGTCCCGATATTTTGACAATGAAACATGAAACAGTTACATGATAACGGTTGCATATAGTAAAGTGTAACGGTTTGAATGTAACGGTAGATTCGGTAACGTTCTGGGGTTGTTCTGAGTGGTTGTGTTTGTCGGCAGATGTGCCCCCGTACACGAGCGACCTGAGGAACACCCCGTGCGCCCCCTACGATGATTACTTCGATGTGGACTGTAATCGCTGCTACTGCAACAACGAGGGCAGCGGATACTTGTGCACAGTCAACTCGTGCATGTCCCCCGTCGACTTCAGTAACGCCACCTTCCCCGTTGCCTCCACTGCGCTGCTGCTGGGCATCAGCAACGGAACTGTTACTGCTGGAGCGGTTACCACTCTCGGTGGTGGTGGTGACGGTAATATTACTAGCACCAGCACCAGCACTAGCACCAGCACCAGCACTAGCACCAGCACTAGCGCTAGCACCAGCACTAGCACCAGCACTATCAGTACTAACAGTGATAACGCGAACGGGGTTAGTGATGAGGGAACCGATGAGAAAGTAGCGGTTACTGAAGTATCAGTAACAGTGACTGTTACTACAGGTACAGGTGATTCAGTTTCGAGCTCAACGGGTATCACAGAAACGACAACGACAGTAAGGGATGAAGAGTCTAGTAATGTTAATTCGAACGTGACTGCTATAATATAAGAGTCAATCAAAATTATTCGGAAAAATTGGTGAATTTTATTGTTTAATAAGTATTACTAATACTTAATCGATATTTCAGGTTCGATCTAGAGATGTAAGTCGTGTCTCTTAGTAAATCCAGAGGTGGAACAGTAAAATACGTTATTATTTCTTTCAATGTTACAATTAAGGAAGACAATAAAGAGTACCATGCAACTACAGGAAGTATTTTTTTTATATGACTACCGTGCCGCCGATCCTATAAAAAATACTTTAAATAAAACCCATCCCGAGTTTATATAATTGTCTATCAGTTACTTTTTCGATTAATGGCGGCGGAGCAGCGATTATCTGTTATTGATGTAACTCCAAAAAGGTTCAGGAATTTTAGGAAAAGATTAAAAATAACGTTACCCTCTTAGAAAATAAATTTTAAATATAGCACATAAGATAAGATCATCACAACTTTCTATTACTTTACACTGTAACAATAATTAATTTTAAGGCTAGAAAAGTGCCTATTACGTATTAAGTAACGACAGACTCATTTATTATGTCCGCTGATGAATCCAGACCCCTTCTGGCGGTCACAAATGTTCGGTTTGTATAGTCTTTCCTGATGTTTTATATTCCAAGATATTGTGACAGTTGACAATGGCGACAAATGACATTGAACTCTCACAGACTACTAATAATGTACATAGTTCATTAAATGATTGAGTATTCCACATAAGAAATCCACTCAAGTAAGATAGTAAGAATAAGAAGACTTAATTAATTATTGCGCCAATTCTTCTCACCTGTATAAAATTTTAATATTAACACAGGTGTGACCGTGAGAAATAGAGGAAGTACTTTCATTAGTTTATGCGCAAACTGGTGGTGGTGACTTGACTTTTAAAGTCGACGATTGCCATTTTTTAATGGCTTGAAAATGGGAGCGGCCGCCAGTGTTATTTTACGGCCGTTATTCTTGACGACGGTTTTTAAAAAATCTATGACGCCAAGTTCTAGTTCGTGATCTTACTATATCACAAATAACCGCTATAATGATTTTTTTGAGTAGTCAAATTGTCGTAAAATACGGGGAAGGCTGACTTTTTGATGTTTATATTGGTGTGAAAAAAAGTCCGACCACAAAAAAAGTGGACAGCGACATTTGGAAGATATTTTGAATTGCCTGCACTCTCTAAATGTCAAAAAATCTATGAAAACAAGTTTTTATAGTTTTAAACATGTTTAGAATTTATGATGCAATAGATGCAATAGAATTTATGGACTTTTACTGCGACTTTGAAAGTAAATCAATCGTAACTGAAATAATTTATTTTAAAATGTAGAATCATAATTTGTATACAAAATTAAAATTATAACATCAAATTATTAATAAACAAACATTACCTTAATAATTATAAATAAATACGAGTATTTTAACAATTTAAAAATAACACCAAGAAAGAATAATATAATAACACAACATTGTTGCATTTATTCAACCCTAATAAAATTTATTTATGACAAACAATGTAAAAATATTATTACAAACATTCTTACCAACCTCAGTACTTTGCAGTGTTTGCAGTCTTACCAGACTGACCCATGCAACTATCTATACAGTACACCATCTAGTACTGTAAGAAAGGCAAGTAATTCAACAGGAATGCTTAATCAATAATAATGCGATTTGTAGTAATGTCAGTTCTCCTATTCAAAAGTTTAACAGCCATTTTTGGAGTAAAGTCTTTAATCCCTATTTCTCGTAGAGCTCTCCCTCTTGTATCTTCAACACCGGTCGCGCCTTCCAAAGCAATCAAAGTTTCCCTCAACAGCAAAGCAGAACCCTTAGCCACTGTCAGCAAATTACAGGATTCCACAAGTCTGAAATTGTTTCAATCTTCATTAAAAACCAAAATAGATATTAAAAAGGTACTCACTGTGTGAAATAATATTCCGGTTTTTCAGTGAACTGTGAAAACAAAGGGATCAAGTTCCTCATTATATCATATTTTAGTTGCATGGCTCCGCCCTCGTTGAATTTATTATCTAAAACCAGTTCTTCAAACAGATACGTGTCAATCTGTTTGGCTATGGATTTCCACACGTACGAATACAATTTATTTGCCAGCGTTTTTTGCAGCTGATGTAAACGTTTCGCAAGAATCTCGAATATCGGGCAAGCGCTCTGAGTTAGAGAATAGCTTTTAAAATCTTTTTGAGGGACCGACATCGCCGACCACCACTCGTTGCAATATTTATTGCCTTTTTCTTTAATTTCCTGTATCACCGAATCCGACAGAGTACTTAAAAGTTCCTTCCTTAAATGCCCGTACAAGGACAAAGTTTCATTAAAGACCGAATCAGCTTCGAGTTCGTTATTGATGACGTCATCAAAATCAGTGAAATTTGAGCCGACCGGTTCAATCGTGTTTAGCTGAGATTTGTAGTAGTATAGATTAAGATAGTGCTGCAAATAAAATACAACAAATACAAATCTAGCGTAAAAGAAGTTTTGCTAGTCCCGTGACCAGGATGGAGGGAAAAAAGAGGTACAGAAAATTAAAAACAAACTTACCAAAGTCGCTCCCCAGTCGTTCAGGACATTCTCGATGTAGTACAAAGTATTAGCAATCATAGGAATTTTCGATTCCACTACATCACCTTGTTCCGCATGGGCTAGTTGCACTAAACGAACCCTGAAATCGTCCAGCAGTTCCAACTGCAATTCCAGAAATTGAAGACGATGTCCCGGTTGAGGTAGAGCCTCGTATCTGTCCGTTATCGTCTGAAGTAACGTTATAAAGGAATCGGCGCATACGGTCACTTTCAGGTCTTCTATATCAGAAGTTAAAGGATCAAACGCATCGGTCGATGATGGGGGTAGTATAACATCCATTTTTTCAACAGCGTCTAGAAACATTAAAAGCGTGTATTATAAAGGCTCATTAATTCAACGGGCAGATTTCTGTGGCCATTTCTGAAAAAGGTATCGAGTCTAAGTGGAAATTTGTTAAATTTATCTGTTCTTGACATGAAAGTAATTACAAAAAATGTTAATAAAAGTCATTTGACCTCGATATTAGCTTCAAAAACGAGCACAGAAATCTGCCCGTTAGCCTAATGAATCTTTATGATATTGGCTGTAAGAATAATATAAAATGATTTAATAAAAAACCTCTAGTGGAGAAAAAATACTTACATTTCTTCTCCATGTTTAACCATTTAATGAAAACCTGTGCTTGCGTCAACACTATAAGTATGCCTGGTTGATTAGAAGGATAACAGTAAGTTTCCCTTAATTCTTTATCAAATCCCAACGCTTCGTCAACAGAATGAGAAAACGTTACATCATCGTATTGAATTTTTGGTAAATCACTGTATAGTTTTTCGACAGCCAATTGTACTAGACCTCTTGCTAATTCTAACTAAAAAATAGAATTGCTCAATTAATGGCTAAACATACTACTAAAAAATAAAACCAAACATACTTTGGCATCAATATGATGCAAACCTAACTTATCAATCACAGACTGAATCCATTTTTCAACAAAATCTTGATGATCTCTTATCCATGTTAGTACTTGTGTTAGATACCTGAAATCACATCACAGTACATTAATTTTATCAAGATTAAGCATGGTCGGTTAGTTGTGAAGTTACCATTCTGGTTTATCAGATCTATTAGTTTGTCTAGTTCCATAAAAATGATACAGAAACCGTTTTCTTAATGGTGAAATAAGGAACTGCATGGGCAATGATAAAGGAGGAAAATCGGAGAGTATAGCTGAAGAACAAACGACTGGAACAGAAGTTTCGCTGGGTAATTCAATCTGAAGCGCGTACTCGGTAACGGTCTGCAACTTTTTTATATTCGCCTGTGATGGAATGATTAAATTGAAATTTGCGTTAACAAACGGCCATTTAATGGCCTTTAGAATGTCTTCAAAATCTCTGAAAGGTAAAAACGATTAAAATTAGAAATGTATAAATTGAAACATGAATAAGTACTTGGAAAGTTTTGTTCTTAATACATCGTGCCAGTAGAGAAGAGTATCTTTTAAGTGATTTCTTAAATGTGTTCCGGGGAAATCAATTAAATTCCTGGAAATTTCACACACATTGACAAAAATTGTTGTACACTGTTCGTCATCCTTCTTATTGAATTCTCTGGCAAGTTCGTCGCTAAAAAAATCATATTGGATTAAAGCGTATTGCAAAATGTTGTAGTTCTACCTTTTTACAGTACAAAAAAGTTAAAAAAAACATACATACTTTAAAAATTCAATCCTTTGAATTACTTTGAAATACTGTAACGCACACTGTAAGCTATGCAATTCCTGAAGCATCCCTTGCACCTTTTTTCTGACTTCATTAACATTTTCTAGATCTGTCGTTATTTTATCAACACATTTACTCGAATTGCTTAAAAGCTCAGAGCATTCACTCAGCTTACTCTCGCTTTCTCTTACAACTAGACTCAGATGTGACTCTTCGTTATTTAAGTTCAGCTGAAACAATTATTACAGTTAGAATTAGAACACTTTTATATTGAAGAGATTCGTAAAGTTAACAACACGTACTTGCGATTCAATCTGAGCTTTCTCACTTAGCAGTTTATCATGGAGTTCCTTACATTGTTGAAAATCCAGAAGGGAGTCCCCAAACTCCTCGTTGAATTTCCTAATGACTTCTTTTTTGATATTGTTCTTATTTGCTGTCATATTTGAAGCTTTGTAATAGTAAAAATATTTCTCCTCCGGGCTGAAAAAATTATATTCTTTTAAAACTAATGCAAAATTTTAAATTTTGTGAATTTCATACCTTCAATAATATCCCTCCGGTTGTTACACGTCATAAGGTATGGATTGGATAGGTAGGTTAAATTATAATAATTAATATTCTAATTATCACAGAAGAGAAATCGTAACATACTTTTTTACTGTTGTTTAATAAATCACCAAAATTTTTTAAATTCTTCAATTAAATATTAAATTTAAACCCACAAAAGGAAACACACCAATTTACGTATTATTTTTCTCTTATTTCTCCTGTTATAAAAGTGGGGTTAGAGTTGTGACAGTTCTTCTTGTTCTTATATTTATTTAAATGGCCTTCGCACTTTCGTGAATTCATTCAGAAGTATTCGTTTATTTTGGTACTCTTGGTCTTGGTCCTCGATTCTCGGTCTCGGTAGTCTAGTGATAAACCATTTTTTTTGTGAAGAAACAATCCTTATTAGGAACCCGGGAGAGGTTTCTCACTTCCAATCTTCGGAATCGATGAGGTGTTGTTTCAAACAGACGTGTTTCATTCCTCTTCGTGTCTTATCAATTATCATTCTGATTCTCCCTCATGATCATTTTCCTTTTTCTCCTCCGCCTCCCCCACCCCACCCATTAGCTGAAGCTGACAGTAGGTATGATTCTTACGAATTTCTGCATCTGGTCCCATTACTTTTCCTCGCTTCAGAGCATTATAACAATGACTTTCCTCACGCTGTATTTGCAATTCCCATCTTTTATTTTAACTGAGATATTTCGTTCCTCGCCACGTCTCGCAGTCAAAAAGTGAAGAACAGCTAACGCATAGCCAGAAAACGTAGGTTCGATTCTCACTTGGGAAAGAAAACTTTTTCTAACACGTGCTTGTCCTTCTCGAGCTGCATAACTAAATCACAAATAAAATATTCCAAAATGTATTTCATCACGATTGAGAGACTATTATTTATAGCATAATTTTTATAAAATTGTTAATTTTCCAACATTAGCCGTTTAGAAACGCGTCAAAAGTAGATTGTTGACAAGACAAGTATTAGCCTTAGAATATAGAACATCCGGAATCCGGAAGGATTATAGTTCCAAACAGCCGTTGTTGTGTCTCTAAGCACAACACACAATATAATCCGGTATGAGATGAGACCAATAATGGCGTACTAATAAAGTTATTTTGTTATTTAAATACTCACGCACATTGAAGCGTGGAAAATCCATATATAAGCTAATAAGTGACAAATTGAAAGATAGCAAAAAACTCTATTAATAAATTAGCTATAGGTAGCATATGCAGGGAGACTGTATACTAGGGCCAACTTTCGTTTCGCCTAATCTTAATAACAGGATATTTGGCATTTGTACTCGTACATAGACGCATGAAACGTGATTTTGAACCAAAATAGCTCATTTGGCTTTTCCACGCGTCAAATTATTTCATCCTAGAAGAACTAGACACCTAGAAAAATTACAACTACCAAATAGCTAATTAAGATGTGGTAAATTTTGAAAATGTTCATATTATCAACTATATTTCCAGATCAAAATTGATGGCAGTAGCTGACAGTATTAAAAAAAAAAAACATTTCAGAGAAGAAGCAGAGAGGAGACAATTTTCCTCGAAACAAAAGTTTCTGCTACCTACTTTATCAAAATGCCTTTTTTAATACTGTCTGTGTCTGTTACTGCCATCAATTTTGATCTAATGATATAAATGCCCAAACAAAACGAATAGGTGTTTCAAAATGGCGGTTCTCGTCGCTATCATCAAAACGGTCAATTACCTGGCCCTTCTGAATATTTTATACTCAATGGTCATAGCAGCACTCAGCTGATTGTCAAAATTTAGGACTTCTAACCTAAGTTTTTCAGTCCAACAAAGTTCAAGTTCTAAAAGTTGAATAAATAATTATTTAAAAATTGAGAGTTATTATGGGATTACGCCGATGTTATTCGCTAATTTATTTTCATTTTTACAAATTCCATGTACCTAGTAAAGTAAGTAGTGTTATAAAATAAAATACCTACATATTCAGGGAGGTATTTTTCTAAAGATTATGACAAAAACTAATTTACTAAAATGAATAGTAAACTTAAAATTTTATACAACAATAATTATTCACACAATGGGTAGAGATCATGATCCAAAAATGTTGCAATAAGTGGATTTCGCATTAGCTATTGGTACTAAATCCTTATTGTTGTTTTGCATGAAGTCACTATTGCAACTGCTATTCGTAGGAAAATTACGACTTCTAGCTTCTAGCAGAGTCACGGGTTGGGTTTATTTTTTGTATGTACAGGGAGCATAGTATAGATTTCTGTAATATGGTTGCTTGTATTGCAGGGTTAGAGGATCCAAGATCCCCAGGCAGAAAATAATCCAGTGGCCCTTTCTACAAGTGATCAAAGGCCCGTGTCCTGCAGTTGTAGTGTCTTCATATCTAGTTTTATTATTCTTAATTTATGTAGCATTTTTTTTCAAAAAGATTCCCCAGGGCAACATTTCAAGATCACTATCTAAATTTATACAGCGAGATGAGGACTTAAATATAGCATGAATTTTACTGTTCGTTGAAGTAAAACTGATGAGTCAAATGTCAAAGATGACGTTTCAGTCCCTGTCAACTTCAAATTTTTGAGAGGTATTTTGCAATGTAATCTTTTGACATATCAGTTTTATGTCAAAAATTGTAAGATTTCATCTTATAAAATTAGTTTTGTACCAAAGTTCTGTGTCTCATTCGGCTCAGAATTTAAAGGGAAAAATTTTTGATATTAACTTTGTTTCTTTTTATAGAAGAATCGTATTGGCTTGCAGTATTGAAAGATGAGGTTATAAACACCTAGAAATTCATGCAAAGATTGATATTACAGGAACTGGAATCATGAAGTGGATAATCATGCTGGCAGTGTTTTGCATGAAAATATATTTTCGCTTTATTGAATATAGCGATTATATGTTGTGTTACGATTGCAAAGAAATGGATTCCCCCGAGACACCGTACGATTTTATAATTGGTAAATTAATTCCTAAAAACAATATAGTTTTATAAATCACATTTTATTTTTTATTAAGTCGGCATGGGCAGTGCAGGGAGCGTCATAGCACGAAGATTAGCGCAAAATAAAGACTTGAAAATCCTGGTCCTGGAAGCCGGAGCGCATGGAGATTTTGTAACAAAAGTGCCCATAATGTCTCTCATGATGCAGCGTTCAAATTTTGATTGGGGCTTTACAACTGAACCCCAGAAAAACGCTTGTGCGGCGATGAAAGAAAACGTATACATTTTAAGCTAAACGGGGCGACATCACTCACTATTTCATTTTAGAGAAGTACTTGGCCCAGGGGTAAAATTGTCGGTGGAACTCATAGTCTGAATAATATGATATACTTTCGAGGTCATCATGATGATTTTCATGAATGGTACAAGCATGACTCAAATTATCGATACGAAGACGATGTTTTGCCTTATTTTAAGAAATCTGAAAATTTTATAGAAAAATCAAGTGGGTACTGGTATTGGTACTATTATCTTCTGTAAGCAGTAAAATTGAGCTATTATTTTTTTTAGATAATGAGAAAGAAGGATCTTTTATTTTATCTGAAGCACCCTTCTTATCCAGCTTCAATAAATACTTCTTGGACGCAGCTGAATCATTAGGTTTATCAATTAATCCTGAAACCCATGATAGCAAAATAAATGGTAATTTTTGATTTTTTTGCAATTCGAGTATTATTGGATGTAAATTTTTCAGGATTTTCAAGACCAAAAACGACCACATTCAACGGCCAGAGATGGACCACAGCTACTCACACTTTAAACCAAAATATGCCGAATATAATTTTAAGAACGCAAACGCTAGCAGAAAAAGTAATTTTTAAGAACAATTACGAAGCGTATGCAATTAAATATTTATATTTAAACAAATACTATTACACAACAGCCAAAAAGGGAATCATACTATCTGCAGGTGTTGTGGGTTCCCCTAAAATATTAATGCTGTCTGGAATCGGTCCGAGAGATCATCTTAAATCGTTGGGAATTAAACCCAAAATAATTTTACCGGTCGGCGATAATTTACAAGACCACGTCACAACCGGATTAGATTTAGTGCTACTAAACCAGTCTATAGATTTAACTGTACACCACATGGCATATCCTAGCTCCGTTTATAATTATTTTACATCCGGTTCAGGTCCTTGGACGTCGATTGGATGTGACGCAATCGGATTCCTGAATTTTGAAAAAAACAAAAGGCCGGAACTACAACTAATGGCAATGCAAGCTGGAATTTCGACTGATAAAGGTGCTTACACGCACTCATTAATTGGTATAAAACCAGAAATCTGGACCAATTATTTTGAAAAGATTGACAAAACGGCTGTGAGCATATTACCAGTCGTATTGCATCCAAAAAGTAGGGGTACAGTTAGACTGAGAGATAAGAATGTCCACAGTAAACCTTTAATTAATCCAAATTACTTATCAAATAAGTACGATGTAGAAATTTTATTGAAAGGCATTGAATTCATAAAAAAACTCGTCAATACGGACGCGATGAAGAAAATCGGTGCCGAAATAAATGCGAACGGGTTTCCCGGCTGTGAACATTTAAATTTTGACAGTGCAGATTATTGGGAGTGTTACGTTCGACATATGACATTGACTACGTATCATCCCGTGGGAACCTGTCAAATGGGTGGAGTCGTGGATTATGAATTTAGAGTTAAAAACACCAATAAGTTATATGTGGTCGATGCATCAGTAATGCCTGAACTAGTCAGTGGGAATATTATCGCTGCAGTTGTGATGCTTGCTGAAAAAGCTGCAGATGTGATAAAATATCATCAATATCTCAATTCCTATGTTTGTAATATTAGAGATATATTTATGCCGGTAACGATATGTAGGTAAAAAATATCAAAAGAATGTATAATTTACCCAATAAAATTTAGTTGTAAATTCTGTATCCCTCCCTCCCTACCTGAAGATGTATCTATATCATAAACACCCCAACAATTACTTGATCTTTTTGAAAATTGTACAGAGAAAGAACCACAAAGCATGGTGGGGATAAAAAATAGGAGAAATAATAACAAATTCTAAAATAATAAGCCCTTGAAGAAAAAGCTGTTTCATGTTCTAGTCCCTAAATTAAATATAAATATTATTATTGCAATAATTGTATTTATTTTATTTTTATAATAATATTAATAGGAGATAGCAGTGATACACATTTTGACATTGAAGAGTGAAGACTGAAGACTGAAGAATTATTCTCAATTTATTTAGAACACAACTAAACGGCAGAGAGATTTATGGAGCTGTTCTTTTTTCTTGTAAAATCTGGTCTTCAGGAATGTCATTTTAAAAGTTACGATTGATAGATGATAGATGGCTAATAAGAGACAAGGAAGTACAATATAAAAATATATTCGATTCTGTGATAAAAATACATAAATTTTTCACTTAATTTTAAAATCACCACTTCTCCTTGGGTTCAAGTCGCTCTTCAAAAGAGACGCGTTGAAAATATCACAGTCCTTTTTGGTCAACAAAATCCTAGAATTGACGCAATGATAAAAACTTTCACCAAAAGCGGGGGTGTTTGAGATTTGCGTGTCTTCCACTTTGGTTGTCATGTCATTTACTATAACTACCTAAAAGAAATATAAAATATAGCAAAAAAAAAAAAAAATGGATATACAGGGTGTTAAGAAAATGACGGATAAACTCTTCAGTACATTGTAGGGGACACTCAGTAGAGTATGGGAAAAATAATTTTAAACATTCTGGTTTTCAATTTGGTGAGATAAAAAATGCCAAAGTTAATTTACTATCTTTGTTTTTCGGTATTTGCAAAAACTAGATGATTTTACAGATATAAAAAGGGTACTTTAATCGTTATCAATTAAAAACATTGCTTAAGATGTATTACTGGCTTAGAAAATTTAATAAGAATTTTTTTCTGTTCTAAGATGCCGAAAAAAGCGTTTGGCAACAACGGTTTTGATACCTTAACTACCTACATTGTTAGAAATTAGACGAAATTACCAAATACCAACTGTTATCGTGTTAAACGTTGCCAAATTTATTGTTCAATATTTTGCTTATATCTTTTAAAATGTAGCTCTAGATTTTTTTAATTATTTTTCCCGTACTTTACTGAGTGTCCCCTACAATGTACTGAAGAGTTTATCCGTCATTTTCTTAACACCCTGTATAAAAAAAAGTTACCACTTACAGCTAATCTAAATTTGTCAGCCAAGTAAAGAAATTTTCGCAACAGTTGATAAGCGGAAGTTACTCGTTCAGAAAAACTTGTCTGTCTCAGAATGTAGGATAGACTGTCGACCACTATCAATTTAATCTGTTAACAGAAGTAGTTACTTATTGTAAAAAATGTTATTCCTGGTTCATGTCATTCCAACAACAAATTTTCAAGCATAATTATTGTAAAAAATGTAGGTGCATTTTAGTGACTTGCGTGGCCTAGTGGTTCTCCGCTGGCTCACGAAGCCATAGATCGCGGGTTCGAAACTCACCTCGGCCCGCTTTACTTTTCAGATTCATTTTCGAATGTCTGTGAAAAGTAAAACAAGCGATCGAACGTTTATAAGGAAAATATATAATATAGAAGTGTCTGTGGCTAATGAGTTCGTCTCGAAGCCAAATTACCAGAGTGGAGCGACTATGTCTTACCTACACAGTTAAGACCGATGCTCCCTCTTTTCCTAAAAAAAAAAAAAAAATGTAGGTGCATTACTTTTTGATGTTCCAGCCAATATTCCAGGTATCTTTGACAAGCTACGAGTTCTAGAAAATTTCTTGCTTCCATATAATGAATTTTCTTCTTAACAGATTGAATGGTAAAGTTAAAATTCTGCAACTGATCACTTGACGATTGACTGACTTGATTGCTCAAAATTTGTTCATAGTATAGAGCGATTTCTGAAATTATATCATCAGTATTACTCCTTTATATTTATTAATGAATAGGTGATAAATCTTTTTTTTCTTAAAATATAATACGAAATATATTACCTTCCAACCTTTCTGAAGAGAAGTTATAATTCGTATTTAGAAATATGGCTTCTCCCTCGATACCTCCACAAAATTTTGGGAATTGAACTGATACGCATAAGTGTAAACTACAATTTAAGACAATTATTAATTACAAGCACACACAATAAGGTAATTACGATGATTTGATTGATAGTTAAAGCTTCTTGTAGTAATATAAAAACGCATATCTGATTGGCTAAAAATTCCAAGGGGTGGAGCTAAAGTCTAGTGCAAGCCTATCAGATTGACAGCCAGTATTATAAAGGCTCATTAGGCTAACCGGCAGATTTCTGTTCTCGTTTTTGAAGCTAATATCGACGTCAAATGACTTTTATTAACATTTTTGGAATTACTTTCATGTCAAGAATAGATAAATTTAAAAAAATTCCACGTAGACTTGATTGTCTACGATTGTAGACAATCTGAAGATACCTTCTTCAGAAACGGGCACAGAAATCTGCCCGTTAGCTTAATGAGCCTTTATAATACCCGCTACAGTTAAAATTTCATAATTTAACGAATCAAATGTGAATACGAGCAATACAACTATGATAAAATCTTATTGAATTGGTGACTTACCAAACTTGTGTCTTTCCTGAACCAGGCAGGCCACAAAACTCCGTAATGTGTCCACAGGTTATTTCGTCCCTAATCACACGATCTAATCGTTCGTTAAAAGTAATAATGCAAGGTTCGTTCAGTTCTTCTGCAAGTAATACATCTGCCGTGCAAGTAGAAGGTGCCGCATTTAGATTAGACCAAGTATTTTGATCAATTCCAAGTTTAGATAACACCTCTTCTGGAATTACCTCGTCAGCTGTGTGAAATCCATTGGAATTTAATTGCTGAACTTTAGTTATAGGGAGGTTCAAAAATAAAAGCTTTCTATACATTTCAGGCAGGGACTCATTGAACTATTACTACTACTACTGTCGTAGCTCACTGTTACTTATTATAACTTACAAATTATTCAAAAATTAAATAATGCTTTAATAATGTAAACTGCAAAAAAAGGTGTAAACTTTAGTTTTGTGTGAAAGTGTGAAAAATTGCCTTTTGTTTGTCTTAATAACGGATATACATACCGGGCTATGATATAATCACAGTGTAAGTGCAAGATTTAGTTTTTTAAACTGATTTCTTCAAAATATTTCCTTTTTCTACTTATATTTTATCTTTTTAAAATTTCAATTTTCAAACCTCTGTTTATAAAATCGCCATTATTATCACATTTTGATTTTGACATTCAGTCTTCTTCTTTTATATTTTAATGACCTTCGCATCTTTGTGCATTTAGTCAGCTACATTTACACGCGCATTCAAATACTGCGTTCGGTTATTGCATTTAGATGTGGAGCTGAGCGAGTAAATTTCAAAGTCACGTGACTGGAGAGCAAATAAATAGAGTGTGAAAAAAATTAGTGATGATGAAGATGAAATAGTACTAACCCGGCAGTGATAATTATAAATTATTGTAAAAGAGGTTTTGCTGAAGTTTGATGTGGCAAATTTTCAAGACCATCAACTTAAACAGTATTTGAGAATAATTTTTCCTGAAACTAAAATATATCTAATCAAAATTTTCAAACCTTCCACAGTAATTCGTTTTACAACCAAAACAAACACAAATTAAAAAAAAGTTTCAAAATTTAATCATTCTTTTTTCGAAAAAAAAACAAATTTAATAACAGAAGACAAAAATCAGTAAAGAATGACGTGAATATAATATAACGTCATGATATGTGTAGCCTGGATTTTTTGTGATATTCGGCGAAAAATTTTTTTATTTTAACAAAAATAAAACTTGGATTTTTTTTTTCATTATACATATAAAACTCTATGGCATCTAGTCGGCTTTGAAAGCAAATTAATAAATAGCGCGAGACGACTTAATAATATGTAAACTTATAAGAAAAAGGTTAAAAAATCCTATTTTGAATAAGAAAAAAGATAAAACAAAGAAATTTAGATATTTTAGTTTTCTCATCATATTTCAGCAATGAGTGAAGTTATCCCATTTTTTTTTTAGATTCTTAATAAGTTTAAAACTGTTCACATTTTTTGTAATTCAATCAACGCTGTACCTTTTACGGTCTTCGTATACTTACAACTTTCAACATATTTCCCTATGGAAACACTTAAAAAAAAATTACTGCATAATTATTTTTTCAATAAGATAGGTATAGGTATAATAGGTAATGGGAACAATGGAAAATTTAAATAATAATCAGTCACTTCTATTATTTTATTAAACAAATTTTGAAATACTATAAATATTGCTATGTAAGTTTATACACTTGAGCAAACTGTGTAAAGTACAAATATTGCAAAAGACTAGAACAGTATAGGTAATAATCGTAAGAGCTATGTATATTTATATATCTTTTCAATCCATACAAAAAATAATCCAATGTTTTAATAAGTCATAATCTGTCTATTAATAACACTTTTTTTATAATGTATCATTTCTATCTATTAATTCTATAAGTATCTATCAAATGCTAATATAATAATAATCTAATAAAAAATTAGTTTAAGCTATTTAGGTCTTTTATGGTAATTCAAAAAGAGTGTTATTGAAAATAATCACAACCAATTATACGCACCTAACTTATTTACTGTAGCATGATATTTGAATCCAATTTGAATCCAAAAAATATACTCGGTATGTGTAGGGTACCTGCATTACCGACAATGACAGTAATACAATATAGTTATGCCCGCAAAATGGTGTAGGTAATTAAAAAAAAATACAAACTGACTCGTTGAATTGTGTGTTTTTTGGATATCTAATTAGCTTAAAACTGATTTAACATCCCCTCCCCCGGAACTCTTTTTATTTTATTATTGTAATTTATAATACCATAAACGAATGTTTTATTAGATTAGGATTTAGATGCACATCAATAGCCACTTCTTGTCATCCCGCTGAACAATATGAAACATTGAGACACAATAGTAATTATTAAGAAACGATAAACGATAAGTCAAATGTTATAGTTGGTACAATGATGCCAGATTGTTTTAAAAAAATAAGTTGAAAAAGGAAACAAAATTTATACTTTAAGATCGACACGTCTTTTGATCAACTTATTTTTTAAATAAATCTGTGGCTCTATTTATTGTAAGGCTAGAGTCACATTTTTGAGGTTTTCACTTCGCAAAATAGGCGTTTGTTCTAGGGGAGAGATGATAAAAGTGTCCCCAGTCAAACCGTACATAGATCTCCTATTTATGCGTCAGATAACTAAACAAATATAAATAATGAAAATCAAAAATTTTTTTACAAAAATAAAGAAAAGAAATAAAAATACTTTAGATCTGTATGTAAACAAAAAACATTTTAAATTTCTTAATAAGCCTAAATTCTGCCGTGGAAACAGTACAAAAATTTGGACAATTTATTGTTGAATAGGTGACACTGGTTTCACCATAACCCCTCTCCCCTTTTGTAAGTAGTGTAGGCACTTTTTTTGATATTGCAATAAGGCAGATATTATCAAGCAATTTAATGATCTTTAGGAGATGTTTTTGGTTAGTCACATCAAGGCTCAAATTACTCAAATTACATATAAATTGTACCATTTGGTAATAATTAAATAATAGATAATAATGGTTTGAGCAACTTATAACAATTATTTATTTAGAAATATTATATACTCATCATCTTGATTTTTTTTTCGTAGGTAGATTGATATAACATAATAATATTCTTGGTGTTTGATTTTGTAAAAATATAGAGCAAATTCGAACAATTTTTTAACTTAAGTGTATTGAGCTAAAGTTGGTTTTTGAGACATTCAATAATTATTTAATACTATCGTCTCAAAAAAATTTTTTTTTGATTTATTAAATAGAATTAACTCTCGAAATAAACGAATAAATACTAGAACTAAAGCTTAGTAAAAGTCACCAGGACCAGGACTATACATTATCATGCAATTTCTGACTAGTTAAAAATTATTACATCTTTCTTATTCTTATTATTATTAATTTTTACATTAAATACATTCACCTAAATCTAAGTCAAGTCAACTTTAAGGACGGAAGAAGTCAAGATGAAACATATCAACTAGGAAGAATTCAAATATAAAGCAACTTATTCATATTTTCAAATACCTACAAAGTTTTCTGGACGTAAACAAGATTTTTTACTGTCAGTCAACGATAACAAGACCAATCGTACCACGACTCGAACCAAAAACGGTTTTTCAAATTTTTCGCCACACCCAGTTCAATTTTTCGGGAAATTTTCGTTGATCCTCGTCGCTCGTGCCTGGACGATTTCGAAAACGTACGATGCGACGAAATCAGACCGCTCAAAGCAAATTTTTGACAATTTGACAGCTGTAAAAATCTTAAATTTGACAGCGCATGTTTAAATTTAATAAATAATTAGTTATTTATGCATCTAGTGCGCGAAATGGAACTCGGGTTTGGGAGTGAGAGCTTCTTCGAAAAAAAAAAATTGTTCAAAAGCACTATAATTTCGCGCTCGAGATGCATACAACATTTTTTAAACAGCGTATTGTAATAATCGAAAAAATTGAAATAAAAAATCGTCAAAATTAAACAAGGAAATTTTTTATTTAGTTCCAAGTTGATTGTTGCTTTGTTGCTAGGGAAACAATACAATATTTATATGCAGTGCACGAAATAGTTGTCGCTCTAGGCCGCGGAATACTTCGCGCACGCTGCCCAGTGATACAAAGAAATAAAAAATTAAACAATTTTTGTTATTTTGATTAAAACAGCTATAAATGAGCAGTCATGCATAGATTTGACTTATTTGACAGCTGTCAGACTGTCATAATTATGCTCATGAGTTAAATCTTGCATACCTTATTTATTGATTGAAAATAATTTTTTAGACAGCCGTCAAATAATGGTGACATTTTTTCATCAATATGCGAATGAAAAATGCCACATATTAATGTTGTCTACTCGGCAGCAGCGTGCAGGAAGTATTTCGTGGCCTAGACTAGAAACAACTATTTCGTGCACTGTATAGAAATTTTCTATTTATTCCCTATAGCAACAAAGTCACAATCAACTTGGAACTAAATTAAAAAATTCCTTGCGTAATTTTTATTTCTATTTTTTCGCTTATTTTAATAAACCTATGTCTAAAAAATGTTGTATGCATCTCGAGCGCGAATTTATGGTGCTTTCGAATGATTTTTTTGTCTCGGCTAAAAAAGAGTCTTTTCCGCTTTTTACCAGTATTACCAACCTTCTAATTTAAAAACATTTCAACTGTTTTTGTACACGATGACTAACGTCCTATGACACTTTTCGCTACTTCTTCGATCAGTCAAAAAAACGTGTTACTTGAGAAAAAATCAATTTTCTACGAAAAAAATTGTCATTATTATATTCTAGCTGATAGCTGGTCTCATATTTTCTTTTTTAGAAAAAGTATTTCTTTAAAGTTTGCACCTCAGTGCTTCTTCTTGAAAATATTGCCAATAGAATCTCGCTATATCGTACCGTTACCGAGAAAAATCCAAATAGATGGTACCATGTAAAAAAATTCGGCCCTGCACTGGGGCCTTAAAATTCCCCGATACCCATTTTCAACAGGTCGTATTTGAAAGTGTCGAGGTATCTTATCCTCCTGCCTAATTTGAACCCTATCGGTGCAACTTTCAGTCAACTAGAGCGTTTCCTAAGCTCTTTCCGAAAAATCCCGAAATTCCCGAAAAAAAAACATGTTCCGGTGACGGATCCCGCTAATTTTCACTAGGCTTCATGGGTGCGCGCGCCATATAAAAGGAGCCAAATTTCAAAGTTCTAGGACGAAAAATGGCCGCTCTAGAGTGTTTTTTAGTTTTAGAAAAGTCACTGAAACACTGAGGTCCATTTTCAAGAATCCGTATTACGACAATTTTCCAAAATCTCCCATTTAATTCCAGAAATTGATGTGTGTAATCTTTCACGGCTGGCTTCAATTGAAATCATAGTTGATTCCGGGCTGTTTTGCCGTGGTCAATGGAGATTTGCTCCGTTTAAATTTTGGCGCGAACAAACCGAAAATTAATTTTCAAGTCGGAGCTGGTCATTTTTTGCGATATCTCAACTTTCAGATATTGTAGAGGGTTATTTTTGGTTTTTCAATTTTTGTCTTTGGAAGAGACTTGCAATGATCCAAAAATAACAAAGCTATATTCTATTTGTTTATAAGAAAAAAAGAGACAAAATCTAACTTTTTGTTAATGAAAAATCTGAACGTCCTTTTTACAAAAAATCGATGATTCTTTTTCCTAGATGATTAGTTATAAGCTCTTTAGCTCTTTAAAATACGAGTTGCTAAACCTTTTTTTATATTAACTGTCAATGGCAGCTGTAGAACCGATCAAAGTTAGGGTACCTGTATTACCGACACTAACGCTTCGTCAGTGTCGGTAATGCAGGTAACCTAATGAAAATTGGCCTTTTCTGCTCCTTGAGGGATAAAATAACGAATTTTAATAACGATTTCAATTACGACCAGCGGTTTTGCCAATAATATGAATAAGTTACTTTAGATCTTGCTTAAATTGAAAATTCTAATTTCACACAATGTGCGACACGGAAAGGCACAAATTCACTCTTGTGACGATATAATACACAGAATCAAGTCTGGCGACAAACTTGATTTGAAAAATATACAAATTTGAATTTATAAGCGTAGAGTGTGAGTTCACACAAAATAGTTTTTATACTAACCTTCACACTTTACTAAATATTCCCCAAGTACGTCTCTTATTAAAATGTATCAAGTGTTTTGAAGATGACTGGATATCATTGATTGGTACCAGCATAATACCTGATCAAAGTTATCAGTAAGTAAATGTCCAATTTCAAAACAAAACAATACCTTATCAAGGCGTTTCTGTTTTTTTATAAGTTCATTCAATTTACAATTATTATTATGTTAGTAACATTCGCGTAATTATTGCGATCATGACAAAAATCCTCGTTTAGGAGGAACAATTTTTTTCAATTATAAGTCTTGGACAATTCTATTTACAAAGAAAGACACTTAAAGAGAATCCAATAGTGAGTCTAATAATTCTAATTGACATTCATCCCAACCGTTAGTTGCTAATAACAAGCCTGTCAACTCTTCTTCAGGTAAAATTTGATTGACAGGTTCTGTGATTACGCTTTGATTAGGCATCGAAGCCGGTACGAAATTCTTCAAATCGAGTTTGTCATTTTTTGTTTTATTAACCGAGTCGTCTTTAATAATAATTTTATCGTCGTTAATTATTTTGTCTGATTTTTTATTGTTTTTGGTATCCTTTTTAGACGTTCGACTTTGTTCAAAGTTTTCTATGTCAGTCTCACCGCAAATCGATATGTTCGATAAAATGTTGTGTTTCCTTTCGCCGGGATTTTGCGGCCTGTATCTTTTGGTTTTCCTTTGCGGCTTGACCGGTTCTTTGTGCCTGTTTCGCGGCACTCGGACCGTTAAACTCGACCGACGCTTTGATCGCCTGGATTCCTCCAGCCTCTCCAGATCCAGTTTCCAGAATCCACCCTTGCCCGGTTCGTCTTTTGAGCGAGCCACTTTCACGAAGCACTTGTTCAGGGATAAGTTGTGCCTGATTGAGTTCTAGAAAGAAAAACACATTAATTTATATTTAATTCGAAACTAAATAAATAAAATAAAAAAACGTACCTGCCAACTTGGATGCGCTTTCCTATAATACAAAAAATTTTCTCTTATCCAATGGTAGATAGCTGATAAAGTCATTTTGTTTCCATTTTTACCCATAGCCATGCAAATTAACGTAGCATAAGAAAACGGTGGCTTTTTATCTCCACTCTTCTTGTAGAAATTAATATTTATGGTCAAGTCTTTCTGCTGAGAGTTATTGTTGGTTTTCTTCTTTGGCTTTGGCGAAACGGGAGGTGTTGGTAAGTTAGGAACTGCCATTATGTTGGTAATGTTGTGCAACCAATTCAGACTAGTCAAATCGGTTTCGGAACTGGTCGTATCTTCGTTATCGTTCTCGCTTTTTGGACTTAACAGGGAAAATTGCATTTGACTTTGTTCGCTTAATTCTGAATTATCAATTATCTCGTCGCTGGAAATGGCCTGCGTGATCAAATCGTCGACGAGATTGGTCTGTTCTACGCTTTTCCTGCTAATTTCGAACGTTTCGTCCGTGGTGTCTTTCAGAGAATCTTCATAAGTTTCCACGGTTTCAAATTCCATGCTTTCTTCGTAAATACTTTCCTGTTGAAGATCTATGAACTGGTTATCTAAATGTTGCACGTGGATGATTTCATCATTTAAAATGTACCGAGTGTTGACGACACCGTTGTCGTTTTCAAACTGGATTTTCACTATTTGATCTTCAGTTAAATTGATAACGTTTTCGGAATTCACTTCGACGCAGTTCTGAACCTCGGTAGGCATGAATTCGGAATTTTGTATGTCCAGAACTGTGGAAGTCTGTAAAAGTTCCAAGTCTTCTCCGATAACGTTGTTTGTGATTTGATTATTGTTATCAGATTCCTCCAAAACGGCTGGAAATATGTTTGTCTCGATGTCTAATAACACTTTCGTATCGCCCTCTTCGGACTCCATTTTTTCGTTCCCCGAAAAGGGCTGAGCAAATTCCAGATTTTTCATATCAAAATTATTCAATATCTCCATTCTTATATTTCATTTTGAGCGAAATGAGCAAATACGTTATCTTACTGGACGGATAAAATATTATTGTCGATTAGTATACAAATTTTTCTACATCGTTGAGCTTTTCTTGAGCCTAAAAAAAAAAGAAATCAAATTACTCATCATATTTTTAAATTATAATTTTTAAGAAAGTTGACGGGAGTTCAAAAGCAGGTAGACCAGTGACAGATAATTTTTATTTAGGGAGATCTTCTCCTTAAGGTTTGACAGACTTTTAACAGAATCCGAAAGCCTGCACAGAGGTGCAGTGATAGCGTTTGCAGTGCCGCAGGTTGATCTGAAGAACCCCCAACATTGTTATTGTTTTCCACATGTGGGGAAAATAAGTTTAATGCTCCATAACCCGCAACGGGGTGCACCAGATTTACCACCAAAGGTTTTTATAAAAGGAACTGATAACTGATACCTCATCCGTGCGGTTAGTCCCAGCCCCTGACGTCACTACTCTGAGGGCGACCACAGGATGAGTGATGTACCCCAGGGGTTTATGCCATCACCTAGCGGTTTACGGTTTGCGTCAAGGGTTGCCAAATTCGCGTAAGTCGTGGTTATAGTATTGTATTGTATTATTGAGGATGACTCCACACTACGACCTAAAAGTTTTTAAGAAGTTTCGACCAAGAAGAGGAGTTTAGATGATTCTAAAAATGGAAAGTCTTTTTCCGCTGGTTGGTGAAGACCTAGAGAGCGGAGACTTCTTTGTTGTACTTCATGGCACTCGACCTTGTGATGTATTGAGGTTTCATCCCCCTCCATCAGAATCTACAGGTGTGGTCGTTTTGTAGACCAATCTTGCTAAGGTGTGCTCCAAGTCTACGATGACCAGCAAGAAAACCTGTTAAGAATCTCAAATCATTTTTTAGTTTGATGCAGGCTTCGAATCTTTCTTGGTTGCATTTTCCAAGCATTGATTTGGCCTTACTTAATTCTGGGAGGTCTTTCCAGATGTTTTTCTTTTAATTTCCTCTTCTTTCTTCATTTTGTCTTTTAGACCCTATGAGCGGGATTCTCGCTCCCCGCTTTGATAGATTGTCAGCTTCTTCGTTGTCTTCTACACCTATATGTGTCTTGACACTCAAAGGTGAACTACCTTGGCTCCTTTGCCTAATTTATTTAGCTTCATTTGGCATTCCTACATCAGTTTTGAATTACTGATGACGTATGAGCTTAATGCTCTTATGGCTAACAATTCTGTGATAAGCTCGTTTTGCGGCAGTTTGCACCAATAAAGTGTAGTGGTGTGAGGTTTATAATTACCTCTATTGCCGCTGTGTTCTAATTTGTATTTTTTTCAAGGATATTCCTCGCAGTCTTCTTCATGGTTCGGTCTGCCCAAGCCACAACTCCACAAGTGATTTTAGGTCTTACTATCATGGTGTCATCCATTACAATGTACCCGGGTTACACCTCCAGGTTTTTCCTGCAATGTTCAGGACTCGAGTGGCTCTGCTGATGACCTTTTCTGCCATATGATTCTCCCACAGGAGCTTGCTGTCTTCTATAACTCCTAGATTTTTAACCTCTGGTTTATATTCAATGTTTACCACATTTAATACCGCATAGCATTCCTGGGAAATGCTATGATCGGTGATATTTGCTGGATTTATGTTCAGTCCCACTGTCAAGCATACCGCCTTCTCACAATGTTTATTCCTCTTTGTATTAGGACCCCGAAAGTTATTTCGAACCTTCCTCTGGCTATTATGACTATGTCATCGGGATAGCCTTGGCAATCGATGTCTTGGCTCCATAGCCTCTGAATCAGTTCATCTATCACTAGGCTCTAGGCTCCACATCAGAGGTGATAGTTCTCCTCCTTTTGAGCAGCCTCCTTTGGGCAGCCCCACAAGTAATTGCCCAGTCTGCACTGTCTTGGAGGTATATGGTATATGGATATGTGGGAAAGGGGTTGCGAACCAGAAACGAGGCCACCAAGGGTCTTTTTCACCATTCCCATACTATGAAGGAACACCTACTCAAATTTTTCCGACCTTTTTATAAATTCCAGGAGATCTTTCCATGAGAAGAATCCCATATTTCTGAGTCTGAGGCTGCTGTTAGTTACCTCGCATACACCTTGTGTAGCGGCAGGAGTCACGTCGTCTGTTCAATGGCGTAACTATACTTTTTGGGCCTCCCTGCAACATTTGACAAAGGGCCTCTCTTCCAGGTTTACGGTTGGCGTCATGTTTTGCCAGATTCGCGTTAGTCGTGGTGCCCATAAGTGATTGCCTAGTTCCCATTGTCTTGGAGGTATGGTAAGGATCGTGGGAAAGGGGTTGCGATGAACCCCAAACGACTAGGCCACCGAGAGTTGTTTTCACCATTCCCACAGTATGATAGAACACCTATTCAAACCTTTACGGCCTTTTTCCATAAGATGAATCCCATTTCTGTTCCACATTTGGGCAAACCAACTTCACCACGAACAGTCAATTAAGTAGTCTAAAAGATCGCGCACACTATAGCTACATGGACCGGCACAGCGGGAACCGGAATCCATACATGACCTCGCACACTTTACCAGCAATTACGAGTAATTTTAATCAGAGTGCAGCAAAAAATTTCGGTTGTAGCTTATTAGTAGTGTGTTGATCTACAAAACCTGCTTTTACGGTTGCTTGTGGTGACGGTACGTGCTGGTGCTGGTCTACTGTGCGCTACTCCATTAAATAACACCGGTGCCTTCACGGGATGATTTTGCTGGTTCGGTCCGTGCCAGTCCTTTCAGGTATAGTTTGCGCGGGCTTTAAACTCCTTATTATTGTAGTTCAGGTTGATCATGTTGGTCGTCTGTTTTTGTCTGAACTGGCTGGAAACAGTCCGGCCTGTCTCTAAATCTGTTTTGGGTTAATTCTATTTTTTTAGTTTTCTTTCCTGTTAGTCTTAATAATTTAGAGTTAAATGGCGAAAGGTCACTTCCCAGGTAGCAGAGTGACGTCGCATAGACGTCAGTTATTGGTCATAATTCGACGGCGACGTCGATAAACTAATTTTCGTCGTCATTATAACACGTGCCGTTACTGATCTCAAAAGGGCGTCTTAAATATGACGTTCAGTCAACGTCTATGCAACGTGGTCCATTTTTCATGAGTATATTCAGCAACGTCTTTCCTACGTCGAAATAATTACGTCTTTGGGATGTGACTTATTGTCGTCTTTTAGACGTCCCATATACGTCATTTCATGACGTCTCTTGGTCGCTTATGATCCCAATTATGTACGTCATATATACGTGATTCTGTTTGCTGGGTTATGTGCTGCCTAGGCTACGTTTTTCATCAGGTCCTTATATTTTTAGTGCCAATTGGTGAAAAATGATCGTAAAACATTAACGATTGTGCAGTTTTGTTGGCAATTTTGAGCTGCCGAAAAAACAAATAAAATTCTAGAATATTATTGTCAAAAATCCTACCAATGATTATTTCTTGTAGAATTTTCTATTGCCAAAATTTGGTTTACTGAAAATTTTATTGAATTTTTTTCTTTTTAGGGAGCCAATTTCTCTTTTCGATAATTACTCTCTTCTTTGATGGAAAAAAGGAGTTGCCAGGCTAAAATATGTCACTTTTAGCATTTTCAGTATTTCAACCAACCCTTATCTATCACAACACTAAAAGATATTGTCATGTGTGTTTCCTCTAAAATTTGCGAGATGCTAAAGGCACCTATAGGTGAAAAATCAAAAACCTAAAAATGGAAAATTGCTCATAAAACCTCGTGGAAAACAAACAGGTAGGTAAAATTCATAAAAACCGAAGTTGTATGCGTAATAAATAAAACACCCCTATAACAAAATCTAAACGGAACTAAGAAAAAATTAATTCCCAAGAAAATTTTGGAAGATTTAACATAAGAACGTGCGAGAACAAAAAATATTACACCTAGATATACATATACCAAATTGTGACGGTATTAAGCAAAGCAAAAATTACCTCATCAATGATGGCCCTCCCAAATCCAAGTGATGGCATCCACCCCCTGTTATTAGATCACCGCAAAGGACCGAACAAGACATGGCACACCACGCACAGATCCGCGGAAGGGTAACTGCGAGAGGAATGTTAATGTCGGTCGATTCGACCATCGTGACGTCACCAAATGACCAGCGAAGCCGGCAACGATCAATAGTTTTCCTGGAAAGCTCATGGAGGGGCTGATGTATTCAGGATAATGTACTGAAATGGCTTTCGGATCGGACCTGCTATCAGGGCCAATGATTAATTTAATCACCTGTCACGATTCCACATTTCTTACTCGAATGTCCATGTCAGTCTGTGATGGTGGTCTAAGAACGAGAAATTGTTGAGAAAATATGTTATCCACTCTGAATACTAATGGCCTTGCATGTATTTATTTTATTGCCCAACATTATTGAGCAAGCGTTTCCATTAAATTGGGGCTGGAAGTTTTTGGATTTGCTCTGCGATATGATATAAATGTAACGTTCGTTTTCCCATTAATTATTCTTTTTAAATTTTATTTCCTTAATCTATCTTCGAAATAGAAAGGAAAATTCGAGGCCCAGTTCCCTGTCCTTGAACGGCCAGAGACTACTCGAGGAAAACAACCGACCCGTACATCGGTAGATGTTGCCAGTTGTTATAAGTGACGTAGTTCGAGCGGATAATGCCAATAAACCCAACTACGCTAATAGGGAAATGAGTATAGAGAAATAGTTGGCTCTGATAATCAAATTGATATCATAGTAGGGAGTGACCTCTGTCAGTACAGAGAGAGAAGAGATTTGAGCATCTTTCAGATTCGTGCCAGATGAGTAAAAAAAAAAGGTTTGGTTGATCCGCGACGGATTAATTAATTGTCTCTTCTTGAATAGTCCCATTTTTAATATTAACAAATGTAAGTTATAAATGAATCAAAATACCCAGAATAAATGTTTTGTGACCCTCTGCGTCAATGAGAGCAGGTACCAGCTTATACACAGAGGGTCTCAGGATGTGGCTCTTAGAAAATCGTCTTAGGATATGATTATTTTGAGAAATGATTCTAGATCTTAAGAAATCAAAGGTTTTTTCCAAATCTGTAAAGTAAATCCAGTGCAGCGCACTGCTAATTAATAATAATTAATAAAAATATCTCTCTAGCCCCCTCCCCCCTTCCTTATAACGATAATCACTAATCACAATTAGATGTTTTGTCAATTGAGTTTTGAGTCATCAAAATTTATTCAAGCTTGCTGAACGTCCCCCCTCCCTCCCGTACGCAGATAGCGATGTGTAGATAAAGATTTAATATTTTATTACCTTCCCCCTTAATGCGAGTACGCTCTTTGTTATCCTGGCAGATATTTGAATATTTAATAGGCCTTGAGTGAGTAAATTTCCTGTTTTTCAAGTGAAGCTTGATGGCCAAACAGAGGAGGGAGAGCTGCATACTCCCTCTAAGCACACAACCACGGCTTTATGGGAAAACCCTCAACCGCAAGTCAGGGAAGGGAATTTACAATGAGAGCGTTGACAAACAATGAAAAATGTAATCGTTCCATGTTCTCTTAATAATTATGGTAATTAATTATTGAAAATATTAACCACTACCTATAATAAAGTGATTGCATTTTTTTTTTTTAATTAAACCGCATTTAAAAAAAAATCATATTTCCCGCCAATTTTCTACATTATTTATACATAAATTTATTACAAATCAATCGATCCCTCATTCTCGCTCAACGTAACAATAAGCGACTAGACTAATTATGGGAACCCCCGGTTGGCATTCACGGTCAGAACAAAATAACGACAGGTGATGCGGAGACGAAGTGACCGAGTCACGTGAGAGTAGCCTTTCGTGCAGTTAAGTGGTCGATGCACCGACACTTTTCAATACCCAGGGGCACTCTACCTGGTGTGGGAGCAAACGACACGCCGGGGAATACAACCCTCGGCTATTTAATGATATTCCAGTCGTTTGTCATGAGTATGAGACTATATGAGCGTACACACAGGTACAGGTACACCATCGAAAATTCTTTTTAGGGTCATAATTATTTATCTATTTTTAGTTTAGTTATTTTAGGTCAATAATTTGGTAGTTTTACGTTTTTTTGACGTTTTTTACGTGATTTTTTTCAACATCGGAGAACACCAAAAAATGACGTCATCTTGACGTCGCTCAGCTACTACATGTGTAGTAATATTGTACTTACGTATTTTTCACGTCCCAAATTAAGTCCTTTTTAGGTCAATCATTTGGTAGTTTTACCTTTTTTCGCCGTTTTTTGACGTTTTTTACGCGATTTTGACGTGATAAAATAAAGGACATGTTTGATTTGTGGCATATCTTTACCATTGTGATGTCATTCTCATGTCGCTAAATTCTTCATTCAACATCGCAGAACACCAAAAAATTACGTCATATTGACGTCGCTCAGCTACATGTGTAGTAAAATTGTACTTACGTGTTTTTCACGTCCCAAATTACGTCATTTTTAGGTCCATAATTTGGTAGTTTTACGTTTTTTGACTTTTTTTATGTTTTTTTGACGTGAATAAAATAAATGACATGTTTGATTAGTGGCATTTCTTCATCATTGTGATTTCATTCTCATTTCTCTAAAATCGTCATTCAATATCAGAGAGTACTAAATAATGACGTCATATTGACGTCGCTCCGCTACCTGGGTCTTATTGATGTTATAATGACGTCATTTTTTCATCATTTTTGGTCCCCGACGTCATATTACCAAACAATCACGTGACTATTGTCGTCATTTTCCAGATGTGACTTATACGTCGGCCTTAGGTCGTTTTTTCGTCACTTTGTTAGACAGACTGAATATTTGAATAAGTTCTGCCATACTAGAAATTATTTTTATATAGGGAAGTGCATTGTAATGTCTTCTTCTCCCTCTTGCTTCTACAATAAGTGCCCCTCTCAATTTCTCATCGGGCCCAAAACTTATTTAATAAATATTATTGACAATCATTTATGACGTCTATACTACGTCAAACTACGCACGTCCGTACGACGTCTAAAAATCACGTTGACGAGCTGTCACGTCATCCTATCTTCATTTGTTCATCATTTTTAAAGATATAATGATGTTGAGGTGAGAATGACCAAAAAATCACGTTTCAATGACGTGACTCTGCTGTCTGGGCTGCATGTTATCATAATCCAGTAAAAGACTTAAGGGAAACACGACCTTGAGTGTCGAAAAACATCACGATTGAGCACTTTATGCTCATAGCTTAAATTATTATGAACATCGTTTTTCAGGAATGTCGTAAATATAGAGTCCAGATCATGTCTCGATCATTTATATAGGAAACGTGAGAAGGTAGACCAAATGTAATACAGGACAGAATTCTTCTTGACACATTTGTTCCTAAGGGGGCATGGTTCGTCAAAATGGACGTCAAAACTACGTCAAGGCTACGTCAAACTATGGACGTCCATACGACGTCTAAAAATCACGTCAATGATGGGCTGTGACATAATCACGTCATCCTACCGTCATTTATTCATCATTTTTAAAGGCATTAATGACGTTGGGGATGGCAAAAAAATCACGTTTCAATGACAATAACTCTTGAGAAAAAATAAGGGAAAGGTTTTGGAACATCCACCTTATAAGCACTTGGTTTATTATTTTTATTTGCGTTTTTTGTCATTTTTCCATGCCCTTAAAGAAGTTTTGAATCCATTTGGGGGAAATCTGACCTGGTATGGTCAGAATTGGATGGTCCCCCACCACAGCGCATCCTTCGGTACATCCGAGCAATCAGGTGGTAGGGGGATGCGGAGGGGATAAAAAGGATACAACTAAGGCCCTTGTGCTTTTAACCTTCTGGGCTACAGACGTCATATCTTATTAAAGGGGGGGGGTTCTCATTTTTACCAGAAAATTAAGAACAAAATTGATCTCCGAGTTTTGTCGTAGTTTTCCTAGAAACGTAAAAAGAAACCAAATAATGATTTCTATTCGAGACTCAAGCCGTCATAGCTTAGAAGCGAATAAAACTACATTAATAAAACTCCTAATGGAATTCATGAACTTTCTCAGAAGAAAATAGCGAATTATCAAGCAGAAATTTATTAGCAATGGGCGCACATGCTAAGTTTTCACAAGTCAACCGCTCTAATTTACGGGTAAAAATCACATTGATAAAAGATCTGGAGTTAGAGAGAATTTTCCTTTCTCTTGGAAGGATTTCAGGTCGCAGTCCTGCGGTTCCACTTGCGTGTTTGCCGGTACCTTTGTATATGGAGGGTTTCCCTTCATCGCCATTTTCTCAGAATTCACCTGTCATTACTGTGTAAGCGGTTCAAAGGAACGATGATAAATAGCCCAAGAATGTTCCATTGAAACGCCAATAAAATCAATATCTTCTAGTCACAGCTCCTAGTTTGATTAATTATTAATCTATTGCCTGTAAACGAAATGAATTAAAATAGATTTTTAGAGGATAATACTTTACGTGATTTCGAAATTATGAGTATAAATGGTGCAATAATGTTCCCGAATATTTTGCAAAGAGATGGGACGAAAGCTCCTTCGCCCTACTCTACTCAAGAAATCGATAATTTTTTTCAGAAAAGTCGACCTTTCTACCTGGTCTACCTGACCTCCCGTTACGAGAGAAATCCTTATTAAAATTAAAATGGAGAGAAATCTTTCAATTTATTAAATTGGGTGAAATAAAACTGATGAGGGTGAGAGAGAGAGAGAGAGTTTCTTTGAAGGGTACAGAACAATAAAAATCATGAACCTATTATTATTACCTACCTACCTAGAAAGCAGATTAACTAAATTCGTTTTAATGCTGGACGCAATAATTGTTCTATACCTACCATGGGAATTACATGTGACACCTTGAACATGCCATCCCTTTGCCATAAGCTCTTTGCATGAAACAACACTCACGGACATGCAAGCAATAAAATATCTACCCACCTACGCAATTACCTACATATTTCAAGGTGTCCAGAACTAAAACACTATAACCTCTAACAATAATACTTCTAACCTCGAACACATCGAAAATTGACAGATTGGTGAAAAAAATTCATTACAAGCTCAGAAATGTGTCAACTGTTATTGTCAGTTTAACACTGCGTTAAATATTTTATAAGATCCCCCAGATCCCCTGGAGGCTATTCCCCTAAAGTGTTCATATTTTTTTTTTACTTGAGGGCCACAAATCTGTACAGCTTGGGGCCTCCCACTTAACTTAATTATATCCGCCACTGGAAGAGGACAGGGTGGTAGTTTGACCATTATTTACTCATCCCCATCCACAATGAAACGGTTTCTCCAGCCCTGTCTATGATTGCGTAAGGCAGTTCCGCTTGGCGGCCAAAAGACCAACAGGTCATGACCAAAACAAAACTCTCTAGCACAAAGACTATAAGCGTTGCTATAAGCTTGTCTGGCGGTCTGTGTCGCTATTAACATCACAGCGTCGGCGGCTATGAAAATCGCCCTGGACTTACCGCCTCTCCATATTTATTTGGAGAGAAGGGCCATGCAGATGGATTACATATAGAATGCTGCAGATGGAAAGAAGCTTGCCAAAGGCTTATAACTTGGAGCAAACCAGGTTACTGGATAAAATAGACAGTCACAATCTATTGGGTATGCCCTGGGACATAATGCCAAAACCATCATGAACCGCTCTCCAGCGAAGAGACCTGTGGGAGGACAACAGAAATGATAACAGCAGATTTTTAGATATTTGACCAATGGATCTAAAACATCCACAGGAACTGGAGCTGGGGCGTGTAGCGCAGGCTCTAAGAAGAGAGTTTTCTCGAGCCTAGGCCTTCATGCAACAACTTTCCAGACTAAAATCTATGCCATTATAGAGCTCTATGCGCAGATGCACGAAAACAGATGCAGATGCACTCCTACCAACCCAGATCGAAAAATACATTTTCAGACAGCCAAGCGGCGTTAAAAGCCCTTCATTCCAGCCACTGCAAGTCCAAATTGGTTTGGAATTGTCAACTAACCTTGAATTTAGTCAACTAACCTTGAAAACTAGCAAGGATTAAGAAGTAACTCTGCTATGGAGAGAACGAATTCGCTGACTCTCTGACCATCAGGAAAGGTACCAACAATACGCAACTGGGCTGAGCAGATAGGGAACTCCACCAGCCCTGGCAAAACTTACCAAGATTGGACCATTTCGAAGGCACGTCATACAGGGCACGTTTAAAAAATCACCAAAGAACTATTGAAGCTTAACAGGGAAGATCTGAAAGCATTCATCTGCACAGGATGGATTTAGCGAACAGCGTAGAGAGCCGCCTATGCGTGGAGGATGACGAAACACAAAACACATCCTATGCCGAGTATCCCGTTTTGGGAAGAACCTGGTCAAAAACTTTCGGGAAAGACTTTCTCACGCCCGAGGACATGGATAGTCAAGATGTCCACCTTCCTTAAAGAGGCTGACTTGATGGGGTTAATGTACACTAGCACAAGTAGATGTGAGCACAATAGGCTTTCCATCGCAGTGGAGGTGTCACAATGACCTACTCACGATAAATATAATCTAATCTAATCTACCTCGGAAATATATTCTTCGGAAAATGTCTGCCATAAAAATGGAAGTTCCAGACTTGTCATTAAGAGAAACCTTCCAGTCCAGGGTGTCTATAGAAGCTAATAACTGCTTCGAATATTCCCCGAATGGAAAGCGAAAAGTCAAGAAACCTGTTATGGAAGTTCATTCCAGAAGGGGTTGAAGTTCCATAAAAGTAATGTCGATAGGCGGTCTACAGTCATAGTTCCATTCAAGAAATTGTTTTGACTGGTGTAGACTGTAGACAGAATGAAAGGGAAGGGTTAAAAGTAACGATGATCTGATTTTGATTGGGTACAATTACTACGTAAGTGCTTCGTCAAATTTTTCCCATTTCATTAAAAAAACCTGAAGTTTCCCTATTAATTTCTGTTAAACTTCCAGTGGCGGCTCGAGGATTACAAAGTTGGTGGAGTGTAGATTCTACACAGGACAAAGCTGGTCAGATCAATTTTTGCAAGATCCGATTAGATCCAAAATTCAAGTTTTGCAAAGTTCGGTCAGCTCTAAAATTAAATTTTTTCAAACCGGTCAGCCCGATTTGTTTCCAGAAGCCCGCTTTGGACAAATTCGATCCCGTTCAGCCCGAAAATTCAAAATTTACAAAGTCCGGTCATCTCAATATTTTTGCAAGGTCTGATTAGACAAATTCAACTGAGTTCTAAAATTCTATTATAGTAAAATCTGTCCAGCTCGAAAATTCAATTTTTGCAGAGTCCGGTCAGCTCTAAAATTAAATTCTTGCAAAGTCCGGTCAGCTCTAAAAATCAATTCTTGCAAAGTCCGCTCAGCTCTAAAATTCTATTTTTGTAAAATCCGGTCAGCTCGAGAATTCAATTTTTGCAAAGTCCGGTCAGCTCTAAAATTAAATTCTTGCAAAGTCCGGTCAGCTCGAAAACTCAATTTTTGCAAAGTCCGGTCAGCTCTAAAATTCTATTTTTGTAAAATCCGGTCAGCTCGAGAATTCAATTTTTGCAAAGTCCGGTCAGCTCTAAAATTAAATTCTTGCAAAGTCCGGTCAGCTCTAAAATTAAATTCTTGGAAAGTCCGGTCAGCTCTAAAATTAAATTCTTGCAAAGTCCGGTCAGCTCTAAAATTCAATTCTTGCAAAGTCCGGTCAGCTCTAAAATTAAATTCTTGCAAAGTCCACTCAGCTCTAAAATTCTATTTTTGTAAAATCCGGTCAGCTCGAGAATTCAATTTTTGCAAAGTCCGGTCAGCTCTAAAATTCAATTCTTGCAAAGTCCACTCAGCTCGAAAATTCAATTTTTGCAAAGTCCGGTCAGCTCTAAAATTCTATTTTTGTAAAATCCGGTCAGCTCGAGAATTCAATTTTTGCAAAGTCCGGTCAGCTCTAAAATTAAATTCTTGCAAAGTCCACTCAGCTCTAAAATTCTATTTTTGTAAAATCCGGTCAGCTCGAGAATTCAATTTTTGCAAAGTCCGGTCAGCTCTAAAATTCAATTCTTGCAAAGTCCGGTCAGCTCTAAAATTAAATTCTTGCAAAGTCCACTCAGCTCTAAAATTCTATTTTTGTAAAATCCGGTCAGCTCGAGAATTCAATTTTTGCAAAGTCCGGTCAGCTCTAAAATTCAATTCTTGTAAAGTCCACTCAGCTCGAAAATTCAATTTTTGCAAAGTCCGGTCAGCTCTAAAATTCTATTTTTGTAAAATCCGGTCAGCTCGAGAATTCAATTTTTGCAAAGTCCGGTCAGCTCTAAAATTAAATTCTTGCAAAGTCCACTCAGCTCTAAAATTCTATTTTTGTAAAATCCGGTCAGCTCGAGAATTAAATTTTTGCAAAGTCCGGTCAGCTCTAAAATTCAATTCTTGCAAAGTCCGGTCAGCTCTAAAATTAAATTCTTGCAAAGTCCACTCAGCTCTAAAATTCTATTTTTGTAAAATCCGGTCAGCTCGAGAATTCAATTTTTGCAGAGTCCGGTCAGCTCTAAAATTAAATTCTTGCAAAGTCCGGTCAGCTCTAAAAATCAATTCTTGCAAAGTCCGCTCAGCTCTAAAATTCTATTTTTGTAAAATCCGGTCAGCTCGAGAATTCAATTTTTGCAAAGTCCGGTCAGCTCTAAAATTAAATTCTTGCAAAGTCCGGTCAGCTCGAAAACTCAATTTTTGCAAAGTCCGGTCAGCTCTAAAATTCTATTTTTGTAAAATCCGGTCAGCTCGAGAATTCAATTTTTGCAAAGTCCGGTCAGCTCTAAAATTAAATTCTTGCAAAGTCCGGTCAGCTCTAAAATTAAATTCTTGGAAAGTCCGGTCAGCTCTAAAATTAAATTCTTGCAAAGTCCACTCAGCTCTAAAATTCTATTTTTGTAAAATCCGGTCAGCTCGAGAATTCAATTTTTGCAAAGTCCGGTCAGCTCTAAAATTCAATTCTTGCAAAGTCCACTCAGCTCGAAAATTCAATTTTTGCAAAGTCCGGTCAGCTCTAAAATTCTATTTTTGTAAAATCCGGTCAGCTCGAGAATTCAATTTTTGCAAAGTCCGGTCAGCTCTAAAATTAAATTCTTGCAAAGTCCACTCAGCTCTAAAATTCTATTTTTGTAAAATCCGGTCAGCTCGAGAATTCAATTTTTGCAAAGTCCGGTCAGCTCTAAAATTCAATTCTTGCAAAGTCCGGTCAGCTCTAAAATTAAATTCTTGCAAAGTCCACTCAGCTCTAAAATTCTATTTTTGTAAAATCCGGTCAGCTCGAGAATTCAATTTTTGCAAAGTCCGGTCAGCTCTAAAATTCAATTCTTGTAAAGTCCACTCAGCTCGAAAATTCAATTTTTGCAAAGTCCGGTCAGCTCTAAAATTCTATTTTTGTAAAATCCGGTCAGCTCGAGAATTCAATTTTTGCAAAGTCCGGTCAGCTCTAAAATTAAATTCTTGCAAAGTCCACTCAGCTCTAAAATTCTATTTTTGTAAAATCCGGTCAGCTCGAGAATTAAATTTTTGCAAAGTCCGGTCAGCTCTAAAATTCAATTCTTGCAAAGTCCGGTCAGCTCTAAAATTAAATTCTTGCAAAGTCCACTCAGCTCTAAAATTCTATTTTTGTAAAATCCGGTCAGCTCGAGAATTCAATTTTTGCAAAGTCCGGTCAGCTCTAAAATTCAATTCTTGCAAAGTCCGGTCAGCTCTAAAATTAAATTTTTGCAAAGTCCAGTCAGCTATAAAATTCTATTTTTGTAAAATCTTGCCAGCTCGAAAAGTCTATTTTTTAACAATCCGGTCAGCTCGAGAATTCAATTTTTTCAAAGTCTGGTCAGCTCTAAAATTCTATTTTTGTAAAATCCGGTCAGCTCGAGAATTCAATTTTTGCAAAGTCCAGTCAGCTTGAAAATTCAATTTTAACAGAGTCCACTCAGCTGGAGAATTCAATTTTAGCAAAGTCCGGTCAGCTCTAACTTTTTTTTGCAAATCTGGATTGACGACAAGGTCTGGTGAGATTCTGAATTCGATTTTTGCAAGATTCGGTCTGCTTTAAAATTCAATTTTTGCCAAAAAAGTTCGGTAGCTAGAAAAATTTCCTTGAAGTTCTGTTAGTCTAATTTTTTGCAAGTTGCTCTTCAGCAAAAAAATACTGACCGGATCTTGTCGAATCGAATCTTGCGAGAAAAAAAAATGAAATAACCGCATGCATCTTTCCAAAAAACTAAAATTCAAGATGACAGAATCTTGTCACACCAGATGTTACAAAAAAAAAAACTAAAACAAAAAATAGACTTATTGGCGCTTTATACAGAGGTGTTTATTTTATCTGAAGACTTTGAAATATATCAAAAACTACGCATCGAGTCGAAAAAAGTTGTCTATGAAAGTTGTTCATCTGGAAGGACATCCAATGATACCAATTTCGACCAACCTACCCCCACCCCCTAGGGGTGGGGCAGCAACTATGCCCCACCCCTAGCAGCAAAAATACGTAGAATTTGTCTTAAAATTTTTTCTCGATTCATGGACCTTTTTGGTTAAATTATTAAGATAAATCTAAAAATAAAATTGATACTTTTCGTCGATAACTACACCATCTATAGTTGGTTCTTCTGTGTTAGTACTCCTTTAATAAAAAAGCTCGCTCAATTTATATGTAGAGAAAATAACTTTGGCCGGTAATATCATGATACCTATATGGGTATGGGTGCAAAAAACTTGTTATAGGTAGTTTAGAAGATTATGGTCAAAATTGTTGAAGGGTCGAGTAATTCGATAGGAGTCAATGAACGGTTCCAATAGCGCCTTTTTATTGACGGTCTCGCGAGTAGGGGGTGCTTTTATTTGGAGTCGTGTTAATCTTCATATAAAATCAAAGTTCTTTAACCGCTGATAAAATGATTTAAGCCTCATGAATAATAATTCACGTTTTTTTTTTTTTTAATTCATACTTTTTCCATAACAGGCATGACGCCTACACCTTCGTAAATATTCATGATAAGCCTTACGGTAATAATTATCAATACCTACTAGAGAAATATTAAAAGGAAAACGGATTCAGATTGTTACCACAGAATTTCTGTGGTGTCTGATATTATATGACCCAAATTATAAGAAAGCGTTCCAAGAAATATGAACAAGACTTAGTCGCCAAAGACTATTATTGAAGATCTGATATTACTTACTACCAAAAGCAAATAACAGTTTTTTGACAATAAACGTATGGAAAATGGTAACCATGACCTTTGAACACTTTTGCCCCAAATTTTCTACAATAAGCTGGTTTGCACCTACATATATATACCAATATTACTGGCTAAGTAACCACGGAGTTACTTTACAGCAAATTTTGACAAAACATTAAAAAGTTGATCACCAAGCCAATCTTTGTGAGGTTCACCAGTTTCAATGAGTTTCGACAAATCACTGGAATAAATATTTTGCTAAATTCACTAATGGAACCATCAAAGAATGGAGGCAAAAAATGAAGAGCTCGTCTTAACCACAATAAGTGGTTACATCACAACAATAGGAACATCATATCTTCAGTGTATTCATACGTTCTTGTACATTTTTTTCATATTTCTTGAGTAAGCTTCTTCATTCCTTATATTCTGTGGTGTCAATCATACACCCCAGGAGCAAAAACATTTTTTGCAGTCTTGTCCAGCAGTCGCCATCTTACAGACCTCTTGCTCTTCCTCCATATAGCTCTTCCTCTACGCCTTTTTTCCATATTTTAGGTAGTCTTTCTCGTTTTCTACGTTCAGGGGTCAAGGTTAAGTTCTTTGGCCACCTATATATCCATTCTTTGGAGGTGTCCATACCAACTAAGTGTTTTAGTGTTCTCTAGGTGTCCAGTTCCCAGGTTTCAGCTCCATATGTGCTTACACTCTCTACCAGTAGAGAAAAACTTTTTAGTAAAGAAAATAATGATAATCAGATGTACCTAAGTAATTTAGGAACCACCATTTTTTGGAGAGCGATTGGAGGTCGTCCTGTAATAAAATAGAATTTCCGACACCGTTTTCACAATGCTAAAGGTTTGCATATCGTCAGAACAGATCAAGGTAGCGAATTTTATATGTGACGTCAGTTTTGAAGACATTGAAAAGACGAGGATAAAAATACCAGTTCAAAATACTCCATTTAGGAATCCCTACCAGCAAGGTAATCTCATCTAAAGAGTCTTATGAGTTGATTTGAGAAATCGAACCTACTGGAATGTGTTAGGTGTTAGAAACCCACGGTTGGTGGTTGTTGATTGTCCTTGAAAAAACCCAATGGCCATTGTTAGAGAAAATCTTAGAGACAATAATGTTATTAGAGACTCATCCGACAAGAGCCGCTTAAGAGAGAATTCAAAAGAGTTTCGAGATCGAGAAGTTACTCATCTGCAACGAAATTGGACGGTAATTTGATGCTAACTTCCTACCTCCTTTTTTATTAGAGGTACGGGCAACCACTCCAAAAATTTGCTTGATTGGAGACCAAATGAGATAATGTTTCTTTTTACCGCGGTGACGTTCAAAACAATAAAGCAGTTTTATTGTTTTTTATTTATCATATTAGAACTTGACAATAAAATAAAAAGTATCCATCTAGAAAAATCATATAACGTTTTTCAATATCAGGTCTCGTTTAGGAAAGATTTCCAAAAATGTAAAACTAAGGCTGCTAAAAAACATATTTTCTAACAACTGGACAGTTAAAATTGAACACCATGTGTAAAATCGTATTTTGAGCATAAAAGAGAGAATAAATTTTATCAAGATCAGGCCTTGTTTGGAAAATATCTCCAAAAATATAAAACTAAGAAGGCTAAAAAATATATTTTTTTTTGTAATTGGACTTTCAAAATCGAATGCCACGTATAAAATCGTATTCTAAGCATAAAAGATAGAATCACTTTTTTCAAGATCAGGCCTCGTTGAGGAAATATTTCCAAAAATGTAAAACTAAGGCTGCTAAAAAAATATATTTTTAGTAACTGACATTCAAAATCGAACGCCATGTTTAGAATCGTATTTTAAGCATAAAAGATAAAATAACTTTTTTCAAGATCAGACTTCGTTTAAGAAATATCTCCAAAATAGTTGTTGCGGCCTTAGATTTACATTTTTGGAGATATTTCGTAAACGAGGCCTGATATTGAAAAATGTCTTTCTCTCTTTTATGCTTAAAATACGATTTTATACATGGGGTTCGATTTTGACTGTCCAACGCACTACTAAAAAAATATTTTTTAGCAGCCTTAGTTTCACATTTTTGGCAATCTTTCTTAAACCAGGCCTGATCTTGAAAAAATATATTCTCTCTTTTATGCTTAAAATACGATTTTATACATGGGGTTCGATTTTGACTGTCCAGCTACTAAAAAAAAGATTTTTTAGCAGCCTTAGTTTCACATTTTTGGAAATATTTCCTAAACGAGATCTGATCTTGAAAAAAGTTAGCTCAAAATACGATTTTACACATGGCGTTAAATTTTGGCTGTCCAGTTATTGAAAACTTTTTGACAACAGAATAAAAATAATTGAAACTATAGATGCGAATAAATTTATAAAAACGCCATCTTCGGTTTCAGCTGCGCATAAATATTTAAATAAAAAAATATTTCTTAGCTAATTATTAAAATATTATAGTTTTTTGGCTTAAAAATTACTACTTAGCCAGCCTAGCCTATTAAGCTCTATAATAATAAAGCTAAAAAAAATATAAAAATTTATTTTTTGAAAGCTTCCCTGATGAAGAGATTAGGCGGGTTGTTTTTAAACGGAAGAATTGGAGGTTAATATTTTATTTTTTAATATTCATGATATCTACTACCTTTTATTAGGGCAATAAGGGTAGGTATTCTTGCATTATTTGACAAAAGAGACATTAAATTGGAAAAAGCAACCCCGACATATACAATAAATGAGAAAATAATTTCACATATTTGTAAAACACAAAATCAACAAAAGAGAAAAACCCTCCCCTCAACTTCAACTTACCTAGATGAATTAAAAAAACTCCAAATTGTCATCACTGCCCGCAAAATTCACATCGCGTTTTAAAGGCCTCAGTTAACAGGCAACCGTTTTTTCTCACTTCTAAAAAAAGGGGGCGAGAAACTGCCGCCAAAACCGTCAATGATGTAAAAACAGTAGAAAAGCTGGTGTACCAACCGGTGGTCTAATTGACACTACCATATTACCCAGTGGAAATGGGACTCGCGCTTGCGTTTACCGACCGTGAAGCGTTTTGCAGCTGAAAACTACCACCGTTCCAGCGATAGCGATTCAGGTGAGCTAAGCACTAAGCACTAAGCACTGGATATGCCCCCCACCACCGCAATCGATTTAATATATAAATTATTTTTAGGTATGATTCAATGATATATCTGACAATTGCGAAGATCCTTATGAATTTTTTATCGCTTTTAAACAAGGAAAGTGGCTCTGAATCATTACTGACATCGGAAAATGTCGAAGGGTGGAAACATTTTCTTGGAAATTAGAACAAAAGCTACACTGTAGGTACACAATACGCGGGTAAGCTTGATGAGATTTAAATAACCATGCTAGCAAAGGTATTCAGATTGATTATTTATTTTGTTATTATATTATTTTCATGATATAAGGAGCATTTAAATAATAATTAATTCACACTTAATTGCTCCTCCCAAATCAATGGTAATCTCCTCCCAAATTAATTTGAATAATTTGATTTAATTCCTCCCATTTTGAATCAGTTTGCAAATAAAATTGCACGGAACATTTCAAAGAATTCGCAAAAACAGCACTTTTTTCTGTGTTTTTTTTTAACGTAGAATTAACGGTAGAGGAGCTATTATAGCAAGCTGTAAGTTGAATAATTATTTGCAAAAAACAGCGTTCCTTGTCCAGTAAGTTGATCAGTTTTAGTTGAAGTTCTCTTCTTGAATAGCACCATCTACCCAAATGTGAGGGCCACCCGGCCACCCCTCTTTGACACCAGTTTTTTGGAACTGAAACCTCATGCACTTTCTTCTGGGTTGTCAAGGCGGTTGATCTCCATCAAGTGGGCCGATCTGAGAACCGCGAAGATAAGTGGTGCAGAGTTAGGGGGTGTGTGAATGTGAGGCACGTGAGATTCGGGGACTGCTATAGAACCCTTTTAATTAGTAAAACAATACCGGTGATCATGCTGAAATCGTCATGTATAAAATCGTATTTCAAGCACAAAAGAAAGAATAACTTTTTTCAAAATCAGGCCTCATCAGCTCCGTGCTAATATATTCAGAAAATCAGGCCTCATTTAGGAAATATTTTCAAAAATGTAAAGGTAAGGCTGCTAAAAAAAATTTTTTAGTAACTGGACAGTCAAAATCAAACAATTATAAAATCGACTTTTAAGCATAAAAGAGAGAATAACTTTTTTCAAGATGAGGCCTCGTTTAGGAAATATTTTCAAAAATGTAAAACTAAGGCTGCTAAAAATATATTTTTCTAGTAACTGGACAGTCAAAATCGAACGCCAGGTATAAAATCGTATTTTAAGCATAAAAAAAGAATAACTCATTTCAAGATGAGGTCACGTTTAGGAAATATTTCAAAAAATGAAAAACTAAGGCTGCTTTAAAAATTATTTTTTTTAGTAACTGGGCAACAAAATCGAGTGTCATGTATAAAACTGTATTTTAAACATAAAATAGAGAATAACTTTTTTCAAGATCAAGCCTCGTTTAAGAAATATTGCAAAAAATGTGAAACTAAGGCTGCTAAAAAATATTTTTTTAGTAACTGGGCAGCAAAAATCGAGCGTCATGTATAAAACTGTCTTTTAAGCATAAAAGAGAGAATAACTTTTTTCAAGATTAAGCCTCGTTTAGGAAATATTTACAAAAACGTAAAACTAAAAGCTGCTGTGGAAATGTGACATCTTTAATTATTGTTCTGGCCCCGGCACATCGTTAATTTCTCTTCTTACTGGAAATAATAATTATATTTAGAGTTTAGCTAGTGTGGCAGCTAAGACCGAAATACGTCTTCAGATCCGAGCTCTCTAACCCTTTCTCTCGAAGTACTGACGAAGAACGCTATTTTTTGCAAACTACGCAAAGTTCGTCAAATCTCCATTTGCCCTAGAAACCGTTGATCCTAAGCTCAAAAACTTATATGGATGAGACTTACATCAGTAAATTTTGTCTTCTATAATTTTACATAAAACGGGTTTTTAGAGAAAGTGCATATTTCAGAGTTGCTAGTAAAAAACAGAAAAAATTCATAATCTTGTAAAAAATTATGAAAAAAAATTCTCATTTTCATGATTGTCAAATCGTCTGGCATTGATGGTGTCTGAAACTGCAATACATCATGAAGTGAACTCACGATTAGTTCTTTAGATTGTTCGCCAGATGTCGCTCTACTTGAACCACACGGAGAACCGTGTAACTGGCCGGCTTAAGACGGTGACAGCTTCCATGTATTCGATAACATCCTCCGGATACTCCGGATGCAGCACACTAGGTCGAATGAGTCTCCCAATAGTCCCAATAGGGCGAAACACGTGTCTGTGATTGTTCTGGTACTCTGGTTGGCTCTGTTGTTGTTTGTGTGGAGGCCCTCTTGATTGGAGTTTCGGGCACTGCCAGCATGACAACTGTACTGTTAGGGCGATGGATGAATACTCCGACCCCATTTAACAGGCTATAGTAATTGCACTTTATGTGCTTTATACTCATACGACCAGCTGCATGCTGCATTCACTCTTTTATTTATTTTTCATAATTTTGTGTTTTGTTTTTTTCGAATATCTTTTGTTTTTATTCTTATATTAAAGTTGTTTTTATAATAGTAAGGTATTTTTAATGAATTAACCTTAAAATTGTATTTTTTGTGCTTATCTAACTTGCAGGAGCTGCCAAAGTACCATTAAAAAAATTTATTCCTCTAGAACAAGCCCAAATTACTTTATAAAATTATACTCTTGCACGACTTTAATAATGTTCGATTAATAAAAAGTGGTAAACAACACTAAACTTGTTTTTCAGAAATGAAAAAAAAACAATCCAACTCACATTAATCTGGCTCCAGATAACTATAGGGTATCTGTATTACCGACACCAACGTAGTAAGCGTCAGTGTCGGTAATGTAGTTTTCCTGGATAACTACGCAAACGCAACAGATTTTTGAATGTTGTTAATCTTATGCTTGATTTCTTAGTAAATTTAACAAAAATTGAGATTTCTTCAAATGATAAAAAAAATGTATCTATCTCTTTAATTTTTATTAAATAGTCTAATTTATCATTTTTTGATAAAGCTAAGAGAAGAGATACCTTTTATATACATCTTATTTTACATCGGAGTTTCCATATATTATAATAAGAAATTGAAATAAACACACGGTATATTATATTATGCACCATATAATATTATACATATACAGCATATACATATACGGAGGCACATATTATCCTATCAATAAATTGCACGAATCAATAAAATATAAATCCAATATTGTATTGTAGAGTCAATATCAAAGTCAAAGAAATCTAATATGTTATTATGTAATTGTCTATGGCCTATGGCTCTAAGTTATTTATTAAGGCACAGAAAAATTATACCTTATTAGATGCAAGAGCAATAAAGTATATAGGTGACGTCAAAATTTGAAAAAACAGATAAATCTCTTTCTCAGCTAAAATTATTTATTGAGTTTATAGCTGTCGCATCAAATGTTGCTGCTGTGGAGGCTTTGGCCATCCACTCGACAGGTGTCTTTTATGAAAACAAAAATTATAAAGATTTTGTTTCTTTTTTTCATAAAAGGAAATTGATACATACAAAAAATTCACATATTTTTACGTAATTGTTGAGACTTTAACACTTTCATTGACAACTTTCATAGAATTTAAAATAAAAAAGATTACCAATTTTTCAAATATAAATTTTCCTTGAATAATAATTGAAAATTTTTAATTAATTTCATCTCTATGTTATGTTTGTAATCATGAGTTGACCAACTGAAAACAATCATTGAATAAAAAATTCATAAAAAAAATTAATCTGCAACGAACTTTTTGAAAGACCAATGACCCCGCAGTTCCTCATCGTCCTCTACGTGTGATAAATAAAATCGAGCAAACCATTTACTTTGTACCTACCTACGCTACGAGTATATGAATTCTTTTATAATATCTTATTGAATACCTCAAGTAAGTAAGTAATTGCTAACGGTACATCACCCCCATGATGGTTTGACCTCTAGATATCGCCACCGTGGTCATTGCCAGGTGGAAGGACAGCTGTACTAGCAGATAATATAATTACACAACGATCTACCCCCATGCCCGCTGAAAATCACTGGAGCGTACATCTAGGAAATGAGTGTAATTATTAATGGTAAAAGTGGACGACGATTGGTATTGGTGTGTCTAATATTATGCGGCCTGCCGATTAGGTACACCTTCCCATATCTCACCTGTTTTATGGGGTTGCGTTGCGAGGGGGTTGAAAAATTGTCAGAGAAAGGGTCTTTGTGTTATTGTGTTTAGAATTTAAATTGTTTTACTTAAAATACTTAGGTAGATTAGATGAGGCTGATGATAACGGGTAAAACTTAAAAATCTGTTCAATTGAAAAAAAAAACGATTTTTTGAGCGGCTATTCTCAATTTTTTGAATCGATCTTTTTCCCGCGTTTTTTTGTTGAATACCTAATCAGCGGCAAGACATTTGTGAAAAAATATATTAATTATTAAGGGCTTGCTTTCAAGGGCTTGAAACTCTTTTTCAAGGGCTTGAAGCTCTTTTGCAGAACTTCCAGCCCGTATAGAGCTTCAAATCCTCTACAAAAGGGCTTATGACTTTTTCTGCAATTATTCCTTTTCAAATGAATTGCGGGAATTGGGAAGCTCTTGATGTTTAAGAATTGTGGCTTTGGGCTTTCAACTCCTTCCTAACAGGGCTTGGGATTTGTGGCTTCCTCTTTTGTCGAGGACTTTACCCAGCTCTGCTGATAAATCCCAGCAAAAAAATCTGTCACGGGGAAAGATTTTCGAAAACCTGATAATTTTCATCACCCTGTATAATAATTTCCTCCATACGATGGGATACCACGTGAAAAATTAAGATAGGGACATGTCAACCGATTTCTGCTGTCTTGAGCCGTTTTCATTTTAAGCTGCTTTGAAAATGGAAAATGGCGATTTTCACTTGTTTATAACTCAGAAACCATTCTCACTGATTTTTTTCAGACAATCGAAAAATGTAATAATATATACAGGCTGTCTCATTTAAAATATCAACGTTGTAGCAATTTTTCGAAATAAACAGCATCGTCGCAATGCCGAAAATATTTTAGATCGATAGAGCAGAGCCAAATATTTAACAAGTGACTAAATTTTCAGAAAAATACAATAATTCGTTTCCCCATAAACGTCTAAAGTACCATCGACTGTGAATCACTTTGTATACCTACAGGATGGACCATCGAAGAGGTAACAAGCGTAATAATTTTGAAAGTGAAGATGTATGCGAAAAATGCCGAAACAGGTCGATTTTGTAATCGAGGGGGACATATTTTTGTGACCAATTTAACTACCCAAGTTCACCCCCTTGGCAGGGGTAGCTACCCCTTTGCTTATCATCATAGGGAACAGATATCGGGTGATACATCATTTGAAAACTACTTGAATTCTCTTTACAACGATATCCAACATTTTGGGTTTCGCTTACATACGGGGTGGCCTACATTCAAGTGATTTAGGCGAGTTACGTTTTCGTTGGGCCACCTGTATATTAATTAATAATTACTTAATAATTAATCGATTGATGTGGAGAAGGTTTTTCCTAATTAGAGCAATCGGAGGTCGAAAATTTCATCCAAAAATAGCCATTATTCGCGTGTAGAAAAGGTTATTTTCTCTATGACTACAACAGATGGAAAAATCATAAAAAAAAACTTTATAAGTTCTTTAAATATGTCAAAAATTCAGAAAAATTACTTGTTGATATTGAAAACGTTTAAATAAGAAAACGTTAAATTTTCAAATGAAATTGATGTTGGACAATCAGAAAAAATTACTTTTGGTTTGTGAAATTTCTTACAGGGCAAAAATCCAGGACCAAGCCACAGCCTATCAACAGACAGCCCCTATCAACAGCAACAACCTTAGCCTTAGTCAATTTCATTCTCCCCGTGACCAGGATAACAGGAATTATAAGAGCTCTTCACAGAACTGCTCGAATCTCTCTCATCATTCTTACACGAAACCTCGTAAAAACAAAATTAATGGACAGTCTTTATATTATGGAAACTTCTTGCTGGTGCTGGTTTAAAAATTCTCTTAAAAAATGATAAAATTGAAGGTTTTGATTGAATTCGGGATTTGAAGAACCGGCTACTCTTAACTGGATTCCAGTCTGTTAGATTAATAATTATTATAATTAAATGATCGATGAGGGAGGTTTTTTTTTAAGATATTAGGACAATCGGGAGGTCGAAAATTTCATAAACGAATATAGACATTATTCGCGAGTAGGAGACGTTATTTTCCCTACGACTAGATTGAAAAATCATCATTTTTTTTTAAAGTTCTTTAATTAAACTAATATAAGAACGTTTTCAGAAAAATTTGTTTATTTTGTTGATATTGAAAACGTTTAAATAAGAAAAAAATTAAATTTTCAAATGAAATTGATGTTAGATAATCAGAAAAAATTACTTTAGGTTTGTGAAATTAATTCTTTCTACATAATGACAGCGCAAAAATCTATCACGCCCAGCACCAGCCACCCACCGGCTTTGCTTGCTTTGCTTGGTGATCAACCTCATAATAAACAACGAATTTCATTCTCCCCATGACCAGGATAACAGAAATTATAAGAGCTCTTCAGAACTACTCTAACTAGAGAAATAACTAGCAACGTCCAGCACCAACAACAAACAGAGAATTTCATTCTCGCCGTGACCAGGATAACAGAAATTATAGAAGTTGTTTGGAATAGCTGGCAGCGAGCTTCTCTTGTCGTCATTCTGTAATATTATTATTTATAATTTGAACGTTTTTATTAAATTAATAGGAGCATAGGGCAGCATCTTCGACAATTTTTTTTTGTCCTGGCTTCTCAAAAAAATTGCCTTTAATTTTAAAAGAATGTGGAAAAATAAACATTATTATCATTCAATTTTCCAAAGCCTACTCCATCCTCCATCTGTAATAATAATTTATTTCGTAAGCGCATGGCAGTGCGAGCACAAATAACGAAGTAGGTTATGTACCTTCTCTGAGTTTATGTACGCCTGATAACCGACAGCAGAAAATCTACCAAAACCTCGTAACTCCAACGGATCCGCGCGTTTTCGCGTGACTTCTATAAAAAATTACTCTAATTATTAATGCTCTTTGGTGTGTTCTTATTTTTTTTTTTTTTGTAATACTTATTGTTATACGAGTAGTTATAGAAATGGCGACAAAATACCTTATTGTAATCTCCCAAATGGAAGAAAAGCAGTTTTTTATATAGTTCGAGTCGAGTACCCTTCTCAAAATCCGTTTTGTTAAGTAGGGCTAGGCTGCGGTGAGCGGCTACGGCCTTTTGCCGAAATTTACCAGAGCGATTTCCAAAACATTTTTACAACTTGTAAAAAAATTCCTGGGGGGGGGGGGGGGGGGGCGGAAGAGATCTATTGCAAAAAGCAAATTGGAAGAAAATATTTTTCCTCGATTGTGGGGGGAAGGGTTACCTAGATGCCCACAGTAATTTTCTTCCAAATGGTACTTTTTGAAATCGGTCGGGTAAACCTGGGCAAAAAGGCCGTAGCCGTTCATCGCAAAACGCGTTAGACTTCTGCTTGACAAGACGGATTTTAAGAGCGGTTATAAAAATACAAGGCATTTTTTTGCCATCTCTCTAATCTCGTCTAACTCTAGCCTGTTTCAGATGCCTCATCCGTTTATATACAGGGTGCACCATGTATCCTTCTCTATATTGCTATCTCCTGAACGCTAAGAGATACAGGTACGGTTAAATTAGAGAAAAGATGCGCAGTTTTGTGGCCATGTCGAATCCGTCAAACCATGCAAGATATCTGTGACTGCTCCTGAAATATCCTGAAAAAACTGAAAAATCGAGATTTCTTATTTTTGCCATATCTTTCTTATTATTGGAAATTAATAAATAATTTCTTGTAGGCTTACATAAAGCCGTTAAGAGCTGTCCATCTGACATTTCAAAAATTTTCAAGGCCGACTAGATCCAAGAGTTTTCACAGTCAACTTTCGTTTTTCTTATGGCCGCCATATTATTTTTTTACGTCGTTCGATATGAAAAAAATAATGGAAACCAAAAATTAATAAACTTCAAAAAAAAATTTCAAAATTTATTTTTATTTTTTCAAAGAAAAACCTAAAAAAAATCGTCGAAAAACGTCAACATTTGTAAAATACGCCGAAATAGTGCTTGCCTTATGGTTTTTTAATTTATCTATGAAATTCGGTCTAAAAAGTTGTCTTTTTTTAAAGAAAAAAGAACAAAAAATTTTTTAATTTATTTTTTGAAGTTTAACAATTTTTAGTTTTTATGATTTTTTTTATACCGAACAACATAAAAAAACAATATCATGGTGGCCATAAGAAAAACGAAAGTTGACTTTGAAAATCCTGGGATCTAGTCGGCTTTGAAAATTTTTGAAATGTCAGATGGGTAGCTCTTGCCGACTTATGTAAGCCCACAAAAAATTATTTATTAATCTCCAATAATAAAAAAGATATGGCAAAAATAAGAAATCTCGATTTTTCCGTTTTTTCAGGATATTTCAGGAACGGTCACAGATATTTTGCATGTCATATCTTGACTGATTCGAGGTGGCCACAAAATTGTGCTTCTTTGGACTTGTTTAACCGACCCTGTATCTGTTAGCGTTAAGAGATAGCAATATAGAGAAGGATACATGGTGCACCCTGTATATGTATTTTGTTGGAAACTCCTTTTTCGAGGTGGAATGATGACAAGAGAGACTTTTTGAATTGTCAAAAATCGGCAGTCATTTAGAGATATCAAAATAAATGTACCCTTGTAGATAAGGTAAAAAATTTGTTCTTGACTTTTCGCTTCCCATTCCCGGCTTATCGCTTCTGTCGACAGATGAATTTCACGATGTAAATTCGAAATCATATTACTACAAATCGGTCCTCCAACATTGGAACTATTCTCTTTATAAATTGACTATCCTATCTGAACATGAAAATCGTCTCATGACACAAATAAAAAAAAGTGGCCTGTGGCGCATTTTGTTTTGTTTTTTTTTTTCAAAGGAAAATGTTCTGACCTGACCGGTGGGGTCATTTACCAGGTTAGGTATCTCTCATTTGAAACATAATATTATCCAAGTAATTAGACTATTCGGGTTATTGGTTATTACCACTCGTACAATAAATCAATGCGCGCGCAGGTTTAGTGTCGCATGAAGCTTAAACTGCAGAGGAACACAACCATAATCTTAATTTCAGATTTTATCTCAACTTCTGTCAAATAAAATGTAATAATTGATTTATAGAGTTAGGTTAGAGTACACACCTACCTTATGTTATCTGTCTCACTCTTCCATAGCCATTCTACTTTATATTGCTCACTCTTTTATGCCTACAATCTCAAAATTAAAAATTTTACTATAATCACAACTAACAGGTTACTACGATCTATTTGGAACTGAATGGATTTATTTGGAATTGAGTTTAGGAACATTGACTGTCTCTTCTTCTTGTTTGTTTGTGTAGATTATGGTCTGTTATATTCTGGAATGCAGTCGTTTGGAACATTCATCAGCTGTTCTAGACAATCGGATCGACATGATGTGCAGATATGTTTTTAGAAAGAACCGGGGAGGCTCTTGCATGTGTCAGTTGTTCTGATCGAGAATATGTTGAGAACTGTTTCGGTGATTACTGATTTGATGTGAATAAAGAAAATAAAAGTCTGCCTTGTACTTAACGTATACAGTGTTGCATAGGAAAGGTAACATAGGGAAAACACTTAAAGGCTGATAGTTTCCTAGGAAACTGTATAGTATCCTACAGAAAGTTACATGCTAATAAGACATTGTTGTCACTCTGCCCAGGTCAAGCAGGGTTGCCACATAAACTCCATCAAGAACAGTTAGGATTCTTAAAAATGTTTTTCTGAAACAGTGTTATTAGAATGAGCAACATCCTGATGAGAAAAATTAAAACACAAATTATATCAGGCATTTATTGCAACAAAGTAAACAAACTTTAGGTAATATGTACAAAGTTGATACAGGTTAAAACAGTTTATAAAATCAATTTAGCAATGTATAAATTTGTTAATATTATATCCTACCTTAAAAATATTAATTTACAACAAATCAACATATTAAAAGGAACGATATTTATTTACAGCGCCCAATTAACGAATGTATACATGCACCAGTTTATACAATTCATACTACCTACCTATGCAACTAACAGTAGCAAAGCCCCTTTTTACACTGATGGTTAGAACTTTTTACATCTTACCATACAAAGAAAAATCAGTCTCTATAAACTTAAAAACTCAAACGAAATTATTATAACAGTAAACGGTCTAATGAATATACATACAAATGTGATAATTTTTTTTTATTAAAATACAGTGCGGACTCAAAGTCAAATCACCTTCCCCCTATTTTTATTTTATATGTTACAAAGAAATTAAAATAACTACAAATGTTGTAAGATTTCATACACCTCTACCTCTATCAAGGCTCAACTTTTATGTATAAAGAGTGTTAAAAGAAAAGCGCAGTGACTGGAAGGGTTATTTATATAAAAAAAATTAAACATTTTTTGGTAACATTAAAATGAAAGTTATGATGGGGGGGGGGGGTTCCATGTTCTCACCGTACAGGTACCGGTACTAAGTTCCTAGATTATGTTAAAATGTCTTATGAGTTATTTTTTGAGGAATATTTCTTTTAAGCATTGGTTGATTTTGATATTTGTTAAATTGATACGATGTCATCATCAAGATATAGAAGTAATCAAGAAAAAGTAAAACGATACTCCTTCCAGGAACTAAACAATTATAATTATAAAAATGTTTAATCTATTATAACTACAAGAAGTGATTCATCTATACCAATTATTCAATTAATATTTCTGGGAATTTACATTTTTATAATTATTATTATTATAAAGTGAGGCTTCCCAGACTTATACAGAGCAAGAGGAAATTGTAACTGAAAAATCTTATCACACACTTTATTTTTTTTATTTTTTTCTAAGACATCCCACCACGTACCACGTATTTTGTAACTTATGATCCCAATTCCATTGTTCGAGTCTTTATAACAATTACTTACACACACAACTAAGCACAATAACATTTAGGTATAGAGGACTTCTATACAAATTTACTTGATACATTTATCCTGTTACTATACATACATTCAATTAATACATTTTTAATCTGAAGCTTTCAAGCTATATCATTAATTTTTCAAGTAATTTAAGCTTCTTGAATCAGGAGGGAACCGCCTTAATAATAATAATAATAATAATAATTGTTCCCTCCTGATTTTGACATTTGTGTTATTTTACATTTACATTATTTTCATCCACCTTGTTTCGTATACATTTTTTCCAAGTATCCTAATGCTCGTGGATGTGATTAATTATGCGTTAAACTATAATAATTATAGCATGGGGCGTTTATTAAATGTGTTCAAGTTTCTATTATGAATAAGGCTGTATATCTGTAAGGCCGCTGTTAATTAATTATGTGATGTAATTAATTTAATATGAAATTAAAGAGAACCGATAAATTATTCTGCACTGTTCACAACAGGTTTCTTCGTCTCAAAATGAAAAGTTACTTTTTTTAATGTTTATATTAGGGGGTTACAATAACCTCCTGATCTATTTATTGTAAAAGTATCTTTTTTTTCAATCCATAAGAATGGTTGTTTTTAATGAATGAATGAAAGGTAAGGACTTAATAGAAGATTGGTGGATGGCCCTAATCTTAGTTAAGTGTGAGTAAAGTTAAGAGTTAAGTTTGAAAGTCATTAATACCTGAAAATTACTGATAAAAAAAATAGTCGCCTATAAAAGGTCCAGAGGTCATTTTGACCCCTAAAAATATGCGTTTAAATTTTTGCCCTTTTCTCAATTCATGTCATGTACCTAAATAGTAGCTATCGTGTGAAAAAATGCTTTGATCCTGAGATAAGCTTCAACCTTGACCCCGAAAACCAAGTTGAAGTAAACAAGGTTGAGGTCACCAAAACAAGGTAGGGGTAACATTATTTATGAGCTTCGTTTGTCTACATGTTGAATAATAATTCGTAAGAAAGTTATGTATGAACAGAGGACATGAAAATCCTTTTGCTTGAAATGAGAATTTTCAGTTTCATCTCATGCTTGATAGAAATCTTTCAAATGCGATAATAGAAGTGGAAATTTTGAAAATCTTCAAAAGATGATAATTATTGTCAATCAAGGCAACAATAATTGAGAAATTCCTTCATTTGATTTTTTCACAATCGCCACTGTAAGCTATTCAACCATGCTCTTTCAACCCATAAAGCATCTCTGGATCATTACAGCAGCTTGTTTTTCAGTTAAATTTTGTAGTTTTTTTTTAGCAATCAGTCACATGTATAAAAGCCATTATTATTAATATTTCAATGTCCGTGTACTACAATAACTATCCTAAACCTCAAAGCAAATAAATTCGAAAATATGTGCCTTTTTTCTATCAAGTCACAAGGCTGCAAGAATTTACGGGTTACCCAAAATACACAAATAGTTTACTTTTCAATTCGGCCAAAATTATTTTGCGGATAAAAAGAATTCTGCTCTCTCATTGTGGGCCACGACCCTCCTCCTACTTTATGGTGGTTGTCATCACTTCATTTAAGAAGATTATACAATCGCCTGAAGGGAAATTAAAAAGAAAAAGCACATATAAACATACAACTTGAGGATTTCATATTTTTTTATCATCATAGACATATCATCTCAGGAACTAAACAAATTTCGAGAGCAAGGAAGAAAAAGTCGGTGTCCTACTCAGTTTAAATGCTTAATGAAACAATTCTCAAAACAACCAGTCATTAGGAAATCTATCAGAAAGCTCAAACCTGTCACGTCGGGAATTTTCAAGTCATGAGTATCCTGCAAGAATTTACGGGCTACCCAAAATACACATCAAATATTTTGTTTTTTCAATTCTACCAAAATTATTTTGTGGATTCAAAGTCTCGTTGTCCCCTTACTTTATGGTTGTTATTATTATGCATTCAAGAGGATTATATAATATAAAACCATCTAAAGAGAAATGTAATGCATTTTGACAAAAATCTCATAGTTTTAAGAGCGCTATCCAAGGATACCAAATGCGACCCTCCCATCCTCACCCCTTGAGGTGGAAGGGGGTTTATAATAAATATATTTAGTATTATTAGGCAAGTCGTGATTTTGCAGAAGCCTTCAGTAACTATAATTATTTGTGGCATTTTCTGGTGAATTAAAATTTCCCTTTTAACACAAAATACTCAGCAAAAATGTAGATTCCTATTGTCAATTATTTATGTATTTTTTGAATATTTCCATAATCCAACTTCTCACACATTTCTCCAGTTAATCAAGGCAACATTCAGGATGGTGAATCGATATTAAAACTATTAAATCAATCACTCAAATAGTGATCATTGATCAATATACAGGGTGATTCTTCAATACTGTAAAAATTTCAAGGAGCCATTACTTGTCAAAAAGGGGGCTTTTCATATAAACTGATATCTAAAAACGTCTCCAATCGTAGTTACACCTCTCCACAGGGGTAGGATAAAATGAGCTTTTTATGTTTCTCAGATTTAAAGAAACGTGAAAGAATAACATTTTTTACATAACTTTTCCTTATTAAAACCGACATGGTTAAAAATTGTAACCCTGAATGAGTTTTTTATTGTACATTTATGGACTTTCAAAATTACAATTTGAAAAATGGCCTTTTACAGCCCTTTTACAAAAAAAACATGACATTTTTATTATGTCGTTTATTCCATGACTTTTTTTGCTCAAAAATTGTTCCATTTTCTGAATAAAATGCAAGAGACTAAAAGAGAAATGAAATAAAAGCCTAATTTTATCCTACCCCTTAGTAGGGGTGTAACTTCGATTGGAGACGTTTTTTGAAATCAATTTATATGAAAAGCCCCTTTTTTGACAAGGGGGCTTTTTGCAATTTTAAAGAATCCATATCTATATCCACCATTCTCCATATTCACTGAAATTATTGACTTAGTATCTCAAAAAATAATTAATAAACACAATTTTCAATTTTCTGTACACTAAAATATAGTTTTATAACGTATAAGTTACAAGTTAGTATTCTGAAATATTTTCACATATTTATCACGCATATTCTTGGCGTATCGTTATATAATTAATTAGACAATAATTAAATCATAAAAAATTAGTAAATGTAAGCAATTGTATTTCTTGAATCAATCGCTTTTGCTTTGTTTGGAGAAAAAGATATTTATCATTGCAAGTATATATAAAAAAAATAAGCCGTAAATGCTCAGAATGTAAAAGAGGAGTCACCATTAGAGAAATGTAACAGGAACAAATTAATAGTAGTAAAAAAAAATTGGCCCAAGAGAGTATTGCTAAAAATAAGGTGTTGAATGTCCTTGACACTAAAGGATTTCACAAATTAGTAATTTTTAGTCGCTTTGGTAAATTATTACATCATATCCATCACTTATCCGAATGAATAAATCAAACGTCAGTCCAACTACTCGTAATTTAGTTATCCTTAACAAATAATAATAATTACTAACTTACAACTAAAATAGGAAGTGCAAGCAAATGTTAATGTTGTTTTTGTTTGTTCGTGGAATTGGTACTAAAAACAAATATTTAACACGCTGCAAAGCCGATATCGACATCAACAAAAAAATAAAGAAAATTAAATATATAACTCTGTCGAGAGCTCCTCAGACTTTGCATTTTTCTCCTTTATGTAGCTACCAATGAAATTTGAGAAACTCCCAACTCCGGTATTCACTACACAATATACAAATCACCTTGTATAAAAATGATTGTATAAGTTGATCACTAATGTTCTTGTTGACATTTACATTTATATTTCACCGATATGAATATTGAATATTTATGAATCTATTATGTATAATAATAATAATAACACTAATCCGGTCGTTATTTGAAGCAGAGCAGCGCCACAAACTTCAAATAATCAACACCATTACCCGCGTCATATGTACAATTCTTACACCGTCCGACACCTTTACCTCATTAACTAGAATCAACAATAGCCCAGCAGGCTCCAGAATGAAACCTAGGACTGCGAGTCTCGTCACCTGCGTCCCTCCAACCCGTAAACGAGGACAGAACAGTCGGCGGTGCCGGCGGCCAGCACCACTTTGTACGGATGAAAATTCATACAGTTCACGGAGCCGATCCTGTGTCCCATAAAACCTTCATACCAGCGCACGTTGTTTACGTTCGTCCCACGCATATTGTGAACGCTGATCGCCTGGGTTTGAGAGCCACTGGAATATCATCAATTCAGAAAGAGAAAAGAGAGAGAGATTTACGGAGACTTACCAAGCGTATATCTCCGCCTTGCGATGAATAGCCATGCACGTCATGGTGCTGCTGGGTAAGACTTTCGTCGTCAGAACCGATTCGTTTGTTCGGATGTCGTAGATCTTGACGTCACCTTCCGAACTAAACAATATAATTAATTAGTAACTTATCAAATAAAAGTACACCCGGCTCACCTTCCACTGACCACCCTACCGCCCCTCAACTGCACCGCCATCACGTTCCCCGTGTGCTCCATCCAAGTCTTGACTCTGGCGTCGCCCGGTGCGCATCTCCTGTCGAACACTCTCACCGATCCGTCGGCGCACCCGGCCACCACCAGACCCTCCCTGCAAGCCTCCTGTCCCCCGTCGACGGGCCGGTAAACGCGTAGGCCCGCGTAGGTGGAGTCCATGGCGGTGACCGCGGTATCGGTGCCCGTGAGGAAGTTGTGAGAGTGCAGCTCGCGCTGCGCGTCCCAGAAGCGGATGTAGCGGCTGTCGCCGGCCGTGATCAGGGTGGAGGTGTGCTGTTCCCAGGTTATCGTCACATCTGGAATACATTTCGTAAATAATTATGGTTACAGAATAGTTTATTAAAGTTATTGTCGTACCTGATAGTCGTCTTTCAATGTCGCTGAAAGCCTGCCAAGCGCTGACCAGTAACGGTTCTCTGGGGCCGGAATTCTGGTTCGGTCGCCATAGCTTGATACTTCCGTCGTCCACGGCAACCATTAGCATTCCAATGTCGTGACCGTTCACCCACTCCAAGGCTGATACTCTACTCGAGCTGAACTTATTCGACTTGTTCTGGCAAATCAACGTTTTAGCACCGGTGCCCCAATCCCATATCCTAAGAAATTAAAAATTTAATGATATATACACAATTCCAGGGACTATCTGTTTAGTAACAGTTGAAAAAAATGCTGCTGTTCTTACAAAATTCAAAAAATGTAAGAAAAATGTCATTTTCTTTTTCGAGCATTCAGAAAATAAGCTCAACTTTAGGAAGTATCCACAAGACGTGCCATTTTTTACTCAATAAATTCATCTGAGAGTATGTTATTGTTTGCTGTGGTAGCAGTCTTTTGATTTCTCTTCTGAAAAGTGTCGCTTTTTTGTAAGCAATAAAAAAGCATAAGAAAAAGGTGATTTACATTTTGAAGTGTTGATTAGAAATCCATATCAGCACCGATAACAATGAGAGCCTCAAAATAATTTTATAAATCGTAACTGGGAGTATCAACCTCCACCCCAGCACGAACGCTATCATAAAAAGTTTTAAAACTACTACTTACGCAAAACTGTCATTTCCTGCTACTGCGATTTGTTGTTCGAAAGGATGAAATTGTAAAATTGACGGTGCTATAGGCGTTCGTGTGTTGAATATCTGTGATTCTAGTTTATTAATCAGAGCACGTTTTTGTTCATCAACAGATTCATTCCTGATATTATTATTCCTGAAACGCAAATAAAACAGATCATTACTCAATACGATCGCAGAATATAATTAATTGCAGCTCACCTGCAGAACCTCCAGTCTCGTTCGTGGTAAGTTTGGGATTCGACGTCGTCCAAAGGCTTTCCGACCTGTTCGGATCGGGTGAAACGTTTCGCTGACCAACTGACGTAATTGGTCGACACCAGAGGCTGTCGAATGTGTTCTTCGCTATCATTTGAAGTACTCGAAAACACCCCTCTTCTTCTTCTATTCGGCATCGTGGATCTAAAATTATACAGAACAAGAAAAAAATGTGTCTTTTATGTTTTATTTCAATTCAATCACGACCAAAATTTTGGAGAATTTTTAAAACAAGTACCTTTGAAGCTTCTGCAGATCCGAAGAACTATGCAACGTCGGCGGACTGTCTCCCGTCAAATAATTCCCAGACTTCGGACTGGGAGGTAAGCTCATACTATTGCTTCTGTTGTCACTATCTCTCTGAGTGTTTAAGTATTCCTGCAAAAGAGAAGCGTAAAAAAATGCAAGACACGGGTCATAGTTAATTATTAACCTCGGCCTGGTCTCTAATATGTTTCATGACAGTCGAACACAATTTAGACACTTCCGGATGCGGATCGGACTCCAGACTGGTCATCGCTGACCAAATTTTCATATAAACTGAACCGTAACCCAGACTGGGTAATTTTCCCAAACTTCCCGAATTGACCTGGTTCATACTGGGATGGGTCATGTTATGAATTGATGAATTAGAACTTACTCTTTGAAGACGATTAATCACTAGATCTTCACTCGCTCTCAATCTATCCCTAAAAATATTTCAATAAAATTTGAAAACGATTGATTTAAATAAAATAAAAGTATTTTACGAACCTGCTACTTGCTCTTTTTATTCCCGCAGAACTGGTAAGCTTGTTGAGGTCGTTAAACGAATTCACGGTATTTTCTTTCAGCGCGATGTTGAAGAAAACCGGCTCGAACGTCAGAACGACCCACTGTAAAGCACTGACTAGCTCTTTCCTCACCAAACAGCTCATATCTCTACCGATAATCGTGGTCAATGTCATGGCGACTGAATGATCAATGTTATTAGCGTGTTCGGACCTCTTCGAAACCGAATTGATGAAAGTCCCCAGGGCGTAAACGGCCGCAGCCCGTACCTCGGGCGACGGATCCGTCAGTAAGGAATACAACTTCTCGTGCGCGATATCACGGACGCCCGTCCATCTGGCTTTATCGTAATGATCCCACAATTTCCCCAAACAAATAGCGACCCATTGTCTTAACGGAGGGCTAGGTTCGTGCAGTTGTTCCAAGCACGTACTGACGAGCGATCCTTGTAGGGCGGCCTCTTGTCCTTCTCGAAAATCGTTCACTATGCAAGCCAGAACAAACACCGCTTGAGTTCTGTGCTGGGGCTGGAATAAAATTACCGCTATGAGAAAATCTTTCAGAATAAAATCGTCTTTAGTCCTTACCGATACTGTCGTATCCTGTAAAACGGTGAGGAAGTATTTATGCGCTCCATCACGAACCAAGTCAGCCTGACAACTCTGCAACCAAAATCACCCAGTTAAGCTAATCAATAATAATTTAATCGAAACCAAGACGCTTACGTTATCGACGGCCAGTATTTTTGCCCATATGAATACCAATAGAGGTTTCAGCTCTTTAGCGAAACTCTGCAGAAGCTTCAGAACGTACGGGAATATTCCCACAGATAGAGCCAGGCTAACTGCCCACGGTCCCAAATCTAGGAATCTGCCCAACAGTTCCAAAGCTCGAACTCTGTGCACCTGACTGAGCAGAACTTGCAAAACGATCGGCAGCTGTTCCGGTGCGGTGTTTTTGTTCCTCCCTCCTTCTAACCACACTTCGAATGCAGTTAATTGGTCTTCGAAAAACGGCAAGTGATGAAAAGGTTCATCGTTGTTTACAATTCTTGGTAACTGCGTTAGACAGAGATCCACGGAGATGTCCCAAGCGTTCCACATCGGATGCTGATGAGTGGACGGCAGGGCCGGCGAACTGACCGGGGTGCAATCGCACGATCTCATTATACGTTCCGCCAAGAGGAAATTGCGAAACAAACTCGCAACCAACAAGTCTTGACGAAATAATTTTTGGAAGAGATCTAAAATAATAAACGATACTAGAAAACTGGCGAAATGTCGTGGTGATGAAATATTACCTCTTGGTAACGTGTTCCAGGCAATTGTATCTGTTATAGCTGTGAAGATCCAATTCAGTTCGCCCAACATTGTTCTACGATCTGATATAAGACCGGGAATTCTATAAAATGGTTACTAACTTTAGAGGTGATTCAGAAATTAAAGTTCACATCTATAGAAAAATGAGAGTTATAGAAGCAGTTATTGGGTTTTCCACATTAACATTAAAATGGTCTCAAGTATTGTTAAACCTAGAAGGTAGTAACAAAGGGGAAGTACCCAAATTCATAACAATGTCTGCTTGTTACTTGTCTTTATCAAACTAAAATATAAATGCAAACCAACTAAATCACAACACAAGTGACCCAAGGTCCTAAATGCAGTAGCAGAAAGGCAGTTCAAATAAATATAACAAAATCCTTAAATGATACACGATACACGTGACTCACTTATCTAACAAATCCATGGTAACTCTTGGCACCAATTTAGAATTATTCTGTAAAATAAACCACCGTAAGGCCAATTTGATTGGTGTCGTCAGGCAAGAGGTGAACACATCGGCGGGCAAATCGGGATTCATCGGTAGGATTTGGTTTGCACTGCATGCTGCTAGCTGAATGCAATTCTGAAAGTTGGGCGGGCCCGGAGAGCCCATCCTGGAATTCTCAGACAGTTGCTGCAAGAATTATCCCCGTTATTTTCAACATCATATTCAATGAATTAGTCCATTGTACCTCGTATTCGTGTTCATGTTGGGCTGCAAACTGCTTGAACGATTCAACTATTATACCAGCATTAGAGCAATCGTACACGTAAATGGATGGGGCTCCCATCCATTTTTGTAGATCGTAAACTGATAAAGGAATGTATTGTGTATATTGCTGAAATAATAATAATTAACAATCAGTAAAAAAGGGGTTGGCTGGAAGATTAGCATGAAAGGACTAACAGGACAAAGTAAATAATTAATTTACGCAAACTTGGCATGGGAGTTCAAGGATGCTAAACTAAAACTAAACAATGAGAGGAGCGTCTTTTGAAAGTGCACTTTCCAACATTTAACAAATTAAGAAAGATATAAAGACACACGTACTCTATTAAATACCCATATTTCACCGTTAGTGGTAGGTTTAGGAACACCATGTCCATTGTAATGGAACAGCACTCGTTCTTCTTTGGCATTTCTTCGAAGTGAAGTGCACAATTTCTTTACTTCGTCCGAAGTAGGGTCCAGTGACTGTTTATATCGAGCTCGAGGCTGCCATCGTTCATACTGTTGCTGTAAATTCGCGCCTATTCGTTCCAAGGCTTTCGGTGCAGGTAAGGTAGTGGGGTCTAGAAATAAACGGTGAATTTATCAACATTAAATTAATCGCTTTCATAAGCGGAAGCTTACCTATCCAGCACTCTGACCGAGCACAAGGTACTGTCTTGACTATGTCTGGAGGATCGACACCACAATTTAAGCATAAAACTAGAGCTACACTGACAGTTTTCATCTGAAACATACCAGAAGGTTATAAACCACACCTTAAACACAACACAGTGAAGTAAAAACTTGGTTGCTGAATCGAAATTGACGATTTCAGAAATTAAACACACCCTCTCTCGCATTCTCCATAGTTGTGTGGCGACGTTAATCCCTTCTATAGGTTCAAGATGCCTGTCTTCATTGAAACTCAAAGGTATGTCCAAGTCATTTACTTTTTCTTGTTCTTCTACTGAATTGTAAACAATACACAACTGCTGAGACATAATTATGAAGATGTTATATAATTTATGGGCTACAGAAAGTTAAGAAACGTAGCAAAGTCCAATTGACTTTATTATTTTTCGATATTTTTACTAAAAACGCAATTACACTTACACATTCACATTTTCCATGCAAAGCATGTTCATGTTCATTGATGTTACCTTTAAAAAAATTTAAAATGACATAATATTATCATAAATGACGCTCGCATGAATGACGATGACAATTGACAAATATGTAGACTTCGGGAATCATTTCTCACAATACAGGGGTGCGTTCATAATAACAAAATGGGATAAACAAAAACGGCCGTTGTGCGCCTGTGCAGAGTGCTGTTATAAAATGAACGCTTTCAGATGTTTTAGACAGTTCAACCATTAGTTCAACAGTTGTAGATAACCTAACTTTTCTTATGTTATAATTTTGCCATTTTTGGTTATTCATCAAATAATAAATTATCAGTCTGTCGATTTATTTCTAACGCAACTGAGTCGCTCAAAGAAAACACCAGACTCGCCCAGCGGACTCGTGGTGTTTTCTTTCGAGTCTGGCGTTTTCTTATTCAAGCAACTCAGTTGAGTTTAGAAATAAAAGACATAGAATTACGTATAAGATAAATTCAATCACGAGTCGTGTTTGAAAAACAACATATTATAAGTATAACATAACTCTATTTTCTATTATTAACATTATTTACGTCTTCTTTAGGTTCTTTATATTCTTTACATTCTACGCATTATCTACGTCAAACGTAGTTAGTAAATGAATTCTTTACACGTAAATTAAACATCACTGGTAAACATGAACAAATCAGTTTCTTTTCGTGGAAAAGTCTTTTTATAAAGCAGAAAATCTTTGCGTGCTGTTTTGCTAATATAGAGTAGGGTATCTATTATGATTATGGCAAAGTCCTGTGAAGATCAAGCATTAATATACATTTCCAACGTACCTTACATATGAATACTCTGTTATCTTGGTAAATTTATGGACAAAAATACCTTCAAAAAGCTGTGGTCAACAGTTAGGTGTCTGTAATGGCAGACACATATCCGGTATTTAAATCAATAATATACCCCGTCCCCAACAAATACTAGGTGTTTCAAAATGGCAGGTTTCATCGAGTTCCCCAGAAAGGCCAATTACCATTATAGTTCTTCCTGATGTTTTATATTCTAAGGAAGTTACTCAGAGGGGAGGGGGAAGTGTGTAAAATTTGGGGTGTGTTCAAAATATGAATATGAAGACCAAACTTGGAAAACAAATTTGTTTTATTTAAGAGAAAAAGCAATGTATGTTATAAATGAAACCTGTTCGATTTCAGAATCAAAATTCTGGTTCAGCAGTGTAGTTTTCTGGAAAAATAAATATAAAATACAAAGGACACAGTCAATATAAAATTATAATTTATTTTACAGAAACAGATTCTAAAAAACAACTTTTTTAGAATAAATCATACAAAATAAAATCCTAAGCTACTAAATTTTTAAATATATGCACAGAGTTGTCTATACCACCAGAGGCAATATATTTACTATTCGACCAATCGAGAGTCAATACTTTCCCAACGTGCCCTTTCAAATCGTAGAGGGGAGCGCTTGGACTGCGAGTGTCCCAGAGTTTGACCATTGAGTCATATCCGGCTGTCACAAATAGGTGCTGGTCGTACGGAGACCATTCGACGCAACTGACCCAGTTTGAATGCGACGTAAAAGTTGCCTTACAGTCGGACGACTTTGGATCATACAAACGGACAGTTTTATCGGCAGATGTCGCTAGTAGCGTATTTGATAAAGGTGACCATGAACAATCCAGATACGCTTTTTGTCCGATTATTTCACTTCTAATACCACACAGCTGAAAAAAAAATTTACGAACATGAACAAAAACATTTTCATTTAGGTTTAATGAACTAAGGAAAAAGTAAAACAGGCTGGTTTAGAAAAAAAAATTCATGTCTGAGATTGAATTTATAAAACTGTAAAATCAAAGATTTCTGATAGTTCAGATTTTTTTTTTGGTTAGTCAAAATTTTGAATTTAGATTCTTCCTACTGGCTGAGGATCAACAATTTTTCTACTTTGGGAACTTCGTCAGGTTGCAATGGAACATCATGATAAGTTTTTCTGGATATAAATTAAATTTTCTTTTTGTACTTACTTCTGCATCCCAAAATTTAATGGTATGATCCATTGAAACTGAGCAAAAGGAACTCCTGTCAACCCAATCGATCGATAATATTGCATCTTTATGTCCTTTTAAAGTGTGAAGTGGAGTTTTGATCACGACATTATGTCCTTTAATCTTTTTTCTCAAAGATTCGCCGGGTTCTGGCTCATCTGATAGAGACCAAATTTTTATGTTTGTATCCCAGCCTCCGGTGACAGCTTTACTGGAGTTGGGGTCAACACAAACGCAATCGATGCCCTTTTCATGACCTTTCAGATGAGCAACTGCTGTAGCTTTATCTGTGCCCTGATCCCATGACCATACGATACCAGACAGGTCGTGTGATACTGAAATAAAACCTGCAGAAGGATCTCCTTTTTTTATCCATTTCGCATCTTTGACTGGGTTTTGATGTTCTTGCAGCTTCAATACGATTTCACCATGAGCAGTCCAGATATTGACAGAATTATCGTAACATCCGGTTAATATCCTGCAAAATTTATTAATTTTTAAAAACGATTTTACGAAACACGAAGGTTTTTGTTGGGCTACCCTACTAAAACTAATTCCTCCCCTCAAAACTACCTGTGATTAATTTTAGAGACAAAATATCAACAGGTATACAATATACAATTAATTGGAGTTGCTTATCTGATTGGTTTAATTCTATGGTATAATTTATTGTTATAAGTTGCGTAGATTAGGCAAACTTACACTTACCACTTATCATTAGTAGCCACACTGCATATCCAGTCATCGTGGAGTAACGAATCTTGAGGTTGCGGTGCGGGTGTTCTCTCGATATACTCAACTTCGATCGGTGCCTCTGTTGATATATTTCTTTTCTCCAAAAATTCAGTCAATGGAAGCCTCAATAATTCCCCAGAAATTAGAAAATCGAATTCCAGAGACTTTACTAAATTGCCATTCTCTTTCAACAACTCATTGACTAGGTTATTTAGAGTTTGCGTGTTTGTCGACTCTGGTACCGTGAGTGGATTATCTGGAACTGCGAATCTGGAAAAAAAATTCACACTTCATAATTTGTATGGGGCTCCTACCAATCACGGGGCCCTGGGCTCTTGCCCAGAGTGCCCAATGGAAAAGAGGGGTCTGCTCTTTGGCCGAAAGACTGGAGCGTGGCGTATTTGACTTGGGTAGAATTTTCAACTTGTACCTAATTTATTATGATTTATTATAATATTCCTTACATACCTATCTTGCTTTGTCACCAAACGTATTTCAATTTGGGACCTCTGTGATATATCAGCCATTATTTCTTATGATTTATTTCTATTTCTATTTACTGAACTATTTAATTTATACAATTAAATTTTAAATTGAACAATACATTCACTGGCTCACTGCTGCAGTCACAGCAGCACGATGTAGATAGGTTATGTTGTTCGGTATCGGCAATGAATTACAAACGTATACGTACCTGGAACGGGCCCGTAGTGGGGGACATGTGAGGCAAATCCATTGGCATAGGCAACCCGCACTGTGTACGGTAACCTGTCTCTTTCTATCACATTATGATTTTATGGAAGACACGCGAAATATTAGCCTTTTTAACTTTTGAATATTTTATTTGGAAGGAATTCTGACGTTATGTATGAATAAATTGTGTAAAACGATAAAATAAATATAAATAGACAATTTAAGAAAGAAATTGATATAATAAAAAAATAATTCTTAATTAAATAATTATGTTTCAGAATGAGCTGAAATTTGCAATAGGTACCTAGGTACTTACCTCATTGCTTTTTTTTTCAAGTTTTCAGTGCATCAGAATTTTGCCTTCTTTATACAAAATAAGTTGAATTATATTTTTTCTGACACAACTTGGTCGGTTTATTTGCACAGTTTAGCACGTTTTGAAATAAAATAAAAATTGAAATGCATTAATTTTTATTCAAATTTTATAAAACTTTGTACAATTGAACCCTATGCTGCAACAACGTTGTAAGTGCTAAAAGTAAATTTTGCGGGAAGTCGAAATAAACATTTTTTGTGTAACCAATATAATAATATACTTATCAGCTTACAAACATTAATAATTAATGTTGAATATAAGTAATTAATATATTAATTTGCAGCATAGGGTTCAAATAATGAATGTTGTTCTTTACAGGATCAATTAAATGTAAAACTACACTAAGAGAAATATTTTTCTTGAGAGAACTAAAGTCTGGAGGTATTTCCTCCAGATAATTTATTTAGTTACAGCAACAACTTTATCGATTTACACTACCAAATCTTAAGCTGGGTTTATACAACTTTAATTTTGCAGTAGTTTAGCCGCAATTTTAAAAGTAATTTAGTTTTTACATTAGCACATTAATTTGGTGTTTATACAAATACGTACATATTAAGGTTTATACAGCATGTTCTTAATTGACAAGTTGACATTATATTTCCGCATCATTTATGAAAAACAATAATAATTATACCTATTAATAATGAATATTCTTCTGAACATTTATTTTGAATAATTGGCTATTATTAATTTAATTTAATTATTTACACATCATAATAATTGTCTCTTATAATGACAAATGTCATTATTATGACGTATGAGCATCGACGTCAGGGTTAAAATTAAAGCTAAATTACGGCTAAGTCGAATATAAATCAAACATTTATATTTCTTTCAAGTACTTGAAAAATCAAGCTTTTTTAATACTACTTGATTCATCATTATTTTTCATCTTATCAAATCATACTAATAAAAAAGTACAAAATTGCATTTAACAATAATTAGTATAAAAACGAACACTTTTGCTTTAAAAAAACGTAAAATATTTCTTGCACAAGTACGCAGATTAAAAAATAAGTACAAAGTACCTACATTTTCAATAAAAATAAATAAATAAACAAACACTTATTTCTTAAAAGACAAAAATTAAAAGTATAGTTCTAACAGAGTTGTGCACTTAATCTGTTACAGAGTTCTGTAACAGTTAGAGCAGCTCTGGAAAACTTCCTTTCAACATGAGCTGAAGCCGCTGGCGTTGATAAAAAATCTTTGGCCATAGTTGCTAAGTTTGGGAAAACGCTTAATAATATTAAGACTAATAAGACTAAAGTCTGTGAAAAGTAAAAGAAGCGATCGAAGATTTTAAAGGCACATATACTATAATATAATTTAAAGTGTGTGTGGCTGATGTATGTGGTCCCTATATGATGATAAGCAAAGGGGTAGCTACCCCTGCCAAGGGGGTGAACTTGGGTAGTTAAATTTGTCACGAAAATATGTCCCCCTCGATAAAAAAATCGACCTGTTTTGGCGTTTTTTGCATACATTATCTTCACTTTTCAAATTATTTAGGCTTGTTACCTTTTCGATGGCCCACCCTGTATATCTCTGGTCCAACTATACACCCATTATACATATAAATAAATAAATTAAAAACTAAATAAATAAACTTAGATATATGGGTAAACCCAATAATTAAGTCATGCAATAGGTTAAACGCTAAAAATCTAAATACTTACATATAAATATTTTTAACTGAAGTAGGTATACCTACTTACCCATGAAAAGATATTTTCCGTTTATCTTGCTCGTTTTTGCAGCCATAGGCAACACAATAAATCACCATTGTTATTATTTATTTATTATAACAAATTAAAACTAAAAATCATGCGACTTCAAAACAACCACGTGCAGCAACACAATTTCTTCCTTTTTTTAATGAACACACGAGATATAAATAAAAACCAACCAACGCCACACCAAGTATAACCAGTTAAGATTCAAGGTTTTTGTTTCTTTTTCAGAAAATAAACCCTAAGCTATTTAATTTTCACTTGAAAGAAAATTTAATCACCTGCAAGTACAAACACCAAATTCCTTCTAGATGAGTAGAACAGAAAGAGGTTACCGTAACGCAGGCTATCTCTCTTTCGTTTGCCCCTGACACAGATCTCGCTACTACAGAGCACGAGCGTCACCGTTCCAGGTACGTATACGTTTGTAATTCATTGGGTATCGGTAGTCGGTACGGCAACCACAGAAGCACAATCAGAAGGTAAACTTCAATTAAAAAACCGAGGTCGCGCATCTACTCGGCGTAGGGAACCTGCATTACCGACACTAACGCTTACTATCGGCTCATAGAGATCCGCCCTGTTTAGAGAGGAATTCAGCAGCGGAGGGCAACGGTGTCAGCTACTCTCTATCGCTCGTTGCTATAGCCTGTAGTACCAGTGGCGGAATGACGCTCCTCTATAACCGCGAGAACACATAATAGATTTTTGTGAAAACATCTAGTACACCTGTGCGCTCCTGGTTCCTGCACAAAGTGACTTCATTAGTATTGAATGCGAATCTGCGCTTTTTCTAAAGATCAGAGGCACCGCAGGCGAGTTTGCCTTCTGATTGTTATTCTTCTGTGATGCAGCACAACACACACGGGACACACCTATGAAAAATACGAAGAAAGAGAACTTACACAGTACACACCACACACCATACGCAACACGCAACACACAAGGTATGTCAGCATTGTCAGCTCGATACTAGAAACTCGTCCGCGCTCCGCATGACGTCACTATGGTGATTGTAATCCAAGCGCTAGCGGAAGAATTGAATATATTTGATACCATTTTTACCGTCAGATAGTCAGGTACTGAAGTCAACAAATTTAAATTAATACATCTACAAATGGTAAAATAAGCTTCTAAATCGCAACTTTACGTCATTATTACTGCTGACTGCCAAGTCGCATCTAGCTATCACCGGACTGACGTCACAGGCTGGGCGCTAACATACCTTGTTTGTTAGCGCGTTTGTCAGTGTTAGGACTGTTAGGTTACAACTACGAGTGCGAGAAGAGAAGAGAGGGAAATAAGTATAGGTAGGAGCATATATTATCTAACATTACTAATATTGCTAGTAGGGTTCCAGAGATGGACGAAATCATCACGATGCAGACATAATAGATATATGCGTCTATCTTTCTCTCATAAGTACTCGAGTCTTACGCACATGTCTGAGAATTGAACACTACTACAAACGCGCATCTTTATTCGTTGCCTGATAGCGACACGAAAACTGTCGCTGTCACTTGTCAGTGTTAGTTGTCACTATTAGAAACTGTTGGAGTGCGTTCATAATAAACGCCGTGTGAATGATAAACAACCTACCGGGCGAATTACCGAGCGTAAAAAATTGCTGTCAAAATTAAATCCAAAGCAAACGTCTTGTTTCCTAGGCAACCCTGCAGCTGTTTCCAAAGCATGCTTTGGTATTATTGCAAAATGATCAGTTTATGGTGAACAACTTTAGTGCAAGCAAATTTTTAAAACAGTTTTACTCGGAAACAGATCGTTTTATCGTGATAGACAAAGAGGACCTTTTCCGAATATTTCTTCATATTCTTCAATTGAGCTTTTTCAAAACTAAAAAAAAATATTACGAAAAAAGTTATAGGCCTTTTTTGAAGGTCAAGGGCACATAAGGCCTCTTGATATCGAGGGATTCAAGTCTAATTTGGACGTACAATTTTAAGAAAATTCGTACACTAGAAAAGAAGTTATAAAAAAATATTGATTTAAAAAAATCAACTTTGTGAAGGCTTATAACTTTCTTATTTGTGAGTTTTCGAAAAAAATTTATAGATTACTTTTGGCAATATTTTATCAAGTAGAATCACCCCCTTAATTCTTTGCTCATATTTCCGGATACCCTGTATATGCAATGCGACAGTAGCTGACAGCTGACATCACGGCAAAAGCTTGAAATTTCTTTTAGATAAAAATTCATATAGAATCCTAATTTTTTTGATGTAATATTTTCCTAGAATTTCAAGAAAATTACAGGGACCTGGATTACCTACTTGCATTGCTTCAATTTTCGGTCGTGTAGCATCCGCCAAATATAATGTAGGGGAAATTCAAAATAGTGCTGAAAAAATTAAAACTTTAATTTTAAAAAAATTTAATTATATATTTTCAACTTTTATGCTTAATTAGCTTTTATTAGTTTTATAAGTTTTACTTTCAGGGCCATTTGAATAAAATATTTGAAAATAACTATACAAAACTCAACACATATAAACACGAAATAAACTGTAACTACATATTTCAATACAACAGAAAAATTACAAGAATATAAGTTTGGTTTCATTTATGTAGAAAACATGACGATTTTCCTAGCAATCTGCATTCTCTGTCTGAGACCTTATATACCGTTAGCACCACAGTACCCACGGGTTAAATAAAATGGGTCATATTTTCTGGGTTCCCAAATTTAATGAAGTTAAACTATCCTCATTGGTTATTCGCTTACTGAAGTTGACAGCAATAACACTTTGATGGACGGGTCTAGGGAATCACAGAATAATGTGGTAATCATTATCTTACAACCCAGATAAAACACTCTCTACGTTACTTTATTATTGAATAAATACACATGGTGTTCTGTTCCACCTGAGGCAATACAACTACTAGTCGACCAGTCGAGAGCCAATACTCTCTCATCTTGCCCTTGCCCTATCAGATCGTAGAGGGGAGCGTTTGGACTGCGGGTGTCCCAGAGTTTGACCATGGAGTCAAATCCGGCAGTCACGAACAGGTGCTCGTCGTACTGTGACCATTCAACGCAACTGACCCATAAAGTATGCGAAGTAAACGTTGTCTTGCAATTACTGACTGATGACCTTGGATCGTACAAACGGACATTTCTGTCGGCAGATGTTGCTAGTAGCGTATTTGATAAAGGTGACCATGAACAATCTAGGTAGGCTTTTTCTCCCATTATTTGATTTTTAATACCACATTGCTGAAAAAAATTTGGGTATTAATTAATCAACATTAATAAAAAAAATTAGCTAAATGGACTAAAAATTAGAAATTAAATTTGAATGTTCCTCACTAATTCTCATAGTGCATCTGGTTGGAACATCAAGATTTATGGATTGAGACTTGATGAGATTATCAAGTACATATTTATAGATTAATTAGTGATTTAAATCAAGCTTTGTTTCTGTAGGTACTTACTTCTGCATCCCAAAATTTAATGGTATGATCCATTGAAACTGAGCAAAAGCAACTATTATCAACCCAATCAATCGATGATACTGCTTCTTTATGCCCTTTGAAAGTTTGAAGCGGAGTTTTGACTGTAATATTATGACCTTTAACCTTTTTCGTTGCAGGTTCGCTAGATTCTGGCTCATTTGATAGGGACCAAATTTTTATGTTTGTATCGCAGCCTCCGGTGATCACTTTAGAGTGATCAGGGCTAACACAAACGCAATCGATACCCTTCTCATGACCCTTCAGATGAGCAACGGCTGTTGCTTTAGCCATACCCCGATCCCATGACCATATGATACCAGATAGGTCGTGTGATACTGAAATAAAACCTGCAGAAGGATCTTCTTTTTTTATCCATGTCGCAGCTTTGACAGCGTTTCGATGTTCTTGTAGCTTCAATGCGATGTCTCCATGAGGGGTCCAGATATTGATAGAATTATCATAACATCCAGTTAATACCCTGCAAAATTTTTAAAAACGATGTAAGATCTATATTAGTTAAAACACTAGAGTGCTTATCTGAGACATAGTTCTCAACAGGATAACTGTAAAGCTTAAATTCACTCAAACTTACACTTACCACTTATCGTCGTTAATAGCCACACTGCATACCCAGTCATCGTGGAATAACGAATTTTGAAGTTGTGGTGCAGGGGTTCTCTCAATGTATTCTACTTCGATCGGTGCCTCCATTGATGTATTTCTTTTCTCCAAAAATTCACCCAATGGAAGCCTCAATAATTCTCCAGAAATTAGAAAATCGAATTCCAGAGACTTCACTAAATTGGCATTCTCTTTCAACAATTCATTGACTAGTTTATTTAGAGTTTGAGTGTTTGTCAACTCTGGTACCCTGAGACGATTATCTGGAACTGCGGTTCTGGAAAAAAATTCACACTTCATAATTTGTAAGTTGCAATAATTAATTTGACCGAATTTCTTTAGTTTGTCCTTTAATAAGCAAAATTTATAAGGTTCTATAATGTACAGCCCACCGGTCGGTATACTCAGTCGCTTAGTAAGTTCTACTTCAATGAAATCAGAGATCCGAATTCAGTAGCTTTGCACTTTCATAAGTCATTTTCCTTTCACGCGCAATAGCAGCTCCGTATAGCTCGAGGGCTTTAAGCTCCCAGTTCCTTTCAAGATGTGCTTTGCACCCCGAGGTCAGTTCAGCGAACTTCCCCTTTCCCCTCGAGAACCATCAAGTTTACGATATTATTATGTTATGTTATGAGAAAGTAACGTCTGTATGTCAATTTGTGTATTTCCGTCGTTCCATTCATAAGCTGCCCGGAGGTGCTCTGGGTTTCAAACTCTAGGCCTTGGAGCATTTGAAAGGAAAGCTAGCATTATATGAACTTGCTGACTATACTATACTGTCATACTTTTATGGTGTTGGTGTCAGTAGACTTTTCCTGCGGAAATGATTCTACTCTGAGCTGAGATAATGACCTTTTAAAGATTCCTCTACCTACACATAGAAAATTATAGGGGGAATTCGTAAAATACCCAACGTTAGACCAATGTCAGCAGACAGTCCTTCTGTTAGTTTGACATACAGGATCCAGTTTGCTTGATGTGTTCTTATTCATGCGTGTCATCCAGGAATCTGGTACCTAGGACAAATTTTTCAATAAACTGTCCCATGTTAACACCTGAATACCTTCTTACAACTGGTAGGGTAGAATTTTCAACATATCGAAGTATTTTTTTAATTACAGATTTACCTTGGTGACTAATCCTATTTCAATTTGTGACTTCTGTGATTTATGCTGTCAGCCATTGGGTAGGTATTCCTTGTGAACTATTTATGGTTTCTTTTTTTGGGACACAATCATTGAGACAACCGTCTCTGCTACAAACGTATACAGCAAAAAAATAATTAGGTAATCCTAACTTCCTAATAATATTAATTATTACTTACAAGTTACAAGATCCCAGAATAACTTTTGATTTAACAATTTTAACATTTACAATTGTTGTGGTTATGTTTAATGTTTATTTTCTATTATTTCTTCTTCTTCGTTTTTTATGGCCTTTGGACCTTTATTCATTTAGCCAGCACTCTGGTCTTTTAATAAACTTAAATTTTCACAATTATTAAAATATGAGGTGTGACTTGTGCTTGTGAGTGGTTCGATGACTGGTATGGGCAAGCACGTTGACGTAGCGTCATTGAATTGCGATCGAATTATGAAATAAATTTCAAAATGTTGCATCTGACATTATTGCCGTTGTCGATGTACGTAAATTGAATCAGAACTGACGTTTATTGCTATTTCTGACTTTGTAATGTTATATCGTGTAATCCACAAAATTTTTCATCAACTATTGCCTTGAATAAAATTAAGCATGTCTGCCAGATGAAACACAAACAATTGGTAGGTGTGTAAGTGAACTACTCCAATCAATGATCTACAAATCATAGAACAATAAGCAAAAACAAGGCTACTTGCATAATGAACTTTGTTAGAGTAAAGGAACTAACCTGGAACAGTAACGATATCTGCTGAGTACGTGTGGTGATGAGTTTCTTACTAATTGCAGTTTGCATTGGTTGTATTTCAAGGAGGATGAACAATTCGAGCCATTGTAGGGTATCTGTATTACCGACACTGACCCTTACTAGCCTTAGTGTCGGCAATACAGGTACCCTATAAATCGTTGTTACCTCAGAAACTTAGAATATTCTGTCTTTCTGATTGAGGATAAAACAATATTCAATTTGACGTTTCCGCGTTCGAGCTTAGGTTTTTGAATGTTCCACCAAATACACTAGATAATGTTCCACTTATCATTTACCATTTTATAATTTCACACTAAAGCACAAAAAATAACAAAATTTATGAAGAATGGTGGTCAAAAATGTCATGAATCATAAAGCGACAATTATTTAGGTAGGTATTTAGTAACATACCAGTAATTTCATCACGTTCTTAAAATTATTGTCATAAATTATTGTTTTTCCCAATATCTTCAATATTTTAATGAAACTGACAGGAATTGAAATTAAATATGACACATGAGAATTTGAACTACAAAAGTTATTTCAGAATTATTTTAGTAAAATGAGCTCAGACATGACTGCAATAGCCATCTCTCTCTTTCAAGGCACCAGTTGATGAAAAATTTTGTGGATCACCCGATATTTTGTTTAATGATTTCCGAAATCACCATCATAATTGCTATGGTGGTTGCTAGAGAGCCGATAACTTTACAATACTCCTCATGCGCATTACTCATATTTTTCTTCATATGGAGATGGCCAGCATCTGATTAATTACCAATTTTTAAGCAGCTTCGTTGTTGGGTTTTCTCCAATAGAATTTCCTGGAAATGACACGAACGGGATACAATAATTGGCGCAGTAGCATCAGCCTGATTATTATGGTCTATTTTCCATCAAGGTAAAAAAAATAACAGAGAAAAGAAGAATAATAATTATAAAAATGCCGTGAGTAAATTTTTTATTTATTGCACAGCTGGTTGTATCTTATTTGTTAAACGAAATATTTTTCGCCCAAGTGCACGAAAGACTTCGCGCACGCTGAAAAGTAGACAAAAACAATATTCCTTTTTTCATTCTTATGTTGATGAAAAAATGTCAACTTTTTTTTGACTGCTTTTTTTTGACCAATGAAATTTGACTGTTGTAAATGAACACCCTCCTCGGGTGTGACGTCATACATGCGCAATAGCATATACCGTATCATGTGTTCAGGTGTATCGTGCCCGCGCACTATTATCCATCAATTGTCCAAGAAGTTTAGAATATACCTACCAGTTATTTTATTATACCACTGACTGAGGAGAAAATAAGATTCGAAATCCAAAATGGTAAGCTAAACTATTGGTGGCCAAGTATTCATCAATCGAGGCCAAAAACTGAATTCAGAGAGAAGAGTAAGAAAAAACTTATTGGCGTGACGTGTGGCGCAGGCGTATTACGATTATAAGAGTGAACGAAAATTAATAAGAAGAACATTTTTGAAAATCTAAACATTACATCTAAAAATATGCTAATAAAAATCACGTTGCTCATATGAGTTTGTTCAAGTAGTTTTGATAATACGGAATTTATAAACACAAAAATGGATATTTATTACATTATTTTAATAATTGTGTCGATTATAATCTTGGCAGTATTAGTTTCGAAATTAAGTATAAAGGAAACGTCCTTGACCAATAAACATGTAGTTATTACCGGAGGATCTAGCGGAATCGGAAAATCCCTCGCTGTTCTAGCGGTTCAAAAAGGCGCCCACGTAACCATAATCGCAAGAAACGCAGAGAGACTGAGAGAGGCACATAACGAACTGAAAACGTTTTCCACCGGCAACCAGGTTATCACAAAGGTATCTTCCGATGTCTCACGCTTCGACCTGATGAAGAACACCTTCGACGACTTGGAAGAGCTGGTGGGTCCAATTTTTATGCTCGTAAATTGTGCAGGTTTCGCCAAGTGCGGAGTCGTGGAAGATCTCTCCGTCGAGGATGTTCAAAGTTTGATCGATGTGAATTTCCTCGGTACGCTTTACCCGATACAAGCCGTGATACCGAAGTTCAAGCAGCGCCGTGAAGGTATCATCGTACTTACTGCATCCCAGGCCGCACTTGTCGGAATATACGGCTTATCGGTTTATTCGAGCTGCAAATTTGCACTGCGAGGGCTAGCCGAATCTATAAAGATGGAATTGAGGCCTTTCAACATCTCCGTAACCATGGCTTTACCTGCTGATACAGACACCCCTGGTTTCGAGACTGAAAACAAGTCGAAGCCTTTGGAAACTAAGCTCATAGCTGGTTCGGGTGGTTTGTATAAACCTGAAGATGTGGCTGCTAATATCTTAAAAGATGCATTGGTAAGTTAATTCCTGTTATTATGACACACTACAGGCTATAGTATAGTCCAACTCTATTCGGATCAAGTTGACTATGGATTATGTGAAAGATCAATCCCGTATTATCGTACATTTGACAGCACACTGACAAGTGTCAAAAGGTTCTAGGTTATGAGTGTTTGTGGTAATGCCATTCTCAGATTATTAAAGCAATGTTGCCAAACGTATAATTATTTATGACATTTTGAATAATTAAATTTATGGAAACTTATTGACAACTTCAGCAGACAGATCAAATCGGTAAAAAAAAGTTAAAAAGGGACAGCCTCATCCGCTGTCAAAATTAATTGTCATAGTTTATTGACAATTATACAAATAATTTGTCATACAATGACAAACTTATACCAGGTGAAATCAGCTGATTTTTCATGGCCAACCGCGGTCCGAATGAAGTTGGAATTCAGTATACTAACGTACCAGTACCATTATCATGTCAGTAGGCATTTGCTGTAGATAAGGGATAAATTACCAACTAACAATATACCCCAGTCTTTATTAATGACCCCCCTCATTTATTTTGTGACATAATGATTGAAACTCCATTTTAACAATTTATTCAAGGTAGTCCTGTGTGACAGAGGTTTAGTTGAGTTGAGTGATTATTTCAATGGCCTTCACACGGATGTGTATTTAGCCAGCTGCAAGTTTTTCTTGATAATTGCTTAACTCTCCTCTGGATTGCACCATGGCGCCTGCCTCCAAGATAAACCTCTTATAGTCATCAATGAGCTGTAATCTCGACTGTTATCAATTGTATAGCTAACTATTCTGTGAACTGCACTTTTTGAGTCAGTACATATGATTGACCTTTTATTCCTTTTTCCAGCACTACAGAACAAGCTTTATTAATTGCTATGATCTCTGAGGTACAGATTTGTGTGTAGTTAGACAGTCTCGCTGAAAAATTATAGTCAAGACTTGGGATTGTGACTCCAATGCCAGATTGCCCTGAACTTCTTTCATAAGATCCATCTGTATTCTGTGAAGACCATAGTGAACTCCTTGAAATTTTCCTCCTGTTCCCAGCGAAAAGCGGCTCTGCTACTAGAATATTTTTGTAGGCCAAAATCTATAACTTCAATATTTCCCAACAGGCAAGAGAGGTCAAACTGGAAGCATTCAAGGTTCTTATTCTTCCTGACACAGGTCTTGTAAGGACCAAAGATGTTGTACACTTCCACTAGGTATGGAAAATCTCTGTTTCTTCAGTAATCCAGCTTGGAATCACAATAGTGTCCCAACGAGATTAATAGTTCGGCAGTGGGGTGAGATTTGGAGCTAATGATTTTTGATACCATTCTGATTGAGAGCTGAAGTCTCCTGCAAGTTTTTCTTGCTGGTGGGTTTTATGAATTGGGAGCCATAATCAAGGTGACTTCTTACGATCCCTTTGTATACTAGTAAAAGGGTACTGGGGTCGGAGCCCCACCAGGTTCCACAGAGAGCTCTGATGACGTTAATCCCTTTACTCGCTTTTGCACAGATGTTGGTGATGTGCTTGTTTCAGTTAAGTGTGTCGGTGAGAGTAATGCCTAGATATTTAACTTCTCTTTTCCAAGGGATGATGCTATCTTTGTAGGTGATGGGCTTGTAGGTGGCATGTGAACGTCCACGTCGAAACAGTACTGCTGTAGACTTTGCTGTTGACAGAGTAAGGTGATGTGAGTCCATCCATCGGAAATTGGTATATCCAGGCCTTGATTTATTTTGTCAATGAGTTGGGTTAGGTCCTGAATTAATCGAACATTCGGAGGTAGGTTATGTGAAGCTGTCAATGAGTAGATATTGCAAGGGCCGTGAAGGTGATCATTCTTGTTCCTGATATATATGGATCGTTCCTTCAAGAGATGGAAAACGAGGTTGACTCATATTATCTGACTCAGACGAGGTCATATTATCTGGATCTGGAATATTTTTGACAGTTATTGAAGCTAAATAGCTTGAAAACGGGCTAAAGGCCAAACAACTAAAGAAGAATAAGAAGACAGTTATTGTTTTTTATGTGACAAAATGATTGAGAAATGAGTCTAGTTTCTAGTTTAAGGTTAGCTTTTTCTATTTCATGCAATTGTTTTGCAATTTCTAAACATGTCTAGTCCTTTAAGAAATATCCTAGAGCATTGATAGCAAACTGAATGGCTTATTTTAAAACGGAGTTGGTTAATAATGGTGGTCCGCTTTTTCTGTTAACTTCTCATTAGCGGACCCAATTTAAAAAATGTTTATAAAAAACTAACCGACCAAATGGTTGCAAGAACAGCCCAAAAACCAAAGATAATATAAGACAAACAAAAGACCTGTCATAAAGGACTACACCTTAAATAATTCACCTACTTACTTCCATTTCACATTATTGTTATGTATCAATACTAAATTTCGACATGTACTTAATTGTTATCAAAATTAAGATGGCGACGGGATGCCATCTTGTTTTGTTTAATGGAAAGTGTGGTTTTGCAATTGAAGGGCTTGGTGCAAAAACCGGTCAAAGACCAAATCTTTCAAAATCGAGTTATCGTCAGATTTTGGTCAAAAAAGTGATTCTGTATCGATTGGTGCAAGAACCGTTTATGTATTATGCTTATAAATTAAAGTTTAGTCGTCGCGGCCCATTATTGCACCAAGTGAATTGCAAGTTCATCTGTGAAACATGAATTTTTGGTGACAATAATCAAAACTATGTATACCGCACGTGGACTGTTATTGCACCAAGGCCTTCAATAATTGCAATACATCATTGTAAAGGTCTTCACGAGTAATAATATCCAAAATATCGAATCTGAACGTAGAATGAGAAGAAAATGGCAGCATAAATGCTAAAATAGTCTAAAAGTACCTTTCTGGGGTAAGTTTGGACAGAAGCAAATAAAATGATTTTAATCAACAATGGCATATTATTACATTTATTGTTTATTGTTAATCATAATACTCACAAGTGTTTTTTTTTTTCAGCGAGGGAAGTTTTTCAGTACCATCGGATTTGAAAGTTACCTATTAACAACTCTCTGCACCGGAATGTCGCCTTTTCACACACTTGGAGAATTACTGGTTCAGTTCTTTTTACTAGGAACTTTCAGAATAATAGCTGTGATAATCTTGTTCACCTTCAACAATACAGTCCGAAAGTGTCACAATCTTAAAGAATCCAAAAAGTCTGCTTAAAAGTCCTTATTATTATTATACCAAAACAAAACCAAAATAAAAGTATTTGTTATAAAATATTTTAACTAAATAGTATAAATATTGTTATTAGGATTAAAAATGTTACATTACTTTGATGAGCAGTGTTTGCATGCTAGGCTTCATCATAACTGAGCCAAAGCAAAAACTGCGAATCAGATGAGGTGAAGGTTTTGTCCAAGTAGCAGATAATGTTTTTCTTATAATCGTCTTATAAACAAACAACAGTAATGTTAATACAAAAAGGTCATCTAGAACTAAAAGTAGGTAGGTACTACTTTAAAAAATATAATCCTTGTGAACTATTATATTACTTACCGATACCGATACAACATTTTTGACAAATTTAGTGTATTATAATTATTAATTTTGAAGACGGTTGTAAAAACAAATATATTTTATTAAATGTGCTTAATACATGTAATTTTTATTGAAATGCATTTGATAATTAATAGGAAATTGCTCATTCACATCTGACAATCAAATTATTAATAAAATTATTGAATTGTACAGCACACCGCTTTGTAAGAAATTCAAGTAAACTAACCGGCCCATTTCAAACCAAACCAATTTTACAGTGTGCCTTTGTTTTGACGTCTCACTTTTATATAATTCTCCAGTTAATTCAGGAGATGAAGAAACGAAAAAGTTAATGTTTGATATGTCTTGATTGTGTAATTTTGGTCACCTCTTGTACTCTTGTCATTCCACCAACATAGAAATAAAAAAAACTATAATTCCGTGGCTGCACACCTTTATCCCCATTTTTTGTTGCAATTTGTATAATACACATAGAAATTATTTTAATAAATGTTATTTAGATGTCTTATTGTGTCCAAAATAATTGTAGATTTGTAAAATTATAGAAATATATTCATGATATAAAGTATTTGAAGTTTCTTTTATTAGTAGTATTATTTTAAGTGAGAATTCCAGAATTAATTCTGTTTTGTGATAAGGAGGACACTACGGGTCCCTCTCTTATCTTAGTATCAGTAGAAATGAATCGCAATCTTCAGGTCGTTTATGGTAAAAGTATTTTGAAAGGCCTTGCTGCTTGTTTCATCATTGCACTCTTTTCCATGGTTATGACTTTCATTGTTATTAACATAATTATTAATTACTTAAGCCAGAGTTTCGTCCAGACATTAGCCTGGGAGCAATTTATTAAAGCCTGCTCTTATGGTATGTATGATACACAAATGTTGCTAACAACAGCTGAACTGCTGGAGTTGAAACTTCTTCAATGAGCTTACACGCAAAGAAAAACCCATGCAGTCTTTTTTGAGGATCTACCTCGCCTTAGGTAATAAGAACACAAAGATGGCGCCCTAGGGTTAAAAAAAAATAGTGTGTGGTCAACATAAGCTGGAAAGTGTAATCCGTTCCAGTTCAACTAGAAATTTTCTTGTTGGGAGTAGTGCGGGCCACTCATTTATTAAAGGTAAATTGGCGGAAATTGGTAATTGAAGAACGTTTTTTGTATTCAACTTTACTTAAAAAATTAAAATAACAGCAAGAAAATATGCCACAATACAGGGTGATTCTTTTAAAGCGCCCATTACAAAAAGTACGACTTCTAGTTGATCTAGGAATCTGAAATTTGGAATTTAGGCAACATACATAATAACGAGTCGAAATGAAATATTACCAAGATGGCAGCACATTTAAAAATGGGGAAAGGAAGTGTCATCTTTGGTTTTTTAAATTGGACACCCCATACATTATTGCATTTTCAGATTGTCTGAGAAAATGTGATAACAATGGTACTTATAGTTGCAGTTTAAATTGAGTAGGCTATGAGTTATAAACAAGTGAAAATCACAATTTTTCAACTTTGAAGCCATTTCCAACAAAAATGGATCAAGATATCAGAAAACGGATTACATGTCCCTATTTTAACTTTTAAAGAGGTATCCTATTATGGAGTTGAAATGTTTATACAGGGTGGTGAAAATTATCAGATTTTTGTTCACCCTGTATAAACATTTCAACTATGCAGTAGGATACTAGAAGAAAAGTTAAGATAGGGACATGTAAACCGTTTTCAGGTATCTTGAGCCGTTTTTGTTGGAAATGGCTTTAAAGTTGGAAAATCGTGATTTTCACTTGTTTATAACTCATAGCCGACTCAATTTAAACTGCAACTATAAGTACCATTGTTATCACATTTTCTCAGACAATCTGAAAATGCAATAATGTATGGGGTGTCCAATTTAAAAAACCAAAGATGACACTTCCTTTCCCCATTTTTAAATGTGCTGCCATCTTGGTAATATTTCATTTCGACTCGTTATTATGTATGTTGCCTAAATTCCAAATTTCAGATTCCTAGATCAACTAGAAGTCGTACTTTTTGTAATGGGCGCTTTAAAAGAATCACCCTGTATATTGATTCGTTATCTGTTAATAGTAACAGGTTTATCTTAAGGTGCAATTTACAAAAATCGGACCAAACTATTAGTCTCTTAAAATCGAGAAAGAAAACTGTCTTGTTTCACACATCATGGTTGGACATTTTCCGAACTTTTTGATGATCGGTCGCGTCACAAATATCCAGACTACACGATTCTATCAGCTGCGATGTTTCCAGCACCACATCTTCGCTCTTGATGAACTTCTCACACGGCTCGTCTTCGCAGTGACAAAATTCCAAATTATCGACGTTTGTCACTTTTTTTACGTAATTGGACACATCTTGATTTACATTTAAAAACATCAACTGTATGGAATTTTTATTATACGTGTTGATTAAATTACTTAAAACCTGTAAAACACATTTCATTATTATAATTATAAATCTAAATTCAAAAAAAGAAATTCAGTTGTAAGGAGGTACCTACCTGAGCGCCAGCATAATCCAGACTGAGAATGTTGCAGCAATCCAAGATTAAAGGTAAATGTTTATCCTTCACGTGAACCTTAAGGATTTCTTGACTAAGAAACGTGATTCCTGGATAGTAAAGACCCAACTCTGGTTTAAGATAAATATATTTCTCACCGTTCTCCTTCTGCAAGATATTAAAACAGAAAATTTAAATCAGATTTTTTTAACAATAATAACCCCCTATTAACTCGCTTTTTTGTTTTTTGTCTGTCTGTCTGCGCTACAAATCTTGCAATCGATTTCAAACCAACTTCCCGAAGAGCTAGAGACTTGAAATCTTAAACATTGTCAGAACTGGATGACAATGCAATTCCAGCTCGCTTTTTCATCTGTCTGTTCGGCAAAAATTTAGAAAAATCCCGATCTTCAATGAGAGAACGTGGGCGCGTCAAGGAGAGAGCGCGTGTACGTAAAATTTCACACATACAAAAGTAAAAAGCTGAAAATAATATTTCTTATCGATTTAAAAAGATGAACGTGGGGTGCAACAGTTTATATAGTACGATGTGTAGAGAGTAAAGTTGATTTCAACTAGGAAGTCGCTAGTACACGTATTTCTGTAACTATTAAATAATAATAAAATGGTTCCAGTCTGTGTTAAAAACGTGGTAATTAAATGATTTTTATTTAAATAATTAATAACCTCTTATGTCAATATTTATAGAAATCACCAAGAACGTTCTATACACCTTGATACTTCGCTAATACCACTATAAATACTAAAAAAAATAAATTACTTACAAATCTTTGTTCAATTGTGATATGAGGCCTGGCCCAAAGCTTTAGAAGAACTATGAGATTAATAACGCTACCGACGATGATTCCTACGTCAGCTCCAAATATTAATCCTGTTACGAGCGTTATTACTGTTATCCAGAAATCAAATTCTGCAATTATTTAATTAACATTAATAAGAATTTTAGTAAAGTCAAGGATATTTTATACTACTTATGTTACATTTTAAACCAGACTTGAGACTATTGATTTACTACTGCTGTAATTGATATTAAGGCCGTCGTCAAGGGTAACGACCGTTTTCTGTATTTTCATGCATATATAAATGCGAAATTTTTTTTCATCTGGATGAAAGTGACAAGCCAGGTTCAAACCGGGGACCTCAGAGTGGAAACCCGGGCTCTGACCAAGTCGACCACAACTACTGTTGAAGTGTTCTCTTGAGGCTATATATCACGCTCTCTGTTTTTTTTTAAGACATCAAATTTAATAATTTGTATTTTCAAAACACGATTGCACAAAAATGCCGTGTAGACCTACTAATAGTCCAGTCAATAAGCCGGAAAATACTGTACCGGGTGTCCCAACACTAGTGTCCACCCCCTAAATAGAGCTTCATTTTAAAGATAAAAAATTGAAACTTTGAGGATTTGTGTACTTGATATAGGACCACGGAATGGCATAATAAATTTCATTAAAAAAAATTTCTTCAATTGTATAGGTAGAAATCGAATAATAAAATCAAAATCGCTTGAAAGAAATGTGAAAAAACCAATTATAAGGATTTAATTAAATAAAATATAATTATAAGCAATAACAGGTAGAAAACTGATTTATGATGTGCAATATGGTGATCAATATAATCTGAAAACAGTAGGTGCAATAAAGTTTTATGAGAAAGTAAATAAGGCCCAAATAAATAGAAGGACGGCTCTTGCTGGGCTAGCCGGCACACTGAACCTGCACTGGACAGTGTCGTATTATGTAGTCATGAAAAAGGTAATTATTAAAAAGCTATTAAATTTTTTTTTAATGGAACTAATTATGCCATTCCGTGATCCTATGTCAAGTACACAAATCCTCAAAGTTTAAATTTTTTATCTTTAAAATTAAGCTGTGTTTAGGGGGTGGACACTAGTGTTGGGACACCCGGTACAATCTGTAAAAGTGGTGAAACAGCACCAATTAAAAAAAAAAATTCCTGGATTCCTCGGACCTTCAGGAACATTCATCACCACTAACCCCTGTGTATTACCTCGAAAAATGAGAAAATTAGGGTAATTTCCTCCCTCCCCAAGCACACCCCAAATAGCAGCAGTGATAAAAAGTTATGAAAATTCAACATTTTACTTCGGAAATCGTTTCTCGGGGGCTTTCGAGGGGAAATCGTTTCTTCGGTCGCTGATCACGAGGTCCAAAAGAAAGTAAAGGTGGGTCAAACCACTCAAAACCACCCCAAGAAGTGTCAGTGATAGAAAAAATTAATATTTTGCCTCGAAAATCGGTTTCTCGGGGAGTTGTCGAGGTTGTTGATCACAAATCCGAGGTCCAAAAGCAAAGAGGAGTTCCAAGCCTTAAAACCTCTCCAAGAAGTGGTAGTTTTACAAAAAAAAATAATATGTCGCCTCGGAAATCGACAGCTTAAATGAAATTCCTCAGCAAACAAATCGATCAGCTATCGAAAACGGAAAAAAATTGACATTTTTATCGGAATTATATCGCAACATCGCATTGGGTGTTTAAATTTTTTTAATTGGATTTCGGATTCGTGATCGGCGACCCCAAAAAACCCCCGAGAGACGATTTTCGAGGTGAAATTTTTAATTTTAGTAACTTTTTGTCACTGTTACTATTTGGGGTGTGCTTGGGAGGGAGGAATAAATTACCCTAATTTTCTCATTTTTCGAGTTAATGCAGGGGTTAGTGGTGATGAATGTTCCTGAAGGTCTGAGGAATCCAGGAAAAAAGGAATATTTAAAATCGGTGCTGGATCCACTACTTTTCCACATTTTCCGGCATATTTCCTGGAGTATTAAAAACTTTTTTTTACTGTACTCGTATTTGACTTAAGATTGCAATAGTGGCTGTCAAATGTGGTGCTTCGGGGCCGACGTAACACATAAAGCACAGATTTTAATTTATTAAGTAGAAGTATACTTACTATTTACTTTCCATAATTTTGGGAATATTTCGTAATCTATTAGAGATACAACAGCAAAAACTAAAACCGAGGATAACGTTGCTTTGGGGATATAATGGAAATACGGAGTTAAAAAACTTAACGCCAGAATGATTATAGTTCCTGAAAAGAAACAAAAATACATAAATTTATAAAAAAACAATAAATTTGAATTTAGGTATCTTTTCTTACCGGAATATATTCCTTGTAAAGGAGTTTTAACGCCGCTATTGCTAGCAACAGCAGACCTAGTGAAAGCTCCACAACTTGGCATCGCTTGAATAAAAGACCCAAACACATTGCACAGACCTAAAGTCATCATCTCTTGGGAAGCGTCAACTATCTCGGAATGTGCTGCAAAAAATTTTTAACAGTCAATTATTATAAACCATTCAATTAATGATAATAAAATAATCACCAAAAGATTTAGCTATAGCAATATTGGCTAAAATAGCTACAACAGGAATTACTAGTATTCCTGATCCCAATTCATGTACCATTTCTATGAAGCTGACAGTGTCGTTTCCGCTGGTGATAGAAAAGCGTGGCAGCTTGAATTCGGGGAGTCCCTGAGGAACTTCTTTTGATAAATAGAAGGGCGACTCTCCTCGGTACAGCTCCAGGTAGTAGCCAATTAAAGCGGTCACTACTACAACTAGGGCATTTTTTGAAATTGATAAAAGCCATAAAGTTTTCTTCACGGTAAAATTATCGGTTTTGATTCTTGATAGTTGCTAAAATTAACAATTCCTGTTATTATACTACTTAAATTAAATAATACCAATAATCATTTTACAACCATTGTATATTTTTATTATTTGACCATTTAATAGGGTTTTTAGAGATATACAGGGTGCCAAAAAATTTTGTTTCAGTTTTTTTGAGCAATCCTTTTTTTTTCTTCAAATATGACAGTGACCGGAATTCAAGGTTTACGTGAGGGTTTTTAACTCCTAATTTCTATGATAAAGGGCAAACTGGCATTTTTACAAAAAATTTTAATCGTCAATGTTTTCTACATAAAAAATTAGTCTTGGTCAAAGATCTGGTCTTTAGAAGAATTTTATTATTTTCAACAATTGTTACAATTTTTGTTGCTTTCTATGTTTTCTGCATAATTTTGTATTTGTTTCCCTATTGTTACTCTTTTTCATGTTTTTTTCATCATAAAATGATGTTTTTATAGAAAACGGTTCACGTTACAGCAACGAGAGTGCCTTTTTTAAGAAGAAAACATACGTCCCTAAAGTTGGAAGAGCAGGGTCAGCAGAACATAAATTTTATAAAACCACAATTACACGCTAATTAAACGCTAATTAAGTGCACTAATTATAATTTTAATGCTCCATTTTTTCTAAGAAAAACGACATGTTCTGCCAGATTTAGATAAAGCCAGCAGAACATTAGTTCAAAAATGTCTGAATCAACATATAAGTATCCATGTCAAAATGCTCGAACAATAATTAAACGCTAATTAAGTGCACTAATTAATTTTTTTTTAATTTGTAGCATTTTTAAGTTTTCAAGAATTCCGAAGTTTTTAAGTTCCCGAGTTTCGGAAAATTCTGGGAAGTTATGAAATTTTCAGTTAGGAGATTTTAAAGTTTTGGTCACTTTCAAGTTTTTGTAGCTCTGGTCGTTTTTGAATTTTAGGAATTTCTATGTTTCATGATTTTGGAGTTTTAGGCATTTTTGAAGTTGCGAAGTTTGAAATGTTTTAAGGTCTGGAGATTCGAAAATTTTGAGTTTTCTGGAATTTTGAAGTCTTCAACCGGAAGTTTTCAGAATTCTAGTGCCTCCGGCATTTTTGTAAATTTTTCAAGTTTTGAAATTTCTAAATTTTCAAGTTTGATTTTGTAGTTTTGAAGAATTTTTCAGTTCAGAATTTTCAGAATTTTTTGTTTTCTCATTTTTTCAAGTTTTGAAGTTAGGAAACAATTCAAAGATTTACAGCTTAGAAACTCCAAAAATTTTGTTTTAAATGTATGGGAGTTTAAAAATTTTCGAAAGTTCTGGGAATTTTGCGATTAATGCAATGTTGAAGTTTGGAAAACGTAGAGAATTCGAAGAATTTGTAAAACTTTCAAGTTTTGAACTTTTTATAGTTATAAAATGTTTGACATTTCGGAAATTTAGGAAATTTTGAGTAATTTCAAAATTTAAAAGCTTAGAAGCGAGCTTAGAAGTTTCGCCAATTCCAACGATGTGATAAATTTTTTTATGAATTTTAAAGTTTAGGCTCCCCTAAAGAAAATTTCTTTCTATAAAAAAATATTTTTGCCTAATACCTTCAACATTTTTTTGGAAAAGGGGTGCGGGGCCGAATTTAATTTTGCCCCGCGTCCCAAAAAGCTTTGACGCCTCTCTTTGGTACGGTCTTTGACAGTATTTTTCTTATTATTATTGCAGTAAACTTCATGTTCATTGAGGTCGAAGACGCTGACTTACGTAAAGACGTCAAGCTGGAAACTATTCCACAATCTTTTTCAATAATCAAAATTTTCGAATCTCCAGAACTTCCAGAACTCAAAACATTTCAAACTTCGCAACTTCAAAAATGCTTAAAACTCCAAAATCATGAAACATAGAAATTCCTAAAATTCAAAAACGACCAGAGCTTCAAAAACTTCAAAATTTCCGGAACTAGAGAACTTTATATAAATATTAAGTCTATAAAACTTAACATTCCAAAGTGACCAAAATTTTTAAATCTCCTAAATGAAAATTTCATAACTTCTCAGAATTTTTAAAATTTCGAAACTCGGCAACTTATAAACTTCGGAATTCTTCAAAACTTAAAAATGCTACAAATTTTCAAAAATTTTAATTAGTGCACTTAATTAGCGTTTAATTGTTCGAGCATTTTGACATGGATATTATGCTGATTCAGTCATTTTTGAACTAATGTTCTGCTAGCTTTATCTAAAGCTGGCAGAACAATACAAGTCGTTTTTCTTAGAAAAAATGGAACATTAAAATTATAATTAGTGCACTTAATTAGCGTTTAATTAGCGTCTAATTGTGGTTTTATAAAATTTATGTTCTGCTGACCCTGCTCTTCCAACTTTAGGGACACGTAGAAAACGTTGATGGTTTAAAAATGTGATTTCAAAAGTCAATTTTATCACTATCATATATGAAAAAAAAAACTGTAATAGACTTAAAAAAGTAGCTAATAGCAATGATAAGATGTGTAGAGAATGTGTAAAATAAAAGTAGAAAAATATTTTTTTGACCCCGTGTCTCGAAAATCGTGCGTTTAATGCACCTTTTTTTCTGACCCATTTTTTTAAAACACCCTGTATATTGGAAATAAAAGTAAAATTAACTAACAATAAAGTGACCTGAATGAAACATTTTCAGATGGTCTGGTGTTGGTAAAGAGAGAGATACATCGACGTTTCACTGATTATTTTCATCTCATCAGTCTGACATATCAAACAAGAACACACCAAAAGAGGAGTGTGTCTTTATTGTTGTTTAATTAACTTTTTTAAAAGATTGAAATAAATGAAATATCTATTTTAATTTAATTAATTTAATACTTTGTGACATGTTTGTTTATACTGTTTTCAGGTAGGTCGGTATAGGTATTAATCTGTTAATGTTTCTGTTTTTCAATTAATTATAAAAGTTTTTTGACCTAGAAGCAACAAAATAATAATTATTGTATATTAATAGATATAATTAATGAAAGTACCTAAATTAAGTAACCAGCTTAGTTTTATTATTTTTTCGTAGAAGAAGGAAAATTTATTATTCGCTCATGCAAATAAATTACAATCAAGATACGTTCCAAGCTACGGTACATAATAACAAAAAAAAAAAACATAATTACCTTAAATCCATAAAGCGTAACTAAACAGCACAATGATAAAATGGAATCACCCAAATGTACGTCTCCTAATCTGTGACACAAATCTATTATTGTTTTGAAAAAATCATGCGAATGTAAATTTACTCCCAGTAATCCTTTCAGTTGTGTACCGATTATAATAATAGAAGTGGCAGAAGTAAATCCAGAAGTAACGCACGGTGAAATGAAATCAACTAAAAAACCTGGAAAATTTACAATCGTTAATTTACATATTGTTCAAAAACCGTCAATATTCTACATTTATATCAACTCGCTTTCAGTCCTGTCTGTCTGTCAACGGTACAAATCTTGCAATTGATTTTAAATTAACGTCCTCAAGAGCTGGAGACTTCAAACTTTAAACGCAGCTCAGGGATGACAATGCAATACTAACTCGGTTTCTTGTCTGTCTGCGGTACAAATATTTCTAAAAACGTTTTTCAAACGATAAAATGTTGTATCTGGGTCATGTAATGCTATCTAATATGCTATTTAACTTTATTTTTGGGTAGCGCGCAGCACCCATTAAAAAAACAACAAATAAAATAATATTTTAAATAACACGAATTGAGGCTGGTGTTGGTAAATTACGACTAGGCTTGGAACATATAAAAATGGGAATGAGGCAGGATGCGCAGCAACGATGAGTTTTCGCTAGCTCTAGCTCCACACCCTGTCAGGCAGAGTTTAAGTGAGATGATTTATGACATCGGCAATATCAAATCAGGTATCTCAAATATTGAAGCATTACCTATTTGAAACTTAACCCTCTCATTTGCTGGCTTTTCATCAATATCTCCATGATTTTATGTTTCCCAAACTTTAATAATAAGATTTAAAACGATTAACATGGGGCGCATGCGCAAATAATAGTAAGGTGTGTAGAGAGTAAAGTTGATTTCAACTATTATGCCCTGCATGTTTATCGCTTAGTGTTAATTTTTAATAAGGATTCTTAATAATTAATAAATAGGTATATTCACTTAATCTTACCCAGCCTCAGCAATCCCATAAGCAGTTCAACACAGCCCACCAGAAACGATAACAGTATCACGTATTCAATGCTTTTTCCTACCACATAAGAATATGTGAGTATGGCCATAAGACTAGTCGGGCCGATGGAGACTTCTTTGATCGTTCCAAACAGAACATACGTGAACGAGCCCATAAAAGCCGTGTACAATCCGTACTGAGCCGGCAAGCCCGCCAAACCGGCGTAAGCGATTGACTGGGGCATCATCGTGAGTCCCACAGTTATACCCGCTATGAAATCTGCTATGACGTCCGTTCGGGTGTATTTGGGGAGCCATTCTATTATCGAAATACGACTCGTTAGAGCTTTTGGGAGACTTCTCACTAAAATTAAAAATTTATGAATGATATAATAATATACAGGGTGTCCGGTAAGTACCTCCTAATCTCTCGGGAGCATACAGGGGAGGTCAAAAAAAACCTGGTCTGTCATAAAAAAAAAAATTTTAAAGTGTCCCCAAACGGAGATATGGAGCCCTAAAAGGGTGCCCCGCAATTTACTTTTTTAGCTCTAACTTTTGAACCAACCTGTAAAATTGGATGGAATTTAAACACTTTATAGAGGCCACACAGAGCCATCAGGCCATATTAAAGTCGATGTTTGACGTCGTCAGGGAAGTCAGGAACGGACTTACCATCATACTCGTTGAGTCAAAATTTTGACAGGCAGGTGTCACTTTACAGAGCTAAAAACTATTTTTTTGAATAGTCTAATACTTTATCTTTAAAAAAGGTGCTCTTAATTTATTTCGGTAAAACTGACGGTTTTCGAGATAAATCGCGGTTTTTAGGTATGCGAAACACTCAAAAGTTACTAATGCTAAACACAAACAGGTAAAAATCAGGTTCTTGTTGATAAACCTACCTACATAATGGATTGCTATCGACGAAACTTGATCAAAATTCGCATAAAAGTCGATTTATCTTGAGAACCGCTAGTTTTATCGAAATAAATTAAGAGTACCTTTTGTGAAGATGAATGACCAGCGTATTTAAAAAATAAGTTTCCAGCTCTGTAAAATGACACCTGTCAAAACTTTGACACAATGAGTGTGGTGGTAAGTCCGTTCCTAACTTCCTTTAGGACGTCAAACATCCACTCTGATATGGCTTAATGAGTTTTTATGGCCTCTATAAAAAATTAAAATTTCATCAAATTATACAGGTCGGTTCAAAAGTTAGAGCCAAAAAAGTAAATCTTAGGGTACCATTTTGGGGCTCTGTATCTCCGTTTAGGGACACTTTAGGAATGTTTTTTTTATGACAGACTAGGTTTATTTTGACCTCCCCTGTATGCTCCCGAGAGATTAGGAGGTACTTACCGGACACCCTGTATGTATACAAAGAAAGACTTTCTAAATTTTTATTAGACTTTCTTAATTAAGGAAAGTAAACTGGGAGGTAATCTTCAATTATTATCGTCTGACCTTATTCAGTTTATGCTGTTCTGCTAACTTTCAGGGAGAGTTTACCACTATGTCTGGAAGCTACTCCTGTCTAGAATGCACCAGAAATAGAACATTCGGAATTCCCGAAAGACATTCGGGAGTTAGTTAATTCTGGAAGGCCAGTCCAGAAGAACACTAAGGGTGTATAAAAGCGGAGCTGGCGAGTGGTCTAGTCAGTTAAGACTTTCTTTTGTTTAGTCATTTTTTTAATTGCGTTTTCTCTCTTTTTTTGTTATTTATTTCACCATTTGTCAAATTATTTTCCCATTTATCAAATGTCACAAGCGAAAAATGGGTGTGTCCTGCCTGAAAAATGATGCAATAGGTGAATTTGTAGTTGTACGGTAATAGTTGTTTCTCAGTTAGGAAGTTGATATTAATCTGGTGATTATTAACGGGAAAACACTCGTTTAATTGACCGATAGTTCGTTTATTTGTTGCAGATATTCCAGAGACAATTAAGGAATTGCCTCGAAGAACACTTATCGCGTAGATAAGTATTTCTAAACGTCGTTCAGGTGATAACTACAGGAATATGAAATTAAATAATTCGCGAAGGAAAACGCAATAAGGTGCTTCGCAACTTCTTCAAAAGATATTAATTCCCCGAGATCAAACCACGACGCTATCACGTGAAGATGTTCTCCCTCTCCCTGCTCGAAGCATGTGCCTTTTTTCTTTAGTAGCTCGTACACCAACTTCTCGTTTTCCGGGCTCCGCGTCCTAGCTATCCGCCAATCAGCCAAGGTTTATGTCATATTTCCTGGAAGATATTTTGTGAATATTGTTGGGTGACTAGAGCGCGACACCTCTGACCACCAGGTTGGCATGTGACCTGCGCTCTGAACATGTCCCTTCGAGCCACCTAAGATCTGTGAATCTACACACGATATTTTTGGTAAAAAGGTTGTCTAGACTTTTATCGTCTAGATATTCGTAAAGATACTTTAACGCACTAAATGCGTTACAGAAGTATAAGAAAATCATTTGATAAACTGTGAAACATAATAATTAACAAAAGAGGAAAAGCAAAAGAAAAATAATTTCTTGACTAGAAGCTAGTACCTAAATATGTATGTTCATTGGAAGACGTTTCATTTTATCATATCACAATGAATGTAACATTGAGCAACAGTAAAATTAAGCAAACTATGCCAAGGCTGTTGCTTAGTTAAGATTTTTTGTAAAGACGTAAATTATTATTTGTAAAGCGTTAATATTAATAAGTTTAAATATTGTTTAAAAACAGTTCTAAAATAAATACTTTCGATAATTTTATCTGGCTGTTACTTACATATTATGTTAGCTTGACTACTGTTACCTTAGACAAGGAAATTATATCATGCACCACTCCTAGAGCGTCATAGGGATTTCCCTGCAGTGCTCGGGGATTCCCCTAATGTGCATTTTCAATAAATAATACAAATATGTACCTAATAATAATTTACATATACTCTGATGGTCGGTCTGGTGTTGGTGCTGATGCTGATGCCATCTGGTCACACTTTAGCACAAACAAAACGCGTTTAAAAATTTTCAGCAGTGGCAGCTTTGAATAATATAATAACTAAAATCACTGATGAGACTTATTAAAGTAAACTTAATGCCTTTGACAACATGAAATTATCAGACATTTATGTTAGAAGAGACCCCATAAGGTCTTCTCTGGTAGACTTTTTCGCTCCTCGAAATAGAAGACTTTCAAAAATCTAATTTCATTATCAAGGAATTGGAAACAAATTAATTAAATAAAAGTGAAACTGCATTTTGAAAAACAGGAATTATACAAAATATTTAAGAAAGGTTCACTTTCCAAGTTGGTAGGTATGTACCTAAACCTACACTAATAATAATTATAATTACATATAGTAAGTAATCGTTTAGGAGCAAACATTTTTTCTAGTTTCAATTTGTCTTCTAAACATGTTAAGAAATTCACGTAAAAAAATCAAAAATAAAGAAATTGGTCAGATTACCATAAAAAGAGATAAAATTTTCTTGTTAGTTTACATAGGGTATTGCATAAAAACAATTTTTTATAAGCTATTTTCCATAAGTAACAAATTTAGATTTTTTAAATTAATTTTTGTCTACTTTTGCTCCAATAAATTAAATAAAGTATCAAATTTTACTCACTTTTATTTCATTCGAGCTACTCTAGCTCTAGCACATCAACTTCTCAATAATACTTTAGTTATTACTTTAGTCTAGAGTTCTAGTACTGAGAGTTAGAAGTAGGGAACCGTTTCTCAGAGGAAGATTTACAGCATCGTTTCACTTTTATTTTAAGATGCTATAATAAATCTAATTTCACCTGATATTTACTTAATTTAAGGTATTTACTTAATTCACTTAAAAGCAGTTGCATTGTTTTCGCGTGTTACTATTTACTTGCTACTTTTAATTATTAAAGAAAAAAAAAACTTCCAAATAGGTTCAAAATACCCGTAAGACCGTTTATAATAAGAACAGACCGTTTATTCTAGTAACTCAAAAAATCACTCTTGATTAAATATTATATTATACAGGTGGCTAAAAAGATTTCGTTTTGGTTAATTTTATATTGTAGAAGAATTCTTTATCTTCATGGAACTCTTCCTTCCTCTTAGAAGCTCCCCGTCCTAGAGGATCGAACCAGTAGACTTAGCAAGCAATAAGGTCACATTTTTACCTCTTCATAAAAAGCTGTAACATGAAACAATAATGTTATTACGTTTTCAGATAATATTTAATAAAAACAATTATTTTATCTAATGCAACAATTTTATATTTTAAACAAATCTACAAATTGTTGTAAAAATACATTTCCAAATTCACAAATACATGGATACAGTAAACTTAAGATTAACATAAAGGGATTCTCTCGTGAGATCAATAACATTTATTTTTATTAATCCTATCCTTTAAGAACCAACTACAAGTTTATTACACTGTGGTGCTGGTAACCATTTGTTCTCGAGCCACCCTGTAAATTGACCAGAGAATTGAATTTAGTCCTTTCTAAGAATTATTTATTTTATTATTTTCTACAAATCACTGTAGTAATTTTATAATTAATTCATATTATATGTCTTTTTACAAATTACAAAATTGTACCTATGATGAAGGTACCCATTAATTTTTATATGTATTTATTTATCAATTAATTAATCACTGATGAAGATATTGCCAAAATATACTGATAGGCTTGAACTGCAGTATTCCCATTGCCCAACAAGTCAACAATATCCCATATTATAGATGTTTTAGTGTGTTTTTTTTTTTAATTCAGAGTTGGCTATGTACAATTTTATTTATGTTGGTGTTGGTACCTCTTCAAATACTGAGCTTTGACAAGTTAAATTTCTAAAGGTTATGGATCAAATTTGACATCGATTGTATATTTTAACTTTGATTATTTTTATTGAACCTTGCTTCTTAATTGTTAAATGTTCTTCGTTTTGGGTTTTAGGTTCTTGATAATAAAAGTATTATTTTTCAAAAATATTTTTATAAAAATGAAACGTTTCGGGACCGATTGGTCCCTTCACTCATAAATTGTAAAAAATATGTAAAAACTCAAAATACTTTAAAAAATCATAATTATTATAATAAATGTCGCAAATGGGTGTTTTTTTTTAATTTTAATTTTAGAAAAAATAAATTAATTTTGATCTTGATTCTGACATTTTATGTGTATGTTTTTGTTTAATATATTTCATTGTTTATTGTGTCTGTTATGTCTATTTTATTGTATGATATTTTAATTACACTACAATGTGTCCCAGATTCGCGTCTCTATACAGGGATCTCGGCTCCTATTACACTTACAGCAAAGGTTAAATGGGGAAAGTTTTAGGAGAAACTTTGTGCATTCGATAACCGGTTTCAGATTTACAATCGGTCAATTGGTTTTGGAAATATCGGCCAAAAACCGAAAATGGCGGATTTTGTTTTTTCCAAATAAGTCCGAAACGGTTAATTTGACAGCTGTCAAAATGTGACATTATTCGAACACTTTTTTAAGACGAATAAGATAGGGTGTATGACAGGTGTCAATCGTCTTTTGTTATTCCGCAACCCGCCTCAACTTTCGTTTTTCTTATGACCACCATGTTGGATTTTTCCCTTTTTGAACGCAATTTATTTTTCTGATTACTAAGATGTATAACACTATGAGTTATAATATTTTTTTTAAATCCAATATGGCGTCCATAAGAAGAAAAAATAGGTATCGATTTTTCGCCATATTAATTGTTAGGACACTTTTCAACAAGGAATACAAAAACAATTTTCGAGTCTCTATAATTTTATAATATTATAATTTTATATATTATAATTAAAAAAAAATTATAACTCGTAGTGTAGTAATCAGAAAAATAAATTGAGTTCAAAAAGGGAAAAATCCAACATGGCGGTCATAAAAAAAACGAAAGTTGAGGCGGGTTGCAGAATAACAAAAGACGATTGACACCTGTCATACACACTATCTTATTCGTCTTAAAAAAGTGTCCTAATAATGTCACATTTTGACAGGTGTCAAATTAACCGTTTCGGACTTACTTGCGAAAAACAAAATCCGCCATTTTCGGTTTTTGGCCGATATTTCCAAAACCAATTGACCGATCGTAAATCTGAAACCGATTATCGAATGCACAATGTTTCCCCTAAAACTTTCCCCATTTAACCTTTGCTGTAAGTGTAATAGGAGCTGAGATCCCTGTATAGAGACGCGAATCTGGGACACATATTGTATACTGCCAAAATAGCAAAATAATATTTGGTGTAGATATTAAGCCTACAATAAAAATAGGTTGAACGTTTGTATAATAAATATGTCCTTCTGTTATTATTATTAAAGATTATTGTACAGGGTGAGGCGTGAGAACCTTAGGGCATTTTCATATGGAGAAGTCCTGGGAGTACAAGTCTAAAAATTTGTACGTGTATAATTTCGGTTTTGACGAGCTGAACTAAAATATTTACAACCCCTCACCATTTCCGGTTATACCGGAAGTTGCCATCAACTTTCTTATTTTAAATGGGACATCCTGTATATTATTACATTTTCAGATTGTCTGAAAAAATGTAATAAAAATGGTGTTTGTAGTTCAAAATTGGAACGAGTGGTTTATGAGTTATAAACAAATGAAAATCGCAATTTTCCATTTTCAAAGCAGCTTAGGTCGAAAACGGGTCAAGATAGATTAAAACGGCCTACATGTCCCTATCTTTACTTTTCACGAAGTATCTTATGGTGCTGATGAAATTTGTATACAAAGTGATGAAAAATCAGCGATTTTCAAAAAATAAAAAATAATTAAAAATATTTTTTTTCGTAGGTTTTCTAGCGTAGTATATAAAAAGTTAGGACAGGGACATGTAAGCCGTTTTCCGATATCTTGACTCGTTTTCAAGCTAAGCTGCTTTGAAAATGGAAAATTTCAATTTTCATTTGTTTATAACTCATTAATTGGTCGTTACAAATTTGAACTGTAAACATCATTTTTATTACTTTTTTCAGGCAATCTGAAAATGTAATAATTTACAGGGTGTCCCATTTAAAATAAGAAAGTTGATTGCAACTTCCGGTATAACCGGAAATGGTGAGGGGTTGTAAATATTTTAGTTTAGCTCGTCCAAATTGAAATCATAAATGTACAAACTTTTAGACTTCTACTCCTAACACTTCTCCATATAAAAATGCCCTATATATAGGTTCTCGCGCCTCACCCTGTATATTGTATTATATTTGTGTTTTTACAACAGCCAACTTGAATTTAAAAGCATCTGGAATGGGATATAGATACTCGTACATACCTACATCTTATTTTATATTGTTGATAGACTGTCGAATTTATATCATGTAGTAGGTAGGTATAATGACTAATTATGAAGATAAAATAAATATTGTTTTGCATTTACACTTTTTCACAATGCACCAAGGGAAATAAAGATGCAAAACAGAAAAACTTGAGGCTGGCTAAATATTATAATACAATAGTGTGAAGGTCACAGATAAATACTTGAGAAAAATGCTTTTATTAAAAATTATTGCACTCTTGTTAGCTTTGATTCAAAGTAAAATACTGATTAATACTTAAAACGGACCTTCATTTAGTAAATCTCAAGTAGTATAGAATCAAAAAAATGTCTATTTGTCAGAATTCATAAAATCGGCAGGAAACAAATTTTGTCTCCCTACAGCGAGGAAAAGAATCACTTTCGGTCATATTTTTTGAGCTGAACTAAGCATTTTTCAGACATGATGGGCGAATACAGTTATTAGGGTACCAAGGATAAAAATTTAATGTCTTATTAGCGGTCTAAAAGTACCTCAAAAGCAAGCCTTGTTGACATGAGTATTCAGGGTGTTACTTAAAGGTACCTACCTCTCTGCTGTACTAAATTTAAGGGTGTATTGTTGAAATTTGGCAGTATTATATTTGCGGCAATAATAAGGAGCTTCTTTAGCATTTATTAAGACTAGTGGCGCCCAGGGGGGTACCCTCGCTAATAATATTAGAAAGGAAAATGTACGCCACTGATTTTTTCAATTTCAATATTTTTCTCAGATTAAGCGACTAAAAATAAAACTTTTCTGTATCATGACTTTTCTTCGTAGCTCCTGTAGTTTTTATAAAAAAATTAAAACTAATAGCATTTTCTTGGATACCATAAAAAACTGATGTGTGTGTGTGTGTGTTATTTGGACATTAACAGTTTACTTGTGGACCAATTTTAAGTCGAAAAATTAATGTAAAGGCGTGTCCTAGAATGTCTGGTTTTCAAGATACAGTTTTATTTTTTTCAGTTTTAAATATAAAATACATTTTTATTGTATTTAACAATTTAAAAAAAACCTGTAGTACCTTATATTTTGAAAACCAAACAGTTTAGCACATGTTTATTATATAAATCTATCTACTTACAAACTGGCCCCAAATACACTCTTAAATTTAGTACATACCTTTAAATAACACCCTGTATTATACAGCAAAGTTTTTTTGTTGCTGATTTCTTTCAAAGATTTCTTCATTTTGTAATTTACATTTAAAACCAGGAAATTTTTGAAAATTTGCAAAAAAAAGAGTAGGTATTAAAACAACCTAGTAGCTCACAAAGTATTGATTCTAGAAAAAAAACATTTTTAGGGGCCTTGTTGACATGAATGTAAATTATACTGCAACATTTTTATCCTCAAGATTTCAGGATTTATATTCAAAACATTAACAGCCAGTATTATAAAGGCTTGTTAATTTAACAGGCAGATTTCTGGAGTATTAAAACAAAGCAGAAGCTCACAAAGTATTGATTCTAGAAAAAACAAAATTTAGGGGCCTTGTTGACATGAATATAAATTATAATTATACTGCTACATTTTTATCCTCAAGATTTCTGGATTTATATTTAAAACACTAACAGCCAGTATTATAAAGGCTTGCTAAGTTAACGGGCAGATTTCTGGAGTATTAAAACAACGCAGTAGCTCACAAAGCATTGATTCTAGAAAAAAACTTTTTCAGGGGCCTTGTTGACATGAATCTATTATACTGCAACATTTTTATCCTCAAGATCTCTGGACTCATATTTAAAACACTAACAGCCAGTATTATAAAGGCTTGCTAAGTTAACGGGCAGATTTCTGGAGTATTAAAACAACGCAGTAGCTCACAAAGTATTGATTCCAGAAAAAAAAATTTAGGGGCCTTGTTGACATGAATATATTATACTGCAACATTTTTATCCTCAAGATTTCTGGATTTATATTCAAAACATTAATAAGAAAGATTTGAACATTTCCAAAAAGAGTATTAAAACAATTCAGTAGCTTATTACAAAGTATTGATTCTAGAAAAAACCTTTTTAAGGGTAAATTTGACAAAATTGTGGGGTGATAAATAATATGATTCCGATCCCATTTCTTCAATTTACTTCCTTCTCCAAGAGATGTTTTAGAATCAATACTTTTGGAGTAGATAAGTACACTTTGTTTCAATACTTTTGTCTATCCTGTATAGTTTTTCACTGATTAAATTGAATTATAAAATGTATTAGTACAAGAAAAATAAAATAAATAACACAAAAAAAGAAAATAACAAATTATAATAAATTTTTAATGACATTACACAGTCAGCGGTGAGATGAGATAATACATTTTTGCATTCTTGTAGATTCAGTTAAATGTAATAATTGATGTCTAACTGTTGTATACAATAATCAAAACTGTTCGAGAACTAAAAGAACTAAAAAAAGTACTAAAAGAAAATTCAAAAAACCTTAGTTGACATAAAAATAATCAGCCAAGACTAAAAAAAAAGGTTGGTAGTAGATCATTCTTATTTTGGTAAGTGTAATAAGAAGTATAAGGGTATAAATATTAACACATTATTTACCAGTACAAACAATTCTTAAAATATCACATTATTTTATAAAAATTTAAAAAAGACATAAATAGAGACAAACCTGCTTAAAATAGCAGTCGAAAATACAGTAGTTACATATCGTATTGTCTAAATTAAATAAAGACAGTAGCCAGTAGTAGTAGTAGTAGGTACTTACATCACGTTGTGCTCAATATTTTGACACGATTTTCTATCAGTCTCTTCTGACTGAAGTTACACGCTAAATTTGACACTAGACTAGTATACTTTTTTCTACTATTACAAAGGTACACTCCTAGGAAATATTACTTCATAGTTTCAGATATTAAAACTGCTCGGCGCCCAGTAACGATAACGTTTCCTCGTAGGTGAGCCAAAACGTCAGCGACCACGGTGCCATCCGCATCCAAATGGGAATGAACCCTTTATAAAGGGCCGCGAAACCTTCATGGCCGACAGTTTTCTGAAGACAGTCCCAAGAAGACTTGTACAAAGTCCCCCTGCAAGACCACCATAAATCAAGATACCGTCTTAATCACAAAATGGAGCGAGACTCACCTTCCTTTTTCGTCCAACGGCTGATTCATAATTCTCGTTTTGACTACGTCGGCGGGAGTCCCCATGGAAGCAGCGACGAATCCAGCGCAAGAACTTGACAGGACGTGCACGAAGTGGTTGTCTTCCAGGGTTGTGTTATTCAAGATGGTACGCTTGGCGGAATCGTAAGTGGTCAGATCACCCAGATTGACCAAAGCAGCCCTCTGCATGTTAGGAACAGAACCTGATTAAACAGGTTTGTTAATGCAGTTAGGGAATATTTAAAAAAATATACATGTAAATTGTGATTTAAAAAAAAAAACTTTAATTTTGCACTCAGAAGGTAATGCGATAACGAAATCGGGGAATCCCCTATGCGTGGGAACCCCCCGAGAAAGGATTTTCTAGCTCCCAGACGACAAACTCTAAATTTGCCGTTTTGGGGGGTTTTTAATGAGATTTTTTGCATTTAGTTTTTGAAATTTCGAAATAGACTCGAACTTGGCAGGAAAATGTTTCAAATAAGCCTCTAAATTTTTTTTATTAAATGAATTTTGCTGATCTTTCACTTAAAAAAACCATAGTAACTTTTTTGAGACGATTGACGTTTCTATCACTTCTTTTTGCTACTTCTACGATTTGTCCAAGAAATTTTTTCAGAAAAAAATGATAGAAAAGTCGCCATTTCCAAGACCGGCAAATTCCTTGATACGGCCCATTTTTATTGTTTCATATTTGCGGGTGCCAAGGTATTCCCTAGGAAAAACGAAATTCCCTAAAAAATAATACTTCCTGGGAACGGATCCAGCTCATTTTCAATAGGCTTCATGGGACCGCGCTCCGTTTAAAAGGAGTCAAATTTCAACCTCCCAGGACGAAAAATGGCGGCTCTAGAACGTTTTATATGAATGGCTTAACAGGGGACTCCCCGGATTTGCAAGGTGGACGTAATTTTTAGCTGACTTATAGTAATAATAGACATGGATGTGGATCAATAAAAAATAAAAATACCTTTCCAAAGTCCTCGATATCCAGACGTTTGAACGGTTTTCTTGAACGCGTCAACAAGACTAGTCACTCTCGGTGGTAAGCCCATGAATTTCCTTTTACCTTCCATCTGCATTTGTACTTTCAATAAATCAGCCGGGCTCGCTATGAATTGCGCAATGGTTCCCGCCGAAGCGCCACCTGTCAATTTAATGGTCAGCACAATTTTTGACACGAGTACGAGTAAATACTTACATAGAGCGGATTTCCATACTGGAAAATAGTCTTCTCTTATTGTTTTCTTGAAGACCTTCTCTTTTAAAAATTTATACGTAACTATCCTCGTTCCGGAATAAAACAAATGTCTCATCAAAGCAGCAGAAGCACCCTGCCACAATTTAACTATTCCCTCTTCTTTCGCTATGCCCACGGTCGTTCTAAAAGTGCCTCTGTAAGGAAGCTAAAATGTTATCGATTATTAATCAATCAAGTTTTCTACTTCAATAAGATCTTCGTCATAGGTGATACTCACTTTTGTTGATTTGGAGCTGTTTCTATTTGCTATTTCACCCTGTATTTGAAGTCTTGTTTTCACTAAATCTAAGGGGTATGTTACTGAAAAAAAATAATAATGAAATTAGATAACGCTTATTGTATTGGAAGAAAAATGTATTCCAAATATTTTTTGTTCATAAGGGTCTTGCATAGACTTATGTCCGTTTTCATAAATAAATTCCGAGGGGTGGTGCTGGTGCTGGTGCTAGTGGTAAAGACAACTTTAATGTCAGAAGTGGGATTGGCAGCAAAAATTAAAGAGATATTTGACCATTGTAAGGAAGGATCGTAACGATCCCACTCTTCATTAATACAACTGAGTGCAGCCACTAGAGTAGAGAGTATAGGCTTTCGGTTGCGTTTATCATTGTTTTTTTTTTATAAACAGGGCAAAAAATATGATGGCGCTTGTGACGATGTAGATGTAAGGAATTAACAAGTTTTTAGTTTCACCCTGTATACACCAGCAGCAGATTTGGAGTTCAATAGCTAATTTCTAGGAATTGTAGGTCGAACTGAAGGTCAAAATGGTTAAATAAGACAACACATGACAAAAACTATATCAACAAAATAATCTGACTCAAGTGATATTAAAAGAGAAACAATTTGGCGTGTACACACTTAGATAATAAATAATATATGGCTATCCGTGATCATGATGGATACCTATTATAGTAAATAATGTAATAAATTCGAATAAACCTTGTTACGTGATACATGACGTCAAATATACTCTGGTAGGTACACAAAACAAGCGCATACATACCTAAGTATAATGGAATATTTTAATTTAAAACCTTTCTGGAATATTATAAAGATAAAGGTTGATCCAAACCAAACAGATACCTATCAGTCAACCAGAAATAAAAAACTTTAACAGAAAGTAAAAAAAAAGTTCAATGGAAATAACAAAGTGCTAGGAGGACACGTCTAATTATTATTAGACCATAAAATGTCGTAATAACTTTAATTAATTTTTTTTTACAAAATAAGCAATCAATAAAAAAAATATTTGGTAGGTGGATAGTTAAAAAAACATTTTTTCGATATAAGTAATATAGAAAAAAGCTCCTTAAAACAAAATAAAAAACAATAATAATGCAATAAATAATAATAAAAAAAATATGAGTTTTTTCATATGTCCTGGCCAAATAGCTGCTAAAAGCTAAAGGCCATAAACCCTAAAGAAGAAGAAGAAGTCTTCATAAATAGGACGCTTTCTTGTACACCTCATTCATTTAAGATAAGATTTTGAGAATTTCTTAAGGGTGGATGATGGTGATCATGCAAGAGTAATGCACATGTCAGTTGTAGTAGGTACTTCACAAGATATCTTTAAATATACGAGTATAAAAGCTTCTTCCTCATTAATGGCATAAATATTGTATTTTTATACGTTCATTCAATTTTGAGTATCTTCGCCATTTTTTAAATTGGCTTTCTGAAATTTTTCAAAATCATATTAGCCTATACTGTGAAAATTTCATTTTAATTCATTTTAAAACGTGCCATAAAGTAAATGTGGAAATTTAGCAATTTTTCCCCTTTTCCAATGCTAATTTCCGCCACTGGCCAACTAATTCAAAAAATTCACTTTTTTACGGTACCTTTAAATTTGAAAAAAGTTACAGGAGAGTTTTGAAAATTGAAAATAAAAAAAATCGATTATATCCGCCATTTTGATTATTTGCTTCTTGAAATTTTTGACTGTTAAAGGTTATTAATATACTTGTCTACTGTAAAAATTTCAATTCAATTGCTTAAAAAATGCTTATAGCATGTCAAAAAACCGGTTATAGAAATTGAACCATTTTTACCCTTTTCATATCCACGTCACTGGCTTTTTAATAGAACTAATGCAAATTTTATTGCATTAACTCAAATTTCAAGTAATTTTCTTCCAACCTTGTTAATTTCATTTAAAAGTATTTTTCTATCTTGCTTATACAGGAATTCAAAAAATAGCAATTTTCCCTAAAACTCAAATGGCCGCCATTTTGAAACGGCGCTACCGATTTTGCTCAAATGCATTCCCAGGCCACTCCTTCTGGATATCTTACTCCCGCAAAAATTTCAGTCCCCCTGCGACCTGGAATGATGTGACAACTGACAAGAACTTTATTTTCTAATTTTGAATGTGTAATCTATCCGATCATTTTTTTTACGCAACCGCAGCCGGGATGATTTGAAGGACATTTTATGTTGAGGCAGGAATGACCTGCTATCTCGGATTCCACTAGAAAATGGGTTAGTGGCACTAGCAGCATTGCTTCTCTGAAACTATGGCTAAAAATAGGATTTTAGTAAATTAGCTTAATTCTCTTACAAGTTTCCTTTTTTTAGAAAACTATTCCTGTCGTAATATTCACAAAAAGCGCGGAATGTCTATTCGATCACCTTTTTTTTACAAAGTTTGTACGCCTAAGAAAGGATGATAGGACTGTCATTTATTTAATAATCTGAGAGAACTTTCGTTACTTATTCAGAATCGCCTTTTGATAAATAGGAAAGGTGAAGGGCTCCAAACACTGCTGAACGATAACACTTAACTTTATTAGTTACGATTGATAGTTTAGTTACTATCAAGGACATTGATCTAATGAATGGTAAATCCTCTGCTTTTTATACTAACGGTCATTGCCATATTGACAGAGTATACCAGTTGTGATTATGCTGATGAATAACATTCCTTTTGAATATTACTTGTGAGTATTGGTAGTGAGATAGTCGATATTGATAAGCATCCTGTGTGAAAAACGCCGGATAATTAGTTTTCTCGTAATTGCAATTTTTTGCAGAAGTTTTTCATATCATATTTTGCAGCGAGGCTAGATGCTCTGGAGGTCGTTCGATTCGAATTTATCAAACGGATTTGTAAAGTAGAAGTATTCAGCTACCTATACATATATAAAACAAGCTTCATTTTTCATTTAAATGCTGAAAAATGGGTAAAAATTGCGTGCAAATATGAGCGAAAACGACCGAGCGAGAGTGATCGTGAGTGGCGGTAGAAGAGCAGATAAGGTCGTTTTCGCTCATCTTTAACTCACAAAATGGCGAAGTTACGAGTTTTTGAAGAAACGCTATCTTCTTTTTTTTTGTTTTCTCCCTTAATAATGACCCGATCGGGTTGTTTCAGCTCTCATTTTCTTCGTATTGTAATTCTCCACAATTCCTCAATTGGGACCATTTACATTTCCCCATCAGTTTTTCTTTCATAATCAAAAAACAAAAACAGATGCAATTTTTTGCACGTTCCCTGTGCTGTCGGTAAAATTTTGTCTTCGAACTATGTAAAGGAAAAAAGACAAAACATAGCCCTCGGTGAAGTCTACAAATAACTCTTATTCGACTTTTCTAGTAATTTTTTGTCCTTTTATTGCGATTACGAGAAAAAAAACATATTGGGACACCATGTTATTTGTGCATAAATTTATTACCCGCATCAAAATATTTCTGATGCTAAAATTAACTGTCAACGGTCAAACTCAAACGGCGTTTATGATGAAATGTTTTCAAAGATTTCTCAACGACACCAATTTCACGGCATAAAACCGCAAAGCGGGTCCATCTGTCTCTTATTACCTAATAATAATAATAATTACAGACTAACTTGAAAATATACAGTTGTAAAATATTATTTGGCTGTAAAATAAATTGATAAAACAAGCACAAAAAGCGTAATTACTTCAGTAAATTAAATGAAAAATCATCTCCTTGAATTATATCCTTTATTATTAGCTTTGAAACAACTATTCAATTAATTAGATGATTAAATTAGCAGCCAAACATTATTGTAAAATAACTCTCTACAAAACTGTACTTGACATTTTCAGTTCACACTGATGGCTCTCTAAAAGCATGATAAGATAATACGCGTTCATATGGGCCGATAGTGGTCGAAATGCTACTAAACATTACGATCGCACTTAATTGACAAGTTTTTTAATGTAGTCGTAGAGAAAGTAGCGTCTTATACTCATGGAGAATGGCTATTATATACTTTTTTTTATAGTTTATTTTTAACTCACCTAATTCTGCATTCCAGGCTCCTAAAACGGAGACTACATAGGTACACCATAACGAATTGACATACTTATATTCTTTTTGAGGAGGAACTGGCGGCATCTTTTGCAACCCTGAAAAAAGGAAAAATTCAATTCAATTCCGGTTTCATTTTTCATTGTTTTTAATAATATTAAAATTCTTAAACTTCCAATAGAACCAATATGTTTTTGCTCAGAAAATTTCTACAAAAAATGTAAAAACAAAATAATGGCGATCGAAAAAAGTCTTTTGGGAAGAATATGTAGCAGGAAATTTCTTTCAAAAATTTTGAAAAAAAAATTGTTGCCATTTTCTTGTTTACATTCATTTAAACTATCTTTTTTTTTAATTTTAGATTAAATTAGAAATTTTCAGAGCAAAATTATCAAAAAGGTCATTAAAAGATCACAAAAACAATATTTATAAAAATAGCAACTCTCAACCAGATCGCGCCTCAAACCCAGTTGCGCTTGCGCCTGTACCGGACATATTTCTTGCTAACTCGTTACGGCACTGGCAGCAGGTACCTACTACTGGGAATCACCGAAGTGCCGCGACATCATTTTTAAATACGGTCGCTTTCTTTCGATTGTATTTATGAGACATAATAGTATAACCCAGCTGCTTGATATTTTAAAAGTTGCAATTTACGAGTTAACAAAAATAGAAAATTAATCAAGATAAGTCCGATTAGATAAATAAATCTATCGATTTTTTTGGAAATAAGTTCACATTATCGACAATATGCTCGGACTCAAGCCTACTGCAGTCGGGTTGGCACTGGTGGGGGACGTGTGCTTGGCAGAGGGCGAGTTCCATATGTCTCCTTTCTATTTCTACTCTCCTATTAATTAACAAGTGCGACGCTTAGGGGAAAATTCTCGGCCATAAAAGGGAAAGTTCTCGGCCATAAAAGGGAAAGTTCTCGGCCATAAAAGGGAAAGTTCTCGGCCATAAAAGAGAAAATTCAAGAACTAACTTTCAAGAATAGACTTGAAGAATCAGGATGTCTAGAAACTAATCCTACCCGGGATGTCCCAGAAATAGAACATTTAGACTCCGGAAGTAATTCCGGAGTAAACTTCCGGAGTAAGTTAGTTCTCGAACCCATTCTAGAAAATCACCCAGGGTGTATTCAGGGTGGTCACTTTCAACTGGGTCACCATTGGGATCTCCTTAATTATAAGAGATACAGAGTTGGTTAGATTATAGGAAAATTGCAGTTTTAGGCTTAACAAGAATATGAAAAAAAATTAGGATATTTTCAGTTGTTGCTGAAATATCCTGAAAAAACTGAAAAATTTCATTTCTTTATTTTTTTTTTCATATTTTTTTTATTATTGGAAATTAATAAACAATTTTTGATTGGCTAACATAACTCGCCAAGAGCTAATAAGTTGACATTTCAAAAATATTCAAAGCCGACTAGATCCCAGAGTTTTCATAATCAATTTTTGTTTTTCTAACAAAAAATAAACAAAATTCTTATTTTCGAAAAAAAGAAGAATTTTCGAAAATATCTTCATCGAATACCGCCATAAGCAAAAATCATTGACCGAAAAACCAAGCCAAGCAATATGACGTCATACTGAAGGCATTCCAAGAATAATATTTTCTTTTTTCACGAAAATGGAAGAATAATTTTTTTAATTCTGTTCAATTTATAGATTTTTTGTTAAGTTGATTTTTTTTTAAACGAATAACATGAAAAAACAAAATGGCGGTCATAAGAAAACCAAAAGATTACTATGAAAGCTGCGGGTTCTAGTAGGCTTTGAAAATTTTTGAAATGTCGGATTAACGGCTTGTTTAAGTCTAGAAAAATTATTTATTAATTTCCAATAATAAGAAAGATATGACTAAAATAAAAACATCAATTTTTCAGTTTATTGAAATTTAGTTTCAGATTCTTAATAAGCATAAAATTGTGCAACTTTTCTCTAATTTTACAGACTCTGTATGTAAATTAGATAGTGACCAGATTGAAAGCGACCAGCCTGGATAACTGGACTATAGCAGCGGAGTTAGTTCAGTGTAGACTGCGAAGAAGGAATCGACTAAGGAAGCGATGGCAAGTAGCGATAGTGAGTGAGCGATATTAGACAGTGCTAAATAAGAAGACGAAAGTATAATAGTGTTATAGAATAGAATAGACAATGTAAAATTTACTGCAACAGTATTATGTGACATGGAACCTTCCCCAGGCATTTTCCAGCCACAGCTGTGCAATTTTCAGAAGCAAGGCAGTGTTGCCAGCTTGTGCCGATACTTCTCAATAATCCTACTAATGGACCTGTGCCTTGATTATTATTTTATAATACTGCACAGCTAGAGCGTTATATTTATTTTTTTTTTAAGGTAGGAAGGCTTAATTGATGAGCTTACTGTACAGTCAATGATAAAACAAAAAATTTCGAAATCTGATAAACAGAAAATTTAAATCGCAAAAATAATTTTGAATTCCAATTTCAAAGAGCGATTTCTTCTTAAAATTGCCTGGGAGTATTTTTTAACTCTTTTTTTAACAAAATATACCCGAGAGACGGTCCACCTTCTTTTGTAGGCCAACCCATCAGGTATTCAATATTAAATTATTAATAATAACAATTCACTGGTAACACTTCTCAGCTATTAATATTTTTATTTTTACTGCAAAATCATTCAGGCTAATAAAATAGACGCTTAATAAAACAATTACACTTTACAATTAAAAAAAATAATTAAAATATGCACAAAATAATTAAACTTGATAAATTATCATTAAGGTACTCACAGTCATTTACATCTAATTCCAATGACATGTTGAAAAACCAAAGCAGATTCTCTTTATATCAGTCACAGTAAATAACACAAGCAAGCACTTAACAAAAGAGTGCAGAACTAATAGAACCATTAAATTTGACGAGAAACCGCATTTTTTGTTCAATCACTTAGGTAGGTCTGGGTGTATTGACTGGAATAATTTGATGACACTTTAAACTTTACCTGCTGATGATGAACGGATAAAATAGAAAGTCGCGCATTCGGTTCAAAGGTAAAGCAAATTGGAATCCCGTATGTTGACCTTCGAAACAAGGTTGCTTATCTTTTTATCTCTGAATTCATAGTCTACGTTATGATCTAGGACACTACCTATTACTTGTTCTATTTACTGATCTTGAGATTTATTTATTTAAAGGTAGTATTTACAGCGTAGCGTGATTAGCGTGAACGTTGTTTTATAGGCAAATCGGTGAATAGGAAATGAAGCAACAACTATACATGGCAGCAAAGCAAAAACCGCAAACATTATATTAGGTAGGGGTCATTACGAAAGAAAGTTATCTTATTGTTCCTGTAATAACCAGAATTTGCGTGTTAAAAGTTCATGGAATCAATCACGGTTCCAAAGATCGTCAATTATATCTCTAAACCTTATTCAACTATTACAACAGGTAATAGTCTTTTTGCATTTTAAACCGATTAATTATTCATCCGTTTTGTATAAAAAAAAAAATAGTTTAAAAACCTGTAGGTACCTACTTATTCATTTTTATGTTTGTACTTTGAGCAGTTTTTTTAATTCGTTTTTAAATGGTACATTTAATTATTACAACAGATTGTTAATGAACAGGATTAGCATAAACCAACAATAACGCTTTTCATAATATTATAATATTGTTAGATTAGATTGTGTCTTGAATGTTTGAATCTGGCGCGCTCCAAGGATGCGCTTGCGCAAGGTTTAAGTCCTGTGATCGGTCTCTGCGCATGCGACGCTTACCCGATCCGCAAACTTGGGATCTTGAGAAGAACCTAAAACCTAATAATTGCGTATTTGTGCATAATTTAACATCAAGTGTGGAGTTGGAGCCGCAGTCTGCAATAATACTACTTTTATGGTTTGTGGTGGTGGAAATCTGCGGGAAATTACAAACCTGTCTCTAGAACAAGGGATGTCTGATGATTTCTAAATTTAATAAACAAAATTAAGGCCTCTCTCATCATTTTGGGTGAAACTGTTTTCAGCTTCGGGTAATCTGTTAACGAGTACGAGTATACAATGTTTAAATCTGGCGAGCTCCAAGGATGCGGTTGCGCGAGTTCAAGTTGCGCATGCGACGCGCTCACCCGATCCGCCGTCTTGGGATGGGATCTTGGGAAGAACCTTATTGGCGTAGATTCCAGTGGCTTAATTGTGGCTGGATTATTGCACATAGTAACAATGTATGTATAATTCGATAAAAGAGTAAATTTAATTATTAAACAAATGATATTCGGTGATTTGTCTGAAATAAATATATAAGGTACGGGACGAGAAGCCCGAGAATGAGTGAATGGCCATGAGGTGGGGAAAGTACCGCCGAGGGGAAGTACCCGATTAACCCGAAGCAGCGAACGGTAGTTTCACAGCGAACATGCTTAAATAATAAACAAGCTAATAGATCAGAAGTGGGATACATCAACATGATACATATGTACATACCAATTAAGGTCTCTTAAGGGGGACATATTTTCGTGACAAATTCAACTACCCAAGTTGGGTACCCCTTTGATTATCATCATAGGGAACAGATATCGAGTGATACATCATTTGAAAGCTACTTGAATTATCTTTACAACGATATTCAACATTTTGGGTTTTGCTTACATACAGGGTGGCCCAACTAAAACGTAACTCGCCTTAATAACTTGAAAACTGAAGATGTACGCGAAAAACGCCGAAACAGGTCAGGTCAGGTGGCCCAGGGTGGCCCAACTAAAACGTAACTCGCCTTAATAACTTGGAAACTAAAGATGTACGCGAAAAACGAAAGAGAGTTCAAGTAGCTTTCAAATGATGTATCACTCGATATCTGTTCCCTATGATTATGAGCAAAGGGGTAGCTACCCCTGCCAAGGGGATGAACTTGGGTAGTTAAATTTGTCACGAAAATAGGTATATCCCCCTCGATAACAAAATCGACCTGTTTCGGCGTTTTTCGCGTACATCTTCAGTTTTCAAGTTATTAGGCCTGGTACGTTTTCGCTGGGCAACTCTGTATGAGCTGAAATATCTAGATATATCCTTGGAGGTGAAGGACATTTTCAACAATTTTTTGTTGAAATTTGCATAAAAAATGTAAAAATTTTGTTACGGGTCTCACTTATAAAATCACTACTAAAGTCTGCAAAATTCTTTATTCTCCAGCAAAATATAACTTATAAGCTTGTAACCTTTAAACCTAAAAATAATCAGCTGACCTCTTATTTCCACATAGATATTACACAACTAATGTCTTTCACCACTTATACTCCACTGTGTTTTCTACTTCACAATTCACCGTCACTAATTACTACTACTGACTACTCCGTGTCTTCCTCACTCTGTGATACTTCAGCTTTCACATTCACATCCAATTCACGACTAACTGACTATCACTATCACCAGCCACGGCCCACGGCGGTTCTTATAGTTCCCTGAGGCGCCGTCGAAGTCTCTGGCCAGTCCGTAGACACTTTCTCGAACATGCGTAGAATGCGGAACCATTCCTGTCATTTAACTAGAATTGTGGCGAAAGTCGCATTTTCGTGTCTGGCTGAGTTATCATAAAAACTGAGTAAATATTCTTCAAAATTTTATTCTTTTTTATTTCGAAAAAACAACTAGAGTTTTTTTCACCGAATGACGTTACAATAAGACGTAACCTTGCTTGCCTTATGGTTATTATTTACGATATCGGTTAAAGAAAGTTTTTTTTTTCGGAAAAAAGTTTTGATGATTTTTTTTTAATATGGTAAAGTTGAGGATGAAATCGTAGGAACTAGTCGGGTTTGAAAATTTTTTAAATGTCAAACGGATAGCTCATGACGACTTATGTAAAACCTACAAAAATTAATTAATGTAGTTTTAATAATAAAAAAGATACCGCTAAAATAAAAAAAATCATTTTTTCTGTTTTCCAGCATATTTCAGTAATTTTTCGAAAATTTAGTTTGAAAGCATGAAATTGCGCAACGTTTTTTCTGTACTTTTTTTGTCACTGTACTGAATACAAAAAAATTATGTTGGTTTTTAAATTTTGACAGTCTGTGTGTCAGTGAGGACGTTTACAGCTTAGGTATAATAGTAACGCCTGCAACGTCATTTTTGGCATATGACATATATTATGTAGTTTTGTGTCAAAAATTATTACCATTCAAGGCATTGATTTAAACTTAGGTAGGTACATAGTTAAGTAGTTCTATCTCATTCATTAAAAGGATGGGAGTGTTATAAATTTCATTATTGACAAACAGACTGTCAAAATTTAAAACGAACATAATTTGTGTGTAGACAATTATTATTATTGAAATACATACATTTGAAAACGAGGTGTCAAAGGACATTGCCCCATGCCATTTAAAAGATGGAAGTAAAATTGAAGTTGACAGCGTATGCACCGTCATCTTTGACATTTGACACATTAGTTTTGCGTTCCAAAAGTACCTACTTTCAAGTTACCTTTGGTAATTTTTACCATCAATAAACGCCGCGCTATTATAAGTAGATGATAATAATTGGTAACTGGTGTGATAAAATAAATAAATAAAAAATCATCAAAAACGCTCAAAATATTAAAAAAAAAAACAATGGAGAAATAATATAAATAAACAAATACCTAAATAATTTAAAAACAATTGAATTACCTTCTTTTATGAAATATGCTGTTCTTCACCCGTTCAAACACCTGGGACCAATTATTATTATAATATTACAGAAGGTAACTAGATAAGAATGAAGTTAGGTGTTCAAATAAATAAATAAAACCGCACAACTCGCGTCTTTCACTTTTTTATTTTTTAAACCGCAATCGGAATCGGACTTGTATACGTTCCTAAGTACCTAATTTAAATTATCCAATAGCACGTTTTTATTTGAACCCAAATAGTTTATTACCACCGATTACTGATAATTATTATTAGGTATATTACCCAAAATTAACGAGCCATTTTACGCAACAAACATTCTTTAATTTTTATACATTTATCCACACGTCGTAAGTAGGTATCGATTTGTTCGGGAAAATTTACCGAAAAGAATCAAAGTCTCAAGTCATTCCGTCACTATACGAATACACGAAACTAGCACGAATTCGACTTGAACACCTAGTCAATACACATACTTACGTATTCAATCAAAATGTAACAGCCGCGATGAGTGGGTAGGTACGAGACAAAAATAAATTAATCAATCACTTCGAAAATTTTTACCGGCGAAAACCTGCCAAATGGAAAAATTTTCTAATTTTATGCACCCAAGTTACACTAATTACATACAAGCACGTATTAGAGGTAATCTAGTTTTATAAGTAGAGTATGTAATAAGTTACTTGTAAAGAATGTTTACGTTACATATACATGAATAAATTATATAATAACACGAGGAAAGTTCATTATTTTATCAAGTACCTATGTAACCCGACAATTAATTATTTAAAATAAATATTAGTTCCCAAGATACTGATATAATAATAATCTGTGCATGCATGGAATATGGAATGAGAACATATTTTCAAGACAAGAGCCTATATGTTGTTGATTAATAATTTAATTTTTCTTTCAACAAATTAACGAAATGTAAATTGACTGACAGGACAGTCCAGGATAAATTTAAAATCATATCTTTGCTGAATGCTGAGCATTTTAATTTATAGATTTATTAAATGTTAGACATTAATCATTAATGTCATAAGTGTCATAAAGTGCAACATAGATCATACATATGACAACATTGTAATTATTATTGTAAACTTAACCCTTAACCTACAAACTTGAAAAACCTAAAAACCAACAAAATCAAAGAATAAGATAAGAGATGTTATTCTAACTTCACAAGAGCAAACAACAAACAAATCTCTTTACATTACTCTGATAAATAATTAATTAGTCAGTTAACTCACCATTAGACGCACAGTGGAGGAGATTTGCTTCTGAAAGCAAACCGGGAAGTAAAATACCTAAATTTGATTGCACCAGTACCAGTAATCTAGACTGAACTAGTTATTAAATAACTACATGGCAGTTAAAAGTTAAATAACAACTCAAAAGAATAAGAATTCGTTTGCTGATTATTACTTTTACTTTTGCCTTTTGGACCTTAGTAGGTATGATGAATTGATGAATGAAGAATGAAATGAACAATGAACTATGCTATGGATTTCTAATTTCTATTTCTATCATAGACAAGATAAACAACACTTCTTTCTTATCAAATCAAAATATCACTTTCACTCACACAGTCACACTTTCACTTATCATTTATCATTCTTAATTCTTTCTTATCGAGCTATCGAGACGAGAAAACCAACAAGTGACAGTCGCTACCATACTGTAAGTCAAATGCCAAAGATGCCATACCTATAGGGAACCTGTATTACCGACACTGACGCTTACTAGGGTAGCGCATTCTATTCTCACAAAAAGTTGGGAATGTCAAATTTAACTTCATAAACGTCAGATCTTCCATGAACGTACAACTGTCTAAAAATATTTCGAAAAAATGGTAAACTTTTGCTGCGTTAGAGGATGTTTTAACAATAAAAAGAGGGCTTTCTACTTGTTCGCGTTGCTTAAAGGTAACTTTCATAATATTTCAAACCACTATAAATAGTCCTCTATCAATACTTACCTGCTACTGGGATTTTCTGGACAAAAAAAGCACCCAGCCCCATCAGCAGACAGTTATGATTGCAGAAAATATAAGGAGCTCAGAATTTCCGTATTCCTGTTCCTGGAAGTTTGTTAGGTAGGTTTTATTACTTTTATTTTATTACATCTTGATGAATCCTATTTTTAAGGATCAGTACGGGTACCTACTAAGATCACACTGTCATTTGTGTGTCTACATTTGTGAGTTAAAAATTATATCGAATACTATAAATTCAAATTCTACAGCTTTGTAGATCCTATAAACCCGTATAATGTTTTAATACCCACTGAAAGAGGATTCCTCGATTTCTATTCGTGTTTTTATTTTGTTTCATTTTTCAAAATTCGCTTTTTTCCACTCGATACCTACGCCTGTGACCAAATGTGCATAAAATATGACATTCACCTGTTCAAACATAACCGTGTTAAGTAAACGTCAACGAGTGAATGCGCTACCCTAGTACCCTAGTAAGCGTTAGTGTCGGTAATACAGGTTCCCTACATACCTATACAATTGTACGAGGTTGATGAGTGTTAATGTTTAAGGTTATGTCATGTCTGAGTTGTATGTTGTATATTTATTGATTGATTTCTTGGTTGTAAAATGTCAGCGTCACTCGTCAGTGCAACAGCAATAACAGAAACCGTGCAACAAAGTAACAATAATCTAATATTTTATCACTCATATCATAACAAATAATCAAAGCAACTTGATTTTCTTTGGAAAACAAATTAAAACTCAGTTTTTTTGCTTGCTTGGTAATCAATTCTTTTAAAACCATAGTTTTTTGTTTGTTCACCGGTTTAACCCCACTATTGGTAAATCTTACGTAAATTAGACAAAAGATGGGCTATTTTAAGATGAGTATTTTGTGACAAAAAAATAATAAATGAATTATTTTTTGTAGGTTAGCATATTGGCAAGAGCCATCAATTCGACACTTCGAAAATTTTCAAAGCCGACTAGATCCCAGAGTTTTCATAGCCAACTTTCAATTTTTTTATGGCTGTCATTTTATTTTTTCTTATGGCTGTCATTCGGTATAAAAAAATCATTGAAAACAAAAATTAATAAATATCAACAAAATTCTCTTTATTTTTTAGAAAAAAAAAACAAACATTTTTTCACCGAATTACGTCAACATGAAGTCACACTGTTTGTCTTATGGTTTTTAAAATTTTCTATTATATTCGGTCTAAAAAATCATAAAAAAGAATGATACAAATGATTGGATTTTTTAGTTTGTTAATTTTAGATGTCCTTTTATGCCGAACGACATAAATGCGGCCATAAAAAAAAACAAAACTCATAACAAAAATAAAACTCTGGGATCTAGTCGGCTTACAAAATTTTTGTAATGTCAAATGAATAGCTATTTTTCTTCCAATTAAAATGGTTAATCTTACGACTCGCGAGTAGCTTAGGGAACCTGCATTACTGACGCTAACGTAGTAAGCGTCAGTGTCGGTAATACAGGTTCCCTAGAGCAGCTCGATTCGAAGCTTAGGCTGGATATTTTATTTAAAACGCAACCACTTTAGTTTTCAAGCTTCCAGATGCCTGTGAAATTAATAGGTAAATTTAATTCATTTGCTACCAGTAATAATTAGGTAAATAAATATTTTGATTTATATAAGAATCGCTTTGCGAACTCATGAAAAAAAACCCAGTAAACAAAATAAATAATAAATTTGGTCCTACTTTGTGCGCCGAATCGATTTGGTATGTTAGTTTAGTTTGGTTAGGTAGCGGTAGCGGTAGCGGTGCTACGTGATACGTCATACATAAGCGGTCAGCGGTCAGCGGTCATAGTGTTTAGTGCTTATACCTATACCGAAATTACCGAATTGAATTCGTTGAAAAGCGCCTACAAAAGTAAAGTCGTAAAGTACTTCAGTGTAAATTGTAAAAGTAAATCGTGGATTGACGTGACAATTGACTGGGAAATTGGTAAAGGTAAGGGTACAGGACAGGATTCTGTTGTGGTAAAACCAGAACAAGTGCAATAAATTGTGACCCGTGCAGATTTTTTCAGTGATTTATCAATTTATATTTTAAAATTTACACCATTTTGCCCTTACCAGTTAATGGAAAAACAACAACCGCAGCTCACGGAAAACAACTGCCGACATTAGAGATTGTTTCTTGTTTCGTTTATTGCTTAAAGTGGACAGAAACCCGGAGAATTCCTACGCCATCTAAAGTTACATTTTACATTACAGTACAGAGTGCAGTGAACGGTGGGAGTGTACGTCAGACTCAGTCACAGAATCGTGTTGTAGAAGTAATAAAACAGTGTACATTAAAAAAAAAACACCAGAAAATTGGCTGTATAAACCAAAAATGCACCATTTTTGCTATGAAATGTTTTAAAGGCAATAATAGAACTTACCCTAGACTAGTGAAGTGAATTAATATCGTGCTATTAACATTAGAATTAAGAGACTTTTAAATTATAAACAATGGAAGCCGTAGCGAAACATGAGTTCAATGCTACAGCTGATGATGAGCTTAGCTTTAGGAGATCTCAAGTTTTAAAAGTAAGTTCAATTGATATTTTGGGAAATTATTTCATTTTCAAACCTGACTGCTTGGTGCTTATCTGTTGCAGATTTTAAATATGGAAGACGATATGAACTGGTATAGAGCTGAACTAGACGGAAAAGAAGGGTTAATACCTAGTAATTACATAGAAATGAAGAATCATAGGTAGGTAAATGTAAATGTAAATAAATAGGTTTTAATTATTTTGGATCATTATGCTAAATAGTCTTCCCAGGTTTCAAAGTTTCAAGGTTACCGCATACATGCAAAGTTGTAAGGAGGCTGTTTTCAATTTTGACATTCGAAGTCTTCAATTTAACTCTTTCCAAGTAGGCTTCTTTGGATTTATACTTAGGACGAATGTGTTTGTAAAAAATGAACGAATAAACACAAATATGTTGTTGATATGGTCTCAACTGTCGACTGGTGGCAGGGCGGGACATCATTTTTTGGTTAAAATCATTCTGAAGGAGGACGATCTCATAAACCTTCACCCTCTGGTCATGACCATTGTTATTGAGCATGAGGGCCATGAGTGCTCGAGTGCCGTGATTATCTTGCTTGGAATATTCTATTCTTGTTCTTTTTGTTCATGATTATTGATTACACAGTGATAATTTACCCTTTTTACACCCCCATATTATAATGACTGTGATAAAATGCAGAACTGTAGAACTGTATAAAATACATACATGGGATCCTGAAAGGTTTCCATAAGGTAATTGAAAGCACTAACACTAAAGTGTTACCAAACCTAACAGATGCAAACTTTGTGAAACAGTTTTGGGTGAGGTTAAGGTTAAGATATCTGGAAAACGATTGGTAGACATGCATGAAATGTCAAAGTCAAAAATGACAGTTCATGTCGAGTTATATTTCAATGATCTAGAAGCAAATGTGAGGTTAGCATAACCTTACAAGAAAGCAAAAAACTTCCATTTTTTTTGTATACTGGTCATGGACATTCCGTGGCCATGACCATGAAGCTAAGCTAGGGTTCTGGATGGATAAGAAGTTGCAGTGTTTGTCTTGTCATATATTATATTATTATTTCATTATTTTTCCAACAGCTTTATATGTTGTTCGATAAACTTTGTATGTCGGGTTTTTTGTATGTCGTAACGGGAGATTTTAATTTTGATATTTTAAAACAGAGTAAGGATCGAGATATTTTTCTCTCTCTGATTGAGGGATTTGGGGTGACTTGTTCAGTACGGCAACCTACTCGCGGGGAGTCTTGCTTGGACAATGTGATCTCAAATTTTGATGACTTTACATCCAGAGTACTTGAACTGCACATCTCCGATCACAGAGCCATTCTCTTTTCTGCTTGCTTGAAGGGACGTCGAACCTGTACTAAGAGGAAGATGCGGCACTTTAACGATAATAATCGAAAGTTGTTTTGGGAATGTCTTTGCAATGAGACTTGGGACTGCTTGCTAGAGATCCCGAAGTTTGACGTAGACAGACAGTGGGACTGCTTTACTAAGGTTTTCTTATCCCATTTTAATAACAGTTTCCCGGAACGATTCGTTAGTAGACGTACGGGTGCATGTCTTTCGGTGTATAGAAATCCTCGGATTTTATTCCTCAAAGATCTGTTAGATAAAACTTTCTTAGTTGCCAAATATAACCCTACATATAAGAGAGCTTACGAAGCACTGAAAATAAGATACAATAATGAAATTCAGGTTATTAGGCGAGAAATTTATCATAATAAAATTACCTATTCAGACAATAAAAGCAAGGCAGTTTGGAATTTAGTCAAGAGTATAAGCTCTATGAGCAAAAATAGACAGAATATGTTATCATCTAAGGACCCCAGCAAACTCGCTGAGGAATTTAGTGAATACTTTTCTAAATGCCAAGAAAACAAGAGCACCGATGACTGTCAGCATGATGTTCGCTCCCGGAGTGACTTGATCAAGTGTGACCGTTCAATATTTCTCAGGCCTGTAACTGAGGCTGAGATCGAAGGCATTGTTGGGAGGTTCAAGAATGTCTTATCAAGTGGTCATGATCAGGTACCAACAACTATAGTCAAGGAGGTAATACAACTGATTTCACGACCACTATGTTTTGTAATAAATAATTCTTTTGAGTATGGAATCTTTCCAAATCAACTCAAGACAGCAATAATCAAACCAGTTCACAAAAAGGGTAATACCACTGACTTGGGAAACTATCGTCCAGTGAGCCTGCTGACATCTTTTAGCAAAATATTTGAACGGGCATATTGCGATAGGCTAACAGATTTTTTAAAGAAATTCAATGTTCTCAATGCATGTCAACATGGCTTCATAAGGGATAAAAATACCACCACTTTATGCTTTGAGTTCGTGCAGAAAATTGTAGAGGTTCTGGAGGGGAGAAAATTGCCCTGCGCTCTTTTCTTTGATCTTTCCAGAGCTTTTGATTGTGTTGATCACGAAATCTTGCTTAACAAAATGGATAGCTGTGGAGTGCGTGGTACTCCCTTAAGGTGGTTAAAAAGCTACCTAACTGAAAGAAAAAATATAGTAAAGGTGGAGATAAATGGTCACGAAGGGCTATCACGATCCGTCGATCAGAAAGTGGGAGTCCCTCAGGGAAGTATACTGGGACCGCTCTTATTTATTGTTTACATGAATGATATGCCATTGGGATTCCAAGGGGATACACTTAAACTCTTTAATTATGCTGATGATACGAATATCCTGTTCAGTGCCGACAATGTCAATGAGTTTGTAACATTGGCAAACCAGACTTTTGAAAGCCTTGAGAACTGGTTAAGTCAAAACAGATTGCTAATCAATAGGCAGAAGACTGAGTGTATAATCTTTAAAACTAATCGATCAACAATAGAGACACCAAATGAAATAGATGTTTTAAATCAATTCTCTCTTCGTATTAGCAACGACTGTAGGTTTCTGGGTATATATGTTGATAAAAATCTAAATTGGTGCCGCCATATTGAAGTACTGTCTGGGAGGTTAAATTCTACCATTTACAGCCTTAGAATTGTCTCTCGCGTTCTGGGAGCGGATACTATGATGGTACTATATCATAGCAACTTTGAATCACTTCTCAGATACGGAGTGATTTTGTGGGGAAAGAGCATAGAATATAAGAAAATTTTTACACTACAAAAGATTGTTATTCGGATTATCTTTCATAGGCCGTACCGGTCCTCATGTAGAGGCATTTTTCGGGATAATAATATTCTGACATTTGTGGGGCTGTATATCTTGGAATGTGCAGTTTTTGTTTATAAGCATGCTGAATATTTTGAGAGCTACTTACAGTCACATAATTACCGGACCAGAGGGAGAGCATATCTCTATCCTATACATTCACTCACTTTAGTTGAGAAAAATGCATTTTATTCATGTATAAAAATCTATAATTCTTTACCGAGGGTTTTCAAAGACATAACCGATGTGAAACCTTTTAAAAGTTCTCTGAAACCTTTTTTAATACAATGTGAACCATACACATTGCAAGAATTTTATGAATATTGTTCGAACCAGTTTTGATTTTGTTTTATAATGTTTGTAATGTTGATTATTGTGGTTATTTGATTGTATTTTGGACGTGTTTTCAACTTTAGTTTTTATGTAATTACTGTTGAAATAAATGGTATTATTATTATTATTATAATAAATTAATGACATACATGAAATGTCAACTCAAAAATGGCAGTTCATGTCGGGTTAGGTGTATTTCGATGGCCTAGAAGCAAATGCGAGGTTAGCATAACTTTAAAGTTTCAATTTTTTGTATACTGGTCAGGGACATAGAGTAGAGTTAGTATTGCCATAGCTTAGATTAGAACGGAAGCTTATGATTGGTTGTTTCTCAAGCTATACAATTTGTGGCCCTAAATCGGGACCGGAACCATGAAGCTAAGCTATGGTGCCGGGTGGGTAAAAAATTGCGAGTGAAAATAAATAAATAATTATATAAAGCGTGGTCTATTCTGGTCTCACCCTGCTGTATTTTTGAACAATTATATTAACAATAAATCTGGCCTGACCCGGATCTACTTCTCGTCAAGCTCAGCCTATTTACAATTAGGGTAATTGTATACATCCGCGGCTCCTACGTTTCATCAATTGTTTCGGGACCGAGGAGCGAAATAGGGGTGCTGGGTGGGTAAGAAGCTAAAAACAGCCATTGCAAACTAATATCAAGGTCACTAAGGCCTCTTTGGCACTACGGTCGAATTTTTTTTTTTTTTTCACTTTCAGGGCAAGGAATATCTTCGAGATTAACAATAGCACAGTTTTTATTTTGAATTTTGCATTTATATTCCAAAATACGCGACATCGCTCGCTATTATATTCCGACTACGTTTGCATGCCATGTATGTTGCGTATGTTACCAGACCGGCTCTGGTGTTGATATTACGAGTTTCCGCCGTCCACTCGACACTCTGACCTTGCATGTTTATTGTGATTTTCGCTGTTCTAAACAGGCCCGCACTCAGGAAGATCTTCTTTTGATGCCCTTTTGTTCGCTTATCTTTCATTTGCAAAGCAAATTAATACCTTCCTGGTGTTACTATAGGTATGTCCTCTACCCCTATATAGGTGCCATAGTGAAACTGTAGGAGCCGCGGATGTATGTAATGACCACAATAAGAGTAGACTCAGGGTTGCCGGAGTAGTCCTGACAGTGGGTGCTCAGGATAATCAAAAATTCCGGATAGATTTTTTTTAAATATTTTTATATTTTATAGTTTTTTTGTGTCTGTCTTCAACTGTATGCTATTTCATATGAGTAAATAGAAGCATAATTTCATGTCTGAAGCTCTGAGATTGAATATGTAAAACTGTATACTATTTTACAGTTTTACATAATTCAACCTCAGACATGATTTTTTTTCCAAAGCCTGCTTACATTATCTTCATTTCCTGGCATTATTAAAATATAACTGTGCCACCATTTAAAATGATTAATTCATATTACATGCACTTGAGACATAATTTTTTTTTCTAAAAAAGCCAGAAATGTGGAAATTATTTAGCATATTATCCCAACTAATTTCGAGGTTATTAATTAATATTTAATGTGTTGATTGTTGCTTATAAATAATTATTGTTTTAGCTGGTATTATGGTAGAATTACACGAGCCGACGCAGAAAAATTATTAATGAATAAACATGAAGGGGCCTTTCTTATAAGAATTAGTGAAACCAGTCCAGGAGATTTTTCGTTATCAGTAAAGTAAGGAAACATTTTTTATATTACTTACAGTAATCTTAAGAATGAGAAAAATTTGATTTACTAACTACTGGAAAAATTTATTTTCATTTATAATTGCATGCCTACTTCAATTTATTTTTATTTTAATTCGGTTTTAGTAATGCAATTTTTAGGATGATGGAACAATGGAGATTAATCATACACAATTTTATTTTTATTGCAATTCTTATTGTAATTTTATGATTAATCGTGTTAGCGTTATATTTAATAATAATCTTATTCAGATGCAAATTTTACTACTTTGGGAAGCCAGAAAAAACTAAAAAAATGGAACAAAGTCACTATTATTGTTGTGCTTTGTGAATTTAACAGAAATGAAAATAATTCCATTTAAAATTTTTAATTTCCTTTGTAGGTATTAATTTTTATTTTACTAATGTTATTTTTTTTTGTAATTTAATCACCATTTTACTCTTGTCAAATCTCTGTACCAAAAGCTATAATATTTTATGACTTGGCAACAATAATAATTATTGTTGATGGCATGATATTTTTATAGTTTGTGTTTGGTGATCTTGTGCAATTTCTAATCTAATTAACTACCTCAGTGTAACCGTGTAATTTAATTAATGACATTTCATGACACGCACACAATTAATTTTTAATTGCTCAATTTTTGTTAAAAAGAAAAATCACTGAAACGTGAAAAATCTCAATCATTAATCAATCAGGTTTGGTAGGAACTAGGAAGCCTCTTGTTTTAGTTGCAGCAGTGGTTTAAACTGGTTCAAACCACCATTCTTGAATACACAGTGAGGACCTTTAAATTTACAAAAAAAGTCAAATTGTAAAGTTGTAAGGTGTCACTCGACCTTTTTGAAAGATTAATTTTTGATTATGGCAAAGGGTGTCTCAAAAAACCGCAGTTTAAACAGGTTCAAACCGCCATTTTTGAATACACAGGGAGGACCTTTAAATTTACAAAAAAAGTCAAATTGCAAAGTTGTAAGGTGTCACTCGACCTTTTTGAAAGATTAATTTTTGATTATGGCAAAGGGTGTCTCAAAAAACCGCAGTTTAAACAGGTTCAAACCGCCATTTTTGAATACACAGTGAGAACCTTTAAATTTACAAAAAAAGTCAAATTGCAGAGTTATAAGGTGTCACTCGACCTTTTTGAAAGATTAATTTTTGATTATAGTAAAGGTGTGTCAAAAAAGCGCAGTTTAAACTGGTCAAACCACCATTTCTGAATACACAGTGAGCACCATTAAATTTACAAAAAAAGTCAAATTGTAAAGTTGTAAGGTGTCACTCAGCCTTTTAGAAAGATTAATTTTTAATTATAGTTAAGGGTGTCTCAAAAAAGCGCATTTTAAACTGGTTCAAACCACCGTTTTTGAATACACAGTGAGGACCTTTAAATTTATAAAAAAAGTCAAATTGCAAAGTTGTAAGATGTCACTCGACCTTTTTGAAAGATTAATTTTTGATTATAGTAAAGGGTGTCTCAAAAAAGCGCATTTTAAACCACCATTTTTGAATACACAGGGAGGACCTTTAAATTTACAAAAAAAGTCAAATTGCAAAGTTATAAGGTGTCACTCGACCTTTTTGAAGGATTCATTTTTGATTATAGTAAATGGTGTCTCAAAAAAGCGCAGTTTAAACTGGTTCAAACCACCATTTTTGAATACACAGGCAGGACCTTTAAATTCACAAAAAAAGTCAAATTGTAAAGTTGTAAGGTGTCACTCAGCCTTTTTGAAAGATTAATTTTTAATTATAGTTAAGGGTGTCTCAAAAAAGCGCAGTTTAAACTGGTTCAAACCACCGTTTTTGAATACACAGTGAGGACCTTTAAATTTATAAAAAAAGTCAAATTGCAAAGTTGTAAGGTGTCACTCGACCTTTTTGAAAGATTAATTTTTGATTATAGTAAAGGGTGTCTCAAAAAAGCGCAGTTTAAACTGGTTCAAACCACCATTCTTGAATACACAGTGAGGACCTTTAAATTTACAAAAAAGTCACATTGCAAAGTTATAGGGTGTCACTCGAGGTGTCACTCGACCTTTTTGAAAGAGTAATTTTTGATTATAGTAAAGGGTGTCTCAAAAAAATGCAGTGACTTAGTGGTACATTTTTTTAATTGGACACCCTGTAAATTTTTGAATTTTTGGGTTCTACATTTATCTATTTTAAAAGATGCCCATAATGTCAATGTCCATCTTAAATAATAAAATAATAATAAGAAAATAAAAAAATGAGAAATTAAAAAATTAAAAATGTAATAACCACTTCTTAATCCACTTTTGTCTCAATTCAATTCACTTCATAGTTCATACTATTTGTCACTTTCAGACACACTTTCAGCATTATGGCCTAAACACAGCTTGTAGCTCTTCTCTGATTCACTTGCACAATTGTACTAACTGGCTTTTGCCTTGACCTTTTTAACCTTCTACTCACACCATGAGAACTGTCTGGAACAGCTGAATCAAGCTCCAGCATTTTCAAAAGGTTTTACGACCTCAGTCTACTATTTCTATCTCGTAACTTTTTTTTTTTCAAAATTTTCCACAAAAAAATTAAACTTCTTAAGTAGAATGAGAGAAAATTAGGTCCAGAATTCTATTCGGCAATAAAAAATTTAACAAATACCTGGAAAATCAAAATAACACCATTCAAGTTCACATAAGGTAACCCAGCTGTCTTTACCCAAAATCTGAAGTTTAGACAGTCCGGTTTAAACCATGTTTTTTTAAACCGGTTAAGTGGGTTATTAAACCATGTCAACCTTACACCCAATATGATGTAAAAAGGACACAAAGTGCACTCCACTGACTTTTTTTTTTGTTGAAGAAAGTCCCATTTTCAGACAAATATTTTTTACCATTATAGACTGCATAGAATTCTGGGAACTTGTTTGCCATGCACTGATTTCCTGAATTACTAACGGTGAAATGTCAAAGAAAATTAAAATGTCAATTTCTAGTGCAGAAAATTGAAATTAACTCACCAGTCGAAGGGTTAATGACTACTTAGTTATAATTAATTTTTATTTTTGAAATCAAGGCTTTCTTATTTTTGTAGATGTTCTGATGGCGTTCAACATTTCAAAGTACTACGAGATGCTCAGGGTAAATTTTTCCTTTGGGTGGTGAAATTTAATAGTTTAAACGAACTCGTCGAATACCACCGAAGTTCATCAGTTTCGAGGTCTCAGGATGTTAAGCTTCGGGATATGGTCGCTGAAGAAGTAAGTTTTTTTTTTTTAATCACAACAAAAATTCTCTTTCTACATTATAAGAGTGAAAATAGTTTTGAAAATAAACAATCTCTACTAATAATAGGTAGAAGGAAAGATTGTTAATTTTTATGGACTTTTCAATTATATTCGCTGCTCTTCTCTCTAACTAATAACAAACAGATTACCCTCTTTTGTCTCCCATTATTTTAATTCAAATGATGGTATTTTTCAATTATCGTTATGAAATAAAACAATGATACTAACAACTGGATAACAACCTTGGAACATCTGTGATTCTAGCATGCGACCTAATCATGTCTGCTTCGTCTACATTATATAGTTTTGCGTGTTCTAAGTCTTCAATGAAACTTTAAAGATATGTAAAATGCACTATAAAATGTAGATATGACCCTAATTGCAAGGTAAATGGCTAAGCGCTGCAATAACAGGTCTACTTCATTGCTGAATCATTACATTTCTAGAACGCATTTTCCATTCAGGTAATTGTTCATTGAAAATTCAATAGTAAACAGTAATTTCAACTAATTGTTGGTGTAATTTCAATTTAAATAATTAATTGAACAATTGCATTTATCGATTGTTTTTAAAAAATAGATAATGCCTCTCGTTTGAGGCTATTTGAGTTCCTTTCCAGTGTTATGCAACGAGTAAATAAGAATTGTACTAGTTGGTGTGTGTCCAAGTTACAAGACAATTTATGTTGAAGCAATCAAAAATAGAACAGATTGCTTAAATAAATATACATATGTATGTACATACTTTAGCTGGCAGTATTTCTGATTTAAATAGTTTTTTTTTCTCTTAATTTTTTGAATTAATATTGAACTGGAATTAATTTGAATTCGTTATATTTTTTTTAGTCTTGCTGGAGAAATTACGAACATACAGAGTGGTTCCTTAAACAGTAGAGATAAATTTTAAGGGGAGGTTTTGCATAAAAGAAAGCCTCCCTTTAGAAGACCCTTAAAAATTCTTTCTTAATTTATTTTTAAGGTTTTGAGACCAAATTTATTTATAATTATTTTTGTCTTTGAATATTCAGCGAAAAGTGAATACTTTGACTTCAGGATATTATTCCTCAGTAAATTTTGAGTTAAATGGGTCTAATAAACGTCTTATAATAAAAGTTCTAAACAGTTTAGCTTAGAAAAGACAGGGTGTTGGAATTAAAGAAAAAAATATTTAAAAAAAAAACCTGTATTTTCAAATTTCGGCCATTTAGGACCGATCCATTGAACTTTTTTTACCTCAGAATTGACTCAGACTGAGAAATAATATCCTGAAGTTTGGAAATGTTCCCTGATTTTTTTTACAAATTCTAAAAAATTGAGCCTCATTTGTTAAAAAAAAAAATAGAAAAATGTTCTTGCAATTTCAAGTCGTTTGAGAGAAGAAAAGAGGAATGTGTTTGTTTACCCCATTTTTAAGGGGTGGCTTGAAAAAATATTTTTTTTATGAAACCCTCCTTAAACTTGATCACCTGAATTTTCTATACTGATTAATGAAACACCCTGTATAAACCAACAGTTACTTTTGATATAAAAATAATCAGAACTATAATTTCCTGTGGCTATCTATCAATGTAAAAGTTTTGGGAAACACTTTACAAATTCCTTAAAGTATTGTTTACTTATCAGGTTGAAATACACTGCTGTCTGATAAAGTAATTAATTATTTCGTTTAAAATAAATCTACCATTTTATAACGGATCTTCAACCTCAACCTCAACCGCAAGTTAATTATGAAATAATGCTTACGTAAAAAAAATTCTGGACCGCGAATTATTTCCCATGATTTTCTAGTTTTTTCGTTCACTTTAAGCAGGCAGGTGCTCTACCATTAATTTGATGTACTTTTTTGAAAAATAATTTCTATAGAAAAACAGAAAAGTGTTGATAAGAAGTTCATTTTTAGTATGATGGAAAAAATTTCTAAGAATTCTGATAGCTGCCAGTGTAGTTCTGTGCCGGACATGACCTGTTTAAAATGCTCTCGTAAAAAACCACCACCACCACCACCGACATCGACTGATGATTTTTCTGCTCCCGGTTCGCATGCCACTAAAAAGTTGCCCGTTGATGACCATAACATGAAAAAAAATTCTATGAAAAGCGATGACATTCAAACTACTTATCCATCTGCTGTTAAAGGTTCACTAATTAGAAATTCGTGCTGCATGAAGAATGAAGAAACCATACGATATTTAATGAAAGAGATTGATTTATTAAGAGGAACCATTGCGGATAAAAACACCATAATTCAAGATAAAAGTTTAATTATTGAATTTTTAAAGTCCGGTAGAGAATTTTTCAAACCGAGATCGTCGTTAGTTAATGTAATGAACGACGAAGATCAGGAAGAATACATCGATTTGGTTACAATGAAAGAAAATGTTGACGAAAATGAAATTAAATCTGAGACCGATGAAGCTTATGTCACTTTCGAGAGTCTTAGAAATAAAATCGCGAAAAGTTTAATGGAACAAGAAATGGCACATAAAACATCAAAAGTGGCAATGTCAAAAACAACAGAGATGCGAGATAAATCTGAAAGTATGGATCATAAAAATTTCATGAAAGAGCATAAATTGAAAGTAATGGAAGCGTTCAAAGAAAAAAAAGAGGAGATGAAAGGAATGGAAGAAGTAAGCAAAAAAAATATCACGATTAGGCTCAACCATACACATTTTATCATGACAACATATTCTTTACCATCAGCTTTATTTTAACTCATTTTTTTTGACAGATTAACAAAAATTAAAACCAAGAGAATAATTAGATACACGTTGAATCATCGTATGTACTTCTTGTTTTAAGGGTTCGATTTTTCGCCTTTTAAACAAGACCACGTTTGTTTAATTTACAAAACCAAATCTCCGGGAGGCTATTTAAGTTTTCTTAAACTGCTGAGAGGTAAAATTGATGTAAGTTTCGGTTTTGATGACGCTGGTTTAACACTACTAAAATCAGCTAAACTATTATTTTATACAGTGAAGATGGTAGTGCGAAATGTTCAAGTAAAAAACTTCTCACCCACTTGTGACTGAGATCCTCATCGTACAAGATGCTACTATAGGTACTAGAAGGCTCTGGAAGATATGGGGTCTTTTTTATAGTCTTCCTTTTATTAATTAATAAAAAATTAAAATATTTGTTTTCAGTGGTGTCTTTATAATCTTTGTGGGGTGATTTTGCGACACCCTCTATAGAGTGATGTGTTATCTAGAAGGTTTTGTAAAATTTTAGTTCTTCAATACTCATTAGAAATCGATTAATAAAGTCAAAATTGCTTATATGAAATATCAAAAACTAATTTACAAGGCTTTAATTATATAACATACATAAAATATGGAAATGACGGTAGAATGATTGATGTATGGTAGTAATAAAAGTGACCAATAACCTGAAGAGGGTAGTTAACTGCCATAAAACCAAGTAAACAAACAGTCCCCAATATCCAATATCGAGTGCCATTGAACTCGAACTTCTTCTGATCGTTTATTTAGGATTTATGATAGATACCTACGCGATTCAGATTATTGGTCACTTTTATTACTACCATATATCAATCATTCTACCTGTCATTTCAGTATTTGTTGTATTTTATTTAATTAAAGCCTTTTAATTAGTTTTTTGATATTTCTTATCAGCGATTTTGATTTTATTAATCGATTTCTACCAGTGTATTGAGGAAAAATCAATTTTTTTGCTAGCCTCTTTACCACCAAATTACAGTTTTTTTACCACTGGTGCCCGAACGAAAAAAAAAATTAATGAAACCGACTTATATGCCATTCTACGGTACTATATTCATTACAAGAATTCTCCAAGTTTCAATTTTTTATCTTTGAAATTAACTTCAATTTCGCTGGTTTTCTACAAAAATGATGGACCACCCTGTACAGCGGCCGGTAGAGTAGCTCAGTACAAAACTTTCTTAATATCTTCTTCATTCCTAATTAGATGATAACTGCAAAATTTGAATGGAACACTATCTATCGACTCTACTGAGTGGTGTTGCCTTATTTTGCAATGTTGGAAAAAAGTTTACATTAAACGTTGCAGGAACTTTTGCTGCCTTGGCTGATGTAAAACTACTTTTCTGCCTGCTTCAATAGAGTACATGGGTACGTGTATCCTATTGTAGAAGTTTTTTATTTGACCATTTCTCAAAAGTGTCCCAAAAAAATGAGGAATTCAATAGGTAATAGATTGAAAAATATTAATTTACTGTTTAACTATTTTTGGGGCAACCTCTGTGATTTATCTGTTTTAATACGATGTGTTCTTAACAAATTACGTTTGACTTTTCAGATACAATAGGCTTGTGATTTGATATACAGGGTGCTTGAAAATTAGCGCGCATTCTTTCTGATTTTTTTTTATTTAAACTGTTTAAATTTCAAATTAAATAAGCCTAGAATTAATAGAAGTGGTATGAAAAACTAAAAAAAATCATTTTTTAAATAATGATCCATTAGATATGAGCCTCAATTTTTTAAACACCCTGTATAATAATTGTTATGCTGATTTTTACCTTGCAAAACGATTTTTCAGCTTGAGTAATTTCTGATACGCATAAACGTTCAGAAAATGAATAAATGGAAAACAAATAAGCGTTTTCTATAATGTGAAATAAATGTTTTATTTTAGCCGGACTAATAAATAAATAAATAACAGTGTAAAAAAACCCGAGTTATAAAAGAAGTAAATAGGTTTTCCATGAATAAGGAAACTAAATCTTTTATGCAGTTAAATTTAATTTACATGTTATGTTATGCTTTGACAATAGTACATAACATAATAATCTATACTTTAATTGTTGATTTGAAAACGAGCCACCCTTAGTAATAATGAATAAAAGCCTATTTTCGGATTTTTGTAGATGCCTTCCAGTGGCGTAGATATTCAGGATTGACGCCCCTTGTCCCCCCCTATCTGCAATGCTACTATTTTTATTGGAAATGTCAAAACTTTATTGAATGGCCAATGTAATTTACAACAAAAAAGTATTCTTTAATTTTTTTCATACCACCTACCGTTTTTAAGATATTTGAAAGTTCCTCAGGCAATGTCACTAATGAAGAATAATATTCTGCATTAAAATTCTGTCAGATAACTTTTTTAATGAAATCAATAATAATTGGAATCAATGTAAATGGCCCAACAATACACGAAAAAATAAATTGTCCCAAAAAAAAAGCAGGTGCTATTGAATAAAGTTTGTGTTTTCAATAGTCAGTGGCGCAAAAGATAAGGAGGGAAAAGGGACGCCAATCCTGAATATCTACACCACTGGAAGACGTCTACAAAACCCGAAGTATCAAAAATAAAGGTCTTTATTTGTTTATTGTTCATGCCAAGTGTTATCAAAATCGGTTCAAATTTATGAGTTATGATAACCAAAAACTATATTTTTTAAAACTTAAACACCCTGTATCTTTTAAACGAAACGGCTTTTCGCACTGAAATTTTTTTCAACTTATATTTATGAGAGGAACTGTATACCTACCCATTTAAATTTGGCCCAATATCTCTGAAACACCCTGTATATTATGGTTGAGACAATTTTTAAATCATGACTATAACTTCCAAAGCATTTTAGCAAAACATTTTTTTGAAGAGGATAATAAGAGTTATTGGGGTAAGGTGATTATAGCCAATTACGCCAATTTTGAACTTTACAGCCTTCATGCCTTGAAAGTATTTTCAAATCAGATGGATGGATGTAAAATAGAATTTTATTTGAAAGTGTAAAAAATCAAGATACTTCTAAAACAATCAATTTTTAACTTTATAAAGAAAATTTTGGTTGGATTTCTCTTGAAAATGAAACATAAAACACCATATGTTTCACTTAAAATAGAGAAATTGATGGTCACAACTAGAACTGCTGTGACTTTGCCAATGTTTTCATTGTTCCTGACTAAAATTTTAGTTTGCAATCCGTCATAGTGTCATATCATTTTATCATTTAGAAACTATTATTAAATTCCAAGAAAATTAAGAGGTTTATTTTTATAAACCCAATATATTCTCAAAATAAGGACACTTATAAAGTGCAGTGTGTGACTAGAAGCACCCACAGACATTGGGAAACTAGATATTTGCTACTTGTCCTGAGATTTTACAAATCGTCTTTATAATTCATACAACAATGAAACAATGACTATGACCTGTATCTCGATCCATGCTGCTGAATAACAATTAATTCAACTACAATCTAATAATGGCCATGACCTGTATCTCGCTCGCTCTAGGTCATGGTCATTGTTTGAATGTTGTTAAATTAATTAATAATAAAGTTCTCATTGATATAATTTTTTATTGTATCAATTTTTTTCTTTGTCAAGTTGATTGTTATGATTAGGTACTGCGAGTCGAGATACAGGTCATGGTCATTATATCAATAAAGGAAAATCTGTTTTTGCATCAGTACATGAAACTGCCAATTTAGCCAGAAGTCTGTATGTAGCAAAACTCATGTATCTAAGTAGACTAACTAGAAAATGAGATCAATAATGACACCTGACATGATTCATGCTTCCATTTTTTTTTTGTATAAACTTTTTTGTCTTTTTTTATGTCACTCACGTCCAACGGATACTAGAAGACAAGTGCATCATAATTGAATCCAAAAAAGAGTCATAAACGATTCATAATGAAATGAACCGCTTGTAAAAATATATTTATTTATATATTTAGTAGATATTTATTTAGTACACTTTTCTTTTGAAACTTGCATTATTTTCAACCACATACAATAATGGTACTTACCATATACATATACTTATACATAAAGTTAATCTTTTATTTTTTCAACAGTGCTTGGTGCAGGCCCTGTACGACTTCACCCCTCAAGAGGCCGGCGAGCTGCAGTTCAGGCGCGGCGACGTGATCACCGTGACGGACCGCACCGACCAGCACTGGTGGCACGGCGAAATCGGCCATCGTAGGGGGCTCTTCCCGGCCACCTACGTCACCCCTTACCATTCGTAAGCCTCCCTCGTCCATTCTCCTGCTTTTAGCTTGCATCTCAGCGATAGTGTGCTCTGTCAGGTCCATCGTTAGTCAATAAGGTCTGTCGTTGCTGAGATGGGCGTCTAGAGAAGTATTGTTGTACTGATTCGGGCAACACTTGAATGAATTGCTCGGTATAAAAATATTATTTAACATTTAGTGATCAGATTTATTTCCAGAATGATGATAGACGGATAGTGTCTGGATGGTATTTTTTATTTTATTGAGTTTGGGTTACAATAATAGCTTAATCAGAAATAATGTTTCCCTTTCTATCTAATCCAATGAAGCAAAAAGACTAATTTTTTATGTACCATGTTTAAGGTACCTTTTTTATCTTGACGTTACATTTTTAATGAATGTTTGATAATATTATACTATTGAGGATTTTAATCTTTTTAATATCTAATTATTAAAAAAAATTTCCTTATTTATCTAATGTTAATATGTATTTTGAGAGTTTTTGATTTGATAAATTTTTTGTTTATCATTTATTATTTTCACACTTTAATTTTTAAAAAAAGTATCTTTCAATTCTAGGGTATGTAGCAAAAAAGTGGAATGAATTAGTTGCAATGACAGAACTTATTGATTGAGTTTTACTTTAATGTGAATGTTTTGATAGTTTTTGCTTTGAAAATAATACTCAGAGGTGGCTAAAGAGTTGTTTAATTTGTGCGCCATAATGTGTGTCAATAGATACAAATGCTCTAGTTCTAGTTGTAATTGTTATCGTTTTAAATAATAATAAAAGACATTCTACTTTTTGCTTTCCCTTGTATGGTCACCTTGTGTGTAAATTTTCAGAGCAAAGGACTATAAAATTATTTAATGTACTTTTAAGGAACATTTTTCTAATTCTTTCTCAGAAGAAATGTCAAGAATTAGTATAATATAATAATATTTGTTGTCTTAATTTTTGTGATCTAAATTTCATGCGACCCCGTATGAAATTATTTTTTTCTCAAAATATCTATTACTGAAAAAATCAAAATACGATAATGTATTGATTGATTACAAGACTTTGACTTGTTGGTTTATTTGAACCTCGTTAATAATGTAATGAGTTTGTGGGGCTCAATAATATCAATTTTTATTTATAATTGGTGCTTGAATGTTTTATTATTTACAAGATGAATATTTACTTGACCATGAAAATGATGATCTAACTTACAGGATGGAAACATTTTATTTTATTTTATATTATGATGGCTGTCTAAATTTTTATTTAGATTTGGATTAGTTGTTTAGGTCTTTATTTTTCTTCTTAAAAAAAGTAGATGGGTACCAACATAAAGCGTAGGAATGAAGTAAGAAGTTGATGAAAATTATTTTCAACATTTTAATAAGACATTTAGCATTTTTTCAGTGTTAAAAATCTATTGTGACATATCAGACTTTTTTTTATCACTTTACTTCCTTCCTGTTTTATTATTATTATTATTATTTACACCTCATCCTATATTTTGTTTATTTTAATGCTCTTTTGATCATTTTACCTTGACACTATTATTATAAATAAATAAAAAAAATGAGTAAAACTAAATTTTCGAATTTAATTAGTTTATATTATTAATTTCAAGTCTCATTATGAAAATATTTAGTCGGTTTTCATTTTCGGACTGTTTGCTCATCATTTTTTAATCTCAAGGGTTTGTAGTATCTTATATAGATCATAAGATATTTTTATAAATGATAAAACTGGTAGTCTAAAAAAATGACTGATTGGAAGTTTGTAGTGCTTTTTTGACGTTTGTCAGAAATACAAATTAGTTTGTAGATCGATAGATTAAATAAAGTTGCTTTACATTAATCTACTCATGTGGATTGGTTTCATTTGAAGATAAAGCAACGAAATTTTCTGGTTCATTTCATATTATTTATGCATATTTTGTCTCAGATGCCATTGTAGGTTTTCATAGTTATATTTAAGAAAATATTTTCCTAAAATTTATCTTTTAAATAAAAGTATAATGTAAATATTTATTTTTGAAGATTTTGCCAGAAATTTTTAAAGAAAATTACAACATGCGACAGTTTTGCATTTTTTATTATTAGTTGATGTCCTAAGGTGGTTTTTTTTTTTGGCATTATCTTGCTTTTTTAGGTTTTATGTAAATACTAACATAGTTAAAAATATAATATTTAGCAAAATATATGTTATAAATAATATAGCCTTTTAATTTGTTCTTTCCATGTTCCATATAATCCAAATATACCTCAAAGACCTACATAGATCCCAAAAAGTTACCAATTTTTTTAAAAAGTAACTCAAAACATTTCAATGTAAGTTCAGTAAGTTAACTGAACAAGATTTTTTACCAAAATTAAGAATAGTATACATTATTTGAGGGATGCTAAAATTGTATCACTGTTCGAAGTAAGCCATATTTCAGTGCATTTTGTAAGCATAATACCTTCTAATTTCAATTGAAAAGACAATATTGCTTGTCTACCATAAATATATTAAAATTCCTATTTTTTTGTGATTTTTTTTTTTTTTTTTTGTTGAAAAAGGAGGGTAAATCCATTATGGATACCCATGCATTGGGTTATGTGGGAGTCCCACCCACTAAAAGCCCCTCCTTTCGAGGGCCGTCTTGGTCACCGGAAGCACCTCAGCCTCATGGGCTTATTGTGCACCCCCTTTTGCTTCATGACACCCATTCCATCAGTCTGGTTCCCTGAACTAACTTGTGCAGCCCCGTTACTGAATGAGTTTCATATTCTTCCGGACGCATTTTTTGTTGTCCGTATATCTCCTGTCTTCTGCGGTCCAGAGCCTCGCATTCACACAGTACATGTTTTGCTGTCTCCTGGGCCCTATTGCATTCTCGGCAACTTAGGTCTCCATTGAACAGTCCTATTTTATTTAAGTGTTCTTTTAGGGCAATATGTCCCGTTAGTAATCCCACTGTAATGCGTAACTGATTCCTGCTAAGTAATAGTAGTTCTTCAGTTGTCTTTTTTATGGGTCCTTTGATAAAGGCTTTCCCGTGTTGGTGTTTGGTCCTTTTGTCCCAATATATTTTGTGTTTTTCTTTGACCCATATATTAACCTGACCCCGTGCTGTACTTTTTGGTACTCCCAGGGCAGGTTCTGGGCCAATGTATTTAGCCGAGGATCCTCTTCTTGCTAGCTCGTCGGCTTTTTCATTGCCTGTGATTCCTCTATGTCCTGGCACCCACATCAAGGTTACCTTATTGCGTTCTGCCAGGGTTTCGAGATTCTCACGGCATTCCCACAGTAGTCTGGACGTTATCTTGGGGCTTTCTATAGCCCTCAGAACCGCCTGACTATCTGTTAATATATTGATCCGTCTATTTTTGTAGGCCCTCTTATTGTTTATGCTCGCGCAGTGTAGCATAGCGTATATTTCCGATTGAAATACAGTTGCCCACTGCCCGAGAGATATGGTGTGTTGAGTATTGTCCAACTCATTGTATATGCCAGCTCCAGTTCCTTGGTCGGTCTTTGACCCGTCAATGTACCAGGTTGTTCCGGCCAGCCTGTTGCTGTCTGTGGGCTCATTCCATTCCTCTCGATCTTTGATGCTCACCTCAAAGCTCTTGTGGAATTTGAATTTTGGAGCCATGTGGTCTGTGTTTGCATCTAGCAGGTCCACTTCCACATATTTTTTGATTCTATTGTGTCCAAGTTCCGCATATTTGCCCCTTGGTTCTTCTTGCAGCCTTAGTTGTGCCAGTCTTGCCTCTCCCATTATCATTAGATGAAGTGGTGGGAGGTCTAAGAGGACTTTTATTGCTGCAGTTGAAGTAGTTTTCATTGCCCCCGTTATTCCAAGGCATGCGAGTCTTTGCACCTTGCTGAGCTTGTTTATCGCGGTATTTTGTTGCATCTTTGTCCACCATACCAGAGATGCATACAACAACATTTGTCTAATCACTCTGGTGTACGCCCAGTATACCATATGTGGTTTTAATCCCCATGTTTTCCCATAAGTTCGTCTGACCATCATGAATGTGGTCTCCGCTCTTCTTTTAATCCTGTCTATCTGTTGGTTCCAGGTGAGTTTTGAGTCTAAGATTACCCCAAGATATTTCACCTCTCCCGATATTTGTACGTTCCTGCCTCGAAGTTTTAGTGGTCCTAGGCCCACCAGTTTCCTTCGATTAGTAAACGCTATGATGGTTGATTTGGAGGGACTTATGTTCAGTCCCTCTTCGTTTGTCCATTTGGTTACAACATTTAAAGCCCTTTGCATGCAGGGCCTTATTGTGTCGTTAAATTTACCTTGAATTAGTATGACAAGGTCATCAGCATATCCTATGCTCTTGATTCCCTCTTGGTCCAGACGTTTCATTAGCTCGTCCATAACAAGGTTCCATATCAATGGAGACAGTACGCCTCCTTGTGGACACCCCCTTGCTACCTGAGCCACCACAGTCTCCCCAAATAGGGATGTGCATACCAATCTGCTTTTCAACATGAAGTCTATCCACCTGCATATTGTTGCATTGATTCCTCTGTTCCTCAATGCATTGGAGATTGATTCTAGGGAGGTGTTGTCGAACGCACCTTCTATGTCCAAGAAAGCACATAATAGTACTTCCTTGTGTTTTATTGCGTATTCTGCCTTTTCTACCAGGTGGTGTAAAGCTGATTCCGTTGATTTTCCTGTTCTATATGCATGTTGGTCTTGATGAAATGGTCTGTTTGCCAGGACATCATCCCTTATATGCCTATCGAGCAGTTTTTCTAAAGTCTTCAGCAAAAAAGACATGAGACTTATGGGTCTTAGAGATTTTGCCCCTTCCTGTCCTGTTTTCCCAGGTTTAGGTATATAAATTACTCTAATTAAGGTCCAGGCTTTGGGTATGTGCCCCAGTGCAAGACTGCCCCTGAGGATCATACTTAGCCTCTGTGTCAGAAGATGTGGTCCTTTCTGCAACATTATTGGGTAGATGCCATCTATACCCGGCGATTTATAGGGTTCAAAGGAGTTGATTGCCCATTTGATTTTGTTCTCGTTTATCACCGATTTCGCAACCTGCCAGCTGTCCCTGTTCGTCCTCTTTGGGGTTCCCAGTTCTGCATTTAGGCAGTCTTGTGGAGATAGATCGGTGACTCTAGAACCTGGAAAATGGACTCTGAGTAATTCTCTCATTGTGTCCTTTCCCGTTTCCGTATATTTGCCACTCTCTGTTTTCAGAGTGTGTATGGAGCTCTGGGGTTGCTTTGAGAGTATTTTATGGAGTCTAGCATATTCTTGAGTTCCTTCTATGTCCTCACAATGCTTTCTCCATGAATCTCTCTTTGCTTTCCTCAGTGCTTTGTTGTATTCTGTGAGAGCCTTTCTGTATATCTCCCACTTATTTGTTTCCTTCGCTTTATTGAAGTATTTCCTAACTTGTCCTCTTTGTGCAGCTAGGTTTCTGTTCCACCAGGGCACATTCCTGTTGGAGTCCCTGCTGACAAAGGGGACAGTTGTTGTTATAGGCCGAAGTGATTGCATCCTGCACTTGTCCTGCTACCACTTCTAGGTCTATTGTGTTTTTTATCGTATTTCTCGTCTGTTTTAAACCGTGCTCCAGGTCTGTCTTATAAGACTCCCAGTTAGTTTTCCGAGGGTTGCGATAAATTTCTTGTATGGTTTTGTTTCCATTTATTGTAAAGTTTATGTGTCTGTGATCCGAGCAACTAACCTCATCAGATACATGCCAGTTTTTGACATAGCTTCCTACGTATGGTGTAGCTATAGTTATGTCTATGACCTCCTTTCGTCTTGAGTTGACAAAAGTAGGTTTATTTCCTACATTTAATATGTCTAGATTGTTAGTCATTATAAATTGTAGTAGTGACTCACCTCTTTCGTTGGTGTTTGTGCTTCCCCAAGTTGTATGGTGCGCGTTGGTGTCGCACCCGATGATCAGCTGTGGTCCTTTTCCCCCGCAGTCTCTCACCAGTTTTTCTACCTCTTTGGGTGGTGGTAGTTCCAGGGCGTCATATGGGAAATATGCTGATCCGAGAATTATCTCCCTCGACATATTCCCGCTGACTGTCCTGATTTTTGCTACCGTCAAATCCCTAGAAGAAAGGTTAGTTAACGGAAGTATTTTAAGTCCTTTTTTGACTAGTATGCAGGTTCTAGGGGTTTCATGGGATCTACTGTAAATTAGTTCTCCCACCCCCCCTAGTCCCATTACCTTACCTTTGTTGATCCAAGGTTCTTGTATGAGGGCCACGTCAAATTCCCTCATTGCCACAGTAAGGGCAGCTGATGCCGCCTTACTGTGCTGGAGGTTCGCTTGAAGGACCCTGATTTTGCCCGCCATCGAGTCCTTTCAACACTCGGAAAGTCACCCTTCCGAGTCTGTAGTACGCTCGAAACCGGGATCTCTCGAGGGTCTTGAATGACCCCTCGTCTATTGAAAAGGCCCGGATTACTCCCTCCTTCTCTTTTTTCTTGCTGAGTTGTAGCCAGCTACCCACGTTCAGACCTGGATTCTGCCTCTCTAGACGTGTCCTTACTGGCCCATCCTCTTCTTCTGGTCCCGGGATGTAGACTAGAACTCTCGGCCTCTTTGGTAGGTCCTTGGCCTCGACTGTTGTCAGGGCCATCCCTTCCCAAAGTCCGCCCAGTGTCCCAATCACCCCCACGAGCCAGGTTTTTGTTTGTTCGTTTGCGCAGTGCATCCATAGGACTCCTCCGCTAAACGATGCTTTTTCGAATTGCAATGGACTTTTGCTCCCCGAGGGTGTGCTGTCCATTGCTTCGACTAGTTTCTTCTGGATCAGTTCTGTCTTTCCCTGATCCAGAGTAAATTCAGGATGGCGTCTGTCTATCACCGCCATCCTTAGTCCAGACACTGCCTCGCTGTAGCTCCCTTTAGGTTTCGTTTCCGTTGCCTTGCTGGGTCCCTTGCCAGACAGTGTTTGACTATTATTACCCTTCGCTCTCTTTGGGGCTTGGAGTGAAGTTTTCGAGTCGTCCCGAGATCTTTTTCCACTCTTCGGTTTCTTCTCTTTTGTTGCTTTGCTGTTGGTTGGACGTTTTTCAGTCCATGTGCCAGCAGCAATTTTTTGTTCCTTTCGGAGTTTCCTTTTCTGGGCCCCCGAAAGTCTTTTTTCTTTTATTGTTGATATCTGCAGTCCTATGTTTCCAATCCCTGCAGATATTGTATCAGCGGTCCCTGTTGTCCCCACTGATGATTCACTGCCATGGTCAGATTTGTCATCCTCCATGGCAGTTCCTGGCGTTACTTTGCCCTCCCCAGAATCCGAGGGGCAGCCTGGCACTAGGCCAGGGAGGGATTCTGAACCAGTGGTTCTACCCTCCTGGGGTACTTCTTCCTGTTGTTTCTGTTCCGCCATTATTTTTTCTTCGTGTGTTGTTGGTTCGCGCCGTTTCCGGTACCTTACCCTGTCGGGAAAGGCCTTCCCCTATCCACCACCTGGGGACGCGCCCGATGGGGGTAACACACAAGCCCCACACGGGATTTTTTTTTTTTGCATTTTTTATTATTATTTGATGTCCTAAGGTGGTTTTTTTTTTGGCATTATCTTGCTTTTTTAGGTTTTATGTAAATACTAACATAGTTAAAAATATAATATTTAGCAAAATATATGTTATAAATAATATAGCCTTTTAATTTGTTCTTTCCATGTTCCATATAATCCAAATATACCTCAAAGACCTACATAGATCCCAAAAAGTTACCAATTTTTTTAAAAAGTAACTCAAAACATTTCAATGTAAGTTCAGTAAGTTAACTGAACAAGATTTTTTACCAAAATTAAGAATAGTATACATTATTTGAGGGATGCTAAAATTGTATCACTGTTCGAAGTAAGCCATATTTCAGTGCATTTTAGGTGCGTTCGGCTATTGACTCTATTTGCTCTATTCACTCCAAACCAGTTCGGGTATAGGTTATGGAGTGAATGGAGTGAACGGAACACCGTTCGGCTATTGGTGAATGGAGTGAATAGAGTTAACTCCACAAGCCCTACCTCGCTCAAGTAGAACTTGCTCTTTTTTTTAGTTAGTTTGTTTATCTTAACCTAAAAACTGTGTGTGTTTAAATTAAAAATATTTATTGGGCAGCAAAATGGAAGTGAATAGTGAACAGCTCTATTGCCTTTTCTATCAAGTTTTTAAACGTCGTTTTTGTCATTCTAAAATGTTGCAGAAATGTGATATCTCTCATGCGTGGTATAATGTTTTCCGCAAAATTCGGCATTTTTTCTATCACATTTTCGTCACCACTATCAGAAGAATCTGGAGCTAAAATATATTTGTTTTGCGTAATTACCTAAGTACCGCCACTATTGGATTCATGGTTTTGTTTATAGGTATAGATTATTTTGTTGTCTAACTTGGTCTTGATGTTTTAAATTTTAATTTAATGAATACAAAGATCAATACTATTTATCAATCAATATTATAAGTTGAAAAGTGAATGCAATTATTATACTACTTAACAAAAATAAACAATAAACTGGATAAACGATTGTTCTGAGCGTGAGCATGTATTTAAATTTAAAAAAATCGTCATAACCTTGCAACTAGACGATTGGACAGTTGACACTACTGTTGACAGCTATCGAGCGTTCGGGTTAAAACTGTTCCATGTACTGCGGGTGTACCCGCAAAGTTCTCACTCCTGTTCTGTTCTAACTCCGGACCTAATACCCGAACGTAGCTTTTGTAAGAATAATACCTTCTAATTTCAATTGAAAAGACAATATTGCTTGTCTACCATAAATATATTAAAATTCCTATTTTTTTGTGATACAATGTATTATGAATATTAATATGTATTAAATTATGGGACATTATGAATTCATTTGGAACAAAAAATAATAAAATAATCATTTATTTTTTACTCATCACTATTTTTATTAATTTGAAACAATTATTAGAATTTACAATGTAAATTAAAAACTACTGGAGGGGTAGTGGGTAGTTTCACTAATTTCTTTTGTACTCCCGGTTGCACAAACACAAATAAAAAATTTTAAGATAATTACTGATTTTTTGTTGTAAATTTTGAAAATATGGCGAATACATTTAATGATCTTTTATTTTTTATCAGTACCTAATTAATTTTTCTTAAAGGGAGTAAAACTTTTTTTCATCAATATCAGACCAATACTCTCATAATACAGGGCATTTTAAAATCAATAATTATCTGAAAATGCTTAATTTACGTTTGTGCAACCGGCCCCCAGTGTTGATCACTTTCTATCTAAGGGTACCTATTAATTATTATTATGAACGCTCCCTAGTTGGGGTGAAATTTATTACCAAATATATCTCAGAACGCGTCCTTTAAAATAAACAAGATTAAAATAGACAGTTATTTGACTGTCAATATATCATTCATTTGTCATTATCGAAGACGAAGACCCAATCTAATAGACAAGATATTATCATATCTTCGGCTATTGACTCTATTTGCTCTATTCACTCCAAACCAGTTCGGGTATACTCATAGAGAAAGATAATATAATGTTGTCTCTGGGTATACCTACGTTATGGAGTGAACGGAACACCGTTTCGGCTATTAAAGTCTATTTTTTATTTAGATGGACTTGTCAAACAGCTGTCAAGTTGGTACCCTGTGCAATCTTTAAACAGTAATTTTCATACTGTCGGATGGCAGCCTGTTTTCTTGACCTTGGCAAAAAATTTACGTTGTGACTAAAGTAACGGCAACATTCCCCGATTCGGGTATAGGCTATGACGTCACCTGCAAAACATGTTTCCTTGTTGTAAGTTGCACTGTTATAAAATGCAAATTAGAAACTTCAAATTACTTTATTTTCTTTGAAAATAGTCCTTTTTTAATAGATATTTTTATTTTTTGAAGATAAATTTAACTGTTGCTTGGATTGACTATTATCTAATGACGTTTTGCGAAAACTAGGTCTGGTTCCTCAGTCGGTACTCTAGTCACAGAAAAACGCTAAGAAGCTTATTGAAAAGTTAAAGTTGTCAAATTGACAAACCAAATTATCAAAATCAAAATTATTAAAATGCTGAGGCAGGTAAATTTATTTCAAAAGAAAGAAAAGAATGAATAATCAAATGCTATAAACAATAATTATTGAAACATGTTTCTCCAGATTAAGCAAAAATACAGTTTAATCACATTCCTTGAAATATTCCTTGAGAAATTCTTTAAAAATTATTAATGAATGTAAGTACCTCTATTTGTCAATGATAGATCTTCTATTTTTAACATTTTTACCTATAACTAAGAAGGAATTGGTCTAATCCTACAAACATAAGATTTATAAGAGTAAATAGCTAGGTACTTACACTTAAAAGTCTCTAAAATTTTCCAATTTACCTCAAAAAATTGCGTTTATATTTTTTCGGATTTTAAATTTTGAAATAAAATGACATTTTTTAAAATCGACATAACCCAAATTAATTTAGTAACTATTCTAGTGACTATTCTGGTAACAACTATCACCATAACCAACCTAATCAGTCTTGTTGCCAATCGTTCCCCTAGAATTTTGACTTGGTGGAATCCATCTAAATAAAAAATAAAGTATAGCTACTCTATATAGGAGCTCCTATATAAAGGAGCTGTAGTTTCGGCTATTGGTGAATGGAGTGGTTAGAGCTAACTCTACAAGCCCTACCTCGCTCAAGTAGAACTTGCTCTTTTTTTTAGTTAGTGCAGTGCAGTGTGCAATCCAGTTTCCCTCCAGTCTGCATTTTCATTATAGCCTTCTACCAAATACCTTAAAATATTAACGTATTTGCTTCTACCTATCCCTATCCTATACCTATCACGGTTGTTTGTTGTTATGATGTTATTCTTATTATAACAGAGTCGTGGAACTACAAGGCGTGATCCATTTTAATTATTGTAATAAGTTGTAATTCATACAATACGTAAAATGTACTTATCCACAAATTTTTGGTTTAAGGAATTACTAGGAATCAGTAAGGAATCAGTATTTAATTTTCCCGCTATCCTCTAAATTTACGGGAGTGCACCGTTGAACCGTCAAATTTGACGGTGCAGTTTATTTTGCTCCGGGACAGTTCCGCCATACGACTCGAACATATTTTCCTATGCACTGCCAGAGAGCAAGTGTAACTCGAACACAATTACGATATGCACCGCTAGAGTTCACTTTAACTCGAATACGATTACGAAAAGCACTGGAACGGAGTCCTACAAATCGAACACGAGATTCCGTCTCGGTGCGCACCCGGAGCAGAAAAGTGCAGTAACTCGAATTCGCTATTAGTTTGTTTATCTTAACCTAAAAACTGTGTGTGTTTAAATTAAAAATATTCATTGGGCAACAAAATGGAAGTGAATAGTGAACAGCTATTGCCTTTTCTATCAAGTTTTTAAACGTCGTTTTTGTCATTCTAAAATGTTGCAGAAATGTGATATCTCTCATGCGTGGTATAATGTTTTCCGCATAATTCGGTATTTTTCTATCACATTTTCGTCACCACTATCAGAAGAATCTGAGCTAAAATATATTTCCTTTGCGTAATTATAAGTACCGCCACTATTGGATTCATGGTTTTGTTTATAGGTATTGATTATATTTTGTTGTCTAACTTGGTCTTGATATGTTTTAAATTTTAATTTAATGAATACAAAGATCAATACTATTTATCAATCAATATTATAGTTGAAAAGTGAATGCTATTATACTACTTAACAAACATAAACAATAAACTGGATAAACGATTGTTCTGAGCGTGAGCATGTATAATTTAAATTTAAAACAATCGTCATAACCTTGCAACTAGACGATTGGACAGTTAATTGACACTACTGTTGACAGCTATCGAGCGTTCGGGTTAAAACTGTTCCATGTACTGCGCGGGTGTACCCGCAAAGTTCTCTCCTGTTCTGTTCTAACTCCGGACCTAATACCCGAACGCAGCTACTGTGGCATTGGGTACGTTCACCTGACGTCAACCGTTGAGTTGTTGAGGTAGCGCTTGCGTTCAGAGTTCAGACATACCGCTCACTTACAATTTACAATACAACCGTTGTTCAACAGAACTCTGTTGAGTGTTGAGTATTTTTGTGAGCGTAAATATTTCACGCTCAGCACAGTCACAGTCAGTCAACGTCAACGTGTATGTTGCGGACATGCGCCAAGTGGGAAGTAAAAAAAAGTTGCAAGTTTAGAATTCAGCGACAAATAAATGCTAATAATTACTTCTATGAACTTGAATCGTATCCAGAAACATGTCACCAAATACACTAGTCTAATGTATTTGATGTCACATATTCTCTCGATCTCAACAATGCGTTCAGACTATTTCCATTCCAACATGTTGAAACAACTTACACTCAACCCTCAACCGTTTTGCGCTGCTATTCAACAGTTGACGTCAGGTGAAAGTACCCAATATCTTGACTGAGTGAGAATTATGGAGATTGAGAGATTGTATTGTGCCATAAAATAACGTTTGAGAGTGTACCAATGAGCAAAGGAAAACATTAACATCATGAGCTTAATTAATAATGAAGTAAACAATAAACAGAGTAGTGGTCAACAATTCCACCAGGACCAGGAAATGATTATCAAAACCGAAGCAGTAGAAGAGGATAAGTTCGACTACGACCCCCTGCTCGCGTCCCCAAAGTTGAAATGTGAAGATGAACATTCAAGCTGCGATCGGTCCTCTGAATTAAACAATTTTGAGAATATCTCTTCATCTTGCCCTGTAATGAAGATAGAACCTGAAGACTCTTCATCAGGACCAGATGACCTTCAGCAAGTAGTGCAAGGAGCAGAAAATTTTGCACTAAAGGAAGAGATTGACATTGAAGAACATAAACCGGGCTGGGAGCCAATTAAGGGAAGCAGTAGTCATGTTGGAATGATGTTAAAGGATGGACTCAATCAGTGTGGGTTCGTTCAAGAAAATGAGTCACGATCTTCTGAAAGGACCAGGGAAGAACACGCAAAGTATAACTGTGCCCATTGTTCGTATAAAACAAATAATAAATATTGTTTCATCATACATTATAACTGTAAACATTCCAAAAATGCTCAAGTGTACAAATGCCAGGAGTGTTCACATCAAACAAAATGGAAAGTTCATTTGACTCGACATTACAAAATAAAACATTCAAAAGATGGTGAAGTGTACAAATGCCAGGAATGTTCATTTAAAACAAAAGATAAAAGTTATTTCACTCAACATCATAAAGTTAAACATTCAGAAGATTCACAAGTGTACAAATGCCAGGAATGTTCATATCAAACAAAAGATAAAATTTATTTCACTCGACATCATAAAGTTAACCATTCAGAAGATTCACAAGTGTACAAATGCCAGGAATGTTCATTTAAAACAAAAAATAAAGGTAATTTGACTCGACATCATAAAGTTAACCATTCAGAAGATTCACAAGTGTACAAATGCCAGGAATGTTCATTTAAAACAAAAAATAAAGGTAATTTGACTCGACATCATAAAGTTAACCATTCAGAAGATTCACAAGTGTACAAATGCCAGGAATGTTCATTTAAAACAAAACATAAAGGCAATTTGACTCGACATCATAAAGTTAACCATTCAGAAGATTCACAAGTGTACAAATGCCAGGAATGTTCATTTAAAACAAAAGATAAAAGCTATTTCACTCGACATCATAAAGTTAACCATTCAGAAGATTCACAAGTGTACAAATGCCAGGAATGTTCATTTAAAACAAAAGATAAAAGTACTTTGATCACCCATTGTAAATGTAAACATACAGACAATGCAGAAGTGTTCAAGTGTCAGGAATGTTCATTTAAAACAAAATATAAAAGTACTTTGATCACTCATTGTAAATGTAAACATACAGACAATGCAGAAGTGTTCAAGTGTCAGGAATGTTCATATCAAACAAAAGATAAAAGCTATTTCACTCGACATCATAAAGTTAACCATTCAGAAGATTTACAAGTGTACAAATGCCAGGAATGTTCATTTAAAACAAAATATAAAAGTACTTTGATCACCCATTGTAAATGTAAACATACAGACAATGCAGAAGTGTTCAAGTGTCAGGAATGTTCATATCAAACAAAATATAAAAGTAATTTGACTCAACATTACAAAATAAAACATTCAAAAGACGGTGAAGTGTACAAATGCCAGGAATGTTCATTTAAAACAAAAAATAAAGGTCATTTGACTCAACATCATAAAGTTAAACATTCAGAAGATTCACAAGTGTATAAATGCCAGGAATGTTCATATCAAACAAAAAATAAAGGTAATTTCACTCAACATCATAACGTTAAACATTCAGAAGATTCTTCGCAAGTGCACAAATGTCAGGAATGTTCATACGAAACAAAAATCAAAAGTAGTTTGACTCGACATTGTAAACTTAAACATAAGAAAGTAGTGGAAGTGTATAAATGTGCTCAGTGTCATCATGAAACTAAAATGAAAAGCGACCTTGTCAGACATTTAAAGTCCGTTCACTCTGTTAGAAGAAGGTAATGTGTGGGTGAGTGAGTGAGCACTAAAATGCAACTAATTCGCTGTTCATGAACATGCAAATGAATAACTGGAAAGTGTTTATTGAAATGTTTGGATTCGTTATGAACTCAGTTTCTCAGTAACAGTCAAGTAACATGCAGCAAGTAGAGTTTAATAATGTAATTAAGAAAGATGACCAGGTGTTAGCTGAAAGTTTTAATTTGTATTTTATCAATAGTATTAAAGAGATTGTACGTAGCATTGGAGTGGATGTCGAAAGAATATGATACAGAAGGTATTAACACTTGTGAACTATGGCATGAATTTCAGCAGGTGAGTATGACAACACTAGAAGAAGTGGTAAGATCGTTGAAAAAGGTCAGTGGTGGAGAAAGTGGAATATCAACGACGGTGTTCAAGGATGCAATTGGGGTGACTGCGAATCGTATGTTGGATGTTGTAAATACCTCATTGAGTACAGGGAAGTTTCCGACAAAGTGGAAGGTAACCACAGTTATACCAGTGCCAAAGGTCAATAATGCTACAAACTGTATAATGAATTTCGACCAATAAATACTGTACCTATTTATGAGAAAGTATTTGAAATGGTGGTGAAAAATCTGGTGTTGGAGTATTGCAGAGTGAACAGTGTCATTACGGAGAAGCAATCGGATTTCCGAAAGGACCACTAATATGTTAGTGAGTTATTGTGGATATTACTGATAAGTGGTTACATGCATTTGACAATGAAAAAACTGTTATGGTTGCTTTCCTAGATTTACGTACGGGCTTTCGAGACCTTGAATAAATTTTTTTTGTTATGTAAGTTAGAAAAGATTGGTTTCAGAAAAAATGTCTTACAATGGTTCTCAGATTATACAGGGTGTTCTACAAGCTCTATGACAAACTTTGACAGATGGTAGGTTGCTTGATTTTAAACATATTTTTTTTAATAAACATGGGTCCGATTCGTTTTTGTTTAGAAGTTACAAGCATTTAACCTTTATTAACAATCAACAATAAAAATTTAAATTAAATGATAATCACAAAACTTAAGACTATAAAAATTGTTCGAAATGTCCACCCTCAGCTTGAATGCAAGCCTCACATCGACGAACTAAAGATTCGGTCACTCGAAGAATGAGATTTGGATCATTTCTTATTTGGTTAGCTGCATCTTGAATTCTTTCAAGTAACTGCTGATGGGTAGCGATTTCAACATGGTAGACCAGCTGCTTCATGTGTCCCCATAAATAAAAATCCAGAGGATTCAGATCGGGAGAACGAGGTGGCCATGATATTGGACCTCCTTGACCTATCCATTTATTCGGGAAATGTTCATTTAGCCAAGCAGCAACTTGTCTTCCTCTATGTGGTGGTGCACCGTCATGCTGATACCACATATTTTGAATAATATTGAGTTGCACGTCATCAATAAACTCTAAAAGGTCGTGTTCTAAGAAATGTCTATGAAAAAATTACGATTCTTTAAATGCTTGTAACTTCTAAACAAAAACGAATCGGACCCATGTTTATTAAAAAAAATATGTTTAAAATCAAGCAACCTACCATCTGTCAAAGTTTGTCATAGAGCTTGTAGAACACCCTGTATTAGTGACCGTAGCCAAAGAGTAAAATATAATAATAGTATATCAGGCGATAAAAGTGTTTTACATGGTGTACCCCAGGGTACAGTACTGGAACCCCTATTATTTTTGTTGTATGTCAATGATATTATTGGTCATGTAAAATATTGTCAGTTACGCTTGTTTGCTGACGACATGATGTTGTATATAACTGGCGAAAATGTTGATGAGATGTCTAATCGTGTTAATCTGGATCTGATGTCCCTATGTGGATGGTTAACGGGTAATAGCCTGAGTGTGAATATTGAGAAATGTAAATATATGTTCTTATAAGGTGGTAAAAATAAATTAGGGACGTGCACAGTGTAGCTGTAAAAATAGGTGATCATTGTTTGGAGAGAGTAACAGAAATTAAATACCTGGGAGTTGTTATTGATGAAAATTTAAATTTTTTAAGTTATTGTAATTATGTGGCAGCTAAGATGTCTCGAAAAGTCAATTATTTGAGAAGAATGCATATATTTAGTTTACAAATTAAGAAATTATTGTATAATAGCTTGATTGTTCCACATATCAATTTCTGTTCTGCAATATTGTATAACTTGGGCCAGACTGATATAGATAAATTACAAAAGATTCAAAATCGTGCTATGTGGACCATATTAAAGTGTAATAGATATGAACACGTTAAATCAATGCTGGCAAGGTTGAATGTTATGGACATTAAGCAAAAAATCACATATAGGACTCTCTTGTTTATTTTCAAGATTAAGTTTGAATATGGCACCAAACTATCTGACTGAAAATTTGAGGTATGTGGCAGATGTGCATCAATATCCTACAAGAGCTAGAATAGCTAATGACTTTTACGTGGATAAGTGTAACCAAACAAAATGTATGAACACAATATTCAGGAAAGAATTAATAATGTACAATGATTTGCCAAATGAGATGAAAAGTTGTAAAGATTATAATAGATTTAAGACTCTTCTTTATAAATACTTGTCGGACAGATATTAGTTTCGTGATGGGTGATGCACCATGGGTGGGTATATTATGTATTATGTTGTTTTTTTACTTTTTTTTTATATATATATTCTTGTATTTGCTTTGTTTGTATAATTTTGATAATGTAATATTTATTTTGGTTGTATTGGATAGCTGTTTGCTAATAAACGTTATTATTATTATTATTATAGTATTCTCAGTTATTTGTATCGAAACCGAAACGAGAATTAAACTTTCTGTAATAAAACTTTGTAGACTTGTAAATTATTGCTTTTTCAGTTGGCTTTGTTACCTGACCTGCTAAGTGCTAATTACCTCACCAAATAATATTTGGTTTAATAATTAATGTAACTTGTCAGATCCCAATGGTGAGCATCGAATTGTTAACCACCTGTATATATAGCGTGAGTCTTATATACCGTGTGTCCCCGGATAGGTGAAACGACTCTTATAAAAGACAAAAATTTTTTGATTTTAATTTTAATTCTGCTTGGCTAAAGAGTAATTTCTAACAAAATATTAGTTTTGAAAAATCAAGCGTGCCTTGGAAATTTCCAAGAAACCGGTTTTTCTGTTGAGTAAAGTGCCTTTTACGTGGCAAATAGGTACGACAAAATGTTATTTGAAAAAGTTGTTCAGAATCAACATTTAGGCCCCTATACCATAAAATTTCAAAATCATAGGACAACTTTTATTTTTTTCATTTATTTTTATGTTTTATTTCACAAATCAAAGAATTTCATTTGTAACAAAGACTGCCATGGAAAAACCAAATTGTATGCATAGCAATAGCAATCTGTCAATATCAGTCTTTGTTAAATGAAATTCTTTGATTTGTGAAATAAAACATAAAAATAAATGAAAAAGATGGCTTATGATTTTGAAATTTGGTATAGGACCTAAATGTTGATTCTTAACAACTTTTTCAAATAATATTTTTTCGTATTTGCCACATAAAAGGCACTTTACTGGCATGCTTGATTTTTTAAAACTAAAATTTTGTTAGAAATTACTCTTTAACCAAGCAGAGCTGAGCCCCAAAAAATGAAAGTCAAAATCAAAATTTTTTTTGTCTTTTCTAAGAGTTGTTTCACCTATCCGGGGACACACGGTATATGAGTCCTCCTGAGTTGATGTTTTTGCTTGTCGAGGTCAATTTATTTTAGTAAAAAGCAAATAATTTCTAAAACTAAAAAACGGCTCACAGACTATTGAAAATTATTTTATCAATCATTTTTTTAAATAACTTTTGTAACTTTTTAAAATTAATCACGTTTAAAATACTTGCGCCCCTGGAATATAATAGCCCTATTAGCCCAATGGTTAAGACGGCCCTGGCAGTAGGGGACGTCAAAACAAACAGTTATTTGTAAATTTGTAGTAATAAAGAGTAATCTAGCATCAAGTAGGTAGATTAAAATTATCAAGTCCAGTGGCGTCCAAGAGGACACCCTCACCAATATTATTGCAAAGAAATATGTACACCACTGACTTTTTTTAAATTTTGATCTTTTTCAGATAAAGCAACTAAACATTAAACTTTTATGTCTCTTGACTTTTCCTCATATTTCCTGTCGTTTTCGAGAAAGACAATAAAAGCTGCTTCAATGCATGACAAAAAAAAATATTTTCTGAATTTTTTGACATGCATTGAGGCGGCTTTTATTTATTTCTCGAAAACAAAATAAGATACGAAAAAATATCAAGAGACAAAAAGCTGTATTTTTAGCTACTTAATCTGGGAAAAAAAAATTCTGAACAAGTCAGTGGTGTACTGACTTTTGCAATAATGTTTGTGAGGGTGAAAAAAAACTTTTAACGAAGTACATAATATGTCAAAAACGAAGTGTTTTATGACAAATATAAAAAAAATAGTTTGTTTTGACTATCCCTAAAACTTTGTCGGTATATTTATGATACACCCTGTATAAACATAAGTTCATAAATGCTTTATTAATTGTTAGGTAGGTACTGATCTACAGAGCAGGTGTTGGAATTTTCATTTATTTTTTTTCTTTATAGCTCCTGGAGTTTTTAAGATATTTAGCTCAAATTTGGAATACGTACAGGTGCGTTGTCAGATTTGCATGCCAAATGGTTGTGAGAATCTATAGAGGGTGATTTTTTTTCAGGGGCTTTTTCTCCATCTGAACTATTTTTCAATGCTTGGCTGGTATAGTTTCTAAAATATGAATATGAATTTTCTATTTTATTTAGACCCTTTTTGGTCTCTTGTATTTTTTTTTTTTGTATTTTTTGTATCCGACCGGTAATGAGAAAAAAAAATCTTCAAATTTCAACACCCTGCATGTACCTAGATCAGTAAAGAAGCGTTTGCGGACCTATGTTTATATAGGGTGAGGTTTTTCCAATGTTTAATACAGGGATCTCGTAAAAACTGCAGTAAAATGAGGAAAGTAGTGCAGTTTTGGGGATCGTTTCATTTGGGGGATCGTGGAGAGTTCCCTACAGGGGAGCAATCACTTTTGACAGTTGTATATTGTCAAGGGGGGTCATGTCGATTTTAGGACGTTACCAGAAGTTGGGCACTTTAAATGATAAAGGTGGGAATCGTCACCGATATTTTTCTCTACTATCAAACTGCGCGTCGTTCGATTTGGAGGATCGTGGAGAGTTCCCTACGGGGGAGCAATCACTTTTGACAGTTGTATATTGTCAAGGGGGGTCATGTTGATTTTAGGAGGTTATCAGAAGTTGGGCACTTTAAATGATAAGGCGGAAATCAGCATCAATATTTTCAAGGTTTTTCTACTATCAACCTGCGCGCCGTTTGATTTGGGGGGTCGTGGAGAGAGTCGTTCCCTATACGGGGGAGCAATCACTTTTGGCAGTTGTGTACTGTCAACGGGGGTCATGTCGATTTTAGGAGGTTATCAGAATTTGGGAACTTTAAATGATAAGGCGGGAATCATCATCAATATTTTCAAGTTTTTTCTACTATCAAACTGCGCGCCGTTTCATTTCGGGGATCGTGGAGAGTTCCCTGCGGGGGAGTATAATCACTTTTCACAGTTGTATATTGTCAAGGGGGTCATTTCGAATATAAAAAGTTATCAGAAGTTGGGCACTTCAAATGATAAGTCGGGAATCAGCACCAATATTTTCAGTTTTTTTCTATTATTAAACTGCGCGCTCTGTCATTTGGAGGATCATGGAGAGTTCTCTACGGGGGATATTACTTATTAATTAAACATGTACCCTTCACGCTCTCACCTACCAACATTCATAATGATGAGCAATTGGTACGAGGGTGGTTTGATAAGTAACTTGGTTCGTATACTAGTATAGACGGCGCTAACATCACCTGTATATATTTTCATAAAGTTAACTTCCTATGAATACATAATCTATGATTTCAAGTCATTCTGACAGTAATTCGTTGTTTGATAGCTGCTTAAACAGAAGTGTTTAGAGTTTATTGTTTGTTTATTGTTTATTGCAATTCATTCATTCACAACAATATAATTTTAACAAGTACTATTTATTTCCCAGCTAAACAAAGTTTGATAAAAAGAAGAAGAGTAACAGTGAAAAATGGATAAAATTGGAATTCGTGGTGTGATTCAATTCTTTTTTCTGGGAGGAAAAACATCGAAGGAAATGCATGAGAGGATTTTACCTACATTGGGTAACTCATGTCCCTCCTATGAAACCGTTCGACTTTGGGTAAATGAGTTTAAGCGTGGAAGAACAAGCATCGTGGATGCAACACGTCCTGGAGCTCCAAAATCAGCTTTGACACCCGAAATCATCGATAAAGTTCATGATCTAGTTTTAGCTGACAGAATAGTAAAAATGCGCGAGTTAGCAAATGCCACAGGCATCTAAACTGAGCGAGTTTACTTTATTTTGCACAATGAATTGCACATGAAAAAATTATGCGCGAGATGGGTGCCGCTTCTACTCACTCCTGAGCAAAAGCGAATTCGCATGCAAACGTCTACTGACAATTTGCAATAGTTTAAGAAGAATACAATGGAGTTTTTGGGTTGTTTTGTGACAATGGACGAAGCATGGATACATCATTATATTCCGGAAACAAAACACCAGTCAAAACAATGGATTGCACATGGCGAAACAGCTTCAAAAAAGGCCAAATGCGTTCCGTCCGCTGGAAAGGTGATGGCGTCGGTATTTTGGGATGCAAAAGGAATTCTCCTAATTTATTACCTAGAAAAGGGAAAAACCATTACCGGAGAATATTATGCATCACTTTTGGACCAAGTAAAAGCAGCAAAAACTGAGAAACATCCGAGAATAAAAAATAAAAAGTGTTGTTCCATCATGACAACGCGCCAGTGCATTCAAGCCGTGTTGCCCAGCAAAAATTGGCCGAGTTGCGATTCCAATTGGTTCCGCATCCTGCCTATTCACCAGATTTAGCTCCCTCGGACTTTCATCTGTTCCCAAAACTCAAAAATTTCCTGGTGGGACGAAAATTTTAGTCAACTGAAGCAGTCATAGAGGAAGGAAATGAGTATTTTGCAAGCCTTGAAGAAACGCATTTCCACGAAGGAACCGCGAAGCTAGAGAGAAGTGTTGGAGTAGTGCGTAGAACTTCGAGAGGATTATGTTGAAAAGTAAAGGCCATTACAAAACTCAAATTGTTTTCATTCATATCAAACCAAGTTACTTATCAAACCGCACCCTCGTATGTTAAATCAAATTCATGCAAATGCCACTCCGCTAAATATAAAAGTTAGGGAGACAAATATATAATTCAAGACTATAAAGAAAATATATAATATATATATATATATATATATATATAATTAAATATATATATATATATATATATATATATATATATATATGTGTAGGCATCAGTTTGGGGACCTTTTTTGACATATGTTTTTTTTTTGCTAAAAATAATCTTTGGGGCCTAAATGTTATGAAAACTAAAAAAAAACTCAAAAAAAACTCAAAAATGTCATATACCCTTTAGTTTGAGGACATCGTATATAAGTATCTAGGCGATAGTTTGGGGACCTTTTTTAACATATGTTTTATTTTTGTTAAAAATAATCTTTGGAGCCTAAATGTCATGAAAACTAAAAAAAAAAACTAAAAAAAAAATTTAAAAAAATGTCATACACCGTTTAGTTTGACGAGTTAGTCGGAGCGATCGCAAAAATATCACGATGTTTTGCAACAACGCATTATAGAGTTCTTAATTCCACGCCTTAACTTATTCGATGGGTTCATATCAATCAAAAAACCACCCCGCGCAGCATGGTATAACCCAAGATAGTAATAATTATTTTTTTGACATTGTCTTTGAGATTGCGAAAATGTAACAAAAATTTGGCAACAACGCGTTTCGTTTTGCCTAGTTCCATGCGCTAAGTTATTCGATGGGCCAAAAATGAACCCCGCGCAAATTGAAAATGTCTTTCTTAACCCTTTATCTCATTCGATGACTCCAAATTGATCGAAAATCCGTTCTGCGTGTAACCTTTATCTGAATTGGTGGCGATATTAAAATCAATTTTTAAGACAGAATATAAACTGTGATCGCAGAAATATTATGAAAAATGGCAACATCGCGTTTGAAAATGTATTTTTTCGCACTTTATCTCATTCGATGACTTCAAATTGATCAAAAATCCACTTTGCGCTGCATCGTGAATCTGAATCGGCATCAATTTCGAAATAATTTTCTGTGACAGGATCTTCGGCGCGATCGCAAAAATATTTTCAGTATTGGCAACAGTGCGGTCTTAAATACCTTATTTCATGGCGCGAGTTGCTCGGTGACTTCAAATCAACCGAAAATCCACTTTGCGCTGCATCGTGAATCTAAATCGCCATCAATTTTGAAATAATTTTCTGTGACAGAATCATCTGCGCGATCGTAAAAAAATTCAGAATTGGCAACAGTGTGGTCTTAAATACCTAATTTCATGGCGCGAGTTGCTCGGTGACTTCAAATCAACCGAAAATCCACTTTGCGCTGCATCGTGAATCTGAATCGGCATCAATTTTGAAATAATTTTCTGTGACAGGATCTTCGGCGCGATCGCAAAAATATTAACAGAATTGGCAACAGTGCAGTATTAAATACCTTATTTCATGGCGCGAGTTGCTCGATGACTTCAAATCAACCGAAAATCCACTTTGCGCAGCATCGTGGATCTAAATCGGCATCAATTTTTAAATAATTTTCTGTGACAGAATCATCTGCGCGATCGTAAAAAAATTCAGAATTGGCAACAGTGTGGTCTTAAATACCTAATTTCATGGCGCGAGTTGCTCGGTGACTTCAAATCAACCGAAAATCCACTTTGCGCTGCATCGTGAATCTGAATCGCCCTCAATTTTGAAATAATTTTCTGTGACAGAATCATCTGCGCGATCGCAAAAATATTTTCAGTATTGGCAACAGTTGCGGTCTTAAATACCTTATTTCATGGCGCGAGTTGCTCGATGACTTCAAGTCAACCGAAAATCCACTTTGCGCAGCATCGTGGATCTAAATCGGCATCAATTTTTAAATAATTTTCTGTGACAGAATCATCTGCGCGATCGTAAAAAAATTCAGAATTGGCAACAGTGCGGTCTTAAATACCTAATTTCATGGCGCGAGTTGCTCGGTGACTGCAAATCAACCGAAAATCCACTTTGCGCTGCATCGTGAATCTGAATCGCCATCAATTTCGAAATAATTTTCTGTGACAGGATCTTCGGCGCGATCGCAAAAATATTTTCAGAATTGGCAACAGTGCGGTCTTAAATAATTATTTCATGGCGCGAGTTGCTCGATGACTTCAAATCAACCGAAAATCCACTTTGCGCTGCATCGTGAATCTAAATCGCCATCAATTTTGAAATAATTATCTGTGACAGGATCTTCGGCGCGATCACAAAAATATTTTCAGTATTGGCAACAGTGCGGTCTTAAATACCTTATTTCATGGCGCGAGTTGCTCTATGACTTCAAATCAACCGAAAATCCACTTTGCGCAGCATCGTGGATGTAAGTCGGCATCAATTTTTAAATAATTTTCTGTGACAGAATCATCTGCGAGATCGTAAAAAAATTCAGAATTGGCAACAGTGTGGTCTTAAATAATTATTTCATGGCGCGAGTTGCTCGATGACTTCAAATCAACCGAAAATCCACTTTGCGCTGCATCGTGAATCTGAATCGGCATCCATTTCGAAATAATTTTCTGTGACAGGATCTTCGGCGCGATCGCAAAAATATTAACAGAATTGGCAACAGTGCGGTCTTAAATACCTAATCCCAAGGCTCAAATTATCCGATGGGTTCAAATCAACCGACAATCCACTTTGCGCTGCATCGTGAATTTGAATCGGCATTAACTTTGAAATAATTTTCTGTGACAGGATCTTCGGCGCGATCGCAAAAATATTTTCAGTATTGGCAACAGTGCGGTCTTAAATACCTTATTTCATGGCGCGAGTTGCTTGATGACTTCAAATCAACCGAAAATCCACTTTGCGCAGCATCGTGGATCTCAATCGGCATCAATTTTGAAATAATTTTCTGTGGCAGAATCATCTGGGCGATCGTAAAAAAATTCAGAATTGGCAACAGTGCAGTCTTAAATACCTTATTTCATGGCGCGAGTTGCTCGATGACTTCAAATCAACCGAAAATCCACTTTGCGCAGCATCGTGGATCTAAATCGGCATCAATTTTTAAATAATTTTCTGTGACAGAATCATCTGCGCGATCGTAAAAAAATTCAGAATTGGCAACAGTGCGGTCTTAAATACCTAATTTCATGGCGCGAGTTGCTCGGTGACTGCAAATCAACCGAAAATCCACTTTGCGCTGCATCGTGAATCTGAATCGCCATCAATTTCGAAATAATTTTCTGTGACAGGATCTTCGGCGCGATCGCAAAAATATTTTCAGAATTGGCAACAGTGCGGTCTTAAATAATTATTTCATGGCGCGAGTTGCTCGATGACTTCAAATCAACCGAAAATCCACTTTGCGCTGCATCGTGAATCTAAATCGCCATCAATTTTGAAATAATTATCTGTGACAGGATCTTCGGCGCGATCACAAAAATATTTTCAGTATTGGCAACAGTGCGGTCTTAAATACCTTATTTCATGGCGCGAGTTGCTCTATGACTTCAAATCAACCGAAAATCCACTTTGCGCAGCATCGTGGATGTAAGTCGGCATCAATTTTTAAATAATTTTCTGTGACAGAATCATCTGCGAGATCGTAAAAAAATTCAGAATTGGCAACAGTGTGGTCTTAAATAATTATTTCATGGCGCGAGTTGCTCGATGACTTCAAATCAACCGAAAATCCACTTTGCGCTGCATCGTGAATCTGAATCGGCATCCATTTCGAAATAATTTTCTGTGACAGGATCTTCGGCGCGATCGCAAAAATATTTTCAGTATTGGCAACAGTGCGGTCTTAAATACCTTATTTCATGGCGCGAGTTGCTTGATGACTTCAAATCAACCGAAAATCCACTTTGCGCAGCATCGTGGATCTCAATCGGCATCAATTTTGAAATAATTTTCTGTGGCAGAATCATCTGGGCGATCGTAAAAAAATTCAGAATTGGCAACAGTGCAGTCTTAAATACCTAATTTCATGGCGCAAGTTGCTCGGTGACTTCAAATCAACCGAAAATCCACTTTGCGCTGCATCGTGAATCTGAATCGGCATCAATTTCGAAATAATTTTCTGTGACAGGATCTTCGGCGCGATCGCAAAAATATTTTCAGAATTGGCAACAGTGCGGTCTTAAATAATTATTTCATGGCGCGAGTTGCTCGATGACTTCAAATCAACCGAAAATCCACTTTGCGCTGCATCGTGAATCTAAATCGCCATCAATTTTGAAATAATTATCTGTGACAGGATCTTCGGCGCGATCACAAAAATATTTTCAGTATTGGCAACAGTGCGGTCTTAAATACCTTATTTCATGGCGCGAGTTGCTCTATGACTTCAAATCAACCGAAAATCCACTTTGCGCAGCATCGTGGATGTAAGTCGGCATCAATTTTTAAATAATTTTCTGTGACAGAATCATCTGCGAGATCGTAAAAAAATTCAGAATTGGCAACAGTGTGGTCTTAAATAATTATTTCATGGCGCGAGTTGCTCGATGACTTCAAATCAACCGAAAATCCACTTTGCGCTGCATCGTGAATCTGAATCGGCATCCATTTCGAAATAATTTTCTGTGACAGGATCTTCGGCGCGATCGCAAAAATATTTTCAGTATTGGCAACAGTGCGGTCTTAAATACCTTATTTCATGGCGCGAGTTGCTTGATGACTTCAAATCAACCGAAAATCCACTTTGCGCAGCATCGTGGATCTCAATCGGCATCAATTTTGAAATAATTTTCTGTGGCAGAATCATCTGGGCGATCGTAAAAAAATTCAGAATTGGCAACAGTGCAGTCTTAAATACCTAATTTCATGGCGCAAGTTGCTCGGTGACTTCAAATCAACCGAAAATCCACTTTGCGCTGCATCGTGAATCTGAATCGGCATCAATTTCGAAATAATTTTCTGTGACAGGATCTTCGGCGCGATCGCAAAAATATTTTCAGTATTGGCAACAGTGCGGTCTTAAATAATTATTTCATGGCGCGAGTTGCTCGATGACTTCAAATCAACCGAAAATCCACTTTGCGCTGCATCGTGAATCTAAATCGCCATCAATTTTGAAATAATTATCTGTGACAGGATCTTCGGCGCGATCACAAAAATATTTTCAGTATTGGCAACAGTGCGGTCTTAAATACCTTATTTCATGGCGCGAGTTGCTCTATGACTTCAAATCAACCGAAAATCCACTTTGCGCAGCATCGTGGATGTAAGTCGGCATCAATTTTTAAATAATTTTCTGTGACAGAATCATCTGCGAGATCGTAAAAAAATTCAGAATTGGCAACAGTGTGGTCTTAAATAATTATTTCATGGCGCGAGTTGCTCGATGACTTCAAATCAACCGAAAATCCACTTTGCGCTGCATCGTGAATCTGAATCGGCATCCATTTCGAAATAATTTTCTGTGACAGGATCTTCGGCGCGATCGCAAAAATATTTTCAGTATTGGCAACAGTGCGGTCTTAAATACCTTATTTCATGGCGCGAGTTGCTTGATGACTTCAAATCAACCGAAAATCCACTTTGCGCAGCATCGTGGATCTCAATCGGCATCAATTTTGAAATAATTTTCTGTGGCAGAATCATCTGGGCGATCGTAAAAAAATTCAGAATTGGCAACAGTGCAGTCTTAAATACCTAATTTCATGGCGCAAGTTGCTCGGTGACTTCAAATCAACCGAAAATCCACTTTGCGCTGCATCGTGAATCTGAATCGGCATCAATTTCGAAATAATTTTCTGTGACAGGATCTTCGGCGCGATCGCAAAAATATTTTCAGAATTGGCAACAGTGCGGTCTTAAATAATTATTTCATGGCGCGAGTTGCTCGATGACTTCAAATCAACCGAAAATCCACTTTGCGCTGCATCGTGAATCTAAATCGCCATCAATTTTGAAATAATTATCTGTGACAGGATCTTCGGCGCGATCACAAAAATATTTTCAGTATTGGCAACAGTGCGGTCTTAAATACCTTATTTCATGGCGCGAGTTGCTCTATGACTTCAAATCAACCGAAAATCCACTTTGCGCAGCATCGTGGATGTAAGTCGGCATCAATTTTTAAATAATTTTCTGTGACAGAATCATCTGCGAGATCGTAAAAAAATTCAGAATTGGCAACAGTGTGGTCTTAAATAATTATTTCATGGCGCGAGTTGCTCGATGACTTCAAATCAACCGAAAATCCACTTTGCGCTGCATCGTGAATCTGAATCGGCATCCATTTCGAAATAATTTTCTGTGACAGGATCTTCGGCGCGATCGCAAAAATATTTTCAGTATTGGCAACAGTGCGGTCTTAAATACCTTATTTCATGGCGCGAGTTGCTTGATGACTTCAAATCAACCGAAAATCCACTTTGCGCAGCATCGTGGATCTCAATCGGCATCAATTTTGAAATAATTTTCTGTGGCAGAATCATCTGGGCGATCGTAAAAAAATTCAGAATTGGCAACAGTGCAGTCTTAAATACCTAATTTCATGGCGCAAGTTGCTCGGTGACTTCAAATCAACCGAAAATCCACTTTGCGCTGCATCGTGAATCTGAATCGGCATCAATTTCGAAATAATTTTCTGTGACAGGATCTTCGGCGCGATCGCAAAAATATTTTCAGAATTGGCAACAGTGCGGTCTTAAATAATTATTTCATGGCGCGAGTTGCTCGATGACTTCAAATCAACCGAAAATCCACTTTGCGCTGCATCGTGAATCTAAATCGCCATCAATTTTGAAATAATTATCTGTGACAGGATCTTCGGCGCGATCACAAAAATATTTTCAGTATTGGCAACAGTGCGGTCTTAAATACCTTATTTCATGGCGCGAGTTGCTCTATGACTTCAAATCAACCGAAAATCCACTTTGCGCAGCATCGTGGATGTAAGTCGGCATCAATTTTTAAATAATTTTCTGTGACAGAATCATCTGCGAGATCGTAAAAAAATTCAGAATTGGCAACAGTGTGGTCTTAAATAATTATTTCATGGCGCGAGTTGCTCGATGACTTCAAATCAACCGAAAATCCACTTTGCGCTGCATCGTGAATCTGAATCGGCATCCATTTCGAAATAATTTTCTGTGACAGGATCTTCGGCGCGATCGCAAAAATATTTTCAGTATTGGCAACAGTGCGGTCTTAAATACCTTATTTCATGGCGCGAGTTGCTTGATGACTTCAAATCAACCGAAAATCCACTTTGCGCAGCATCGTGGATCTCAATCGGCATCAATTTTGAAATAATTTTCTGTGGCAGAATCATCTGGGCGATCGTAAAAAAATTCAGAATTGGCAACAGTGCAGTCTTAAATACCTAATTTCATGGCGCAAGTTGCTCGGTGACTTCAAATCAACCGAAAATCCACTTTGCGCTGCATCGTGAATCTGAATCGGCATCAATTTCGAAATAATTTTCTGTGACAGGATCTTCGGCGCGATCGCAAAAATATTTTCAGAATTGGCAACAGTGCGGTCTTAAATAATTATTTCATGGCGCGAGTTGCTCGATGACTTCAAATCAACCGAAAATCCACTTTGCGCTGCATCGTGAATCTAAATCGCCATCAATTTTGAAATAATTATCTGTGACAGGATCTTCGGCGCGATCACAAAAATATTTTCAGTATTGGCAACAGTGCGGTCTTAAATACCTTATTTCATGGCGCGAGTTGCTCTATGACTTCAAATCAACCGAAAATCCACTTTGCGCAGCATCGTGGATGTAAGTCGGCATCAATTTTTAAATAATTTTCTGTGACAGAATCATCTGCGAGATCGTAAAAAAATTCAGAATTGGCAACAGTGTGGTCTTAAATAATTATTTCATGGCGCGAGTTGCTCGATGACTTCAAATCAACCGAAAATCCACTTTGCGCTGCATCGTGAATCTGAATCGGCATCCATTTCGAAATAATTTTCTGTGACAGGATCTTCGGCGCGATCGCAAAAATATTTTCAGTATTGGCAACAGTGCGGTCTTAAATACCTTATTTCATGGCGCGAGTTGCTCTATGACTTCAAATCAACCGAAAATCCACTTTGCGCAGCATCGTGGATGTAAGTCGGCATCAATTTTTAAATAATTTTCTGTGACAGAATCATCTGCGAGATCGTAAAAAAATTCAGAATTGGCAACAGTGTGGTCTTAAATAATTATTTCATGGCGCGAGTTGCTCGATGACTTCAAATCAACCGAAAATCCACTTTGCGCTGCATCGTGAATCTGAATCGGCATCCATTTCGAAATAATTTTCTGTGACAGGATCTTCGGCGCGATCGCAAAAATATTTTCAGTATTGGCAACAGTGCGGTCTTAAATACCTTATTTCATGGCGCGAGTTGCTTGATGACTTCAAATCAACCGAAAATCCACTTTGCGCAGCATCGTGGATCTCAATCGGCATCAATTTTGAAATAATTTTCTGTGGCAGAATCATCTGGGCGATCGTAAAAAAATTCAGAATTGGCAACAGTGCAGTCTTAAATACCTAATTTCATGGCGCAAGTTGCTCGGTGACTTCAAATCAACCGAAAATCCACTTTGCGCTGCATCGTGAATCTGAATCGGCATCAATTTCGAAATAATTTTCTGTGACAGGATCTTCGGCGCGATCGCAAAAATATTTTCAGAATTGGCAACAGTGCGGTCTTAAATAATTATTTCATGGCGCGAGTTGCTCGATGACTTCAAATCAACCGAAAATCCACTTTGCGCTGCATCGTGAATCTAAATCGCCATCAATTTTGAAATAATTATCTGTGACAGGATCTTCGGCGCGATCACAAAAATATTTTCAGTATTGGCAACAGTGCGGTCTTAAATACCTTATTTCATGGCGCGAGTTGCTCTATGACTTCAAATCAACCGAAAATCCACTTTGCGCAGCATCGTGGATGTAAGTCGGCATCAATTTTTAAATAATTTTCTGTGACAGAATCATCTGCGAGATCGTAAAAAAATTCAGAATTGGCAACAGTGTGGTCTTAAATAATTATTTCATGGCGCGAGTTGCTCGATGACTTCAAATCAACCGAAAATCCACTTTGCGCTGCATCGTGAATCTGAATCGGCATCAATTTCGAAATAATTTTCTGTGACAGGATCTTCGGCGCGATCGCAAAAATATTTTCAGTATTGGCAACAGTGCGGTCTTAAATACCTTATTTCATGGCGCGAGTTGCTTGATGACTTCAAATCAACCGAAAATCCACTTTGCGCAGCATCGTGGATCTCAATCGGCATCAATTTTGAAATAATTTTCTGTGGCAGAATCATCTGGGCGATCGTAAAAAAATTCAGAATTGGCAACAGTGCAGTCTTAAATACCTAATTTCATGGCGCAAGTTGCTCGGTGACTTCAAATCAACCGAAAATCCACTTTGCGCTGCATCGTGAATCTGAATCGGCATCAATTTCGAAATAATTTTCTGTGACAGGATCTTCGGCGCGATCGCAAAAATATTTTCAGAATTGGCAACAGTGCGGTCTTAAATAATTATTTCATGGCGCGAGTTGCTCGATGACTTCAAATCAACCGAAAATCCACTTTGCGCTGCATCGTGAATCTAAATCGCCATCAATTTTGAAATAATTATCTGTGACAGGATCTTCGGCGCGATCACAAAAATATTTTCAGTATTGGCAACAGTGCGGTCTTAAATACCTTATTTCATGGCGCGAGTTGCTCTATGACTTCAAATCAACCGAAAATCCACTTTGCGCAGCATCGTGGATGTAAGTCGGCATCAATTTTTAAATAATTTTCTGTGACAGAATCATCTGCGAGATCGTAAAAAAATTCAGAATTGGCAACAGTGTGGTCTTAAATAATTATTTCATGGCGCGAGTTGCTCGATGACTTCAAATCAACCGAAAATCCACTTTGCGCTGCATCGTGAATCTGAATCGGCATCCATTTCGAAATAATTTTCTGTGACAGGATCTTCGGCGCGATCGCAAAAATATTTTCAGTATTGGCAACAGTGCGGTCTTAAATACCTTATTTCATGGCGCGAGTTGCTTGATGACTTCAAATCAACCGAAAATCCACTTTGCGCAGCATCGTGGATCTCAATCGGCATCAATTTTGAAATAATTTTCTGTGGCAGAATCATCTGGGCGATCGTAAAAAAATTCAGAATTGGCAACAGTGCAGTCTTAAATACCTAATTTCATGGCGCAAGTTGCTCGGTGACTTCAAATCAACCGAAAATCCACTTTGCGCTGCATCGTGAATCTGAATCGGCATCAATTTCGAAATAATTTTCTGTGACAGGATCTTCGGCGCGATCGCAAAAATATTTTCAGAATTGGCAACAGTGCGGTCTTAAATAATTATTTCATGGCGCGAGTTGCTCGATGACTTCAAATCAACCGAAAATCCACTTTGCGCTGCATCGTGAATCTAAATCGCCATCAATTTTGAAATAATTATCTGTGACAGGATCTTCGGCGCGATCACAAAAATATTTTCAGTATTGGCAACAGTGCGGTCTTAAATACCTTATTTCATGGCGCGAGTTGCTCTATGACTTCAAATCAACCGAAAATCCACTTTGCGCAGCATCGTGGATGTAAGTCGGCATCAATTTTTAAATAATTTTCTGTGACAGAATCATCTGCGAGATCGTAAAAAAATTCAGAATTGGCAACAGTGTGGTCTTAAATAATTATTTCATGGCGCGAGTTGCTCGATGACTTCAAATCAACCGAAAATCCACTTTGCGCTGCATCGTGAATCTGAATCGGCATCCATTTCGAAATAATTTTCTGTGACAGGATCTTCGGCGCGATCGCAAAAATATTTTCAGTATTGGCAACAGTGCGGTCTTAAATACCTTATTTCATGGCGCGAGTTGCTTGATGACTTCAAATCAACCGAAAATCCACTTTGCGCAGCATCGTGGATCTCAATCGGCATCAATTTTGAAATAATTTTCTGTGGCAGAATCATCTGGGCGATCGTAAAAAAATTCAGAATTGGCAACAGTGCAGTCTTAAATACCTAATTTCATGGCGCAAGTTGCTCGGTGACTTCAAATCAACCGAAAATCCACTTTGCGCTGCATCGTGAATCTGAATCGGCATCAATTTCGAAATAATTTTCTGTGACAGGATCTTCGGCGCGATCGCAAAAATATTTTCAGAATTGGCAACAGTGCGGTCTTAAATAATTATTTCATGGCGCGAGTTGCTCGATGACTTCAAATCAACCGAAAATCCACTTTGCGCAGCATCGTGGATCTAAATCGGCATCAATTTTTAAATAATTATCTGTGACAGGATCTTCGGCGCGATCACAAAAATATTTTCAGTATTGGCAACAGTGCGGTCTTAAATACCTTATTTCATGGCGCGAGTTGCTCTATGACTTCAAATCAACCGAAAATCCACTTTGCGCAGCATCGTGGATGTAAGTCGGCATCAATTTTTAAATAATTTTCTGTGACAGAATCATCTGCGAGATCGTAAAAAAATTCAGAATTGGCAACAGTGTGGTCTTAAATAATTATTTCATGGCGCGAGTTGCTCGATGACTTCAAATCAACCGAAAATCCACTTTGCGCTGCATCGTGAATCTGAATCGGCATCCATTTCGAAATAATTTTCTGTGACAGGATCTTCGGCGCGATCGCAAAAATATTTTCAGTATTGGCAACAGTGCGGTCTTAAATACCTTATTTCATGGCGCGAGTTGCTTGATGACTTCAAATCAACCGAAAATCCACTTTGCGCAGCATCGTGGATCTCAATCGGCATCAATTTTGAAATAATTTTCTGTGGCAGAATCATCTGGGCGATCGTAAAAAAATTCAGAATTGGCAACAGTGCAGTCTTAAATACCTAATTTCATGGCGCAAGTTGCTCGGTGACTTCAAATCAACCGAAAATCCACTTTGCGCTGCATCGTGAATCTGAATCGGCATCAATTTCGAAATAATTTTCTGTGACAGGATCTTCGGCGCGATCGCAAAAATATTTTCAGAATTGGCAACAGTGCGGTCTTAAATAATTATTTCATGGCGCGAGTTGCTCGATGACTTCAAATCAACCGAAAATCCACTTTGCGCTGCATCGTGAATCTAAATCGCCATCAATTTTGAAATAATTATCTGTGACAGGATCTTCGGCGCGATCACAAAAATATTTTCAGTATTGGCAACAGTGCGGTCTTAAATACCTTATTTCATGGCGCGAGTTGCTCTATGACTTCAAATCAACCGAAAATCCACTTTGCGCAGCATCGTGGATGTAAGTCGGCATCAATTTTTAAATAATTTTCTGTGACAGAATCATCTGCGAGATCGTAAAAAAATTCAGAATTGGCAACAGTGTGGTCTTAAATAATTATTTCATGGCGCGAGTTGCTCGATGACTTCAAATCAACCGAAAATCCACTTTGCGCTGCATCGTGAATCTGAATCGGCATCCATTTCGAAATAATTTTCTGTGACAGGATCTTCGGCGCGATCGCAAAAATATTTTCAGTATTGGCAACAGTGCGGTCTTAAATACCTTATTTCATGGCGCGAGTTGCTTGATGACTTCAAATCAACCGAAAATCCACTTTGCGCAGCATCGTGGATCTCAATCGGCATCAATTTTGAAATAATTTTCTGTGGCAGAATCATCTGGGCGATCGTAAAAAAATTCAGAATTGGCAACAGTGCAGTCTTAAATACCTAATTTCATGGCGCAAGTTGCTCGGTGACTTCAAATCAACCGAAAATCCACTTTGCGCTGCATCGTGAATCTGAATCGGCATCAATTTCGAAATAATTTTCTGTGACAGGATCTTCGGCGCGATCGCAAAAATATTTTCAGAATTGGCAACAGTGCGGTCTTAAATAATTATTTCATGGCGCGAGTTGCTCGATGACTTCAAATCAACCGAAAATCCACTTTGCGCTGCATCGTGAATCTAAATCGCCATCAATTTTGAAATAATTATCTGTGACAGGATCTTCGGCGCGATCACAAAAATATTTTCAGTATTGGCAACAGTGCGGTCTTAAATACCTTATTTCATGGCGCGAGTTGCTCTATGACTTCAAATCAACCGAAAATCCACTTTGCGCAGCATCGTGGATGTAAGTCGGCATCAATTTTTAAATAATTTTCTGTGACAGAATCATCTGCGAGATCGTAAAAAAATTCAGAATTGGCAACAGTGCGGTCTTAAATAATTATTTCATGGCGCGAGTTGCTCGATGACTTCAAATCAACCGAAAATCCACTTTGCGCTGCATCGTGAATCTGAATCGGCATCCATTTCGAAATAATTTTCTGTGACAGGATCTTCGGCGCGATCGCAAAAATATTTTCAGTATTGGCAACAGTGCGGTCTTAAATACCTTATTTCATGGCGCGAGTTGCTTGATGACTTCAAATCAACCGAAAATCCACTTTGCGCAGCATCGTGGATCTCAATCGGCATCAATTTTGAAATAATTTTCTGTGGCAGAATCATCTGGGCGATCGTAAAAAAATTCAGAATTGGCAACAGTGCAGTCTTAAATACCTAATTTCATGGCGCAAGTTGCTCGGTGACTTCAAATCAACCGAAAATCCACTTTGCGCTGCATCGTGAATCTGAATCGGCATCAATTTCGAAATAATTTTCTGTGACAGGATCTTCGGCGCGATCGCAAAAATATTTTCAGAATTGGCAACAGTGCGGTCTTAAATAATTATTTCATGGCGCGAGTTGCTCGATGACTTCAAATCAACCGAAAATCCACTTTGCGCTGCATCGTGAATCTAAATCGCCATCAATTTTGAAATAATTATCTGTGACAGGATCTTCGGCGCGATCACAAAAATATTTTCAGTATTGGCAACAGTGCGGTCTTAAATACCTTATTTCATGGCGCGAGTTGCTCTATGACTTCAAATCAACCGAAAATCCACTTTGCGCAGCATCGTGGATGTAAGTCGGCATCAATTTTTAAATAATTTTCTGTGACAGAATCATCTGCGAGATCGTAAAAAAATTCAGAATTGGCAACAGTGTGGTCTTAAATAATTATTTCATGGCGCGAGTTGCTCGATGACTTCAAATCAACCGAAAATCCACTTTGCGCTGCATCGTGAATCTGAATCGGCATCCATTTCGAAATAATTTTCTGTGACAGGATCTTCGGCGCGATCGCAAAAATATTTTCAGTATTGGCAACAGTGCGGTCTTAAATACCTTATTTCATGGCGCGAGTTGCTTGATGACTTCAAATCAACCGAAAATCCACTTTGCGCAGCATCGTGGATCTCAATCGGCATCAATTTTGAAATAATTTTCTGTGGCAGAATCATCTGGGCGATCGTAAAAAAATTCAGAATTGGCAACAGTGCAGTCTTAAATACCTAATTTCATGGCGCAAGTTGCTCGGTGACTTCAAATCAACCGAAAATCCACTTTGCGCTGCATCGTGAATCTGAATCGGCATCAATTTCGAAATAATTTTCTGTGACAGGATCTTCGGCGCGATCGCAAAAATATTTTCAGAATTGGCAACAGTGCGGTCTTAAATAATTATTTCATGGCGCGAGTTGCTCGATGACTTCAAATCAACCGAAAATCCACTTTGCGCTGCATCGTGAATCTAAATCGCCATCAATTTTGAAATAATTATCTGTGACAGGATCTTCGGCGCGATCACAAAAATATTTTCAGTATTGGCAACAGTGCGGTCTTAAATACCTTATTTCATGGCGCGAGTTGCTCTATGACTTCAAATCAACCGAAAATCCACTTTGCGCAGCATCGTGGATGTAAGTCGGCATCAATTTTTAAATAATTTTCTGTGACAGAATCATCTGCGAGATCGTAAAAAAATTCAGAATTGGCAACAGTGTGGTCTTAAATAATTATTTCATGGCGCGAGTTGCTCGATGACTTCAAATCAACCGAAAATCCACTTTGCGCTGCATCGTGAATCTGAATCGGCATCCATTTCGAAATAATTTTCTGTGACAGGATCTTCGGCGCGATCGCAAAAATATTTTCAGTATTGGCAACAGTGCGGTCTTAAATACCTTATTTCATGGCGCGAGTTGCTTGATGACTTCAAATCAACCGAAAATCCACTTTGCGCAGCATCGTGGATCTCAATCGGCATCAATTTTGAAATAATTTTCTGTGGCAGAATCATCTGGGCGATCGTAAAAAAATTCAGAATTGGCAACAGTGCAGTCTTAAATACCTAATTTCATGGCGCAAGTTGCTCGGTGACTTCAAATCAACCGAAAATCCACTTTGCGCTGCATCGTGAATCTGAATCGGCATCAATTTCGAAATAATTTTCTGTGACAGGATCTTCGGCGCGATCGCAAAAATATTTTCAGAATTGGCAACAGTGCGGTCTTAAATAATTATTTCATGGCGCGAGTTGCTCGATGACTTCAAATCAACCGAAAATCCACTTTGCGCAGCATCGTGGATCTAAATCGGCATCAATTTTTAAATAATTTTCTGTGACAGAATCATCTGCGCGATCGTAAAAAAATTCAGAATTGGCAACAGTGTGGTCTTAAATACCTAATTTCATGGCGCGAGTTGCTCGGTGACTTCAAATCAACCGAAAATCCACTTTGCGCTGCATCGTGAATCTGAATCGGCATCAATTTCGAAATAATTTTCTGTGACAGGATCTTCGACGCGATCGCAAAAATATTAACAGAATTGGCAACAGTGCGGTCTTAAATACCTAATTTCATGGCGCGAGTTGCTCGATGACTTCAAATCAACCGAAAATCCACTTTGCGCTGCATCGTGAATCTGAATCGGCATCCATTTCGAAATAATTTTCTGTGACAGGATCTTCGGCGCGATCGCAAAAATATTAACAGAATTGGCAACAGTGCGGTCTTAAATACCTAATCCCAAGGCTCAAATTATCCGATGGGTTCAAATCAACCGACAATCCACTTTGCGCTGCATCGTGAATTTGAATCGGCATTAACTTTGAAATAATTTTCTGTGACAGGATCTTCGGCGCGATCGCAAAAATATTTTCAGTATTGGCAACAGTGCGGTCTTAAATACCTTATTTCATGGCGCGAGTTGCTCGATGACTTCAAATCAACCGAAAATCCACTTTGCGCAGCATCGTGGATCTAAGTCGGCAACAATTTTTAAATAATTTTCTGTGACAGAATCATCTGCGCGATCGTAAAAAAATTCAGAATTGGCAACAGTGTGGTCTTAAATAATTATTTCATGGCGCGAGTTGCTCGATGACTTCAAATCAACCGAAAATCCACTTTGCGCTGCATCGTGAATCTGAATCGGCATCAATTTCGAAATATTTTTCTGTGACAGGATCTTCGGCGCGATCGCAAAAATATTAACAGAATTGGCAACAGTGCGGTCTTAAATACCTTATTTCATGGCGCGAGTTGCTCGATGACTTCAAATCAACCGAAAATCCACTTTGCGCAGCATCGTGGATCTCAATCGGCATCAATTTTGAAATAATTTTCTGTAGCAGAATCATCTGGGCGATCGTAAAAAAATTCAGAATTGGTAACAGTGCGGTCTTAAATAATTATTTCATGGCGCGAGTTGCTCGATGACTTCAAATCAACCGAAAATCCACTTTGCGCTGCATCGTGAATCTGAATCGGCATCAATTTCGAAATAATTTTCTGTGACAGGATCTTCGGCGCGATCGCAAAAATATTAACAGAATTGGCAACAGTGCAGTCTTAAATACCTTATTTCATGGCGCGAGTTGCTCGATGACTTCAAATCAACCGAAAATCCACTTTGCGCAGCATCGTGGATCTCAATCAGCATCAATTTTGAAATAATTTTCTGTGACAGAATCATCTGCGTGATCGTAAAAAAATTCAGAATTGGCAACAGTGTGGTCTTAAATACCTTATTTCATGGCGCGAGCTGCTCGATGACTTCAAATCAACCGAAAATCCACTTTGCGCTGCATCGTGAATCTGAATCGGCATTAATTTTGAAATAATTTTCTGTGACCGGATCTTCGGCGCGATCGCAAAAATATTTTCAGTATTATTGGCAACAGTGCGGTCTTAAATACCTTATTTCATGGCGCGAGTTGCTCGATGACTTAAAAATCAACCGAAAATCCACTTTGCGCAGCATCGTGGATCTCAATCGGCATCAATTTTAAAATAATTTTCTGTGACAGAATCATCTGCGCGATCGTAAAAAATTCAGAATTGGCAACAGTGCGGTTTTAAATACCTAATCCCAAGTCTCAAATTATCCGACATGCAATAATATGCGGTTGCGTATCTAACAAAAAAACAGCATAAAAACTAAAGCACTACAGATAAAACATATATCTTTGATAAAACACATATTTGACGAATTTTCACTGCTGATCAACTTTTTTTAGTAACATTTTTTGATTTTCACAAAAACAAAGGTAATTTACTCTTTGTCAAAATTCGTGTTTTTGGAAAAACCTCGTATACCACTGCAAAAAATTGATGTCTGATTACTTTCATTTTAGGTTTCCGACCAAGCAAAACTTTTAATGAAGAATAACTTTTTTCCTAAAATGGATAATAAAAGTTTTCCATATGCGTTTAATTTACATAGACACACTGTATATATATCCGATACTTTGAGGACCGGTCCCCAAACTGATGGATAGATGATAGAAAACTTTGGGGTCGGACCCCAAACTATACAAATGTCCTCAAAGTAATGCCAATATACATGAACGGGTCCCCAAACTGATGCCTGCACATACATATATATATATATATATATATATATATAAACACACCAAGAAATAACTCCGTTATAACGTGATACACCAAAACTGGTTAAGGGCTGGAACGGCACCAATAAAACGGGCTAAGTTTCTGAGTACTCTATTTATTCAAGGTCAACGTTTCGATTCCGTTTAGAATCTTCATCAGGACATCTACAATATTACAATCTTAGTATCTTACGGATATAACTTTTATTTATCTCTAAACTTACCAAATAGTTGAGGATTTTACTAATAGCTAACATTTTTTCCTTGGGGACTAGAGTAATTCACTACTGGGTGCATTCTACTATTATAAATTTAAACAAAAACACATTAAAACTTAAGTTAAAATATCATAAAATTAATTTCCCTGTTTACTACATTATTGCACTTCTTCTTATCTATTGGTCCAGTTAATCACAGCTATTACAATTTATTATCCTATAAATTTTACATTTTTGACTAGGTAACACATGTGCTCTCTATGTATTTTAAGTTGGTTATAATTTCTATTCTACTCCTTCTATTAACTGCTGATCTTTTTTTTTTTTTTTGACAAGAGTGACAGCTTGTCACCCGGAAGAAGGCGACTTCTTTTATATGATTGATGACATATGTCGATTGTCTTCTTTTTCTTTATCCTGTCTTAAGCTCTACGGTATTATGCCAGTACTTACATCCCTTAACCTAACTATTTTTAAATTCTTTTTTTTTTTTTGACTTCCCTATTGTAACCTTTCTTCTATTGCTTCATTTTAACATTTACAAATTTTAATTACTTACAATAGACAATCTAACCTACTATTTAATCCTTACCATCAATAATATCTACCTATTATCATGGAAAATCAAATATGAATAAATGCTACTAATATTTTGAATATCTGTTTTAGAGTTCATCGAATTAGCCTGTCTTTTTATGTGGTACATTTCTTTGAAAGCTCTTTTTCTTTCATGTCTCTCGACCTCCAAAACTCCGGCATTTTCATAATTCATTGTGTGACCTGTTTTTCGACAATGCTCAGCCAGTGCGCACTTTTTTGCAGGATTTTTTATATCACTTTTGTGTTGACACATCCTTCTAATTAATTGTTGTGATGTTTGGCCCACATAGACCCTTTCGCACGCAGAACAAGGAACAATATAGACTACATCTTGGTGTGTTTACATTACAGCATGGGTTTCTATGCAGACATACAACTACAATATGGTAACGAGACTACTAGGTGGTTGAAATCATGGGCAAATAACAACATCAAGCTGGCATCTTTGAGGAACAGGAGGAGCTACCTACTGGAGTGCAAAAGACAGGGAATAAGACCAACACACATCATGAACAACATCAGGTGTCTATATGGTTCAATAAACGACATGGCACAGGCAGGAGAGACGGAGAGAACTAGGAGGAAGGTGATACATCAAATCCTTAATTTAGAGATTAAGATTGCTGTGAAAAATGTGAAAAAAACAGAGAGGGAGTGCTCGGAGCTGTGGTTGCAGCTTGAACAGTCTCTACCTGGGAGAATACTTAATGAGTTTCATAGACGCCACACAATAAAATATAATAGAATTTTTCATAACATAAAAACAACAAACCTTAATAAAATTAATAGATTGAAAGTTGAACAATTCACAGAAGTAAAGACACAGCAGTCTTGGTTCAAAAATTGCAGTAACTTACAAATTCCTGATAAAATTAAGAATTTCTTGTCCCTGGGCCCCAAGTTTGGCATTGACATACCAAAAAAAGAGATCTCCATGTCTGGTCTTCTGGCATCCGTGGAACACATAATCCAAAATAAACAAATAAATGACGATGAAAAAAACATTCTGAGATCTATTACGACGAACGAAATTACTAATCACATTAAGAGAGTGGATTATAATAAAAATAACTTACAGAAGGAGTTCTACGAGTGCCGGAGGTACTTGAGGGAGAATCCGGATTTACTAATTTTAAAGTCAGATAAAGGTAATGTGACCGTAGGTATTGGAAAAAATGAGTACGATAGGTTAGCCAGTGGGATATTAAGTGATGATAAATATTATAAACAACTTACAACTGACCCCACATTGACCATTCAAGCGAGGAGCAATGAGCTGATAAAAGACTTAGTAAAAAAAGAATTCATAACAGCAGAAATAGGCAAGTCGTTGTATAATTATAAATCAATTCCAGCACGGTTCTACGGAACAGTTAAAATACATAAAGAAGAGCTTGCACTAAGACCTATTATTTCATCAATAAATACTCCAACTACTAAAATTTCAATTTTTATAGCTAAAATCCTAGATAAGTCAGTTGACAACCAAAATAGATATTTTGTAAAGGATTCTTTTGAATTTTCGAGCTTTATGAATGATTTTCAACTTCCTGAAGGCTACGTAGTAGTAAGCTTTGATGTTGTGTCACTGTTTAGTAACATCCCAATAGAATTAGCTATTCAAGCAATAGAAAAAAATTGGGAGAGCATCGCTCAGAACACGAACATTCCAAAAAGCGAGTTTCTCACCATAGTTAGGTTCGTTTTCAACTCAAGTTATTTTTCATATAATGGTAGATTGTATAAACAAATTTTTGGTTTCACCTATGGGATCGAATTTAAGCCCAATAATAGCGAGATTGGTGATGGATTTTGTGCTTGACTCGGTTACTGCACTTCTGACCTTCGAACTCCCATTTATAAAAAAATATGTAGATGACATAATCTGTGCAGTCCCAGAAAATGAAATTAGTAATACGTTGAACATATTTAACGGTTTTAACGCTAATATTCAATTTACAATCGAAAGGGAAACTGACAGATCAGTCCCGTTTTTAGATACAAAATTAATAAGAAATGAAAATAATAAAATAATTCTAAACTGGTATAGAAAACCAACGAGTTCAGGTAGGTACATTCACTACAAATCTAATCATCCGATGCAACAAAAACTAAGTTTGGTGGGAGCGATGTGTCGAAGGATAGCGAAGATAGCACACCCATCACTAAAGAGAAACAGCATAAATGAATTCCTGGATATCATGACTAAGAATGGGTATCCAAAATCGCTATTAAGAAAGATAGCATCTAATGTACTTAATAACGAAGAGAGAGTTGCAGACGTTCCGGTGGTGAGTGATGAGTTAACAAATGACACTAATCGAATAAAATATGCATCAATCCCAATGATAAGTGATTTAACACCTAAATTAATTAATATATTGAGAGATGAGAGCTTGAAAATTGCGAGAAAAAATGAGTGGACAGTAGGAAAAATATTTAGTAAAACAAAAGACAAAATTCCACTTGAAAAAATGTCAGATGTAGTCTATATTGTTCCTTGTTCTGCGTGCGAAAGGGTCTATGTGGGCCAAACATCACAACAATTAATTAGAAGGATGTGTCAACACAAAAGTGATATAAAAAATCCTGCAAAAAAGTGCGCACTGGCTGAGCATTGTCGAAAAACAGGTCACACAATGAATTATGAAAATGCCGGAGTTTTGGAGGTCGAGAGACATGAAAGAAAAAGAGCTTTCAAAGAAATGTACCACATAAAAAGACAGGCTAATTCGATGAACTCTAAAACAGATATTCAAAATATTAGTAGCATTTATTCATATTTGATTTTCCATGATAATAGGTAGATATTATTGATGGTAAGGATTAAATAGTAGGTTAGATTGTCTATTGTAAGTAATTAAAATTTGTAAATGTTAAAATGAAGCAATAGAAGAAAGGTTACAATAGGGAAGTCAAAAAAAAAAAAAAAAATTTAAAAATAGTTAGGTTAAGGGATGTAAGTACTGGCATAATACCGTAGAGCTTAAGACAGGATAAAGAAAAAGAAGACAATCGACATATGTCATCAATCATATAAAAGAAGTCGCCTTCTTCCGGGTGACAAGCTGTCACTCTTGTCAAAAAAAAAAAAAGATCAGCAGTTCTTCTTCTTCTTCTTCTTCTCCTTTTTTGGCTTCTACTTATGTACTTAGCCAGCCTCACTTCTTTTACTAATTTTCGTTTCGGAGCCGACTGTATATCTCTATACGTCTGGAACTGGGTCCATGGTCTGCTTCCGTTAACTTTCTTCCTCTATTGTTACTACATAGCACTGTTCGGTATGGGTGCATAGACGTATACTGTATACTTATTGAACTCTTGTAATCTTCTCTGTACGGGGAGGTTGTTAGTAAAACGTCACAACAAAGGACAAACTTTTCTCTCTCTGCGGCATTCACAGAGCCTTGGACAATACCGAAATATGCCTTGGATAGGTTCCCAGGATCTAGGAGGGCAAATAATAACAATAGTAAAGGATTAATACATTGATATAGGTAAGCGTCTTAAATTCCTAGATACAGTTTTCCAACTGTAAAGTTCAAAGTAAATATATCATATTTCCCTATATACTGACGTGGTTGTATATCAGGTAGTGATTGAGTATTTTCGAGATTTTTGAATTGATCCCTAATATGACTGATACATCATTGATGGGGGCTGGTAGACCTTCATCTATAAGTTTTTGGTATATATCCCAATGATCAATTCTATTAATAGGACATTCGAAAAGTATGTGATTCAAATCTTCTAATTGTCCACATTCGCAGTAGGGGTCGGGGACTATCCCCAACTTGAAAAGGTGCTTTTTCACGTTGCAGTGGCCCGTACGCATTCTTATTATAGTGGTGCAATGTCTACGGTTAACCCAGGGGATTTCTAAGTACCAGGGCTTTGCTGGAAAATGGTCCTGTATACCTATGTACCACTTAGCTTTTTCCGGATCTTTCCTTTGCCATTCTTGGTGCCAATCTTCTCTGATTTTATTTTTTAATGTCGGGAGGATGTCTACTTTGTCCAGTGCTATTCTCCTGAGTGAACCCGTTGAGCAAGCTTCCTTTGCCAGGTCGTCGGCTACCGAATTACCTTTTATACCTGTGTGGCTTGGAATCCACACCAATTCAATTTCTATATCGGCATCTTTTGCTTCTAGTATCATTCTCTTCGTTAATAGGGTTATGTAGGAAGTTTCCGTTTTGAAATTGGATCCGCAAATACTTTGTATCGCTGATAATGAATCTGAGAAAATTACGCTCTTATTAATATTTCTTTCCAACACATAATGGCATGCTTTGTTGATTGCAATTATTTCTGCCGTACAGATTTGCGTGTCCGGATAAAGTTTGCACATATATTTATATTTATCCTTTGGGGCGTAAACTCCTATGCCTACCTCCCCTGTTTCTTTTTTAACTGATCCATCGGTGAAAATGGCGAACCACCCCCTCCAATGCTGATCTATCATTTCCAGGAACTCTTGGTCATTCTGCTCTCCCTTCTTCAAGCTTGTGCGTGTGAATTCTTTGTTTTCTATTTGGATGTCCAGTTCAAATTCAAAACAGCTGGGAATTTCTGATTTATGTAGTGTGGTTTCCACCGTTTGGGTAAATTTCAACGCGTGTATTATGTATGGCTCATCCTTATTCTTCCAGTAACCCTGTTTGTTCACCACATAACCTCGCAATTTCTCCACTACTTCAAGTATCGGATTATATTTGGTCGCTTTTAGTTTGAGGAGGTATTTACTTGCCAGCCATATCCTTCGGTTGTTTAGGGATGGTTCAGCACATTCAGCCAGCAATGCTTTTATCGGGGTACTTTTCATACAGCCGGTGATAATTCTTAATCCTTGATACTGAGTTTTGTCCAACTGTTGTAGGAGGTACTTGGGAGATGGCTTGAAAAAGATGCTTCCCCAATCTAGGTGCGCTCGAACTATTCCATTGTACATCATTTTAAGTATTTGTGGGTCTGCGCCCCACCAGGTGCCGCGACTTACTTTCATGATATTTATCCCTCTTTGCGCTTTTCTTATGTTATCCATTATGTGATCTTTCCAATGTAGGGTTTGGGTAACTGTAGTGCCTAGATACTTTATCTTGGTCTTCCATGGGATCGCTTCTGCGTTGTAGTATACATTGGGGTATTCGGTCTTACATGCTCCTTTTCTAAATATCATTGCCGCTGACTTTGCCGTAGATATTTTAAAATTCAATTCTTTCAAATTTTCTGCCAATGTTTCTAGTGCGTTGTTCATTCTATTTATCAAGTCACCTATTTGTTTCCCTGTAATTAATATAACCAGATCGTCCGCATATTGTAGTGTTTTGATATCTTCCGGCATGCCCTGTTGAATATTGTTTACATAAAGGTTAAACAGTAGGGGGCTTAGAGGGGAGCCTTGTGGGATTCCTGTCGAGATGTTTATTGGTCCATGCGTTAGTCCTGCATTATCTTTAATATATGTATGTCTGTCGTTGAACAAATTAAATACTACATTGCCCAGATAGCCGACTCCTGCGATATGTAAGCCTTTTATTTTATTGCATAACTTGTCCAGTAAGACTGTGTCATATGCTGCTTTTAGGTCTAGGAATACTGCCAGGGTGTATTTGTTGCTACTAAATCCTAATTGTACATATGTTGTCAGGTAGGTTAGATTGTCTGTTATGCTCTTACCTTTTCTAAAACCTGTTTGCAAATCTGGAAGCAGTTTTTTGTTTTCCGTCATCCAGTCTAATCGGTTTTTTATCATGACCTGTAGGATCTTCCCCGGGCAGGAGGAGATGGCGATGCATCTGTAATTCTCAGCTTGGGTGGGGTCTTTATTATTTTTGAGGAAAGGGTAAATCAGATACGTTTTCCAGTCAATTGGAATTGAACACCCTGCTAGACATCTGTTATATATTCTTAGTAGTCCTTGTACTGCTACTTCTGGTAGGTTTGCTATCATTGAATATGAGATTTGATCTAGCCCTGGAGTGGTATCTTTTTTGTTTTTTAATGCATAGTCAAACTCCTGTTCTGTGAAGGGTTTTACATTTATTGTTTGTTCCAATTGAAAATTAGGGTTGATCATGCAGGTTGACAATTCTATCATAATTTGGGGGACTAACTGAGTTGAAGGTAGGGGATTTGGAGTTGTTTTCATACTGTAGTTCCTGGACATTGTCTGTACATACTTCCAAATTGTCCGCACTGGTGTGTTTCTATTTAATTTACTGCAGAAATTTCGAAATGAATTCTTTTTCTTTTCTTTGAGTGTTCGTTGGGTTTCCGCTATGCCTTGTTGTAGGTTTAGATATGTTTGTAGGTTGGGGTCCTGGATATATTCTTTCAACTTCCTCTTGCGATTGGTTATTGCCTTAGTGCAATCTTCGTCCCACCATATAACCGAATATTTGTTGTTATTTTTGGTTGTTTTAGTTACTGGGATCGTCTTATCTCCTGCTTTATCAATTATTTCTCGTAATTGTTCATAGTTTAGTTCTACTCCGCTTTCTTCAATTTCCTCTGCTATAATTTCTTTATACTCTGTCCAATCTGCTTTTGCATATATTTTTTTAATCTTCCCTGCTCTTTTTTTAACTTCATGCTGGCCTATTTTGCAAACGATGGGGAAATGATCGCTTGTTCCTGTATCTGGATGGATTTCCCACGTTATGTCTGTCGCTATGTCTGGTGTACAAAGTGTCAAGTCGACTGCACTCTTATTTTGACCCGGCCTGGTTCTTCTTGTTGGTGATCCATCGTTTAGTAGTACAAGGTCTGTCTGTTGTAATATTTTCTCTATGACTCTGCCGTTATAATTTTCTGTTCCGCTTCCCCATAACCTATTATTTGCATTGAGATCTCCAATTAAAATGTAGGGGGGGTTAACAAGTCCTAATAGGGAGGTCCACATATCCACTGTGATTTTTTTGTCTGGGGGGCAGTATACAAATATATAATTAATTTTACCAATTTTAGTAACTATTAATTGGACATCTGGCGGGAGGAATGGTGCCTCTACCTCCAGAACCCTAAAGATGATGTGGTATTTTATAGCTATTCCTAAACCTCCGTATCCATCTGTACGGTCTTGTTTTATAATATTATATCCCGGTAGCTTCATAAATCTATCAGCTGTGCTCCAAGTTTCACTTAGGAAAACTACATCCGGATCCAATTCCTGGATCATAGCCTGTAGGTTAACCTTATTCACCCTGAAACTGCGAATGTTCCATTGTGCAATCTTAATATTCTGAAAGGTCTGTGTCATCAATTTGTGATATAGTTAGGACGTTTGCTTTTATTAATTTTTTCATAATTTCTAAATTCTCCTTTTTTTCTTTAGTATTCATGCTATTAAGGTCTCTTAATAGTGATCTGAAATGTTTAATTATGTCTGTGTTTTGTGCCTGCGCACTACTTGTACTAGCTGCAATATTTGAGATTAGCGATTCCCCTTGGTCGGTTGAATCGCATTCCATTTCCTCCTCACGCTGCAGATATACTGGTTTGGTTCTCGAAGTCTGACTTCTGATTAAACATTTATTGTGTGCTTCTTTGTCATACCCTGGTTTATAATTGTCTTTCATTTTTTTTTGGGGCTGTTGTAGTGCTGTACTATATGTTCGTTTTGTGGGAGTATGTACTTTTCTTTGATCTACTGTTATGTAGTTGTCATTGCTATTTCTGTTTTTACTATTATTGTCCAACCCTATTGTCCGTCTACCTAGTGTCGGATAATTATCATTTCTACTAATAAACGGTCGTTGTGGTCTAGGCTTAGGTAACTTAATGTTGGCATCATAAAATGATATATTTTCAAAACACATAATTTCCCTAAGTTGTTTTTGCCTGATATATTCCGGACATATTTTATCTGTAGACCTATGTTCTGTTGACCTGCACTGCAGGCATTTTTTACTTTTGAAACATTCTTTCTCTAAATGCACCTCTGTACAGTTGTAGCACCTTTCTTTTCCGCGGCATTGTTTTTGGGTATGTCCATACAATAAACATTTGTAGCATTGAATCACTGGGATAATATACGGTTCTACTCGCATGGGGACATTATATATACGAACCTCCTTTGGTAAGGTCTTACCTGAGAAGGTGTAAAGGACACTACCGGTAGGTTCATACGTAACCTCTTTTTTAATTTTATCAACGCATCTGTGTTTAAATCTCTTTACCTCCAATACTCCAATATCGTTCGTGTCTGTGATCTCTTTCAATTCTTCATCACTTATATTTTTATCAATGTATTTTACTAGTCCACGACACGATACCAGATTATTCGGGACAAACAGATTATAGCCTTTATCCATCAATGATTTATTTTGAGCAAATTCATTAGCTGTCTCATAATCTTTAAATTCTATTGCTAATCGATTTATTCCCTTTCTCTGAGTTTTTACAATTCCATTAAATTTTAAAGCTAATACATTCTTTGCAATGCTTAAATGATGATAATTTCCTATGTTTTTATCTTTTGCCTCAATCATCACCTGATATGGACCCGTATCTGTACTGGAAAAAAGATATTTCTTTTTTTCCCGTACATTATCTCCTACTACTTGGCTTTCCCCCCCGCCTGGCGGGGGGTCGACCCCATCAGGGGGCATTGTATAATTCTTATTCTAAGCTATAAAATAATATTGTATTATTTTTCTTACCGATACCCTTTCAAGAAAATAGCAGGTAGGTTCAGTTTAACAGAGGATGGGGTTAGTATTCCGCGAACTCTGACTTTTTCTCTCAGCTTTGCGAATTTCTCAACCTCTCACTTCAAGAGTCGTTTTCATCCAAGATCAGCAGTTAATAGAAGGAGTAGAATAGAAATTATAACCAACTTAAAATACATAGAGAGCACATGTGTTACCTAGTCAAAAATGTAAAATTTATAGGATAATAAATTGTAATAGCTGTGATTAACTGGACCAATAGATAAGAAGAAGTGCAATAATGTAGTAAACAGGGAAATTAATTTTATGATATTTTAACTTAAGTTTTAATGTGTTTTTGTTTAAATTTATAATAGTAGAATGCACCCAGTAGTGAATTACTCTAGTCCCCAAGGAAAAAATGTTAGCTATTAGTAAAATCCTCAACTATTTGGTAAGTTTAGAGATAAATAAAAGTTATATCCGTAAGATACTAAGATTGTAATATTGTAGATGTCCTGATGAAGATTCTAAACGGAATCGAAACGTTGACCTTGAATAAATAGAGTACTCAGAAACTTAGCCCGTTTTATTGGTGCCGTTCCAGCCCTTAACCAGTTTTGGTATATATATATATATATATATATATATATATATATTGAAATTGTACGCTTTTCTATTCTTAATTTTGATATTTGAATTTCAACAATCTCAAAATAATAATTAGTTGAGGTAATTATTAATAATTATCAATTCTGTCATTTCATATATTTTTTATTAACGATTACATGTAATATAATGATATAATTATTGTGATGAATAAAGGACAATATACGTATTATGGCAAAAATTAATCTGCGGTCGCCCTCTAGCGGTGGTAAAACTAACCAACGAGTTACTGATCAATTTGTACAGAGGCACCCAGCTGTGGTAACTTATTATATTTAATCATCGATCATTTCTCGTAATCTCAAGTATTTGTTTCACATATTTGTACAAAGTCTTGAATTCATAGTGATATATTTAAATATATTCACATAAAATATTTAAAAGAAACAAGATGGATTTCGTCCTCAATACGTAATAAGGGCAAGATTATTTGCTAGATTTGGCAACGCCGCGGAGTGGGCGACTCGCGCTCAGCCATCTCCGGCAAACTGGGTGCCACCTTTTGGGTGCTATTTTCACAGCGGTCAATTATCGGCACTATAATAGGTGCGTTCGGCTATTGACTCTATTTGCTCTATAGGCTAAACAAGTAACTATTGTGGCGCCACCAAGTAGGCAAATTTGACACTTTCATGCGGCAAGTCCTGCGTGCCCGCTATTCATTTTAATGTATTTGTTATTGCAAACATGAGGTCGTTCAGGTATAAAAAAATCGGGAAGGGTTTGTTGTACACGAGTACCTTAATGCTTAATAAATATACATACGTATATTTATTACTCCTGAATCTTTTTTTAGATAGTAAATTAAAGTTAAAAATTTTAGTTAATAATTTAAGGCATATAAGTAATACTAATAAAACAATATAACTACTGCTATAATTTTTTCGAGCTATATTTCAGACGAAGGGTTACATTTTCTTGCTTTACAGCTGCTAAATATGTCCAAAACTCTTCGACTTATTATACATAAGCTGAATAAAAAACCCTAAAACATGAGATGAAATGTGAACTTATTATGTTTTGATAAGAAAGGTGTGATATTTTTTTAATGGAACAATTAATATATCACCTGAACAATGGGACAATAATAGGTTTTTTAATTTTTATGAGTGCTATGTGCACCAGGAGTCTCTCTAAAAGAGCGGTTCCTTGAAGAAAAGTTCCATGTAAACGTATTCTGTAAACATCGCTAATGTGGAAACTCATCATGAGATTTCGCCCATTTCTCAACGATTTAAAACGAAAGCAGTCGAGACTGGGTGCTTGGAAATGACTTTTAATAATAATTCTAGTCATAATAAATTCAAAAATCTAGAAATACACTTCCAAATAATGATTTTAAGAAAGGTTTCATTTTATTGAAATGAGCTGTCAACGATTAGTATGCCGCACAAAAGTGTGAAAAAAATCCACGAGGAGGCGCGCGCTCCGCAAACATCCGATACTTACTTAGCGTATTCAGTAGTATTCACTCTAAACCAGTTCGGGTATACGTTATGGAGTGAATGGAGTGAACGGAACACCGTTCGGTTATTGGTGAATGAATGGAGTGAATAGAGTTAACTCCACAAGCCCTACCTCGCTCAAGTAGAACTTGCTCTTTTTTAAAGTTAGTTTGTTTATCTTAACCTAAAAACTGTGTGTGTTTAAATTAAAAATATTTATTGGGCAACAAAATGGAAGTGAATATAGTGAACAGCAAATTATAGGTATAGATTATTTTGTTGTCTAACTTGGTCTTGATGTTTTAAATTTTAATTTAATGAATACAAAGATCAATACTATTTATCAATCAATATTATAGTTGAAAAGTGAATGCTATTATACTACTTAACAAACATAAACAATAAACTGGATAAACGATTGTTCTGAGCGTGAGCATGTATAATTTAAATTTAAAACAATCGTCGTAACCTTGCAACTAGACGATTGGACAGTTAATGATGGACACTACTGTTGACAGCTATCGAGCGTTCGGGTTAAAACTGTTCCATGTATACTGCGCGGGTGTACCCGCAAAGGTCTCACTCCTGTTCTGTTCTAACTCCGGACCTAATACCCGAACGCAGCTTATATAGTCTACTAGAGCTAGACGTGGACGAAGCTCGCTAAGCTGAACCCGTGCTTTCATTGCTTTCAACTTTCAAGTAGTAGTGACATCATAAAAAAACTAAAAAAAAAAACAGATGATTGTAACAGGTGTTTATTAAGTAATAAAAAAATGCGAAAGCGTAATTTATTTTAATTTATTCTATGAATAGGTACTCTAATATTCAATAATAAATATAGTTATAACCTACCATTCATGTTTTATTGGTACATAGAATAGAACAGAATAGATATATATCTTTGTCTTTCTTTGTTTATATAGAACCCTAGTCGTTTGCCCCGTCGTCTGACGTCATCACCGACGGCGTTCATACAGGGATGACGTCAGTGGGCGGGGCCAATGGCCAGGGTTCCAAACAAACAAACGTTGTTTACAGGTTTGTCAGTTCTGATTGAAGTTGTCTCGTCAAACATCAAAGCTCTAACGCCGCGTCCTAGCTGCATACGGGGACTGCGTTGCGTGCGTGCGTTGCGGTGAACGATTAAAATAAAACACATGCAAAGCAATGGGAGTGTCCACAGTAGACGCGTTGCCCGCAAAAGTCGTACGATAAAACGACACCGCAACGCACGCGCATTGTTTTAAATTGAAATATTTAGTATTTTCATCTGTCAAAAGCTTGCGATTTTTTACGGCGGGCAGGAACTTTTCTTATTTTCAATTGCCTTCGTGCCAAAGCGAAACATTTTGTGCAATAAGAGAAATCTATTTTACAAGAACAAGAGTCAAGGTACATTGGGAATGTGAAAATGTCTCGAATTTAGATTTTTAAAGTACGTATGAGGTCTATTAACTTCTATTGTAGACCTATTTTTATTTAACCTACCTTCTATTTATCTATCTATCAAATATATACCTATTTCTATAGATTACTTGCGTCTTATGGTTTCTTTCTCTTAAGTAACATGTTTCTTTCTGTGATTTTCAAGTCTTTCAAGCTCCAACAACCTACTGGTTTCCAAATTAAAACGTATTTAATCTGAAGCTGCACCAGAAATAGTTGGATTGGAAACCATTTTCTCGCACGAACCGCACGCATTCAGTTAGGACACACTCAAAATTTCTCGTGCGAGTTTGCGTTGCGTGCGTTCCCCGCATCGCACGCAACGCATTACCCGGATGCAGCTAGGACACGGCGTAATGAGCTCTCTCATTAGTAGAACTTCAAAAGTGCTGCAATGTGATGGTATTTTATACCTACCCTTAGGAAAACAACTATACTTTTCCCAATGAGATAATCATCCTTCGATTCAATCTGTAAATTAAAAAAAAAAAAACAATTAACCCATTGCCACTATACCGGCTGTTCCACGAATTATTTTCATTTCCGCCTCGAACTCCATTCTCTCAACATGGCCAGATTCCACAGCATTTTCACCTTTGGAAAATGCTTTGGTTTCTTCGTAAAACAAACTGAGGATGGTGGACATCTTTATTAAATGTTTTCCAGTCATATTACCTTTATTTTATTACTTTGGATTCACCTACTTCACTGACATTATAAGCTTATAATTTTACGGGCATCAGTGCGGGCACACCCAAATCAAACCACTCAATAAATAAATAAATACCGACAGACAGACTCAGACTAATTAAAGTAACTGAACTGCATAATTTTAAGTTTTAACTAAGCTAAAATATTCAGTATTCATTCATTAATGGCATCACTAATGATTTCAGTACCTAATGACTTCACCAATCACTTCGATGTCAATGGCGATTGGCGACTGGCGGTGGCGGGCGAAAAAACATCACGTAAACCTTCAGGATAAAACACGACAACTGACAACAATGATCACGTGAACGGCTTTAGTTTGAACCAGAACCACTTAGCCCCGCCCTGTGACGTCACACTGACGGCGTCTATTCTCTTGTTTGTCTGGTCAGTTGTCAGTTGTCACCGATATGTATCTTTCTAGGCTCTGTCCAGTCTTACGTCTATCACTATAATATGTCTATGGTCATAGTGACAGTATAAGGACAGGAACCTCACTTTTCGAGATTTTTTTTTAGATTTACTTCACTTTCTGCAGATTACGGTCTGTTGTTGACTCTGTTGAAAAGTTTCTCCTGTGGCATTGGACGTAAGTTTGAAAGTTTTTAAATAAATTAAATATCTTAACAATCATACATATTTTTTACCATAAATTTATGTTAATCTTTTTCTTGCGTTTTTCCTAATTTCTCTAAACACATATTTTCGTCAATAGTCGAAAAGTTCCAAGTTAAATTATCAAAGAAAAACGCCGATCTGTTGATGGTTCTTTAAAGGTTAGAGGAAATACAGGAAATTTTGCAGAATTTGTTATAAAAGCTTTGCAGATTAAATATTTAATTATATAAAAAAATTGGAAACTACCAGCACCAGCCATGCCAGAATTGAATATTAATTCATTTGCTCTCCTTTATTTTTATAAATTTTTGAGAATTTTCCATAATTTTTGTGGGAAAACTTGATGCTACCACAGATCTGAAGAGTGGTGTCGGTGTGGTATAATTTCTCCCAAAAATAATTAGTCTCACCCACAGAAACTAAGGGAAGGGATTTTTAATTTTTTATTTGGGAAAAATAATTGAATTGTACCTACTGTCCAATGGTACCTGCCATCCCTCGTACCTACCATTGTGTTACAATTTGAAAAATGAAGCTCAGACTCTGTTTCTTGTTTGCTATGCTCACATTCCAAGTTTCCCCCCCTGAACATAGCCACATGTACCCCTAACCCTTAAATAACATTATACGGTCAGGAGTCAGGTCATTGTCAGGTTAGACATCTCTCCTTTTGAATAATGATACTTACGTTATTTGAGATTACATGTGGCAAAGCTGAGAGGGTTTCAGTTCTCAGCGCCCGTAAACACCAATATCAGGAAAGCTTGAACCACACCTAACCTAGTACATGACTATAGAATGTAGATTGGGGTTAGTCCTATGAACTGTAACACAAGCTCTAAAAAAAATTAATCAGCACCTTGAGAAAGTGTTCGCTTTTACAATAAAATAATCACGGCTCCTCTACCCTTTATAGGTTATCCCGTAACTCACAACGTAACGCAAAATGTCTGGAGGACTTGACGTATTATCCCTGAAGGAGGATGACGTGACCAAGATGCTGGCTGCCGCCGTGCACCTGGGATCCACCAACGTGGATTTCCAAATGGAACAGTACGTGTACAAGCGCAGGCCCGACGGTGTGCACATTGTCAATCTGAGGAAAACTTGGGAGAAACTGATGCTGGCCGCTCGTACCATCGTCGCCGTCGAGCAGCCCGGCGAGGTGTTCGTCATCTCGTCCAGGCATTTCGGACAGAGGGCCGTGCTGAAGTTCGCCTCTTACACCGGGGCCACTCCCGTTGCCGGAAGGTTCACTCCTGGTAAGTTTACTTGATGAAAATCTTATCATAAATGCTTTGGTAATGAAAAATCTGATGACATTTAACTTCTAAGGAACCTATGACTTTCTATGATTCCACTAAAGTTTCTGAAAATTAATAATTACAAACATCAAGATCAAGAAACGTTTACAATGAAAGGGACAGAATTTTAAGAAACATTTTCTTCATTTCATAGGTGCTTTCACCAATCAGATTCAAGCGGCGTTCCGGGAACCCCGTCTTCTGATTGTGACCGACCCGGCTTTGGATCATCAACCAATCACAGAAGCTTCTTACGTCAACATTCCCGTAGTAGCGCTCTGCAACACCGATTCTCCATTGAGATACGTTGATATTGCCATTCCCGGAAACAACAAGTCCTCCCATAGTATCGGATTGCTGTGGTGGCTGCTAGCTCGCGAGGTAAGATTCGATTTTATCAAGCAACCAAAAAAAAAAATTTAAAGCAATAATGATGAACAACTGTTCCCAATATATTGATTAAATAATGATTCATAATAATTTTTCCACCTGAATGCACCCATAACTATCAACCCCGCTCCATATCTCAAACCAGCATCGCTTCATTTGTGCCATTATTTTTCAAGGTCCTCCGTTTGAGAGGCACAATTCCCCGAGACACCAAATGGGATGTAGCGGTAGATCTTTTCTTCTACCGCGAACCCGAAGAGACGGAGAAGGAAGAACAAGCGGCCAAGGAAGTGCCGGTGGCCAAGGTCGAGGCCCCGGTGCCTGAGGTGCACGAAATCGATTGGGCGCAAGACCCGCCTCAATGGGACGAGCCCGTGGCGCAGCCCCCGGGGGTCGCCGCACCCGCTTTCGCTCCAGCTACCGAAACTACCGGTGCTGGGGATTGGGCTAACGAAGTGAGCCAGCAGGAGTGGACCGCCACACCGGCGCAGCCAGCCAGCACACCTGCACCTGCTCCCGCCTCCAACTGGGGAAGTTCCAATTGGAACTGATGGAATTTGTAAGAATTTTTTATTGAATAAATAACTTGAGATTCTTGATTGGATGTTTTATTCTTGTAGTCATTTTGAAGGTCCCCTATTTCACGAAAAAACTTATGCAAGTTTTCACTTTTTGTTGAGCTGATTTTAGTATTGCAAATTTTTGACTGTAGTAGTTTAATCAGACATTGCAATTTATATTGAACTGTTGGAAGAGGAAGTATTCTAAAAGTGCAAAGTTTTGTTGTGGAAAAGGGACGTGGTCAAAAGTATTTGGCTAATTTTTATCCATTAGTGTTATCAGAACTACTTTTGAGTGGCATATACTTGAAAAAACATTGTTTTTGAATTTAAAACTTGAGAGTGGTACAGGAAAAACAGTTGTAATTTTAATAGAGTCTTTTCACAATTTTGAAAAGCTCTTTGGGGTTGTTTCATTGAAGTAAAGCTGCAAAAGTAGGGATCCCAGTTTCCTTTACTAACTGGCGGTGCTTGTAACATTATTTGAGGTTGTTGATTTTTTTTAAGAAGAAATTCTATACAGTCAAAAAAATTCCACTTGAAAAACACCCTGTATAAACTTCTCATATCTTATATGTATTACAAAATAATTAGAATGTCTTAACTAATAACTTTAAATCTTTATAGCTTAATTAACTTAAAACTGAATCAACATTTTAATACCTTAAAAGTAAATACAGAAAACGAATCAATTACACTATTAATCATCGACTGAATGAACTCTAAATCTATAAACGCAGGTATATTCTTCATTGCCATGGTTGTTCAATATGTGCAATAGAACATAACTGAAAGCTTCATTGACTGATTTATTCACTTTGAAAGTTTGTCTTGTTTCACCTATTTCCGTTTTATAAGAAAATTTTCCAAGCGATGTAGTGGGAGTAGTAGTATCCATATCATTCCATGCCTGGGTATAATGATCAAAGTAAATCATTCTGGTATGATACATACTAAATTAAATATACTTACGAGCACTTCAAAATCCCTTGGAGCAGAACTCTGATCTTGTTCCAGTAGATGCGATACGTGTTCCAAGGTGACATGGGTGATGACAATTCTCTTGACTAATTTTATTGTGATGTAGCCCTCGGCACCGTGAAAAACAAAACACTCTCCTGGAAGCGAACCCGGTTGTATGACGGCGACAGGTTGAGATAGTTTGTCGATAATGAAAAAACCAAGCACTTCAGTAGTCTGATTGATCGGGTAGGGCTCTGTGTTGGGGGTACTCACTATACTTCCGCTCGCATATTCAGCTGCATAGTCTATAAATTGAAATATTTACCACATTTTTATTAATTTAATGCTTTTCATGCCAGGATTGGTGTCTTTTTGGCCCTTCAAGCTGGAATTATTCCTAAATAATATAAAGTGACATTTTTTGTGAAATATATTATGGACCTTAGATCAAAATAACATCTGTTTTTTTGTTCCCAACGTTATAGAGGAAGAATTCTTCCTAAGAAACTCCGACAATCATAAAATTGGAGTCTAAATTTTCATTTTATCTAAGCTTGCTGTTATTTATTTTACTCGTGTCTGTGTCTAATATTTGCTGCTGTATCCAGAAGAGACAATCATCAGAGAAAACGAACTAAACTTCAAGCAGATCATCCATTACATAATAATGACTACGTAGAGACGATTGGAGGAATGGTTGCCCCCATAGGAGTTCCAAAAATTTGCTGCTAGTGTTCTCAATAAGTAAAAAATCGTATCGAAAATGAGCTGCTCCCTTTTACAGAATTAGATCCATCAATACGACAAACTGGTAGGTCTCAATGATAATAGAATTTTATCTATTTTTGGTAAGCTATAGAAACAGGCTGTTAATAAATAATCCATTTAGCCTTGCCGAATATAAATCTGCAGTGTCATAACTACCGAGAGAGCAGAGGGAGGGGGGATCTGTGGGACCATCGAGGTCCCTCCATGCAGTGGGAAAATTAATATCTGGGTAATGATGAGTTTGAATAGCGCGTTTTGAGTTTTTTTTTATTTTTCCTGGGGGATTCCCCGACTGCCCTGGTGTTAATGTTAATGTTACACAAGTGGATACCTGTAATTGCCTTTGCTTGAATGGAAATAGGTACCAGACAAAATGCCAGTTTGAAAGTTGTCTTTCTTTATCTATTTTTAGTATTAGTAACTAATTACTGTATTATATTATATACGTACCGAATATGCCAATTTTATCAGCATCGTAAGTCATTATTGCTTTTTCAATTCGCCGGTCTATAGCATTTTCACTGTTTCTTGAGTTAGTGGTCAGTTCAGCTACTTGGTTTCTCGTACTTTTTCTAAATTATCAATGTTAATTAAATTAGCGGGGATGAATAGAAATATTGTGACCTTGTATCGTTTCTCTGATCTTGTTTGGCGAGAGAAGTAAAAGGAAACAAAGGAAAACTACAAGATTTTCTTTAATTTCAGAGATTACGATATTTTGTCTGTATGGGCAATCTCGTATTTAAGTAAAAATTTATGAAAAAATTACTATAAAATGTATTCCCACCCCCTCCCCCCTCTCAGACACCCTTACAAAAATATTACCTTTTAAAGTTGAGAATTAAAAATTAATTTTTTGGAATAACCTTTTTATTAGTTAACCGATTTTGATAATTTTTAGTTTAATTTTGAATTATTTAGGTTTGTTTATTCTATGTTGGCACGTGCATACACTTCTGGGTGAAATAGCCCGGTCGTTCATTTAAAAGAAAAAACAAAAATGGTAATTTTACAAACTTAAAAGGTTAATTTTTGAACCGTTATCGAGATAAACGTCTTTTTAATGGTTGATTCGGTGAAGGAATTTTCTAAATTGTAAGTAAAATTCAGCAATGTGGCTATTAAAAGATCAAGAACTGTAAAAGATCAGCCATAAATTTACTTACAATTTAGAAAATTCCTTTGGTTCATATCACCAATTAAAAAGACTTGATAACCCATTGCTGTGTTTGCGATCATCTGCAAAATCCATCAATCATGTTGTCAATGAATGTCCTTTAACCAAATTTGCTGGAGGTTTTAAAAGCAATTCATGAAATTTCCACAAAAAACAATAATTTAAAACTCTTGTAAACAAAATCTACATTAACAGCCAGATAACATTAGTCCGGATTCTGTAAAGTGATTGGAAAACTTCAAACCAATCTTAAACAGGATTAGGTTTTTTATGGGGGTTTGTCTAGACTATTATACCTTACAAAGCAAATGCTTCACCGTGAAGTCAATAACGCATCATTATGTCCTACAGATCGTTCTTTTCCCCATGATCGAAGAAAAACAACGATTTTGCAATTATACGATAACAATTTTGCAAATGCAAAAAAATCAGTGGCGTAAAAGATAGGAGGGAAAAGGGGCTCCAACCCTGATTATCTATGCCACTAGAAGACATCCACAAAACCTGAAATAGCAAAACAAGATAAACGAAGATAAAGATCTTCGTTTGTTTATTGTTCATGGCAAGTTTAATCGAAATCGGTTTAAATTTACATGAGTTATAACCAAACTAATGTATTTTTTTAAACTTTGACTTGACACCCTGTATCTTTTAAACGAAACGTCATTTTGAGTTGAAATTTATTTTTTTAACTTAATATTTATGAGACCCTTTAAATTTGACCCTATATCTCTGAAACACCCTATAGATACTCGAAATTATTATTTTTTTTTTCTTTCAAGTGAATGACGAGTGAAAAGGGTTGTTTAACCCCGTGGTTCAAAGTGCAACCAAAGATTAAAAAACAGTTCACAATAATACAAAAATAAACCAAAATTTGTCAAAATCGGCCTACTAATAACGAAGTTTTAGCAAAAAAAATTTTTTCAACCCTACATTTTGAGAGGCAATATCTTTGATAGGGGTGCCTAGAGGGAACATTTTGATAGCCATTTTAACAATTATTTTTATAAAATCTACTCAACAAATACAAGAAATGGCCCACATATTATGGGAGACCTGTAGAAATAAATGCCCATATTCACAAAGAAATTACGAGGAAAATACATAATTTTTGTTTTGTTAAATTTTGCATTCTGATTGATTTAACTCAGAATTAAGTTAACGAGCTCCATAATACCACTTTATGTTATGATACAACATTCGCTCAATTATTAACAAATTGAACGTCATCCTCAATCCCGGATTTAGGTGTGCAGGTCTCTGACTTATTGTAAGTTGAAGGGGTCAAGAAATGATTCCCGGGCACCCAGGAAAAAGCGATTTTTTTCACACTTCTAAGCCAGGAAAATTAGCTTCTTGGGGGTATCGTTGTATCCCGGTTTCTTTGTGAATATGGACAAACAAAAAAGAATCGCCATAAGTCTTCTTTTTAATTAAAAAGGCATACTCACAACAACTTATCAGTTTGTTTGAGTCGCTCTTTGAGGGTACTTATCTCGTCCTCTAAATTCGAGATTTTGCTGGCCAAGTAATCAATTTTTGTCTCATCGTGTTCCATAGCTTGGTTATTCTCCACCATCGTCATGTCATTATTCTCCTTCCAATTAACGTCACCAGTATTGGTTTTAATATAAATTTCATAACCTCATAAAGAAAAAAAAACTAGTGGCACATAATTTAGGAATAATTGAATTATTTAATGAAATGGTTTTTGGGGTATAATTGCTTTTTAACTTTCCAATAACCCCTCTATTACCCCCACTAGATGTTGTCTGCTCGTAACCGGCTGACTGCTCTCAGCGTTGCCACGTGCTATTCGTTCTACTACGTCCTGCAGACAATCTCGGACAAGCGTCCTTCCCACGGGTTCGCTTCGCTCCCCGCCAGCTTGGATCATTCTATCTCTATCACAGCGTTATAGCTCAACTTACCGAGCGTTATTGTCTCAATAATAATTAATTGTAACGAGAATGCCGGCCGGGCCTAGTAGTAATATTTTTATTTATAATACGTAAACAAACGAGTTGCATTTTCCTTGACCAGAGTAGCTGTGATAGATAATGCAGCAAATAAGTGTTTTAAAATATTATTTGTAACGAGTTGCGTACGGCAACGCTGAGAGCGACTCGAGTGGAAGAAGTGGGAATGAGCTGGTGAGGGGAATCATGGAAAGCTAAAAAGGAGTTATACCGTGGTACTTACAATTGTAGGATACAAAGCCAATTGCTATGATGATAAAAAAGCAGGCCAGACAACGAAGGAAAAACCAACCTGAAATAAAAATAGGGATATTATTATCTCTGAGAGAATAAATATTCTACTAACATGGACTTTCACGAATATAGGGTGGTCGAGGGCTATTATTCCTTGGATCAAACGGTCGAATAAAATCTTCATCGTCCAGAGGTTCCGGTTCCACAATTTGATTCCTAGCCCTGCTCCTGTTTCTACGACGAGGTTGCTGTCGCGGCATTATCAAAATCTCTGGATTAACGCTTCTGACAACTAACTCTGAAAATAAAAAGTGTAGGTATTTTGATGAAACTCTTTCTTGATTCATGGTTACTTGCGAAGGGAGTGAAAAACGTCAACACTGCATCATCGATGGACATTTCCATTTAAAAATAATTACTGAAAAACAATTAAGGATTTCAAAGAAAGTGGGAACCTCTACACGCAATACGCAATTGGGACACAGCTTGAAAAAAACTAACATTTCCAAATTCTAATTTCGGTTTTATGTATTTGAATTCAATTCGAGGATCCAACTGAATAAGAATTGATAGTTGTTCTCGTCGTGACTGTCATTAAAGTCATGCCAAAAAACTTACAGAAAGTGTCGTCTTGTCAAACGTCATTTTTCAAATCATATCTGTGGTGCGTTCACAAACCACAATTTCTGTGGTAGCGCAATGCGTTAATTGAATGCTAATTTTATTCATTAACTAATAAGTATCTACCTTTATTATTAGTTATTACATTCATATTGCTCTTGCGTTCGTCAGAGTCATGAATGTTGTCTTGAACGGCTATCAGTGCAGATTAAGCTACCAGCTTGTGAAATAAAAAACAATTCTGCGCAAGTCGATTCCACCAGTTACCGAAAAATTTGTGAATCGAAATAACGGAACAGAAACGAGTTCATAATCAACAAACTTTTGATTGGAACGATATCTGTACCAGTCCTTCCTTAGACAATATTAATAATCCTTCATATATCGTACAAATGTTGATACGATCAAAGTAATGCGCATGTCTATTACTATATGACTAGATGACGAACTGATCGCTAATACTTGAAGTGAAGCTGGAAGGTCGAGCGGCCGCCATTTTGTGTAAGGGCAAAACTAAAGAGTCTATATATCTACTTTTCTCGGTAGAGGTGCGACGCGGCGATATTCTGTTAGCGCAGTTATTTAGGAGAAGTAAGCGTACAAACTTTATGGGAACAGTTTTTCGAAAAAAAAAATTAGACGAGCGACTATCTCACAAAAATATATGAACAACATATTTTCCAGAGGAATTTGTCCTCATAGAAAATGGCTGTCACTAAAGGTACAGCACTTTTGTTATGTCATGCATGATACTACTTATGAGCGCAGAGTAGGAAGTTCGTCATCATTCTAGTCATGATAGAATCCTTTACATCTGAAGGAGATTAAGGAAATAAATAAACTGATGCTCGTTTTCGACTCAGGGTAGGTATTTATAAATGATGTAAAGTTAGATGTAGAGTTAACTAGGGTGCTACTAGAGAGGATAGTACAGTACCTACAGTAGTTATATCAACGTTCTACTCGAAGATGAAGAGATTCCAGTTGTGTTTAATGCAAAATGCAACTATAGTGTATTTGGCAATTAAGAGAAATTAGACAAATGGAGTTTGAAGGATTGTAGTAGTGTAATCTAGTGTGGGATCTATAGTGGAAGATTTTTTTTGTATAAAAGAGAACTAATTGTGGAAGAATCTGAGATAGTGAAGTGAACTGAGACATAAATCTTGTAGTACAGGTAAAATAAAATAGTGAAAGTCGCTACAATAACATATTTTATTTTTTGAACTTATTTAAAAAAATACAAAAAAAGTAGTTACTTAACCCAATTATTTACTCAAATAATTACTTAAAACACTATCTATAGAAGGTTTGTTATTTACATTTGAAAACTCGTTAACTCGAGGATATTTCACAAAATTATTCACGCTATATTCATCGTTAGTTTGTCTCCCCTGTTGGTTGACAGCAGAAAATACAGGTGCAACAGGTGTTCCATAATTCTGAATACCACCGTAGAGTCCATAGGAATTACCAGCACCAGTACTACCAGTACCAGTGCCAGCGCCAGTGTTAGTACTTATACTAATACTGCTGGGTGCTTTACCATTATAACTTGCGTATTGATTTTCGTAATTTATTTTATGTCCATTTGATCCGCTATTATAGTTGTTGCTGTTGCTATCTCCATTGTTGTTATTTTGCACTTCATAATATTTGGATTTGTCATTCGATCCTTCTATGCCATATTCATTACGGTTACCATAATAAGTGATCGATTCAACGTCAGGTTGCAGCCACCATACTAAAAATATTGCTGATGCTCCAATCATCGCAATGATCAAAGCCGGCACCAGGAAGGTCCTGAAAAATTTATTCTTTTTCAAAATTTTAATGAAAGCTGCCAGAGCATTAAGCAATTTCAAGAGTATCAGTGGAATGTATCCGAATATTCCTAAATTTTTGAAAACTGTACTGATGTCAGTGTTCTCTCCATAGCCGTTCTTGTAGCTGTAGTCGTACGATTCAATATCGGTGAGCTCACCAAAAGCAAACGCTATCAGTTTTTTGACTACTATTGGAAGAGCATCAACGATTTTATCGGTAAACTTTTCTACTATATCTGTAAATAGGTCACTTTTCTTTTCAGTTATTTTACTGTTTCTTCCTAAAGCTAAGGAATGCTTGTTTAATACTTCTTGGTAACTGGGCACTTGAGAGTAACCGTTGTTAATTGCAAAAGGTATTGAACTTCTAGATTCACCAACACCAACACCAGCACCAGCACCAGACATCCCCGAATTTGATTCTGCAAGTGATTAAGAATTATTATTATTGAAGTCACCGATCCTTCATATAACACATAATACACGTCAATACATACCGAAGTTGGGCGATCCGTGTTGAAATCTCTGATTACTTCCAGGATTAAGATGCGAATCAGAACTGCTGCTACTTCTACTCTGATCAACAAGGACTTCTTCATGTAGTTGCCTCAATATATTAGCCAAATCATTTTTGATTTCGGCCGTGGCATCATCTTCTGATAAAGACCTCTTCATCCTGAAAGACCTCCCGGGAGACTCGTTCTTGTTGAATTGAAAACCAGAAGCGGGCATCGTGTGATCAAAATTTAAGTACCCCTGATTTGTCAAAACGTTCAAATGCCCAATCAAGTTACTCAAACCTCCTTTCAGTCCGTTCATGATCGGCCAGTTGTTTTCGTTCTTCATGTAATCGGAGTGTTCAAGGTCATTGAGAGCCCTGCTGAAGACATCGAAGGAATCTTGAACTGCTATGATCCGTTTAGCAATATCTTGTCGGTCTGACGGATTTTGTTTGTTGAACGATTTGGACATTGGGACAAATTGGTTGGAGCTTGCATCGAAATTTTGGTTCACGCTATTCGACATGTTCTCTTCGGGAATAACGGATTTTGTTGGTCGGCTTTGGAATTCATTTTGTAAAAAGTTATCTTGATCTGAAAAAGTCAAAAAACTCATTTAATTGGATGTGTAACTCATTTAATTGGCGACTTATGCTTACCTTTATTGATATTTGGGAAGTTCAGTGGAGTGCTTTGAAATTGTCGTTGAGGGACGTTCGGCATTGGATTTTGCGTTAGTTGGGTGTGTTGCAGTAGTTTTTGAACCATGCTATGAATTTCCTTTACCAGTTCGTTGTTGTTATTGAAATTTTGGCCATTGAAAGCTAAGATTTGATCGCCGTTTTCAAATTTTTCCAATAATCGTATTAGACTTTCTCTGACGTTTCTTAGTTCGCCTAATTTTTCATCGACTTGATGTATCGCATCGGCTACTTCCTTTTTGGATTGTTCAATACTCGAGTCAGGAGTATTACCACCTCCACCTCGTATAGTATTTATGGCATCTTGAAGTTTTTCCAAACGATCTTCCATTATTGGACTCTCTTGTCTTTCTTCTGCTATTTTTGTTTCTTCAATGTCGTTCAATCTTGACTGAATAGTTTGTATTATTTCACTTGTTTCCTCAGTCTGAGGTTCTTTTTGTACCATTTTCTGTATGTCTATTAGAGCTGATTCAATTTTCGCGAGTGACTTTGGGTCTTTATTTTTCAAACCAGTTATGTCTAGTTCGTCCACAAATTTCTTCAATTTTGGTAGTCCTGTAGCTTGACGACTATTGAAATTTGTGAAACCACCTCTATTACCAAATCTGGATTGAAGAAAATGTTCATTTTCAGCTGATCTGGTTTGAGTAGTATGATTTGACAAATCGTCTATCACTTTCTTGATATCCGGAATGTTTGCTATTTCCGGGATCGCTTCAGGGTCAACTGAGAAATTAAGCTTCTGAGGGAAAAAATTTTCTGGCACAGTACCATTGGGCCTCAAAAATTGCTGCAGCCTTCTTTTAATTTTCGCCTTTTCGGCAAGTTTTGTATGTTCCAGCTGAAATTGTCTCGATATGTTTTGTTTCATTTGGTTGTGCTCTATTTGTTGAGCCGGTGTGAAATTGAAGGATGCCAAACTAAAAAGGGGATGATTTTCTGGAGAATGGGAGGGATCGAAAAGGTAATCCGTTTGATTTGCGGCTTCATCACTTTGACTTAATTCTGAATTATTGTCATCGCCTTCGATGATGTCTTCTTGCTCTGAGCTTATTTCTTCTGAAGTTTCATTTGCCATTCTTGCGTTTGGGTTCAATTGTAAATCAATCTGCGTTGGCACATTCACATCTTCTTCATCTTCAACGGTAGGAATATTAATATCGGTTGATTGGAAAAATTGGTTGAACTTCTTTTTCAACTTGGTAACTTCACTCAGTTTGGTTTGTAACCTATGCACAGCAGCAGCAATACCTTCTTCTATCGTTTTATGTTCTTCTATTTGTTCTGCGGTAAAACCTGGTCTTCTGTTGGATTCCACGATACCTTTGATACCTCCGTTTAGATTCTTCCATGTAGATAAGAGATTTGAACTGAGTTCAGATAAATTTTCACTGATTGGTTCAAGATCATCCAGTCGTTTTGACAGAACCATTGCGTACTGTAAGAAACGTTTCGTTTGCTCTTGCGATTCTGGAGCGTTATCAATTTTCTTCAAAAGGTCATCAACCTTTTTTTGTATATCACGATGCTCTTTAACATAATCAATGTGGTCTTCAGTTGTGAAACTTGAATCAGAACTTCTCATTCTATGCTCGTCACTTAGACCTACTACTGGACTACCTACAAGATTATTTATATCTTCAGGATGTCCTCGTTCTAAAGGTCTCTTGATTCTCCTTTCATCTCTATTTCTGAAGAGTAATTCCTGTACCATCGCTCTCAACCATGTAATATCCATTTTCTGCTGATCTAATTCACTCTGCAAGAACAACTCGTTCAGTTTACTTTTCTCGACAATTTCGTGCGTTTTATTAATTGATTTTATGAGCTCTTGCATGTTTTCTTTGATTCGTTCCATTTCATTGATGCCTTCAAAATCATTTTGGGAGTCCAAATGATTAGAGACGATACGTCCGGAATGTTTCGTTAATGTTCTGTTGTACATCAGCATGCTTTCTTCGTTTAATCCGTTTAAAATCTCTTCTTGTTGTCTCAAAATTTCAACCAGGTTTTGTAGTTTTTCCACTTCTACTTTCAAGGCATTGACGTGACGTTCTTCTAAACCCTTGCAATCAACATTAGAGGAGGATTTGAACGGTTGGTTTGAGATACGTGTGTCATCAATACTTTGCTGTTCGGAATCAACAAAAGAACGTGAAGATTGCTCAGGTCTTGGAAATATTATTTGTTGGTGGTTATTCCGGAATTGATTTTGTTGAGTTGCTTGATCTTGCAGCTGATTGGTTCCTAGAACGAATTTTATGGTAGTCAACTTCCTGTTTGAGAGAATCCTCTTAATTTAAATTGACAGAGGAATCGGGATGAGGGCAGGTAAGTAAAAATAGTTCAGAAAACTATTGAATGAGAAGAACAACAACTAAAGAAATAAAACGTAAAAAAAAATTATAAAAAAAACACAGAGAAAATAAAAATAAACAAATAAATAATTAACTTATAAGATCTCCTAGTAGGTACCTAAATATACAAAATACAGTGTGATCTATTTGTTTTTGAGTCACCCTGCAAAATCTTTATTTAACCTGCCACGTTATAACAATTTAATAGGCAAGTTGAAATTTCAAGAATTCAAATATTAAGGAGGTACGATTTTTTTGGAAAAAATCTGGGCACGCCACTGGATTCACCATCTCTCAAAGCGACTCTACACTAAATTTTATGAAAACCTGTAGAGTATTAACGTTTTTATGGAAAAATTTAAGTTTCAAGAATTCTTATACAGAATTAATTCAGTGGCGTGCATAGATTAAAAAAAAATCGGTAATATGAATTCTAGCAAATTTAATTTGGCTATAAAGCATATAAAGCATTTGGCAAAATCATGTCTCAAACCGATTTTACAATTAATTTTATCGAAACCTGCCAAGTGTTAACGATTTAATAGGCAAATTGAAATTTCAAAAATTCAAATTAAATAGGTACGATTTTTTTTCAGAAAATCTGGGCACGCCACTGGATTCACCATCTCTCAAAGCGACTCTACACTAAATTTTATCAAAACCTGTAGAGTATTAACGTTTTTATGGCAAATTAAAATTTCAAGAATTCATATACCTACGGGATTATTGCAGTGGCGTGCCTAGATTTTAAAAAATCGCTAATATTAATTCTAGAAAAGTTAATTTGGCTGTGAAATTATGTCCCATCATGTCTCAAACCAATTTTATAATGAATTTTATCGAAATCTGTCAAGTGGTAACGATTTAGTAGGCAAATTGAAATTTCAAGAATTCAAATTAAATAGGTACGATTTTTTTTGAGAAAGTCTGGGCACGCCACTGGATTCACCATCTCTCAAAGCTACTCAATACTAAATTTTATCAAACCCTGTAGAGTATTAACGTTTTTATGGGAAAATTTAAGTTTCAAGAATTCATATACGGGATTAATCCAGTGGCGTGCCTAGATCTTTAAAACAAAAAAAGGATAAAATTAATTTTAGAAAAGTTAATTTGGTTATAAAAACATGTCTCAAGCCGGTTTTACAATGAATTTTATCGAAACCTGTCAAGTGTTAACGATTTAATACGGAAATTGAAATTTAAAGAATTCAAATTAGGTAAGTAGGTACGATTTTTTTGGAAAAAATCTGAGCACGCCACTGGATTCACCATATCTCAAAGCGACTCTACAGGGTGTCCCAGACTTAATTGACCAGGCCATATCTCATATACAGGTTGAGATAATCGAGCCGAATAAAAGGCATATTATTATAATTTTTCAAGCTGTATAACATGACAGCATGAAAACAACCCCCACTCCAACATCCCCTAAGTTACAGCCCCCACCCTTAAAAACATGAATAGCACCCTGTATAAATTTTTGTATATTCAAAACCAGTATTCGATTCTCTATTAAGATGATTTTTCAGATTCAAAATTGGTTGGGAAATAACCAAGAAAAGGTTCATCAAGGTGGTCATGACTTTTTATCTGAACTTTCTCTGAATGACTTTAGCTGTCAAAATTTATCAATATTTTGGTCATAGTTTTTAATTAGCAGGTCACAGTCATCATTAAGGTTCATGATAAAGTGCTTTGTCTCTTGTTTTATTTTTTGAAATTTCCCAATAAATCAGAATTGTTAAATAAATTGTTTGGACTTTAATTATAATAATAACTATCACCTGCCTGTTAAAAACTATGACTAAATATTGATAAATTTTGACAGCAAAAGTCATCCAGAGAAAGTTAAGATAAAAAGTCATGACCACCTTGATGATCTTTTTCTTGGTTATTTCTAAACCAATTTTGAATCTGAAAAATCATCTGAATAGAGAATCGAATACTGGTTTTGAATATACAAAAATATATACAGGGTGCTATTCATTTTTTTAAAGGTGGGGGCTGTAACTTAGGGGATGTTGGAGTGGGGGTTGTTTTCATGCTGTCATGTTATACAGCTTGAAAAATTATAATAATATGCCTTTTATTCGGCTCGATTATCTCAACCTGTATATGAGATATGGCCTGGTCAATTAAGTCTGGGACACCCTGTATACTAAATTTTATCAAAATCTGTAGAGTATTAACGTTTTTATGGGAAAATTGAAATTTCAAGAATGCATATACGGGATTAATCCAGTGGCGTGCCTAGATCTTTAAAACAAAAAAAATGAATAAAATTAATTTTAGAAAACTTAATTTGGTTATTAAATCATGTCTCAAGCTGGTTTTACAATGAATTTTATCGAAACCTGTCAAGTGTTAACGATTTAATACGGAAATTGAAACTTAAAGAATTCAAATTAGGTAAGTAGGTACGATTTTTTTGTAAAAAATCTGACCACGCCACTGGATTCACCATCTCTCAAAGCGCTCTATACTAAATTTTATGAAAACCTGTAGAGTATTAACGTTTTTATGGAAAAATTTAAGTTTCAAGAATTCATATACGGGATTAATCCAGTGGCGTGCCTAGATTTTTAAAACAAAAAAAATCTATAAAATTAATGTTAGAAAAGTTGATTTGGTTCTAAAATCATGTCTCAAGCCGGTTTTGCAATTAATTTTATCGAAACCTGTCAAGTGTTAACGATTTAATAGGCAAGTTGAAATTTCAAGAATTCAAATTAAGTAGGTACGATTTTTTTGGAAAAAATCTGAGCACGCCACTGGATTCACCATCTCTCAAAGCGACTCTGTGCTAAATTTTATCAAAACCTGTAGAGTATTAAAGTTTTTATTGCAAAATTGAAATTTAAAGAATTCATATACGGGATTAATCCATTGGCGTGCCAAGATCTTTAAAACAAAAAAAAAAATGGATGAAATTAATTTTAGAAAAGTTAATTTGGTTATAATATTATGTCTTAAGCCGGTTTTACAATGAATATTATCGAAACCTGTCAAGTGTTAACGATTTAATACGGAAATTGAAACTTAAAGAATTCAAATTAGGTAAGTAGGTACGATTTTTTTGTAAAAAATCTGACCACGCCACTGGATTCACCATCTCTCAAAGCGCTCTATACTAAATTTTATGAAAACCTGTAGAGTATTAACGTTTTTATGGAAAAATTTAAGTTTCAAGAATTCATATACGGGATTAATCCAGTGGCGTGCCTAGATTTTTAAAACAAAAAAAATCTATAAAATTAATGTTAGAAAAGTTGATTTGGTTCTAAAATCATGTCTCAAGCCGGTTTTGCAATTAATTTTATCGAAACCTGTCAAGTGTTAACGATTTAATAGGCAAGTTGAAATTTCAAGAATTCAAATTAAGTGGGTACGATTTTTTTGGAAAAAATCTGGGCGCACCACTGGATTCACCATCTCTCAAAGCGACTCTATACTAAATTTTATCAAAACCTGTAGAGTATTAAAGTTTTTATTGCAAAATTGAAATTTAAAGAATTCATACGGGATTAATCCAATGGTGTGCCTGGATGAAAAAAAAAATCGATACCTAATACAAATTCTGATAATATGAAGTTTTTTAAGAAAACAAAATTTTTTCATGTTAATTTTGTAATGAAAAGCTTTAAAAAATACATAAAAAAATGATATCCCCTTTTAATAAAATTGATTAAGGAAATTTGAATTTTCTGTGCTGATTTATGAGACACACCCTGTATAATTGGTTAAAAACATTAATCCCATTATGAGCAATGAAAGGATAAAAAATAAATAATTGTGAAAAAAAATTATTAAATTGTTTAAAGAAATAATCAAATAAACAAAAAAAATAAATACCTTCTTCATGTAAATTTCTTCTTTCATTCAAATTTGATTGTAAATTTGTTCTCAAATTTTCATTTTGAATAATTCCCCTATTTCCAGCGTTCTCAGCTTGTCTTCTTCTTCTTATATTTCCTTGAATTTCCTTCTCCTTTTTAATAACATTTGGGCCTTCCAGTTCGTTATACAATTCCGTCAATGTTTTAGAAATAGCTGAAAGAATTGGTGAATGTTCCACTTCTGCTGATTGATAATTGAACATGTTCTGGAATTCTCCTTTCACTCCATTGATTAATGTTTTGGTAAAATTAGTCAAATTTTCAGTCGTATTTGCATCGCCAGTGCCAGTGCCAGTGCCAGTCAAAGTGGTATAGATTTTTCTGCTAATATCGTTCAAAAGGGTGCTTGAGAACGATTGCTTCTTGTCTTCCGGTTTGGATTTTGTTGTTGTAGGGATTGAGAGATCATCTTCAGAACTGTCACTATTGGAGTAATCTGCAGAGTTTCTATTATTGTTATTAACGATAGTCGTTAAGTTTTCTTTTAAATCCGTTAAGAAATCCGAAAGTTCGGTATTGTTTCCATTATCATAAGCTTTCATTTTATTGTATCCCTCATTCATGGTGTTAATTAATACTTCCACCAAGTTGTTGTTGTTGGTGAGCTGTTTAAAAGATTCGGACAGATCTAGAAGAGCGTCTTCGTAATTATTATTATTATTATCATTATCGCCAATATTTGTGGCGTTTTTCAATTTTTCATCACCGTATTTAAAAACATTAGAAATTTTCATTAACATACCATGAGCGGCTTGATTTTTCATCTCATCTTCTGGATTTTCGGCTGAACGTTTTGATATTTTGTTAACTAAAGTTGACAGTACCTTTCCAACTTTCATAGCGTTTTTTATGTACGGATTGCTCGAATTATTAACTTTTTTTTGCATCAACTTCTTAGTGCTGTCAATTGAAGCCATGGGACTTTCCGAGGTAGCGATGTTAACTCCATACTTGTTGTAATTAATATTTTCATTCGAATAGTCTTCATGTTCTTTTATTATAGCATTTTCTTCACTTCCTTTTTCATTTTCTTGGACCTTCTTCTTATGGAATACTTTAATCATCTCCTTCACCAAATCGAAAGCTAAGTTCTCTGCGTTGATTCCAATATTATTAATGTCTTCTTTGATTAAATCCAGATCGCTTGTGTTAAGAGTTTCATCTTCAATTGTTTCAATAGAAACTTCCACGTTTTCATCCTCAACTCCGTCATTTTTCTCCAAATATTTATCATGAATACTCTTTGAGAGTGCTGGAGCTAAAATTAGAATAAAACACACAAGACTTTGGTGATTAATTTTAAACCAAAGCATTTTTCCGCGGAAAATATTTCAATATAGAACTTTTCCAATAAAATGTAGATAATTAAAACTCTGGCACTAGCAACGTTCGTTAAATCATGAAGTTTCCAGCAGACTGGATCGTGGTTGGTTCTATTTGGTATTAAAAACTGGACATTCAAAGATATCGAACTTCATCATAGTATAGGTAGGTAGGTATATTTTGTAATATGTCATGAAAACTGCAGAGCTGCATGTTTATGAAAACATTGAAATTTTTATATCGCAACAGTTCACTACAGCGTGTTTAATTTTTGTAGTTACGATTGCAATTACCTGTCCTAGTTTTATTAAAACTTGCTGAGACAGGACTAACAAAATATTTATCTTCTCTTAATAAAATGCAATATTTCAGAATTTATGTTTAACAAGTCTTCATAAAAATAAATAATGAAGCGAAGCAATGAAATTCAGAAATAATTATATTTTTGTCGGAAAAAAACCGTAAAATCGAGAGATTTGATGCGATTTTATTGCTAAAATCTGTTAAGGACTATTATAGAAAACGCTTCCTCAGAAAAGGCATCTCCAGTAAAAAAATATGCGTCATTTTTTTTATTTAAACAGAGATTTAAACAAAATCAAAAAAGTAGTTTTTCCGAAATATTGGAAAAATCACGGATCATAGACAAAAATTAAGTATACAAAATTTGTGCGCAATAAAAATATCTACAAATTGAGACCTGCTAAATTAAAATCGAGCAACAAATAAAAAAGTTATTACAAAAAAGTGAGTTTTCCGAAAATTAAAAAATGGGAGAAAGATTTTTCGCCAAATTCGATTTATTTACCCCTCAAAGCGCATAAACTGCCAACTTTGCCCACTTCTATACTGTCACCAATTCTTAATAAAAAATATTTATCAGCTCGCATTTTAAAGAGCTTATTAACTTGAAAAAATCAGTGAAAAAGAATAATCCAATTTTTCAAAAAAGGCTTTTAGATTTTGCGTTATTGCGTTAAAAAAGTAAAATTTTGATTTTTTTTCTTATAAAGATTCTTATAAAGAAATGAAAAATCATTTCTTTGTTTCTTTCAAAATTACATCTTTTTAATAAAAAGCATTGGAAACCTGGTTCAAAAACAAGAAGTCAGCAGAATTAAAAATTTACAAATTATTAGGATCAAAGGCCAAATAAATGCCCTAAGTAAATTTTTCTGTATTTTATAAAAAAAAAAAACTCATTATTTTTTTAGTTGAACATAAATGTTGTTCAAACAACAAAAGTCGCAATTCTATTTCCGCACAGTACTCAAAGGCTCATTAAAATAATTTTTGAAAAAGAAAAATTAATATTTAAGGCTTTTAATTAGCTTGCAATGAGTCGTTAATTGCCAATGAATCAATATTTGATTGTGCTCTCTTCATTAAAATTAAAGAGTTCAACTAATCACCTGTGAAAAAATAGGATTGTTCTAAAAAAAGGCCTTCAGATTTTACATAAAAAAAGTGAAATTTTGATTGTTCTTATATCTAAACATTTTGCTTATCTATGTTACTTTCAAAGTTACAATTTTTTTATTAAAAATCATTGGAAAGCTAGTCAGAGACAAGAAGACAAGAAGTCAGCAGAATAAAATATTGATACATCGGGATCAAAGGCCAATTAAAAGCTCTAATTTAAAACGTTCGGTTCCCTGTATTTTCTCAAATAAGTGAGCAAATCTACGCAAAAAAATTTTTCAAACGACAAAAATCGTAATTCCATTTTCACATGCACACGTGTATTACTTAATAAAGTCTCTCTAAAATTTTTGAAAAATCACGAAACCAAAATTTTTTAATTAGAGCATTTAATTAGCTTCAATTAATCTTCAATTAGCACTTTTTGATTCTGCTGATGATATTGGTTAGCTTTTGATGATTTTGGTTAATATCTCACAGCTTGGCGTTAATTAATTAAACAATGTTTAATTTTTGCGATCAATCAGTCGTGCGACTAAAACTTATAGGGCGCCTAAGAAAATTTAAAAGCAAGCTACAGAAAACAGCCTGAGGAGTGAGGCCCAGCGGGTTTGAAATTATTATCAAAATTATCTTTAAAGTAACAGGTTTCTGCGAAACCGCAAAATTTTTTCGAAAAATGGCCTTCAAATTTTTGAATTAAAAAGAGAAATTTTGATTTTTTTTCAATTTTTTTTTTAAAGTTTGATATTTTAATAAAAAGCATTGGAAAGCTGGTTCAAAGAGAAGAAGACAAGAACTCGGTAAAATAAAAAATTGATACATTATTGGAATCAAAGGCCAATTACGCCCTAATTTAAAATTTTCGGTTCCCTGCATTTTCTCAAAAAAAATGCGCTAAAATGTTGTCCAAACAACAAAAGTCGCAATTCCATTTTTCCACACAAGACTTTTAATACAAAACATTAAAATCGTTTTTGAAAAAATGCAGTAAAACATTTATTAGGGCATTTAATTAGACTTTAATGAGTCGTTAATTGTCCATGTAAGTATCAATTTTTGATTCTGCTGATGATTTTGCTCAACTAATAGTCTGTGAAAAAATCGGATTTTTCTAAAAAAGACCATCAGATATTTTACACCAAAAAAGTGAATTTTTGATTTTTTTTCTTATAAAGATTTTTTTAATCTTTGTTCTTTTTTTCTAATCTTGTTCTAATCTTTTAAATCTATTTTCTTGATATTTATAACCGGAATAGGTGTTTTCTACATCAGGGTGGCCTGTCACAATAGAAAAGATACAATAACTTGATAACTGAAGATGTGCCTACGTGAAAAACGCCGAAACAGGTAAATTTTTTTTTTATCGAGAAGACATATTTATTGGCTGAAGAAAATAATTTTCCAAGTTCATACCGTTGCTGGGGTATACGCAATCCCTTGGCTTATCATCATAGGGATTTAAATTTCATCCTTTTTAACCACTAACTGAAACTGTTAAGTGGTAGTAACCATGACAAACATTGTTCAGAGGCCTTTTTTTATCGATTCACCCTGTCATATTTACCTAAAAACCAAAAATGTAATTTATAAATAGAATTTTTTTATTATTATTGGAAATTGAGCAAATAGTTTTTATAGATTTAAGCGAGTCGTCATGCCAGTTATCCATATGACTTTTTTAAATTAAAGTTTTGAAGTTTTTCTCATGGCCACCGTATTGTTTATTCGTGTAATTCGGTATAAAAAATCATGGGATGCATCCAAAAAAGCAACTCAAAACCTATAAAAAAGGTCCTTTCAACAAGGTCTATCTGTCGTAGTTTCGACGTAAAATAAAAGGAGTTTTCAGTTCCTTGACTTCCTTGCCCGCTGTTTTTTTTTTTAATTTCTAAGAGGTTGGAATGTTGTCAAAAAAAGTGTACCCTGAATCCCGAAAATATTAATTATCTTAATACATTAACTATTTCTTAAATAAATTCCTGAAAACCAATCCTAATTAAAAAAAAAAATAGTTGAATAAGAAACGAGAATCTTTTTGAAAAATATTAAGAAATCACTTTTGTATCGATTTTTGAGTCCTTAAAAAACGATTTTGACAATTTTCTCAAAAATGGGAAATTTAACACATTTTTTTGTCCCAATTTGGCCCCAATTTTTCCCCAATTTTCGTAAATTTTAATTTATTTTTTTAATTTTTCAACATCCTTTTGCAAGTTTCATCTCGAAATCCACAACAGTTTACGCAATACTTCCTAAAACACATTTTGGGTTATATTTTCTCATTTTTGAGTCGCTTGGTCAATTGAGGAGGACAAAAACCTCATTTTCGGGATGAGCGCCCTCAAAAATATATACTCCCACTATCCGGAGGGATTATTTTTGAGTACGAGAGCAAAAAGACAAAATGATAAAATTTTTTACCTTTTTTTTTTTTAAAGTTTCAAACCGTAATTTCTTTAATTTTCTGATCCTCTTCTAAATGCCCCAAATCGAATCCCGAAATCCGTAATGTTTTTCGAATTACTTCCTAAAAACTCATTTTTGGGTCATATTTTCCCATTTTTAGGCCGCTTGATCACTTGAGGAAGACAAAATCCGGTTTTCGGGAAAAGCGCGCGCCCTCGAAAATATACGCTCCCATTATCCGGAGAGATTATTTTTTGGGTACGAGAGAAAAGGGGAAAAATGGTAAGAGGGTACGAGGGAAAAAAGGCAGAATGAGCAATTTTTTACCCATTTTCTTAAAGTTTTAAATTTTTTTTCTTAATTTTTGATTCTTTTCAAAATTCTCTAAATTCTTCTAAATTTTCTAAATCGAATCCGGAAATCCACAAAATTTTTCGCAAAAGTTCACGAAAACTTATTTTTGGGACATATTTAACCATTTTTGGGCCGCGCTTTTGGACTTGAGAAAGACGACAAAATCCGGATTTTCGGACTTTCCCACTATTCCCACAATATTTGGGTACGAGGGAAAAGAAGAAAAAGAAGCGATTTTTTATCAATTTTTTTTTAATTTTCTGAATTCTTCTAATTTTTCTAAATCAATCCGAAAATCCACAAAATTTTTCGCAATACTTCACGAAAAACTACTTTTGGGACATATTTAACCATTTTTGGGCCACGTTTTTGGACTTAAGAAGGACAAAATCAGGATTTTCGGGAAAAGCCATCTCGAAAATATACACCTCCCACTATCCGGAGGGATTATTTTTGGGGCTGAGAGAAACAAGGAAAAATCGTAAGAGGGTGCGAGGGAAAAAAGGCAGAATGAGCGATTTTTTAGCCATTTTTTCAAGTTTTAAACTTTTTTTCTTAATTTTTGATCTTTTTCTAAAAGCTCTAAATTCCTCTAAATTTTCTGAATCGAATCCGGAAGTCCACAAGATTCTTCGCAATACTTCATGAAAACCAATTTTTGGGACATATTTAACCATTTTTTTCTGCCACGTTTTTGAAAATCGAAAATATAAATACTTTCCCACCATCCGGAGGGATTATTTTTGGGTACGAAAAAAAGAAGCAAAAAGAGCGATTTTTTACCCATTTAAAAAAAAATTATAAATTCTTCTAAAGTTTCTAAATCGAATCCGGAAATCCACATTACTTCACGAAAACCTATTTTTGGGACATATTTAACCATTTTTTTCTGCCACGTTTTTGAAAATCGAAAATATAAATACTTTCCCACCATCCGGAGGGATTATTTTTGGGTACGAGAAAAAAGAAGCAAAAAGAGCGATTTTTTACCCATTTAAAAAAAAATTATAAATTCTTCTAAAGTTTCTAAATCGAATCCGGAAATCCACATTACTTCACGAAAACCTATTTTTGGGACATATTTAACCATTTTTGGCCCACGCTTTTGGACTTTAGAAAGACAAATCCGGATTTTCGGACTTTCCCACTATCCGGAGGGATTATTTTTGGGTACGAGGGAAAAGAAGCAAAAAGAGCGATTTTTTACCCATTTTCTTAAAATTTCCTAAATTCTTCTAAATTTTCTAAATCGATTCCGGAGATCCGCATATTTAACCATTTTTTGGGCACTTTTTTGAACTTGAGAAGGACAAAATCCGGATTTTCGGGAAAAGCGCCCTCGAAAATATAAATACTTTCCCACTTTTTTGGGAGGGGTTATTTCTGCGTTTAAGGGAAAAATAGCATTTTATACCTCGACGATTAGAAGAGAATATTTTGTGTACTTATATCTTAATGCAAAAATGAAAAACCAAAAGAAATTGTCACTATATCCAGCTTCGCGGAGGGTTGCCAACTTCTGCGGCTAGTAATACCTACCTTAACTCCGGTCCATTATTTAGTTAAATAGATACAGGCTCAAGTACTTTCATAATTACGTAGGTAAAAGCATAACAGCATTCGCCCAAGTCCAATACGTAGGCACCTACTAAATGCTGCCACAAGAAGGCTGTTAGTTCCAAACATCCCACACCATTATTAATCACAATTAAATTTTAAATTCTCTAATTAATAGAAGCGACGCGGTAATTGCTAGTGCACATTTACAACCTCCCTCTTCTGTCTGATCGCCCAAGAAACTAGCTCTCTGGAAATTAGAACGGAAGGTTCAGTCGCTTCCTCTTCTAATTTATCTCAATTCGATCAAGTAATCCGCGGGATTATGTAGCAACTCATGGCCTATAGCTTATAGCTCGTATTGGGGATGGTAGAGGCAGAGCTGGAGACGCATGGTTAGATTCGAGCCCGATATTCCTGGATACAATTTCGTAGTCACGTTCGAAAAGATCTGAATTCAGGAGAGGAGATTACTTGGTTCTTTGTTTCTTCACATCGGAAATCGTCACTAATTAAATAATAAAAGAAAAAAATTGTGGCGGACCAAATGCATAGACTACTGCCAATACAGCAATGACTCATCATTCGATGCGATGTTCTAGAAATTATGAGTTGACGAATTGCCTCGAACATCAACGAATTCTCTGGACTTATATTATTGTTAATCGAGAAGAATGTATAAGCTGAGCGAGAGAGGACGAGTTCAGTTTGAAGTCAATGTTTACTGACTCAGTAAATCTTTCTATTGCTCCCATCAACTTCGCTAATTGACTTTTGTCTTATTAATTTATTACAATTAAACATTGTAGACTCCATTGTCCAATTACTAGCGTTCTGACGCGTCTTTTCCTCCTGTAGCATCCCAAACTATGCTGATTATGCACTGACTGGCGCTCTTAAATACCATGATAGGTCACGACAGTGACATTCTAGACGGATGTTCCCGAATTTCAAGTTTCGGAAATTGGCTAAATTGCTTGGTAAAAGTTAAAGTCCAAAAACTTTAAAGAATAAGAAAAAAGAAGAGTTTTAGCGAATTAAAATAGTCTCGAACAGAACAGCTGACGCATACAAGAACCTCAGATCATTCTAGAAATTTTTATTCTGGAAACATGGACGTATAAAATAAGAGAACAACTGACACGTCATGTCTACTGTCCTAGAATACCCTACTGCATAACCTAAACCCCCAAACAATATCCATAATCACAAAATTCCTGCAAATATATAACATTAAATTATAGATAAACCGTTTCCTAAGATAATCAAATGAACCTTCTTTCAGATCTTAACCCTCCAATCCATGGGCTTATCCTGGCAATTTTCTGTGTTGTGTAATGCTCTGGTAATTGCCCTAGAGCGAGAAGAGTCTATACCTGTGTTTGTGTTTGTCCCATACTAACTGTCTGAATAGAGAAGCACCAAGACTGCCTAAATGATAACGAGAAGACCCAGAAGATAGCTACAAGTCTGAAGTTGGATTTCCAATGGGAATCACCATTATGAAAGTTGGCTGTACTTATGTCAAGCTGACCAGGCCATAAAACAGAAAAACAACAACATACTGTCCTAGAAGAGCTGAAGAATCTTCCAGACGACCACATTCTAGATTCAAATAGCCTAGAATCTATACGCTAACAAGGAAGAACAATGTTTTTCAGGGAAAATCAAAATTTTTTTTCAAGAATTTTTCAGGAAAGGTTTGATTGTTTTTTCTGGGTCTGGACAATGGAAGAACAATGAGGAAGAACATTGAGGAAGAACAATGTTCATAGCCTCAATTAAGTGTAAATGTAAATAAATAATTATATAAAAATTTTTCAGGAAAGGATTGATTGTTTCTTCTGGATCTGGACGACTATTAAGGGTAGTTTTACGTAAAGAGCTAAGTACTCTTAAGCCGTTTGGCTATTTTTGGTGATTATTAAAAAAAAAATGCAGAAGCTTTTTGCAAGAATAAAATTTCTTGAGTAGCCTAATTTAATAAAAAAATCCCAAATGATTACAGCCAAAATAAAGAAAAGAGTCATCTGAACAAAAAACAAAATAGTTTTGAATCATAAAAACCATTCTCATAACTTTCTTAATTCTTCCCCAAATCTCGTGTTAGTTTAAGAGCACGGTTCCCGCAATCGCTACTCACCGTTCCCAACGGCCCCCCCATCTTCACAACCCTCCTGCCCTACATATCCACCTCTTTCGAATGTACCCTACAACAATAACAAAACGTTTCCTCCCGGAGTGTACGGACGTCGCGGCGCAGACGCCGGCCATATCGACTGCGAGAGCGTTGCATTGTGGCCGGCGAGGCGACGGCCGGCAGAGGGCGCCCGGCGACGGTGCTGCCGCCGCAGCGCAGTGGCGGTAACAACGGCGCTCATCTGCACATGGGTCTTTAGGGGTAGAAGTGACGGACGTCGTAGGGATGAGTATTAGGTGAAATAGAGTTGGGATTCTAATTACGAGCAATACGAGTTTTAGTCGCGGCGGCGTCACTATGATACTATGAGTATTAGTCTCGGAAATTGTCAGTCTTAAATTTTAATTCCTTTTCTCATTTTAATACATTTTCCGTATCCGGGTTATCTGTTTTACCAATTGTGATATTAGAAACGATTCTGTTAATGATGTGTGTAAGATTTCACGGTTGACTTCAGTTGAAATCATCATTGATTCCGGACTTTTTTTGCCATGGTCCAGGGAGATTTGCTCCAAACATTTCGTCTACTATACTGCGGTATAATGTCTACTACGCGAGATAATCAGCGGTTACGTGTGAGCAAGCATTGCTCCCAGCCTTCATGTTCGTCATACCTCCTACACTAGCTATGTCCACCGTAGCAAAGGCCGGTCTCTTCGATGATGTCATCGATTGCTGAGTCAGATGATGACTTATTCGGGTGTGACGTAACCCCGGAATCCTCGGATCTCCTCCTGTCTGTTGAAATTATTTGGGCGTTTATAAACAAGAAAAAATCAAACCAACACTCCCAACGTAGTCACAGAAATTTAATCATTCCACGACCCAATAAGAAAATGTCAAGCTTTTGACAATAAAACACAATTGACCACAATTTCTTTGTCAAAAAAAAAAAGAAATCGAAACAGGAGTGAAAGTAATTTTTTATCCTGGGCAATCCTCGAGGTTACCCCAAACATCACTAGCATCTACCACTACCCATTGATTGATTTCACCCAGGAAAAAGGAAGATATTGGAATTTTTCGTGATAAAATTATTTCTTGATGTCTGGAGAAGGTGAATTTTTCAAGAAGGGAGATCGACAACCTCGGGGGAGGAAAATTCACCCAATTTTGCATCCGCGGTTGTAGTTCTTGAAAGAAACCGTGACACCAAAATCATTTCGGAAAAATTTTATTGTAGGTATCCGTTCTCAATACCCATCCTCAGGATTGTGTTAGCTCCCCGATCAACCTTGGCACTGGAAATAAACCCTTACAGCTTTTTCGCGATTTTATATGCCCAATTATTATCTCGCAAAAAAATCAATCCTCCCCTTTGAAAGGTTGTAATAACTGGCCTGGTGGCTATTACAGCCCTGGTTGTCAAACCCCATTCTGAAAAAAATCCCCTCCTCAAAAAATTCACCGTATCAAAGACATTAAAAAAATTATTATCAAATTTGTGGCAAAAGGATTAGGTACAGGCAAAGCCAAAACATGGGAAAAAACATTTTCTCGCAAAAATTCAATTTTCTACCCCTCTTAGAGGTGGAATCAAGATCTAGTAATGTTTGGGGTAGTCTCCCTTCAGGAACTTGACGTTATAGACTCGAGGGAGGGACAATCACTTGTCCCTCCCTCGGGGGGGGGGGGGGGGGTACTAGATGAACATGTTCCAGATTTTTTGTTGGTATAACTTATTGTCGAAATCATTAATCGATAAAAATCAAATACAGGGAATTGAGATTTTGACAAAACACAAAAAAAAAATACATAAATAACACAGAATCGAAAAAGTATGCTCGTTAGCCTTATAAAAAAACACACAATCGTGGGCTTAAGTGATCAGGTACTGGGTACAGGTACAAAATACTTAATATCGTATTTTATGCATAAAAGAAAGAATAGCTTTTTTCAAGATCAGGACGCGTTTAGGAAATATTTTCAAAAATGTAAAACTAAGGCTGCTGTGAAAAAAAGTATTTTCTTAGTAGCTGTACAGCCAAAATCAAATGCCGTATATAAAATCGTATTTTAAGGTTAAAAGAAAGAATAGCTGTTTTCAGGATCAAGCCTCGTTTGGGAAATATTTTCAAAAATGTAAAAATAAGGCTGCTGTGAAAAAATATTTTTTTAGTAGCTGGACAGCCAAAATCGAACGTCATGTATGAAATCGTATTTTGAGCATAAAAGAGAGAATACGTTTTTTCAAAATCAGGCTTCGTTTGGGAAATATCTCCAAAAATGTAAAACTAAGGCTGCTAAAAAATATTTTTTACTAACTGGACAGTCAAATTCAAACGTCATGTATAAAATCGTATTTTAAACATAAAAGATAGAATAAATTTTTTGAAGATCAGGTCTCTTTTAGGAAATATTTACAAAAATGTAAAACTAAGGCTGCCAAAAAAATATAGATTTTTAAGTAACAGACTAGTCAAAATAAAAGACCATGTATAAAATCATATTTTAAGCATAAAAGAGGGAATAATATATTTCAAGATCAGGCCTCGTTTAGGAAATATTTCCAAAAATGTCAAGCCAAAGGCTGCAATAAAAATTATGTTTTATTCAGAAACAAAACAACAAATTTTTTTTTGAAATATTTCTTAAACAATGCCTGATCTAGAAAAAAGCTATTCTCTCTTTTATGCTTAGAATACGGTTTTATACGTGACGTTAGATTTTCGCTGTGCAATTACTAATTTTTTTCCAGCAGCCTTAGTTTTACATTTTTGGAAATATTTCCTAAACGAGTCCTGATCTTGACAAAAGTTATTCTTATTTTTATGTTTATAATAGGATTCTATACATGGTGTTCGATTTTTACTGTCCAGTTACTAAAAAAATATATTTTTTTAGCAGCCTTAGTTTTACATTTTTGGAAATATTTCGTAAACAAGGCCCCATCTCGAAGAAAGTTATTCCTTGTTTTATGCTTAAAATACGATTCTACATAGGACGTTTCATTTTGGCTGTCCAGTTATCAAACACCCTGTATAGATCGTTATGAGTAAATGTAGGTAAGTGACTTGTTAAAATGCTACCAGTGTCATCAGAAATAATGGATCCAATTAATTCCCTCCCGATTAAACCACATCTATAAAGAAGAGCAGACATTTGCGGTAGTCAGGTCAGGTCATAAAAATCCCATTATTTAAGCAATTACAATAATATACCTTTTTTTTGAAGAATAGCCTCTGTTTTGAGAAAATTTAGTATAGTTCCGTTTTGATTACTCTAATTACTTATTTACACTTGAAGCACTTGAAACACTTATTTATTACATTATTTAGAAGAATTTCTATTCAGTAATAAACTGGTTATAATATAAGAAGTCGCGAGAGATAAAATGATAGAATTTGTCTGGAGCGTAGTTCTCGAACAACGCGTCATTGCAACGGTGAATTAGTTTTAGAAAGGCAATTAGTTCGACAAATAAATTGAAAGGAAAGAACTCGTTCCTTATTTTGGCTAATATGCAGGGTGAGTCCTAAAAGATTGATGCATCATCCTCAAAGAGCATAATATTGGAGACCATTTTGGAGACCACACCATAGTCTGGAAAAATGATTCCAAACGTCCAGCTGCCTCAATTTTGCATTTATAGTAGAAAAATTTTCTGTCTAGTTATCTCAGTCTTAAATCCAGCAGCATCTCTGTAAAATATTTTTGCTGCGTAGGCAGCGAAAGTTATTTTTTTGTGAAAAATTAATTTACAACTCGGTAGTAAATACAAAATTGAATGTCTTGGGTGCTTTTTCATTATTATCAAGGCACAAGAAAATTTCTTTTATATTTTTCCCGTTTCGAGGGTAGAATTCAAAATGGCAATGTTTCCGGAATGAACAGGAAACTGAACTGAAATTCTAAATATTCAATTACATTGAAAGAATATCATTTGCCGTGGAAAAAAATTAATCGGTAATTAGAATCTAACTAGAGTAATAATTTTTCCCGGAATGATTCCGCGAGACGCGGAGTTTCGGGATAATCTGTCCTTTAAATCGGAACGTTGGAGGAAATTTCTCGCGTTCTGTGTTCGAAATATGGAGGTAACTTTAATTCCTTTTCTATTTCCACTGGTAAGACTAAAAAAAATAATAAAAAAGGTGTACAGTTAGGTACTTACAGTAAATCGCAATTGTTACATTGTCTACATTGTTTGCACAAAGAGCGTTTTATTAATGCACAAAGAGCGACTTCCTATACCTAGTTAAAATAATCTTTACTCTCTACACATCTTACTATTATTAAAGATTGCTGCGTCCCACTTCAATAAGTATCTCCATATCTATTAAAAAATTTTCTTGGTCATTTATAATGATTTAGACTCTCTAGTCCGTCTTAAAACGTGATATAATAAAAAAATATTTGAATAATTATTTCCTGCTTTCTATTATTGAAAATGAGTGAAATTTTGTGATCCATTTTAAACATCTTAAAACCTATACCACTGTAGCTGGCTCCGCCCATGCGCTCTCTCATGGGCCTCGGAAATTTTGATAAAATTTTGCCGAACCAAAAAAGAGACAGATAAGAAAGCGAGTTAGTATTGCATTGTCATCAATTTCCGAGGCAAATTTAAGTTTCAAGTATCTAGCTGTCCGGAAAGTTGGTTTAAAATCGATTGCAAGATTTGCACTCCAGGCAGACAGACAAAAAAGCGAGTTAACTGTTGCTTGGTAAAACGTACAGCAATGTAAGGGATGCATACGAAAAATGAAGCGAAAATCAATGAAGGTATGAAAATTTGTTTTTATATTTTACAGGCTGATGAACCTTTTTCCTTTTCTACCCACGAAGATTTCATGCTTTGGGTAGTTGCCCAAATTACAAAAGCAAACCTGAATGGTGATAAAAATGTTGATAGTGGCTCGGAGTGCGTTTTTTTTTTTTTTGGCAGAACTGAGAAGAAGAAAGAAAACTTCTAAAAAAAAGTCTAACCAGAAAAAAAATTGTGGTAGCAGTCAGCGTTGCCACGAAATTGGTCATAAAAGGTAATGCCGGAATTAGGTGAAATTTTCCAGAATGCGACAGTTTCCTCAGTAGGTATCTTTCCATTACAAGTCTTTCGTAAATTCCTTAAATGAGCTTAAAAGATGTTGGAACTGCTTGTAAGTTAGTGTGGGTGCGGTTGAGGTGAAAATTCTGAGCAGAGGAAAAAATGGTGGTACCTTAGCAGTCAGCATTGTCACGAAGTTGGTCATGAAGGGTAATGGTGCATGGGCTTCTGGTCAGAACTAGGTAAAGTTTACCAAATAACCACAACTTTATGCTCTATTACCATTGGTTAGTGAATAATAAGAGAATTTGGCTTTCAATTTACTGACCACTTAGTGGTATAAGAATTCCTGAAATGAGTATAGCTCTTGGTGGTGTGATCAGGAGACGCTGTAGCATTCCAGGAGCTCATCCTCATTTCTCGTGATTCCTCTTATTGGATTCTTGCGATAAAGTTACGTATTTTTATTTTCATTATATACATTCTAAGTAACGAGCAGAAGATACGAGTATACCCACGATCAACCATTAATAAAGAATATTGTTTCGATTCAAAAGACGGCAAACATTATTTCTCTCAAAATCGATGCAATAAAACAACTTCAACTATAGACGAAGCAGGACCAACCACGAAGATGCCAAACGTACCGAAAATAGACGACCTTTAAGAGACTTATAAGAATAGGCTACACTCGATTAACTCACCGATCAATTTATGATATATCCGAAGGAACCACGATATGTAAGATATATGTAATGCAGCCGAGACAGTTAAGCACGTCCTCATCTGCTGCGACAAATATAAACTTTGGGGATTTCAAACACGGCATCCTGGCAATTTGCAAAGTACACTGCAACTTCAGGGTGAATCCTGCAAATACACTCCTTGTTTGTAATACATAGCCCGATATTCTCATCTCATTTATACAATATTGTACATCTGAAAGACATGGGAAGCTTTTTTATCAAATAAGAACCAAATACGGGACATAGCCTGTTATTTATATTAGGTATACAGAACGATTCGGTGGCGCCGTTACAAATTTGAGTTTCCTTAAGCTTCAGGGAAAGTAAAGTTCCTCTAAAATAATCAAGAAAATGATTTGCTAATAAGACTCACTCCGGCAGCCAAAAGTATGCACAGAGATCCATGTGGTAGCTTTGCAATGCTGCAAATTGATCTGACAAATCCGCATATGTAACATTATTAGGCTGTTGCTTCTTTGTTGGTCCCATTTTGGTCCCACAAGAATGGGGACGTCATACTATGACAGAGCAGGAGTGCTCCAGTTTAACAGAGAAGGTTTGACGCTAATTACCGAGCGCCCCACCACCTTGGGTTGGGGAGGTTTTTATCGTAGAGTCTCATCCAAGCGGTCATCAGGCGGTCAAACCTAGTCCCTGGTATCAAGACCCTGAGACAATTCACAGGAGTAATGTAAATCAGGGATCGTTGTTACATGATCTGCCAGAGCCTTGTTAGTCAGTCCCCACGATCTTGGAAGGTGGTTGATTTTTCCCCCGATTGACGGGGGAAAAAAAAAGAAACGCCTTTCTGTCTTTGCACCAGTTACTATTGGAGCGACCTCCAAGCAATCAGAGTGTTGTTCTAGATTATCAGACACCAGGTGGTTAAAGTAAACTGTTAAGGTAACCCTCCAAAAGAGATAAGGTAATCGCCATCCTGAAAAATCCAGCAACTGGAAACGAGGAAACTTTGGTGCCGAAAAGTACTCACTATTTTTAGCGTGCTGTTCAAAATGGTATCAAACTGGCCCAAACTTAAGGAGGCTGCCAAAGATCTGACTCTATTCAAAGGCAGAAAATAATTATTTTCTAGAAATACAATCCCAGTCTAAGAATCGTAAAGGTCCAGTCTCGAATACCGTTCCCATGTTTGGGGAGTGCATGGCTCCCAAACTTCCTTGTTATCCCTCACATCCTGCACTTAATACAAAATGCGATCATCCGAGATCTTCTCCTTTTTCGTAGTTACCGTGGTCTCTTCTTTGGCGAACCTTATACTATTCAATTCTCCAGCTGACGAACTTGAGCAGAGCTACTCGAAGCTCTTTTTCATTCCCAGAGTTTCCAGGGCAAGAACTGTTCCCAGTTTTTCCAATTAACACACCCTCTTCCCTCTTCAAACTATACGTAAGTATAGGTTAGATGTGTCCTTATCTTAAAATACTATAAATTGTATTTTTTTCCGAGGCCCAGTTTGACACTGGATTTTTTTGCAAGGCAGGCACGGTTAGCTCGAATTTTTGAGTTGACCGGGCCTTAAAAAAAATCGCGTTTTTGAGCTGACTTTAAATAGACCTAAAACCCCCCAGGACTATTACATGTAGGTCCAACATCGCCGACCTTGTCTTTAGAAATCATTACCTTTTCCAGAGGTAATAGCAGAGATAAATGATGAGGCGTGATTTTAACGTCGTATTTTAGTCATAAATAGTTTTTGACATCAGCCAGCTATAAGTGACGTCTAAAACACGTCGTTTTAGTGTAGAATATCTAACGTAATTAAAGACAACCAAATAATGGCGTTAAAAGACATATATAATGGCCATTTTGTTTCGTCAGCGTAAGTAAGTGACGTATTTTTAACGTCAAATATACCTAAGTGGAGCCTGAGATATGCAATCCTAAAGGCATTCATTTTCTGAGAAGCTGAGATCAGAGTTACAGTTTTTCTTTAATGAAATGAAAATCATCTCTCGCATTACGCATTTTTACGTCAATGTGACCTCATTAATTTACTTCTTACGTTATTTTCGATGCATTTTTACGTTATAACAATGACAACTTTGATCTATGGCATTTTATAGTATTACTTACTACGTCATTTTCACGTCAAATATTCGATTCGACGTCGCCGAACACCAAAAACTGACGTCTTAGTGATGTACCTGTTGTTGTTAAAGAGGCGTAAGCCGAGTGCGATAATCCCACGAGTGTGGAAGGGTACTTTTCACACGAGTAATGTACACTATTTTTCCTACGACCACAGATTAATGCACAATCCCAAAAATTTAAATTTTTTTAATGCTTTTATTTGATAACTTTGCAAAGAAATGTGATTGAATTAAAAAATTTTTTAAATAATAACTACTTAGAATAGCAAAAATTGAAAGTTGGTGATAATAATTAAAATTCCATAAAATAGATCAAAGTAACAGAAAGTTGACTATTATACCTATAAGAAAAAATAGATTTTTTTTTGTATTTTTGCTTATAAAAGAAAAACTGATAGAGCAATGTAAATGGTCCCAATGGACGAATTGTACGGAATTAAAATACGAAGAAAATGAGATCTAAAACAACCTAATCGGTTCATTATTAACAGAGAAAACTAACAACAACAAAAAAAGAAAAATGGCAGTTTTTCAATTTTTTGAGGTGATAAGTAAAAACTGCCCGCAAACATGAGCAAAAACGGCCGAGCGTGTGTAGAACATAAGATGAGAACATAAGATTAGGGGTACAACAGCCCGTGTATTATGCCTTCCCCTTAACTGCTTTTCTATCCCTACTCCATAATTCTCGGCCGTTTTCACTCATGTTTGCACGCAATTTTTTACCCATTTTTCAGCATTTAAATGGTAAACGAAATTTGACGTCGTTTTATAGCTGAACACTTCTACTTTTCAAATCCGTTCAATAAGTTCGAAACTCAAAAAATAGCGACGTTACGAATTTTTGAAAAAACGGTTTTTTTTTCGTTTTTTTTTTTTGTGTTTTCTCCCTTAATATTGAACCTATCAGGTTATTTCAACTCTCATTTTCTTCGTATTTTAATTCTCTACAATTCTGCCGTGTTAAATTCAAATAGGCGCATCTACAAATTCATTCAAACCTGAGTTAGATGCATTTTTAAATTCGTCTCCGCGAGTACTATCTCTGTGATAAGAACAATAAAGGCGGATGGGTAACATAGTGTGTAGATACGTCTTTTTCAATTAACAAAATCAGATACTCCTTTTTAATGTAACAAAACAAATTAATTAATGACGTATCTACAAATTAGTCTGTTTTGTTAGATTAAAAAGGCGTATCTGATCTTGTTAACTGAAAAGGACGTACCTACACACTATGTTAGAAATAAATGGCGTATCTGCATTTTTTTAATTTTAATTTTTTAACAATTGGTATGCGATTGCGCGATGTTTTGGAAAAGTTTGAGCTTATTTTTTTACAATTCAATATTGTTTAGTTACCCATGTATGAGCTTTTCTAGGTCACTAAATACATGACTACTACTGTTTTTTTTGCCAGTAGTTTAAACCATGTTTGTAATAAGTACAATAATAGACGTATCTGCCAAGAGTGGAAATTTACGTTGTCTGAAAAGGGCGTATCTATCAAAAGACTAATCATGTTTGTAGCTCAAATAATTTACAGTAACTTTTGTAATTTTTATGATTGCTACTATGAAATTAAACTTTCAGTTCTATGTGAACTTTTATGATTTTATGGCATAACTGAAAATCTTAAAAGTCAGTTTTCTCACTTCTATATTTTTTCAGATACGCCCTTTTGATTTAACGTGTCAGAATTCGTCCATTGGGGCCATTTAAATTGCTCCACCAGTTTTTCTTTTATACGCAAAAAAGCTGGTTTTGGACTTAATGGTCAATAAAAAAAAATAAAAAAAATGTATGGTACATTCTAGAGTGTACCAAAACTAGAGCCAGTACCAGCACCATCAGTAGGTACCATGTCTAGGTACCAGAACCTAGAGAAATGTTTTATGAAGCATAAATAAGATTCTTCTACTCTTATTGAATAATATTCCAATTATTAGAGCTTTTTGGATGAATTATGAAGGTTATTATTCGTAGGTATTGAATTATAGTTCATAATACTCGGCTCTTGTCCAATCACAGCTACTAGCTGCGTCCAACCAAAAGCTGTAAGTTTGATATATAGAGCAAAGCTGTGAATAGGAACGATAACTAACATTTCTCAAAATCCACGCGTGCGCAGAAAAAGCATAGTATTACAATATTCGCGATTATGGCCTTCATCTCGTGAATAATGGCCTTCATCTCGTGAATAATGGCTCCATAATCGCTCATATAATAATATACTACTATTATAGGTAAGGTAGGTAGGTTAGGTACTAAGTGCAAAATAAATAATGACCGATTTTTTTAATCACTTGTACCAAGTCACAGTAGTATGAATTAATCAACTGATACAGAGTACAGGAAATCATACTTCCCCTGCTTTGGTCGTTGAACTCCCCACCCTTGCCGAACAACCCCTAAGCGCACGTCGATTCTACGCCTAGTCCGCCTGTATATGTGTCGCGGCCGAACACAAGACGGGACTTTCCACCATTTAAGTTAAAAACAATCGCCAAAATGATAACAACAACCCCAAGTAGAATTAAAAGACTTCTCTCTTAACGGTCGGGGTTGATCGCGTCGGGTAATTCCTCGATCGGGTCGAAGTTGCGTGCATGTGTCCCCGATATCTCTGGTGATAGTGCTAGTGCTAGTGCTTGACAGGTATCTCAGTGCGGTGGTTTTTTTGGGTGAAAATGTACGAAATCCGCTCGAAAAAAGACGTTTCCTCGTATTGAACGAGGATTAAACAGTGCACCTTTCCGTCGTTTGTGTTTGGGAGCTTTGCCGAGAGGAAATGTGTTGGTCTTCCCGGAAAATTCGCTGTATTCATTCGCCATTTTGGAAAATACATAAGGCGTATACATTTCATGTTATTATTGCTTATGAGCAATAATAAGTAGGTAATGATAATCAGCCGTTTTGGGATAATTTGAGAAGGTATTTGGTTTTGTTCTGGGCTTACTAATTTGGGTTCGATAGGGATTTTTTTGAAAGAGATTCATCCATACGGATCTTTGTGTGGGAAGTATAATGTCGGATGTGTTATTGTTGTTACAAAATAACTGATATGTTTATTTAGATCGAAAATATTAAACATTTTTTCATCTCATTCTCATGCAGTAGGTACCTTGTTATATCCCCCATTCCAGATGTTTTTAAGTTCAGGTTGGCTGTGATATTTTTTCTTATTAAAGTTGCAAGCCCTGGAAGCCGATTTGAGCTAAAAAAAGTTCAAATAATAACTTCCACTATTAATATTATGCTCATACGCCATTAGGAATAATTTTTCTATATTACAAAAAAATGTATTACTACAAAATATGAAAACAATAATTAATTCAATTGCTATGGTTTGGTAAAGAGAAAGAGTATCTAATTATTATTGGCATTCCATTATTGAAGTTTCAAGATCAGTCAAAAAGTTCCATCACATTTAATTACCTGTCAATCATAAAATGCCAAAGGTACCTAGTTGGAAAAACAAAAAAAAATTATAAAAACATTCAAAACAATGAAGGAGATGAATCCCAAATTACTGATGAAACCTATTTTTAATGTAAGTTTTTGTTATTTTGATGGATTAGAAACATCCATAACCTTTAAAAGTTTATCTAATCAAAGGTAGTTCAAAGCTTAATTCGAGTAATAAGAGGTACCAACGTACATAACTCAAATTTTCCATAGCATACTTGGAATTAAAAACATCTGGAATGGGGATATTATAGAGATGCAATATCAAATTAATGAAAGTATGAAAGCAATCATTTTTAAACGTGCGTAGGTAAGATATAAAAACAGTTTTTTTAAAGCAAAAATCTAATAAAATAAAATAATAAAATAAAATAAAAAAAAGAAAAAATAATTTTGATTCAAATTTTTTTAAGACGAAATTAATAATAATATCTACATCCAGGACGGAGTCAGTTTTTTCCACCTAAAACAGACACCGAAATCAATATTAACTTTGTTCCCTGCTGCCAATTTGAATATTCGATTGAGTTACGACCATACCATATTGTTCTTTGAGTTTGATCTATTGCTCAGAAGTTTGGCCTCCTTCTCCAGTAACCTTGCGACGTCTTCCCTCAAGACTGTATTATTGTGTATGTGGAAAAAGTCGAGAGAGCTTGAAATATTTTATTTCACAAACACATTATTCAACCTTGGGTTGATTTTCTCCATCCATGCACGACTGAATATATTTATTTCGCAAAATGTTTTTCTTTTGAACGCGTCGTCCCTTTCAGAGAACTCAATCATCATATATCTTCTTCAATAAATAGCTCAGATGAACGATTTTTTTTATATGAAATAGATCAAATTTATTTTGACTAGCCATTATTATTGCTTACATTTAAAAAATAAATGTACGAGTTACAAGCCTAGCAATTCTTTGCCGATCGATAAAATTACGATTGTGCTGAGTTTTAGTTTTAATAAGCAGTTACGTCGAGGGTAATAATAATTATTCACGCGAACGTGTACGTGATTTGGATTTGAATCGTACACTATACCGGGCTGTTTGGTTTTTATTGAAATGATGGAAATTATTTCTTATTGTTATTGAGAATGATTTACTGTTATTGAAATTACTCTACAAATCTAGTGCGCAAAGATATTACAAGAATTTCAGTTGAAAAACTTTAATTGAATTATTTGAATTTTAATTTAGAGATTTTATGAAAAATCCATTTAAATGAAAAAATTAAATCTTGCAGCAAAAGGTGTCATAAAATAATGTCATAAATAAATAAATGTTTAAATGAGCGACGTTTTACTGAAGCAATGGCACAAATGAAAAAAATTAAATGACTTAACTGATGTCAAATATTATGTTATTACTGTAAGATTTTATTAAAAGCCAAATTATATGAAAAAAATTTAACATCGAAGCAAAATGTGTCAGAAAAGGATTGTTATAATATTTAAAATAAATAAAACATTTACTGACAATATACAATGAATAAAAAAAAACAAAGACCGTCACTCAATTTATTCTTATTTCGAATTAACTGTCATTTTATTTCTTTGAGATTTTATTAAAATTAAACCAAAATGAAAAAAAAAAATTAATCTTTTGAGACAAATATCTATGTGATAAAATAATTGTTTAATAGAGCGACTTTTTACGAAAAACCAAAGACAACCGCTCAATTTATTCACATTTTGAATTACCTAACTGTCGAATATTTTATTTCCACAAGATTTTATTAAAAACCAATTAAAGTTAAAAAAAAACTTACCTCGAAGCAAAATGTGCCATAAAGTATTTTTTTTTAATAAACGACGTTTTACTGAAACCAAGAAACGAATAAAAAACCAAAGACGGTCACTCAATTTATTCTTATTTCGAATTAACTGTCATTTTATTTCTTTGAGATTTTATTAACAATAAAAACCAAAATGAAAAGATTTTATTAATCTTTTGAGACAAATATCTATGCGAGGGGGTGTTCAATCGATGAAAAAGTGTACAATTATTTCCACATGCCAAATTATTTCCACTATTTCCACTTTATTTCCATTATTTCCACATTATTTCCACTATTTCCAGTATTTCCACGTTATTTCTACGTTTCCACGTTATTTCCACATTATTTCCACTATTTCCACTTTATTTCCGTTATTTCCACGTTATTTCCACTATCTCCAGATTTTTTCTACTATTTCCAAGATGTTTTCGCGTAATTGCAAAACTCTTTGAAACAAATATTTCGCACTCGATTTCGCAGCTCTCTTAATAAATCCGTTTTTGGTCAAAATAACTTAATTTTTATGTTAAGCTCATTTTGTTTGTGTAAATATTTTTTTTATATAATGAAAATTGCGAGGAAAATAATAATTGTAACAGTAAAAATAGAAATGCTAATATATCAAGAATTAGGAGCGAGGTTAGGAGTTACCCTAAAAAAATAAAAAAATATACAGGCTTGCTCATTAGTGGGGCAAAGTAGCTTTTATACTAGAATTCTAAATAATTCTAAAAAAACTCATATGCCTCTCCACCAAGTACGATTTTCTCCACTTTTTTAAAATATTTTTGTACTATACAGGGTGGTCCTTTTATAAAATCACAACATCAACTTTCTTATTTTAAATACGAGGGTACAATTTTTTTTCATGTTTTGGATTGAGATCTAATTTCTGAGTTGAATGACATAATGTTACCTTCACCAACCCTCCCGGTTTATGCGCTATGTCAATTTTTCTGAAAAATAATTCAAATGTAACCGTCCAGAAAACTAATAAAATCAATTTCGTTTTTCATTATTAAAAATTCTCGCATCATGCACCAACAAGGTGACACATGAAGGTCTCGATGAAGGTGTTTAAATATCTATTGGGAAGTTTAATTTTTTATACAGGGTGTTCAAAAGCCAGCTACAAACTTTGAAGATTTCGAGTCGATTTTTCTTGTTTATTTTAAATACAACGCCCTGTATATTATCACGTCATCAATTAGGTATTGAAGTCCTCCTTCAACCTATTATAGGGTTTCCCTTTCCTATACCTAACTCTATAGTTTAGAAGTTAGATAACGCTATGTTAGAAAATGTAGCAGTTACTGACCACCCTGCATTTCTAAAAAATCTAAATTAACACATTCATACATATTCCATGAAACTATAATAGTATACAGGCTGAGTCTTTAATGGCGCATTTCCTCAATGGCACATTGTAGGTGGCAATTCATTTAGCACGGGAAATAGGTATGGTAAAAAAATATTTCCACTAAATTGATCGAGATATGAAGAGGTAAAGTTGAGAACTCAACTTCTTCAATATTGACAGCTTTAAAGAATTTGTTTGCTTAAAATACCTAGAGATTACGGCCTCTTATTTCAAATATCATAGAAAACTTTTTTTCCAAAATCGCGATTTAAATTTATATGAATTAAATTAACTTCCAGTTTTTTTTTCATTGATGGAATACTATAAAAACTAAAGTTAATTTCATTCATATAAATTTAAATCGCGATTTTGGAAAAAAAAGTTTTCTATGATATTTGAAAGAAGAGGCCGTAATCTCTAGGTATTTTAAGCAAACAAATTCTTTAAAGCTGTCAATATTGAAGAAGTTGAGTTCTCAACTTTACCTCTTCATAACTCGATCAATTTAGTGGAAATATTTTTTTTACCATTTTTCCTGTGCTGCACGAATTGCCCGCCAATGTATCGTTGAGGAAATGCGCCATTAAAGACTCACCCTGTATAAGAATAGTAAAACCGAAAAAACATAGAAAAATAAATTCATGCTTCATGCAAAGGATATTCATTTAATTTTTCTTAAAATATTTATACTTTCTTGTTATTTCAATTTTGTCGATTCTTCTTAGTGTGAATGGATGCGAACCCATTAGCTCAATCGGGCCGTAGAACATGAATTTTTTTTTAGCAGTTTCTACTTGATGCAGATGCAGACTGCAGACACAAGCTTCTTATATACCTATGGAAATATATACGCTTATTTCCATTTATTTCCAGTTATTTCCACGTTATTTCCACTTTATTTCCACTATTTCCACTTTATTTCCGTTATTTCCACGTTATTTCCACGTTATTTCCACTATTTCCACAATTTCCACTATTTCCACTATTTCCACGTAATTTCCACACTATTTCCAGTTATTTCCAACACAGTGTACAATTATTTCTACGAGTGAACACCCCCTCGTATCTATGTGATAAAATAATTATTGTTTAATAGAGAGACTTTTTACGAAAAACCAAAGACAACCACTCAATTTATTCACATTTTGAATTAACTGTCGAATATTTTATTTTTCCAAGATTTTATTAAAAACCAATTAAAGTTAAAAAAAACTTACCTCGAAGCAAAATGTGCCATAAAGTAATTTTGTTAATAAACGACGTTTTACTGAAACTAAGCAAGGAATAAAAAAAAAACAAAGACAGTCGTTCAATTTATTCTCATTTTGAATTAATTAAATTTTATCCGATTTTATTTTATTTATTTATATAAAACCAAACGAAATGAAGACATCTAGGTATATATGTGATAAAATATTTGTTTAATTGAGTAACGTTTTACAAAAAAAAAACAATTTATTTTATTCTTAATTTGAATTAACTGTGAAATCTTTTATTCTTTTTTTTATTAAGATCAACAAAATAGCAATTTACCATCTTATTTATTCCATAGAACTCTTTTTTCTTTAAAACCACGTACCTTTTTTTATAATTTCAGTCTATATTCTCGTCTATATTACTATGGAGTAAAAATTACCCTAAATTTCGGCAAGAAAAAAGGGACTTTTTGATTTTTTTTAACCATTTCTATCTTTCTTTTTTACACGTTTTTTTTTAGTCCATTATGACCAGTTTCAGGAAAAATGTATACATGGTGTTTCTCAATAACATGCTAATACTTCAGGGTGTGATTCCTCATCAGGTCATTTTATGAAGAAAATTTTATATGAACGTATATGTCCGCCAGGGCTGAAATTTTTTTCTATACAGGGTGTTGAATTTTTGTTTTTTCAAGAGTTATGTCTTATTATCTACGAAAGTAGTTTACATATTTTTCTCAAATTTGGCACGCCTTCATAGGTTATTAAATCACACATTTTAATTGGAAAAGTTTTTCTATTGGTCCACCAGTGGTGTCCATCATACGTGTCCTCTGAAATTTTTTTTCCAATAAAGAAATTGGTGCGCCACTGACATTTGGCCATACGGATATTTTTGCTGACTATTCTGATCAATTCTACATGAAAACGGTCTGCTGCGTTTTTCTCGTCGGACGCCCTATTCTTGACCAAAACAAATAAATTGAAATTCGATTAATTTAACAAAATTAATCAATAGAATGTGTTTTCTAACTAAAATATGTAATTTTACATCCTATTAACACATACTAAAATTGAAAAGAATATAAACTACTTTCGGAGATAATAAAAAAAAAACTCTTAAAAAAAATTCAACACCCTGTAGAAATAAATTTAAGCCGTTGAGGACATGGCTATGTTCATATTAACTTTTCTTCTTCATAAAATGACCCGAGGAATCACATCCTGAAGTTTTAGCATGTTATTAAGAAACACCCTGTATAATTCCTATTTTCTATGCTCATCTTTATCTCTAGTAATTTAAATTCTCTCAAGGTAATTTTTCCAAAATATTTTAATTTTTATCATACTCAGCGGCGATTTCAAATATTTACGAGACTGACCGAGATAAGACCGAACGGTGAATGCTTTCTGAAGTTTCTTCGCCCATAAAAGGAAATTCGATTGCATTATCTAATGCAATGAAAATTAACGATATTTCTCTGACTGGTAGAACGTCGAGTCAAATGCAATTTTCCGTATTACGATGACTCAATCATTTCTAATAAATATAATCACGTCAGCTTGTCATTGAGCTCTCCTCAAGATGCTATTCATGGAAATATAAATATCGGTTTGAAATTATTCCTTGCAAAACTCAGTATCTTCAGTATCCTTGCTTAGATTTCTCAACTTACCATCATTGAGAGAGCAAAGAGGGCTTTACGAGATTACTTTATTTTTATTTTTTATTTTAGCATTAATCATAATATCAGATTGAAAATATTCTTGGACTATTTTTGAACCAGTTGGGCCTCAATAAAAGCTTTTTGGAAATAACATTTACCAAATTTTTGAAATTGAGTGACAGATAGAAGAAAGTCATAAACAATTTCTCAGAGATACTTTAATTTTAATAACGCGAATAAATAAATGTCTTCAGAGGGAGGAATGAGTAATAATGGAAAATGAATTTTCCAAGTTTAACATAAAATTTTACTCCTTCAGGTCATTCTGAAATCTGTCTGAAATGAAGATAACCTGCAATCGGAAAATGACGTTTTCGTCAACAAACTGATCTGTACACGCATAGGGACACCCTCAAGCGGGCTCCTCTGGAACTAACCGGAGCCGCGCAATGCAATTAGTCGGTGTATTTTCTGAACAGACCTCGTAAATAATAATAATAATAATAATAAAAAAATTAACAGGAATGATTTAAAGCTTCAGAAAATACTTGAATCGAGACTTGAATTCTGGAGCCTCGGTACCCATTTGTCGCAAAAATCCTTTTCCTTCAAAATGTTCCTTCAAGTTCTGCTGAAGTAATTATATCACATACTTCTCTTACTGTTTTTGACATTTAAGAATTTTTGGAACTTCTGTTTCAGTGGTTTATTTGTTAAAAGGGAAGGTAAATTGTTTGTAGTTTCTGCAATTTTTTTTTCAAAACACTTATTTAACTTTTATATCAATTCTTTGTATCAGGCTAAATGAAATATCAACATGAATCATTGTTTTGAAGTAAAAAAAAATACTAAAAGCAAAAACGAGTCATTTTCTAGTTCTAGTCATTAGCAGAAACATGCTGGAGAGATTATTTGGTCTGACGATTGATGGAAAAAGTCGATTTGCCTTTTATTACAAAAAAATTCGTACGCTATGAGTATTTTATTAAGCTGATGAGCACACTGCATACCCTGATAGAGGAGTACTAATGCAAAACCGAGTGCACAACAATAAACCACCCTGGTATTAAATAATGTTGAATAAAGCTTTATATGGTACGATCAAGTTTAAAAAATCATAATATGTGACGTCATTCTAACCGTCCGAATTAAGTTTTTTCATTTCACCAGAAAATGTCAAACAGTTAAATTTCAAGGTGTGAACGAGCGTAAATTATTAAAGGAATCATTCAAACAATAAATTGAACGGTTTAAGTCAGTTCGACAGCCACTGACAACTACATAAAATTTATTCACGTAGGTAATGACATTCTCATTCAAATTCTCATTCAAAACCAATGTTGACGTATATTTATTTATGCGGGATGGAGTATTTAGACAAACTTGACGGTTTCTATGAGAACCACGTAAATGAAACAAAATAAATCGGAACTATCAGGAGGATGAGTATTCTTAATCGATACATATAACTTTTTTTTGTATAAGTTAGGCCTGCCCGAGCATGCTTTTAAACAACGTTTGAATATTTTCAACTCCCAAAAATAGTAAATTAACGCACTTTTCCTTAAATGATCTATGTTTGCCTAAGAGTAATTTCGTAATTATTACTTACTCAGCTAAATAATTGTACCTTTCAGTTTACTCAGTACTCAGTTTGCTTTGCTCGTTGAATTAGTGGGGAACTCAAAGGGTTAATAATAATTTCATCTTACTATTCATTCTCCTGTTTCACGTTCCAGAGATCACGTTTATACTGATAGCGATCTAAAGGAACCATTGAAATATTTGGGAAAATGCCTGTAAAGCTTACAGAATACTGTGAAGCCTCGCGTTTCTTGTGAGTTACCTTCTGTTTCCTACGATCACTATACAAAGTACCACTTTGCGCAACGTTATTTGTACGCAAACCATAAGATTTCTCACGTTTATAAAGGTGTGCGGGAAGGGCATAGCATAGAGCATAAGCAAAGTTCATTACCACAATTTTGTAGTCATAACAGAGACGTTGATGTATAAAAAGTAGCGATCAATAATCCTAACCACAGAGTACACACTATGGATCACCTAAATAGACAACATTCGATGACAACAATAGTGATCGGTAAAAGAGTCGCTTTTAAAACAGTATTTACTTTTACTGTCAAATCACATACATTTAAGATACATACATTATTATGCTGATTTATTTATTAGTATTATTCACTAGACACTCAAGGCGTATAGTTTAACCGAATTATGAGGGCAGGTGTTATAAGATTCTAAGACCAGGGAAACAGTTGGGAACCTGTATTACCGGCACTGACGCTCACTAAGTGTTAGAAAGCGTTAGTGTCGGTAATACAGGTACCCCAGGGAAATTGATACTAACATCGCATTATTTGGTATTAACGCAATACATGTCTTTCAATTTTCACTCACGCGCAATCAGGTGGAACACTGATCAGTCGATTATACTGTAATACTCGATCTGTCGATCATGGCATGTTCAATAAAAAATATAATAAAAAATATTCAAAAATAACCTACAATTATTTATAGGTTAAATCTTTTGAATTTATCGCTTGTAACGCCACTTAGATTCCATTGTAGACTGCCCGGTTGCTGGTTTTCCATTCTTTTGTATTCTAAGAAATTCTATTCAGTATTATTCAGAAGAAGTATTGCAAGTATTTCGAAGTTATTGCGAATATTTCTATACCTACGTCAACTAACCCGATCCTACTTCCCTAATTTTGAGATCGTGAGCTGGGGCTAGAGTTAAGAAAAGTGAATCGAGAATTCAAACGAAGACCTAGTCTCTGATTCTCGCCCAATTGCGATTCAGGGATTTGGGCTACCTTGTCGGCGTCACAATAACACGCCTCACATCGTACCAATACAAATAACGATCTGTATAATGTTCTGGAAGCTTTTTTGATGCTCGATAAACTTGATTTTAAACAGAAAATAGACAGCAAAAAACTCATGGTCAACTTCTAAATGTCTGTGCTACTACAAACAAACTGTAGTTAGTTTTAAAGAAACAAAGCGGAAATATCTGTAACAGCTTTACCGTTTTCACAGTCAACTGAAAGCCCCGGAACCGTGTTTTATTTGATCAATGGAAAGATTTACGAGTGCACTCGTAATGAGATCTTTAAACTCGTTGTCAGATAACACACAGTTTCGCTGAGTCTCCAAATCGAAAACACTCGCTGACTGAATGGCCTTTAAGAGGAAAGTGGTCTTTCTGTAAGACTGTAAGGTAATTTTGCTGTTTTTTTTATTGAGACCTTGACCCATTATAAGTAGGTGTATTTACCATCGATTAAAGAAATTGAGGCAACGACGTACAGATAATAAATAATACATTGAAATAATGCTATGGGTGTAGGCACCCGCGTATTATATTGGCGTGTGGGGGTGGGAAAAATGTTCTTACCTGTTATTATTATTATTATTGATCTGTCTCCAGAATAGGTTCAATGCGAAATTTAATAGTTTCAGTAGGGTTCTATATGAGGACGATTTTTATATAAGAAATTAAACTATGTATTATGTTTTTTAATCTCATTAAAAAATTAGGGCTAGTCATGACTTTTAGTCAATTATAGTCAATTGTGCTTCTTCATCTTCATCTTTTCGGCCAACCCCTAAGCCTCTCAAGCAAGAACCGAGCAAGAACGAGAGAAATAACACGTGATTATAACGTCATATTTTGGTGATAATTAGTCGTCAACGTCAGCGATCTATAAATGACGTCAAAAACACGTAGTTTAAGTCTCTGATATCTCATCAATTAAAGACAACCAATAGGAGACGTCAGAAAGATGTCAACTGACCTCCACTTTATGACGCTGCCGTAAGTAACGTGTTTTTAACGTTACATTAACATGGAACGTAAGAGACTTTTTTTTAATACTCTAAACAAATCAAATTGAGAAGGTGTAACCAGAGCTACAATTATTATTCTTCGTTCATGGAACGAAAAAAAATTGAAAAATTGCGGGGCTTTTTAGATCAATATTACATGTTTAATTTGGTAGCTTTCAAGTCGTTTTTTGACGTGAATAAATGACGTCTTTAATATGTGACGTCATTAAGTGAAAACGTCACTAAATTCGTCATTCGACGTTATCGGTACCAAAAAATGACGTTATTTTGACGTTGCCATGCTACCCTGGGAAAAGTTTTTCATATTTTTCCATTAACCTCATCAATTTTTCCTTGCACTAAGCACTAATTGAAATAATTAATTGACATCTATCTTCAGCAACTTTGGAAAATAAAAATTTTATTTTGAAGATATTTCTGACGGGCTATTTTCATGAATTTTAATCACATAAAATTAGGGGTAGTTGTGATTTTAGCAATTTTACTCTTTATATTTTATGAAAGGTGTAAAAAATCTTGAGGTGAGCAATTGTGACTCTTCATCTGTTCGACCAACCCCTAAGTCTCTCAATAAAGAACCCAGGTAGCAAAGACACTTGATCACACGTCATTATAACGTCATATTTTGGTGATAACTGGTCGCTGACGTCAGAAACACGTCTTAAGTATCTAAAATCTCATAAATTAAAGACAGCCATAAGATGTCAAAAAGACGTCAACTGACCACCATTTTACGACGTAGCCCCTTAAGTAACGTGTTTTTAACTTCGTATACATGTGGAATTTGAGAGAATGAAAAAAAATGGTGGATTTTTTTTAGATCAATAGTGTTCAATTCAGTCGTTTTTGGATGTGATTTTGACGTGAATAAATTCGTGAATAAAATTCTTTGATTTGTGGTGTCATTAAATTCGTGTTCGACGTCACGGAACACCAAAAAATTATGTAAATTCAGATTTTACGATTCAAAATATGTGGGAAATATCTCCCTCCTTCCCTCTCCATGCAGATGGGCGGAGGCGGGGGTAAATTTGAAATTTTGGTATTAATGAATCGAAAAAAATGTTTAAAACAAATTCTATGTGTATTTAGCAACAAAATCCGAATCTGGCTCAATATAAGGGCTCCTAACAAAAAATTGCACATCTACCCCCACCCCCGCTCTCGCCCCCCTTCATAGGGGGGCTAATTTTCCTACGTATTCTCAGTCGTCAAATCCGAATTAAAAAAAAGTTGGGTTCTCGCTTAAGATTTCAAAGTTGTTGCCCCCCCCCCCCTAATAATTATTTAAAATAATTAATTACTTTATGATCACACTAACTTCTTCCTCAGCAAAGAAGCAGTGGATCTGACCGGACTTGAACCTTCGTTCATTAGACGTTGCCCAGCTTAAAGTCAACACCTCGTACAGAATGCCAACACCAACGCCAACAATGTTAATTCCTCCAACCCCTCCCTCATACAACTACCCTCCCACACAACAACTAAGTACTATACACACTCACACCACACACTAAACACTAAACACCATTCATACAAATCTACGAGGAAATCAATTAATCTACAAGGCTACGATACGTCCCATGCATAATTCACACATACACATACCACAAGAGCAATTAACAGATCTTTGATCTAGCTCACATTTCACTTACGTTCTAATAAATAAACTCAGTAACCCATACATGAACGAACATTAGTGGCATCGATAAAGGTGGAAACTTTCTCCCTCTAACCGCTTGTTGCTGAACTTCATTATTTGTTTATCCTCCCTTCTATCCTCTGAATATTTTTATACACACGTCTGTTTTTCCCCGGAACCGAGTCCCCGAAGTAAAAGGTAGATTTGGGTCACAGCGCACAGCAGCTTCTCGAATCTCTGCAAAGCAAACAAACGTAAAACAAAACCCAAGTCTACTTTTCGTTGTGGACTTTCCAGGGTGTAATATATTTTTGATGGGAAAAGCTCGCCTCTTTGATCGGTTATAATTGAATGTGATATAGCGTGTAAACACAGACGATGGAAAGGTGCAGTGTAACCGGGATTACCAAGAACGATATCCCAGTTTCCATAAAGTCACGCGCGATATAATCTCGTTTATTCCACAGAAATAACGTTGGATCTACTGTAATACATAACTCGGATAGCTGCGTATATATAATATACTGGATATATACCCATTTGTAAAACATGGTGCTAATATAATGTGAATATAGTCGATAACTGGATTACAGTGTTGTTCTAATATGGATGTTTTCATCCTAGGAGTGGGTAAGTACTTCTAACTGTAACTTAACGGGGGATTTACATGTTTGTGCTTGGGGAAGACTTATAATATTATTATGGAACCTGTTGGTAAAAATATGTTAAACATAGAATGTGCCCGTTTGGGGGGGGGGGGGGGTCTTCACTGAGTAACCATTATTTAACAACTTTTTCAATGTTTTGCTATTTGACAGTAATCCTCAAAAATAAAAGTGATTTGCGAAATAATGACAGCCAAAGATCCGAAGCCACCAGCATGCCAATATCTTCGTAAGAAATCTTGTTAACTTCCAAGACCGGCGAAGCGGATTTTTACATATGAAAATTTAATTTTCTGAAATTAAATGGCAGAAAAAATGAGAGAATTGTGGCAAGATTCCCACATCGTGAAAATGTATGTAGCCAAATTTCTAATAGGAAAATTGTCTCCGTGTCTGTGACTTTGCTGTAAGAAACACTCTACAGCTGCTATTTTTCGGCCTGGGGAGTTATACTAATTTGGTTTCTTTTAAACGACGCGGGGTCACACGAAGCCTATTTACAATGAGCGGGACCTTTTCCTGGGAAATTTTATTTTTCAAGAACCTCTACATTGGCAAGTAGAGATATTTGAAAAATGTATGTACCTATTACAAAACAAAGTGGTACCAGAAGGAGTAAAATCGAGAGAGAAAAAACATAAAAAATTGTATGCATATAATAAAATTGTATGTATAGGGAAATTAAGTGACCTTGAACATTGAAAAAACATTGAAAAAAATTGCTGTCTCTTTAAATTTTTTTGAGTAGAACCGCATGCGCAAAACATAACGAGAAACTGAGCGAAGGGACTAGGAACTAGGACTAGAAAGGATAGGAGTGTGCAAAAGTTTTAACAATGCAGACAGTTAAAAAAGAAAGTACTAGAGCCCACTGACAAAAGTAGCATCGTGCACCGCAGACACCATCTGGAAAAATTCAGGAATGTTATTTTTTGGACAAAATAGTGTTTTTTTTATTCTGTTTTTTGGCCAAATTGCTTCCTTCTGGAAAAATAGAAAAACCATACACCTTAATAATTTACTTTAAGATGGAGTTAAAAGTGGCTTATTTTTATCCAAAGATCACGCTTGCCGATTTTCAAAATAATTGTTTAATACAAAGTAATTTAGGCCAATATTCGCCATTTTTTTTTCCATAAAACTCCCAAAGAAGAGATGTATTTTTCTAGGTAAAATAAACAACTCTAGCGTCATAATTTTTTTATTCAAACTGCCTCCTTCTCTTGAAAAATACACAAAAAAAGAGAAAAAAACATTCAAACAGCTTCATTGATGCGTTAATGGAGAAGGAAGTGTTTTACAGAAAAACTCCAGGAAGCAAAATGTCTTTTTTTTTGTCCAAAGATAAGAATTTTCGGACAGCATTAAGATGACCCTTTTTTTGGATTCCCTGTCTAAAATCACGTGATCTGTGGTTATGGGGGGGGGGGGGGGGGTCATAGCTCCACATGTCTACAACCAACAAGCGCCGGCAACTGCGGTGCACGATGCCACTTTTGTCAATGCTTTCATCTCGTACTCGTACTAGATAGGCTATTGATTAAGTAAGTAATGTCCTAATAAACAGGCAATAACTATCAAAAGAATGGGTTATTGCATAAATCCTTCAAATGGTCATCCTGGAAATGGAAAAATCGCGGAGTGCTATTAAATTGAAGGGTGGAAATTGAAGATAGGAGTGAAACTGCACCCCTTTCAGTTTTTTAACTAAAACTAGGAAACGAAGTAAAATTCAGGTATGGTTCTTAATGAGATTTTTTTGTAGAGAATGCAAAAATTCAATATTAGATAAAAGTAGTTTATTAAAAAAAAAAAAAATAGAAAAAATTCTCGTCTCAAAAATGTTTACAAAAAGTGAAAACCTTAATTTTTTTTTCATTTTCATTTATCTTGCGTAGGTATAACTTTTTTCTGAGCAGTCAGGTATAGACATTTTCACAAAAAAAAAGACAAGAAGGTTAAATTATCTTCAAAGTGGTGAGTTAAGATAAATTTTTGAATAAAAACTGACTGCTAAATACCCGCTCAAACTTGGACTTTTTTTTCGATTTTTATCGCGTTTTTAGTTTCGAAATTTAGTGCAAATTGTGCCAATTTCGAATTTTTGAAATTTTTGGAAAATTTTTTTTGCAAGCCAAAATTGGTACATGGTTGAAAATTTTTCCTATGAGATTTTCCAAGATTTTAAAAACTAATTCCATATTTTGTAATTTTTTATAAAAAAATATCAAACTTGACAGTTATAAAAGACACGAGACAGGTGGCGTTGCGTGTCATTTATCATAATTTGTAAAGCATTAATTTAGCTAAATCAAATTTTTCCCTGACCGAGAAGGAAATACTTCTATAGGTATAGGCTCGGGTATAGGGTAATAGTTTCAATCAATAGCTTATCCCGTAAAATATCTGAGTGCCCTTTTCTCGCTTTTCATTATATTATGGAGTTCACAGGAAATCGTAGTGCGTCACCGGCGAAAAAACGCCACGTTCTAACACAAGAAGAGCGTGTACTGGCGAATAATGGACTTAAGGGTTTTATTAGGGATAGAATGAAATTCCCTTTTTAAAAACAGAGTTGCACAACGATGGAAGTCTGCACTTTACCCGAAATAACCAGAAAAAAAAATCGAAAAAGATCGAAAAAAATTTGTTGCAGAAAATTTTTAAATGAAATTATGAATTATGAATAAAAAGAACCCCTTTAACACTGCAAGTCTCGAGCGCCACCACTGACATTAGTTTTCTTCTTACCTTTATTCCCCGTAGCTCATGTTCTAAAACAACTATTCATTGATGTTGTGCTGTGAATAGTAAATTGTAGAAACGTGTTTCGTCCTGTTTGAGACTCATCAGTTCAATATAATCCCGTGAGTGTAATTATAAATTTAAAAAAAATTGAATTCACTAAAACTGATTATCTGTTCCCATTACTTTTATTTTTATTGCATAATATAATTATTAGGTATAATATTCACCTCTTGAAGAGCTGGATAGAAAATTATGAAATAAACTGTTCTGGAAGAAAGAAAAAAAAAGGTGAATTTGCGGATGAAGGAACGTTATCGCAAGTTTTTCATTACTTAGTGAATTCGCTCAGCCCCAAGACCTCGAGCGGTAGTTTTATTATAGATTTGGCTACACGAAGTTTTTCAGCTGTTTCTGACGGTAAGTCGGGAAAGTTTTATAAATTGTTTGGACAAGTAAATCGATCAACTAAAATTAACAAACAATTTTTTATGCGCTTTGTCTCCGATAAACTGGGAATTTTCCTGATGCCCGTTTTCCATAATTATGCTGGAAAAGTCCAATTATTCTCGACTTTTTATTTAATTATGGAAATTATTACCAAGCAGTTTAGGTTCAAGCTCAAAACGCAGACAAGAAGTCGCTTTTAAAAATGTTACAGTTATCGATTTAATACATTTATGTATGCACCTATTCTCAAAGCTTTACAACCCGGTATCAGTTTCATTCATTAACGCCAGATAATAACAAGAATCAATCGTTCTAATTGTCTAAGAACTAGTCATTTCAAAGCTGTATCGAAGCTTCGTACTGTAAACGAATAAAAAATAATAATAAAAAAATTGCTTTCATATGCATAGTTTGAAGACTGATTTAAATATGTTTACCTTCAACAAAAGAAAACAATTTTGAATGCATCCGACTCGGTATCACGTAAAGTTGAGCCACCTATAAAGCTCACGCACTGTGGGGTAATAATTTATTTTTGTACATCTCGAGACTTCAGTCAGTATGCCGTATTTCATGGACTAATAGCGTCTCGTCACCGATTTCGACATTTTTATTAATCTAATCAGCGTGCCTGAAAAAGCAAATAACCTTTTTCTTGTTTTTCCCGATTATTGGAAATCGCATGGTGCATGGACAGCGACATCAAACAATTTTTATTAATATTTTTGTAATCACTTGCATTTCAAGAATTTTTCACTTAAACTTCTTCAGAAAAGGCCACTGAAATCTGTCCTTTGAGCTAAGAGGGCGCAAGCTACCAATACGGCTGGTAGTTCCATCATCGACAAATAGATGGCGCTGGATCCTTAAAGTCACGGAGAACTGTACAAATGGATTTAGCTCGGGCACGCTGAACAGCCTAATATTCTTCTTTCTAATAATCAATTATTATCACTTTCGAATATGTCTTTCTTGGTCATATTGAACACGAAGATTAATATTAAATGTTTTTTTTTTTCAGTTTCTCATCGGGGAGCAATGTGGTAGGCGTGGTTAGGGGGGGTTCAACCCCCCTGTAGACCTGGCGCCGCCATTACGGATCACCACGGCGACCAACACAGGTGAGACAAAATCTTTGTTTTTTTTTTTAACTATAATACACCATATAACGACACAATCTAGCCTCTCGCTCCTTTAAAAAATGCATTGAAACGATACAAAATCACCGATGAGAGTGAGGTTAGGTATGACAATAAGTGGGTCATTCCATTTAAGATTTTTTAGGGGTACTTGTGCGTAATAAAGTGTCCCCCTCCAAACAAAAATTGATATCCATGACTCGGCAATTTTCGATTGTTGGCTTTTTTCCATCAAAGATACTCACACTAGGTGCTTTTTTAAATTAACACCCTGTATAAAATCGGTGGATAAATGGATCATGTAGGTATAAAGCTCCAGCTTACACCGCTTGACATGTATCGAAAGCTGATTTTTTCAAAGTTCAAATTTAAAAAATTTTTTTTCCAAAAATTGTTTGTTATACATTTTGAAAAACGGCGAAACGAGTAGTGTAATTTTTTTCTCTTTTTAGGTAGAAAGCAATTTTTTATCTACTTGAGAGGGCAACTTGATAGAAATTTGGAGAAAGATATGTTTTAAATTTTAATTTCAGTAAGTTTAGTTCATATTCCTATACAATCCACCATCCGTCGACTGGTTAGATAAGTCCAGTGACTTGTGTAACTTGCAAGAACCGTATAACGAAGCTTCATTTTCTACGCGTATTTGAAATGATATTTTTTACAGTTCGTACTAAACGCTCAGCTATGCCGTTATTGGAAATGTGGTAGAACGCTGCGACGAATTTGCATGCTCGGAATTCTAATCGTTAGCAATAGCAAATAATTTAAATTCATAAATATAACCCTTTTAGCATTGTCGGTACAATTACATATTATTGGAATGCCATACCTGCAAACAATTGATTTTAGAATAGTTTCCCTCTTATACATTTGTGGATACTAGTATAATATGGAAAAAAAGTGAATGGTAACTCGACAGCCAAAACGAAACGTCATGTGTAAAATCGTATTTTAGGCACAAAACAAAGAATAACTATTTTCAAGATCAGACCTCGTTTGGGAGATATTTCCAAAAATGTAAAACTAAGGCTGCCAAAAAAATTTTTTTTCAGTAAATGGACAGTCAAAATCAAACGCCATATATTAAAACGTATTTTAAGCATAAAAGAAAGAGCAACTTTTTTCAAAATCAGACCTATGTTGGGAAATATTTCCAAAAATGTAAAACTAAGGCCGCGAAAAAAAAATTTAGTAACTAGGCAGTCAAAATCAAACGCCATATATAAAATCGTATTTTGAGCATAAAAGAGAGAATAACTTTTTTCAAGATTAGGCCTCGTTTAGAAAATAATTCCAAAATTGCTGTTCAGTTACTGATTTTTTTTTGCAGCCTTAGTTTTACCTTTTTGGAGATATTTCCTAAACGAGACCTGATCTTGAAAAAAGTTATTCTCTCTTTTATGCTTAAAATACTCTTTTACACATGGTGTCCGATTTTGAATGTCCAGTTACTAAAAATATATTTTTAATAGCAGCCTTACTTTTTCATTTTTGGAAATATTTCCTAAACGAGGCCTGATCTTGAAACAAGTTATTCTCTCTTTTATGCTTAAAATACGCTTTTACACATGGTGCCCGACTTTGAATGTCCAGTTACTAAAAATATATTTTTAATAGCAGCCTTAGTTTTACCTTTTTGGAGATATTTCCTAAACGAGACCTGATCTTGAAAAAAGTTATTCTCTCTTTTATGCTTAAAATACGCTTTTACACATGGTGTCCGACTTTGAATGTCCAGTTACTAAAAATATATTTTTAATAGCAGCCTTAGTTTTACCTTTTTGGAGATATTTCCTGAACAAGACCTGATCTTGAAACAAGTTATTCTCTCTTTTATGCTTAAAATATGCTTTTACACATGATGTCCGATTTTGAATGTCCAGTTACTAAAAATATTTTGTTAATAGCAGCCTTAGTTTTACATTTTTGGAAATATTTCCTAAACAAAGCCTCATATTGAAAATGGCCTCTCTAACTTTCATGCTTAAAATACGATTTTATACATGGTGTTCGACTTTGAATATCTAGTTACTAAAAATATATTTTTTTTAGAAGCCTTAGTTTTACATCTTTGGAAATATTTTCTAAACAAAGCCTCATATTGCAAATAGCCAGTCTAACTTTTATGCTTAAAATACGATCTTATACATGGTGTCCGACTTTAAATGTCCAGTTACTAAATATATATTTTTTATAGCAGCCTTAGTTGTACCTACATTTTTGGAAAAATTTTCTAAACGAGGCCTGATCTTGAAAAAAGTTATTCTTTCTTTCATGCTTAAAATACGATTTAATACCTGGCGTTTGATTTTGACTCTCCAGCTACCAAACACCTTGTATAGTTTGCCAATTTTCAGCTAATTGATAATATTTCGGTTCTCTGAAGTTTGAGTTCAAAAATGAGTTCGAAAAGTGTACAAAATTAATTATGTTTAAGGAAAAAACTGAAACACGTTATTTTTGATTAAAAGATACGACTCCCAGATGCCAAAACTTTATTCACCATGCTGACACCAACATCCACATTTAAGGGTAAAAATAAGGCCGATTTAAATTACAGCAGTGCAAAAAGATGTATCCGGCAACACTGGATTTATTTCAAGATTACAATTAAATAATTATATACAGAGAAAGAGATGGGAAAGCTAATGAGTAATAAAAATGTAAAGAAAAAAAATTTTACATTAAGTATCTGATAATGAAACTTTACCTTTCTGAAGGTTACACAAACTAATAACAATACTCAGAATAACACTAACTAGGTAATTAATAATTGAAACGTAACGAAAGTTTGGATGAATTGGAGAACACAAATTGATTTAATTTAATAAACCATGGAATAAACCAGCAGACTCCGATTCCATCAGAGAAGAAGCAGCACGCTCCACGGTCCACACAAACATCACATGGTGAAAATAAATCTCCACCATAAAAGCAACGATTTTAACTGCTCCATTGCAAATGTAATATGTGGAAAAAAACAGCAACCTATGGCGTTTCTGTCCGTTTGCTGGCCAAAAGAAGAAGAAAAATTTACGACTTGTCGAAAAATCCGCAACGTCAATGGCGTTGACGGTCTCGAAGATGACAATTGACAGCGTAGTAGAATTCACATTTCAAAGAAACAGCAAATAAATACCGTTTGGGTTGGTTTGACGCTAGTTCTCGCCGTTGCAGCACTTACCTACAAGACTAAGTCCGATGAGAAATTGACAGGAACACTTTTAAAAGCAGGAGGGATACGAAGACATTGAAATTGATGAAAATGACCAAAAACGACCTTAAAGCGACGTCATAAACATCACGTCTGCGGACAGTAATGACGACAGTAATCACGTGATTTTTTGGTCATATGACGTCGGGGACCAAAAATGACTAAAAAATGACGTCATTATACCGTGACTCTGCTGCCTCGGATAATGATTGTTAAAATGGAATAAAATAATATCTTTAAATTGAAACAAATGTAAATAAAGTTATAATCCAAATTAAAGTTTGTATCTCTCAAAAATGCTCAACGTTACAAAATATCAGAGATCACGGAATTTACCATAATCAGAAACATAATACAATAAATCGTCTACTTGGTCGCGGATCCATTAAAAAGGAATTGCATTTTATCGGTGGAACGGTTGGGTTTTGGTTTTCCTTTCCGCGAGGAGACTCTGAAAGGAATACCTGAATTTTATTCAGATGGGTTTAGTGCGCGGGATCTAGCAGATTATTCATACTCAGATTGAGGACCTGATCTTCGTGCCTAATCTCCCCTTTTATATGTATTATGAAGCCTCTACATCCGATTTTATTTTGATCAGGTGCTTCTGAACAGGTGGATTTGGATTGCGAGAGAGGAGCTATCTAAATCGCTTAATTTCACCCAGCTGGATTATTTCCTATGCCGTATTTGAATGAAGCCAAACGATATCAAATAAGTTACAAAAATTGTCTGAGATAGAACGTTTTTGGCGAGCAAGGCTGCTGCAGTAAATGCAAGCAATTTCTCTAAAATGATCAGCTCTGCTTTTCACAGCCCTTCAGCGCTGTCGAATCGAAACAGTGCAATGACGTCATATACTGCATCGTCAATAGGAAAACATAAAGAACTTTCTCCTTGTAAAAAAGTTTATGTCATATTGTGGTTCACGTTTAATGATGAACAAATCAAGAGTAGTAGTAGTTTTTGCTCACCGAAAGCTTGACCACCCGTTGCTAGGAGTTTCGTGAACATTCGATTGACCATCGTTTGACCACGTTCGACCACGTCCAGAAAAAGATATGATTTTTTTTAAATTTCCGAAAGGGCTAACTTCACAATTCTACATTTCTTTCTGGAAGCTAAACGGTTCGTTTTCGGGAGTAGAAATTTGCTCACCCGGTTTGACAATAATTGTTTGACCACGTTGACCACCCAATAATTTCGTTTGACTACCTTTTGTTTTTGTGTAATTGCCAATAAAAAAATTCCGGCTAACTTCACAAATTCCCATATTGAGTAAATAGTGACGTTTAAACGCCCATTCGTTTGACGATAGTTTGACCACGTTTGGTCACGCAATCATTTCGTTTGACCCCGTCCAGAAAAAAAGATGTGATTTTTTTTCGGTTCCGGCTAACTGCACAATTCTACAATTCTCTTTGGAAGCTAAACGGTTCGTTTTCGGGGGTCGAAACACTCACGTGAAGTTGGCACCCTAATTATATGAAACCACAAAATTTTTCAGAGTTCTGAGTAGAATTAGAATAGTTCTACAGTTCTGGATATAAATTTTTAAAAGTTCCGCGGAACAAAGCCCTTTAAAAGCATAAATTCGTTTTGACTTCTCTGGGGCCTTCAGAACTTTATCAGAAAATGAGTTCTGGTGTGATAAGTAGCAACAAAATTTGAAGTTTTGAGTTCCTGTATGTTTTCGTAAATAGTTGTGCGATTTTTTTTTTTAATTATGAAAAAATCGCCGAAAATGAGTTCTGACTTCTGAGTAGAGTTCCTCTTCCACTTTAAGAAGAACTTAGAAAAATATTAATAACTGAGCCGTATGTATGAAAACAAAAATAATACAATAACGGGCTTGGCTCCATCGAGCTCTCTGGCCGTCTACAAAACAGAGCCTTCCAATAATTCCTCGAAATCACAGACGGACCGTTTCGCTCTTATTATGAGCTCATCAGTGTCATATGTCGAAAAGATACATCTAGAGGATGAAATTATAGACCGCCACCACAGGTCTCGGAACGTTAACAAAAATATTCATCCGGTTCACAGTGACCCGGAGAACATCGCAACATCTACCGATGAATGACGGAACTACCGGCATGACGGCAGCTCACACCATTCAGAGAAAGTGGCCTCGTGCAGTTTTATATGCTATGAGGCATCGAATTTTCGTCTTGATATGCTACCAGCCGGTAGAGGCCACCACCATTTGCCCAGTGAGGGTATAATACTTAGAAAAATATTAATAACTGAGCCGTATGTATGAAAACAAATTTTTTTAATACTCTCATTGGGCAAATGGTGGTGGCCTCTACCGGCTGGTAGCATAGCCAGACGAAAAGTCTTCCTCCAGATGTATCTTTTCGATATATCACACTGATGAGCTCATAATAAGAGAGAAACGGTCCGTCTGTGATTTCGAGGAATTATTTGGAAGGCTCTGTTTTGTAGACTGCCAGAGAGCTCGATGGAGCCAAGCCCGTTATTTTATTATTTTTGTTTAAGAAGAGCTCCATATACATAGTTTAATTGTTAAGAAAGTGGTTTCTGTTTGATCTTGACAAAGGGGAAGAGGACTTTTACATAGAACTCTTCGGGAGCTACCCAGAAGTCTAATCAGAACTCATTTTGGACGACTTTTTCAAAATTTCGCAAAAAAAAAAAACGCAAAACTATTTGCGAAAATATACAGGAACTCAGAACTCCAAGTTTTGTTGCTACTGATCATATCAGAACCCATTTTCTGAGAAAAGTGGGGCCGCGTGAAGTTAGCCCCAAAACCGCTTCCAGAGAGAATTATTGAGAAGTTATCCGAAACGAATAAAAAATCATATCTTTTTTTCTGGACGTGGTCGAACGAAATCATTGAATGGTCCAACCTGCTCGAACGATGGTCAAACCAGCTGAGCAAGTTACGACTCCCGCAAACGAACCGTTTAGCTTCCAAAGAGAATTGTAGGATTGTGGAGTTAGCCGGAACGGAAATAAAAAAAGTATATGCGCTGTAGCAATCTGTTTTCCCGAGTTTTTCCGGCTTCACGAAACTATTCCTAGGCAATATTCTCCAATAATGGCGTCAGTCTGAAACTCGATCTTTCCTATTTTCGAGGTATCCTCGCTTAAAATCTCATTATACGCAAGGTGTGTCAATCATATTCACGTGTAAGAATGACTAGGTAGGTATGAGATTAGAAACACGCTCTACTGAGGCTCCACTATAAAATATCTGAGCTCTTATAATTTTTTTTCTATTCAGAGACGACTATCATCATCGCGGATAACATGTTAGCAAGAATCCAAAACATATTACAACGTCTAAGTTGACGTTTTGGAAAGTATGTCTTGCACACTACTTCCAGGGGCATGATAAGGAAACCGCGGCTTACACTTATAAGCGTCTCAGGACTCGAAAGCGAGCACGTTCTCGGTAAACGTCGACTTGAAAGTTGCCCAATTACCAGGATTCCGTATACATACGGGCGGATTCAAGACCGCTTTCCGGGAAAGCTCTACTCAGATAGATCACACTCCCGAAGCTCCTCTTTTTCTCCCAAAGTTTCCACATATTCTAACTACTTCGTGGTATTTTCGCTTCTAATTAAAGCTGTAGTATTGTATTTCCAGCTCGAGAGATGTTCGGAATTATTATATTCATTCAGTTTTTGATCTTTTTACTTTTCTGCGTACTTGTTTTGTTAAAAGACCGGGGATATATGAAGTTATGAAGCTATTTATTATGTTCCAGCTTTAGAAGTTACGCCATAAAGCTGTATAACGCTATGTTTGATTATTTTGTTGGCGACAAACTTTATGACAATTTCAATCTCCGTATTCACCTGATAATAATTGCGAATGTTGTCTACACTCGTACCTTCAATTTGAGATACGAAGTCACCGAGAAATCCCATAATGGAAACGGGTTGCCTATCTCCCGGGCGTGAAACCGGCCAGTTTTTGATGAGGTTTTTTGTGGGGATGTTGCTTGGATACCGTCTTAATTGCAACGTCCCTGGATTGAGTGTAAACGCCCGCGTGTGGGACGTGTTGCTTGGCCGCATTAACGTTGCACGAGTTCCATACACCTCTTCTCCTGTTATGTTAACCTGGTACTTTGCATCGTTTATGCGGGAGATTCTCTCCCATGAGACGGAAAGTTCGAGAACTAACTTCCAAAAGTCATCTGTCAAAGTGTCTGGGAGCTGCTTCTAATATGGCGAAATGTCATTTCATTACGGCGAAAAAAAAAAGTTAGAAATGCAAGTTAATCGAGGTTAATTTTTGGATATTGTGTGAGGAGGCTTAGAAAAGCTTAATTGTCGACCAAGATTTCCTGTATGCATTTCGACGCCATTTTGAAAGAAGTGTTAAATATTGTTTTTTTTGCCATAACTCGGTTCTCCGTCGAGATAATAAAATTGAAATGGGGTACTTTTTTGTTGCTTTTTTAGGCTTTTTTGAGTCAGATACGTTTTTCACTTAACGTTCATCGTTGTTGAGATATCGAAAAAAAATGACGTGGCAGGTCTTAACATGCTCTACGAGTTTGATAAAATAGACATTTTTTCGATTTTTATCACGAGAAAAAAGAAAACACCAAAATACAAGTTTCATTAGCTGTATTTACTACCAAAATAATGACCAGTAATTTTCGTATCTGGACTTTAACTGGAATTTTTTAGAAAATAAACATTCGGACTCTGGAGGGACATTCGGAGTTGGTTGAGGCGTTCTAGAAGAGCACCAAGGGTGTACATAAGCGGAATAGTCAGTGCTAGTGCTAGTCAGTGTAGACTGCGAATAAGGAAGCGATATAAGAAGGCGATAGTAATTTCATAGATAAATCCTTCAATGAATCCTTAAAATTTCTTTTATTAAATTTTTCACCAGGAGGCATGGTTTCTGAAAAGAATTTATTTCCGATTTTGAGAAAAAATTTACTGGAGACTTTCTCAATTAAGCCAGTTTCGCCAACCTTTCACTTAAACATCCGTATTTACCTTTTCTGTAAACGATAAACGTCTCTATCACACTTTTTCTCTATTTTAACGGCCTAAGAAAAATCAAGAAAAAATCATTTTTCTCAAAAAAAGAATAATCGTTTCATAAGCTCTTGTCGGCAGTTCTTTTTCGAGCCTTTTTTCGAAAAACCGTTTCTAAAAAGTTTATACTTCTACGCTTCCCCTAGAAAACTTAGACAGAATCACTTTGTATATATCCTGCATCGTATTCACCGTATCGTATTCACATTTACATTACTATTAAGATGTAATCGTTATTAATTAGATAATGATCGTCGATCATTATCACTACGTTATTATTAATCAATAGTTATAATCGTAGCTATTGTTAATAAAACTAAATGAAACCCGAAATACTTCAACCTAAACCCTATGGCGATCCTGACCAAATTACAAGAACCAGATTACGAGTTTATCCCAGTACTAAACCTGCCAAGCCTTGTCAGTTTATCACACGGCCAGGATACAAGTAGAGTGTTTCCTAGACTCTTGTCAATAAATCCCAAAATTACAGAAAAAATAAAAGTTCCCGGGAACGAATAATGCGACCGAGGCAGACATTTTCAGAGTGTATTATAGACCCGGCAATTTCAAGTTTCTAAAAAAAAATTGATTTTGACTGAAAACCGCATCAAAAACCGATTCCAAACTGCAAATTTGAATTTTTACGCTGGGAGATAGGCGACCTGTTTTCAGAGATTCCCCACAGGTGACTCCCCGGTGTGATTGTGAAGTTTCATCGCGGTATCACGTTTTACAAGAAGGATGCCATTTTCAGCAGCAAATTGATTGTTGTTCATTCAAAACTAAAATTTTGAGTTTTTGACGCTGGGAGATAGGCAACCCGTTCCCGGGGGTTTCCCACAGGGGTCTCCCCGGTGTGGTTATGAGTACGTGCGCATGACTTTCTTACCAAGTTTTATCGCAGTGTTACGTTTTGCAAGGAGGATGCCATTTTCAGCCGCCAATTGATTGTTGTTCAAAAACCGGTTCAAAACTAAAATTTTGAGTTTTTGACGCTGGGAGACAGGCAACCCGTTCCCGGGGGTTTCCCACAGGGGTCTCCCCGGTGTGGTTATGAGTACGTGCGCATGACTTTCTTGCCAAGTTTTATCGCAGTGTTACGTTTTGCAAGGAGGATGCCATTTTCAGCCGCCAATTGATTGTTGTTCAAAAACCGGTTCAAAACTAAAATTTTGAGTTTTTGACGCTGGGAGACAGGCAACCCGTTCCCGGGGGTTTCCCACAGGGGTCTCCCCGGTGTGGTTATGAGTACGTGCGCATGACTTTCTTGCCAAGTTTTATCGCAGTGTTACGTTTTGCAAGGAGGATGCCATTTTCAGCCGCCAATTGATTGTTGTTCAAAAACCGGTTCAAAACTAAAATTTTGAGTTTTTGACGCTGGGAGACAGGCAACCCGTTCCCGGGGGTTTCCCACAGGCGTCTCCCCGGTGTGGTTATGAGTACGTGCGCATGACTTTCTTGCCAAGTTTCATCGCAGTGTTACGTTTTGCAAGGAGGATGCCATTTTCAGCCGCCAATTGATTGTTGTTCACAAACCGGTCCAAAACTGAAAATTTGAGGTTTTTGCACTGGAAGAAAGACAACCAATTCTCGGGGGTTCCCCACGGGAAGCTCCCTGATGTGTATTTGTATTTGTATCTTTGAATGTGATCAAGTCACTGCGACCTAAGAGATCTATTGTATCCCCTCTACTGTGCTTCGCCTGGTGTGAAGCACCCTCTCCAAGTCCGTTTCCTTGAGAAACTTCAGGATTTTGAGACGATCAAGGTCGGGTAAGTTCCCTGCCTCTAGCTGGTATGGTGGCCCAGAACATTACTTCTTTTGAGCTCTCTCATCGCAGTTGAGCACCAGGTGACGTGGTGTCTCGTCTCCTTTGCCGCATAATCTGCAGACGCCGTTCTCTTCTATGCCTAACTTACTCAGATGTTCCTTGAGCTTGCAATGCCTCCTCCCCTCAATTTAGGAATCCCATCAGTGTTCTGAGATATTCCTTGCTGAGGTTGAAGCACGCCAATGATTTGGACACTGATATTGTAACTATAGAATAAGAGTGAATTATGTGAGGTGAGGGGTGAAACTAAGAAAAGGACCTCCAAGAAGCTGGCTGGTGGAAGGGAAGTGCGAATTTCCCCTATTGTGAGGGGAGTCGGGTACTAGCGGTGCTCGACGACGGTGTGTAGACCCTTTCCTGCAAGAGAGGCAGATCGGTGTCTCCTACGTGTATCTGTGGTGTTAAGGTCCGGTCAACTGGAAAAGGTTGCCGGAATAAATAATATACAGAGTGTTAATTTTGATAATAAATATACAGTGTTAATATTGATAATAATTGATAAGTGTACCAAGCAGTAGAATTAGGTATACTTCGTGCTGAATCTACAGTCCTCATCGTCAGTTATCAAGAATTGTAAAGCAGCATATATTCTTCAGTTTAACAATAATTATAACGTGGCAGTCAAGAGCCCCAATCTTGGATGGTACCGTGAGTCTTTAACCGTATTGAGCTTTATTGATTTCATTCTATAATTTAAGTTATAATTTGTTGGTGACAAATTTGTAATTGTTTTCTTTTTATGTCATAATATAATATTATAGCGACGTATTATTAATTAACTCTTCCCTTAATTGATGCAAAGTAATCCTCAAAAGAACCTCCCTGAGAATTAATCAAAAAGACAAATCAAATGTAGGTGTCCCCAAAAAGGGGTGCTACAAGGTTGAAGAGTATCTTCGAGCTCTCTCGGTTGAAGTTCCTGAGAAGTTGTTTGGCTTGTCTCCTTGGTGTGAAATCATCGTGGTATGACGTTTTGCAAGGGGGATGCCAGTTTTAGCCGGTAATTGATTGTTGTAACAAATGATGTTATAAATAGACAGACCTACTTGACTTTAAACGTAATTATAAAAATTTACAGCGACTCTAATGAGGCAAAACATGTTCTGCATGGGAAGTTACATTTTCCAATAATTAAACAATTCATTACTATCACAGGGATTACCGAGTAAAAGTTCTCTAATAAAACCTGCTGCATATAAACCTAATGTAACTGTGTATCTACAGAAACCGCAGCTCCAGTTTCCATTCTCAGGATCTGATAATATTTACACAGTCTCGTAAATTTAACGGCAAATTCAATTAAGTTGTAAGGTAAATATGTTTAATTCTCCCCGAGGTGTAATTATTTTTCAGATGTTGTTCTTGTATCGCGTTATTAATGTGCTCGCTTTGCAATTCCCGGGGCGAAAAAACGTACCCACCTAAATACTTACCTGATACTTCTGACTAGCAGGAGTTTTGATTAAACTAATACTTCAGACGTTACTTTACTTTTGCGAAGTCGTCCACTCGCGACTGCATAATTATTGTAAAAGTCCCCGAGATTTATCTTCTGTTCGTTTACCGGGTCGTTTTTTCGCCTATAAATCAGAGGGAATGTGTAACTCGCGCATTATGAGAAAGACAAGCAAGAGGTTATACGAAGGAGGAATGTAAAAAGCGGCGGCCGCTTGATATTGAATTCGAGCCGCATATAGGCCTTAGTCAACCCGACACCAGGATCTGTCCCGGAGAATGTCAAGCTGTCACAGGAGTCGCCCAAATCCTCATCCGACTATTCTTTATATTAGAATGATTCCCAGACGTTTATTTTCTACTCTCCCTGTTTTCCATATCCGTCATTTCGTTCAACCATGAACAATGTTGCTGCGGCTGGAAAAGTTGAAAATTGTTTGGTGCGTTAATTTTATAATTCGGATTAGGGAACTTTTAATGCCTCCGTCAGTGGTAACTATTTTTAATTATTGTTATTTCTTTGTTGCCATGTATGCTGATAAAATGGTAACGGGAAACCAACACCGTCGATGACATCACACGCAAAATAGCCCTATTCTAACTGCAAAGTTTCCCACTCGAGTTTACCATTTTCTTTTTTTTTTATTAACAATTTATTTATTTCGGCTAGCGACCTCTTTTTTCCAGCGACCATACCCAGAAGATCGAGTTCTGCCTTGGGCTTCATAAATTTGTAGATCCCATTTAACAAGCAAACAATGACCTAAACACTTAACAAACACTATAGAAGGGTAAAGCGCAATGAAAAGACCTCATTAAATAAATAAGGACAGAAGAACGCGAGTTCCTGATAGGTTCAGGAATGTCACCTGATATGAAATAATGCGGTGATTTGCGGAAAATGACGGAAAATCACACCAGAGGAGTGATGAGCTAGGGAGAACCACGAGCATCGCGAAGCGGAGAACAAGCTTTGATCTCGTCTCCGCGAATTTCTCTAGTACATGGATATCTTGGACATTTATCCCTTGGAGCACCTAAATGCTATTTACCTTATCTAATCGTGCTTTATTTAACGAGCCAGAAGTATCTGTAAAACGCGAAGTAGCAGAAAGCGAATTAACATTCGTGTACGATTAACGTGCGAATTATAAAAATCGCGACATCGGCCATTTTGAACGCTCCTTACCTACACCTGTAAACCTTCGGATTTTACACGATAAATTTCTTAAAGTGAAACGCCTCTCTGATTAATGCGGTTTGAATTACCTCAAACATAGACAGTAGCCTGTGTCCTTCCTTAAGACGATTCCCCTTTACACAATAATTGCCCCTCGAGAAATAATAGATCGTTCTTCATTAATTATTGTCTAATTAATGGAAGCTCGTCCTCGCTAATTTGTAGCGATTTAAAACCATATTCGCTTTAAAGATTGATTTGATCGGAAATTAAAAATAATTAATTTCAATTTAATGGGAAATCGAATATTACGAGGAGCGGTAACAGAACTCACGGAACACTTTTACACTAAATTAATTTACATTTGTGGGTAATCTAATTATAACAAATCCTGCTGGCGTCTTTTATAATAAATGCATGTGGATACCTTTACAATCATGGCAACAATACAACGGGGAACAACCGGATTATGGGGATGTCCTTCGATCCGCCAACGAGATGATATTTGAGTAAATATGACGTTAATTCAAAATCATCGTGGGGAAAAGAAAAATTTCAATTTTTTTTGCTCTTCAATTAAGAACTTTCATGTTTTTAATTACTACGAATAGGTAGAGCAGTAATGTATTGTTTTATGAATTAATTATAGTCCTAGACAATTATTGCTGTCAGAAGTACGGACGATGTCATAACGATCGTCTTTAACGATTTCTTAACGGTTTTTGTTAACGATTTCTTAACGATCGTAGTTAACGATTTCTTAACGTTCTTCGGTAACGATATCTGAGAAAAAAAATTTCATAAATGATTTTTTCTCTCTCTAGTAACTTTAATAGTTGAGCTGCATCGATTTTTTTTTTTTTTTTTTTTTTTTTTTTTTTTTTTTTTTTTTTTTTTTTTTTTTAATTGAAAATGCACATGCACTGCAGGGAAATCCCTATGACGCTCTGGGAGCGGTGCATGAGCGGAGATATCGATTCACGTTGGCCTTGAATCTCTGTAAGTTGTATACTTCGGGAAACACGCCCTTTGGAATGCTATTCCAAAGTGATGCGGTTCTGTACATAAAAGAAGTGTGAAATAGGGTGGTACGAGGTGTAACGAGCTTAACCTGATACGGATGAGCGTCTGCGGCTCGACGTGTATCTCTGCCCGGTCGTGTTCTTGGTGGGATTAAGCGGGCCACGTCTTTTGAACACCTTCCATTAAAATATCTGTAAAACAGACTCAGGTCAGCTACTCTTCTTCGATGTTCGAGAGTGTCTAAATTTTTCGTCATATCTGGGTCCCCAATCAAGCGGATGGCTCTTTTCTGAATAGAGTCGAGTAGTCTCAGCGTATGTTTGGGAGCTGAGCTCCAAACATGTGAGCAGTACTCCAAGGATGGTCGGATTTGAGCCTTGTATAAGAGGAGAAGCTGTTGTGGTGTATAAAATTTCTTCGTGCGGAAGAGTGTTCCAAGTTTTTGAGAAGCACTCTTTGCCAGACCAGCAACATGATCATGCCAAGACATGTTCGCTCCGAGGCTCACTCCAAGTAAACGAAGAGATGACGCTGGGGTAAGAGAGTGTCCCGCCATCATCATATCTGGCTCCAAAACGTTGGTCTTTTTGGTGACTGCTTGGGTTTTTCCAGCATTGAATTGGACTTGGTTTCTATCGCCCCAAGTTAGAATGTCTTGCAAGTCATTGTTAAGTATGGCAACTTCTTGCTCTCTGCGAGTCTGTGCGTCGATGGCAGATGTTCGTGCATCTAACATATAAGAAGATATGAGGGTACTGTCGTCGGCAAAACTGTATATTGGATTTTTTGTTGTTTCAAGCAAGTCGTTTATAAATATTAGAAAGAGAGTCGGAGATAAAATGGATCCCTGAGGCACACCGGCATTGATGGAAAAGGTCTCAGAAAGAACTCCATCGACTGCCACCTGTAATGAACGATCTCCGAGATAACTCGCAAGCCACAAGCAGAATTTCTCGGGCATGCCATAGGCCTGCAGTTTTGCCAACAGTCCATCATGCCAAAGACGGTCGAAAGCTCTAGAAATATCAAGCGCAACCCCTCGAGACTCCCCATGGTGCTCGATTGCGCCGTTCCACAGCTCGGTGACGTAAGTGAGGTGACCAGTTGACCTCTGTTTACGGAATCCGTATTGGCTTGGCGGTCGCTGATTATGTTAGCTCCTTCCAAGTATTTTAAAAGATGTTGGTTAATAGCTTTCTCCATAATCTTGGATATTACTGAAAGCAGTGCCACTGGTCGATAGTTACTTGGTATACTCTTTTTGCCTTTCTTGGGAATAGGTTGGATCCGTGCACATTTCCCACAAGAAGGAAATATTCCCTTTTTATACGACGAGTTGAAAAGTCGGCAGAAAACAGATGACAGCTCAGTAGCGCATTTTTTTAGTACGATAACAGGTACGTCATCGGGCCCAGAAGCTTTGTTTGGGTCTAAGGCTAACATAATGCTCTTTATGACCCGCTGTCGGAAAACAATGTCTGACATTTTGGTCTCCACGGAAGGGATCATTGGCGGAGTTCTTCCATGAAAGTCGACGGAAGAGTATGAAGAAAACACTCCCGCCAACAAGTTCGCCTTGTCAGTAGCCGTGGATGCGATAGTCCCATCTGTCCGTGTAAGTGGTGGAATCGTTGATCTGGTGAAGTTCTGGCTGACTGCCTTAGTTACAGACCAAAAAGATTTCGAACCGTTAGGGCAGGAGAGAAGTTTGTTCCTAATTCTTTGGTTGTGAGTATCCTTGGTTTGATCTATTATTTCTTTGCATCTGTTTCGAGCAAGGATGAAATTGTGATGGTTTATGCCGTTGGGGCTCTCTCGCCATTGGCGAAAAGCCAGTTGTTTGGAGGCGACAGCTTCCTTGCATCTTTTGTTGAACCAAGGTTTGTTGTTTGAGGGCTGTTTTTTTGAAAAGGGAATGTTGGCTTCCATGCCTGTTAGGATGACTTGAGCAACTTCCCTAGCACAAACAGATGGATCATTAGAGCCGAAACAAACGATTGGGAATTTCAACAGGAATTTGAATTTGAATACAATGAGAACATAACCTTCTCATTGAATTTGGAATTCGATCGTGCAGAGCAACGTATAAGCAATGGAGAGCTGCTTCACAGAAATAGGCGACATTTAGCCTCGCTCTTCTTATAACTTCACGAACCCGGCGTTTAAATTTGAGCCCGGGTGGGTGTCTTATTTGTATTTTCCTCCTCCAACGAACGCACTTTGAAGCCCATGGGTTCATAATTGAGGCCAACAAATTCCCTAAACCGATGTAAACCTCTGGAGGCTAACAACCCTTATCATAAGGGGGCGATAGTAATTTCTGTCTAGGGTGTTGTCATGGCGCCCTATTTAGACACAATAGGAAGGGCCTAAGAAACGACTGTATAAAGTTTCATGATTCTAATGCGAATTATAAATTTCGGCTGCTAATTAATGTCCTCTTTCCGGACGGAACATTAATTAATTCAGAGGGACTAATTGGACATTGAAAACTAGACAGGAATCCATAGTATGAGTACATGCTCGCTTCGAGAGGTGATTTTTTTGACAAATATAATAAATTTTTATTAAAAAATCTCATCTTCTCTAAAGGGAACAGCTCAGATGTATTTTTAATTTTTAAATTTTTTGTGGCGTTCAAAATGTAGAAAAATGTTTAGTGGATTGATGCTTTAGAGAGAAGAAGAAAGAGAATTTAGAGAGCTTAAGAGAGAAGAAAAAAAAAGAGAAGAGAACATCGAATTTATGTCGTTTCCGCCATACAGCAAACAATCTTTCTGGCGGTCGCAGCTGTTTGGACGGTTTAGTCCTCCCGCTGTTTTATATTTAATGATTTCATATAATCGCGCCATGAATTCTCTTATCAGAAAATGTCTGTAATTTGCATAGAAATGAACAACAGAGCTGTTCGGCGATTCTCGAGTTCGTAGGAGTCGATTCTCATGTGAGATTTCACATGAAAACACCTTTTCTGGCGGTCGCAGCTGTTTGCACGGTGAAGTCCTTCCCGCTGTTTTATATTCAATGATTTCATATAATCGCGCAATTAATTCTCTCATTAGAATAAGTCTGTAATTTTCATAAAAATGAACAACAGAAACTGTTCGGCGATTCTCGAGTTCGTAGGAGTCGATTCCCATGCGAGAGTCCACATGAAAACCTCAAAGCCCGATGACCGGTTTTCATGTAAACTCTCACGTGGGAATCGACTCCCGCGATCTCGAGAATCGCCGTCCTGGAAAGATCACGCTTTGTTGGGAACTGGAGCTTCGATCGACTGTCAGAAACTCAGAAAGTGGCATGCCGTTTCAGTCTTACACATGTTGCCTTATGTCGGATCAGACTAAATACATAAAAAACGGCGAATCACTTTTACAGCAACAGGAGATAGCGCATTCCAGTTCTTCTGTTCATTTCAATGGTAATTTGTCACCTCAGTCAATTAACAAATGGCTTTTCAATCAACAGTAAGGATTGAAGTGACAAATTACAAATGTCTCCGTTCTTCCACCGTTATCTAGAAAACTATGAGAAATTTTTGGTGCCCTCTAAAATGAGCTTACATCTGCTGATATAAAAATAAAAGACATTCACGAATTAAGACATATCAACACCTCTTCTTGAAAACTCTGCAAAAGAAGTGAAAATCCAAGTTATAATGGCATTATTCACACTTGTTCATAGATAATAGATTGAGTTTTAAAATTCATATCTTTGAAAATTGTAATTTACCCACATCCCCGAACTTTGAATCATTTGAATATTATTCAGATCGCTTCTGGGAAGAACCGTCAAGAACTCTCACGTGAAACTTATTAGATCGATAAAACATACTCATAGCGATTTAAGAGCGCATCATTTTTATAATGTTGAATAAAATATTTTATTATGTAATTCTGAATCCCTGAATGCAAGCGCTAGATTGGAATAATGTATTCAAGCTAAGCGGGAACAGAAACGAATAATTGAGGCCGCCATAACAAACACGAACGAACACAAACAAGCATCACGCGCAACGATTCTTCAAAAGAAACTTTTATCAGGCTAGCGTTAGTTAGTATTCGTAATTATAATATTCGCTCATAGTATAAAGATTTTTTTCTCGCGCAGATGTCCTGACGTGGGGCCGAGGGCCGGCAGGATGCCAGCGGACGAAGACTATGGGCATCGGCAATTGTCCCAACAGCAGCAGCAGCAGCAACAGCAGCAGCAGCAGCGCTCAGCGGCGGCCTCTGCGGCGGCTCCCCCTCAGCCCTTGCACTGTCCTGTGGGCTGCAGCCTCGCTCCTCTACAGCCCCAGCCCACCAACGACCGTCGCTATGCCAGCGAGAAGAACCTCCTCGTCGACGCAACCGCCGCCGTCGGTGAACGCTATGCAGACAGGTGGGTACCCTAATAACTGTCTTTTCCACCGGACTTATCCAAAATCCGTCACACACATTAAAATTCAGGCAGTCCCCTACTGGGGCCCCCAAAAGCCTACTATTAAAGAAACCACGGTCAGAGCCAAAAATTCACTTTCTCTGGAAGTGTTGACTCCGGAGAAAGTCTTTCGTCAGGAGCACTGATCTTCGACCTACCTTTGATATTCCTGGTCAAGAAAGTGTATGGCAAATAAAGAGATTCACTTTATTGCGAGATTCCAAACAAATTGCATTTTTTTTATTGCAGGTTCGTTCCGGAGCGGCATAGTTCGGATAGGCTGCCGTCCGGGGAGCGGTACCCGGGGGCCTCGGAACGGTATCCGCTGGGCGACAGGCCGGCCAGCTCGGAACGGCTCATCAAGACCCCGACCCCGCAGCAGGAACGCTATCAGTATCAGCGACTGGCTGAGAGGTGCGTCCCCGTCGGCAGCCTGGATAGGTACCATCCCGCCGCACAAGCACAACCGGACAGGTGGTCCAGGACCAGTACGCCCACCGATAGGTAAGTTTCGTGTTTCCTACTTTTGGTGTGCCGCAGGGCTCTCATCTCGGCTCTTTTTGTTTTGTTATCTTGTCTACTGAAATTGAAATCAAATGAAATTCTTCTAAGATTACATTTTTGCCTGGAGTGCGGTCACTTTTTCGCCATAGGTGCCAAGCCCAGCAACCGCACATAGCTGTGTAACTGAAACCACTTGTCCTGTATTTGAATTTTTTTCGCGCTGGATTTGTCATTCGCTCTGGCGCCGCTTCCACTTCAGTAGGGATGGTTTTATCTCACCTGTATGCGTCATCCAAATCGCTTTCAAGTGGCACACTCGCCAGGCGGTGGTTTTAGTTTCACCGACGACCGCCACGCTGCGCTACTGTTCTTTCTAGTCTTGAATTCAAATATTGGTTTTAAAACATCGTGGTCTGAATGTTCGGAGGAGAACATAAAGACGGTAATTCTGCGCTATTATTTTAAAGGAACATCGAAGTAGTTCTTTTTCTTCGTAGACACGACGTAATGAAAACCGGTTCGTTCGGTGATTTCACGTGAATTCACCGGTCCAAGCTTAATCACAAATAAGGTCAGAAGGTGCTGTGCAGTGAGAACGGGAAAAGTGTTCTCCGACATTTACATGTCCTAGTAAGGTAAGGAGGTAAAGGAAGTACAGCTTTATGATGAAAAATATGTATAAATAACATAAAAAGCTGCTGTAAAATGTTAAAATTTATTATACAAGCCGCCAATCAGACTAGATGTAACAGTGGCGCTCCAGCGACGGCCGCCGGTGAAAGTAAACCCTTGTGTGACGCGCTGTGCCGTTTTGGCAGCTGCAGGAGCGAGAAGTGTATACATCTTAACCGAACTATATCGTTCTTGAACCTTAGTCACAGAAAAAACAGAGTAAACCAGGAGTAAATGACGGAATTTGTCCTATGATAAGCTCGGAATGAATGTTGCAACCACTACGGTTGTAGGTGGGAGTACAGCCAATATCTGGCCTTGCTTAAGCTCTCGTTAGTATCACAGTCGTACAGGATGAATAGAAAACATTCTCCCGATTCTGATAGGCTAAGAGTGCGACATTCTGTGCGCATGTTCCAACACAGGTAGGAACAATGCAGCGACTATAAAGTTTGGATCATCGTGGCGTTGGCAGGTAACAAAAATTGAAGAAGATATAGAAAATCAGTCCTCAAGATCTTTGAGTAACTATAAAAGTGACTTTTCTATTCTAAACAACTCGAGGTATCTATGAAAAATGTCACAGTTCCATTAAAGTCAATGGCATGTAAATTTTTTTAAAAAGGGTTGTGACGTACCCATCAGATCTCCGCCACTGAATTAATTTTTTTTGTTAGGAGTACAAATCATGTACTTAACTTGTACAATAACAACTGTCAAAAATTTCGAGTTATTCTGGTCAGTCAGTTTGTAGCAAAAAAATAAGAAATTTTTCGAAGAATTTTAACACCCTGTATCCCGTAAACCAAAGCTCCAAAGACCCATGTCTACAGAAACTTTTCGCATATTTTTGCATTTCCTCCATGTCCTTCAAGTTTAAAAAAATAAACTTTGTAGATACATACTTTGTAACGAAATCCGAGGCTTTCGCTTATAATTATTCAAATTAGTTGCTTATTAGAGACAGTTTATTTCATTTAATCAGTTCGAAGCAGGAAAACAAGGTTTTTGCGGCGGCGATAGCGGCCTTATCACTCTGCCCGCCGGCTATAAAAGCAGTGGACATCCGAAGAACGGACAGAGCTTGTTTGGGTATTGACCATCAAGCATTCAACTCCTGCCAGGTGTACTGAGCCTGCAGGAGCCAATACCCCGCGGTGGATGTACTGAGTCCACCGACCGGGTAAACAGACAGCGAGACGCGAGCCGGGTATTGACCAGCCCGCGTTTCATTTCTTTGGTGGTGTAGTGAGCCCCTAGAGACAGGACAGGACCGGGCAACCGACGTGCGTGAAATGAGCGCTCGCCCAGAGTGTAATGAGCTCTGAGCGGAGAAGCGGTAATTAATTTTCCTTTATTTTCAGTTTGTCAGGCTCACGTCTTATTGAGACGTGGATTAACTAGCAGATTTTGGCTGTGCGGTTTGTATTGAGAGCCCACGGGGCCTGCTACCTCCCGTTCTCCAGGCGGACAAGATTCGAAAGAATCAATCGCGTGTTCTGGTATAGTAAAACGGGTGACGCGTACCAGCGAGGTGTCGAGGGTTGCTGAAAGTACAGCGGTGACTGGTGGCGATCCTGTACTGTGTACAGCTTTGTTAGCTGTTGCTTGACAAAGTTACGATGATCCAAACTTCATATTCGCTTGGATACATATTCGTTGGGGACATGCGCAGAGTCTGGCAGCTCTTGCTCTATTAGATTGAAGAAAGAGATTTTCTCCCATAAACAAGCGGTGTTTTGGAGCTTCTTCAGAATTGATTGATTCATCTGATGCCGACAAATTTCTATTTATCATCGCTACAATAGTCTCCCATACGTGTAATATGAAGAGCACATTTACTGCATCCAAATGAAACAATAACTCTAACTACGAAATACAATTTTTCATTCAAGCCAAGCAATTTTTTCCCTTCCAAATGGGTTGCCAGGATCCAGTATTTATTTTCAATTTCAACCGAGTCCTGATGCATGATAGTCTTCCCGTTTTATTTATTGTTTTTCTGGAGTCTAGCTGAGAAATGTTTTATGTTCCATGTTGTGTAATATATAAACATTTTTCATTTCCTCTACCGCGCATTATATGGGACTTAATTTAAATTGTGAATGTCTATAGCACCAGCACTATAGCACTAGCACTAGCACTAGGACTGTACCACCTTTTCTATAGCTCGCTCGGTATATTCATCATTCCGCCGTGAGATTAAAGTAATTTATCATAAACGAGTACACACTCGTAGTAATGTGCACGTCATATCCCATTTTGAACCGCGATAAAACAAATTGAGGTGCAGCGTAAGCGTTTAAACCCCAGTTGCTGAAACAAAACCTTTACTACCCCGCACATACGGCTCGATATCAGCTTAGATTAATCATTTTTCGACATAATTTATCAAAGTTATCGTTTTAACCATTGGCCAAGCGCTAATAAAATTATTATATTATTCATGGCAATACGTATAGGTATATATTGGCTCACGTGATGAAGTGGAGTTCTAAAAGACCATTAAAGCCGGCATTAATAAACTTCGGCTGGAGAACAAACTTCAACTTCGCTTTAGAAGGCAATCCATAAAAGAGCTAAACAAAAACTTTCTTCTAGTGGTAGTGGTTATGCTAGGTTAATTTCTTAAATATTGCAATCCATATTTCACGCGAGAAAGCACTTCTTTACTTTTGTTCTGAAAGTCGAGAAAATGACGTCAGAAGCCACGGGATGCAATAACAATTGCACTTTTTTTTATTGTAGAAGTTTGTTTGTTTATAGGTATGTATGTGTTAGTGTGATTTTTTTGTTTTGTTTCCGAATTCCCAACTTTTTAATCCTTTCGTAATCAGTACAGGGAAACTTCTTGGCGATTAAATAGACGTGGAAAACTAACAAGTTACGAAACTCTATTAGGAAACTTGTTAGAGGATATTTTAAAATTACGAAGTTTCTCTCGTCGCCGTTTTTTTAAAGTTCTTGATTCATATATACATATTATGGTACAAGTTGCATCATTATAATAATTTAATTTAAAATTCTTCATTTTCTTCATTTTCCATATTCAGGCCATAGTGGTTTACTGAGAAAATTTCATTTCATTTCGTTTGAAAACGTGCCTTAGAATCGATTTTACTTGTTTCTATTTTCTTTAACTATTTTAGTCGACTTTATCTCTATTTTGAAAAAGCCTCGAGCTCAATAAAATTATATTTACATCAATATATTGTTACGGATTTCCTAACCGTAGGCTCGACGGATAATTGGGAAACACAGATTTACTGTTTAATTTATTTATTTAATGTCCACAAGAGTTTCAGATTACAATGTTACAAATATCACTACTTCTTATACACAACAACTTTACTTGGTCTATAACACTACTACTTTTCACTAGTCGCTTGGTTCCTTCGCACACTGCTAGACTAAAACTGACTCAGTTCACTTGCCTGCTGGCTATTTATAGAACATCCCTACCTCTGGAAGTAGCTCCTGGAGGATTTGCGGACGGCTCGCTTCTATTTCCCGAACAAATCCAAGAAAAGATCTCGAGAATATTACCTTCCTAGATCTTCGGCTCCCAGACACTCAAACATCCATTTCTGGAACTTCTCCACAGGAAATGACCAGAATTTTCCATTCATTTCCCGTGGTTTTCAGCGAGATAATTCCATCGGGGTATCAGGGTTCCAGAAGTGTACAGGACGTCAGCTGTTGTTGTCGCTTACTGGTGGGCGCGTCCGGCTTGACCCCCCCACCACGCGCCCCGGTCAGCACAGAACGCTGGGGGCCGTCACCTGTCGATACTCATGGCTACCGTTGCTCTGTCCCGCCCACTTTCTAATACAGAATGCACCCTTTTATTTATTCGTAACAATATGTACAATTATTAAAAAACAAGTAGTGAGTTTTCTATCTCATAAAATGTACTGGGAATATCTCGTAACTAAATATTTCAATATTTCAATTGACAGTTTAAATTATCAGACTCTAGCTGAGTTAACTCTGCCATCGCTTCACAAAATTTGTGATCTTAAAATATAACAAGGCAATTTTATAATTATTGAGAAACAATATACAGGGTGTTCCTAAATTGGGGGTACAAATGAAGAGGGGAGATTCCTTAAGTAATCTTAAGAAAAAAGTCCAATAAACATGGGGTCGCAAATTGTAATATCTGTGCCTAATTTCAGTTGAATATCTTGTGAAGTGTAGATACTATGAGAAAAAAACTGAAAAAAAATCAAACTTTAACACCCTGTATCTCGAAAACGAAACGTTTGCTACCCCATGTTTATTGGACTTTTTTTCTTAAAATTACTTAAGGAATCTCCCTTCTTCATTTCTACCTCTAATTAAGGAACACCCTGTATAAATATTAATAATTCACGAATTTCACTCCTAGGTGAATTCCTAATCACCTCGACCTCGAAATCCCCTTAATGGTGCATTTGGTAAAACAGCGTTGAATAGAAATTAAACAAGTCCGCCATATTGAATCTGCAATTATTTTTTTGAAAATCTGATCCCGAATTTCCAATCAGCGACCTTGAAATCACTTTAATGGTGGATTGGGTAAAAATGCGTTGGATAGAAATGAAACAAGCCCGCCATATTGAATCTGCCATTTTGTTTCCTGAAAATATGATCCCGCATTTCTAATCAGCGACCCCGAAAACCCCTTTAATAATTGTGAGTTTGGTGTAAATCCGAATAAAAATTAAACAAGTCCACCACATTGAATCTGCAATTTTGTTTCTCGAAAATCTGATACCGGATTCTAAACCCGCGACCTCTAAAACCCCTTAATGATGGATTTGGTGTAAATGCGATGAATGAAACTAAAACAAAACGAATTTAAAGTCCGCCATATTGAATCTGTCATATTGTTTTTTGAAAATCTGATCCCGCCTTTCTAATCTGCTGATGAATAAAAATGAAACAATAAGTCCGCCATATTGGATCTGCCATTTTGTTTTTTGAAAATCTGATCCCGAATTCCTAGTCAGCGACCTCGAAATCCCCTTAATGGTGGATTTGGTAAAAATGCGTTGAAACGAAATTAAAAAAAGTCCTCCATATTGGATCTGCAATTTCGTTTCTTGAAAATCTGATCCCGGATTTCTAACCAGCTACCCCGAAAACCCCTTAATTGTGAGCTTGGTGTAAATCCAAATAAAATTAATAAATTAAATAAATTAATAAAATAAAAAAATTCCGCCATATTGGATTTGCCATTTTGTTTTTCGAAAATCTATGATCCTGGATTCTTAATCAGCAACCCGTAGAACCCTTCAATGAAAACGCATTTGGTAAAAATGCGTTGATTAGAAATGATACAAGTCCGCCATATTGGATCTGCTATTTTGTTTCTTGAAAATCTGATACCGTATTGTTAACCCGCGACCTCTAAAATTCTTTAATGATGAATTTGGTGTAAATGCGATGAATGAAACTAAAACAAGTCCGCCATATTGGATCTGCCATTTTGTTTTTTGAAAATCTGATCCCGAATTCCTAGTCAGCGACCTCGAAATCCCCTTAATGGTGGATTTGGTAAAAATGCGTTGAAACGAAATTAAAAAAGTCCTCCATATTGGATCTGCAATTTCGTTTCTTGAAAATCTGATCCCGGATTTCTAACCAGCTACCCCGAAAACCCCTTAATTGTGAGCTTGGTGTAAATCCAAATAAAATTAATAAATTAAATAAATTAATAAAATAAAAAAATTCCGCCATATTGGATTTGCCATTTTGTTTTTCGAAAATCTATGATCCCGGATTCTTAATCAGTGACCCTTCAATGATAACGCATTTGTTAAAAATGCGTTGATTAGAAATGATACAAGTCCGCCATATTGGATCTGCTATTTTGTTTCTTGAAAATCTGATACCGTATTCTTAACCCGTGACCTCTAAAATTCTTTAATGATGAATTTGGTGTAAATGCGATGAATGAAACTAAAACAAGTCCACCATATTGGATTTGTCATTTTCTTTTTTGAAAATCTATGATTCCGGATTTTTAATCAGCGACCCGGAAAACCTCTTGATTATGAATTTGGTGTGAATCCGAATAAAAGTTTGAAGAGAAAGTTGCTGGATACGTCCTTAACAATAATTCTTGTAAAAATAACTCTTCACGAGCAAGCAATATTCACCGAGACACGTGATTTCACCCTTTAAATTCAAGATGGCGGCCACTCTTAACTTATTTTTGAGATTTCTTCTGTCGATCTCTATTTTTTCCTGCTTCGTCTGAGACTCTTCGTCTAAGACATTATCCATCATGAGAGGTTAATGGGAGATCTATTCTAGCACGTAGATCCAGACCATTTATGGACTTCAATGGAGGTAATTAAGATCGATTAGACGTTTTCATAAATTTGTTATTTGCCCATTTTGTAACGAAGTCTTTGACATGATTTTCCTTTTTAACACGCTTTTATGAACTTGCTTTCAGTTCTGTCTGTCTGCATGCGCAAATCTTGCAATATATTTTAAAGTAACTTCCCGGTGAGCTAGAGAATTGAAACTTTAAACATAGCTCAGAGCTGGATGACAATGCACTACTAACTCGCTTTTTTATTGTTTTTCTGTTCGATTTTTTTTTTGGAAAATCCTAAGCACCGATGAGATAGCGGCGCTATGCAACAATTTGAATAATAATTATCACTTTACAATCATTACCTACACAATCGGTAACAATTTATGGTAAATTTCAGTCATGGAAGTGTGGCAATATTAGGATTCAGGATCTGTCGTTTCTTTTTTTTTACTGATTAGCAATTCGTTCTTCAGTAAAAACCATTATTATGATTACCTACTTTACGTTTGTTATATCCTGTAAATATTAGAGACCAATTCATCTGGTTCCTCTTTAAGGTATTGTAACTTTAGGCTTCTTTGATGTGATAAAAAAAATGTTAAAAATACATCATGGCATGCTTTTAAGATAAAGGAGGCGTAACAACGGCACCTCGTTATTTTGAGGAATAATGTCTGTAAGATGTAACGCCTTTGATCATCCCGATTACTGTTTCTGTTACATTATATGACTTGAAAAGCCTTCAGGCTCACCTGGAATGCTTAAATATCCAAGAGATTTGTAACTTGATACTGATGCGTAATAGCTGATTTAGAATTTGGCTATAATCATTATGTCTTCCGTGTGCAGCAGCCTATTTACCATATCATAGAAAATAGAGTTTTCGAAAATTCTAGAATTGATTTGAATTATACAAAAAGACCTCTTCCATAAGAATTTGATCGAAGCTGATCGTTTGAGAACTACAACCCCTTATAGGGGATGCTTTGGAGGTCATTTTTCCCCAACATTCTTCACCAAAACCATAAAAATTCGTACTTGAAACCTGAATGGTTTCAATTTTCCCATTAATATTAACTGTTCCAGGCCTAACCCTAAAAAAGGGCTATGACATAGAAGTGTGGACCAACATTTCTCTGGCCTAAAACCAGTTTTTCTTTTTTCCACAGGTATCACACCATGTCCGCCGCGGACAAGGAACGATGCCTGGACCGCTACAATGGTGAGGGTTATAATAAGGGGTGCAATGCGCGGGAGCGGTCGACATCGTCGGACAGGAAGGGCTACCATTACCAGCGGTATCCGTTGGCCGAGCACTACCCACCCATCCCGTGCCCGGAGAGGTTCGCTAGTCAGGATAGGCAGGAACGAATGCCCTTCGGACAGCAGTACGGGGAGCCGCCTTCGCCTGCGCCGGCTAACGATAGGTAAAGTGTCAGTAATGACACAAAGAAGTCATTTATTCTTCTTCTTCTTCCTGTCTATGCAATGTGCATGTTCCATATCATTTAGTGTCAACCCTCTTTTTACGTGGGTTGATAACCAGAAATGGTCATTGAGCCATTGAGACATATCTAAAGAAACGTTTTATTTGTCTTGCAGGTTCATTCCGCCGCCTCCCCTATCGCCTGAGAGTACCCCGAGTCCGGATTGCTTTCCCGCGAATGCGTTCCCCTCGCCGACGACGGCGGTGCCGCCTCCGGAGCGTTTCATTCCGCCTCCGCCGCTCTCGCCTTCGCCTACGGAGGCATTCTCACCCAAGAAGCAGCGCTACCATGACCATCGCTACGCACCCTCTCCTGGACCCGGTGATAGGTAAGTGATCGAAAAACTAAAAATAGACATTTTAAAATTATGAACATTGGGGACCTTTAAGAGAGAGAACCGAGGTATGAAACCCTTATAACACTGCTTCAGTAGAGATTTCGCAAGGAAGATGGAAACCACCACGGAAAATGCGATGTTTGCAAAACAAAACGTGTTCTACCTCTGAAATGTCAAAGGTTACAGAGAAGCTGCAGACCCCGTAACAAAGACACTAGGTATAGGTAGAAAAGAAAAAAGTGTAGAAGATGATGCCCGTTTTTTGGGATTACAAGCGCGTGGTCTTATACATGGTCCACAGAACCATTTAGAAGCCTGGGAGGAAGATGAGTAAGAATTAGTGACCAAATTGTATGTCACCCGTTAGTTGCGCAACATGATAAGAGTAAAATATCCTGAAAAAGTAGCCAAATTAACCAGAGAACATCGTCAGAAAACCGTCGGAGAAGATTCAAACAGTTATCGTTTATGCAGAATCTTCGAAAAATGTTGACGAGGGATGCCGAAAATCTTCTTTGGTGTAACTTTCGACCCTGAACTCTGAAGGCATAAACAAGTTGAAACTTGAATTCCTCCATCTACCAAAAAAAAATCTTGTCGAGGAAATGGTTCTCGTATTTGGGGAGCGGCACCACCTTCAGCACCTGCACCACTTTTAACATTCGACATTCTTGACTGTATCCAAAAAAGACCATCCTTCTCATGAACGACCCATAACGCCAAAGTTTCCTCTCTTGTTTCATCCCAGTGTGATCTCTCTCTAAAGATTCTTATTATTTATACTTGTTTATGCAGATACAGAAATGCAGATACTTCCACTGTCTCTGCCAGGAAAATATGACAATATTTTGACAATTTGTTTGTCCAGCTGTGGAAGCTCCAATTCTTGCGTTTCATTACAATGCAACCATCAGGACCAGAATTTCCAGGCTGTGGCGATTCTTTTGTCGTCTCTCTAATATCTAGTAGGTCTGAAGTAGCCTACTATAAAGAGGACCAGATTTGGAACTCCATTTTGTGGAAAACTTCGTAAAACTCTAAAATTTAATGTACCTATCCTTCTTTTTATGGCGCCGTATCTTTGGGGAGTAACGTTTTGAATCACCAAATGATCTTTCCATTGCAATATCCCCAAGGAGTTGGGTTTATTAAACACTAAAACTAAAACGACATGTTTAGCAATGTAATATAACGATAAACAGCGTGAAGATAGCAGCTTTACATGACTATGAAACAAAAGCATCAGCGTTTCGTAATATACCCGTTCGAGTCATGCTCTTGTCATGCGGTCTACGGATTGCCAAGACTAATGAGAAATTTGAAAGATAATTTAAGTCTATTTTCCCTCTATCCTTTGCTGTCGGAAACCTGCTTTACATAAAATCGTGATGTCAGTATTTATGTTGTGGTTGCGATCCGTTGTTATTTACCTACCAGGATATCGAGACAGAATGTGGCTCCGGTATCTTTTACTTTAAAGTATATAGGAGTGTAAATATTTATTCTTTAATACGATGAACATCCCTTATAGGAACTCTTTTCTTTATAACAGAATTTCATCAGCAGACATTTTTACACTACAATAACTATCTTAGTGTTTATGGCAGTTTTCTTTCACATTTTCCACGTATAATCAATAGATTGTTCCACATTCTTACTCCAACATACCTCTGGGTAGGTGTAAGTGAGGTATATACTAGCCTCAGGTACTACAAGAGGAAGAAATAAGGGATGAGGGCTGCTTATGCGAAAAATAGCAGTGGTGCCGTGACCAGGATCAAGTCTTATGGAAAGGCCCTTTATGAAAACGTGGGAAAGGTTTGATTAAAAAGAAGTTCCACGACGCTTGGGGTGCAGAACCCTTCCCCACTGTAACCGTAACCGTAATTCAGGCGTAAAGTGGGGTCACCTCTTGCTCGATAAATAATTTGGATACCCGAAATTGGCTGATCAATATTTGATTACAGTTTTCCTCTACATTACCCAATAGATTGTTCCTCTTATTCAAACATACCACTGGGTAGGTGTAGACGAGGTATACACTAGCCTCAGGCACTTCAAGAGCAAGAAATAAGGGATGAGGGGAGCGTCCGCGGAAAATAGCAGTGGTGCCGTGACCAGGATCAAGTCTCATGGAAAGGCTTCTTTATGAAAACGTCGGAAAGGTTTGATAAAAAAAGAGTTCCACCATGAGCTAGTCGCTTGAGGGTTCCTTCTCTCCCCACTGTAACCGTAACCGTACTTCAGGCGTAATGTGAGGTCACCTCTTGCTCGATAAATAATTTGGATACCCGAAATTTGTTGATCAATATTTTTGATTACAGTTTTCCTCTACATTTCCCAAGTAATCAATAGATTGTTTCTCTTATTCCAACATACCACTGGGCAGGTGTAGACGAGGTATACACTAGCCTCAGGCACTTCAAGAGGAAGAAATAAGGGATGCGGGGTGCTTCTGCGAAAAATAGCAGTGGTGCCGTGACCAGGATCATGTCTCAGTGAAAGATATTCAGGGCTTTTGTAAAAACGTCAGAAAGGTTTGATTAAAAAGACGTTCCACCGTGGTATGGAAATTTGAAAAATGGCCCTTGATGACCTAGTCGCTTGGAGTGCACGACCCATCCCCACTGTAACCGTAACAGTACTTCAGGCGCCACTCGATAGGTAATTTGATGATTCCCCGATGTTGGTTGATCACATTCCAAATTTTTGGGCTTCTGACAGTTACCAGAAGCAGAGTCACATCATGAAGTAACGTAACACCAAGGAACGACATAATATTTTGTATGCAATAGATACGAAACAAGTTCTTAGCCATCTCGGTGTTATGTAATACTTAATAACGACCTAATAGGATTCTCAGGTGACTAGATATAACCTGGCGGGACTGGTCTGGAGTCATGCAGTTAATTACGCTTTGGAACACGCCGGAGAGTATTCAAATAAAGCTTCTTATGAATATTCAAAAGGGATTTTTAATCCAAAACACGCGAATCCAGAATAAGTAGATTATACAGAGATTCTGCATTCGTGTTGGGTGCTACGCTCAAAAGGGACGGATTTAGCTTGAAATTTTTGAAAAGAAAACCGGTACTTGTTTTTATTGTTGAACTAAGTAGAGAAATTAATGGCCTTTATTGTGAGCGTTCTTATTTTATTTAGGTTGGAAAAATATGAACAATAATGGCCTCAGATCGTCCCTATTAATGTTTGAATGTAGATATTTCCCGGGCCGTTTGGAAAATCATAGGGACTACGTATGATTAGTCAGAATATTACGAAATTCTTGAGCTTAAAAAATGATTGACCCAAATAACAACTCGCATGACAAGCATTGATTTCTGTGAGTATTATAATTATAAGCGTGCCTCAAATTGCTTTTAGATGTTACCAGAAAAACATTTTACGTTTTCAACAGGAAGCATCTATTTGCTCTACTGTTATGTTGTGAAACCTAAAAGCACTATCACAATCACTATCAGTTCCATTAAAATGTAACATGAACTGTGTATGATAATTTTAACGAAATATATGCATTATCTTCCATTACGTTTTATTTTGAGAGACACAAGTTAACAGCAATGCATTTATACGTTGTTAAATAATACAGGGTGTTTCAGCCATAAGGTAGCCATGATAGATGACAATCTGGGAAGGGTGAAATGTATCAAACACTTTTGAACAATAACACTTCCATTACTAGTCACAATACCATGGCCCAAAAAAACTGAGTTCCTATTACTTTACCATAAATGGATAATTAATTAATATGAATAACTGTTACAGGTACAGACAAGAAACCAGCACCAAACCCCTCTACTACCCTTACGCACCACCATACGCTCCAGCGGCTCATCTGAGCAACCCCCACATGCCGGTGGAACGTTACGTGCCGCAGGAGTATTACTACCCTTACTATCCTGCGAAGTATCCACCAGGCTCTGATCCGTACATGCGCCGCGACCTCACTTTCCGGCCAACATACGCAACCTACCGAGCTCGACTACCCGGCAGGAAGCAATGCTGCGTCGGAGGCTACCAGGCCGGAGGATACAGGAGTCCAGGGAGCAGTAGCGGCAGCGAGAGCAGTCGCGACGGGCAGTGCAAGGAAGGGCAAGGTGAGTGAAAAATCTGTCCATGATATTAATGAAGCTATTAAGCGTCCTAATTTTGAAAAAAGTCAACTATTGTAGCAGATACAAAAATGCTTAGAACAAGATAGTTTCCTCCATTCTACCTTGCTGCTGCCGCTAGCGTGTTGTGATTACAACGCAACCATTCGGGTCGTTGAAGTCTGTATGGGGAACTTTGATTAATTAAAACTAACTGGTTCCGTTCAGCGATTTTAGTGTTTCTGAGGAAGCCCCGGATTCTCCTTTATCAATGAGCTTCAGGGGATCGATACTCCCTTCAGAAAAAAGGGAGACAGTGCCACTATATACTCCTCTTGAGAAAGGGTGGAGCAATTTGCCAGTTCAATACGCTGAGCACCAAGTGAACAAAATAGTCTCAAAGAAGATACTCGGACAGTGAGGCAAAATAAATCAGGAAGTTCTGCTTGTTCTTGTCCGTATGACGTGGGACGCCGTTGCTTCTCTTTCTTGCTTCCAGGTATCTAACCTGACATATGACCGTTTTATTGTATGAATTTATTTGTTTATGCAGTTGTATTTCCCCAAGACTTAAAAATGTTTATGTAAACGGTTTGATGTTCGTCCATTGCTGGATTTGATTTGAAACGAAGCCTACTAATGATGTGAACGTGACTTACGTTCCGTAACTAAATAGAGCGTGACAAAATAGCGCATGAAAAATAGCGTTGTGACAGAACAGCGCATGAACGAAATAGCGCATGACAAAATAGGACATGGACGAAATAGCTGCGAAGAAACGGCACATGGTAAAATTGCACATCACAAAATAGCGCGTGGACGAAATAGTGCATCACAAAATAGCGCATTGTCGAAATAGCGCATGACAAAATAGCGCATGGGTGGAAAGATGCGACAAAACCGCACATAACAAAATAACACATGACAAAATAGCGCGTGGACGAAATAGTGCATCACAAAATAGCGCATTGTCGAAATAGCGCATGATAAAATAGCGCATGGGTGGAAAAGATGCGACAAAACCGCACCTACCAAAATAACACATGACAAAATAGCGCGTGGACGAAATAGAGAATGACAAAATAGCGCATGGACGAAGCAGTTGGAAAAAACGACATATGATGAAATAGCCCATGACAAAATAGCGCATGGACGAAACAGCTGCGGAAAACGGCACATGACAAAATAGTGCATTGACAAAATAGCGCATATTCGAAATAGCTGCGACAAAATGGGGCACATGACAAAATAGCACATTACAAACTAGCGCATTGAAAAAATAGCGCATGACAAAATCGCGCATGGGTGAAAAAGCTGCGACAAAACCGCACATAACAAAATAACATATGACAAAATAGCGCGTGGACGAAATAGAGAATGACAAAATAGCCCATGGACGAAATAGCGCATGAAAAAATAGCGCATTGACGAAATAGCGCATGAATGAAACAGCTGCGAAAAAATGGCACATGACAAATAGTGCATGGAAGAAATAGCGCCTGGTCGAAATAGCGCATGACAAAATATCGCATTGAAGAAATAGCGCATGACAAAATAGCTCATCGATACAGTAGAACATGAAAAAATACCGCACGAGTAGAAGATGTTATGCTCCAGAAGATGTTAATTATTCCAGCGGTCGTCAAATAGGGAAAAAACGCATTCGAGAAGGGCAAGGAAAATATTCAATGGTCTTCTCATAAAATACTGATGCATCAAAAAAGGTCAAATAATATATTGCTGATATCGTGAAGTAGAATATGAATGCACATGAAATACAGCACCGTCAAGTTACTTAACTTTCTTGATTCCAGGTATCTAACCTGCCAAAGGAATGACCTATTACATAATATACATGATAGCGCATGACACTATAGCACATTATAAAATAGCGCGTGGAAAATAGCGGTGCGACAAAACAGCACATGACAAAATAGCGCATGGACGAAATAGCGCATGACAAAATTGCGCAGTGACAGAATAGCGCATGGACATAATAGCGCATGGTAAAATAGCGCGTAGAAAATAGCGCTGCGACAAAATAGTGCCTCGTCGTCACAATAGCGCATGGGCACTATAGCGCATGACAAAATAGCGCATTGATACAATAGAACATGAAAAATATCGCACAAGTAGAAATATATTAATTATTTCAGCGGTCGTCAAGTAGGAAATGAACGCATTCGCGGAAAGCAAGGAACAAATTCCATGGCTTTCGCGTAAAAAATTGGTACATCCAAAAAGCTCAATGAATATATTCCAGAAATTGCCAAATAGGACACGAACGCACCTGAAAAAGGCACCTTTGAAATGAAGCACATTCGAGAAAGGCACGGATTAGATTCCATCGGCCTTCAAATATGAAATGAGCGATCCGAGAAGGGTTAGGGATATACTCTTTTGCACAATATATTTGAATAATTTACTCCTAGCGATAAAAATGCAGGTGAAGAAAGGCCAAATGAAGGTCCTAGGTCAGATTTGTCGTTAGTTTAATTATTGAGAGGTTATTTTCACTATCTTCCCATGCGCTGTTTTGTCATTCGCTATATTGACGCGGCACTATTTTCGACGCGCTATTTTGTCATGCGCTATTTTGTCGCAGCGCTATTGTGTTGTGCGCTATTTTGTCGCGGCGCTATTATTGTGTCATGCGTTATTTTGCCGGGGCGCTATTTTCCCATGCGCTGTTTTCCCATGCGCATTATTCATGCGTTTTATTGATGCTGCACTATTTTCGACACGCTATTTTGTCATGCGCTATTATGCACAATTTTGTCATGCGATTAACAATTAACTAGGAAATCATGGAAGCATAGCTTTATTTACATTATGTATGTTATGTTGTATCAAAAGTAAAACTATCATACAATTTCTGCTATGAACAATGTGCCATTGAATATTTAGAAAACTCGATAGCTACACTTAAATTGGAATACGAAAATCATAAACCGTTTGCAGAAATTGCGTACGTGGAAAAATGTGAGTTAAGCAAAAAGAGTATCGAGTCCCTGTAAACAAAACCCTAAATTAAAAAAATTAAATTTGAAAATTAATATTCATACACAATCCGGAGCTTGCAGGCACCGTCGAAAAAACATAAAATTCGAAGCCTCATGAATTAAATTAATTATTGAAGGCCCAGCGCGAAACTCGATCCTTGTCGCTTCCAGGGCCTGACTATCCGCAGATCGAATCAAAACCTTGATAAATTGTTACGGCTTCAATACAAAGCGATCCTGGAGCAAAAAAATAAACCTGATAGTCTGGCACTGATTATTCAAACGGGTAACACGTAACAACAATACACACTCCGTTTGAAATGGTTTGCAATGATGGAGACTCAACTGGTCCTTGAATAAGTCTAGCTCTAGCTGATATTGTTTGCACAATCATACCGAGAATTACCTACAGCGAGCAAACTTGATTAAGAATTCTATTTTATGCGATATTCTTCCAGACTAGTAGTGAAATATTTATTCAGCTCGGCAAAAAGATGGTTTGAACGATTCAGATCTGGCAAGTTATTCATACAGGATGCAGCAACATTAATTTAAAAAAGAATTTAATTACTTGAAGCAAAATCTCCGCAATTTTCGGTTTATAACGAGCAATTTATGGTCTATAAAAATTCTTTCTGATAAATTTCCTCCTCACGGGATCTTCAATAAGTAACGAATAAAGACTCGAGCCTTAAACGTTCTCGAGAGACAGATATAGTACTAGTACTTCAACGTCTCAGTTACACTTAGCGTCCGCCCTCTTTGTATAACAGCTTGAGATTGATTTATTATAAAAGTAAACAGTTGTTGTGATGTATCCTACCTAAATGAAATGTCTACTCACAGAGGTATGTATGATTAAACAAGAAGAACTCTTTTGACGGTTGAAATGTTGAAATCACGCCCTAACTTCTCCTACGTTGTGTTGCTGTAACCCCATTTGTTCGTTCGTAGCAAACATTGCGAAAATACTTGAGTTAGCCAATTATTGAGAGAAAGGAGATATTATTAAAACTCATGAATTTAACGTTATGGAATAAAATTAATTTTTATTCATCGTGACCCCCTCCCCAAGTGCCTGGTTCGATGGAACTAATAAGAAAAAGAACCATTGCAATGAAAACTCTGACTGTGTTCACAAACATTAAATACAAATGACACAATATACATATTCAGAAAGAGGAAATTTTATCTTTCCATTTCAAGTACTCATACATCCTGAAAGAGAAACAAAACCACAAAAATATATATAAAAGTTTGTCTTGATGCGAGCCAAAGTACTACTTTTGTAAGAAAAATAAGTAACACGCCTTGATGTTGTCCTACTATCACGTTTGAAAGCAACTAGGTAAGTTCAATGGGAAGGATAAAATTTGGCTACAGACACTGTTGATGAAGGCAAGTGAGACACTGTTTATGAAGGCAAGTGAACCGATAATGTGAACAAAACCACAGTTCATTCGTTTGGGCTTTAAAGAAAAGCACCCCAGCGTTAGCTCATGGTATAAACGGTCAATTGCAAGAACGGCCATGTGCCTATGCACGGCATATGAATTACAAAAGCAGTTGTGGATAGACAAACGATGCGAATAAAATACCAAAGCATGTGTTATTTGTTATTTGCATTTAAAACAATAAATTAATGATCAAAATTCCCAAATGAATTAATTATCCCAAAATCAATTTAAACTAAAGACACACTGCTACTAGAGAATTCCCGGCAGCTTAGTCGGGAGTGAGATAATTGACCACGCACTCAAGAAAACATTTGCCAGTTGAAGTCGTTTAGTTTTAGAGTCGCTCAGTAAAATTTTCTTAAGTTCGAGGCGCGGGAAATTGCAGATTCAGGATGCAGGAGATCCGAAGAGCGTTGTTGTCAATAATAATTGATATTGGGAAGGTCTGCTTGGTTAAATTACTTGGGGACAAAATTCATTTCTGTGATGTTCTTGTCTAATAATAGAGCAGGAAGACACAATTTTTTTTGATGATCTCATCCACATTTCTGTTTCAGTCACCACCTCCACCACGACCGCGCACCAAGAGTTGCAGTGCCAAGGGTATCCGAGCGCATACCAGCAAGAGCGAGGCACTCAGTGCGGTAACGCGCAGTGCTACCCGCGCAAGTGCAAACACGTTTGCGCAAGTCCGGGCGTCGAGTATGTGGGCGCGTCGGGCGGGCGCCACGTGTGCGCCACGCCGCCACCGCCTAAAGCCGAGAGCGTCGCTTGTTGTCAGGAGAGCTGCAGAAGAACCCAAAGTGCGCTTGCTGTTGCCGTTTGGTAAGTGTCTTTTGATTTCCTTCATTTTTTTGATTCTAAGTAAATAATTTTGTCGCAGCTTGAGTTTATGGAAAATAGGTCATAATTTTACACTTACGTGACTCGGCTAATTATGAAAACTACTTTAACGTCTATTGTGCATTTCTCCTTCCAATTAATTTGTCATGCTCTTGGCATCTCAATTCTTGCTCTCACGATTAATGCCAAAACGATTTCTCCTTTCAGTTTTGAAACATGATCAACCTTCTCATAATAATGGAGGAACATTTTAGTGCCTAACGTGACAAGAATCAAATTTGAAGTTGTTAATTGAACAATAAAAATCCTGGACTGGGTCCATAAAAATTCAAATTACGTTAAATAGGAAGCCGAAAGATCTTTTAAAAGATAATTTATAAAAACGAGGTCGTAAAAACGGTATCAAATCTTTTAAGGAAAAGCGTTCGCTTATTCCAAGTAGCGTTTGTAAATGAGAGTATCCGGGGTACGCTCATATATGTAAAGAACTCTCCCTCAATTTTATTGCTGTATTGACGTTCTTTCGTCCTTTTTTCATTTTTATGCTCTCATCTAAGGCTAAAGTGGGTCAGTATGTTTTCCTCTGAGTCCACGGAACATTTCGGAATCACAATAAATTTGCGGAACGAGTATGCTGCTAACTATGATGGTTTTAAGGCGTCTGAAAATGGCTCATTGTGCCATTTTTTTTTTTTTGAAAATTGAAGCAATAGGATATTCCATCAATTTAATGTTTAATGAATCGCTCGAGGATCATTCTTCTATATGACCACTCCTTGCGCTGGAAAAATTCAATTTATTCCAATTAAGAGGACAAATATCAATTACAAGAAAACAAAAATATTGCTCTGCAAACAAATTTTACGTAACGGGATGTTTAATTGAATTATGTGGGCGTGTTTTTTCAATGGAATGAATTTAATAACTCTGAAAGGTTGTTTTCATAAAGGCGTTTCAAGAGTTTGCACAAATGTTTCTAGAGAATCTCGATTCAAATAACTACAACATTTTTTATATAACTGCGGGCAACAGCGCCCATAAAAATGCACCTACTCACCAAGTACTATTTAAATTAAAAATATTTTATGACTGACATAATATCTAACATAATACCCTCATACCATAGCACATTCATAATTTTTACAAGTGAAACGGATGATGAATTGAATACTGATGCCTGGACGTCAAGATTTTATGGACTACCCAAGATACACAAACGTGACGGTTTTTCGTCCCATCACCTAGTGCCATTGGATTAACGATCAGATCCAGATCCACCATTCAGATGTCCTTATCGGTTACTTTATAGAAAAACTAAAATCTCCAACCCTCCAGGTCACTTATTCTATTAATAACTGGATGGAGTTGCCATAAAAGGCCCCCTGAGCGTCTTGCATATCAATCTCTAATATGGCCCCCGGACTACATGTCCCAAATCGAAGACCTAGCCGAATAATTAAAAAAAAGAAGAACCCCTTTGACGTTTGAAATGTCAACTATTATCTGTTGAATTCCCGTCCTGAAGTCTTAAAGATTATTTGAATGGATTGAAATTCTCTCGTCGTGAATCTCTAACCTTGAATGCTTAAAACTAAATAGCCGATATGGCTCTAACCCATTTGAACTTTACGAAAATACTTGAGGTAGCCAGTTTTTGAGAGAAAGGGAGATATTATTAAAGCACAGAATTTCCCGCTATGAAATGAAAACAAACTTATTATTATTATCTTCCCAACTTTTTCTTCCCGAAACTAATTTTTCCTAGTAAATTAATTTAATTTAATAGACATTCCACTATAAAGGTAAAAGAGCGCATGGTTGAACAATTAGGCAAGTTCTACGAGTCAGTAAACAATACAATGGCTTTCCCGAAACTACCGAAATAACAAGTGTTCGTTAAAATCCCACGCATTAACGAGAAAACCCAGTGACTTGGAATAAAAGCCTAGGCTGCTGAAATAACCGTGATTTCATTCTTTATCTTTCGCTTTCCACGTTGAATACCAACAAAGGCCTCACTTACTAACCGCAACGGTAGACAATAGAATATTCCACCAGATGTACCAGGTTTTAAAATTTTCCGTTTCATTTCATCTACCGGGTTACTATCTCCGTTAGTTACATTTTGTTTTTAATTCATGATAATGTATAAAAAAATATCCCGATAGAAATCAGCGGTTTTCTTGTTCTTATCTTTCTTAATTCCTGTTCTGGTCTATTAGAGAGATCCTGGGGAAAGTGTCGACATGGTCAAGCTGGTGGTATAAACAAATAAGGTTCAGAGGTGTGGTATAACAACCATCTAACCTAAACTAATGTCTGATCCTGCGTCATGCGCTTCTATATGTAACGAGGCCCCTTAGCTAACATGCCTCAAATCGAAGACCTAACTGAAGAAGATAAAATAAGAATAACGATCGAACATGTGATATATGCGATAAGAGCAATTGCGAGATAAAGCAATTAAAATAAATAAGCGGAATAAATAAATTGAAGGTAAGAAAGAACAATTAAATGTAAAAATGTGACAAAAAATTCCAACCCTTATTTATGTAAGTGCATGCCTTATAAATAATTTTGATATTAAATTTAAAAGATGAATTTGGAGATATGTAGGTACCTATTTGGCTGATTTTACGACGTACGACGCTGGCAAAATATCACAATTGGCTGCTTTCCCAAACAAATCATACCGGTACCGACCGACAAACTTACCAAATACTGTCTGCAAATGTCCTAGCAACACTCAAACTGGTGATTGGCATCTATACTGGGCACTGCGGACTAAAGAAACATCTTCATACGGTAGGAATCAATTCTGACCCGCTATGCAGGGAATGTCAGGAAGAGGAAGAGACTGCTTGGTTTACGTCAGCCTAGCCTCAACGACCTCTCTGGAGCCCCTCCAGGTACCCTGGTTCAGTTCTCTCCGAGCCTGGGATGGCTTAAGGAGAGAGGCCATTAGGGAAAGGAGGAAGCACAATGGACCACCTGAGGCCTCAGTGCAGGGGACTTGTTCTACGCTCCCAAAAATCCAGAATCGAGAGACTGCAGGACAGACACCATCCAAGGTATGGTTCGTCCAGCAGACCTCCATCCAAAATCACAAGATTTTAAGGCGAACTGCGGCGACTTCCCAGAAGGAGACAATGTGTAGTTTTATAATACAACTAAGGAACTTGATGTCGCTCAAGTTTATGCCATCCTGGGAAAAGCTTTACGCCATTATCTTCGTGGCCAGAGCTTCGTCGCTGCAACTTGATTTTTTGGTCACTCCCAACGTCATTCTGATTTTAGAAATGACGGAAAGATGACGTAACACCGCGCATAAATCACGTCTGAGAAATGACGACAATAATCACGTGATTTTTTGGTGAAATGACGTCAAGACCAAAAGTTACCAATAAATGACGTCACTCTGCTGCCTTGATACCAGAGGAATTTTAGATGACGTTAACACCACGTCTGAGATATGACGATAATATCACGTGATTTGTTGGTGAAATAACGTCAGGGACCAAAAATTACCAACAAATGACGTCACTATAACGTGACTCTGCTGCCTTGATAGCAGGGTAATTTTTTTATAAAATGATGGCAAGATGACGTAACACCGCGTCTGAGAAATGACGACAATAATCACGTGATTTTTTTTTTGGTAATTGACGTCAGGGACCTAAAATGACTAAAAAATGACGTCACTATAACGTGACTCTGTTGCCTTGATGCCGGGGGATTTTTTTACAAAAAATGATGTCAAGATGACGTAACACCACGTCTGAGAAATGACGATAATATCACGTGATTTTTTGGTGAAATAACGTCAGGGAACAAAAATTACTAAATAATGACGTCACTATAACGCGACGCTGCTGCCTTGATGCCAGGGGAATTTTTGATAAAAATGACGGCAAGATGACGTAACCCCACGTTTGAGAAATGACGACAATATCACGTGATTTTTTTACGAAATGACGTCAGGACCAACAATGACCAAAAAATGACGTTGGGTGAATCTGCTGCCTTGATTCCAGGGGAATTTTTGATAAAAATGACCGCAAGATGACGTAACACCAACACCACGTCTGAGAAATGACGACAATAGTCACGTGATTTTTTAGTAAAATGACGTCAGGGACCTAAAATAACTAAAAAATTACGTCACTATAACGTGACTCTGCTGCCTTGATGCTAGGGAATTTTTTACAAAAAATGATGTCAAGATGACGTAACACCACGTCTGAGAAATGACGATAATATCACGTGATTTTTTGGTAAAATGACGTCAGGGACCTAAAATTACTAAATAATGACGTCACTATAACGCGACGCTGCTGCCTTGATGCCAGGGGAATTTTTGATAACTAAGAAAAATATGATTTAAGTGCACAGTGATGGACTTTCGTCCGGTAGTTTAGTTAATAAGGAAACGTCCATGTTTAATATCGGATCTACTCAACAATATAAGAAGTACCTAATAGAAAAGTTCGTTAGGGATTTGGGGACAAACGAGGGGGGTGGATTATTGCCCCGTTAAGGTTTTCCTGTTTCCATTTATTGCACGAAGTGTACCTTATTTGTGATGTGAGGTTATTGAGGTTAATTTATATCGCGCTCTATTCCAGATTTTACAGCCCGAAATGCTGTCACAAAGCCATCCGCAAGCTCATTATCCTTTATGCCGAAATGACGCTTGACCCACAGGAAGCTCACTACTTTACGGAGGAATGGAATAAGGAAATAAAGGATGAGCGAATATTGGATAAACGGGAAGGTCACAATGGTTGAATAGCGAGTTACTTTTATTGGATAAAGTTTTATCTTACCCTTATGGATTGCTACTGGTTACTTATTTTCAAATGATTAATAATTAATCGTATTTTTTTACGTAGAAAATAATTTTTTATATACTCAAAAGGGCAGCTTGAATTTATGATGTCATATTTTCGCAAGTTCAGCTCATATCGGATGTAATCCAGCAGCTGAGTGATGCAATTGTCAAACGACGTGGTCCTTTTCTGTCAAGAGGCCGGGTTCGAATCTCAGTCAAAAGAGACACCTTTTTATTTTTTAGGGGGTTTTGTTTTTTCAAGTTTCATTACATTTTCTCGTTTAAAAAATGCAAATATCCAGGGATCACGATTCAAAATAGCAAGCTGCAAGGATGGCTTTAAATCTAGAAACACTTTACATAACATTTTAGTAAGCAACAAAGATACAATCTCTCCTTGCAATAACGTTTAAGTGCAGCGACTGTAATAACGCTATCTTTATTGGAAGAACAGGTACTCTTTCTCAGCGAATAAAAGAACATCCTTGTGATATACTTATCAAAGATAAAGACATTTGAGAATACATTATACATACATAATAGATTACATAAGTTCGACCCTCTTCTTGAAGAATTTGAGACCTTACAATCAAGTTATCTTTTTTGTGCTTTATTATTACTTTCGTTATTGATAAAAGTTTTCATTTAAGGAGCGAAGCGCGAGACGAGGACGCCTTAAAAAACTTATTCGACAATTGCATACTTTCGGGGAATTACCGACAGGGCGAAGGAAAATTCTGAAAGTATCATAAAATATGTCTAAGTTTTCGTGGAAAAATTCTTAGAACGGCTTTCAGGACTCCTCGGCAGGTCACAAACTGAGTCTATGTCTTCAGATCTCACATCTTATAACCTACTGTAATAAAATTAAGAGTTTTACCCTCAGGCTGCTGTTATTTTTCTATTAAAATTTAGTTGATGTAAAGTAGATACTCTCAATTTTTTCAGTAAAATTTAAAAAAGAAATAATAATCAAATAATGGTTGAAAAAAGGAAAGGAAAGCTCTGAAAAGATATACATTGACACGATCACCGATATGTGAAAAGAAAACCATTCTAACGTTATTATTTTTGGGAAAAAATAAAAAACGGTCAAAATTCAAATTTTTTTCCTAAATGCATTAAAGGAGTAGGAATCAGTTTGCCATTAATGTTATTGAGGGATGCGCTTTCAACGCATACCTCATACTCCCGAAAAACTGCGTAAAAATCGTCTGGACTATCGGAAAAAAAACTGTAAAAATTGCATTTTTTCACAAAAAAGCCAACAAAAGTTACAAAATTGCCGACTGTTCGAGCTCTACGATTGCTTACAGCCGTTGATTTCCTTGCAGCAGAACTTTTTCTTCAGATTTTATTGATTTTTTTTTAACTATCTCTACATACGCTGTGTAATCGTGTAAAGCTCCAATATTATTGTCAGCACCATTAAAGTTACCTTTACAAAGTGTTAAATAACAACACTTGTTGCTTACAAATCCATCTGCTGCTTAGCTGACAGCAAAGTCTCCGTCTTGACCGCCGATGTGTGTTCATTTTGAACAAGCAAAACCAGCTGTGCTGCTGAAACTGTCAAATTACTTCCAATTATCAAAACCAATTGATATACCTGACAAATTTTCAGTACTTAATTTAAATAAAAATTTTTGTGATAATCTTATTTCATTAGGCAGGTGTAGGGTGTAGGTAAAGCCAACAACAAGCCTTATACTTTGTATAACCACTCGTCACAAGAATTTTTTTTTACAGCGACAGCAATAGTGCTACTGCGAAAAAAGGTTGATTTCAGTAGCCGGATGACCTTGGCAGCAGCTGGAAGTGCTTTTAAAAACAGCGTGAAAATAGCGTTTGCAACAACGTGTCGTTTTAGGTAAAACCAGCAGCGCTTTTCAAAACAGGGTGAAAACAGCGTTTTCAACAAGGTGTCGTTTTAGTTAGAACGAGCAGAAAAACTGGGCGCTTTTCAAAACAGCGTAAAAACAGCGTTTGACACAGCGTGTCGTTTTAGGTAAACGTAAACGAGTAGAAAAGCTGGCAGCGCTGTTAAAAACAGCGTGAGAACAGAGTTTGCAACAATATGTTTTTTCACGTAAAACAAGTGGAAAGGCTAGCAGCGCTTTTCAAAGCAGCGTGAAAACAGCACTTGCAACAACGTGTCATTTTAGTTAGAACGAGCAGAAAAGCTGGGCGCTTTTCAAAACAGCGTAAAAACAGCGTTTGACACAGCGTGTCGTTTTAGGTAAACGAGTAGAAAAGCTGGCAGCACTGTTAAAACAGCGTGAGAACAGAGTTTGCAACAATACGTTTTTTCACGTAAAACAAGTGGAAAGGCTAGCAGCGCTTTTCAAAGCAGCCTGAAAACAGCGTTTTGCAACAAGGTGTCGTTTCAGGTAAGACCAGCAGCGCTTTTCAAAACAGTGTGAAAACAGCGTTTGGCAACAACGTGTCGTTTTAGGTAAAAACGAGTAGAAAATCTGGAAACGCTTTCCAAAACAACGTGAAAACAGAATGTTAAACAACGTGTTTGTTTTCGGTAAAAACGAGTAGAAAACATGGCAGCGCTTTTCAAAACAGCATGAAAACAGCGTTTGCAACACAATGTCGTTTCACGTAAAATGAGTGGAAAGGCTGGTAGCGCTTTTCAAAATAATGTGAAAACAGCGTTTTGCAACAACGTGTCGTTTTAGGTGAAACGAGTAGAAAAGCTGGCAGCGCTTTCAAAACAGCGTTTTGCAACAACGTATCGTTTTCGTTAAAAACGAGTAGAAAATCTAACAACGCTTTTCAAAACAGCGTGAAAACAGAATGTTAAACGTGTTGTTTTCGGTAAAAACAAGTAGAAAACCTGGCAGCGATTTTTCAAAACAGCGTGAAAACAGCGTTTGCAACAACATGTCGTTTCACGTAAAATGAGTGGAAAAGCTGGTAGCGCTTTTCAAAACAGTGTGAAAACAGCGTTTTGCAACAACGTGTCGTTTTAGGTAAAACGAGTAGAAAAGCTGGCAGCGCTGTTTAAAACAGCGTTTGCAACAACATGTCGTTTCACGTAAAACGAGTGGAAAAGCTGGCAGCGCTTTTCGAAAGAGCGTGAATAGAGCGTTTTGCAACAACGTGTCGTTTTAAGTAAAACGATTAGAAAAGCTGGCAGCGCTTTCAAAACAACGTTTTGCAACAACGTGTTGTTTTCGGTAAAAACCAGTAGAAAATCTGGCAGCGCTTTTCAAAAAAGCGTGAAAACAGCGTTTGAAACAACGTGTCGTTTTCGGTAAAAACGAGTAGAAAATCTGGCAGCGCTTTTCGAAACAGCGTTTGCAACGTGTCGTTTTAGGTAAAGCGAGTAGATATTTCCACATGGATTTAAGTCGTTTAAAATGTTACATTTACACATTGCGGTATTTACTCGAGTTATTCATGCCGTGTGAAAAAAGCGCTCGTTTCATCGTTAATAAGATTTATAACGTGCAATTGCGTAGGAGAGAAAGCTGTTCGCTTGGAAATGTGTAAAACTTTAATTAAACCAAAATCCCTGTCGCTGTTTAATCCCCGAGGAATTGCGAGGGAATCCTTACCTGGTGACTGACAACAAGCGTCGCTCGAACTGACATGGCACACTCGGCTATATCCATAATCTCTCGGGAAACTCGCTTGCCACACAGAAGCAAGACAAAACTTCCGCCAGCATGGACTAAAAGTTATGAATATTTTATTAATCTTAATTCATGTCAAATAAGGTGAAGGAACTTTTACCTACCTGGGAAAATAGTTTTCTTGGAACTTTATATTTATCCTAGGAAGACGTTTCTCATCGTCTAAGTTATTTAGAGACGATGACTGAAAACTGTATATCAAAAATGCAAATGCAGTAGGTAATGAGGTTGCCTAGAATTCCTAGAAAATCCTGTTTGTCTTACTTTGCGATCTACTTGTCTGTTTGTTTCACTCAAGTATCTCGGCAAACATTTATTTTGCATTAAAAATCTAAGTTTTTTTCTTCATATCTTAAGACTTGAAATATGCTGCTTTGCTAGCTTTCCTCAGCGCTTTTGCTTCAAACTTTCGGCAATGGACATGAAGGATCATCTTAGTCTCTACAAGGCTACATTGAAAAAAGTAGAATTCACTGTACCAGAGGGTATCCATTGACGGCTCGTGAATTGCAAAGTTAGCTAAGTGTGTATAGCTAGAAAAATTGATTTTTGGAAAATCCGGTCAGCTCGATTTTTTTTGTAAGGTCCGGTTTGATGAGATTGAAAAAAAGTTCTTTGTCAAATCAGACCTTGCCAAAAACAAACAAAAATTTCGATCTGTACGGATCATGTCAAACCAACCTTGAAAAAAATTATTTTTTAGAGCGGTTTGATAATGCTCGAAAAAGCTCAAATTTTTCAGTTGGGCGAACTTTAAAAAAAATTCGAGCTGGAACCCATCATTTCATATTTAAACCTTTCTACTTGGCGAACTACTTCCCACCCCAAGCCCTTATACAAGTATAAATAATCGTCCGTTAACTTGCACTCAAGTTTTTAAGTGTAAGGATTTTTAAGGGAAGTGCTTGAACACGAATCCTCTACAGAGAGGTAAAATAAAAGCTCAGCACAAAAACCCGAACACAAAAAGCAGAACTTGATGGATTTCGGATTAGTTAACCAAAAACAACCGAAATCGTGGTTCGCATTAGAGGGAAAACTTTCGGAATTGAATTTTATAGTGTTAAACTTTGCAGTGGTGATTAAAATAACTAAAAGCGGAAGCACAAAGCACAAATCACGTCGGATTTAAAGAAAGGAGTGATATTAAATGGGTGCAAGCGAAGAGCGAAGCCTAGGGAAGGACGTCTAAAACAAAGCCGTGATAAACGGTGAGCGTCTACCGGATAAAAGCGGCCGAAGAACAATGTCGGCTGGTCGATACTGCCGACCTTAAAAATGCCAAGGGTGCAGAGAATATGCAAAACGCTGATGAGACATTTACACGTCATTTAGTATTTTGTAGGTGATTAGAGCGTGTGTCAAAGAAACCGCTGCCGTCGGCATCTCACCTCCATGAAACCGGGAGAAAACGACCAGGGACGTAGGGGTTGATTTTTGAAACTTTATATTTTCTTGATTTAGGTAACTTCGAACATTCCATTAGACACACAAGATCTAATAAAGCCTCATTTAATTTTTTTTTGTATTTTTACATAGTTACTACAATGTCTTGTCTAAATAATATCTACATAATATGTCCATAAATAATATTAGACATAAATTCATGGCTTGACAAATTAAGACATTTGAATTTATAAATCATTCAGAGGGCTCAAATCGCTCGTGAACGTAGTCTAGATAGACACTCCCTGGCAGCTAACACCGGCGGACAGCAATCGCCGACTGTTAGGAGATAAGGCCTTGTTTTTATCCTCATTGCCGGTCGTAGTTTCTGGGTCAAGTTCACGGAGTAGTACTTCGTCGATGGTTGGCTAACTACAATCAGAATGATTATTGCAAAACAAGAAAGGTGGAAATATGAAATTCATTTATTAGAGTTTAATAATAATAACTATGGAATATGGATTTCACGATTAAATGCCGATCGGGATAAAAATTCGGACGAACTAAATGATTTTAACGCTTTTTAGAAACGCGATATGCGTATAACAAAAATATTATTTATTATTAAATTTACAGGAAATCTATGACCGACGATCTGAACTTATAAACAATTCTCTTCTATTTACACGCGGAGGGGGGGGGATTCGTTCTAATAAATTTGATCAAGGGAGAAAATTCTACTCGCGTGAAATGACGCGAGCTTTCCTATCAAAAAATTGACCCCGCTCTCGGCTAGACGGAAATAATCACCGTATTACGAACGATCACTACTCGTTTGAAATACCGGATATCCATTTTTGTTTCTTCGTTTAATTCACCGAGTTAATACCTGCAGTGGGTTAGACGGTGGGGTGCGGATAACGTGAGTGGACTGGATGGAAACCATCTCCGTATTACGAGCGATCAATTCTCAATAATCGTTACTGAGGCATTGTTATAAAGATTTTTTCTCATGTTGTCATTTATGTTGTAAAAAAAATGAGAGGATTGTAGAATTGGCCAATAAGGTCTTTAGAAATGAATGAGCTGTCAAAAATGTGATCTAGTAGCAGCTAGTGCTGAGAAAATTTCATGGCAAGTACACCAACCATTCTATTTTATGACACTTTGTTGACATTTCTCAAAATATATTGCATAGTTAATCACTATAAGAAAAGAAACACCCAGAACAGCTAATAAAAAAAGTTGTGGCACAAATTTGTAGAAATTACTTTTAAACATTTAAAGTTCTAACTCTGGGGTGGTTTGGCATCAAAAATGAGCTCCCTCGATCGAAACATCGGTAACAATAAATCTTATAACTTATTCCCCTCATACTAAATCCTCGAAATTCCATATTTTTCAGATATTAAAAGTTATAATCCCATCAGCTTAGGCAAATCTAGAAACGCGATTCCGCATAAATAATAAATTTTTTCCTTGTATCGTCTCGAGACAAAGTATTCAAAAACCAATTAATTTTTAGGCAGGTACCTACTTAGCAACTTACATTGCCAACGACATTATTATTGTTTTAATTTGAAGAAACAAAGAAGCTTTCCTCGAAACTCTATCCAGTGACTCCAGCGATGCCTCTCTGAACTCCGAGGAAAACGGGCCAAGTCTTTATACTCAATTTCCCTCCCTTCTTTACATTTCCGGGAATTCGTTCCTATATATTTCTTAAAATTCATTCCATATTCCGCTCGTCTTGTGTTCATTCGGCTCAGTCAGCAAATAGCGTATAGCTGTTTTAATATTCACACCAACTACCCCGAAGTGGGATTCTGTAGCTATTTTGAAACGACAGAGTAAATGGGAAACTAAGTTTCTAAAGTTAACTTTAGAGTCGCAGAAAATGGGAAATAGGTACTTCTGCTTCTATCTAAATAGGAATCTAACTTTAAATTACCTAGTTTATAAAACTATTATTATGAGTAGTCCTGGCGGGCCAATATGGTCTCATTAAACATTAATTAAAATAATAAATAACTATTTAACTTTCTATTTGTGCTGGCTAAATGGCTGGTAAAAGCTGAAGGCCATATAAGCCCTAAAGAAGAAGAACTTTCTATATGATGCGTATTTTTCATATAAAGCCGGTCACTCATCTGACGAACGTTTGCATTTGTTTGCATGAAATTTCTCCGGCAATGCGGACAAATGCATTGCATATTATTACAAAAATTGTTAAGGATATATCCAGAAACTTTTGTTTTTGAAATTTCTTATTGTTCAAAAGTTACAAATTTTCAAAAATGATACTTTTGGGAGAGGAAACAGTGTTTTAGATTTTACAACAAAACGATCGATCGGGGGAGAAAAATAGTCTAAACAAAAACTGTAGCTTTTGAGTTTCTCTATAATTTCCGTGTTTTCAATTTTTTTTGGCATGTTTGGTAAGAATACGGAGGGTGCCAAAACTCGACTGTCGCCTATTTTTTTGAAATTTTGTTAAAAATTTACCGCATTTTTACCAAAGTCATAATTTGGGGTTTAAAAAAAAGTAAAAAAAGGATTAAAATTGCGTTAATTAGAAGTTTAAAAGAAATTTTAATGGAAGGTAGGGGGCGCCACTAGACCACTCCAGCCAAGTCTCCCCCCTCGGATTCCGTAATGAGTAACCTCTTGAATTTAAGGGATGAAATCATTTATCTCGGTAAATATCGGCTGTATGTTAAAAAATATTATTACAAGAATTGTTAAGGAGGATATATCCAGCAACTTTTGTTTGAAACTTTTTTTGAAATTTCCTATTGTTCAAAAGTTACAAATTTTCAAAAATGACACTTTTGGGGGAGGAAACGGTTTTTTCGATTTTACAACAAAACGGTCAATTGAGGGAGAAAAACGGACTGGACAAAAACTGTAGCTTTTGAGTTTCTCTACAATTTCCATGTTTTCAAAATTTTTTTGGCATGCTTGGTAAGAATACGGAGGGAGCCAAAACTCGACTGTTGCCAATATTTTTGAAATTTTGTTAATTAAATTTACCGCATTTTTACCAAAGTCATAATAATTAGGGGTCAAATAGTCCTAAAATTGCGTTAATTGGAAGTTTAAACGAAATTTTAATGGTAGGTAGGGGGCGCCACTAAACCACTCCAGCCAAGTTTTTCCTCTCGGATTCCGTAACGAGAGTAAGTAACCTCTTGAATTTAAGGGATGAAATCATTTATCTCGGTAAATATCAGTTGTATGTTTAAAAATATTATTACAAAAACTGTTGACCCAGCAACTTTTGTTTGAAACTTTTTTTGAAATTTCTTATTGTTCAAAAGTTACAAATTTTAAAAAATTACACTTTTGGGGGAGGAAACGGTTTTTGCGATTTTACAACAAAACGATCAATCGGGGGTGAAAAATGAACTGATCATAAATTGTAGCTTTTCAATTTCTCTACAATATCCAATTTTTCAAAAATATTTTGGCTTGCTTTGTACGCATACAGAGGGCGCCAAAATGCGAAAGACAATAATATTTTTGAAAATTATTTCAAATCATCGCATTTTAAGCAAATTCATTTTGGGAAGGCTATTTAGGGTTTCGACATAGCGTTTTCAAAAAAGAAAATTGCGGATCCGATATGGCGGAAGTTTTTCATTTAAATTCGTATTTCACATTAATCGCAAAATGTGATTAATTGAAACGAAAGACGTCCACCATATTGGATCCGCCATTTTGTTTTTTGAAAATCTGATACCGGATTCTTAATCAGCGACCCTGAGAACCCCCTAATCATGATTTTGGTGAAAATGCGATCAATATAATTAAAAAAATTCAAAAATAATGACGACAGTCGAGTTTTAACGCCCTCTGTATTCTTGCAAAGCATACCAATTTTTTTTTAAAGTTCATATTGTAGAGGAACTAAAAAACTACAACTTTTATTTAGTTCATTTTTCACCCCCGAATGAGCGTTTTGTTGTTCTATCGAAAAAATTGTTTCCACCCCCTGAAGTCATTTCAGAGAATTTATACAGGGTGTTTAATGTAAGGTTGGACAAACTTCACAGGCTGATTCTCCAAACAAAATTAATAAAATAAACTAATAAAATAAATAAATTATCCCATTTACGTGTGTCCGGAAATGCACGATTTTTGAGATACAGGGTGTCGAAGAAATATTCTTTTTCCAGTTTTTTGACGATATCTCGGAAACCGCATGAGATAATGTTCAGCTCCCATACACACTATGTGCTCACCGATCCCCTTATTTTCGCCGTAAAATAAAGGTTTAAAAAAAAATTAGTGGCGTAGATTTAGGGTATTTTGAGGGTTTCGAGCCCCAATTTCTGCGCCGCTGGAATAAATTCGATTTTAAGCAGCGCCTTCAAACCGCCCACGTTTTCTATACCAATAAGGTACTCTTGGTTACCGGCTCCAAAATGAACCGTTTCCGAGAAAAATGGCATTTTAAGAGAGAAAACATCACTTTCTTACCGATTTTCAACAGCATTAAAGTAGTGCAATTTATTCCTATAATTAACGTTTTCTCTCATAAAATGACATTTTTCTCGGAAACGGTTCACTTTAGAGCCGTTAACTAAGAGTACCATTTTGATGTAGAAAACATGGCCGGTTCAAAGGCGCTGCTTGAAATCGCATTTATTCCAGTGGCGTAGAAATTAGGGGGTCGAAACCCTCAAAATACCCTAAGTCTACGCCACTGATTTTTTTTTAAAACCTTTATTTTACGGCGAAATTAAGATCAGTGAGCACATAGTGTGTATAAATGCTGAACATTGTATCTCATACGTTTCCCGAGATATCGTCAAAAAATTGGAAAAAGAATATTTCTTCGACACCCTGTATCTCAAAAACGGTGCTTTTCCGGACACACGTTAATAGGAATTTTTTTTTTTTATTTTAGTCTGAAATATAAAAATTATAAAAAAAGTTCTTAATAGAAGTTGCTGGATATATCCTCCTTAACGATTTTTGTAACCTACAAACCTATATTTTCAATATCGCAAATTCAATATGGCGGCCAAGGGGAATCTGGGAGGGGAAACTTGGCTGGAGTGTTTTAATGGCGCTCCCTACCTACCATTAAAATTTCGTTAAATTCCAATTAACGCAATTTAATAGTATTTGGCTGGACTAATAGGAAAAATAATTACACTTGGCAACGTGTAGAAGCGAGTCACCGCTAGTGGAACACACCTGTTTCGGGCGGGCCACCTTCCGTATCTTTCTCGCTCATCGTAAACCGCGGTCAACTATCTTTATCTACGATTTGGCAGATGAAGTCGATACTTCTCCTGTTGCCACTATGTTAATAAAGTAGGTCGCTCAATAATCGCTTTCATCATGATAATAATTATTATTATTATGCATCAAAAGTTGTCAGTTCAGGTGTACGGCTACGGTTTTTTAAACTTTAAACTAGGCATGTGCTTTATCAGCAAAAGGAATTTTTGTGATAATTATTCCTAGCTGCATTCTCAGTGTCAGTGTTTGTTTGTGTATTTGAAAGTGCATTGGATTGTATAAGACAAGCTGAAGACAGCATGGAACTGAATGAAATGTAAGTAGATGAGTAGATAGATACGTAAAGATGGGTTAGGATTGCCAAAATAAACAAACTAAAAAAAGTGAAATTTTGCCGAATCTTGAAGGTATTAGGTATTTACTGCGAATTTTTATAAAAATGATAACAGGGATATTACACTCATTGGTACAACATAGAGTGGGTACTAGGTACCTATATTAGAATTAGTTATAAAAATTCCGATGTTTTTATCAGTTTTTTTTTACCATATGATGAGTAAACATAAACCTGTTTGCTAAATTAAATTGAGTACTTGTTTACTTTAATAATAATAATACTTAGGTACCTAATACTTTTTTTCACGATACTATACAGTTAGGTACATAGTATGATTATGAATGAAGTTGCATCATAATCAAAGTTGACTAAAGTACCTAATACTTCTGTCTTTTCCTATTTGAAAAATTTTAAATGTTCCACGATTTAGGCTTAACATGATTTTACGAATGAGCTCATTTTGAATGGAAGTATTTTACTCGGTTGCATGTCAATAATAATCTTTTTGTTAGTTGTTTTAAAATCATTTTAGTTTCAAAATGACATTATTTTTGAGAAAAGTGCCTAAAAGAGGCATTTTTGCATTCAGTGTCAAAAAACGCATTTGTGCATTTAGAGTTAAGAAACCCATTTTTGCATTTAGAGTAAAAAAGAAACATTTTTGCATTTAGAGTTTAAAAACCCATTTTTGCATTCAGAGTCTAAAAAACGCATTTGTGCATTCAGTGTCTAAAAGATGAATTTTTGCATTCAGTAGTGTCTACTTAGTGTCTAAAAACCGCATTTGTGCATTTAGTCTAAAAAACGCATTTGTGCATTCCTCGGTGCATTCAGAGTCGGCAAAAACGCATTTTTGTGCATTCAGAGTCTAAAAAACTCATTTGCGATTTAGAGTCTAAAAAATGCATTTATGCATTCGGTGTCAAAAATACGCATTTGTCCAATCAGTGTCTAAAAAAACGTTTAGAAAAGTTTAGAGTTTAAAAACGCATTTGTATGTATATTCAGTATCTAAAAAACGCATTTGTGCATTCAGAGTCTAAAAACCATTTGTCTAAACGACCAAAAAGCTATTTGGTGTTTTAAGTGTCTAAAAAACGCATTTGTCCGCCTTTTAGACACTGATTACGTAAAAGTGACACAAATGACAAATAAAAGCAAGTTTACATGAAGCTTTTTATGCATATTGACACTTTGAGACAATATAAAGATTAAATTAGATTAGATTCGTCGTGAATGGGCCATTGTGACACCTCCAATACGACCGTAGGTCTATTGTGGCTCACATCTAGTCGTGCTAGTGTCTACTCAGGTTGACAAAAAGTTTGACAATCGTCAAGTGACATCAAGTGTCAAGACAAGATTTTTCATGCAAAATCAAAAGCAAGAATCTTCATGAATCTATGAAGCCTGTCAGTTTGACAATACAAAATACCAATCTCAAGAGTTCACAAATTCATATTTCTTGACGACTTGAGGAATTCATAAATTGTTGTTTCTTGGCGATTTAACAAAAAATATTGTCTTGACACTTGACGTCACTTGACGATTGTCAAACCTTTTGTCAACCTGAGGTCAGTTAAAATCAGGTCAGCCTCTTTAAGGAAGCTGACCATCTTGACTGTTACTAATGTATCCAGGTCCTTCCGGTGTGAGAAAGCCTCTCCCGAAGGTTTGTACTCTGGTTATTCGTCTTCCTTTTTCTCAGGGAAGAGTTGTTTCTCCTCCTGGTTTAACAATATAAAATACCAATCTCTAAAGTCCATAAATTTATATTTCTTGACGACTTAGAATTCATAAATTGTTGTTGTTTCTTGTTGTTTTATTATCGTGGAAGTGAATTATTGATACTCTTTTCTTTTTCATGATCATTAATGTCTTTATTTTGCTTTAAGTTAAATACATGTCCTCGTACATGTCTATGCACATATACCTGGACTTCTTCCATTACCACCATTATTACAACAACACAATCTTACAATTATTCTTATTATTATATCTACAAGTGACAATTGACAGTTGACAAGTTGTAACTGTCTGGTTCTGAACCTCAACTAAAAAGGGAAGGATTACTTTTTACAACATTTCTTGACGATTTAACAAAAAAAATCTTGTGTGACACATTTTGTAAAAGACAAAAGGACTGTTTAAGCACTCTGACGATTATCAAACGAGGCCGTTGGCCGAGTTTTTCGTCCGTACTTAAAACACTCCCATTTTGAAACTTGTATCACAAATAGCCATTTTTGTTAAATCGTTTCATAGAGTTGCCATTTTGATTGGCATTTTAGTTGAGAAATGACATTCTTTAAAGCACAAGTGCTTAAAAGTGACATACTTTTACGCACTTGTGCTCAAAAGTGATATTAATGGCAATAATAGTTTTAAAAGCAACTTTTCATGAATCTTCATGAATCTATGAAGCCTGTCAGTTTGACAATACAAAATAGCAATCTCTAGAGTTCACAAATTTATATTTCTTGATGACGAAGACGAATTCATAAATTGTTGTTTCTTGGCGATTTCACAAAAAATCTTGTCTCGACACTTGACGATTGTCAAACTTTTTCTCAAAAAAAATGTCGAACAAAAAAATTTCATCCGTACTTGAAACACTCCCATTTTGCAACTTGTATATCACAAATAGCCATTTTTAATTAAAATCGGAGAGGGAAAATTTTTCAAAATTCTTCGATTTTTCATCTTTGTTATTGTGTTCGAAATTTTCATGAAAGAATCCAAGTCTTCAGATTGGGACGTAATTTTGTAAACGCACAGGTAATTGCAATAATACAGATAGGAAAAATAATCCAATTAGACCGTAAAGTCGTTAGTCTTGTCACAAATTTGACCCCCGAGTCTTGGGTCAGAGTCAACAATTTTTATTTAAGACATTTCCGTCTACTGCACTTTTAAGTTATCCTCTTGATTTCTTGATTTCGAGATGTGTAAATAATATCTTTTTATAATATAGCAACATTGCATTGAATTTTCAGTAAGAAAAAATTCAGTCTGCATTTTTTTAAATGGTTGCATTCTTTATGGTTGCAGTTTTTATTTGTCATTTTGTCAAAATTTACCTATTTTGAAATTTTGAATATTTGGAATATTTGAAACTGATGTGTCATTTGTCATTATCAAATGTCTAATTCTGTAAAGTATAAAGCGCCAAGTCTGTTTTTATTATTTTTTTATGTTATGGCAAGATCTGATGGTTTGACAAGATCCGGTCAGTTCGTTTTTTTTTTGTTTTTTTGGCAAGACTCGGGTAGCTCAATTTCTTTTTTGCAAGATCCAATTCGCGTTCTGCAAGTCAGTCGAAAAACTCGAGCTTTTTTTGAGTCCTTCAAATGAGACCTTGCAAAAAAATTCGAGCTGACCGGATTTTTGCAAAAATCGAATTTTTGAGCAGCTGACCCTAATTTTCATGAATCTTCATTGTCAGTTTGACAATACACAATGCCATTCTCTAGAGTTGACAAATTTATATTTCTTGACGACTTGACGAATTCATAAATTGTTGTTTCTTGGCGATTTCACAAAAAATCTTGTCTTCAGGATTGACGTCACTTGAAGATTGTCAAACTTTTTGTCAAAAAAAATTGTCAAACAAAAAAATTCTTTTTTTTTTTTTGCGACTTGAATCACGAATTAGGTACCTACTATTATGAACCGACGTTTATTAATTCGAGGTGTCAGATTTTTGTGCAAATTTCCTCTTTAAAATTGTAATGAAGGCCATAAAGAATAAGGAAACTTTTGAAACTGATGGAGAACATCCAGCCAGTAGTTAGTAGACATTCTTACTGATATCCGGGAGGGCGTGCTGATGAGCACTAGAAGACGACACAGTTCGTCTAAGTGTTCGGATCAGCTTCCTGAAGTGAGCCGGAAAACCCCGGGAAAACCAGATTGCTAAAGCGCATTTGATTGGCGATCGTTTGACCAAAAAGATAATATGATTTTTTTTATAATGTCCGTTCCGGCTAACTTCACAATTCCCTTTGGAAGTTAAAATAATTATCAATTAATTACTCTCACTACGATTGCGAGTGCTTGAGTATTATAAATAGAACACAGCTTTTTTCAAGCAGGGAATTAAATAAAAGAGACCAGGGAGGAAGATCTTGAAGGAAAACTGCTCACACTAATCACCCTATCATGGAAGGACTGTACCTACCGTTTGAAAGCCTTCTCCCTTCCTGTACGTGATTCTTTTCTTACCTTGCGAGCAAAATGTCGCGTTCTGGTAAGTGACAAGTGGCAGTCGTTCGTTTCTTTGAACTTTTACCGACTTTGCTTTACTTGCACACCGACGTAAATTTACTGTCTTTAAAATTCAGGAAGCAACTTTCCAAGCAACTTTTTATATCCTATAGTCTCTTCTGGTGGAGAGGGTAGAATGATCTCAAGCGTTTTTCTCGAATTATGTGTCATTAATTAGGTGAATTAATATTTTTCTTGAATTAGAACGGTTCTGTAGAACGGTCAACAGGCGTCTGTACTTTGTCATACTTTTAGTAGGGGAATCCCCCATTATTGAGATATTGCAGGTTAATTTTTACATTGTAAATTACCCATGAATATGTACTGAGGTATATTTTTGAAAAGAATGAACGGTGCTTGGGTAAGCAAATAAATATTTAATTGGGTGGTAAAAATATCTCAGTACCATTATCAAGCGAGCAGCTTGGTTCACGAAGGGCCATTTCCCGACCTGTGTAGTGTGTAGCGTATAGTGTGTAGTCCATGTAGTAAAAACCTAATAGCCAGAGGCGACCCATCCGACCATCCTATATGATAGTTAATGTTTTTAGTGCACTTACTTTAATTATCTGCCCTTAATTAATGGAGTCCGGTTTTGCCTCCGGTCAAGTAAGTCCTGGTCTCTCTTCCTAGAGGATAATCGATAACTCCTGCAAGGCAGCAGGAAAACATGGCAGGTAGTACAGAATAGGGTCCATCGTAACGTAGGTAACTGTACATTCGCAACTCTGGTGCTGGGAATAATCGTTATTTACGTTATTTAGAGTAATCGGGTTCGTTATTAAGGTCTCATAATCATTAAAACTGAATTCAGCTCTTTTTTTACCAATTAGGATTGTTTTAAATTGATGGTAATGTGTATGGGCGCTCTAATTTGGAGGAATTTTGGGTTTAATCGATTTTTCAAGCGATTTTATCGCCGTGGCAGATGATACAAAACCCCAATTTTTTTGTTTTAGTTTTTCCTATTTATTTACGTTATTTTTGAAGATTGTGAAAAACTGTAACCACATTTTCATTGAAGTTATTGACCAGCTTTATTTTTGGTATGTCATTTTTGCTGACCTGACCCGGATTTTTACTGCGAAAATTGAAAGAGATTTTAATCCTGAATTTAATGATATACCACACATAGTGGTTCAAACGTGTTTCAGATCATAGCTTTAGACATCATCAGTTCAGTTTCACCTTAATACGGATCTGTGCTCTTAACTTTTCGGACTTGTAATACTCATCATCACCACAATCCGACAAATCCAAGACGTTTTATAAAACCGCAGATCCGTATTAAGGTGGTCTGTCAATTTTCGCAATAAAAAATCCAGGTCCGTATTTAAAAAATCGAAGTTCAGTCCCTTCAAATATGAATCGTCAGATAAAAAAACTGAGATATCAAACATAAAACTGGTCAATAACTGCAATGAAAATGCTGTCTCAGTTTTTCCCAATCTTCAATAATAACGTCAATAAATAAGAAAAACTAAAATTGAAAATTTTTGGTTTTTCGAAATAACTCGAAAATCAAATTTTTGAAATCTCTCACCGCCATTTCATTTGACCCCATCAACCGATCCCGTATCTCCCACGGTTTCCGAGATCCCCATGCTGTTAATTCTAATTTTGGACACGCTGTATACCTATTACTCACGCAGCAACCGCAGAAAGTATATATTTCCAAAGAACAATGCATTAACATAACACAAACATACAAATGTGTATTTTTGTAGTTTGTAACACTGGTCACAATGTTGGTAATTTTATCTCAGTCACTGGGGAACCATTCAGCATAGTCGATATAAAAATTTAATAATTCGAGCTCCACTCTTCGCTGCGCTGCTGGTGAAGCAATCACGTTATAGCTTGAAATTTTTTGATTACATTGTAGCTCGAGAGACTTACTTTTTTATTACTCCGCCTTAAACTTTTGCTACGATAATTCAACACTTGCAGCTTAAACAGCGCTTATACAGCTACAAATAAGGGCTTTTATTATTCTATTGCAATACAAATAACCCACCCCCTTTCTACAAAACTAACTGCTATGGAAAGTTTCAAAAATGTAAAAAAGGTATTTTTGAATTTTTCGCATTTTCCAACAATTAAAAGTTGAAAAATCAAGTTAAGGTTTCCCCCTGCGTCACTCCCCCTACCCCTCTTCTGAATTTTTTTTTATGATTTTTTGCATTTTGTTGAATCATTTACAAGATTTACGAAGAAAAAAGAAACATTCTCACATAATTTCTTCTTGTTATTAATTAATGTTATTAATTAATGGTATTAATTTTGCTATGTTTTTTATTTCATAGCTTTTCATAGTTTTTAGTTATAATCTGTTGTTAATTTTGTAATTCTGTATGAAGAATGGGTTTGTTTTCTTCTTTTTTCTTTTTGTCAAATGTATTTTATATTTTGTTTCCTGTAATTGGGCTCTTTGTCTGTTGGAAACAATAAATTATTATTATTATTATTATTATTATTATTATTATAATTTTATTCGTAACATTGCCCCCATCCAACAGACCGTTAAGACATAAAGACGTCCATAAGAGACGTCAAGTCGCCATTCATGGAAAATAACGAGGCGTTTTTCGGGCAGCTAAAAAAACGACCGAAAAAGGTAAAAATTTTGCAGCAATTAGATACGTACAAGGTGTCGACGACGATAACGACCGGGTATTAAAACCTCTGTCGTTATGGCCGAATTATTCAGAACGCTTCCGCGTCTTTTTCGTCCTTACTAGTGCAATACACAGCAGGTAACATATTCTTCCTTATTATAAGATCGTAAGCATCCGACTAAAATTCACGATTACTGTTAACCGAGGTACTGAGTCGACATTTACGACCAGCCGTTCTGACCCAGGAAGCATCGCGACGTCAATATGACATTTTTTGGTTTCTCGACTTCGTAAACGAATTTAGGGACGTGAAAATGACGTCGTAATGACGAAAAAAATGTCACAGATCAAAGACGTCATTTATTATGTCAAAAAATGACCTAAAAACTACCGAATTAAAGTCGTCAGCAAATACGTAATTTGGTCATCAAAATGACGATCATTATTCACCAAAAATAAACTCAAAATTGGACAAAAAATCGCTACAAAAGTATTGGACAAAAGTACTGTCTACATCACAATATGGCGGCTGTTTGACACGATCGAGGTTTGAGCATTATAAAATTACATCCAGAATTTTGTAAACAACGTTTCACACGTCTATATGACGTGAAAAACACTACTTACGGTGACGTCGTAAAATTTAGATTAATTTCCGTCTTTTTGGCATCTCCTATTGGCTGTTTTTAATCAAGTTTGATATCAAATATTTAAAAGACGTGTTTTCAATGTCACTTAAAGGTTACTATGACGCCAACGACCAATTATCACCAAAATATGACGTTATAATCACGTGTCTCTGTTACCCGGGAAGGACAACTAGAACGGAGAACTACTACAGTACTCTTGCACGACGGACGGAGTCGACAAGTGAACGTCCAGTCTGCCTGACCCAGGTAGCAGAGACGTCAAAATGACGAATTATTTGGCTGTTCTTGACGTCGTAATGGAATTTAGGGACGTCGTAATGACGAAAAAATGTCACAAATCAAAGACAAAGTCATTTATTCACGTAAAAAATACGTTAGAAAACGACCTAAAAACTACCAAATTAAAGACGTCAGTGTACATGTAAGTTGACCGTGAAAAAGTCGATCATTTTAAATAAAACTAACTCTTAAGTAAAATGGGACAAAAAAAAAGGTCTCACGTCTGTATGACGTGAAAAACACTTACGGCGAAGTCGTAAAATGGGGTTCAATTTACGTCTTTTTAGCTTCTCCTATTGGTCGTCGTTCTACAAGTGAGTTATCAGGTGTTACGACGACGTGTTTTCGACGTCACTTAAAAGTTACTGACACCAACGACCAAAATATGACCAAAATACGACGTCACCATAATATGACGTTATAATCACGTGTCTCTGTTACCTGGGGAGGGGCATTGAAGCCTCAGGAATCACACCGCTAACCGGACGTACTGAGTCGGCTAGAACCGAGAACTACAGACTACAGTACTGTTGCCTGACGTACGGAGTCGACAAGTGTACGTCCAGTCTGCCTGGTCCAGGTAGTAGAGCAACGTTAATATGACGACTTATTTTGGTGTTATCGCGTCGTAAACGAATTTAGGGACGTGAAAATGACGTCGTAACGACGAGAAAATGTCAAAATTCAGAAAACGACCTACAAACTACCAAATTAAAGATATCAGTAAACACTGAATTGGCTGTTGAAAACTACGATCATTATTCACCAAAATTTAACAAAAATTAAACTTTCAAACTTTACAAGGTTTCACGTCTATAAGACGTGAAAAACAGTTTACTTACGGTGACGTCGTAAAATGGGGGGTCACTTTATGTATTTTTGACATCTCCTATTGGTCGTCTTCCATCAAGTGAGGTTGCTGACGTCATTGATCAATGATCACCAAAATATGACGTTTAAATCACGTGTGTCTGCTAGGAGAGGCGCATTGAACCGCATCTTGGTTCAATTTCTGGAATTTTAAAAAGCGAGGATAGGCGAGAACTTTTAGATTTTTTTATTGTGAAGAAGGGAGAAGCTCGAGCTGGCTTATTTTTTTATGTGACATTTGTTGTATTTTTGAATTCAAGCGGGATCTTTTACACGGAACTTATGCATTAATCATATACCAGGACGTCCAAAAAAGAGAGTTTTTACTACTTCGCCCTAGACAGTAATCTCAAAATATCTTGATTTGTTTATAATAACCGCTCTATTCGAGATTTTCTTTTTAATTTTTTAATTTTTTATTTTTAAGAAAAAGAAGCATATAGAACAAGAAATATAATTATTACGCATTTTTTTTAAAGTAAATTATTGGGGCAAAATTTTTTGTTAATAAGATCGATTTTATTAAATAACAGAACAAAAATGTATTCAATTTAAATCATGGCACACGTACACGTAATAGGAAAATGTATTCTGGGATATATTCATTCATATCTGATATTAAATCACAAAAGCTTGCATGGCAGCTTACGATCGAAACTGAAAATGAAATTGTGTTGATAGATACCACTAATTCTGGTCTTAGCACCGTAAGCAGGATAAGTGCCACCACTGTTCACGGTAGATAACGCCCGGCGAATTTATGATTATGAAAATAATTGGTACTGTACATAATCAAAAATTTATGAATCTATCGCGTTATTATTTTGATAACGTTACGTAGGTATCAAAAAGGGGTTGGGTTTTTATATCTCCTTTATATCTTATAATATGATTAGGTAGTCAACATGCATGCATGAATATTCATTTTAAAGGATTTATGTATTACAATAAATAGTAGTAGTAGTCAAACAACTTTTTTTTCTCAATAAAAAGTATCCAAAAACGCTTCGTTTTTGAGATACAGGGGCTTGAAATTTAAAAAATATAATATTTTTCGGGCATAACTCGTATAAATTTGAACCGATTTTGTGGCCTGTTGGCGGCGTCGGGCCTTCGGCCCTCTATTCTCCAGGCTGAAGGTCCTATAGCGCAATAATATATCAAGAAAGCGGCGACGAAACGCGCTCGGCGCTAGTTACCGTACCAATGTGCGTCGTAGCAACCAAAAAAGCGCACCAAAATTTTTTTTATTTTTTGATAAAAGTGCCAACATACGCGAGACGAATTGAAGCCAACACTTCAAATTATATTTTGAAAAAAAAGCTTGAAAAAAATTTTGCGGAAAAAACGTAAGAAAAGTCTCAATGACCTGCCGAAGTTTTTGTTGATAAAGTCAGTTTTGCCGACGTTTAAGGTTTAAGGTAAAAACTATATCCACCTTTTCTATAGGTAATTAATGAACGTCTCTATCACACTGTTTGAAAAAAAATCGAAATTATGCGAATTCCTGAGTTCTTGTCTTCATCGGTAGATGAAGAGATCCAAGAGCAATAAGCTCTTGGAGTCACGGAGTTCCGTGTCGATTTTTCATATAAGAGCTGGCTTCCTGGACTGACCTGGCATGTATCCTTTGGTTATTTCTCGATGTGCTGTACTGATGAGGTCATAAAGAGACCGAAACAGCGTTGTCTACATCTTCGAGATGACTAGATGGCTCTGTGTGTTGGTCTGCCTCATGAAGTCATAGGTTAGAGCGTATTAAATAGCCCGGAAAGTTATTCACGAATTTATAAAATTCACCGCTCTGTTAATAATATTATTGTTTGTAATAATCTTGGGCTTGATGAGAGACATCTATCGGTAGCTAGCCAGCACCGCCCGACGGATGGTAATGCCCCAAAATGTGCAATCTGAATGGGGCTTCCATTCCCGATGGACACAAGCAGGCAGTCGTGCTGCCGTTAGTTCTTGTCTCCATCGGTAGATGGCAATAAGCTCTTGGAGTCACGGAGTTCCGCGTCGATTTTTCATATAAGAGCTGGCTTCCTGGACTGACCTGGCATGTATCTTTTGGTTATTATTCGATGTGCTATACTGATGAGGCCATAAAGAAACCGAAACGGCGTTGTCTACAGCTTCGAGATGACTAGATGGCTCTGTGTTGCAGCGTGAGCAAAATAATTTATTATGATACAGGGAATGTCGAAAGTAGCAGTAACGAGAGCTTGCAGTGCAAGCGAAGGGCAAAATGTTGTTTCGGCAAAACGATAATACTGCAAAAGAAACTTTCACGACAAATTTCTCTGAAGATAATGATGTTGAATAACATGAAAACTGAATCAAATACTATCAGAGTGCTAGTTATTCTGCTGCTTTAATTATTTAAAAAGGTACACCCTATATATAGGTATCTAAGGTAGATTAGGGATGCCAAAGAGTTCTTCAGTTCTTATTAACTCGATTTGCTCGAGTTCTTATTTTTATTGTGCTACCTAAACTCTATGAAGAACTAATAAAAAGTAGATTTAGGGTTATAAAGATGTTAATGTGATTTTCAAAGAATAAGTTAAAATGGACAGATGTTTAATGAGCAAATTATGGTTTACATTTCCTGTTTAATTTAAAATCAAATAATTATCCTGTCTTATTTTAAAAGCTTTAAATCTGATATAAATATGTGTAAACAATCAGTTTGTTTGAAAATAAAGGATCCTTTACTTTGCACAGCTGTGTACAAAAGAATAAGATACTTCCGATATCATTTATATCGGGAAAGATAAAGTTCGTGAGTGGTAATTAATTAATTTACTAAGTTAGCACTGATCTTCTAGTCCTTCCTCGTCATGACCGGTGAGATAAAATAAAAGACAACACTTACAGTTTCCGGGATGAAGCTGATTGAGGTAAAAACTGTCTTTATTTTGACAGTAAAAAGGATATTAATAACTCCTGGACTTTGCTAGGGGTGGTGCTCAATCAGGCATTGAAGTCTCCAGAGAAAGCAGCAGGTGCAGAGACGACGCCCTGATGAGACTCCTAGGATTGAACAACCAAAACAGCACTAGCACCGGGAAATGTTCTGCTGTCGTTGAAAATCACCAAAACGTTGATTTATTTCACCATGGATAAGTGAAAACGATGCAAGGATCAATTAGATAGTTGAAGAACAGAAATGGGCCACGCTCCCTTTGTTTCCTAGTCCAAGATGGCTTCCTCTTCACAAAAAGGCAATTAATCCAGATCAGTAAATACCGGAGAAGACAAGGTATTTACCAAAGGTAAAAAGGTAAAGATAAGGTATAAGGTAATGTTGAGATAAAATCCCCGAAGGATTGAAGGAAATCCCAGAAGATATCCCAGAAGCTAAAAATAAGTAATAATCGAATTAAAACCTATCTTCCAAAATCAGTAATGGCGACTTACCCTGGTAACAGGCTTCGACGGGAACCGTCAAGAAAATCAACTTTCTTGGTTGGCAGATAAAGAGGAAATGAGTTCAGTTCCGTGAACTTGAGAGGAAGTCTGCCTCTGGTTTGTGAAAGGAGAAATGTCACTGTCAGATACTGAAATCTGATTGACAGTTGACAACTTATTTGGTTCCTGAAAGGAACTCAGGATCGGACTGAAACGACAACTTATTTGGTTCCTGAAAGGAACTCAAAATCCTAGTGAAACGAAACGTGCAATGCCATCTAGTAGTGAATTATCCAGACAGTACCAGCGCCAGAATATGGTGTGGGTAGTCAGTTCAAAGATGCGATCTATATTATAGGGAGTTGTAGGGAACTGTAATTTTACAATTCTCTTTAAAACGAGGGAAGCTTTGCAAAAAGGACAACAGGTGACGTATTCACGTTACACACCTCCCCTTACCGATGCAAGAGAAAATTCAAAAACTAGAAGAAAATTCTAGTTCTTTCTATACCCGTAGAAGGGTATACAAGAAGGTATGATTGTGGATGACCAACAAGGACAACACAAATCGGAAAAGAGAGAGAATAGTGTTCTACAAAAACAGACCTTGTAAAAGTTTTCTACCATGTTTACTATTTGTTCAGATAATATCACACAGTTAGTCACTTTAACTAGCTATACAATACAAAAAGAAATATTTAACTCGCTCATGCAGATTAAATTTTTAATTACAAAACCTTAATGCTAAGTAGATAAAAGAAAATGTACATGCATTCTTTCTAGATAACATGCTTCTAAGTTGATTATTATTATAAACACTTATAATTAGATATTGTATATACAAGAATTAAAATTAAGTTATAACGTTTCGGTATAACAGACTCGCTGTTAATAGAGCTGCGCTATTCTGTTTGATGTTCAACCACCCATAGTTTTGAACACTACTTCAGCCTGGGGTTTCAAAAACCGCCAACACTGAAGGATTAAGAAAATTGCTATGGGAGTTTCCACACAAACTAAAACTTCCAAAACAGGGCTGCTACTCGATAGAATGGACAACTAAATAAATCCAGAAATTCTGACTTTACTTAAAAAGTCAAGGTAGCGGGATAGATATAATTAGACATATATACAGAGATTGAGGTATTCGCAAGCTTATGCGAATGGGAAGAGATAATGTACATAATTTTCATTCCTTACAATGAAAATAGATAGGGAGAGATATAAATGTAAGAAAACGAAATGTAGATAATTCTACTCCTTTATGGGAAAGTTTCGAAATAGATAAGTAGTTGTTCTAACTACTACTAGTTACAAAGGGACAAACTAAGATAACTGGTCATTGAAAGTCACTTTACGTGTCCTTGTCAGATAAATCTCAAAGGTCATACGGAACAAATTACTTGGATATTTCCAATAATCACTTCAAGAAATCCTCAATAATCGCCTGGATTACTAGATTTTCATCAAAGACACAGTAAGATAGCTCAATCACTCGGAAAGATAAGACGAAATGGGAAAACCATTTTCATCACTGAGGTAGGGGTATTTGATATCAGTGTTCAGATTCCTTTACATCAGCACTGAATATCTAAGGCCACCTTTGCAAATTCAGAACTCGAATTCACATAGATTTCTATTTTCCATCTGGGAAAATATTCGCAGAGAAGATAATGATTAGCTATCATTTCATTATGAAGCTAATAGGTAAAGGTATTAAGGTAAGATAAGATAATTTCTTTTCTTCATTGAAAAGAATATCTAAGATAAACATTAGTCACCATTTTGTTATGGTACTAATAGGTATAGATAAGATAAGATAAGATAATTTCTTTTCTTTATTGAAAAGAATATCTAAGATAAGCATTAGCCACCATTTTATTATGGTACTAATAGATAAGGTAAGGTAAGATAAGATAATTTCTTTTCTTCTACGAAAAGAATATCTAAGATAAGCATTAGTCACCATTTTACTGTGGTGCTAATAGATAAGGTAAGGTAAGATAAGATAATTTCTTTTCTTCTACGAAAAGAATATCTAAGATAAGCATTAGTCACCATTTTACTGTGGTGCTAATAGATAAAGTAAGGTAAGATAAAGATAACCTGTTGTCTTTTGCTTGGACAATACAGGGCAGTTTTCTCTTTAGCCTAAGGCAGGGCGGAAACTGTCGGGAAAGCACCCGTCTTTAAAGAGATGGTAGGTAAGATAAAAAGGTATCTGCTGTCGTCTGATTGGACAAGCAGAGCAGTTTTCACTTTAGCACGTAGCAGGGCGGAAACTGTCGGGAAAGCACCCGTCTTTAAAAGAGATGGTAAGTAAGATAAAGATAACCTGTTGTCTCTTGTTTGGACAAACAGGGCAGTTTTCTCTTTAGCCTAAAGCAGGGCGGAAACTGTCGGGAAAGCACCCGTCTTTAAAAGAGATGGTAAGTAAGATAAAGATAAAAGACAAGATAAGGTAGATACGACGGTAAGATAGTGTTTTCCTTTGGTTCAATGAACACAAGAAAACTTAAGAGATAACATTAGACTCGCAAACGTTAGCCAGATAAGATAGATGAATAGTTTCTTCCTGAGGTAATAGTTTAGATAACCAGAAAAATTATGGGTTCTCAAAATTTGAGCGGTAGAACAAGATAAGAGACTGAGGATAACAAATACCGATCCCAAAATTAGCAACATTTTTACTTTGAGATCTCACATTCACACAGCTAGTTTCGAGATCCTTGAGAAATGCCTTGAAAGGTACGGTGCTCATTCTGCATACATTCTTCATTCATTCTAGATACGACAAGAGACATAGCATTCTCAATTCACGTATTGTCAAACCTCATTCCAAACAGGAGTTTGTATATGCTGTAGAGAAGATAGAAGTTAGGTAGAAATAAAATTTCTGGAGAGAGAAGGAAGTGAACTATTCATCAATTTGTGGCGGATCTTTGCCTCCATACGCCTTTAAGTCCTTCACATGCCAGCGACCTAGCGGGTTGCCTTCCTGATCCTGTAGTTCGTACACTAATTTAGATATTGCCTTGGAAATTCGGCAAAGTACGAATTTGGGGGCCAGTTTAGCAGCAAAGTTCTTTGCAGCGTTCGAAAGGGGGTAAGTATGTTTCCATACTAACTCTCCTTCCTGGAAAACATCTGGGCGCTTACGTAGATCATAATACTTTTTATTTACGTCATAAGCCTTTTTTAATTTGACTCTGACGTCTTCAAAGATAGGAGGTAATCTGGAGATATCATTTTCCCTATGCACATAAGAAAGATCTTCTGGTAGGGCAAGGTAGTTATTTTCGACAGGACCATAAAAGGTTCCGTCAATAGGTATGTTTCGAGCGAAAACAAGAAAAGCAGGAAAATGTTTGGTGACTTCGTTCTCAGACAAATTAATTGCCTGGGCCACCTTGTAGACATTTTTATCCCAGTCTTTGTGATTATCTTTCACATAAGATGAGATAGCGGTAAGCAAAGTTCGATTGGTCCTCTCGGTAGGGTTGGCTTGTGACAAGTGTCTAGCACTATACCACAAATTAACTTGGTACTCTTCCAATAACTTGGTGAACTGAGTACTCTTAAAAATCTGAGCGTTATCGCAGAGAACAATTTGAGGGACACCAAAGATCAAGAAAACTTGATTTTCGAGATATTTTACAACTGCAGCTGCGGTTGCGTTCGGCATGGGCTTTACCAGCACGAATTTAGAGAACCAATCTGTGACTACTAGAAGTTGAGTATTCCTGGCTTTCGACCTAGGGAAGGGACCCATAAAATCTATGGAGATAAATTGGAAAGGAAAGCTTATGCTCTTGTAACCACCCATTAAACCAGCACGAGCGACATTAGTCGATTTGTGAGCACCGCAAACCTGACAATTTCGTATGAATTTCTTTACCGTTAGGTCCATTTTGGGCCAATAGTAGAATTCCGATATTCGTGCCTTGGTTTTTCTTACGCCGAAATGGGCCGAAGTAGGGGGATTATGAAAAGACGCGACAACATCATCCCTATTTGGTGTAGGTATGACTATTTTCCAATTGGAGAGATTTGACGATAAAGAATGGTTCGGCTTCAGATGTTTGAGAAGAAGACCGTTTTCAACCGTGAAATTTGGGTAACTATCTGGATTTCCCGTGACGTTTTCCACCATTTTCCTATACCACTCATCTGGTGTAAGATCATTCGCGGTTAAAAGAGAGATATTTCGAGAAAGGAAATCTGCTGGAACATTACAAGATCCCTTGCGATGTTTCATCTCGTAATTGAACTGGCTAAGTCGTACACACCACCTAGCTAAACGACCTGTGGGCTCCTTAAAATTTTTAAGCCAGAGAAGAGAGGCATGGTCGGTATAGACCGTGAATTTGGTGCCTTCAACATAGGGACGAAAATGCTCTATGCCGAAAAGGACTCCGAGACATTCTTTTTCGGTAGCATAGTATTTCCTCTCTGCCTTAGAGAGAGTGCGACTAGCGTAGGCTATTGGGTGTTCGAAACCTTCGTCTTCTTGATACAGAACTGCGCCGATTCCATAGTCACTCGCATCAGTTTGTATGCAGAAAGGCTTGGAAAAATCAGGGCTAGCCAAGACAGGGGCCGATGTTAGGCGTTCTTTAAGAAGTTTAAAGGCTTGGTCAGCTTCTGAAGTCCAAGTAATAGACTGTCCCTTCTTTCTATTGTGCAAAAGTGCAGAGATAGGGGCACTAATAGTGGAAAAGTCTTTGACGAATCTACGATAGTATTGCAAAATGCCTAGAATGTGCCTGACACCTGTGGTGTTGCGAGGAATGGGAGCTTCTGTGATTGACTTTACTTTGTCTTCACAAACACGGAGACCGTGTTTGTCTACAATAAATCCAAGGAAAGAAAGAGAGTCACGACAAAATTGACACTTCTTAAAATTCACAGTGAGGTTGGCCTTGAAGGGACAAAGGAATGTTTTGCCGATGTTAGAATGGCCTCATCTGGACATGCCAGGTCTGAACTAAGGAGACTATGCACCTTCTTTGAGGGAGGGGGTCGATATTTAGAAATCATGGCCCTATTGTCTTCTAGTTTCTTGCATATAGAGATAATCTCATTGGCAGTTGACACTTCCACCAGAGCCAAATGGTTCAAGAAGTAGGGGTGTAGATTCCGCTTTATGATCTTAAACTGTTCCTCCTCTGAGGGAATAATTGAAAGTCTTTTGAAAAGTTCTTTCATGGAGGCTACATACAGGGCTACTAGCTCCTCTTCTCCTTGAGTGCGATGATTTATCTCATTGAGAAGATCATCATCGTAAGATAGGGGTAAGAAAGTTTCCTTCAACTTCAACTTAATTTCTTGCCAAGATTTTAACGAATCGGCAACACTGCGATACCAGGTGAGGGCCTTATCCTCAAATAAGTCAACTGCTGAAGTAAAAAGACTCTCATCGGAAACATTCCGCGAGATTTGCAATTCTCGAACCCTTTCTAGGAAATAGATCAGGTTGTCTTTACTAGAGCCTGAAAACCTTAGGTTCCACTTATGTACAGGGACACTGTACTTGGTACTAGCTGTTGAGGTAGATGATTGCGAGATATCAGAAACAGGAGGAACGACTGGTTCATTCTCATCCAACTTCAGAAGCCATTCTCCCTCCAACTGGAGTGCTTCTCCATAAGCCTCATCTCTATGAAATTTCTTAGAAGCATCAGCTTCAACATTTAATCTGTTTATTCGAGCGATAACATGATCCACTCGAAAAGGGATACGTCTGCTTGCAAGATCAGTGAACAATCCAGAAGCTTCAGGAATCTTTTTCTTTAAATCTAGCAAAGTTGCTTTGATTTCAGAAAGATCCTTATCAAAATCGTAGGGTGACTCTAACGCTACCGTAGAATCTTCCCTATTAATAAGCGCTCGGAATTGTTTCCTTCGCTTGTCTTGCGTACTTTGAGGTGTTTGGTTCCTCAACGCAATCTCATAGGTAAGCTCATCGCTGAGCAGGGCTGAAGCGGGATTCATTTTAGAAAAATGTAGGTACTATAATATAGTATAGATAGATGAGAATAAAATTTTTTATTTTATTCTAGAGAGAAGACAGTAGTATTATCAGCACAGGTAGGCAACGTAGCACCTAGTGTACCTGGCCTAAATAAGGAAAGAATGAACCTGGCCTATATAAAGAAAGAATAAACCTGGCCTACTTGACTTGGCTGTGACGTTACGTCACCAGTACAAGTGAGAGAGAGAGATTTAAATTCAAAAGAATTCCCTTCGTTTTAAAACGAAAAATAGGTCACGGTATTTCAAAAAAACTAAAATACCGATATAAGATATAATTTCTTAGTAGAGAGAGAGATAAAGGTAATCTAGAGAGATACTAAGATAAGATAAGGCAATATTTAAATATGCATAGGTATGTCGGTAAGTACAGATATTCTCTAGAGTCGGTAAGGTAGGGATCGGAAGAAGTACATGTCACCATGGCGTATCTTTACACGTAAAGAATTCACTTTCTACGTTAGACGTAAAGAATTGTCGTTGCTTTAGCAGTCTGTCAGCGTATGACAATGACAGAGGGACACCAGTTGGAACAGCTGATCGATAATTCAGATATTTCGAATTTAACTTAAAATTCATGAGCGAAGGTATGGGATAATGTTAATGAAGGAAATGTTTGGATGTAACTTTCAAAGACAGTTTGATCGCAGAGCTCTCTTAAAAGTATCCTCTTTGCACGGAGTCAAACTTCTCCCAAAGCTTACTCGAGACCTTCGCGACAGTATTAACAACCACTCCGTAAAGCTCCTTTTGCAAGGTTACCCTTTAGCGGCAGTGTAACGGTAAGAAGATAAGGTATTTTCGCGTCACGACACTATTATTCACCAGCAGTAAAAAAAAAACACAATAACTAACTAAGACATTCTTAGACTAACATGCAAGTTTTCATGCAGCTATTAATCATGCATCAAAAAAATTAAGATAACTGTACGATACCTCTGAACAAAGTAATTTATGACGTTAATATCAATTTTCCATTTATAATGGGAACTAGGAAGAGATCAAGTGCTTTTATTTAATTAAGGTAGTTTCTAATCCAAAGTTTGAGGGTGAATTCGATTCCCGCCGGGGAAATGCCAATTGCAGCGTGAGCAAAATAATTTATTATGATACAGGGAATGTCGAAAGTAGCAGTAACGAGAGCTTGCAGTGCAAGCGAAGGGCAAAATGTTGTTTCGGCAAAACGATAATACTGCAAAAGAAACTTTCACGACAAATTTCTCTGAAGATAATGATGTTGAATAACATGAAAACTGAATCAAATACTATCAGAGTGCTAGTTATTCTGCTGCTTTAATTATTTAAAAAGGTACACCCTATATATAGGTATCTAAGGTAGATTAGGGATGCCAAAGAGTTCTTCAGTTCTTATTAACTCGATTTGCTCGAGTTCTTATTTTTATTGTGCTACCTAAACTCTATGAAGAACTAATAAAAAGTAGATTTAGGGTTATAAAGATGTTAATGTGATTTTCAAAGAATAAGTTAAAATGGACAGATGTTTAATGAGCAAATTATGGTTTACATTTCCTGTTTAATTTAAAATCAAATAATTATCCTGTCTTATTTTAAAAGCTTTAAATCTGATATAAATATGTGTAAACAATCAGTTTGTTTGAAAATAAAGGATCCTTTACTTTGCACAGCTGTGTACAAAAGAATAAGATACTTCCGATATCATTTATATCGGGAAAGATAAAGTTCGTGAGTGGTAATTAATTAATTTACTAAGTTAGCACTGATCTTCTAGTCCTTCCTCGTCATGACCGGTGAGATAAAATAAAAGACAACACTTACAGTTTCCGGGATGAAGCTGATTGAGGTAAAAACTGTCTTTATTTTGACAGTAAAAAGGATATTAATAACTCCTGGACTTTGCTAGGGGTGGTGCTCAATCAGGCATTGAAGTCTCCAGAGAAAGCAGCAGGTGCAGAGACGACGCCCTGATGAGACTCCTAGGATTGAACAACCAAAACAGCACTAGCACCGGGAAATGTTCTGCTGTCGTTGAAAATCACCAAAACGTTGATTTATTTCACCATGGATAAGTGAAAACGATGCAAGGATCAATTAGATAGTTGAAGAACAGAAATGGGCCACGCTCCCTTTGTTTCCTAGTCCAAGATGGCTTCCTCTTCACAAAAAGGCAATTAATCCAGATCAGTAAATACCGGAGAAGACAAGGTATTTACCAAAGGTAAAAAGGTAAAGATAAGGTATAAGGTAATGTTGAGATAAAATCCCCGAAGGATTGAAGGAAATCCCAGAAGATATCCCAGAAGCTAAAAATAAGTAATAATCGAATTAAAACCTATCTTCCAAAATCAGTAATGGCGACTTACCCTGGTAACAGGCTTCGACGGGAACCGTCAAGAAAATCAACTTTCTTGGTTGGCAGATAAAGAGGAAATGAGTTCAGTTCCGTGAACTTGAGAGGAAGTCTGCCTCTGGTTTGTGAAAGGAGAAATGTCACTGTCAGATACTGAAATCTGATTGACAGTTGACAACTTATTTGGTTCCTGAAAGGAACTCAGGATCGGACTGAAACGACAACTTATTTGGTTCCTGAAAGGAACTCAAAATCCTAGTGAAACGAAACGTGCAATGCCATCTAGTAGTGAATTATCCAGACAGTACCAGCGCCAGAATATGGTGTGGGTAGTCAGTTCAAAGATGCGATCTATATTATAGGGAGTTGTAGGGAACTGTAATTTTACAATTCTCTTTAAAACGAGGGAAGCTTTGCAAAAAGGACAACAGGTGACGTATTCACGTTACACACCTCCCCTTACCGATGCAAGAGAAAATTCAAAAACTAGAAGAAAATTCTAGTTCTTTCTATACCCGTAGAAGGGTATACAAGAAGGTATGATTGTGGATGACCAACAAGGACAACACAAATCGGAAAAGAGAGAGAATAGTGTTCTACAAAAACAGACCTTGTAAAAGTTTTCTACCATGTTTACTATTTGTTCAGATAATATCACACAGTTAGTCACTTTAACTAGCTATACAATACAAAAAGAAATATTTAACTCGCTCATGCAGATTAAATTTTTAATTACAAAACCTTAATGCTAAGTAGATAAAAGAAAATGTACATGCATTCTTTCTAGATAACATGCTTCTAAGTTGATTATTATTATAAACACTTATAATTAGATATTGTATATACAAGAATTAAAATTAAGTTATAACGTTTCGGTATAACAGACTCGCTGTTAATAGAGCTGCGCTATTCTGTTTGATGTTCAACCACCCATAGTTTTGAACACTACTTCAGCCTGGGGTTTCAAAAACCGCCAACACTGAAGGATTAAGAAAATTGCTATGGGAGTTTCCACACAAACTAAAACTTCCAAAACAGGGCTGCTACTCGATAGAATGGACAACTAAATAAATCCAGAAATTCTGACTTTACTTAAAAAGTCAAGGTAGCGGGATAGATATAATTAGACATATATACAGAGATTGAGGTATTCGCAAGCTTATGCGAATGGGAAGAGATAATGTACATAATTTTCATTCCTTACAATGAAAATAGATAGGGAGAGATATAAATGTAAGAAAACGAAATGTAGATAATTCTACTCCTTTATGGGAAAGTTTATGGGTCTGCCTCAGGAAGCCAAAATAGCTCGGAAAGTTATTCATGAAAAATGATAGGTGGGCGCCAATTTTTTTAGCCGCTCACCTAATTTTTTTTTTTTCGAAAAACAATCTCTACAAAGTTTATACGTCTATGCTTTCCCTAAGTAACTGTACAAACAGAATCTCTCCACAATGTACCGTTACCGAGAATAAAATCCTGTAGTTGGGACGTTGCAAAAAATAAGTACGGCCCTGAAGGGGGGCCTTAAATTTACACGAGTTATAGTTATAACCGGAAACTGTATTGTATACAGGGTGATTCTTGTAACCTGAAATATGCAAATATCTCGAAAAGTATGTACTCTGAGGAAAAATATTTTCTACAAAAGTGACTTAATTTGGTGGGGGACATCGTTTAAACACAAAATCCGCCCTACATCCCTCATCCCTTGCGAATGAAATTTGAAATTTTAAGTAAAAACTCCCATTTTTTATATGCATTTCAAATTTGTATTCAGTGACAAAAAATGCGCAAGACTTACCTGAAACATTTTGTGCGTATGTTTTTTCACTGAATACGAATTCGCAATAAAAAATGGGGGTTGTTATTGAAAATTTCAAATTTACCCCATTACTTTGTAAGGGATGAGGGATGAGGGGTTTTTGTGTTTAAACGATGTCCCCCACCGAACTTAACCACTTTTGTAGAAAATATTTTTTCCGCAGAGTGTGCACTTTTTGAGAAATTAGAAGAAATAAACAAAATCAAATTGCCTCGATTACAGCGCCATCTATGAATAATCATAAACAATATTTTAGTAAAATGTTACACGCATTTTTTGTCGCTGAATACTAATTTGCAATAAAAAAGGGGTTGCCTTGAAATCTTAAAGTTACCCCCACTCCCTTGCAAGTGGTAGGGTGGTTTTTATGTTGAAACGACGTCCCCCATCGAACAAAACCATTTTTGTAAAAAATATTTTTCCGCAAAGTGTGCACTTTTAGAAATATTTTTATATTTAAGGTTATAAGAATCACCCTGTATATATTTTCTAAATTTTAACACCCTGTATCTCGAAAAAGTTTTTGGACAATGTTTATTCAGAAAAAATGTTTGTTTTGACGCCCCCTACTACCCCTAAAGTTTGTTTTATAATTACGTAATTATTTAGGAAATTATCGTTTGTGGATACTGGTGGATACTGACGAGTGTGAGCCTCACTTGAGCCAAAAAACGTGGAATTTTTAATTAGCCACACAAGTCAAATCAGGTAGATAATGACGATGATGAGTTTTAACAAAGATGAAACAATAGTTGCCTCTTTTTCTTCTTCAATAATTGAACCCTATGCTGCAACAACGTTGTAAGTGCCAAAAGTAAATTTTGCGGGAAATCGAAATAAACTTTTTTTTTGTGAACCAATATAATATATCAGCTTACAAACATTAATATATTCATTAATTAACATTAGCGAGTTTAGGCCTCGGTTTAAGCATCAGCGAGTGTCAATATTGACGAATCTAAGTATTAGCGAGTGCCGATGTCAGCGAGTCTCAAGGCCAACCAGTTCTAGTGTCAGCGAATCTCAATATAAGTGAGTCCAAGTATCCGCTAGTCTCAATATCAGCGAGTTTAAGCATCAACGAGTCTCAATATCAGCGAGTCTAAGTATCAGCGAGTTTAAGTATCAGCGAGTTCTACTGTCGACGAGTGTATAAGTATCAGCGGGTCTCAATGCAGATAGTTGTACTGTCAGCGAGTCTCAATATCAGCGAGTCTAAGTATCCGCTAGTCTCGATGTCAGCGAGTTTAAGCATCAGCGAGTTCTACTGTTAACGAGTCTCAATATCAGCAAATCCTATCAGCGAGTTTAAGCATCAGCGAGTCTCGATGTCAGCGAGCTCTACTGTAGGCGAGTCTCAATATCAGCGAGTCAAAGTATTAGCGATTGTCGATATCAGCGAGTATAAGTACCAGCGAGTCTCAATGCAGAGAGTTCTACTGTCAGCGAGTCTCAATATCAGCGGGTTCTACTGTTAGCGAGTCTCACTATCAGCGAGTCTCAATGTCAACAAGTTTAAGTATTAGCGAGTGTTGATGTCAGCGAGTTTAAACATCAGCGAGTTCTACTGTCAGCGAGTCTCGCGATATCAGCGTCAACAAATCTTAATCTTAGTATCAGCTTTTATAGTTTTCCTTAAAAAACTAAGTTTTAAATTTTTTGAATACGGGGTTAATTTGACTATTTATTGACAAAATAAATCATTAAAGCTTTCACAAAAATAAATAAATTATTTGAGGAAGTTATAAAAAGGTTATTGAATTTTTGACTACGCGATTGTCAAATGTACCAAGATCCAATTGACATATTGATTCGTTTTTGAAAAATACTTCAAAATGTCACTGATAAGGGCAAAATGAGTTTTCAAGCAATCTGAGATTTTTGTCATCAAAACTTAGTTGACAAATCAAAAAAAAAAATCCATACCGTGCCAATTTATTAAATTCCCTACTCAGCAATAACTTTCTAAAATAATTTTGGAGAATTTTATTGAAAAATAACCCCAACAGCTTCAAGAGATCCCAAATTTGATTGTCGATAATTTGTCTGTCAGATTTATCGGAATAAAAATAAGTTCCAACGTTAAGGAGAGTTTCAATTCTCTCGCTTTCCACTTCTCGAGGTATATAGGTCTGTTTGTGATCACTGATCAGATATACTTACAGATATAAAACTTTCAAATTCTGCCTCAATAAGGAAAGTTTTCTCGAGCTGTTCCTGTTGGGTCCTTTCTTAATGCTTGGCTGATTCCGAGGTCGACGATGAAGTCGAACAGGCAGTTGCGGAGATCTCGCTGCGAATTATAGAAGGGAACAGGCCCTTTCTCTCTGATGGAAGGCAATACTGAAGATGATAGTTGCGTGAAATTGTGACGCTTTATCGCTATTTGCGAGATTTTGGGCTTTTATGCATCGCTGACTGGGGAAAAGTTTTAGAAGTCAACACGAGAAGGATTCTGTCTTGGCATTTAAGGCAATGTATTCGGTTGTCTGAAATTCTCTGATTTGATGGCTTTTTGTTTGAGTCGCTGAAACGTTTTAACGCAATTTCGCTGCCACGATCATGATAAATGTCATTAACGGGTGCTCCCTTTTAATGGGTTTCTTACATTTAGACGGAATAACATTCCCACTTGATTTGTGCGGTGAAATATCAGTAATATCAAAAAACTCCGGGAAAATTTATATAGCCCGCTACTTCAAATCAATCACGGGATGTCTCCGAAAACTGTACGTTCCAGAAGTTCTAAACCGAGATTCACAGAAAAAAATGCGTTATTGCAGCAATCGGGATACTAATCCCCTGAAATCTGTCATTAAATACAATGAAGTCGCTTAATTGAGTCAATCTTCGCTGGTTACAAATTACCAAAGCCTTTCATACGTCGAAGTCCTTTGTATCCATCCATTGAGGTAACCGTTTAAATTAATAATGTAAAACCGAAGTTTAAACTGTCTCTAACTATCAGCTACTATACAACCGTAGTGAACTTAGCAGTCTATTTGAATTTGAATTGTCTACGAACCGAGTCATCAATAATTTATGCGATAGGTTCTAGTTCTCTCGAAGCCATTTGAAATTCCCAAGGGTGACGTCTAAGAAGTTGACAAAGCAGAAGTTGACAATCAACTGAGAAGTTTTAATTTATTTTCAGAGAGGTTAACCGTTTACGGTTTAATGAAGAACTTTCCTTTAAAGAAGCAGTCCCAGCATATGCCGTGGAGATCGGAGCGCATGTCATAACTTGATTTCGATCCGTCGAAAATACGAGATATTCAATAAATATAACAGTAGACTAGTCTATTCGACTTTCTTATATGAACAGTGATCCGCTGTCACGGTTTGTCACTGTTATTTATTTTGAGTTGTTTCAAAATAACTGTAATTTTACTGCCAGTTGTTAGTCTCAAATCGGTTAACTATACCTTATTCAATAGATATGCGTCAAATAGTCGTAAACAATGTTTCTTACCATAGGTATCTGAAAGTAACAGGTTATTTTAGATCGGTCGCTACTTCCTAATTCGGTTCTCACATCTCTAGTTCCAGCTCAATGAAATTGATGTAATGTTTGGACGTTAGTGATGATGTTTAGCCAGTATTGATTTACTAGAGGCCGATATTTTTTAAAAGGAAAGCTTAAATAATCAAGAAGAGAAGATTTAACGGACCAAAGGCTAAAGAGACGTCTGAAGACAAAGTTTAAATCGCTCGAAACATAGTGAAAAATGATCCTGATACCCATATCAATTCTAGTTCCTCATCAAACTCTGCTTACTGGGATGGAACGTTTCTGTATGCACTTGCTTACACCTACCTACAAGCTTCTTAGAAAAGGTGCTCACTTTTGTCTTTATCGACTGATATAGTAGTGAAAGTATTCCTACTCCGAGATAATCCTGACAGGTAAATTTTTTGTCAATAGTTTTCCCGAAACTTACGGTTTCCAGAAGACTTTTGCAGGTTTAGCGTGGTTTAGAATATCGTGTAGGCCAGTTCCCAGAGTTAAAAAACAAGATTCTGAAGCACCCGATTAAGTGATGATCGACTTATCTGTCATAATACACCGATACCATAGCCAGCCAGATTCTGCAAGCTTAAATGTGATTTCTTTCTATGCATTTACGTCAAGGTCCATATTTTGTGCGAGACTGTTAACGAAGTCAAAAGTCAAGTAATCGAGAGGAGAAGTTCGTCGAGATAAAAGTTACACCCGGCGAACTTACTACACTGAGTGCCCTTAGTGTAGTAAGTAAGAAACCTCTTCATCTCTTAAATGAATTATTTGCTGATTTAGTTAATGTGTTTTACAAAAATGTCGATAAAATGAGAGCCTATCAACGTTCTTGAATGTTTTGACAATAATTGTCATAACCTAACAAAATCCAGAGATGTCAGTTGTAAAGAGTGGACTAAGTTGAGAAAAACCTCTTTCTGCCAGTATATGACCCGCCCTGACACAGTCGATACAGTTTTATATCCCCGCTGGACGGCGATTCTCGAGTTCGTAGGAATGTAATGATCCGCGGAGATCATTCCATGCAACCTTTTCATTGGAATGTTCCCTACTATGTTGATCTATTCTTGAACACCCTCGAACTCTAACCATCGATTATAGTTCTCTCCCATTTTTGCTCTGTCTGCAACCTTCACTCTCCATAATGGTCATCCTCCCCTCAATGTAATCTGCATCTTTCCTGCGCCACTGGTATACGAGTGGCACTCCCGGTATACGACCCCCGGTGACACAGTCGATACAGTTTTATATCCCCGCTGAACGGCAATTCTCGAGTTCGTGGGAATGGAACCATCAGCGGAGATCGTTCCCATGCAACGTTTTCATTAGAACGTTCCTCATTATATTGGCTATTCTTGAAACGCGCGAACTCGAACCGTCGGCTATAGTTCCAGCGAAATCTTCACCTGCAATTTTGCGAACCCACTCTTCTTATTATACTCGGGATAAGTCTCATTGTCCACTCCACCTTTCCTAACACTTCTCTACCATTTTTGCTCTCTCTTCGGCCTTTACTCTCCTTAATGGTCATCCCCCCCTCAATGTAATCTGCATCTTTCCGGCGCCACCAGGCATATGACCGGTGTATGACCCGCGCTGACACAGCCGATACAGTTTTATATCCCCGCTGGACGGCAATTCTCCAGTTCGTGGGAATGGAACGATCAGCGAAGATCGTTCTCGAACGCGCTAACTCGAACCAAGGTCAATTATTATAATACCGGCTCCCACGAACTTGAGAATTGTCGTCTTGGTGGGAGAGGGAGAGGAAGAGTGCCTCTAGTGCCGTGTCCCAAAAGGTCATCCCCCAATGGTACTGGTACTTGTGGGCCAGTGACATAAGTAGGAAAAGGGAGCCCTCTTCGTCTTACCTATGGCGTCGATGGGTCACTGGATAGGTCCTCTTCTAAGGATCCCTCCTCAAACCTTTCCCTAACTTTTGTCCCTTGTGGATAGAGAAAGGGAGTCCCTCTCTTTCGCTTTCTTTCACTCAGCAGCCCTTTTTTATTTCTAGCCACGATCTTTATATTTCTAGCGTCTTTCGTAGCTAAGCTTTAAACTGAAGCAAAATGCGGGAATAACGTCCTGCTCCCGGAGCTGTTGATTCCGATATAAGCAATAAGAAAACAAAAATAAGTGAACCAGTTCTTCTCTTATTGGAGATCTTATCCCAAAGTGACGAGTGTTTCTAAAATCCCTGTGTATTTGATTACATTAATTCACCATTGACAAATCTTGACGGGGAAAGTTTAAAATCGGCTTAGTGATTCCCGAGTTAGGTCTTCGAGGGTTTAAGGAGCAAACAGTCAAAGAATAATAAACAAGTACGAGTAGCTTCCGTGATGTGGTGAATGTTGTGATAGGTGCGGCTGCTCGCAAGCCCGGCGACTTGGGTTTAATTCTCGGCAGTCGAGGAAGGAGAGTAACAACTTTGGGAACTTTGCGCTGATAGGAACGTCGATTCTTGCTCCTGTTTGGGAAATACATGATCGTTGATTCACTAGGAGTTTTCATCGGTGAAAGTATCCTAAGCGTAACGTGTAATAATCTAGAAGTACTTTTGTCAAAAATTTTGACAGTTAGATGAATTCGATTGCAAAATGCACAAAAGCCTGTATTCGCAAAGAAATGATGAGGACATTTTTTGACTTGTTTCACATTTTGTTTTTGGATATCTGATTGGCCTAAAATTACCGTCATTTAATAATACAATAATTTATATTCAGTATTTGTCTTGTATACCTAAGAGATGCTTCACTAAATTGAGATTGAAGATTCTTCCGCAGACGCTTGATTTTTATATGCAAACTGAGGTGGTAGAAATTATCTCGACCGTAAATCTAAAATCATGTGGTGTCATTATTACGGTGCATTGGTTTATTGCCTTGTTACACCGTACGGTCAGCATAAATTACACAGCAAAAATTCATTTCTATCACTTCACCACCAATGGCATTGCAAACTTCAAGAAGAGGTAAAACGCTGAAATAATAATATACATCCTAGTCTTGTTCATTTGTAAATTGAAGCGTAGCATCTTCTTAATTACGTCTGTAGCTGCTGTTGCGGCTCTAAGCAATCTTGCTGATACCACATTATGTTCCGCAACGTTTTCAATTCATTAACACTGACTCTTTGAAACTCCAAGTGCGTTGTAAAATTGACGATAATTATTGGCAACTTTTGACGTTTCGCCGTGTATTTGCTTTTTTCTAATCTACCAATAAGTAATTTCCGTTTGAAATTTAACACCAGCACTAGCAAGAATGATTGTGTATTAGTCTTGAAAGTAATTAATAAGTTTGTCATATAGTATTGCTGTGGAGGAACATTAAAGCTCGTTTCAGATGCAACTGATCGTCAGCGCTGATGTCTATAGTCCATTGTCTTGCATTACACGTCCTTTTAGACGTGCTCCGGGTGATCGGCGCGTAGAGTCTCATACGTCGGACATCAGTCGAGCCCGAGCTTACGGCTTATGGTCACTGACAATCAGCGCTGACGATCAGTTGCATCTAAAACGGGCCTAATGAATTACTGATCGATGGTCTGACCTTCCGACCATAACCACGGAACATTGAATAATAAATTATTTTGACCCATCTTCTACTAGTGTCGGGTTTATGATGACAGTGACAGAACTGACGTTCCTAACTTTGAAAGCTTGACGGATAAAAAATAAAAGTTGGGGTGTGTTTCTGGGTAGTTTCGACTCTAAGGTTACGATTTTACCATGCGCAGTTGCTACATAGGTCGGTTCTCTTCAGTAACTATGTAACTTATTCCTCTTTGTTCGTATACATTCTGGTGGTCTGGTCTTCTTAGATTCGAGAACATGGTCAAATGAAACGTCATCAACTGTTCTGTTGATGTTGATGTTTCCAGAATAATTCTAGATCTAGTGTGAAGTGAATCGAGGCTCTCGCACTTGTCGTCGATAATATGCCAACTCGCGACAACTTGACATTTGGGGATGTGTCAATTAGAATGTCTGCGGTTAATTTTCAGGATTCAGTTGCCCCAAATTTTATTTCTGATACGATTTGACTCAGTCCTCTGGTTCTTTCTCGCCATCTTACGTATTGAAAATTGGGTCTTGATGGCCAATTGAATAATTATCAATAATCGGTTCGGAATAATGAGGGTGATTAAAAATGCTACGGTGAGCGACACGGAAAGCCGCGTCTAGACACTCTTGATGCGGAACGTTTTGAATCTGGTTTCGGAATGTAAACTACGTCCTGCTAGAGTGCAGGATTCTCTCTTTCTTATTCTCTCTTCTTTCAGTCCTTTGCATTTTACTGATCCAGGTACAGGTGTTATGATAATACAACTCAAAGGACATCCGATGCGTTTTGGCATAGTTCCTGTTGGCCTACACGCAACAGGAAGGGTTGCGAAAGGACAGGATTAAATGGAAAGTGAAAAGTAAAAGGAAAAATGTAAAAATGAAAAGTGAGACGCAACAGTCGAGTTAATATAATGGCGTATAAGAGCGCCAATCGCAGCGCATAGTCATATTAGTTTGGAATGTGATAAAATAGAGTTCAGTGGAGAGTTAGCGAAAGCGCTGCCCGTTGAGTTTTAGTGGATTCTGTGAGTCGGAAAAAAACGAAAAGTGCTCAGATTTCAGAGTCTAACGAGACTAGCCCTCCCCCCCGTTTTCGAGGACGCTGAATACGATGGTGGTGGTTTAAACTTTTCTCGAGTTGACCGCACCCCCTAAAACGGCCAAAACAAAAACCACCCCTAGAAGGGTAAATCACGGAACTTCTTTCTCTTGGCGGCCAAACTTGTTTCACCCCCCGTTTTCGAGGTCGCTGAACGCGATGCTGACGTCGAGGTCGGTCCTCAACGCCCGCCAACCCCTCTACGCTGCCAAGAACAACCCCCGGAATGGGTGAAACGGGAACTCGCCGCTTGAAATCGACGGAAATCCGTCCCCGCCCATTTTAGAGGTCGCTGAACGCGATGCTGACGTCGAGGTCGGTCCTCGACGGCCGCTAACCCCTCTACGCGGCCAAGAACAACCCCCGGAAGGGGTAAAACGGGAACTCGCCGCCTGAAATCGACGAAAATCCGTCCCCGCCCGTTTTCGAGGATGCTGAATGCGATGCAGACGTCGAGGTCGGTCCTCGACGCCCGCCAACTCCTCGGTCGTACGTAAATCAAAGCACGCTCTGTCACACTCCTCTTTATATTTTATTTGTTAATAAAAAACACCCTGTATTTGACACCTTTACTCATGATTGTTTTATTTTTATAAAAAGTTCTCATGTTAATTTTTCATCTCTTCCGGGGGTTGTTCTTGGCCGCGTAGTGGGGTTGGCGGGCGTCGAGAAACCACCTCGACGTCAGCATCGCGCTCAGCGACCTCGAAAACGGTGGTGACACAAGTTTGCCCGCCAAGAGAAAGAAGTTCCGTGATTTACCCTTCATAGGGGTGGTTTTTGGCCGTTTTAGGGGGTGCGGTCAACTCGAGAAGAGTTTAAACCACCACCATCGTATTCAGCATCCTCGAAAACTGGGGGGGGGGGGGGAGGACTAGTCTCGCTGGACTCTGAATCTGAGTTTTTTTACACAGATAGAGATGGAGATAGAGGGAAGGAATAAAGATAGAGGTGAGATTAAGAAGAAGATGAAGTAGTTATATAATTTTGAGGTAAATAGAGACTGAAAATAATTGTTATAGCGAAAAAAATTCAAACTGCATAATATAAACCCTCTCTAATAATACCATTAGAACGTTTTTTGTATCCACCGAGACAGATAATTATCATTGCCTTTTGCGAGTGAACTTTAATGTTATAAAGTAGAGGATAATGGACTATATTCTCTCGAGGTGTACTGGTACATACGATTAATATAACAGGACTCGGGTTATAATGCAGCTGTTAAAAATAAGCTGAATAATTGGTTTCTAAAGAGAATTTTACGCAGAAGAGAGTAACATAAAGAATAAGCTTTTCCAGCTTGAAACATTTATTCTTTAACACAAGTATAACCTATAACAATAATCTTCAAAGTCCAAATAATCAGTTCTCCTTATTTACACTCTGATTTCATTTCACTAGTCACAATCACTAAACAACCTTTCTTTCTCTTATCCTTCACTCTTCTCTTCACTCTGTGGTTCTTCCAATCTGAAGTGTCTTCAGTGTCTTCCAATTATTGTAAACTGACATTGACATTGACATTCCTGTCATATCAGCCAGAACTGTCGTAAGTCAGCATTCAGCTGATTCAAGGAATGTAAACAAACCTTCCTTCGTTATAATACGAAGAAAAGAAAATCGCTCTCTCCCTCTTCCCGAAGTCAATCTCGAACATTTCATCGTACACGACGAAGCACTATCCTTCCTTTCATATCACACCCCACCTTTGTTGATTAATTCCCTTTCTTGGCATCTGTATTTCTGTAGTAAATGATCCATCTCTCATTATAACTGTCCGAATCCCGCCCACGCTGCAGGGAGCACGGCACGAGCGGCGTATTGTGTGTTATTCTTTGCGTTTCCCGGACACGCGATGGAATTATTCACCTGTCAGAAGCCCATTCGGGAGAGATAGAAGGTATAAAGGACGGCGGATAAGAGAGCACATATTTTATTTCCCTTTGTGGATCCCGAGACGGCATGATAACCGCAGAAAGGCCGTGTTGACCGCTTTCTACGCTCGACTGGGTCATGAACCTGCCCCCCATGCACGGGGTAGTGCGCCTCTTTTATCTCCACTCTGACGGCTGACGGTTCTCCTGTTTGGAAAATATGTTGCCGGGTTTGTATGCTATTTTATGGGCCTGCTTATGTAGTGGGTACAAGTTCGATAAGGGAATCTAACCAATCGCATTGCAGTAGACGATCTAAGATAAGAAGCAGATTTTTGGTGGTATGGCATGCAAAGACAAGTTATGTTGGGTTACGATGTCAATCGAATGAATTTTAAATACACCTCCTTTATTATTTTTTTTGCTACTTGAAGCCCTAACCGTGTCGTGCTTGACCAGGAACTCTCGAGAAAAAAACAGATCGGAGAAAAAGTCTTTTCCAGTTCCAAACAGGAAAACAATCAACGGTGGTTTCTAAAAAGCGTAGATCAATTGTCTCGACAACTGTCACCAAATCTAATGAACTCTTTTTCACACTGAGACGTTCCCGCGAATCATTTTGAACATTACCACTGTAATCTGGGTCTTTAAGATAACCGTGGGAATGGGTCTTGTTAATTTAGCCGTTTGTACGAAAGATAATGAGGTCCGGTTAAGGAGGCTACGCGCCTATGAGTTGGGGAGGTCTAATTTTCCAGGGTCCGGTGGTTAGGAGGATACCTGTAGGCTGTTTAATTGGCCTCCCTGGCAAGGACGAAAATGTTAGTTAGATTCAGATAAGGCCCGTTCCTACGTAGTTCAACAGTTCGGCAAACAAGTATCAATCAAAATGAATTAATTAACTTCTTTATTCCAAAAAAATTGGAATAAACTGAAGGTACGAAATAACGATGAAATGTAAAAAGGTGAGATATTTTCAATAGCGCATTCCTTCCCTAATTCAACGCAAACAGATGATGAGACATCAAATTGCTGCCATTAAAATGTTATGTTTTCTTGTACATGGTATATGAATAAACATTATAAATTAATACGTTTTAAATTGGTGTGTTGTACACCAAGAGGATGAAGCGTATCATCTGCTGATCCCAGGACTGAAGGTTGTTTCCCAAGGGCGCAATCCTCGGGAAACGTTCACTCACGGGATTAATGATGCTGTATTCTCGTGGCTTGTATACGTTATTTTTTCCACTCATGGAAACTAGACGATCAAAATTCATAAAAAAATTATTTATTGTTTATCTTAAGATCATTTGTTATAAGCTTGGAAGGAGTGTAGCATCGCCATGTGATAATCTGGGAGAACTTCGTCATGATGGCCATTTAAAAAACAAGAAAGCGTGAAGGCGGTTTCAAACACAGCAGAAGAAAACACGTCAATTTGAATTTTTTTTCATAAGCAAAAGACGACATGCTAACATCGAATGCTTTCGTCACCGAGTTGTTTTTTCAACATCTCTTCTTGCATTTTATTTATTTGCAGTCGCCCTCCTCCCTCTTCAATATTCTCACACCACTTTTGCCAGTTTTGCACCACTTCTGGGTCCCACAACGTCTTTGTTGGACCCAAACGCAACGCCCAAAGGCCCAACGTCTTCAAGTCGTTGGATATGGTTCTACTCCAGGTCCTTAGGGCTTGCTTTTTGGCATCAACTATGACCACAGAAACTGGCATAGTCGAAAGCATCTTTCAATCAAAACGTGCAGCTGACGAAGTTAACAAAAAAAAAGGTATTTTCAGCTGTACTGATTTATTTTACATCGCTCTAATTTGAAATTGAATCATTTAACAACGTGTATTACCTCACCAAGACCTTCATAAAATCTCACAACATCTTTTGCAAAATTTTTGACAGTGCCATTTAGGAAGGTATGCTACTTTTCAAAGGGAACTTCTGATGGCTCGATTAGAAGCTGTTGCATGTTAGATGTCTTTGTTTCCAATGCATCTTCCAATGGTCCACAAAAACTGCTGGATGATCCTCGTGGTATGAGGATTGGTGTTTTCATGCTCAGAAGGTCCAAAAAATCCACCAATCCACCTTCCATTAAACCCATTCAATTCAGGAAGTTGCACAGAGCAAATTGCGTTCCTGAGTCCTCAATATATTCTTTGGCGTCAATCAAACGCTGACAAAGTGGACATTGACTAATCGGAACAGAAAACGTGGGCTCGTTCTTTCTTCCGCAGCATCAAGCCTTCTTACCTGGTCTGTTGCTGGTCGTCTGACATTCACAATAATGAGTCAGTACCGTCAGTACTGTAGGTACTGACAGTGGATTAGATTTGCAAAACAATATCTACAATCGGTATTTTTGACGAGTATTGATCGCTCGTAATGCGGTGTTGATTTCGACCATTTCGACCCCGGGGACCGTTAAACTGATATCCTGGTTGGGAATCTGTAACAGTGGGCTAGACGGAGGGATACGGAGATACGCTGAACCGGAATAATTGGGCCAATGGTGTGAATCAGTACTTCACCCTGAGCCCTCATAAAAAGCCTTAAAAGTAAAGGTAAAGCTTTATGGTTCTTAATTTTATTTTGCGATGACATATTACTCCTACACATAAATTTTGATGAAAACTTCATTTTAATATAGTTTGTCCATTATCACGGCCAGTTTTCAACTTCAAGAAGTTATTAAGAAAATTCGATATTTCCATCGTGTTTGGGGAACCTGGCGAGGGCTATATTTACTGTTACCGTCCCCATTATTCTACCCATTCTTTTTTGTTTAGTTTTATCAGGTAACTTGAGTAACTTGTTAAATCTTGATGACGCGAAGTTTATAGTTTCTAAGTATAAAGTTTCATTAGTTAGACAAGTTGTAAAATGATAAATTGCCAAAGTGCAGACTGGTGTGCATTTCATCTCTAAATAATTACTGCCATTTTAATCAGGGCACTTCCGTGAGTAGTCTTCCGAACTGATAACAATCCGCAAACATTATGCTTCTTGAATGCTTCAACTTCAACCTTGATTAGAAATGATTTTATTTAAATAACAGTTTTCAACTCACAAGAAGGAAGGGCCCATTATTCCGGTATCGTTCGAGCGGAATTATTTTAAATTTCAACTACTTAATAATAGCGAAGTTGCAAAAATAAACAGAGAGAAAAACGGTTATTATTTAGATTAGAGGCGGTCGTAATAATGTACTACATAAACAATTAATTTTTATGAGTGCAAATTTGGTTAATTTATATGTTCCCATTTCGACCACATCAGAATTTATTATCTTAATTGCTCTCCCGCAGGCAAGTAATTGTTTATCGCTGTCTTATCGATCAGCATGCCCTTTACGGGGATTAGGTTTCGTCTACATTCCACTAATCATGCAATTTTTCAAGCTACCCGATTCCTATTTCCTAGTTGACTATACAGTCGATGAAAGTTGATAAAGAAAAAATTCTTTATAAACAATTCTTTATAGAAAAAAGTTCAATAGAATCAATTTTAGCAGAAAAATAGTATTTGTTAATCGTAACTTATCCGGCTCGAAGGATCAAATTATCCGGAATCCGGAAGTCATTGTTACCATCAAGCTTACTTCGCTTTACTTTGAGTATATTCCACTCCTTTCAACTTCCGAACTGGATAGGAGACAAAATGATGGATAAAACGTCGCTAAAACAACGACAATGGACAAAAGAGCGAAAGGAAAACAAACAATTGTTGCTCATGATGACACCGACTGCTTTACCAAGGATGGTTGTCACTTTTTTATTCGTGCGTGAATCGTCTTGTGTCCCCAAAAAGTTCTATACATTTCTAGTAGCCCATCCCTTGGACGCAGAAATATTCGGCCGATACATGATACCGCTCATTTCAAGAGAGAGGTCTGTAGGAAAAAACCTATCCCTGGTTCTCAGGAGAATTAAGTACTTTCTTCATTTTATAATCTTGAGAAGAATTTCTTCATACAGAGAAGGACACAAGTGATGATTGAAAATTTAGAACTCGTGTTTCAATGCAAAATAATCTGTCAAATCAATTCGTGACATTGAATGATGAAGCATTGAACATGAACATGAACGATGAACCCCTTCACTGTGATATCGAGATGAGAATAATATATAATGTGTGCAATGGGAGGCATCAGGGTTAGCCACTCTCTGAACACACAAGTTCAGAGTGCAAGCTCTAGTCTGTAAATTTATAACCTCAATATATTAGTCTGCTCCGGACACGTTATGAATGAGCTGTCTCCAGTAAATAGCCACTATCACTAGATCTTATTGTGCTAAACGTGATACCTCAGCTATGTAAAGTTTTAAGAGGAAAATAAAGCAGAAAATAGAGGTAAAGTGGTCTCTTCTACTTTGGTAATGATCCTAGTCATTGTTGAAATTGTCTTTTTTTTTAGCAACTCGGGTTGTCAACTTGTTCGGCAAGGTTGGATTAGGAGTAGGTGCTCTTTAAAAATACAAACCTTACTGCTGACAATATGGAACATATCAGCAAATAAAATGTAGAAGTTGCTCACGTTTATCGACTATCGGCACTTCATGAAATTTCTCATTCCTCCCATTGAATTACCAAACAGAAGAAACGTTTGGCTAAAGAAAGGCTAAGAATGGCTAAGAAACGTCTAAATCAATGTGACTGAAGCGTGTCACAGAATCTGATAGATCAGATTAGATGTTGCCAGTTGCTATGGAGCATCGAACTATATAGATTACGATCTAGTAATGGAAACAAACTGAGCTATGTCTAAAAAAAAGAATAAAAAAAACTTTTACCCTACTGAGGGTAGTTAAAATACTGATAACGACACACTGGAGAGTTAAAATTTATTTAATTCAATAAACCATGGAACATTTATTTCTATACCTTTCCTGAAAGAAGATCCTTAGAAGTCAGAATCAAAGTGCCTTTCTCTGACACTGTCGAGTCAACCGGACGTCAAAGTTACTTTCTTCTCTCTCAATCTTTTTCCCTGATAGATCCGAGTAGATGTTGTAAGTTGCTATAAAGCATCGAACCATAAAGAGAACAGTCTTGTAATTGAAACAAACTCAGCTATGCCTAAATGATTAAAAATAAAAGTTTACCTTACTGAGGGTGGTCAAAGTACTGTTAACGTCACTACCAGTTCAAATTTATTTAATTCCATAAACCATGGAACATTTATTCCTATGCCTTTTTAGAAAAAAAGAAATCAGAATCAGAGTGCTTGTTCTCGAACTGACCTGCTCTGCCTTTCAGGTAGTACATTTATTTTTAATCTCCGTTGGCAATATGATCAAAGAACATCACGTGAAGGAATCACACGAAATCTGATGCGAATTAAAACGAAGAAAGAAAACAAAACATTTTTGTCTGCACTACATTTGGGGGGGGGGGGGGGGGAAGGAATAACTGCACTCAGTTGTTGACATGCGTTTCGGCTGCCTGGGGTGCATCCTACGGCGCAAGTCGAACCTACCGTGCAATTTTTACCTTTTATTTTATTCTTTTTCATTTATGGAGTAGCTACATGTTATACAGGAGTGTTTTTTAAATTTTAATTAATCTTCGTATTTTCATTTCTTTTAATCTCCCTTTTTTATTTCCCTTTTTTTAACTCTTGTTTTCCCTTTCTTTTTCCTCTTTTCTGATTTTTTCTTTTTTTTTCTTTCTTTTTTTTTCCTTTTTCTTGTTTTATTAATTCCTTTTTTCTTTCTCTTTTCCTTTTTCTGAGCCTCAAATATGGCAGCCAGGGATAGTGAGGTCAGGTCATCAAGACGGCTTTGACGATAGGTAAGACTGCGGACTCAGTCACAACACAACTAAATAACTTAACAATAACCTCAAAAATCTAAATAATCAGTTCTTATTATTTTCACACACACACACTACTAACACAACTATGCTTTAATCTCTTATTTCACTTCACTTGTCACAACCTCCTTTCACCACTATAGTACTTCAATCTAAACTGACTTCCAATCTAAAACTGACTGCATGCTGCCATGGCGGCGCTCTTATATACACGCCGGGCGTGGTTCTCGTGAAAGTAGAATATTCCTGTCAGGGAAGCTACAGTTTTCGTGACGTGAATCAGCTTACTAATAAATAAATAAAAATAAAACAACGTGCCAGAATGGTTCCGCGCACGTTAGAGCAAGTGCCTACAGCTATGCTAAACGTCTAGAAATTTTCGAGAATCACGTCCGGCGTGTATATAAGAGCGCCGCCGTGGCAGTAGGCAGTTAGTTTTAGATTGAAAGTCAGTTTGGAGTGAAGTATTTCAATGTTCCTTTGTTACAATATCAATTAAACAGCAACAATATTTATTAGAATTAAATGAATTCTTCTTCTTCGACTGCCTATCCATGTTATTGGATGTTGGCGACCACATGACCAAACTTTTTTTCGCAATTTGGCAAATACGCTCAACCCGATTCATGAACCTGCTGTGAATTAAGTGGGACGTTACTGACAGTTTTATAAAATGAAAATTTCAAAATTTTTTAATACAGCAGTAGTTAGTAGGGCATCAAAGAAATATTTTGTAAATCTTGAAATTCACTTAATGTAGTCGTGGAGCGGCGCATTCTATTCTAAATTCAGTAAATTCCCCAAAATATAGTAATTTCTCCGGCAGAGGAAACACTCCAAAGAGTGGAGTTAATGTTGCGAATATGTCGTGCAAATTCTCACAGATTATATCAGATTTCTATAAGTGTTCGGCCCGAGCCCGTAAGCCCCGATGAAATTACATCGCGATGCAAATTACCCCATAACCAGCGACGCTCTTACCAGAGGGAGTGGAGTAGCTTTCTCTTCCTCCTGGAGATGGGCAAAGCGTGATTATACTAGAATGATTATTGTAACGGTTATAGACTACAACATATCACTAGGATAACAAAGGTAAGGACTATTTCCTGGCGAAATGTTTCACCGGTCGTATAGTTTTTCTTCTTATTATCCTCGTGATTTATGCCCCGTTAAAGATAATCTATTCTGTTGAAAATTACAGCGTGCCTGTTAATTACGGATATGTATATCAGGAAGAAAAAGGACTGTTAATTAACCCACAGTACTAGGGATACTCGTGCAAACTACGTATAACGAAACAATAGATAAAGTTTTCTGAAAACAATTACTGTAATGGACGAAATACGCAGTACAGATACACGAAAAAGGGGAATTTATAATTTTCCTGGATCCTGCTTACTTGAGAAGAGATGTTAATCTTGCATAAAATAGTAGCTCAGTAGTTAGTAATGCAACAAGATTAAAAATAAATTGAAAAGAAGTGAACACATTTTCGATCGAAAACTTGTTACCAGTACGCTGACCACTGCCAAATTAATACGAATCGGGAGAGTAATCAAAGTACGAGACCGAGTTGAGTAAACACAGCATTCTATCCACATAAGGCAAACGTTTGACAGCACTTAGTCCAGTCGATAGTTGCAAATTAACGTTGAAAACTTAATAAGAGAGAAGGCGCTAATGAACCAATTAATCATTAAGCAAGTTTGAGTGCTACTAAAGAGGACAGAGGTTGAGAGCGACTGCAAAAGTCAATATAGGTCTTCCTGACTCATGCGGCGGTCAAGGGGCGGCGGTCAAGGGATCGTGCAAATCAAGGATACTTGTACTTGACGTCAAATTAACCGATCAAAATTTCTAACACTTCTTTCCAAGTGACCCCTCTACTTTGACTGGCCCAATGACGAGAACAAAATGAAAGTTCCTGGTGTCAGAAGTGGGATGGAATGAAAGCGATGCTCAAAACCAGTTGCGGAAGAGCAGAAATTGTCCCGGGAATGATCATGATCATCAGAAATCGGTCTAGAAAAGAAGTCGTTAACAGAAATCAATATTTTTTTTTTAAGTTTTAACTCTCGAGGTTATATTCCTGTTTAGTAACTTTCGAATGGTCTATTAAGCTATGAGGTTGGGAGGCGGAGTTTACAAGGTCGTGATTAATCTAAGGAGCGAAACTTGCCTTGTTCCTTAAATTAGACGAGACCTTGTAAACGAACTTAATAATATGCGTGCGGCTTGCGATGTTTTTTGCACGGTCGGGTTTAATTATTTGTAATTATGTCGATTTTCAATGATGACGAGACGTTCGTTATTCTATAATTACAAAGGATGAGTCACAAGTCATACCATCAATTTGAGTAAAATCAGAATCTTATTGCTGGAGAATTAAAATCCACGCCGATCCACGCTCGGAGTTGCGCTCTTACTTACCTGAAACCTCTAAAGCCGGCTACTCACCACGCGATACTTGCCAAGTAGGTACTTGTGAATAGTTGGCAAATGCCGCGTAGTGTGTATGACGACGCGGCTTTCAACTAGGCACAGCTCAGATTTACTTGCTACGCCATTACTTCTTGTACTTCCCGATCGTTGTCGAGGAACTGTCCCAATACTTGCAAAGTGTTTTCAAGACCGCACTATACCTCAACCATTCTTATTTTCTTATAATAGCCTCGCGTCGCAATTTGGTGCGTTCGCGGTTCACGCTGCATTTTTCACTTTTGTAGCTAATAAAACGCAAATTAATTAGGATCAACTTAATTAATTATGAATTAATATGAAAAACGAAACTGTTAAAAGAATCTCAATAAAATGACCTTGTTTCTGAAGATAGAACTGTCTTTCTTGGTAACAGATTGGAGCGGATGAATTGACAGAAAAAGACTGGATATGGTTAGTGGTTCTTGGTTAATCGATCTTTAATGTTACCTGGATTGCTTAAAAATCCTCTAGAAGGCTAGATAAGCGGCTCCGATAAATGCAATTTATTTTTTTAATGCCACTGAAATGAAAATGTGGTTTCAGTTCTTCCAAATCTTCGACAATAACGTCAATTTGTGCAACTTTTTCCTCGTTTAACCGACCCTGTATCTCCCACGGTTTCCGAGACACCCATGCTGTTCATTCTTTTCTTGGACGCAGTATTGAAACTAGTAATGTTTGTTAAATAAATAGACTTCATAATTATAAATAAATAAATAATAAATATGTATAAATAAATATAGGTTGACGTTGCGACATGTGCATTTATCAGAATAAACTCTACCCATATTTTATCCGATGAAATATGCCTTAATGTCTGGAATTACCTCGAAATTGCCAGTTTTTACAAGTCTGACGACGGAGTTTTAAGGAAAGAAAAGCTCGCAAATTAAAAGCTAATCGGTCTCGATGCCAACGTTTTATTGCGATCTTAATCAGAAACTCGTAACCTCATAGCATTCTATTTTAAAGCAATTAAGTTGGCTATGCTTCCGGTCTTACAGCAAGCAGGTATTTAAAACACACTACAGAATGTAGCAATCCCCCTTATCCCGAAAGTCTTTTGCGACTTGCACCTGGAGTGCTCGACATTATCGAGCAATTAACACTACCCCAGACCATACACGAGGTTTACAATTTTTATAGAAATGTCACCTCAACTGAGAACCGAGTACAAACCTCTTGGACCTGGACATAAATCTAAATAACTCCTTGAAATTAGCTATTTTTGGACCAAATAAAAAATTAAATTGCTACAACTTTAAGGTCACAAATAAAAATAACCCAGCCACAACGCTGACGTGTCAATTCTCAATGAAGAACGTTCAATTGAAGACAGCAAAAATTCCCCTCATTTTTAAAACAAGAGAAATTTTTCCTGGCTTGAGATGTGATTTTTATACGTAATAGTAGACAGGCCACGAAGACCTGGGGTTGATTATTACGGAGAACCAGGTTTGAGAAGGTTGGACTTCACCATAAGCTTGAATAATTGCCTGGTAAAAGTAACAACAACCTAAAAGAGCAAGAAATTGATAGTCCTGGTGCCCGCAGCTCGATAGTGAGAGTATGGATGCAGCCTATAGAATAATAAAAAAATCTACTGTTTGGCTTCGCACCTAAACAACGGGTGACAAATTACCGCGACAAAATGGCGCTGCTACAAAACAGCATATGACACTGCGATGCAGCAACGCAGTACAAAATAGCGCTGCTACAAAACAGCGTGTAACAAAACAGCTCCGTTCACACACAGAATAGTGTATGAACATAATATCTGATCAGAACATAATATCGCTAGAATAATTTAATGTATTTCTACGGATGTGCTATTTTGTAGTAGCGCTATTTTGTAGTAACGCTATTTTGTAGTAGCGCTATTTTGTCTTGCGTTATTTTGTAGTAGCGCTATTTTTCCTGCGCTATTTTGTCTCAGCGGTGCTCTGTATTGCGCTGTTTTGTCACGGGTTGTTTCGTCGTAGCGTATTTTTTTACGCTACTTAGTCGTAACGCTGTTTTGTCTCGTCAGTATTTTCGGCGCGCTATTATGTAATAGTGCTATTTTGTCGTAACGTTATTTTGCCCTGCGCTATTTTGTCATAACGCTATTTTGTTCTGCTTTTTTGTCGCAGCGGTATTTTGTCCTTCGCTATTTTGTCTGTCGTAGCGCTATTTTGCCCTGCGGTATTTTGTCGTAACGCTATTTTGTTCTGCCTATTTTATCGCAGCGGTAATTTGTCCTTCGCTATTTTGTCATAGCGCTATTTTGTCCTGCGCTATTTTGTCCTACGCTGTTTTGTATCAGCAGTATTTTGTACTTTGTATTTTGTATTTTGTAGGCTGTTTCGTCGTAGCGCAATTTTGTCTTACCCTACTTAGTCGTAACGCTGTTTTGTCTCGTCAGTATTTTCGGCGCGCTATTATTTAATAGTGCTTATTTGTCGTAGCGCTATTTTTCCCTGCGCTGTTTTGTCGTAACACTATTTTATTGTGGCTATTTTGTCGCAGCGGTATTTTGTCCTGCTCTGTTTGGTCGTAACGCTATTTTGCCCTGCGCTATTTTGCTGCAGCATTATTTTGTCGTGCGCTGTTTTAACACGAGCTATTTCGTCGTAGCGCAAATTGTCTTGCGCTACTTTGTCGTAGCGCTATTTTGTAATGCGCTATTTTGTTCTGCGCCATTTTTCCGCAGCGGTGTGCGCTGTTTTGTCACGGTCTGTTTCGTCGTAGCGGAATTTTGTATTACGCTACTTAGTCGTAGCGCTATTTTGTAGTAGCGCTATTTTTTCCTGCTCTGTTTTGCCACGGGCCGCTTCGTCGCAGCGCTATTTTGTCCTGCACTACTTGGTCATAGTATGTACTTGTAGCGTTATTTGGTCCTGCGCTATTTTGTAGTAGCTCTATTTTGTCATGCGCTATTTAGATACAGAGCCTGTTTACTGTATTAAAGGTATATTTTTGATTACGTTCTTGTTGGAATACGACAAGTAAGAATAATAAGAACGTTAATATGACAAAATAATAATTATAAAATATCTCCACGATTTCACTTAATTGTGTCAGCAGTTACCTGACAGTTACTTAATAATATCGCCAGGAAAATTCCCATCACGACTATATTTCTATTCTAATAAGTAAAACTTTGGAGATAAACTTCAGGGAATCTCCCTTGTCTCATATTCATATTGTGGCCGCGAATTGGGGCTTTGTCTAGCATTTTCAAATGACTCGTGTTGTTCGGTAAATTGAAACTGAAAATCATTAAATAAAAGTCTCCAGCTTTTGGATTATCTACCTCGTCACGGTATGATATTTCGGGATGAAATTGTTAACGAATATCAACATTACGGTCGGCTGTTTTTCTCTCAGAAAAAAACTAATACCTTCGTAAACCCTTGGAATAATATCACACTTCACTAAAAGCTGCTAAATTCTAACATCTCTGATTTAATAGTCGCTAGGTTTATTCGAAACAACGTCGAGTTTGAAATAATATACTATTCCAATGATTTCATCGCATGTTTCACAAAGCGTTAGTTTGCATTTTTTTTAGCATCTCGGGTAAATATCCAACAAAGCCAGAAAGCTGCAGTTTTTTTGCATTGAAATGTGCCACTTTCTTTGGTCATATGTTGATGCTAAAAGGTATTATTCCAGAGCTACTTGAAAATCCGTCGGCCATTAAAAATGGCTCACTCAAGTTTGTTGTATCTGAGCTCCTAATCGCCTGAGTTCGATTTTCTTTTTGTTTTTTAAAGCTTTACTGAAGAGGATTATCTTTATACCTTAAGAGTTCTGGAATTTTTACAATTTTCACGCGCACAGTTATTTTTACAGGATTTTAAGGATCTTGAAATTGCGAAAGAAACTCAAAATAATGAATGCTACCTACATTGAGGACCTCCAGTGGTAACGTTCGTGCAAAGTAGCGTGTATGGAACCTTGGGCTTTGAACAGTATTCTCTGCAGGCTACCATAATAGAAGCAAGAGGTACCAGACAGACGTCCTCTTCCCAGCAACCATGGTTCAACCTCCTTCTGACTCTGGAATGTTGTCGATCACTGATCGACCACAACCTTGTCCAATACGAAGACGTTACTGTTAAACTTTTTTTCTAGCAGGTAGTCTGTGTGGATTGCGACTTTTTGAAATAATAAAACTTTCTAACAGGATTGACTGAGAAGTTTTCGGTGTTTTTGACGTAACCCAAAACAGCCAACTTCTCCAGAACTTGAAACGTCTCATCAGAAACAGACTGTTAGTTGTGGTAGGCAGATAGCTTGGAAGACTTTTCTGATTCAGTAAATTGATGCAGTGAATCATCTCAATTCAACAGCTTCTTTCAAATATGGCATTAATTCTCGTGTAACTTTGAGCCTCCTAGTACCAAAGAGAATCCTCATCTTCCAAAATTTCGCAATCTTTAGAATACGACAGCACTAGTGAAAAGGACATTCTTATCTTTTCCATATAAATTTTTCTCTATACCTTAAGAGTTCGGGAATTTCCACGCCCACAGTGTTTGTGTTTCTGGATTCTAATGATCTTGAAATTGCAAAACGAATTCAACATAATCAATTGACACTGAGGACCTCCAGTGGTAACGTTCGTGCAAAGTAGCGTGTATGGAACCTTGACCTTTGAACACGGTCATAGCTTGATCCGGAGCAACTATTCATAAGTTCATCACCATCCTTCTGACCCTGAAATGTCTTTAACCAGTGAAACTGAACGACCACAAACTTGTCCTAAACGAAGACAGTACTGCTTAACACATTTATATGTGGACTGCGACTTTTTCAAGTAAGAAGATGCTTTCTTACAGGATTGACTGAGAAGTCTTCGGCGTCTCTGAAATAATAAAGCAAAAAAGCCAACTTCTCCAGAACTTGAAACGTCTCATCAGAAACAGACTGTTAAGTTTTGGTAGGCACATAGCTTGGAAGACTTTTTTCCATATCTGGTCAGGCTGCCGCTGCTGCAGAATGTCGCGTGGAGTGAAGAAACGGTGCCCGATGCCAGCTGGCGAGTCATCTTGTCGTCTTGTTCTCTTTTAAATCCCTTCTAAGGTTAGGGTTTAAGCAGTCGAAGTTAATGCCTAGAGACTCGTTTTTAGGACAATAGTTCAGCGTGAGAGTTGCTCTCACACATTTTTTATGGAATTCGCACAAACTCATGCATGAGTAAAAGTAATGACTCGCTTCAGTTATAGTCACTTTCGATGGGGCTCTAGAAACTGGATCGCTGTTCAAGACTGTAATTCTACAATCTTGATCAAGCCGTCGTTGAATAAGGGCAAGGTCAAAAAATAAATATGCATAAATTAAAAATAAATGCACATGTAAAGGTGTACTTGGAAAAGTGTTATGACAGATATAAATGCATCTAATGCGTGCCTATGTTGCACGGATTACGGAATATGCATACAGATTTTCATAATGATGGTGGGTCCGCATTTCAAATAGGTTGGCTCCATTTCAAAGAGTATTTTGTTTGTTTGGACACTGTTATCGGTATACTTTGATATAGCAAACAAACATTATGTTGTAACTATCTAAACTGTATAAATCAGTAGCGGCTCGTGGATTGCAAAGTTAGTGAAGTTTAAATTATTCACAGGACAATAAGGTCAACTCGAAAATGCGATTGTTGCAAAAGTCCGGTCAGCTTGATTTTTTTTAGGTCTACTTTCTTGATGTTTTTTTTGACGCAAGGTCGGTTGACGCCGTTCTTTTACTTGACAGCATAATGTTTCGTTCGTTATTGTTTCGTTATTGTTCGTTATTGTTCGTTATTGTTTCGTTATTGTTCGTTATTGTTTCGTTATTGTTCGTTATTGTTTCGTTATTGAAGTATTTACCTAATCGAGGTGTTAATTAATTAACTCTCATAGTTCGTTATTGTCGTTATAAACCGTTTATTGTATTGTCGTCGTTGATGTTCGTACTGGTAATTAGTTTCACCTGTAAAACGCTAATCTGTTCACAATTAATTATTGTGAGATTCATTTGTTGTGGGAATCACCGAACTGGTGACCTTAGTCATAGGTTTTTGGTGTGTTAATTGTAAGAGCCAGAAGAGGTGTGCTCATTAAAATAAACTTCAAGATAACGCACCAAAACACTATTAAGGTGAGTGGAGTCAATTAAATAGCCATTGTTATTGTTACATATTATTAGTACTCTTGCAAAGGGGAATCATACTGCCCTGTTTCATTCGGGAAGAAAAAAATCATTAAATAATTACTAAGAAGAGAAAAATTCAACAAGATTTTTCCAATAATAAAAAATGCATCATTTATTCAGAAATACGTCAAGTGGCACTTCACTCACTTCATACGAAAAGCCGCCACGGCTATAAATAAATTATTGTAAGTTGCGGCGCGGATCATAATTCCACATCATCGTGCTCGTATTTATTCAAAAGAGTTTTGATTCTCAGCCTCCCCGCATGTAATATTGACCTTTTTATGACGGGAAGCGTTCGATTTTCCTCAGAGGTAATCCGTGTTTTATATTCAGCACGTGGAATGTCCCGCCTTCCAGCCATCAGTTCTCGTCTTCAATTCCAATTAATCGACAATAACACGGCCAGACCTTTGTTCTTTCCGTCGTTCCTAATTGTTTCCCTTCGTTCTGGGAGTTATTACCTGCGGAAGTCGTCCGCCACGGTCTTCCACTCTCTTATATTCACTGACAGTTTCCAATTATGGCAGAGAACAGGAGAGGAGATTTTATAATTCTCGGTATTAGGCCCCCTCAAGATCTTTCCGGAACTTAGTAGGTCATGAATTTTTTGGAAGGTTTGCAGACGTTAAAGCTTTTAAAAGCTCTTTTTGTATTGGAAATCTTCCAAAATAAATGGCGCTCGAGCTCGAATGCTTTTTCTGATTTATGTTTGGTCGTTCATTTTGCATCGTTGGCACTTTTGTTTTATAATTTCATTGAATCGATTTTTTTCCTTTTAATTCAAGAAATCTGATCACATTTCATGAATCAACAAAAAAAAATTGGTAAACTGAATTCTTCAAGTTTTCCCCAAAAGATTCATGGGGTCTTTTTGCACCTTTTATCTTTGGTCTTTTTAATTTTTGTATTTACCTACCTTAGGTCTTGATATGAGATAAAATAAAATAAATAAATATCTTATGGCTGTGGTAAAGCCCAAGTGTCAGAAGTTTTCAAGTAGCCTCAAGGGCCTCTGACGTAACTTAACGACTGCTGTGGAGCATGAGATTATTGCTTATGACATAATTCGGCCAATCGGTAGGAAATACCCAATTTTGACAGTTTTTTCTCTATTTGTTGGGGATTTTTTTTATTAGGACAATGAAAATTCCAAAACTGGAAGCCGGTTTTCATGCGAATTCGCGTTCTCGAGAAATTGCGATTTTTTTACTTATAGAAATTTTTTCCTGCATTTTGTGGGAAAACTGAGGACTTTACAACCCAATTGGATTGTCTTTCCAATTCGCATTGCAGTCAGTTTTTTAGAAAAAAATCTCTGGCGGTATTACTGAACATCTCTTGCCAGACGATAGAAATGGTGAGAGGTTCAAGACTGTTATCACTTCTTCTGTAGCTGCCGTCATCTTTGAGATACATAAAAAAAGTCGTTTTCGAGTGAGATTTTTAGAGTTGGTTTTTTCAAAGTCATTTTTTGACGCGCTTGTCGACTTGGGGCCTCTTTTGCGTTATTTTTCCACGTCCTAGCATCTTATGCCATTTAATAGACGATGCATGGGGCATGAGAGTTTTTGTTGGCTAGGGCTATGGCAAATTGGATCCATGACGTATTCTTGAAATAAAACCGACCAAAGTTGTACTATGGCGATTTGCCTTGGACCTTCGAGATACATGAGAAAACTCGTTTTCAGTTGAAGGTTTTTCTTGACGTTTTTCCAAAACGATTTTTGCACGCACTTGTAAACTTGGGGCCTCTTTTGCGTTATTTTTCCACTGATTTTTCCGTTTATGCTTTATTTTTCCATTGCTTATGACCAAATTGGACCAATCAGTAGAAAAAACCGATTTTTGGATCGTTGTTGGCTAGAACCATGGCAAATTGGCTGCAGGACGTATTCTTGGGATAAAACCGACCAAAAGTTGTGAAATATGGCGATTTTTTGCCTTGGACCTTCGAGATACATGAGAAAACTCGTTTTCAGTTGAAGGTTTTTCTTGACGTTTTTCCAAAACGATTTTTCACGCGCTTGTCCACTTGGGGCCTCTTTTGCGTTATTTTTCCACGTCCTGACCTGACATCGTATGCTATTTAATAGACGATTCCTACAGCAGGAGATTATTGTTTATGCCAAAATTCGACCAATCATTAACAGAAAACGATTTTTGGGGATCTTTTTAGCTAGGGCCTTGGCAAATTGGCACCAGGACGTATTCTTGGGATAAAACCGTCCAAAGTTGTAAGACATGGCGATTTTTTGAAAATGAATATCTCTTATAAGAGGTTAGAAATCGTGAAAGCTCGAGAACTGTATAGTAGGTTCTTCTGCAGCTGTCCATGTTTTCCAGATAGACCAGAGAAAACTAATTTTTCGTGGGAAGGTTTTCCCTCTCGCGTCCCGAATTCGAAGTAGGCCTGAGTTTCATTCCAATTGAAGATTGCAAACGTACACCAAACGTTGGAAAGTATTTCCAGCTCCATTATCTGGTTCAGTAAGCTTGGCTCCAAATCGTTTACAGATCGAACTGATTCGGACACCTTCCCTAATGAAGTAATGACCAAGGTAGCTAACAACATGGTTCTGGTGAAGATTGCTAGTTTCCATCTTTCAATAGATCATTAAGATGATGTGGACTGAATACACCTTTTTTGGTGGGGGAAATCGTCATAAACCATTTCTTGGCTTATGACGAAGTTGGTTTATCCCAACGAGGTAATGCAGGACTTTTACCAGTCAACCCCCTGCCTTCGTCTGCACCTACCGCAGGATGGAAGTGACTTATCTCACTAGTCACTACAGACACTTTGGTGTTTGTCTCATTTTTATCACTCCCCGTTTCCTCCCCCCATACTCTCTCCCCTTTGAGACCTTCTCTCTTATGACGTGTTCCTTAATTTTGGTCATTAGCTTAAAGCCTTAGCATCCTCCAACATTGTAGGTGTCAGGTTCTCGGCGGTCAATTCTCCTATTTAGACTTCTCTGGATATTCCATCTCCTGGCTTCATAGCTCGAAACCAGTCGACAGACCATTCAATGAAGAAATTTTTCTTTGTCCAAATCTTTGATTTGGTCAACTCTTTGACCAAATTTTGTTTATTCGATTATTACTGAGTATACTTGGACCAATCCAGATATTATACCATCTCTTGGACTGAATCCACCTGGCCGTGCAGAACTGCCTGGGCTGAAGGCGAGTTTTTGCGTTTCGAGATTTTTGAATCTTTTTTCTCGTTAAAGCCAATAATTCTCCATTGGGTGCAATGACAATGAAACTGGAACACAATGCACTGCTCCATGGACGTCGCATCACGAAGCTTCGCCGTCGCAAGCCTCGCACGTATCTCTTTTGATGAAAATTCACTTTGATATAAACCGTGTCTGTGCAATAGTTAATATAAACTTTGCGGATTAACTCTAACAAACTGTAAACGGCAGTAAATTGTACGAGAAAAACAGAAAATCTAGAAAGTAAATCGAATTAGTATCACAGAGCGCTCCCACTGAGCCGGAGTTTAGATTGGACGTAAAACTTACCTGCCTTGAAATTTCGCAGCTCTATAATAAATTATATTTTTACGATTACCCATGTTTTAGCTTAGTTGGATAATAATAAAATTACCGATTTATGGCCGCTTCCGGGATTTGTAGCTAAAATCGATGATCGCAACAATTCCTATAATTTAACCTGGAAAGAGGTCCTTAATCAAAATTAATTAACTTAATCAATTTTTCAACCGTCATGTTTAGATTGCTCTATCTACCTACCTATTTCGGTTTAAGTAGACTTTTCTCAATAGATACGTATAATTCGGTCAAATTTCATTAGCCCCGATTCGGTGTAAGTGTAATAAATATAGCCATTAGTGAAAAAAGGCTGTAATCACCCCTAAATTCTGTTATGGGGAAGAGTATGTCTTAAATATAGAAAACCCAATACTAACGACTACTTGGCATGATGAAGAGGGACTGGGGGAGTCCTGGTCACGTGACGTGATTAATACTAACTGGCGGTTTCAGACTGCTTTATTTATTGCTCTTTAATTTCCTAATTTTAACGGACAACGATTTATTATATTAATGTGACACATTCTTTTGTAAAACATGTATTATTGACCTTATCGTTGTATAGTTTTTGAATTACTTAATCCAGAAATCCGATAAGTTTATTTCTATTTAGACCAATGTTATAGAATGAAGGATCAGGGCTTAGCCCAAAGGGAAACAGGAGTAGGTAGATACACAGTAAATAAAATCGAATAAAAAGTTACTGACCTTCTCTATTTTAAGTTCACGATACGATTAATTGTTACAAGTAGTATTAACACGATTTAGGAGGGTATCTGACGACCCTTCACTAACGAACGATATGAATGCGACTGTCTGATGCGACCAGACGACTTCGATGGACCGTCGTGGACTCCTCTTTGCATGTGCGGGTTGAGGGAGGAACGAACGAATTGTTGCTGAATCAAATTAGCAACAATCTTCTTGAGCTCTTGTTGTTACTCACTCCTATTTTTTAGAAAAATTTCTATATAGTAAGAGAGACAATTTATGCACAAAATTTACCCGAGAGTAAACGGCTTTCCACAAATGGGAAATTCCACCAAGAGATGCGCATAATTAAGAGCACTAGGCTCCCCAGTGCCAGTAGATTTATGCGAATTCAGCGTCGAATGTCGCCATGGATCGAGCGCCACAGCCATATCGGTTGTATGGCTGCCCGGTACATTCTATGGAATTTCCCGTTTGAAGAAAGCCGCCTACGCCCGAATCTGTGAGCCCATGAGTGCCTATGATCTCCGAGGGGTTAAAAAGCGATACATTTGTGTTGGTGTACCAGAACACCCCCTGTGTTTGATCAAATTCACTTCTTAAGAGTGCCTATAGTAAATTTTGTTACCGCAGTTCTGTATTAAGTTCTTTTTTGTGCTAAGGAGCAAATCTCCATGGACCACGGCACAACAGCCCGGAATCAATTACGATTTCAATGGAAGCTGGTTGTGAAAGCCTACACACATCAAATTCTATAAATATAAGGAAACTATAAAGGGCCAAATCTGATTTCTTTTTGTTTAGTTTTTTTTTGATCTGTTCAAAAAAGATATACGGTCAGCTTGATTTTTTTTACAAATTCGGGTCAGCTCGATATTTTTTACAAGATCCGGTCACCTTGAAAATTCGCTTTTGCAAGGTACGGTCAGTTTAAAAATTCAAACTTTTTTTAAACTTCTTTAATTCGAACCTTGTAAAAAAATCCAGCTGACCGGAGCTTTTAAATTTTTTTTAGAGCAAGCCTGACTTTAACATACTGGACCTTGCAACAAAAAAATTTAAAAACTTAACAAACCAACATAAAAATAAATTCGAGCTTACCGGGCCCTTGCAAAAAAATCGAGCTGCCTGGAACTTGAAAAAGAAAAAAATTTAGCTGACCAGATCTTGTAAATAATAAAAAAAAACTCTAAATCTGATTAAAATATACATTATCGTATGCAGGTAGATTTTAAGTTAAATAAGCGAGCTAGGGCTGTTGTAGTCATGATTTCTGACGTCACAACAGCCGCGGTTGCTCATAAAAATAAGTAGGCACGTGTATATGGACAGTCGCGACTAGCATGACGTCACATACGATGTTTCTCAGGACTAGATAATATTTTTGATTTCTAGATAGGAAGCAGATATTGTAGTGCCGTTTTTACAATTGTCATCAAGAAACTCAGGAGAATTGATTGAAGAAAAAAAAATTAAGGGACGAAAACTTGAAAACAGGATGACCGTTTTTATGCTGGGAATTGATAGTCCTGATTTTTTTGAGTATGAGGGCACCTCGAAAGTGGGGTAAAAGTAGATAAGCGTCAATTATACAGGGTGATTAATCTCCATTCTTTTATGGAATAATACTCTTTTCTCTTCGACCATTTAATAATGCGTTCTTTAAACTGGCAATTTCAGTTAACTAATGACGTACATTCTCCATGCGATGAGGGAATGTTCTATTTAAGCCTGCTCGGCATTTTGAGAAATTAAATTCGGAATTTAACTGCGTGACGTCAACATGTTAAGATAACGCCACGGCCACCTATCTTCTTCTTCTTCTTTAATGGCTTGGGCACCCTTGTGCATATAGCCCACGCCACGGCCACCTATCGCCCGACTAACTATTGAAACGCTCTTGGCTTACGTTATTGTGCCTGTATAAATAGGTATGTGAATTATTGTGAATAAAGCTGAAAAATCAATAATTAGATGCGCGCAGTATATGCGCTTCAATCAACGCCAGTCGCCAGCGCACCTGACCTGACCTGACCAGACAGCAGACAGATCATAATTACCAGGTTAGAAAAATATCTCAGTATTCATGAAAATATTAAACAATATATAAAATGACTGGGTGTTGGTGTGATATGAAATGACCTCGGAGTTGCTCTGCATTCCAGAATATCCTTTATTGATAATCGAACTGACTGGGAATTTAGTAAAAGATGACAACGCAAATATCAAGAAAATAAGTCAATTGAAAAGTTTTTTTTTTCAACCATTTTGTCTTAAGGTCGAAGAGAAAATAGCGTCTTCATCTCGCGAAGAATAGCTATTATCCACTCAAACGTTCCAACACTTGCCTGGCGGCTCGTGATAAAATTTTCGTTTTCGTGGATAATAGCTATCATTCTTCGCTCGTTGAAGAATATACTATTATGAAATAGCTTTTCAGCCTCGATTTGAATTTTTGCCATTGTTGCTTTCCCCCCACCGAGTTGGGAATATTTTTTATTATAAGAACACCTCGAAAGTGGGGTAAAAGTAGATAACCGTCAATTATACAGGGTGATTAATATTACTCTACTCTTTTATATGGAATAAAATTCCTAATTCAAAAAAAAAATTCTTTAGACAAAAACCCATACACGTCAACTTTTTTATTAATTTGGCATCTATTAAGCTTCAATTTGAATTTTTGCCCCTGTCGCTTTTCCTTCACCCTTTTTGGGCATATTATTCTGAAACGGAAGGGACAAAAACTTAAACAGGATGACCGTTTTTATGCTGGGAATTCATAATTCTGATTTTTCTGAGTATGAGGACACCTCGAAAGTGGGGTAAAAATAGATGACCGTCAATTATACAGGGTGATCAGTATTACTCTATTCCTTTATGGAATAAAATTAATGATTCGGAAAAAGCGGTAGGGGCAAAAATTCAAATTGATGCCGAAAAGGTGGAACAAAAGTTGATGATTCATGAGCTTTTTCCTCAAATAAGTTTTTTTTTCTGAATTTTGACTTTTATTCCATGAAAGGGTAGCTCACCAATTTATCATCGTGTATATCAAAAACTATCAACTTTTAGCCCACTTACGAGGTGTCCTCATAAATCCTCAGAAAAATCCGGACAATCAATTTCCAGTTCATAAACGATAGGTTGCCGTTTGGAAAAAAGCCCAAAATGGTGAGGGGAAAAGTTAAAATTGGGGCTGAAAAGATGCCCGAAAAAATTATAGTTGACGTGTTCGAGCTTTTTTACAAAAAAAATATTTTTCTGTGATTATGAGAGGTAAACGCACCGGTTTTTTTTTCAATTTCTAATCAATATTTGTCATAAGTTAACGTTTCATGCGAAAATTTCTCCAAAATTCGGAGTGAGCTATTTTAATCCACCAGACCCTTATTCGTCCATATTCCCAAACTTCAGAGCGTAGAACGGAGTTGCTTATTTTCACAACCACGCGAACCACTTTGTATGTTTGGGCTAACCGAAACTTTGGGCAAATCCCTGCTACATGCCTTAGAATTAACCTTTTTTTTTGCTTAATACGTCTGGGTATTTATACCCGAATCACTGAATAATTACACGTATTGGTTTCATGCTTCAGTTGTCAATATTACGAGTAACATAAAGCCCGCTAATGGAAATTTCTCCTTGATAAATTATTACCCTACACCCGGAGGGCTCCAGATATTATTATCCTAGACTCATGTAAAATCGGTTTGGTTATGAATTTTAAATTTAACCTCAAATATCTACATGGCAGGAGACTTGAACTTTCATGAACAGCGTTAAAAAAATTAGGCTATGACGCTACATTGACTTTTCGATCAAATATATCATACCGGGTGAGTTAAACATGAATTAGTTAAGAAGTAAGTCACCGGGAATGTTTCAAAAACTAAGCGTCGTACAGCCTCAGGTAAAAATTTTTTTTCAAGGAAAGAATGGTTGGAAAATAGTTTTGAGCATCTAAAATTACCGCTAAGAGGCGTAATAGTTATGCCAGAATTGAAAATGGGTAGTTTTTCCATATTTTTCCAATTAAGGGTGTATTCAAAAATTATTTTCCAAAGATTTTTTAGGGCACTTTCCTGAAAAACAGTTTTTTCCTGAGGCTGTACGACGCTTAGTTGACTCACCCGGTACAAAACGAGATCTAGACGCTCACAAAATATCCAGAAAATTCTGATAAGGGTTACGTTATAAACAATCTCAGGAAAAGCTCTTCTGGACAGCTATCCACGTAACGGTGACATCCATAAAGCTCTCTTGACGTTTCGGGAATTTCTGCTGTGACAATCAAAATATAGGGCGCGTTCGGGAGACATAGTTAAGTAGAGGGTAATCTAGTAAGGGAGAGCGAATAAGAAAGTTTCAAACGCGATCATCTGCTATTATTCCTCTATATTGATTTATTTGCTCTGTCAAACGGTATTTATACTTTCCCTTCCCCTCATTCTGAACCTTTCTGTCATCCCTTATTATTAATGACTCTCATTTTATTTTAAAGATACTACTTAGGATGGATTTCGCTCTAGATTTTAGTGCCTGTTCTCTTTGAATATAACTTTACGTGACACACTTTCCTATCGATCTGACGAAACTTTTATCCAGAAGGAGAAGGGTCAAGTCAGATGTTCCCGAAAGGACGGCCACTCTTAAACGGACTCCAGTCGATACATCTGTATATCTGAAGAGGGACGATTGAAAGCGAGTTTCCCACATTGGACCTATATCAGAAACCTGATTTAAGTTGTCCATTGATAATGAAAAACGCCATATTCGACTAGGTAATAGGATTCTATTGTGTCCGCACCTTTTAACGTCCGTTTAAACTTGAAGTTGAACCTTCTTGTTTGTGTATTTTTCGGGATGTGCCTCCCTGATGTCATTAAACTACGCTTTGTTGCCGGTCTAAGACTTATTTAAGTTTGATACGGAAAAAGTTGCGATTTTTTCTAATTTTTTTTATAATATTAGGAAATTGATAAAGTTGTCCAAGTTGATAAAAATGAATACGAAATGACTACTTGATACGCACCGTACTTCTTTCATTTCCAAGAAAAGGCAGCGAACCTAAAACCTGAACGACATGCCCCTTTTAAAAGTTTGAAGCTTGAAAGTAACTTTTAATGATATCAAATTAGATCCGGCTATAACTTCAGATATCCCTTTACATTTTATTTTCTTAGTATTAGATCTCCATGACCAGATTATCGAATTAGATTATCAAACTATAATCACACTAATTTTTATCCTTTGCTTGCACGACCCTTGCTGTCCATCTCTATAAAATTATGGTTTCCACGGCAAGAGGACATACTCCTACGCATGGCGCGAGTGGTGAGGATGAACCTTCCAGCATTCACCACCAGTACGAATCAAGGTAGAGTGCAGTGAGCAGTGTCAAGGACGAACAAGCCAACCCAGCACCCTTCGTCAGTTGCTGTGGAAATCGTCGCGGCTCCCGCAATCCTAAATTCGTCATTATCGTGTCGTATTAAAAACCCCGATCGCATTTCGTGGTTATGGTACACGCAGTACCCTGTCCTCATTCGCAAAACAGCATTTATTTGAAGATTTCCGCATCTCCCGCACGGGTCATAGTTGTCATAGTTGTTCACCCAGTGGTACCAAAGTAAACAGTGGGTACAATAATTAAAAACTAATAATTACTATTAATCCTGTCTATTATCTCCCGGTATATCCTGTACCCTGGTCCTTCGTTCAGATTTCGAACAAACTTTTAATTCGATAAATTCGTATTTTTTTCCTAGGCATCAGAAAGTTGGCAAGTTCGTTCTCTCCATATCCAGCATGGCCCGGAATCCAGATCAGAGTTACTTCGTTGCTCCTTGCTAGGGCATTCAGAGTTAACTGAAGACTCCAAATCAACTTGAACTTACAGAGACTAGAGATAAAAGGCTTTTAGAGCCGCTTGGCTGTCTGAAAATATCTTTATTGATCTTTGCTGGCAGTTCATCTTTTCCTGCATCCGCGCACAGAGCGCTATGGCATAGATTTCGGTCCGGAAAGCTGTTGCGTGAAGGCCCAGGCTCGAGAAGATTCTTTTCTTCGAGCCAGCGCTACACACCCCAGCTCCAGGTCAGGTCAGTTCATTTCTTTGTCCTCTCACACGTCGCTTCTCGGGAGAAGGACCTTAAAGCAGAGTTGAGTAAAGTTTTTGGAACACATCCCCCAATACTGATTGAAAAAGCGCCCATCTATTCATAATAATTAATATTTGCTAAACTTGATGGATCTCATCAATGACTCGCATTTGCAAATTTTCAGATTTCGTCTTCTGTCTTACATATAATCTGAGAAAGCCGTGACCTTATCTTCATGGCAAAAGATTCTGTCGCTCGAGCGACTGTTTTAAATGGTACCTGCTTTACCGACACTGTAAGCGTCAGTGTCGGTAATACAGGTACCCAATACTCTGCATAAACTACTCAGTATAAAATAATGCACTGTTCCCGATCTGGACGTTCATTTATCATTCGAAAGGCGGCAACAGCGCTCCTTCGCAGCGTTCGAGTATTCGGAGCACGTTAGCCATCGATCGTCCGTCCAACAACTAGGGAAACCTACATTGCCGTTTATCAGTTTTTCTTTTCTCGGTTACGGAAGCAATTCCTCCCGAATTACGCACACTGAAGGGCCGAAGGGCCTGGCAGAATATATACGGGTCACACGTGTTGTGTAATTTGCAGCAAGCAGAGTGAAAGCCTTACCCTCGAGAAGCTGTCTCTGCGAATGCGGCACGTATGCTGTCCCTTTTTACAAGTGACGCGGCCCAAATATACGGGAATATTCCAGTAGGGAGGGATAGATTGCCCTTTATATTATAATTTACGGTGTAGAGAAGCGGGATAGACAGATATATGTGTTAAATATTCCATTTGTTATGGCTTTATGATACGACGCAATTTACTGGCTTTCCGGATTAAAATGTTCGTTTTCGGTAATAAATCTCGTTTAAATAGAGCTAATTTTGTTTATGGGAAATTTATAATCGCCAGGGGTATTGTACATTTATTGCTAATCGTGATGTAATTGAAACTACAGGTGCTGAAAATAATTAGTTCGTACGTGAACCTTCGCAGCTTCATATTTTGGATAAAATAAAAATGCCTCTAAACTTTGGGTAATTGTTTCGAGGAAATGCGGCAGTAAATTAATCCCGTAGACGGCAGAATGCACATTCAGGAGATGCAATGGAAATTTGATACGATGCGACGTCGATACCGTTAATGAAGTAGGCTTAAACACTGCAGCGGAGGTTGTTTGGGCTCGGTGGTACGCAAACTTTACACCACACGCTACTAAACTGGGTGCTTTTATGAACCACTAAATTAAATATGACCGTGACTGATATCTTTCTTTCATCTTTCTTCACTTTCTTGATTCCTCTGAGTATACCTTCTCTACCAAACCAGATTTTTACAAATATAGGGTGATCTTGCTTGGAAAACCAGGCACCTGCAGGCGTCATCAGGGTCTCTAAGTATCACTTTCCCATTCGATTTGTCTGTGATTCGATAATGTGATGTGATGTTTTTTCGTTTTCCGAGTTATCCAGTTTTATGAAAGGCATGGCAGAATGAGTGAGTGCGTGTTCTCTTCCAAGAAAAAATAATACAGCAAATGCTAATGTGTTCAAAACATTTTAAATAAGTGATTATGTTAGTAATCTCCAACATGAATAGGTTATACAGTGAAGAAAAATGGGATAAATCATGTTGAACAACATCTTTTTCACATATTGCACTTAGAATTTAAAAAAAATGTCTCAATGTTGACGCCTAGCATTACATCTCCGTATGTCATTGTCTCATGGGCTAGACTTACCTAACGTACTGAATGACGATGTACACTCCACAAAGATAATCCATTTTATGGTTGTTTAGATGTGTGCCTCGCAACTTTATAAAAAAATCTATTGCCTCTTTATTTCGTCTGACTTTTACGGTATTAATGTAAGTTGCTACGTACAAGGACTAATAAATTCCGATATCATGTATATACGGAACGTTCCCGAACTGCTGGCGGAAAAAGACGCCCATAAATATGCCAGTGAAGTTATTTAGTTTCTCAAGTAATTTCAAAATCCCATTGCTGATGAAAACTCAATTAATCTTGTCGTTACGATACTCGGACTCTTATTTATTGCCGAAAGTCCTTTTCATTCCGATGTTTCTGTTGTGGTTTCCCCAGGAACAATTATTACCTCGTTGCTATTGAACTAAGGTATCTTTCAATATAATTTTTGTAAATGCGGAATTCCAAAAATATCAGATATTGATGATTGGACGTTTTGTATCTCGATGCGGTAAACCTCGGACAGTTGTTTCAGATAATGGAACAAATTTTGTTGGTGCGCATCAGTCTGGGTTCAAAGAATTGTGATTTTTTTTCACAAAACGAGCGTGGTCTTGTCAATGAATTCACGAATAAAGGCGTTGATTGGAAGTTTAAACCACTTAAATTTTTTTTTAAATTGGGAAGCTGGTGTAAAATCCTTCAAGTATCACCTTAAAAAAGAGTCATAGGAAATTCAACCCTTAATTCATTTATCCTAAGACCCCTCTGGTTCTGACGTCTTAACCGCTGCTCTCTTCATCATCGGAAGACGCCTTACCTCACCACCTGACCCAAGATTAGTAGAAAAAAAATTTCTTACGAAAATTTAACTTTTATGGAATAAAGTTTAGGTATTCGTATACAGCAACAATTTGATGAGTTATTCCCTGGGTCATTCTCAGAACATTTTCTTCTTTGATGATTTTTGAACAACCGCTTTGCTTCGAAGATGTTACAGGTGTTAAAATCTGTAAAAAAATATTTTCACTCCCGAAAATTACAGTTTTATGGAATAAAGTTTAGGTATGCGTACACGGCAACAATTTGATGAGCTATTCCCTGGGTCATTCTCAGAATATTTTCTTCTTTCATGATTTTTGAACAACCGCTTTGCTTCGAAGATGTTATACAGGTGTTAAAATCTGTAAAAAAATATTTTCACTCCCGACAATTCAACTTTTATGGAATAAAGTTTAGGTATTCGTACACGGCAACAATTTGATGAGCTATTCCCTGGGTCATTCCCAGAATGTTTTCTTCGTTGATGATTTTTGAACAACCGCTTTGCTTCGAAGATGTTTAAAATCTGTAAAAAATATTTTTACTCCCGAAAATTCAATTTTTATGGAATAAAGTTTAGGTATTCGTACACGGCAACAATTTGATGAGCTATTCCCTGGGTCATTCCCAGAATGTTTTCTTCGTTGATGATTTTTGAACAACCGCTTTGCTTCGAAGATGTTACAGGTGTTAAAATCTGTAAAAAATATTTTTACTCCCGAAAATTCAATTTTTATGGAATAAAGTTTAGGTATTCGTACACGGCAACAATTTGATGAGCTATTCCCTGGGTCATTCCCAGAATGTTTTCTTCGTTGATGATTTTTGAACAACCGCTTTGCTTCGAAGATGTTACAGGTGTTAAAATCTGTAAAAAATATTTTTACTCCCGAAAATTCAACTTTTATGGAATAAAGTTTAGGTATTCGTACATGACAACAATTGGATGAATTTTCCCTGGGTCATTCTCGGAATATTTTTTTCTTTCATGATTTTTGAACAACCCCTTTGCTTCGAAGATGTTACAGGTGTTAAAATCTGTAAAAAATATTTTTACTCCCGAAAATTCAATTTTTATGGAATAAAGTTTAGGTATTCGTACACGGCAACAATTTGATGAACTATTCCTGGGTCATTCCCAGAATGTTTTCTTCTTTGATGATTTTTGAACAACCCCTTTGCTTCGAAGATGTTACAGGTGTTAAAATCTGTAAAAAATATTTTTACTCCCGAAAATTCAATTTTTATGGAATAAAGTTTAGGTATTCGTACACGGCAACAATTTGATGAACTATTCCCTGGGTCATTCCCAGAATGTTTTCTTCGTTGATGATTTTTGAACAACCGCTTTGCTTCGAAGATGTTACAGGTGTTAAAATCTGTAAAAAATATTTTTACTCCCGAAAATTCAATTTTTATGGAATAAAGTTTAGGTATTCGTACACGGCAACAATTTGATGAACTATTCCTGGGTCATTCCCAGAATGTTTTCTTCTTTGATGATTTTTGAACAACCCCTTTGCTTCGAAGATGTTACAGGTGTTAAAATCTGTAAAAAATATTTTTACTCCCGAAAATTCAATTTTTATGGAATAAAGTTTAGGTATTCGTACACGGCAACAATTTGATGAGCTATTTCCTGGGTCATTGCCAGAATGTTTTCTTCTTTGATGATTTTTGAACAACCCCTTTGCTTCGAAGATGTTACAGGTGTTAAAATCTGTAAAAAATATTTTTACTCCCGAAAATTCAATTTTTATGGAATAAAGTTTAGGTATTCGTACACGGCAACAATTTGATGAACTATTCCCTGGGTCATTCCCAGAATGTTTTCTTCGTTGATGATTTTTGAACAACCCCTTTGCTTCGAAGATGTTACAGGTGTTAAAATCTGTAAAAAATATTTTTACTCCCGAAAATTCAATTTTTATGGAATAAAGTTTAGGTATTCGTACACGGCAACAATTTGATGAACTATTTCCTGGGTCATTCCCAGAATGTTTTCTTCTTTGATGATTTTTGAACAACCCCTTTGCTTCGAAGATGTTACAGGTGTTAAAATCTGTAAAAAATATTTTTACTCCCGAAAATTCAATTTTTATGGAATAAAGTTTAGGTATTCGTACACGGCAACAATTTGATGAGCTATTCCCTGGGTCATTCCCAGAATGTTTTCTTCGTTGATGATTTTTGAACAACCGCTTTGCTTCGAAGATGTTACAGGTGTTAAAATCTGTAAAAAAATATTTTTACTCCCGAAAATTCAATTTTTATGGAATAAAGTTTAGGTATTCGTACACGGCAACAATTTGATGAGCTATTCCCTGGGTCATTCCCAGAATGTTTTCTTCGTTGATGATTTTTGAACAACCGCTTTGCTTCGAAGATGTTACAGGTGTTAAAATCTGTAAAAAATATTTTTACTCCCGAAAATTCAATTTTTATGGAATAAAGTTTAGGTATTCGTACACGGCAACAATTTGATGAACTATTCCTGGGTCATTCCCAGAATGTTTTCTTCTTTGATGATTTTTGAACAACCCCTTTGCTTCGAAGATGTTACAGGTGTTAAAATCTGTAAAAAATATTTTTACTCCCGAAAATTCAATTTTTATGGAATAAAGTTTAGGTATTCGTACACGGCAACAATTTGATGAGCTATTTCCTGGGTCATTGCCAGAATGTTTTCTTCTTTGATGATTTTTGAACAACCCCTTTGCTTCGAAGATGTTACAGGTGTTAAAATCTGTAAAAAATATTTTTACTCCCGAAAATTCAATTTTTATGGAATAAAGTTTAGGTATTCGTACACGGCAACAATTTGATGAACTATTTCCTGGGTCATTCCCAGAATGTTTTCTTCTTTGATGATTTTTGAACAACCCCTTTGCTTCGAAGATGTTACAGGTGTTAAAATCTGTAAAAAATATTTTTACTCCCGAAAATTCAATTTTTATGGAATAAAGTTTAGGTATTCGTACACGGCAACAATTTGATGAGCTATTCCCTGGGTCATTCCCAGAATGTTTTCTTCGTTGATGATTTTTGAACAACCGCTTTGCTTCGAAGATGTTACAGGTGTTAAAATCTGTAAAAAAATATTTTTACTCCCGAAAATTCAATTTTTATGGAATAAAGTTTAGGTATTCGTACACGGCAACAATTTGATGAGCTATTCCCTGGGTCATTCCCAGAATGTTTTCTTCGTTGATGATTTTTGAACAACCGCTTTGTTTCGAATGTTGACAGTGTTAAAATCATTTGTCAACAAAAAATGTCTTTTTAGTTAGGTGGGTCTATGATAATTTTGATTATTATTCCCTGAGATCATTTTTTCGTCTTAATCACATTTGGGGGAAGGATTTTCTTATCGGTAACAACTGCCTGGCACTAATCCATCTATCATAGCAAACTTCGATAGTCTGAGCTAGAAATTTCATGCATGCATAATTCTCAGAACGAGGAATATCTTGAATAAATCGTTACCATTATGACAGATTCGGTGCACGTATGATGTGTTTTAGATGCTTCACGTCATAATCTCTCGACGCCTGCATAAAGTACTGAAGATAATAATATGACCTAGTAGATTCTTAGCACGTTCTCAAGGGAAGGAACATCCATCAAATATCTCAGAATTCTAGCAATGTGAATTGTATGCGAACGTTCGTACTCATGTTATTATGATTATTATTTGTTTGCTATTCATGGTTTTTGAAATGTTGAGGCGACTTTATTAATAATGTTTCTCCAAAGAGTTCGAACGGTGGATCGAAAAATGGAGATATGTTATTATGTTTAGAAGTTTTGAGTGGATACCGTCAGCAGTTGCATCTACAAATCTGCTGAATATATCCAAGAGAGCATCCCTTCATTTCATGTTGTGTTTAGATGTAGTTTGAAGCATTTACTGCGGTCATACCTACATACCTTGAACGTACTTGAACTTTCATGTTTTGAAGTAGCGGAGTTTCTGCAGTAAAGTGCCAGTGGCCGTGTTATTGATTTGGAGTTGGGGTTGGGATCTAATTTGTGATCTTGATGTATTATTTCTAATCAATCTATAACGATTTTCCATTTCATTAAAGTTCTTCTTCTTCTGTTACTCTCAGAGAAAAAAAATCAGAAATTTTTTTATTGATTCTTCCATATAATCCATTGTAAGTCATTGTTGAATATTCGCTTCTGCATCACATATAATAATTTTTTCTTAAATTTAACACCTCGATTTAGAAACAAATAAAAAATTTTAACTATACCTGACCTAAAAGACATCCATCTCATACTATTCTTCGTTCAGTCACGGTTAAAAAACAAAAACTTATATTCCTCATCAAAACCTTAAAATTTCAATACTCCGCACTTTAATAATGAATAAAAGGGCTGAATCTCCGAAACCTATTCTCAGCTCTGCTATAACAGCGCTCATCTCTCCAAGAATCAACCCCTCCTGTTTTTGTCCTTAAATGTCTGTAATGAAACACTTTCTGAAGCATTGATACTGGAAGCTTCTGCTTTGAATTTAAATTCGAATACTTCGGGACTGACGATACAAAAACACTTTCCTCATAGAACATCGATTCGTATAATAATTGGACGCCTCATTTTCCCGCTTTAATTAGAATTATTAATTACATTTTACGTAAACATGTTTCGTGATATTTTTATAAAAGGTTTGACAAGTTTCACTCGTCTCAGCAGTCAGGTTGTGGTTAAGTTGAAAAAAATCGCGGGTATGTAAAAACATTGGATGTTTGTTACATAAAATTGAATTTTCTGAAAGCATTCAGTTTTTTACAACTCTAGAGTTCTAGACAAAGCACTTCAATTTCAATATTCCGTTTTCGGAAGCTAACTTCACGCGACTCCTCTTTTACAGTAAATAATGAGTTTTGATGCGATAAGTAGATATAGAAGCGTTCCAGAGTTCCATAAGCTTTCGCAAAATTTTCTGTAAAAAAATTGCACAATCACAGTTCTGATCACCTTCCTCCCTCCATACAAATTCTGATAATCGAAACAAATTTTGAGTTCTGAAATGAGTTGTGAAATCAAAACAAAAATTATTCTGGGTAGCCCTTGAAGAGTTCTGGAAAACTCTTCTTCCACTTTAATACTGAAAACTTGCTCTGTGTAGTTTCTGAAGATTTTCGTAGAGTTCCTTTCAACTCTTCTCTCATTTTTGGAGAACTCACTTTAGGTGATTTTTGTTTCATCAATGTTAATTGTTCATAAATTGACGATCAATTTCTAAATGAATATTTGAACTATTGAGTTCTCAGCAAATATAAAGAGAGCTTTTCTATATAGAACTCTTAGGGAGCTATTTAGAACTCCAATCAGAACGGTTTTTCTGCAATTTTCGTTTGATTACTGTAAAAATGATTTTGCAAGTAACAATTGATCAGTATCAATCAGCAGAAACAAATTTTGATCGAAGTTCTGAGTAGTTTCTGAAAATTTTCGTAAAGTTCCTTTCAACTCTTTTCTCAATTTTGATGAACTCGTTTTAGGAGATTTTTGTTTCATCAATGTTAATTGTTCATTTATTGACGATCAATTTCTGAATGAATCATTGAACTAATGAGTTCCTGGCAAATATAAAGAGAGCTATACAAAACTCTTAGGGGGCTATCTAGAACTGTAATCAGAACTCTTTTTCTGCAATTTTCGTTTGATTACTGTAAAAATGATTTTGCAAGTAACAATTGATCAGTATCAATCAGCAGAAACAAATTTTGATCGAAGTTCTGAGTAGTTTCTGAAAATTTTCGTAGAGTTCCTTTCAACTCTTTTCTCAATTTTGATGAACTCACTTTAGGAGATTTTTGTTTCATCAATGTTAATTGTTCATTTATTGACGATCAATTTCTGAATGAATCATTGAACTAATGAGTTCCTGGCAAATATAAAGAGAGCTATACAAAACTCTTAGGGGGCTATCTAGAACTGTAATCAGAACTCTTTTTCTGCAATTTTCGTTTGATTACTGTAAAAATGATTTTGCAAGTAACAATTGGTCAGTATCAATCAGCAGAAACAAATTTTGATCGAAGTTCTGAGTAGTTTCTGAAAATTTTCGTAGAGTTCCTTTCAACTCTTTTCTCAATTTTGATGAACTCACTTTAGGAGATTTTTGTTTCATCAATGTTAATTGTTCATTTATTGACGATCATTTTCTGAATGAATCATTGAACTAATGAGTTCCTGGCAAATATAAAGAGAGCTATACAAAACTCTTAGGGGGCTATCTAGAACTGTAATCAGAACTCTTTTTCTGCAATTTTCGTTTGATTACTGTAAAAATGATTTTGCAAGTAACAATTGATCAGTATCAATCAGCAGAAACAAATTTTGATCGAAGTTCTGAGTAGTTTCTGAAAATTTTCGTAGAGTTCCTTTCAACTCTTTTCTCAATTTTGATGAACTCACTTTAGGAGATTTTTGTTTCATCAATGTTAATTATTGTTCATTTATTGACGATCAATTTCTGAATGAATCATTGAACTAATGAGTTCCTGGCAAATATAAAGAGAGCTATACAAAACTCTTAGGGGGCTATCTAGAACTGTAATCAGAACTCTTTTTCTGCAATTTTCGTTTGATTACTGTAAAAATGATTTTGCAAGTAACAATTGGTCAGTATCAATCAGCAGAAACAAATTTTGATCGAAGTTCTGAGTAGTTTCTGAAAATTTTCGTAGAGTTCCTTTCAACTCTTTTCTCAATTTTGATGAACTCACTTTAGGAGATTTTTGTTTCATCAATGTTAATTGTTCATTTATTGACGATCATTTTCTGAATGAATCATTGAACTAATGAGTTCCTGGCAAATATAAAGAGAGCTATACAAAACTCTTAGGGGGCTATCTAGAACTGTAATCAGAACTCTTTTTCTGCAATTTTCGTTTGATTACTGTAAAAATGATTTTGCAAGTAACAATTGATCAGTATCAATCAGCAGAAACAAATTTTGATCGAAGTTCTGAGTAGTTTCTGAAAATTTTCGTAGAGTTCCTTTCAACTCTTCTCTCAATTTTGATGAACTCACTTTAGGAGATTTTTGTTTCATCAATGTTAATTGTTCGTTTATTGACGATCAATTTCTGAATGAATCATTGAACTAATGAGTTCCTGGCAAATAGAAAGAGAGCTATAAAGAACTCTTGGGGGCTATCTAGAACTCTAATCAGAACTCTTTTTCTGCAATTTTCGTTTGATTACTGTAAAAATGATTTTGCAAGTAACAATTGATCAGTATCAATCAGCAGAAACAAATTTTGATCGAAGTTCTGAGTAGTTTCTGAAAATTTTCGTAGAGTTCCTTTCAACTCTTTTCTCAATTTTGATGAACTCACTTTAGGAGATTTTTGTTTCATCAATGTTGATTGTTCATAAATTGACGATCAATTTCTAAATGAATATTTGAACTATTGAGTTCTCGGCAAATATAAAGAGAGCGTTTCTATATTATATAGAACTCTTAGGGGGCTATCTAGAACGCTAATCAGAACTCTTTTTCTGCAATTTTCGTTTGATTACTGTAAAAATGATTTTGCAAGTAACAATTGATCAGTATCAATCAGCAGAAACAAATTTTGATCGAAGTTCTGAGTAGTTTCTGAAAATTTTCGTAGAGTTCCTTTCAACTCTTTTTTCATTTTTGATGAACTCACTTTAGGAGATTTTTGTTTCATCAATGTTGATTGTTCATTTATTGACGATCAATTTCTGAATGAATAATTGAACTAATGAGTTCCTGGTAAATATAAAGAGAGCTATACAGAACTCTTAGGGGGCTATCTAGAACTCATTTTTGGCGAGCTTAGTTTGATTATCGTAAAAAAAGTGTTGCAAATGTTGCAAGTAACAATTAAATTATTGGATTTTCGGAAAAACGGAAGAGAATTTTTCTATATAACTCTTCAGGGGTTCCTCACAGCTCTGATTCTGAAAACTCATTATGGGATTTCTGCGAATTTTTTTATTTTTTTGCAGAACTCTACTTGCAAAAATATATAGAAACTCTAGAACTTCACTTTTTGCTGCTAAGAATGGCATCAGAACTCACGTTCAGAGGAAAAAGGGGTCTTTCTTCTGGCTTTCTTTCGTGAAACTATTTAACATTTTTATACAGAACTCTGAACTGGCTCTACTCAGAACTCGAAAAAACTAAGTGTCGAGGTAACAAAGGACGCTCGAATCGTTCGTTTATTCGTGATTGAAGTCGATAGATACTCCAATCTTGGAACATCAATTAATGAGACTTACACCTCGTTAATTACACGTTTTGTCGTGAATCGTCAGTTATTCTCCCTAATACGTATCGTAACAATTATTACTCGTGCAAAGATCGTTAAACCTTATTACAGCTTCGTTAATTAAACAAGTTGCTATTACCAATCAACAGCGAAACAATTTGATGCCGACGAATTTCTTTCTATTTATGAGCGATTCGATATGATCTCACAATAACAATGTTGATGTTTATACAGCACTTCTGGCTATAAGTTCCGCCATGCTTGCGCCTTGTTATTGGAAATATGTTTTATCTACCTACCATACAAACATTTTGCTGTATATTGGATTCCACGTGCGTTTTTTTATTTATTTATTATTATTAATGTTGTATCCTTACATTTCAAAATAATATGATATGACTCACCAGAGAAATAATATGAGGAACGTGTATCACGTCTTTTATAAGATTCCAAACAAGCCGCAAGTTAATAAACATAAGACAGAATTTTTCACTTTTATAAGATAGACATGCGTATTCTCAAAGTTTTACACACGCTGATTAATACATAATTATGTAATTAATTAAAAAAAAATTGAGGAAGAAGCATCGTCAACTACTACTGTGAAATGGAAAAATCCAGGATCCGATTATCCCTGGTTGGAAGTTTGGGGATGAATTTTTTGTGTGACAAAGTCGGTGGAAGTCTATTGTTTATTTTATTAGTTATGTCAATCACTTACTATTGTGAAGGCTTCTATAAAACTTTTGGAGCGGGAAGGAGAAGAGTTTTTACCGCTCATGTTGTCCTTACTATGTCTATCAGACTTTAGTGAATTATTTTTAGTTGGGAAGAGACAAGCTAATGTCTAACCAGACTGATTTCATTCGATTGTTGGATGCGAGGAGTAGAGAGACAGAAGCCTCGGCGCGGCAACTATGAAAATAGATCAAATTGATGGTTTGAGGGCTATTCTTCTTTTTATTTCTTCTCTATTATCTCTTCTCATCCATTATTGAAATATGACAAAAATATATAAATATACATGCAAGAGAACCTATTTGCATAAATGCTTGATTTTGCAAGTATCCTTGTTCCAGGAACTGCATATAAATAAATAATAATAAAAAAATTACAACCCCTTTGATTTTTAAATGTGGACGCATTTCCCATGAATTCCTAAAAGAGCGCAATTTACACTCTAAAAGTGGCTCTATTGTTACAACCGTCCTGGCAGATTTCACAAAGTAAGTTCTCATTAACTTTTGAAGGATTCAATTTTACAAGTACATAATGGTAATTGGTTTCATCTGGTGTATAATTTCCTGCTAATATGGAAACTAGGGCAACTAGAAAACCAGGATTTATGGTAAATAAAAGACCAAATCCCGTGTTCGTACATGAGGGAAGCAAATAATATTTTCTCTATACGAGAGTTTGTAAAATTGGATTCTTTTGACAGTGTTTTTGTTGGCAGTTTTTATTTTGTAATATTACTATGCATGTTTTTCATTTTTACTCAATACTAAAATATCAAACTTTACCTCTGCATTCTAACTGCACAGTTTTCTACTCAGGTTTACCATTTTCTTTTTTATTATTAACAATTTAGTGATAAAATAGCTTTTTTTGTATTTTTGCTTATAAAAGAACAACTGATTGAGCAATGTAAACGGACGAATTGTAAAGAATGAAAATACGAAGAAAATGAGGGCTGAAACAACCTGATCGGTTCGTTATTAAGGGAGAAAACCCAAAAAGAAAAACGAAAAAAAGGCTTTTTTCACAAATTCGTTCGCCATTTTAGTGTATTTTTTAACAAAAAAATACACTATTGAGGACGACATCACTTTTCGAAAATCACCCAAACTCACCAAATGTCCACCGATCTTGACCCCCAGATCACGAAAAAGTGGTTTTCCAAAACTCACCTGCCCACGATATATATTAAATATTTCTCCAAAATCACGATTTTTCGATTTTAAAAACGCTCCTGTAGCTTTATCTTTCAAGATTAGTGAACGAAATTTTGGATTCTTGTAAAGCTTTGGAATGACTTTAGATTTTCGTTGAAAAAATTTCCAAAAGTCACGTTACTTCTACAGGGTGTCCTTTCAAAGTTCCAAAAATCCGGTCCTTGAGGCACGGTTTCTGGCCGCAGTTTTCAATCTAGGGGGCTGAAATTTTTGTGAGAGTAAGATGTCCACAAGGAGTGGTCTGGTATTGCACTTGAACAAAATTGGCCGAGCCGTTTCAAAATGGCGACCATTTGAATTTTCGGAAAATTTACTATTTTTTGAACCCCTGTATGAGCAAGATGGCAAAAAAACTTTGAAATCAAATTAACAGGATTTGAAGAAAATTATTGGAAATTTGAGTTAATGCAATAAAATTAGCATATTTTCCATTAATAAGCCAGTGTCGTGGGTAGGAAAAGGGTAAAAATGTGTAAATTTTTATAACCGTTTATGAGTCCATTTTTGAAGAAGTTGAACCGAAATTTTCCATTTTTTTTTCTTTAACATATAATTTGATGTCTTAGCTTCAATTCGCCTCGATTAATGTAGCACTTTAAACGAAAAATAAAAAAGTTTTTCGCTTGTGCAAAATTAGCTTACACTTATATAAAATTATTAAATCGATGAAACGGTTCGCAATTTCTTTTTTATTTTTTTTCACATTCAATTATGAATGGTTCTGAAAATTAGAAGAGCAATCGCAACGACAATTAAATCACCTACATGCAGGTGAAAAAAGTATTCAAATTGGTCTTTTAATAACTAAGATATGACTAGTTTAAAAAATAAAATGTGTAGGTGTAGGGTGTAGGTACCTGACGTACTACATATACCTATGCGATCAGCACTACAAATTTGAAACGCACCGTGGCTCAGTTCATTACACCCTTGCCTAGCAAACTGTTAGTGCGGGTTCGAAACCACGAGAGGATTATTCTTTTTTTTTGTAGGTAGGTGGAGTTTTCCCAAAAAAAAATCGGATTATTTTTTCATTATATTCATTATAAAAAAAATAGGAAGAAAATATTTATTATTGAATCGCATAAAAATACACTATTTCTGCGATTGATGCGCAAGAAGGTTTTTTTTAGTGAAGGCGCTTTGCAAGCTAGTCTATTTTTTAAGGAGTACTCCCTCTGTATGAAATCCAGACGCTGTCGGATAATTAGTTTTCCCGTAATTGCAATCAGAAGTTCTAGTTCTTCATATCATATTTTGCAGCGAGGCTGGATGCTCTGGAGGTAGTGCGAATCGAATTTATCAAACGTATTCGAAAAGTAGAAGTGTGCTGCTATAAAACGTCGTCAATCTTCGTTTTCCATTTAAATGCTGAAAAATTGGTAAAAATTGCGCGCAAACTAGAGCGAAAATGGCCGAGCGAGCGTTTTCAATCGTACAATTATTGTACCACCTTCTCTCTCTCTCTCTCTCTCTCTCTCTCTCTCTCTCTCTCTCTCTCTCTCTCTCTCTCTCTCTCTCTCTCTCTCTCTCTCTCTCTCTCTCTCTCTCTCTCTCTCTCTCTCTCTCGTTTCCAGTTCCCAGTTGATATTATTCTGATAGCATTCAAAACTGACTCTTCTGTCTCTAACTCTCCAACTGAGCCGTCTTCGATTAACTATAATCACTCTGCGCAGATTAGCCGCCTTATATGTTAGCAGGTGACTGTCTAGAATAACACTCCCGAACATCAAGAGTCCCGAACTGTCATTTCTGCATTGGGGCCAGATCGAAAGTCTCAGTTCATTCTAGAAATGTACCCCGAAATTCACCCTTTTTAGAACTAGAACCCCGTTCCGAGAACTTGCTCCTAGAACCATTTCCTAAGATGATTTCCTGAGATCATATCCTAAGATGCCATGTCCTATTAAGAGGATATCCTATAAGACCCTATTAAAAAAAGAAAACTAACTATGATATCCAGCGAATAATTAATGAAAAACTTTACCTCTGTGTTAGCTGGTACCTGGTCTCATCGACGCAGAGGGTCACAAATAATTAATTTTCTGAGTACTTCAATTCAAACTGCATTTGTTAGTATCAAAGATGTGAAAACTACTCAAGAAAAGAAAAAATGTAATGTTTACACAAACTTCAGCTCTCGTTCTAAATAAATATCATAAAGCTCATCGCTCTATGAGCTACTTAAAGTTCTAATTTCACAAGAAAGACGTTTCCTTATTATTGTCGTCTGGTAAATTTTCTCGAACTGTTCGAGGAACTCTATATCAACTTCTCCAATATCAAATTGTAAGTTGATGAAAAGAGTTCACATTTAATTTAAAACGGTGCCTCGGATAGAGCTTGTCATATAAAAAAAGCTTATACATATTGCCTGTTTCTCTTGCGACGACGTAATTGTTTACCTCCCTTTGTGTTTTTCTTCCAGTTCAAATGCAGAGTCCAATTACATAATACTAAAGCTGTCCCTTCTTTTATGTGCTCCATTATTTATTTCCAGAAACTAAACGAAATACTCTGCATTTTTTTCAATATTACTCTAAAACTTGCGTACAATAATACAAAGCGTATCATTGAAAGGCGCCATTTTAATTTTTCATGAATTTAAATTAGGAATGAGCGGCAATCAACATTTTGCTTTACCGAAAATGTTATTCAAGTGAGGCCATTGATAAATATGCTGAAAATGAAAAGGTCCCTAAATGGAACCCTGGGGCATACCAGATAGAAAGAAGAATGTGACATGCGCAATAGGATCTTCTGTATTTAGGTGTCTCGTATTCCATTAACAAAGGTTCGAGAGGCTTGTGCTAGGTGTTCTTTAAAATTTTGCGACGAGTCTGGGTAGACTACCTCGGCTTCGAACTCCTGTGGCAATTCGTTCGTCTTCTGCAGTGTGCTCATCAACTGATTTTGGAAAACCTGCTCTATATGACGATTGCACGATGACAAGAACCAGTGCTATGGTGTTGAAAGGTATTTGAAACTACTGCAACCAAGAAAAAGCGCCTCTGAACTAACTTCCTGTCGAAACTGACTTTAGCTGCTGTCACGGCGCTCTTATATACACGCCGGACGTGGATTCTAGATTCTAGATATTTCTGGGCGTTTCACTGGCGTTATAGCATAGCTCTAGACACAGCGGTCATGCGCGTTAATATTCTGGCATTCTGGAATAGAATAGAATAAGAATGGTCCTGTCATGTCAGGTAGAATTATTATTTCAGAGAATGTAAAGAAACATGCCAGTGTTCCTTCGTTAGAGAATGATTTGATACAAAGATTTGGATTTTTTTTATTAAATTAAAATATTGAAAACCTGTTAAATGAACTAGTCACTAATTTTATTTTTATTTGTTTCAGGTGAGTACTGTTAACTATCGTTAGAAGCCGCAAGCGTAAGTACAGTCTGCCTTTAGGTAACTATGTCATCAAGAATTATAAAAAATTCAATATCATCAAAATGGCACCCTCTAAATAGCAGGATCGCCATGCGATAAGCAAGACTTGTGATAATCTGGTATTGTTAGGGTTGTTATCGGGTAGCAGGATAATTAAAGTTGATTGGGTCTTCCATTGGTTTATTGGTTAACACTTAAACACTACGTAAACACTGTGATTAATCTAATTATTATTGTCTCTCTGATAGAATGTCCATCTATATTATATAGTTAGGTCAATGATAACGCGTATTTTTTACCTTTAGTCAGCATTCTTGCAAGGTCGGTATACCGGACAGTGTTACCGTCTTGTTATTAAACATTATTTATGTGTGTCAGTAAAATATTACAAATACTATTTGTTTTCATAACAAGATAGTTAATTAATTGACTCTAAAATATTTACTTATTGAAAGTAACAACAAGTAGTGGTTTTAACGTTTTTTTTTTTCAAGGGTATTCTGATTTTAAGGGTAATTTCAAATGTCTTTTTGCTATTTTATTATCAAATTACGACCTTTTATTGATTTCGCCTGTAAAAGAAATATTATGGTCCTTGTATTACGGTCTCGGCTGCTCTATGAGATACGAGAACGTTTAAATGGGGAACGTTTTAAAGAATTTAAGGACTTACCTGCAACCTCTTGCAAAAATTATTATGGTTATCTTGGATCTTGCGATATTTTGAAGAAAGGAGGATTTTGCATTTTTTGAAAACCCTCGTAACTTGTTTTTTCCTATTATTTTTGAAAACACAAAAATCTTTTTATTTTATTTTCACGTCTCCTTTAATCGAAACATCATCAATTTCTATTTTTCTTATCAACGAAAAATTATTTTTTACTATTTAAGAAAGATCACTTTCAGTTTTCCCATGCAGTGTTGATTAAATAAATCACCTGGTTGTGTAAAGTTTTTGGAACTACTACTTTGATTTCATTCGGGAAGCTGTTCGACTCAATATCCTGTAAATTTGCTAAATCCCCATTTTGTCATCGAGTAGTAATCTCCAACTCCCGAACATCCTTTGAGACACCGTCTGCTTTAAGTGATCTCCGGTCCACGGTGCACTGAAGCTAAACCAATTTCCCTTAATTCGGCGTGAGTTATTGAAGCTTCCATTAGATGAAAGGAAGGCACATGTCTTATTATTGGGCTATTTCTTCTCTCGGATTACTCACCAACGTCAAGTGAAATAACTTACCTACTACTCTAACTGGAACTCATGACTATACCATTGCCAAAAGCTTCGAACCAACCTTATTGGCATGATTTAACAAGAGGAAGGAAGCATCGATACCGCGTTATTTATAGGGATACATATCTATCTATGAAAAATTAAAAGCAATAAACCATTCAGTAAGAAGTATTATTGATCGCCTATCTGATGGATTGCTAGATACCAAAGTACCGTGTCAGTTATAATGAATCTGTACCATCCAAAGCTCGTCGTAATTGAAATATTTGCATGCACCCTTTCTAGCAAACAACCTAATCGTCATTTCCACAGAGACCACAAAAACCTTTCTAAACACATCCCGTCATGCCGTCACGTGTCACCCCTTCAGCACCCGCAACCCAATCCCACCCGCCCCGGCGAGAGCGAGCCAAGTACACCACTCCCCCTCCGTGTTTGTGTGTCGAGTGTCTGCAGCTGAGGAGTGCCATAACCGTATCACTTTACGCGTTGCTGCGCCATTCTCCGAGCCGAGGGCTGTCGTAAACCGGCGGCGACGGCCGCCGCCGCCGCGGCCGCCACGGGTATGCAGGGCACGGGCGCGAGTCTGCTCCGCCGCCGCCGACCAGCCGGCGTATCGATCAGGTGCGGGATACAGTTCGGTGTAGGTGATACTCGGACAACGATGATGCTGGGACTTTCTCAATGTATTTGCTTTGGCAATGACTATCTATGGGCTCCACGTAGCTCGTATTGGGATTAATTTTTAGATTTATCTGCACGGATGGGGACTTGAGGAAAAGATACATGGGTACAGTCAATCTCGTCTAGCACGCTCTGAGCTGAGCTGAGCTGAGCCGTAGGAAAACCCCGCTGCAAAAAATCGCATGGCTCGGCTAACTTTGCATTGCATAGGAGATGGATGGGCTCGTTCAAGCGAATTTATTCATCCTGGGGATTTATTAATGGCGATTCGTAACTAGGAATAATTGCTTTTGTAGCGTAAATATGCTCCCTTTAATTTATTTCTTTCATAGCTAACAAGGGGACAATTTACACGATGACGAGAGACATTAACTCTCTCTCACCCATCCTGATGTCACAGTTTCTTCATTAGTTCCGTTATCTACTCGTTCCATAACCACCGAGGTCCCGAACAGCTCAACTTCTCCTTGATTCTGGTTTCTTACCATTTTTCTTTTAATAATACTGGACGTTCACATGCATCCCACTGTAAACGTCATATCCATTGCTCTGGTACTTCTAGTAACTGTACCCCCGTTCACTTGTGTCACTACTTTTAGATAAGCCGCTGCAACTATCGTGGCTTTACCATTGACGTAGCTCTTGTCTATAAAAAGTCTTCAACTGTCTTGGTTTCTGCCATTACCGCAGCCATTATGTTTCCACTAACTACTCTTTCAATCCATCCCTTCTTTGCTCTTTCTTGGCATTGTTTCGGAGACGTGTTTCTACACGTTTTCAGTCTATGACCTACCAGCTTCTCCTCTACTAGGCCCTTGTCTCCAATGCATAATTTATAAGTAACTTCTTGTTATAATCACCCATACTCCCCGCTTACTGCATCTAATGTTAATGCAGCTTCCTTCTTCCACGACCTTGGACTCAGAGATCTTTACCACTGCACCATGAAGCCCCACAACCACATGTCAAATGTTTTTTATTACTCTTGGGGCGAGTGCCACCAGTACTTGAGTCGCAGTTCCATCATTCTTTCTAAGAGAGAGAGAAACCCTCTCACCAAACTTTTATCTTCAAAGAACCCCGCTGCTCCACTACACCTCGCACATTCCCTTGTGGATTATTTCCAACGATGTCCTATTCTTAAGCGATAATGGCCGTAAAACGTCATGGGCTACCGCTGGTCCAAGCTTAGGCCGCAAAATGTTATAACGCCTCTTCAGTGGTCAGTTCGTATCGATTCAACAGTTGCGAAAAAAGTCATGGGGCTACCATAGGGCCTTATGGGACACTCCTCGATAAATTAAGAGGTTAGTCTCTTCTCAAACGCGGTGGAGACATGACTGGGGTTTACCACATTTGTGTAGAAGACACGTGCATCTTATCATGTTGAGTTCTAGATCTATTGAGTGTTGAGTGTAGGCCAGGTTTTGCACGGTAGGTCAAGACCTGGTGGCTTTTGGGTGATGTAGGGTTGTTGTGGTTTTTCTTGAGTTTATGCGTTGGTAAGACCAAACTCTTCGTGTACTGCTGCCCTTATAGTTTGAGTGGGCGGTGTCTAGTCTTTTCATGTTGAGCTCTAAATCTATTGAGTGTAGACCAGGTTTTGCATTATAGGTCAAGGCTTTTGGGTGATGTAAGGATTGTTGTGGTTTTCCTTGTTCAGTAGATCATTGTTGAGTTCATACGTTGGTAAGACCAAACTCTTCGTGTACTGCTGCCCTTATAGTTTGAGTGGGCGGTGTCTAGTCTTTTCATGTTGAGCTCTAAATCTATTGAGTGTAGACCAGCTTTTGCATTATAGGTCAAGACTTTTGGGTGATGTAAGGATTGTAGTGGTTTTCCTTGTTCAGTAGATCATCGTTGAGTTCATGCGTTGGTAAGACCAAACTCTTCGTGTACTGCTGCCCTTATAGTTTGAGTGGGCGGTGTCTAGTCTTTTCATGTTGAGCTCTAAATCTATTGAGTGTAGACCAGCTTTTGAATTATAGGTCAAGGCTTTTGGGTGATGTAAGGATTGTTGTGGTTTTCCTTGTTCAGTAGATCATCGTTGAGTTCATGCGTTGGTAAGACCAAACTCTTCGTGTACTGCTGCCCTTATAGTTTGAGTGGGCGGTGTCTAGTCTTTTCATGTTGAGCTCTAAATCTATTGAGTGTAGACCAGCTTTTGAATTATAGGTCAAGGCTTTTGGGTGATGTAAGGATTTTTGTGGTTTTCCTTGTTCAGAGGATCATTGTTGAGTTCATGCGTTGGTAAGACCAAACTCTTCGTGTACTGCTGCCCTTATAGTTTGAGTGGGCGGTGGCTAGTCTTTTCATGTTGAGCTCTAAATCTATTGAGTGTAGACCAGGTTTTGAATTATAGGTCAAGGCTTTTGGGTGATGTAAGGATTGTTGTGGTTTTCCTTGTTCTGTAGATCATTGTTGAGTTCATGCGTTGGTAAGACCAAACTCTTCGTGTACTGCTGCCCTTATAGTTTGAGTGGGCGGTGTCTAGTCTTTTCATGTTGAGCTCTAAATCTATTGAGTGTAGACCAGGTTTTGCATTATAGGTCAAGGCTTTTGGGTGATGTAAGGATTGTTGTGGTTTTCCTCAGTGGATCATTCTTGGTTCCATGCGTTGGTAAGACCTCTTCTTGTAGTAACCGTCGGAAGCGGTTGTGGTGAGCGTTCTCAATGTTTTGGAGGACTGACAGGTTTCTATTGTTCAAGATCTTTTTATAAAGGGTACTGCCCCTAACAGGTATCACCTGCTTTCAAAGATTTCTCTAAATGTGAAAAAAGCCAGAAATCTGCAGTGCGATTGAATATCTCAGTGCTGATTGCTGTGGACTCCTTTTGAGTAGCTTGTCTGACAGCGTCAATTATTTCGGGGGTTCTCACCACTTCTAAACTTCGAGGTGAAATTATCTCTTTTATCAAAGTCTCTAGCCCACAAATAACTAGCTCGTTTATATTGAACAAAGATGAGTGGCCAACCCTCCCGTTACTCCTTAAAGAAACAATTTTCAAACTTATGGCAGAAAAATCAGAACAAGCAGTTATTGAACAGTGAAAAGAAGAGTTCACTGGGACACCCTTTTTGAATTGGATTTAGAGGCATTTATTTGTGATATTTTTTAGTTCATTCGAAGGATTGGACTTTATTATTGTTCCGTTGTTTTATGAAAAGCAAAGCTATAAAAGTTTTTTGCTCTACGTATGTTTCATCTATCTATAAATTGCTGTGAGAAAAAGCCGTGCATGGAAACTTGGCATTGAGGATACATCGATTTTGATATACAATGCTGATATGTTTCAAAAAGCAGCCCGAAGACGAAAAAGTGGGATAACTAAAAAGCTGCTCGGAAGGAATTCGTAAAGGACGTAGGTATCGATAACGACATCCAGCGCAAGATCGATGTGTCTACGAGGAGACAAATGGCAATCGGACATAGCTTGCTTGAAATCTTTTATGTTGTACGGTATTGCTTGACCCGTGACCTACTGGGCCATCATTTCATAAGATCCTAATTTTTTGAAATGATACAGTTCTTTTGTCAGTTCTCGTTTGTCAGAATAATTATTATTAGAAATAAGAACGTTTTCTTCTATCTTGTACATTAAATCTTTGACCTCCGACTACTTCTGCCTTCCTGCGTCCCCTATTCCTAGTTTAATAGGAGAGGTTATTTTTAATAGGAGGGTTTTAATTTAATTAAAGCAATTTCTCGTTTATCTAGGAATTTATTCGGGAACATTCTCCATTTTTCATTTCCACTCATCGTAATGTGTAGACTGACTAGATATGAGGGTAATAAAAGCGATGCAATATAAACCTATAAAAACTTATGTGAAGAATTCCACCCATCTTGTGCATTCTTGATTAGTGTGATAAACATTTTAGGAATTTTGTTTGCCGTGAACGTGTTCCTCTTGAGCGTGGTGCACGTCAGCTATCTGTGGCATGTATTTAAACCATTCCTCCGGCGACAGAAACCCCGGAATATTATAAATTTAAGTACATGTTCTATCAGGTTTCGATCTTAACGCGGTTCGTTCGCCAGCATGCGAATATCGATGAAAATGCGATAAATTCTGGTCTCTCCTCTCTGCCAGTTCTTTTTCCTTTTTTCCTTCTTTGCTATATTTTACGTGACACGTTTCCACTGAAAAATTTATATATTAAAAACTAATCAGGTCTTCTTTTAAGCTCGATTATAGGTTCACATGCCAGGAATAGTAGTATAGAGACAGTTTTTTAATTCTCGATTCATCCTCATCGTGCCCCTGTCGTATGGCATCAAAACTCGCCTATACGGGCAATTATGGCTACCTACGTCAGGTACACGTTGAACCATTTTAGCAGGAACGCGTCAGTAGTATTCGACGGGTACCCAAAGAGAGTGATACTACGATGAAACAGTACCCCAGGAGAAGATGTCAATGACTGAAGGTCAAATGACTGAAACAAATGAGGCCTCATTCAACATAATATGTTCTGCATTCTCTCTCGAATGTATTGAAAAGAAGACAGCGATATCTATCTAATGACATTGGAGAAAACCACAACCTACGACAGTGTGATTGTGGTTGAGAGGACGTGGGCTTCCTTGTTCTACTCTGTCGGTTGGGTTATACTATCCACGACTTGCGGTTTCAGAAATTTAGAAGTGGGAGAAACGAGGCATGATGCGTTCAGTATACCACCCGAGTTCAACTGAGATGAAGTTGAAGTGCCCAGTGGATTTGAACTGTTTCTTCACTCTTCTACTGGATGTAAAATCACCGCTGTCTTTTTCTGGCAGGGAACCACAACTTGCGCTTTCAGAAATGTAGAAATGGGAGAAACGAGGCATGATGCGTTCAGTATGATGAGTTCAAGGAAGCAGACGTTGAAGTGCCCAGTGGGTTTGAACTGTTTCTTCACCCTTTTACTGGATGTAACACCATTGCTGTCTTTTTCTGACAGGGAACCACAATTTGCGCTGTCAGTCAACCATAACTTGCGCTTTCAGAAGTGTAGAAATGGGAGAAGCGAGGCATGATGCGTTCAGTGTACCACCTGAGTTCAACTGAGCGGAAATTGAAGTTCCCAGTGGGTTTGAACTGTTTCTTCACCCTTTTACTGGATGTGACAGCACCGCTGTCTTTTTCTGACAGGGAACCACAACTTGCGCTGTCAGTCAACCACAACTTGCGCTTTCAGAAATTTAAAAATGGGAGAAGCAAGGCAAGATGCGTTCAGTATACCATCTGAGTTAATTTGAGCGGAAGTTGAAGTGCCCAATGGGTTTGAACTGTTTCTTCACCCTTTTACTGTATGTGACAGTACCGCTGTCTTTTTCTGTAACACCACCTCTGTCTTTTTCTCACAACTTGCTCTTTCAGAAATGTAGAAATGGAAGAAGCGAGGGTTTGAACTATTTCTTAAATGTGACACCATCGCTCCCCTTTTCTGGCAGGGAAGAAGGAAATTGTGGAGTCAATTTCAGAAGAGACATGGATTTTTTCCAGGTAGATCTGTGGTTTCGAATCTTTCCTGTATGTCACAATATTTAGTTAATGAAGTGGACAATGGAGGTCAAGTTGACACCATTTACACAGACTTTTCTAAAGCTTTTGATCGAGTTGACCACTCCATCTTTATCGAGAAACTTTTACAATTCGATCTGAATAAGTCGGTTGTGAAATTTTTATCTTCTTATTTAAATAATCGTCAGTATTTTGTATGCCACAAAGGTTACACTTCTGAAATGTACACGGGTGGTTCAGGTGTCCCTCAAGGCTCCATTTTAGGCCCACTTTTGTTCATTATTTTCATAAATGACCTCCCTACACGAATTAAGTGTGAATGTTTGCTTTATGCTGATGATTTTAAGATGTTTCGATCGATAGGAGGTGAGGCTGACTGTGTTATTTTACAAAATGATATTAATACTCTTTTAGCTTGGTGCAGTATTAATAGACTGTCGCTGAATGTTGGAAAGTGTAGTGTGATTAGTTACACTAGATGTAAGACACCGATAGTGTTTGACTATAGATTCGACTCAATAGTCATCACTAGAGGCAATTCAGTCAGGGATCTGGGCGTGGAGTTCGATTCTCATTTATCATTCTCGTCTCACGTCGAAAATATCGTTAGATCTTCCTACCGTGTCCTCGGATTTGTAGTACGCAACTCCGACTCATTCAGCAATGTTGAGACCCTAAAGAGACTCTACTTTGCATTTGTTAGGTCAAAGCTGGAATATTGCTCTTTGATCTGGTGGTCTCTTTACAATGTGCACAAAAATTTATTGGAAGGAGTCCAGAGGAGATTTTTAAAATATATTTACTTTAGGACTCATAATTTGTATCCGTGCCAGGGTTTTGATCATAATCTTTTGCTCGGGGAGTTCGAGATTGTGTCTTTGGAAAAGCGGCGAATTGTTGCCTGTTTGATTTTTCTTTATAAAATCCTAAATAACCATGTAGACTGCTCAAAGATTCTGAGCCAAATAAACTTCCGGGTGCCCAGACCTGGTAGCAGAGATATGTCTGCTTTCGTGTGTCCCCGTGCAAATACGAACCTAATGAAGAGATCTCCTATTTATGTAATGTCAGTTTTATTTAACAGAATATCATCAGTCTGTGATATCTCACACACGTCAATTAAGGAACTGAAGGAACATGTGGATCTGTATTTTTAATTTACTTTGCGTTATTTAAATCCTGTATGTATATTATGTTCGATTTACTTTATTTATTATTGATGTTTTATAATAATTTGATGCTTGTTATAATATAGCTTGTCCATTAATTGGGGCTATCGTTCTGTTGGACAATAAACTATTATTATTATTATTATTATTATTATTAAGAGAGAGAGTATTGCGGAAGCTGGCGAAAAGTGTATGATGGCTCTTTATGGAAAGGTGCTCCAGCTACTCACAGAGTGCATGAGCTGAGATTCCAGCTCTTTGTGAAGACAGCGGAAAATGCAGCGGTTAATCTAGCACGTTTACCCCCAATCACCGAGGTTGCCTCTTTCCATGCGTTCCGTCTTTCCACGCGTTCCGCACCTTCCACCAAATGCAAAAGTGGCCGGGGTATACCTAGAATGACCCCACTCCAAGTAAAGTGGGAAATGAACTCCTGCAGCCTAATTCCACTAACAACTCACAAACAGTCAGCCCCACCACAGCTTCTCATTGATTGCAAATGTAAGAAGGGCCGCAAGGTGGGGGGGGGGAATGTACTTTCCTGAAAGCTGTGCTCAAATGCTCGGCTTTATGGTTGAATTGCTTGGGGAAATTATATGATAACGTTGCCTTGATTTCGATCGATATAGACGAAGACGAGGACGATCGTGAAGAAGCTAATCAGTAATCAGTAATCAGTAATATATATTTCAGTGTTTTAACTTTATAAGAGTCTTACACAACGTCAATGCAATTTAAAAATAGTCTAAAATCAACAACAAAAAAAACACCCAAAGATTTCACCGAGCGTATTACCCGGCTAATAACTAGAAGTATACATTAAAAAACTATAGTTCCTTCATTCAAAAAATCATCTATGCAATAATACGCCCTATCAATGAGAAATAATTTAAGTCGTTTGCAGAAGGCGTTGATAGAAAGAACTTTACACTCATCATCTATCATATTATAAAATTTTACAGCAAAATACTTAGTTCCAGTGTGTGATTTACATAATCGGTGACTATCCAGCAACAGTTTATGCTTGAATCGCGTATGATGATCATGGCTGTCATTGGTATTATAATGATGCAGATGTTTCCTGATGTAACATACAGTCAAGTAGATATACAGGGACGGAAGTGTGAGAATCCTGAGAGCAATAAAAGTCGCTCTACAGTCGTCTCTGTAACCAAGGCCGGCGACAACCCTGACTGCTCGTCTTTGGAGACTGAAAATGCGATGTCTGATGGGGCTGTGACCCCAAATAATCAGTGCATAACTCACGTGAGTCTGGAATAATGCATGATATGCAGTAAGAAGAACAGGTTGAGAGACCGTACCAGAAATATTACGCAGTGCAAATATTGCAGAACATAGCCTACCACTAAGATGTACCGAGTGGGACCTGAAATTTAAATCGTCATCTATATGTAGCCCCAGAAACTTGACAGAGGGGCTGTGCCCCGCAAGGTTCAAGGTAGCCTTATTTTTCAACGTAAACAGCAAACGAGATGACTTTTCTAGATTAAGCTGTAACCTGTTGGAGGCAAACCAACTGTTGACACGTGACAGCGACACTTCCCCAGAACAGGCAACATCCTCATGCTTCCCACCAGATGTAATGATGGTCGTATCATCCGCAAATTGGATCAATCTCGACATGCCAGAAGCATAAGGAAGGTCGTTAACGTAAATTAAAAATAAAAGGGGTCCCAAGACAGAGCCTTGAGGAACTCCCATTGTTACTGGCAAAAAGTCCGAGAAAACACCCCCAATTCTCACTGACTGGAGTCTGTCGGTCAGAAACGACGCAATCAATTTCACGCTCGAAGGGTGCAAGTCATAAAAGTACAACTTGCGAATCAGAATCTCATAAGAGAGGCAATCGAAAGCCTTACTCAAATCCAAAAACTGAACTAACGTGTAATCACCTCGTTCAAAACCCTCCAGGACACTCTCAGTCAGGTCGACCAACGCACTGACCGTAGAAAACCCGGTTCGGAAACCGAATTGGCTCTCAGAAAAATAATTACCCTGTGTGAAAAAGGAAATCAGTTGTTGTTTTACAATTTTTTCCAACACCTTAGAAAATACCGGAAGGATGGAAATCGGCCTATAATTTGACGGATCTTCAGTCGATCCTTTCTTGTGCACAGGCACCACGGCTGCTCGTTTAAGAGTGGCAGGAAAAATTCCCTTACTGAGACACAAGTTAATGAGTTTAGTTAGTGGTGTTATAATCAGATCTTTGACATCTCTGACCATACTAACGCTCAAGCCATAGACGTCAACGGAATTTCCAGGCTTCAGGCCACCGATCACATCCCTCACCAACACCTCAGACACCTGACTGAAACAGAACGGTCTGCAGGAAGTCTCGCGAGGGCTGGTACACGTGGTATTGCACATAAAAAGAACAGGGTCCCCTTCCGATGAGGGAAGATTATTCACAATTTCACCAGCAACATCTGCAAAGAATTGGTTAAAGCGATTCGGTGAGATGTTACATTCCGCAAGACCCAGATTAGACCTGTGTGCTCGCTTTGTATTAATGATCTGCCAAGCAGCCTTTACAGGGTTTTTTGAGTTTTTTATAAACATATCTGTAGCATGCAACTTTGCATTCTTAATCGCCTTTCTATAGTAGCTTCTTAATTTATTACGCAATTCATGCCACTTATGGGATCCTGTCTGTCTAAACAAGTCATCAAACATGATAACAACTTTTCTTAGCTGCTTAAGAGAATCATCAAACCACTTTACACAAGGAGCATTCCCTGTTTTTATCTTAAAAGGAAAAAACACGTCGCATGCCGATGACAAAGTAGAAATCAAGCAATCAAAACCATACTCCACGTCCCCCGAATCACAGCCAAGGAAGCTCCAGTCAATATGCTCCAAAAATGCATACAAACGAAACCTGCCAAGAGCCGTTATGGGCCTGGATATTATCCCCTTTTTGTCCCGATCCCTGCACCGAAAAACGGCATGATTGATGTTCAGCTGAAGCTGATGAAGACCACGAATCTGAGGAAATTGACGGAACTGAGGAACGTGATAAACGTGGGGAAGAACGTGCCGAATCTGTGGAAGATCGTGATGAACCTGAGGAAAAACGTGACGTTAAACCTTCCCGAATTTTATATTTTTCTTAATTATGCCGTTTATCTCAATTTTTCAAAAATCCATTTTTACCTTTTTTTTAGTTTTTCAAGATTGTGAGTGAATTAATAGTTCCACGGACTTAATGAAAACAATTTTTTGGATGACTTTCCTCATAGGACGAGCAATTTTGCCAATATTTAGCTCCGGAAGGGAGGAAAACCTAAAATTGTCAATTTTTGAGAAAAATTGACTATCTTCGAGACTTTGAAAAAGTACTGAATATTGTTTTCAAAAAACGCATGGGTAGTTATGACTTATAGAGCAAAAAGTCTCAAAATTTTGCAGTATTACGCGTGATGCTTTTTTGGGATTTGGGATCACACCCCCTAACTGGTTCATACAAGATACCAAAAAAACAGAACTACATCAAGCTTTGCGATTTTAATCTTGTTTGGTGTCAATTTCTGCTGGTCTATTTTACGAAAAATCAATTACTTAAATCAACTCTCTCTGAAGTTGTTCAATGTATAGTAGAGACTCGGGATCAAGACGTTTTATTCAGGAAAATCCATCCATTAGGTATTGTAGTTCACTCGTCTACATGCCTGCTGATTCGTCAGACTAGATTTGGACGCAACCTTTATATCATGCGCTCATATATTATTGCAGAGCTGGAGTAAACGTTAAAACTGAATTGCACTGAACTGAAAACGAAAGAAAATTGCGTCCTGGAAAATGGAAAGAGATATTACGTAAATATGGAGTTCATTCATATTACACAATTCCCTTCAAAACCTTAGAGTCCTTTGATGTTTTGATATTTTTCCTGACTTTATGTCAGCGCAAATTTAAGTTTTATTCGAACTACTGTGCATTTCCAAGAAATTTTTTTGCAAAATAAACATTTCAATGAAATTGAAATTTTTATTTGTCCAAAAATTTTCTAAAAAAAAAAGTTGTAAATAATTTTACGGAGATCATTTTATCTCTTAGACGTTATTTTCCTCTAGCTCTCCTAGTATTTGAGTTATAGCAGAAAAATCAGGCTTAAGGCAGTTTTTTTGGGGGGGGAAAAAATGGCCGTCATGTACACAAATCTTGATTACACAGATATTGATCTTGGATGCATCAATGTCATGGGAATGCACATGAGGCCGCGAGGGTCTACCCTCAAAGATTTCCAAAACGTAGACATCCAAATGGTAACGTCGTCAGGAGATTGGAAGGAAGGTTGCGAGAGGCTGGTCATTTAATTCCAAATGGAAGTGTAGACCGCGGTCGCCTACGTTCTGCGTTGACGCCTCAGATAGAGGAAGAACCGCTGGTTTTATCGTAATCAATTACTAAGAGTACCTTTTTTAAAGATGAACGACCGATGTATGAAAAAAAATTAATTTTCAGCTCTTTAAGATGACACCTTTCAAAAATTTTGACAGGTGATTACTATTGAAGGAACTTGGTCAAAATTCGCATAAAACTTCATTTATCTCGAGAACCGCTGCTTTTATCGAAATAAATTAAGAGTACCTTTTTTAAAGATGAATGACCGGTGTATGAAAAAAAATAATTTTCAGCTCTTTAAGATGACACCTTTCAAAAATTTTGACAGGTGATTACTATTGACGGAACTTGGTCAAAATTCGCATAAAAGTTCATTTATCTCGAGAACCGCTGCTTTTATCGAAATAAATTAAGAGTACCTTTTTTAAAGATGAATGACCGGTGTATGAAAAAAAATAATTTTCAGCTCTTTAAGATGACACCTTTCAAAAATTTTGACAGGTGATTACTATTGACGGAACTTGGTCAAAATTCGCATAAAAGTTCATTTATCTCGAGAACCGCTGCTTTTATCGAAATAAATTAAGAGTACCTTTTTTAAAGATGAATGACCGGTGTATGAAAAAAAATAATTTTCAGCTCTTTAAGATGACACCTTTCAAAAATTTTGACAGGTGATTACTATTGACGGAACTTGGTCAAAATTCGCATAAAAGTTCATTTATCTCGAGAACCGCTGCTTTTATCGAAATAAATTAAGAGTACCTTTTTTTAAAGATGAATGACCGGTGTATGAAAAAAAATAATTTTCAGCTCTTTAAGATGACACCTTTCAAAAATTTTGACAGGTGATTACTATTGACGGAACTTGGTCAAAATTCGCATAAAAGTTCATTTATCTCGAGAACCGCTGCTTTTATCGAAATAAATTAAGAATACCTTTTTTAAAGATGAATGACCGGTGTATGAAAAAAAATAATTTTCAGCTCTTTAAGATGACACCTTTCAAAAATTTTGACAGGTGATTACTATTGACGAAACTTGGTCAAAATTCGCATAAAAGTTCATTTATCTCGAGAACCGCTGCTTTTATCGAAATAAATTAAGAGTACCTTTTTTAAAGATGAACGACCGATGTATGAAAAAAATTCATTTTCAGCTCTGTAAAATGACACCTGTCAAAACTTTGACCAAACGAGTATGATGGTAAGTCTGCTCCTGATTCCCCTGATGACGTCAAACATCCACTCTGAGATGGCTTAATGACTCTTTATGGCCTCATATTAAAATTTCATCGAATTATTCAGGTCGGTTCAAAAGTTAGAGCCAAAAAAGTAAATCGTTGGGTACCCTTGTGGGGCTCTGTATCTCCGTTTAGGAATTTTTTTATGATAGACTATGTTTATTTTGACCTCCCCTGCATGCTCCCGAGGAATTAGGAGGTACTAATACTAACCGGCCACCCTGTGTATGCCTGATTTCAAAAACTTTATAATTAAGTTAACAGGAATTGAATAAAGTTTTCCGAGCTTTCTCTAGTGTAAAATGGTCAATGACGTATAGGTAGGAAAACTAGGCAATCATGCTAATAACTTTGACCCTCTAAAATTTCAGAAAGGACGTTCAGGCGTCGGCTATGCGGTCTGAAGCGACGGTTCAGGTATCTGGGTAAGGCAGGAAACCAAGCGTTGCAACGACATCTTCATCAGTGAATCTGAAAATACGATCAAAGCGAGGTGGACCCTCATAAACAACCAATGCCAATCAATAATCACTTCTCATAAAATTTTCTCATAACACATAGAAGTAGCCGATTCACCCATCACTACACGGCACCAGGTTCAATTTGTTCAAACCTCCCACTCACCAATCTTTCGTCCACAGAAACGACATTCATGTAGACATCAATCTTCTTTTTTTTGTTGTAAAACTTTCCAAAAAAAATGGCCGACTTATTCAAGAAAAACAATTTTTCAAAAAAATAAAATGGCGGACTGATGGGCACCTCGGATTTGGTCGCCATTTTGAATTTAGTCTACCTACTAGTGACCCTAGTGAGTGTTTCAAGAAAAAGCGACAACGCAATTTTTCTTAAATTAGGGCGACTATTGGTTGTAATGGCTGGGCTAGCGACAGTTTGAAAATTTCATTGCACAAATCTAAATTAAGTACTTTCTAGATTTAATCGCTGCGATTAAAGGACCTAAAATTAGCCATGAAACTCGACAATGGATAGAAGTCATTCAAATTTCATGTTTTGCTACTTAATTCCGGAATTGGAAACCATGAACGCATAAATATTATAATTAATATTATAATAATAATTATAATTATAATTAATATTAATATAATAATTAATATTATCATAAACTTCAGGAGTTGCGACAGTCGGATATGTCCGGGCGATTACTCCAAGCAACTTGTCTGCATCACAAAATATTATTGCACCGTGCAACTTACATGATAAAATGATATTTCATGTGGAGTTGGGCGGTCTACTGAATTGTACAGTGGGGACGTGATTCGTGACTAATGCGACGTAGTTACGATATTACCTAGCGGGCATCACACATCACACATCCAGAACGGCGAGACTGCGAGGGTGAGAGAAGCCTCACCTGTAACTTACCTGAATAAACTATCTTTATATTTGCCTTATCTACATATCGAGAAACTAAATTGTTTCTACATAATTATCTTATTTAGAGTTATTATCTTACTTTCGTCTTAGTCTTTGAGAAGATTCTCGCAAAGGCAATAATTAAAACTAAATTAAATAAACGCAAAACTCTAATCTTCGCTTACGTATAGACATTGTTGGAAAGAAGGTCTATCCGCACGTTAAAAGTCACTTCCTAGGGCTCGTATCTTAATCATTATACTCGCATAAATTAATAGTCTCCATTATAAGCGTGTTGCTTAATATACATAAATACTATTAAGTAAACGATGTCGAAATATATAGGACCTTCATTAAATTAAATATACCAACTAGCACTAGCCACTATAGCACTGCTCGGTAATATCCGTTTGTCATAGACTTGCAGAAAGGAAACATTCCATATGGAACTATTGTGCAAGTGCCGGTGGCTACCGGAAGGATAATTTCCTGGCTCCCGTTCCTGTCCTGGTAATTGTCTTACCCCGGAGTCGCCTTTATGACAGATAAAGAGTCCATCCGGATCTAATCTAATGGTTTATTCAGTGAGGCTTGGGAAAATAGAGATGGGCTGTATCCCGTTATGTATAGTTATTATCTACCATTATCCTTGTAACGATCCAATAATAGCTTCTGATGATGATGATCGTTATCAACTTTCATTAATTACCTAGCGGAGAGGTTGTCGATATTGAGTGGTGATCGTCGGTTCTCGATCGTCTCTCAAAGGACCCTGTTCCAGGGCTCGCATTTCGGTTTAATGTGTATGAAAAATTGCTGTCCCCTAAGCAGTGATTTTTTATGGAGGAAAATGTGACGTCACTCATTACTCTCGTTAAACATTTCTGTTAAATAAAAAATGATATACCTACCTAATCAATTTGTTTTAGCCAAAATTTCTCTTTACAGGAAGAAAATTTTTATTTTGGAATGAAATTATTATCCGGAGCTGAAACTCGACAAAAACCCCGTCTGTGAAAATTGAAACCAAAACCAGGCTTTCCGTCGTTCTTTTCTATTCCGTAGCAGCTCCTTGTCTTAACAGTCCAATAGAGCGGATTCCCTCCCCCAACTTCAATGTTGTTAATTGTAGTATAATCATGGAGTGACCCGTGGCGGGTTCTGCACCGGATAGTTATTATGTCATTTGACCGAATTTACTCAGTCCTGTGTAGTTTTATTGGCCTGGGTTGTTGATTAAGTTTAGGATAAACGTGCTTGTTCCTGTTTGCTGAACAGTTCAGTTGTTGTTCAGATCCTGCGACTGTTTGCTCGGGGATAATTGCAGTGATTTTCAGAACTCGCCGATTAATCTCTCATATTCATACGGTACGAGGACAGGTTGTTTGTCGAAATCTGCATTATAGTAATTTAGAAATTATTTTTGTTTTTGATAATTTGTCGGCTGGGTATAGAAGTTTTTGGGAACTGGACAGCCAAAATGGAATGTCATGTGTAAAATCGTATTTTAAGCATAAAAGAGAGAGTAACTTTTTTCAAGATCAGGCTTCGTTTAGGAGATATTTCCAAAATTGTTAAACTAAGGCCACTAAAAAAATTTATTTTTTCATTAACAAAACATTCAAAATTGAAAGCCATGTATAAAATTGTATTTTAAGCATAAAACAAAGAATTTTTTTCAAAATCATGCCTTGCTTAGGAAATATATCCAAAAATGTAAAACTAATAAGGCTACTGTAAACATGTGTGTCTTAGTTTTACATTTTTGAATTATATTTCCTAAACGAGGCCTGATCTTGTAAAGAGTTATTCCGTCATTTATGCTTAAAATACGATTTTATACATAGCGTTTAATTTTGACTGTCCAGTTACTGAAAAAAAATTTTTTTTAGCAGCCTTAGTTTTACATTTTTGGAAATATTTCCTAATCGAGGGCTCATCTTCAAAATAGTTATTCTCACTTTTATGCTTAAAATACAATTTTGTACATGACTTTAGATTTTAACATTCCAGTTACTAAAAACAAAAAATTTTCACGCAGCCATAGTTTTACATTTTTGGAAATAATTCCTAAACGAGGCCTGATTTTGAAAATAGTTATTCTCTCTTTTATGCTTAAAATACGATTTTAGACGTGACGTTTGATTTTTACTATCCAGTTACTAAAAATTCATATTTTTCAGCAGCCTTATAGTTTTACATTTTTGGAAATATTTCTTAATCGAGGGCTCATCTTCAAAAAAGTTATTCTTTGTTTTATGCTTAGAATACGATTTTTTACATGCTGCTCGATTTTCACTGTTCAGTTACTAAAAAAAAATAAAAAATTCACTGCAGCCTTAGTTTTACATTTTTGGAAATATTTCCTAAACGAGGCCGGATCTTAAAAAAAGTTATTCTCTCTTTTGTGCTTAAAATACGATTTTATACATGGCGTTTGATTTTTACTGTCCAGTTACTAAAAATTCATATTTTTTAGCAGCCTTAGTTTTACATTTTTGGAAATATTTCCTAAACGGGGCCTGATTTCAAAAAAAGTTATTGTTTCTTTTAGGCTCAAAATACGAATCTATACATGGATTTTGATTTTACCTATCCAGTTACTAAAAAATGTATTTTATTTAGCAGCCTTAGTTCTACATTTTTGGAAACATTTCCTAAACGAGGCCTGATTTTGAAAATAGTTATTCTCTCTTTTATGCTTAAAATACGATTTTATACGTGACGTTTGATTTTTACTATTCAGTTACTAAAAATTCAAATTTTTCAGCAGCCTTATAGTTTTACATGTTTGAAAATATTTCTTAATCGAGGGCTCATCTTCAAAAAAGTTATTCTTTGTTTTATGCTTAGAATACGATTTTTTACATGCTGCTCGATTTTCACTGTCCAGTTACTAAAAAAAATTTTTTCACTGCAGCCTTAGTTTTACATTTTTGGAAATATTTCCTAAACGAGGCCGGATCTTGAAAAAAGTTATGCTCTCTTTTGTGCTTAAAATACGATTTTATACATGGCGTTTGATTTTTACTGTCCAGTTACTAAAAAATTTTTTTTAGCAGCCTTAGTTTTACATTTTTGGAAATATTTCCTAAACGGGGACTGATTTCAAAAAAAGTTATTGTTTCTTTTAGGCTCAAAATACGAATTTATACATGGATTTTGATTTTACCTATCCAGTTACTAAAAAATGTATATTATTTAGCAGCCTTAGTTCTACATTTTTGGAAATAATTCCTAAACGAGGCCTGATTTTGAAAAAAGTTATTCTCTCTTTTGTGCTTAAAATACGATTTTATACATGGCGTTATATTTTAACTGTCCAGTTACTAAAAAAATATATTTTTAGCAGCGTTAGTTTTACATTTTTGGAAATATTTTCTAATCGAGGGCTCATCTTCAAAATAGTTATTCTCACTTTTGTGCTTAAAATACAATTTTGTACATGACTTTCGATTTTAACTGTCCAGTTACTAAAAAAAAATAATTTTCACTGCAGCCATAGTTTTACACTTTTGGAAATAATTCCTAAACGAGGCCTGATTTTGGAAATAGTTATTCTCTCTTTTATGCTTAAAATACGATTTTATACGTGACGTTTGATTTTTACTATCCAGTTACTAAAAATTCATATTTTTCAGCAGCCTTATAGTTTTACATTTTTGGAAATGGAGGGCTCATCTTCAAAAAAGTTATTCTTTGTTTTATGCTTAGAATACGATTTTTTACATGCTGCTCGATTTTCACTGTCCAGTTACTAAAAAAAAAAAAAATTCACTGCAGCCTTAGTTTTACATTTTTGGAAATGTTTCTTAATCGAGGGCTCATCTTCAAAAAAGTTATTCTTTGTTTTATGCTTAGAATACGATTGTTTACATGCTGCTCGATTTTCACTGTCCAGTTACTAAAAAAAAAAAAAATTCACTGCAGCCTTAGTTTTACATTTTTGGAAATATTTCCTAAACGAGGCCTGATATTGAAAAAAGTTATTCTTTCTTTTATGCTCAAAATTCTCTTTTACACATGGCGCTCGATTTTGACTGTCCAGTTACTAAAAAATATATTTTTTTAGCAGCCTTAGTTCTACATTTTTGAAAATATTTCCTAAACGAGGCCTGATTTTGAAAAAAATTATTCTCTCTTTTATGCTTAAAATACCTTTTTATACATGACGTTCGACTTTGACTGTCCACTTAGTAAAAAATTAATTTTTTTAACAGCCTTGGTTTTACATCTTTTGAAACATTTCCTAAACGAGGCCTGATCTTGAAAAAAATTATTCCCCCTTAAATATTGAAAATACGATTTTATACATAACGTTTGATTTTGGCTGTCCCAGTTACCAAGCCCGTCTTTCCAGAAATAAACTCTCTCTCTAATTTTACCATCTGCATTAAACCACAGCAATCTACTCGCAACATAAAGGTAGATTACTTCCTACATAGTTCCTAATCATACACCTCCGTTCTCCGTTATATTACACAGACTTGAACGAATGGAAATTGTAGCAAGAGATGTACCTACAAAGACCGGCAGTTATATTGTCAAACCACCGGTCAAAATTAACTGTTAGGACGCTTTGCAGTTGACAGTCCGTGTTTGTAGTTTATAGCCCCGCTTTCAGTATCACAGCAAGAGCTGCTGAAATAATTTCCTGATTCGCATTCCAAGATTCCAGATCGATTTTGATTGGATAGAGCCGAGATAAAGTCACGCGAAAATCGCAGTCAGAAATATACCTACGAATCAGATTTGGGAGCCTCAGAAATGCTTGCAGATAAATATCGGTAGTTTCGTGGTCGATTTGTTCATTATCGGCATCGGCGGCCGTACATTCTATATCGTCATGGTGAGTTTTATTGGGGTCCAAGTGGACATTCCAAGGGTTTTTAGATCAGCAGAAAAATCCACGCACGGTTAGGCCCTCCTATAAAGGGTGAATCGAGCAGATTCAATGATAAATACAGGATGTAGCTGAAAGTTTAAATAATATTTGTTGCTGGCACATAAAAAAATATTCAAGAGACTTGAAATTGATTTTCTGGAGATTTTATTTTTACCTCACATAAAATGTGTGATTTTAACAATGGCTAAATCTGGAACACAGTTATTGTATTATTTTTTTGTCACGTAACGTAATTAGGTCACATGTTCTGAATCAGTGATCCCGTTCCATGTATCTGAAACAAACATGTTCATCAACGGCGAATATGTAGATATGCTACTGTTGGTATTAGTGCGATGTCGTTAAAACAGATAGGCAGCTGCGCCTCTTCATCAAGAGCGGCATTCAAGTAGGAGACATAATTTCCATCAAATGTTGCATCGACTGGAAGATCGATTACGCTTTACGGCCAGGTTATAGTTGGTTATAGTTCAGTTTTCATAGCACGCGAGCTTGCTATGAATGAAACCAGTAAAAGGAAAGTTTGAATCTTATCATTTAATAAAAGCCTTCCAGGGTGTCTAGAAGCTATTACTACCTCGAATGGGAAAAGTCAAGAACATACTTTTTTCGAAGTTCATTCTAGAAGACGCTAAGGTTCTATTGTCAGCAGTTGTATTCGAAGAGCGACACGAACAAGAAATCAGCGATATAAGAACGCGGTCTTAGTGATATGACCATAAAGCAAAAAAATATCTTTGGTTGAACTGGTGGTGGTGATTGGAGAGGACATGGACCTGTTCGGCATCCTCATGGCGACCATCTACTCTTCTGCGCACGCTTTGCAAAACAAACACATTACAGAACACGTCATGTTTCTTCACTTAATGAGTGGGTGTGGTACAACTTCGGCACCTTACAACCAAGAGAAATTGAAATTTGTGAAAATTCTCACCAAAAACCCCCACCATGGCTGTGGGTGCTGTAGATGCTGTAGGTGTGTTCAAAAACCCTTGGGCGACTCCAGAAATCATTGCAGCAGCGGAGATATTCCTGGTCAACGTGTACGGCCACACAGAAAGGACTGAACCGTAGATTAACCGCCTGAGGTACGTCAAAAATAGCTGCACTACCACTTTCAGCGCAACTGCAGCCACACAGCCCAGTTCTAGGGTGCATTGCCAGGTGCAGCACTGCTGGGGGTGGAGTAAAATGCGGAAGATTTGAGATGGTAACAAATTGCCTCTCTACAAGCCCCTTCTAATCCCGAACTTCTACGTCTGGTAACATGCAGATGCGTCAAGACCTGCGCAAAATATGCAGCAAAAAAAGGCCGCGATTGTACCAATCTGTGCACCAACTGTGAGGGGTTGTGCAAAAAAGTGACAATCGAGGCAGACCTCACAAATACCCCTGAGGACGGACGATTTGACGCTGAAATACAGGACGAACAAAGTTTTTGAGACCGTTGAAGAATGTGTGAACAAGAGGGACATCTCCTTCCACAAGAACGACACAAAAAATAACGATAATAGATGAATGGACTGAAGAGGATGTGACAGTTCCTTGAACCATGAAGATATGTACAACAGTTAGATAAATAAATGAAATACATCTCCTGTCAATAATTGGACTGCAGTGACTTGAAAGACGCGGCGATATCTGTTGTCGACTTAGACTATATTAATAAATATGGACCGCGCCTTCCCTATCTTAGCTTGAAGTCACTTTTGGTTTGTTGATATTCTCTCTCGCACTCATATGCTGCATCTGGCGGGGTAAGGGGAACGACGTAAAACGTAAACAAACAGAACGCAACGGCAGTGGCGCGCTCGAGTTTTTAAATTAAAAGATAAAACACTCACACTACGCTACGCCCATGACCATGTATGCTTTGTTTTGATTGACGGCTTTGCGTTGCTTACGTAGGAAACTGATAGACTTACCTTCTTTCGAAGTTTTCTCAAAAACAGAACACGTTTTCGCCACTTTTTTTAACTTAATTGAAAAATTAATTATTAAAGCTTAAAACGAGTGAAAGCTAGAGCTGAAAATATAAATAACAAGGAACTTACAACTGTTTGAAAAACACCAACTTTTATTATGGTTTTATGTAAACAAACGGTCTGACAGGATGTAAACATTCATGTTGCCAGATGTAGCAAAGTAAAACGGGTATAACGGATTCATCGATGTTTATTGCCCACCAATAACACTGGAGAGGTTGCGCTCTTTCATTGTAAGTGCCAGTTTCATTATTGATCTGGCATTCATTGTTTTGAACAGTCTTGTTTGGAGAGAGAGGGATGTCGGAACACTTTTTCAGTGTTTATGTCTTGGTCCATATTTATTAATATAGTCTAAGGTTGTCGATGAAGAAACTATCTGCCGATTGAAGTTGTAGCCCCTTGAGAGAAGACGCGGATTTGGCAAGCCTCTATTGGCACTACCAACCACAGATTTCTTAGCTCTGAAAGAGATGCAATCTGACATAAATGTAGCCTTTAGTTTCTCATTTTTTAAAGCCAGGAAAGATAATTCAACCACTTTGCAAAAATCCATCTTACATTAACGTGTCAGCTATACAAACATCGTCAAAGTGGAACTTATCCACTTACTCCAACCCTTGTGGAAATAAAGTGGTTTTCTCTGGTCCTGGTAACACTTTAAATGAATTATTATGCACTCGCAGCTAGCTCCGATCCTTCTGCTGTATTATTATTATTATTATCAGCAATATGAGTATAGAGCAATATGGCGGCTGCAGGCTTCCATTATATAGGTGGCCGCAGGATCAGCCCTTTTATTATGTACACTGTAGTGAAAACTGATGATGTCTGCGGTGAAGGATATACCCGTTCCCGAAATGAGATCGCCCACTTAGTAAAATTAAACGCTCACGCATATTTTGGGCGTTATTCTCGCTCCGTGTGTTCGCTCGGCGACAAACAACATTGAAATATTTTTGATATCCATATAACTATATGGGGCGAATTATTTACAAGACAGGCACTTATTCCAGTTTAATTAAAGTGGGCTATTACATTTATGCTTACACACACGCCTAAACTTCATCCCACTACAACTCTAATTTTGGTATCAACTTTTTTTTTTAATTGACATTTCGTTCTCAAATCATCCTTGGAATGCTTCTGATTAAACGTACTCGGAGTTTTGTCCTCGGAAATAAGGGATTATCTCCACAAACAGCAAATCAGCTTCAGGGAAGGCGAATCATCTCCAGGAAAAAAGTCATAAAACCACGGCTCAATCGCTGAATGTTCATAATAACGCAACAGCAGCCATTTTTAAGTCAAACTTGACATAATAATTGAAGTAAATCACTTGCAAGTCCGAGTAAAATAATTGATGCGGCAATTTAATAGGAAAAAATAGCTCAATATTCAAAAAGGTATCATTGATCATACTCACCAACGGATTAAAAGGAGGGATGGAAGATGCAATGTAAGAACAATGTTTTACAAGAGTTTCCACAACCTATTGCAGGTAAGAAAATAAAATAACAATTTAATTTACGATTCTCGTGGTTGTGATGTCTGCAAACGTTGACGGACCTCGGAGCTAATACTTGACAGGTAACGTTAATAATTACGTTGATCCTAAACACCCTCGGATAGTAAGTAAATGATCTAAGTCTGTGTGAGGAATGTAAGGAAGGTTGCCTATAATACTGATTGAAAAATTGAAATAAAATAAAGTAATACCACGGAAACTGCAATAACTGTAGTTTTGAAAAAGTAGAGTCAAGAAAACAATGAATTGTTACAACTGCTCCAAAAAATTCCGCTGAATGCTCATTTAAAAAAAAAGTACATGAAATTTTTATTTTTTACATCCCACATAACTACAGCTTTTGAAACTGCTGAGGGGAGCTGAAACTGCTGAAAGATACGGCTAATTAACAGAAATATAAAGATAACTCGTTCCTCAATAATTTCAACGATTTCTAACAAAGCAACATAATTTGAGCAAAGATGATGCGATTGTGCCGAGGGACCTCTGGGGCCATTTTAGAGCTGACCTTAGGCGTACCCAGAGTTGAGATAATGCGATGTTACAGTATTGATCTTTGATCCTGCTGACTCGGGATAATTTCATCTCGCTCATAACTACATTGATAATTTCACGATGGATGTTACGCAATGCTGGAAGTTTTGCTTTCCCACATAATGAGAAAGTAGCCTCATCTGGGCGAACGATTTTTTTCAAGAATAATCTCTCCCCGGGAATTGGGTCAGATGGGAATTAAGTTGCTGAAAAAAATTTCATTTCAGAATATTATGCCGACTTTTTTTATAATTCTGATCGATGTTGTCTTCTTTAGGTATAAGTAGATTGATGTTTACTGATGATTAAGAAACTCCAAGCTCCAAAACTAATTGCTCTTATTTCTACGTTGGGTAGAATTATTTCGATATACTTTTTCTCCTTGATCTGATAATATTGAAGATATTATGGTCATGATTGTTTTTCTGCTCTAGTTGTTGAAGACGATTTCAATTTCTTTTCTTGTAACCCCGCTGCTGATGGGTAGTAGAACTTCAGAAGAGGCAATTTTATGAATTTATATCCTGGAAGAGTGGGCTATATTGAAATTCTTCAGCGATGTTGATGAGGCCTTAGCCTTATCATAATACGTGATTCATTCAGAAGTACGAATGAACGTAAGAGATTCTGGAATCTCGTTATTCAGAGTAAAAAAGGTAAATCCAGGTTTCTCAATGCATCAGTATTAGATCCTGAGGGTTGAGCTTATTGAGAGCTTTTCTAGATATTTCAACAATGTAGCCGGCGGCGGTGAAAAAATCGATCTGAAATGACTTTGATACGTCGAACGATAAATTATCTCTTCCTACTTCGTTTAGAGAGGCCAGGATCTTTTTCTTAACTCACGCGAGTTCCAGAAGACCGAAAATGAACTCTACTTGTCGGTACGATGAAGTAACCTAACGAAGAATGGCCACAAGTATCCAGAAAGGCCTTGGTGAGGATTAAGGCACCCTAGGGCAGAAGATCGAAGAAACTCGATGCCCGTGGTCAACACCAAACGTGGTCTTGAAGTAGATGTAACAATGGTTTCCGAAGAGATGGAGGTAGGTCTAAGAAAGATGGAATATCATCAGCCGGGGCATCCACCTTTGATCAATGCTAAAACTTTAACCTGATTCCAATCAGGCTTTGACAGAAATTAAGATAAGAGATAAAACAGAAAAGAATCTGCACTTGCTTCTACTCTTAAAAAAACTATCGAAACGCCGTGTGGCTGCTTCGTTTCAACTTCCACGTCACCAGTGTTGGTAATACAGGTACCCTGTGTCGTGAGCATTACCGAGGACCTCTAGGATCGAGAAGGCGACCTAACCTACCGGTCAAGTTGACTTCTGTAGAGATTTAAAGACAAGTTTGACCGTAAGATGGTGATAAACTCGCAAAACAATTAAAAGAGATAATCAAAACAAATTCGATAGTATTTAAGTCTTCAATTAAGGTAATTTCTCGTTATAAGTGTATACTCGTTGTTTGAATCCGATCGAAGGGCCAAAATGTTTGTGTCCAGCGACGAGGACCAAAATGTAGGGGGGGAGGACGAAGGACCAGGCTCGATGCCAAGATTGAGAGGAACACAATACATAATAAACGTTGTATAAATTTCTCATTTACTGACCTCGTGTTTCTTGTGTTTCTGTCCGACGAGTATGGGGCACTTGCTTGAGTCACGAGTTGTTAATTATTATTAGTTTTAGTTCACAATGTGGACGATTTTCCACTATTTAGGTACGAGTGTTCGCGCGTTTAATCTTCCTTCGATTAACGGACTAGGCAGGCACCAGCATCAACGTCTATCTGTTTTTACTCCGGTGGTCGGTGGTCAGGTGGACTGTCTTCCTTCTTCATCCCCGATGTGCAAGGATAGGAAGGGGTAGGGTTGATCCACAAGGACGAAACACTCGTCCTGCAATGCCGGCGTTGGTAGTGCTTATCATCGGGATGTTCTAGTTCTTTTTTACATGTCCAGGTTCTTATGTTGTTGTTTGAATAAGGTGTTAAGGCCACGACAATATTGAAGAATTTGGGTGACTGCCGGCACTGAGCAGATTCCCGTTTTTTAGAACGTACCGTAGTTACGTTCTTAATTTTTATTGTTTCATAAATTTTGGAAGTGCATCTATCTTCTTGAAACCTTGACGGGTGTATGTTTCCTAAGAAGTGTTACCCGAAGTATGTGTAGTTTTTGAAGTGAAACAGATCGTCGCGAGAAACCGTCACGTTGTGACGGGTCATGGTACCGTTCTGGACGTCAATTCTCGAGTTCGTGAGAATCGTAAGAGTTCACATGAAATTTTTAGTTTTTGATCTAGAGAATAATAATTATTAATAACACAATAAAATAATGAAATCGTAATGAAATTGGTCGAAATCTGAATTGCAGGTGATATTGTCGCTGAAAGTAGTCGATGGTAAGTTTGAGCGTGTTCAAGAACATGATCAACGTAGTGGGGAATGTTCTAATAAGAAGTTTGCATGCGAACGATCTCCGGTGGTCGGTCCATTCTCACGAACTCGAGAATTGCCGTCCTGATCTGAATACGAGACTTCTCGTCCGATCAGTGAAGCTAAGCAACGTCACTCGTGGTCAGAACTTGAATGGGTGACCGCCTGGAAAATATTGATTTATTTAAAACCTCTTTTTACTGGAACTTTACAATTTCGTATCATTACAAGCTGGAAATCTCAACAATTTTTTTCATTACTTTAGCCTGTAAGGTTTGCCAATCTCACAATAAACACCCTGTATACCTACCTAATTTTTTTGATCGATTTTGACTTGTTCGACCTTCGAAGCGTATCCCTCGTCACCGTCCTTCAAAGAGATTTATAATTGGATACAGTAATAACGTTATTATTAATTAGATTCCTTTCCGCTTTGACGTATTCCCGAACTATTTCTCGAGGAATCATAATCCCCAGGTACAATATTTATGACTGAGCAGAGCAGCAAAGCAACAAAGCAAGATTTCCGCTTGACGTTGCTAAATAACGACAGTCTTCCTTCCAACGGAACAAACAGTCTTAAGAGCTATTTGTCAGTTAAATCCCCTCGGAGCTGTAGTACTTTCAAGTTGATTACTCTTAAACGATTGTCTTGTTGTAATGCCCTTACGATATGCCGCGCATGAACGGAATGACATGTCTGTTTCACGTAGCCAATCCTGGTGAGCGTTCCATAATAGGATTGTATTGTCCTCGAAGAGCCGATACATACGTCAAACGGACATGGTAAACAGAATTCACCAATCGAGATGGAAAAGCATCAGTTACTCTGGTGCTGGTGCTGGTGTTATGTTTGTTAAATAACATCGCAATTACTTGGAGTTTGGAGTTACTTTTTTCTTGTTTTTATAGTTTTTGCTGTACCCGGGGGAGAATTAGAAACAACAAATTCGACAAGAAGAGGGATCCGACATTTGACACTTCAAAGTTGTATTACATTTTTTACTTTTCCGCATATTTTCAAAGGAAATAAAGTAATTACTGTTGAGGAAATTTGTTCTCAATTCATCCAATTATTTTTAGGGAAAAGCCAAAAAAATAATTTTCTTGTAGAGAAAAAAAATTAATTAACGCAAAAGGTGAATCTACATTGAGTCGCCAAGAGTAGCCATCCCACCACTCTACTTTTCTTTGGAACACCCAAAGATTCTCTAATTGTTCCAACCGATTTACCAAATCACTCTTGAACAAACGATAGATTTGTTTAATCTAAAAACAAGAAGATTGAAGTGATATTAGGACATTTTCAGAATATTTGGGTGTAATGAAATTAAAGTACCTATGTATTATCAAATTGCTGCCGCTTATGCACGGATTAATTGAAAAATTATTGACCGTAATTGATAACGCACGAAAATTATTCAAGCATTGTAAACGTTGAAGGGAACAATTCTACGCATGTTGAAATTTCGTTACGTTGGATACTTTTCCCAGCTTTTCTTTCCGATCGATTCTTGAATAATTTCTGAGCACGTAAAAGGTTCATCAAATATTGACGGGCGATTTGAACAATCAATTGAACATCCACTAAATATTACAATTACACATTCCCGGTCTGTGAGTGTCCGTACAAAATTGCTTTCATATTAATCAAGTCACATATCTGGCGGGTAGTTAAAAAGAATGTTATATACATTTATTTTAATAGTAGAGCTTGATTAAGTGTACTTTTAGGATAAAAAAACGCCTCGTTCCTACAAAATGTTTCTACTCCCCCTACTAGAACTAAATCTGTGTTTAGTAGTAAAATTTCACGAATTTAAATAAGCGATTTTTTTACGAAAAATTTGAGCACTCCACTGGATTCATCACCTCTCAATACGGTGAAATACTCAATTTTATCGAAACCTCTTTTGTATTATCGATATTATAGCCAAATAAAAATTTCATGAATTCATGTTAGGGATTTTTTTATAAAAAAACCGGGAACGCCACTGGATTAACCACTTCTCAAAATGGTACTATAATACTAAATTCTATCGAAGCCTGCTGTGTAGTAACGGTATTATAGCCAAATTAATATTTCATTAATGCATGTTGGGGATTTTTAGTAAAAATTAGGGCACGCCACTGGATTCACTTCCTCTCAAACCGGTGCAGTAGTAAATTTTACCGAAACCTGTTGAATATTATTGACGACATCATAGTAAACAATTGAAATTTCAAGAACTCAGACTAGGCATTTTCTTAGGAAGAATTTGAGCACGCCACTGGATAAGCTTATAATTTCACAAAAATAAAAAAAAAGAAATACTAATATAATACAAAACTTCAACAAGAGATACGATAAAATCATTAATACTTGATAGATTTTTGAAGAAATTTAGAAGGTATGGAACGATTTTAAGAGGTGGTGAATCCAGTTACTTGCCCAGATTTTTTCGAAAAAATCGCCAATTTTAATTTGACAATAGAAAATAGAAAAATTTTCTTTAAAAATACTTGATCATATCTCAGTAATATCTTGAATCGTCTTTAATATGGTTTGGAGAAGTTTAGTATAGAACGGTTTTGAGAGGTGTTGAATCCAGTGACTTGCCTAGATTTTTTATTAAGAGATCGTTCATTTTAATTTGACAATGCAAAATTGAAACCTAACCATTAAAAATATCTTAATACTTGATCATATCTTAATTGTATCTTGAATCGTCTTTAACAGAAGTAATTTAGTATAGAACGGTTTTGATAGGTGGTGAATCCAGTGACTTGCCCAGATTTTTTATTAAAAGATCGTTCATTTTAATTTGACAATGCAAAATTGAAACCTAACCATTAAAAATATCTTAATACTTGATCATATCTTAATTGTATCTTGAATCGTCTTTAACAGAAGTAATTTAGTATAGAACGGTTTTGATTGGTGGTGAATCCAGTGACTTGCCCAGATTTTGTATTAAAAGATCGTTCATTCAAATTTGACAATGCAAAATTAAAACCTAACCATTAAAAATATTTTAATACTTGATCATATCTTAATTGTATCTTGAATCGTCTTTACCAGAAGTAATTTAGTATAGAACGGTTTTGAGAGGTGGTGAATCCAGTTACTAGCCCAGATTTTTTAATAAAAGATCGTTCATTTTAATTTGACAATGCAAAATTGAAACCTAACCATTAAAAATATCTTAATAATTGATCATATCTTAATTGTATCTTGAATCGTCTTTAACAGAAGTAATTTAGTATAGAACGGTTTTAGGTGGTGAATCCAGTTACTAGCCCAGATTTTTTAATAAAAGATCGTTCATTTTAATTTGACAATGCAAAATTGAAACCTAACCATTAAAAATATCTTAATACTTGATCATATCTTAATTGTATCTTGAATCGTCTTTACCAGAAGTAATTTAGTATAGAACGGTTTTGAGAGGTGGTGAATCCAGTTACTAGCCCAGATTTTTTAATAAAAGATCGTTCATTTTAATTTGACAATGCAAAATTGAAACCTAACCATTAAAAATATCTTAATACTTGATCATATCTTAATTGTATCTTGAATCGTCTTTAACAGAAGTAATTTAGTATAGAACGGTTTTGAGAGGTGGTGAATCCTGTGACTAGCCCAGATTTTTTAATAAAAGATCGTTCATTTTAATTTGACAATGCAAAATTGAAACCTAACCATTAAAAATATCTTAATACTTGATCATATCTTAATTGTATCTTGAATCGTCTTCAACAGAAGTAATTTAGTATAGAACGGTTTTGAGAGGTGGTGAATCCTGTGACTAGCCCAGATTTTTTAATAAAAGATCGTTCATTTTAATTTGACAATGCAAAATTGAAACCTAACCATTAAAAATATCTTAATAATTGATCATATCTAATTGTATCTTGAATCGTCTTTAACAGAAGTAATTTAGTATAGAACGGTTTTGAGAGGTGGTAAATCCAGTGACTAGCTTAGATTTTTTATTAAAAGATCGCTCATTTTAATTTGACAATACAAAATTGAAAAATTACCATTAAAGATATCTTAATACTTGATCATATCTTAAAAATAATATCATGAATCGACAATATTTAACATGGTTTGAAAAAATTTTATATAGAACAGTTCTGAGAGGTGGTGAATCCAGGGATTTGTCCAGATTTTTTTTTATAATTCCCCAATTTTGATTTGGCCACAAAATTGTAAAATGAAAATTAAAAATATTTTAATACTTAATAGTATCTCAATAATATCTTAAATCGCCAATACTTAGCAGGTTTTTAGGTAATAGTTAACAGGAAATTTAGTATAGAACCGTTTATAGAGGCTGTGAATCCAGGGACTTGTGCAGATTTTTTTTTATAATTTCCCAATTTTGATTTGGCCATAAAATTGTGAAATGACGATTAAAAATATCTTAATACTTAATAGTATCTCAATAATATCTTAAATCGCCAATACTTGACAGGTTTTCAGGTAATAGTAAACAGGAAATTTAGTATAGAACCGTTTAGAGAGGCTGTGAATCCAGGGACTTGTCCAGATTTTTTTTTTATAAATTCCAAATTTGGATTTGGCAAAAAAATTGTAAAATGACGATAAATAATATCTTAATACTTAATCGTATCTCAATAATGTCTTATTAAATCGTCAATATTTAGCACGTTTTCAGGAAAGCTTATTGATTGAAAATAAAATTTAAAAGAAATTAAAGTGATTTTAATTTTTTGTATCCGTAATGATTTATGATTGTCCATGTACGTTTGTTCCCTTCCAGCTAAAAAATTAAGAAGTCCAGAGGTCTTCGTTTTGCTCTCAGTAAATTATTTTTAATCTTCCTGTTGAATTATTACTCAGTCCCTGGTCGAGCTTTTAAAATTCCTTCCAAGGCAAGAGCTTCAAAAATATCTCCTTAATCACCGGGGAGTTTCATTTTATTTTAATGAAACTTATTGTCTCTCTTGTTGGATTATGAATTTCTGATATTTACTCTTCACCGTTAGGTATAATTATATACCTTCCACACAATTTTTATACGACCATCCTAATGAAATGGTTAAATATAAAAATTAGTTAAAAAAATAGAATGATTAGGTACCATGAATAAATATTTTTTCTTGCGAAGTCTTATCGTTCTTCTTGAAAATATTTTAATGACTTTTATACGTGCTCTTTTTATGAATCACCAATGATGAGAAAGTTCTTCCGCGATATGATCCTCGACTTTACACTTTTAATTACTTAGAAATATCTTTTACATTCTAATTAAGAATTGATTGTGAAATGCTCTTAATTTTGATCTTATCTTATTGAATTATTTCAAAAGGATTCCTCCTCCGGGATCTTTAAGCTTCTTCGGCTCGTTTTGTCAGCCCTCACAATCTATTATGATCGATCAGTACTGGGGAATAATTTAAGTTCCTGTTTCTCAAATTTAAAGGCTGATATTCTCAGTTTCAAAACGTCCATTAAACAGTAATAGAGAAGGAGCCCGCAACTGCCAGACCTTCGTCATTTTATAAAATAAAAGCTGAAAGTTTCTGTGCGCATGACCCCAACACAGGTTGGAATAATGCAGCGACTATGAAGTTTGGATCATCGTGGCTTGGGCAGGTAACAGCTGAAGAAGGTGTAAAAAACCACTTCTCAAAATCTTTGAAGTTTTGAAGAAATGCAAAAATAGGTGAAAAATTTCCTGTAGACATGGGTCGTTGGAGCTTTAATTTTCGAGATACAGGGTGTTAAAGTTCTTTGAAAATTTTTAATATTTTTTTAATATGTATAAATTGACTGATCAGAATAACTTGAAATTTTTGACAAAATTGTTGTCCTGATTGAAGTGCATGGTTTGATACTCCCAACAAAAAATTTTAATCCAGTGGCGGAGATCTGGGTATATCGTTTTTACCTTTTTAAAAATAATTTATACGTCATTTTTGCAAAAATTAAATAGTGCGTCATACGGCAAAAAAGTAAAGGAACTTTTCCCCTCTAAACTATCTATAAAAAATGTCACATTTCCATTAAAGTCAGTGGCGTATAAATTATTTTAAAAAAGGTAACATGATAGCGAATCAAGCTTCACGCAAAGTGATGCTTACTTTTTATTATTATTCATAGCGTAGTGAAAATCTTAAAGAAAAATATCCCTGATGGAAATTTCCAAGAAAAATATTATATTGACGCGTTTTATACTTTGAGGCAAACTAAGGAAAATGTGTGTATGCTAGGCATGGTCTGAAATATATCCTCGTACATCCCAGAAAACAATTTCTGAGATACGTAAATTCTTACCGTCTGCACCAGGAAAATGCACTGAATAATTTATACCTTCCTCTGGAGAAGTATATTGCATAATGCGGGTTAACCTCATGACTTTGCTTAAGGTAACCACGTCAATCTACAACACTTATACTTATTACAGCCTCTCTTACAATCTTACAATTTTACCACTTAAAGTTGCCAAATAAGTTTTTTACATTTACAAGATCCACCGAATAAAATAACAGCATAATAATAATTAATTTCTATAATAATAAAACAAATGTTACACTTTTCAATCAGTCAGTATTTACCTATTTATCCTACTTGATGCCTATCAATTCGATCTCCAGCTCCGAGGGTTTATGGGAGTTCCTGCTCCCTCCTTCCTATCGGGCGGGCTGAGCTGATGCGCTCAACCCCGATGTAACCGTACCAAACCTGTGTTCTGCAGCAGAAGGAGTCCGCAATCCAGCTCTTCATTAAATAAACGAATTCCCTTATTATTTTTTCATCGAATTTGAGCTGAAATTATAAAGTTATGTAGGAATTGGGTAATGTGATTAAGCACTTTAGCTGCGCAGAAAATGTGGTACTTGACTAACAAAAAGGCCTCTTTATAAATTTTTTAATTAAAAATTGACTGAGAACGTTCTAGAAGGTAGCTAATGCAAGGTGGTTAATGTAAAGTCCCTTTATATAGCATATGGCTTTGAGCTAGCGTATATGTGTTATGTGCGTTCGCTGTGCTAACGGTTCAAGAGAGACGTGAGCGCAATCTTAATTCCTGAAAAGGTTTCTGCAATTCTAAAAGTTCTAGCCTACTTCGCCTTGTCGTGAATTTCATGAAAACATGACGAAAATGCTTATTAATTCGTAGCTGTAAATGTATAAAACAGCCCGGAATCAATTATGATTTCAGTTGAAGCCAGCCTTCACGCACCAATTAAACGTAAGTAATATCTTTGGGTTGATGTTGAAAGCTTAAAATTAAAGCAAATATTCGAAATTGGGGTCATTTTCTTGGGTACACAACCGACATCGACCGGCAGTGTATCTGGTTACAGGGACTCAGCGATACTCTCGGATTTCGTTGCACTCATTTCGTATTCGCTGGATTAGTTCAACTCTTGTATTTCTAGCAGCGGAATAAACTTTATCTTTGTTAAAACTCCATGCAAAAACATCAAGCGACCTTAAACTTCATAAGACCAGGCAACGTTTCCATCTCCTAAAATATTTACATCCAACGAGTTACGAATATTTTGTCCATAATATGGGCTTACAGTTTACTGTATTCTTGAATTATCAGAAAAGTAGCTGACACGAGCTTGTTTTAATGTAAATGGTTCCAATGGACGCATTATAGATAATTACAGTACCAAAAAAATTGGATCTAAAACAACCCGATCATTACTAAGAGAGGAAAAAGGGGGGAAATGGGTAAAAATTGCACGCAAACATGAGCGAAAATGGCCGCGCGCGAGAGTGCGGGTAGAACAGCAGTTGAGGTGAAGCGCCGTTAGTTGTAACCCTCATCTGCTGTTCTACCCTCACTTTCAAGCGCTCGGCCGTTTTTGCTCATGTCTGCACGCACTTTTTTTCTATTTTTCAGCATTCAAATAGGAAGATTGACATTTTATAGCTGAACACTTTTACGTCCCAAATCCGTTTAATAAATTCCTATCGGTCGTCTGATTAGCGACGTTACGAATTTTTGAAAAACGCTATTTTTTCAGTTTTTTGGGGTTAACTTCCCTAATAATGAACCGATCGAGTTGTTTGATGGCTCATTTTCTTCGTATTTTAATTCTCTACACTTCGTCCATTGGTACAATTTAGATTGCCCGATCAGTTTTTCTTGTATAAGTAAAAAACATAAAACATGCCATTTTTTTGCACAAAAGTGGTCATAAAAAAAATGTAACGAAATCCGAGCCTTTCGTTTATAATTATTCTAATTAGTTATTTATTAGCGACAGTTTATTTCATTTAATTAGTTCAAAGCAGGAAAACAAAGTTTTTGCGGCGGCAATACCAGGTGTACTGAGCCTGCAGGATACAGCACCCCGCGGTAGATGTACTCAGTCCACCGACCGGGTAAACAGGCAGTGAGACGCGAGCCGAGTACTGACCAGCCCGCGTTTCATTTCTCTGGCGGGTGTAGTGAGCCCCCAGAGACAGGACAGGACCGGGCAACCGACGTGTGTGTACTGAGCGCACCGAGGGGGAATGGCCGATGAAGCGAGTCGGCCTATGAAGCGAGCTCTGAGCGGGGAACCAATAATTAATTTTCCTTTATTTTCAGTTTGTCAGGCTCAGGTCTTATTGAGACGTGGAATAACTAGCAGATCTCGTATGTGGGGCTTGTATTGAGAGCCCAAGGAATCTGCTACCTCCCGTTCTCCCGGCGGACGAGATTCGAGGCCCGCAAGAGTCAATCGCGTGTTATGATACAGTAACACCGGTGACGCGTACCAGCGAGGTGTCGAGTGTTACTGAAGGTACCTACAGCAGCGGCCGGCGGCGATCCGCTCCTTATCACCCAGCGCTGCAGCCAATCAGTGCCGGAAATCAACGGGGACCTCGGATTACTACCCGTCCAAGGGGAGGACCCAAATACCTGAAGCCGCCATCGCCCTTAATAATATTGTTTGGTTTATTGTTATAGATAGTTGTTTTGTAAATAAAAATTATTAATCCACGAATGAAATATTTAAATTAAAATATCCGCTACAAAATTGTACACTCGAGTAGAAAACTGTTATGTTAAGGTCTGGTCTGGAGGCATAACTAAGAAAAAAAACCTATTCGCTTGGTCTACGCCCTTAAAGTATTTCCTAATTTCGGCAGCTCTGTAAGCATTCAGAATGCGACGATCCAAATCAGTCTCATTTCATTCCTCCTCACAAATTCCTCGGTGCCGTAATTTAATTTCTATTTAGAAAACATTTCAAGTCCCTTTTTTTATAAGAACTGTTGGCCGGTCTTTGCTGAACATAAACTTCCGCAATGAGGTTAATCTATATCCAAGAACATTTAATTAAGAAACACTAATTAAAATACCAACTTGGTAAGCGGGCTCTGAGAACCTGATAATATCTGAGTAGAACAAATTTTCAGCAGATATTACACCTTAACGATAAAATTCTGAATGAATCGTTGATAAGTGCTCGTTTTGTACCAGCAGGGCATCATTATAAGGACGTAGAGGGAATTATTAATTAATTTATTCTATTACTTACATAATATGTTTATGAATTTTTTTTACAAAAGTACCTAAATTTAAATAATTATAGGTAAGGGGTTTCGCAATTATTTAAATGTTATACCTGTGTTAGATTTACAAAACTTCTTAGGAGGAAAAAATCTGTTTGAATATAAGAAAAGACATTAACCGCTGCACGGTGTAAGATATTATAAGGTGAACTAACAGAAGCTTTAAACGGTAGTAGAAATCGTCACATTACCCAGGTGTGTTGTCGCAGTCAGTCGCTCTATTTAGATCTGCCGAGCGCTTTGCACGGGGGGGGGTACTGGCATAAATTATTCAAGCATATTCACTGATCAATGTGTATAGGGTCGTTAGTGTGGGAAGGCGAATAAGTTCTTACTGCGCAGAAAGGGTGGTTACCGTCTCAGACTTCATAAATATTTGTAGCCGTCGCGTTCCTATAAAAATCAGACAGTACTTTTATGGTCTAATTTTATTATTTTATTAATTTCATCGCATCAACTTACTACAATTAGGCACAATGCACTTTCTACCCATTTTTGCTTATCACTTATTCAGAAAAAAAAAATAGAGCATGACCTCCTGAAAATGGCAATTTGCATAAGTAAGAACAAGAGGTCAGAGCCCAGCTGGCCTGATTCTCTCATACACTGATAATGAGATTTTCATTCGAGCTCGTTGTTAAAATACAGCTCCCGTTCGTTCACCTTATTTTATCTTGCACCGTGGTGGTGGTGCCGAGTGACTTGGCGACCGTAACGCCATCTGTGATCTTTTTTTTATACAGGGTTATCCTAAATAGGAGCGAAACATTTTAGGGGGTGACATTCCTTGGCTCATTTTAAGGTAGAAAGTTTCCAATAACGTGTGTCCGAAAATGCACCACTTTTGAGATACAGGGTGTCAAAAAAAAAGATTATTTTCACAGTTTTTTTTTTTTTTATGATATCTCAGGAACCGTTTCACGTACAGAACTCAACTTTACCGGCTGGGCAACTAAGAATGGATCTCAGGAAAGCTCATCGGACAGCTTGAGGGATTAAAAAGTTCAGGAGGAAAGTAACGGGGGCGTAATATCTCATCCTCAAATAATTTCGATTTATTTTATTTGAAACTTTTTATCGTAACCTCAAAAATAAAATGGTGGGGAAACGTCAAAATTAATTTTCTTTAAATATTCGATTACTCCGCCTAACTTGAACGGAATTCAGCGAGACTGGTCTCGTTACTAAGTGTTTTTCTTTTTCTGTCGATTGTATGTTATGAATTTTTTATTTTGTTACTACCGCAATCGCTAGAGGGCTTTTTTATTTTTTTTTTATTTATGAAATTTTATTTCGTAACCTAGCTTTGAAATAGAAAGGAAAATTATTGAATGATTTGATTAAATTAAAGTCGAGAATCATAAAATATTTGCGTTGCAGAAATTCTCTGAATTACCCTGAAATTTATTCAGGGTAATTTTTTTCTTTCGATAGCTCACGGTCAGGTGTTCATATTTGATGTCCTTACACGACCAAAGCGGGGAAAGCGTCCGGCCATACTCGAGGTTGTCAGTTACTAAAAAAGGCGTGATTTGTACAGATAATGCCAATAAATCCAGAGAAAGTTTTAGTTCGCGATACTCGAGCAGGCCACGAGGAAATAAACCAGCGGTCGGTAACAAAGGCTAGCTTTAAGTGAATCAGAGTACCAAGATTAAATTATTTGTCACCCTCTGCGTTGATGAGAGCAGGTACCAGCTAACACAGAGGTTAATGCAATTAGACGCGAATTAGAAATTTCGCGTACAAGCCGCAAAATTCAATTTCGCCCAAAAAAATTTGTATATACTGCGGCCGCGTCATTTTTTAACGGCCTCGGCGGCAATCTTCCTCTCGGTAGTTACGTTAAAGAATGATTTCTCGGCCCAAGGATACAAATATCTATTTTATTATTATAAGCCTTTCTATTATGGCTGATTATTATAACAAAATCGCTTTTTAATGAAAAAAAATCTAAAGTTATTTACTCAGTTCTATTTTTTCCGCAGAACATCGATACGTTTAACGGCACCATCTGCTGTTTTCCATTCAGATCATAACCGTTTTTCCGGTCGGTCAGAGATTTCATCTTAACTGGAAGCGATCCGGCATTTTCCCGGATCGTGGAAACCGGTCTCGTCTGAATAATTTCCTGGAATATATAAACACTCTCGATGCATCTCCGCAATTAAATTCGTATTGGATTTCGAGTTTTCCGACTCGGCTGCGGATAATTGACCTGAATAGATTCGAATGTTCAAATAACCCGAACAGACTTGGATATTCGAGCTGGAGAATCTTATTGTACTTTATTGAAAAGGATGCACATCCCCTGCTATACCTGGGAAACGGGGGGATTACAACTTCAATTCGATTTTATTTGAAAGTCAAATATCTTTTATTGTTCGACTTTAAAAAATTGAATGCGCGCTAAATAAAATCAAGCGCATCCGATGTTGACTTGCAGAAATTGTTATTGACTCGGTCAGGTGGGTACTATAAGCGATAGCATTTATATGACTGTTTAACGATTCAAACTGGGGAGCTTTAAGCCTTTAACGCTAGAAATTACAAGTTTAGTTTCAATAGCCAGAAGGCTTATTAGTTCATTCATATTCTATAGTCTTCACTGATCGAGTTTGCATATGAAATTAACAGGGATTGGAACGGTTTATTTATGGATATAATTGATTTTAACTCGTTCTAATTATTCATTCAGTAACAATAGGTCTTCGGGTGTGAATCGCCGATGCTTGCGAGCAATCTCAAAAAATTCTCCTTTGATTTGTTTAAACTTAGTTCCTTCGCCGCCAGTGTCCGTTCCAACTATAAAAGTAGAGGACATCCGAAGAACGGACAGTGCTTGTTTGGGTACTGACCATCAACCATTCAACTCCTACGAGGTGTATTGAGCCTTGCAGGAGTCGACGCCCCGCGGTGGATGTACTGAGTCCACCCATCGGGCCTACAGGGAGAGCGACGCGAGCTGGGTACTGATCAGTGAGCGTGTCATCTCTTTGGCGGGTGTATTGAGCCCCCAGAGAAACAGGACAGCCGAGTACTGAGTGCACAGAGGAGGAAAAGCGGATGTATTGAGTCGGCCAATCCTTGTCTCATGAATCGCCACCCAGGATGTATTGAGCTGTGAGTGGAGAATCGTTCAACCTTCTTTTCTTTTAGCTTTTCAGGTGCACGACGTGGATTTATTAGCAGGTTTCGTCTATGTGGCTTGTGTCGAGAGCCCACAGAGCCTGCGATTCTCCGTTGCCCAGCCGGGCGAGTATCCGACGCCCGCAAGGACTGATCATCGCGCGTTCTGGTACAGCAAAACAAGCGACGTGTACCAGCGAGGACGCGCTCTTTCTCACCGAGCGCTGCAGCCATTTATCACCTGAAAGGTGCATTTGAAAGGAGTTGAAACTCGGAGGGTGACATGGAAGTTCTTATTAGACAATATCGACGACAATGTGTGCTGTCATCATAATAATTATTATTGTAGAAGGTAAACAAATCCAGAATAATTCGCGAGTGCTCCTTCGTTGCACTACACTATTTCCGTTGACATTCGTATTCGCAAACGACGCGATCATTATGTCTACTACTGATAGTGACAGCGGCCATGTATCGCAAATGGGAACAAGATCTATTCACATATTCTCCGATAAAGAGCAATAGGAAATTGAACATATTCATACAAAGGCACATGACTAGGATGAAACGATTGCAATGATGTCTATCGATGGATTCGAGGCACATCCACTCGAATTTTCTCTATCATTTGGCTTTCCAATTATCGTAATAGAGTGTCTCGAGTCAAAGTCATACGCCATAGGAATGGGGTCTCGTACCAGCGGAGGGCAATCAATTTCAAGAATTCGCTGTCAGTGTGATGATTCTCGCACGTAATTTCCCTTATTCGCAATCTAATTTAGGACCCGCCGCGATAAAATAAAACTGCCGTCCTGGGGAATCTATAATATCTATGGAGGTTTAAAAATCAATTATGTTTTTATAGCCCGACGGCTGTATCAGCATCGTCAGCAACGTGCGACGAAAGTTGAATTACAAGAGCTTAAGAAGTGGAAACTCTCATCGGACTTGCAAGTCACGTGCCAGCAGGTGCAAGTTGAGTGTCACTACTTCTTTCGTTTTATTTTTCTTGCAGCGCCCGGAGTATTGTCCACCTAATCTTTAAAGTTTGGATAGCATTATGGGTATATTCATTGAACCAGAACTAGAACTAGAACTCGAACTATACCTACATGCACACTTTGCAGTGTGACAGAAAAAAAAAACGGCAAACTTCGGTTTCTGGTCTTAGAACTTGTAGAATAAAAAAGGTTAGCAGGAATCGACAAGTCGTTAAGGGTTACTGTAATCAATCTTGTTCGATATGCTATTATAGTACATAACTTTATTTAGGTAATAGCCATTATTAACTTATTTTTAAGGCAAGTCTTTCTACTTTTATTTGTACCAAAAAGCATATCATCACGAGAGAAAGAGAAAGAGGGCTATTACTTTCTCTCACGCCAGTCTGGGAGCTATCAGATTCGTTAGCAACTAAACCAGAACGGAGAAACGTGAATGAACGCTCTCTACAAACGATACTATGCGGATTTCCACCCCGCATACCTCCGCCGCCCCGACTCTCTCATCGTTCCACCGCAAGCACCTGCACAACGTGCGTTCCAGGTTGTCCGGCTCTCCACAGAACCAGCATTCGTGCGTTTCTGCCTTGCCGATCCTTTTCAAGTAGGAGCCAAATATCCCACGGCTTGTCATGGTTTGGGTGGTGTAGAACTAGAAACCCATCTTCCACTTCCTTTCTACCCATCCTCTGTCTCTCACGAAGACCCTCGTTCAGCCGCTGTAGTCTTCCCATCTTCTCTACCACTCCTCCATCGTCTGTTCCCTGGCCCTGTCCCTTGTCTCTCCTTCCTCATTGAATATCCGGGTTCTCTCCTTCACACTCTGCACTATGGGTGACATGTCTGCCAGCACCATTACTACCTCCGTCGGGGCGGTCGTATATGCACTAGTCACTCTCAGTGCCATTTTACTGGCACTGGCACTTCTCTCCAGCACCAGCAGTTCCTGGTAATTACCAGCTCCAGCCAGTACCTTCCTAACCCAAGATCTGGACCTACCCATGTTTCCCATCAATCCTGCCATCTGGGAAAACATTCCTTCTGCCTTCGGCTGTTTCTTCGTAGGTGTTCTGTCATTCGAGTATCTCTGCCGTTGTGTATGCCAAAGTATTCGATCGCTCTCTGGCTCCTTACAACTTCGTCCCCCAGTCGCACATCAGGCTCTCCAATCTTCTCATTCCGACCAGGATTACCATTTTAGTCTTCTTTTTGCAGAGTTATATTCCCATTTTTCTCAGGGTGTAACCGATAGATCGTCCGCGTATGCGACCAGTGAGACCTGCCAAGGTCCACCACCAGAAGTTGATTGTCAAATATTTTCCACAATGTGGGGCCCATAACCGAGCCCTGTGGCACCCCGCATGTCATTTTTATTTCTTACCGGCTCACTCCTTCCTTCTCCAACGCATTCACTATGCCGTACCATGGGGCCCAGTTGAATGCGTTCTTCACAACCAGGGCCATCATTGCGCATTTTTTTTTTGTCTATACGACCTTTCCCTTACTGCATCCAGCATTTTTCTTATCTATCCATTGTCACTCCCTCCAGTAGTTTCCCCCACGTATCTATCAAGCATAGAGGCCTGTGTGCTATTATGTTGTATTCCCCCTCCCTATCTTTTTCTAGCAACACAAGTCTCGCTCGCTTCTACGTTATCTGGAATGCCCCCCTTGCGATTACCAAACATTCTCATATAGTTTGCCTTATAGTTTCCGGGCTCTTTTCTGCCGCGGTCTTTGTTCACCTCCGAGGGATTCCGTCCGGTACAGGTGACTTTCTAGATTTCATTTTCCCAGTCTTTTCCTGAATAGCTTCTTCACCTCCCGCTCCAGTTCCTCCCTGATCATGCCCCTGCTCGGTAACTTTGAATGCCCTAGCAAGGAGCAACGAAGTAACTTTGATCTGGATTTCGGTTCATGCAGGATATGAAGAGAAGAACCTTCGGAAGAGACTAAACTCCCCCAAGATGTGTATAAGACCAATAGCGATAATCTGCGTATTGACATAAAGGGAGTTTCTTTAGGAATCAGTAGTTGATCTGCCAAATCTGGATTGATTGTGTGGATGGAATTTTGGGTCCCAGTGCCAAATTCTTCGAACGCTTCTTTGGGAAAACGCTTCCATTCCTCTCTCGTTGAGGATTCTCTGTATTTCTGACAGATCTTCTGGGATGCATTCCTTTTTTTGTTGGGAAAAAGACTTGATCTTGTATTACTAACTTGATCCATCTGCGAATACCAGGCGAGATTCTGCATCAACTTGCTCTACAACAGTAATTTTTGCAAAGCCGACGCTCCATTTTGTTGTAAGTCCATAATCCACCTAAATGAATTAATGCAGTATCGAGAGACGTCATCAGATCTACCCGCGATGAAGTTAAGTGCAGTTATCGATTTACACGATGAAACACCAGTAACACTAGTAGGTAATGAATATCTGAACCAACAATTAATCAGTCGTTATGCAAACAATAATTAGAATATCCAGGAATTCCATAATTATACGAGAGGCAGCAAATCATCAGTATAGTTAGTTCAAAGCCGCCAGTAATATTACTTAAACGGCACTTGCCCAAATGTTGGTAACTACCGTCTGCGTAATTATTATTAAAGTTTACTTTGAAATAAGCAAAGCCCGAAATTACTTCCAAACCATGCCATCAAACGCGAGCGTTTGCGCGACTGACGCGTCCCAAAGTACTATGTACTGCCAGCTGTTAATTCATTTTCTGCTGACAAATCAATGTTCCACTCAAACATCGCTTCAAAGGGACGGTGTGTGTATATAACGAGGGATGAAATCTAATCATTAAGCGTTAGAGTGTATGGAATAAATAGACAGTGAAGGCGTCACGACTGATTCTATTAGTATTAGAGCATGTATTAGATGCTCCAGAAGTCTAGAGTCTATGCTTCGAAAGTTCGGGGACTGACACAAGGAGAATATCATATTCAAAAGCCGCTTTCACGTAACAAGATTTTGCATGATGGATGATTGTCTGGTGGGATCTCTACTCGCAACAGTAGAAAACTGATCTGGCTGAGGAGGTATATTGTGACGTCACTGCTCTGCTAGTTGTGAATCAAGCAGACAATCCAGCAGGCAAAATGGCATGGTCTGAAAGGGGCTAAGTTCAAAAGAAACATCAACATCTTCAGAAGAGAAACTTACCTTTTGTTGCTAAATTTGGGCTGCAAAATATATGTTGAGTGTTTCTGCTCAAGAATGTCTGGACAACTTTAGTTCGGTCACTAATCTTCCTTGTTCGTAATGAGTCCTCGGACACGACTTTCTCTTCGCCTCTTAGCCGCAGGGACCACGAATCACAATCAGTACAAGAGCTTCGGTGCTACCCTGACCCTCACACGGATAACAAGGACCTTATCTTTCTCTCTTCCAACTGGACAGGGAATGAAAAGTCTCAAAGAGGGGATACTTGCAAAATTTCACTCAATTACTAAATCAGAAAGGCAGACAATTCGTCCAAGCGCTTCCTTGCAACCCTAGCCCTCTCAAGGATAATGCTGCTGCTCAAGAACTCGCCTCCAAGGATCTTCTCTTTCTCTCTTGCAACTGGACAAGGAACAAAAAGTCTCATAGTATGCAAAATTTCACTCAATTACAAAATCAAAAGAGCGGAAAATTGCTGCCAGTGCATGAGTTCTCGCCTCCAAGGACCATCTCTTTCTCTCTTCCAACTGGACAAGAATCAAAAAGTCTTAAAGGGGTACTTGCAAAATTTCATTCAATTACAAAACCAAATAACAGAAAATATGTCCAAGCCCTTCCGTGCTACCCTGGTCCTTTCAAGGATAACATTGCTGCTCAAAAAGTTGCCTTTCTTTCTCTCTTCCAACTGGACAGGGAACAAAAAGTCTTAAAGGGGTACTTGTAAAATTTCATTCAATTACAAAACCAAATAACAGAAAATATGTCCAAGCGCTTCCGTGCTACCCTGGTCCTTTCAAGGATAACATTGCTGCTCAAGAAGTCGCCTTTCTTTCTCTCTTCCAACTGGACAAGGAACAAAAAGTCTTAAAGGGGTACTTGCAAAATTTCATTCAATTACAAAACCAAATAACAGAAAATATGTCCAAGCGCTTCCATGCTACCCTGGTCCTTTCAAGGATAACATTGCTGCTCAAGAAGTTGCCTTTCTTTCTCTCTTCCAACTGGACAAGGAACAAAAAGTCTTAAAGGGGTACTTGCAAAATTTCATTCAATTACAAAACCAAATAACAGAAAATATGTCCAAGCGCTTCCGTGCTACCCTGGTCCTTTCAAGGATAACATTGCTGCTCAAGAAGTCGCCTTTCTTTCTCTCTTCCAACTGGACAAGGAACAAAAAGTCTTAAAGGGGTACTTGCAAAATTTCATTCAATTACAAAACCAAATAACAGAAAATATGTCCAAGCGCTTCCATGCTACCCTGGTCCTTTCAAGGATAACATTGCTGCTCAAGAAGTTGCCTTTCTTTCTCTCTTCCAACTGGACAAGGAACAAAAAGTCTTAAAGGGGTACTTGCAAAATTTCATTCAATTACAAAACCAAATAACAGAAAATATGTCCAAGCCCTTCCGTGCTACCCTGGTCCTTTCAAGGATAACATTGCTGCTCAAAAAGTTGCCTTTCTTTCTCTCTTCCAACTGGACAGGGAACAAAAAGTCTTAAAGGGGTACTTGTAAAATTTCATTCAATTACAAAACCAAATAACAGAAAATATGTCCAAGCGCTTCCGTGCTACCCTGGTCCTTTCAAGGATAACATTGCTGCTCAAGAAGTCGCCTTTCTTTATCTCTTCCAACTGGACAAGGAACAAAAAGTCTTAAAGGGGTACTTACAAAATTTAATTCAATTACAAAACCAAATAACAGAAAATATGTCCAAGCGCTTCCGTGCTACCCTGGTCCTTTCAAGGATAACATTGCTGCTCAAGAAGTCGCCTTTTTTCCTCTCTTCCAACTGGACAAGGAACAAAAAGTCTTAAAGGGGTACTTGCAAAATTTCATTCAATTACAAAACCAAATAACAGAAAATATGTCCAAGCGCTTCCATGCTACCCTGGTCCTTTCAAGGATAACATTGCTGCTCAAGAAGTCGCCTTTTTTTCTCTCTTCCAACTGGACAAGGAACAAAAAGTCTTAAAGGGGTACTTGCAAAATTTCATTCAATTACAAAATCAAATAACAGGAAATATGTCCAAGCGCTTCCGTGCTACCCTGGTCCTTTCAAGGATAACATTGCTGCTCAAGAAGTCGCCTTTTTTCCTCTCTTCCAACTGGACAAGGAACAAAAAGTCTTAAAGGGGTACTTGCAAAATTTCATTCAATTACAAAACCAAATAACAGAAAATATGTCCAAGCGCTTCCATGCTACCCTGGTCCTTTCAAGGATAACATTGCTGCTCAAGAAGTCGCCTTTTTTTCTCTCTTCCAACTGGACAAGGAACAAAAAGTCTTAAAGGGGTACTTGCAAAATTTCATTCAATTACAAAATCAAATAACAGAAAATATGTCCAAGCGCTTCCGTGCTACCCTGGTCCTTTCAAGGATAACATTGCTGCTCAAGAAGTCGCCTTTCTTTCTCTCTTCCAACTCGACAAGGAACAAAAAGTCTTAAAGGGGTACTTGCAAAATTTCATTCAATTACAAAACCAAATAACAGAAAATATGTCCAAGCGCTTCCGTGCTACCCTGGTCCTTTCAAGGATAACATTGCTGCTCAAGAAGTCGCCTTTCTTTCTCTCTTCCAACTGGACAAGGAACAAAAAGTCTTAAAGGGGTACTTGCAAAATTTCATTCAATTACAAAACCAAATAACAGAAAATATGTCCAAGCGCTTCCATGCTACCCTGGTCCTTTCAAGGATAACATTGCTGCTCAAGAAGTTGCCTTTCTTTCTCTCTTCCAACTGGACAAGGAACAAAAAGTCTTAAAGGGGTACTTGCAAAATTTCATTCAATTACAAAACCAAATAACAGAAAATATGTCCAAGCGCTTCCGTGCTACCCTGGTCCTTTCAAGGATAACATTGCTGCTCAAGAAGTCGCCTTTCTTTCTCTCTCCCAACTGGACAAGGAACAAAAAGTCTTAAAGGGGTACTTGCAAAATTTCATTCAATTACAAAACCAAATAACAGAAAATATGTCCAAGCGCTTCCATGCTACCCTGGTCCTTTCAAGGATAACATTGCTGCTCAAGAAGTCGCCTTTCTTTCTCTCTTCCAACTGGACAAGGAACAAAAAGTCTTAAAGGGGTACTTGCAAAATTTCATTCAATTACAAAACCAAATAACAGAAAATATGTCCAAGCGCTTCCATGCTACCCTGGTCCTTTCAAGGATAACATTGCTGCTCAAGAAGTTGCCTTTCTTTCTCTCTTCCAACTGGACAAGGAACAAAAAGTCTTAAAGGGGTACTTGCAAAATTTCATTCAATTACAAAACCAAATAACAGAAAATATGTCCAAGCGCTTCCGTGCTACCCTGGTCCTTTCAAGGATAACATTGCTGCTCAAGAAGTCGCCTTTCTTTCTCTCTTCCAACTGGACAAGGAACAAAAAGTCTTAAAGGGGTACTTGCAAAATTTCATTCAATTACAAAACCAAATAACAGAAAATATGTCCAAGCGCTTCCATGCTACCCTGGTCCTTTCAAGGATAACATTGCTGCTCAAGAAGTTGCCTTTCTTTCTCTCTTCCAACTGGACAAGGAACAAAAAGTCTTAAAGGGGTACTTGCAAAATTTCATTCAATTACAAAACCAAATAACAGAAAATATGTCCAAGCGCTTCCGTGCTACCCTGGTCCTTTCAAGGATAACATTGCTGCTCAAAAAGTTGCCTTTCTTTCTCTCTTCCAACTGGACAATGAACAAAAAGTCTCAAAGAGGGGATACTTGCAAAATTTCACTCAATTACAAACCCAAAAAGGCAGAAAATACGTCTAAGCCCTTCCATACTAACCTGGCCCTCTCAAAGATAATGCTGCTGCTCAAGAACTCGCCTCCAAGGACCTTCTTTTTCTCTCTTCCAACTGGACAAGAAACAAAAAATCCCAAAGAGAGGGATAATTGCAAAATTTCACTCAATTACATACCCAAAAAGCAGATAATAATTATTTAAGGGATATGAAAGGGACTAAGGGATATATATTTAATTTTTAAAACAACTGGAAATACTTGTAACAATTATAACGATAAATGTGGGGTGCATGCGATATATAATAGTAAGGTGTGTAGAGAGTAAAATTATAGGAAAACGTTTAGATTTCTAAATGACAAATTTTTGTTAGTAGATATGCATACGTGTAAAATAAGCAAAGCAGCTGTTATTATTAGTCGAATAGTCGATGCATGGTGAAAAGTTAGATCGTAAATATCCCGGAATTGAATTTTAAAATAAAAAGCCCCTTCTCAAAGTAAGTGCTTAATGTAATATACTTATAAGAGATGAAAAAAAAAAATATAAAAAGTTCACCATAAGGTATTATACGAACGGAAACTTTCCCTTTGTCAATTGATGTCACCTGGCTTTATAAGGAGTACCTCGTAATAACCTTTCAGAGAGAGATTAGATGTGACCTATATTGGCTGATTTAATATCTTAGAACAGGAGAAGTTGATGAGTTTTAGTTTATGAACCTCCCGCAGGAAGTGAGTTCTCGGATAGTACGCCATCAACTGGGCTAGCTGGAAGATTGAGTGCTTCCTGCAAACCTCTCAAAAGTGTTTAAAACTACCCTAAAATCAACGTATGAGGATATCCAGAAGTGACTGGCTTACGAATTGCAGTGCCTACAACGTATACGGGAATAAAGTTTCATAGCTTTAGATTGAAAAAATAGGTTAAACGAATAAATGAGGTTTGCGAAAGAAAAATTGTTCAGGTACCTATAAGTATGTAATTCTGAAGGAAACTTTTAACTTTCTAAGAAACTAGAAAACTTTTCTAAACTTCTGAGAACGCATCGATCAAATCGAATTCATAAATGTATACGGAAAAGATTGTCGGTATGAAATTGTTTTATTTAAGATGATGTGATAATCTGGGAGAGTGAAGGGTTTCAAACACAGTAGAACAATAATAACACTTAAACTTTATTAATCATGATTTCAATTATTATCGAATTTTTCTGCATTTTGATTTATTAGTTATTAATAATTGTAATTATTGTTGATTCTGATTTAGGTTTAGTTCTGGTTGTTATTTTGATTATGATTGCTTCAATGAATCGAAATTCATATCCCTTCAAGCTACCGGTCAATGTTGTGTGTGATAGAGACATGCAGTTGACTTGACGGCCACTATGTTTATGCTGACGAATAGCATTCATTTTAAATATTAGTATAACTATTAGCATCTAAAGTTTATTTACATACAATTTCTCAAGGGTAAATATAGTGAGTGATTATCGTTTTACCGAAGTCCAGTTAGCCACGCTTTAACCAGCCACACTTTCGGTCAGGAAGAGGGACTTTGACGATTAATTCCCAGCAAACATTTTTTTTTTCGTTATTTACGGATTAAATGAAAAATATTTGGTTTGTTTTTGTTGATATTAATGTTATTAAGTATAACATTTCGGACTTTTTTTTAGCGAATTTTCAGTATTTTTTTTAGTGTATCAAGTCCGTGGCCAAAATCGTAGCTAGCCGTTACAATAAAATTTCAGACTTTTTTCAGCAAATTTTCAGCAAAAATTATTTTTTCAGTTTATTAAATTCGTGGCTGAAAGCGTGGCAGTCATTATTATCAAATTTCGGACTTCTTTCAGCAAATTTTCAGTAAGAATGATTTTTTTCAGTTACAAAAGTCCATGGCCGAAAGCAAGGCTGATCATTATTATAAAATTTCAAATTTCATAATTCTTTCATCTTTCAACAAAATTTCAGCAAAAATTTGTTTTTCTGAGTTTATTCAGTACATGGCCAAAAGCGTGGCTATAGTCAGTGTTTTTCCAGCAAATTTTCACCAAAAATTTCATAAAAAATCCATAAAGTCCGTGGCGGAAAGCGAGGCTGGCCATTATTATAAAATTTTCAGCAAATTTTCAGTAAGAATGATTTTTTCAGTTACAATAGTTCATGGCCGAAATCGAGCCATTATTATAAAATTTCGTAATTCTTTCATCTTTCAACAAAATTTCAGCAAAAATTTGTTTTTCCTCCAGTTAATTCAGTCCATGGCTAAAAGCGTGGATAGCCAGTATTTTTCCAGCAAAATTTCATCCAAAATTCAATCAAAAAAATAAAAAATCAATCAAGTCCGTAGCGGAAAGCATGGCTGGCCATTATTATGAATTTTCAGACTTTTTTCAGCAAATTTTCAGCAAGAATGATTTTTTCAGCTACAAAAGTCCATAGCTGAAAGCGAGGGTGGCAATGATTATGAAATTTCGTAATTCTTTCAACAAAATGTCAGCAAAAATTGTTTTTCTCGGTTTGTTCGGTCCTTGGCGAAAGGCGTGGTTAGCCAGTATTTTTCCATCAAAATTTCATCAAAAAATCAATCAAGTTCATGGCGGAAAGCAAGGCTGGCCATCATTTTAAAATTTCAGATTTTTTCAGCAAATTTTCAGCAAGAATGATTTTTTCAGTTACAAAAGGACATGGCCAAAAGCGAGGCTGGTCATAATTATTATTAAATTTCTTAATTCTTTCGACAAAATTTCAGCAAAAGTTTTTTCTTCAGTTTATCCAGTCCATGGCCCAAAGCGTGGCTAGCCAGTATTTTTTCGGCAAAATTTCATCAAAAATTTCATCAAAAGATCAATGAAGTCCGTGGCGGAAAGCGTGGCGGGCCATTATTATTAAAGTTCACACTTTTTTCAGCAAATTTTCAGCAAGAATGATTTTTCAATCACAAAATTCCGTGGCCGAAAGCGAGGTTGTCCATTATTATAACATTTCGTAATTCTTTCATCTTCCAACAAAATTTCAGCAAAAATTTGTTTTTTTTTTCAGTTTATTCAGTCCATGGCCAAAAGCCAGTATTTTTCCAGCAAAATTTCATCAAAAATCAAAAAAGTTCGTGACGGAAAGCGTTGCTGGCCATTATTTTAAAATTTCAAACTTTTTTCCCCAGATTTTCAGCAAGAATTATTTTTTCAGTTACAAAAGTCCATGGCCGAAAGCGCTGGTCATTATTATAAAATTTCCTAATTCTTTCATCTTTTTTTAATCAATCCATGGCCAAAAGCCAGTATTTTTCTAGCAAAATTTCATTAAAAATCAAAAAAGTTCGTGACGGAAAGCGTTGCTGGCCATTATTTTAAAATTTCAAACTTTTTTCCACAGATTTTCAGTTTAAAAAATTCTTGGTCGGAAGCGGGGCTGGCATTATTATAAAATTTCATTCTTTTTTCAGCAAATTTTCAGCAAGAATGATTTTTTCAGTTACAAAAGTCCATGGCCGAAAGCGCTGGCCATTATTATAAAATTTCGTAGTTCTTTCATCTTTCAACAAAATTTCAGCAAAAATTTGTGTTTTCTTTTCAGTTTATTCGGTCCATTGCCAAAAGCGTGGTAATCCAGTTGTTTTTCTAGCAAAACTTCATCAAAAATTCCATCAGAAAATCAATCAAGGCCGTAGCATGGTAGGCCATTATCATAAAATTTCGTAATTCTTTCATCTTTCAACAAAATTTCACAAAAAATTAGTTTTTTTCCGTTTATTCAAGCCATGGCCAAAACGGTGGCTAGTCAGTATTTTTCCAGCAAAATTTCATCGAAAATTTCATCAAAAAACCAATCAAGTCCGTGATCCGTGACGGAAAGCGTGGCTGGCATTATTATAAAATTTCAGACTTTTTTCAGCAAATTTTGAGTAAGAATGCTTTTTCAGTTACAACGGTCCATGGCCGAAAGCGAGGCTGGTCATGATTGTTACATTTCGTCATTCTTTCAACAAAATTTCAGCAAAAAATTGTTTTTTTTTTTCAGTTTAATCAATCCATGATCAAGAGCGTGCCAAGCCAGTATTTTTCCAGCAAAATTTCATAAAAAATCAATAAAGTCCATGGCGGAAAGCGTTGCTGGCCGTTATTATAAAATTTAGGACTTTGCTGACCAAAATTTCAGCAAAAATGATTTTTTTAAGTTTATTAAATTCGTGGCCGAAAGCGTGACTGGCATTAATATAAAATTTCAAACTTTTTTCAGCAAATTTTCAGCAAGAATGATTTTTTCAGTTACAAAAGTCCGTGGGCCTAAAGCGAAGCTAAATTTCGTAATTCTTTCAACAAAATTTCAGTTAAAAATTATATTTTCAGTTTATTTAGGTCCGTGGTCGAAAGCGTTGCTAACCATTATTTTAAAATTTCGGACTTTTTTCAGCAAATTTTCACCAAAATTATTTTTCAGCTTATTAAGTCGAACGCGGGTGACTGATCGTGGTGTTTCAATAATTACGATTTTTTTCAGTTTGCCTTTTACAACATAAAAAAGCCAAATAGTTTCCATTCAAGCCGTAAATATCGAAAAAAAATTCCTGGAAACTATTCGAAATCCCTCTCCCTGGCTGAAAGTTTGTCTATCCGCAAGCGTGGCTAACTTGACTTGGGTCATTATTTTGACAAGAACATAAGAAAATTGGCAAGGAATTAACATTATAGCTCTTAACAAATTATTTTGGCAGGTATAAGGTAAGAGCGGCAACACATTGCGGTTACCACGATTTTTTTATTAGGTATATCTATACAAACTTGAATAGAAAAAACAAGAAGAAACTGTTCCTATTTTACTAATATTGTGTATAGGACAGGTCCTGACCAGGCTAGAATTATTGTTGTAGTACCTGGTATCCTTGTATGGGAAATTTTATCTCTACACGCCAACACGTAGAAAAAACATTAAAATTTAACACACCCTTGAAAGCATACTGCACAAGTCAAAAATGGTGATATTTCTAGTATTTTATACCCGGCAATTTTTTTTTTTTTTTTTGCACTAATTAATAGTATTTTTTATCATCACTTAGTTCCATAGTAAGGTAATATTTCTTGTTTAGAAGACAAAAACGGTAAGTGAAACGAGCTTAATGCCGTAATTAAAACAAGACAGTCTCTGCTGCAACTATGGTCATTTATAAGGAAACGAGTAACCATAAGAATCTCCGGAGGATCAGCACTCCATCCGAGGGGTTGAAATCTCTTCGCTAATACAAAACATTGGCAATTTGGGCCCTTTAATGTAAAATCAGCTCAACGGGGGGGCCTAGATTCCTGATCTAGCATGCTGTAACAGTCCAGGAAGATCTGCTTGTTCCATATCTGCTTGATTGAATTTAGAATAGCTAACTAATCTAATTAGGGTTAATTTTATCTTCACTCTAAAATCTAACTTTTCGCACAGATTCAATCAAAAAACACAAAATTCTAATTAGAATACATTTTAATCGCGTGTCGAAGCTTTATTAAGCTCCACTTCCAGTTTTTATATGACTTGAGTCCTCCCACAATTAATACCTTATCAAGAACTGCAAAATTTCCCCCCTATAATCATCAGCTATACAAAAAGAATAAGACAGTTAATGTTTTTCTAACACGATTGGAGGAAGCGTATGAAGGTGAAAGAATTTCCCGGCCCTAGGGATCCTCCTGGAAACTAATGAAACCCCACAACGAAGTGAATTCCGGAAATACTTCCTCCAGTTGAAACAGTGGGCTATTAATTCGAGAGCATAGAGAAGAACACGATTGTATTACAAAGACCCTCGCCCTAGCTCATCATCGTCTGTTGCTCTGTGGTCGCTCTGAACGGTCATCTAGTCGTTAAATTACCCGTTCGGTGGTCTATCTATCTATACTCTCTCGAACTTCGGCCTCGGTGTTTTCGGGTTGTTCCACCAGCTACATACAACAACTGCACTGGAATATACCTGTCTTCTGTAAAAAAAAACCATCAACGGTAATAATATAATTGTTATTACTATCTTGACCGATCCCGGAAGCATTTGCTATGGCGATGAACTTCAGGAGTCTTGTTGGAGGAATTCGAAACTGCATGTGGGGGTAGACGTTGTATGTCAGGGAGGGTTGAATTGTGAGGATGTGAAGTTTTCTGGGCTCTCGATTCTTTTCCATTTTTACCACAGGTGCAGGTACCAGGGTTTGCTTCTACGGTGTTCATAACTTGTTCTTCGAGTTCTGGTGTCGTAACTGGTTTAGGTGTAGGTAGTCAACCATACCAGTGCACAAAATTAGGGGAACATTTTTGGAGCTCCCTCGTCAACAAACGAGTCACTAGATTTTCACAAAATTTGGTTTCTGGTTTCTTGTCCAGCACCCAGGTCGGCATTACGGACTGACCAAAATCGACTTCGTACGATTTTAAATTGAAATGTTGAACCTGCCCTGCAACACCAAAAGTCCAATCACCCTTTAACAAGTTTGAAAGGTTGATTCAAACATCCTGCAGACTTCTGTACCAAATGTTTACCGATATCGTCATTCTTTTTGGGAAGAGACTGCTCAAGAATGAGGCGAATCGATTTTTCTCATCACAAAAGAGGTTTCCAAAGTTTTCTGCAACCTCTTCATCTGGTTGGAGGTTGCTCTTACCAATGGTGTTTAAAAACATTCGGGTTCGTTGGAGTCTCCGATACCCATTGACTCAATTCTTTGAGCTCTAGACCCCCCCCCCTCTATTAGATCATCTGCAACCTCTTGTTACCTTTTCTTGCAAGACCGGTGAAGGAAAATTTGTTGCATGAAACAGGTTAGCTTACACATGATCACACAAGATCATGTTGCATAATTTCAAGATGAAGAATGACCGATCTTTTTACTAGACGAGCAAGGTAAAAGCAGCGAAGATGTACTACCCTGAGAGAAAATGGAGCCATTATTCGCCAAGTACTCCAGGACCCACTAAGAACTTCTGCTGTGTCCACCCAGCACCGAAGCGCTACACGAAGAGAAATTTCGGCCATAACAATTCGGAGGAGACTGCAGGAGGCGAACCTCAACAATAATTGTCGAAGACCAGCCCGATTTGGGCTCACTCGAGAACATCGAAAAGCACGACTACTCTTTGCAAGACAGCAGTAGTTTCGATGGAAAAACTTCGATGGAACCAAGCAGAATGGATATTTGGAGACAGAATATTTGGAGACAATGAAACGAACGATTTTTGGTGATGATAAAAATCAATTTGCGTCATTCTTGGGCCGCCTTTGAAAATCTTGTGGTCACTTTTCCAGGAGTTTGTAGGGGGTGACGCGAGAGAAAAAAAAAATATAGGGCCCAACTGTGTGGGTAGTGAGAAAAAAAGAGATAAAGATTGTCACTTTCATTAATTCGTCTCCGTTACAAACAAACTCAAATCTTATGAACTGGATTTTGGAGGTTGGCATTAATTTACTGGTAGTGTCGGTGTCTCAAAAGGAAAGTTCAATTTGCCGTTTTTATCAAGAGCTCTTCGAGAATTAAAAAGGAAACTGTACTTACAGAGGGTGTCGCTGGGGTTATGGTTCTTTTGGATACTGATCAAATGAATTAACCTGCTAAAGAGCAGAGCAACCAGTTGTTTCTATTTTACTTTGTATCAGATAAGATACCGATTGTTGAAATAGTGATGTCACAGTAATCGTGAAATAACGTCACGCGGAGTTCGATGTTGAAGTCGGTCACTGCCGGAAAGTCTAAATTAATTATTTCCCGGAAACACGTACTCTTGTTCCCGAAACGAACCTTCGTTAGTTTTTGGTTTCAGACTCAAATTTTGTGAAGATAAATTATGAGAAACTGTTGTGATTTTGTTTCAAGTTTCAAGAGATTCAGACATTGGAAGAGATAAAAGATAAAATTTAGGTAAGGTACAGGTGAGCTTCCCGTGTCATAGGTACCGCGACCGTCCGCCTTCACTCCCCGAGCCTTCTGTCCGCTGACGCTTTCGTCTTACAGTCACGCGTCCAATCCTCGGACCAATAATGAAGCCCCTTTTTGTCACGCCACCTCGACGTCATCCTCTTTGGCTTCCAACTCATAGCTTTTTATGCGTGCGACGTACCATCAAATTATGTTTTCTGTCACGGGCGAAGGGTCCGCGATACTTTTAGAAAAAAGGTCGCTAGGAATCTTAGCTCGAAAAAACAATTTTATAATGTGATAATTTTTTCTTGAAGTTGTAAGCCCTGGAGAGCCAATTTGAGCTAAAAAAAAAAGTTCTAATGACTTCCACTATGCTAAACATAAATTAAATATTTTTTTTAGAAAAGGATGTATGAGACTCATTAGATGAAGAAACAATATGAGAATATTTACAGAAAACTAAGGAAAGGAAATTTATGACTCTTCCGAGCTGAAATATTTCCCTATTGGATTTTTTTTTTCACAAAAAAATATCTTTCAATGATTTATGACTATTTTACGGTATTATTGAGACTTCTTCAGGGTAGCCTGCATCTCACGAGTGAGTGAAAAATCAATCTTTCAGTGAAAATAAAGTAGCTTGCGGAAAATAGTGTTGTTGTCATTTTCCAGTCGGTATATTTCACATACAATTGGAAAACCTGGAAATGTATAACTTCAGATTCGATATAAAATGTATTTTTCACTTAGAGCGTCTGCCTCGCTACAACTACAAGTGTTTTCTTGTCCCAGAAACGGGCATCTTATAAAATCACAATAGTCAATAATAACAATAAGTGTTTTCTTCTGCTTCTATTATTGCTGGGGACTATTGGAGCAGCACAGGAAAATTTAAAAGAAAACTTACTCGATAATTGAATGAGATACAAAGATGTTAAGTTGGGGAGTCAACTTTTCTATTCTTGCGTATTTTTAAGAACGCTGCTATTCATTATTACAAGAATTATATCCCTGTATCACTGAAAGTTAAAAAAAATCGTTAATAATTGTTAATTATCACGTCCTTTCAACTTGAAGATTTTATTTTTTCTCAAAATTAATTGAAAATACGTCTGAATACTTTGGTACTACTGGACAATTTCCACAGAGACAATAGACTGATAACAACATTTGAAACTCTTGTAAGCAAAATCTACATTAACAGTCAGATGACCTAAGTCCGGATGCAGTAAAGTGTAAAGTGATTGGAAAACTTCGAATCAATTTGAACAGGACGGTGTTTCTATGTTTTTCTTGAGGTTTTCTCTAAAATATATCTTAGAAAGCAAAAGCTTCACCATAATGTCAACATCGCATCATTATATCCTGCAAGATCGTTATTTTCCCCCTGATCGTCTAAAAAAATGTTATGTAATATAAATGTACAGGGTGATTCATGACTAATGCGACGTAGTTAAATACCTGGCAGGAGACATCGAGGCAAGTCTAAATCTATGACAATTTTTTTTTGCCAACAGGTGCGAAGGTACAGGGTGGATGTTTTCTATGTTTGGGCTGTAATTTTAAACTCGTCTACCGAGGCACTTCAAGATGACCTATCGACAAATTGATAATCCAGGACCGTACTCGAAAACAAAAATAGTTTGCTCTTTTTACACAGAAAAGTGGATGACGCCGGCACACTTCGACCATTTTCACAAAACAAGATCAAAATAAGAACTTGCACCTGTCTAAATTTTCAATTTTTCCGCACAAATTGTTTCTAATGTTCCTCAAAATTCATTGAAAATCATTTCAAAAGCTGTCGTTCTACGAACTTACGGGATAGCCTATTGCCAGAATTTTAAATTATGTAACCAGGGCCGTACTTGAAGAAATATTTGATCGTTTTTTTTTAAGAAAAGTACATTTTTGGATCGATTTTAGACGAAAACGTCATCGGATTCGGAAAGTAGGGACAGTAAAAATGGAGCTTCTCATATCGCACGGTATACTTCGACCAGCTAGCAGTTATGACCAAGAGTACCTTTTTTTTTTAGAAAATATTGACGATTTAGAATGCGCTTTTAAAATGTGAATTTACCCCGTGTCGTAGATATTAGGGGCAAAAAATCGCGAGACCCTAAAATCCCCACCACTGGTGTATGAAAAAAAAATTAGGTAGTATGAAAAAAGCCGTGATATGACACGTACAAAAGCATAGCTCTGTATCTCAAACGATTCCGGAGATATCTTCAAAAATAAACTGAAAAAACTATCTTTTTTAACACCCTGTATCTCAAAAACTATGCATTTTCGGGCAGACGTTATTGAGAAATTTTTTATTTATTTTTGACCAAAGAATCCATCTTTAAATTTTTCCGCGCTATTAGAGAAACACCATGTATATTATAAGTATTTACAAATCGATATGAAAAGCTTTTTATTAACGTACTTAACACTGTTGCCAGATGGTTAGTAATTTACCAAGAGCCTAGAAAAATATGACGTCATAAGTCAATTTTTTATAACAATTATTATCTTTAAAATTTCATGTTGTTAGTGTCCAAACTGTTGTTGTCTTTTATCTTTTATCTATAATTTGAATAATAGGAAGCCTGATAAATAAAATTCTAATTATTACTTTTTTTGTTCCAGGTGAGTACCTAGTACCTACTGCTAACAACCGCCAGACTTAGCGAGAGTGAGTACCGTATCTTCTAAATACACGCAAGCTTGACAATGAGGCTAACAACAAGAAGGATACAAAAAGAAGTTGTGTCTTTTGATGTCAAAAACTCAACCGGTTTTTGACAACAAATCGTTCTCAAGATGTCATACCTCGGGCACAAGTTATTTAATAATAAGCAGGTATAGTAACAAAAAAAGAAACTAGTAGACTCAGAACCAAAAGCAACTGCTCATAGATTTGATCGATGAGAATTTGTCCCAATTGGGATGATATTCTTCGTTGTGAGACCTTTCCAATGAGGTATCACATGACATACTTCCAATTTTTTGGCATAATGACGCCATTTTGTTGTCACTTCAAATTGAGGCTTGAAATTTTGGGAGAACATTCTTCGTTGTGTGACCTTTCCAATGAGGTATCACATGACATACTTCCAATTTTTTGGCATAATGACGCCATTTTGTTGTCACTTCAAATTGAGGCTTGAAATTTTGGGAGAACATTCTTCGTTGTGTGACCTTTCCAATGAGGTATCACATGACATACTTCCAATTTTTTGGCATAATGACGCCATTTTGTTGTCACTTCAAATTGAGGCTTGAAATTTTGGGAGAACATTCTTCGTTGTGTGACCTTTCCAATGAGGTATCACATGACATACTTCCAATTTTTTGGCATAATGACGCCATTTTGTTGTCACTTCAAATTGAGGCTTGAAATTTTGGGAGAATATTCTTCGTTGTGAGACCTTTCCAATGAGCTATCTCATGACCATACTTTTCTTAAAATAATCCAAAAAGGCGTTCCTTTTCCATTTTGCTTTTGCAATTTATCATTTTGCTATTATCTATCTTGACTGTTAAAAAAATGAAGTGGGGAGGGGGAGATACACTAAATATCAGCACTGTATAAGACATTTCCCCTTTGAATAGCTGAATTTTTCCTCAAGAATACATTTTCAACCCTTTTCTCCTTAAATGTTTCTTCGCTCCAAGTGAAGCGAAGTAAATTCTTCCAAAATAAAGTGGGTAGGGGGAGGTACACTAAAGATCAGCACTGTATAAGAAAAAACACCGGGAGAGGCTCCAGCGAGGTCGTTGAGGGTTGTCTGATGTGCACCAAGCAGTTTCTTCCTCTTCCTGACATTCTCTGCATAGTGAGTCAGGAGAGTTGATTCCCAACGTTTGAAGATCTTTGTTCACTAGTTTGCCTATTGGTTGTAAACAATCTTCAATTTCTTTTCCCTCCCATTTGCAAGCAATTTTTGCTTCTAATCTTCTGGATTCTGGGTTGTTGGGAGGGCAAAACAATTTCGCTGCAGTGAGACCTCAGGTGGACCATTGTGCTTCCTCCTTTTATTAATGGCCTCTCTTAAAGCCATCCCAGGTTCAGAAAGAACTGGACCAGAGCACCGGGAGAGGCTCCAGCGAGATCGTTGAGCGTTGTCTGATGTGAACCAAGCAGTTTCTTCCTCTTCCTGACGTTCCCTGCATAGTGAGTCAGGAGAGTTGATTCCCAACGTATGAAGATCTTTGTTCACTAGTTTGCCTATTGGTTGTAAACAATCTTCAATTTCTTTTCCCACCCATTTGCAAGCAATTTTTGCTTCTAATCTTCTGGATTGTTGGGAGGGCAAAACAATTCCGCTGCAGTGAGACCTCAGGTGGACCATTGTGCTTCCTCCTTTTATTAATGGCCTCTCTTAAAGCCATCCCAGGCTCAGAAAGAACTGGACCAGAGCACCGGGAGAGGCTCCAGCGAGGTCGTTGAGGGTTGTCTGATGTGAACCAAGCAGTTTCTTCCTCTTCCTGACATTCCCTGCGTAGTGAGTCAGGAGAGTTGATTCCCAACGTATGAAGATCTTTGTTCACTAGTTTGCCTATTGGTTGTAAACAATCTTCAATTTCTTTTCCCACCCATTTGCAAGCAATTTTTGCTTCTAATCTTCTGGATTCTGGGTTGTTGGGAGGGCAAAACAATTCCGCTGCAGTGAGACCTCAGGTGGACCATTGTGCTTCCTCCTTTTATTAATGGCCTCTCTTAAAGCCATCCCAGGCTCAGAAAGAACTGGACCAGAGCACTGGGAGAGGCTCCAGCGAGGCCGTTGAGGGTTGTCTGATGTGAACCAAGCAGTTTCTTCCTCTTCCTGACATTCCCTGCATAGTGAGTCAGGAGAGTTGATTCCCAACGTATGAAGATCTTTGTTCACTAGTTTGCCTATTGGTTGTAAACAGTCTTCAATTTCTTTTCCCACCCATTTGCAAGCAATTTTTGCTTCTAATCTTCTGGATTCTGGGTTGTTGGGAGGGCAAAACAATCCCGCTGCAGTGAGACCTCAGGTGGACCATTGTGCTTCCTCTTTTTATTAATGGCCTCTCTTAAAGCCATCCCAGGCTCAGAAAGAACTGGATCAGAGCACCGGGAGAGGCTCCAACGAGGTCGTTGAGGGTTGTCTGATGTGAACCAAGCAGTTTCTTCCTCTTCCTGACATTCCCTGCGTAGTGAGTCAGGAGAGTTGATTCCCAACGTATGAAGATCTTTGTTCACTAGTTTGCCTATTGGTTGTAAACAATCTTCAATTTCTTTTCCCACCCATTTGCAAGCAATTTTTGCTTCTAATCTTCTGGATTCTGGGTTGTTGGGAGGGCAAAACAATTCCGCTGCAGTGAGACCTCAGGTGGACCATTGTGCTTCCTCCTTTTATTAATGGCCTCTCTTAAAGCCATCCCAGGCTCAGAAAGAACTGGACCAGAGCACCGGGAGAGGCTCCAGCGAGGTCGTTGAGGGTTGTCTGATGTGAACCAAGCAGTTTCTTCCTCTTCCTGACATTCCCTGCGTAGTGAGTCAGGAGAGTTGATTCCCAACGTATGAAGATCTTTGTTCACTAGTTTGCCTATTGGTTGTAAACAATCTTCAATTTCTTTTCCCACCCATTTGCAAGCAATTTTTGCTTCTAATCTTCTGGATTCTGGGTTGTTGGGAGGGCAAAACAATTTCGCTGCAGTGAGACCTCAGGTGGACCATTGTGCTTCCTCCTTTTATTAATGGCCTCTCTTAAAGCCATCCCAGGTTCAGAAAGAACTGGACCAGAGCACCGGGAGAGGCTCCAGCGAGATCGTTGAGCGTTGTCTGATGTGAACCAAGCAGTTTCTTCCTCTTCCTGACGTTCCCTGCATAGTGAGTCAGGAGAGTTGATTCCCAACGTATGAAGATCTTTGTTCACTAGTTTGCCTATTGGTTGTAAACAATCTTCAATTTCTTTTCCCACCCATTTGCAAGCAATTTTTGCTTCTAATCTTCTGGATTGTTGGGAGGGCAAAACAATTCCGCTGCAGTGAGACCTCAGGTGGACCATTGTGCTTCCTCCTTTTATTAATGGCCTCTCTTAAAGCCATCCCAGGCTCAGAAAGAACTGGACCAGAGCACCGGGAGAGGCTCCAGCGAGGTCGTTGAGGGTTGTCTGATGTGAACCAAGCAGTTTCTTCCTCTTCCTGACATTCCCTGCGTAGTGAGTCAGGAGAGTTGATTCCCAACGTATGAAGATCTTTGTTCACTAGTTTGCCTATTGGTTGTAAACAATCTTCAATTTCTTTTCCCACCCATTTGCAAGCAATTTTTGCTTCTAATCTTCTGGATTCTGGGTTGTTGGGAGGGCAAAACAATTCCGCTGCAGTGAGACCTCAGGTGGACCATTGTGCTTCCTCCTTTTATTAATGGCCTCTCTTAAAGCCATCCCAGGCTCAGAAAGAACTGGACCAGAGCACTGGGAGAGGCTCCAGCGAGGCCGTTGAGGGTTGTCTGATGTGAACCAAGCAGTTTCTTCCTCTTCCTGACATTCCCTGCATAGTGAGTCAGGAGAGTTGATTCCCAACGTATGAAGATCTTTGTTCACTAGTTTGCCTATTGGTTGTAAACAGTCTTCAATTTCTTTTCCCACCCATTTGCAAGCAATTTTTGCTTCTAATCTTCTGGATTCTGGGTTGTTGGGAGGGCAAAACAATCCCGCTGCAGTGAGACCTCAGGTGGACCATTGTGCTTCCTCTTTTTATTAATGGCCTCTCTTAAAGCCATCCCAGGCTCAGAAAGAACTGGATCAGAGCACCGGGAGAGGCTCCAACGAGGTCGTTGAGGGTTGTCTGATGTGAACCAAGCAGTTTCTTCCTCTTCCTGACATTCCCTGCGTAGTGAGTCAGGAGAGTTGATTCCCAACGTATGAAGATCTTTGTTCACTAGTTTGCCTATTGGTTGTAAACAATCTTCAATTTCTTTTCCCACCCATTTGCAAGCAATTTTTGCTTCTAATCTTCTGGATTCTGGGTTGTTGGGAGGGCAAAACAATTCCGCTGCAGTGAGACCTCAGGTGGACCATTCTGCTTCCTCCTTTTATTAATAGCCTGTCTTAAAGCCATCCCAGGTTCAGAAAGAACTGGACCAGAGCACCGGGAGAGGCTCCAGCGAGGTCGTTGAGGGTTGTCTGATGTGAACCAAGCAGTTTCTTCCTCTTACTGACATTCCCTGCATAGTGAGTCAGGAGAGTTGATTCCCAACGTATGAAGATCTTTGTTCACTAGTTTGACTATTAGTCAGGATATTTGCATGGGGAAGCAACCGGTGAGGACATTTTGCTAGCGTCGTACATGCTTCTCTGTAAAATAATCAAAGATATTGGAAAACTGGTATGTACATGCCATTTCAAGTCAAATTTATGTAATTCCTTGATGCATGAAAATCCCCCAATTATTCCTATTGCCAACAGTAACGGTTTTTCTTATTGATCTTCCCGCGCGTTTCAAGCCTTTCAGATTCAGATCAAAGACTATTATTGCGAACAAATCGTAGGTCGAGATGAGAAAATATTTTCTTTCAGAAATTTAAGCGCACCTATCTACAATCTACATCCTGAAAAGGAACGATCCTTATTGATCAGATTACAGTTGCATTCGTAGCACAAACGGCTTTACTCCGGCTCTTAAAGTTCCGGATTTCTGGCTTATTTTATTTCCTGTTGGTGTGTTTAAGTTCTTTTTGCAGCGGTGCCGGATGTCGGGATATTGGTCTTGTTCATTGAATACAAATTTTTTTTATTTTCTTTTAACATCAAAACGTCTTTTATGAGCTCGTTGCTATAAGTAGCCAGCTTTATTTGAATTAGAGACAATCTTATCTCAAGTAGATCATATAAAAAACACGTAATATTATAATAAACTGTGTTTAAAGTAGAAAATTATAAATTCTTTGTAAAGGAATTTTTCAGGCATACGACATTTAAAGATATAATAGTTGTACCGTTCAATTTCACCCCCGAGCAAATTTCGGGGAGGTATAAACACTATTTAGGAGCCAGTTAGCTCAAAAATTATATCAACTAACTTATTATTTTGGCAATTCATACATTAATAAATAAGGTAAATATTCCAAACAGTTTTTGAATTTGATTACCCGCGAAAACTGTAACTCGTAGAGAAGAATTTTTCGTACAAAATTTGTCGAGAAGAATATTCTGTACAATTTGTCTCATGCAGTCCTAACGGCATTAAAGCAATTAGCGCGAGTAGATTTCACTTCCGTTATTTACAAGATCGAAACAGCTAGCGATCTCTCTTTTCCAGCGACCGTACTTAGAATATAATTGAGTTCTGTTTTCCATTCCCATAATCAATAGATCCCGCGTAACAAGCGAATAGTGACCTAAGACGTGTTTAGATGTCTAGAGAAGGATCATGCGTAAATAAAAGATCTTTTCGCGGGAAATCAGATTCAAAAACTTTTTGAGATTCCCACAAATCCTCATGAGGGTAGGGGGGGGGATTTCACACTTCTCAAACTTCAAGCAATAATAAAAATAATTATTGTAAATATTTTTCTTTAAATCGAAACGTCATAGGTATATTCGCATAAATCCGGCACCATCGCAGCGTTTTCCCTGCTGAGCTTCCCTGACCGCGGTGATGCTGATTAAGTCTTATTAGGTGTTCTATTGACTAAATACCCATCCTCATAAGTCTTTTATGTTAAGGGCTTTCATGGAAGGGCATCTCGAGGATTTTTCAGCTTTCGGCAACTGTAAACAACTGGAAAGATAACGCCAGGCGATTCTCTTATTCGTATAGAGGTCTTAGATTCCTTTTATTCTTATTTTTTCTCTTCGCCAACATAAAATCGTCCAGAAAATAAATCAGATTGATGATGATGAGATCAACTACTTAATTCATTTGATAAACAATAAAGCGGTTTATTGATCGAGAACAAGGACAGGCGCGTTCTGAAATATTCGAAGTCTCCCCAGATTTTTTTTATGCTTATACTAATAACTGAAGTGCGAGATAAAAAAGAGAGAAAGTACGAGACAAAAAAAAAGAGATAACAGAAATGAAGGACACGACAGCTCAAGAACTTGGTCTCTCAGACGTTCTAAATTTTCCGGGTGAGGGACAAAAAAACAAGCGAGCATCATGTCCCCCATTGCCAAGTCAATGGGAATAATTATTGATCCCATAGAGAACTTCAAGAGTGACGGATTCCGGCTCTCTCTGTTCCTTTCTCTGACGGCCGCCGCGGAGTGGTTGGCAAAAAGCAAAATCATGCGACATATGTAGATTCCTCCGGAGGAGAGTCTTATGGCGGTTATAATTTATAGCTCCCCGGGATCCGGGATTCGCAAAGGCGGCAAAGTCGGTAATGAGTTGGGGATTTGGAGACAAATAGTCTCTTAGAAGTTGCAATCTCTTGGCAACTACAGCAAAGCGCATCCGATAAATCAGCGTAGGAACAATGCTTTGCTCGTTTAAGATGCCAAATTATTGTTGAATATGCATGAAGAGTTGTTGTGGAGTTGGTAGTGTTGGTACGCTTGTTTCTCATTACAACGGGAGAACCTTTTTTTATTAAAATTTCCGGTTGTATAATCGTTGCGTAACTTTCTTATGATGACTCTATCCAGGAGTATATAGAATATACAGGGTGTTTCATTAATCAGTACCGAAAATTCAAGGCTAGAGCCCCAAAAATTAAGATCTTCTTCCTATTTTCTGATTGGTTAAAATAACGCGTCATTGCGGCGCATGTGCAAGAAATATTCATTCCTAAAAAAAAGATTTTATGAAATTTTGGTAGAAAAGGTATATAAATAAATGAGGAATATCCTGGTTACGGCACCATTTGAAGGCGTTTCCCTTCTGTGGAAATCACCCTCCTTACCTTTACATATTGACTTTTTTCGAAATAGAAAAATTCACTTACCTTGAACAGAAGGCAGTGGCCATCGACAGGCCAATGAGGTTATTGTTTTACTAAATTTGAAAATAACCGTTGAGACCTGTCAATGGCCACCTCCTTCTGTTCAAGGGAAGTGATTTTTTTTTATTTCTTTGATTATCTAAAAAAAACCAATTAATGCAGGCTGTGATTGGAGAAGAGCTTCGAATATATGGTAATGACGTCAGCAATTTGATTCAATTTCGTCTCATATCTTTAACGATATTCGATAATAATTCAAGTAAGAGGATAACTCGATATGATGTGAAATGTCGGATGCTCGATGCGTTCGCTCGTATCGTTGATGCGTCAGCAATTTAGCCTCCCAATTGAGAATAAGCGTCCCAGGAATCAATTTGGAAGCTAACCATTTTCAATTGCAACCGAAAAAACTGTTCAGACACGCGAAACTCTATTAAAACAAGTTCCCGAACCGGAACAATTATTCATAATGAGACAAATCTAAAATTATGGTAACTTTTTGAATCCAGTTTCATAAATTCAATTAAGGGCATTTCAAACTTGGTTACTGGAGTATTGACTAAGCTTCGAATGGGATTCATTTAAGGGTAGATTTTCTAGATTTTATTTTTAAGGGATGATTTCTTAAAATGAAGTTAATAACGTTTAAAAGCTTCCATTTCCTCATCTTTTCTTTCCCCACTCTATCGCAGGATACGCTTTTCTTCTGCCAACATACGCAGGCGGTGTCGTCGTAATCACCTGCACCAGCGGTCGATATGGGCCTTAAACCTTGGATTACCCTGAGCATCTCTTTATGCTTTATTCCACTACCATCGAGTATGTTCAGGTCTCCTCTCTTCCTTGGACCTTTCAAGATGACCTCCATTGTGTCCGTCTGTTCGGTGGGTGTTTTAGCTCCCTTTTTTGCTGCCACTATCACCGCGAGCTCATCCGTAAATGCCACCACCATGCTCCATACCACGTTCCAGAGGATTGGTCCCAGGACCGACCTTATGGAACACCTTAAGTAACTTCGGCAGCCTCTTCTTCTGATCGATTTTGATTTTGCTATAAGCGAGACAACCATCCTCAATCAGGTATTTGCTTAACTACCAGTTTTCTATCTATTGCGTCCATTGTATAGTTCCAGGGTGCAGCATTGAGCGTATTTTTGGCATCTAAGGTCACCAACATTAACCATTTTTCTGTAGACGCGCTGATTACTTGGACGACCCTCTCCGCTGCATAAGTGGTGGATCTTCCTTGTCCAAACCGATTTTGTGTAGTCGAGGGTTTCTCTTTCAGGAGACGGCTCCGGTCTCTGCTTTACCAACTTTCCAGAAAACTTTTGCCAATAGAAAGGACTGGTCTGTTATGACCAGTCTTTTGTACACATGCCTCCCTCGACATCACCACCCATACAAGATCTTCCTTTTTTCGAGCTGAGGTCTCCAATTTATGGCCTTATCCTTGCATTGGATAACTATCCTTTGGCCCTCTTTATAAGTTTTTTCATTCGAGACCCCTTTTGTTCTTTATTTCCATCCATTGTCCTCAAATATATTTGCAGATCTGCTTTCTTCCTTGGGTGTTTCAAGATGACTGCCTCTTTTCTGTGCGGTGCTAAATGCAGTCTGTTTTCACTCGTTCATCCATCTGTCTTTCTGAGGCTCTCACCTAGTCCACGTTTTAGCTCCTCTTTTGCTTCTGGTTCTAATACCAGTGCGAGGTGGCCCGTGAATGTCACATTCTTAGGAATGCATAAAGCATTTTTGATATCTAAGGTCATCACCACTCGTTTTTCCATAGACCCTCTCCACTGCATGTGTGGTGGACCCTTCTTTCAAAAGGAAACTTTACTTACAGTAGACGCTAACGCTGCTGGAATTCGTTCTTTTCTAATAATTATAATAATGTAATAATTCAAGTAACTAACTCTACTTATACCGGTAGTTGTTTTTTTGTAATTCCCGGGAAGATAGTGCGAGGGTCCGGAACTTGGGTCAAAGGCAGAATTTGACCTCGTTGGTTTTAATAGGATTAAAGAGCAAGGTGCCTTTGCCTATGTGCTGGAGCGAGATAGGTATAATAGCAACTTTGCCTGTATTTAAGACGGTCCTATTCTGTCCCTTAGGTCAACGCCGAGTGGGGGCGGGGCCAGAGATTCTAACCAGAGACCAGAGATTTAGATATGCAGTGTTGCCGCGATGGTACCATACTGAGAAATTGCGTGACCTTGAACACTCAAAAAAAAATCTCCTTCGGCGCATTTAGAGAGTTACTTTCTTTTTTTCTTTTTCCCTTTTTCCCTTCTTAAGTGGTCTTGATTTTTATATGACCTACCTGTGAAAAGTATCAGGAACCGCCACTGGTTCGTTCCCAAATTAAGTCGACCGAAAGAATGAACCTGTAGCTGGACTGCAAATGGTTGTTTCTCTATTACTATTTTTTTTTAAATGAAGTGAATGATTGGAGATAGCGTTGCCGGAACGGAGTTATATGCGTCTTGTGGAATTTAAATCGGCACACGACGTTTGATGTTGAGATCGGTCACTGCCGGAAAGTCTCAATTAATTAAAGGTAATTATTTGCCGGAAGCACTCTTATTTAATCGGGCAAACACACTTCGATTTCAACTCGATGTAGAGGAAAATTCCTCTACAAATAACAAATGACCGCACGGTTATATGTTGTTCGCTTGAAAAGTAGTTTCTTGAAACAGACCGGAACTCTCGTTGGTTTTGGATTCAAAAATCTAATTTCATTAAGATGAAATGCTAGAAGTAGTCGTGTTTCTTTCTCTAAAAAGATACAGGTACGGGAAAAGATAAAAAGATAGAATTTAGGTAAGAAATAAGGAGTTTCACGTCACCCTTCTTCAAGTTCCACGTAAACACTTTTCGTGCGCGCGATGCACCATTCAGATGATGTTCATTTTAAGGTCAAAGGGTCTGTGAAGTTACACACGATACTTTTAAGAAAAAGGTCCCTAGGAGTTTTAACTCGAGCAAACAATTCTATAATTGATGTTAAGGTACGCGTAAATAAAGCCACATTTATGGTGGCCTCCGGGAGGATTACCTTGACTCTTTATATTGGTTTAACCAAAAAATTTTCCCATAGATTGGTTGACATTTTCTTTCATAGCGATGCAAAATGGTCAATGTAATTTTGATAAGGTTTCCTAATTTGGACCGAAATTATTGTATCCGACGTTGTGACGTCATGTAACTGCGGTATAATACAGTTTATTAAAAGTAATAATAAATTCTATTTGTATAAAATTAATTGTAAAAAGTTGTTGAAAATGGGGAAAAGAAAAGATGCGGTTCGATCTCAAGAATTCTACGAGGTGCAATAATAAACTCATGAAAATGACTCCATACATTTTTCCAATCATGCCATCTGTGAATAAAATCCGTGCTTCTCGGTCGTGTAACTATGGAGAACGTCGGGATCTCTAAAGGCTAATACACCTTTCCCACCCATATGCGAACAGAGCCTCTTTATACCCCGTGAAATATTCATGTTTGATTCCGGGAATAAAAACGGAATGGCATCCGGCGAAATTGTGAAATTTTCATCTCGACGTTACAAGATTTCCAAACAATGTAACATCACGTGAAGTATATGTATGTATATGAAATATAAAAACTGTGATGTTCATACTTGATAGGAAAAGTGCTTTCTGAAAACTCACATTCAAACTTTGAAAGAAGGAAAGAAGGAAATTGTTCTACTTATATAATAAATGTCTTTCCAACTCTCTGCTTATCTGTCATTTATTTGTAATCTTCTACATTATTTAAGAACGAAAATGATATTTGTACATTTTTTTACACACTAATAATAAGTATAAACATACTCACACGATATACGTTAGCGTGTTGGCGGTGGGAGTGGAAGGGAAAAATGAAAGATAATATTTCAGGCTTTTCCGAATCAATGAGGAATTTCCTATCCTATAAGGTGTGATTTGAATTGGGAGAAGATGAGGGCAGCCAGGTTTACCTTATAATGATTTAGACATCTTATGGGGGAATATGTAAATGGTTTCGGTGGAAAGAGGTGGTGTACTGGAAAGTTAAATGGTTTGAAATGAGTAGAGTTGGGGTGTGAGTAAAGCGATAGGAATAAGCAAGTTAGATTGGTTTTTATGCAGTGTAAGTTTGTAGATTATACAGGGTGAATCGGAAAATTGTAATATTAAAAATGCGTTCTCATGATTTCATTATGGAAATTTTCCAATAAATCAAACAGTTTTACCATATATTTTAAGCATAAAAGACAGAATAACCTTTTTCAAGATGAGGCATCGTTTAGGAAATATTTACCAAAACGTATGACTAAGGCTGCTAAAAAAATATATTTTATTTTAGCAACTGGACAATCAAAATCGAACGCCATGCATAAAATCGTATTTTAAGCACAAAAGAGAGAATAACTTTTTTCAAGATCAGGCCTCGTTTAGGAAATATCTCCAAAAATGTAAAACTAAGGCTGCTTCGAAAAAAATATTTTTTAGTAGCTGGCCAGCCAAAATCGAACTTGATGTTTAAAATTGTATTTTAGGCATAAAAGAGAGAATAACTTTTTTCAATTTCAGGCCTCGTTTAGAAAATATTTCCAAAAAATTATGAAAAAAAAAGGCTGTTAAAAAATATACATTTTTTAATAACTGGATAGGTAAAATCGAAATCCATGTATGAAATCGTATTTTGAGCATAAAAGAAAAAATAACTTTTTTTGAAATTCGGCCTCGCTTAGGAAATATTTCCAAAAATGTAAAACTAAGTCTGCAAAAAAAAAAAATTAGTAACTGGACGTCAAAATCGAACGCCCTGTATAAAATCGTATTTTGAGCATAAAAGAGGGAATTACTTTTTTCAATATCAGGTCTCGTTTAGGCAATATTCCCAAAAATGTAAAACTAAGGCTGCTAAAAAAATATATTTCTTAGTAACTGAATAGTCAAAATGAAGCGTCATGTATAAAATCGTATTTTAAGCATAAAAGAGAGAATAACTTTTTCCAAGATCAGGCCACGTTTAGGAAATATTTCCAAAAATGTATGACTAAGGCTGCTGAAAAATATAAATTTTTTAGTAACTGAATAGGTAAAATCGAAATCCATGTATAAAATCGTATTTTGAGCATAAAAGAAAAAATAACTTTTTTTGAAATTCGGCATCGCTTAGGAAATATTTCCAAAAATGTAAAACTAAGTCTGCAAAAAAAAATTTTAGTAACTGGACGTCAAAATCGAACGCCCTGTATAAAATCGTATTTTGAGCATAAAAGAGGGAATTACTTTTTTCAATATCAGGTCTCGTTTAGGCAATATTCCCAAAAATGTAAAACTAAGGCTGCTAAAAAAAATATTTCTTACTAACTGAATAGTCAAAATGAAGCGTCATGTATAAAATCGTATTTTAAGCATAAAAGAGAGAATAACTTTTTCCAAGATCAGGCCACGTTTAGGAAATATTTCCAAAAATGTATGACTAAGGCTGCTGAAAAATATAAATTTTTTAGTAACTGAATAGGTAAAATCGAAATCCATGTATAAAATCGTATTTTGAGCATAAAAGAAAAAATAACTTTTTTTGAAATTCGGCATCGCTTAGGAAATATTTCCAAAAATGTAAAACTAAGTCTGCAAAAAAAAATTTTAGTAACTGGACGTCAAAATCGAACGCCCTGTATAAAATCGTATTTTGAGCATAAAAGAGGGAATTACTTTTTTCAATATCAGGTCTCGTTTAGGCAATATTCCCAAAAATGTAAAACTAAGGCTGCTAAAAAAAATATTTCTTAGTAACTGAATAGTCAAAATGAAGCGTCATGTATAAAATCGTATTTTAAACATAAAAGAGAGAATAACTTTTTCCAAGATCAGGCCACGTTTAGGAAATATTTACAAAAATGTATGACTAAGGCTGCTGAAAAATATACATTTTTTAGTAACTGGATAGGTAAAATCGAAATTCATGTATAAAATCGTATTTTGAGCATAAAAGAAAAAACACTTTTTTTGAAATTCGGCCTCGCTTAGGAAATATTTCCAAAAATGTAAAATTAAGGCTGCTGCGAAAAAATATTTTTTTAGTAGCTGGCCAGCCAAAATCAAACGTGATGTATAAAATCGTATTTTAAGCATAAAAGAGAGAATAACTTTTTTCAAGATTAGGTCTAGTTTAGGAAATATCTCAAAAAATGTAAAACTAAGACCGCAAATAAAAATGTTTTTTTCAGTAACTCGGCCACAATTTTGGAAATATTTCCTAAACGAGGCCTCATCTTGAAATTGTCTCTGTTGTGCTTAAGCACCCTGTATAAAGAACACATACCTTCTATTATTTCTCCACTAAAGCAACTTAAACGATTAATCCGAAACCGTACCAACCCCCCCTTGAAATCATACTAGTCTAGAATTCTTTTCAAAGTTAAAATTGGTCACTTTAGTGTTAAATTAGACTGTTATCGTTTGTTTTTATTGCTATAAAAAGTGTCGTTGTTACTTGCGCATGGCCTTGCCTAGTATATTTTTTTACATTTAATATTTTACACACCAGATATTCTAATTTATTTCCGAAAGAGTTAGCAGTGCTCATTCTGTATATTATAATTTCATTATAAACATTATGACATTTTAAATGCAAGCTCACTCCGAAAAGAGCTACACAAAAAAAGCTTCCAGAAGCCCTGGGTGTAGTCTCAGATAAGCGAATTTTAATTAAAAGGAGGTAATTTGACGCAATCACTTCTTTTATTGCCGTAATCAGGAAAGAACAGCACTCAAATGCTCTCTTACTCATTAATTAGGAGACTGCTCTTTTTTATCTACAATTTCGTCAAAGATATCTATTGCTTCGGGGGTAGATGTCCTTCTACTCTTAGTATTTGATAGTTTATCAAATAAAATGACACAAGTGGAACAAATACATTGTTTCCACTTTAGAACTCGAGGAATGAAGTTATGGTGTGTCGGAAACATGACATGCTTCTTCGATCATATTTTTAGAGCAAAAATACTAATGTGTGTTTCTAACGTAGAGAAAAAATTTACCTTCGGACGTAAAATAAAAATTTTACGATAAAAACCGGGTAGCACTGAACCACGATAAACTATAAATCGATTTTAGATGGGAGTAGAAAACTTTATTCGAAATCGATACTTCGGGGAAGTTTTCCTCGCCATAAATATCTAATGGTTCTATCGGTCTCTGCGTTATTTGACAGTTAATAATTTAAGACAATAAAGTACTCGCAGTAGGTACAATCCTCACCTACAACTACCTGCTTGAAGAAATTAAAGTGGGGAATTTTCTTATTCGGGTCACTATTATAGACAAGGGGGATATCGTTTGGAGACAAAAACCACCCCCGCTCTTAACCTCCTGCGTATGGGTCGGAGTGACTTCGACGTCTTATATAGGAACTCCCATTTTAATTTTTCATGCAAAAAATGCAAGAAAAAAGAAAAATATTTTTCGTGCCATGACCTTATTCCCTAAAATGCAATCCAAAAACCGATTTTTCGATATCAATTTACTTTTTTGTGAGTAAAAAACGGCTTCCGTAGAAAAATTGCAAGAACATAAAAATTACCCCCTCCACCCTCACCCCCAATCTTTAGGAGTAACTTAAGGAGTGACTGAAATTTGTATTAGGGGGGGAGTGGGAAAATTCGACGTGCAGGAAAATCGACTTGCATGAAAAACAAATAACCTTTTTCTATTTTTTTTCGATCCCTTCAAAATCGACGCATTATTTCCATGGCGTTTTGGTGTATTATGGGCGTCTGGGTGTCATAATAACTGGTCATTTGTCATAACTGAATTTTTTCTGCGTATTCCTAAGAATGTCTGTACGTCTCTACGCCAAACTCGACTGACTCAGCATCAGCGGCAGTTGATGGCATCATCGAAGAGACCGACCGTTGCGATGGTGGAAGGAGTATACTTATTCCTGTTATAGTATACTTGGCCACGGTAATCTCTTCCAGGTGATTTTGTTTCTGCGACTGCTGGGAATCTTATAGTGGTCTTTACCCAAATTGATGTTTATTAGATTCTTGGGCATTTATTTTTATTTATCGTTAACCTTTGTACTTGGTTTTGTGGATGGCATAGATGTAAAAAAATATCCAAATATGAGAGCGCTCTGTGTAACATGGTCTTGGAAGCGGCGGCTTATAAAAAAAAAACAAATAACCTTTTTCTATTGTTTTTTCGATCGCTTGAAAAAAGCCGCTTATAGTTTCAAAGCGTGTGAAACGAATTATTGGCAGATAGACACGTTGGGCGCCACTTGAAACGAACTATTTAACCCCTAGAGGGGAAAAATAGTCGCTGAGAGCATGAGACAAGAAAAACAAGGGTCGTAGGTTGAGTCGCTAGTCTAGGAGGGTCAACAATAATCAGCAGGTCAGCAGAACAAAAGGTACTCTTTATTGAAAAATATAAAATCTATCACAGCTATTAATATGACACTCTTGAGCACGGTTAACAATTAAAAAAACAGAGCGTGCGGTTTAGCAGAATGAATTGGTCGGATGCTAGTAGTTCACAAGGCACTTAGCTTTGTATGGCTCTTCCGTACGAGGATGACGATTGTTAGGTCAGGAGCCCTTCGGAGCGAGCTACAAGTCTAGCTGGAAGTAGACTGGATCTTCATGCTTGGCTCCGGAACTTGCTTCGGTTCGAAAGGTGGACTTGGTAGCAAAGAAAATCTGCCTTGGTACGGACAATCTGCTTGGCACGGAAAAGGCAGTTGCCTCCGGGAATAAAATGGCCTCCAGGAAAAGATTGCCTCCAAGAAAAAATCGCCTCCAGGGAAAAAGCTGTAATTTCATTGGTATCAGAAACACTCTTGCATTAATGAACGGTCCGATCGAGTCTGCTTGCCGAGGGTACATAAAATGATGTCCCGTCCTCAAGATAGGTTGAGATCAAAAATGTGATTGGCGAAATTTTACAAGCGGAGCGAAACTCGATCGGATTTAAAAGCTGTAATTAAAATTAGCATACGGTATTAAGAAAATATGATCGGTATAATTCTAGCACAATTAACAAAATCATTCTACAACACTCACCAAGTCAAAAACGTGAGGGATGGTTATAATAATGAGCAGTAAATTCAAGACGCCATTGTCTATTATTCGCAACAGGTATTTGCGTGGACCTTCCTGAGCGAATCCAGAAGTGAAAAGAAGGTGAAAACGCAGGTATGATGATGAAACGCACCTGATTCCAACTCGACAGTCGAGGTCGACGAGGCTCGACAGTCGCAGTAGACGAACTCGAGGCCTCCAGTCGGCCGTGCTTGCGTCGCACTAAAAACCACCATCACTCACTCACTGCGCGCGTCCGCCGTTGTCTCCGTGTCGCTGGCATTTGGCCGGTACGTACAAAATGTACGTTACACGTGTTTTGATGTCTATTATGGGCGTCTGGGTGGAACACCGGGACGTTACATTTTTCAAAAACATTGGTCAGGTCAGGTCAGGTCAGGTCAGGTCAGGTCATATCGGATTTTTTCTGATTCCTCCTAAGAACAATTACGTATTGTTGATTATGTGAATGTATGGATCCAGCTCAAAGGTGCAAAATCAACGATTCCCTTAATGGAGAATGATGTTAAGTAGGAATTTTTCATAGGTACGCTTGTAAGACCGAAAAGCTTGTTGGAAATCTGGACGAAGGACCAGGGTACAGGATACACCGGGAGATAATAGACAGGATTAATAATTATTATGGCTTTAATTATTGTGTAGTTACCACTGGGCGAGCCACTGTAACCCGTGCGGGGGATGCGGAAGTCTTTGATCATTGTGGTTTGCGAAGGGGGGCAGAGTACTGCGTGTACCACGACCACAAATTGCGATCGGCCTTTTTTAACAGGACACGATAATGACGGTTGGCTTGCTGGTCCTTGACTCTCACTATGCACCGTCTCGATGCGTACCTCCCGACTCCGGACTCTGACTGCGACAGGTGCTGGTGGTAAATGTTTGAAGATTTATTTTCACCACTCACGTTACGCACATGAATGTGTTTTCCCGCCGTGAAACCATAATGTTATTGGGCTGGGCATCTAGGGTCGTGCAAGTAAAGGATAAATTCCGTAAGGAAAGATTTAATTAAAATATGCATCTAGATGACGGAACAGTGAATGTCTGTTTATTTCTATTATAGGGCTCTGTAAAATTTAACGTAAAATTATAATCATTTTAGTGGAAAGATTATTATTAGATACAGACGAAATTAATCAAACATTCCATATTTTCGTTTTCCCGTTTCAAGTTTTCATGTTCTGCATGGGCGCTCGTTAGTCTATACCTTAAGGCTAGCCCGTAATTTGACCAGATAATGTTCGAAAATTATAAAAATTCTCCGCGTCTTTTGGCCCAAACACAGTTGATATAAAAAAATAAGCACCTGCTTTTTGTCAGGCACAGATCTCGGCCATTCTGGATTTTTTAACAAATCCAGAAAAAATTTCATGCTTTATCCTGTTTCAAGCTTCAGCCGTAACATACATTCAGCTGAGATTTGAGCACAAATACTAGTAGGTACATGAGCCCGCATCAATTTTAGAATGGATGCTGACTAATTTTCCTGCTTATTTACCTCATATAAAAGGCTTTCTGTTACGTGGATTGTTAAAGTTAAACAGCAATCCGCTAATTGCTCCCAAGCCTTCAAACTCTACCAAGATGAAACACAGAACGCTTTATTCCATTTATGATGACTGAAGACTGGAGTGTGTTTCGAAATAAGCTCGTTTACCTAAGCTCGCAAAAAGTACGATGACGTTTAATATGGAAATTTACATAAGTCGGGAGGTTGTTTCAAATAAGCTTATTGTGTTCGGTAAATTTTTGGTCATGTAGAAATTTTAGATAGATTGACTAATAATGACTTATCAGGTCCGCTTGAAAAAATTAAATAACCTTTTTCTGGTGCTTTTTTTCTTGAAAATTGGCTTGAAAATCTACCTTAATTACGTAATCAATTATTACCTCCATCGTTTTTGGTAATGGGTACATAGTATATCATACCTTTTGTTTTGTAATCAATCCCATTTATTTAATTATTTAGTTATTCGATCTATACGTAGGTCGTAAAGTTCCAGGAATACGCTCATACATTACCTAATTAAACATCGAATGTTGATTTTTACTTACAGGAATATTTTATAATGGATTTTCATCATGAACGAAACGGTCTCATTAATTAGACACCTAAAATAATGATTTTCTATTATTGAGTCATAAAAACATATACTTGAACAAACAAGCAACAAAACATAGTCCGGTTCATTTGCAAATTGAACGTAAACACATGTTTATACATAATTAAATATCAGCAACTGCCATTTTCATGCAGGCACGTACAACAATGATCATTGTCGTTTTTTCCTCAAGTATTTTAATAAAAGGGGGAATTTAACTGTTTTGTAATTAAAATTGCATTCGATATTCGATATTTCCATGCCAGCAGCTACAAAAAAAAACATTGTTTCGATTTGTTTTGTTTCACAAAAGGTATAGATTTAAATGAACAGTGTACAATTTGAAAATCAGCGCTGCGAAATATTCGTTTGATCATTTAAAGAGCACTGACATGAGAATTATCGGGGTAGCACCATTAGAGCTTAGATTTAGTCTGGTATTTTTTCTGCAGATCTAGTTAAAGTGCCTACATGAAAGCAACTATGAGAAAGCAACTGCATAAAAAATACCCCGCTAAAAATCTGAGCTGGAATGGTATTTTATGAGACAGTTCCTCTAATAAGAAAGTACCAAAACAGTGAACAATACCCAGAATGCCTTTTAAAACGACAAATATCGTTGTTAAAACACAATTTTATTATTTTATGTTAATATTTCTAATAAAAATCATAAAGGCAAACAGCCTGAGTGATTTTTTTCTGCAGATCGAGTGAAATTGTCTACTTGAAAGCAGGTATGAGAAAACAACTGCATGAAAAAAAATATCCCGCTAAAAATCTGAGCTTGAATAGTATTTTACGAGGCAATTCCTCTAATAAGAAAGTACCAAAACAGTGAACAATACCCAGAATGCCTTTTAAAACGACAAATATCGTTGTTAAAACACAATTTTATTATTTTATGTTAATATTTCTAATAAAAATCATAAAGGCAAACAGCCTGAGTGATTTTTTTCTGCAGATCGAGTGAAATTGTCTACTTGAAAGCAGGTATGAGGAAACAACTGCATAAAATAAAATATCCCATAAAAATCTGAGCTAGAATAGTATTTTACGAGACAATTCCTCTAATAAGAAAGTACCAAAACAGTGAACAATACCCAGAATGCCTTTTAAAACGACAAATATCGTTGTTAAAACACAATTTTATTATTTTATGTTAATATTTCTAATAAAAATCATAAAGGCAAACAGCCTGAGTGATTTTTTTCTGCAGATCGAGTGAAATTGTCTACTTGAAAGCAGGTATGAGGAAACAACTGCATAAAATAAAATATCCCATAAAAATCTGAGCTAGAATAGTATTTTACGAGACAATTCCTCTAATAAGAAAGTACCAAAACAGTGAACAATACCCAGAATGCCTTTTAAAACGACAAATATCGTTGTTAAAACACAATTTTATTATTTTATGTTAATATTTCTAATAAAAATCATAAAGGCAAACAGCCTGAGTGATTTTTTTCTGCAGATCGAGTGAAATTGTCTACTTGAAAGCAGGTATGAGAAAACAACTGCATAAAATAAAATATCCCATAAAAATCTGAGCTAGAATAGTATTTTACGAGACAATTCCTCCAATAAGAAAGTACCAAAACAGTGAACAATACCCAGAATGCCTTTTAAAACGACAAATATCGTTGTTAAAACACAATTTTATTATTTTATGTTAATATTTCTAATAAAAATCATAAAGGCAAACGGTATATAAGAACTCATAACAGCCCGAGTGATTTTTTTCTGCAGATCGAGTGAAATTGTCTACTTGAAAGCAGATATGAGAAAACAACTGCATAAAATAAAATATCACACTAAAAATCTGAGCTAGAATAGTATTTTACGAGACAATTCCTCTAATAAGAAAGTACCAAAACAGTGAACAATACCCAGAATGCCTTTTAAAACGACAAATATCGTTGTTAAAACACAATTTTATTATTTTATGTTAATATTTCTAATAAAAATCATAACGGCAAACGGTATATAAGAAATCATAACAGCCCGAGTGATTTTTTTCTGCAGATCGAGTGAAATTGTCTACTTGAAAGCAGATATGAGAAAACAACTGCATAAAATAAAATATCACACTAAAAATCTGAGCTAGAATAGTATTTTACGAGACAATTCCTCTAATAAGAAAGTACCAAAACAGTGAACAATACCCAGAATGCCTTTTAAAACGACAAATATCGTTGTTAAAACACAATTTTATTATTTTATGTTAATATTTCTAATAAAAATCATAAAGGCAAACAGCCTGAGTGATTTTTTTCTGCAGATCGAGTGAAATTGTCTACTTGAAAGCAGGTATGAGAAAACAACTGCATGAAAAAAATATCCCGCTAAAAATCTGAGCTAGAATGGTATTTTATGAGACAATTCCTCTAATAAGAAAGTACCAAAACAGTGAACAATACCCAGAATGCCTTTTAAAACGACAAATATCGTTGTTAAAACACAATTTTATTATTTTATGTTAATATTTCTAATAAAAATCATAAAGGCAAACGGTATATAAGAACTCATAACAGCCTGAGTGATTTTTTTCTGCAGATCGAGTGAAATTGTCTACTTGAAAGCAGGTATGAGAAAACAACTGCATAAAATAAAATATCACACTAAAAATCTGAGCTAGAATAGTATTTTACGAGACAATTCCTCTAATAAGAAAGTACCAAAACAGTGAACAATACCCAGAATGCCTTTTAAAACGACAAATATCGTTGTTAAAACACAATTTTTAGTATTTTATGTTAATATTTCTAATAAAAATCATAACGGCAAACGGTATATAAGAACTCATAACAGCCCGAGTGATTTTTTCCTGCAGATCGAGTGAAATTGTCTACATGAAAGTAAGTATGAGAAAACAACTGCATAAAAAATATCTCGCAAAAAATCTGAGCTGGAATGGTATTTTATGAGACAATTCCTCTAATAAGAAAGTGCCAAAACAGTGAACAATACCCAGAATGCCTTTTAAAACGACAAATATCGTTGTTAAAACACAATTTTTAGTATTTTATGTTAATATTTCTTATAAAAATCATAACGGCAAAGGGTATATAAGAACTCAGAACAGCCTGAGTGATTTTTTTCTGCAGATCGAGTGAAATTGTCTACTTGAAAGCAGGTATGAGAAAACAACTGCATGAAAAAAATATCCTGCTAAAAATCTGAGCTAGAATGGTATTTTATGAGACAATTTCTCTAATAAGAAAGTACCAAAACAGTGAACAACACCCAAAATATTTTTTTAAATTACAAATATCGTTGTTAAAAACAGAATTTTAGTATTTTATGTTAATGTTTCTAATAAAAATCATAACGGCAAACGGTATATAAGAATTAATAACAGCCCGAGTGATTTTTTTCTGCAGATCGAGTGAAATTGTCTACTTGAAAGCAGGTATGAGAAAACAACTGCATAAAATAAAACATCCCGCTAGAAATCTGAGCTAGAATAGTATTTAATGAGACAATTCCTCCAATAAGAAAATACCAAAACAGTGAACAATACCCAAAATGCCTTTTACAACGAAAATATCGTTGTTAAAAACACAATTTTAGTATTTTATGTTAATATTTCTAATAAAAATCATAACGGTAAATGTACGAACGTGGCTTTACATTTACAAGTTAGAATTAAAAAAAATAAGATAACAGTGGAAATTGAATTTTGAGCTTTATTGCATGCGTGGATCAAGATTTTATGGAACAAAAGAATCACTGAAGCTTCAAGCATGGTACTTAGCTTCATGTTGGCTTAATGTGACTTATGCAGCAGACTCCACCAGAGAAAGAAGCAGCACGCTCCGCACAAATATCGACACGGATACAAAATGGATCAGCTTCACCCAAAAAAGCTATAAAAATATAGCTCGGCGGGAAGCAAAAGCAGCAAATCGGTCTCTGCACGGTTATTTTAAAGTACAAATAATTACAAATGAATGCGGTGAAATTAATTTATCGAATTGTTTTCTAAAATCCGGAACGTCAATGGCGTTTACGGTCTCGAAGATGACAATTGACAGAGTAGTAGACGAATCTCAAAAACCCGAGATGTAAAAATATACATAGTCGTTCACGATTAACGGTCCTGTTGTGTCCCACTTTTCATACGTTCCTTTCAATCCTGTCCTTATTCTAAGTCAGTTCCTGTATGTATTTCGCAATAATACGGTTCGAGCGTTTGACGGGTGATCTACTCGGATCTACAACAGCATCCAAACAAGGACAGCAGTAGGGCCTTCCGCCTTTCATCGCAGGAAAAGGATATACGACACAGGACAAGGGACTCGAGATTAGCACTCCGTTGAGATCGCATCTTACCATATTTTCACACCCGCAGTTTTAGTGAATTCATAATCGAGATCCGAGACGTCCCGCAACGAGAGTGTCTAGACGCGGCTTCCCGCGTCGCTCTTCGCAGTTTTATATTCATATTTTTAATCATCCGCAATTATAAACTGAACGCATCATTCATCACACTTGAGCTATTCAAGAATCACTCATTAATAATAATAATAAACGTAAGTCCCCTCCTGAGAATAATTACTTTTTATTAACATAAATTTGATTATTTAAGTAATTGTTTTAGAGATAGAAGAAATTATTTTACAAACCATTAAGGCACCGAGCTCGAATCGGAGAACTATAGCGACGTTGTGACAAAATTTGCTCAATATGTATTTTATCCGTTCTCTCTTCAGGGAAGCGAACTTTGGTCGTTAATAAGGGAACTTTAATATCTTGAACGGAGTTCGTACCTCTGTTCCTTGACCTAAACTTTTGTACTGGAACAAAACATTTTTCCAATAATCGCGGGAAAATTATACCTTCTGGTGCTGGTGAAGTTTTATTTTGTAGCTTTATTAAAGCTGAACTTGTTTTTTAAAAGTATATTATATTACTCATCGATTCCTTCTTTTTCTCTGTATGGCGCAGGTGGTAATAAAAGAATCCTGTGCCACTGTGTGGAACAATTTATAACAAATTACATACAATAATTTATAATAATAATAATTGTTTAATCATTAAATTAAATTAATTAACCATCAGATTCACTCCTCTAGCTAAATTGTCTTACTCTAATAGCTGCCGAACTAGTACCTACTACTCTGCTCTCTGTGACGACTCATCTCTGGCAGGTGAGGGATATAGCAAGAAGTGACTAATTCAACTTAGAGTCATCTCCTCGATCAATTAAGGAGTTTATTATTACTCAAAAAATTGAATCATTTATGTCTGGGATATTTTATTGACACGCCTATTATTACTGAGGTCTGGGTAAAGGGGATCGATGAACGTTGTACGTGCACGTCATATATCACCTTATCATTTTTTTCCGCTTTTATATTACATTTCGAAGTAAATAACTGAGTTCTGAGATATTCTGCGCACACAGAAATACATTACGAGGACCCTATAGGTCCTTATTTATATTCCAACTGCCAACATATTGTGCCAATAAATATTTGCACTTCCCAATATAAAATGGGGAATCTCAACAAAACGAAACTCATATGTTAGACTAAATGCCAATTTACCGTAACTGTGGTCCCGTTATGGATGATTCATCGATCGGAATTTCGCCGACACGAAGGTGTAATACAGAGTTTTACCCCAATTGACATGATGAATATTAGTCGCAATCAATCACGAAGAGGTGGAAATAAATTAGTGATTTACTCGTATTTCCTGATCGGGATTTCATATGCGCACGTGCTGCAGTTCTCGATCGTCTGTAAAATGTGACAGATCGGAGTATATGTATCGAAAAAGGCCCGATTCGTGCAAAATATTAGCTCGGATTTTTCAATTATCATTGTTCAAGCTTTGATGGAATAATAATGTAGTTAACGGGAGCAAAAAGTATTACTACCTTTATAACTTCCAATATCATTTACATAATCACACAAAAATTCAAAATCGTTAAATACATCAACTCTAAGTCACAGTAAGAATAGATCTGAGGAAGGATACAAGGGTATTTGGGAGGTTTTCTTTATTTAATTTTCTCCCATGATGAAGCTCATCAAACTTGAAATCCAAAAAAAAATAATTTTTAGATAAATACCTTTCTGTTTATACAGTACGTGATGAGATAACATCACCGTCGTTGGTACTACTCCCTTGAAGACTACTTAAAGATGATTAGTTAGATGATCCGGAAATGACCCCATTCTCTAGTGCTAGTGCTCTCATTCGACACGCCAGTTGACCCAATTATAACAGAACTATCCATCCCTCAGTACATGAAATAAGGCAGGTCATGCTTCCAACGCTAGTCTTGACGAACTTAAAATCCGGTAGAAAATGAATCAGGAAAACCAAAAACGACGCACAAAGTTGGAATTCTTAAAGCTGGGACTCGATTCTAGGGCTGACATCCTACCCTGCGGTTATTACCTCTGGTACCCTATCATTGATGGTAAAAGAAATAATTCGGCCGATAGAAAACGCGAACTACTTACTCGTGAAAAATATTCCTCGATTTTTAAGTGCCAAATATTTTCCAATGCAACCCAAAACTGTTCGTATCCTACCTCCATCTCTCTTTTCCTGCGAACTTTCAACCAATCATCTTCGTTCGCTGAAATGTCACGCGATACAACGTCATTTTTCCGCGGTTGTCGTTTTTATTTTAGATTCACCTTCACTCGCCATTTTCACGCCAGTTCTCCCTACGTCCCGAATTTATTATTTTAGAGAAAATTGCACCTTCTGTCAACAGTTTATACCTCTGACAGAAAGCTATTAATTGATTCGTCAAGACTCTCAATGATTTCCTTATGTTACCTAAAATTCGCTTATTCACTCATCGTATTTATCGATGTCATAAATTAAATACTGGACGAAACTAACTGAACTACATATCAAAATACTCAGAAAAATTTTTGGGATCTGTAGGTAAAACCGTAAAATAGTAGCAAATAGGGCATGCTACAATCGTAATTAATAAATTAATAATATTGTTGTATCTGAATAAGATGAATAAGACGTGTCTTTAATTTAACACTGTCAATGCATCAACAATGAGTTAACGCTGGTGTACTTTTATTTAAAATATAAATGATGAATCAAATATTATGGTTTTGTTGACATTATCGGTGACGGTTCACTTGCCTTCATCAACAGTGTCTGTAGCCAATTTTTACCCTTCCTACTGAACGTCGTTGCTTGCAAACGTGATAGTAGGACAGCATCAAGGCTGGAAATTTTACCCTATATGTTTATTTATATATTTATGTGTGTGTATGGGGTAAAGGGCTAATGATAAAGTTATCTGAACTGTCAACGATATTTATTTTTGTTTTCATGTAATATTTCATAACCTTCAAACGGCGAGTATTTCCGTAATCCCGAACGTTATTTAAAACTTATCAATTCAATATAACATGCTTCGGAACAGTTCTGAATAACAATAAAAACTCGACGGGATGTATACCTGGCTTTATTAAATGTTGAAAGCTCCATTGGATGAAAGCGTCATTGTCTTAATACTTTCAGTCGAATTGTTTGGAACGTTCAGGATCGTGTGTTGGAACAAAGCTTCAGATTAAATTAGACATGCTCGGGGCACTCGTAATTGTATGCCAATTATTTATGCATAGGGTTTTCCAAAAAGGAGGCTTACGTGATGCTGGAAACAACCGGGAGTATCAGACTATAGGATAAGCTTTCATCGGGGCATTTTCAAAGCACTTATCGTGATTTGATATAAAAATTTGCCTGTTTGTTGCAATATAGTACCTACCAAGTGCACCAGCACTTGAGGTTATTTTCTACGCAAATTATTTATTAAAATGTTTTGTTTATTCAATTTTCTAATTATTTATTTAACAACTATTACTTATAATTATTTTTGCATACCGCACACTAAATATTTATTTCAAAGACTGAAGACTTTCTCAGGCAGTTGATTTAGGTGTATATGCAATCCGAGGTGGTAGAAACATTCTAAACCCTAAGTCTAGAATTATCTTTATTACCGCAGGAGTAGGTGCGGCTACAGTATGATACATATCCGAAACTGTATGAGAACATCATCATACAGCCCTAAAAATATTATATTATTTAAGAACCCACCACGTGACTAAGATTCCTCCGATTAATTATGCGATCGTGCTACTTCGTTTGCTGTTCGAAGGTGTTAGTGTCATTATCATCTCTTGTCATCATTTTAACCGTGACTTCATGGACCTGTCGAGCTGTGATTGGCTCTGACTTTTGATTTTTCGTTTATTATTCTGCATGTTAAACGGCGGCTTATTTAATAATAGAGATATTTATTATTCTGTTTCATCGTTTCAAAAAGTGATTCTCCATTGTGCGTGCGTTCATGTGTAACAGTTCTTAATGGTTACTGTATATTTTAGCAAAGTTCCAGAAACTAGTATTAATTCTATGAAACTGGTTGAAAAACTGCCATGTTATGGAGAGGAGTAATCTCGCCAATCTTTTTTTAAGGGCAAGCTTAATGCTGAAATTATTCTCAAAATATTCAGGAGCCTTTCATATTATGAGTCGGGTTACTTTGGCAACTATAGAAAAAAAAAATTGCTGGCTGATTAATGTAAACCGTTTATTTTTCAAATTTAACGAATACTTACGGTAAAAAATGACCTACATATTAGGCAACTCTGAGAGGGTTTAAAAGCTTGGTCGGCCCAATAATTTAATTGTTCTATTTTGTTGCATGAGCAACAATTAATTAGAAGACGATCCAATTATATTATACAGGGTGGTCATGTTTTTAAATAAATAGTCTAACAACTCGAGTAACACTTTAGATTCTTAATTGATGTATTTTTTAGAACTTTATTGTAAAAACAGATGAGTGGAAAGAAAAAATTAAAAAACACGTTTGGGTAGATCAATGAAGAAGTTCCAGATAAAATAGAAGGTGACCCTGGACGCGTATGGGCATTTTTACTGTTTTTAAAAGCAGCAGTAGTCTGAATCGCAGTACACTATGGTTTCGTGAAATGTCCATATTAATGGCTGCACAGCCAAAATCGAACGTCATGTATAAAATCGTATTTTAAGCATAAAACAGAGAATAACTTTTTTCAAGATCTGGCCTCGTTTCAGTAAAATTTCCAAAAATGTAAAACTAAGGCTGCTGTGAAAATAATATTTTTTAGTAGCTGGACGGTCAAAATCGAGCGTTATGTAGAAAATCGTATTTTAATCATGAAAGAGAGAATAACTTTTTTCAAGATCAGGCCTCGTTTAAGAAATATTTCCAAAAATGTAAAGTTAAGGATTCTGTGAAAATAATATTTTTTTAGTGGCTGGACAGCCAAAATCGAACGTCATGTATAAAACCGTATTTTAAGCATAAAAGAGAGAATAACTTTTTTCAAAATTAGGCCTCGTTTAAGAAATATTTTAAAAAATGTAAAACTAAGGCTGCTGTCATAATAATATTTTTTTTAGTAGCTGGACAAGCAAAATCGAACGTCATGTAGAAAATTGTATTTTAAGCATAAAAGAGGGACTAACTTTTTTCAAGATCAAGCCTCGTTAGGGAAATATTTCCAAAAAAGGTAAACTAAGGCTGCTGTGAAAAAATATTTTTTTAATAACTGGGAGCCAACGTCATATATAAAAACGGATTTTAGGCGTAAAAGAGGGAATAACTTTTTTTTAAATGAGGCCTCGTTTGGAAAATTTTTCAAAAAATGTAAAACTTTTACTACAAAAAAAATATTTTTGTTATAGCTGGATAGCCAAAATTAAACGTCATGTGGAAAATTGTATTTTAAGCATAAAAGAGGGAATAACTTTTTTCAAGATCAGGCCTCGTTTAAGAGATATTTCCAAAAATGTAAAACTATAAGGCTGGTGTGAAAAATATTTTTTTTAATGGCTGGACAGCCAAAATCGAACGTAATGTATACAATCCTCTTTTAGGCATAAAAGAGAGAGTAACTTTTTTCAAAATCAGACCTCGTTTGGGAAATATTTCCAAAAATGTTAAACTAAGGCTGGTTTGAAAAAATATTTTTTTTAATAGCTGGACAGCTAAAATTTAACGTCACGTATAAAATCGTATTTCAAACATAAAAGAGAGAATAACTTTTTTCAAGATCAATCCCCGTTTAGAAAATATTTCCAAAATTGTTGTTCAATTACTGAATAAAATATATTTTTATTGTGGCCTTAGTTTTATATTTTTGGAGATATTTCCTAAACTAGGTCTGATCTTGAAAAAAGTTATTCTTTCTTTTATGCTTAAAATACGATTTTCTACATGAGGATTTCATTTTGGCTATCCAGTTACCAAACACCCTGTGGTTAGGTACTCCTATTCAGTGATACTCCTATTTTCCCGATCCCAAGGATGGTCTCCTACTTGGGACCATCTTACTTACCATTTAAGAGTCACCCCTAAGTTTTGATCTAATTTTATTATAAGTATAGAAAAGTCGTATTAATATTTATGGTTTGGAAACGCCGAAACACTTTCTTTCTGTGTACAAACGCAACCGATTCGGGAAGCAGGAACTCCCGTGATATATACTATCTCATAAAACCTTCTCTCAGTTTAATAAAAATCTCCAGCAACCATCAATCTTCTATCGAGCTAGATTCGCCACTTTTATCCATGAAACAAAAAGTAAAAATTCTCTCCTAAATCGCCCTTCTAGACACTTCTTCACCTTATTGCATCAATCACCAAGGTATACAGGGCGTGCACTTATCGAGACAAAAACATTTCGATTGTTTTACCGTTCCCTCTTATTCCGGACCGCCGGCTCCGAGCTCTAAAAGCCGCAGACAATGGCAGAGGTCAAACACTGTCGTGGCGAACTGTCTTTGTTCCCAGCGTCTCAATCAGATCCCCATTGATAAACAATCGGCTACCCGGAGCTCCTGGACTCCCGGATTTTATTTATGTAGACTATCAATTCACAAATTCGTCTGCTAATGAAGCTCGAGATATATACCCGTTCCCGCTAAATCTAGGGACTCTCTTTTAGGAGATTTATTTAATGGGATTAATTATTTCGGGAATTAGGATAATCTAGTGCTTTTGTAACGACAGGATGAAGATTACGAGAGTTATAAGTTTCGGAAGTCAGAAGTTTATAGAGCCCGAGTGATTATGTATTTCTATTTTGGTTTTGGGTCCTTGATGATTGTTCTTTTTGACACCCCCAAGAAGGTTAAGAAGTTTTGACCTATTTTAGTCGAAACTATTTATATTTTACTTAACTTTCGACTTTTAGGGCTTTTATGACGTAATATTTTCGTAAATTTTTGACTTTTCTCGTTTAATTTTTAAATTTTAAGACTTTGAAGACATCTTTATTAAAATTCCCAAATCTCTCTACTCTTAATTAGGTCTTTGATAGGTTAAGGAAATTTTTGGCCTAAATTTACGTCGAACTGAGGTAAATTCAACATAAAATTCTACTGGGGATTCTACAATTTCAATTCAGGCAGTTTTCTTTTTATTTTTCATGAACATCTTTTTGAATATTCCAAATAAGAAGATACAAATCTTCCTGATCACGTAGTAAATTATATAGAAAGATATGCTTAAGACCAGGAAGATACAAGCAAATACGTCTAAGAGGTTGTACTGGAACCAATACAGCTTCAATCCGGCACTTCTTAAATGATCACCGCCTGTTGGTGATGAAGAAAAAAATTAATAAATTGATCATAACAGCAGCTAAGATATTACATACCTTTATGTCTGATAATATGCTCAATCCAGAAGACAGCGTTATCAATTGGTTTCACTGGTTGATCTCTCAAAAGATCTGATCTCTTCTTAACGATATTCCTGTACCTGGAATAATTATTCCCACATTTGTTATCTTATTACCTTTTTTTTTAATTGAACTTACTTTGGATTATGTAAAACCTCCTTGATGGCGTTAGTAAATTCCTCTTCGGTCACAGTTTTCACATCTAATTTAATCGAGAAACCCAGCTTCATAGTTTCAGCCATATTGTTTTCTTGGTCACCAAAAATAGGTAACCCAATCAATGGAACTCCGTGATAGATAGCTTCAGTTGTACTCAACAATCCTCCATGGGTGATGAAGAGTTTTAAATTTGGATGTGCTAAGATATCGTTCTGAGGGAACCATTTCCCTGTCTTGATATTACTGGAGACCTTCAAATCCTCATCAGACTTCAATAAGACTCGAATTGGTGCAAATTTCCCTAAAACTCTAAGAATCATCTCTTTCTGATTGTTGGGTAATCCTGAAAGTTTCGCGTTGGAGCCCAAGCTGAAGAAAATCGCACCATCTCGTGCGTTGTCTAAATATTCCTGCAAATCTTGAGGTAACGGTTTGGCGTCGCTGCATTGCAAGCCACCAACTTGGATGATACTAGGAAGATGAGGTCGTACCGTTTCTATGCTGTAGTGAGAATTGACGAGGACGAGAGAGACGTTCCTGGTTAATTCATCAACACTCGAAGAGTTCGGGATGTAACGTTGAAGTCTTTCATCTTCGTTATATTGATAGTACTTTGTATAAGCATCAAGTATTAACCCCGTAATTGTGTTTCGTAATCTTTCCTTGAAAGACATTTCATCAGAGAACCCGGCTGGGACTTGCGGGACGTATGAGTAGGGCGCTGGATTCCCGACAAAATGGTTTGAGAAATAATTCGAACCAGCTACGTTGAAGAACACATTGATTCCTTTCACCTTGGGACCTATTCCCAGGATACTTTCACCCATTAGGCAGGAATGGATTACCACGTCGTAAGTATCACCGGATTTCAGTAACTTTTGCACTGCCGAAGACTCCCAGAATATTTCAGTGTATTTGTGGAGGTGGCTCACGAATTTCTTCCCTGATTGGTATTTCGATTCGTTTGACGGTTTCAGAAGCGACGATACATGGGCTGTAAAAATTGAAGAATTAATAAAATAGTGATGAGAACATTCGCTCTTGATGGTCTCCATCTTGCACAGGTACCCATGACTGAGACCATGTGCAGGATATATTTTCCTCTCTCCTGTAGGCCCTTTTCACACTCTCGGTGTTCTGGTGTACTGGTTACCCAACGGACATCCGGAGAGAAGATTGCAAGGAAGTAAAAAATGGGAGGTAACACCATGTTTGTGAGGCTTGACCAAGATCAAGAGTAGTTTTTGGTATCAGAACAGGAGGGCCTGATGTCAGTAAAAAAAATCCTTGGTCTTGGTCTTTTTTGATGGTTCAATGGTTCTCCAAAGGTAAGTACTATAGTAAAAGCTACTTACTTTCTTTATAGACCATCATTTCTTCTAGAGTGAGATCGGTGTAATTTTCGACAGGTTTTTCTAACGGGAAAGGACTGAGCATGGTCACTTGATGACCTCTCCTCGCCAGCGCTTTGAGAAGAGCCTGTCCGAGAATCGAGTGACTTCTGCTGGGGAGATGGAAAATTCCGAGGATACGGGCATTTTCACTTTCACTGAAAATTGTAACGAGAAGGAACAAACAAATCAATAAGGAACGCATCTTGATGATTCGGGAGCTGTTTTTAATCTAATTGTGTTTATTTCAAGTCATCATCGAGTATCTAATGTTGATTTTTTCAACGTAGTATTGAAGCGTTGTATCATGATATGATAAGATGTAGATATGAATTTCATGCGTGTGATTATGTGCAAATAACACTTTAATTTTTAAACACAATGATAGTAATGATTTAAGGATCTTCTCAGAACTAATCTCAATGGCTATTATAGATAACAATGAAATAGCTTGGTAATAATGTAACGCATAGTTAGTAGAGATAGTAACCTTAAAATAGGTTATCTATTTTTATGTTTATTATTATTTTTAGAACAATTTCATCGTTACTGTATATTTCCTAAACTTGTCATGGTCTGCCCCTACGTTGTGTTTAATTTTTATATTCTCAGACCACCCTATAAAAAATATAAACAACCCAATACAAGAACAATGCCATAACACACGTAAAAACTCGTGTTCAAAGGTAGGTAAGTCAAGTTTTCCTGAAACAACCACCGAAACAACCCCAGAGCTCCATTCACACCCTGAAGACAGATAGTGGTAAATATCCAGAAACAGGAGACGACACAAAGAGTGAACTACTGAAAGAATGTAATATTCTTCAAAAATAAACATTATTATTATAACTACTCAGGGTGCCAAGTAACCGATTTATCTCCACAAGACTGCCTAAATGAGGGTCCCAGAACTGGGAACCTTCAAAGAGGATGAACAGAGAGAGCTGCCAGGGTGCAAAATCGGTGATTGACGTGAACAAAATCAAATGAGCGATCATCCTTTGAACCTTACAATCGACACGTATGGATGTCATTTTTTCAATAATGTTGCAGAAAGGACCACACCTTCTTCTAAACCATAGGCTATGTTTGATCCCCAGGGATCAAACAGGAACGGGGCGAAATCTCTAAGAGCAATAAGTCCCATGTTCTTTCTACTGAAGGCTTTAGAAAAACTGCTGGATAGAGACAGAAGGAATGATGCCGTGGTAAACAGACCAATACTACTTGATCAAGACCAACATGCATATAGAACAGGAAAATCAATGGAATCAGCTTTACGTCAATTAGTGAAAAAGGCTTCTTCTTCTCATTGCGCCGTCTCCCGTCGAAGGTTGGCGATCTAAATGGCAACTGTAGTTTTGGAAACTGCAACACGAAATATTTCTGCAGATGAGCGATCAAACCACCTCCTCAGGTCCTTCAGCCATGAGTTCTGGCGTCTTCCCACTGATCTCTTATCCTGCACTTTACCCTCTATTATGAGTCGGAGTAGCTCGTATCTTTCACCTCTCAGTACGTGACTCAAGTATTGCATTTTTCTCTCTTTGATGGTGTTCAGTAACTCTTTTTCTTTATTAATTCGTTGGAGTACTTTGACGTTGGTGATCCTCTGCATCCATGAAATTCGCAGCATCCGCCTGTAAACATACATTTCGAAGGCCGCTATCCTTTTTTCTGTCTGTGGGTCCATTGTCCAGCTTTCGCAACCACAGAGTAAGGCAGAGAAGATGTAACATCTGACCATCCGCTTCCTGAGTTCCAGACCAAGGTCTGACCTCGTGCAAAAGGCTGAATACGCCATAAAACACAAAGAACCTTTTTTGGACATAGAAGGTGCGTTTGATAACACATCCTTCGAATCAATCTCAAATGTGCATTGAGGAATAGAGGAATCGATGCAACAAAACAGGTGGATAGACTGCATGATGAAAAATAGATTCGTATGCACATCCCTATTGGGGGAGACCATGATGACTCAGGGAGCGAGGGGTGCCCACAGGGAGGTGTACTGTCTCCATTAATATGGAACCTTGGCATGGATGAGCCCAAGATGAATGAGGACCAAGAAGGAATCAAGACCATAGGATATGCCGACTAATCCAAGGTACTAATTCAACGACACAATATGGCCTTGCATGCAAAGAGCCCTAAATGTTGTAACCAAATGGCCAAATGAAGAGGAATTGAATATAAATCCCTCCAAATCAACCATCATAGTTCACCAACCGAAGGAAATTAAAGGACATAGAACCACTAAAAGCTTCTGGACAGGAGCGTATAAATAAATATCTTGGGGTAATCTTGGAATAACGGGGCAATGAAAACAACTCCAACAGCTAGACCTCCCTCCACTTCATTTAATGATAATGGGAGAGGCAAAAATGGCACGCCTAAGGCTGCAAGAAGAACCAAGCGGCAAATACGCGGAGCTTGGACATAATAGAATAGAAAGCCATGTGTTAGGGGACCTGCTAGACCACATGACTCCAAAATTCAAATTCCAAATAACTTTGAGGTAAAAATCGTGGATCGGGAGGAATAGAATGAACCAACTGACGTCAACAGACTGGTCGGAACAACATGGTAGACGGGATCGAGGGACTGATACAGGATCGATACGCTGGCATATACAACAATGAGCTAGATAACACTAAACACAGAATATCTCTTGGACAGTGGACAACTGTATTTATACTCACAGAGTAGCAGACAGGCTAAGGGCTAGAATGCCGTGAAAGTCTCGGAGGCCTGGCAGGACGCAACAAGGTAACCTTGATATAGGTGCCAGGACACATCGGAATCACAGGTAAGGGAAAAGCCGACGATCTAGTAAGAAGTGGATCCTCGGCTGGATACATTGTTCCAGAACCGGCCCCAGGAGTACCAAAAAGTAAATACATGGGATAAGAAAAAACATAAACACCATTGGGATAAAAGGAGCAAACATCAACATGGGAAAGCCTTCTTCAATGAACCCAAAAAGAAGACAACTGAAGAACTACTACCAAGACTTAGCAGGACTCAGTTGCTTATTACGGTGGGAGTGTTTAATGGAGACCTAAGCTGCCGAGAATGCAGTAAGGCCCAAAAGACAAGAGACAGCTATTGTTCGGTGCGAATGCGAAGCTCTAGCTCTGGACCGCAAAAAACAGGAAATATACGGACAGACAAAAAGCGTGCGGAAGAATATGACACTCATCCAGTCATGGAGCTGTACAAACTCGTTCAGGGAACCAGACTGAATGTGTGACATGAAGGAAAGGAGGTAAGCACAATAAGCCCATGAGGCTGAAGTGCTTTAGGTTATCTTGAATCAGAGGTCCTCGAAGGGAAAAGAAAGTCAAGTTTTTATTCTTGAAAACCAACGCAGGCTCTCTACAAACTTAGGTCTGGAAGAACTTTCTCGGTCAGGGGCTATATGTGAATCTATCTATACGATCTAATTTACCTGCTTCAATCACTTGTCACGTACATAAGACTTATAACTGTCAATTTCACTCCAAGAATGAATGGTGCAAATTATAACCTACACCAAAGGGAAACGATAGAAGGAAAAGCGCACGCTACAACGATGAGATATTAAATTAAACAAATCTACTAGATAAGGGTAAAAGCTCTTATTTCTTATATCCCCAAGAAAAAAGTCCATAGTACTTTCATTATGTGGCATACTTTTCAAGTGCATGGAGAAGATGAAAGTAAGTTCGAAATTTATAAATTTCATCTCCAGATGTAGAAAGGTGTAAAAAGTAATATCTGTTTTTCTTATACCTGCCATGCAGACGAAGTAAAGTAAAGTAGAGTGGAGTACTTCTGTTATGTCTATCCATTATTCAGAAGCCAATATTTGAGGAGAGCACAGAGCATGAAGTAAATAGCCTCTGAACATGGAAGTCACGAAACAACTTTAATATCATATATTGCACTTATACGAAACAATATATAATGCAAAACGGGAAAAAGGAAATCTCTGTGCTCTTTGTGCATGCTCATACTGTTGAAATGCGCGTTGATTTATCGCAATGTTCCGCTTTAAAACTAGAGGACTTCTAGTTAGGTACGGCAGAGACTTGCAAACAAAGCAGGTCAGTAAAAAGTCAGGCCAGCATCCACTGACCTCGCATTGAATCTCCTTTGTGAGTAAGTCGGTCAGCGCAGACTATTCCGACAGAATTTTCCAGCCTGGAAAAAGATCCCGTTACAGGCACGATGTCAGCTGCTTTTTATATACAACGTACATAAATTACGAGTAGACTATCAAACTGTGCTTTAGAAAGTCGAGGAAACTGCCCCGTGGTCTATGCCATGCTGTCCAAGCATTGAAAGTGTGATAGATCGACAGGGGAATTTCAACTTTTCTATAAACTCCTTTAATTTCAACATTTTAAACATTACATAGATTTTTCATTCTTGAAAACCAACAAAGGCCTACAAACGAAGCTTCCTTCCATTATTTCTCCACTTAACCACCTAAAAGATTAATCGGAAAACGTACAATTTTAGCGCTGGCTAGGCCAGGGGCATGATGACAAATGAAAATTTCAGAACATAAACTCACACATGAGAACAGTAATCGATTATTGGTTTAGATTTTTGGCCAAAACTGTGCCAAATTTTTTGACCTGTTGAGAAATCACATTTTTTTGCATCTCAAGACCAGAAACACCAGCGTGTGCAGCATCCAAAAGGAGCTCTTGGTAAATTAAGGTACAAAGTCTCTACAACAGTTCCCCGGAAAATGCCGATGGAACACGAGATGTTCTGAGAGAAGTTTCCCTTCAACCCGAGATGTTCTGAGGATATTAGCATTAGCGAGTCCGCTAGAGGCGTATTGCCTCTGATATTGATACCAATAATTGCTCTTTTCTGGATAGTCGAGGAGCTTCAGGATGTATGTGTGGGCAAAACCCCACATATGAGAACAGTAATCGATTACCTATTGGTTTAGATTTTTGGCCAAAACTGTGCCAAATTTTTAGACCTGTTGAGAAATCACATTTTTTGGCAGCTCCTTAGACAAGGCCAAAAACACCAGCATGTGCAGCGTCCAAATAAAGCTCTTGATGAAATTAAGGTGCAAGTCCCTACAACAGTTCCCAGGAAAGGGTCGATGGAACAGCGAGATGTTCTGAGAGAGGTCGTCCTTCAACCCGAGATGTTCTGAGGATATTAGCATTAGCGCGTCCGCTAGAGGCGTATTGCTAATAATTGCTCTTTTCTGGATAGTCGAGGAGCTTCAGGATGTATGTGTGGGCAAAACCCCACACATGAGAACAGTAATCGATTATTGGTTTAGATTTTTGGCCAAAACTGTGCCAAATTTTTTGACCTGTTGAGAAATCACATTTTTTGGCAGCTCCTTAGACAAGGCCAAAAACACCAGCATGTGCAGCGTCCAAATAAAGCTCTTGGTGAAATTAAAGTGCAAGTCCCTACAACAGTTCCCAGGAAAGGGTCGATGAAACAGCGAGATGTTCTGAGAGAGGTCGTCCTTCAACCCGAGATGTTCTGAGGATATTAGCATTAGCGAGTCCGCTAGAGGCGTATTGCTAATAATTGCTCTTTTCTGGATAGTCGAGGAGCTTCAAGATGTATGTGTGGGCAAAACCCCACACATGAGAACAGTAATCGATTATTGGTTTAGATTTTTGACCAAAACTGTGCCAAATTTTTTGACCTGTTGAGAAATCACATTTTTTGGCAGCTCCTTAGACAAGGCCAAAAACACCAGCATGTGCAGCGTCCAAATAAAGCTCTTGGTGAAATTAAAGTGTAAGTCCCTACAACAGTTCCCAGGAAAGGGTCGATGGAACAGCGAGATGTTCTGAGAGAGGTCGTCCTTTAACCCGAGATGTTCTGAGGATATTAGCATTAGCGAGTCCGCTAGAGGCGTATTGCTAATAATTGCTCTTTTCTGGATAGTCGAGGAGCTTCAGGATGTATGTGTGGGCAAAACCCCACACATGAGAACAGTAATCGATTATTGGTTTAGATTTTTGGCCAAAACTGTGCCAATTTTTTTGACCTGTTGAGAAATCACATTTTTTGGCAGCTCCTTAGACAAGGCCAAAAACACCAGCATGTGCAGCGTCCAAATAAAGCTCTTGGTGAAATTAAAGTGTAAGTCCCTACAACAGTTCCCAGGAAAGGGTCGATGGAACAGCGAGATGTTCTGAGAGAGGTCGTCCTTTAACCCGAGATGTTCTGAGGATATTAGCATTAGCGAGTCCGCTAGAGGCGTATTGCTAATAATTGCTCTTTTCTGGATAGTCGAGGAGCTTCAAGATGTATGTGTGGGCAAAACCCCACACATGAGAACAGTAATCGATTATTGGTTTAGATTTTTGGCCAAAACTGTGCCAAATTTTTTGACCTGTTGAGAAGTCACATTTTTTGGCAGCTCCTAAGACAAGGCCAAAAACACCAGCATGTGCAGCGTCCAAATAAAGCTCTTGGTGAAATTAAAGTGCAAGTCCCTACAACAGTTCCCAGGAAAGGGTCGATGGAACAGCAAGATGTTCTGAGAGAGGTCGCCCTCCAACCGGTTAATATCTCTACGTGCGAAAAAGAAGAAAACATTATTTTTGAAAATAACTACACCGTTCCAAAAGTCTTTCAAAATGGCGCATTTCTAGAAAGTTTCACTTAATAGTGGTAAAAAATTCAAAAAAGGTGAGGCGTGTTATTAAAATTTATAAGTTTTCGATATTTACTGGAGTGCAACAATTGAAAGTTTCACTTAAAAGACTTAAAAAGACTTGGCGTGAAGGAACTTAAAAAAAAAATTGGCGTGAACGGTTCTATCTATTAAAAAGTCTTCCTCGAGGATTAATCTTGAGTACTTAGTTCCTTCATTTTAAATATTACAACTCATGAATCTTGAAGGTATGATACTGGAGGTAGGATTTTTTAGTCGGTGGGTTTCATTTCGCCCTTTTTGAAAAAGTTATTTGGAAGACAGAAAAATTAAAACTGTACTTACACAGTTCGCTGCTGCTATTGCTTGGGTACCTTTCCGAATTAAGATGACGCAATAGGTGAACTTGTAGTAAAAGGGTAATTAGTCGTATTTCACTTACCAAGAAAGGAGATGAACGGCTCAAGAATAATCTGCTAGCAACGGCGGCATTCACAGAGTCTCTGGAAGATAACACGCAGCTGATGCTGGAAATCGAAAAATCCGGAAGTTTATATTAATCTGGTGATGATTAACGGGAGACATTAAATTGAAAGAGTTAGTTAGGTTTTTGTTGCAGATGTTCCAAATACCTTCTTCTTTAGGAGGGTTTATGGCCTTTAGGTTTTACCAGTCATTTGGCCTGGGTTATTCCAGATATTCAAGAGAATAAGGTAATTGCGTCGGAGAACAACTATGGCGTAGATAATTTATTTAGAAACGTTGTTCAGGTGGGAACCACAAAAGTCGCAAGGTGCTTTGCCGCTTTTTAAAAGACGATAGGCAAAGGTAAAAATTTCGGGATTTTAAAGTCCGGCCCGCTTCTCCTTTCCAGTCTCCGCGTCCTAGCCATTCACCAATCAGCGAAGGGTTACGTCATGTTGCCTGAAAGCTATTTGCAAATATGTTTGTGTTACCTGCATCTTCTACCACCACGCTGGCATATCCCATGCGCTCTTAAATTGTCCCATCGCGTAAACAAAGGTCTGTGGATTTACACACGATACTTTTGGTAAAAAGGTCGCTTCGTCTAGACTTTTATTTCGAGAAAATCATTACTTTTCGCCTTTTATGTGTTGCTGGAGACGAGAGAAACCTGATTAAGACAAGAAAGCTGATTAAGACAAGACAGAGAAGAGATGACAGATTGAGTTGTCTGGCTAACATCACTTTTCTTATCATCAACACTTTTCTTCACTCTAGCAACGACGAACGACAGACTTGATATTATGTAAAGATGTAGAAAATTAATTTTTATGTTAGCGACACGGAAATTTTCATCATTACACTCGCCCAAGAAGAATCTCACTTCTCTTTGAGTATTTTTATTCCGGGCCCGTGAATGAAGTAAAAATTTCTCCAAGAGCCGCTTTGAAGTTACATCATAGGTAAATAACTATTCTCGTAAGAACTTCCAACATAGTTTTCTTTGAACAGCTAAATTTGAAGCTAAATTCTTATTAAAAGTGTGTAATTTATTTATTACGAAGACTTCATCATAAAATTAATCACGTTTTAATATTCTTACAAACTTCTTCATCAACTTTCCTCTAAAATAAACTTAACTTTCATTAGGTACATAATATTACGTAGGTAGGTAGATCCCTACTTAGATAGTAGGTACTTGCATTATTAACTTTCAAAAAGGAGGAATACTTACTAGATCCTTTGTTACCCTCTGCCTTCTGTCCGGAAATAACTTTGCCATTACCCAACAATGTAATAATGTAATAATAACTCTATTAGTCTATTAGAGTCCCTGAATCAGGTCCGTTATTCTGGATTACTGGTAGACATCCTGCGAGTTTCAGTTTAAGGAAGCTATCGCAGCACCCTTGTTCCTTTTGCAGATCATTTCAGTACCTAGCGGAACGTCCTGTAATTAAGGTTTAATCTCATTGAAAGTATAATTACTATCATTATATTAAAATGTTATCTTTGCTAATCATAATGTATCGTCTGGATCTTGAAAAAACATTTTAATCCAGTACATCATCCCGTGTTCCCAGCGTGAGCGGACCTTTAGAGGTCTTGTCATTAGTTGACGAATTGGCCACTGCCACTTGGCCCTGCCTCCCAGGGACTTATTGCTTTCTGAGGTTGTTGTTGCCGTGGCAGGACTGACAGCAGGAGTTCCAATGTTAAATGGCATCTCTCGAGAAACAGTAGCGGAGATTGGACGGAGGAGTTTACTGAAACTGAATAATTGCTTCGGGCTTCGGAATTGCTCACCTGTTTTTGAATAACTGGGAAAAATTATTTATCTACCTATTCCTAGTAGATAACATCTCCATGGCTAGTCTAATTTTGCCCTGTTGAGTAATAATGGCCGTTCGATTGAATAATGGTCTCATTATTCAATCGTTGTGTCAAATTTTTTAAACGTCAATCACTACTAGTTGTTGTTCTGCTGTGCATATATCAATTTTTGCAATTACAAGGTTGTGTTACATTTTTGAAAAATAATCGGAAAAAACTTTTCAATTTGTGACGTCATTTTCATTTTTAGTTTCAATGTGACGTCATTTTTCTCCTTTGACGTCATTTACAATTGTCAAATTGACATAACGAAAATGATGTCACAAATTGAACACTTTTTCCCGATTTTCAGGAAGACAGTAAACACACTTCGTTAGCCCAAAATTACCAAGTTGTACGTAACATTTTTGAAGAAAATTCCGTAAAAACTTTTCAATTTGTGATGTCATTTTCATTGTTTTCATTCCATGGTGACGTCATTTTCGTCCTTTGACGTCATTTATTATTGTTAAATTTACATAACGAAAATAATGTCAGTGATGGAAGACTTCTTCTCGATTTTCTGGAAAGCACTTCGTTACCCCAAAATTACATGGTTGTATGTTACATTTTTGAAGAAAAATCTGGAAAAACTTTTTTTTACGTTATTTTTATTGTTTTTATTCCATTGTGACGTCATTTTCGTCCGTTGACGTCATTTTAAATTGGTTAGTTGACATAACGAAAAAGATGTCAGAAATTGAACACTTTTTCCCGGTTTTCTGGAAAATACTCAACACACTTCGTTAGACCAAAATAACAGGAAGCAATTATTGTCAATTTATGACGTCATTTTCATTGTTTTCATTTCATGTGACGTCATTTTCGTCCTTTAAACGTCATTTATAATTTTAAATTGGCATAACGAAATTGAAGGTCAGTGATTGAAGACTTCTTCTCGATTTTCTAGTAAGCACTTCGTTAGCCCAAAATTACAAGTAATTTTTTGAAGAAAAATCGTTTCACTTGGGACGTCATTTTTATTGTTTTCATTTCATTGTGACGTCATTTTCGTCCGTTGACGTCATTTATAATTTTTAAATTGACATAACAAAAATGATGTCAGGGATTAAAGACGTCTTCTCCATTTTCTGGAAAGCACTTTGTTAGCCAAAAATTACAAGGTTGTTTACATTTTTGAAGAAAAATCGTTTCACTTTGTGACATCATTTTTATTGTTTTAATTCCATTGTGACGTCATTTGACGTCATTTATTATTGTCAAATTGACATAACAAAAATGATGTCAGTGATCTTCTTCTCTACTTTCTGGAAAGCACTTCGTTAGCCAAAAATTACAAGGTTGTTTACATTTTTGAAGAAAAATCGTTTCACTTTGTGACGTCATTTTTATTGTTTTCATTCCATTGTGACGTCATTTTCGTCCTTTGACGTCATTTATTATTGTCAAATTGACATAACAAAAATGACGTCAGTGATCTTCTTCTCGACTTTTTGGAAAGCACTTCGTTAGCCCAAAATTACAAGGTTGTTTGCATTTTTGAAGAAAAATCGTTTTACTTTGTGACGTCATTTTTTATTGGTTTCATTCCATTGTGACGTCATTTTCGTCCTTTGACGTCATTTATTGTTGTCAAATTGACATAACAAAAATGATGTCAGTGATTGAAGACTTCTTCTCGACTTTCTGGAAAGCACTTCGTTAGCCCAAAATTACAAGGTTGTATGTTACATTTTGGAAGAAAACTCTGGAAAAATTTTCATTTTTTTTTACGTTATTTTTATTGTTTTCATTTCATTTTGACGTCATTTTTGTCCGTTGACGTCATTTTAAATTGGTTAGTTGACATAACGAAAAAGATGTCAGAAATTGAACACTTTTTCCCGCTTTTCTGGAAAACACTCAACACACTTTCCGTTCTTTCTAAACACTTAACACTGAAAGCAGCTTATGTCGTTGATACAATTCTACCTTTATCGACTTCGTTAGCAGCAATCGAACTCTGTCCTCTCCAGTAGCACTCTAGCTAGCTCCATTCACTTACTACTAGCCTTCTCTCTTATTAGCTTTGCCATCACTCGTATCAACTCCTCTGACTGGATTGATTTTTATGCCTGCCGAACGTGTTCCTTATATAGATGGTTAACAGAGACTTTACGAAAAGTCAACGAATACTGTATGTTAATGAAATCTCGCGAACCGAAAATTGATTTTTTAACACAAACTAAAAAGGTTAAAATTCTGAACACCTTAACGCGGTCACTCATCAATGAAATTTCTCGGGCAACGCGAACGAATGCAAATGTTCGCCACATGAGTGAACGGCTTTACAGACTTGTAGAGTAGAGTGCCTTCATTTCACTTACTAGAGCAAGTCGGATAAACTATTTTCATTTAGTTAAACCCTCCAACACTGTTCGGGAATTCGAGAAAAGTGTGCTGAAGTCATTTCTCCCTATACAACAGGGAGGACCGGGAGGAGCGATGTAGGTATAAGCGTTCCTATTTAATTAAAGTTTTCCAGCCGATAAACAAGTTCAACTTCGTGGAGGCAGGTTGAAGAAGATACCTCCGGGTTTGTTGTTGCCGCGTCTGGAATCTAGTTGGAAATCTACAAATTGAGGTTTTCGGTAAGATCTTACCAGTCGTCAGTCACTTCGAAAACTATTCACGAGACCTGCTAAGTGTTTAAAGTTTCTCTCTCTCTCTCTCTTTCTCTCTTTCTCTCTCTCTTTCTCTTTCTCTCTTTCTCTCTCTCTCTCTTTCTCTCTCTCTCTCTAATTATCCCGTTTATCGGTTACGAGCAATAATTATTGTTATTGTGACGAGATCTCATTATTTGTAATAAACGAATTGAAGTTTTGAGGTTTTCGATTAAAATTTATTATGACATCTGTACTGATGGGTTCAAAGAGAAGGGCTGGAACAGAAAGTCGATCTGGAAGTTGACCGGAATATTCGAGCAGCCGACAGAACTGTGAGCGAGCGATCTTGAAAGTAGAGAAGGTGGATCGGGTGAATTCGCTTATAGAAATCTTCGACTAACGGAAGGAATCATGCCAGATATTATGAAATTATTTGGCATATCAATAAATGCAAGTCTACAGTAGAATATCAGTGACGTACAAGCGAACATAAGTGATTAATTCAAGGCGATTATTTTTATTGATAATTAGAGTTGAATTATCGAAGTGTTGGTTAGTTATAAATAAATTAGTGCAAAAAATGGTCGCTGAAATTGTTCAATAAGATGCATGGCTTGAATTCAAACCTAGTTTAGAGCGATTTCATAATTTTAATGAAAATGTTCTTTTTGAACTTCCTTGAAACAAAGAATCATAAAGTGAAAGATGAAAGTAGTACAGGAAATTAATATTTCAAAATTATATCAAACAGCGCAACAAGTTACGATTAATTTTCTCTTTCAAAGACGCAGTTTAATAATATTCTGTGAAGACGTGAGATGTGAAAGCTACAACATTCAATTATAAAATTTATAGGAAATTTTCTATATGATTTTATTACAAACCAGAATTTAATTTCCTTTTGATTTACCACGGCTGAAATTAGCTAATCAACCGCAAAAAAGCCCTAAAAGGTATTTACTTTTTATTAATTTTTTTTCATTCCTAATTTTCCTTTGAAAATTATATTCCAGTCTCTTTTATTATAATAGAGGTGGGCAGTTTATTTCTTATTAAATTTAACAATATAAACCTGCACCCACTCCAAGACGTAAAAGTCAATATGTTATTCTGGATTTGTAAGGCTAAGGCATGGAAAGAAAGTGGAACAAATCTGAGAATAAAAGAGTTGGAAACTTTTAATGGCAAGTTGTTTTTGCGAGGTGTATTTTATCTTCGAGGGGGTGCTTTACATAATAACCCAGCCTTTGAAATGGCAAAAAATCTAATTTATGAGCGAGTTTAAAATTGGTATCATCATTTTCCTTGTGCTCCTCTTCGGCCATGTTGAATAAAATGTTGAATAAAGGTTGACATTAACACAAGATGAAAATGCGTTTAGATATTTAAGGCGTTGTTCAAACTTTGTTTTCGTCTCGCGGTCGTAAAGCGCGGAGTTTCACCGAAAACAGGTGTTCGATAATGGCGATCACGATAAATAAAATTTTCATCTCTTTAACATTTCGGACAGAAAAGTTGATAAATCCAGTAGGAGATGAACACTTTAAGTGGAACTATTGAATTTGGCTTCTTTCGGTACCTGTCTCTTCAAGATAAGCAGGTAAATATGCTTGAGGTCAACCCCTTTTATCAAAAAGAGAGCAAAACGATCTTCTTCTAAGAAAAAGTAAAGAACCTCACTTCTTCAGTCTTATTTTTGGATACTATAGATTACTCACCCAGTCTAATTACTGGCCCAGGGAAAAAATATCGAAGATAAGATATAACCCAAGCTGTTGACGAATCAAGGCTCGTAAACAGAACTCGATATTCTAGGTACGGTTGCTGGAAAATAGAGGTCGCTAGTCTTTTCAAACCTGGTAATTATTGTAAAAGAGAAATTTGCTCTCGCTAATTACTTTAACGTCGACGGATCGTTACAATACTCTGCTAAGGGCGTGCTCTCTGGAAAACAGCAACATAAGCATTTTATTCATTATAAAATACGGGAATAATGCATGTACACACCGTTAACTTATAATTATACATTATCAAAAAAGTGCTTTATGAACAAATGAAGGAATTCATTTCTAGGAGGACGCTCGACTCAATTCCTGAGTCATTCGGTTCCATCAGTGCGCTTTAATTATTCCCTTTGACAAAAATGAATTTAATAAAATGTTTCCTAACATTTTGAATTTTGTACGAGTTCTAGGAAAAATTAGTTTTGTATGAAATGGGTCAATGCGTTTAATAATGTCGACTTTAAGCTGGAGTTACCTAGCAGTAGTATTATGTCGGTTCTGTTCCGAATGGGGCATTCAAGAAGCTTTTCAAATATCCAGCATTATACTCCCCCCTGAGTATTTTGCAAGCTGCAATTGACAGAATAATTTCAAAATATATTAATGGAAAATGCGCTTTACTCCGCAACGCAGATTAGATGACGTATTCCACCTACCCTAGACTACGAGTCATTACCAAGCATCATATTATTATTTTGAATTCAGACGGTTTGTGCAAGTCTTTAGATTGTATAAAGAGTGGTCGTTAATAAAACCTCTTATTCATATTTAAAGGCAAATACATCACTTAATACAACAGGGCTTGGCATTGTTGTTGAATGATTTATAGTGCCCGTAACTCAACCGGAAAAAGATATCGCCGAACCTCTACCGCTGGCTTGCATTAAATTTTCATCTAATGCCTCTCCCTACCATAGCCAAAAATAAACCCATTGAAAGTCTCATGCTAAGGACTCTAAAAAATGCAGTTAAAATGGTTGGACTCTATCTTTAGTGGAATCGCTTCTAGTGGACGTTATCCGAAATCATACTTGTATAAAAACCGCTACTCCTTACTTAAATAGGGCCGAAATAAATCTTTTAATTTGCATTCTAGTTTCGACTATTTCATTACCTTCACTCTGCTATTTGTTTATTAAAAAAAATTTAAATAAACTATTTATTTATAAAAATTCAATTATTTATTTGAACTAGGGCTCGCTCAATAAGCGTCTGTTCTGGTAGTAGATTAAATTACATTATATACTAACCAACGTTCTTCTTTTTCAGGCGTGCCTCATCTCAGCCACCGACCCCACCTCAGCAGTCCCACCCGACACCTCCTCCCACTCACACCACTCGCCCCCATACCCCCGTCAACCCGCTTCATGCAGCCCCGGCCCCTCCCGAACCGCCGCCGTCTTCCCAGCCCTCGCCGCCGCGTCCGTCGCCCCCTCAAACCGCCACTGCCGAAACCGTTGCGACGGTGCGACGGGTGGTGTCCCTGCCGCCGCCCGTCGCCCCCGCCGTTGCCGCGTCCAAGGGGAGGGCCGTGATGCACACGAGAAGCGAGCATCGGGACCGCGTCGGGGGACCCCCGCGGCTGGAAAGATCTATGAGCAGGAAGGAGATGGTGAAGGAGTACATCAAGCGGGAGACGGCCAGCTTCTTCGGGGTCGACGAGGATACGGAAGCCGAGCAACAAGTTAGGTGGTTGGAAAGGAGGAAGAGGATGGCCAGCAGGTGAGTGGACAAACTTTGATTGATGAAATTGTGTGATTGTTAATATTATACAGAGATGATATCGTTATTGGAGCGCTGATCTATCTGCGGACAGTAGATAGCGTTACCGAAAGAAAAAAAATAATATTGACTAGTAACTACAATCCAAATTGCAACCCCAGCGTGTTGCTTGAATTGTGGAAATATCGTACATAGCTTTAGGAATGTTTGTAAATATTTGGCAATACTTAAAAATATTTGGAAATATTTGGCAATATTTGGAAATATTTGGCAATAATTGAAAATATTTGGGAATATCCGGCAATATTTGGAAATATTTGGCAATGTCTGGGAATATTTGACAATACTTGAAACTATTTGGCAATGTCTGGAGATATTTAGCAATCTTTTGAAATATTTGGCAATATTTGGAAATATTTGGCAATGCCTGGAAATATTTGACATAGCCTGGAAATATTTGGCAATGCCTAGAGGCGATGTTTTGAAACATTTGGCAATACATGAAAATATTTGGAAATATTTGGCAATGCCTGGGAATATTTGGCAATGTTTAGAAATATTTGACAATACATGAAAATATTTGGAAATATTTGGCAATGCCTGGGAATATTTGGCAATACATGAAAATATTTGGAAATATTTGGCGATGCCTGGGAATATTTGGCAATGTTTAGAAATATTTGGCAATACTTAGAAATATTTGGGAATATTTGGCAATATTTGGAAATATTTGGCAATGCCTGGAAATATTTGGCAATGCCTGGAAATATTTGGCATAGCCTGGAAATATTTGGCAATGCCTGAAAATATTTGGCAATGCCTAGAAATATTTGGTAATATTTGGCGATGCTTTAAAACATTTGGCAATACATGAAAATATGTGGAAATATTTGGCAATGTCTGGGTATATTTGGCAATACATGAAAATATTTGGAAATATTTGGCAATGCCTGGGAATATTTGGCAATGTTAAGAAATATTTGGCAATACTTAAAAATATTTGGAAATATTTGGCAATATTTGGAAATATTTGGCAATGCCTGGAAATATTTGGCAATACTTGAAAATATTTGGCAATGTCTGGAGATATTTAGCAATCTTTTGAAATATTTGGCAATATTTGGAAATATTTGGCAATGCCTGGAAATATTTGACATAGCCTGGAAATATTTGGCAATGCCTAGAAATATTTAGTAATATTTGGCGATGTTTTGAAACATTTGGCAATACATGAAAATATTTGGAAATATTTGGCAATGCCTGGGAATATTTGGCAATGTTTAGAAATATTTGACAATACATGAAAATATTTGGAAATATTTGGCAATGCCTGGAAATATTTGGCATAGCCTGGAAATATTTGGCAATGCCTGAAAATATTTGGCAATGCCTAGAAATATTTGGTAATATTTGGCGATGCTTTAAAACATTTGGCAATACATGAAAATATGTGGAAATATTTGGCAATGTCTGGGAATATTTGGCAATACATGAAAATATTTGGAAATATTTGGCAATGCCTGGGAATATTTGGCAATGTTTAGAAATATTTGGCAATGTTTAGAAATATTTGGCAATACTTGGAAATATTTGAGAATATTTGGCAATATTTGGAAATATTTGGCAATGCCTGGAAATATTTGGCATAGCCTGAAAATATTTGGCAATGCCTAGAAATATTTGGTAATATTTGGCGATGCTTTGAAACATTTGACAATACATGAAAATATTTGGAAATATTTGTCAATGCCTGGGAATATTTGGCAATGTTTAGAAATATTTGGCAATACTTAGAAATATTTGGGAATATTTGGCAATATTTGGAAATATTTGGCAATGCCTGGAAATATTTGGCATAGCCTGGAAATATTTGACATAGCCTGGAAATATTTGGCAATGCCTAGAAATATTTGGTAATATTTGGCGATGTTTTGAAACATTTGGCAATACATGAAAATATTTGGAAATATTTGGCAATGCCTGGGAATATTTCGCAATGTTTAGAAATATTTGGCAATACTTAGAAATATTTGGCAATTCCTGGAAATATTTGGCAATAATTGAAAATATTTGGGAATATCCGGCAGTATTTGGAAATATTTGGCAGTGTCTGGGAATATTTGACAATACTTGAAAATATTTGGCAATGTCTGGAAATATTTGACAATGCCTGGAAATATTTGGCAATGCCTGGAAATATTTGGCAATGCCTGGAAATATTTGGCAATATTTGGCAATACATGAAAATATTTGGAAATATTTGGCAATGCCTAAAAATATTTTGGAAAGAGCAGTTTTCTAATAAAATTGCAGACATGAGTTATCTCGAATTAAAATCAAATAAACGTCGTCCTTAATGTTTTTTCTATGGAACAGAGACCATAGAATTACTTAGGGTCAAATTCCGGCTTAGGTACTCATTTATTCCTGCGATTTATATCTTTTCCATAGCAAGTTGGTTTGCTTTCATCGCAATAATACACACGATAGTTATGACGATTTTACATTATTGAAAATGTATAAAAAGCATGGTGGGTTCGGATTGCGCCATAGGATACACCCCAGGCAGCCAAAACGCATACCAACAACTCCCCGTGTGCGAGGAAGTATGAGATGTTCAATTTATCTTACTAATACGCAGCACACTAGTGTAATAATTTATTTACACTTAAAGATTACAATTTTTCATATTTACTAATATTTACTATGATTTATTTGAACACAAAACTACTAATATTTATTTATAAAAACAGTTTTTACGCAATTTTTATAATGACATTTATACCTACTGAAATTTTCATTTCTAATTTTCTGGCTTACACAAAAGGTTACATACTGAAGAGTTTATGAGCGCCGCTTATTTTAAAGGGGCTAAATCAAATTATTATCATATCAGCGTAGCAATTCAACTATGACGTAAATTATGTCTTACAGCAGTAATCGGATACCGAACACGTGATTGTCAGCTTGACGTTCATCCAGAGCTAATTTACGGAAGTGCTTTATCGAAGTCAAACTATTCAGACTGTAGTTTTTAATTGAATTGATTTAACTTTACTCAGTCAAACCCGACGAACCGTCACTGGGACTCTCGGTAACAACGTCATATTAATTATCGAGCTTTCATTAGCTAACGGTCGATCAGTCCAGACTGGAATTATTCGAATCGTGAAATCAATCATGGAGCTTTGTTTGTGTTTGTCAAGTGAGATATTTGACCATCCATATTTTGATTGCGCCTGAATCAATTCCGTAAACTAAATTCACCTCGACAATAACCGCATTGAAACCGGAGGACTAATTATTGCACTGCAGAAAATTTAATTCATTAGGCTCGTGTTGGATGTAATGTAATATTGAAATGTTTAATGTTTTATTTCGTTTCAAAATAATCAATTGCCAAAAAAAAAACTGGTCCGGACTAGCTTGTCTGGACTGCCTTTGGACACCAGGTGGGGAAAAAATCCTTATTGTACTTCGAAAAACAAAATTTAAGCACCCCATCCCATGATAATTATAATAAATTATCTTTTCGCTTTCACAGAGCATACGGACCCTTGAAGGACGAGTACCGACAATCGACCCTCGGCCATCGGCGCACCCTATCAGAACTGACTCCATCGGGCCGATCTCACGCCGTCTCCGGGCAGCTGCAGACAGAGCGTCCAGACGTTCTGCCGGGCTCCAGCGACGTCCTGGACGCCATTCCCGACCACGATCCGGCAGTCGATCTGAGGAGGAAGGACTCCGTCGCCAGGATGACTTGGGACGGCTTAGCCTACGTAGTTACGGTAAGTCGAGCCACCAATTTGGGTTCTTCTGAATACTCTTGGCAAAGAAGAAACATAATCTTGATATCCAAATAAATTATTGTAACTGAGAGCTTGAACAGATTCATCTAAGTCCTTCTTAAAAACTAATCAGCGTTAGCATAACTCTGAACAGATTGAGTTAGAGTCAAGATGAGCGGATTAACAGATTAACCCCATTGGCGAAATTATAGCTAGACTGAGTATTATAGATACGTTGCCGGGACCATTTAGTCATTTGAAGCTATTTGCGGTAGCCTGACGTATGGCTCAGAATAACAGTACTAATGGCCTGGAGTTGCATATATAGGCAATATTGCATGCATGCAGATGCGACAGATCGCCTTGTGATGTTCAGTTTCTGAATGCCATGAATTATGCAGTTCAAGATTTCCGCTGAGTTTGCGAATTCATCAATCGCCGCAGTGTAACGAGAACTTATGGACAGTTGTTTATGTGCACTATCCATGATAATTTCAGCTGATTGCACTAATTATTCAGTGGTAACTTCCTTCGGGAAATTCCGCCTCCTTTCCTGGACTTCGTCTACTTACAATCACTACCACTTCTCATTTTCTTCATCCACTGACGTTACATGTAGTGCAGACGGGCACCTGTCTTTCTTCTAAAAGGGCTTTTGGGTTTACTTGAAATGTCCCAATGGTAATCTATTCACAACTACCTGGAAATTCCTTGTTAAGAATTGTCGGGAGATTGCTTTACTATCTCATTCCGCATTCCAAGTTTGTTTGAACGATTTTTTAATCCATAGTCGGTATGTAAGTATATCAAATCTTCCCAGTACGTATGTCGCATGTTGGTTTCTTTCTTATGGTGGCAGTGTCAGCCTCGTCGTTACCTCGAGCAACACATGCGAAGGAACATAGAAGAAGACTTGAATTTTTCCAACTCTAGTGGGTTATTTTGTGTGTCAGTGAAGCCAGGGAACTTGGTGAGTCAGTTACTTATTTAGGGGCTCTCTTTGGACCATCAGTGCTTGAAGGATTCTGTCGAGAAAGCGCTGCACGTTGGAGGAAATAAGCATCTTGTCTCGTTTGACTAGATCACTGCTACCCCAGTTCCAGATGTCATCTTTAATGAACCAGTGAAAATGAACTTGTGGTTTGGAGAACTAGAGGTAGGTTTGCTTAAAACCATTTAAAATGGCTTTTGGGTGGGTATTATTGGTGAAAGTTTCCATGGAGCGTGATGGTTGGAATTTGATACAATATTTAGAGAGCAAGTTGCTTTCTTCGAAGGCTGAGAGGCATTTTTTGGCACAAGCTTTTCAAACTTACCACACTATTTGTCGATATGCCTTCTCCTATGCGATTCTCCTTCTTCTTCTCCTCCTCCTTCTTCTTCTTCTTTCTCAAATGGTTTGGGCACCCTTATGCATATAGCATATAGCCCATTTTCATCAAAAGTCATGCGCACGAACATTTTGTTTTCAACATAATCAATTTCCATGTCATCAAGATAATACATGGGGCTGTACCTACAAGTTCTTTATGTTTTGCTTTTGGGGAAAAGGGTGCCTTTTTGGGACCAGAGAGTACCAGATATTTGAGAGCATTCCAAGATTTGTGCATAAATTTAGGAAATCTTCATATTCTCGCCCTTTTATGAGACCAGATCATCTGCAGAGGTTTATTTGAGGTTGTTATCAGAGGTTATAACCTTCCAGCAATTTTCGGAGAGGTAAGGAGCAGGTCGAAGAAAATTCACAATTTTGAACTACTTAGCTTTGTAAATCAGGTGATGGTGTTGCCTGTTTCCCAAAGGTCTTCAACACGACTCCCCGAGGATTCGCCATGAATAATGGGGCTGATGGTAGTGCTAGCCGCGGGTGCATGGCAATGAGCTGCCTGTGGGTCCTCCTGGTGCTGGGGCCGGGGCTAGCGCTAGCTGGTCATGGTCTGGATGCTGATACTGTCACCGGTCTTGATGTTAAGGCATCCATGAAAAAGAGCGAACTGCCTCTACTACCCTACTCTACTACCCTACGCGGGGCGAAGGGTTGCTTTCTAGCTTCGAGACATATTGATTGATTTAAATATTTAAATGATATTAAATCAAGTGGTCTGTTGTTAAATTTTCTTATAACAAGTGCTCCCATCTGTGAAGCTACCACGAGTTGAAACGACCCGACTCGGCAAGTCCGAGTGGCAGTGTCGCCACCGATCGGCGCATAACGCAATCTACCTCTTTCTCTATACCAGGCGCTCAATGAAGACATTGTGTACATTGCGCTCCAGAAATGTTTATTATTTACTAAAGGGCAAATAAATGGAACGGTGACAAAAGAACCGTTACAAGGTGAAAAATAATGTTACCCTTATATGGAGCCTTGGGGGACGTCATTTTAAAGAGTAGCAATTCTTGAATAACTCTTCCCCTTGGTACGAACTTGGAATGCTCAGTTTTCTAAAAAGAGCTTGTGAAAATTTTGGATTGAGTGGTTTTTGTAACAAGTCACGTACACAGTAACTGTCGAAAGGTCCTTTGAGCTGTTCCTCCCTCATCCCGCCCCCCTTATATTCGCGTATTTTCAAAAAGTTGATCGCCCTTTTTCTTTAATAATCCAATTTTTGGCGAGGCTGAAGACGCGTTAAGAGACGAAACAATGTGATAAACAATAATTAATCCCTAAAAATCAATATGGCTCCAATGCACAAGAGGTAGCAGGTCAGGTCAATTCAGGTGCCGTTTCCTACTCCGACTGCATATTTAATTGCATTTTCGCCAAATTTTGTTCTTTGCTATTACGAAAAATTTCACCTTGTCAAAAATTAAAGGGCGGTTTTATACAAACTTAATTCCAAAAACGTCTCCAATCGAAATTACACCCCTTAATTCCCAACACGTGTATTTTTATTCTTCTACCATCCTCAGAAGGGATTAAAAATTGAAACCCACACTGAGTTTTCCATTGTATGCACATTTTTATGGAGTTTCTCTCCATAATCATTTTAGTCTCTTGCTTTTTATTCGTAAAATGTCTCGCTTTTGAGCAAGGAAATGGTCCATATTTTATTTATTTGCTCAAAAAAGATACTTTTTCAGGATAAAATGATATTCAGACATTCGATAACATCCTCCAGATACTCCAGATGCAGCACACTGATGAGCCCCAATATGGCAAACACGTGTCTGTGCTTGTTCTGGTATTCTAGTAGTGGCTCTGTTGTTGTTGTTGTTTGTATGGAAGCTCTCTTGATTGAGTTTCAGTATGACAACTGTTAGGGCGATGGAGGAATACTCCGACCCCATTTAACAGGCTAGTAATTGCACTTTATGCTTTATACTCATACGGCCTGCATTTATTCCTTTATTTATAAAATGTAAGAGACTAAAATGGTGAGAGACTAAGTCGGCTGCATTAGGAAATTTTTCAAATTGCAATTTTAACCTCCATACAATGAACATACAACGGAAAACTGAATTAAGAGTTGCAGTTTTCAACCCATTCTGAGGGTGGCAGACGAAAAAGAATATTGGTGTTAATAAAACCTCATTTTATTTTACCCCTTCCGAAGAATGCAACGGAAAAAATTTGACCCCACAAATCTTTCACCAGATAATAAATTAATTAGCCTTTTTCCGAAAATATAAAACGCATACCCCCGGAGATAATAATTTTACCCTGTTCTGGGGGAATTACCTGTCGGCACATAGTAGAAAAGCTAAAAGCCCAGATTTACGCACGAAATCTCATCGGTACTTGAACTCATGAAGTAGATTGAGTCATTCCCGCGCCGAACAGCATTCTCTTGTTGAATAGTGTGCATGTACAAAGGCCCACCTCGCACGCCATTATTCCTCCCGACGAGCAAAATCATCTCTCTGGATCAATGGGACCTGCTGAATTTCAACAAGAGCAGGTTCCCAGTCCTTTGTGCAATTGTGACAGCAATTTGATTCGGGACTACGTCGTGTCGCTTCGTTTAGAGGTAGTTGAGAAAATAGTGTGTTCCACCAACATGGTTTTCATCTTCATCGCCGGGGGCTATTTCCTTTATTACGCTCGATTTATGTTGTGGGTAGGTACGCCCCTTGCATGCTGGATTTTTTCATGTTAAAAAAAGTAATAAGGAAAAAGGTAATCAGATATACCCACTTGCCTTTTATTGTAGGGGAACTCTTGCTATCTGAATTCTACCAGGTATATTATTAGCTTCCACTTGTTTCCTGTTAGGGGGGGGACTTACCTGATGTCTGAGAGTAATTAGTGAAATTCACCGTGGAATATCTTCCCAAATAAATTTAATTTGTGCTGCAGATATTTGCTACGATGTCATCCTGTCATGTTAAGAGTGTAAAGGGGATCTTGTAAGTTATTGCTCAAGTTCCTTATTAAGAGATAAGAAAGCTCTTCGTTGGTAGATACTAGATAATGATTCCTTGTTTATTTGATTATATTACACAGGGGGGGGGGCAAACTAAGTCATCTCCTTAGATTGTAAATGACGATTGAACATGATCAAAGCTAAAAGGGTTCTATCGTTGAATATAATTTAACACTCGTAATTCTATATGCTTTAATAATAACAACGGACAACAAAACTTTGTTTGATAAACTTTCTAAATTAGATTTTCAGAAAAAAAAAAACAATTTCAAGATAATCGAGGAGGAATATTGCATGCGGCGTGGTTATCTAAATTCAACAACGATACACAATACGGCCGAAATCATTCGTTAATTCCGGAGCGCTGTAGATTGGGTAATATGGCGAACTTAATCCAAATTATTCCCGAAACAACGAGATACGTCAGACGAACGCAATAACGTAGTGCAGAAATTTCGAGCGCTGCCGCCACGATAGCGTAAATATTTGCTGCCAAATCCTCCCGGTGCCTTATCATGCTTCCATTTATTGTTTCGTGAAATATATTATTTGAATTGAATTATTTAGAATCAATAATCCATCCGAAGTCGACAAACGACGAACGAGAGATGTTCAATTAATTTCGCTGATATCTGTTATTTCAGAATTTATTACTACTTAATCCAAATTTCGAATGGTAACAAATCTGAAAAGTTTCCCTTGCCGTCTTGATCTGGAAATCTGATCGCCCAAGAAATCAGCTACCGGAGACCTATTTCCAGATCATGCCCCTTACCCCCCGCTTACGGCCAGCGACGGCCAAACGGAACTCATGGGTAAGGCTTTGTCCTGACAACTGTCACCAAATTAATGAACCCTCTTTCACACCGAGACATTCGCGCGAATCATTTTAAACTGAAGCATTACCGCTGATATCTAGATCTTCCAGATAACCATGGGAATGGGTCTTGTTAGCTTAGCCGTTTGCACGGAAGGTAACGAGGTCCGATTAGGATGCTACCCGCATATTTAGTTGGAGAGGCCCCAAGTCCGAGGTCCGATTAGGATACTGATATTACCCGTTGGCTGTTTAATTGAGCTCTCTGGCAAGGACGATGATGTTAGTTAGATTCACATAAGGCCCTTTCATTCGTAGTTCAATAGATCGGTAAACAATTATCCAAATGACCAAATGACATCTAAAGTGACAATGACATAAATGACATTTTTGTATAGGCAATCTGGGTCACTTCAGTACATAGGTATGTTTCCTCCAAAATTTACTGTATTATTATTTTGTGTGCGCATTGTTTTGTTACAACTTGGCGCCCAACGTGGGGTTCCGATTTTTAATATCGTGCAAGGGGCGGACAGAACATAAATAAATGAGATTTGATTGATCAATTTTATTTATTTATTTTTGACCCGCGTCTAGCGCGTTTTAACGTTACTTAATAGGTGCCCAATTATAATCGAAACATTTTACATCAAAATTCATCAAAAGCTCTCGTTAATTATTTTAATAGGCGAGTAAAATTTCGAACATATTTTATGCACAAGCCTATTCCTGTTTTATTTATGTACGTAATTTTATTGTCCTGAAAGCTCCATTTTATTTCTCTCTAATGTATCGTGAATTATGGAGTGGACCATACAGCCGATGATTAATACGGACAACAAAAACGTCCGAGCCGAACATCGAAGCCATTCGAGTAGTAATAAATTTAATTTTCGATTACCGGCCGTGTTTACATTATTATTCGACACGGTTCACTTCCCCCCTCCGGGTAAATTCGTGCAAACTTCACTAGGCTTGCTGGACATTTTTCAGTATTAGAGAGGAAAGTGATCGTGCGCTTTTCCTCGCATTTAATGCATATTTAATTCAGAACTCCGACAATAACATACCTAAAATAATTCATGGCCGCGTATGAACAGGGGTGGTTCCCTTCGCAACAAATAATTCAGGGAAATTAGAGCACAGATTTCCTATAAATCACGATTGTGGGGTAGGATTGATTTTCGTGATAAATCCTTCTCTGTAATTTGTGAATGTTGATTATTATTTCAGATTCGATAATTGTGAAGGTAGCTGCGTAAATATTTAAGATTTTTATACGATAAATATATAGGTACTTAAAGCACGAAGCGTGGGGACAAGAGCGTGTATTAAAAACTCTACCGCTGATTATTATAATTATTATTAGATACAGCTACTGTTCATGCTTGAGGTAATTAAACCGCTTTATCTAGAGAAGCGATTGATTTGACGATAATTTATCACTGCAAATTTTATAAAGAACAAGTCTCGAGCGATGGCGTCGCAAAATTTGGCGTTATAAGAATAACTCAGGCTCGATGAAAACGATTAGATAAGACAAGGTATTTTAGGTAATTAGGAAGACAAAGGTAAAATATATCCCTGTTTAAAAGGTAAATTCGTGAAGACGCGGTCTTTCTGTTCGGCTTCGTGATTCACGTAGAAGTCCTTCTCTCATCGTCCATCATTCTCCGTGTCTCTCTACCGTGACGTCATAGTTCATGAATCATCGTATCCTTTTACTGTCATGCGATTTTCTCGACCAATAGGGAGACGGCGTCTCGTTCCTTCTCCCTCATTTAACGAAATCTCGTCATTGCGCCTGCCCTTTCGTACTGTCAGTTACTCGTTTTTTATCAGAATTATTTTAAGCAGGCTTCACTCGCCCCCTTAAGATTTTTGAAAGTATAGTGATCTCAGGAAATTGTTCTAAAATCGTACAACAGAATATATTCTTCTGCAATACCAATGTTGGTGGACTTAGGGTAGATATACCACCATCACCACCCTGTGTATGTCCCTCCCCTCGGTAAGGGTTAAAACTCAAAGAAACTGTTTCTTTAGTCTCTAACAAGATCATTCAACTTTTACTCCCATTTCTCCTTTGACATTTGAGTATTGTTTCGTTCTCTGACAGTCACTATGCGGAAGTACAGCGCAGAAGGAAACATTTCCCCTTGTATGTAATTGGAAACGATGCTTGAAGCTACAGGACGCATAAAATTAAGTCTTATGCTCATAAAACACGAACGCGATATAAATTTTATCAATAACCTATATTGTAATGTAACATGTAACGCCCTATCTTACCTTAAACTAAAGTCTGTAATATGATCATGCGTTGCAAGACCAAAATCGGTAATGTGGCCCCCGGACTGAATGTTTTAAAAAGAAAAACGTCTTTGACGTTTGAAGTGTCAACTTGTCTTTCGTGGATGTCTCTATTGAATTCCTGCAGTGGGGAAAAATAACACGCCTTGTTGCCGACCTAGTTCTCTCTAGCGCCAGCGGCATTAAAATGGGAAATGTAAAATAGGCTACAGACAGTATTAATGAAATCAATTGAACCGTCACCGATAAAGTGAAGAAATCATCGTTCATTCGCTTACAGTTACAAACAAATTACCCCAGCGTTAACTCATCGTTATAATTCGTTTATCACAAGAAGTGCCTGTAGTATGGATGAAATATCCAACAGCAACTGTACAGCAAAACAATCAAACAATCAAACGGTAGAATCTGATCTCTTGTGATATTAGGCATATAAGAATAAAATGCCATCTTCTGATGTGTCACATATTATGACCATTTTTTTAGCCCAATGACCTATTGATGACGTCATTAGGCAACAAAAGATTCCTTCAAAATCTTACAATGGTGCCAGGTGTGGGGTTTTAATTTATAATAATTAGCTTTATTTACTTCGAATTGTTTAAATAATAAAACTAACCCCTACCCAATCACATACAGCTGCTAATCGATGGTCGACCGACCTTAACAACGATCTATCGAAAAGTGAAGTGAAACAGTGTCGGGTTCCTGACAGTGACAGAATTGACGTTTCTGTCGATTTCTTCGATTTTACCATGCGCAGTTGCTATATAGGTCTGTTATCTTTAATATTAAATGAAGAGAAAAAAATTGTAGAAAATAAAACTATTCGATATTTTTGCCGCCATTTTTTGTCAGATTTGTTATGAGTATAAAGTAATGCAAAACAATTATTAATTTAAAAATTAATTTACTGTTCTACAATGATATTGAAAGGAAAGACTTAATATTTATGTTAACTGAAAGGAGAGTAGTTCTAAAAATATCCACCATCGATAGGACGCTGCTGTTGGTGGAGATCATCAAGACGGTTCATTTTTGTAGGTTAATATGATGTGTAGACACCGTAAGGACATCGAAATAATCTTGTGACCTTGTAATAGGAGGGTTGTAGTGTAAATAAAATTAATTTTGAGTAATATTCCAGTTGATTTTATCCGGGGTAGATCAAAGAAGTTGATTGCATGCAGTTAAGTGCCTGGCGTATATGTACCGGTTAATTTCAGAACAAAGAAGCTATTCGTCAGGCAAGACATCTGGAAAAACAGGCCGGAGTCATAAATTCATGTCCTTGTTATGAGCGTGCGCGCTATGCAATAGATTATCCTGTTGCATAGCATAGCATATACCTACCTCCCTGCCTTGGTGCTAATTTGGAGCTGTTTTGTGCGAATTCCTCGCTGAATAAACGATACCCCTAATAAATTAACTTCATATTTACTCGGTATCAAGTAAATTGTGTTTTCCATAAATACCGACTACGTCGACCGCAAACTAGCCCCCTTAATATCATCTGACTCGTTTGTGCGGGAACCATAATTTACCACGCCCTCGGATGCCAGCGAGACCATCCACGGCATAAAAAATGCAAGCAGATTAAGTTGAGTTTGTCCACTTTGATCAGCTTGATCAGTTTGATTATTATTCAGCACCGAATTGAAAATATTGAATAATTCAACTTGGTTCTGAAGGAAAAGGGAAGGAAAACTACCTTAAGATATTTAAATTGAACCCCTCTTGGCAATGTACACTGCATACTGCATACTACATGTAAGAGAATCTCACTTCCATGCCAAATTGAAAGTAGTAAAATTTTAAGTGTAAAGTTTATGCTTTTCCAGAAAGTACCTGTACCTGAGACGAATATCTGATTTCATCCTCGATAATATTATTTGCTGTAGACCATTTTGTTTATTATGCTTGTCGATTTATTAAGATAAGAAGATGTCTTCAAATAAAACTAAGTAGTAATTTTTTGGGAAAAAACAGTCAGTCCGTTCAAAAAGGGCAAAACGGACTTGGATCTCGGACTGAGTATTTTATGTCAGAGACAAACACCAGAGAACGAAAGGTACAATGCACGACTACGACGGGAATAACGTAAGCCTAAAGACATAAAAGGCCCGTGGGATCCGTAAATTTATTTTGCTATCCAACGTGACTGTCTTCCCTTTCATTTTCACCGTAGGCCAGGAGCCTCGAGCGATTAGATGATACACTGACGAAGATGTTACTTTTGTTTCATTGAAATAATATCAATTGATATATTTTATTGTAATCTAAACATTAAAAATCAAAATTAAATTAAATTGTCTAAAGTTAATGGTTAAATGATAATATGTTTATATGGTATGGTTAAATAATCATTAAATGATCTGGTGAAAGCTAAAGGCCATAAACTGTGAAGAAGAAAAAGAATGACGTCATTGGGCAACAAAACATTCCCTCAAAGCCGTACAATGGTGTCAGGTGTGGGGTTTTAATTTAACAATTATTGTTATCACAGTTGCTGCTATTAAAAAAAAATTATGCGCACGTTCATTATTGACCAAAAAACAATGACGTCATAATAACATGATACACGTCAGAAGATAGAGTTTCGAAAAACAAAAACCACCTGTCATAGAAACTTTATTCCAAAACTTCCACTTTGTTCCAAACTTTACAGTCTTGTACTGGAGATAGATAACGAATGTGCTCAGCCACCATCCTGTTGGAACCAATCATATCGCATTCCGGTGACATAAAATTTTCCAAAGGCACTGCGTTGACATTTACAGTTCCTTTTGCGTCATTTTCAAAAAATATAAGCTCCAATCAACTCAAGTTAGAAAGTTTGGAAATATTGCTGGGCTTATTATGTCATAATGATTTTCTCATAAACTTTCGTCGAGCCACCGCAGCCCCTCTTCAATCGCCTCCATCGCCACGGAACCGCTTCTTACCGTAACTTTGTCCTGGTAGCAAGGAAAGTGATCCTCCAGGACTTATCTTATTAAATGGGTTAACGAACTGGAGGGTTTTATCTGGATTCAACCGAATCGATCGGACCTACTCTTTTATACTCTGCTTGCTTCGAGTCTGGCTGAGTAATGCTTTCTAGTGACTTCTTTCTAGTTGTTTGGCACGAAAAGAGATCAAGCGGAAAAGAATTTTTATCAGATACTGATAGTACACTACACGTCCCATCAATTAGTGCTGGGTAAATTGTAAATACTCATTTTTCCTGTTCCCTGTTCAGCTCTCGCCCTTATTTTCTCAAGCTAAATAAGGAAGACTAGCTTCAAGCTTCAAGTTTAATTTTATGTTCATATTTCCGGAAAATTAGCGTCATTAGTCGGCCCTCTTGATAGAAGGTCAACCCCCTTGACAACCAGAGAAAAAGGTGACGGTACAAATCAATATAAGTCAAGATATTGAGAGAGGTGGACACACCTTCATTACAATGGTGTCAGGTGTGGGGTTATAATTTTATTCATTACCCAATAGTCTATAAAATGTCCCGGCCTCGCTTCTTTCGTGATTGTGGTAATAATTCTCGGATCGAGCGTATCGTCCTTCATCGTGTAAGCGCACGCGCGTCAGAGAGTATATTACCCCAGCTCGTCGAGAAACGGGAAAAAATTTTGGAGGAAAAAATGGAAACGGGAGATAATTTGACCATTGAAACGAGAGGGGGGGACATGTCTTTTGACATTGACATGTTTTCCAATATGGCATTAAGGTGAGAATGGCCCCTTCCAGCCTGGGGCATACAGCTTGAATGGCATAGCTACCTCTGTCAAGGTTATCAATACATCGGGGTCGTAGTGCCAGTGCCAATAACAGACACAACGAAAAACGACGTTTCCCCTAAACTTCTGATGGCGAGATTAGTTGGTCATAGGATCTGTAGTGACAAATTACAGATGTCTTTAAAAGAATCTTTGGGGATGATATGAAAGTACCACTTCCGGTCGCTAGATGGCAATACGCAATCCAAGTCACGATGTTGTTCTTCCTGGTGTGTTCTTGATTGATTTGACAGACTGAAATTATTTTTGCAGACAACCAGTGGCCTATAGTATACCTGGCCTGTGAGAATAATAGAGCGGTCGGTGGCTTGGGAACACCTCGTCACTTGTAAGACGCCTGTCAACACGATATACAGACACACGAGAAAAATAACAGGGGAAACGCCAGCGCCAGCAGGAGAAAGCTCACATGCAGGAATGACACGAGATGCTGTTTGCTCCTTCTTGGAAAACAAGCCTAATATCACCCCATTTCGAAATCCAATAATTTCTACGCAATATTGCATGTTCGGATCGCGTCTCCCTGATGTGATTTGCCTCTTACATTCCGGGACGGATGGTTTGGTTTATAACATCCGCTTTGGATTGGACAAGAGAAAACTTCCGTTTTGATCCTCGCAGTGAATTTTCCCGGAAAACAATAAATTACGATATAATTCTTGTGCGGACTCTTATGTTTTCTTCCTAGACCTCTTTTACACTCGATATGCTCCGAGGGGTGCTTACCCTCTATATACGGATGTCCACTAATCTGACATTTCTGAGCCAGAATGTATGTTTAAGTTTAGGTTCTATTAGAAAAAGATGGATGTTCACATTCTTTTACACATTTTTTCCTAAGGGATGCAATAAATCAATAAGAAAATACTTCCAAGTGGTATAAAACAACGAGGGCCAGACGAGAGAAATGGCAATTTCCATTAAAATGCGTATATCGACTCTGAATAATAGACGCCTATCTGATATGAGACGCTGGAACATTTCCCATTATTTCTAAATGTTTATGCTTTATGCAAACTAAAACGTATATTATACTTACAGTCTAAAAGGAATCATAAAATGTCTTGAATATCGATTTCTCATTCAACTTGAGGGCTTCCATGCATGTAGGTTATTATCATACTTTATTTCTCTAAGAAGACGTTCCTAAGGAGTTTCTTTAACAAAGAAAAAGAAAACTTCTCCAGTATCAAGAAACAACAAAAGTATATCGGTAAGGAAGAATTTTCAAGAGCAAAAAATGTTATTGCAGCCGGGGGCACTTCCTCCTAAACTTTTAGTGTTCGAATCCTCACACCAGACAATATTTGATCTATTTGAAGTTGAATCTATTTCCGAAAAAGGTACACAACAGATTATATTAAGGGATCCGGCGCGAAGGACCAAAATGTTGAGGGATCCGGCTCGAAGGACCAAAATGTTGAGGGATCCGGCTCGAAAGACCACGAAATGTTAAGGGATCCGGCTCGAAGGACCAAAATGTAAAATTTATCGATGTGGAAGAATTTTCAAGAACCTGCGTAAACTTATTCGTAATTTTTCTGTTGTCGAAAAAACGTTATTCCAGCCTGGGGCATCGATTGTTTGAGTAGAATCATCAGCAAGTTTTTTTCTCATCCTTTTCGAATCCTTTGTGTATGTTTCTATACACAGAAGTCATTATCAAAAATTAAGAATCTGACTTCGACAAACAACCGGCTAACTTCCTCCTAAACATTTAACGCTCGAATCCTGCACCAACCAGACAATATATTTGATATATTTGAAGTTGAATCAATTTCCGAAAAAGGTACACGATGATGTTAAAGGATCCGGCTCAAAGAACCAAAATGTTAAGGGATTCGGCTCGAAGGACCAAAATGTTGCGGATCTGCTCGAAGGAGCAAAAATGTTAGGGCTCGAACCAAATGTGGCTCTACCCAAAAGACGAGATGTTATGGAGGTGTCCTATTAAAGACAAATAAATTATGAGTAGAAGATAATTATTAAGTTAATCAGATAAGAATTAAAATGGAAATAGTTGACCTTACCTTCAATATGCTGCTCATTAGAACACCATTCATTAACCATTGGTTGATTGACATTCATATTAATTCTTGTAGACAAATATGTGTAATAAGTTGTGTGTGTATTTTCCCCGTGCTTCTGACGGGCGAAGGAGGTAAGTCTTATCTTCACTATATCTTCACAAGCGCAAAACCGACTGTTTTCCACAATCGCTTGGCTACTACTGGTTCTTCCCGGCTAACCTGGCTGCTTCAAGGAACGAACTTCTCTATGTCCCATGTTAGATGAGTTGGGACGGTCTTGATGCACAAACAACTCAGCAAGGAAGGGAGTAAACAAATAAAATGAATATGAAACAGATGACGTCATCTACGTGTATTAAAGAAAAAGTAGATTAAAAGATAACTCCAGAATACAATGATGGGAGTTCCAAAAATTTGTCCAATTTTTTTTTAATAGCAGCGATGTGTCATTTTTTTATTCAAAAGAATCGGGGTGAAATTAATGAGAATGCCTCTGAAAAATTAAGTAATTCACGTTTCTTGAAGATTGTTTTCCGCCATGTATTTCTTTTTTCTACATGATAATTTTTTTTTCCAGACCTTGACTCGGCACCGTCCTCGGCCGCGCAGTCAGGTTTCCCGCTTCTCCCGGAGCTACCCGCCGGACACCCCGTCCCTGCCCGACTCGACCGCTCCCACGGAGGAGAGGGCGTTCTTCTCCTGCGCCGCCCCCGTGCAGGCCTCGCCGGAAAGGACGCCGCCCCCCGATTACGACCAGGGCGACGGCGGCAGCGACGTGGTGCTGAGGCGGCACGGCGGACCGGCGGGCGGCTGGCGCAGGGACCCCCGCCGTCGCGACCAAGGCGGAATGCAGGTGGGCGGCGGCAGGATCTACTCCACGCTGCTGGACGGTGTGCTCGATAACAGCGACAGGCGGGAATGGGGCTCTGGTTGGATCGGTAGGGTGTTTGGGTGAGTAGCTATATGTCTCCTTACCAATTTTATTAAAATTCTCTTCTATTTGTTCTTCACGTTTTGTCATCTCCTTTAATATCCTGGCAAGCAAGCTATTTATATCGTGCTGCTTAACATTTTCAAAAGCATCTATCTCACAAAATTCCTGGACACAGCAAAAAATTGAAGAATATTGAAAACTTGAACATTTCCACATTATGGCTCGAAGATCCTGATTCATAGCTAAGGGAGTAGCTTCTGACGAAAATAGCCTAAATGGATCCTGTCTGCTTGCAATCGTGATCCAACCTCCACTCTTATTCACGTTTTCTTCTCTTCTTCACCACTTCTCTTTGTCCTGCTATCTCATTTTGCACCTTCCACCACTTTCCCTGCTTCTCATCTTTTTTCCTGACCTGTTGAAATTAAATTTTCATTTTAAATTTTTTCAGACATTCGTTCAGGAAGTCTGTAATGCAAGACGAGAAGGTCCGAGAGCAGATGGATCAGCAGCTTGACGACATGGAAGACCACAGGCCTATGTTCACCTACTGGGTCACGACAGTTCAGATCCTGGTGCTGGTAATATCTTTGATTTGTTACGGTTTCGGACCTTTCGGCGTGGACCTGCAATCCAGGTCTGGACAGGTGCTCGTCACGAGCTTGTCCCTGCAGCAAGTAGACTACATGGAGCCTGCCAATTTTTGGTAAGTACCCGCCGTATCTGATTCGTGTAAATATTATTGTAATTTGGGTTTCAGTCGTGTAATGTTATAATTCCGGGAAGATAAATGCAGGATTATTTCTGAGATGTAATTTGTCGGTGAGCACAAAGCTCGAGGGGTTGAAGGCACGTCAGAAAGAATAATTGCAGTCTCTCCTGAGACCTATACAGTAATTTTTCCCAGAGAGGGAGTAGAAGAAGTTGATTTTTATTACAGAATCATTACTTTAGTAGAACTACTGCAATACCGTCATGAGCTCTTCTTAATTTATTATTTTCATACATTGCCATTAATAGCGGTAGTTTTCTGCGTATTATACCCTGGTGCATAATAAAGTGGGTAGGTATGCCATTTGAGGCACGACTCTGCGAGGTCATCGAAATAAACTTCTATTCCCACTTGTGGTAGTATGTAACTTAACACAGACAATAGAAAAGTTTCATTAGCATGATTTATCGTTTGATCGTTGCTCTAAAAGTAATAATTACAGTAATTGACTAATAATTGTTCAATAATTTCAGGTTGGGACCAAGGGCCAGTGACTTAATACATCTAGGAGCTAAATTCGCGCCGTGCATGAGAGTAGATAATAAAATCACGCAAGAAATAGATAAAATAAGACTCAAGGAGAGAGAAACTGCCTGTTGCATAAGGAACGACGATTCCGGCTGTGTACAATCTTCCAAGTCCGATTGTTCGGTAAGGGTAACTTTTTATTAAAAATTAATTTTTCGGTTTCAAAAACAACAAAATTTCATCCTCCCCTTTCATCTTTTTGCTTCATCATTTTAGACCCTTCAGTCTTTATAGTTTCAATTTTTTTTTTTCTGGGGTAGCTACTTTTCCTGTATCTTTACAGAATTGGTGATTAAAGTTAAAAAGATGACCCAAACTACTCCGGATGTGAGCGATATGGGAGAGACCAACATAAAGGGAGAATATTTCTGAGGGCTTTTTTTCCAAAAATCAGATTTGTGTCACTTTGCAAGTATGAGTGTTTAAGAAATGGGGAACTTTGGCCTAAAAAATGAAATCTGTAGCCCAAAAATGGGTTTTTGAGATAACAAATCGAAAACCGATGCGAATTTCAGAATATGGGTTTATGGTATCTGAAAGAGCATCCAAAAATATATAAAAAAAGGTCCTCTCGACCGGCATCTCGCATATTTTTGACGCAAGACAGTAATTTTCATTTTTCTGTTCTCTCTCATTTTCCAGAAAAGTGGTAGCACAAAAAATGCCACCACATTTGTAGCCCAGTTTTGTTGTAAATATTAATTGTAGCCCAGCTATGTGATAATTAAGAAAAAAAATTGTCGTAACTTCAAAACCTCCTCGCCCCCCCCCCCCCAAAAAAAAAACTACCCCTTAAAATCGCCAATTTTCTTCATTTTCACCTCACAGATAAACTATACATTGGCTCAGCATGAAATTTTGTTTCTATGTTTATTTAGTCATCCCCTTCAACGTGCTTGAATAAATTCCTGATACTGACACCAATTAAGAAAAATTAGGGTCAAATAGACCGGAAAAAATGAAAATATCAAGAAATATCCCTTGGGTCATAAATATTATGAACCATTTAAGCTCTAAAAAAAAATTGGTCTTTTCTCAAGAAATGGGAAATTTGACGTACCTACCACAAAAATTAGCGACTGTTGGCTTTCATTTCTAGCACACCTAGTAGCTAGATAGGTGGGTGGTCAAAGGAATCTTTTTTGAGTTTTCTTTTTGGATCAAATTTCCTCATTTTTGGGCCACTTGGGCGTTTTTGTGAAGAACAAGATCCCAATCCCCTTCAACTTACTTGAATTAATTTCTGATACCAACACTAATTTGAAGGAAAAATTAGTGGCAGAGACCAGAAAAAATTAAAATATAAAAAAAATTTCCTTGGGTCATATTATGAACCTTTTAAGCCCTCAAAACAAAACTATTTTGGTCATTTCCTAAAAAAATGGGAAATTTGACGTATCTCAAAAATAAGCGACTTTTGGCTTTCATTTCTAGCACACCTATGCTAGATAGGTGGGTGGTCAAAGGAATATTTTTTGGGCCATTTTTGGGTCATATTTCTTCATTTTTGGGCCACTTGGGCGTTTTCGTGAAGAACAAGATCCCAATCCCCTTCAACTTACTTGAATTAATTCCTGATACCAACACTAATTTGAAGGAAAAATTAGTGTCATAGATCAGGAAAAAAATGAAAATATTAAGAAATTTCCCTATTATGAACCATTTAAGCCCTCAAAAATAAAACTATTTTGGTCATTTCCTAAAAAAATGAGAAATTTGACGTATCTCAAAAATAAACGACTTTTGGCTTCCATTTCTAGCACTCTATGATAGATAGGTGGGTGGTCAAAGGAATCTTTTTTGAGTTTTCTTTTTGGGCCATTTTCGGGTCATATTTCCTCATTTTTGGGCCACTGGGGCGCATTTGTGATGAACAAGATCCCAATTTTTGGGAAGAGGGCTCTTGAAAAAAAATGACCTTCTACACCCGGACTAAATCATTCTTACATACAATGGTGTCTAGTTCCTAACAGGGAGATCTGATGAAATAGTCTCCCATGTCATTTTTATGGGACCTATATCATAAGGGTCGCCGCTTTTAAGACTGGAAATAGGAGACAAGAAATTTTCAGATTGCTGCTTCCTATTTTGACTTATTTTTTGTTTTATTATTTCATGGAAATGTAAAATTCAACTCCAGGATGGCCAAAAATGTCAATTTTTGGGTCATCCTGTTTTAGATTTTTGATTTCCCCATTATACAGGGTAAGTCATTGATATGGGAAAGCTCGATTGCACCTACACCATTAAAGATATCGAAATGAACCAAAAAGTGCTGTAAATGGGAGGGTAAAGTGCAGTTTGTAAAATTATTTTCAGATACACAGGATGGCCCAATATCGCTGTACGCCATACAACTTTGTAATTTTAAATAGGACACCCTCTATATTATTACATATTCAGATTGTTTGAGAAAAGTCAAAAAGAATGGTTTGTAAAGTTGAAGTTTGTAATGAGCGATTTATGAGTTATAAACAAATGAAAATCGCGATTTTCCATTTTCAAAGCAGCTTATATTGAAAACGGCTCGAGATATGGAAAAACGGTTTACATGGTCCTATCTTAACTTTTCAAGCGGTATCCTATTGGATGGATGAAATTTTTATACAGAGTGGTAAAAAATTTGATTATTTTCATCACCCGGTATAAAAATTTCAGCTACATGATAGGATACCAAATTAAAAATAAAGATAGGGACATGTAAACCGTTTTTCCATATCTCGAGCCGTTTTCAATATAAGCTGCTTTGAAAATGGAAAATCGCGATTTTCATTTGTTTATAACTCATAAATTGCTCATTACAAACTTCAACTTTACAAACCATTCTTTTTGAATTTTCTCAAATAATCTGAAGATGTAATAATATAGAGGGTGTCCTATTTAAAATAACAAGGTTGTATGACGTACAGCGATATTGGGCCATCCTGTGTATCTGAAAATAATTTTACAAACTGCACTTTACCCTCCCATTTACAGCACTTTTTGGTTCATTTCGATATCTTTAATGGTGTAGGTGCAATCGAGCTTTCCCATATCAATGACTCACCCTGTATAGAGCTCGCAAAGATAGAACCGTTAGAAAGATACCGGATTTTCCCCTGCATCTTCAACCGTGTTCTAGGTACACCCAGGTGAAAGCTAGAAGTGTATTCTGAGGAAATTAGCCATTTACAAAGCCGTAGAAAAATAGGTAGCAGTAATGAGCAATTTTCTTTTCTCACATGCATTATCTTATGACCAGTCTTGAAAGTGGTGAACCTGTATATCTTTCTATATCTCTTCTATATCTTATAACATTTCTTTTGTAATGCTTACAAAGATACGAGGCATACACAGTGAAATGGTATGTACAATTCGATTTATATCAATTTTATTAGCTCTCATTTGAATAAATAATCTCTAATCACACTTACATGTGACTTATTATTATAGCAACTTATATCCACGTGGAAGAAATGGAAAGATGGAACCGGGCCGGGTGGAAGAATTTCCGGATCTGTATGTGGGCTTGATCCAAAGTAAGTACCCATCGTGTGAATGTAACCGGTTTTCGTAACAAATTTTTCATATGTTCAAGGTTTTGTGACGCTCCGGCTAGTGTACATCCGTACGAGTGGCCGGACGACATCACCAAGTGGCCGATTTGCCGCAAGACCAACACCCAGTTCTCAATGCAGAAAGGTCAAACGACGAGAGACAAACAAGCCGAACACATGGTATGCGAAGTAATTGGACATCCGTGCTGCATCGGCATCCACGGCCAATGCAAGATAACCACCAAGGAGTACTGTGATTTCGTCAGAGGGGCTTTTCATGAGGAGGCTTCTCTCTGCTCACAGGTAATATTGCCAGGGTTAATCTCGCAACAATTATGAAAACTTTAGCGCCCTCTAGATAATATACATTATTTACGATCATCAGGGAAACCATTTAAGTGGACTGTATATGAGCTTAAAGATCATTTTTGCCGTGATATTATCATCGTCAATATTTCAGGTATCATGTCTGAACGACGTTTGCGGTATGCTTCCATTCTACTTTCCTGAAACGCCGGATCAGTTCTACCGTCTGTGGACGTCTCTGTTCCTACACGCCGGAGTCCTTCAGCTGACTGTGACCATTCTCATTCAGTATTTACTAATGAGAGACCTGGAGAAGCTGACGGGCAGTCTAAGGATAGGCATCATTTACATCGGATCGGGTGTAGCCGGAAATCTCGCAAGTGCCATTTTTGTGCCATACCGAGCCGACGTAAGTCGCTTAAAAATTATTATCAAATTTAAAATGACGCCACATTTTTCGGTATCCAGGTCGGTCCGTCGGGCTCCCAGTTCGGCCTCCTGGCCTGCCTGATAGTGGAAGTGCTGAACTCGTGGCCGATGCTGAAACACCCGAACCAGGCTCTCTGCAAGCTGCTCTCGATCACCTCGGCGCTCTTCCTGATCGGGCTGCTGCCGTGGGTGGACAACTACGCCCACCTGTTTGGCTTCGTGTTCGGCTTCCTGCTCTCTTACGCCCTACTGCCATTCATATCATTCGGCACGTACGACAGGTACAAGAAGGTCGTCCTCATATGGGTGTGTCTCCTGTCGGCCGGCTTCCTCTTCATCTGTCTGGTGCTGCTGTTCTACATCATCCCGGTGTACGACTGCAAGGTCTGCTCGTACTTCAACTGTATACCGTTCACTAGGAATTTCTGCGCCTCTCAGAATATCAACTTCAAACGGGAGAATGTATGACAAAAGATTATACGGTTTATGACCGTAAAGTTTTATTTGTTTTACCGTTTGGTTGAAAGGGATTTCATTAATGGGATTAAGTTTTGAGAATTTTTTTTATTTGTTCCGGTGTTGTAAAGTTTTTAATAGGTTCGACTGATTTTATATTTTATAGGTTAACTTTACTTAAACCAGTGAGCTACATAAATAATTTTGACAGAGAACTGATATGAAATTAAGACTGTAGGTATTTGTCTGGGCGATTTTATAGGGAAATTATGCACCCAAAGTTTATATTAAAACCAATTTTTGAAAAGACAATTCAATTGTTGAGGAAAATGCTGAATACGGCCAGTGAGTGTTTATAATTTTTATCAAATGTCAATAGTCAAGTAGGTTAGTTGTCAGTTTGGAAACTACAAACTAAGAAAAACTATTATATTTTCTTGTTGTATCAGGTCAGGTTTCATGTCTTTTGATAATGTAATGAGAGACCATAATACTAACTTGTTGTCAAAAAGATTGAAAAGATATATATGCCGTTCACATATTAAAAAAGCATTGGTAGGCCATGAACTTTTGTTTTTAGGTTTACAAAAATGAAAACTCCCTAGATCTTGATTGACAATATCATCTGATCAAGGTATTGAAGGTTAAGTAAACACCGACACTTGTCAAATAGCTCAAATTGCCTCAGCTGATTAACAGCCCTGTTGTCTAATTGAAGTTTTAGTAGATTATCTAGGATAATTTTTATTCGGACAAATTTTTCTCAAACTGTCAAATAATTATTAATTTTTTGACATTATAAATTTCATAATGCCGAAATTAATATCGATTGAAGAAAAAATTCGTATAAAAAAGGCATTCAAGTTATTTAAATCTGAAAATGAAAACCTAAGTGAACGTCAAGTCATTTTGAAAGTAAAACACATTTGGGGTGTAAGTATTATTAAGTGTACACCTGATAAAATGATGTTACGTAATTTTCCTCTTTTATAGTATTCAGTAAGTGCGATTGAAACGGGCAGACGACCTAAACCAGACAATAATTATGAAAATTTTACGTTTCGGAAAGATTTGCAACGACTGATTTGGCAATATAACTGGAAAAACGAACATTTTACTGTAGGAAAACTTTTGGAAGACGAACGTAAACATTTGGATTTTGAAAAAGGGAGAACTAGTATATTTAAAATTCTTAAATCTCTTGGCTATAAGTATAAATATGTGAACGGACGCAAAATTCTTTGTGAACAAAAACATGTCTTGCATCCAAAATTACCTTTCTAAGAAAATACTTACAATATCAAAATTCGAGTGAAAATGTAACGTTCGTGTACCTGGACGAAACATGATCTACCAGAATGGATCCAAACGGCAATCGCCATAATAAGATCGCCAATCACCATGACCGTAGCCGATTCAGTATCTACCTAATGTTCTATTTTTTAATAATAAATGAGTAATTACTAATTTTTGATCTATTTTATAATTAAGAGTTCCTTTAATTGGAGCATTGGTCGGAGTAACGTTGTAACTTACATTTTTACATGAGACTCAAAAAATCCCAAACAGCACAAAGTAGTCCCATGGACGTCCAATGGACATCCCTCTATGTACCAACGGACGTCCATAGGACGTCCGTTTTTGTCCTATGGACGTCCATGGGACGTCCACTCAGTGTCCATTTGTCACAACTTTGGACATCCGCAGGATGTCCGTTACCGGACGTCCATAGGATGTCCGTTATCGGACGTCCATAGGATGTCCGTTATCGGACGTCCATAGGGAGTCCGTTATCGGATGTCCACAAAGCATTTGTTGATAAATATCTTAGTGAGGAACAAAAGACAGAAAATATTCGATAAGTCTTGAAATTTAGAGTTTTGAAAAATCCAATAAATGTAGTGATAGGTATAGGGTATAGGTATACGGTAATTTTCTGTTTTGAAAACAACGTTGATACCGTTGATAACGGCTAAAGATACAGGAAAACGACTAGGTACTTACCTACTTATGTGTTTCTATCATTAAGTTTTACGTAAAATCTGGTAATTTTCACTGAAAAGTTGTTAATTATATTAGTTTATCATAATATTGATAAACTTAATGAAAATATTCGTTTTTGGATTTTTCACAAACTCTAAAAATTAAAGATTCATCGAATTTCTTTCTTTTGTTCACTGTATAATGCAGATGTCTCTCATCTTCACGCTAGCAGTCTTGAGTTTGATGGGAATGGCGGAAGTCTTTCCTTGGGACGAATTTATGTATAATGTAGGAATGCGGATTGTATGATAGTGGAAGAATGGAAGATGGGGTGGTTAGCGCGTGCGTGCGCACTTGTGCTGCTATTCTCTTCCTGTCTGCGACAGCACGTCATGCGCAATAGTCAAAAATAACTCGATGGACGTCCAATGGACGTACTTTTGTGGACGTACATAGGAAGTACGTGCGGAGAAGTCCGTAGGACGTCCATTTATTGTCCATGGACCAATGGACGTATAATGGATACTCAACGGACGTCCATAGGACACTCGGTGCTATCTGGGATGTACCTTGCAACATTATTGAATATTGAATGGAATGTTTATTTCATTTAGCCATTCTTGAAATATTGTTTAAATATTATTTAAGGTAAATTAGGCAACAATTAAAGCTTTGTGGAAGCATTCTGCCCATTTAAACCTGCTGAATCGAAAAAATTAATTAGATTTGACGAGTTTGCTTTCTAGATAAAAATTGCAATATCATAAAATACGTGACTAAAGGTTCCAAAATAAAAAGTCCATAAAGACGTAAAGATAATAAGAAGAATAGCAAAAATATCAAAAATCCATTTTGCAACTATGTCCTGTTCGTTGTCATAAAACTTCAACCTCATAAAAAAGAGACATAACCCAGGCAGCAATCGAACATTCACTGAATGTTAAAAATGAACATTCAGCCAATGTTAGAAACGACAGATTCGTGAACATTCAATGAAGGTTAGTTTTAAATGTTCAGTGAATGTTCAGATTTAAGCTTTAGTGAACATTTATAAATGAATGTTTACTGAACATTCAAAAATGAACATTCAGCCAATGTGAAAAACGACAGATTCGTAAACATTCAATGAATATTAGTTTTAAATGTTGAGTGAATGTTTGTTTTTTTTATCAAACTGATCATCACTAAGAATTGTGTTACCTATATGGACTATGGAGCTGAAAAAAATAATACTTACTATGTAGGTGTATTTCATTTATCAATCCATCAGTGAACAATATAAATTATTATTATTATTATAATAAGGTCACATTTGCTCTTCCGTGTTGTTTTTCTTCTTCCTGTCTACATCATAATACCTACCTACCTATAATACCTGGGATGAAGAATTAGATTAGTTTGCATCACTCTCTCTCTGCACCTTCTCTCTCCGACCAGACAAGCATAAAATACTTAGCTTGCTGATAATTATTTATTGTGACTTTTATACCTATACATAGGTATATTCATAGTTTAGAAAAACAAGATGAAATGCCAAGACTAGCGGACTTGGACACAACACAAGACAAGAGAATATACTATACTGGGAATGCAATAGACAAGAGAATTGCGCGCGCAACACCTCGTTGTAATACATAATTTAATTCTGGTTTTTATCAATTTTTAAGCCAAATATTTTCGTTTCAGCATGTAATTTTCCAATTTTTTTTGGTATATGTTATTTACCTGATGTCAGTGTACCTGTATGTAATTGCGTGCAATAAACATTTCATCTTAAACATTGTATGAATGTTAATTAAACATTGCATTTTGAATGTTCAGTATCTAATGTTCAGTGAATGTTTATTCAAGGTCTGAAAACGAACATTAGAATCTGAACGTTGCCTGAATATTCGGAAAGTCTGTTTAACATTAGAGCAATGTTTAATGTTCGGTGAACATTTAGGGAACATTCAGTGAACATTCCTTGCTGCCTGGGAACCCAACTCCAGCCAATGATTGACAGCGGTTATACCCAGTGATTTCTATCACCCTACACCATAACCCAATTCTTTTATAATAAGTGAACGGCATATAGGGACAGGAAATTAATTATTAAAAACTGACTGTATGCACAGTGTTCTCAAGCCATGAAAGTATAAGAAGAAGAACTAATGAAAAGGGAATTATTTGAAAGGAAACGACTATATCGACATTTACCATTGACTTGACTATATCGACATTTGAAAAATTATAAATATTCACTGACACCGGCCGTATTCAGCATTTTCCACAATATCCTTTCTCAAATTCATTTTAGAAATCGCATTCAATTTTTACATTTTTTTTTTTATAATTTCATTCACAAGAACTCAAGAAGATAAAATTATTTTTATGTAATTACTTTGATAATTATTATTAATTAATTAATTAATGACAAGGCCAAGAATAACGAAGTGTCCCCCAATGGGAAATATGGTTCCACATAATAATATGTAGGATAGGTACAAAAATTTTATTTTCTTTTGATTGACAAAATTTTTCCACAACTTTTTGTTGATATTTTATTATAAGTACGATTAAAAAAAATATTTTGATCAATTTATTTTGATAAAAATCAAGAAAAAAACAAAGTACCTATGTCATACATTATGCATTTATTAGACTTTAACTTTGTTAAGGTAACTAAAAATTTTACAACACTTTATGAACATTGTTGCCTAGGTTTATAAATAATATATTTTGTATTATTATTATTAATTATTATTAATTATTATTATTATTGATTTTAATAAATTTTCTTGTTTGTAAATATTCAATAAGTCTCTTCTGATACTTGCTGATGTACATCACCGAAAAATCAATGTCGGAAGTGGATATGAAACACACACACACACGTCTCAATGTGAAAGAAAAAAAATGTATTAAAGTGTATAGAAGACAATTTTCGAATGTAGTTTTGTGATAATTTCGTCGAGTGTGAAAAAAAGACTCATATTATGTACATTTTCTGAAAAAGATATTAAAACAGTGTTTAAAAATATTTGATTATCTTCAAAAACATGTGATAAAGACTATATCTCAAGATATGTATTAGGAACGTTTAGTATCTATATAAAATATGTGCAATGAAATTTATTTATGTTGGCAACGAAAAATAGCTACATACAATGAACTTGATTTGCTAAAACATAACATAGCTTGGTTAAAATGTCCCATCGCATTTTTAGCTTTTTCCCAGTGTAATTTCTCACTGTTTGTCCTATTCGATTAATTCAACACTTACTACTTTAAGAACATGTTTATAAAAAAAGTCATTTATTTTATCTCTCAGTATTATTTAGTTACTTATTAAATTAACATTTGGCAATTTGTACTTAATTTGCATAAAAGTTATACTTCGAGCTATCTAATAGTTGAAATATTATTTGAATTTGGATGTCTAGGTAGGTAGGTACTAATTGTTTATTAATCCAGGCAAGTGATACTTAATCGAATAAGACAAAAGTTGAAACGAATTCCTCTATACATATTAATTAAAAATTTATTCTTTGTATGTGTTATTATGATAAGAAAAGTTATCAAAAATATTTTGAAACACTATAAAAATGTATAAAAATAAGCATGAATGATGTATGATGTTGTATATATAAAAAAAATGCAGTACATTTATGTTAATGTGAATATATTAATTTTGTAATGATACTCAATCCATGTAAAAATCCTCTATTTGTTTTACGTAAACTTCCCCGAGGTTCGACCTTATATTCGATGTTAAATCTCATCAATAATTTGAATGTTTTTCGTAATTTTCGAGAATCAGTTTTCTTTTTTCAAATATGAAGATGCGTGTTTTGTTCAATAATTTTTGAAATATTGATGGGAGTTTAATGTGATACATCAAATCTTCCCCAAACTATGTAATATTCGTAACGTCTGTAGTTTTTTATTTCCCGCAGCAATGAAAACGCTACATTATGGTTATATTTCATGAAGGACAACAAAAAAATTCGCATTTATACTAAATAATAATCGAACAATAACAAATAATCATCTCCATAAAATTTAAAATTAACATTCATGTAAATTTTAAATTATATAAATTCCTCATAATCAAACTTCTGTTTATGGAGTATACCTACTGAATAATAATAATAATTGAACTCTGGTAAAAAGATATCAAATTATGTTTAAACGATTATTTTATTGATTTCTTCACCATGATAGCACTACTACCACTACCACTACCACTACTACTAACGTAACTATAATAGGATTTCGTTTGTTCTTGGTAATGTTACTTATTAATAGACATAAATAAGAATCAATTTTAAAATCTAGTTGTTTATATTTGTCTAGTAGTATATAATCGGACTTATTTTTTGATATTGAGATTAATAATAAATTATGAAAAAGATATCAATAACAAACAAACTGTAAATGATCGCGCGCAGGTTTGAAAATATAGACAAATGATAAATGAATAACAAAAAGTCGTAAAGAATTTCTTTTATATTTTAGGTATTTTATATTAATTACTCTGTGATTATTTAATTTTTAATGTGAATCGATCGATCGATATTGTAAAAATGAACAAATTGACTGTGCAAAAAAATATAAAAGGGTACCTAATCACTAACCGAAAATCATTCGTTCATGTCAAAAGTATTTTTTAAAAACGTTTTTTGGCGAATTAAAAAGTTGTTAGTGAATTTGTCACAGACGTTGCCTATGTATGAATATTATGACTGAAAATTTGTTACTTAACAACAATTGTACAGTTACATTGTAATGACATAACATCAGGTGTTACACTAAGACCAAGCCTTAACATTATTAATAATATAATAAATTACTTCTGCACATAACTGATTTGGGTGTGTTATTTCGTTTTTCTTTTGAAATCCAACATAAATCCGTATGTCTCGCTAAAACAAGTCTCATGGAAATATGTATTTTAAGAACAAATCAAGAAATAAAAATGAAACTAAGTGAGTTTATTTGAAACCCTCATCTCAGTCCTAAATTAAAAAAACGTTCATTTTTATGAAATATTGACAAAAAAAATTGTCATTGTCAATAATAAAACGACTTGTACTTACATAATATAACGTTTAACGGAGCCTAAATAATGGTTATTATCGAGTGAATAATAACCGTTATGCTCGAGTGAAATACTATACTTTATCTACGACTACCTATACTCGAATAAAAGGGTTTTCCCAAGGAGCTTAGAAATAAAATATTTCCATTCAAGTTGCTGTTTAATTTGTTAAAAAATATTGTTCTCTACATTTTTTTTTACCGGTTTTACTTTATTTACAATCTACTTCATTTATACAGAGGATTTGGTCGTATAGGGAAAACACCATTAATGTTTTGGTCCCTTGTTTCTATGGTCTCTATTCGAGGAGGTCTTGGGGCCATGTTCTGTTTAGTCTTCAAACGGAGGGGCCTTTGTTGTATAGTTCCTCTATCAGCTCGTTTTCGTGATTGGTAGTTTGTTCGGTGTGCCTGGCTGACATACGCCAGATCTCCTCTCGTATAGTGGGCACCTTCATGTCGCAGTGGAGCGTCTGGTTGCTTAAGTACCATGGTGCTATAGCTCTTAGTGCTTTGGACTGGAACCTTTGTATGATATTAAGTGATGTAGGTTTTGCACATCCCCATAGCTGAAGCCCGTAGGTCCAAATGGGTTTGAGTATGGTCTTGTATATCAGGAGTTTATTTGTGAGGAATAGCTTCGATTTTCGACCTAGAAGCCAGTATAACTTTTTTTTTATTGAAAATGCACATGCACTGCAGGGAAATCCCTATGACGCTCTGGGAGCGGTGCATGAGCGGAGATGTCGATTCACGTTGGCCTTGAATCGCTGCAGGTTGTATACTTCGGGAAACACGCCCTTTGGAATGCTGTTCCAAAAGATGCGGTTCTATACATAAAAGAAGTCTGAAATAGGGTGGTACGAGGTGTAACGAGCTGAACCTGATACGGATGAGCGTCTGCGGCTCGGCGTGTATTTCTGCCCGGTCTTGTTCTTGGTGGGATCAAGCGGGCCACGTCTTTTGAAACTTTCCATTAAAATATCTGTAAAACAGACTCAGGTCAGCTACTCTTCTTCGATGTTCGAGAGTGTCTAAATTTTTTGTCAAATCTGGGTCCCCAGATGTCTGAACTGTCGGAACTTGAGATCAAGTTGCCTTCTTTTGGTTTCGATATGTTTCCTCCATGTTAATTTCTGGTCGAGATGAAGGCCCAGGTACTTTACTTCCGTTGCAGTAGGAATACGTATATTGGCCATGCTTACAGGTGGGCAGGTGGTTTGTCGCGTGGTGAAGGTGATTTGTACCGATTTTGCTTGGTTTACTTTCGTACGCCATCGTGAGTGGCGTACGAGGCTCCGGCAGGATCTTCATTCACGGAGAGAACTGCAACATCGTCGGCGAAGGTGGCAATTGTTGTTTCTTTTGTTTCTGGGATGTCTGCTATGTATATTAGAAAGAGCAGTGGGCCCAGGACGCTCCCTTGAGGTACACCAAAGTTGATGGGGAAAAAATTGGAATGTTCATTGTTGTACTTGACTGAAAAATGTCTATTTGAGAGGTATATGATTTGATTAGGAGGTAGTAATTACTGTTTAGGGTGTTTTTGATTTTGAAGAGCAAGCCTCTGTGCCAAACTTTGTCAAAAGCTTGGGAGATGTCTAGAAGAACGGTGTTGCAGAATTTCTTTTCCTCCAAGCTTTTGGATACTTCATAACAAGCCGGTGACACTGTTGCATTGTTGAATGGCGCTCACGGAAGCCAAATTGATGGTTTGGTAGTATGGTTGGGAGGTCGTGGTCTGTGTTTATCCCTTTTCAGTAGTAATCGTTCAAATACTTTGTTAACGATAGGAAGTAGGCTGATGGATCAATATGATGCGGCTTCATGAGGTGGTTTGCCTGCTTTGTGGATCATTAGGATTTCGGCATATTTCCATATGATCGGGAAGTAGGATAAACTCAGCATGCGATTGAATATGGTTGTCAGGAGGACTATGGCCTTGCGGGGAAGCTGCTTTAATATTTTACCTGTGACTAGGTCGTATCCTGGGGTCTTTAGAGTGTTCAGTTTGTCAATCTCTTTCTTAACTTCAGCGGGAGACATGGGTTTGATGGGGAGACTCATTTGGCATGGTGTATCAATGGCCTGTTCTATTTGATGGTCTGTGTTCCCTGGTTCTGTTACAAATACACTGGTTAGCTGTGTGGCGAAACTATCTGCACTATCTGCTTTTTGTTTATCGCTGCGAGCGCAGTCGTTATTAGGTTTTCTGATTGGGGTTCTCTACATTAGGTAAATTTTTATTCAGAAATAGAGAAAATAATACTTAGTTTAGTAATAAAGAGTGAGAAAAAAACTGGGATTGGCCAAGGAAGAGTGAGATTAGACAGTTAGTACTTCAGATGAGGATCTTTAAATTAAGATTATGGTTGTGTTCCTGTCTGTTGACGAGTGTCTCAAGATACTGCCTCATTTGAAGATGCAAACCTGCACACGCACTTGGAGTAATTATTTGAATAGGTAACCCTAGGGTCTTAATTGGATATTTTTCAAATGAGTGATACCTAAGCTGGTAATGATCTGGTTGGGAGTTTCTGGTCAGGTCAGAGTATCTTCCTTTGAAAAAAAAACACTACAAAATGTGCATCAGCTTTTTAGCTTCAAATGAGCCCTGTCGTGAGACTTTTTGTGTTCAGATAGTTCAATTTGTAAAGTGAATAGTTCCAATGCTAGAAATTGATATAGATGATTACAAAAGTCAGTTTTATATTGTAATAATTTTTTTGCTCACTCTTTACAATTAAAAAGGCCAAAAATACAAAATCAGGATTCAAGGATTATTACACTAATTGCTTTTTCTCGTCTCTCAGATATTATTTCTTCCCAGAATATATACAGGGTGTTAATTGTAAATAAACATGGGTTACCTATGGAACGAGGCTAATCTGGATCGCGGTTAAAATTTCATAACCAACTTTACCGATGTAAATGATGTAATACCCTATGTCACTGATCAATATGTCAGTTCAGTATAATTTAACCTAATACAATGACAGGAGACAGTTGATAAGATTTTATCAACAAATAGCGTTTTGTAATTCAACATTCAATTACACTGTTTACACTAACCACAATAACCATAACCTGGGTTGTTATTTAAAGGGGGAATACGGTATGTACATAGGTTAAGAATTGACATAACGATTGAATAATGAGGCCATTATGCACTCGAGCTGTCACTATTATTCAACTGGGCAATCGTAATGGACATAATTATTACATAGTTAAAATTAGGCTTGTCATAAAATAGAAGTAGATAATTTTTTCATTACAAATTACAACACACATCAGTTTTATGAGCCTTGGAGTCAAGAGGAAAGTAGCGCTATGGCAGAAGTGTTTTCGGTATGTCAAATAATGCAAAATTCGTGAACATGTATTGTGTAAAACTCCCAAACATGTTATTGTCAAACTGAGTGGCACACAATTTTTCCGGGGACAAACAGATAAACAAAAGAGCGAGTTATCCAGTTCTGACCCGTGCATAAAGTTTCAAGTTTCTTCTTAGCTGTTCGGGATGTTAATTCAAAATCCGATTATAAGATTTGGACAGCAGACCGACAGAGGGGGACATGTAAGCGAGCGAATTAATAAAAAAGTACAAAAAGGTTACGAAAGTATAAACAATTCAATTTTATTGCAAAATTAACAAGAATAATTCTTCTCAAATAGTTCAAACAGGCTAAAAAATAATACTAACATTCTTATAACTCTGAAACAAAAACAATAATTACTCCTTAAGATAGTCCACAAAAATAAATTAGGCCTAATTGTCATCTCTATAACATAAAAATAAATTCTGAAACATAATAATTAACAATTCGTAATAATAATACTGTCTATAGGTATAGGATGCCCTTTCATAAGCTCAATATCGCATATTATTATAATAGCACAACACTAACACTACCTGAAAATTATAAATAACATAAACATCCAGAAAAAGAGCGACTCAATTATTTTTTTTTTAACTCTAGTAGGATAATTGCTAAGAGTCTCAAGGTTTCTTTTCCTACTTGTTAACAATTAAGATTCTTGTTTTTTACATTCATTAATAATTATTATTCTCTTATGCTTTTATCAAAATATGGCATTGGGTAAATTTAAAAAAAATAGTTGCCTGGTAACAATAATTGCAATATCTTTAGGTGCGTATTCATTAGAGCATTTTAGTACGAACGAACCGAACGAGCCGAGCGAGCAGCGCTGAATTCGCTAAGTGAATACCAGTTTCCGAGCATAATTTTGCCGAACAGAACGCACCAAACTTTATCGACGGCTTGTCGGTAAATCTGCTTTTATCAAAGGGATTTAGTTGTTTGTTGACGTTCAGTGGGGATGATGGTTCGTCTTGTTCGCTCCAAACGAGTATTCAGGGCAACTTTTGGGAGGAGATTTAATTTTATTTCTGATTATCTTGTTAAAATTTAAAAAACAGAAATAATGGATTGGAATAGGGAAAAATGTTTGCAACTTATAGATATTTATGAACAATATCCAGTACTGTGGAATCCAAGGCATGGATTGTACTATAATAAAATTAAGAAATTCGATGCCTGGACGCATATAGACAACAGTTTGGGATGTGATTCTGGCGAGGCAAAAAAGAAAATGAGGTAATCCTATACAGGGTGTCCGTTTTTCGATCTTAAGCATGGGGATCTCGGTTATCTTAGGAGATAGGAAGTCGGTCAAATTGGGGCAAAGTTGCGTATTTTTATGCCGAGTAATAATCTGAAAAAAAATTCAGGATATTTTCAGTCGTTGCTGAAATATCCTGGAAAAACTGAAAAATCTAATTTCCTTATTTTTGCCATATCTTTCTTATTTTTGAAAATCAATAAATAATTTTTTGTAGGCTTACGTAAGCCGCTAAGAGCTATCCATCTGACGTTTCAAAAATTTTCAAAGCCTACTAGATCCAAGAGTTTTCACAGTCGACTTTCGTTTTTCTTATGGCCGCCATATTGGATTTTCATGTCGTTCTGTATTAAAAAAATTAAGGAAACCAAAAATCTATCACATTCAAAGAAAATTTTCAAAATTTTATTTTTCTTTTTTCGAAAAAAATAGGTAGGTAACCTTTTTTCAACCGAATGTCATAAATAACTATATAAGTCAAGCAATGTCACGTCATATTGCGACGTCGCCCGAAGTCGTTCGGTAATAAAATTTTCTTTTTTTTTTAAATAAGAAAAAAAAAATTAAGAAATTTTTTTTGAATGTGATTGATTTTTGGTTTCCTTAATTTTTTTAATACAGAATGACATGAAAATCTAATATGGCGGCCATAAGAAAAACGAAAGTTGACTGAAAACTCTCGGATCTAGACGGCCTTGAAAATTTATGTAATGAGAGATGGGTAGCTTTTACCGACTTATGTAAGCCTACAAAAAATTATTTATTAATCTCCAATAACAAAAAAAAAAAAAATGATGAAAATAAGAAATCTCGATTTTTCAGTTTTTCCAGGATATTTCAGCAACGACTGAAAATATCCTGAATTTTTTTTCAGATTATTATTCGGCATAAAAATACGCAACTTCGCCCCGATTTGACCGACTTCGTATCTCTGAAGATAACCGAGATTCCCATGCTTAAGCTCGAAAAACGGACACCCTGTAGAAGTGGTACATCAGATTAGGATAGTCAGATTAGGTATTTTTTTCCCTTGCCCTTCTTGGTAATGGCGTGTATAATGAAAAAGGCGCCAGCAGCCATAATAACATTTTCCGGGTCCATCATGATTACCGACGCAAAAAAACAACACTAGGTACTACTGAACGAACATAGGAACACGACGAACGCACAAGCGCTCCAAATATCACGAGCTTTTGCTCGTCGAATTTTTGTTCGGTTCGTTCGTGCGCGCTCGGCTTGTTCGGTTCGTTCGTACGCACCTTTTGATCCCTTTCTAGCCCGGAAGACGGGTTTTTTCTTATAACTCGAAGGAAAGCATCAAGTAGCTGTCATTACATTCATTTCATTAATTCCTCGGAATTAATAAAGAATATATTCTTATTATTGTTTATATAATAATAAAAATCACATCAATCACACCAATTATTTAGAAGGAATAAGAGACAACACATTTTTCTGTCAAGAAGCAGGTAGTGCTAGTGCTAGAGCTGGAAATATGAGATTCTTATTATTTCAATAAATCGACTTAAAGATTTGACCGTTCAAAGACATGATAAAGCAAATGGCTTTCATAATCACACATGAAAACTTCTGCATAGCAAATATCACAGATAATCTTAGAATAAGTATGATCATTATAACGTATAGCAGGCGAAATGTATTTGTACGCATTGTGCAGTAAATAATTCTTAATATTAGCAATCTTTGTTTTATAATCACAGTTTAGTTGATAGCTAGTGCTCACTTCACTGAACTGGTCGTAGACAATTTTTGGTACAAAGTACTCCTCTTCCATATCGAGGACGGTTTCGAAAGTTTCCTGCTCGATGTGGTAGTTCAAGTGCTCGCACAAGCTGGAACAGTTTATGAATTCGGACTTGCATTTGTGGCAGGCGAATATTTTCAGTATGGTCGGTTTTTGGTCCAAGTAAGCGTCTTGCATGGTAAGGTTATTGTCGCAGTTATTGCAGATTATAGTTTCGATCTTATGGGCGCCCAGATGGAGCAATAATGCTTCTTTCGATTTGTAACCGTTACCGCAAATGTTACAGTAATACCTGAAATTGAAAAACGAGTAAAGGGAATCGTTGTTCCCGTTGTGGAAACAAATGGCGCACACGGTTGATTTCGATGCAGCTTTCCGTGCCGGTTTCAGGTTACTCGTTGGTTTTAATTTCGAACTGGCCGCACAGGAGCATTGGCTTTTCACGGTTTGAATGCTTTTATTGACAGTCGATGTGGCTTTTGAATTCCTTAACCTGTCTTCCTTCAAAATTTGGCAAAAAATTAATTTGCGTTTATAGTACGGATTCTTTAAAACATTAAACTGTCTCCATTTATCGATCGCTGTATTCCTCGCACAAAAATTATTCTTAGCAATTTTGTCAGTCTTAGTTTTTTGGGTATTTTTAGTAGCAGTCTTCCCTTTTCTCTTGTCGTTTCCATTGCAATCTTTACCATAATTGAGCTCCTCGGAAGATGCTTCACTTTCGTCCACTTGAATAAAACAACCACTTTCAGATTCTCTGCAATCAACATTACTATTGTTAGTTGTTGCATTATTAGTTGAAGACGGTTTCTTCCTTCGAGGTTTGGGAATTAACAACCCAGAAAGTGTTGTGCTAGAGAAATTCTTCACCAGAACTTTAACAACTGTGGATTTTAAATGACCCTCCATCAGATGGGTCTTCAATTTCGTCCATGTTGGATACTGAACCAAACACACTGGACAACAAAGGAGCCTCATTATCAATCAACTGAAAAATTATAAATTTTAATTGAAAGTTAACAACAAAAGAAACTTTTAGGAACAATAATAAGATTAAATTATTATTCTAACTGAACTTACCACCAGACTCAAACCTAAAGGTCCTTTCTGCAATTCAAAATAACGGTATTCCTTGAAAAACTTATCCATTCGTGATTATCTTATCTACACGTGCGCTCAACTCAAAGTTCAAACTCAAACTCAAAGTCAAAGGGAAGGGAAGGGAAGGGAATAAACTGAACTGAATAAAGGAAAGGGATGAGGATGATATTAATCAGAATTTACGGAAATTTAAATTATAAAAAAACTGTCTCTTTCCTTGTCTAAGGACCAATCATATGATACGATTGATACGTAGTTCGATGGCAACGGATCGTCAATACGTACGAGAATAAGCGTAGTGACAAATGGCAGTCACTGTCACTTGTCAGGAATGTCAGAACTTTTATAATGTTATAGAATTTTGGCTGCGTTCGTTTGCGTTTTCGTTTCCATTGCTTCGAAACGAATAACAACGCGACGAAATCGTAAACTCATCGTCATCAGCCATTATTGCCTCATACATAAACCACTGCCTCCATTACTTTATTAAAGTAAAGAGGGCAGTGCATCAACTCATCATCATCAAGGGTGCGTTCATAACAAACAATAATGACCACGCTCGGAGTTACGTTTTTTATGATCACTTTAGGTTACAATAACTGTTTCTAAATCAATAATTTTATTCATTTACATCATAATATGTCTGGTCTGAAGATGCTATTTCAAAAGTAACGAAATACGTCTAACATTTATATCGTGTGGTTTACAAAAATTTTTATCACCCAGGCCTTGGAAGAGAGAGATAGCTATTGCAGTCATGTCTGAGCTCATTGCACCTGATACCAATAGTTTGCATTAATTGCATTTTATCTGACAGACTGTGTTATTAGTTTTAGTAAGTTAGATTCATTCAAGTTTAAATTTAAAAATTCTCCCGCCATATGATATCCATCCCTTTTGTATCCTAATACCCGTATTCACAGACGATAATTTCCTAAATAATTACGTAATCAATTATCCCCATCTCATTCTATTGCAAAAAAACTGCATATCTCCATCTCACTCATTTAATTAATTACGTAATTATTTAGGAAATTATCGTTTGTGAATACGGGCATAAATCTGGCAGTCGGGCTTCGATAGTGTGAATGACACGGACTTGTGAGTTGTGAGAGTGAAACAAAATTCCTAACAGTGCAGTCTGATCAAGTGCAAGTCTATGCTGAGACCAAATACACTAGATAATAATACATGCAGCTTCCACTGACAATTGTCACCGGAAGTTACTATCGCCCAAGCGGCTGAATGTTTAACTAGCGTTGATTTAAAATGTCAATTTAATTGAACGAAACGTCAATCTGTCGTTTGCTTATTGTCATCTACAAAATAAATCATGAGCCTGGCGTGGCCTCGCGGTTAAGTAGCGAGAACTGCTTGATCGTTGGATCCGTCGGACTGAGTTCGATTCTCAGTGAAGGCTCTGGGTGTCTGTGTTGTTTCTACTATTTATTTGGTATACTTGAGGCTGAGTGTATGAGCAAGAGGCTCCAAACTCATATTACCGGTGTGGAGCGACTTTGTCTTACCTACATAGGGAAGACCGATGCTCCCCCTTTTTAAAAAAAAAAAAAAAAAAAAAAATAAATCATAATTTAATATGCAAGTTTATCTACTGTAAATTACTCGAATAGTAGTTTTAAAAATTCAATATAAATGGTTTTTATTAATCGAATTCACCATTTTTAAACCAACGAATTGACGGCATCGACTTACCCCGATTCTAGGAGATCCAGCTGCTCGGAGGGCCCTCACATATGATCTACACCAACTTCAATAAGATGATCCATCCATAATAATAGCACGAAAATTCACGACAATTCAAGAAAATAATTATTGTATCGATCCCGATTGGATTGCGATCACGACGTTCGTTGGTCTTCTCCGATCCTCCCGTCACGACGGCGCAGCCGATAAGTCGCCTCGTCAGTAAATGGTGAACAGAGCGCGCCAAATCAAACAACAACAAAAAAAAATAACCACAGAAATAGTAACACAATAGACCTAGTTGCACAAATTAACTTAACCAGGATTTATACCGATCCGATCCTATCGCTAACAATAACTACTATAAGTCACAAAAAGAAATAAAAATTAATTCATACATTCATTACTGAACATCTACATTCTAATGCCTAAATTTGAATTTATGTAATCAGATGTAGAAGTAATGAATTATTGACGTGTTTCCATTACTAAATACTTACATGAAAGTGATAATTATTATTACTGGCAACCATGAACTCTAGATAATTTATTATTATGTCAGTGAACTTTGCATTATGAAGAAAACAGAAGGCAACCTGACCTGACCTGACCTACAATTCACTATTTTTATGAACTTTGCATTATTTTCGGTTCTGCGTGTAGTTAACGATTGATGCAACAGATGGCGCTCCTTTTCATACTTCACTAGGGAACCTGTATTACCGCTTTACTATACTATTAGTGGCAGTATCATACTCATATAACTCATAATATTACATACAGGAGGGCAGTTGCTTAGGGACGCCAAAGGCTTGAGGGGAGCAGGGGCGCTACCACCCACTCAACGTCAACATTTATTTAACAAATGCTTCAACTGGGCAAAAAAACTAAGTTTTAATAATTTGTTAATAAAAATAAAATTCTATAGGATGTTTCAAATGCATGTAGGTACCTAAACCATAATGTGCGAGACAACACCTCTTCCCTCCCAAGTTAAAACAAAAATACCTAACACCCTTCCACTGCAGCCTGATTAATTATTTTATTGCATTGTTATTAAGCAATCAACAGATGTCAATCAGTTGTACTTACAGAGGTGACTTTATTGCAGGTTTCTTCTTACTTCTTTCTATGAAGTGTAGACTAGTGGCTGGAAGTGAATACAAATCCAGGAAAAATCGAGAATTAAAAAAAAAACTGATCATGTATTACAAAATACCACAAAAAAGGAGTTTTTTTACTGAAAAATTGGCCATAATATACTCAACAATATAATAAAAAAACAACATTGACATAAAATATCTTGTTGACCGGTTTCGGGTGTTAACCCATCCTCAGGTTCAGTTTTACAAGATTCACAGTCCCAAAGTAAGAATACACAATTATGTCAAGACAACATAAACCCTTGGGCGAGATGTAAATTAAAAGGAGACAAACCGTAGCCGTGGTTTAAAGATAAATGATTGACCACTCCGAAATTCTCAAATACCACACAAAACTGACAAACAAATAATAATTAAAGCCCTTTCAAAGTGAATTATTTCAATTTTCATTCATCGACCAAGAATTGGCTCTTCAAATTTATTTTAACAATCGTATTCAATAATAATGCCACCCTTTCACTTTGAAAGGGTTTTAATTATTTCTTTGTGTCGGTTTTGTGGGGTCTTTGAATTCTGGAGTGGTCCTAGTTACTTTTGAACCATGCGTCAGGGTTTAATTTTGTCTTGACATAATGTATATTCTTGCCTTTTTGTCCTGTCCTGAGGATGGGTTAACAACCGAAACCGGTCGACAAGATATTTTATAGATTTTTCAACGAAAATACAGGGAGTCCGGAAATTATGCGCAGAAAATTAAGGGGGTGCTGGGAAACCCTGCCGCTGTTTCCAAAGCATGCTTTGGTATTGTTGCAGAACGATCATAATTTATGGTGATCAATTTTAGTGCAAGCAAAATTTTTAAAACAGTTTTACTCGGAAACAGGTCATTTTATCGTGATAGACAAAGAGGACCTTTTCCGAATATTTCTTCATGTTCTTCAATTGTGCATCTTCAATACTCAGAAAAAAATATTATGAAAAAAGTTATAGGTCTTTTTTGAAGGTCAAGGGCAGTTAAGGCCTTTTGATTTCGAGGGATTCAAGTCTAATTTGGACCAAGGATGTAAAGCAACATCAGTGGCAAGTGTGTCAAATTTGAAGAAAATCCGTACACTAGAAAAAGTTATAAAAAAACATTGATTTAAAAAAATTAACTTTGAAGGCTTATAACTTTCTTATTTGTGAGTTTTCGAAAAAAAAACTATAAATATAAATACTTTTGGCAATATTTCATCAAGTAGAATCACCCCCTTAATTTTTTGCGCATAATTTCCGGACACCTGTATTGACCTCCCGATGTTCCTAGTTTTATTTATTTTTTTGAAAACAGAAAAATGTTACAAAAACTTAAAAATAATTTTTCATAGGATACTTAGTACCTAATATTTTATATCAAAGCCCTTGAAGTAGGTACATAATTATATATGTAAATATAAACTTTAATAGGATTTTAAATTTTTTACAGGAGCATCTAAATCTTACAATCCATTCCATTATGTTTTTATGATTGTTAGGCCTCCCTTTCATTTGAAAAAGAAAATATTAAACAAAATTTATTCAACACCTTTAAATTTATTTGCACTGAACCACATTCATGTGCAACTGCAAAACTGAAAATGGGGAGACAATTTCGGCTTTGGCCCTGATACATACTTGATTAGTTCTTAGACACTAATTTTAATTTAATTTTCAATATTCATAATGAAAGAACAGAAATTACTTAGGTACTTGGGAAAACCTGGGAGAACAACCAATCACTTGGACAATAACCACTAATTAATTATTATAATTTCCATATTTATTGGGTATATATTACTGTTCACATCAATATTGTAATACATCAGTAGGTACATAATTTACTAGATAATTTTCACCAATTAAAACTATGCTCTTCTTATTTTCATAAGTAGTACATACAAAATAATGATCATCTGCTATTAATGAGCCTTATGATTTCTCTTATCTTTCGTTAAAAAATTCACTAAGGCGTCTTTATTTAAGTATGTAATTGATTAGCTTTATTCAGACTATCGTAACTTTCAAAGTGAAATGAATTTTTTAAACAAAATAATTCTCTAACTTTTAATAGAAGGGAAATCATAAGACCCAAAATGATTGTAAGCTATAATGAAAATGTGAACTAAGAACCTAAACTATATATTAGGCAGTGAATTACAGCCTCAGACCAGAGAAAGCTTTCTTTCTCCGAGCCGAGGTTATAGCTTATAGTTCACTAATGACAGCTGTAACTTAAAAAATAACAATATAAATTGAAGAATTCGGTGATAAACAAGCCTTAAAATTAACATTAAGTCAAACGTAGACAAAAATGTTGTGCTAAACACAAATAAATCGTAATTTAAACACAAGCAGTAAATTTTGTTACCCCCCCAGTCTCAGAATTAATCTCAGAATCACAATTTCCACCTGTTACAAATTCCCCGACCAACAAAATTAAATTGAAGCATTTCGATATAAGTTTAAAAAACAAGAACTCGAAGGCTCATAATATGAATTTTAGATATGAGAGGAAAATTTGGAATCCTCGGACGATATAGATTATGACTTACATAAACCAGGCTGGGAGCTGATCGGAACAAGAAAAAACGGAGTAGTCAGCGGAAACAAAAAACTTGACTTGCTCTTTAGAAAGTATATCCAATGAGGAACAAAGAATAAACTTCAGGATTGTTCTTACAAAACAAAAAACAGATCCAATTACGTCCAGCGACATGGCCTTTCATAGGAACAATGGAAAAGTTTTTAAACGTCAAGAATGTTCATTTGAAAGTAGAATTATTCTTGTTTTTTCAAAGAAAAAAATTGGAAACATGCTGAAGTGTACAACTGTGCCCTGTGTGGTTTGAAATTACAATTAAACAATATATTTTTTATTATTGGTAGAATCTCAAAACATCTAATTGTTTATTTTTCCTCATATATTTTATGTCTTTTTAATATTTAAAATATATGCGCCAAAATTTGAATGCTTGAATCATATTTACCACTTCTTGTGTATTTTTTTTTATTAAACTAAAATAAAACAAGAGACACCTATTTGGCATAAAAAAAAACAAGAGAAAAAGGCTGCATCAACATTCAAAAAAGTAGATGAAGTAGGTACAAAACAATAAATTAGGGATGTGAAAGTTACCTGCTTAACTGTTTTATAGTCTGCTGAATCTATTTTCCAACAAAAATTATAAAATCGAGATACCTACTGAAATATAGTCTCAGGAGAAGAAGTGAATAAAAAAAAGAATAATGAAAATGTCAGCTAAGAAACTGAAACTGTATACTGGTCAGTGAATTACAGCCTCAGACCGGAGAAAGATTACTTTCTCCAGGCCGAGGTTATAGCTTATAGTTCCCTACTTACAGTTGTAATTTAAAAAATAATAATATAAATTTAAGAATCCCGTGATAAACAAGCAATTAAATTAACATCAAGTCAAACATAGACAAAAATGTTGTGCTAAACACAAATAAATCGTAATTTAAACACAAGCAGTAAATTTTGTTACCCCCCCAGTCTCAGAATTGATCTCAGAATCACAATTTCCACCTGTTACAAATTCCCGGACCAACAAAATTAAATTGAAGCATTTCGATATAAGTTTAAAAAACAAGAACTCGAAGACTCATAATATGACTTTTAGATATGAGAGGAAAATTTGGAATCCACGGACGATATAGATTATGACTTTCATAAACCAGGCTGGGAGCTGATCGGAACAAGAAAAAACGGAGTAGTCAGCGGAAACAAAAAACTTGACTTGCTCTTTAGAAAGTATATCCAATGAGGAACAAAGAATAAACTTGAGCAATGCTCATACGAAACAAAAAACAGATCCAATTACGTCCAGCAACATGGCCTTTCATAGGAACAATGAAAAAGTTTTTAAACGTCAAGAATGTTCATTTGAAAGTAGAATTATTCTTGTTTTTTCAAAGAAAAAAATTGGAAACATGCTGAAGTGTACAACTGTGCCCTGTGTGGTTTGAAATTACAATTAAACAATATATTTTTTATTATTGGTAGAATCTCAAAACATCTAATTTTTGATTTTTCCTAATATATTTTATGTCTTTTTAATATTTAAAATATAGGCGCCAAAATTTGAATGCTTGAATCATATTTACCACTTCTTGTGTAATTTTTTTTTATTAAAATAAAATAAAACAGTTTTTTGGGAATATGTAAATATTTATTTACGTTACTGCACGTAAATAGGAGAAGCAATTACATATTAATATAAAGATTAAAGAGACACCTATTTGGCATAAAAAAAACAAGAGAAAAAGACTGCATCAACATTCAAAAAGGTAGATGAAGTACAAAACAATAAATTAGGGATGTGAAAGTTACCTGTTTAACTGTTTTATAGTCTGCTGAATCTATTTTCCAATGAAAATTATAAAATCGAGATACCTACTGAAATATAGTCTCAAGAGAAGAAATGAATAAAAAATAAATAAAAAAATAATGAAAATGTCAGCTAAGAACTTAAACTGTATACTGGTCAGTGAATTACAGCCTCAGACCGGAGAAAGATTACTTTCTCCAGGCCGAGGTTATAGCTTATAGTTCCCGACTTACAGTTGTAATTTAAAAAATAATAATATAAATTTAAGAATCCCGTGATAAACAAGCAATTAAATTAACATCAAGTCAAACATAGACAAAAATGTTGTGCTAAACACAAATAAATCGCAATTTAAGCACAAGCAGTAAATTTTGTTACCCCCCCAGTCTCAGAATTGATCTCAGAATCACAATTTCCACCTGTTACAAATTCCCAGACCGACAAAATTAAATTGAAGCATTTCGATATAAGTTTAAAAAACAAGAACTCGAAGACTCATAATATGACTTTTAGATATGAGAGGAAAATTTGGAATCCACGGACGATATAGATTACGACTTACATAAACCAGGCTGGGAGCTGATCGGAACAAGAAAAAACGGAGTAGTCAGCGGAAACAAAAAACTTGACTTGCTCTTTAGAAAGTATATCCAATTAGGAACAAAAAATAAACTTGAGAAATGCTCATACGAAACAAAAAACAGATCCAATTACGTCCAGCAATATGGCCTTTCATAGCAACAATGAAAAAGTTTTTAAACGCCAGGAATGTTCGTTTGAAAGTAGAATTATTCTTGTTTTTCAAAGACAAAAATTGGAAACATGCTAAAATGTACAAATGTGCCCTGTGTAGTTTGAAATGATTATTATATAATTTATAAACAATATATTTTGTCTCAAATAATAATAATAAACTAAAAATTAGGGCTGTGGAAGTTACACGGTTAACCGTTTTATAGTCTGCTAAATCGATTTTCTAACATTTCTTTTACAAAATATATAAACTAAAATTGTTCGACTAGAAGAGAAAAAGGTACCAAGTAATCTATTTAGCAAGCAATCCCCTCTTTTTATCGTTTAACAGCAGGCAATTTTAAATATCCAACAACAAAGAAGTTGTTTCCCACGTAGGCATAACCAGGGGAACGCAATACTTCAAGAGATGACATTTTGACAAACTCTTATGATTGTGGTATTGGTGGTTAAGCATAAGTGAAGAATGTAAAATGTAATAGAAAAGAAAAATCGGTTACTAATTACTATACCTCCATGTTAACAATAGAACTAATTCGTCCACTTAAATCCCTGGCCGCATTCGGGTGTTCAAAGAAAGTTTATAAAATTGAAAAAGTTAATTTTTAGTGTGAGGACGACATCACTTTTCGAAAATCACCCAAACTCATCAAATGTACACCGATCATGACCCCCAGATCACGAAAAAGTGGTTTTCCAAAATTCACCTGCCCACGATATATATATTTATATATTTCATCAAAAACGCGAAATTACGATTTTAAAAACGCTCCTGTAGCTTTATCTTTGACAATTAGTGAACGAAATTTTGAATCCTTATAAAACTTTGGAATGATGTTAGATTTTCGTTGAAAAAATTTCCAAAAGTCGAGACACTTCTACAGGGTGTCCCTTCAAAATTCCAGAAATCCGGTTCTTGTGGTATCATTTCAGGTCGCAGTTTTCAATCTAGGAAGCTGAAATTTTTGTGGGAGTAAGATATCCACAAGGAGTGGTCTGGTATTACACTTGAGCAAAATCGGCCAAGCCGTTTCAAAATGGCAGCCATTTGAATTTTTTGAAAATTTGCTATTTTTTGAGTCCCTGTATGAGCAAGATGGCAATAAAACTTTAAAATGAAATTAACAAGATTTGAAGAAAACTATTTGAAATTTGAATTAAAACAATAAAATTGGCATTATTTATATTCATAAGCCAGTGGCGTGGGTAGGAAAAGGGTAAAAATGTCTAAATTTCTATAACCGTTTATGAGTTCATTTTTGAAGAAATTGAACTGAAATTTTCACAGTAGGCAAGTACACTAATATCCTTTAATAGGCAAGTACACTAATATCCTTTAATCCTTAAAAGTTTCAAGAAGTAAATAAGAAAAATGGCGGAGATTTAATATTTTTTTCATATGATGTTTATTTCTCTAAAATTTTAAAACCGGTGCTGTAGCTTCATATTTAAAGATTAGTGAACGAAATTTATTACCCTTGTGAAACTTCAAAATGACATTTGATTTTCGTAAAAAAAAATTCCTAAAGCTGCGTTATTTCTACAGTGTCCCTCCAAATTAAAAATAAAAACCGTCTATGAGGCACGGTTTCTGGTCGCAGTTTTCAATCTAGGGGGCTGAAATTTTTTTATGAGTAAGATAGCCGCAAGAAGTCGTCTGGTACTGTATTTGAGTAAAATCGAGCAGTTTCAAAATGGCGGCCTTTTCAATTTTAGAAAAAATTGCCAGATTTGGAACCCCTATACCTACCTACCTACCTATAAGCAAGTTAGAAAAACAAATTTAAACCAAATTAACACGATTGTCACGATTGGAAGAAAATTATTTTAAATTTGAGTTAATGCAGTAAAATTAGCATATTTTTCATTAATAAGCCAGTGGCGTGGGTAGGAAAAGGGTAAAAATGGCTAAATTTCTATAACCGTTTATGAGCCTTTTTTGAAGGAATTGAGCTGAAGTTTTTCCAGTAGACAACTATACGAATAACCCCTAACTCTGAAAAATTTCAAGAACCAAATAAGAAAAATGGCGGAGATATTCGAATATTTTTATTTTTTACATGATGTTTATTCCTCTAAAATTTCAAATTTTCGGTTTTCAAAATTCCCCTTTCACTTTTTGCGAATTTATTAAAGGTAGTGTAAAGAATAGTATTTTTTGAGTAAAGTTAGCCAGTGGCGGACACAGAAAAAGGAAAAAAAAAATTAAATTTGCCATTTTTTTTTATTTTGTAAAATTTAAAAATCCATTCTAAGGGACGTTTTCAAACTAAATGAAGTGAAATTTTCTCAGTAAACCACTATGCTAATATGACCTGACTATGGAAAATTTCAGAAATCCAATTTAAAAAGCGGTGAAAATATTGATAATTGAATCGCATAAAAATACACTATTTCTGCGATTGATGCGCAAGAAGGTTTTTTTTTACATAGAGATGACCAAACCCTGGTAGTTTTGAAAAAAAATTTGAAAGAAAATGAAACGGCCATGGATTTAGTGGTCCAATGAACTCCACAGTAGACGTATAAATAGCAAATACCAACGAGGTTTTATAACCACAGATTTTTACCGCTGAAAATTGAAAAGGTTAATTGTTACAGTGTTGGTTAACTGGTTAGCAAAAATTTCATTAAAAATACAGCCCTAAAAAAGAATATGAAATATTCAAAATGAAAATGAAAACACATTCATCAAGGATACAATAAATAACCTGACACAGCTCCACTCTTCACTTTATTTGGTTCACTCAGGTGATGTCTGATGCGCTGGTGCTGGAAGATCAACTCTGGACTCTTATTAATCACTTCACCTTCTTTTGAATGTTTATATCTGTAATGCTGTTGGGTCGAAATATTCTTCATTCTTCTTTCCTAAGAACGTTGCTCTCATGGTGTACTATTGAATATTCATGACTTATATTTTATATTTCCAAGATGTTGAGTATTCGTACTAGTTTGGAAATTAAATAGGGCCCATTTGTACACATCCGCATGTTTCCAATTTTTGTCTTTGAAAAAACAAGAATAATTCTACTTTCAAATGAACATTCTGACGTTTAAAAACTTTTCCATTGTTCCTATGAAAGACCATGATGCTGGCCGTAATTGGATCTGTTTTTTGTTTTGTATGAGCACTCCTCAAGTTTATTCTTTGTGCCTCATTGCTTATACTCCATAAAGAGCAATTCAAATTATCGTTTTTTCAACTTGATAACTTCCATGACTGCTTGTTCCGATTAGCCCCCACCCTGGCTTATGTAGTTCATAATCTATATCGGCCATCGATTCCACATTTTCTTCTCCCATCTAAAAGTCATATTAGGAGTCTTCGGGTTCTTGTTTTTTAAGCTTATAGCGGAATGCTTCAATTTAATTTTGATGGTCAGACAATTTGTAACGGGTGGAAATCGTGAATACACTTTCAGAGATTAATTTTGAGATGAGGACTTGGGGGTAACAAAACTGATCATCTTGAATTACCTCTTCCTTAAGTTGAGCACCACAGTATTGAATTCATGCTTCATCCATGATGTTACTTTTGACGATTGTTTATCATGGAATTCTTCCACGAACATTATTATTTATTATTTCACATTACATCTATGATTAAGGAACTATAAGATTTAACGCCACAATTAAGTGCCCAACATACAGTTTAGTTTAATGAACTTTGCAGAAAACGTGCACCCGCACACGCAACGTTTGACGGTCACGAGGCGAAAGGAAAAAGGTAAAGGTAGGTTACGTTTAGGTGAAGGGAAGGCAAAGGCGGGAGGCCGTGCCGTCAAAAAATTACAAATGACAGGACATTATTGACACTAAAACTCGACATTAGTTCGATCTCGATTACTACACTAATCAAAAAAGTAAAAGAGCCGGGAAGTAGGAGTAGGATACATAACACAGATTATGTATATAAGGCTAATAAAATGGTAAACTTCTATACCAAACACGATACACATACCTATACACGGTATGCCGATAGCGTTTTTTATTTTGGTCTACTACTGCGCAATGACGTCAGGTGGATCAGATATTACACATGAGATTGCTCATATCTATTTTATTGTTAGAAATAAGTAAATAATTTTTAGTACACATTGCTTTTATGGCTATTTCTGATATTCGGGTAAAGGTGGAGGTGGAGATTTATGCTATATTTAATCATAATCATATGTTAATTATTTAAAAGGGAATATTTTAAAGAAATATAGGATATAAATATGGTGTTCCAGCTTATTCGAAGCGGTCTTAGTAGGAATGCTCCTATGTTATTGCATTTTTAGATTGTCTGAGAAGAGAAAATAAGATTGGCTTTTACAGTTGGTGTTTAAATTCAGAAGTTTTTGAATTATAAACAAGTGAAAATCGTCATTTTTCAAGTTCAAAACCCTGTACGACGAAAACGGTTCAAGATAGAGAAAAACGGTTTACATGTCCCTATTTTAACTTTTTATGTACTATCCCATGGTATAGAAACATTTGTACTTCCTTTAATTTTTTTATTTGGTGACACGTGGAGAAATCTCAGAATTTTTCAAATTTTTTATCACCCTGTAGAAACATTTCATCTACATCATTGGATAGTACATGAAAAGTTAAAATAGGGACATATAAGCCGTTTTTCTCTATCTTCAGCCGTTTTCGTTGTATAGGGTCTTGAACTTGAAAATGACGATTTTCACTTGTTTATAATTCAAAAACTTTTGAATTTAAACACCAACTGTAAAAGCCAATCTTATTTTCTCTTCTCAGACAATCTAAAAATGCAATAACCATAGGAGCATTCCATTAAAAAAAAAACATAACTTTGATATGCTACTGTCATAATGGGACACTCTGTATGCTCCAAAATAATTTTAAATTATGGCCATTGTGATTCTGTGCTTCAATTTGCAAAATTCCAAATTTATCGTTTCGCCTACAGATACCGCTTCGAATAAAGCTGGGACACCATATTTATATCCTATATTTCTTTAAAATATTCCCTTTTAAATAATTAACCTATGATTATGATTAAATATAGCATAAATCTCTACCTTCACCTTTAACCGAATATCAGAAATAGCCATAAAAGCAATGTGTACAAAAAATTATTTACTTATTTCCAACAATAAAATAGATATGTATTAGCAATCTCATGTGTAATATCTGATCCACGTGACGTCATAAGACCGGAACGCAGCCTGCGCGTCATCGTCTATCGGCATACCGTGTATATGTGTATCGTGTATACCAAATAGTTTTAGTACTTTTAGTCATAGTCACGTCCAAGGATGGGCTTGCAACAAACAATTAATTGTAAACAATTCAATTGTTTACAGAATCCATTTTCATGTAAAGAACGTAAAGCAAGTAAACAATGTAAACAATTAATTTTACTATAAAATAAGGTTATGAAATCTTATATTTGAAAATTTATTATCACGTAGATGTTACTGATCGCCTACGTCCACTCATTTCTTTTAAAGTAATTCATAAATTAAATAATAAAACGATTTACTGGTTTGCATGTTTATGATAAAATAATAGTGTGGTCCATCAGTTGGTTTGGCTACAACCTGTTTCTATTTCTTCCGAGACTACTTCTTCCTGTTGCTTTGTCTATGAGTATAGGTAGGTACCAGAGAGGTTCTCAATATTTGTGCTCAAACCTTAATAAACCCAAGTTGTGTAAATTTAGCACGTGAAATTTTTCATAGCATTGACGTCACTGATAGCAGTGACAACGACAAATGACACCATTGTTTAAATTCTTTACTTTGTTTACGAATTTTTTACATTGTTTACGTATTATTTACATTATTTACGAATTATTTACATAGTTTACGAATTCTTTACTTTGTTTACGTATTCTTTACATGAAAAATGTAAAGAATATTTCTTTACACATAAACACCCATCTCTGGTAATGTCATGTCCACGACACGATACACGTTATGTCAATAGACTGTGACTGCGCAGGCTGCGTTCCGGTCTTCTGACGTCACGTGGCTTAAAGACTACACATGAGATTGCTGATATCTTTTTTATTGTCAGAAATAAATAAATATTTTTCGTAGGCTTGCATAAGTCGTCTATTTACAGCTAGTATTATAAAGGTTCATTAAGTTAACGGGTTTTTGTGGCCATTTCTGAAGGAAGGTATCGAGTCATAGTGGTAATTTTTTTATATTATCTATTCTTAACACGAAAGTAATTACAAAAATGTTAATAAAAGTCATTTGACGTCGACATTAGCTTCAAAAAAGAGCACAGAAATCTACCCGTTAGTCTAATGAGCCTTTATAAAATTGGCTGTTATTGTAAAATTTGTTTCAACTTAAATTGTCAACTTTTGTTTTTCTTATGGCTGCCTTATTGTTTTTTTAATGTCGTTTGGTAAAAAAAAAACACGGAAACCAAAAATCAATAACATTAAAAAAAAATTTGCAAAAAAATTTCATTATTCTTTTTTCGAAAATAAATGAAAGTTTCATCACCGAACGACGTCGTGTAACGTCGCAATATGACGTCACATTGCTTGATCTATAGGTATTTATGACTTTCGGTTAAAGAAAAAAAAATTCAAAAAAATAAGAATTAAATTTTGATTTTTTTTTTTAGATTTTTGGTTTTCTTGATTTGTTAAATACCGAATGACATGACAAAGCAATAATTTCTTTCATAAAATAAGAAATCTCGATTTTCCATGTTTTTCAGGAGATTTCAGTCTGAAGTTTTCATAAATTTTGTTTCAGATTCTCAATAAGCATGAAATTGTGCAGCTTTTCTCTAATTTATCTCACCTGTATCTCTTATCGTTTCCAAGATTCTCATGTACCTAGTTCTTTTTAAATGGGACACCCATATGTAATAAGACTTTAAACACAATAATAAAACCGTAATATGTATTTATAAAAATCTACCACAAAACATAATATATAATATATAGATCTAGCACAAAGAAAAATACTAGCAAGAAGGAAAAAAGCAATCAAATTTGACATTTATTGTTTAAACAATCTCGCCGCGATTAATGGTTTGAGTAAAAATCCAACCGCATGACGTCATTGCGCAGTAGTGACCAAAAGAGTAAAAGCAATTGACATATGTGTATTCTTATTCTTATATTCTCAGTAAATTTCCTGTTTCCGATATTTCGATAAAGAACTCTCGACATCCATGCACTGAGCTCTTTTAGGGTTAACTTTCGAGCCTGGCGTGGCCTCGCGGTTAAGTAGCGAGAACTGCTTGATCGTTGGATCCGTCGGACTGAGTTCGATTCTCGGTGAAGGCTCTGGGTGTCTGTGTTGTTTCTACTATTTATTTGGCATACTTGAGGCTGGGTGTATGAGCAAGAGGCTCCAAACCCATATTACCGGTGTGGAGCGACTTTGTCTTACCTACATAGGGAAGACCGATGCTCCCCCTTTAAAAAAAAAAAAAAAAAAAAAAAGGGTTAACTTTCTATCCTTGTTTAACTCATTATCGTTTTAAGGAGTGCTTTACATAAAATATTTTACCTTTATAATTAATAAACAAATTTGTACTGCCTGAGTTGTCGAAGAAGGAGGCCAAATATAAAATCGTGAGTGAAGTCTGATAAAAGTCAGTAAAGTGTCAATTATTTAGTATGTCTACCTAATTATTATATCCGTGAACTGCCGCAAAATTCCCAATAAGACATTATGCAAGTTGTCACTTTGTTATTAATCAGTAATAATCACAGACAAACAGTTTCATCTTTTTTCTCTGTCGTACATATGCAGACAATCTCATTCGATTTAAATAAGGACTGCAATCATATCTTGCGGTATTTCTGAGTGGAAATTGTTCCAGATGATTCCTACATTTTCCTGAAAATAAGTCAAAATTAATTCTGAATCTGCTCTAATGCGAATGCTAAATTAATTATTGTGCGTTGTGTTTCTTGTTTATGGTTTACAATTATTATTAATTTCATCCAAGTACCTACATCGTTCGCCAAATCTAAATCTACAGTGAATATGCCTTTTCCACGATCAAATTTCGTAAGTGAATATTGTTCAATTAATTATTGAAAGTTGGTAGTTGATGTGTTTGATAACCTTTTTCTGTTCAAGGTTTAACATTATAATTTTGTGTTTCCTGGTTTTAATTCTTAACAATCCCTTCTGCTTGGACTCGTACTTAATTATTTAGTTCACGATCACGAAACTGCTTAAATCGAAATTAACTCATTTGTCTTCTTATACTAACGAAACGAGGGGATATAAAATGTGAACACCTACATTTTCCTTTTCATGTAGTAGAAAGAGCCTTCAATCAAAGTATCCAAATCCAACTTGTGAACATAAAATTCCCAAGTCTATGCTTCAAAATTATTGCTCCGAAGATAGCTACTACAGTAGTCAGTAAGTTGTGGCATTAGTTTTCAAGTGCCCATTATCGAAATATGAAGTGTTAATCAAGTGAAAATTGATTTGGCTGAGTTCCAGAATGAATAAAAAAAAATACTTACTTATGTATTATTGTCAAATGGGAAATGATATAAAATGTCCAGGATTTAAATAATCTCATCTGGACTGGAGTTATTCTCAGTTTGTACTAGCTTTATAACCAGCAGGATTAATTATTCTATAATTAGATTTAGTAATTTTGCAGTTTATGTCTCATTTTCGCACTTTATAAGATCCTGCATTGGAGTACACTATACACACAACCATTAAAAAAAGGGCCAGATTACTGTGTACTAGGTACAGTGCGTCCCAGGCCCAGGATAAGCGAATTTATAGGTACATATAAATGACAAAAAAATTTCCAGGCCTGCTTGATCAGATAATCAATTTTACCATAATTTCATGTTTAATAAATCAAGCGTGCCATGTCAAAAGTTGCTCGGAATTCAAAATCATTCACCCATGCCAAATTTCATAATAATCATCCTACTTTGATTTTTTTTATAATTTTTTTCAATATTTTCAATAATTTTTTTAATTATTGTAATTATTGATCTCTCTTTTCTAAAATTTGAAAATACCCTGATTCAAATGATTTAGGAATTATTGGCTATAACGTTTTCTACAATCTGTCTAAAACGATGTTTGTTATTATTAGCCGAGTGCCTATAATAAATCAAATTTGGTCTTCAAATGTTATTTAAGAAAGAAAAAAAAAATTCTTTACCCAAGTATTGGTTTTTCTGAAACAAAAATTCACCAAGAAATCAAGCCGATTGCTATGAAATTCGTCAGAGCATAATTTTGAATTTGGAGTAATTTTTTTCAATAAAAAACAAAACAAAAAGAATGCCCATATCTAATCAAGCAGGCCTGAACCCCAAAAGGTCAAATTTCAACTCGCGAATTGTTTTTTGGCTCTTATCCGGGGGTATAATGCTGAGGCTGACGTTGGTAAAGAATTTGCTCTATTTATGGAAATACAGTTAGCTGTAGCTGTAAGCACGCTTGGCTATTTAATTTTATTACATTCAGGAAAGGACTATCTGATTTGAACAATATACCCCTACCCCTTTCCCCTAAATCTGCCACTGAGTTAGAACATTATTTCAATTGTCAAAGTTCCAGCCAATAGAAAAGTCATGACCTAGTTCTACTCCTATCTTTGCTGGATAATGACAAAGGAATTCGTAATTTGGGTTTTTGTTGTTGAAAGACCTTTTTTCTCTCTCTTATACCTATTCTAAGAGCTTCTATTATTGTTATAAAACCTCTGACTATTAAAAAAAAGTGGTTATTAGAGAGTGAATGCTACTTTTTTTAAGCAACGTATTGAATTTTTGTCTTATGATCCTGGTCAGCCTACCGACAGGGACAACTACAAACAAAAAAAATCTCCCCAGATCAGAATTCAGTAGGTAACAGATTGTAACTGGGTGTAATTGGATCATTATTCTATGCGGCAATATGCAGTACCTATGTAACTATTTCAATTAATCAAGGTCGTATGATGTGCATTGAATGAATGAGAGATAAACTACAAGTTTATGTAATTATTAATTATGCAAGTCTTTCTTGAAAACCATTGTGATGTTTTTCCTATTATGGTAGTGACAAAAAAAAAGTTAATCAACTAGTGAGTAGAGAGATACAAAACATGCTATTGTATGTTTATTCCATTGGCCCAATATAATGTAAATCTGAAAACTATTGCTGAAAATTAATTTTTCTTTAAAATTTTCTTTTTAAAGTGAGACAAGTGTGGCAACATTGGATTGAATTTTCAGGTTAGATGCAATCTCTTTTTGATGTTGCTATTCTATGGTTGCATCAGTTTACAGTCATACCTACTTGTCAATTTGTCAAAATTCAATTGTTTTTGATAATAGCTGTCATAATCTATGACTTCTATGATGGGTATTTCACTTTTTAGGTAAATAAATGCATTAAGTTTCCATAAATAAATGAATTTATTCAAGATATTACATAATATAATGATGATGCATATTAGTGCAGGTCAAACTAATAAGTCAAATTGTGGTGACAATATTAGAACTGTCATTGAAAAACCACAGACAATGAGAGTGCAAAACTATCGCCAAAATCATCTTTCCCAACGTGCCAATGTTGCCAATTGTAAATTTTTTCTCGGCTCAATTTTTTATACCTATGCTTTGAAAATGAATTTAATTGTGTTTAACCACCATTTTAACTCATAGCTTTTTTAATATTCATCTTAAAATGTCGTTTTATTTTGAAATTTCATAATAATTTTGAATTGTGCACGGGAAATTTAATATCAAGGAAACCAGAGCAGCTAGAAAATCAAAATTGAAACTAGATTGATCTTCTTTTTCAGTACTGATTTCAGTACATTTGAACCACATACCTACTTTACTTATAATACATTAATAACGGGACTCTGGGATAAATTTTATAAAAAATATGTGACCCATTTATTTAATAATAACCAATAAATTAACTTTCCTAGTTCTAACACTAATAATAAATAATAATACTGTTCGTTATTAAAGCTGTAGCTGTAAACAATATTATTTAATATTGAAAATCCTGTTATAATATTTTTTTAACAATAATTCATTTAATTCCTGGTACATTTACCATTTATTCGTTTCCTTTCGTTGTCATTCTGGAACTCACAAAAATAACACCCTGTAGAAGAAACGGTTATCATCACACCTTATGATCACTTTATGATATAAGCTGTATTTCCACAGGATCCTAAGTCCTAATATCAATCAAGCGAACAGCCCCCCTAGACATACACTGACTTGTTTTATTATGTGAGTACAAAGTTGGAACCAATTTATTCACTTCATCAGCTTGTTATAATTTAGCAGAAGCGAAAAACTTCATTATTTGAATTGGGGTTCAGTAAGCGCTTGCATGTGTTTGTGATTTTTCTGATTTTTTTTTTATAATAAGTACCCCCTTCAAGTAATGAAGTTGCTTTATGTTTTTTTTTCAGTAGGTATTTATTTTTATTTTGTTTTTGTTGAATTTATTTTTGTTTCGCTTTGTCCATTCATTTTCAGTGTAGTTGTAGTTTAAAGGTAAATGTAAAGGTTAAGGTATTGAAAATTATTGTTCTTTTGGTAGGGTCACAAAAACTTGGTGAAGGGATGTTATTAGTATTGCAATATTATGTTCTATATTTTATATACAGGGTGTTAGTTAAGTACGGGGCCAAACTCTAAGGGGTGCTTCCTTGAGTGATTTTAAAAAGAAAAGTTCAAATAAACATGGGTCCGAAAATGCATATTTTTCAAGATACAGGGTGTCAAACTTTTATTTTTTTTTTCTCGAAAACAAAGCAAGATATGAAAAAAACTAAAGAGATAAAATAGTTGTATTTCTAGTTGCTTAATTCGAAAAAAATACAAAATTAAAAAAAAAAGTCAGTGGCGCCCAATTTTTTAATCAAAAATATTAGTTAGACTGTCTTCCTGGACGCCACTGGAATTAATAATTTTAATCTAATTGGGGCTAAATTACCCTCTTGTTATTACAAACCGAACTGCCAAATTTCAACAAAATTGATTGAAAGAGCTTAGAGATATTCACGAACATTCGAAATTTTTTTTAAGTTTGACACCCTGTATCTTGAAAAATATGCATTTTCGGACCCATGTTTATTTGAACTTTTCTTCTTAAAATCACTCAAGGAAGCACCCCTTGGAGTTTGGCCCCGTACTTAACTAACATCCTGTATAGGTTTGATTAAAATTAGGTTAATTGATTTCAAAAAACCGGAGATTTATTGTAATATACCACTAAAAGTGTTGCATATGTTTTTAGGGAGGATTTTAAAGCGAAATGGAATGATATCGATTTGTTTCGAATCCAAATTCCAACATTGCAAATTTTACAATCCCCCCCCCCCAATATTATCTCCCTAAAATTCATTTAAGAGCGAAATTGTATCGGACTTTTTTTAAGGTCCTTATTGTATGATGGATTCACGTGCAAGATATGAATAATTTTCATTCAGCGGATGAAGAGATATTTTGAAAAATGTTCTAATATTTGTAAAATAAAAATGACGTCCTGATACTATCCTGAATCAAACCACCAGCACCAGAGCAAAAATGTCAAAATAGGAAACAGTCAGCTTTCGGACAATATTCGATATGGTCTGTTGTGTAGAACATTTTTTCTATGGTGGTTTAATTCAGGAAAGTATCAGTACATGAGTCCGTTATACAAGCCTTCAAAAAAATCCGATACAAATTTTGTATGAATTTTGTAGAATGCGGAACCATTCTGGTATTTAGTAGACTCTCTTGCACTGGCCTGGCGATGTGTCCCTCCTGTCATGTCACAGGTACTGTCGCGAAGGTGACATTTCCATTAATGGCTGAGTCATCATTGAAAATGTAAACTAACTAGAATTTTTCGCGAGTGGTCTCGTTATAATATACTAACAGGGAGGAGGTTTATAGTCCCCTCCCCTAATCTTAAATTTTGTCTCGAATGAGATAAAAATTTGATGCAACAACTAAATTAAGTTATCAATTTTACTATTTTTTGTCGTAAAACGGATGTGTCAAATGTCAAAGATGATGTTGCAGTCGCTGTCAACTTCAATTTTTGACGTTTGACACTTCAGTTTTAAGTCAAAAGTAATAAAATTCATGACATTTGATTTAGTTTTCGCACCAAAGTTTTGTTTTATCTCATTTGGATCATAATATAAGGTCAGGGGGGGACTATAAACGCCTTTACTATTGTAAGGATGTCTTCTGAGAAATAGTGAGAAATGTGATTCGATTTTTTCCATTTTTTGTGTTTTTTGAGACTGGAAAATTTCGTACAATTTTGGTGTCATAACTTTTTACAAATTCGGCAGTTTTGCCGCTAGAGGGCTCTAAAACCTCATGTCCATTTAGCCTATTATTTAGGTCGCGGTAGTGAAGGGAAAATTTCCATAAAAAGCGTTTTTTGACAAATTTGAAGGGACCATTATAATTATTATAATAATTAGAAAACATAATTAATTTTATTAAAACAATTTACAATTTTATCCAGTTTTACATGTCTCAAAACACAATAATTACATGATTACCATTTTCCTAGTGTAACAGCTTTCTTCCATTCGACCTTGATTGGCCGGTTAAAAGTAAAAGATCTCTGTCAGGTCAAAGTCTTGCATAAAGAATACAAAGCCATATATGGTCGCAACCGTACATGGCAACTTAAGGTCTCGTCTCAAAATTGTCGGTTGTACGCTGCAATTTACCTTTTTTTTTTCTTACTCTGTTTATATCGGATTTACCTTGACTGATTCTCAATGCTGGAATTGGATTTTTCAAGTTTCCATAAAGGGAGTTTTCGTTTGATGGAAATTGAATTAAGTAGTGGCCGGTTCTTACTTAATTTTTTCTTTCCTAAATGAAAGAAAAATTATGGACGATGATCAATGCGAGAGCAAATTTTTTCTGTGAAAATTGATGGATCATTTTTCTTTGAATGTACATTTTTTATGGTAGTTTCATTAATAATGCATTTCTGATTACTTGAGCTTGAATGTGTATCATCATGTTCAATCTTCCCAAAACAGAAAATACTAACCATAACAAAACAACCAGGAGTTTTGTGTTCGACATGTATGTAGGTTTGAACATTCTGTTTGCGTAAAAGTTATTATTGTTAATTATTGTTGCTCAATAAATACATGACTCATTTTCACATGTAGTAAAAATGGGCAAACCTATTATTTGCATATAATTAAAAGCTAAGGAATTTAGAAGAACCGTTTTGGTTGCTTGCTTATTAAGGTCGTAGTTTTATAATAGCTTGATTGAAGTTGGCTTTAAAAAAATCACTTTAAATACCTGAATAATAAGTAATTCCATATTTGTACCAATAGGTATGAAAAGATGATTTAAAAATTTAAAAACCGTTCTGAAAGGTTCACAAGAAATATTTAGAGGGAGCAAGAAAAAAAACCTTCTTGCGCTTCAATCGCAGAAATAGTGTATTTTTATGCGATTCAATAATAAAGATTTTTTTCCTTTTTCTTCTTATAATGAATATAACGAAAAAATAATCCGCATTTACTTTTGAGAAAACTCTACCTACTTAGAAAAAAAGTAATAATCCTTTCTTGGATTTGAACACCGTACCACACTCCGCCACGCTGCCATTTGAACTTCATAGCGCTGAACAGGTATAGGTATTACGTCAGATTGCTTGGCAGGTCAGGTCAGGTCAGGTCAGGTATAGGTATTACGTCAGATTGCTTGGCAGGTACCGATGAACCAGGCTACCAGGATTTTAATAAAAATTATTTTTTAAACTTGTCATATTTTCGTTATTAAAACACCAATTTGAAACCTTTTTTCACCCGCATGTAGGTGACTTAATTGTCGTTGCGAAGCTCTTCTAATTTTCAGAATCATTCATAATTGAATGTGAAAAAAAAATTAAAAAGAAATTCCATCGATTTAATAATAAAAAAAAAGTGTAAGCTAATTTTCGACCACCGAGGAAGTTTTTTATTTTTCGTTAAAAGTGCCCATATATGCGAGACAGAATGAAGATAAGACTTCAAATTATATGTTGAAGAAAAAAAACTTGAAAAAAAGATCACGATGGAGAAAATAAAGGAAGATAAAATGGCCTACGCGGGAAACAGTCGGAATGACCTGCCGAAGTTTTTCCCGTTTTTGACAGTTTTTCCAACGTTTCAGGAAAAAAACTAGATTTACCTTTTTTGTAGGTAATGAATGGCTCTATCGCACTGTTTTGTTATTTTTTCGATGGGTCGAAAAATAATTCGAAAAAAATTTGAAATCGTGCTAAAAATGATAGAGGAGCGTCGCAAAATGCTTGGCACGGGGAAAAAATTTTTGCCGCTCACCTAATTTTTTTTCGAAAAACGATCTCCATAAAGTTTGTACCTCTATGCTTTCCCTAAGTAACTGGCAGAGTCTTTTCGCCATGTACCGTTACCGAGAAACAAATCAACTATAAGAAGTACGGCCCTGAACTAAGGGGGCCTTAAAATTCTCCATTCCGGCCCATTTTCAATAGGTCGTATTTCGGGGTCCCAAGGTTCGTCCATGCCAAATGTCAACTCGGTCGGTGCAACTTTCAGACACCTAGAGTGTTTCCTAGGTCGTTCCCGAAAAAAACCGAAATTCCAAAAAAAAGACACTTACCGGTAACGGATCGCGCTCATTTTCAATAGGCAGCGTGGGACCGTGCGCCTTTTCAATCGAGCCAAATTTCAACTTTCTACGACGAAAAATGCGGCTCTAGAGTGTTTCCTAGCAATCGCACAGACGGACAGACCGGGTGACTGACATTTTTAGGGACTACCGAGAAATCGGCTTCGCCGGTCTCGAAAATTAAAAATCGAATATCTCCAATATTTTTCTTATTTGCTTGTTGAAATTTTACAAGGTTAAAGGCTATTATAGTAGGATTAACTTTAAAAAGTCAGATGTGACGTCTCACTAACCGTCCGAATTAATATTTTTAATTTCACCAGAAAATATCAAACAGTTAATTGTCAAGTTGTGAACGAGCGTAAATTATTGAAGAAATCATTCAAACAATGAATTGAAGCGCTTACGTCAGTTTGAGAGCCACTGACAACTACATAAAATTTATTCACGTAATGACATTCTATCCTCTGTGTTGTGCATTTAATTCTCATTCAAAACCAATGTTGACGTATATTTATTTATGCGGGATGGAGTGTTTAGACAAACTTGACGGTTACTATAAAAACACGTACATTATGAAACAAAATAAATCGAACTATCAAAAGGGTGTGTATTCTTAATCGATACGTATGACTTTTTAGACTTTATTGGACTATAGTATAGTTGTCTACTGTGAAAATTTCAGTTCAATTTCTTCAAAAATGAACTCATAAACGGTTATAGAAATTTAGACATTTTTACTTTTTTCATACCCACGCCACTGGCTTATTAATAAAAATAATGCAAATTTTATTGCTTTAACTCAAATTTAAAATAACTTTCTTCCAATCCTGTTAATTTGATTTCAAAGTTTTATTGCCATCTTGCTCATACGGGGGCTAAAAATAAGAAATTTTCCGAAAATTCAAATGGGTGCCATTTTGAAACGGCTCGGCCGATTTTGCTCAAATGCAATACCAGACCACTCCTTGTGGATGTATTACTCCCACAAAAATTTCAGTCTCCTAGATTGAAAATTGCGACCTGAAATGAGGTGATAAAAACCGGATTTTTCGAATTTTGAAGGGACACCTGTAGAAGTAACGCGACTTTTGGAAATTTTTTCAACGAAAATCTAACGTCATTCCAAAGTTTTACAAGGATCCAAAATTTCGTTCACTAATCTTGAAAGATAAAGCTACAGGAGCGTTTTTAAAATCGAAAAACGTGATTTTGGAGAAATAAATATATATAATGGAAGAGTTCTAGGAAATCATCACGCTACTTCAACCAATCAGAATTGTTCAGAACTACTGGCATGATACCTTTCCTAAAATTACACGCATTTTACGAATTTTATGGTTGTGTTTTGTAGTCGTGAGAATTGACAAACGTTTGGTTCCACTCACTTGAATTTGAAGCAAGAAACAAGAAACCTGCGCGCGCATTTGGGTTCACTGGGGGCATTCGAGTTGAGGTTAAGAAATCGTGATAGTGTCACTAATGTCAGCGTCAAATCGTCGAGACATAGTGATCATGGAATTCAAAACATCCGGAAGGAGTCAATTGACTGGTGAATACGACTGAAACCATTTTGAACCCGCAAATCTACTTATTGTTGTTTAGACATCGACAGTTTTACTCTTTAGTAGTACAGTTTATGTTGTATCCTCCATATATTATGCAAGTGCTTTCTGGTGGTCATAGCTGTTTAAATTGTATACTCCTTCCAGATGTTTTAAATTCTAAGATAGTGACAATGGCCGCCTAACCTAGAATAAAGTTAGCAATATGAGCAAAATAGCGGTTATTGCAAAAATAATTTAACTTTCTTATAATGTTTGAAGCTTAAGATCTTCGAGGAGAAATATGACGCATTTAAAACGATATCGTATCCTTAATCATCTCGACAGCTTTCTCAGAGATTTCCGCAATTTTTATCTTTGCATAATCAGTCACCGGAATACAACCATGAGGAATCCATTTTCCTTCCGTTAGTATTGCAGGTTGTGAAAATACTATTCCAGAAGGAATACCGAAGGTGCCATCCGAACAAATCCCTAAAGACATTATGACACCTTTATTGGTCCTCCAAGCTTCCAATAGCTCCATCGTCGCTCTCACTTTAGCAAACGTCCTGCCCGTTGTACTTTCCACCTTTTGTATCCATTTTTCGATTTCCTTCTGCACGGAATCGATGTCGTTGATTTTGTATGCAAGTAAACGTAACTCTGAAGTAATTTTTCCGTTCGGTAAGGTCGACATGTCGATATCTTTGATAGCCCTTTGGTAGGGTTTGCAAACATCTGCTTGGATAACGGTGCTGGCTATGTCAATGTACCATTCAGTAAACCCCCAAACTGGAGGTCCCCACATTTTTTCCAACGGTACTCCTGAAATTTCAGAAGCCACTTTCAAACCGCTCAGTCCCAAGTCTCCGGTAACGGCGATTATGTTGTGTAATTTTATCTTGGTGCATTTTTGAACCAGAACCGTGGCATTGAAACAGGCCAGTCTGTTTTGTGCTACTATCACTCTTAGGGTTCTTTTAGCTGATAAATTTATTTGCTCTGCTAAATAGGAAGTCTCCGTGCTGCATCTCACCAAGTAGTGTTTATCAGATTCACTCGGTCGACGTACATAATCATCCATCATTATCAATAATTCAGTTTCTTGTAAAGCTTCGCGGAGACTCTCTATCAGAGTTGCCGACTCAAAATTGCCCGTGTATTCTCTTATTTCTTTGCAGATTCCTTGCAGAAATAAAATATTTGCTTCGTCAGTTTTTACGTTGTAGAAGTAAATCTTTAAATTTGGTATGTGATCGCTGAAAGAAGTCAAAATTTGCTGCACGAGAAGTTTGATGGCCGGGTTTGGTGATCCCGTAATGATGATGTTTTTGGAATACTGGACCATTTGGGCCATTTTCTTCGCCTCGTCCTCGTTTTCGAGTTTGACGTGTTCGTTGAGAAGATTTTCAATATCGGCCGGGGTCAGAGTGGACCTCAAGCCGTAATAGTCGAATATGTACTCCCAAAATTCGCTCAGCCCGCCTATAAGATAGGGACGTCCTCCTCGCATGGAGATCTCTTTCCATATTATCGGAGATTCTGCCACGGGCCAGTTTTTTTGTTTGTTCAACGAGACGGTCCAGTGAATCCAATCGTCTGGGTTTTTTTGTATCGTGGAAAATTCGAAGTTCGGAAGTCTCTCGTAGAGATAATTTGCTATTTGTATCGCGTGGATGTAGTTTGGACAGTTTGATTTACCCGTGATTACAAAATATACCATTTTTTATTCGTATTAAATCTTCTTATTAATGAGAAACTTATTGAATGACAAAACTTTTGATTGTGTCAAGTGTTATTGTGTTATTGTCTCAATAAGTGTATGTCCAATTTTGATATAAGTAATATTAGAGTTGGGTTGATTGAAGCAGACTCTAGAGCAATAATGGTTCCCAAACTTTTTCTGTCACTACTCCTTGAATAACGATTTTCTCATAGTTTTCGCGATTAGTGCCAATAAAACAACTCTGGTGCCAATAGGGGGTGGGGGTGATGATCACCCGGGGAGGGGGGAGGGAGCAGAATGTTGAAATAAATGATAAAGAAACGTCAAACGTCTATTCCATAATTATTGTACTCTCTCGAGTGAAGAAATAAAGAAAAAAACGTATACAGTGTGTACCAGGATAAGCGAATTTATAGGTGTAAATGATGAAAAGAATTCAAGTTGAAATTTGACCTTTTAGGGTCTACGCCTGCTTGATTAGAATTAGAAATTTAACGATATTTTCATGTTTAATAATAAATCAAGCGTGCCTTGACAGGAGCATTCTTTTTGTTTTCTATGTAGGTAAAGTACCTCTTCTTCATGAAATAACGAAATATTTTATTGAAAAAAGTTGCTCAGAATTCAAAATTATGCATTCATGCCAAATTTCATAACTATCAGTCTAGGTACATTGATTTTTTATATTTTTGCAATATTTTAGATTCTTTTTTTTTAATTTTGTGCCTTGGAAACTTAAGTATTAGACTTACTATTTTATCATAGAGCATATTGTTAGATGTTTGGATATCAATAGCCTTTTTGGTCTTCAGGTGTTATTTCCGAAAGAATTTTTTACAAAAAAATGTTCTTGGCTGGTTTTTCTGTTACAAAAGCCTGGACACTAAATGCAGGTGCAGTTACGGTTAATTTCCTCAGGTTTTTAAATATGAAAAAGGGAAAGGAGTGACATTCTGGCAAAAAAATAGCAGCTAAGGAAGTGTTGAATAAAAAAAACTGCAATTCAATTATCTGAAATCTGAAGATATTTGCGGCAGTATGGGTGTTGAATTAAAAAAAAAAACGTTGTGATATCTTTATTAATAAAATTTTTGGCAAGCGTTTTCCTTAAAATTGAGTTCAACAGATACAAGGTTCAAATTTGTCCGTTTCATAAATTTTCAACAGTGTGAGCTCTGAAACCATCTGCTCGATTTGTATCTTGTAGGATGCTATTAATTATTGCAGCTTTCTAATTCATAAGATAATCACTTTCATCATTTTTTTATTTAATTGTATCAGCCAATGAAAATAAATATTGTTCATGCACTCATAGTGTAAAAAATAATCATACATGAAAAATAACTTTAATAAAATGATCTTTATGGTGGTCTATCACTTATCACAGAGTGAGAGGTTAATTTAAAAGATAACAAATTTAGACTTTAAGAATTTGTTTAATAATATACAGGGTGTCGCTAAAAGGTACCACCAATGCTCTACCACAGATTCCTGAGTAAAAAACATGGATATCTAACCAAAATTATCTATATCCAAAAAGGCATCTTCCCCAAGATAAAACCCTTAAAAAGGGGGTCAAACAAAATCACGGTTTCCAGGATAAGTCAAAAATGGATTAACTCAAAAAATTCAAAATTGCACCGCCTACTACTATTATTATAAGCAGTAAATTATTTGTTCCTGTTTTTGAGGTCACAACTCATTTTTTACTCGAGAATTTTTTTATTCGCACGCCACTGATTGATTCTGTATTTTTTATTCAGAGCCCAAAGGATTACTAAACTTTTGCCCTTTTATAAAAGTTTAGTATCTTGCATCGTTTTCCCGTAATTAATTTTTTATGATGAACCTACACTACTGAAAACGTATTTTTGTGAAAATCTTTTTCTTAGTTTAAAAATTAATTTCAACAACAACGTTCCCCACAGATTCCAGGCTTACGGCTATGACGATTTAACCGCTATTATTTATGTCTTAAATGGCCCCCTTTTCAAAATAATTTCATATGGCATGTAAAGGCCGGGGGCGGTGATACTGGGGGTAGTAAATCAAAACTAAGGGGTGGTAAAATATTTTGTCGGATTTGTACAAAATTGTACAACGTTTTTAACCACCATATAGTCATCGTTTTGGTTTTACCACCCACGTAAACTTGGCCCGAGTTACCACATTGGTATCGGCAGTGGTAAAAATTATTCCATAACGTTTTTTTCTAAAGGTGGTGAATAAAATGAGTTGGTGGTAAAACATGGTTTAACGACAGGCAATCGTATTGTTACTGGTCTCACGCTTATAAAATGACTACTAAAGTCTGCGAATGTCTTTATTCTTTAACACCAATACAACTTATAATCTCAATCTAAATAATCAGCTGTCTTCTTGTCTCCACTCATAGATATTACACCACTTGTCTTAACTTCATAGAGTCACAATTCAAAACTGGAATGGTTCTTGTTCGCGAATAAAGTGGGTTATTTCAGGTTTTAGTATGGTACGTTTTACCAGCCGGTACGCGTTTTTTTTTTTTTTTAATAAAATAAAAATCATAAAAACACTAATCGTGGTAAAATGAAAATAATTGGTGGTAAAACATGGTCGTACGTTGGACAATCGATTATTACGTTACCACCAAGCCCGAATTTTTTTCGGGCCAATTTAACGTTGCTGTTAAATCAGCATTTGTACTCGGGAATCTGTGGTAGAGCCTTGGTGGTACCTTTTAGCGACACCCTGTATATAAGTTTAATCAATTCAGTTGCAATCAGTTTAATTAATTTTTTTTCATTCGGCCACCAGCGGTAAAAACGCAATTTGGTGTTAAAAGTGGCAAAAAAAATTTGATTTTTCTTCAATAAATCGGTAGAAATCGATTAATAAAATCAAAATCGCTGAAAAGAAATATTAAAAAACTAATTACAAGACTTCAATTATTATTAAATAAAATACAAAAAATATGGAAATGACAGGTAGAATGATTGATTATAGTAATATGGTAGTAATAAAAGTGACCAATAATCTTATAGGGGTAGATCTAATCTACCATAAATTCTAAGTAAACAGTCAGAAGAATGCCCATTCGAGTTTAAAGCCTTGTAATAATTAGTTTTTTGATATTCTTTTTCAGCGATTTTGATTTTATCAATCGATTTCTACTGAGGTATTATTGAAGAAAAATCCATTTTTTTTTTATCGTTTTAACACCAATTTAGTTTTTTATCGCTGGTGGCTCAAAATTATCAAACTGAATTACTATGTCATCCTATGGTCCTAAATTAAATTTAGATTTATATATTTTATACTATGTATTTATATATACTATTTATATATACTATATAAAAGTCACGCACGTTTCTCTGGTTGCCTACTTGCTCATTAAAAATTAAAAGTCACTACAAAACGAAAACACCAGTTAGAATAGATATAACTTCCAAATTTCGTATAGCATGTGTGGTTTGGATCTAACCGATATGATATGCTAATGAGTCCATAATAAGGACGAAACGGTACCGTCCATGTCTTCAGTCTTCTCCTCGCATGCTGTACGAAAGTTTTCTAATTTGTTCTGTAAAGAATCTTTAGTGGCAAATTTAAATTAGAACCTAAATCCCAATAAAATTCGTCAAATATTATACCGGGTGTCCCAGACTTAATTGACCAGGTCATATCTCATATACAGGTTGAGATAATTGAGCCGAATAAAAGGCATATTATTATAATTCTTCAAGCTGTATAACATGACAGCATGAAAACAACCCTCACTCCAACATCTCCTAAGTTACAGCGCCCACCCTTAAAAAAATGAATAGCACCCTGTATATATTTTTGTATATTCAAAACCAGTATTCGATTGTCTATTCAGATGATTTTTCAGATTCAAAATTGGTTGAGAAATAACCAAGAAAAGGTTCATCAAGGTGGTCATGATTTTTTTTCTCAACTTTCTCTGAATGACTTTAACTGTCAAAATTTATCAATATTTAAGTAGTCATAGTTTTTAACAGGCAGGTGATAGTTATTATTATAATTAAAGTCCAAACAATTTATTTAATAATAATTCTGATTTATTGGGAAATTTAAAAAAATAAAACAAGAGACAAAGCACTTTATCATGAACCTTATGATGACTGTGACCTGCTAATTAAAAACTATGACTACTTAAATATTGATAAATTTTGACAGTTAAAGTCATTCAGAGAAAGTTGAGAAAAAAAATCATGACCACCTTGATGAACCTTTTTCTTGGTTATTTCTCAACCAATTTTGAATCTGAAAAATCATCTGAATAGACAATCGAATACTGGTTTTGAATATACAAAAATATATACAGGGTGCTATTCATTTTTTTAAGGGTGGGCGCTGTAACTTAGGAGATGTTGGAGTGAGGGTTGTTTTCATGCTGTCATGTTATACAGCTTGAAAAATTATAATAATATGTCTTTTATTCGGCTCGATTATCTCAACCTGTATATGAGATATGGCCTGGTCAATTAAGTCTGGGACACCCGGTATAGTCCTAAATTAATTATGTATGTACAGGGTGCACCATGTATCCTTCTCTATATTGCTAACTCTTGACGCTAACAGATACAGGGTCGGTTAAACAAGTCCAAAGAAGCGCAATTTTGTGGCCATCTCGAATCAGTCAAGACATACAAAATATCTGTGACCGTTTCTGAAATATCCTGAAAAAACTGAAAAATCGAGATTTCTTATTTTCGTCATATCTTTTTTATTATTGGAAATTAATAAATAATTTTTTGTAGGCTTACATAAGTCGGCAAGAGCTACCCATCTGACATTTCAAAAATTTTCAAAGCCGACTAGATCCCAGGATTTTTATAGTCAACTTTCGTATGGCCACCATATTATTTTTTTATGTTGTTCGGTATAAAAAAAAATAATAAAAACTAAAAATTGTTAAACTTCAAAAAATTAATTAAAAAAAAAATTATTCTTCTTTTTTCTTTACAAAAAAGACAACTTTTAAGACCGAATTTCATAGATAAATTAAAAAACCATAAGGCAAGCACTATTTCGGCGTATTTTACAATTGTTGACGTTTTTCGACGATTTTTTTTTTAAGAAAGAAGAATAAAAAAAAAAAAATTTGTTTTGAAGTTTATTAATTTTTGGTTCCCATTATTTTTTCATATCGAACCACATAAAAAAATAATATGGCGGCCATAAGAAAAACGAAAGTTGACGTGAAAACTTTTGGTTCTAGTCGGCCTTGAAAATTTTTGTGATGACAGATGGATAGATCTTAACGGCTTATGTAAGCCTACAAAAAATTATTTATTAATTTCCAATAATAAGAAAGATATGGCAAAAATAAGAAATCTCGATTTATCAGTTTTTTCAGAATATTTCAGGTTTTGACGGATTCGAGATGGCCCCAAAATTGCGCATCTTTTCTCTAATTTAACCGACCCTGTATCTCTTAGCGTTCAGGAGATAGCAATATAGAGAAGGATATATGGTGTACCCTGTATATGAATCCTCAAGAGTTTGATTTTTTTATCTTTAAAATTAACTTCAATTTTGGTGGTGGATTTCTACATAAATGATGGACCATCCTGTACATTAAAACTCGCTTTTTGGTATTTATTGTCCTTGATGACGTTTGTGATATCTATGACGTTTTTTGTATCGAAATAGCATCGAATTGTCAACAATGACGTTGTATTTTCATGCTCCCGAAATTTCCCGTCAGTTTAAAATATAAATTCATAATTTGAGGTATGGATGGCCTAAGCGATTAAAGGTATGACTCATGATCCAAGTGCCCTGGATTCGATTCCCGAACAAGTCGATTCTTCTATAAAAACAAGTTCAAGAACAAGAACAAGTTCTTCTATAAAAAAATATAAATATTTATGAAAAGTCGAGTTATTTGTAAATACAAACTACTCTCCTGGAACCAGACATACCTAGTAAGCCAAAAAAACATGACCATGACTCCTGAGTTTAAAAAACTAATCCCAAAATTGACCGCAAAACTAAATCAATATGACCTTTGAAATGAATCGTTTGTTTGAAATATTTTTCGGTTCGGTTTTTATTCTCTCTTACTCAATAGAAGAAAAGCAGGAAATTAATAATTTACCGCAGTTGCAATGCAATCACAACACAAAACTAGGAAATGAATAATTTACTGCAATTAAATAAAAAAAGTAGTCGGTTCAATTATTATTTCATGGGTGCATTCGTCGTTATTAGAATAACATACTGGGATCGCCTTATGAAACGTGAATAAGTAAAGCCTTGTCATTGTTTATAAACAGCTTCCAAATCCAAAGACACCCACAATCGACGTCCTCCGTAATTAAATAATGCTCCCACTCGCGCGCATAACTAGGTCTAGGTGTCGCTAGAAATATTCGGAAATATTCGAGTCTCCGCGCTTTACGGCGAAGAAACTTTCGCGAGCGTCGAGTCGAGTGCTCGAGCGGAGAGAAAAGGAAAGAAGTGGTGGGAACATTCGATTCGTTCCGTTGTTCGTGTCGGTGTTCTCCACCGTTTGTTGGCAGCGTTGCCAGACTTTCGCAAGTAAACTTGGAAGTTATTATTGAGATGATATTTATTCAAAGTTCAAACCAATCGTGATGATTGTTTTAATAATGCAGCCTTATTTGGTGGTTCGTATTATTGAGTATGGAAAAATTCGGAAAAATTATGATTAATGGAAAAAATCAGCTCTATGGGAAAAAAATTGATCAGCCTTGAAAAGTAGAGATAATATTACTAATTATTATAAGATAATACACAGGTGTCCCAGAATAAAGGGGACAAACTTCTAAGGTAGAATATTTACCTGATTTCAAGATGAAAAGTTTTAATGAACTCAGTCCCTAATTTGAGTATTATTAACGAAGTTACAGGGTGTTCAATGTTGAAAAAAAAATTAATTACTTTTTCTTGTATGACTCCAAAATGCCTTAATATTTTTTCTATGAAATTTTTTGTGTATAAAAATCACTCACTGGCGAAGCTATCTCTTGGAAATCCTCCCCAAAGTTGAACTCATTGCGTTAAAAAACGTTTCCCGGATTTTTCAAGGTTGGAGAGTCTGGGGAAGACGAATCCCCACGTCAAATCTGTCGATTTTTCCAAAAGTGGAAAAAATTGACAAATGACGTCGTATAACTTTTTGTCCCTCTCATTTTATCTTCCGCTATCCTCTTTAATGTTGTTACGGGTCTGGCACTTATTGTAATCAACATTAAAGTCCTACAAAAATTACTTATTCTCTAACACGCACTTATAACAGTAACCTCCAAATCCAAAATAATCAGCTGTTTCTCTTTTTTATTTACACCACTTGTCTATAATACTTCTTACTCTGTGATACTTCAGCTCTCATTCACATTCAAGAAACTACTAACTCAGTCTTCAGCCACTTATATAGTTCCCTGAGGCGTCGTTGAAGCCTTTGGATAGTCTCTAGACACTCTCGCGACAGTGCGACTCAAACATGCGTGGAATGTGGAACGATTCTGGTATTTAGTAGAACTAGTTACTGGCCTGTCTGTGTGTCACTCCTGTAATGTCACTGGAATTATCGCGAAAGTGACATTTCCATCTCTTCAAGTTAATTACAAGCACTGGAAATCGCCAGGATATCAAAATCTGGCCAAATCATAGAAACACTTTGAGCTGGTTGTATGCACAAGGGTTCCCAAGCCATAGAAATAGAAGAAGAAGAAGACATTTCCATGAATGGCTGAGTCATCATTGAGAATGTAAACAAATTTCTGTAGCTTTTGTAAAAATATATCAAAATCGAAATTTATTCAGTGGCGTAAAAATTGGAGATAAAAAGTTGGACCCCTGTTATAATACAGGGTGTATCTTTAATATTACATAAAATTTTAAAGCGAGATTCCCTGGTCAAAAATTAAGAAAAAATTTCCCATTAATCTGTCTGCAAATGCACCGTTTTTGAGATACAGGGTGTCAAAAAATATATTTTTTCAAGTTTTTTGAAGATATCTCGGGAACCCGATAAGATGCAGAACTCAGCTTTTTCATGTGCCAGTGGCGGAGATTTTAGGGTTGCTTGGTTTTTTTTGTCCTTTTTGTCCCTAATATCTATGCGACATTGGGCAAATTGACATTTCAAAAGCGCATTTTTAACCGCCAATATTTTGGTACACAAAAAAGGTACTCTTGATCATAATTTGTAAAGTGAGCCGTTTTCGAGAAAAACGGCCATTTACCATGAAAAACTCGCTTTAGATGTTTCAAAATGAAGGGCAAAAAAACTTCGATCAATCCTAAGATCTCCGCAAATGGCACATAAAAAACTGAATTGGAATTGAAAAAGTAGCTCGTATCAATGATATATGTAATGTGTACAAAAGCTGAGTTCTGTATCTCAGAAGAATCCCTAGATGTCTTCAAAAAACTGGAAAATAATCTTTTTTGACACCCTGTATCTCAACTCAAACACGGTTCATTTCCGGACATACGTCAAGAGTTTTTTTTTTATTTATTTTTGACCAAATAAATCTTGCTTTAAAATCTTGTACACAATACCAAAGATACACCCTTTATACGAAAGTCCCTGGTTCAAATTACACACACCAATTATTGCTGTAATTAACGTGGAAAAAGGACACGAAAAATTTCATAAAAAAGTTTTCTGACCGTTTCAGAGTTAGGCATACAAAAAATGATCTCTTTTTTGAACTATGAATATTTTGACTATTTTGACCTGTACCTTCCTTAATACCCATTTTAGAGGGTTGAGAGTTTTTGTCTCAAAATCAAGTTATATTCCACCGTCAAAGTTTGTCCCCTTTATTAAGGGACACTCTGTAACACAGAACAAGAGGAGAGTAACAAGAACGAGAGAACCGTTTCAGAGGTATCGTTTCTTAGAATAAGCCAAAAAAGGCACCTTTTATTTTCCGATACATGTTTTGAAACACCCTGTACCTATTCAAATGTCAGGGTGACAGTTTGTCTAATTTCATACAATCCTGAGTTGGGTTTGGTCGTTTTGCAATTTGTAAACATATTTTGGCTCATCAAACAATCGAGAGCATGAATTGCCGATTCAATGGAATATTTCGAAACCGAATTCGTTTATGATGGTGGTCTATCTTTACCGTTATCTTCTGTACAGTCAACGAAAATATTCACAGATATTGAACATTGAACTGACTGAAGGGCTGCATAACAGGCCAAAAGCTAAAGAAAATGTAAAAATCTAAACATGTACACTGATCAAAAAATTACCTTCTGAAAATATTCTTATATTTTTTGGCAATTGGTCAATTTTGAGGAGTAAAAAGTTTCAGTAGCTGCTCGTACAAATCCGTGAGTCTGGCAACGTCGCGTTCTGCTTTTTGCCCGTCATTATCGTCGAACTTGTTGCTATTCGCCGCTGCGGCCGGTCGATACCTAAACTGAGCGTACGAGAATGTTCGCGACCAATGACGTATCTGAATATAAAGTTCGATATCTACGAAGCGCGCAACATTTGAATAGAAGACTTCTGTGAGCGCACACGGTGTTATAACGTATCGAGTGATTTTACACTGCCGGCAAATAATTATTATTATATTGGATTGTGGATTATAGAAAGCAGTATTATTGTGGTTTTAATTTATTGTGACAGTGATGGTAACAGTAATTCCCCTGATTTTTGAACAGACATTAGAAATGCCCATGGAGGTTGAGGAGGAAGTGGAAAATGTAAGTTCGGTTTTTTGAAAAAATATTAGTTACAATAATTTGGTATTGGTAGGTAGGTAATTGCGATGATAGAATTATTATTGATTTTCCTTGTATACCTAGTTTGGTGAATATTGGAAAAATTATTGTAATTTTAAAATCAGGAATGTGTTAATTTGTTGTTCTAACAATAACAATTACAACACAGTTACCAGTTGAGTTATTTGATTTAGTTATTCTTTTTTATATTTGTTTATTCAAGTTTTTTTGCCTAATTAATTATAGCTAGTGGGTTCTACTACCATCTCTTCGATAAGTAGTTACCAATAATAATGATGTCATCTCTTTTATTGAATCATTGAGTGGTACCGGTACCTGATGTAGTTTGAGATCAAGGTTAACAACTGCATTTGTAATTTGGCTTCTGTTTTATCCTTTTAAGGACTTTTGTTGTCGTGATGCTATTTAGGGACTCTCGTTTTTACTCGAGCAAGAAGTCAGGAAAGCAACTAAATGCAAAAATTGTTTTTTCGTATAATTTATCCAATTATCCAGAGGCTTTCGTTTTAACGGTGTTCTAGTTTGTAATTTTACTCTTTTAAAGAGTACCTAGGTATGATGGATGAAACTTGTTCTTCCAGGTTCATATAATCGATTTTCTGTATTTCTGAGATAAAAAGAGAGTGGATGAATGGGGGTACCAATTTTTTGCACTATGCAAAATTAAAACTGAAACTTGGTGCTCTTGCATAACAGTAGTTTGTACATATAAGACTGGCACCCATTTTGTATTTTTCTTATTTTTTTGTATAATCATACTACAAAAAAGATAAAAACTCTCTTTTATCTGGGACACCCATTATAATCATATCTTCATTAAGGCTTCTTAAAAAAAAAGAAAACTAGTGCATAAGATTGTACAGCTTGTCATTATTACCATTATAAAACAAAATCGTCATATTTAAGTAAAAGAGAGACTAACTTGATTTTATCTCTTCCAGACCGGTTTTCCCTTCGACCGAGACTCCAACAGATCGAACGAGAAGTTCCGCAGCCGCTTAGACGACCTAGCGAGACGTCATCCGGAGTTTGCCGAACACTTTGAGGGATTCCCGTTCAGCTCGGACCCCTTCCAAAGGTCAGACGAGGACGAGTACTTCACGCGACTGCGAAACAGAGAGAGGCCGTTCGGTTCGAGGTTCGCGTCTTTCGAGACCCCTTTCGAGGACGACTTCCAGCGAGGCCCGTCCCAGGAACAGGAACACCAACACCAGAACCAGCAGCAACAACAGCAGTCGAGCAGGACAGAGGCGCCCGCCGAACAGCAAACGAACCAAGAACCGACCGCAAGCGGTAATCAAGCGGGAGAACATACCAGGAAGCAATCGAACATCCAACAGAGCAGTACGGTCGACTTGGGTCAGAAGCAAGAACCCGTGAATGATAGGTCTCAGCGAGCGATGTCTGCACCGCCGTCCGGATCTACCGGCACCAGCCAGACTAGGCCTCTGAATTTTGCCAGCATACCGGTTCAGAGAGAGACTGCAGGACAGAGCATGCCCCACGCAGGAAGTCAGACTGCACAGTCAATTCCAGTGCAAAGGGACAGTCAATCGAAACAAGGCTTCAAGCCCACCGAACGCATCATACCGATCCATGTCGAAGGAAGAGATGAGCCCGTGTTTAATAAGAACGTGCATCATCCCTCTATGAATGCTCCTCCGCATCAGTTTAGTCAGCATGAACCTGACCATACTTTTGGTATGGGACCCGATATGAATTTTATGGGTAGATCTCATCCGTCTATGTTTAGACAACAGCAGCAGCAACCACCGCAGCCGCAACCACAACCGCAACCGCAACCTCCAAAGCAAAGAGAGGTGCCGTTACAAAGACCTGCACAATCAAACAGTCGCAGTGCTTCACCCAGACCTCAACCATCTCAGCAGCACCAGCAGCAGCAACAACAGCCACATCAGCAGACTCCACCACCACAGCCACAGCAAGCTCCAGCTGCGCAACCTCCTAAATTAACTCAGCTTGAACTAATACAAGCGATAAGGAAGGACGTCAATGAGTTGAAAGCCCAGATTGATGGTTTTTCGGGCGTGAAGAAAGATAAGCGGTACTTATTTTTAGACGAAATGTTGACAAGAAATTTGATTAAACTCGACAATATCGATTCGCAAGGACAGGATAATGTCCGACTCGCCAGGAAAGAAACGATTGTCTTCATCGAGAAGTGTATCAGTGATTTAGAAGCGAAGGCAAACGAGAACACTGCCGCTGCAAACAATCAAGTACAGATGGAAACTGAAGCCAGCAAGGACACTTCAAATGATAAAATGGAAGTGAGCGAGTCGTCCGTCGAGCAAACCAAAGAAAATAACACGAGTGACCAAACTAATGTTAATGTTGCAGATGCGAAAATTAGTGACGGATCTGCAGAAAGCTGCGAAAGCAATAGAGAAGCTGCGGGAGAACTAGCAAGTAACGCTTCTGGAACTGAACAACAGCAGCCTGTAGAAGATCAAGGTAAAAGTGTGATCGTTGCTAAAGACTCTCCTGCTAAACCAAATGAATCCCAAGCAGTCGAGGGGGCCGTTAGTGATGAAGCAGTCCAAGATAAGAAGTAAAAACCAAATTTAAATCTTCCTTTGTTTTTTAATACTCGAGTAAAACTAATTTTTAGTCAACCAAGTATTATAATAGAGTTTGTACAGAGTGTGTAATAATTATTTAGTTGAATCATAAAAGAGGAACACAACTAAGTTTGGTATTTTATTCAAGCCTTTTTTATCAAGTACAAACGCTCTGTATATTATTTTATTTTAGTAAGACTGAACTTGATTACATAATTAATATCTACGAGTAAATTTTTGGTGAATCATTACTCAGTTCTTGCTTGTTTATCTATCATCGTTTGTTATTATTATAGTCAAATCAATATCGAATTGACTGTGATTTTTATTTGGATAATTGTGTCTGTTCTTTTAACCGTCCTAACTTATTTATTGTAAATACACACGATTGATTCTCTACTTATGTTTGTGCCATGCATGAGTTGTATTGAGAAAGTTGGATGGAGGTTTTTTTGCATTCAACAGCCACCAGTTAGGTGGTAAGCCTAAAGTGATCTGAGAATATTGTGCATCATTCTGTAGAACGTTGTAAATAATATTGCAATTGTTAATATTAATAGTTTACAGAAATGCCTTATAATAAATAGCCTTTTTAGGAGCAGCTTGATTTTTATGTGTGACTTAATGTTTACCAGTTTCTGTAAATCATTTGTTATTGTTTAGTGTAAAATAAATGTTTTATATTCATTTTGTTTTTTTTTTACAATATTTACCTAATAATTTGCCTGGGTGACTACAAGTGATTACTAGTAGGTGGTTCCATTCGAAGTGTATATGTTTTATAGATACATTTAATTAGACCTACAAATTCATACAAGAAAAACAATTTTGGTTCATCAGGACTTTAATGAAAGTAAATGTAAATTGAAAAATAATTTAATAAGGTTAATCGAGTTAATTAACCAGGTTAATCAGTTAATTGACTGGTTGTCACTTCCAATTAGTCATAGTTTTAAGGTTTGCCATTTAGGATTATCACTTTAACTGAAGGTCCATCAAATCCTCTGTTTCCAGGTAAAGGAAAAGCAAGTTCATTAACATGAAGCAAACCCGCCAAATATCAGGGGGTGTTGGTTACCCCCTGATATTTGTGTGTGTTACCCCAAACGCAATTTGTGTGTGAAGTGAATGATTTATTCTTGTTCCAGAAAGAGAGAAGAGTCATACATAGTTGTTCCTTAGCAAGGCAAGGTACCTTGAAAATAAAATAACAGTCTGACACTCTGACCCAGACCAAACATTGAAGATTTAGCTGTTGGCTAAATTGACAAAAAAGAAACCTCACAACTTATAATATAAGAAGAAGATAATTATCTTGTCTGTCGGAACTGTCACAAGTTAATGACATTAGTAAGTTAGGTTATCTGACAAAACTGCTGTGTCATAACATAACGACGTGGATCGTGGAGTTACTTTTTTCACTAAATCCATGGCATGTAATTTTCTTGTATTTTCAATGGAAAAACCAGAGATGTATATAGTACTGCCCTGATTTTGCCCGTCACCCGGTCTGTGTGGGGCGTTCCAAGGCTCTAATAAGAAACAAATAGTCCGTCCCCGAGAAGTGTTATCTACGACGGCGTATTAGTGCCACAGCGCAAATTTTTTTTTTTTTTATATTTCGACATTTCAAATCTCAAAATTTTGAGATTGCAAAGGCAATTTTGTGATTTTTTGTCAAAATGTTGAGTTTAATTCTCAAAATTTTGTGTTGTAAATCTCAAAATTTTGAGAATTAAAGTCAAAATTTTGAGTTTTTAAATGTCGAAATATTGAGTTTTGAAATGTCGAAATATTGGCACTGAATTAAGCAAACAACCATTGTTGTTGAGCAAGGTTAAATGCGCATGTCACTCAACGAAGTCCTGTGTTGCGTTATTTAGTAGCTGAATCTGATAAGGTCTTTGGTCGTTGTTAGGTTCTCATCTCTCCCCCTCGAAATTTACAACCTCTAGGGCTTTATTTCCTTCTATCTATTTTATATTTTACTTATTTTCTCTTTTTTCATTGTCTTGAAAGGCAAAAAAACTAACAATGGCCAATGAGCTGACTTATCAGGTTCCGATCAAACCGATCAATCTGGTCATCTTTTTTATTCAGTAAAAATCGATACATATCGTAAAATCAGTACAACCTGGCAACACTGTGCTGTATTTCAACAGCGGAATAATCTTGAATCTCGCATGCGTACTACTTTCTGTAGGCTGACCAAAATTTTGAGGTTTAATCCCAAGACTTAATCTCAAACTTTTGACTTTGCAATTTCAAAATTGTGAGACTGAAACTCAAAATTTTGAATTTTGAAATGTCGAAATATTGTGGCACTAACACGCTGTCGCAGTTATCTTTTCTGAAATAGCCTTGGAAACAATCTATCTAAGTAGGTATCTGAAATTTGCACTTATTGGGTTGAATTTTCATAAGGGGTACCTCTGCACCCTCAAATACGACCTATTGATTGAATTTTCATAAGGGGTACCTCTGCACCCTCAAATACGACCTATTGATTGCAAATGGGCCGAATCTTAGATGTTTAAAGCCCCCGTTCAGGGCCCTATTTGTTTTTTGTTTTTTTGCACCGAACCACCTATCAAGACTTTTCTCGGTTCACAGTTATTTAGTAGAAGCATAGACGTACAAACTTTATGGGAATTTTTTTTTTGAAAAAATAATTAGGCGAGCGACTATCTATCAAAAATATACGAACATTTCCCTGAGGAATTTGACCTCTTAACAAATGGCCGCCACTAGAGGTACAGGGTACAGGGTACAGTAGTATTCACTTTAGGAAAACTTTAGGAAAAAATCTATAGGGAAAACCTTGATATTATTACCAAATGACGTATACACCAATTTCTAATCCGTTTATTTATGGTAATTTTCATGTGAAAAAATCAAAATCAATTTATAAAGACGAGAGCTTGGTTGTCCACAAAAACTTGTAATGCGCATGCGAAGTAGTGATAGTGAGTTGTCGGCGCTTTAGAATTTAGAATAAATTATAAAATAAATAACAATAACATTATTTTCAAATTTGATAATTTCTAAAAATAATGATAAACAGAAAATGAAGATTAGAGAATTGTTCAAACACAGATCAGACAATAATTATTGTTGTTATTGTTGTGAATATACGAGCAGAGCAATCAGATAACGCCAACTTGACCTTTTATTATCACACTACCGACTTTTTAGGTTAATTTTTATTATTACAAAATCTTTTGTACCTTACTTTAATTTTTACAAGATGTTAAGTATAGCGAGACCTCTAGTTCTCTCTGCTATATCACCGAGACTTTTGAGAAGTTTCAGACAATATTCAGAGAATGCGAACGATTTAGAATTCAAGTATCTGAGCGGTACCGAACAGGGTGTTGCAGTGTTCAATTTAAACAGACCTCAACAAAAAAATGCCCTCAGCAGCGCCTTGGTCACGCAGATTTATGAGGCTGTTGATAAATTATCGTTTGAATCGAAAGCCAGAGTTCTGATCGTCAGGAGCACGGTGCCTGGAGTATTTTGCGCTGGTAAATCCTAATTTTTGTATATTTTATAACCGCTAGGGGTGCTAATGAGGGTTTTTTTCAGGCGCTGATTTGAAAGAACGAGCCACGACACCTGCAAGGGATATTGCGAAAGTTGTCGCCCGATTGAGAAATTTAATGCAGAAAATACATGAACTGCCGATTCCGGTGATCGCCGCTGTTGATGGTGTTGCCTTGGGTTAGTTTTATTATTACCCGATCCAGTTTTATTATGGACTAGAACATACTGAAACATTCTGGATTATTATAGAACATTCTACAACCTTTTGAACATTCTGGAACATTTTAGAACATTCGTAACTATTCTCGAGTATTCTGGCTTTTCTCCAGTATTCAAGTAACATTCTGGAGCCTTTTAGAGTATTATTATAAAACATTCTAGAACATTCTGGAACATTCTATATCCATTCTCGAGCTTTACACGAAAACCACCCTGAGAACCTTCTAGCACTCAATTCCCCTAAAAACTTTTTGATCTATGGAGAATGAAGAATTACACCATACCATTTTGAGGCTTCAGGGGTTAGCTGTAGAACTATATCTGCTTTTTTAAACACCGGATCCAAAAAAAGCCTTAATCAATTTAAAAAATTCAAAAAAAAATTTCAAAAAGTCTCAGATATCCCTTGAAATGCAGATCCAGCACATACCAGTTAGGAAAATTAGCAATTCATGTTCTTGCTTTCCAATAATTGATATCTTATATCTTATTTCCAATTTTTTTAGGAGGTGGTTTAGAAATGGCTCTGGCCTGTGACCTACGAGTCGCCTCATCAGACACCAAACTAGGTCTCGTAGAAACAAGATTGGGCATAATTCCAGGAGCGGGAGGCACTCAGAGATTGCCACGTTTAATTGGTTCGGCAATTGCTAAAGAGCTGATCTACACTGCAAGAATTCTCTCAGGGCTAGAGGCCAAAGAACTAGGTATGTTATTAACAATTTTAAAATTTTCGTACTTATTAATAATTGTATTGTTGTAATACAGGAATTGTGAATCACGTGGTGGATCAAAATGACTCGAAAGACGCGGCCTATCAGAAGTCTTTAGAGATAGCTCGAGAGATCCTGCCGAATGGCCCTGTCGGGATTAAAATGGCTAAAGCTGCCATTAACAGAGGTATTGAGACTGACCTGAACACCGGCCTCAGTATCGAGGAAGCCTGCTACGCTCAAGTCGTTCCAACTAAGGATCGGATAGAAGGTTTAGAAGCTTTCAGGGAGAAAAGGAAACCTCAATATATTGGAGAATGATGTGCGATAATCTTTTCTTTTTTATTATTCAAATGGTGTGTTTTGGTTTAAATTAGTTTTATATGATTTATTTGTTTATGAGGTGTGTTGCTCTATAAAATTTCAGATTGAGCACTGTAAACAAATTATCTTTTTCAAATATAATTTCCATTTCCTTAAAAATGAAATGCTTGTTGAAATGTTGAGACAAGCCTTTATTTATAGATGTGTTATTTTATGATGAAGAAAAACGTGTATATATTTTTATACAAATATTAACTATTGTTATATTGTTGGTTATTTTATTATTAAATAAAAGAAATAGAATAATTTTTATCTAACTGAAACCTGAAAGACTTTTTTGAGATCGGTGCAATTTTATCAAGAAAATGTGTTCAATAAATAGGTAGTGCATTTATTTATCAATGTAGTTTTATTATTTTTTATCATTTATGTAATCCTGTAATATTGCTAAAGCTTTTACTAAAGATAACCAGTTATGATTAGTGATTACTGATTAATTTATGTAAACAGAGTATGCTAATATTTTCTTATCATGTAAATGCAAATCTAGTCATTTTTATATAATGTGTAGGGTGTAGGTAGTACATAGTACCTACACCAAAATTTATTGTGCTCTAATAAGCATACTACCTATAGCTAGAATTATGGGATTACATTGCGACCAAAAATTTTAAACAAAAGCTTCCAAAAATGTCTTCCTATCTCCCATTTCTTTTTATAATTCGTACACAAACGCTTTCCATTTTTTATGTATACTCTGAAAATAAAGGCAATTCTTTGTAAAAATTACCTTTAGAATTACAATATTAGTATAACTGTCTATAAAGTGACCTTTACAAACTTTTGTAATTAGATATTTAAGTGATATTAGAATAATAGAAAATTTATATTTAATTGGGTATAACTTGTTGGACTGTTATTATTAGACATTTTCGTTACATTGTTAATTTTTTTTTTAAGTTACATTTTACAGAGTAATCTTTAAAATTAATATCATAAACTATGAAATGCCTTTCAAATAAGAGAAAATTAAATTAATTTTTCCTCCAGCAGTGCAGGGAAGAAATGTACCTATTTACTGTTTAACTAAATTTGTGTTTTCTTTTATTGTGGGCTCATGTTTCTAGAACTTTAGATCAATTAAAAAATAGTCTCTTTGTCACAGCAGCAAGTTCAAATTCGTGTCTACGAGAGTTTTTTTATTGTGCTACTGCCGACACAAAAATTATAATATGAAGCGAGTATTAAAGAAACAATTACATTTTTTTATATTATAAGTACACTTTTATTAGTTAAACTTAAACTGATTACAAAACGTTACAATAAAAATATATAAAAGATAAATAATACAATATAAGTACGTTTCAACATTTAAGACGTTTATGTTTATGAAGATAAACATTTGAAGAATCGATTATGTTAGAAAACTATCAGAATTGGGTAGTAAAAAAAATTGATAACATGGGAAATGTGCTATTAAGAAAAATAATAATTGGAAAATGCAATCAAAAGGTGGCGTGACGTTTTACCAGGCCAGGTAATAAGTGGTACTTTATTGGTTGGTTTATTAAGACCCTCGACCCTGAACAAACCAGGCAGCTCTAAAATATTTGAAGTAACTAAAAAAATTCATTTGCGTTTTAAATTCAAAACAATAATTTACGGAAAAGTTGTAAAATTTTTCTTCTTACACAATTTAGATTTGTAACAATAAAATTGTTGACCAATAACATCCTTTGGTTATGTTAAAAAAAAATTCAAAAATTCATCCTTCTTATGTCAAGAAAAAAAAAATTAAAAACAACTAAATGGTCAAATTTCAATGATGGAACATGACTGTACAGGATGTTGCTAAATATCTTTTACATACGCTTATTTCATGACAAGAACTTTATACAGGGTGAGTTTTTTCAATGTTTGGTAAAGAGATCTCGTAAAATACTCCAGCTAAACGAACCGTTAAATGAGGAAACCGGTTTCCTCTAACCGAAGTTGCCGAAACAAAATTTTTAGGTATGACTCTAGACAGACGCCTAACATGGGCCCCACACATGAAAGCACTAAAGACCAGCTGCATTAAGAGGCTGAACGTAATGAAGATGATAGCACATCAACATTAGGGCGCAGAGGAACAAGTGTTACGGACAGTATACAAACACCTCATAAGGTCTAAAATCGACTATGGTTCAATTGTCTACTGCTCCGCAACATCATCCGTACTGAAGACTATAAACGCAATACAACATAATGCACTTAGACTTATCCTGGGAGCCTTCAGAACATCACCTATAGAAAGCCTATACAGAGAAGCAAATGACCCACCACTCTGGCTTAGAAGAGAAGAACAAATCCTCAAGTACGCATCCAAAACTGCCCTTAGACACAACCAACTCACATATGAAGCTATTTTTGAAAGAAAATACACAACCACCTACGCAAAGGACCCAAACACTCCACTACCACTCAGAGAAAAACTCAAAACCATAACCAGAATCCCAGAACTACTACCTCCAAAGACTGTAAACAAATCAAGTACCCCACCGTGGAGACTACAGCAACCTAAACTCGAGACAACACTAACCAGCCAAAACAAATCTGAAACACCCTCACACATACTAAGAAAACCTGTTCTACAATATTGTCCAAGAACAATCAAGAAATCACATACTGTACACCGATGCCTCAAAGAGCCCCCAAGGAGTTGGCGCCGCAGTCGTAACATCTGAATCTACCAAGAAGTTCAAACTACACGACTTTTGCAGCATACTAACCGGCGAACTGTATGCAGTCCTTCAAGCAGTCAAAGAAGCGATCAAACTACCCTGCACATCAATCATCTGTACAGACTCCTTTTCATCACTCCAATCCTTAAAAAAACTATTCCACAAAAATCCCCTTGTACAGCAAATTCAAGACTTACTCCAGAATCACCAGGAAAAAATCACATTCCAGTGGGTGCCATCTCACTGCGGAATAGATGGTAATGAAAAAGCAGACAAAGCAGCAAAAGAGGCTGCTACAGACATAAACATCCAATACATACAAATACACACACCGTATGATGCATCACACAAATGGAAAGAGATATGCAAAATGGCAGCAACACTGGCAACAACAAACAACAAAATTAAGAGACATCGAACCAACAATAGAAGAAAAACAATTAAAGAACATAACAAGGAGTACTCATCAGAAGACTACGTATAGGACACACCCAACTCACACACAGTTACCTACTGGACCAAAAAGAAGCCCCCCAATGTGAAACCTGTGCAGTACCAATATGTCAAACACATCATCCTTCAATGCCCACGATACAATCAAGCAAGAACAACACATAACATAGATCAGAATATAAGTAAGATCCTAGATACCAAACAAGAAAGTGTCACCAAACTCTTGTCATTCCTGCAAACCACCAATCTCTATAATTGTATTTAAAATAACCTACTTCTGTATATAGTATATCAAACAACCCTGTAAAACTACTGTACCACCCGTGCCAATGACCCAAGAAGTCGAGGCACTTAATCTTAAATAAAAAAAATGAGGAAAGTAGTGCAGTTTAATGAGCTTAGTTTGAAGCAACTTTTGTTTTTTTTGAAAATCTTCATGGGTTCCTAGATATTTAATAAAAACAAAATTTCGAGAATTTCTTTATACTGAGATGGCACTCTTATTATTGGGATTAGAGAACAATAGTAAAGAAAAATGTTTTCGACGATTTTAAAACCAATAAAATGCTAAAAACCGTCCTAACTTCCTTATATATTTTCAAAAAAAACCATATCGAGTTTTATATCAGTCTATTTAGAAAAAAAGACATTGAATGATCCCATAGCAAACTATGACTTACATTTAAAAAAACACAAGTTTATATCATAACTCGAAAATTACATGACGAATAAAAAAAATTGTAACGCCGTTTTCTTGTTTATGATATCGTCTAAAAGGTTTTCCTTTACGACTTTTCTCTAGTCCTAATAATAAAACTGTCTTTATGTTAAATATCTAAGAACTCATGGAGATTTAAAAAAAAAGCTGTTTCGAATTAAGCTCATAAAACTGCACTACTTTCCTCATTTAACCGTTCCTCATCTAACTGCAGTATTTTACAAGATCCCTGTAAGTATTAAACATTGAAAAAAACTCACCCTATATAAACATAGGTCCGCAAACGCTTCTTTACTGATCTAGGTACATGCAGGATGTTGAAATTTGAAGATTTTTTATTTTTTATCATTTTCGGTCGGATACAAAAAATACAAAAAAAAATACAAGAGACCAAAAAAGGTCTAAATAAAATAGAAAATTTCATATTATATTTTAGAATCTATACCAGCTTAGCATTGAAAAATAGTTCAGATGGAGAAAAAAATCTCCCTCTATAGATTCTCGCAACCATTTGGCATGCCCTATGATGCAAACCCGACAACGTTACCTGTACGTATTCCAAATTTGAACTAAATATCTTAAAAACTCCAGGAACTATAAATAAAAATAAAAAAAATGAAAATTTCAAGACCTGCTCTGTAGATTAGTAACGAAGCATTTATGAACTTATGTTTATACAGGGTGTATCATAAATATACCGACACAGTTTTAGGGGTAGTAAGGGGACGTCAAAACAAACTTTTTTTTATATTTGTCATAAAACACTTCGTTATTGACATACCTACTTCGTTAAAAGTTTTTTTTCACCCTCACAAATATTATTGCAAAGTCAGTACACCACTGACTTTTTCAGAAATTTTATATTTTTTCCAGATTAAGTAGCTAAAAATACGTCTTTTGTCTCTTGATATTTCTTCGTGCCTTACTTTGTTTTCGAGAAATAAATACAAGCCGCCTCACCTCAATGCATCTCAAAAAATTGAGAAAATAAAAATCAATTTTTCGATATGCATTGAACCAGCTTTTATTGTTTATCTCGAAAACGAAGGGAAATATGAGGAAAAGTCAAGAAACATAAAAGTTTAATGTTTAGTTGCTTTATCAGAAAAAGATCAAAATTTCCAAAAAAGTCAGTGGCGTACATTTTTCTTTGCAATATTGGTGAGGGCGTCCTCTTGAATGCCACTGGACTTGATAATTTTAATCTACCTACTTGGTGCTAGATTACTCCTTATTACTACAAATTTACAAATAACACCGCCAAATTTTAACAATTAGGGCAAAAGAATGTTTGCGATATTAATAAAAAAATCACGTTTTTGGACAAAAATGTTCATGAGAAATGTTTGTTTTGGCGCCCCCTACTGCCAGGGCCGTCTTAACCATTGGGCTAATAGGGCTCTAGCCCAGGGGCGCAAGTATTTAAAACGTGATTAATTTTAAAAAGTTACAAAAGTTATTTAAAAAATTGATTGAAAAAATAATTTTCAAGAGCCTGTGAGTCGTTTTTTAGTTTTAGAAATTATTTAACTTTTTACTAAAATAAATTGACCTTGACAAGCAAAAACATGAACTCAGGAGGACTCATATACCGTGTGTGTCCCCGGATAGGTGGAACGACTCTTATAAAAGACAAAAAATTTTTGATTTTAAGTTTCATTTTTTGGGGCTCAGCTCTGCTTGGTTAAAGAGTAATTTCTAATAAAATTTTAGTTTTGAAAAATCAAGCATGCCTTGGAAATAAAAAAAAAACATTTTTTCTGTGGAGTAAAGTGCCTTTTATGTGGCAAATACGAAAAAATATTATTTGAAAGAGTTGTTAAGAATCAACATTTAGGTCCTTGTACCAAATTTCAAAATCATACGCCAACTTTGATCTTTTACATTTACTTTTATGTTTATTTCACAAATCAAAGAATTTCATTTTGTAACAAAGACTGATATTGACACATTGCTATTGCTATGGATACAATTTGGTTTTTCCATGGCAGTCTGTGTTACAAAATGAAATTCTTTGATTTGTGAAATAAAACATAAAACTAAATGAAAAAAATAAAAGTTGACCTATGATTTTGAAATTTGGTATAGAGACCTGAATGTTGATTCCGAGGTTGATTCTGAACAACTTTTTCAAATAACATTTTGTCGTATTTGCCGCATAAAAGGCAATAAAACTCAACAGAAAAACCGGTTTCTTGCTGAACCTCAAAAAATTAAAATTAAAATCAAAAAAATTTTGTCTTTTATAAGAGTCGTTTCACCTATCCGGGGACACACGGTATATAAGACTCACGCTATACAGGGTGGTTAACAATTCTATGCTCACCATTGGGATCTCTTCAAAAAATAAATTTCAAAAATTTTTATTCTTTTTTTGAAGAAAAACAAAAAAAATTCGCTAAAATACGTAAATATGAAGTCATACTGCTTGCCTCATGGTTTTTTAATTTGTCTATGATATTCTATCTAAAAAGTTGTCTTTTTTTTTAGAAAAAGAAGAATAAAAATTTTTGAAATTTATTTTTTGAAGTTTATTAGTTTTTGGTTTCCATTATTTTTTTCATACCGAATGACATAGAAAAACAATGTGGCGGCCATAAGAAAAACAAAAGTTGACTATGAAAACTCTGGGATCTAGTAATCCTTGAAAATTTTGGAAATGGCAGATGATGATACCTTTTGATGACTTATGTAAACCCACAAAAATATTTCAATTTCTTTTCAATAATAAAAAAGATATGATTGAAATAAGGAATCTCCATTTTCAAGTTTTTTCAGGATATTTCAGCAACGCCTGAAGTTTCCATAAATTTTCTTTCAGATTCTTAATAAGCATAAAATTGTACAACTTTTCTCTAATTTAACCCACCCTGTATTTTTTACCGCTTCCGAGATCCCAATGGTGAGCATCGAATTGTTAACCACCCTGTATACCTGTAGGCAGTTTTCATAAATTAAGATCAAATTTGGTGTTTTTTTTTACTGTTACGATAATTACTATCATTCATAGAGCTTAGGAATTTATTAAAAAGTTTTTTCTTTACTACAAAAATTATGTTAACATTACTTTTTACATTTCTAACATTTTTCTTCAATTTCTTGTTATGTATCTATCTAGCAATAATTTTTAATTTTTTTTATTGCAAACAGTTTTCGAGAAAAAAAAGATTTCTAAAGGGGCCGTTTCTACCCTTTGCGGGATATGAATTTTGAAAAAATGTCTTATCGAACGCAAACTCCCTAAAATGAATTTGTATGCCAAAACTCAACTTTCTGTGTCAGGGGATTTAGGCCGAAGCTTGATACGAGCAGAGGTGAGTCAATCATTTAACTAACTATGATCTGGACCAATAACTGTATAATGAAAGCCCAAAAAGTTCACATATACAGGGTGCGAAAAAATATATATGGGTACCTACATTTACTTACAAGCATTATTCAAACCTTCTGAAGATCAATTCTACTTCAATCTACAGTACGAACTATGAATGAGACAAGACAAAGCAAAATGTTTCTGTTCAAGTTGGAATACAAATTATAATAAAGTCATCAAATAGTATAAAAATGCTTTGGGATATTTAATAATAATGTAATTTACATTTTTTGTTAATAAAAGGAAAATAAATTGTTACTTAAAGGTATAGTTAAAAACAGTTTAAATATTATAAATTAAATATTTCTTTCAATTTTTTAACAGTATCTTCAGGACTGGTAACTTTATGACCAACAGTCCTGGCGTCGTTGTAAATTTCGTGGTCGTTCCCTCCTTCATCGGTTTTATCACCAAAGAAGTGAATTTCCTCGAATTCCTCTTTCTCTAAAAATCGCAGACAGTACGTCTTGTCCCAGCCGTTGGGAAAAACGTCGAAACTAATCTGGCCCCCTATGCTGTACGCCAAACCGATGTGAGGGAACTCCTTCGTAATCGAGTCGATCATGGTCTGCCTTATTTTGTGCTCTTTATCGTAAGCAGCGAACGCTTCTCGTTCGGCTTGCGAACAAGACCGCCCAACCGGAGAAATGTTAATCATGCCGGTCCTGAACTCGATGAAAGTGCCCCTTTTCACCGGCAAAGTGATCCCGGATAAATATTTCAGGCAAAAGTTGATGAACTGCTGCAGTTTCTCTTCTCCCATGTATTTTTCTATGCTCTGTCTGTTGATTTCCTGCCCGTTTTTATGGGCTATCAATCCGTTTTCCGAGAATACATAATCGAACTTGTGTATTACATCATCTCCGTTCATTTGTTCGGCAATTTTTTTAAAATCCGACCCACCCACCAGTGCAACTTTACAGAAGGGTTTTACTTTATCCTTGATGAAATTCTCGATTTCTGGATCTATTCTTCCTCTGGGCTTGGTTAAAGTGCCGTCGACGTCGAACAAACAGAGGATGTTTCTGGGTTTCGGCGGCATTGTTAAATTTGAATTTCCCTCCTAAAACGAGAAAGTTTTGTTTGTTTTTGTTGGTTTGAAGATGTGGTCCGCCGGTTTCGTGGCAATTTTGTGTTATTATTTGTGCTGTTTCGAATTTGAATTCGTTAAAACTAATGGCCAGACTAAACCGAACGTGTTATTAATTTTAGGTAAACTTACCTTAGCGATACAACTAACACCACACTCGAGTGATTAATGATTATTGCAATAACAATAAAATCGCCAAGTCCAAGAGAATGAATAATTCCGATCCCCTCCCTTGGCTGGTAATCTAATCTGCGGCCTGCGCTAATCATAAAAAATTACAATAACATAGCACCTGCCATCTGTTATCGGATATATTTGAAATATTATAGAGTTCTATAAACCAGGGGTCCCTTTTACGCAGGTGCTAGTGCTGGCCGCCACAGCGCTGCGATCGAAAATTTGAATTATCGTCTGCGAGGTTGCCACGTCCACTGCTAAAACCACACTATATTTCAAGTTAGTAACTCACCAGGAATTCCCTGAAAAACCCATAGAACTATTTTACTACTTGAAATGGGATTAAATCTTCGGGAAGTTTTTGTACCTGTCCCTACCTCAGATTTGTTACTCAATACTCCGACTCGTTTATCTTATTTTGCTAAGGGAGTGCTCTTTTTTTTAAGTGTGTTCGAGAGTTTGTGATCCAGAATTTAGATTAGCTTTTTTTGAGCATTTTCAAACCGCACTTGATTTTTCTTTTTAATTTAATTCGTGCAATTTTTTTTTTGGGAAGGTCTGAGTTGACAAAATTCTTTCAGCCCTAAAATTCTAAACTTTCTTTCGAGCCCCATCAAACCGAACCTTAGAAACTGGACCTTAGAGCTGACCGAACTTTGCAAAAAAAATCCGAGTTGACTGGACTGGAAAAATCGACTTTTTGTGCTGATCGGACTTTGTCTAAACGGATCTTGCAAATAAAAATTTTGAGCTGACCGGATTTTGTAAAAAAAAAAAAAAATCGAGCTGACCAGATTTTGGAAAAAAAAAATTAGAGCTGACCGGACTTTGCAGAAATAGATTTTTCGAGCTAACCATGCAGACCTCATCACACCTACGCTTCACTGACTTTGTAATCCACGAGCCGCCACTGTTATAGAGGGTGTTTCAGTGATACAAATGGCGAAAATTAAAGGGGTAGTTTCTCTCATTAATTTAAGATGAAAAAATTAATTTCGACTCAAAATGACGTTTTATTTAAAAGATACAGGGTGTCAAAGTTTTAAGAAATATAACAGTTTTTGGTTATTCTGTAAATATTTTATGAGAGGACTTTATATTTGCCCCTATATCACTGAAACACCCTGTACATATTTGGTTCCTAAGAATACTTTTATTTTTACGAGATTCTAAATGGTTCTGAATCTAATGAAAAATTCTTTAGCACGGCAACAATGCCAGGGAAATTTGAAAGTGTTCAGCTGCAGCGCTAAGGTGACGCAATCGCAGTAGTTCATGTTTCAATAGAGTGCTCAAAAACCGCCAATACTTAAAATTTTAAATATCACAACAAAAATATTTTCAAATATAATGATAATTATTGCTTCATCGACTCATTTTAGAGCTAAAAGTTCTACATACAAGGGCCCGAATTTGCTTCGTTGTATGTATACAGGGTGTCAAAGTTTTTATAACAAATGATTATTTTATACAGACACAATAATAGGTCCGTATAAAAATACAACATACTCCTTGGGCCAAAATAAGCCGATTTAAGTAAGCTTATACTCACCTTAGCACAAACTTTCTTAGATGGGTGCTATTAAGGACATGAAGTTATTATTTTGATTTTTTTTATTATTAAAAATTTTACTAAAATTGGTACTTTTATGCAGTTTAAAGTAGGACAAAAAACAATTTCAAAATAAAGATTAAATCAATCTATAGGCGTAGAAGTTGGGTTTTTCAATAATTACACATTTTAAATTTATATGGCAAGTAAGAGAGGGGTTGAAGCATGTCTTCTTTTTTTCCTTTCGTGACTTCTTCATATATATTTGGTAGGCCCAATTGCTTTGCTTTAATATTAAACTTTGCGTTAATATTCAGCAAATTCCATCGTTGCGAGATTGAAAACATGTCATTAAAACTAAGCGTTAACTTAAAGGAAAAGCAAATGCGTTAACGTTAAAGCAAAGGGAATCACGTCGAATATCTGTCCATTTTTTTCTGTTAATTTTATCATTACCGTTTGTTAAATGAAACTTTTACTTTTTCTAGCCGACGATGGTGGATTTGAAATGGGAACCTACCGAAATAAGATATGCCAGACTCCAAATCTGGACGAACTGGCAAAAAAAAGTCTAATTTTCAACAACGCTTACTCATCTGTCAGTAGCTGCTCACCAAGGTACCCAGTTCTAATTTAATGATCGTTGAATATAAATAAAAATCAATATACCTACAGGGTGAGAAATTTAAAACTTCCTACCCTTAATACCTTTACCACTTTGGTGTTATTATGTGAGATCGAAATTTCCCCGAGACTGATCGATTTTATTATCCAGGACGACAGTGTTTTATGGAATAAATTTATTGCGGCGGTTGGATTTAAGGGCGTCGTTAAGAAAAGCGAAATGAGCGTAATACAAATTTGATTATGTCAATCAATTGCTTGAAAGTGAACTATTTTGTATCTGGTGTAAGCTAATACCTGCTCCTTCTGCCAATGCATATAGGTATGTACCAAGAAACCTGGCAGGAAATAATGAGGTGGAGCTCTATCTTGTCTAAATGACCTAAAAAAGTTCTTGAGCCACCCTATAAAAATCAGTATTCATTATTGATCGATTTTAACCGAATTTTTTGAAAATGGTAGAGCATGATGAACTGTGTTTTGGGAGCAAAAAGGGCCTCGTACCTACAAAATCCAATAAGGCCTACTAGATCTAGATTTTTTAGTATAAAATAATAGGCAAGCCTCTGGATTTGTCATCTCTCAAAACAACACTATTTTAATTTTTATTGAAACCTGTTAAGTGGTAAAAAATCTGGGCACGCCACTTGGTATAGTGACATTTAGAGGCGGAAGTGGTAAATCAAATGACGTCAAATTTTTCAAAAAAAATCGCTTTTTGTAAGAATGGGGCACTTTTGGCTAAGGGTTTCACCTAAGGGGCGAGCAGGTAGATACCTCATAAAACTGTCCCGAAACTGGATGATAAAATCTCTCACCTACCAAAGCAGAGATATTAAGGGTGGACAGTTTTAAAATTACCATCCTCAATGTTTTTTTTTTTTGTTGTCAGCCGATCGGCGTTATTAACTGGTATGCCTTCACATCAAAATGGAATGTATGGTTTACATCAAGGGATCCATCATTTTAATTCTTTTGATAACATCGAAAGTTTACCGAAAATATTGAAAAGGCATGGAATAAGGACAGGTAAGATTGAATTTATTAATTAGGGAAAAATTTTAATAATCAAATTTTTAGGAATTATTGGCAAAAAACACGTTGGACCGGAGAGTGTATTCCCTTTCGATTATTCACAGACAGAAGAAAATAATTCAATTCTACAAGTCGGAAGGAATATAACTAAAATCAAACTCTTGGCCAGAGAGTTTTTAAATAATTCGACAGAGTAAATATTTATTTTATTAATCTTTTATACATTTTTTTATCCTTTTCATACTCAATTATATTAATATTTTTTGCATTTTGCATAGGTACCATGCATTTTCTGCAAGGATCAGATTTTTCTAAAGCAGAAAAATACTAATTAACAAACTTTATATTTTAGTAGTCCATTTTTCCTCTACATTGCATTCCACGATCCGCACAGATGTGGCCACACAAATCCCCAATACGGAGAATTCTGCGAGCATTTCGGAAACGGTGACCCCGGCATGGGACTCATACCCGACTGGACACCGATTTACTACCAACCCGACGAATTGTTTTTACCGTACTTTATTCCCGACACAATTGAAGCCAGAAGAGACGTAGCGGCACAGTACACAACCATATCACGACTCGATCAAGGTAAAAAAAATCGTATCAAATCGTTCGTAAAAAGCAATTACATTAAACAATTTAAGGGGTCGGATTGATTTTGGAAGAACTAAATCGTGCGGGACACTCAAACGACACTTTGGTAATCTACAGTTCGGATAACGGGATACCCTTCCCAAACGGACGAACAAATCTCTACGACTCCGGAATTGCTGAACCGATGTTCATATCATCACCTCTACACACTAAAAGAAGAAATCAGGTCACTTACTCACTGTCGAGTTTACTTGATATTGTTCCAACTGTACTTGAATGGTTTAATATTACAAATGATGACATTGACGACAACGAAATAAGCAGGAAGAAGCCCATTCTTACAGGGAAAAGTTTACTGCCTCTATTGACAATCGGTAAATATTATTGCAATCGATCATTCTAAAACATTATTGAGCATTTTGAAATTTCTGAGAACATTCAACAAGATTATAGACATCATTTTGAATACTTTTGGATATTCTGAAACGTTCTAGACCATTTGAGAACATTCTAGAACAATCCCGAATATTCTGGAACATGCTATAACATTCTGGAGCATGCTAGAATATTTTAAACCATCCTAGTACAATCTGGACTATTCACTATTCGATTATTCTTGAATATTCTTTAGAACTTCTCTATTCGATCATTCTAGAGAATTTTGAGCATTTTGTAGAACATTCAAGAAGATTATTATAAAGCATTCTAGAACATTTTTGGACATTCTGAAACATTCTAGACCATTTGGAAGCATTCTAGAACAATCCCGAACATTCTGGAACATGCTATAACATTCTGGAGCATGCTATAGAATATTTTAAAACATCCTAGTACAATCTGGACTATTCACTATTCGATTATTCTTGAATATTCTTTAGAACTTCTCTATTCAATCATTCTAGAGAATTTTGAGCATTTTGTAGCACATTCAAGAAGATTAAATAAAGCATTCTAGAACATTTTTGGACATTCTGAAACATTTTAGACCATCTCAGAAGATTCTAGAACTTTCTGGACCATACCGAAACTTTCAGGAACATTCCAAAACGTTCTGGAACATTCTAGAATATTATTCTCAAACATTCTAGAACGTTCTATATATCCATTCTCAAACCTCTTTTGTTCGTTATCTCCCATTCCAACCCGTGTGGTACAAAACTGAAACCTTGATCTATGGAGGATATGAATAAGGCTATCATTACCAAATAACTCAGGAGGTGAATGGCTACCATAACATGTAACATTGGGAGCTGTGGTATTGTTTTTGCTCTTACAGCGTGAGAACCGCACTAAGAACTTTCTAGAAAATTCAAGAACATTCCGCCACTGAATCCCACCAAATCCTACCATTGCTGACAGTTGATTAGAATAGAACTTGCATTTTCAATGTATTTCAGAGCCACTAAACAAAACAAACGAAGCAGTGTATGCTAGCCATAATCTGCATGAAATAACGATGTATTATCCAATGAGAATGATCCGGACACAGCGATATAAACTTATCCATAATATAAATTCAAACAGCCCATTCCCTATAGATCAAGATTTTTACTTATCTCCCACCTTTCAAGTAAGTTGCAATGATTATTAATCGATGAAAATATTTCAAAAAACTTTCTATTTTTAGGATATGTTGAATCGGACAAAATCAAATGAGAATTTGTATTGGTTCAAGACGTTAGCGGAATACTACAATAGGGACGAATGGGAACTTTATGATTTGAAGCACGATCCGGAAGAACTTATTAATTTAGCTCCTAAGCAATCGTATAAGGGAGTATTTCGGGAGCTTCAGGACAAACTTTACGAATGGCAAAAGAAGACAAAAGACCCTTGGATATGCTCACCTCACTCGGTGCTTGAAGATAAAGGCGCTTTTAAGGATAATCCAAAGTGTATGGATTTGGATAATTATTTTTAAACGAATATTAGCATTTACTCATGAAATATTGTTCGCTCTCTAAAAACTTATAATATTAAGAATATAATTTTTGTTCAAGTAAGGTTTATCTATCATTTATATATGAGTACGATGACCTAAAGCCTAAACTTTTTTTTGGTCCCATTCGTCTTTGTTTAAACAGAAGTTACAAGACTTTTAAATAGTTGTTACCAAAGTAAAGCATGGTGAATCAAGGAGGGTAAACGTCAGGAACATATAGCAAACTCGTGGAAAAGGAGGCTTTTGTCATGGACTTCTAAAAAGTCATTCGTATTTGCAAAAAAACAACAAAAAATTTCAATGTTATAAATATTTATGTTAACAAATATAGTGTTATATCTCAAGAACGAAGTCTCACGTTTTTCGGAACTGTCATAGTCCAACGCTGTCAATTTTTCAGTCATACAAAGAAATTATAATTTGAAAAATGACAGATTTTTTAACGACTTGCTTGATTTTTGTCCTAAATAATAATCTCATGATTCTGTCATGGTTTGTGAAGAGCTTTGTATGTTCAGACATGAAAAAATAACACAAAAGTTGTTAGGCTAGGTATATTAGGAATAAAATGGGGGTTCAGAGGTAAGTTTTGATTATCTCACCCTCATGTTTTTTGAGTTTTTACGCTAAATACGAATTTGAAGTTTGCTGGCAAAAATTTGTCCCGGAACTTTGTGGAAATAACGCTTTCTTTCTGAGATTTGGACCAAAAACTGAAGAAAGTGCAAAAATTTGGGCAAAATGTGCAGAAGGAAACAAAGTTCTGAGTCAAAATTAATTTTTCCAGCTTCAAATTCATGTGTGAAAAAAACCATAGAAGGTGAGAAAATCAAAACTACAGCAAAACGTCCAAAACTCCTCTCAAATGGGAATAGGTTTTTTTTGCACGTTCTACCGAAAGAAAAGTTAGTCTTCCAAAAAAATCGTTTTTATTGATAAATGTAGAAAATTTTGTCTACTTTAATTCAGTGTAGAATATGGGCTTGTCGAAAAACGATTCCTTTCTGAGATTTAGACTAAAAACTAAAAAAAAGCAAAAATTTGTAAAAAAAAGTGCAAAAGAAAACAAAGTTCTGGGTCAAAACTTTGCCAGCTTCAAATTCATGCGTGAAAAAAAACATAGAGGGTGAGAAAATCAAAACTGGAGCGAAACTTTCCTCTGAGATTCTAATATACGTCTAGCCCATGTCTACTAATAATACCACATCAAAAAATTTAACAAAATCAACATTTAGAACCTCAGAAAGAATTACCCATAAAAAACGTAAAAACATTATTCAATCTCAGTCAGTGAGTCCTTGAAGATATTTATATACCTAAGCAAATCATTTATTTTTACTATCAATATTTGAAGGCAAGTAGGTACTTAATAGTTAATAGAATCAATTTGTTTACATTACGATGACGTCACTACCAGTTGTGTTAAACTGGCACAATATTTATAAATATTTTAGAGTATAGAACTATTTTTTTATAACCAGCACTATTTTTTTCCAATCTAATTTTGGAAAGTATCTATAGGAACTTTGTGTGTATTTAAATTATGTCTTGGAATTTTCCAGCCTGGGCTTCTGCGCTAAAATAAACAGGAAAACATAAATAAACATGTATTAATAATGAGATATCAAAATGCATAGCTCCAAGGCATTCCTTGTTAGTGTTAAGTAGTACCTAAATGAAAAAAATAATCCAACAAAAGTGTGTTTGGGTAAAGTATAGGTAAAATTTCATTTGGTCTAAACTCATTCACAATAATAAACATTAACAATGTAATACTGTATTTGGACGCATTATTCAAATCAAAACTACATAATAATCTAAGTACATGAGTTAAAAATACTAATCACATTTTTATTTAAAGTAAAAGCGACTCAAATAATATTAGAGTTGATTTTTTTAAAAAGCTAAAGCGTTAAAATTAAAATGGTAACTACAATAAAATTGAGAATAAAATTTATATATAAATAAATCAACAATTGAATAAAATACATCAGATCATCGTGTTAAAACTAAGCACCAAGACCAGATCAACTTATCTTTGAGCCAGCATGTCTTCGTTTCGATGACAAGACATTTATTAATTTATTTTTTAAATGCACGGTTTTATTGGCGATCTGTTCCACGTGGAGCATTTCGGTCGACACTTCCTTCACCTTGAAAAAATAATAATCTTTTGTTAAATTTATACAAAAATAATTGTTTTTGTAAAATTCCTTCATTGTTCAACATAAATCTCCTTTGAGATGTTTACCGTGCAAGTACTGAGACTCTATACATAGGCGAATTGCAATTGATATAGTTTCTATGGTAAATTGTTTCAATGGGATTGTTTGTAACAATACCAACAATTCAGTAGGTAACTATTGAGGTAACTCATTGAAATAGAGTCTAACAATTTCCCTATGTATAATCGTACTATGTATTTGTCTAAGTATAGAGACCCAGTACTCGCACGGTATATGTATGTATGGTCACAAACTGAGACCAACATTTATCCAATTATTTGTTCCCTTTTGAATATCTCAATTCCTTCAAAAATGCATTCTTTGCATCAATTTCCTTTACAGCCAAATCTCTTTCTTCCCAGCCTCTTTTTCAATTTTGGAGAGAAAAAACCGCAAGCAGAAGAGGTGGTTCATAAAACAAGTTGAAAAACAGGCCTGTTTCAAACATCAAGTGTCAATGTTGAATGTCATTTTGATTGACAATTAAATTCTCTGAAACCTCAGATGGTTTGCTGACTGAAGACAGGTACAACGACGATTCGCTTCCCTGTATTTTCAGCTCATCAGTGTGCCATATCAACCAAGAACACAACTAGCACCGAACACCAGGAAATTAGTGTCGAACACTCGAACAGAGAAAACTTATAACGGCCTCGTTATTTTAAAAGTAGTTTGCTTTAATCGTCAATTCTACAGGGTGTTAAAAAATTCAATAGTATTTAACCCTCGACAAAAAAAATAAATAAAAGAACACTCACCCTAATCTTGTACTCCTGTAATCTGGTATTCCTTTCGTGACTGTTATGTAAGACTTTAAAGAGGCAAACGTAGCCCATAAAAAGCATGACAACGAAAATTAGAAAAATATTGTTGGGCTGACAAATTCTTTGGCGAAAATACATTCCCAAGATTGGTTTTCTGCATTTTACAGTTCAGATTTAGTTTATTATTTCTACCGGAAATTGGACTCTCAAGGCAACCTCAGATCTAGGCTAGTTTTGTTGAATTAGTCACCATCGAGCTAATCAAGAAACAATCCTTGAAACATTTTTATTATTATATTTTATGGGCATTGAATAATTTGTTATCATTGTTTAGTTATACACATTTTAGGATCACACTTTTGGTCAAAATTCACAATTTACTATAAAGTATAAATCGTCAATTCTGGGATCGACTCACTAATCAAATTTATGGCTTTAGGTAACACAATTAACTAATTAAAGATGGTCTATCAATTCTATCATTATTATTTAGAGTGGAGCTAGAGCTAGAGCTACAAAAATAGTAGCAATTTCATTGTCGCATCATTTTCATGATTACAATAATAATTATTTTATTTTGTTATATCACAAATCGTTGGTTTCTCATTGGTCAATGCATCATACTATCCACCTATCATAATCCAGTATTCACCCCACCCCCCCACTCAACCAACGACCACAGAACACAGAACAACGCTGCAACATTACCGTAGAAAAGAAGTTAAAAACATCCGGAGAGACCATTATCCTAGAGTTCAAAACTCCTGCGACCGCCAGAAGGGGCTCGTCCTGTAAATGGCGGAGAGTGATAAGACAAACATATCCGAAGAGATGTTATATTATTCTATATTTGGAGAACTAATGAAGTGATTTAAATTAGATATCTACTTCTTGATTGCAAGTTACCTGAACGTGAAGTGGATGATATACAGGGTGTCTGCTTAAGGCTGGCCACCGGCTATTTCTCGGAAACTAATGGGCCTATAACCTCAAAACAAAAAATTTCCAGACATAAGTGATCAAGAGAAATTCAATGAAAATATTTTCAAGATGGCCGCACTTCCGGAAATACCGGAAGTTGACACCTACTTCGTTATTTTAACGGAAACACCCTGTAAAACTTTATATTTTTTAAACGTCTGAAGAAATCTAATACAGGTGGTTTTCACCATTGGAATTTAGATTGAGCGGTTTATGAGTTATAAACAAGTGAAAATCGAAAATTTTCAACTTCAAAGCAGTCTAGAACTAGAACGGCTCAAGATATCTAAAAACGGCTTACATGTCCCTATCTTAACTTTTCACATAGTATCCTACTATGTGGTTTAAATTTTAATACAGGGTGATGAAAAATCGGATAATTTTCATCACCCTGTATTAAAATTTACTCCACATACTGGGATAAAACGTGAAAAGTTAGGATAGGGACATGTAAACCGTTTTTGGATATCTTGAGCCGTTCTAGTTCTAGACTGCTTTGAAGTAGAAAATTTTCGATTTTCACTTGTTTATAACTCATAAACCTAACCTTCTAAATTCCAATGGCGACAACCACCTGTACTCGATTTTTCAGACATTTAAAAAATATAATAATATACAGGGTGTTCCTGTTAAAATAACGAAGTAGGTGTCAACTTCCGGTATTTCCGGAAGCGCGGCCATCTTGCAAATATTTTCGTTGAATTTCTCGTGATCACTTATGTCTGGAAATTTTTTATTTTGAGGTTCTAGGTCCATTAGTTTCCGAGATATAGCCGGTGGCCAGCCTTAAGCAGACACCCTGTATACGCCTGCAAGGCAAGCGCCACGCCACAACAGAACTAACGGTGACAATAAATTCAGACGTGCATTCAAGGAATAGTCCCATTTACTACCTTTTCCTTTTAAAATTTCACATTGTCACTGTGATTGTCCAAAGTGCTAAGCTAAATACACGGGATTCAAAATGGCGGTTTTCGTTGCGTTGCAAACATCACATCATCCAGCAGAGAACGGGAACGGATAATTGGGCAATATAGTTTATAGTCCTTCTGGATGTTCTAGATTCTAAGCTAAGAGCCACTCCTACTCTTAATATCACAAACGATAATTTCCTGAATAATTACGTAATCAATAATTATCCCCATCCCCATCTCATTCTATTGCAAAAAACTGCATATATCCATCTCACTCAATTAATTAATTACGTAATTATTTAGGAAATTATCGTTTGTGAATACGGGCATAAGTCTTTTATTAATTTTATATTAAGAGTATTTTCTTAACCAGTAATTTTCGAAGTCAAAAGTCGCCATTAAACGCGACTTAAATTAGAACTGCCAGGGTTCGCCCGATTTAAATCATTTGATTTAAATCACGATTTAAATCAACGATTTAAATCAAGTGATTTTTTTATATTAATCAACGATTAAAATCAAAAAAATCAAAAATCAGAAATACTATGTTTTTATCGAGTTTTTTATTTTCTATAAGAAATTTTAATTGGTGCAACAAAAATCATATCATATAGAAGGCTCGATAGAAGGGTGAAGGGTACCATAAACCTCAGATAGTAATTATTATTGATGAAAACATTGAAAACATATTTTATTGCTTTCTTTTGAAACTTGAAACCTTTAAAGGGTGATCATAATTTATGTATTCCTGTTTTAAGTTTGAATTTGCATAGATGCAGTAGGTAATTATGGGAACAACCAATTATTGTATCTATTATTATATTTCATCTCCTGCATCTTTCTTTTGATCTCACTTAGCTGGATCATGAACTTGGAAATAAAAAATAAAGGAATGTTTAATAATAAATATATAAATAATAATAAATTAATGTCCTTTTTTATTATTATTTATTATGTGTTCTTGAATAGTGAAAGGGTTTGGGGGGCTTTGTGTGATACTTCGGCCCCCTAAAGAATTCTTCATGAGTATAATTCATAAAAAATGTTTCTAACTTTTCTGAATTTTAACTGATTCTGGTAAATAAATTTGTTTCAATTCTTTAATTTAATTTTATTATTTTTAATTATATAATTCAACAAAACCAAAGTGAAGAAAAAAATTACAAGGGAAAAACGCAAAATTCATGGTGTGGCGACCACTTGTCAGCCTTAACGAAAATATGAAGCAAAAACTTCTCACATATCTGATGTGAGAGCGTAAAAGAGCGGAAAATAGATTATACCACATTATTAGAAATTAAAAAAAAAATTAAAGAAATCAAAAAAATCAAATAAATCAAAAAAATCACGATTTTTTTGATTTTTTTAATAAAAATCATTGATTTTTGATTTTTATAAAAAAATCATGATTTTTTCGAACCCTGGAACTGCGAGAGCCCTTGGCAATCAAAATAGGTATAAGAAGTAATTTGCCGAGATCCGGCCAACGCATTTCTTACAGACTCCTGGGATTCAACTGTTCATTAGTAGCAGAATAAGTAATAAATCCACAAGTTACATTAATAATTATTATTAAACCAAATATTATTTGGTGAGGTAATTAGCACTTAGCAGGTCAGGTAACAAAGCCAACTGAAAAAGCAATAATTTACAAGTCTACAAAGTTTTATTACAGAATGTTTAATTCTCGTTTTGGTTTCGATACAAATAACTGAGAATACTATAATAATAATAATAATAATAACGTTTATTAGCAAACAGCTATCCAATACAACCAAAATAAATATTACATTATCAAAATTATACAAACAAAGCAAATACAAGAATATTGTATACAGGGTGTCCCAAGATTTCTTTATCAAGGGATATCTGGGTTATTTCAAAAAATAAACAAATGAAATTCAGGAAATTTCAACCATACCCCTAAGGCTTTGCGGCTGCACCCTCAATGCCCCTTTACGCCTTTCCACCCCTAAGTAATCTTCCCCTACTGTTTTTTTCAAATGATACCCTCATATTTTTTTTGCTCGGCAGGATTGTTGACTTCTTTCTGAATACGAATTTCATACGATTTTTTAAATCGAGACATATCTAGCACGCCGAAAACAACATAATATAACAAACGAGGGTTGTCAAGGAATAACAATTAACATTTAATATGACATTAAAATCACAGAAGCAATTATTATTATTAACGCCTATATCGAGTAACACCGCGATGGTGTCCTGACAATATCTCCTATCTGAAAATATGTCTTTTTGCAGGAGACACAAAAAACTGTAAATTTGTAAATTTAAAAAATTTGCACTGCAGTTAGGAGGTATTACTTTAAGAGATTTAAGGGTTTAAGACGTAGATTTGCAGTTGGGAGGAGTTGTTAGCTTCTGGGCAATGTTGTATTCTTTCGATTGGAATGAAAACCCAAATTTCAGTAAATTTGTAGATAGGAGGTATTGTCAGGACACCATCGACCGGTATTACTAGTTAAGGTGGTTAGAGGAAACATTAACACAAAAAACAAGCAATTGCAACTCCTTGACAACCAGCGCCGGATTAGAGGTTTGCAGCGCCCTAGGCTAATTAAATAACAGCGCCCCTTTTTAGTTGAATTTTAGTAATTGTCGCCCTGTCTCCCCTCTTATGGAAAAATCTCTATTAGGAATGGCAAAGAGCAATTTTTTGTATGTAAAATTAGACATTAATAGAAAGAAATGTGTAGGTATTTCATTAGGTAAATTCTGCTGCGCTTTTTGTGAGTGAATTGTGTCAAAGATATGCTAGCATTATAGAGTCCAACCGGGGGGTCTGGGGGGTACGGAGTATCCCCCAGGAATGAGGGGGGTTCGGGGGTTCCCCCCCGAGAAAATTTTTGAAAAAACAAGTGCGAAAATGTTAATCACACTATAAGGAATAACTGCATTTATACTGTTAGCTATACATTTTCGCATTACGTTCAAGCATTGGAAAGGTCCGCCGGATAATATAGAGTTGAATAGAAGTTGGGTTAGAGCCACCATCTGGTTTTAATATGGCCAAAGCCTTCGTTGTTCGATATCGTCAATTCAAGAACCAAGACATGCATATGTATCACGAATTTTTCAAGAAAAGGAAAATAGTATAGAACTCTAGGTACCTAATTTTATTATAGAAGAACATGAATCAGGTTCGGCGTTCCGCGGGTAGTCTGTACAGGCCAGAGCCGTTCTAAGATATTTGGGGCCTATGGGCCACTGAAAGTAATGTGCCCTTTTTGTCAGATGAAATGCGTAAATAGGATAGCTAACGCTGGGATGGGATCATGGGAATAAGCCAATGACGACTGATGGATTACAAATAAGTTAGTGCAGTATGAATTCTAAATAATTTAACACTAGTTATGTATGTCCGGCTCCAAAGAAAATGCGCATCAGCAAGCGAAATTATTTTCAATGTTAAAAGTTACGCAATTTCCCACTACTTAGTTAAACATGTAGGTACTGAGATGTGAAAACTATAATAACTAAATGACTAATAAATAATCACAAAAAATATTATACTTCAATAAAAACATCCGCCACCAAAAGGCTTGCGCCCCTTGCCTACAGCCCTATTAATTCTGTGGTTAGAAAGGCCCTGATTATGTAATATTGTGAAAAGTTGCCCAGGATCCTGCACGCGCCCCCCGCCTCCTTGGCTATACTACCCTCCCAGTAATTAATTTTATCATGCATGATATTTTGATAATTTTTGTTATTGTTATGAATTAAGATGTTTTTTTCTCTCGCCCGCCGCCCCTATGAACTTGTCGCCTGCGTGCGGGCAGTAGGTAGGTATTATATTATCCTAACTCGGAAAAGTATATTTCATTATTTTTAGTACCTAAGTATTTATGCATTTACACATGCATTTACAAGTTTTAAGGGCGCCTCCGGCGCCCCACCAAGCTTTGCGCCCCTAGGCTACAGCCTAGGTAGCCTTGTGGGTAATCCGGCGCTGTATGACAACCCTCGTTTGTTTTGATATTATATTGTTTTCGGCGTGCTAGATATGTCTCGATTTGAAAAAATCGTATGACATTGTATTCAGAAAGAAGTCAACAATCCTGCCGAGCAAAAAAAATATGGGGGTGTCATTTGAAAAAAAAGTAGGGGATGATTACTTAGGGGTGGAAAGGCGTAAAGGGGCCTTGAGGGTGCAGCCGCAAAGCCTTAGGGGTATGGTTGAAATTTCCTGAATTTCATTTGTTTATTTTTTGAAATAACGCGGATATCCCTTGATAAAGAAATCTTGGGACATCCTGTATATAAAAAAAGTAAAAAAAAAAACAACATAATATACCCACCCATGGTGCATCACCCATCACGAAACTAATATCTGTCCGACACGTATTTATAAAGAAGAGTCTTAAATCTATTATAATCTTTACAGCTTTTCATCTCATTTGGCAAATCATTGTACATTATTAATTCTTTCCTGAATATTGTGTTCATACATTTTGTTTGGTTACACTTATCCACGTAAAAGTCATTGCATTAGCTATTCTAGCTCTTGTAGGATATTGATGCACATCTGCCACATACCTCAAATTTTCAGTCAGATATTTTGGTGCCATATCAAACTTAATCTTGAAAATAAACAAGAGAGTCCTATATGTGATTTTTTGCCTAATGTCCATAACATTCAACCTTGCCAGCATTGATTTAACGTGTTCATATCTATTACACTTTAATATGGTCCGCATAGCACGATTTTGAATCTTTTGTAATTTATCTATATCAGTCTGGCCCAAGTTATACAATATTGCAGAACAGAAATTGATATGTGGAACAATCAAGCTATTATACAATAATTTCTTAATTTGTAAACTAAATATATGCATTCTTCTCAAATAATTGACTTTTCGAGACATCTTAGCTGCCACATAATTACAATAACTTTTAAAATTTAAATTTTCATCAATAACAACTCCCAGGTATTTAATTTCTGTTACACAAACAATGATCGCCTATTTTTTACAGCTACACTGTGCACGTCCCTTAATTTATTTTTACCACCTTATACAAGAAACATATATTTACATTTCTCAATATTCACACTCAGGCTATTACCCGTTAACCATCCACATAGGGACATCATCAGATCCAGATTAACATTAACACGATTAGACATCTCATCAACATTTTCGCCACTTATACACCGTGTTTTATATTAAGTCGGCACTATTGCTAACTTCGTTATTATTTAACCTAGAAAGTCGGTTAAATTAACAAACTAGTAGTATTTTTGCCGCTGAATAAAATGGCGAAAGCAGAAAAACAATTCAACATCGCGTTTTCGAGATATTTAAAAAAATGTAATTTTTTTAATGGAACACCCTGTAAATTTTTAGATGGATCGGTTGCAAATTTTTTTTAAAGGGAAAAGTCTTTATACACTATGATCCTAAAATAATAAATTCATTAATTATTCATTATTTTATTACTCCCAAAGTAGGCTGCGACAATTATTGTAATTTAGTGTACCTACGTAATGTAAGGTAAAAAAATTATGTCGTCCTCAATAGTGTATTTTTCAATAAAAAAATACACTAAAAATAAGAGTTGTTACCTTGAAAATGATTTCATTTTACATAAACAAATAACAGAACTTGTTTGTGTTGTAAAATTTTATTATTTTAGGATCATAGTGCATAGAGACTTTTTCCTTAAAAAAAAATTTGCAACCGATCCATCTAAAAATAAACAGGGTGTTCCATAATAAATGTTCATATTTCTAAATATCTCGAAAACGCGATGTTCCATTGTTTTCCGGCTTTCATCGTTTTATTCAGGAGAAAAAATACTACTAGTTTGCTAATTTAACCGACTTTCTAGCTCAAATAATAACGAAGTTAGCAATAGTGCCGACATAATTTAAAACACAGACAAGTTCTGTTATTTGTTTATTTAAAATTAAATCCTTTTCAATATAACAACCACTTTTTTTGTGTATTTTTTTATTGAAAAATACACTATTGAGGACGATATATTTTTTTACCTTACATTACGTAGGTAGGTACACTAAATTACATTAATTGTCGCACCCTACTTTGGGAGTAATAAAATAATGAATAATTAATGAATTTATTATTTTAGGATCATAGTGCATAAAGACTTTTTCCTTTGAAAAAAAATTTGCAACCGATCCATCCAAAAATATATAGGGTGTTCCTTTAAAAAACTTACATTTTTAAAAATATCTCGAAATCGCGATGTTCAATTGTTTTTCTGTTTTCGCCATTTTATTCAGGAGAAAAAATACTACTAGTTTGCTAATTTAACCGACTTTCTAGGTTAAATAATAACGAAGTTAGCAATAGTGCCGACTTAATATAAAACACGGTGTATACAACATCATGTCGTCGGCAAACAAGCGTAACTGACAATATTTTACATGATCAATAATATCATTGACATACAACAAAAATAATAGGGGTCCCAGGACTGTACCCTGGGGTACACCATGTAAAACACTTTTATCGCCTGATATATACTATTATTATATTTTACTCTTCGGCTACGCTCACTAATATAATCTGAGAACCATTGTAAGACATTTTTTCTGAAACCTTTTCTAATTTACATAACAAAAAAATTTTATTCAAGGTCTCGAAAGCCCTACGTAAATCTAGGAAAACGACCATAACAGTTTTTTCATTGTCAAATGCATTTATAACCACTTATCAGTAATATCCACAATAACTGACTCACATGAGTGGTCCTTTCGGAAACCCGATTGCTTCGCCGTAATGACACTGTTCACTCTGCAATACTCCAACACCTGATTTTTCACCATCATTTCAAATACTTTTTTCATAAATAGGTACAGTGTTTATTGGTCGAAACTCACAGTTTACAGTTTGTAGCATTATTGACCTTTGGCACTAGTATAACTGTGGTTACCTTCCACTTTGTCGGAAACCTCCCTGTACTCAATGACGTATTTACAACATCCAACATACGATTCGCAGTCACCCCAATTGCATCCTTGAACACCGTCGTTGATATTCCACTTTCTCCACCACTGACCTTTTTCAACGATCTTACCACTTCTTCTAGTGTTGTCATACTCACCTGCTGAAATTCATGCCATAGTTCACAAGTGTTAATACCTTCTGTATCATATTGTTTGACATCCACTCCAATGTTACGTACAATCTCTTTTATACTATTGATAAAATACAAATTAAAACTTTCAGCTAACACCTGGTCATCTTTCTTAATTACATTATTAAACTCTACTTGCTGCATGTTACTTGACTGTTACTGAGAAACTGAGCTTATAACAAATCCAAACATTTCAATAAACACTTTCCAGTTATTCATTTGCATGTTCATGAACAGCGAATTAGTTGCATTTTAGTGCTCACTCACTCACCCACACATTACCTTCTTCTAACAGAGTGAACGGACTTTAAATGTCTGACAAGGTCTCTTTTCAGTTTAGTTTCATGATGACACTGAGCACATTTATACACTTCCACTACTTCCTTATGTTTAAGTTTACAATGTCGAGTCAAATAACTTTTGATTTTTGTTTCGTATGAACATTCCTGACATTTGTGCACTTGCGAAGAATCTTCTGAATGTTTAACGTTATGATGTTGAGTGAAATTACCTTTATTTTTTGTTTGATATGAACATTCCTGGCATTTATACACTTGTGAATCTTCTGAATGTTTAACTTTATGATGTTGAGTCAAATGACCTTTATTTTTTGTTTTAAATGAACATTCCTGGCATTTGTACACTTGTGAATCTTCTGAATGTTTAACTTTATGATGTCGAGTAAAATTACCTTTATTTTTTGTTTCGTATGAACATTCCTGACATTTGTGCACTTGCGAAGAATCTTCTGAATGTTTAACGTTATGATGTTGAGTGAAATGGCTTTTATTTTTTGTTTGATATGAACATTCCTGGCATTTGTACACTTGTGAATCTTCTGAATGTTTAACTTTATGATGTTGAGTCAAATGACCTTTATTTTTTGTTTTAAATGAACATTCCTGGCATTTGTACACTTGTGAATCTTCTGAATGTTTAACTTCATGATGTCGAGTAAAATTAACTTTATTTTTTGTTTGATATGAACATTCCTGGCATTTGTACACTTCATTTGAATGTGTTATTTTGTAATGTTGAGTCAAATGACCTTTATTTTTTGTTTTAAATGAACATTCCTGACACTTGAACACTTCTGCATTGTCTGTATGTTTACATTTACAATGGGTGATCAATGCACCTTTATATTTTGTTTTAAATGAACATTCCTGGCATTTGTACACTTGTGAATCTTCTGAATGGTTAACTTTATGATGTCGAGTCAAATGACCTTTATTTTTTGTTTTAAATGAACATTCCTGGCATTTGTACACTTGTGAATCTTCTGAATGTTTAACTTTATGATGTCGAGTCAAATTACCTTTATTTTTTGTTTGATATGAACATTCCTGGCATTTGTACACTTGTGAATCTTCTGAATGTTTCACTTTATGATGTTGAGTCAAATTACCTTTATTTTTTGTTTTAAATGAACATTCCTGGCATTTGTACACTTCATTTGAATGTTTTATTTTGTAATGTTGAGTCAAATGACCTTTATTTTTTGTTTTAAATGAACATTCTTGACACTTGAACACTTCTGCATTGTCTGTATGTTTACATTTACAATGGGTGATCAATGCACCTTTATATTTTGTTTTAAATGAACATTCCTGGCATTTGTACACTTCAGCATTTTTGGTATGTTTACAGTTATAATGTATGATGAAATAATATTTATTATTTGTTTTAAACGAACAATGGGCACAGTTATACTTTGCTTGTTCTTCCCTGGTCCTTTCAGAAGATCGTGACTCATTTTCTTGAACGAACCCACACTGATTGAGCCCATCCTTTAACATCATTCCAACATGACTACTGCTTCCCTTAATTAGCTCCCAGCCCGGTTTATGTTCTTCAATGTCAATCTCTTCCTTTAGTGCAAAATTTTCTGCTCCTTGCACTACCTGCCGAAGGTCATCTGGTCCTGATGAAGAGTCTTCAGGTTCTATCTTCATTACAGGGCAAGATGAAGAGATATTCTCAAAATTGTTTAATTCAGAGGACCGATCGCAGCTTGAATGTTCATCTTCACATTTCAACTTTGGGGACGCGAGCAGGGGGTCGTAGTCGAACTTATCCTCTTCTACTGCTTCAGTTTTGATAATCATTTCCTGATCCTGGTGGAATTGTTGACCACTACTCTGTTTATTGTTTACTTCATTATTAATTAAGCTCATGATGTTAATGTTTTCCTTTCCTCATTGGTACACTTTCAAACGTTATTTTATGGCACAAGGCACAATACGTTCTCTCAATCTAAATAATTCTCACCAACCAAGATAATGCAAACAAGATACAACACGTGCTCGTGTCTCGTGTACAGTTAAACCACAGAATAGGTACAATCAGAATATAAGCTTTATTCGGGTTTTTGCTATTACCTATTTTTTTTTTTTTGCTATGACCTTTTTTTTTGCTATGATATTTTTTTTGCTATATTTTTTGCTATATGTTTTTGCTATGACCTTTTTGCTGACAGTCCTAGAACTGTCAGGAGTTTGCGCAGTCGAAATTCATGCGTTCGGGTTTTGTAGAACTAATCCTGAACTAGTTCTGAGACAGAAGTTCTCTGTTTTGGTTTAACTCTGCAGGACCGTTTTAGAACCGTTCAAGAACCGTCCAAACCAGTCCTCGCTCTGAGTAAGAACTGATTTCGGATTGTCAATTCACGCATGCCCATTTTCATTTTACACGTTACACGATACACGACGACGGTAGGACGGTACTCGCTGGCGTTTGTTGATCTTGGACTTGTTGTTTTGTTTTTACTATTATTGATCAGGTTAATTATTAGATAAGTAATTGGTAATAGGCATACCTAGGTAATACTGGATGACTACATACAAAATATCCTTTTCAATTCATCATTATCCTCATCAGACTCTTCGGAAGAGCAAGATGAACTTTCCATTATTAAGTACCTACCTAGGTACTGGTTGGGTTATCAGAAAATTGAGTAAATTCACAAAAATTATAAACAAAGACATAAATAAACTGTGTTTTGCGTGTCGCAAACAAAAGCGCTTTTCTCACTAAAAGAAAAGTTGAGCAGTATATGCTTTGCTTTGCGTTTTTTATTTGAATTTTACATATTGAAAAGTAGGGTTAGGTTCTAAGTTCTTCTTCTTTTAAAGATTTCTATTTACAAGATTTATAACAGTTCGGAATTGTTCGAGTTTTGTGAAGTCGCGGACACTTCCAGGACAATCCGAGAACGGTTCCTAGAACTGCACGATTGCGCAACTAGTTCTGCGCAATCCCAGGACGGTTCTTGAACGATTCAAGAAATGAAACCCGAATAAAGCTATAAAACTTCAATAAAAATAGTAAAAATACCGAGTTCGCGCATCTACTCGGCGCATAGAGATCCGCCATGATTTGAGATGAGCTTTCATTAGTTTTGAATGCGGGCCCAGACAACATAGTATAAATATATAAATATAAATATTAACATATTACGCCGTGTCCTAGCTGCATCCGGGGACTGCGTTGCGTGCGATGCGGGGAACGCACGCAACGCAAAATCGCACGAGAAATTTTGAGTGTGTCCTAACTGATTGCGTGCGGTGCGGGCGAGAAAATGGTTTCCAATCCAACTATTTCTGGTGCAGCTTCAGATGAAATACGTTTTAATTTGGAAACCAGTAGGTTGTTGGAGCTTGAAAGACTTAAAAATCACAGAAAGAAACATGTTACTTAAGAGAAAGAAACAATAAGACGCAAGTAATCTTTAGAAATAGGTATAGATTTGATAGATAGATAGGTAGGTTAAATAAAAATAGGTCTACAATAGAAGTTAATAGACCTCATACTTACTTTAAAAGCCTAAATTCGAGACATTTTCACATTCCCAGTGTACCTTGACTCTTGTTCTTGTAAAATAGATTTCTCTTATTGCACAAAATGTTTCGCTTTGGCACGAAGGCAAACGAAATTGAAAAAATTTCCGACCCGCCGCAAAAATTGCAAGATTTTGACAGATGAAAAAACTAAATATTTCAATTTAAAACAATGCGTGCGTTGCGGTGTCGTTTTATCGTACGACTTTGCGGGCAAACGCGTCTATAATACTGAGGACACTCCCATTGCTTTGCAAGTGTTTTATTTTAATCGTTCCCCGCAACGCACACACACGCAACGCAGTCCCCGGATGCAGCTAGGACGCGGCGTTATATATCTTTCTCTATGGTTTTTACTTTGAAGCAATGGCCGCTAGAGGTGTGGCTTGTCTCTAAAAGATCAAAGGCGCCGCCGGCGAGTTTAGCTTCTGGTTGTATCTATTCTGTGGTTAAACATAGATAGATTATTCTACTATAACCTCAAACATTTAGTTCTACCACAGCCTTGTTCTACCAAGTTCTACCTAAAACCGATACTATAGTGCCGATAATTGTAGCATGAATAAATAAATCCATGGCTGCGTTAAAAATGCTTTTTGAAATTTTGAAAGAAAACCGACAAAGGTTAAATGACTTGTTCTAATCAGTGAAAAATGTTCTAATCAGTTTCTATAATATTCGTGTGAAGGCACCACAATCGACACCCGGACGGAAATCCAGGAAAATGCGATGCGCATGCGTGGTATTGTGAAGTTCTCGGCGCTCTAGCAGGGAACTACAAATACTACAATTTTTTTTCTTATCGTAATCGTTGCTTGCTATTTGCTATGAAAATTGAATGATTGCGGTTGCGAATGCGGAAGGAAGACTGAAGCTGAAGACCTCGAGAGATTTTTTTAAATCGAGAGGTAAGATAAGAGAGTTAATTAATTTAATAGGAACAATAAGTAATTAGATTATGTACTAAGTACTAAATATGAAAGTTATGAAGGAATAACAATTTAATATTTCTCATTATTGGTGTGAATTTTGCAGTTACTCTGCATAGGACTTGAGGAGGGTGCATTGAAGAATTGAATGCGAGTTATAGAAAATATCTACAATGAGCAAGTATGCAAAATATGCAGATTTAATGAAACAGACAACCGACTATGCTAGAAGAATGACCAGACTGAGTAACAGAATATTTGGAGAAGTCGTAAGACCTACAAACCAAAAATCAATGAAAGTGGTAAAACTGTTTAGTGAAGAGCCCGTAAATTTACGAAAACGGATTCACGCCTACTATCCGAGACATCCGGAGATTGGTCTTCTGATGAGAAAACTTCGATTCTACGGCTTGTACAGAGATGAGCATGAAGATTTCAAGGACGAAATGAAGAGAATGAGAATTTTAAGAGGGAAAATTCCGCATGTTTGGAAAACGAAAAAAGAAAGAGAGGCTGAACAAAAATCTGGTTAATGCTGTGCGAAAAATATTTTTGTTATTTATTTTTAGAAAGTGAGCTAGTAAAAGTTGATTAATTCAAAGAAATTCTTAATTTCCAAGCCTAGAATATACTTTTATGGCTTCTAGCGCGCCCACTGGGACGACTGCAAAAAAAATGGTAATGTTGCACCTTCAGGACAATAATTCCTCTCTACAAGCCAGGTTAGGTTTTTTTCCCTTAAAATATATGGCCCTTATGGATTTTTCTATATTTTACTTTACTTGAAATTTCAGGGGAAACACCCTAACCTGACAGTGGAAGGGGGCTAGTGGAGGGGAGCATTATTATCACAAAGGCTCACCTTAACCCTTAACCCAAATGCCAAGACACTCTAGGTTGGTCCCCCTTAAACCAGTCATTCTTATTATATTTTTGAAAACTTGATAAAGTTACACGTCCACCATTATTTAGTTAAACAAGATCCGCTGTATAAAAAAGAAAAAACTTGTAACTAAAACATTTTACATTTATTTATCAGAAATATATACAAAAATAACCTTAAAATCACATTCATTAAGAAATGCTAAGTCATACAGTAAGTTTATTTATTTCGTCATACAGAAGTTTATTTATTTCTTGTGGCAGTGAGATGAAGTGACAGCTTGTAGCATCAAGTATAGAATCGGATATATTTTCTAACAATTGACATTTAAGTTGGAATCAATTTTGTTGCAAGAATGTAAAGGTGAACTTTGAATAAAAATACAAACAAGAAATACCTTTTCCTCTTCTAGGATTGGTGGTGCTAGTACTTAATAATAATAATATGTTAATCCAACGAGCATACATCAGTGCTGTAATAGGACAAGTCAATTTTTCAATTTTGTGTTCAATTAATAAACCTCTTGCGAGTTGAAAAAAAAATTAAACTTCACTACTTTCCATACATACGAGCTGCCACTGACCACCTGCAGTTAAGAAAAATATTTGAAAAAAAAATTCGATATGGCACTGGCACGATAGTTCAAATAAAAATAAAAGGACTATAAAAATGTTTAAAGCTCTTCTTTGGTTGATTTTGATTCGATTTTCTTTTTACCAGGATCCCCTTTTAGTTTCTCCTCCAAGCATTTTATGTCCTGCCCTTTCAACGCTCGATCGGCACAGAGGAATTTCTTCAAGGGCTCTTTGCCTTGATAATTAAAGTACCAGTCTTCGATTGCTGCTTCATGCTGTTCCAGTAAATTTTCACACTAAAATCAATTTTAAAAGGAAACTTCAATCTCCATAACATGGGGAATCCCCTCTCCCTTACCTGAGTTTTCATATTGGTGATTTCCACGCTAGGCTTGTCCCAAAGCTCGTATGGAATTCCTAATTCGACTTTGACGCCTTTATCAACCAGGCCGTGCAGAGCCTGGAAAGTCTGGCTCATACCCTTGGCAAATCTCGTACTATCTTCCCTTTCCTTGTGGATGTTGTACTCTAAAATTCTCTCGCATACTTTTTCGAGAGATTCCAGTAACCTCAGCTCAGATTTTTTATATTCTTTCTTCTTTTTAGGCTTCACATCATCGACGGCGTATCCGGTTTCGATAATCTCGTGAGTTTTTCCAGTTTCCTCCAATCTGCTTTCCAGTTCAACGGCCAACACTTTGCAAACTATAATCATAAAAACTTTCTTGAAATAATATTTCAAATAAAAAAAAGGGCGATAATAAAATATTATTTTATTATCGCCCTTTTGCTGATATTAATTGATGTCAAAATTGAAATCGTTTATTTACAGAGGTATATAATTTCATAAATGCGTCAACATTTTGTTTTAATTGGTAAAACAAACTCAGATTAATTATAAAAAAGAGGCCAATAAATAGAAAAAAAAACAAAATTTTAAGAAAAAAAAATGAAAAAAGTGTTATTATTAGTCTTGTCTATTAGATCTGATAATTAGATATCTATTAGACCTTTACCACTCTGAGTATAAACTAGAAACATCCATAAAATTGAGAAAATTTACTTAAATTATTTGCTGGATTAATAGGTATTATAGACTGCAAGCAGCTGTTATGCCAGACAGGCAGAAAAAAAAATAGTTTTAACTTTATAGCTCCCATAGTTTGAGATATTTAGCTCAAATTTGGAACATAGATTAAGCTGCAGAGCTTACATCACTGGGAATGTCAATTGGTTATGGGAATCCAGAGAGATTTTTCTTCCTGAATTTCTCCCATTTCGTCCCCATTTTTCCCCCTGCACTTTTTTGCGATATGCCGCTGGTAGATTCTAATAGTTTTTTTTTCATCTCCAATAGTTTTTTTTTTGTATCTGCAACCGTTATCAAGAAAAAAAGAAACAAATTCCTCTAATTCGTTGGATGAAATTCAAATTTTGCAAATGGTAAAAAATTGTTAAAAAAAAAATTAAGACAAATTCCATGTACTTTTATCTAAATCTGCAATAAAAATCTGGGTTCCTGGCTAAAATTTGAAATTTACTCCCCGTTCCACCCTCAAAAAGGAAGGGGGAGCTTTTTCAGTAGCACAATAATCCGAATCTGCAATAAAGTTACTTATCCTATTTAACATTTTATAATTAACCCCCCCCCCCTTTGTACTTACTATGTCCTACTACCCCCCTACCCTGTACTTTAATGACACTATAATTTCATGAAATTGTTTGAAACCGTTTCCTAAATATCGCACTGTAACACTTTAAAATTGTCAGCCTGTATAAGACTTCTAATGTGGGAATATGTGCGAAAATATGAAACCCAAAACTTTTAATAAACACAGTACAACATCCCAAGATCGTCAATTTTTTAGATGAAGTGGGTAAAATTTGAGAGGTAATCCCTTTTTTAATTAAAATTGACGTACCCACGGTGTTAATCCCAGCCTTTTTGGAACCACTTTATAAAAATAAACCTTATTTTTCAAACAATTACTATGCCACTGATTGTTTTGATTACTTTAAAATTGGGCATAATACAAAAGTAAAAGTCGAAGACAAAATAAAACTTGGCTTTTTTTTTTGTTTTTACTTTTTCTGTTTTATTTAGTGAGCCATGCTTTTTATTACTGAAAACATTTACGAAATAGTGAAATAATAACCGGTACAAGTTTGTCTAAAATCAATGTTTTTCAAAGGAGAGATATGCCTAACCTAGCAATTAACTCATCTGGTATCTCTCTTGAAAAAACATCAATCAGATATCGTGTGATCCACAAAATTTTTCATCAACTAGTGCCTTGGAAGAGAGAGATAGCTATTGCAGTCATGTCTGAGCTCATTGCACCTGAGCACACCTACCAATCCTTTGCCTTTTATCTGACAGACTGGCAGACATGCTTCATTTTTTCCAAGGCACTAGTTGATGAAAAATTTTGTGGATCACCCGATACATTTACTAAAGCTAGAGGTTAACCAACAGGATTTCTATGGTTTCGAAAATCCACCACTTGTACATTGGACATCCTGTATATTTATTTAAATGGGTAACAATTATTCATAATTAATATGAACTTGTTATTAAAAAAAAAACAGTTCAACCTTAAAAATTTGTGAGACAAATTCAAGAACAAATTTCATATTTCAATATTTATAACAATAGGTACACATAATTATTAATTTTTCATAATAAGTATTATGTTGAAATAAGTTTCCTTGTAAGAGATTAGGCAATTAATTTGATTTTTTTTCAGAATAGTTTACATCTCACATTAATGGAAATAATTTACTATCTGAAAATCCGATTTATTCAACCGGAAAATATAACCTTAAAATTATTATTAAATCAAAAAATTTCCGTTTAATTAACAATACGAATCGTACCTTCACAGCGATTTGCATACTTGACGCCTTCATCCTCTTCTGTAATTGCTATGACAGCATAAATGTTGAAAAGGAGGCCCAAAATACTTATTTTTTGAAATAACATTCTTGTTTTCCGGTACAAATTCCAATGGAGAATTCGAGACAAGTATAATAACAAATACCAATAAGTCTACTTATTAAACTAGAATAGCAATTAAAACGGTAATAAAATATTCGTCAGTTTTATTTAATTTCTTTTAAAATACAAATTTCAACTTTCTTATTGAAAATTCCTAATCAGATACATTTCAGATCAGACAAAAATTATTGTTATCGCTTAACTCTTCTTCTTTTTCTTTTTCTAGATATTTATTTATTGATTGATGATGACCTGTTTGATTGTGGTTGGTAGTTGTGGTTGTGGACCGATTTCATTGGTCATCCTCATCCATCCCGTTTCCGTCATTTATCAGTAGTTATCTATCTGTCCTTTGATACTTTCATCTTTCATCCATTCATCCCTTATTATTAATTTTAATTTCACCAAGGACAATAATGAAGATACCTAAACTTTGCTCAAAAATTTCAAAACATATTTTTAATAAAGTGAAATTAAATTTACCTACAGGCGGTCTTTAACACATTTACTTATTGTATTCAACTGACAGCATTGACTAATAATTAATTACAATTACTTTTAAGTTCAGATCAATAATAAAAAATACGTCCATTTTCCCCGATGATTTAATTGATGACTTTCATTTTCATTATTGTATTAACGATCTTCATTTATTTCATTCATAACATACAGAATCTATAGATAAATACAAAAAAGTTAAATTATGTGAACTCACCACATGACGTCATATATCGTGTCTACAAAGGTGCGTTCATGAATAGAAATTGACGTTTAATTGTGTCTAAAAAAAAAATAATGATTGAAAAGTGCAAGGTTATGTAACTGTTACATTCACAACTTCTTAAATTTCAAATTTAATAGTTATTTACAATTTACTATAATAATTATGCACATAATTAATTCACAAAGATTTCAATGTTACAGGTTACAGCCTCTGTAAATTTACTAATAGGTAAATAAATAAATTATATGACAGAAGTTGAATTAAGTATACGTCAAATCAAAACGTTAGAAATCACAATGCGCATGTCGAGTGATGTATCGCCGATGTAAGGAGACCAGTGTTTCTTCGACATGTTATTATTGAAACAATAAATAAAATGCCGTCATTTTGAAATTGAGCATCACGATTGTAATGAAATTTTCAATTTTAACCTCAAGCAAATGTTGCCACATCGACGAAAAATTCTGCATTATGCCAGAATTAATTAATTATTAGACAATTATTTTAACAACAATTCGACCTGATTGGAACCTTTATCAGTACCTGAAATATAAAAATTCTATGTATCTCCTATTGCGGACCCATTATTATTATTTTTATTTTTTATAGTCTAATTCTACCCTTTCCGACTATTCGATCTTTATTTTTTAACGCCCTGTATAGATTTTTTGTTTTTTTTTTATAGATGCTGGCCTATACCTTTTTGTGATCTTTTAATCAGTTCATTAACAATTAAAACTATCACAATAGTTAACTAATCACTAATCAGAAGTTAACAGTAAAAGTGGACCACCATTGATCAATTCCACTTCAAAATATTCCATTTATAATAAGTTTTACTATTATTGCTCTCGATTGTTTGTTAAAATTAATACTGCGGCGCAGTACAATTTGGTTGGATTCGACAAGATCGTACGATATTTGATAGTGTGTGTCTACGACCGACGAAGTCGGACCGAGTTGGATCGGCTCGTCTTGCAGTTAAAACTTTTTAACTGCAGCAGTACAATTTTGTCGGATCGCATGCAATTGGATATGAATTGGAGCGTGTGTGGCGATGGCCGGCAAAATCATACAACAAAGTACGTGCTTACGTGCTTATTAGCTGTTTATTTCAATAAGTTTGGGGTTGTTAATAAATAGATATGTCTAGTAAATATAATAATTTTTTTTAAAGGAGTTTTTTGTAATATATAAACATTTTGATTCAATCACAATTGATTTATTTTTAGCAACCATTCCTTGCAGCAACATTTTCGATTAGTATATTATCTTTTCTTTCATTTTTTGATTTACAAACACAAATTACAGCTGCTGCTAATTACAAATTTTTCTCATTGTCCGACGTCTCTACTCGACGAGAACTGCCCAATACTGCACGGCTGGATAGTGAGTGGCCGTATACAATTGTCTGCGAAGTTGTACAATTTCGTAGTACGATCCTGTCGTACTGCGCTGCAGTATAGTGAGTGGCCGGCTTAAGCTAAAAATGAGACCATCTTTGAATATAAAACATCAGGAAGGACAATACCACTTAAGCAGCTCTGTGACAGCCAAGAATGGTGGACACAGATTTTCTGACACATTTGACAACAAAGCTAATGAATTGTCAACCGTAATAAAATGTAATTTGTCACATTTAAGTAATCATATTTTTATAATAACAATAATAATTATTGAATAATTTGTCAAAAATGTTCTAGAACTGACATCAATGTATTTTTTTAATGACCTTCCAAAGCACCACTTTAAATAATCTGCCTGTAGTATAGTATTTTAGCATGCCGAGACAGTTTTCTGCCAACTGCAAGTTTCGAATTTAGGCGGCACTTCTTTTTTTAAACGAATTCCATTTGTCATGCCCATGCCGATGGCGCGTGCTCAGTTTCTGACGCATTACCAGACTGGTTAGTGATTATTTTTCCGCTTATTATCGTTCGTTCAAGTTTCAAGTGCAAGCAAAACAAGGCTAAATTTAATAATGCGTTAAACACGAAACGCTAAACACTACAATTTTATCTATTTTAATGGACATCTAGGATATCTCCGTTCAATTGAAATTCGCTTGTCACAGTCATCTAAGCAAAGAGGTCACGTCGCGATATCAGAAACAGATCAGTTATTATTAAGACCTAGACCCATTCGAGCCGGAACCTATCTCTGGAGCGATTCCATCCAGATCCACGGAAGTGAAATGGTATAAAGTGAGAAGTGTAACGAGCCGGCAAAGTTTGTATTGTACCGAAAAACCCAAAATGAGCACGTAAACGTCATCTCAATCAATCCATGAACGAATTACCACTGATACTGAATTATTGATCTTCTGGATAACTGATCTGTGTGTGTACTGGTGAATATCAGTGACCTCAACAAGCAATTTCATCAATTAAATTCGCTTGCAAATAAATTCCATGAGTAGTAAATCTCCATCTAATGCCAAATATGAAAAACTTTCTCAAAATTCCAACAAGAATTATAGGGAGACCTCATTATTAGACCCCGTAAGTTCCAAGATGTGGATGACAGCGGCTGAGTCCAGTAGTTTGGCGTTCGATGAGGTCGCCAGTAGAATCGGAGTCGACTACCGGACTGGACTTGGTTGGCAAGAAGCGACTAGACGAAGACAAATATCCGGCTATAACGAATTCTCAGTGAAAGAAGAAGAACCCGCATGGAAGAAGTACCTGGAACAATTCAAGAACCCCCTGATCCTGCTCCTCCTGGCGTCAGCGTTCGTGTCCATTTGCATGCGACAGTTTGACGATGCAATCAGTATTACCGTAGCTATAGTTATAGTGGTCACTGTGGCTTTCGTTCAAGAGTATCGATCTGAACAGTCGTTAAACGAGCTAACGAAACTGGTCCCGCCGTCATGCCACTGTCTCAGAGAGGGGACCCCCGACACTTTCCTGGCACGCGAGCTGGTGCCCGGCGACGTGGTCATCTTGAACGTAGGCGATCGAGTTCCGGCCGATCTTCGACTGTTCGAATCAAACGACTTGACGATAGACGAGAGCAGTTTCACCGGCGAAACGGAACCTGTCAGGAAGAGTACGGCCCCTGTTTTAAGACCGAATGGAACTCATTCGTCCAACATCAACGTCGCTTTCATGGGAACGCTCGTACGATGCGGCAATGGTAAAGGGATCGTGGTTAGTACTGGTACTAACAGTGAGTTTGGATCCGTGTTCAAGATGATGCTGGAAGAAGAAGCGCCTAAAACTCCGCTACAGAAATCAATGGACAATCTCGGAGCGCAGCTATCGATGTATTCGTTTGCTATAATCGGCTTGATTATGCTGGTCGGCTGGTTGCAGGGTAAAGCAATAATGGAGATGTTCACGATTGGAGTGAGTTTAGCAGTCGCAGCAATTCCAGAAGGTCTGCCGATCGTCGTAACGGTTACTCTGGCACTGGGCGTCATGAGAATGGCGAAACGTAATGCAATCGTCAAAAAGCTACCGACCGTCGAAACTTTAGGCTGCGTCAACGTGATCTGTTCCGATAAAACGGGCACGATCACAAGGAACGAGATGACCGTAACTGTGCTTGTTACGGCTGACGGTTATATAGCCGAATTAACCGGCGTTGGATACAACGACCACGGGCAAGTCTTACTACACAAATGCGACTTCCCCGACAGAGCCCGTGAGAGCATATCGCAAGTGTTGGAAGTCGGCGCTGTCTGCAACAACGCCATCATCACTAACGAGACGTTAATGGGACAACCCACCGAAGGCGCCCTGATAGCTGCTGCGATGAAACACGGTATGTATAACATCCAAGATAGGTACGTTAGATTGCAAGAATATCCGTTTAGTTCCGAACAAAAAATGATGGTCCTCAAGTGCGTCTCCAAGTACGATAACGATAAGCAAGAGATTTTCTTCGTCAAGGGTGCATTAGAGAAAGTCCTCCCGAAATGTACGAAATACATCTACAACGGAAGCGTTCAGGCGTTGAACACGAAAAAAGAGCAGGATTTCATCGCCGAGGCGCACGAAATCGGGCGGAAAGGTTTGAGAGTGATCGCGATGGCGAAAGGACACTCGATGCAGGATTTGACTTACGTTGGGATCGTCGGCATATGCGACCCACCGAGACCTTCGGTCCGAGAAGCCATAGCGATTTTATCCCAATCGGGGGTACAGGTGAAAATGGTGACGGGCGATTCAATGGACACCGCCGTAGCGATTGCTCAAACGATAGGATTAGACACTTTACCGTCTCAGGTACTTTCCGGAGAGCAGTTGGATAGTTTCAGTGAAACTGAACTTGATGCTGCGATACCTCATGTAACGGTGTTTTATCGAGTATCACCGAAGAATAAATTAACGATCGTTAAATCATTACAGCGGACCGGTCATATTGTAGGAATGACCGGCGACGGTGTTAACGACGGGGTAGCGCTCAAGAAAGCCGATATCGGAATTGCGATGGGTAAAAACGGAACGGACGTATGTAAAGAAGCTGCAGATATGATCTTGGTCGATGATGATTTTTATACGATAATATCCGCAATAGAGGAAGGGAAAAGTATCTTTTATAACATTAGAAACTTTGTCCGGTTTCAATTATCTACGTCCATTGCAGCGTTATCTTTGATAGCTCTCGCTACTTTAATGAGTATCCCTAACCCTTTAAACGCGATGCAGATTTTATGGATCAATATCATAATGGATGGCCCTCCGGCTCAGAGTTTGGGAGTCGAACCCGTAACGAAAGACGTCACCAAGCAGAAACCTCGAAATACTAAAGAGCCCATGATTACAAAAAAATTGATAGTAAACGTGCTTCTCTCCGCTTTATTTATAATCGCAGGCACTCTGTGGGTGTTCAAAAAAGAGATGAGCTCCGAGGGTATCACGGCGAGAGACACCACGATGACTTTCACCTGTTTCGTATTTTTCGACATGTGGAACGCGTTGTCCTGCCGGTCGCAGACCAAGAGCGTCTTCTCGATCGGATTATTCTCGAACCGGATGTTCCTGATCGCGGTCACTCTGTCGGTCATCGGACAGATGCTCGTGGTTTACTTCCCGCCGCTGCAGAGGATTTTCCAAACGGAAGCCCTCACGACATGGGACATGATTTTCTTGACACTGCTGACGTCATCGGTATGGGTGTTTTCGGAGATTAAGAAACTGACCGAGAGGATACTGGAACAGCGCGCCAAAGGGAAGAGGAGTCCCCTGGAATACGTATGACAAACAGAGGGGGCAGGGGCTAAAACCCATCACAATTAGATGTTAATTTGTGTTGCCCCTCTTAACAAATAAGCCCCCTTTCAATGTGCAAAATATGACGTATGATTATTTGGCATTAAAGTTGGATTCAAAAGATTTGTTTCTTTTTTATTTATTTCGTTTTTCTTGCGACAAAAAAAGTGTTTATATTTTGCATTTTGATGTGTGATATTACTAATTTTTTAGTTTTAATAGGATCCGGTCCCGGTCCCAGTACTTTGAAATAATTTTATGGGTTTATTTATAAATTAAATGACTGAGTGGTTCTGGTTATTATTACTATTATTATTATTATTGAGGTTTGTTGTTTGTTACTATTTTCAATGCACCTCAAGAATTTAGAGCTGCAGCGGTTTCTTCAGTGTAAAACTGAATTATGTGATGCACCGTAGGATAACTAATAATAATAATTATTGAGTAAATAAATTAAAATGAATTATTGTAATTGTAACGTCTGCAAGGTTATTTAAAGCGTATTATTCTGTTCAGTATAATATTATGATTATGTTGTACCCGTTTTGAATATTTGCGAGTTTTATGTATGTGATAACTGATAACAAAACGTTTTACTATATCTCAAAATTTAACGTAATAATAATTATTATAGGAACACTTTCTGTAATCACTAGGACTAGATGTAGGAAATTTTGTTTCTAATCGAACCAATTAATTATTATGAAGTTACACTTTTAAAATTTATCAGTTATTATTCATTCCTCTGGTAGGTAATATAAATATAACTATAACTAATATAAAATATAATATATCACAAACAAAGTAGGTGGTTTTTCAAAATATATAATATAAGAAGTAAGTTGTAGTAGTTAGATGTGTGCCATTTAATATTGTTGATTTTTTTTCACTCTGCATTTTTCAAAGATTTGTAATGAGTACTTTCAATTTTCAATCAATACATAATACAATAAATATATAAAATATTATTGGAATAATAATAATTAACTAATAACTGGTCGTAAAATTCTGTTATCTGAACTGTTTTAGCTATAGGTTTTCAAACAAAGTTATTTACTCTACGTGATTTTATGTATTTAATATTTCAAACATGTAAACCGCTTTTTTATGAAGAAAATATACAAATATTGTACTTAACACCTATATTAGTCGCTATATTGACAAAAAATATATTATTATTGAAGGAGGAACCGAGAAAATTGGGTCCTAACAAAATTTGTTTCGGTGAATTATACTCGCATACAGAGGCAGTTGAAAATAGAGAGATGAGATATGAAAACTGAATTTTTATTCGATCTAAAGTCTTTTTCTTTAAAGACATGCCACACTTCTGTCAAGTTGGTAGCTAAAGTTGAAATTGAAACAGTATGTATGATAAATATTTCATCAAATCTTGCTTTGGAAGAGAGAGATAGCTATTGCAGTAGTATCTGAGCTCATTTTATGAAAGTAATTTTAAAATAACTTTAGTAATTCTCATGTGTCAGTGTCATAATTTCCATTCCTGTCAGTTTGAATTTAAAAATTGGAGATATTACTTTTATTTTTAATATTATGGCTTTCATCGATCAATAAAAGCTTTTCATGCTGAAAATATTCTTCAGTAATGGCTGTAATTTTCAAAATTCATTATAAAAGTTATGTGAATCATGGTTTTGTTGATTGCTGTATGATCTGTAGATCACTGATTGGAGTAGTTCAATTACACACCTTCCAATTGTTTGCATTTTATCTGGTGGAGGTGTTTCATTTTATTCAAGGCACTAGTTGATGAAAAATTTTGTGGATCACAGGATACGGTCCTCATAAATACAATACAATATTGTGGACGACTGTAAATTTATGTCAAAATAATTAAAATGATGAATAAACAAATAAAGTTAATTCAGAGAATACGTGAAATTTTTAGTGTTTTGGGAATTTTAGACTAATCAATAGTTGTATTTTTGCAATTTTCAATATTTTGAAAGAAGAAAACTGTCTAGTTTCAAATAGAAAAAGAAGCAGAAATAGCAGATCTTTATAAATTTCTTATAAATCTTAATTTTATATCAATAATATCAAATCGAAAGGCAGCAAAATCTTCCTAGTGCTGCCTTTTTCAATCCTACTATAGTTGCAATATTATCATTACAGAAATTGGTAGGCACTTTCATCTTAAAATGTACCTAACCTAGAAATTAGCTTTTGAGTTTATGATATGAAATAAACGGCTTTTGATCAAAATGTTGCAATTGAAACGGGTAAATCCCCAATCGTGCTACTTTTTTGGTCATGTTCAATCCCCTAACCCCACTGAACCATGAAAATTTTCTGATTCCTTCAATTCAATCATGACACATAACCTTTAAATGTCTTTAACTTCTTTTGTGTGACAGTTCAACTATTAACCTTACTTTAATGTAGTATAACCTCAATAATTGATCTAGTAACACTGTTGTATAGTTACTTTGTGTTGAAGAGCAGCATAACCAACAAAATCAGTTTTTGTTACCGATCGTTCCCCTAAAATCTTGATTTGGATAAGTCTCTTAAATAAATAAAAAATAAGACATACTCATAAACACGTGCTGATGTCTATCAGATCATTTGATTGAGACATTTCTTTGCTTACATACCAAATTTCACAATAATATCAAGAACGGTCTCAACTCAAAGTTATTGTCCTCCCTTATCTCTGAAACAAAACAACACTTCTATGTGGGCTTTTTGTGACTAAAGTAAGTAAAGCATTTCCTGCAAGTATTTTTCTGCCATTTGATGGGCATGATACGAAGCAGACTTGCATTAAGCGATATTACAATCAATCCAGTATCTCGATCCATACTACCTAATAACTATTAATTTAAATTTAACAACAATCTAATAATGACCATGACCTGTATCTCTATACATCATGGTCAGTGATTATTGTTTAGTTAATTGTTATTAGTTAGTGTGGGTCGAGAATTCGAGATACAGGTCATGGTCATTGTTTCATGTAACCGGAAATAACATGCGATATTTCTAAATATCGTGGCTGAGTAAGCAGCAAGCATCTAAACAACATTTCAAGATTCCTGTTTGTTTTAGGAGATTCTTTTTTGAGCCAAGGCTGTAAAATATTGATTTTTTTCTTCATTTTTGCGTATTTTGGGAAGCTTTTTTTGTTATATTTATTTTACCTTTATCAGCATTTTTCACTTTTTTGTCATTTTGATTGTAATTCTTGTTTCGTTCTAAGAAAAGTGTAATATTTCTAGTACCTACAATCTTCCCTCAATGATTTTGGTTTTATAGAATCGTTTTTTAAATGTTTTATTCACTTTTGCTGCATTGTTACATTGTCATTGTCATCGTCTTCTTTGGTCATTAAAGTTCAAAATCGTTTCAAAATGTTGTGGGAATTTTTTTCAGTAATTCTATTTTTTGATGCCATTTTCACCCTAGTCTTATAAAACTTTTAACGCATTGTTAAAATGATTGAATTTCTTTGTAAATTGGCGCAATTTTAAAAATATCTTTCTTGAAACTGATGGGCATTTGATGGATGATTGGGTGATTTTCATAAAGTAGGGGTGTCCTACCCGACAACACCCATTATCTTGATGAGCCTTTATATAACCCGCTGTAAATTTTTTTTTTAATCATATCTGGAATATTAAAAAAAAACGTCTCAAAATTCAACTGTCTTATGTAACTACCACCTTTAATTTTCGTAAACTTTGAGTATTCGTCTGGAACAAGTTTTGAGACATAAATATACACCTAATTAAGAAAAAAGTACCTTTTGCACTTGCGTCAAATAAGAAATAGTTTGTATTTTATATTGAACACAAGTACTTTTGTTATTATAACAAGATTTAGTATTTTTCAGTTTTGAAATAATACGGGAGTTATTGCAGATGTTATTTTAAAATGTCAGAATATAAAGTTGTGGAAAAATTAAAAATTTTGGTTATTCGTCCCCAAAATTTTAATTTAACGTAGCGTTTGAGAGAATTCCGTCTCCCATAGGGTACAATTTATTGTAGAAAAGCATCCTATTAATTTTAAGGGAAAATATGTAAGAAATCGAGATTTTTATTTGCTTATTTGCAGCTCAGGAGTATTATAAGTTGAAATATCTGTTACTGTTGTAAAAAAGTTAACGATTGCATTGAACACCACAATGTTTGTGTACGTAATGAGAGAACATTGAAATTTTAACGTCTCTAAATATTACTTTTAATATCTGTTCTCAATAAAATGAAAATAGCATTTATTCAAGTCAACACTATCACTGCTTAATGAGGCAGGTTCTTTTGCATAATTTATATAATACAACAATTAAGCATATTTATTCTTCTTAGGATTTAACAACTTGTTTCAGATTAAATCAGGCTTGACCATGACATTCAGGTTCCAAGCAATTATTACGTTGTTTTGTTTGAACCTTCCTTTATTCATTTTTAGGTCGAAACCTAAATACAAAAATGTAGATACGTTCAGAGAAATAGTAAAATTCTGATTAAGTAACCATGTTTTTAGGTCATAGAGCAATTTTTTTAGTGAAGATGATAACAAAATAATTATGTGTGATTAAAACAGCAACGAGGCATAGTTTGAAAGATTATTATGCAAGTCAATAATACAAGAACCTTATTACTTTCAATAATTTGTATAGAAACTAAAATAAAATATAAACTTTTTGGGGTAATTTAATTATTATTGAAACATTTTATTGTTTATATCCCCAGGTTGTTTACTGCAATAATTTTTTAATGCTAAGATATGTAAACGTTTTCTTTTCCTTATAGTTGATTTTCACGTTTGGAAGGTTAATAATTTGTTTACATTTGGAAGATTTGATTATGCAATCAATTTTTTGTTGACAAATAAACCTAAACTTGTTTCCATTTCTATTGATTCATATCTACGATTAATGTTAAGTTTTTGAATGAAATAGTGTTGTCATCATTAATATAAAAGTTGAAAGTTTTGGCTTACTTTTTGAAAAGATTTAGTACAATTTTCAGGGGTCATGAAATGAGAAGAAATCGTTCATATTTATTTTTCTGCTTCTGGTAAAATTTTCTCTGAATAATAAAATGTTACAATAATAAAACAAATTATTATTTCATGGACGAGAGATTAAAAATAGTAATAAAGTTGATATATACATATATTTTGTATATATTTTTACACATTCTTGACCTGAAAATTAATATCATAATATCCTGTCACCATTTCTGCAGTAATCAAAATATCACTTTCTTGTTTTTGCCACCAGTGAAAAATACTGAAATTTGGTAACTTTTCTATTTCTAATTTGGTAACTAATCTTTCTTTTTCCAATCAGAGCAAGTGAAAAATGAACAGAATTAATAGTAGTTAAGGAAACATATCGCATCACAATGAGACAGATATACTTGAAATGATCTCTTATTGTTATCACAGTGTTAATTATTAATGTCTTAATTGTTTGTTGATGTCACCAATTTTCAAATTTTACATTGTGGTGTCGGTGTCTTAGAATTTCTGCATATGTGTGAACAAGAAGAACTATCAGTGCCAGTAGAACAAATTAATTAATAGAAAAAATTAGATGCAGGACTTTTTTTAAATTAAATCCTGTCAGTAAAAAAATGGGATGCATATTAAAAAATAATAAAAAAGATGATTTCTATTATTGCATAATCGTAACACAGTGTATTATTCCTTGGGTACTGAATAATTGATATAATTGATTTAATTGTCAATAACAACTCATTATATTAATTATTTAATCATTAAGGAAATATAATATAATATAACAAACAGTATTGTAGTTTTAAGTTATTATTATCCTGTAATAGGAATCAACTTTTTTTGAGAAGAACAGTAAAGACACCTCAGAAGAGAAGTATTCCGGGTTAGGTCTCCGAATACTCTCCTATGGTGATGATGTCGGTGTGGTGTGTAATATTTTATTTTAAGTCAGCTCGTCAGGGGGCGTTTGTTTTTATAGATTTTTTATTGTGTAATTAATTAATTTTAGCTATGTCGACAGGTTACACTTCTTGTGGAATTGATGTGCTTTTTTGGCAAATATAAAATTTTAAAATTCACCCAAGCAAGTTTGTGTGTGACATCAATGTATAATCCTGTATAAGTGTTTGTGAAGCTAACGACTTGTTGACCTGCCGTGCAGCATTATTTTTACAAATAACTTCTGTAAATTTTTCCTGCATTTATTAACTTATTTTATTTAGCGTAATTTATTTATGTAATTGCAGTTTGTTGATTGTCGATGTTCTTTTTTTTTATTTTATGACAATAAATTTATTGATTTATTTTCACATATTCCATTATTACTGTACCTACCTTATTTTTACAGAATATTACTTTTTGTCTATTTAATTTTTTTTTTTACCTATTATCAGGTAAATGTATATCTCAAACAGAGTAGGTCCTATGAAAATGTTACTATGTAACATCACCCACCCCATAAAAATAGAAACATAAAACTGAAACTTGTCATGTATTAGGACAATAATTATTATTACTTCGAGCGAAAATAAGTTGTAAATTTTATGAGTCCTGATGGTTCAATAATAATTATTAGAGAACTAATTCTATGACCTCGATTTTACTAATGAACTCCTTAGTTTGGTAACCACATTTTAATAACCATAACATAGCCATATTTCATGCGATAAGCTAATAATTAATAGACCTATTTTTTAAATAAAATAATAGGGTTTTTTATCTACTTTCAAGACATAAATCATGTGATTACTATGTATAATCAAAATTTTAACTGAGGCAATATGTTATATGTCACATACAATTAAGACACAACATATTATTATAATATGACAAGGTCACAAGAAATTTTAACATGGACCTCAGATCAAAAAATATAGGCCTCATGGTTTTCCTTTTATTAAAAGCTAGAGACTGTCGTTAAAGACTTAACGACAGTCTTTATTTTTAACTTATTAACTTATCATTTCCCATTCATTAAGTAGTTACAGAGTGTCATTAGTAATTATTTTTAAATAATACTTAGGATAACGGAGGGTGATGTTTAAAAAACTCAATACACTTTGACAGTTAAAAATCTGAATAAAACTAATCGATTACTTAAATAAAGACGCATTAGTGAATTTTTTAATGAAAGAAAAATCTTACGGCCCATTATGTTTAGTTGATTCATTCAAGTGAGAAATGACATATAAACGACAGAAAACAATGTCCAAATATTTATGAATGAAAGAGCAACGTCAATCTGACCTTTTTGACTTATTACTCTGCAAAATCTAGCAGGCCTAGAAAAATCCTGATGACAACAGTTGACTTGATGCAATGTATCAAGTTTTAGACAGATGTCTTGTAATTTTTTTTTTCAAAATAACTTGGAAAAAAACTTCTTGGAAGCAATTCAACATGGCGACCATAAAAAATAACAAAGTTGACTGTCGCCCTGCAAATCTAGTAGGCCTAGAGAAATTCTCTTGACAACAGTTGATGCAAGTAGTCTTGGTGCATTGTACCAAATTTTAGGCAGATGTCTTGTTGATCAAGAAAGAGATGAGCAAATAAAAACCTATACTTGGGAAATTATAGCTGAGGACAAATAATGATAATAAATGAAAAAAAAAGTAACAAAAGTTTTTAGTTACAAAGATACAGGGTGTTTCATAACAAGAGTCAGTTAGCCAAATCATCGGTCGTATCTCATGAAATATGCGATTTTTGTGAAAATTTGTATTTGGAGGTTTCAACGAACATTACCTTAGTCTAATGAAAATATCTTGAAAACTGGGGCACTTCCGGTTATATCGAAAGTCGCCATCAACTTCGTTATTTTAAACAGAAACAGAGCACCCTGTACATTAATACATTAAATTCTAGAGTTTTCAGACAATTCGAAAATATATCAATGTACAGGTGTATTGTTTAAAATAACGTAGTTGATGGCAACTTCTGGTATAACCGGAAGTGCCCTGCAAGTTTTAAAATACATTCGTTGTACACGGATATTATTTAAACCGCCAAATACTAATTTTCACAAAAATGGCATAAGTATTTGGTGAGATATGGCCAACTGACTCTCGTTATGGAACACACCCTGTATAAACAAACGTAAGTGTATAGGTTAAAAATCACCCTGTATTTGGAAGCACTTCAAAGTGTAAAAATTCAACATGGCGACCATAAAAAAAGAAAAAATAGTAGACTATCGCCCTGCAAAATTTAGCAGGCCTAGAGAAATCCTGACAACAGTTGATGCAAGACATGGTCTTATTCTCAAGAAAGATATGAACAAAGAAAAAAAAATAACAAATTTTATATTCTCCGCATACCTAGTGTTCTAAGGATTTTAAAAAATCCGCAAGTGGTTCACAAACATTTTTGAGCCATTTTTGTCTAATTTAATGAAATTCATAGGAATCTCTTTCTGTTTCCAAGATTTCCATGTACGCCTACTGCCTTTAAACTGGACACACTGTTAGTTTGTAAAAGGGTAGTTGGATTAATCGTAACAAAGTAAACTTTTTATGAAAAGAATTATTCACAGAAGAGCTTTATTAGTGTTTATGACTATTACTGTCCAACTATGGAGAAAGGTAGTAACTGCTAAAATATAGTTACTGTTTTTGTGGTTTGGCAACACTATGATTTGGTACAAAGAGGTACGTATAGGTTTTAATAGCATACGCAGGATCATTTGCTGTCTTTCTGTGTTGCATTAAAATACAAAATAATCTCAGACATACAATAATAGCACAAGAAAACACATTTTTTCTACTTACTGCCTTTCTCCAAAGTTGGGCGGATTTCCTACCTTTTACCAAGTAGCCAGATATTGATGTCATTAAATTATTATTTGTATATGCCATTGTTTTGTACAGATAATAATAATGAAAAACAATAAATTTCATTTTTATTTCCATTAAATTAAACAACAGAATTACACTTGCAAATTTTCCTCAATTAATTAATATTATGAAAAATTTTCATGTCCGTTTCTGGAACTTTATTTAATTTAACAACACAATAATTAATTATTCAAAACTTATCACATTGTCTGATAATTTTGTACATTACTTTATTAACCTACCGTTAATTACATAATCTTAAATATCTAATATGAAGAAAAACTGGTTTTATCTTATGTATAGTCAGTTCCATCATCGATGTTGTTTAACCTGCCGACATATGTAGGATCTTCCATCCCGTGCTTCTTTTGCCTCTCTTTTTCCTTTTCTTCAATCAGTTTCTCTCTAATGTGTTTTATTTTTCTGAGCCTTTCTAACCAGTTCGACGAGTACGGATCTTTTGCACTCGTTTTTGAACTTTTCAATACATGTGATGCGAGCTGAAATAAATCAGTGTTGCATTTAAATACACCCAATTTCCTTTCGTAACAACAATAAAAGTACTTACATCGTAATGTAAAGCTAGTTGTCGTGTTAAAATAGCTACACTCTGTTCGGTGACAATAACAGGAGCTACTTCGCCTATAAGTTCGAATAAATCCGGTTTCGCTTTAACGCTCACACGGTTTGTATCGTGATCGAAAGGTTCCACTATGATAGAAGCAAAATTCATTTGACCCTAAAACAAATAAAAAGATTTAAAAAACCTGACTCACCCTGTATTAATTTTATATTACCTTCAAAGTATTGATGTCGTATTCTTTACCGCTTTCATTATAAACAATCACAACGCTATCATTTCCAATATGGCGTTTCTTATTGGTACATTTAGGGTCGCTCTCTCTGGTCGGCATCAACGTCGCCACGTGGAACATAACCCTGATAAAATCATCATCCCACACGTACGTGTATTTCCCGTCGTTTCCGTTCCGTTCCAAGCCACCCAAGAAAGTTTTCTGCGGATTAGCGTCTTGCAGCTTGATGATCTTCCCGAGCGTTCCCAAGAAATACGTGAATCTCATTGACCCGTACGTATTTCGCAAGATATCCACTTCGTTGTTACACTGCCCGTCTCCTATGTAAATCACCCCGATGGTGTAAGTCTGATACGTGGGGATGGAATCGAGGATTCTCAGCGACCTCAAAACTCCATTGTCTCCGTCGGACACCAACAACGGACGCTCGCCCTTGAATCCGTATATCGCCGAATGGTACATGTGAAGGAACACCATGCTGGGAGTGATCAAATTTCTCGGGGTCTCCGATCCGGTTCTTTGCTGGTTCTCCTGCTTGGTAGTCGAAGAGCTCATAACGGACACCGTGTGAAGCCTGTCACGTTTATGGGAGGAGTCTTGGACTGACATGCTGCGTTCGAAGTTTTCAATGCTTCTACGTTCCCTGGCTCTGTCACGGGCCAGAGTGAGGCCCGATGTGGCTTTTTCGATTACCGATGATGAGGAACTCTTCTGAATTTCATGACCTTCAAAGATTTAAACATTTTACACTTAAAAACCTCTTTTTTAAATGCATTTTCGCTAATAGTCTCAGAAAAAATCTAGACCTACATGAGAATGGTTAAACTATTGGTATGCAGTCAAACAAAAATTTCTAACACAATTAAAAATCTGCAACTGTTGATATTAACAGAATTTCTAGCATCGTTACCAACTTAATTGAGACTGGGGTAGCCATGGTCCATGGTAATCAGTTTTCCTCCTTACTCCAAGTCTTAGGAAATTTTTCAAATCTCTATGGTACCCCGATGAGCTCAAGAATCTTTTCCATAGCAGATATAGCAATCTAATAATCCTGTTGTTTGACTGCATACCCTGAATCTTCAACCACTCAGTTACTACTACATAATTATTGTATTTATTTATTTATTTATTTAGAAATTATATTTTCAGAGTTATTATTGCTATTAGTTATATTTTGGGTATTTATTTACTATCTAATAATTCCCTTTAAAAAAACTATTATTGTAGTTGACCGATTAAACTCTTGAAGTCTTATAAAATGTAAAAAAAAAAGAATTTAATCAGCGAATGTTTGAAAAACATATCTACGCTATTTCGGTAAATCTACTACGAACTACGAGCACATTCGTTAGTAATCCCAACTACGACATTACACGCGCAAGCCCACACCTTTCCTCAGACTTCAAGACCTCTCTACCTTCTCTGTCCCTAATGAGCATGTGCCTGGGGAGCCTGGGCGACGTCTGTGTGGGGCTCTGAGGCGGTTTGGAGGACAGCGGAGGTAAATACGCTAGCCCTACCAACGAGCTGGGTCTGTCCGCACCTTTGTCGTCCTGAGGGGCCTTCACGTGCACTTTCGGGAACGTCAATTGCACACGGGTGTTCTGCGCCGTATTCGGGGAGGCGGGGACCGTCTGGCAGGGCTTCAGAGCGGCGGCGGCCTCGTTGGGAGGCGACGAGCCCGGGTAACTGTGGTAGCTCAGCAGGGAGGGGTGCAGGGTGGACTGAGCAGCCGGGGCAGACGAGACGGTGGGCTGGGGCGGGTCCTGATTGGGCACGTCCGCTTTCGGCGGTGTAGTTGCTGGAAACGAGAAGGTGTGGAAAATTATTTATGCAATCATTTACAGCAATTGTTTTAGGAAACAAACTATAACTTTGAATTGTATACACTGTACACTATAACCATGCCTTTACCCTAAAAAGCAACCAGATTATTATAAGAAAAATAAGTCTCTCACGTCTCATGCAAATCGCTCTATAAAAAATAGCACATGCGTTATTTTTATTTCATTTCCACAACCTAGAAAGGAATCACGATATGTTAAAAAGAAAGACAGACCAATACCAAAAAGAGAGAAGAACAACAAACATTCGACCTAGAAAACGGCATTTACCGAGTCCGCCTATCTCTTCCGGGATCGCCTCGCAACTGACCCTCATATCCTTGGCGAACATTTTATTTTTCTTGATCGTGTCGTCGTCTTGGACGGACGAGTCCTCCTCGATTTCCTGCTGCTTCTGCCTCAAGAAGGGATTCTTCCAGCTGGCCGACATTTCGGGACTCGAGTTCGATCTACGGACCGGATTTCTGGCGGTCGTGCCGTCGTCGAAAACCGTGTCCGACTCGTCGTCCATGCTCTCTCTCGAACTTTGCCTAGACGGGGAGTTTCTGATCCTCGGAGAACCTTCCGGGGATCATTGTGAGCGTTTTTATAAAACAAACTCGATTTTCAGTATAAATCAAAGCTACACTTTCAACAAATGACTACAAAGGTTTAGTAACACTTTCACTGCCTGGATCTGTTTGCATATCCCAAAGGTTAGAAATCACTAAATATTAAGCTCAATACATTTTTTCATGTACCTTTCGCATTTACTCTAAGGTATCTTGAGTTGTAAGAGCTATTCCTAATAAAGCCAGGGTTCGCATAGCTTTTCCCTGGAGTGGATAAAACCAGAGTTTTTTGTTGTTTTTTGTGTTTTTTTTCAAAAATTTAACAATGAATAGGAAGAAATAAAATACAGCACTGAACAGACCGAGGTGTACCAGTCAATTTGGACGAATTCAGTGAATCCCCTGTTTACCTGAGGGTTCTTGGGCCCCCTGAATAAAGCAAGTCACAGGAACCACAGAGAGATACATGAAAACTAGCCGGATGTTTTCCAGGAAGTGAACGTGTTAACCTTACTGCATTTATCTTCATATCCAGTATCAGATAAACCAAATCAAAATATTTAAAAATAAGCTCCCAAAATTTTGTCAGGTCCTTACCGGCCGAAGGTGCGCTGGTTTCCTCAGTTGTCACTGCAGCCGGAGCTTTTTCGCCTTTTTCGCCTTCTTTATCAACCGGGTCTGGATTAATAGCAAACGGAACATACAAATCGGTCAGTTCTTTCAGCGGTATATCGATATCACAGTCCTCCGGTGTGACACGAATCAAAAAGATCATATCTCCTGCAACAAAATCGAGATAATTTCCCTTTCCCCAACTCGACCGACAACACTCACCCGTCGGCCTTCTGAAATGGATCTCAGCCCAGCCGGTGCACCAGCAAGGACACTTGTACCCTCCCTGGTCCTCGGCTTCCTTGAGCGGCGGCGCGGTCTCGTCCACTGGCGAGGAGGTGGGCTCGCCGTCGCTGCTGTTCTGTCTGGAGAGGTTGGCCGAATCTCCACTGGACGCCGTTATCATTTTCCAGCAACCGTCGCAGATACCGTTACGGAGAATTTTTCCCGAGCATCCGCTCGTCGTGATGGTTATTATTGTGTGCCCCACCAGCCAGGTCATTCGATGGCCACGTCGCAGCAGGAAGTCGTTCAAGGAACCGCTAAAATAAAATTACGAGTTATCAAAGAGAGGTCTAAAAGAAAGTAATGCTGTTTTCTTTGCTCAGCTTGACTCACCGCATGGTTCCCTGACTTCGCATAAACGCATATCTGGCCATGAGATCCACGCAGATCTCCGTCAGTTCCTTGTAGAACGTGAAAGCGATGTTATTGGTGAGGGGTTTCTGGAGGTAAGACTTGGGCTTGCTCTCGACTCGCGACGAAACAGTAGCGGCCCGTCTCCTGGGGTGTCCCTGTTCGGTTAAACTCGAGCTGCGTTTCCGATCGGTGCTGTCCTGATTCATCTCGCCCAGACGTTGAACTTCGCTCCTGAGGAACGCCTTTTCTTCTTCAAAGGGGATGATTACATTTGTCTGAAGGCCCTGGGAACAGACCGAGACGTCGATATTTAAATAGAAAAAACAGTAAGAGTTACTCACGGTGGTGATGTATTTGACGAAGTTCTTTCTGAGCGAAATCCTACATTTTAAGAACCATACGGAGATCACCTGGTGAGCCAGACTGGCTATGTAATTGTGGAACTTGAATGGATTCGTGTACGGTAAGGATATGGCAAACACCGCCATATATTGCGTACTGGTGAAATTAATATAAATGCAGGGAAGCTGACTCACAACTAAAAAAAAAACCCCAAAGGAGAAATTTAGTTTTATTCCATACCATTTACCATTATAATAAACAGACCATGTTTGTTATTGTTTTCCAATTCGTTATTAACTAACTGATAGCGAATTCGAGTTGGTTGCACTTGCTCGGAGCGAGATCGATCCGTCTCTGAATCAGTTCTACCCAGAATTCTGCTCCAGTCCGGAGCAGAACTTTCGCATTTCGACTCTGTATGGAACCGAACTGTGTCAGGGCAGGCCAGAACCAGAGCCAGAGCCAGAGCGCGATGCACCGGTGCAGTGCAGTGTGCAATCCAGTTTTCCTCCAGTCTGCATTTTCAATATAGCCTTCTACCTATCCCTATCCTATACCTATCACGGTTGTTTGTTGTTATGATGTTATTCTTATTATAACAGAGTCGTGGAACTACAAGGCGTGATCCATTTTAATTATTGTAATAAGTTGTAATTCATACAATACGTAAAATGTACTTATCCACAAATTTTTGGTTTAAGGAATTACTAGGAATCAGTAAGGAATCAGTATTTAATTTTCCCGCTATTTCTAACCTCTAAATTTACGGGAGTGCACCGTTGCACCGTCAAATTTGACGGTGCAGTTTATTTTGCTCCGGGACAGTTCCGCCATACGACTCGAACATATTTTCCTATGCACTGCCAGAGAGCAAGTGTAACTCGAACACAATTACGATATGCACCGCTAGAGTTCACTTTAACTCGAATACGATTACGAAAAGCACTGGAACGGAGTCCTACAAATCGAACACGAGATTCCGTCTCGGTGCGCACCCGGAGCAGAAAAGTGCAGTAACTCGAATTCGCTATAACTCATCACTCATCACGACAGTGCACAGGTATCCCCTTAAATCTGACAGTCCAATCTCAACTTACCAGACAAAAATTCCAACATGGGTAGTGCAATCTGCACGGTCGCGGATATCTTGGAAAGAGTGAGCAGCAGCTTGGGGAAGATTCGGAGCATGGCGTCGCGCATTTCCAAGGCGCAAATCGTCAACGTCGAGATGCAGTTACGGATAACGCTGCGATGGAGCATGGGCAGGACCTGCATCAGCGAGGAAATCATGTTGTGTTGGGAATTCGGCGGTATGTGGTTGTAGTAGGAAGCCATGTTCAGCAGGAGGTAGAGGGCCGTCGCGTGGAAGTCGGTCTTGCTCACTCGAGTGTTGAGAGATTCTAGATGAGTCGAGTCGGAGAGCTATAAGAAGAGTTTTTTCATTTATTAATTTAAAAAATTAATTTCTAATGAAGCCTTCTTACCATATCAAAAATTGAATCGATAAAGTAATGCAACTCTTTATTCCCGGTCTTTGATAAAATCAAACTTTTATTCTGAAGGACCTTTGGCAGTTCTTGCAGTATTGAATTCAAAACTTTCCAATCTAAAAATAATAAACCGTACCGTACAGTCAATCTTCATAAAAATGTATAATTCTACTAGTAGGATCGACCAACCTTTCTCAGAATTCATAGCCGTCCTGAATATACGAAAGACTTTTCTAAGCGGAAGATAAGGTTCAGTAAATGGAGCAGCCGCTTGGCCTGTTGAGGAATTCGCAGGAAGAGGGGACCCTAACGGTCCTATATCGGATTCTTGATAAATTATATAAACGTACGAGCTGTACTTTATCACGCCGTCTTTATTAGGACAGCCCAGGCAATATTTATCGTTTGCACGCATCTGCAGAAAGTATTGAAATATCTGCAATAATATAAGCAATACTTTTTTATAAAAACCGCTTCTATTATTAAAATAAGAGAGAAAACAAAGATGGTGTTCGAGGGTATAAACGAGTAATTTCCAATTTGCTTAACTCGGAGAAAAATCGACCACTTACCAGGAACCGTGGTTCTGAGTACTGCTCGAAGACTTTCGGAAAATCGTAGTTCAATTTTAGAAAGTGGGTGAGCATTTCATAAATTTTAAGCGGATGACTGGGGGGAGTTTTATACAATTTTTCAGAGAAAACGTTGATCAGTCCTGTGACCAGACATTTTATATCGTAGAAATCTGTTTCTGTGCGCTTCGCTTGTCCAGTAATATTTGAACTATCAAACGGTTGATATAAAACCTGAAATGTAATTTGAATTGAATCGTTACTACCAATTCTAGAGGTAGCTACTCACCTTTTCCAAGATATCGAATATCTCTAGACACCTTTTCGATTCGCAGATCATACTTAAATCTATCAATAGGTTAACGGCGTCAGCTCTGAACAACACTTCGGGATCATTGTGGAGATTCGACATGAAGGGAACGACTACGACATCGATGAGCTCTTCTCCGTACTGGGTCCTAGAGTTAATTTTTCAATTAACATCGAAAGCATCAAAAAATTTAAAGAAAAGATCAAAAAAGAAAGACAATAATAATTATTGATACTCACATATTTCTATGGATAATGGTTGAAATATTTTTCAATACTCTCAATCGTATATTGCTTTTAATTTCAGGTTTGAAATATTTTTGTAAGAAATTACACAGCAAGTTGAGCCATTCATCTTCGTACGGAGCTATGTTACTCGATAAATAATCGATTAGTTTAAAGGTACTCTCGTCGTTTCTAATAGATATGCATCCTTCGAGAAGCGAATAGAATCGTTCGGGCCTTCCATTGTAGAAATCGCCTTCCACTAAATTTTCAATTACGTTCAGTATGTTTTGTAACGGTGGCACTACTTTTTGTATGATCAGAGAATCAGGTTTTCTTTCTGTTAACAATAAAAAATGATTAATATTTCTCAATTTATTTCAAACCGGATCTACTAACCAATTTGCCGCACTACTTGCTCTAAGATATTTATAACAACTTCCCAGACAGATCCCGTCAGGTCTTTATTGTATTTACCTACCAACCGATCAACGGCAACCGTAACTTCGTACGTGATACTACCACTCCCTCGTTCAGCACTCAATGCCTGAATAGTGAATAGTACCTCAATTAATTATTATTATTGACAAGCGGTAAAAAAAGTAATACATTACTTCATGTATTGATGGTAAGACGGAAAGGGGAGGACAAACCAAATTTGTGATGGGTTGGTTACTCCATAAAGCGAGGTGAATGAAAAATATGGCACCGCGCAACAGCATTTCATCGTCTTTCAACCGTTTATCACGTAATATTTGGCACATCAAGTAAATCGAAGAATGACCCATGTGAGTTCCCAACAAATTCTTCATCACCTAAAACGAAAAATTAAATTATACCTATTAACATATAACAATAATAGTTTGTTTATTTATTTATTCAGACTGCAGTTAGTATAAAATATTCAGTGTAGTTGTAGTAAAAAAAAAAAAACTTACAGTCCAGCTTAAAGGGCAATGTTCTCTGATATTTACGGTTCTGCAAAGAGATGCTATAAACTCTGGTAATGACGCTCGAGGCATATTACTATACGCTACAAAGGCACTTAAAATATTCAAGCATCCGCTCACTTTTTTAGTGTTCTTCGAAGTGCACATCATTGTACTTATATTACTAAAAAAAAAACAATAATGAACAGTCTCCAGCAGCATGCGAGAACATTTACAACATCAGTACATAAATAATGTCTACTTACTGTATAAATCCTATAATGGTCAAATCATCCAAATAAGCAGCATTGAACTTGATGACGTTCACTACAAGTTGAAGATACTCTTCATTCTTTTCGCTTTGTTCTACTTCAGGAGCCCAATTTAATAGAAACGGTCCGACCTGAATTTTCGATAATTCAATAAGCGATTAAAAAATTCAAACGATCAACAAACCTCCTCCTCAAAATGTTGCAGGTCTTTTCCTTTATTCGTCAAGACTTGCAGCAGCTCAAACCGTTCGGGGATATCTTCGACGATGTTGTGCGTTTTTATGAAACGGAAAAACTCGCCCCTCATAATATTCACTAATCGGTCGTACTGGGTTAGTATCAGGCATTGAAGGAATGAAAACACGGCGACCCTGGTTTCCTTTAAATGATCCACATTTAAAAGGTCCTTTATCAAATACCACAGATTTCCGATCGACTTCTGAAATGATAAAAGAAACGAATGAGTAAAAAAATCACTTTAAGAATATTTTCAAAAAGAACATTTTCGATTTGAACTTTCGGTTTGATTATCTCAACCTGCCTATGAAATACGGTGTGTCATGGAAAATCAGCCTGATGGGAAAGGATCTGCCAGAAACAGATGCTACAGGAGATGGTTCAAATTTGAAACATTTTTGGGAGTGATTAAGGAAGACTTAAGACCCAGACTTACTTGCTCCACTTTATTGTCCACTATGATCTCGGTCAGTTCCTGTAAAGTTCTCGTTCTTACGGTCACAGGCGAATCTTTTCCTAAATCCTTCAGCATGGTCGTTGTTAAAGTAAATTCTGGCTTTCCTTTCGAAATACCTTAAAAAACTTGGTAAATTATTAGGTTTAATAATTAATTAAACTGCAAAATTACCTGGATTTTTCTTCTTGAAGAGATGTTTCAAAATATCTTGAATAGCTCTATGGTCTTTTTCTCGAGCACTCATTTTTGTAAAAAATTATATGGTGCCGGTGATCGTGAATTAGTTTCAATAAAGACCTACTTTTATTCAAAAATTTTCATTTTTCACTGCTGTGGTAAGGTAGGTAAATATGGAATGGTAATAATGGTACTCAGGTATTCCAAAATTTATTTACCATTCCTTTTTTATATTTGATTATTACCCTGCTCCCTGCTGTTCTTGTTCTTGTCTTGTTATTTTCTTATAAATTCTAATTCTATTTTTGACTGATAACTGATAAGAATAAGAATTATGAAAATAAAATAAAATTATTTATCAATAGAATGATAAAAATTCAGAGACGTGAGATGTCAAACTTTTCCATCCTTCAAAAGTGACATTTATGAAAACGACATATTCACAAGTGACATATTTCTCCTTGGAAATGTTTCTGTTAGCAGCTATACTCGTAGACAGCTGCGCAGCATCCTACAGCAAATAGAATTCAGAATCAGTTTGGAAACTGTTAAAAGTAGTGTTATTATAACAAAATAATTCTAAGATTATCTCAGAATTTTAGGCTACTCCACCCAATCCAACCCCAACAGTGCGGACAATTGGAAGGCGAATTACATTGTAAAAATTGATAGTGCTCAATTATAGGAACCAGAATTTTATTGAACATTTTATACAAATGAACCATTAATTTATAGATAATAATAAAATACCTATCATTTATTTTAACAACAATGTAAAAAGTAATGCGCCGTTCCAGTCCAGGTCGCAAAATAAAAATTCGTTTCAATAGGGTACCTGTATTACCGACACTAACGCTTACTACGGTAGCGCGTTCACTCGTTGACGTTTACTTATCACGGTTATGTTTGAACAGCTGAATGCCATATTTTTAGCACATTTCGCTCACCGGCTGCAATAGTGGCACAACTCAAAAATACTTAAAATCGCACTAACTGTTGCATCAAATGTTAAATTTAATATCCTTCCTTGCAACAAGACTGGCACAAAATAAGGTATCCCGTATCATAGATTTCCCGATATGACAAATTTGTCACTAAAGCCTTATAACAATTTGTGCTTCTAAGTCGGACCAATGCACATTTTCAGTATGCCACTGACTTTGTAGGAGGATGCTTTGTTACAGAATAGGTACAATCAGAATATAAACTTCAATAAAAATACAAAATACCTAGTTCGCGCATTTACTCGGCGCATATATAGAGATCCACCATGATTTGAGATGAGCTTTCATTACTTTTGAATGCGGGCCCACAGAATAGAATTGTACCTATTCTGTGGCTAGCCTGCGTTTCTACTCTGAAGCAATGGCCACTAGAGGTGTGGCTTGTCTCTAAAAGATCAAAGGCGCCGCCGGCGAGTTTAGCTTCTGATTGTATCTATTCTGTGTGGTTTTGTTGTGTGCGTACAATAGTGAAACTTTTGATTTGTGCCGGTATATAGTGCCAGTTTTATATATTGATATAAATTTATTTATTTATAAATCTTAAAAATAGTAATATTGGAGATATTTGAGTTTAGAGTTGTGCCACTATTGCCGCCGGTGAGCGATTTGGTCCCAGGCGTAGTACATATTCATGGAAAATCTGACGTTTTTGAAGTTCAATTTCACATTCCCAACTTTTTGTGAGAATGAGAATGCGCTACCCCCCTAAGCGTCACTGGCGTTAGTGTCGGTAATGCAGGTACCCTACGTTTCAGCCATAATATAACCAAATACGCTAAAATATTTACGAATTTGATATAATCATCTAGAGCTTGTGACGTCAGGCGTTAAACAGCTACATACGACACGGCTGTAGTTAGTAATCAGTTTTGCCTAGGTTATTGTTCCCGAAAAAATGACACTTCCCGGTATTAATGGATCCTGCTTGTTTTCAATAGATTGGCGGACCATGTGCCTTTTCAAATCGAGCCAAATTTCAACCATCCACGATGGAAAATTGATTATCCCCTGATAAAATCGTGGAGAGTTGAAATTTATTAGTTCGATTGAAACGTTGCAGGGTCCCACAAAGCCTATTGAAAATAAGCATTTCCCGGGAAATGTTATTTTTTCGGGAGTAGACTAGGAAACTCTCTGTGTGAAAGTCATTGTACTGATTGGGTTGAAATTTTGTAGAGGGGGCACCCCAAATACGAGACTTATTGAAAATGGACCTGATCCGGTAATTTCAAAACCCCCGTTCAGGGCCGTATTTGTTTTTTGAACCCACTTTTCTCAACTAGGGCGCGACGCGGCGGGATTCTGTTGGCACAGTTATTTCCAAGAAACATGTAACGTACAAACATTATAGGAATTGTTTTTGGAAAAAATAGTAGACGAAGCGCAGCTATTTGCCAAAAATATATGAACATATCTTGCAGAGGGACTTTGCCCTCTTAGGAAATGGCCGCCACCAAAGGACACAGGCCTCACTTTTGTGATGATCAGTAGATCAGTGCAGCAGAGTAGGAAGTTTCTCATTTCTATAAAATAGAGGGCAGATTGCACAAATGTAACAATCTGTCAGATTTTTCTCTGCAAAAGTAACTAATTGTAAATTGGAAATTTTGAAAATTATGCTGAATAGTTTTAATGATCATTTATAATAAAAAAAATCAAAGTTGAAGGAATCTTGAAAGAGCAGGGTTCTAGTCGGTAAAGTATAATGCATATAAATTCATTCTCGTTAACACCAAAAGTCAATACAGAAATTGATGGAGCAAATTCTACATAATTTGTTGTAAATTTATTAATTTTCAGAGCTGTTATTTATGGTTATATTACCGTTTTAAATCATTTAAAATTTGACAGATCAATAATTATCATTCTACTTGTCAAAAATTTTATTTCTGTCATTTTGATATTAGATAAGAGGCTACTTCAAATTTGTAGAATATAATTAAACAAATTTTCTGTTTACAATCAAAGAAATAAATTGAATAAACCTAAACTTTAAATAACGGACAAGTATATAGTCAAAACGTTGAAATGGATAACACACAAAATCTTGAACCCTTAGATATAGAAATATCCCTTCAGTCGATCAATTACGATCGCCGAGAAGATGACCCTACTCCTCCTAATGTGGCAATTCAAGAAGAAATTTTATGGGGAGAAAAATATCGCGCTTTGAAAGCATCTCATGTGAAACCGTCTATTCTACCAAAAAAGTCTCCCATAAATGTGCCATTTAAAGTATGCAGAGAGAGGCAAAGAAAATATAGAGAATCGAACAGATATTCACAACCGATTAAAGCAGCCTCGAACATTTCGTCCTCTCTTCTGGAAACGGAGCTAAATTTCAATTCGTCTGCGCCATCGAAAAACAAACCTGTACCTAAGACTGCACCATCTTTACTTGAAAGAAGTGCTCTCAACCAAAGGCAATATATGGAATTGCTTTCCACACCAAATAGCAAACCAAAAAAGAATAAAAAAATAAAAAAGGAGAATAAATTTAGCTGTAAATGTTTGGTGGAACCCTGTCCTCCGAGAATAGTGGAGCTATCAGTTCCTCAGAAAAGACTTGTAATAAGCAACTGGCAAAGGTACGCTTACACATTATCAGTGGAACGAATAGAGCATCTGAATAATCTTTTGCACACTAATAAAAATTTGGATCCGAGAGATGCTAGATACTATTTCAAGCAATTGGACAGACTGAAAAGAAAAGAAAAGAGACGAAAAAGGCTCGCTAAACTGAGAAAGCTTAAAAAGAAAGAACGAGGGAACGCCTTATGGGCTAAAAAAGAGATTAACTTCCTCTCCAAGGCAATAGTGAAATATATTAAAGAAGAACCCTTATTTGCTCTCAACTATAGACAAATGCTCATGTCTGATAATTTGTTAGAATCTTTGGAAAATAAGCAGTTTTTGAAAAAACCTAATCGAAGCACAAAGTGCAGTTTTAAAAAAACAACCATTGAAATATCCGACAAAACGACAGTATGGATCGATTCTTTATTAAAATTTGTTGACATGCATGCAGTTGAGTCAGAAGAAGAGATAGTAAAAATTCCTTCTTTATATAGTATGGAATTCGAAGGTGAAGAAGAAGAAGGGGAAAGCGAGGAGGAATCTTCCGAAGGTGGTGAAGATAAGGTTAAAGCTGAAAGAGATCTGTTTGATTTAGAAGAAGGGGAAGATTTGTTCGAAGGATTTGAAGGTTTCGGAGAGGATCTAGACTTCTTGAACGACCTGGGTCAAGACCTTTTAGAAAAACTCATCAGAATTCTTGGACATTGCTCAGATGAATTCCTTCTCCAAGAAGTCAATCCGGACAAAATGCCAGGGGTGACATACGCTGATATTCTGGAAAGACTGAAAATGTTACGAGAGGGCCTTCGACCTGATGAAGAATCGAAATCATTCTTAGAGCAAATAATGATCGATTGGGCTGTTAGAAACGAACCCGAAAATGTAGATCAACCACTTCTCGATAAAATTCATGAAACGGCAATTCTTCTCTCTGACTGGTTACTGTCGCAAGGGGATTTCAGACCACCGGGATTTGGTGAGTTGTGTTGTTGTTGGTAGAGGCTTTGGGGGAATTATATTTTTTATTTTCACCTATTGTAACTTCCTAGATGAAGGCAAACAAAGTGGTCTTGATGATATAACAGAAGAACCCACAACTACTGACGAATACGGTGGTGCAACAGATGCTAGTGAAGAACGAGACGAATATTATGATTCGTTCGAGGGCGGTGAGGACGGACTAAATGAAGACTTCGATTCAAAATATGTTGAGGTGCATACTTTTACTATTTTTATCTTTTTATTCTCTTACCTAAAAACCCTCTGCATCTATTAGGACATGATGGACGAAGAAGCGCGCCGAGAAGGCGATGAAACCAGTCGTCAGGCAGAAGAAGAAGAAGAAGACCTTCAAAAATCAAATGATGATGAAGTTCTTCAAAAAGCCGAGGAGGATGAACTTCTTCAAAAAGCAGAGGAGGACGAAGTTCTTCAAAAAGCAGAGCAGGAGGATGAAGTTCTTCAAGAAGCAGATGAGGACGAAGTTCTTCAAAAAGCAGATGAGGATGGAGTTGTCCAGAAAACAGAAGAAGAGGAAGCCTTGTACCAAGGAGGAGAAGACGAATACCTTCACCAAACCGACGATGAAAGAGGCCGCAGCGAAACAGATGAAGAAGCGCGCCGGCAAACGGAAGGTGATTTGACGGGCCAGGGCGTTGAGGAAGGTTTTGACATGGGTGACCGGGATGTAGAGGGAGGAATGGGAGTTGGTGATGGCACGGATTTATATAATACAGAAGGTGAGGAGGAAGCCGGTTGGACAGAAGACCTGGACGAATTTGGTAGACCGATGGTGGAAAGCGGCATTGCTGAGGCTAGACATCAGGCAGACGATGAAGCGGAAAAGATTGCCTGGGAGACGGAAGAAGCCAAAGTAATTGCCAAAATTGTCGATGAGAAAAAAGTAATTACGGAGAAGTCCGATAAGGGAGAAGTAGAGGAGTTTGGTAAGTTTTTATTATTAACTAAAGTTAAATTATTTTATTATAAGACCGCTTTTGTTTTAGATTTGTTGAGAGGAGTTATTAAGGGTCATAAGCCCTCGGTGACATTCGAACATGCACCCGATACAGTCTGTTGTCTGTCCTTGAAAATTTGGGCCGTTTGGCTTCTGGAGATCACTCACAATGCACACAATTGGACTCAATGGTTAAGCAACGTGATACAGAAAGTGCGTGAATTCGCTGGAATCGTCAGAGGAGACATAGTCTTGCCAAACGGAAAGAAGAAAGTTTTATACAAAGAAGAATGGCGACAATTTGCGAAAGAAACCGAAGAAATGGCGGTCACCTGGCGCCAGTACAGCAAACATGTCCGAGATTTGACCGAGAAAATCGTTGAGAATTTCCACAAAAAGACAGTTAATTGCTGTCCTAAGTGTTTGGAAGATCATTTGATTAAAAATGTGGTAACGGCTCATGAAACTCTTCAAGCGTTAACCGAAGCGATGAATTGTGCTGGATATTGGCAGAGATGTCTGGATGAAATCTTGGCAGAAACATTGAGGTTAACGAATATTAACATTATTAAAGAAGGGAAAGAAATCGGTGCAGCAGAAAGTTCAGAATTTTCAGGTATCCGTGAAATTGAGGAAATATATCAATGTCCGTGTGCTGTAAGGTTTGAAGCGAGTGAAGAATCTATTTACGAAATAGAGGAACTCCTTTAAGCTTTTTTAGAATTTTTAATATTGAGTAAAATTGGCTTCGAAACGCTTTAGATCATCTGTGCTAAATTGTAATAATAACTGTAGATATTTTCTAAATCATAAATATATAACCATTGCCAAAATATTCTACTAACTCCTATTCAATAATAAATCTGTTACATTTATCTTATAGTCTAATTTTAGCAAATTATTTGCTCTGTTGAAAAACCTGTTTTGTTGGAATGAAAACAAGATATTTTAGAACTCTGCTGTCTGCATGTCAGTAATAATCAAATTACATAAATGTTGCAAGTTTTGAAGTTGTTTTTCTTATTTTCAGAACATACTTTCATACTACATATAACAACTAGACACTTTTTTTATTTCTTCAATATGTAAGTAACAAAAATATTTACTTAGAGGACTGTATTTTTTCTCAACTAGTTGAAACATTTATAGATATGGACATTTCTTAGTTAATTTTAATCAAATCTAAAGTGAAAACAAGGAGAAAAACCTCACTAGGCTCTAGTCAGTTTCTGGTCATCTCCATATAACTGGGTTTTCCAATACGGACGCTCGAACTTTGACAGTACGTAGCGACCAAGCTGGTGAAGCTAGAGCTGTCAAATTTTGAGGTTGTAAACATGAGACTTATTATCAAAATGAAAGTTCAGTTAGATCTACGTTTCGTACGCTTATACTTACGTGATTCAGGATACTCCTGCTGAGTTCAGGACATTGGATCGGACCCAAAAAAAAACCTCATGTATAAATAATTATAATTAAGAAAGAAATAAGTTTATTCCTTATTCCCTATAAAATGGCTCGAATTTTTAGAATTAATTGTACACAGTTATATTACTGTCAATTATTATTTTAATATACTTACAATAATAAAGCTAACAAAATAATCAAATTACATTAACAGTAAAATGGTTGACTTTTGATTACTTTGGAGGTACTATGTAGACTATAATAGGTATTTTATAGGTTGGGCAAGGTCTCTTTTTATTTTAGTTTCATACTGACATTCAGAACATTTTTATTTTTTTACACGTTTACTACTCTTTTTTTATGTCTACGTTTATGTTTAGTCAAATTACTTTTATTCTTTGTTTCGTAAGAACACTCCTGACATTTGTACACTTCAGCATCTTTTGAATGTTTAAGTTTATGATGTTGAGTGAAATGATATTTATTTTTGGTTTCATATGCACATTCCTGACATTTGTACACTTCAGAATCTGTTGAATGTTTCCATTTATAATGTCGTGTCAAATCACTTTTATATTTTGTTTCGTGAGAACATTCCTGGCATTTGAACACTTGTGCTGGTTCTTTTGAATGTTTTAGTTTAAAATGTGCAGTCAAAACCCTTTTATATTTTGTTTCGTGAGAACATTCCTGGCATTTGAACACTTGAGCTGGTTCTTTTGAATGTTTTAGTTTAAAATGTAGAATCAAAGAATGTTCATATTTTGTTTCGTGAGAACATTCATTACATTTATACACTTTCACAGGCTGTTTATGCTTGCTGTAAATACTTTTCTGGTTTGTTTTATCTGAACAATGCGCCCAGGAAGACTTTGCCTCTACTTCGCTCCTACACTCAGAAGATCGTAACTCACTTTCTTGAACGGAGTCACACAGAGCAAGTCCATCATTAAACATTCCAACCCTACCACTTCTCCTGGCCCGTTCCCACCCTGGTTTGTGTTCTTCGACATCGATCTCTTCTTTCAAAGACGACGTTGATAAGACTTCGGGTTCTTGTTTTACTGCAAAAGGTGCGAAAGTATTAACAAAATTATTCAATTCGGAAGACCGCTCGCAACTGGAATCGTTTTGTTCACCTTCACACTTCAACTTCGCCGAGGAGATGAGTAGTAAGGAATCATCCTCACCGGACTCGATAAACTGATCATCGTCTGATGCTTCCTTTTTGATAATCATTTTCTCCACCTGATCATGTTGAACAGGATAACCGCCTTCATTTAAACTCATGATATTGTAAATTTTTCTTTGAAAATGGGCTTGATATTTCTCAGTTATTGTACTCACTGTACTAACAATCTAATCACGGTCTGCTTCTGCTTCTACTTTGGCTCTGCTCCTGCTCTGCTTCTCAATCTCAATTCACATATCAAAACTCAAAATACTCGAACACAAAATACAAGCAACAAGCTCAAGCATCAAGCATGGAAATAATGAAGAAAACTGAAAAGTGGAAAAAAAATAATAAATAAATCTCCTCCTGCTGCACGTGGAAGAGGTTAACTATAGTAGGATTAACTTTAAAAAGTCAGATGTGACGTCTAACTAACCGTCCGAATTAATATTTTTAATTTCAACAGAAAATGTCAAACAGTTAATTGTCAAGTTGTGAACGAGCGTAAATTATTGAAGGAATCATTCAAACAATAAATTGAACCGCTTACGTCAGTTTGAGAGCCACTGACAACTACAGAAAATTTATTCACGTAATGACATTCTATCCTCTTGCCCGTATTCACAAACGATAATTTCCTAAATAATTACGTAATTAATTAAATGAGTGAGATGGAGATATGCAGTTTTTTTGCAATAGAGTGGATGGGTATAATTGATTACGTAATTATTTAGGAAATTATCGTTTGTGAATACGGATTTCTGTGTTGTGCATTGAATTCTCATTCAAAACCAATGTTGACGTATACTTATTTATGCGGGATGGAGTGTTTAGACAAACTGGACGGTTTCTACGAGAACCAGTATAATATGAAACAAAATAAATCGAACTATCAAAAGGATGTGTATTCTTAATCGATACGTATGACTTTTTAGACTTTATTGGACTATAACAACAACAATAACAACATTAACAACAACCACAGAATAAATTGTTTATTCTGATTCTTCCCAGACGCACACGTCAGCGCGCAGGCTATGACGTCATGCTTGTGCGGCTACATACGACACGGTGTAGTAATTATTATTATACATAATGGGTGTGTTTCTAAATTGCTCAACGTTGGACAACAAGTCAACGAAGTCAGCAGTCAGCTGTGGAGCTGTTGAGTTGGATAGTTGAGTTGTTGACCTGCTATTTAGAAACAAACTGAAATGACGGATGACGTCTTACAGTTGACATTGACATATTGATCACAAAATGAAGTCGAAGTTGTTACCTAATTACCTAATTATTTACCTAAACAAAAAAAATTAATTTGAATTTTATTGCTGGTATAAATTTGATTTGGTTTTCTTTATTGTTTGAGTTGAGTGCTTGAGTAGCGTATGAACATATTTAGCTGAAGTAAAATCAAAAGATTATTAAATGAAATGGAGTCCTATCTTTATAGATGTGATTCTTGCGGGTTGGAGAGCCCTGATGACGAGAGTATCATATTCATATCATCTGATTACTGCTCAACAATAAATTAAGTGTTGATAAAATGTTGACACAAGCAACCAAAAACACCTTATTCTTAACTTCTTGCGACATTTTCAATCAGTTCTCATAATTTATTTTTATTTGTATCAACACAAATTACTTTAACCTTCAAACGCTATATAATGCTAATATCCACGAGTTTACGATCACGTGTCGTTGAGTACCAACTCAACAACTCAACAGGTTAATCCAGCGTTGACTTCGTTGAGTCAACGTTGACTTCAAACAGTGATTTAGAAACAAGAAAGTTGACTGCTGACGTTGAGTCAACGTCAGTCAACGTTAATTTAGAAACGGTTTGTTGGCATTGTTGCTCAGCGTTGGCTATTTAGAAACACACCCTTATAACGTGAAATCGTGAATGCGTTGTTTATTCTGTTGTCTGCATTCTTGCGATAATTTTATTTAGTTTATCCCTCTTGAAGGCTACCCTACCGCTCATTTTTAGGAAATTCGTGGTAAGTGCTATTCCCTTTCATTTTTCGTGCGTTATTCTCACACCCACGTATCGCACAATTTACCATCTTTACCGTCAGACGTACAGGCACATAAGTTAAACTAATTAAAATTCTGCAACAATTTAAATAAACATCCAAATACCCACTACTAATTATTGACGCTATTACTACTGCCGTGTCGTATGCAGCTGTCACAAGTCTGACGTCGTAGGTTGCGCAGTGACATCAAAAAGTCAAACAGCGTATACAGGTTGATTTATTGGGTCACCATCAAATTGTAACAAGACAAGTGAAAAAATGAATTGAGGGGAAAAGTTGTGCTTTGTGCTTCATTTACTTTTGTCAGTGTTGGGAAAGATCATTTCTAAAAAGATCTAGATCAGATCAAAGATCATTTAAAAATTAGAGATCTAGATCAGATCATAGATCTCGAAATTGAAAATGATCTAGATCAAAGATCAGATCATCAAATAAAAGATCTGAGTTTTAGATCACTAAATTAGATCAATTTTTTTCAACATCAATTTCAAAGTTTTCATTATACCCCACAAATGTCGACTTCCACCTTCAAATATTTTCAAGTGTTCTGTTAGCGCTTGGATTACTATCTCCATAGTGACGTCATGCGCAGCGCGGACGAGTTTTCAGTCTCAGGCTGACATACCTTGTGTAGTTGTATGTTGTATCATGGTTTTATCTTTTATTTGTTTCATCAGTTATTTTTACAAAATAAGGCTAGGAATTTTTTCTTTGTTCACTGTGCACCATATACACACATGCCCTTAACTAAAAACGTGTAAGGGGCAGGAACTATACTGCAGTACATATTTCCGTCGCAGTCCAGCTTTTGTATTTCACGCTTAATCAAGGTCTTCACGTTTCTCAAGTGTTTATTCTTTCATGCGATTCTCTGTCATTCTTTCTCACTCTCTTGACCAAAAGCTAACATGCGATAAAAAAAGATGGGTATACTGCACTAGTGCGTGTTGCCTAAAAATATCGCGTGGTACATTATTTAATCATTGCGAGTCTTTTACAGTAGGTTAGAGTTCAATGATCGTAAACAGTTACATGACATTAAATGAAGTTGACACAGACACAGAATTGTAAGATTTTGGTATATGGCCTTCACATTATTTGTATATTTAGCCAGCTTCACTTCATTAAACTTGCATTTTTATTGAAAAATCTTCATCAATAAAAAAGATCTAGAAAAAAGATCCTAGATCAAAAAAAACTGATCTAGATCAGATCATAGATCTTTCATGTCAAAAGAATCTAGATCAGATCATAGATCTCTATATCTATATCTATATCAGTGATCTAGATCGAAAGATCTAGATCGGTCACAACACTGACTTTTGTCCTAGTTGTTAATTTTCGGTACCTCTCGGGGAGAAAAAATACACTATTTAATAATTCTAACTAAGATTTATTTAACTTCGAACAGAACAGAGAAAAACACATACTTCTACAACGACTGCCATGTTTTTTTTTTTTTATAATATTATAATTCGTCGCTCTCCCACTGGTGGCTCTGTAAGCTACGTCACAACAAAAAGCGCCGTTGCCTAACTGTGTGAGATTGCCCTCAATTTAACACTCCTCCTCAATCGAACATAGTTTTAAATTTCTTAAAATTAAACTTAAAATTGTTACATTTACAGGTTTTGTTAACATATCTGCTAATTGCTGCTTAGTATTCACATACTGTACATTTATTACACCTTCCTCTACTTTTTGTTTTATAAAATTAAATTTGATATCCATATGTTTGAGTCGTTTCTGGTCAGGATTTTTGACAGCCTTAATAGTACTCTGATTATCCTCAAAGATAGTGACGCAAGCAATTTTAATATTTAACTCTGATAACAATTTTAACATCCAACAAGCCTCAACCGCAGCCTCGCACAACGCTACAAATTCTGCTTCAGCAGTGCTAAGTGCAACTGTTCCCTGCTTTTTGGACCTCCAAATTACAACATTATTAAATACTTTAAATAAGTATCCTGTAGTAGACTTCCTGTCTTCACTTCTTCCCCAATCTGCATCAGCAAAACCTACTAGAGGAATATCTCCCTTATCTGGAACATATACTAACTTATAGTCTGCTGTCCCCTTTATATATCTTAGAATTCTTTTTAATGCATTCCACAATTCCATACAAGGCTGAGATTGAAACCTGCTTAGATAACACACTGAGCTAGCTAAATCTGGTCTTGAGCCTATAGTAGCGTACATTAATGACCCAATTAGTGATCTACATTTAGTTTCAAGTGACATATCAATTTTACGATTTTTATCTAATGTAAAATTAACATCCATAGGTATGTTACATGGATTACAATTTTCCATACCAAATTTCTTTAATACAGTTTTTAAGTAATCTGACTGATCAATTAATATACAGTCCTCCTTTCGATGAATTGCAATTCCTAAATATCTTAAATTTTCATCGCCCATATCCTTCATGCGAAAATTAGAGCATAAGAAATTTTTCAATGCATCAATTTCATTTTTATCATCACTTAAAATTAACAAATCATCAACATAAACGAGTAAATACATGTTTCCCTTAATATATAAACAATAATCGTTTTCAGACCTCACAAACCCATTCTGGACGATTAATTCATGAAATCGTTCATACCAATATTTTGGTGATTTTTTAAGACCGTACAATGATTTTCTCAATTTCAACATGACACCTGACTTAACTTTAACCCCTAGTGGCGGCTTTAAATAAACACTTTCGTCGATTCTCCCATATAAAAATGCCCCTTTTACATCCATCTGGGTAATGTAATAATTTTTCTGAGCTGCTACTGATAACAGAATCCTCAAAGTTTGTAATTTTAATACTGGAGAATATATATCATCAAACTTCCCTTTTTGTTGAAATCCCCTAGCTACTAGTCTTGCCTTAAACATTTCATTTCCATCTCCCAGTTTCTTCTTTGTGAAAACCCACTTGCAATCTATTGGTTTTACATCCTGAGGCGGTAGAACCTCTTCCCAAGTTTGACTTTCTTTTAATACATTTATTTCTTCTGCAATTGCTTTTATCCAATCCTCTCTATCTGTTCTTGTCTCTATTTCTTCATAGTTTTTGGGTAAGTCCTGACAATCATGTCCGATATAAAATGCAAACATGGCATCCCCATCTTCATCATCTGAAAAATTTGTATCATAGTCTTTCATCCATACCGGTTTCGTTGCTTTTCTTCTCCTTGTGTTTTCTTCTACATCTCGGCATACTCCTCCTGTCTCATTGCTCGATATTTCTTCAAGAATTTCCTTATTTTTCTTCAAATTACTATCTTTTCTGCCATCTTCTGTATCTTTAATTCTACTTCCATTATGTGAATCTATATCTTCCTCCGGCCTGGAATGAATAATAATTTCCACCTCATTTTTTTCAGAATAATTTTCTTCAAATATTACGCTTCGTCCAATTACGATTTTTCTTTCATCCTTATCCCATAATCTCCAAGCACCGTTTGGCGCGTATCCTACCATAATTAATTTTTCCCCTTTAGCATCTAATTTTTGTCTCAGTTCTTTAGGAATATGTTTATAAGCTGTACTACCAAAAACACGTAAATTTCCTAGATTTGGTTTCCTACCTTCCCACAACTCCGCAGGAGTTTTAGCTTTACTTGCCGTTGGGCTTCTGTTAGTTACATAAGCTGAAAAATAAATAGCTTCACCCCACATATCTTTAGGTAATTTTGATTCTAGTAAAATAGTTCTAGCTTTATCCCCCAACGTTCTGTTCATTCTCTCCGCAACCCCATTTGATTCAGGATTATAGGGTACTGTATATTGCATTTTAATACCCTTATTACTACAAAATTTATGAAACTCATTAGTTACATATTCCCCACCATTGTCTGATTTCAATTTTAATAAATTTGTGCCAAAATGCCTCGTTGCGTAATTATAATAATCTTTAAATTTTTCGAACACCTCAGACTTATTCTTTAATAAATACACAATTACAAAATGGGTATAATCGTCGATAAAGGTTAGAAAATATTTATAACCGTCCCATGATGTAGGAGTTATTGGACCGCAAACATCAGTATGAACAAGTTCCAGTGGTTTATGAGCTCTGTATCCCTCTTTATTAAAAGGTTTTCTGGTCATTTTTCCCAACAGGCAGGGTTCACAAGAATAATTATTGTTAAAATTACAATTTTGTAGGTTATTCAAACCGCTCACCAGATCATGCCTATGCAATAATTTTAAATTTTCAATGCCTAAATGACCAAGTCGCCTATGCCATAGTTTTACATTTTCATTATTATCATTTTTAATATCAACATTATGACATTCTGACATATCAACTTCAAAATTAACCGTATACAATGATCCATTTCTTCGACCAAACATTACCAAATCATTATTATAGAATCCCTTAACTGAATTATTTGAAAATGTTACCTTCAATCCATTATCCTCCAATCTAGAGACTGACAGCAAGTTAATTCTTACATCAGGTACATAATATACCCTCTCGATAGTACATGGTATATTTCTCCCACTACAAACGCTATTTACTTTGACATCACCTATTCCTAAGGCTTCTAACGTTACTCCATTCTTCGCTGCCGAAATTTTCTTGGGATATCTAAATGGAGTATAATCGCTGATAACTTCCCTATCATTAATTAGATGATCTGAACACCCAGAGTCCATACACCAATTTATTGTGTTACCTTTCGCACTAGTTGAAGCCGAACTTGAATCCAGTTCCGTAGACATAAAGGCAAGTCTTTTATCTCCTTCATACGTTTCATTACTTGCTGAGAAATTGCTACTTCGTCCTCGACCTCTTCCACGAAAGTATCTTCCACCTCCTCTGGATTGATTGTAACCTTGGTAATTTCTGTGAGCCTCTTGACCTTGTCTTTGACTAAATCGTCCCTCTTGAACTTGGCTTGGATTGTTGAATCGTTGTTGACCTCGTCCAGCATTATTTACCAACTGTCGACATTGGAACTTCTTGTGACCGGGCCTGCCACAATGATAACACAAAAAAGCGCAACCAGTATTCTTGTTCTCAAATTCATGGCCTCTACTGCTACTATTACCCTTCTTTCTCTTCTCTTCCTCACCCATCAGCCTGTTTCTTACAAACTCCAACTGCAAATCTGCTACTGTTTCCAACGCAGTAACTACTGGATCGAAACTACTTGGCATTGCCATCAAAATATAATTTATTTTCTCCTCATTGGACAAGTTGTCTCCTGCCTCCTTTAATTGAGAGAAACACTCTTCAATTTTTGCCAAAAAATTTACTAACGATTCACGTTCATCATACTTCATGTCATTCAATTTTCTCCTCAGATAAAGTCTGCTTCGCACTCCTTTATTTTTGAAGTTCTTTTCTAAATTCGAGAACATTTTATAAGCCGAATCTTCATTTTTTATAAAATCAATATGGCTGTCTGAAATACCAGCTATTAATATTGCCTGAGCTTTCGCTTCCAGGGTAGCATTCTTTTCATCAGCTGCGAAACCAGCATTTTCAATAGCATTCAACACTCCATTTTCTCTCAAAATGCTTTTTATCCGAAAACTCCACGCACTAAAATTTTCACCTCCGAAAGGTACAATGTTATATCTTTCCCTCGACATCACGCGGCCTTCTCTGGTACCGTTTTTCTTTGTCTCAACTTGATTTATTCACACTATAATTTCTTCTTCAATTTTAATAATTTTATTCAATCTGCCTGATAACTGGACTGGGCCCATAACCCTGTTAATTTTCGGTACCTCTCGGGGAGAAAAAATACACTATTTAATAATTCTAACTAAGATTTATTTAACTTCGAACAGAACAGAGAAAAACACATACTTCTACAACGACTGCCATGTTTTTTTTTTTATAATATTATAATTCGTCGCTCTCCCACTGGTGGCTCTGTAAGCTACGTCACAACAAAAAGCGCCGTTGCCTAACTGTGTGAGATTGCCCTCAATTTAACACTAGTAAGGTAAGGTGGTGAAGAAAGTACAGCTTCATGATGAAAAATTTAATAGTTTTATGTTTATCACTAAAAATTCCGCTTTTACTGTAATCAAAAGTTTTCAGTGAAATTGGCAACCCTGCAACTGTCAAATGTTTGCTTATTCGTAACTCTAGCCGTTTGCCCTGTCCACTGACAATAAAGACAATGTCATATTCAGCTTACTACTGACATGTGACATGACATGAACATTGAACTGAACATGAAATTTTATTATAAAAAATGTTCTAAATCTAAATCCTAATCACCTAATAATTCTAATCCAAAATCAAACACCATTAAAACCCAGTAAACACTAAATAAACACACGACAAATAATTAATAAAATAAATACCACCATAGGAGATGTTTAGTTAACAGCAGGGATGGAAGATGGAAGGCTTAATAAATATATAAGACGTGTATTTGACAGTGCCTTGCCTTGCTACAGTGCTACACTTACACTATGAGCTTATTAAATGAAGGCAATGATTTTCCTGTTCAACATGAGGAAAATATTATCAAAAGGGAAGTAGTAGAAGAGGATAAGTTTGCTTTTTCACCTTGCTCTTTAAAAAAAGAACCGGACGACTCGGGAAATGATGAGTTTCATCGAGTGCAAGCTGAAAGTTCGATATTCAAAGAAGAAGAGATTGATATCAAAGACCATAAACCAGGATGGGAGGTGCTGAACAGGAGTAGTAGTAATGTTGGAAAATTTAAGGATGGACTCGATCTGTGTGACTTTGAGCAGGAACGTGACTTGAAGTATAATTGTGCGCATTGTCCGTACAAAACAAACACGATACGTTATTACGTCCAGCATTATAAGTTTAAACACAAACAGTGTACAGAATTGTATAAATGTAATGAATGTTCTTACCGCACAAAATTTAAAAGTTATTTCACTAAACATTATAAAATAAAACACCCAAAAGAACCAGCAAAAGTGTTCAAATGCCAGGAATGTTCATATGAAGTTAAGAGAAAAGATTGTTTGACTCAGCATTATAGATTCAAGCATTCAAAAGATGCCGGATTGTATAAATGTACTGAATGTTCATATGAGACAAGAATCAAAAGTCATTTGTCTCAACATTATAAATGTCAACATTCCAAAGATGCTGAAGTGTTTAAATGTGAGGAGTGTTCTTATGAAACCAGAATTAAAAGCAATTTCACCAAGCATTATAAACTCAAACATTCAGAAGATGCTGAAATGTATAAATGTACTGAATGTTCATATGAGACAAGAATTAAAGGTCATTTGACTCAACATAATAAACGTAAACATTCCAAAGATCCAGAAGTGTACAAGTGTCTGGAATGTTCATTTGAAACGAGACATAAAAATTCTTTGGCTATACATTATAATTGTAAACATGCAAAAGAAGCGGAAGTGTACAGATGTCAGGAATGTTCATTTGAAACAAAAAACAGGAGTTGTTTGACTGAACATTATAAACGTAAACATACAAAATATGCTCAAGTGTTTAAATGTGCTGAATGTCAGTATGAAACTAAAATAAAAACAGACCTTGTGCGACATTTTAAATACGCTCACTCGGTCAGAATGTAATGTATATCAAGATGCAACTAGTATGTTAACTGTGCTCTTGTAACAATGAGTTCATTGTATATTATTATTATTATCGAATAAAACCAATTAATATTTTGTTTTAATGTCTGTTAAAATAAGTCCTTGATAACTTATAGTATGCCATAGTGGTGAGCTCGTACTTAGCAGTTTCACTATACACCTACCACATGACTCCCATTCTTCCACCTTCACAATAAATGGAACAACTGGTAAACTACTGCGAGGACCAGAACCTCCAGGTCATCCTCGGATCGATGCAAACTCCCACCACACAGTATGGGGGAGCAAGCGACAACACGAACAGCAGAGGTGATTCACTGTTACAGTTTATAATACCCAGAAAACTGAAGATACTGAGCAGGGGCGTTTACTGTTTTGTAACATCATGACCAAAACAAATTATCATTATCTTTTGGCTTATTCAAGCCAATTGAAAACACAATTAAGCAATGTGACGGGGATAATGTTAGAAGGAACTACCAAGGTAAGGAAATCTAAATCCCCTGCGACAGTCAGACTAGTCTGAAGACTCATATGCTACAAAATCATATCAAAGGTGATTTGGAAATGCTGGCAGGACCTCAATGATCTGGCTAAAAGTAACATAATTTCAAAAATAGCCTTGCTTTCAAACTACAGTTTGTTAAGTTTTAAGATTTTTTTATTAATTATAATATAATACAATATCTATTTAGAAAATGTTGAAAATATTTACAAATATACAGAAAAACATACAGAGTGCCAACTATTTATGGAATTATGCTGTAGTAATCCTTATATCTCATATTATACGGGGTGACCGATTTTATTGAAAAGTGGCCAAAGGAGATTTAAAAAAAAATGTAAGGAATACAACAGTCACACCTTTGTTTGTTAATGTACTCGTTACAAAATTAAACTTTAAATTCTCATCTAATTTTCCCAGACAATCTGAAAATGTAATAATACACAGAGTGTCTTATGTAAAATAAATCAAATTGCTTGTATTTTTGGCTCACGCTGTATACCTTACATTGATATATGTTGGTTATTGTATTCATGTATTCACTATTTTTTTTATCTACACCAGCCAATTTACAATAAAATCTGTCACACCGCATAGGAGATAAAACCGTTATTTCATACAAATGCATATTGGACACCCTATTTACACGGCAAAAAAAAACACAAAAATGTATAATGTAGATATAATAATGGAGAAATTCCCAATATAATTATCAAAATTTTATGAATTGTACACAGTTACTGTCAATTATTATTTTAATATACTTACATTAATGAAGCTAACAGAATAATCAAATTACATTAACAGTAAAATGGTTTTGACTTTTGATTACTTTGGAGGTACTAGACTATAATAGGTATTTTATAGGTTGGACAAGGTCTCTTTTTATTTTAGTTTCATACTGACATTCAGAACATTTTCATTTTTTACACATTTACTACTCTTTCATGTCTACGTTTATGTTTAGTCAAATTACTTTTATCCTTTGTTTCGTAAGAACACTCCTGACATTTGTACACTTCAGCATCATTTGAATGTTTACGTTTATAATGTACAGTGACTTGGCTTTTATATTTTGTTTCGTAAGAACACTCCTGACATTTGTACACTTCAGCATCATTTGAATGTTTACGTTTATAATGTACAGTGACTTGGCTTTTATATTTTGTTTCGTAAGAACACTCCTGACATTTGTACACTTCAGGATCTTTTGATTCTTTTGAATGTTTATATTTAAAGTGTTTGGTGAAATTGTTTTTACTTCTTGTTTCAAATGAACATTCCTGACATCTGTACACTTCAGCATCCTTGGAATGTTTATATTTATGATGGTCAACCAAAGCACTTTTATATCTTGTTGCATATGAACACTCCTGGCATTTGAACACTTCAGCATCTTTTGAATGTTTATATTTAAAGTGTTTGGTGAAATGGCTTTTATTCCTTGTTTCAAATGAACATTCCTGACATCTGTACACTTCAGTATCCTTGGAATGTTTAACATTGAAATGGTTAATTGAATTACTTTTCCGTTTTGTTACATAGGAACATTCCGGGCATTTGAACACTTGTGAATCTTCTGAATGTTTAACTTTATGATGTTGAGTGAAATAGCTTTTATTCCTTGTTTCAAATGAACATTCCTGACATCTGTACACTTCTGCGTCATTTGAATGTTTACATTTATAATGTTGAGTGAAACAATATTTATTTTTTGTTTTGAAAGAACATTTGTGACATTTGAACAGTTCAGCTTCTTTTGCATGTTTATATTTAAAGTGCTTGATCAAATTACCTTTAAATTTTGTTTCAAAGGAACATTCCTGGCATTTGAACACTTGAGCTGGTTCTTTTGAATGTTTTAGTTTATAATGTAGAATCAAAGAATTTTTATATTTTGTTTCGTGAGAACATTCATTACATTTATACACTTTCACAGGCTGCTTATGCTTGCTGTAAATACTTTTCCGGTTTGTTTTATCTGAACAATGCGCCCAGGAAGACTTTGCCTCTACTTCGCTCTTACACTCAGAAGATCGTAACTCACTTTCTTGAACGGAGTCACACAGAGCAAGTCCATCATTAAACATTCCAACCCTATCACTTCTCCTGGCCCGTTCCCACCCTGGTTTGTGTTCTTCGATATCGATCTCTTCTTTCAAGGACGACGTTGATAAGACTTCGGGTTCTTGTTTTACTGCAAAAGGTGCGAAAGTATTGTCAAAATTATTCAACTCGGAAGACCGCTCGCAACTGGAATCGTTTTGTTCGCCTTCACACTTCAACTTCGTCGAGGAGATGAGTAGTAAGGAGTCATCCTCACCGGACTCGATAAACTGATCATCGTCTGATGCTTCCCTTTTGATAATAATTTCCTGAGGTCCTTGAACATGACAATTGCTTTGATTGAAACTCATGATGTTAATTTTTCTTTGAAAATGCGGCTGATATATCCCAGCTTTTGCACGCACAATCTCAATAATAATAATTATGAAAATCAAGAATCAAGCACACAATTTTTCTTCAATCTTCAATAATTATTCAATCAGCCAGCGTTAGTTGTTGTTAGCACAGTGTTAGGTTGGCATTCAGCACTCTGCCATTCACCGTCAGTACTTTGGCTCTTGGCTTGGCAGTCTTGGCTTCTTTCACATAATAGTAATCACAGTTTCTTTCTTTCTTGGATATTATCTTTCTCTATGGTTCTTGCCTTTTATCTATCAAACTTCCTCATCCGCAACCGCAATCCGCAATCATTCAATTTTACTGTGGTTACGATAAGAAAAATATTTGTAGTTCCCTGCTAGAGCGCCGAGAACTTCACAATACTCCGCATGCGCATGCGCATCGCATTTTCCTGGATTTCCGGATGTCAACGCTGTCGATTGTGGTGACTTCACAGTTCACATTCACACAAAGATTATAGAAACTGATTAGAACATTTTTAAATTTTCACTGATTAGAACAAGTCATTTAACCATTGTCGATTTTCTTTCAAAATTTCAAAAAGATAACGCAGTCATGGATTTATTTATTCATACTACAATTATCGGCACTATGGTATCGGTCTTAGGCTTAGGTAGAACTTGGTAGAACTAAATGTTTGAGGTTACAGCTAGGATTCTTCATTCCTTGTTTCTTGCTTGGCATTATATTCTGTGGCATGGCATTATATTATGTGATATTATTATCTTGATCTTGGTTGAGTGAGAATTATTTAGATTGAGAGATTGTATTGTGCTATTTGTGCTATGAAATAACGTTTGAGAGTGTGCCAATGAGGAAAGGAAAACATTAACATCATGAGCTTAATTAATAATGAAGTAAACAATAAACAGAGTAGTGGTCAACAATTCCACCAGGACCAGGAAATGATTATCAAAACCGAAGCAGTAGAAGAGGATAAGTTCGACTACGACCGCCTGCTCGCGTCCCCAAAGTTGAAATGTGAAGATGAACATTCAAGCTGCGATCGGTCCTCTGAATTAAACAATTTGGAGAATATCTCTTCATCTTGCCCCGTAATGAAGATGGAACCTGAAGACTCTTCACCAGGACCAGATGACCTTCGGCAAGTGCAAGAAGCAGAAAATTTTGCACTAAAAGAAGAGATTGACATTGAAGAACATAAACCGGGCTGGGAGCTAATTAAGGGAAGCAGTAGTCATGTTGGAATGATGTTAAAGGATGGACTCGATCAGTGTGGGTTCGTTCAAGAAAATGAGTCACGATCTTCTGAAAGGACCAGGGAAGAGCAAGCAAAGTATAACTGTGCCCATTGTTCGTATAGAACAAACATAAAAAATAATTTAATTCGGCATTATAACTGTAAACATTCCAAAAATGCTGAAGTGTTCAAGTGTCAGGAATGTTCATATCAAACAAAAAATAAAGGTAATTTGACTCGACATTACAAAAGAAAACATTCAAAAGACGGTGAAGTGTACAAATGCCAGGAGTGTTCATATCAAACAAAAAGGAAAGGTCATTTTACTCAACATTACAAAATAAAACATTCAAAAGACGGTAAAGTGTACAAATGTCTGGAATGTTCATACGAAACAAAAATCAGAAGTTATTTGACTCGACATTGTAAACGTAAACATAAGGAAGTAGTGGAAGTGTATAAATGTGCTCAGTGTCATCATGAAACTAAAATGAAAAGCGACCTTGTCAGACATTTAAAGTCCGTTCACTCTGTTAGAAGAAGGTAATGTGTGGGTGAGTGAGTGAGTACTAAAATGCAACTAATTCGCTGTTCATGAACATGCAAATGAATAACTGGAAAGTGTTTATTGAAATGTTTGGATTTGAAATGATCGCAGTTATTTGTATCGAAACCGAAACGAGAATTAAATTTTCTGTAATAAAACTTTGTAGACTTGTAAATCATTGCTTTTTCAGTTGGCTTTGTTACCTGACCTGCTAAGTGCTAATTACCTCACCAAATAATATTTAGTTTAATAATTAACGTAACTTGTGGATTTATTACTTATTCTACTAATGAACAGTTGAATCCCAGGAATCTGTACGAAATGCGTTGGCCGGATCTCGGCAAATTACTTTTTATGCCTTTGATTGCCAAGGGCTCTCGCAGTTCTAACTTAATTAAGTCGCGATTAATTGCGACTTTTGACTTCTGCAAATTACTGGTTAAGAAAATACTCCGCATAAAATTGACGAAAACAGACCTAGTTTTCTTGTAAATATTGTAATGTTCTTACTTTTGCTGTTTCGCAAATTAAATGTCTTACAGAATTGTTTATTCTTTATTTTAATTGAGTCACTTTTACAAGATAAGACTAATAATAGCGTGTTCCGATTTGAGGTAATTTTACCAGTTAATTTTGACTTGCTGCTGATAAACGGCGGGTAAATTAAAATAATAAAATTTGAGGTTAAGTGACTGATAGTTATTCCTTTATTATGTAGTTGAATTACAAAATCAGTACAGCTTTTCATCTCATTTGGCATAATAATCATTGAATATTATTAACCCTTTCTTAAATATTGCATTCATACACTTTATCTATTGCTAACGAATTCAATTCACACTTCGTCGAAGTAGGTAAAAACTCGCAGAGACTAAAAACAATTATAACCCCAGTCTTCAAACAGGGTAGCAGACATTCTGCAATAAATTATAGACCCATATCACTAATTACCAATATTACAAAGATATTCGAAAACATCCTCAAAAATAGGCTGATGGGTTTTATTGAGAAGCACGACATTATCTCGCGCTTTCAGTATGGTTTCCGGGAAGGACAGTCGACGAGCGATGCTATTGAACAGCTGACGGGCGAGATTGGTGGTGCGATGGACGATGGTTATACTGTCGGCCTGTATTTTCGTTGATCTAGCCAAAGCGTTTGACACCGTTAATCATTCCGTATTACTACGGTGCTAGAGGGTGTGGGTATTAGGGGTGTATCACTCAAACTGATTGAGAGTTACCTGAGTAATAGACCACAGTGGGTTAAAATAGAGAAAAATTGCCTGAGTGATGTGAGATATTTACAATGTGGGATTCCCCAAGGTACAATATTGGGCCCTATACTATTCGCAACAGTGTCCAGTTTGTAAATATGCTAAGGAGGTTCTGAGGATACCGAATATTGAAAGTGATCATCATGTATTTGATCGAAACTGTCCTAGTTTTCAGAAACAAACGGAGATGATGAGAGATAGAATAAAGCATGACATAATATAGCAATTAGATAAAATTAGTAATGGGAATAAGGCAGTAGTTTATGTGAATTGTCAAGGTTTTTTGAATAATAAGGATGAGATTATTAATTTGGTAGAGACATGGAAACCAGGCATTATATGTTTATCCGAGACACATATCGAAGCAGAGGAAGTAACCAAAACAAAGATAAATATAAAGGGTCATAACTGCGAAAATAATTTTACAAACAATAGACGAACTGGAGGTGTAATGATATTTGTCATAAAGCGAATAAAATATGAACTACTGTTTAATGAAAATGTGAGAAATGAAATGTGGTTTACTACAATTACAGTTGTTATAGTTGAAGGAACTATAATTATGTTATAACAGTGATATATCGATCACCAAGTATTATAGGAGAGGCGGTATTTATGGAGGAGTTTGACAACTACTTGCAAGAAATATTAGACTTGAGTGGGGAACAGATAATTATGGGTGACTTCAATTATTGTCACTACCTAAAGGATGATTATTATTACACAAAAAAGATGAAAGATTTGATTTATAGAAATGGCATGTACCATATTATAGTCAGAGAACCAACAAGGATTACGAATGCAAGTGCGACTCTCATAGACTATATAATTGTGTCTACGAGGGATGTTAGGCATTGTAATCATTTAACTCCCAGGATAGGTGATCATAACGTTTTGACGGTGGAGGTGAAAATGCGCAGGTATGACGACAAAAAGAAAATAATCAAGTCCAGAAGTTATATAGTGGTTACAGTGCTGAAATATTTTAGGTACATCTTTTTGAAAAAGAATGGACAAACTCCAGTGTTAATATTATAAATGAATTGGCAGACAAGTATGTGAGTGATATATCAGGTGTATTAAACGAACTTTGTCCAATTCGGGAGAGATCAGTATCAATAAAACACCTAAGCAAGAGATGGATGAACGGAGCAATTCTTGAAAAAAATCAAAGAAAGAGATCAGAAATATAAGATAGCGGTATACACAGGGAGTGAACATAAATGGAATGAGTATAAGCATTCGAGAAATACAGTGACGTCATTGATAAGAAGTGAAAAGGAGAGATATTAGTACGAGCTACTGGATGGAAGTAAACGTAGACCTGCTGAGTTATGGAAACATTTAAAAGAATTATTACCAGGAGATAAGAAACAGTCAAGTAATTAACATGCAGCAAGTAGAGTTTAATAATGTAATTAAGAAAGATGACCAGGAGTTAGCTGAAAGTTTTAATTTGTATTTTATCAATAGTATACCTAGAAGAGATTGTACGTAACATTGGAGTAGATGTCAATGAATATGATACAGAAGGTATTAACACTTGTGTGTGAACTATGGCATGAATTTCAGCAGGTGAGTATGACAACACTAGAAGAAGTGGTAAGATCGTTGAAAAACGTCAGTGGTGGAGAAAGTGGAATATCAACGACGGTGTTGAAGGATGCAATTTGGGTGACAGCGGATCGTATGTTGGATGTTGTAAATACGTCATTGAGTACAGGGAAGTTTCCGACAAAGTGGAAGGTAACCACAGTTATACCAGTGCCAAAGGTCAATAATGGTACAAACTGTATAATGAATTTCGACCAATAAATACTGTACATATTTATGAGAAAGTATTTGAAATGGTGGTGAAAAATCAGGTGTTGGAGTATTGCAGAGTGAACAGTGTCATTACGGAGAAGCAATCGGGTTTCCGAAAGGACCACTCATATATGTGAGTCAGTTATTGTGGATATGACTGATAAGTGGTTACATGCATTTGACAATGAAAAAGAAAAAACTGTTATGGTTGCTTTCCTAGATTTACGTACGGGCTTTCGAGACTTGAATAAAATTTTTTTGTTATGTAATAAATTAGAAAAGATAGGTTTCAGAAAAAATGTCTTACAATGGTTCTCAGATTATATTATTAGTGAGCGTAGCCGAAGAGTAAAATATAATAATAGTATATCAGGCGATAAAAGTGTTTTACATATGGTGTACCCCAGGGTACAGTACTGGGACCCCTATTATTTTTGTTGTATATCAATGATATTATTGATCATGTAAAATATTGTCAGTTACGCTTGTTTGCTGACGACATGATGTTGTATACAGGCTGATTCAAAATTCAGTGCAAATATTTTAAGGGCATATTTACCAGCCAAAAATAAGAAAATTTTTTCATATAATCGTATGTCCTAACTTGCTTCGTTTTCTAGATACAGGGTGTAAAATTTTGAAAAAAAAATCGATTTTTTATTAATTACTCAAAAACCTTTCAGCCGATTTAAATAAAATTTGGTAGGCTTATTTGTCGTTATAAGGAACTTCCTTTAATGGGAATAACATAAATTAATTAATTCCAGTAGCGTCTCAGGGGCTACCTACTTGAAACTTATAGGTAAAATTATGGTATGCCACTGCTCTTTTGACAATTTATAATTTTTTTTAGATTAAGCAATCAATAATGTAACTTTCTTGTCTCCTGAGCTTTACACGTCTCTAGCTTTGTTTCCAAGAAAAAAATCAAAATCTGTGCCAGGCCCTATCAAAACAAGTAATAAATTCACATCGATTATTGAGATTCATTTAATTTAATTCAGGTAGCCCCCTGAGACGCCACTGGAATTAATAAATTCATGTTATTCCCATCAAAGGAAGGCCCTTATGAAAACATATAAGCCTATAAAATTTTATTTAAATCGGCTGAGAGGTTTTTGAGAAATTGATAAAAATCGTTTTTTTTTTCAAAATTTTACACCCTGTATCTAGAAAACAAAGCAAGTTAGGACATACGATTATATGAAAAAAACTTCTTATTTTTGGCTGGTAAATACGCCCTTAAAATATTTGCACTGAATTTTGAATCACACCCTCTGTATACGTGGCGAAAATGTTGATGAAATGTCTAACCGTGTTAATGTGGATCTGATGTCCCGATGTGGGTGGTTAAAAAGAAATAGCCTGAGTGTAAATATTGAGAAATGGAAATACAGGGTGGCCCAGCGAAAACGTACCAGACCTAATAACTTGAAAACTGAAGATGTACGCGAAAAACGCCGAAACAGATCGATTTTGTTATCGAGGGGGACATATTTTCATAACAAATTTAACTACCCAAGTTCACCCCCTTGGCAGGGGTGTAGCTACGCCCCTTTGCTTATCATCATAGGAAACAGATATCGAGTGTGACATCATTTGAAATCTACTTGAATTCTCTTTACAACGATATCCAACATTTTGGGTTTCGCTCACATACAGGCTGGCCCAGCGAAAACATTTTTTTTTTTGCTACCCTGTATGTTATAAGTGAAACACAAAATGTTAGATATCGTTGTAAAGAGAATTCAAGTAGCTTTCAAATGATGTCACTCAATAACTTGTTCCCTATGATGATAAGCAAAGGGGTAGCTACCCCTGCCAAGGGGGTGAATTTGGGTGGTTAAATTTGTCACGAAAATATGCCTACTTTGATAACAAAATGAATTTCAAATTTCGTCTTCTTCTTCTTTTCTTTTATAGTGTCAGATTTAGTAGAACGCATGATCACTGCGCAAACAAGAATTGTACTGCTCGACAAGAATATCTTGGCGGTTGTTAAAGGAGAGAGAGGTCCTAGAACGAGACAGAAAATCACCCCACCACCTTATCTGTTTTAGTACATTCCATGTAATAAATTTTGATGTATAATAAATTTTGAACAAAGTTTTGACATTGATACTTGACGTTTATATTTTATTATGTTTGTGACAGTTAATTATTGCAAACGTAGTGCAAGCTTTTGAAATGGCAAATTTTAAAAGCTAAGTTGCTGATAAAACCCTTTCCGGTCAAAGCCGTCAAATTATTAATAACGTTTATAAATATTTTCTTGGTGAATCTAAAAATACTTGGTCCTATTTTACCAATGAATCAAGTTCAAAAACGGGTTGCTGCTGCGACAGGCATTAGTGAACGGACTGTTCAAAGGATAGTGGTGGAAACAAGCAGAATCATCGATGGCCAAACGGATAAATTTACTTCTTCTGGTAAAAAAAGAACTAAATTAGCAACAAAAACCAACTTGGATGACTTTGATCAATGTTTACTGCGTCGAATTATACACAATTTTCATACAACCGAAAAAATTACTCCAAAGCTCAAGAGAATCACTGCAGAATTTACAAAAGATAACGAGCAAATGGATCAAGGAAAAGTGTCAGAAAGGTTATCCATAAACTGGGCTTTCGGTGGAGAAAAACAAGAACTAATAGAAAAATTTTGATGGAAAAGCAAGAAGTCGCGCGATATTTGCGTCTTAAGTTTCTTAGAAGGTAGAAATATATTGTACATGGATGAAACGTATATCCATTCTTCTCATGCTCATCAAAAAGCGTGGAGCGACGCCAGTGGAGAAGTTTTGTCGCAACCCGCCTCCAAAGGACAACGGATGGTAATCACTCACGCGGGTGGAGAAACTGGTTTTATTCCTAATGCTTACGTGCGATTTAAGTCGAAGACGAATATCACGACGATATGAATAATTATTCCAACTACAAAAAATGGATGGAGACCAAGCTTATTCCAAATTTACCGCCTCACAGCGTACTTGTGATTGACAACGCGCCATATCATAATGTGCAGTTAGATAAACCACCTAATAACTCTGCTTCAAGAAAATCAGATATGCAGCAGTGGTTACAACAAAAGCAAATAGTACCATTTAATACGGATTTCCATAAACTAGAATTGTATGACCTCATCAAATCGAATAAGCCGAATTTCAAAACCTACGAAATTGATGAAATTATGAGAAGACATGATGTTTTGCGACTGCCTTCTTACCACCCAGATCTCTAATCCTATCGAGTTGGTTTGGGCGGATATGAAGCACTACGTGGCAGACAGAAATATCACCCAAAAGTTTGAAAATGTACAGAATTTATGTGACGAGTTTTTTTTGTGGTTATACGGCTGAGCAGTGGAATGCCAAGTGTGACCATTCAACCAACAAAAAAATTGAGAACGAGTTAATGGCCAGAGAAGGAGCTATGTATATTATAGTGGGGGTCTAATTATTCAACTGGGAGGCATTAACGACGATGAAGATATAATATAGTGACGAAGAGAACTATTCTGATAGTGATACTTAGTGATAATTAAATATATTTTATGATGATAGTAATAATTAAATAATTCTAACTAAAACTCCCGTGTTTATTTTAGATTTTCATTTTTTCATATTAATTGAACGCAGCCAAATTAGCTTCTAGTCATAATAAAATTTAAATGTCAAGTATCAACATTTTACAAAATTTATTACATGGAATGTACTAAAACAGATAAGGTGGTGGGGTGATTTTCTGTCTCGTTCTAGGACCTCTCTCTCCTTTAACAACCGCCAAGATATTCTTGTCAAGCTGTACCTATATATAAAAGAAGGTTCAAGAAAAATTATCAAATATAATAAAAATAAGGTATGACAGCGCGCAGCCTGTAACCTCAGTCAGGTGACAGCTACACATGAGACTTGCCACCGGCAGTAATTACAACGTCATATCGCGATTTAGTATCTTATTTCGATGTTTGTAGATGTTGCAGCAATTTTAATTAGTTTGACTTGAGTACCTGACTGTCTGACGGAAAAAATGACTTGTTATGTGCGATAGTGGGTAGTGGGGGTGTGAAAATCACGCAAGAAAAACGAAAGGCAAAGTGATATATTTTTTATTAGTTTATCTAGCACGGGAAATTATGTATAAGATAATTACAAAATATCATAAAATATCATATTACTAGTAAAGCACTTTTAATTACAGCCCACAAATACTGCGACTTCCACCGTTCCGTTAGCACTCGGATTGCAATCACCATACTCTAGCAAAAAAATATAACGAAACAATCTGACTGTTTAATTTTATTTTCCTTAAATTAAAATTAAACACATGGAAAATGAATATGAAGCGACTTAAGGAACTTACTCTAGAAGACAAGGTATTTTTCTAATTATTAACAAATCTGCATTTAAAATATTTGCATAAGAATATTGCAGGCTCATTATAGTAATGTCACAATTAGTGATTGAATTTTCGCGATAAGTCTGTCGATTAATTTTCAACGAAATTGAGTTGCTTAAAGAAAACACCACGAGTGTAATTAAAGAAAACGCTTAAAAAAACTGGTGTTGCTTTCTTTAAGCAACTCAGTTGAGTTTAGAAATGAAAAACAGCCTCTTATACGATCATTTTATTAGACGATGCCCGTATTCACAAACGATAATTTCCTAAATAATTACGTAATTAATTAAATGAGTGAGATGGAGATATGCAGTTTTTTTGCAATAGAATGAGATGGGGATAATTGATTACGTAATTATTTAGGAAATTATCGTTTGTGAATACGGGCATATTATTTATCATAAATTTTATATCAAAAGGTACTGTAGATGACAATGGAAAGCCTGCGCACGCAATCAGAAATATTATTGGCTGAACGAAAACACTGCGAGGCCAATTAATCCAATTATAGAAAAGAAGAAGAAAGAATGGATTGAAGGTTAAATGCTCAAGGTCGTTTATATTTTATTTTATTAATAGGAAAGAAAATTCTATTTTCAAAACAAGCAGGCATAACTTCGTATAAATTTTTTCTAATAATGTATAAATTTTTAAAATTAGATGGGCGAATGAGAATGATAGTGCAGAAAAGGCAGAATTATCAACGAGGTTGAAATTTTGTACCTATAATAAACCTTACACTGGGTGCAAAGGTCAAAAACAAGAATAGTAATTTTAAGGTCAAGAAATACTCCATTTGATATTGATGGTAATTTTAATTAAACATAATTTAATTACGTTAACATACCAGAGCTTGATAAGGAATCTCCTTTCGATTATGTTGGTGCTGGTGTTGGTGGTTATTTGAAGGTAACCCACTAAAAATTCATAGGAAAGAAAAACGACTTCCTGCTGACCCTGAAGAATACTTATCCAACTTGAAGACTGATTTTGTTCAAAATGAATATAGATGATATTATTTACTTATCCTTGTTGATATTTTCAATCGGATTCGGACATTTTTATAAGCAAATTGAAGACAAGAAGCAGAGGAAGTATATCGGCTGTTTGGTTGGTCTATTGATAGTCATCGTTGTCTCAGGATTCCATGTCCTGCATCCAATATTCGTCACTTTTGTGAACGCCTTTATTATTTTATTTGTGGATAAAAGGTAAGTTGAAATTTAGTTACTAAATAATTATACAGAAGTGGTCCTAGAGCTTTCAAAACAACAAGGTGCATGTCACTCTCACTCACAAGGTCATAATAGCCTTACAGTGTTGCCTGATTTGGTAGCTGCATTTTTACAATCTTATATTTTTCAATGGGCTTTATGGTTTCAATGGTTAGGTCAATGGGCTTTGTTAGGTTTGTAACACATTCACTGCGTTATTAAAGTATCTTTACGTAAAGTAAAGGCGAAAAGTAATGATTTTTTCGAAATGTTAGTCTAGACGACCTTTTTACCAAAAATATCGTGTGTAAATTCACAGACCTTTGTTTGTACAAAGGGGCAATTTTGAAGCGCAGGAAAATACGTGGAGGTCAGAGGTGACATGTCAGCGTTATACGCTGCAGACGGGAGTTCGCAAATAGAGTCCAGACAACATGATGTAACCCTTCGCTGATTGGCAGAAGGGCTAGAAGCCAGAACGCGGAGGCTGGAAAACGAGAAGTGACGGTACGGACAGTAGAAGGGGAGAGGAACGGCGGCAATACGCGAAAAGACCCACCTGTTTATTTTACTTTCGTACCTAAAATATCGACAACTTTTACCTTTGCCTGTGTCTATCGCCTTTTTAAATAAGTTGAAGTTAAAGTACCTTGCGTTCTTCTTCGCGAATTAATAAACTTCACATGACTAACTGAGTCAAGTAAACGAGAGCGTTTTCCCGTTAATAATCACCAGATTAATTTCAACTTCTGGAGTTTTTCGAATTCTAACATCAGACGCTGCGTTGTTATTTTCAGGGGACTCTTTAAACCAATGCTAATGCTAGTATCTTGTGAATGCCATCATCGCTAGCAGAGTAATTTTTGATTTTTGAGCCCTTCATCTGACTTCTTGGTAATTGAAAAGCAACTACTTACCTTTCAACTACAAGTTCACCTATTATATCATCTTAATTCTAATTCTGCCCTCCAAAGAGCTTTTGCAAAAAGGGTGAATAAACATCTTTGAAATACATTGACTGAAAGAGCCTACCTCCAGTATCGTACCTCCAAGATTCATGAGTTATATCAAGTATTAGCTACCTTAAGGAATCTACATTTTACTTCCTTGTATCCTAGTTCAATTTGGGCGACCACTTCTGTATAACTATATTGTATATTTGTATAATTAAGAGTTTAATTTTTTTGAAAAATTACACTTACTCCTGAGAATGCATCTTATAGAGAGGGAAAATGATCATTAAAAAATCCCTTTTCTTCCCAAATAATTAACGAAAATAAGCCTGGAGGGAAAAAAATTCAGACAAACGTTAGAAACTTTCTTAGACTTATCCGGAATCTACAATAAAAAAAATTGGAGTTCCCATTTGAAAAATTACACTTATCCTCAGCCCAGAAAATTTCAAGGAGGGAGGGGAGTGATTTTCTCCCCAAACGAAGCTCCCTCCCCCCTGGAATCCACAAAACTTCTATTGGAGGTATGCTCTGCTTGAATTAATTCCCGGAATTTTAAACTTGAGGATTATTGTTTTGGAACTTAGTTTGCATTGTTTGCAAATCAGAATTTCAGGTTCATATTTGAGTTTTAGAAGGTGCATCGAGTAGATACAGTTGCTTGTTGCTTGTTCCTTGTAAGGTCACCAACTTTTGTAAATGAATCTGTTTACAAATAGTTACATTCATACATACATATTAATGGAAAAGGAAAAAGTCCAGGGTTCAAAGTTCTGTAACTTGTACCGGGTGAGTCATTAAGAAAGGTCACCGGGAATGGTGACTTTAATTTAACTATATCGTATTTTTCACTGGTACAGCTAAGTTGATCGGTTGATAAAAAAGTTGCTACAAAAAATTGATTTTTAACCCTCAACTTTGAGAGGTAAGAGGTAATATCTCTGTAGGGGTGATTCGGGGGGAAAATTCTAATAGCTATTTCTCAATAGTTTTGTAGCACCCCTTTTTGGGAACACCTACATTTGATTAATTCTCAGGGAGGTCCTTTTGAGGATTACTTTGCATCAATTAAGGGAAGAGTTAATTAATAATACTTCACTATAATGTTATATTATGACATAAACAGAACACAATTACAAATTTGTCACCAACAAAATTACAACTTAAATTCTAGCATGAAATCAATAAAGCTCAATATGGTTAAACACTCACGGTACCATCCAGGGTTGGGGCTCTTGACTGCCACTTTTACTTTAATTATTAAAAGTAATATTCCTCGAACTGATGAGTACTCGCTGTTTGGTAATAATTATTAATTGTTAAACTGAAGAATACGCTGCTTTACAATTCTTGATAACTGAACGATGAATACTGCAGATTAGGAACGAAGTATATACCTAATTATACTTGCTTAGTACACTTATTAATTATTATGAAAATTAACACTTCTGTATATTTATCCCGGCAACCTTTTTAAGTTGACCGGACATTAACACCACAAATACATGCAGAGAGACACCGATCTGCCTGTCTTGCAGGAAAGGGTCTACACACCTTCATCGAGCACCGCTAGTACCCGACTCCTCTCGCAATAGTGGAAACTCGCATTTCTCCCTTACACCATCCAGCTTCGTGGTGGTCCTTTCCTTAGTTTTACCCCCACCTCACATAATTCACTCTTAGTCTATACAATACCAGTGTCCAAATCATTGGCGTGCTTCATAGTCCATAGTGCATTTTTACATTATTTGAGATACTGAAAACCTTTTTCTTTTTCAGAAAATGTCACATTGTCAGTTTCTTCTTCTCGTTCTTGTACCTGTTCTTTTTCCGAATGAGCGAATTTTTCGGGATTCCGTACGCACCCGCTCATTGCAATTTAATACAAATGATACTGACCCTTAAATTGGTCGGGTTGGCTTTCGAGGTTAATAGCGCTCACGAATCGAAGAAGAAGAAAGACAATGCCGAAAAGACGGAGGAAGAAAAGCTGGAAGACGAAATGTGCGAGTTGAAGGTCGATTTTGAAGAAATATTTCTGTACGCGTTCAACTACATCGGAGTCCTGACAGGTATGACTTGTTTGTTAATTTTGTTCTTTCATTTTTCACAGTATAAAAAAGATATTGGGAAATAGGGCAGTAATTATTATCAAGAAAAACTATTTGTAAATGTACATAAAATTATGTATATTTTCAGGGCCGTACTACAGGTATAGGACTTATAAAGATTATTTCGATCTGCCATTTTCTAAGTATGCAAATTGGAAAGACATTACTGTATATAAATTAAAATTTGTCCCGCTTTATGGTGCACTTTTCCTTTTCGGAACTTATAATTGGCCCCTTTCGGTAAGTTAATGTATTGTAAATAATGTTATCTATATCTAAACTTCTCACATGTTATGATAAGTTTAAACAATTATTATTATATTATGTATACCTAATCAAGCAAATTGGTTCTGCATGCAAATGTTAAAGTATACACTATACAGGGTGAACACACTAACTTGCGCACTGGGAACATTAAACTTTACTCTTTAAGAGAAGTAAATTTTCTTACCTCAGTCCTCTAAGTTATTTTTTTCCAAAGATATGATCGTTTTTGTAAAAATAAAAGTGGCAACCCTGCATGTGAAAAAGGGTTAGATAGCATTTTCATTATTTTAATTTCCATGGCAACTGATTTTGCTCAAATGCACCTGACCACTACTTGCGGATATTATACTCCCATGAAAATTTAACTCCTTTAAATGGAGAGCATCTTCTCTTGAAGGTCTCAGAAGTTTCCGTCAGTAATTTATAGCCCCCTCATCAGAAGTCAAAGGACCCCCGAGGGTAAATGGCTTTCCACAAATGAGAAATTCCACAAGAGATGCGCATGATTAAAAGCACAAGGCTCGCCAGTGCCAGTAGATTTCAGAGGGGCTAAATAGTCGTACATTTGTTCTGTACCAAACCACCCCTTACAGATGTCTGAATACCGAAAAAAAAACTCAGCTCTTTAAACTGAAAAAATGAAAAGAAGGAATGAAATAGATTATTTATTAAAACGTTACAATTTTATCAATGAAAAACTTAAATCTACAATCGTAACTTTACCCTGGGCCTTGAAATGTATCTGTTTCGAGTCATGAATCGGATAAACCGTACTGGTTAGACTTTCCACGCCGTCGTTTGCGAATACCTCCACCGAAGAGACGTCCAGTAGAACTTGTAACTTCAGCTTGTTATCGTTCAACGCAACAGAAACTTCCCTCGCCGATAAAGGGGGCTTTTCAGCTCCCTTTATCGGTATACCGCTCTGTGATCTATCTAATTTCAATTTTCCGCTACTTTTGTTGTAGCTAATAACCGTCTTCTCCGACATATCCGTGTTCGTTCGGACGTGAACTTCGAACTCTTCGGCTCCTCCCAAGTCGGCCATAACGGTCAACGAAGCAACGTCACCTTCTACGCCCTCGAATTTTTTCATCTCATTTTCGATGGTGACATTTTTAAGATCGATCGTGTCCGTGAAAGTCGCGGTGATTTCGGGCGGAACTTCTTGCACCAGGACGTTATTTTTAAGACTCAAAATTCTAGGTAGAGTCATCGCTCCGGCCCATTTGTGTCCCAGATCGTTAGTGGGGTAGTTTCGTTGCCACATATTCATCCAGGCTATCACGACTCTTCTGTTTTTATCGTCAAGCATTGTTTGGGTTGCGTAGAAATCTAATCCGTGATCCAGTTCTTTTATTTCTTCCACTTGTAGCGTACCTTTATCCCAGTCGATCGTACCGACGAATTGAATCACGGAATCGTAGTTTTGGTAATTGTCGCCTTGCGCCGGCATTTCTATCGGCGATGTGAGTACGATGTCTTTCCCGTCGATGTTGAATAAGTCGGGACACTCGAACATGTTCCCTTGTTCCGGTGTACCTTCTAATAAAATCGATTTGAAGCTCCAATTGATGAAGTCTTCTGAATGGAAAAGTAAGATTTGACCGGTGTTGTTAACGGTTTTAGATCCGGTTACCAAGTAAAACGTATCGTCTCGTTTGAACACTTTCGGGTCGCGGAAGTCTCCCGGTTTAGCGTTTGGTGGTAGCACGCTGGCATTTATGACCGGATTTTGAGGTTCTTTGGTGAAGGTAATTCCGTCTTCTGAGTAGGCGACGCATTGTAGTTGTTTATCTCCGGAAACGCACGTGTAGATGACGTACAGTTTATCGTCTTTTTCTATAGCGCTGCCTGAAAAGACTCCGTCTTTGTCGTAGGGTTGATCCGGTGCTAGAGCGACGGGTAGATCTTCCCAGTGCACCAGGTCTTTACTTTTGACATGGCCCCAGTGCATGGTGTTCCATTTTGAATCGTAAGGGTAGTACTGGTAAAACAAGTGGTATTCTCCTTTGAAGAAACTGAAACCGTTTGGGTCGTTGATCCAGCCTATGGGTGCTGCCGCGTGGTATTTCTCCCTGTACGTTTGGTTGACGCTGCCTTTATTCGCTGCGATGTATTCGTTGGCTCGTTCGACTGTGTATTGTTGATCTTTTCCGAGGGATGCTGTCGCTGTTTTTTGGAACTGAGTTGTTGTCAGATAAATGATGAATATGAAGAAAAGTGATTTCTTCATTTTGGTTTAATTAGGCAAGCTGTGGACAAAAGTTTGGACCAGTTAGAATTTTTTATGAAAGGCAAGATATAAATATTAGTAAATCTTACCTCGATTATTTTAATAATAAGTACCTACTAAATCACTACACAATAGATTATGAGAAATTACTACTCATTTATTTTGAAGAGAAGGTATTAGTGCTTAGTTTTATAGTTGTATTTTATCTATGAAATTTGATTAGATAAATTGGTTTTTACTTCATTTATAATTTGGAATAAGATAAAATGTGTCCCGGGTACATTATTTGATTGATTGTTTTGATTTTTTATTATTCAAATTTTAGAATTTGATAGTTTTGAGTATGTTTTATGCTTTTGTAATTAATTTACTGTGACGTCCGGTTAAACCAGAAGTTGACGTAACGTTCCCTTTTTTATTTTGAAAGGTTTATCAAAGATTTCATGAAGATGCATTGCATTAGAAACATTCACAAAAAAATACTGTTTTGTGGGATTTTTTGATCAAAAGACAATAAATTGACTTAAAATGACAACTCTTCTAAACACTATCATCCATAGTGCTCATTTTTAGTCCCGCCACTGGATTCACTGTCTCTCAAAATAGCACTATACCAAATTTTATTGAAATATGTCAAGTTTTAATGATTTTATGGTCAAATCAAAATTTCAAAAATAATAGCATTTCAAACATAATAGCGAATTTTAAAAAAAATCTGGGCACGCTACTGGATTCACCATCTGTCAAAACAGTACTGTACTAAATTTTATTGAAACCGGAGAAGTATTAACGTTTGAATTTCTGAAAATCATTGAAACTTGAAGCCCTAGGCCCTAGCCCTAGAGAAATCAAGAAGTCGTGTATAAATTCTATTTAATTTTTTTTTTCAACCGGACATAATGGAACACTAAAAAACGAAAAAAATTAAAATAAAAAAGCTAAAAAAGTGGCTCCCAGCGGGGGACTCGGACACGCGATCTTTTGATTTGAAGCGAAACTCTCAAGCACGGGACTCATCAAGCCATTTGAAAGATGGTGACTTGTAAGGGGATATGAGGTGAACTTACAAAAACAAATTAAAAAATTATTCATCCAATTTTTTTGAAGTTTCCCTCGTTATATAAAAAAATATATACAAATTTTACTGTTTTTCAAAGCAGCAAAAGGGGCTTTTCTTTTGAGAGGCTGAAGTATTTTATACTTCTACCTCTTGGAATTTTAATTTTGAAAATCCCTCCTTATCGAGCTCCTAGACCCTTTGAATGCAAAAATTGTGTTTAAAACTGTTTAGGCTGGAGCTTGATAAGGTGAGTCAGTCACCTAACAATTATTTTATATAATACAGATGTCCGGAAATAGAAAAATAAGACTTTTTTGCTAGACACTTATATGCCCAGAAGTACTTTTTTTTTTTTTTGGATCCAGGTTGTCAAAAAAAGATTATTTTTATAGTTTTGTGAAGATATCTCGGGAAGCGTTTTTGCATGCCCCATTGTCGGAGATCTCAGTAATGAGGGATGTTTTTTTTTGCCCCTCATTTACCGATACATCTTTTAAAACATCCAAAGCGACTTTTTCATCATAAGTGATTTTTTTTCTTTCTCGAGAACGTTTAAGTTTAAAGCTGCTAACCATGTGTAGGTGTAGAAAACATGGGCGTTTCTAATGGGCTTCTTAAAATCGCATTTATTCCAGTGGCGTAGAAGTTATGAGGTTGAAAACCTCAAGGTCCCCAAAATCTACTCAATTATCTTGAAAACATTAATTTTACAGTGAAAACAATGGGATTAATGAGTACAAAGTGTGTATTATAAAAGCTGAACAATGTCTCTTATACAGTTCTCCAGATAATGGCAAAAAAAATCAACTTTGACCACCTATGTCTTGAAAACTGGGCAAATAAGTTTATAGAAAAAAATTGAAAGTGAATTGTGTTATTAATTATTATTATACAAAATAAATATTTCATATGTTCATTTTTCAGTATGCCCTGTCTGATGAATTCTACACAGAACGGTCCTGGTTGTACAGATATTGGTACGTGTGGCCCAGTTTCTTTATATTCCGGATGCGAATATACATCGGTTTGGTGCTGTCGGAATGCGTCTGTACCGTCGCCGGATTAGGAGCGTACCCTACGATTAGCAACCCTAAATGTGGGCATGGGCCTTCGGAGAATTTTGCAAAATTGAAAGAGTTGTAAGTCTTTAATTTAAACCTCTTTATTTATAAGAAATATTTCAAGAATATCCAGTATAAAAAAACTAAAACTACTCACCTTTTCCTAGTTAAAATAAATCTAATGGCACTATTTCAAGTGGTATTTTTAAATGGGATAGTTGAAAGCGTTGCTCTTATATCTGATATTTCAGTTTAATAAATCGGAAACTGATTTTATGAGTCAGTTTTTCAATTATGCACTGTGATTATAGTTATTAAAATCAGTTAATAACGCTTGTTGTTACGTAAATTATTATTCTATACGAATTATTGTGTATTTAGATGTTTTGATCAGTTTATAAGTTTCCTGAATTATTTCAACTTTTTTATTAGAAAGATAGAGGTGTGGAGGCCCCATTTCCAAGGTCCTATCCAGGTTAAAAAAAAAACATAATTCTTAAGTTTCAATTCTTTCCAAAGCTCTTGATGATTGAAAAATTGTCATGTAATTTGCAACTTATTTGTCAAAACTCAAAAATATGTTTGTTTATTTTGCTTTTGATCAAAATGCATCAATAAGTCATCTACTAGTTTTCCATTTCCAAAATAATTTCTATTTGATAATATAAATATAAATACAACTTTCTTTTGGATTCATTAATCACGATTTGGTCATGCTCATTAAATTCATTCTCATTACCTCTCATAATAGGAGTGTTTATAGGACCAAATCTTTAATGATTAGAATGTTGAAGAGGTTGTATTAATTAATTTAATTACTTACTTAATCGATCTTAATAACAGATACTGAACGATTCTTGTGCCAAATGTGATTGTGTTGAGTACCTATACCATAACAGTTTGTTTTGAGATGAGATAAGTTTCCTATTATGACTGGTTGATACTGCAACATTAATGTTTTGTGGATAAACTGAAGTGTAGTTTTTAATGATCATTTTAACAGGCTATTATATCCATTAAATTCGCATTTACTACTATATGAAAATCATTACCAACCTAATAATCAAGGAAATCAAATTTTTAATAGATTTTGACTCAACTTCTCTTGTCGGACTTACCAGTGGTACCACCTTGGAATTTTATAGCATTTACTGCTAAATGAAAATCATTACCAACCTAATAATCAAGGAAATCAAATTTTTAATAGATTTTGAATTAACTTTTCTCCAGGCTTACCAGTGGGTACCGGTACCACCACCACCTTGGAATTTTATTTAAATTTATTTAAATTTATTTTAAATTCATTTTACGGCTTTATTAAAAAGTAATGGAGATACAGTGTTTCAGTAATAATGATCTTAACTCGGATCTTAAGTAGCGCTGTTCTAGGATTACGGGTTTATCAGTGCAATCACCTACATGACATTTGGTGATTTTCTCCACTTGAATTAATGAGATTTCTATTTAATGGGAGTGGATTTTCTGGTATCTACAACTAGATATTTCCTGCTATGTTACGATTTTCATTGATAATTAAATATTCAAAATATACTTGGGTGATTCTCTTGGAGTAATTAGATACATTACGCAACACCTGTTGATTATTACTCTACATTTTTCACAATTAGATTTTTTTTTCAATTTTCTATTTATGGTGTTTTTTTCGTGCATGGATGACCATTATGCTATTAAAATAAATATTTCTTCACTAAAAAATTAATAAATAATAATTGTACTTACCGAACGAACTTCTCATTAAGTAAAAGAATATTTTGCAAAAAAAAAATACAGCCAACTCTGAATAGCGTTGGTAACTTCTATTACGTTAGTGGTTTGAACATTTATCATTTTTTATGCAGAGGGGATAATAATAGCTTTAATGTTTCAGGGCTATGTGGTCGTTTTTCTATATTATAATAAATTCTGTTTGAATGAAAAAAATGAAAGAAAATGTGGCTTTTGTATTAAATACAGGGTGATTCGCATAAGAACCAACACAGAGCAGCCTTGAGAAGTTATAAGCCTCGAGTAGGGGTACTTAGAAAAACCAAATTTGGTACACGGTGTGTGTTTTAATTGTAGCATTTTAAAGGGTTGATAAGGAATGATACACCCTTAAAATGCTACATAATTTTTTAAGAAATTGGCCGATTTAAGAAATTGTTACTGAATTTTATGGGGGATTTTATTCTAAAACTTTTATTTCTCTTATTATTTTTCAAAAAACTTTGTAATTTTCAACAAAAATACAAAAACTAAGCAAAAATATTGCAATTCTGTTCTTTAAAATGATTTAAAATACAACAATTAGTTTTTAAATTAAATGTCAAAGTTGATGATCAGGAAAAAAGTTGAAAATGACAAAGATTTTTGCAAAGTAACGAGAGCAAAAGCTTGAGAATAAAAAACCAACTTTTGAATTTTCGATGATTAGATTGGGTACAGGCTCATATAGACTCATAAGCTCATATAGGTACAGTCCCTGTACCTTATTAAAGAACCTGAAGGTGGTACAAAAAAAATGTTTCCGATAATGGAATGTTTTTTTTAAACTATGTAATTTCAAAATAGCGGACATTTTGTGTTGTGACGATTTCACAGTCTTCTTCATTTTTTTGTGAACAAAAATATAAAATTTCAAATCACAAAGCAGTGTTGGCATGTTTTGCAAAGTGCTGATTTTCTTCTTTTTTTTTCAAATGACAGGCCCAATATTACATGGGTTTCTTTGAAAGTACTTTAAAAGAGACAATTTGTGTTTATTTTTTGAAAAATCATTAAAAAAGTATTCATTATAAACAATCATGGCTCCCAAGACAATTAAATGAGTGGCATAAGGACTCAACAAATAAAACTGTTGAAATATATTTATTGTCATTGTCATGTAAACCATTAGTTATTTATATAAAAAATTTCAGAATATGTACCATGTTATATCTATACAGATTTTTCCCAAAGAAAAAACACGATTTGAATAAAAACAAGTGAATTCAATCCTACGTTGTGACATGTCATTGGATTCGTCTTTTAATGTACTTTCGTATGAGCTGATGTAATTGTACTTTAGTACTTGCCATTTGAAAAAATTGAGAAAACGTGGCAACACTGCTTTGTAATAATTAAAGATTCTACATTTTCATTTTATATTAGAATGAAGAAGACAAATGTCAAAATCGTTTGGTGAAAACGGCGTTCAAAAATGTTCAATAGCAACCTATAAACGGTGCTTTGAAGTTGAGCTATTTTTTGCTGAAGAGCCCTAATAAATTCGAAACAAGAAGTCGGAGATCCATACTATTGTATTTGCATTGATATACCTACACTATTGACTATTGTATTTGCATTTTTCAGTAGTTTTAGAAAATTTAAAAATATAGGTACCGGGTGTCCCATTAGTGCGGGATTCTTCTCTGGCAGCTTCACTTTTGAAGCTATAAAAAAAGATGAGGGAGAAAAATTGTATGGTTTGAAGAGACCTTCAACCTAAAATAATTTTCAGCTACACAGGATGGCCCAATATCGCTGTACGCCTTACAACTTTGTTATTTTAAATAGGACACCCTATATATTATTACATTTTCAGATTATCTGAAAAAAATCAGTAAGAATGGTTTTCACAGTTTCAGTATACATAATGTGAATAGTTTTTGAGTTATAAACAAGTGAAAATTGCCATTTTCCATTTTCAAAACAGTTTACAATGAAAACGGCTCAAGACAGCAGAAAAAGGTTTACATGTCCCTATCTTAACTTTTTACAAGGTATCCTATGATGTGGATGAAATTGTTATACAGGGTGATGAAAAATCTGAAAATTTTCATCACCCTGTATAACAATTTCATCCACATCATAGGATACCTTGTAAAAAGTTAAGATAGGGACATGTAAACCTTTTTCTGCTGTCTTGAGCCGTTTTCATTGTAAGCTGCTTTGAAAATGGAAAATGGCAATTTTCACTTGTTTATAACTCAAAAACTATTCACATTATACTGAAACTGTGAAAACCATTCTCACTGATTTTTTTCAGATAATCTGAAAATGTAATAATATATAGGGTGTCCTATTTAAAATAACAAAGTTGTAAGGCGTACAGCGATATTGGGCCATCCTGTGTAGCTGAAAATTATTTTAGGTTGAAGGTCTCTTCAAACCATACAATTTTTCTCCCTCATCTTTTTTTATAGCTTCAAAAGTGAAGCTGCCAGAGAAGAATCCCGCACTAATGGGACACCCGGTATAGTCCTTCATATTTAAAAAAAAGTAATTTAGGGACACAACCCTGTATATAAAATGTCGGCCTTTTGAAATTAGCTTATAGCAAAAGATCTCATTATCCGAAACAACATTTATTCGAAACATTTTTTTTTCGTACGACATTCAGGTTCCTTAATAAGGTACAGAGACCTTATATGAGACACCCTGTACATAACTGCAATAATTTTTTTTTTGTTTTTCGGATTTTGGTTGAAAACGACTAAGTTTTTGAAAAAAATAATAAGAAAAATAAAAAGTTTTAGAATTAAATTCTCCTTAAAATAAAGTAACAATTTCTTAAATCCGCTTACAGGTTAAAAAATTACAAAGCATTTTAAGGGTGAATCATCCCCTATCAACCATTTAAAATTCTACCATTTAACTCTACTTACTCTCAATGGTTTGGTACACTCACAATAAGCCCCTATTTCAAGGCCTATAACTTCTTACCACATTTTGGGGTCCGCTACACACCCCTGCTCTGTGTCGGTTCTTATGTAGATCATCCTGTATATTCATACAATTTAATTTTATTTTGTGAGATAGTATTAATAATCATAATGTAATGTATTTTCTGTTATTAAAAGGTTAGTCTATAAAGTAAATTCAGACTTTATTAATTATTTATTATAGAAATTATATATTATTTTACACACTACTCACTAGCCTAATTATTTATTTACACTTATTACTTAACATTATTATTTATTTAAAAACAAGAAGCACTAATATTTATTTCAATCGAAACATTAATATTGAGTAGTTAATTATAACTGTCCGCTCGCAGTAAACAGTCCCCAGTGATGTAGGGGTAGAAGCAGTGCCGGTGACTTATTATTCGGTCTTCTAAGTTCGAATTTCTCTCAAGAGTTTTAAAATTTTTTTTTCACATTCAACTGTGAATGTGTAAAATATTAACAAGAGTTATTAAAGTGGAACAATTTTCTCTTATCTACACAGTTATAGTTTACAGTTAAATTGAGCTATTATTGCTATTGCTGTTGATAATAATTATTGTTGCAATTAGTTGTCAATTATCTCTATACTTTCTGTTTTGTTTATATTATTGTCATACAGAAATAATTTTACTCACTCTAAAGTGATTGAAATTTATTTCCCAGACTAGATTATTAAGTTTTAATAAATATTTAATATACCATCAAAAATTAAATAATTCTATAATCTTGTAGTTCCTCTGTTTATTATAAAACATTTTTGCAGAAAAGCTGATGAAAAACAACTGGAAAGCTCAGAGTACAATTTCGAAACGATCCGCAACGTGAGTCCTTACGGAAGCGATTTCTGTACAACATACCGTGAAGGTATGAAACACTGGAACATATGCGTGCAATACTGGCTGGCCGTCAACGTCTACAAGAGGTTCCCATCGAAGAGCAAACAAGTCAAGACGATTATAACCACCCTCGTTTCTGCTGTATGGCACGGCGTATATGCGGGTTACTATGTCTGCATAGGAACAGTGCCCATGGTGTTGGCCGTTGAAGATATCTGGGTGAAGCTGAGACTTAAAAATAATTCCGGAATTGTAAGTAAAAATGTTTGATTGAAAAAAATTCCTGATGTCTTATTCAAGCAATCGTCTTACCTTTTGAGTTTTGAGCTAATATTGTTTTATTTTTTAGTCTTTAAAAATATGGGAATGGATCGTTTGGTTCTTCAAGATGCACCACTTCTCATATCAAGGCATGGCTTTCCATCTCTTGGAACTCCGGCTGATTTATAAATACTACAGCTCGGTGTACCATTGCGGGTTGATTTTGTGGTTCGTACTCCTCGTCGGCGGTATGCAATTATTGAAGCAGGAGAAATCTAAATCGAAAAGGCTGAAGAGAGAAAACGATAACGAACAATCAATTGAACAAAATAAAATTAAGTAAAAGGTATTTGTAATGGTTTTATTCAGGGGGTTCTCAATCGGCGTGTCTATTTATTTATTTTTCTTGTCAACGATCTTGAACTTGAAAAAATTCTACGAATATCTGATACAAGGTTGAGAACCTCTGGATTTTAAAAATTATTTTTGAAAAGTTCTATTTAAGTTTTATTTCTCTTTATATTTATTTATTATATTTTATATTTAGTTGAATCAATGATTGTGGATTTTTGAAAGATTGGCATTACAAGAACAATAATTATTCACTCTCAGTGGTTTATCTTTGATAGAAGAAAAATAATAAATGAACAAATAATTTAAGATATTATGTATATTACAATAATAAGTGTTACCTATTTAATGTGATCCATTGAAGTGAAATTACAATCTTCTTTAGAGTTTATGGCCCTTAGCTTTCACCAAGCTATTTAGCCAGGAAATTACAATCTTAAAGAAGTCTCAACCATTGCGAGTAACCTGATTTTAACAATAATAATTGTAAAAAAATACAAAGAATAAAAATATACGTTGTTTATTATTTTAATCTTATAATTTTTTTTCTTCTCTCAGGGTTTGATTTATTATTGATCTGTTTGGAAGATTTAGGGTACCATGTAAAGAGATTTTCTGCGATATCTTTGATGTTTTGAACCCCTTTTGCTATGCTTTTAATGAAAGAATCATGTTTTAAAGAAAATCTAATACGTGGGCTTTTATTGAAAAATAACCGGTATTTCGACATCTCTTCATTAATCTCTCCTATGCAATTGGATATTTTCCTGTCTTTGAGACAGTTCATTTGAAGAAATGACTGTTGGTGCAATTTCGCGAGTTTAAAAGAGAAGAGTTGTGTGTAATGCTGATTCAAGTTTAGAGACAGAAGTGGGATTAAAGAAGACTAAAACGTTGTTTGTTATAAATTAACTAAGTGACTTTCGTGAATGAAATATTTCCACTTAACCATGAATGGCTACCGTGTTTGTTTAAGAATCATTTTAGAGAAAAGGTTGCTGTTTGTGTGAAATTCTTATTGCGGTCAAGTTCATAATTATTCCAGAAAAATCCTGTCTGCTTTATTGTTACAAAATTCATTTAAAAGATGTCCTGTAATCACGGTTCAGAATTACTCCCTCTCTAAAACCTGTCAAGAGTTGTATAAAAATATCAAATATCGCAACTTGAAAGAACTTTTTTTTGCTACAATTACGAAAAAATTATGTTTGTAATTGACATTGAAAGAGATTGTTTCTTTATTTTAACGACACAATGTAGGTATTGCTCATTAGTAGTGTATACTTGAAAATTTATTATAATGAAGGCAAATAAGAACATATGCCTGTTGGAAAAATTATTGTTGCTTTAAAGATAAGACCGTAATAATTAGTTTGCTTAATGAAGGTAGATGTGTCAGCTGTTTACCAATTCTGGCTGAAAATGAAAATTAACAACTTTTTTTGTTACTTATTTAAGTAAAATGAATTTGGCCGATGTCATATACGTATTGTTGCTCTTTTTTTCTATCGGAATCAGTTATTTTTATAGAAGAATTGAAGATGTGACGAAGAGGAAATACTTCGGGACAGCTGCTGGAATTTTTTTAAATATTATCGTTTCTGGAAGATATATTTTTCATGCTTTTTCCACTGTTATTATTAACAGCTGTATAATTTTAAATGTTCATAAGAGGTAAGAAAACATGACGAGTGATAGTGATAATAAGAACCAATGAGTCTTCAAAACTGTAATTAAAGTTCAGTGAAAGCTAATTGAACATTTTTTTACAATAAAAAAAATTATAGTTAATTAAGAATAGTTTCAATTAGCTGCGCTGCAAGTACTTAATAAGGTAATTGGACATGGCATTTTTTTAAGGGTTACTACCCGATTTAGTAGAAAAGCCTTTATCCATTAAAACAATTTTTTTAAATAATTTCCTTTTCAGATATTGTCACATTGTGAGTTTCATATTTTCATTTTCGTACCTAATTTTCCTGCATTACTGTGATTGTTTTGAAACCTTCTACATACCACAACACACTAAACTCATTCAAATGATGCTGACTTACAAAATGGTTGGGCTCGCTTCTGAAGTCAACTATTCTTACCTCCTCAAGAAAGAAAAACACGGATCAAATGGCAAGCCTGTACGTTACAAAAATAATTGCTTGAATGATGATATACTCTTCAGTGATATTCTCCATTATGGTTTCAGTTACATTGGATTTTTAGCAGGCAAGTAAACACTCAACTTATTTTTTATTTTAATATAATAAAAATCTAAGGGCGTGTTCCGATTCCCAACCACTGAAACCAGTTAGGTATGTTGGTTACTTCTGGTCGATACTGGTCGTTTTGGTAAGGGCAACTAAGAGTCATCTCCTCAAATTGTAAATGAAGGGCTAGGTTTATCGTGAGTGGGCCATTGTGACACTTCCACTGCGACCGAAGGTCTATCATACACAATAATAACTCCATCATTCTAGAGAAAGCTTATCCCTTTAGCATTTTTTTTTACACAAGGGACTTTATAATCTATCTAAGTCAGCTCCTTAAATTATACATGAAAGGATACAATTCACACGTCTATCCTTATGAAAGTTCATTTAGTAAGAAACGACCCCAGTTCAAGAAAGAAAAGAACGAGACTAAGTCATCTCCTTAGTCTAGGTGGATAGGTTTGATCAAGTCAACACCTTGATTAAGATTCTAGGGGCAATGCCATGCGAATCAGCTCCTTGCCAGGGATGATGGACGGTTTATTTTGGCTCTACGTATAAAAATAAAAGAACATCTAGAAATAGTTAACTAGAGGACCTATTCAGCGTGTCCGAAAATAACAAAAACAAGACGGTTTTTTTCTATTAACTTATATGCCCAAAGTTGATTTTGTTTTCAGTTTTTTTGCTAATATCTCGAGAGCTGTATGAGAGAAATGTTCATCTCTTTTTCAAACACACTTTGTGCTCATTCCTTGCTTTCACTGTAAAATTATCATTTTAAGAAAATTTGCACCAGATTTTGGGTACTTTGAGAGTTTCAACCCCCTAACTTCTACGCCACTGGAATAAATGCGATTTTAAGAAGCGTTTTAGATCCGTCTATGTTTCCCACACCAAAAAGGTACTCTTGCTTAATAACTCAAAAGTTGACCGTTTCCGAGAAAAATGGTATTTTATAAAAGAAAATATGAATTTATTACTTTCAAAAAATTATGCTTAAAATTCATGTTTTCTCTCTTAAAATGCCATTTTTCTCCGAAACGGTCAACTTTTGAGCTATCAAGCAAGAGTAGCTTTTTGGTGTGGGAAACATGGACGGATCTAAAGTGTTCCTTCCAAGTACCAAAAATCTACTCCAATTTTTTTAAACCATTACTTTAGCGCGAAAACAAGGGAAATTAATGAGCACAAAGTGTCACTGCCTTTTAGGTACCTGCTATTTTCGGGAACTCTGTATATCGGCCCAGCTCACCGACATAATAGGTCCGTTCAAAAATACATAAAAAATGCGAAATTTGACCTTTTCATGTGGCTTGTTTTCTCCAATTAATTAACTCTTGGACTTGACTAAACCGTCGTTTTTCAACGTCTATGTCACATTTTGATCGGCATTTCAGCAACCACGGTTAGTAATGGAACAATTTTGGTTTCTTTGGTTTGGAAACGGAACAACGCCCTTTAGTGTGAATCATTCATTGAGGAATGTGAAGTCCCAGGAAAAAACAAGTTAAATTTTAATTAAAACCAATAAAAATAATTCTAAGTCATCTCCTTAGATTGTAAATGATATTTGCAATTTTTATTATAAGAATAATTAATTTACTCTATTCGAGAGAGGAATATTGTTTAAAGGAATACGACTAAGTATTCTTCTTATGCCCGTATTCACAAACGATAATTTCCTAAATAATTACGTAATCAATTATCCCCATCTCATTCTATTGCAAAAAAACTGCATATCTCCATCTCACTCATTTAAATAATTACGTAATTATTTAGGAAATTATCGTTTGTGAATACGGGCGTTAGTCTAGGCTTACAATAAAGTTATTTCAAATTGATAGGGGTTTTGTCATTCATGAAGGACTCTCATATTTGTTCAATTCACAGCAGTTTTGATCGAGTCAACACCTCGATCCGGGTTAAGGAGTATGGTAACACCTTTAGTGAGTCATCTCCTCATTAGAGGTGACAGGCATCATAATAATTAGTTCAACGTATTAAATAGGAGAGGTCTGGGAATAATTAGGCCCTGCATAGTTAATAATAATAGATGATTAGTCATGAACATTTTTTTAAGGTCCTTACTACACCTATAAAACCTTTAGCGATTCTTTTGATCTCCCTTTTCATAAATACGCTAAATGGAAAGAAGCAACAATAGAACGAATAAAGTATGTTCCATTATTTTTTACGATTACTTTTATAAGTAACACTATTTGGCCATCACCGGTAAGTAATTTGTTTCTTTTGTGCATCAAAATTTTTGTTTTTTCATTAAAAAATGTAATTTTATTGATCCAAATCTTTTTTTTTAGTATATTCTGACTGACGAATTTTACAACCAGAGATCGTCACTGTATAGATTTTGGTACGTGTGGCCGGTTTTCCTTAATTTTCGAATCCGCCTCTACACCGGCCTGGTTCTCTCAGAATGCGCTTGTATAATGGCCAATTTCGGTGCTTATCCCGCTGAAATCGATCCGAAAGTCGGTTGGGGCCCGACCAAAAATATACCAGAAATGGAGAAACTGTGAGTGAATTGTTATTGTAAATTATTGATGCTAAAATGCTTTAATTTTCATAGCAGAAATGATGAGGAACTCCTAAGAAATAAAACGTATAACTTTGAAACGATCACGAATATTAAACCATTGAAATCAGAATTAGCTCTCACTGTCAAGGAAGCCATAAGGTATTGGAATACGAGTCTGCAGTTTTGGTTGTTTGCTCATATTCATAGAAGACTCTCAATTAAAAATAAGCTGCTTAAGATTACTATAGTTCTAATCGTCTCTGGCTTATGGCATGGAATATATTTTGGATATTTTTACAGTTACTCTGGTGGTTTGCTTATTATCATTTATGAACATATCTGGGAAAAGTTGATAGTTGACGGAGGCAACAAAAGTCTAGGTCTGGTAAGTTGTACCTATACATATTTATTTCTCTAAGACTATTGAATAAAACGTTTAGGAACGATGTATGTTATTATGCTACTAAATAAATTAATAAAAATTATCTATTTCTTTCAGTCGTTGAAACTCTGGGTGTGGATCTTTCGAATCTGGAAGCTGCAAGTAGCTTCTTATCAGGCTACTGCTTTCTATTTACGCGATATGAAATCAACGCTACGATTTTATAATTCCATTTACCACGTCATGTTTTTTGTGTTCCTTTTGCTGGGTACGGTTGGTTTTATTTTACTTAAATTAAAAACTCGAAAGAACTTCACAAATAAAAGTCAATAGAGCACGTTTTAGATGGCTTTTTTTTACAACCGTAATTGACCTATCCTTCCTTGAGGTCATTCGTTCCATCCAAGTAAAGAACATAATTTAAAAAATAAATAATAGTCAAAAAATCAAAATTGTAGAAAGATAATTTGAAGCGATTTTATTGCCTAAATGCGCTGTCAATTATTTTGATTGTTAATATAATGTTCATAATAAATAAATTCACCTTGAATTGCCGAACTAAAATGTTAATTCAAAAAATAACCGCTCAAATATTAAGGAACCTGCATTACCGACACGGACGCTTCGTTAGTGTCGGTAATACAGGTACCCTACTCAAATATTCGATCCCAGTGCTCAGGTGGTGAGTAGTATTACTATTAAACACGAAAGTAATCTTGACTGCCACTGCAGAGCACCAACAATTACCTACTAGATGTCGCCACGGTTAACAAAAACTTTCGAACATCAATTCCCATTTCCTTCTGCACTGCAGGATTCACGAATCACGAGAGTTGTTCGAGCAGAGACTGAAGTCGTCCAAACACATTGTCAACATTTTCAGTGGTAAGTTTTAAGCATTCAACTCACATTCGCACATTTGTCAGCACACGTGTGATTCCCTGTAAAGCGCAAGACGAGTAAATCCATCCTAATCGGGCAATTACACCACGGAAACGAAAGCATAGCAATTGAATTGAATTCATATTTTAATCCGATAAGGTGGATTCGACGTTTTGTCTGTCCATCATGGATTTGGTAACCCAGAACTCGCTTTAATAAGATTTTTTTTATTTTACCTATTATAGAGGTACCTAGTACCTACTAAAGAAAAGGACTGCTCTTTTACCACCCCCAACTTGGTGTGGTGGCTGGAAAAGCAGGAAACAAAATTTTCTAGGCGCCATTTTAATTTATTATATTATGTTATATTATAGTTTTATGAACCGTCTAAATATTTTATAATCTTATTTTAGATAAATTAATATGAAAAAATAAATAAGTTGGGGACATGTTCGTAAAAGTCCCCCTCAGTAACTTAATATAAAATACAAAAGTTGTAGAAATTAATTACAGATCTTTGAAGGCTCAACTTTTATTTATACAGGGTGCCTGACGTACATTTTTTTATTTTGGCGCACCCTGTATTATTAATTGCATTTTTGGGTTTTATATACTTTTATAAGCCTATCCCATAATTTACCTTATTAGAGTCACAAAATAATTGTTTGTTCTTCTGTGCCTTACTTTTAACTGTTTCCAAGATGGGAATTAAAAAAAAATTAATAAAACGGATATCCAGTAACTAGAAAAAAATGGCCAAAATTGTTTCGTAAAATTTATTCTTACCATTTTGCTCACATCCGTTTTTTTATGAAAATTTCGTAGAAAAGGGAAAAACTTGTTTTGAAGAATTTTTTCTTGCTATTTTGGCAACATCGATGTTTTTACAAACAAATTTGGCAAAATAGCTCGAAAAAGTATTTTTTTGCACTTTTCCCCACATCAGATTTTTCATAAAAAATTCGTAAAAAAAATCGATGTGGGCAAAATTTTCATTCAAAATATTTTTTGCAAGTTTGCCCACGCATCGACTTTTTTATGAAAACTTCATGAAAAGGCCAAAATTGTTTCGTAAAATTTATTCTTGCAATTCGTTCACATCTGTTTTTTCATGAAAATTACGTAAAGGCAAAATAGTTTTGAAGAGTTTTTTCTTGCATGCAATTTTGGCAATATCGGATTTTTGTAAAAATTTCTTAATAAGGCAACAAATTTGTTTCCTAAGTTTTTTTTGCATTTTTGCCGCATCAGATTTTTCATAAAAATTTACTAAAAAAAAAACAGTGTGTGCAAAATTTTAATTCATAATGTTTTTTCTTGTAAGTTTGCCCACATCTGTTTTTTCATGAAAATAAGGTAAAGAAGGGCAAAATTGTTTTGAAAGATTTTTTCTTGCAATTTTGGGAACATCGGATTTTTCTGAAAATTTCTTGAAAAGGGGAACATTGTTCCGAAAAACTTGTTTTTTTTTTGGTTATTTTTCCCACATCAGATTTTTCATTAAAAAAATCGTAAAAAAACCGATGCGGGTAAAATTTTCATTAAAAATATTTTTTTGCAAGTTTGCCCACATCCGTATTTTCATGATAATTAGGTAGTACGTAGAGGGCAAAATTTTTTTAAGAATTTTTTCTTGCAATTTTGGAAATATCTGATTTTTGTAGAAATTTCTCAAAAAGGACCAAAATTGTTTCGTAAAATTATTTATGTCCGTGTGATTCTGCCAACATATCTGTTTTTTAATGACAATTTCGTAGAGGGCAAAATTGTTTTGAAGAATTTATTCTTTCAGTTTTTGAAACATCGGATTTTTGTAAAAATTTCTTAAAAAGCGCAAAATTGTTTCTAAAAAGTTTTTTTTGTTATTTTGCCCACATCAGATTTTTCATAAAACATTTGTAAAAAACCCGATGCGGGCAAAATTTTCATTGAAAATATTTGTTCTTGCAAGTTGGCCCACATCCGTATTTTCATGAAAATTACGAACAGAGGGGGCAAAATATTTTGAAGAATTTCTTTTACAATTTTGGAAACATCTGATTTTTGTGTAAATTTCGTAAAAAGGGGAATTAGTTTCGAAATTTTTTTTTTACATTTTTGCCCACATCACATTTTTCGTACAAATGTCTTAAAAGAACTGATGTGGGCAAAATTTTAATTAAAAATATTCTTGCAAGTTTGACTACATCGTATTTTTAGGAACAATTTTGCTCATATCTGTTTATTCAAGATAATTACGTATAGAGGGCAAAATTGTTTTGAAGAATTTATTCTTTCAGTTTTTGAAACATCGGATTTTTGTAAAAATTTCTTTGAAAAGGGCAAAATTGTTTCTAAAAGTTTTTTTTTTGTTATTTTGCCCACATCAGATTTTTCATAAAACATTCGTAAAAATCCCGATGCGGGCAAAATTTTCATTGAAAATATTTGTTCTTTCAAGTTGGCCAACATCCGTATTTTCATGAAAATTACCTACAGAGGGGGCAAAATATTTTGAAGAATTTCTTTTACAATTTTGGAAACATCTGATTTTTGTGTAAATTTCGTAAAAAGGGGAATTAGTTTCGAAATTTTTTTTTTTACATTTTTGCCCACATCACATTTTTCGTACAAATGTCTTAAAAGAACTGATGTGGGCAAAATTTTAATTAAAAATATTCTTGCAAGTTTGACCACATCGTATTTTTAGGAACAATTTTGCTCATATCTGCTTATTCAAGATAATTACGTATAGAGGGCAAAATTGTTTTGAAGAATTTATTCTTTCAGTTTTTGAAACATCGAATTTTTGTAAAAATTTCTTAAAAAGGGCAAAATTGTTTCTAAAATTTTTTTTTTGTTATCTTGCCCACATCAGATTTTTCATAAAACATTCGTAAAAAACCCGATGCGGGCAAAATTTTCATTGAAAATATTTGTTCTTGCAAGTTGGCCAACATCCGTATTTTCATGAAAATTACGTACAGAAGGGGGCAAAATATTCTGAAGAATTTCTTTTACAATTTTGGAAACATCTGATTTTTGTGTAAATTTCGTAAAAAGGGGAATTTGTTTCGAAATTTTTTTTTTTACATTTTTGCCCACATCACATTTTTCATACAAATGTCTTAAAAGAACTGATGTGGGCAAAATTTAATTCAAAATGTTTTTTTTTTGTAAGTTTGCCCACATCTGTTTTTTCATGAAAATAATGTAAAGAAAGGCAAAATTGTTTTGAAATATTTTTTCTTGCAATTTTGGAAACATCGGATTTTTCTGAAAATTTCTTGAAAAGGGGAACATTGTTCTGAAAAACTTGTTTTTTTTGTTATTTTTCCCACATCAGATTTTTCATTAAAAAAAATCGTAAAAAACTCGATGCGGGTAAAATTTTCATTAAAAATATTTTTTTGCAATTTTTGCCCATATCCGTATTTTCATGATAATTAGGTATAGTACGTAGAGGGCAAAATTTTTTAAAGAATTTTTTCTTGCAATTTTGGAAATATCTGATTTTTGTAGAAATTTCTCAAAAAGGGCCAAAATTGTTTCGTAAAATTATTTATGCCCTTGTGATTTTGCCAACATATCTGTTTTTTAATGACAATTTCGTAGAGGGCAAAATTGTTTTGAAGAATTTATTCTTTCAGTTTTTGAAACATCGGATTTTTGTAAAAATTTCTTTGAAAAGGGCAAAATTGTTTCTAAAAAGTTTTTTTTTTGTTATTTTGCCCACATCAGATTTTTCATAAAACATTCGTAAAAAAACCCGATGCGGGCAAAATTTTCATTGAAAATATTTGTTTTTTCAAGTTGGCCAACATCCGTATTTTCATGAAAATTACGTACAGAGGGGGCAAAATATTTTGAAGAATTTCTTTTTCAATTTTAGAAACATCTGATTTTTGTGTAAATTTCGTAAAAAGGGGAATTTGTTTCGAATTTTTTTTTTTTTTACATTTTGCCCACATCACATTTTTCATACAAAAATATCTTAAAAGAACTGATGTGGGCAAAATTTTAATTAAAAATATTCTTGCAAGTTTGACCACATCGTATTTTTAGGAACAATTTTGCTCATATCTGCTTATTCAAGATAATTACGTATAGAGGGCAAAATTGTTTTGAAGAATTTTTTCTTGCGATTTTGCCAACATCAGATTTTAGTGAAAGTATAGTAAAAAGGGCATAATTGTTTCAAAAAAGTTTTTTTTTACATTTTTGCCTACATCTGATTTTTCATTAAAAATTCGTAAAAAACTTGATGTGGGCCAAATTTTTATTGACAATATGCTGTTAGCCCACATCGTTTTTTTTTTTAATGAAAATTTCATTAAATGGCCAAAATTGTTTCGTAAAATTTTCTAGCAATTTTGCCCACACGATTTTTCATAAAAATGTCGTAAAAAAAATATTTTTTGATGTTTTTTTTTGCATTTTTTGCATTAGAGCCAGAATTCCCAGTTTATTACGCTGGGAATTCTTATTTTTTAAGTCGGAATTCCGAGTTTAAAGCCGGAATTTTTAGTCGAAACTCGGAATTTAAAAAAATAAAACTGACGTGGCGCTTCTACGCCTTCGTAGATACTATAGAACTTCGTATGAAAAAAAAATTAATTCAGTTTTTCTCTCTGTCTCTGTTGAGTAATAACGTTGATAGGTGATCGCGCTCTTATACGCTCTTCCACCTCCCCCCCCCCCCCAAGACGTCGGCGCCCCTATACCTCTACTGCTTTGTAAAGGGTAATGCTGCCCTGTTAATACATTTTCTTATAATAGGTACCAATAATAACAGTTCTAAATTCTTCTTCTTAATATGAAATTTACAAATTATGTATGTTTGTTATGTTATTACAATTGAAAAATATGTGGAATTTACTCATTTTATCTGTTTCTAAGTAAGTAAAAAAAAAAAACTGTTGAGTTTGCTTTGGGAATATCAAATAGAAACATTTAAATATTGCGGTATTAAAGTAGGACGACGACGTTGGTTGAGAAACCCAGAATAGCCTATTACTAGAGGAATGACTCAACTATTGAGCTAACAGAGGCATCAGTTACTTAAACTGACTAAACATCGGTGTCTCAATTATTGAAAATTATTCAAACCGGACGGTTTCTACCTTTTTGCAGAGCTTCGAGAATATAAAAATTTCCGAAATTAAGCTGTAGTTTGATCCATCATGTTGATACAAAAGTCTTGGAAATAATTTAGTTCCAAGTCAGGCCAGGAGGTGTGTTTCAATGTTATCGAAGCGAGTGACGTCAACGTAAAAGTTTCTCGTCGTTTTCCGATGAAAAAGCTTGTGTCGTAACAACCACGAACCAGTGACTACCAACACTGACATCGCTATAATGAAATACATGCTAATGCTTTTTTTATCGGAATTTTTCAATGACTAACCACAACCAGAACTGCTGTTCCGACGAATGTGTGCTCATACATACATTAGTAGGTACACACTATTATGTTGAAAATAGATACAATCGCAGATTACTAATAAGCAGCTATTTTTCTTTAATACCTAACTAACTATATAACCAAACAGCTCTCCTTACAAAAATAAAAACAATATGTTAAGAAAAACTATTAGAAATGGACACCAAAAAAAGAGCCTATTTTCTAACATCCAAGTAGCAATTGGAACCAGCTTTCAGCAGCGTTCAGGGAAAACCGACAACGACAAGTGAGCTATTAGAAACACCTACAAGGTTGAACAGAATAGGAGCGCGCTAATTGAACACTTACATGCACACCTGACCATTACCAATTCCTATTACCTACTTCTGTTTCGCTTCAAGCAGTAATCATGCGAAACGTTCGTGAGTCATTCGAATAAACTGAATGCTAATTCGATTCCGAATATTCGAACAGTCAATGTCGACGCTAGAAAATTATTTGCTCTAAGATTTGTTGAAGGAAAATGATCATCGTCCGCTTATTTATTCGACCCCACCTCCCTCCCCCCCCCCCCAATAATATCAATTTTACCCGATAAATCAAATATTTATTTTATTATATTTAGTTAACCCGGTGGTTTACCCAAAAGTTTGTATGTAGCAAAATAATTCTTATTGATCTGTAACACTGAACACTGTGATCGATCGGACTTAGAGTCATTCATCAAATATGAGACTTTTTTTGGAAAAATATAACATAACAGAAAGCTAAAAATAGGGGAAGTCCCCAGGAATGCAGCAAATAAATGAGTAGCCCATAAGAAAAAATAGCTTAAAAATTTAATTAGCTTGAGTAAACACGGGATGTTTACCTGTTTATTAATAAATTCAACCTCGATCATAGTACTAAAGCCCATCGGCAAAAGTGGCATCGTGCACCGCAGCCGTCGTCACTTGGTGGAGGCTTATATGTTTCCAAAAAAATCAGAAAAAAAATCAATTTTTTCTGTGTCCTGGAGTTTTTCTGTGAAACTCTTCTCCATCAAAGCGTCTTTTTTTTTCAAGAAAGGGCAGCTTTGAAGAAAATGTCTATTATAGGCATAAAAGTTGTTTATTTTTCTCTCAAAAATGTCCCCAATTTTTTAGAATTTTTATGAAGAAAAATTAATAAATTTCCAGGGAAGTTATTGGCGAAAAATATTTTTGTAGGAAAAATTCGAAAAATTGGCAGCCCAGTGGCGGCGGCTTTTCATACGAAGTGAGTGAAGTGAAACCAATTTTTTTGTCAAAGTCTAATTTGACAAAATCCGGTTTGACAAGGTACGAATTAATTTTTTTGACCGATTTGAAAGAAAACTCGAATTTTGAGCTGACCGGACCTTGCAAAAACCCAATTTTCGAGCTGACCGTGCAAGATTTTTAACCAATTTTTGAGAGCCTTGCAAGAAAAAAATTAAAGCTGACCCGACCTTGTCCTGTGTAGAATATAGAATATACACTTCACTAACTTTTGCGCAAATTCACGAGCCGCCACCCGCGTTCTTTGGGCTTAGATAAGCAACTTTGGACTCTTGTAGTTTTTCTCTAAAACACTTTTCCTCCACCCGGCTTAACTGATTTTATGTCTATGAATTTTTGCCTTTGTATTTTTTTTCCGGGAGAAGGAAGAACTTTGACAAAAATCTTAAGAGACTAGAAAGCTGCCCTTTCTTGTCAACAAATCGTAGATACACATGCCCACAACATCCCCATCATTCCATCAAGCGATGACTGCTCCTGCGGTGCACGATGCCACTTTTTTCAGTGCGTTCTTGTACTGTCACTCTGAGTTAAATGCTGCAACAACTTTTAATAAATCTTTCTGATGTTCAACTTTTTGGAGCCAGATAGTCTGGTGAAGAGAAGAGCTATATAGACATCGACGTTTCGCTCTTATTAAAGATCGTCAGTCTGCCATTTGCCATGTCAAATAAGAGACGCCATAAGGGAAGTGCAGAGCTGAGTGAGAATCAATAAAAATTACACGAGGTGTCTCAATATCTCATGGACACTCACATCTATTATAGGTACCGAAATAGAAAGTAGATTACGTGAAAATGTAAAAATAAAATACAAAAAGGGTTAATCTTTCAGACTAGAAAGGAATAAGGGCGTTCCTACTACCCTTGAAAAAATTATGATCAAATTTATTATAGTGTAGGGGTAGTTTGATCCCTTCTGAGGTTCAAGTCAAACTGGAAAAATTTAAAATTTTTATTAGACTTTGGAACCCTCTGACAGACAAAGGAAGCGTTTTAGCTATAAAAATAAGTTTGGTCAGATCGATTCATTTTCTTATTCCTATGAATCTATGCCCATGCAATATTGGGGCACCTTGTATAAATCCACGGTAACGTGACGAGCGAGATATTGATATATGTATGTAGTATTTTACTATACAGGGTGTTTCTTATTCAAGATCCGGCCGCGTTAAGGAAATATTTCCAAAAATGTTTTTTTTTTTAATTGAAAATGCACATGCACTGCAGGGAAATCCCTATGACGCTCTGGGAGCGGTGCATGAGCGGAGATATCGATTCACGTTGGCCTTGAATCTCTGTAAGTTGTATACTTCGGGAAACCCGCCCTTTGGAATACTATTCCAAAGTGATGCGGTTCTGTACATAAAAGAAGTCTGAAATAGGGTGGTACGAGGTGTAACGAGCTGAACCTGATACGGATGAGCGTCTGCGGCTCGGCGTGTATTTCTGCCCGGTCTTGTTCTTGGTGGGATCAAGCGGGCCACGTCTTTTGAACAGCTTCCATTAAAATATCTGTAAAACAGACTCAGGTCAGCTACTCTTCTTCGAAATTCGTAAAATGAAGGCTGTTCAAAATATATTTTTTTTTACAACTGGACAATCAAAATCTCACACCATGTATAAAATCGCATAAAAGAAAGAATAACTTTTTTCAAGATCAGGCCCCGTTTAGGAAATATCTCCAAAAATGTAAAACTAAGGTCATAATGCAAAAAATGTTTTATTCAGTAACTGAACAACATTTTTAGAAATATTTCCTAAACGAGGCCTGCTGATCTTGAAAAATGTTATTTTTTCTTTTATGTCTAAAATACGATTTTATACATCACGTTCGATTTTGGCTGGCGAGCTACTAAAAATTTTTTTTTTCTTAGCAGCCTTAGTTTTACATTTTGGGAAATATATCCTAAACGAGGCTTGATCTTGAAAAAAGTTATTCTTTCTTTTGTGCTTAAAATACGATTTTATTCACCAAGTTCGATTTTGGCTGTCCGGTTACTAAATTTTTTTTTAGCAACCTTAGTTTTTTTTTTTTAAATATTTTCTAAACGAGCCCTGATCTTGAAAAATGTTATTCTTTCTTTTGTGCTTAAAATAGGATTTTATACATGGCGTTTCATTTTGACTGTCCAGTTACTAAAAAAAAATATTTTTTAGCAGCCTTAGTTTTACATTTTTGCGAATAATTCCTAAACGAGGCCTCGTCTTGAAAAAAGTTATTCTCTCTTTTGTGCTTAAAATAGGATTTTATACATGGCGTTTCATTTTGACTGTCCAGTTACCTACTAAAAAAAATATATTTTTTAGCAGCCTTAGTTTTACATTTTTGGAAATATTTCCTAAACGAGGCTTGATCTTGAAAAAAGTTATTCTTTCTTTTGTGCTTAAAATACGATTTTATTCACCAAGTTCGATTTTGGCTGTCCGGTTACTAAATTTTTTTTAGAAGCCTTAGTTTTTTTTTTTTTTGATATATTTTCTAAACGAGCCCTGATCTTGAAAAATGTTATTCTTTCTTTTGTGCTTAAAATAGGATTTTATACATGGCGTTTCATTTTGACTGTCCAGTTACTAAAAAAAAATATTTTTTAGCAGCCTTAGTTTTACATTTTTGGAAATATTTCCTAAACGAGGCCTCATCTTGAAAACAGTTATTATTTATTTTTGCTTAAAATACGATTTTATACATGGCGTTCGATTTTGACTGTCCAGTTACTAAAAAAATATATTTTTAGCAGCCTTAGTTTTACATTTTTGGGAATTATTCCTAAACGAGCCCTCGTCTTGAAAAAAGTTATTCTCTCTTTTGTGCTTAAAATAGGATTTTATACATGGCGTTCGATTTCGACTGTCCAGTTACTAAAAAAACATATTTTTTAGCAGCCTTAGTTTTACATTTTTGGAAATATTTCCTAAACGAGACCTCATCTTGAAAACAGTTATTATTTATTTTATGCTTAAAATACGATTTTGTACATGGCGTTCGATTTCGACTGTCCAGTTACTAAAAAAATATATTTTTAGCAGCCTTAGTTTTACATTTTTGGGAATATTTCCTAAACGAGGCCTCATCTTGAAAACAGTTATTATTCATTTTATGCTTAAAATACGATTTTATACATGGCGTTCGATTTCGACTGTCCAGTTACTGAAAAAATATATTTTTAGCAGCCTTAGTTTTACATTTTTGGGAATAATTCCTAAACGAGGCCTCGTCTTGAAAAAAGTTATTCTCTCTTTTATGCTTAAAATACGATTTTGTACATGACGTTTCATTTTGGTTGTCCATTGATATTTTGCACCTCTGCTTTTCAGTTATTGCAATTAGGCTTGTGATTAAAAACGCTTTGTCAGATTCAGGTACATTTATTGTTATTATTGCTTAGCATAAATCAACCAGAGATTTAATAATACTGTTAATGAAAATAAAATATTGTCCAACACTTGAGAGATCATTTTTGCTCCATTAATTTAAATTCGTATCCATCATGTAGAAAACTAACCGCCATGAACGGTTTTATAGGATGACAATGAGGTCAACTCGGTACCTTCTGTCAATGAATGAAGATTGCCATCAGCTGCAGTCTGTCTATATAATTATTCTTCATTATATGACGAACGAACCTACGGTAAAGGAGTCTTTATATTATACATGACGCGTCATTGTATCATTAACAATATGTCAGTATGTACCTATTTCGGATTCGGGTTAAATTTTGCAAATAAAAAATACCAGTCAAAAAAATTATTATTATTATTATACATTATTAGTTATATTTTGAACAGAACCGAAGAATAGCTAAATTAAATTTTACTTGCCTTTCTAATGACAGACAAGATTTGCTTGGACCTTGTAATATCATCAGGAAGTAAAATAAGCGAGTTCAGGGCTGTTGAAGTCAGAATTCTGACGTCACAACAGCCGTGGTTGTTCATAGCAACGGATGTAGAACGTTTAGACTGTATGCAAAACTGCGAAATTGACGTCATAGGAGGTGCGATATTATGCAAGGCGATATCTCGACTCTCGCTCGATGATAGGAGGCAGATATCGAAGTGCCGTTTTCACTATTGTCATAGAGAAGTTTTTTGCTCTCGGTTTTATTAAAATATGTTCCAGATATTGCCACTATTATATTGTTGTATTTTTTTTCAGTATGTCGAGAAGAAGTAAACTCCCACAGATGTCATAAAGCTTAGGGTGAGTATAAATAAACCTTAAACCTTCTAACCTTCACGCACTATCCCACGACTCTTGAACATACCCACTTTTTCTGATACTGGCCTGGGTGCCTTATAACTTTGAGCATGATTGAAGAATGAAGAAGTAGCTTAAGTTTCATGAAAATGAAAAAGTAGGTACTTATACCAGGCGACCAAAGAATTCGAATTTTTGACGTCAACGTGTCAGAAAACTTCCTGTGATTTCAAGAGTTTCTCTACCAAGATCACCGCTTATTAGTAGGAAATACTCAATCAAAGGATTCTTACAAGTTTTTTTTTATATCGATACGCCAAAAATCTCCATTTGGTAGGTGCCTATTATACATCCTCATTATGCACTGCCAGTAGAGCACCTGTATTACCGACACTAATTATTCTACGTCATCAGTGTCGGTAATACAGGTACCCTAACCGTCCGTCCTTGAAACTGGTCGAAATGTAGGGCAATAATGGAACTATCAATTATTTAGTGTTTCCGGACGTAAAATCAAGATCTCTGTTAAGTGATTTTTAAAAGCGCTTTCATGCGGTGTGGTGCTTTTTTACTCCACTTTCTCCCACCGTTTCGTAAGCTCACGCCACGTGACGAAGGATACGATACAATAATAACACCAACACGGCACAATTATTCATGGTCGAGTCCGTGGCGTACTCGCGTACCGGCGCCTGATAAAGATAAATAAATTCAAACGGCGACAGTTGTTCACTTGTTGCTCTTTCTCTTGCCACCTTGCCAGGACCAGGACCACGACTTCTATTATTATTATTATTATCAGTGTGTCAGCAGACGTTTTATTAGATGGCTGCATCATATGATGCGCTATTAGAGATGTAAATGTAAATACGCGCGGACGCCAAGAAGTGGAGATTATTATTATCATTGCAACATGTGCTTTGGTTTAATTGCAGGATCTGTGATACGCGAATGTGATCCTTCGATCCTGCTAGATTATCTCGTCTCGCTATCATTCAAATCTCCGCGCACGGCAAAAACCGGTTGGACGTTTGCTTGATGTTTGTCTCTCCACCTTTGCTCCACCTCTGGTCCTCCTGGGCGAACCAGATATTTCCTTTAATTCCTTTTAGGATTAAGTGGCCCCTGACTATCTAATGTCTGTAAACTGTCTCTAGTCTAAGCCGATCTATAAATCTCTTCCTAATGATTTCCTCACACTAATACCGTTTTGGTGGTGCTGAGCTGAAGCTGATGAAGATGATGAGGTGGACTTGGAAGTTCCACCCCTCTTTGGAAGCTCAACACCAAAAGTGTTAGCAGATCCAGCACCAGTTAGAGGTATCAAAATCAGGATCTTTACTCCAGTTTCAAGACTTTAGCAAGTAACTCATTGGTAAAATCGTTTTTGTCATTATTGTCAATACAACATTTTTTCTTGAATTCTTTGGGTGACTTTAAAATGTGATAAAGGAGTTCGGTGACCGGTAGGAAGGGACAATAGGGGCCGTAATTTATTTTTGGTCAAAGGTAAAAATTTTGCGACTTAACAGCAGGTCCCTATGGCAGCATTCTGGAGACAATGGCACTCTTTGCAAAAATGTTTACACAAATTTATTTCTGGACTTCTAGGGAAAGCCCCCCCCCCCCACCCTATTCTACCCGTGTTGGAACTTCTATGGGGGACATAAAATAAAGGCAGAAGACTAAAAGACTGTCAGGCGAATCGCACCTCGAGACATTTATGTACCAACAAGGCAGCGGTATCCGACAATAATGGATATACCAGAAATTTTTCTGAAAATGCTACCCAGAGCTGACACACATATACTTTGTCATCAATTTGGGTGTATGTTTTTTGTGTCCCAAAAAAGGGGAAGAAAACCAGTGGCGACTCGTGAATTGCAAAGTGTAGACAGGACAAGGTCTGGTTAGCTTATAAATGCGATTTTTGCGAAGTCCGGTCAGCTCGTTTTTTTGCAAGGTTCCGTTTGACGAGGTCAGGTTAGATCAAAAATTAAATTTTGGCAATGTCCGGTCAGCTCAAAAATGCGATTTTTGCAAAGTCCGGTCAGCTCAATTCGTTTTTGAAAGTTCCGTTTGACGAAATCCGGTTAGATCAAAAATTCAATTTTGGCAAGGTCCGGTCTGCTCAAAAATTCGATTTTTGCAAAGTCCGGTCAGCTCGTTTTTTTTTTGCAAGGTCTGGTTAGCTCGAAAATTCGATATTTTCAAAATCCGGTCAGCTCAATTCTTTTTTGCAAGTCCAGTTTGACGAGGTCAGGTTGGATCGAAAATTAAATTTTGGAAATGCCTGGTCAGCTCAAAAATTCGTTTTTTTTCGAATCCGGTCAGCTCGAAATTAAATTATTTCTTTTCTGGTTTGACAGGCTCAAAAAAGGCTAAATTAAGACTGACCGAATAACCTTGCAAAAAAAAATCGAGGTGACGGGACCTTAATTAGAGGTACGTGTGAACTGGCACTCCATTCACTTTATATGTAAAGCCGCCACTGAAGAAAACTCTGCCAAAAAGTGAAGAAGTGCCAAACACTCTGAAGAAAGACTCTGCCAAATAGGCCTGCGCCCTATTGTTCTGCTTTTTCAGATCTCCAAGGTCATTAAGAAATTCTTTCTCACCTTGGAGCAATTTGGGACTCTAAGCGACTAAGTCAAACAAGTACCTACAGGGTGAAGACCGCTGGCGACGGAGCCAAAGATCATGGATTCGATCCTACTGGCTCGGCCAGCACTATTTTTCAAATTCATTTTCGCATATTTATTAAAAATATAATACGCGCTTAATTGGTGGTGGTGGAAAGTGGCATTGGCGAAAACGGCCTTGAAGGCCTAGTCGCTTGTCTATATTCGAACCCTTGGTCCATGAATTCTGGGCAAGCAGAAAGATTGAGGAATCTTGATGATTATAATCGGGAGTCGAGTAAAGATTACAAAAAAGTCTAGAGATCTCTGAAAAAAATTATTTTCGAGAACTTGAGGTTTTTCTCTTTTTTTTTCAAAAGAAAAAGAAAAAAAAAATAGTCCAGCAAGATCTTTTGGTGCAAGCCTTTGAATGCAAATGAGGATTCCAATTTTTTTTTATTCTCCAGTAAATGAAAGTTCATTTATACAGGATTAATGCATTTTAATATTTTTTTGGATCATTGGGAAGGGGCGAAGGGGCATCATTTCCAGAAAAAAAGTCAGCCCCACCCTTATACCCTCTACTTATCGGTGGAGGTGACTTCGACGTCTTAAATAGGAACCCTCGTTTTTTAAAGCGAGCTATTTTTCATGAAAAAAACATAATCGCATGAAAAAATGTAAATTTTTTGATATCTAAAAAACGGCCTCCAGGGCAAAATTATTGCAAGAGGCAAAAGTTGTTTATTTTGGAAAGGGCCATCGGTTTGACATAAAAACTACCACCCACCTCGTATACACCCCTACTCCCAGTCTTTAGGGGTGACTTTGAAATTTGTATTGAGGATGGGAGGGGGGTTATGTCCAACCGATGACCGTTTCCATACCAAACAAATTTTGCCTCTTGCAATTTTCCCCTGGAGGCCGTTGTTTTTGTTAAGAAAGTAAGAAAAGAAAGTATATAAATGGAAATGGAGAAATCGGTTTTTGGATTGCATTTTAAGGGATGAGGGTTGCATCGAATGAAAAAATGGTTAAAACAAAAAAATTCCTATTTTTTCATGAAAAATCATAATCTGTTATAAAAAAATGGGCGTTCCTATTTAAAGTCGTAGCCATAGGCAGGGGGTTAAGGGTGCATGGGGGTGTTTTTTGGGTCCAAAAAATGATGCACCTTCTCTATGATTTCAAACAGAGATTAAAATGGATCACCCTTTATAGGTATAAAAATTATTGTACATGAAAAAATAATTTGAAATAAGGACAATTTTTTGTGTTTCTGGAAATTTATTTTGGCCCTACTGAGTTGACCATTTTTTAGAGGCCATTAACTGACAAACCATTCTAACGAGGTCACAGTGCCTGAAAGTTTTTTTTTTTACTTTAATTTGGTTACTGATACTGATTGTATTTAAATCATTTTGCATGTGTAATTTTTTTCTCAACTAGTTTTGCCTTTACCTGCCTAAGCTCTAAAAAAACGAGAATACTCTTTCTGGGACTAGGCAGGTATTGTGTATGTACACAAAAACTGAGAGAGAAGAGAAGAGAGAATACAATGCAATGAGAATGAGAATAATTTGTATAAATGTATTTACTCAAAGGATTTAGATGTGAAAAGATTGTCAGATTGTCAGTCATCGAGGGATTTACCTGCTGCTAGATTGTAAACGAACGAAAACCGAAACCCGGCCGTGCGGTATAGAAATCGTTTCAACACACGTTCCTGTATGTTGACCTTTTCCTCGTCTTTCAGCAACCCACCGAACGGATACGAGCCGGCAACGCCGCTAAAGTATTTCCTGTGCTATCGGTGGTTAACAGCACAGCCAGCTGGCTCCGTTGGAAGGCTTCCCGCAGGGTTGCCGGCTGTTATTCGATTATCACCTTACATAGCTTACGAGTGAGGTCAAATTATGAAAATCGCTCTTAGGCCATCGATACTGATAGAGGAGGTTCACGGAAAAGTGACTTGAATTATTATTATTGGGAACAGGAATGACCATCATCGACAACTAATTCCTAGTTCTTTCAAGCTATCATTGAAATTTAGTATTTTTTTTTTAACCACGCTCCAGCTCTAGGGTTGGCAGTCATCACATCCATCAATCTGATATGGCACGCTGATGAGTCCAGAAGATAAAGGGATCCTCGCTTCCTCAGTACCATGAAGAACTTTCAAAATTTTATTATTCATTTAGTAATTTTTGAATTTGTCAGGATCTTTGATGAATCTTTTCTGAGGAATTATTAAAATTACGTTAGCCCGCAGGAAGATCGATTATATAGCTTTGGCTTGAAGTTTTTTAACTTGGAACATAAAAAAAGGTGTGGTAGGTATGAAATGAAACAAAATAAAAATGCTTTTCTTATTGTAAATTCTCAAAATTACCAAAAAACTGAATATTTTTGCTTGAATCTTGCATGAAAAGTAATTTTTGAGCATTTACAGGATCAATTTTATTTTTCCTTGAATCTAGGGAAATTGTGGTTAGATCCGGCAACATGGCATTTTATAAGTAGAGAGCGAACCGAATGTGGCTTCAGCTTGGCTGTTTTTACTGACGTTCGTGTTCGTGTTATTTCTATTCGATGGCATAGTAGCAGCAGCAAGGAAAAGCAATCAACAAAATTATAACTTGACGCTCTACTCTGCGCTCGGCCTCGGACGCTCGCCTCGCTCGGCGCTGAACCCACCGACACCGATATGACGATACTGATACCGATACTCTTCAGCTGTCTCCTGTCTACTGCGCTACGCCTCTACTGTGGCTGCACTGTGGCAACAACTGAACTGAAAGTCCGACTTCCTTTATTTTGCGCAGGATACAGTCGAACGGACGCACTTTATTCACCGTTATCCTTTGATTGCGAACACAAAAACTGGAAAAGTCGTTAAATTTCAGTCCCGGGAGTCGGATGTCGGAACGCACGCAGGGCCTACTTGTTTTAATTTTTGAATTATCATTTCCTAGACGGATAATTAGCGCAAAATGTTATAATGGTCTGCGCGCTACAGTCAGTATTGATCGAATAACCTGAAAGCATTTTTCATGGCATTTTAAACGAGTTACGAGGTTTATCTTGTTAGATTATTCCTCGTTCTGGGAAATAAGTTTTTCATTTACCTATCCCTTCCAACGGCACAAAATTACAAATGAAGACTGAGCTACCTGCTCCAGCTTTATTCTAATTAAAGTTGTGGTGAACATTATTGAAATTTAAGAATTCACCACTTTTCAGAAAGAACTCAGATCTCTCAACGTTCTCCAATAATTCTAAGCTCAACAAAATGTTCATTAATAATGACGAGAGTTGTAACTTTTTGATTGAATTCGACACAATACTACATTTCGATACTTTTAAATCAATTTAATCAGTCGACTTGTAAGAATTTGTTGCAGGAAAAACGTCTTCAAGATCGTTCGCAAAAAGATAAAACAGTGACGGCCCTCATTTTGAACCCTGCGGCACGCCGTAGGTATGGAATAGAAGCTTTTACACAAAGAGGGGAGATTGGCAATTGGCATGTAATGAAACTAGCAGGAAATCTGAAAAGACTTGCGTTGCTAGCAGGGTCGGCTTATAGCAACGTGGGTGTGGAGTACTCACCATCACCACTTGGCATTCAGGCGTGTGGGGGATTCCCCAATCCATAACATTGTTTTCTCTCTCCTTTTCCACCATCAAACTCCGCCTAATCCGTAATCCCATGTAGGTACCAAGGTCCAGAATGGTACTGTCACTATTTTTTGCACTATTTTTCTAAAAAAAATGGGGGAAACCCCTTCAAACTGGGGAATACTCCGTACTCCCCAGGCCCCTCCGGAAGCTGTAGCCCATAGTGATCACAAATTTTTTTTTACACAAATTATAAGGGCCCCAAATCTATACACCAGAAGGGGGGAGGTTGTGGGATTGATTACTTTTTACTCCCCACCCAGGAGCGTTGTTGATAACTCCCCCAGAGGTCATGGAAGCTTCCGCTTCATGAAGATCTTTTATTGTATTAAGACTCGATCCTCCCTCTCTCGTCCCTAAAAGTTGTAAGTGCCTGTTCCCGGTTGCGGCATGACTGGTGAGCACACAAACCTTTGATCCAGCCTGTTTCTGCCGGAACCGGTTATCAACATTCTGGCCTGTCTGGAGCCTGGTCCTGGTGTTTCCTCCTAATACTTTTCTAAGCCTCCTTGTGTCCATTCCTTATTGCACTTAACACCCTCGATTAGAAGACTTACGTTTGTGGTGACATCAAGTCTTATAGACGCCGGTCCGGGAAACTTTTCTCTGGTATCCCCTGAAACCACCGAGCTTCGCCAGAATGTTTTGCCAGCTCGTCGTGGTTTTCTTGAATTTTCAGGAACCAACTAGTCAGGCAGCCTCGGCAAATTTCTGGACCAGCGGGAAGGTACCCTGTTTTGTGGTACCCTGACCTTCGATGCGTGCATATCTAAGTTGTCTGCTCCATGGCCTCTATTACCTCTTCCGTTCTAGCAGAGTGGCCTGTAAGAAAATGGTGTATACGTAGATACTTCTGCTTGGAAAATGCTTGAAAAACCGTTGATCCCATGCAGGGAAAATGATCCCTGTGGTGATGATCCATGTAAAATAGATCAATCCTCCTGGTTTCAAAGTTACCACTCCTTCCCATTGTCTCTTTCGGTAATTAGGAAGAAACATTTCCTTTTTTCCTTATTTTTTTTCCTGTAAATGAGGTAACCTTAAGGTTTGAAAAATGGATCCCCTTGCCTCTCCGCGTTCTCCTGAATCCCGCAACCTTATCCAGGGTTGAGATAAAGAAAAAAACGCACAAAATGCATAATTCCGTTTATATGACTTTTCTATGGAAATCGCTTTGACTTTGACAAGTCGATTTGGTTTTTGTAAATGTCATTTTTGTGACGTCATTGGTTTTAAGCCAATGACGTCATCATCATGATTACTTATAGAGTTAAAAGCAACTCTATACTTGTGATACATCGTTGCAAAGGTCTTTTTGAGGAGAAAGGCATTCTACGCTATTAATTTAAAAACAAAGTTTAATAGGTGATCGTGCTATATGCACACAATTTAATTAGAAGGTCTTATTAAGAAGAACATTTCCTCGAAGTTTCACGTGTGCATTCGAAAATTCAGTGGCTGCTCGTGAATTGTATAGTTAGGGAAGTGTAGATTTTCTGAACTCACTACAGGACATGGTTAGGTCAGCTCGAAAATTGGATTTTTGAAAGGTTCTGATTTTTGCAAAATACGGTCGGCTCGATTTTTTTTTGCGAGGTCCTATTGAACAAATCCACTCAGCTCGAAAATTTGATTTTTGCGAATTCCTGCAAGCTGTAAAATTCGATTTTTGCAAATTCTTAACTATTAGACAAAGCCCGGCCAGCTCGAAAATTTAATTTTTTCAAATCATGTCGGCTCGAAAATTCGATTTTTGCAAATCCTGCAAGCTCGAAAATTCGAATTTTGGAAAGAAAGTTCAATTTTTGCAAATTCCGAACTAGACATAGTCCGGTCAGCTCGAAAATTCGATTTTTGAAAATCCTGCAAGCTCGAAAATTAGAATTTCGCAAAGAAAATTCAATTTTTGCAAATTCCTAACTAGACATAGTCCGGCTAGCTCGTTTTTTGCAAGGTCTGGCTAGCTCGAAAATTCGATTTCTGCAAATCCTGTCAGCTCTAAAATTCGATTTTAGAAAATCCTGCAAGCTCGAAAATTCGAATTTTGCAAAGAAAATTCGATTTTTGCCGATCCTGCAAGCTGTAAAATTCGATTTTTGCAAATAAAATTTGATTTTTGCAAATTCCGAACTAGAACAAAGACCGACCAGCTCGCAAATTCGATTTTTGCAAATTCTGTCAGCTCGAAAATTCGATTTTTGCAAAGAAAATTCGATTTTTAAAATTCCGAACTAGACATAGTCCGGCCAGCTCTAAAATTCGATTTATAAGTCCGGTCAACTCGAGAATTCGATTTTTAAAAATCTTGCAAGCTCAAAAAATCGAATTTTGCACAGAAAATTCAATTTTGGCAAATTCCTGACTAGACATAGTCCGGCTAGCTCGAAAATTCGATTTTTGCAAATCCTGTCAGCTCTAAAATCGATTTTAGAAAATCCTGCAAGCTCGAAAATTCGAATTGTGCAAAGAAAATTCGATTTTTGCAAATTTCAAACTAAATAAAGACCGCTCAGCTCGAAAATTTGATTTTTGCAAATCCTGGAAGCTCTAAAATTCGATTTTTGCCGATCCTGCAAGCTGTAAAATTCGATTTTTGCAAATAAAATTAGATTTTTGCAAATTCCGAACTAGAACAAAGACCGACCAGCTCGCAAATTCGATTTTTGCAAATTCTGTCAGCTCGAAAATTCAATTTTTGCAAATCCTATCAGCTCTAAAATTCGATTCTAAAGTCCGACTAAACCAAGTCCGGTCAACTCGAGAATTCGATTTTTGTAAGGTTCGGTTAGCTCAAAAATTCGAGTTTGAGAGAACAATGTCAAATCAAACCTTGCAATAAAAATCGACTTGACTGGACCTTGCAAAAAAATATTTTGAAATTTTTTTTATTTAATTTTTATTATTATTAATTATTATTTAGAAGTAGGTGAAATAGCACTACCCTCTACACTCACTTCATTTCAAAAGCCTCCACTATCGTAAATCCAAAAAAAATACAGCAAATTTTATTGGTGTAGGGATAAACTCGAAAAAAGTTCGAAGTGTACAAAATATAGTATTCAAAAAATCTTTTGGTCGAATAAATATTTTTCTTTTTTCTCACCATAGACTTGAAGCAAAAAATACCATAATCGATCAAATAATCAAAATTATCAATTATTATTAAAAACCACGCTACGCCACTGATTATTTTGAAACATCCTGCTCATTTTATTGCACGTAGGTAGCAGTATAAGCCAGGCCAGGCCAGGAGAGTCGAACTCAGGCTTACAGCATGAGCATGATTTCGCCAGCCTGATAAGATTTTATTTCATGAGAAAGCACACTGTGTGTAAAATACATCGATGTAGATGTAGAATGATGTTCAAGGAGATTCAGATTCATATAAATTTAAAGCGAACTTTGCCCGCTGTAGCGCTGGCGCTGCGTTCGGATAATCAACAATAATAATTAACAAACTGTTTATTAAAATTAAATTTATCGTTACTTTATCGTTCTCGTTATCGTTATCGTTACAGGACAGGCCAGATTTTGCTCGTTGTGTGTGTATGGCTCCCTTTATTTTCATTTTTTTTATTTTTTTTGTATTATTGGTATCAGTTTTATACTGTTTCAGTGTATTCTTGTTATTTTATGTGTGTGTTAATTATAACTGATGATGATTAATTCCAATTCTTATGACAATTATTTTTTATTCTAAGAGGAGACATCAAAATAAATATGAAATTTTTAAACGTGTATAGCTTTGGTGGGTAAATGTCGAGGCCAAAATTTGAATTTAAAAACCGTCCATAGTTATTCAAGTCAGAAATATCCAGAAATGCAAGAGCTGATGAGCTAATTAGCCTAATTATCTATTTAAAATGGAGTGGGTAATGTTGCTTTAAAATATGTACCTAAGGTAAATGGAGAATAAACGATTGATGATTTAATAAATATTATTAAATAGGTACTTACCTACCTAAACAACGCCACTGGTACTTAAAAATTAATTTTACTGGAATAGATAACTCCAACGTTAGTGTTAGTGTTATTAGTGTTAGCTTACCTGCTAAATTAATTTCTATACAGTGTAGGTAGGTAGATAATAGATATAGAGTAGGTAGATGATGATAGTCCCTAGAAGTATTGATTCTATGAAGCGTAAGTACCTAGTCACATGTTCCGCCACTGGTTTGTTTCATTTACGTGATCATTCTTATTCGCATTCTCCCTACTTTTTCGATCGTAGTAGTGAAAAGGGGAAGTTTTTCGTATTTTTACTTATTTTACCACATCTCTTTGTTAAAAAAAATATTTTTTGGGATAAAATAATTTTTCAATAAGAAATTGCACCCGCAAAAATCACTCGGGCGCCAACTCTAATATCCAATTAAAGACATTGGAAAATAGTAATTTTTCCATTTTAATGAAGTAGGTAACATTGCTAACTCGAAAATGGTTCACTGCTTGTCTATTGCGTGTGCGGAGAGGTAATAATTAAAAAATAGCAGTACCTATATAACTATAGGAATTATAATGGTTGCTTCACTATTATCAGTCACCAAATTTGACAGTCTTATAGGTTTTTTGTATTTTTATTCAGTGTAAACTGATTTTCCGGTAAAGGGTTCTTGTTCTAAAAGGTAAAAAGGGTTCTAAAAAGTGAATCCAGACTCTATTAATTATTTATTTTAGATTTTATAGTTTATTTTCTACACTATACACTAGTCTAATTATTTATCTACACTTATAATAGCTAAACACTATTGTTAGGTTTGCCTCAACAAATAGTTTTTGGCCTTTGAACGCAATTCAAAATTAAGACCCGCACATGATATAACTTATAAAAAGGTTGGAATTTCACTTCAACTTGTGGAAACGAATTTTTATTTTATGAACTGGAACTGCACTTAATTAAATAAAAAATCTATCAGAACTCGGGAAAAATCTTCTATAAAATTCTGGTTCGGGTTTATGTAATTGGGCCCTATCAATTATTGCGATTTAATTTTTATTGTTTCACCTTTTTTAAAAAATATTACATTCAGTAACTGAACAACAATCTTGAAAATATTTCTTAAACGAGGCCTCACCTTGAAAAAAGTTATTCTTAATTTTATGCTTAAAATACGATTATATACATGACGCTCGATTTTGGCTGTCCAGTTACTAAAAAAATATATTTTTTAACAGCCTTAGTTTTATATTTTTGGAAATATTTCCTAAACGAGGCCTCACCTTGAAAAAAGTTATTCTTTCTTTTATGCTTGAAATACGATTTTATACATGGGGTTTGATTTTGTCTGTCCAGTTACTAAAATAAATTAATTTTTTTAGCAGCCTTAGTTTTACATTTTTGGAAATATTTCCTAAACGAGGCCTCATTTTGAAAATACTTATACTCTCTTTTATGCTTAAAATACCATTTTATACATGACGTTCGATTTTGGCTGTCCAGTTACTAAAAAATTATTTTTTAATAGCCTTTAGTTTTACATTTTTGGAAATATTTCCTGAACGAGGCCTCATTTTGAAAAAAGTTATTTTTTCTTTTATGCTTAAAATACATTTTTAAACGTGACATTTGATTTTGACTGTCCAGTTATTAAAAAAAATATATTTTTAGCAGCCTTTTAGTGTTACATTTTTGAAAATATTTTCTGAAGCGATTTTTTACCTGAATTTCGGTTTTGGCTGTCCAGTTACTAAATGTATTTAAAATCATTCGTCGTCACTGTTATTACTAGAAATTTCTGAAACTCCGAAATACCTACCAGAGAAGTCACTGTCGCAACTATAACAGTTTCGAACTGATTCTTAATTCAATTCGCTATTTGCTGGAACGCAGATTTCTAAATTCCCTATCAGCTTTGAATATCTTGGAACGCACAAATTGTACTGCGCACACTAGAAAAGTTCTGAACCGCTCAGTCTCAGTGCTTTTGTTGGAACAAAGCTATTACTTATGATTTATTTGAACACAAAGTATGTACTAATATTTATTTAAAAACACAGTTTATATTTATTTAAAAAATTTACTAAGTTCACCAACACAAGAAATTATATCGATTTGTTTATCCCAAGAGTATTCAAACTGAGTCCTCCTGAGTTCCATATAAGTACCTGGCTGGAATCTATGTAGCATTTCGATTCGTTCCAGTTTTTGGTTTGTCTCAGTTTACCACGAAATTATTTTATTTTTATTTTTTGCGTTTCTAAAAAAATGTAGGGTCCTTTATTAATTGCACATATCCTTCAAATTTAAATTTTTTATCTTCGAAATTGACCTCCATTTTTCCCCTGAACATATAGACATACGGGTACCGGGTACTCAAAGATCAGCGATGCCTACGGGTACCATTATAATGGTACCTCTTAATCTGGCTGATCATCCTCAACATTTTCTCCACAATCCCCCTTCTGCCTCTTAGGTAGTTACGCCCCTGAGTCAGTGACATAATTTGGTGACATGATCGTAATTTTGTTATATCTGTTCTGGTTCTAATCAAATAAAAAAAAATTAATTAATTAATTTATTAGAATTTAGGTTATAATCTAAATTGCCACTAAAGGTTTTGCCAGCAGAACAAAATTAAATTAGAAATCTCGTTTCGTCATTGCTATGGATTCATCAGCATGTCATATCATTGAGACACACACTGCACATACCATTCGAAAGATTGGAAGTAATACTTTTCTTAACTAGTCGTTCATGATAATGGTGGTGATATTAACCTCCAATGAATTCTAACAAGTCAATAATAGAGGTACATACATTTTGACGAATATGATGGATAAATATTTAAATAATAAAATTATCGCGAGAGTACTTTATTTAGTTTTTATCGGCGCGTCATGTAAAGGTTGAGAATATGTTAAAAAAAAAGTATTGTGCCTCTAGTGGGATTCGAACGCGCGTCTCTGGGTTACGCGCCAGGCAGTCTCACCGCTAGACCAACGAGGAAACAGATACTAATTCTCCCCATCTTTTTTTTTTCACTTTGTTCCTTTTCCTTTCGTTTATCGGCAGGGATTTTCTTTATTTTTTAAGGCCACAAAACGGCTTTAAAAATTGATTTTGGGAGTGCAACGAAAGTACGGTCCTGACACAAGCGCCGATTATATACCACTAGTCTCTGATGTAACTAAGGATGTAACCACTTACGACAATGCCAAGCGCTTCGAAACGTATACAGACACGGACTCGGGATTATATTCGCTTACTCATATCGTGACCAGACTATACAGGATTTGATGTTACGATTTTTGGAATATAAATGCAAAATAAATGCAAATTTGAAAATAAAAATCGTGCTACTGTTAATCTCGAAGATTTTCCTTTCCCTGAAAGTGAAGAAAAAAATATAAATTCGACCGTAGTGTCAAAGAGGCCTTAGTTGTGACCTTGATATTAGTTTGCAATGGCTGTTTATAGCTTCTTGCCCACCCAGCACCCCTATTTCGCTCCTCGGTCCCGAAAAAAATTGATGAAACTCAGGAGCCGCGGATGTGTATAATTACCATTTTTTTTATTCATTTGTCAGTTTATTAATTTTATTGATTTCAGTATTTAATTTTTGTCGTCCTAATTTTAAATTCATGAAGATAGGTACAATAACTAGGTAGGTATAGACTTGAACTAGAAATGACTTGAAATTATTAATTGCAAGAAGCTACCTACAATTACTGTTTAATTACCGACTACCTACGCCACTGGAAATGAAAATATAATTTGCCGTCATGCAGCTTGCCTAGGCCTAGGCGCTAATAATTAAAGTTAGCAAATCATAAGTCAGAGAGCTTCAGAGACTCCGAGACTCAGGACCGAGCAGCCAATCCAATTCCAATACAAAGTTGTTCCAGTTCCAGTCATCCAGTCACGTAGCACGTAGGTATGACTGCGATATGATCACGGAGTTATTGTCATAATTTTCCGGAGTCGAATGAAATTTTCATAAGCCGCTTTACTTTCGAGAGCTGATAATAATGATAAAGTATTTTGTTTTCGGAGAGGGGCCAGCCGCGTTAGCGTTATTATCGAACAGAGCCCGAGCGAGCGAACCGTGGGCGCGTTTTAGGCAGGTATAGGTATCGCAAGCAAGCTTACGAGGCAGCCAAACAACCAAACAACGGAAAACATCGCTGGTTGGTTGGCTCATCATCGTGGCTTGTTGCTATCGTCAGAGCTATGCTATCCGTTCCGTTATTACGCTCGAGGAAGGTATCGAGTGGCTTTGGATTGTGGAACAAAAACCCAGCTGCACCAACCGGCAACGCCGGCAGATAATGTCAGATGTCGTTAGGCCTGGCAAGGGGAGTCGCCTGGTTGCCGGCTCGTGATTAATAGAAGTTGATTTAGGGACTTTTGCTTTTTACAACTAAATTAAATAATTATTCCTCTAAAAAAATATATTCATTCAATTCTGTGGAAAAGTTTTTCAGTCGCTATTAGGGTGTTTGGTAACTGGACAGCTAATAAAAATCGTATTTTAAACATAAATAGGAGGTTTTTTTTCATTTTAATGTATAAAATACGATTTTATACACGGTGTTTGATTTTAACCGACTGGTTACTGAAAACATTTTTTTTAGCATCCTTAGTTTCACATTTTTTGAAATATTTCCTAAACGAGGCCTGATATTGAAAAAAGTTATTCTCTCTTTTGTGCTTAAAATACGATTTTATACATGGCGTTCGATTTTAGCTGTCCAGTTGCTGAAAATTATAGTTTTTAACAGCCTTAGTTTTACATTTTTGGAAATATTTCCTAAACGAGACCAGATTTTGAAAAAAATTATTCTCTCTTTTGTGCTTAAAAATGCTTTTATAAACGCCGTTCCATTTTAGCTGTCCAGTTACTGAAAAATATATTTTTAGCAGCCTTAGTTATACATTTTTGGAAATATTTCCTAAACTAGGCCTGATCTCGAAGAAAGTTATTCTTTCTTTTGTGCTTAAAATACGATTTTATACATGACGTTCTATTTCGACTGTCCAGTTATGGAAAAAAAATCTAACAGCCTTAGTTCTTAGTTTCACATTTTTGGAAATATTTCCTTAACGAGGCCTGATCGTGAAAAAAGTGATTCTCTCTTTTGTGCTTAAAATACGATTTTATACATGGCGTTTGATTTAACATTTTTTTTAGCAGCCTTCGTTTTACATTTTTTTAAATATTTCCTAAACGAGGCCTGATCGTGAAAAAAGTGGTTCTCTCTTTTGTGCTTAAAATACGATTTTATACACGGTGTTTGATTTTGACTGTTTAGTTACTAAAAAAATATTTTTTAGCAGCCTTAGTTTTACATTTCTGTAAATATTTTCTAAACGAGACCTGATATGGAAAAAAGTTATTCTTTCTTTTATGCTAAAAATTCGATTTTATACATTATGTTCAATTTTGCTGTCCATATAATTACCAAACACTCTGTTAAGAGTTAAGAAAATTTCATGGGACCAGTATTGGGACATTGGAAAAGGTTTAGAGATACAGAATCTGTTAAATGGAGAAAAACTTGCGCTTTTTAGGAGACTTTTCCATGATTCTTTCAGATTTAAACATTTTTTCATAGGTAACTAGATAATTGTAAAAAACTGACATCTGGAATTTTTTCTACCGATACTAACTCACTCTGTATAACAAGTACAGTTCTAAAATTTTGAATTCAGCTCATTGCACTTGTACTGACTATGTCAAAAAAATCAAAGCCGTCTAGATTTTGCATGTCCATCGTCAACTTTTATTTTTCTTATGGACGCCATATTGGAATTTTTTCATAGATGACTCCATATTGGACTGAAGAGGAAAAAAATGCAAACAATTGATGTACCTGCTATCACTATGTGTATTATATAGAAAACCCCTTTTCATATCATCTCATGCTAAGAAAATAAAACAAAAAATCTCGAAAATATTCCAATTTTACGAACGATATCTACTTATTCACAATAAAATTACAAAAATTAATAAAACACCTCAAAAAAAATTTTTTTTGCGAAATTTTAATGTCAAAATAGCAGCTGATAATAATAATAATACCCACCTTGCCAACAGGGCCGGATTGCTAGGCAACTAAGTCCCCCCCCATTCATTCAATAGCTCGTCGTTGGGTTTTGCATATTCAGTTTTGCGTAAATAAATTCTACTGGCGTTAAAGTGGGCGCAAATCAGGGAGCTCTCAGCGCCGCAGGCGAAAATCTTTTCAATGTTGAAAGGTCGAGCAATCTCCCAATAGTTGAAAATGCCCACGGGCAACTATATTGTAGCGTTCACCCCTCTCACTATTTTTGTAGACAGCAAAAAATATTTACATCAGCGCCAGTCTTTTTTTTTTAAGCGCCCCCCAAGCCTTACCGCTAGGTAACTGCGCCTATATTGCCTTATGGCTAATCCGGCTCTGCTAGTCAATATTTTAATAATTCTAAAAATGTTTCAGTGATTTGATCATACGCCCAAAGCTAAGTTTATTTGAACCAAAAGGTGCGAAATGTACTTCATTCCATACATATTGGTCAGGCTGTATCTTTCCAAGACCTACTAGATACTATAGAAATTATAATTCCACATAATAATACACTTGTTACAAGTTGCAATCGTGCAAGGCTGCGTTCATATGTGGCAGTGTCATTGTATAAATAAATCAGTGGCGTTTGTGTGAATCTACGACGAATCGACTGTGCATGTTAAATTTTTTTATCCGCAATACCATCGGGGTTTTATTAAAGGTGATTGGAATCGAATGCGGTCATAAAATTTCAAATCCACCCATTAGTTTTTAATGACTTTTTCGACACATTACATCTTAATAACGAAACAATATTTACGGTGATTTCAATAATAATTCAAACATATTACTGGAACTGGAAGGATCGAGATTATTTTATTACCGCACTATTTATTATTGCTAATGACTACAGCGCTTTCATCGCACTGTTATATCGATTATCATTATCAATAACGTTCAAAATAATAACAATTATGTATTTTGTATTCATTAACACGAGCGATTTATCGTTTGTGTCATAATTTTATGTTTCGACAGTAAATTCCATAAAACACTAAATGAACCTGCCTAAATTTCAATTCTCTAAAGACCAAGATGCACTGATGAAAATGCTGTTCAGTCTAGCGAAAATTTTAAAGCGGAAGATAATCTCCAAATTCCCTACCACCTCCGGTAGGGAATTTACCACCCACGTTTGGGACCAACCTCCCTTAATTTTCATTTTCCAAGACCAAGATGCACTGACGAAAATGCTGTTCAGTCTAGAACAATAACTGACCATTTTGAAGAGGAAGATAATGTCCAAATAACCACCTCTGGTAGGGAATTTACCACCCACCTCTGGGACCAACCTCCCTAAATTTTCATTTCATTCTCCAGGAGCAAGATGCACTGACGAAAATGCTGTCCAGTTTAAAACAATAACTGAACACTTTTAAGAGGAAGATAATGTCCAAATAACCACCTCTATGGTAGGGAATTTACAACCTCGCTAAATTTTCATTCTCCAAGACCAAGATGCACTGACGAAAATGAGGTTCAGTCTAGGACAATCAGCGAAAATTTCGAAGGAAAAGATAATCTCCAAATTCCCTACCGCCCCTGGTAGGGAATTTACCCACCTCCGGGACCAACCTCCCTAAATTTTCATTCTCCAAGACTATGCTGTTCAGTCTGGGACAATCAGCGAAAATTTTGAAGAGGACGATAATCCCCAAATTCCCTATCACCTCTGGTAGGGAATTTACCACCCACCTCTGGGACCAACCTCCCTAAATTTTCATTTCATTCTCCAGGAGCAAGATGCACTGACGAAAATGCTGTCCAGTCTAAAATAATAACTGAACATTTTTAAGAGGAAGATAATGTCCAAATAACCATCTCTGGTTATTTACCACCTCTGGGACCAACCTCCTCAAATTTTCATTCCCCAAGACCAAGATGCCCTGACGAAAATGCGGTTCAGTCTAGGACAATCAGCGAAAATTTTGGAGAGGAAGATAATCTCCAAAAGGGCCGAGGAGCTTGTAAATGATCGTAATTCTTATTGTGTTCAAAATAATTCAAATTCCTGACAACCTACTTGAGGTTGAGAAAAAAGCGACTCTTTACTGTTCTTTCCGATTTCAGATGTGACAAATATTCCATGGCAATTTAGGAAATCTTTACAATCTTTACTTGTCCTGACACCATGGTCTCGACTAATAAGAAGAAGTGTCAGTTTTATTTTCGTTCCATTTTTTTAAAGACTTTTGCGTTAGAATCAAAAAAATCATCAAGTCTAGAGTGTCTTATTAAACTTGAACCCCTAAACCGAAAAAAGCGAAAGTTAATGGTAATATGGCAATAACCCATGTGGGAAAACTCCCGCAAAGAGCCATGGAGAGAATAATTCTGGGAATCACCTTGAAAGACAAGGTAAATAACAGCCAAATAAGTGCGTAACAGAACCAAGATAGTGGATGTTATCGAGAGAGTGGCAAGCCTGAAGTGGCAATGGATCGGACATGCGGCGAGACAGAATCCAGCCAGATGGACCCAGAAATCTGTGATTTGGAGACCAAGAGGGGCAACAAGAAGTATAAGGCCGACCAAAAAGAGATAGATAGACGTTAGAGCAGTGGCAGGAGGATAATGGATGAGATTAGCAAGAAACCAAATAGCATGGAAAAACCTGGAAGAGATATTCGACAATGGATGCAACAGGTTGAAGAAGAAGAAGGAGAAGGAGGAGAAGACGAAGAAGAAGAAGAAGAAACACCATCTTTTGGCACTGAGTGTGAGGGTTCTCTCCACAATTTTTTGAGAGAACAACCCCTTATTATTTGGACTTGCTTACTTGAAAATGAAATAACAAATCTCATACTGCCCAATTGACTAAAATGCCCTCAACAAAATGCATTGGGAGGTTCTTCTACATCCACCTTTTAAGTAATTCGGATTTATGATCTTTTTCCATCTGTTTGGAATGCTGAAAGAGGCATTGCATGGGTTTGGGTGGCTACGATGACGGAAAAATTAAACCAACCAGTCATACCTACAAAATGAATCTAGTTCAAGAGCTCGGTGAAGATGGAGGGGGGGGGGATTGACGGATTGGTAGGAATGCATAGAGGGATTCAATAAAGCTCCACATATTTTCTAATCCACAGGGTATTCTTGTTGAGGGATGAAGTCTCCGATGATGCTTGAATCAACAGGCAAAATTTTCGAAAGTTTCAAAAAAGTGTAAAGGTTGGGCAGGAATAACCAAATGAGGGCATTTTTGGATTAAATAGTCTGCAGTGAAGGAAAATCGCTAATAGATCAAATACAGCAGTTGAAAAGTTCTTCGTTTTGCTGCCTGGGCTCTGTGGATGGACTCTCCTTCATTAGGCGCATTATAGTAAACAAAATTTTGGCATCATCAAGCTAAACTAGTTTTGCACAACAACCGCGTTTGATTATCAGAAGTGGGATATTAAACCTGCCAACAACCAAAAAGTCCTGATGGATTATTTTCTCTTACTTTCTTATTAAAGATACTTTTTAGCTGGTGAACTTATTCTAATTTAGTTTGGCAAAATCACTCACACAATAACCGTTCCACTGGAAACACTCAGTAAAAAAATATTTTCGTGTATTTATCCTACCCCCTACTATATATCGCAATGTTACCGCAAGGTATGTTAAACTGAAAGGAAAATATGAAATTGCCTTGCCACACGAAATGCAATTAAATAATTTCCATTCAAGCGAATGTTGAAATTGCCGAATTAAATTGAAAAAAGTACACCAGCACCAGAGGCTCTGTCTGGATTTGAACCCGCGACCTTTGGGTTGCCGGTGCTAATAACCGGCTACACTCTCGGCGAAACGAATTTTGATAAACGTTAAGCATATTATCCAAAACTCTAGGCGGACGCGTAACATTATTCAAAGAACTAGAAATTTTTATAATTGTTGATTTTGTAATAATTTTCTTCGAAGGAAAAGTTAACAGTAAAACGTGAATTGAACATGGAAAACATTTTTGTTTGATCTGGAGGCTTCTTAAAAAAAGAAACTTGTTTTGTTGAACTATTAAAACTATCTTGTGGCAAACTGTTTCATAAGTTTTCTACACCTTTTCCTATTTGTAAACGAAGAACGCGTTAATAAATTGGAAGTGAATACAATCTCGTAAAGAAGTTGTACTGGATAGTATTCAGGGCAGAAGGGGCTTTCAAACAAGGTATCGCTTGCCCTAGAGTGCCATTTAAAAATTTACGGGCTGTCGCAGCCGGGGTTGTGGTCACAGCCGAAGGGGCGATTTGGGGGCAAAATGTTGTTAAAAAGGGTTTCCCCCCAAATGTATAGTGGGTCTGTTTGAGCGTTTTTTGACTATTCCAAAATCCCTCTTTTTCTTGTTCCTTGGCCTACTCTGTATAGACAAGTATTCTATGAAAACATTCGTAACATAAAAAAATACACTAAAACTAAAAAAAGTAAAAAAAAAAATACAAAAATTTCTCTAAAACTAACACAAACATATAATTATACAATAAAATTATGACATTTTGGGCCTAATTAATTTTTTCGCTATGGTGCCAATCAAAAATTTCATTGAATAAGGTATAAAAGGCTGACAATGAAAATTCTAACCGATAGTTGGATAAATTTTCCAAAATATTTCGCAAGGTCATTTAGGACATATCAACTTTTCCCCGAAAAATAATACTTTTGCAGCCCAGCTTGCTCATAATAACTTCAGTATTCAGATTTCCAGTTACATTAAACGCGGAGATTTCAATCAGCATTTCAATACTAGTAATTAAAAGTATTTTTTTCTGTTCCTTTCTCTGCAGAGTCCAACGGTTTTCGATGTGGCAACGCTGCGGAGAACATCGGACAATCGAGGCCAGGCCAACAGAGCTAGCACGGCACACTCGATACGATAGGCAAGCAGGCAAGGCAAGGCAGCAGGCAAAGTGATCCACGGATTCAGCGGAACGTCAAACGAACAACGAGGTAGGCACTGGCGCTGGCGAGTGCAGATAGCGCCATAAGAGTGTAGCGGCGAGTCGGCGCACTATCGCTCATACAGTACGCCAGTTCGGTGCTGTGACTACTCTGACTGTACAGTGTCGCGTTCAGGGACTGATTTTCCACAGTGCCCGGTGGAGAGATTATGGCGAAGGAAACCGCCGACTTCTTCTCTCACGGAACTTCTGTCCAGTTCGAGCATGTCCTGAAGCTTTATCCGCAAGCCGTGAGACTGAAGGCCGAGAATAAATCGAAGAAACCGGAGGAACTCATCAAGTTAGACAATTGGTAAGTAAGAGAGTGTGTCATTGAACTCGTTGTATGCACCCGCCGATCGACTACTAACTGAACAACTGACACCCCCGCGGTTAATCTCTTCAGCTTCTCGCACGGTCATCACGTGGTATCGATGACAACACTTCAAATTGCACCGCGGTTCCCTAATTACTCGCACAATAATTCCCATACAGTTGCGGAGTTCGCATTCTCGCTCCGTTCTCGTTGGTTGCCTTGTCGGCGTCATATTTGCCCGTTCATTCAATATTAATCCCGGTTAAATCGTCTGGGAAACTCCTTCAGGATGCGGGGACGGTCGGGAAATGTCCCGGTTTAATTGCCGGAAGAGGTTTTAATTTTTTCGGCTCGCAGAATTCCGCGAAACGTTGCAAAACAAACGGAAAACATTGTCGTAAAGCAAGGCGAGCCTTTCAAAATGGTGTCTTGCTCAAACAAAGCCTACTACGTCAACTTGAATAAATTCCCGTTTTGTTGTTAATTTTCCAGGTTTTTCACGGTGTTCCCATTGATTCCGTCCTTTGGGAAGTCGACGGTACGTTCGCTACGCTGTTTCAGTTTGATTATCGCGCTTAAATTGATTGATCTTGCCGAACTGCTAATGCAAACAATTGCCAGTCCGGTCTGTTTTTGATGAGTTGTAGTGGGGGATACGTTTCATTATTATTTATTGCAAGTTTTTATGCGTTTTCGGCTGCAGTTTTGGTTTATTTATTGTTTATTATGTTCCTATTCACCCTTTCAATCGTTTTAGGGAATATTCAAATGAAAATACGGGATTTAAAGGACACCTGTTCGAATGGAAAATTACCAGTGTGTTTTCCCCTAATTCTCGCAATCCTGGTGACTTGTTGTTTGGATTTTCTGTTTATTTTGAAACTGCTTCTTCTTTTTTCGCGGTTAAATTTATTTCCCGACCAAAACGTCTTTGCCTTCTAATTGATTGCATTATAATAATTAATTATAAGTACCTACTTGCAATGCAATTAAAAATCATGACGTTATCTTCCAATGGTTCAATTTAATATAAGCACTAGCACTATAATACCTACCTCCTAGACCAGGAAGAAGTACCTCCACCCCTATTATTATTTTTGTGGAAACCTATCAGATCATTGGGGGGAGAGTGGGGGGGGGGCCATAGGGGATATCATAGCCCATAGGGCGGCAAAATATTTGAAAAAGCACTGGAGACATTTCATATTTTTATTTATACATTTGAATAACTTTTCATGACGTTGAAGGCGTGAAAACAGCTGCTAAAAAATAGTTGACAATAATTTTTAAACGCCGCACTTTATGTACCTGTACCTATACAGGGTGAGGCGCGAAAAAATTTGGTCATTTTTATACTGAGAAAGTGTTGGGAGTAGAACGAGGAGTAGAAGTTTAAAATTTGTACATGTATGATTTCCATTTTGACGAGCTGAACCAAAATATTTACAACCCCTCACCATTTCCGGTTATACCCGAGGTTATACCGGAAGTTGCCATTAACTTTCTTATTTTAAATGGGACATACTGTATACAGAGGGTTATTCACGGTATACGCCACGTAAGATTATGGCCGTGTCTCTGGATTTTAGGATCTTTTTATTTTTGGAGTGGATAGAGACCCGGCAGAGGTACGTTTTAAAATTATATTCATAATGTACAGGCTGTCCCAAAAGCATGAAACATATCAAAGTTATGTTTTTTTTAAATGGAATCCTCCCATGTTATTGCATTTTTAGATTGCCTGGGAAGAAAAAAGAAGATTGGCTTTTACAGTTGGTGTTTAAATTTAGAAGTTTTTGAGTTATAAACAAATGAAAATCGTCATTTTTCAAGTTCAAGGCCCTGTAAAACGAAAACGGCTGAAGATAGAGAAAAACGGCATACATGTCCCTATTTCAACTTTTCATGTACTATCCTATGATGTAGATGAAATGTTTATACAGGGTGATAAATTTTTTTTTAAATTCTGAGATTTCCCCACGAATCGCCAAATAAAAAATCAAAGAAAGTACAAATGTTTCTATACCATAGGATAGTACATAAAAAGTTAAAACAGGAACATGTGAGCCGTTTTTCTCTATCTTTAACCGTTTTCGTTGTACAGGGCCATGAACTTGAAAAATGACGATTTTCACTTGTTTATAACTCAAAAATCAAAAACTTCTGAATTTGAACACCAACTGTAAAAGCCAATCTTATTTTCTTTTTTCAGACAATCTAAAAATGCAATAACATATACATTAGTATGTAAATTGTGTACAGTAACTGACAGTACTAAAAAAGCAATTTCGGTAAAGCGGCAAGCGGAAAATTTTTCTCGCAATGAAAGTTTCTGCTTGCCGCTTCTCTGAAATTGCTTTTTTAGTACTGTCAGTTACTGCACACAATTTCCGTACCGATGTATAGGAGCATTCCATTTAAAAAAACATAACTTTGATATGTTTTATGCTTTTGGGACACCCTGTACATTATGAATATAATTTTAAAACGTACCTCTGCCGGGTCTCTATCCACTCCAAAAATAAAAAGATCCTAAAATCCAGAGACACGGCATAATCTTCCGTTTCGTATACCGTGGCCCACCCTGTATAATTACTTTTTCAGGTTGCCTGGAAAAATGCAATAAAAATGGTGTTTATAATAATTCAAATTTGTAATGAGTGATATATGAGTTATAAACAAATGAAAATCGCCATTTTCCATTTTCAAAGCCGCTTAGATCGAAAACGGGCCGAGATATCGGAAAATCGGTTTACATGTCCCATCCTAACTTTTTATTTATGTACTATTCTGTGGTACTTACAGAAATATAAAAAAAAAATCGAATTTTTTTGTTGTTTTTTTTTTTTTTTTTGAAAATTGCATTTCATGCGCAAAATAGGATACTATACATGAAAAGTGGAGATAGGAACATGTAGGTAAGCCGTTTTCCGATATTTAGGTCCGTTTTCGATCCAAGCAGCTTTGAAAATTTCGCTTTTCATTTGTTTATAACTCACAAATCACCCGTTACAAATTTGAATTATAAACGCCATTTTCATTACCCTTTTTCAGGCAAATCTGAAAATGTAATAATATACAGGGTTTACCATTTAAAATAAGAAAGTTGATCCCAACTTCCGGTGTAACCGGAAGTGGTGTGGGGTTGTAAATATTTTTATTCACCTCAAAATGGAAATCATTTACATATGTAGGTAAAAATTTTAGACTTCTACTTCCAACAATTCTCCATATAAAAATGCTCTAAGGTTCTCGCGCCTCACCCTGTATACTTTTTTTTCAAAATGGGAAATTTTTTTAAAAGTTACGAAGGATCACTTCTAGGACCAGTCCCTACAGGACACACCAGGAATAATTTCTTGCAAAGAACTACAGTGGCGGGTATTTTAAATCATGTCGTTCATCCCCATTAACATGAAAAATTAAATAACTCGATTTTCCAAAATAGGAAAATTTTGAAAAAATTACAGAAGAACACTAGGACCAGTACCTGCAAGTTACACCTGAAATGATTTCTTGAAAACAACTACAGTGGCGGGTATTTTCTTTAAATAACTCGATTTGCCAAAATAAGAAAATTTTTAAAAAATTTCAAAAGAACACTAGGACCAGTACCTGCAAGATACATCAGGAATCATTTTTTGAAAGCAACTACAGTGGCGGGTATTTTAATAAAATAATGTCGTTCATTCCCATTAAAACGAAAGATTAAATAACTCGATTTTACAAAATAGGAAAATTTTGAAAAAATTACCAAAGAACACTTAGGGCCAGTGACTGCAAGATCCGCCAGAAACAATTTCTTGCACTCGCTTACAAACAACTACAGGGGGATGTTTTAATTAAATCATGTCGTTCATCCCCATAAAATAAAAAATAAATAACTTGATTTTCCAAAATAGGAAAATTTTGAAAAAATTACAGAAGAACATTAGCACCAGCACCTACAAGTTAACCAGAAATAATTTCTTGCAAACAACTACGCAGTGACGGGTATTTTAATTGAATCATGTCGTTAATCCCCATTAAAATGAAAAATTAAATAACTAGATTTTCCAAAATGGAAAAATTTTGAAAAAAATTACAGAAGAATACTAGGACCAGTACCTACAAGGACTACAAGGTACATCCGCAATAATTTCTTACAAACAACAACTACAGTGGCGGGTATTAGAAATCATGTCGTTCATTCCCATTAAATTGAAAAATAACTCGATTTTTCAAAATGGAAAAATTTTGAAAAAATTACTGAGGAACACTAGGACCAGTACCTACAAGGTACACCAGAAATAATTTCTTGCAAACAATTACAAGAGCGAGTATTTAAAATCATGTCGTTCATCCCCAATTAAACAACACAGATCAGTATGTAGCTATCAGATCAGATAATATTTCAAAGTATGTATAGTGCGTTCAAAAATTGTCAGCTATCTTCTTAGCAGCTGTTTTCACGCCAGTGACATGACATCATTAAATAAGTTTGGGCAGAACTGCATAATATTCAAAACTTTATAAACGAACCGCCACTGGGTGGGGTGACAAATGTTTTTACCTCTTTTTTTTGCTTTTTGGCTTTATTTTTTATACAGGGTTAACCTAAATAAGTTAAAAAATATTTAGGAGCTGATTCGAGGTCCGTAAATGAGATAGATCAAAAAGTTTTTGAGATAAATAAGGGTCTTAAAGAAATACCCCTTTTTCAGTTTTTTTGATGATATCTTAGGAATGGTTTGAGGTGCAGAGCTCAACTTTTGGTGCATATCTTACCATTGATACTTTTTTAATGCCAACTAACTTTTTTTCATATGCCAGTGGCGGAGATTTTAGGGTTGCGTAGGTTTTTTTGCCCCCAATTTCCACGACACTGAGAAAAGGAAATTTCCAAAGCGCATTTTAAACCGCCAAAATTTTCTACACAAAAAAGGTACTCTTGGTCATATTTGCTAAGCCGTTTTCGAGAAAAACGACCATTTACGATGAAAGACGTGTCTGAAGGGCAAAAAAGCCTAAAATCTCCACCAATGAAAAAATAATTGGCATTAAAAAATCAGCTTATACAAAAGCTGAGTTATGTATTATACCTCTAACTCAAACCGTTCTTGAGATATCTTCAAAAAACTGGGAAAATATTATTTTTTTGATCTCAAAAAGGGGACATTTTCGGAAACACGTTAATGGTAACTTTTCCCTTAGAATAAGCCAAGGAATCAATGTATACAAGAAGGTCGAGAAAAGGGCTTTATGGCTATTATATTAGGGCCATAATATTTTCAAAAATTGTTACTGTCTACAAAAGAGATATCTGAAAGTAAATTTACTGCATGAAATCTGAAAATTTGCAAATGGTCATTTTTCATAGCAATCAACATAAGTTCTGACTAATTGGTCTCCGCCAAAGCCATGTACGTTAAATAAAAAATAGCAATCAACATGCGCCTAAAATATCTACCGGAAGTTGTATTTTTTGTTATTTTTACAGGGTGATTCATATACATAACTCGGCTACAAAAATGAAAATTCTGATTAAAAAATTAGGAACAAAAAAGGATAAAGTTTCCTGTAAAAATAGAGCCAGAAACGCCTTGTTCAAAATAAGGCGATTTTTGAGTAATAAAAAAATAATATGAAAATAAATGTAGCCGGAATTGTTCTACCTACAAAATAATAGCGAGGCTTATAATACAGGGTGCGTCTCCCCGATTTAAAAGGTAATAAATTAAGGACTTTTGAAAATTATCTCGCTCAAGTAACGACCTACTGCTCTAAATGTTACTACTTACTACTTCCACTATCTGCAAAAATGATCTCCTCGAATAAGACACCCCATCAGGTTCTGAGACCATGTTGATACGTACACCGCCTTGGAATTAAGATAGCCCCACAAAAACTACTCGCAAGGGGTTAAATCGGGCGAACGCAGGAAAAAATATTGTGCATTTTTTTGAAAAGAAAGTAGTTTTTTTTTCGAATTTTTTAGAAAGCTCGACAACTTGGTAAAAAAAAATCGTACTTGGTATGGAAAATAAATGTTATAGTGTTAGTGTTTACAATGTTATGGGGTTCGATCCTGGTCACGGCACCAAATGCTGTAACCAAAATATTTCCAGAAGATCATTACTAAATCATTGTAAGTTGTAAAGTTGGGAATAATAATTGTTAAAAAAATACTGGAAATGAAATGCAATTTCATGAATATTATTATACCTACAAGGCTATTTGTATCAATTTTCAAAATTAAGTGGTGCCATTTTGCCGAGAAGCTAAAGCTACCAGACTATAGTGCACATTTTCAATAACAGAAATCAATTTCCGTAAATGCTCTGTTTTCGCCATTCCCCAGGAGACCTTGAAAATTGAGTTGTTCGAATGAACGAGCAGGAAGCCCCTTTTTCGGATCAACGAGTTCGAAGCCCCGAAAGGCAAATTGTCACTCAAATAAAACTTAAATTCGAAAAACGTTTTTACTCTTATGTGGGTATAGTTTTAGGCACTTGTATAGCTTTAAGTTTTAAGTTTTTTGATAATTCCACACTTTAATTATTATTATTACACTTTTAATGACAATAATAAATAAAAATAAGTAAAACTTAGAGGAAAAGAAATCTGGCACAGTCAATAAGTCATGACATTTTTATAATATTTATTATTGCTACTTATTTCAGTAAAAATTGACCATACATATATTAAGGAAAGTGGGTTTTATGGCAAGCAGCAAACAGAGCCGCCAGATCTGAAGGCTCGGACAGCTGTTTCGTCCTTCTTAGGACTCGTCAGCATCTGTCTGCTATCTGTCAGGGAGTTGAGAATCATCTTGCACATTTCAGACTCGGAGACTTGCCGATCGTAGCGAGCGACATCTAACCATCAGTGGCGGGACTACTAACTCACGTCGGCCATTTACCGTGAGGATTTAACGATTTGCTCTGTAAATCTTATTTGATTAATGTATTTTGGTCAGTGTCTTTCCAGTTAAGCTCACTCGTTAAGCTCTACCGCTTTAAAAAAGTCGTCCCCAACCCCCAACCACACAAAAGACTTCTGTGCTATCTTAGTCGCAATAATTGTCTCTGCCAGTGGTGTTTTTTCGGATTTTGATGACTTCTATCTGAACCAAAATGGAAAGAACGTTATAAATAGGGAAAATAAGCAAAATTGAGCCCCAGTTACGTCGCAAGATTTGCCGCTTCTTCTTCTTGACGTATGCGCGGTAATTGACGCTTTTTTGGGCAATGGTAAATGCTGTTTTTTTGATGGGAAAACGACTGTTTCGCCTTTACAAAGTCTCGTCAGTTTGCGATATCAAATAACATGAGATGTGTGATGCCGTTATATTAAAAAAAACTTACTTGCGTTGCGTTTTTTAGCGCGTTACTCCAATTTTAAATATTTTCACCGCTTTTTAAATTGGCTTTCTGTAATTTTCCATGGTCAGGTCATATTAGCGTAGTGGTTTATTGAGAAAATTTCAGTTCAATAATTGCTTTGAAAACGGGCTATAAAATTGCCCCTTTTCTTATGCACGCCACTGGCTAACTAATTTGTAAAATGCATTTTTTTATCGAAAATTTGAAATTTTAGAAAAATAAACATTATGTAAAAAATTCGAATATCCGTCATTTTTATTATTGGCTGCTTGAAATTTTTGAAGGTTGAAGGTTATTAGTGTAGCTGTCTACTGTAAAAAATTCAGTTCAATTCCTTTGAAAATGTGCTCAGAAATGGTTGTAGAAATTTAACAATTTTTACCTTTTTTCTACCCGCACCACTGGCGTATTTTAATGGAAAATATGCATTTTTTTTAGACAAACGTCAACTTTGAAAATTGCCCTTCCAACCCTGTTAATTTGGTTTCATAGGTTTTTTCCATCTTGCTTACACAGGGGTTCAAAAAATAGCCACTTTCACGAAAATTCAAATGGCCGCCATTTTGAAACGGCTGAGTTGATTTTGCTCTAATACAATCCCAGACCATTCCTTGGGGATATCTTACTCCCACAAAAATTTCAGTTCCCTAGATTGAAAACTGCGACCTGGAATGATTTGACAAAAATGAATTATTTTCGAATTATTTTGAAAAAACAATTTTTTTTTTTAGTTTTTCTAATTTGTCGGCGTTATTATTTAAGATCGGGAAAAACTGAAACCACATTTTCATTGCAGTTATTCACCAGCCAGGACCGGACTGAATTTCGATTTTTTAAATGCGGCCCTGGATTTTTTATTGCAAAATTTGAAACGTAATTTAATTATGAATTTAATGTTTTTCGGACTATAGCTATTGACATCATCACTTAATTTCCCCTTAAAACTATTAAACTTCTTGGGTTTGTTGGATTATTGTGACAAATGATGAGTAATACTCATAAAACTGAGGAGCCTTGATAAAAGCGAAACAGTGCTTCTTTTGTCGACAGATTAGAAATTAATTATTATGAAACGGAGTCCTTTAATAATATAATGTTTTTGCTTTCTTCAATTTCGGAATTTTTATTAATTTACAATAATTACTTTGATCATTGTTATTTAGAATTATGGCGATCTAATCGGGGTTAATCCAAAAGAACGTCGTATAAGAAGAGGCATGCCGTTTTTGTTGAAAGCAAAAACGTAATTAATTTATTCACGATGGTCTGTTTGTTGCTTCTTGGAGCAAACAAAAGGAGACTGAAGATAATTTAATTAATGTCGAAATCGTGCAGCTTTGTGTTACATTGCAATTGAAAATTAATGAATTAATAATCCAAGAATTTGTATTATTTTTAATCAAAAGCTTTGCAATAATAATAATTAGTCGTAAATTGTTGGAAATTAATTAAAACTAAGTTGTAGCAGGTATAGGTTTGGTGGATGAATTGAGATTTTTCAGTTTTATTTTTGTTTGATGCGACCATTACTATAATAGAAATTATTAATTTCGATTCGGAAAATATTGGCACATGTGGAAACTTTGACTTTATTAATTGAGAGTTTTCATGTGGAAAATTTCAAGAAGTCGATATAGTCGAGTCGCTGCGCGTTATACCTACTACTGAACCGAACCCTGGAAAAGCATCTATATTGAATTTTGTTTCCCGCAGGTTTCCTTCCCAGTAATTAATAAATTATTGACTTTCAGAATTTTCCCAGTTCCATATTACGGTATAAATAAATCAAATGTTCGATTATTTATTTAAAGGAATTATTATTAATACATTTTAATACGACAAACATTATGCTCGCGGTCGATGAAAGCGCACATCACATAATGTACGTATGCAATTGCATAATTTATCCCGATAACGAGAGCAGATCGAGTCACATTTTTAAGTTCCGCGTTAATCAAGTTGCCGATAATTTTAATTTGTAACTTGTATTAAATCTAACCTAAAAAAAATGTAGCTAAAATATTTTGAGTAGGTAATCTAGATACCTACCGTTTATGGTTGGTTATACCAGAAGTGTTTAAAACGTCATTATTTTTGGTGGATTGAATATTATAAGTATAAGTGAGTAATTAAGAAAGGGAAAGCTCAGTATAATAATTACTCTTTTAACTAATCGGAATTGAACAAGTTGCTTTATTGTTTAGGTTCAGTTGAAGAAGTCAGACCCCCTTTTCATAAAGTTTCATAAATCTGCAAAATGTTTTTTTTCTTTTAATTTAGCCTTATCGTTATTTAACTTATACATAGTTTTCTTTTTTTTTAATAAGTTGATCACAAAATAAGGATAGAATAACAGAAAACTCTAGTTTTTGTTTTTAAAAAATTGCTTTGAGGTAAGCTTATACAGGGTGTTTGGTCACCGGACAACCAAAATCGAACATCATGTATAAAATCATATTTTAAGCATAAAAGAGAGAATAACTTAAGATCGGGCCTCGTTTAGTAAATATTACCAAAAATGTAAAACTAAGGCTGCGAAAAAAAAATTTTCAGTAACTGGGCAATCAAAATGAAACGCCATGTATAACATCGTATTTTAAGCATAAAAGAGAGAATTACTTTTTTCAAGATCAGGCCTCGTTGAGGAAATATTTAAAAAAATGTGAAACTAAGGCTGCTCAAAAAATATTTTTTTTACTAACTGGACAGTCAAAGTGGAACGTCATGTATAAAAGCGTATTTTAAGCATAAAAGAGAGAATAACTTTTTTCAAGATCAGGCCTCGTTTAGTAAATATTACAAAAAATGTAAAACTAAGGCTGCGAAAAAAAAAATTTCATTAACTGTACAACCAAAATGAAACGCCATGTATAAAATCGTATTTTAAGCATAAAAGAGAGAATGACTTCTTTGAAGATCAGGTCTCGTTTAGGCAATATTTCCAAAAAATGTGAAACTAAGGCTGCTCAAAAATATATTTTTCAGTAACTGGACAGCCAAAATAAAACGTCATGTATAAAATCATATTTTAAGCATAAAAGAGAGAGTAACTTTCTTCAAGATCGGGCCTCGTTTAGTAAATATTACCAAAAATGTAAAACTAAAACTAAGGCTGCTAATTTATGTTTTTAAGTAACTGGGCAATCAAAATGAAACGCCATGTATAACATCGTATTTTAAGCATAAAAGAGAGAATTACTTTTTTCAAGATAGGCCTCGTTTAGGAAATATTTCAAAAAATGTGAAACTAAGGCCGCTAAAAAATATTTTTTCCAGCAACTGGTCAGTCGAAATCGAACGCCATGTATAAAATCGTATTTTAAGCATAAAAGAGAGAATAACTTTTTTCAAGATCAGGCCTCGTTTAGTAAATATTATAAAAAATGTAAAACTAAGGCTGCGAAAAAAAAATTTCAGTAACTGGGCAATCAAAATGAAACGCCATGTACAAAATCGGATTTTAAGCATAAAAGAGAGAATAATTTTTTTCAAGATCAGGCCTCGTTTAGGAAATATTTCAAAAAATGTGAAACTAAGGCTGCTAAAAAAATTTTTTTAGTCACTGGACAACCAAAATGAAACGCCATGTATAAAATCGTATTTTAAGCATAAAAGAGAGAATAACTTTTTTCAAGATCAGGCCTCGTTTAGTAAATATTATAAAAAATGTAAAATTAAGGCTGCGAAAAAAAAATTTCAGTAACTGGGCAATCAAAATGAAACGCCATGTACAAAATCGGATTTTAAGCATAAAAGAGAGAATAATTTTTTTCAAGATCAGGCCTCGTTTAGGAAATATTTCAAAAAATGTGAAACTAAGGCTGCTAAAAAAATTTTTTTAGTCACTGGACAACCAAAATGAAACGCCATGTATAAAATCGTATTTTAAGCATAAAAGAGAGAATGACTTTTTTCAAGATCATGCCTCGTTTAGGAAATATTTCAAAAAATGTGAAACTAAGGCTGCTATTTTTTTTTTTTTAGTAACAGGACAACCAAAATGAAACGCTATGTATAAAATCGTATTTTAAGCATAAAAGAGAGAACAACTTTTTTCAAGATCAGGCTTCAATTAGGAAATATCTCCAAAAATGTAAAACTAAGGCCGCAATAAAAAAATATTTTTAGCAGCCTTGGTGGCGGTTTCAAGCTTTCTCCGGCGCGTTGCCGAGGATGTCTTTTCTAATAAAAAATGTCTTAACTTTTTTTGGAGAGTGTACAAACGAAAATTTTAGTTGGACAAACGAATTATGATTTATAAAATAAGGTAGGTTCTTATCTGGAACATAAAATGAGCCATAAAAGCCTCGGAAATGTTTTATATGCCCGGCAATCTTTTTTTTTTTGTACTGCTGATTTTTTATTTTGTTGATTTGAATGTTGAAAATCACCGGAAATGAACTTTTCTTGAAGAACTCAATTGTGAAAATAATTGGCCAGTTAATCATTATAGTAACTTTTCTTTTCTTGATTCCAGGTACCAAAATGAGCTACCAAAGAAGATCAAGAGCCGCGGAAAGGATGCTCACATGTTGCACGAGGAGCTGGTGCAGTGCATGAAGTGGAAACAGGCGCGAGGGAAGTTCTACCCGCAGTTGTCGTACCTGATCAAGGTGAACACCCCTCGAGCTGTCATTGCGGAGACCAAGAAGGCATTCCGGAAGCTGCCAAATCTCGAACAGGCCATCACCGCACTGTCTAACCTTAAGGGAGTCGGCACTACCATGGCTTCAGGTGAGATAATCAATTTATTTATTCCGGGAATCCCGGGATTCATATTTTTACACGTTCTTCAAGCAAGGCTGTAGAAATAGAAAGTTGTGATCGGTCAATCACTTAAATCTTTGAAGGAGTCAAGGATTAGATAGAATGAAGATAACTGAAACACAATGTCAAATTTACATCTTTAGTTCTAGTAGATTCTCTGGATCTGGAGAGGAACTGGGGATCTTAGCTTGGAAACCTTAGCTACAATCAAGTCGTAACCTAACCATGATTTTCCTGGACATCCCAGAAAACTTTTTGAAGCTTCTCTGGTCAACTTCATTTTCAGTCAACTTCATCAAGAAGAATTGACCAGAGAAGCTTCAGAAAGTTTTCGGGATGTCCAGGAAAATCATGGCTAGGTTAGGACTTGATTGTAGCTCAGGTTTCCAAGCTAAGGTCCCCAGTTCGAACCTGGCTTGGCTTTTTTTCTCAATGTAAAAAAAAATTGATATAATCAAAGATTAATACGTATGACATTTATTTTGCGACCGACTTCAAGGGTAACAGTCTTTTAAAACCCGAAAAGTGCTGTTGCCCTTGACAACGGTCGCGAAGTGACTTTTCGCTGCCTGTCAAGCGTCTACAAAGCAGTCATTTCGCGTACGGTACCGCAAAAAAAATGAAAATATTGTAATATTTCATTTATTTTTCAGAAAGTCTTTTCCTAAATTTTTTAATACGGTTGATGTTTGTAGTGGTGCTGTGACGGTTAACCGATTAACTGTGTCATCACTCACCAGTCATCACCATAACCCGTTGGGATTTTTTGCTACCGGTGACAATAGCAGGCCCGTGCTATTGCGCCGAATAGTAGTAGCAATAATAAATCCATGTCCATGTCACTTTCTCAAAATTGTAAGAAAAAATCGCAATAATGATCAAATCACGTGTCCACCAGGGTCTAATCAGTTTCTCTGATCATCTCAAAATGAAAAATCATAGTTGATATAATTTTGATCACCATCAATCAACGATCGAATTGGGCTAAATTCACGAAAATATGTAATGCGCATGCGCAGTATTGCTCAGGTATCGGCGCTTTATTAGAAACGAGGTGATGTCGCTTCATAACCAATTCTCATAAAATTCGGGTTAATTAAATTTTAAAATGCTATTGCGCCGATAATAGTAGCAATAATACATTCATTCATATCCCTGTCATTTTTTTGAAATTTTAGGGAAAAACCCTGAACAGAAAGTTCAAATGAGTTTCTGATCATCTCCAAGTAAGAAAAGTCTACTTTTTACATTGCATTCACTCAAAAGCCCTCGAAAACGTGTAATGCTCATGCGCAGCATTGATCAGTTATCGGCACTTTAGCAAAAAAAAAAAAAAACGAACCGTGTTGCTATCTCTACTACAACTGTGGAGCTAATTCGCTAAGTTAAATCTATGGCCCTATGCGAGAGAATTTCTACACATCCATTTTAATGTTACAAATTAGTTTTTTTTTGTTTCGTTTTATTTATTTTATTTTATGGTTTAAAAAAATCAATCCTGTGTATAAATGAATAAAATTGAAAAATATAAATCCAACTGAAATCTTCTACTGGATTAGTTGATTTATGGCATTCCAGGAAGTTCATAAAACTGAAAAGGCAATAAAATCATCAAATATTGACAATAAACTGCCATAATAAGATCACAGTGGTAATAAGGTATTCAAGTTCAGAAGCTCTTTGTATGAATAGACCTTCCAGGGTGGGTGCTTTATCGGTCAGCAGCACCACTTAACAGTAACACAACACACAAAGGATTTGAACTGCTCCTGAAGGTCATAAATAATTTCTTCTCATTTATTGATGATGTACTATGACATTTTAATTTAACATCAGTTCAAGAACTTTTAAGTGGTTCCCCTATTTAGTGATGATATAATAAGTACAAAGATCTTTTCAGAGGTGGATATGTGATGTAGGAAAGTCTTCCAAAATTTAGCAGTTGCTATTTATGAGGGACAGTTTAAAAAAATCAACAAGTAGTGGTCTTCTCCCTCCCACAACAATCGACAATAAACCCACCTAGTCTAGTAATTTTTACTTTTTGAGTTAGTTATAAAGTTACAATTTTTTTAAATCACATGTATAAAGCGATTTATTTATTTTGCAGCTCTCTTGGCGGCGGCATGTCCAGAAAGTGCCCCTTTCATGGCCGACGAGTGCCTGATGGCAATTCCGGATATCGAAGGCATCGATTACACAACAAAAGAATACCTCAAATTCGTTAACCACATTAACTTGGTGTCGGAACGATTAAACAAGTCGATTAGTGAAAGTGAACGATCTGAAGCCACCGTAGTTTGGTCACCACACAAAGTCGAACTTGCGCTCTGGACACATTTCATCCTCTCCGAGAGGAAGCCGGAACTGCTCTCTAGTAAGTTGTCTTTTTTTTTTTAAGCATGACTTTTCAGGACTATTGTTATTATTAAGTTAGGTAGGTAGAAGGGAAGTTTTCATTATTATTTCCAGTCAACTTTTTAGGTGTAAGTTGAGGGTTGAGGAAGAGAGTTATAGTAGTAATTTTTTATTCTTTTGATTCATTATTGTTTGCTTGAAAACTGGTGAGTTATTGGAGACAAAATTTCCAATTCCAGTAATCAAAGAATTTTGCCTTGCTTCGCTTTCAATATAAATAACAAAGCAAATCTCCATAAAAGCATTACACATCCTTTGTGTTCAGTGGCTTCCTCAACAGGTCATTGTTTTCTGTTGACTTTATTTTATTCCACACTTACATCAAGGCCAGATTTCATGATGAAAAGTCTTTTATTTGTCAGGATAAGTTTTTCCCTTCTAAAAATAAAATTTTAGTTACAATTCTGGGGGTTAGTTGTTTTTCTAATTATTAATAAAAAGCAGAAAAAGCATAGTAAGTTTCTTTTTTTATAGTAAAACCTAAGAATTGAAAATATTTAAAGAATAAAAATCTGAAAAAGGTATGGAACATTATGATGATTGCCCCCATAATTATTAGGAGTTCCAAAAAATTTTCATTCAGTGTTTCCAACAAAAAAAATCATTTATGAAGCTAGAAAATTCAAAATTATTGTAAAAGTTGTAAGAAATTTTTAATATTTGAATCAAAAAATCGAATATATTACTATTAAATGTATCGGTACAAGAAATTATAGGTCTCAAAAATAACTGAGTCTTATGAATTTTTGGTAAACCGTAAAAATGGACCGGATAAGATTAAAAATCCCCCAATTTTTTATTTTCAGTATCATCGATATCATCAATCATTCCAAGTGAAGGTAATTTTTTTATAATTTAATTTCTTTTCAATGCTCTAAGAGTAGTTTCAGGTCAGGTTGTTAGATGTTTAATAAACATGAAAACTCTTTCTTAACTCAATCGATCTGGCCCTGCATGGTGTCTCTCTTGGTTACAGAGGTCTCTATAAATATTATAACCAAATCGACTTTATTTCTCTTAATTAGCTTACAATAATTTTATAATCTGTCAATCTATTTATTTTAATATGTGTAGGGTGTCTCAGACAGAGATGAGTGCCATAAATTATACAGGATACATTATAATACACCCCATCATTTTCTACGCCACTGGATTTTTTTCCAATTAAAAAAATCAATTCTACGATCAATTTAGGGGAAAAATTACTCTTGGCAAAATTTTCAGTAGGGTCGCGTTTTTATCTGTATCTTGAAAATGATGCATTTTTAGGACAATTCGACTTATTTCAGTTCAGGGTATCTCCTGTATAATTTGACACTCATCTCTGAAACACCCTGTATAGGTACAAAAGCAACAGTTTTTTTTGTTATAAATTAAAACATAATAAACGCCTCTTCTATGACTAATTCACTTCACACTTGTCACTTTATTTATGTATCACCTTTATTTATTTATAAATACTTGATGATCAACCTACAACAAACAAAATAGACATCTGGTTACTTTGGTTACATCATTTTGTCCGTGTTGGTGTTAGTTTGCTCGTCTAAGAAACAAGACATTGTTACATTGTATCTTTTCAGGTATTCCTCTCAAGAACGGCACTTCGATCCTCTCGTCAGCGGTGATCCACCAGAACGGCGATTCTCTGGACACAACAACGTCGGACGAGAGCAACCAGGGCCCCCTGAACGGTAAGACAACCGCGGCCGTAACAGACGAAGACACCACGACGTCCTTCACGGACAACAGTCCCCCCTCAATAGAGAACGAGGAGACCAACGATTCGCTCGTCTCAGAGTCCACCAATGATTCCACTGCGGCTGCCGAACTAATGAAACGGCCTCTGGAGGAAGAGATACACGCCGACCAACCGAGTAGTAAGCGAGTGAAAGAGGACGAGAGTGAGAAGTGACAAATGAGAGTTTATCTTTAATTACATTAATTTACATTTTTTTTTTTTAATATGTTGTATTCGTGTAAGATTTAGGTTACTTGTACACTTTTAAAACTTATACATAATTCTTTGTGATTATGGTTTTTTCTACGAGGTTTTCTAATCGTTGAGATGTAATATATAAAATGGTAGATTGTACTATATTTTTCCAAGAAGTACAAACAGTTTCTTATTTAATATAATTATTAATGAATATTTGGAACTTTTATTTTTGTTTTTATTTTTATTTTTTTTATGAAATTTAAATTCTGCTTAGGTAATTCGTGCTTTTTTTCTATCTAAGAAATCCAATAAGTTGAGCAATTTTGGCTAGAGAGACCATATTGCATTGTCATCCATCTCCTCTATGTTCAAAGTTTCAAGCCTCTTCGGGAAGTTAATTTAAAATCAAGATTTGGACCGCAGACAGACAAGAAAGCGAGTTAATATAAACGTGGTACAAGAGATAATATGCCCAGATCGCTGCCGGGGATCTGAAAACTTCCCCACTGTGAGAAAAACAACTAATTGGGCGATTTTAATTCATAAAAAAAAGTTTGTTTTTTCAAATTTAACACAAAGGGAATTTTCACCTATTAGCTGTTTTAAAAAAACTATTAAAAGTGTGAACATTCATAGTATGACCGATTGATGGTATAATTATAAACACAAATTTCTAAAATGTGTCCAAAAACAATTCTGAAATTTTTCATAACTAACGAAATTACCAAACCCGTACGTGTGGGTGCTAAAGTCGGTAAGTAATTTATTTATTTATAAGATTTTCTTCCAAATAATGAAGGCATCTTTACTCTAATTTAAAACTCTTGATGTCCATGAAATTGGGCAAGCTTTCTAAGATATGAGAACATAAAATTGAAGAATTGTTTTGTATTATATCTTATAACCTTGCAAGTATTAATAAGAATGAACGGGGACATGAGAAAAATTAATGAACTCTTGAAAAAGACTTTTTGGATTTTTTTTAATGACATTTATAATTTTTAGGGGAATAAAATGAAACATAGAAATGAAGGGTATATCTTATTATTGAGGAGAGAAAAAATGAAACAGGGTGCTATTATTTACTTTCAAACTAATTATTAAAATAGTGGTCTTATAGGGTAGGTATTTTCCAAAACAATGATTTTTAGACAAGGAACCTGGTCGTATTACAATGTTCATACAATGTTCGTAATTCATGCAATTGAAAGAAGTAATTAATCATTAATTAAATTATTCTCATTAATTAATTAAATAATTATTTTCGTGCTACTATCCGGCCATGGTTTGAGAATACAGGCCTAATCTGACAATTAGCTAGACTAGAATGACTATTCAGCTAGATCGCAATTAATAGAATTGTGTAATACAAAAAATAATGACTTTTCATGACTGTGCTTAAAATAATGTAACCCAAATTGGGTAGTTATTTATGCAACAAGCTGATAATGAAGGATGTTATACACAGTATGATGAATAAGATACAACTATAAGAACAAAAAAGAAAATATAATTTCTTATGATACTAATACCAAAAAGTATATTATTTCAATTATATCTTTTATGAGCAATGGTTCTATATTACTGAACTACCAAAAAGGACTTCTTACAGAATTAAAAGGGTTATTTTTGCAAAATGTTTACTGGAGAACAAGTAACATTTTAACAGCAAACAATATTTTATATTTAATTTTTTGGAGTCACTAAAAATCCATAGATGTTTACATAATCAACAATACACAATTATAAATGAACAATTAAACATATCGATCTCCATTATTTGATTTTCTTCTTGATATATATCAACAACTAAGAAACTTCTGAAGAAAAATGCATTGTGATTTTGTTTACGTTTATTTACAATTTTGAAAAAAAAATGCAAGAAAATTTTAATTATGAGCATTACCATGTATTTAAATGCTTTAGTAATAATCAATTTGACGATTAGAAAATCTTCGTTAGTATATTTTGAAGACATTTTGACGAAATCTAGGATTAAACTTTGAAGTCGAAAAGAATGTTTCTCACACTCTCTCTCTCTCTCTCATTCACAGACGCATGTATACAGTATACACACAAGTGAATGTTGCTTAGATGTTGATTTGATAAATAGGGGTATTTTTCATTTGATGTAAAGAAGGCATGTATATTATCGCTATTATTTTTACTTATTCATTTTGTACCTTTTTAATAAGATAGTGAAATAGGGTAACTGATGGACTGAAAGAAAATCTTATTTTGTATAATAAGGGTGAATGCCTGTAAAAACAAATATGGCTGTTACTTTACAAAGATAGTCTGTTTTTTGTGAAAGTAAATCGGACTTTGATGCGTCGTATTTATGAATATCAAATCAGTTTAAGGTAAAATTCACTTTTCTCGAAAAACAGACCTTAGATTTTTTTTATTTTACGTCCGAGAAGGTTGTTTTTCTGGATTTGACTGCAACAATTTCTATAACATCGAATAAATTGATCTTTTAAATTTGAAAAATCCGGATAATTATTTTTTTTTATTCGCGTATTTTTTACTTTACTGAAAAGATTGAATGATTGCTGCAGGCAAATTCGGTCGATGTCGGTGTCGGTGTCGGTAAGGTGGGTGGCAAGACCCTGTTTTCCCCAGAGCCTTGCAACTTTATGCATACAAGGACTTTAACCCTTTAACTGGATTAAACTGGTCAAACAAAAAATTAAACGTTTGCAGTTACAAAAAAATCGATTCAAGTATGTATCTGTAATTTATTTAATAATTATTTTGGGAAGTTCAAGAGTGTTTATATAATTATATTGGCTTATAATTTATATGAGTGTGTGCAGGCAAAGGCATTATTGTCACCTCGAATCCACTGCCTGGGTGAGAACCGCATTTATCCAAAAAAAGGCGTTTTTTTTATATTATTATAAATTAACACTATTAAAATAAATAAAAATGTTCTCTACAGCTAGGTATTTATTTAAATAAATTTCGAGGCAGATAGATGTGTAAGTAGGTATATGAAAAATGGAAAATGTGTGTTACCCACAATTTGATAAATTCAAACCTAAGCCTCCTCGTTTTGATATTTTATGTATGTACTTAAGAAATGGGGATTACTCTCGATTTCAGATAAATGTTGAAAGAAAATTAACAAATGACTACATTATTTAAAGAATATTTAATATTTATAAGTGAAGATTTAAAAAAATTAAGGACAAATTATTGGTTGTTCAAACTGATCTTTAATTGATTCGGAGATGTTTAAAAAAATTAAGTTGTTTAATAAAAATTTCGATTGCGAGAGAAATGCACACCCGAATCAATAGGTGTTTTTAAATAAAGACAGGCTTTAATTTAAATTGATTCTTTTTGATATTATTCAGGCAATTATTCAGAATAAAAATGTGGGAGCCTATCTATTTTTAAAACATTTATTTTGAAGTGCATCCCAATCAAAAAATGTTCTTTCTAAGATTTTTATAAATTTTTTTTAACAAGTATTTAATAATAATAATTTAGAAGAGGTTGTTGTTCAAGCTAGTTCATCAGTGATTCTGATCGTACAAGAGATGTTAAAAAATATTATATAAATCTTTTTTAAGAATTTAAATTTATTAAAAATGATGGTATCGGTATCATTGATGAAGATATTGATAATAAAACCTTGAACAGACACATCTTAATTCGTGTTAATGACTGTCGAATTTATATAATTTACTCAACATGGATGAATAATAGGTACCGGTACCGCACGAATACAGTGTATGGAATTGTGAAGTGAAGTCAATTATTTTTGCTCTCCTGTCTATTAAAAAAAGTGAAATTCTAGTATGCTTATTTATCAAACCACCGAGTTACCAAACAATAAATCTTTCTATTTTTTTTCACTTAAGATGTATTATGTTACGATTTTGTACTTGTTTTTTTTTTGTTTTTATTATATTAAATGTAGAATAATTGTTTTTATACCTTACCATTAATGATCGATCACCACAAACATAACTTAAACTAGTAATTTATTGTTTTAAATTATAAATTTTATTTTCTCTTTTTGTATTATTATAAAGTCATAAGATGTTCATATTATTCATATTATTAAATTAGTATTTTTTGATTAAGAAGAAAAGTAAGATTACTTACCCTTGTCATGATATTCAAACTGTGGCACTCCTTATTTTTCTTGCATTAAGTTTACCCGTTTCAAACCTACTAGAGTAATAATTTGTTATTTATTAACATGCACACATTCCAACTTAATAAGTATTCATTTTCATTTCTTTTGAAACAAATAGTCTTGAAAATATAATTTTTCAATTTGTAGATAGCTTATAATAATAATGTAATATTTACAAATATTTTATTTCATGATGTCTAATAATTATTGTACTTGTAGAGTTCTGTATCAAGATTTTTGAGTTAATAAAATCGTACATGGGAGTAGCGATTTTGTAAGCTCAGAAATAATTTTTCGAAATTCTTCAATTAAGTATTACGTATATATGTATAAGGGAACGAAAAAAGAAAAGTTACGGATTATAAAATTGTTTCGTATTCAAGATGGCATCTATTATATTTTTTATGTAGTGACGAGGTACTTTGTTGGATTTTGAAAAATGTAAATGCGGCTCCATGAGAAATATTTATATGATATGTATAATATAGACGACAACAAATAACTGAATGCCTTTTAATATATTGTAGTAAGTATACACTTTTACAAAAACAAATAGTTGATAGCTGTTAATTGAAAAAATCATATTATATAGTGAGGTGTTATTTTCTAATTAGTTTATGAGTATCTTGAGTCTTACTATATTTTTTATTCTCCACACATGATTGCTTGTACGTACGAAATAGATACTCATAATCTATAAAGTATGTATTGTAAAAAATATATCAGTTGTAGATCAGTTTGAGGTTTTTTGTAGGATATTTTCATAAATATAAATCTTTCACGGCAAATGTGGTTTTATTTAAAAAATATTTTCCATTTATAACTAAAATTGAAAAATAATACAATCCAAAGTTACTAATATTATATACAATTAAAAAAATTTTACCTGACATTACATTGTATAGGTAGGAGGATCAGTAAATGTAGTCATTAAGTAGTAGTAGTAGTATTATAACAGTAATAATAGTCATAAGAGCCATGGTCCAATCAATACACCTAACTTATACCTAACTTTTATCAGCTACTAGTCCTAGTCCCAGTTCAACAGCCCAAATCTCCTATGACTTCAGTTCCACACATTTAACAAATAAACATCCACCATCAAAATACAACAATAATACATCAATTTATTCACCTTCACCCCCTTCATTTCTGGGCCGGTCGTTATCGGCGTTCAGATTCGGATAAAGCTTAGCCACGTTACCCTCGGTCAGTCTTCCGTGGAACTCGGGCCTCGATTTGCTTTTGTCTTGCGACGTGAAGATGTCGAGCAACGATTTACGGTTCGTGTGCTGTCCCCCCGACCTGGAAGCCGACCTCGACTGGGGCGGAGCGATGGTGGCCAGGGGAGGAGGCGACATGGGAGAATCGGTGGTCGCACGAATCACTGAGGCTCGCTGCACATCTGGTTCTTGTGACGGACCTGAAATAATGGATCGATGATTTATATTCGGTAGGCAAGTATAACTCCCAAGAGAGAGAAATACTTTATTTAAAGTTGTGCTGCCTGTCTGTGACAGGTTGCTTTTGTACACAGCATAACAATCAATCATAAAAAGACAATAATATAAAAATTTTAACAATTAACAATAAATATGTGTATGAATAATATTAATCGTATCAATTAAAATCTTTTCACATAATATGTCATTTAATTTAGCGCTATCAATTTTAAATTTACAAAAAAAATCTATTACACTTTGGCCGATTGTTCCACGAGATCCAAACCAAAGGCCAATTACTTTCCAATTTCTTTCTCCAAATTTATCCTGAAAATTTTCCGCATAAAATGGAATACATGGTTCATAATTTTTTTTTTCTCTGTTATTTTAAACTGTCCTAATCATGAAGGGAAATATTTAGAGTTAATTATTTTAGGGGGAATTGGTCCTTCAAAGATTTCGTTATCTGAAGTCTTCATTAGAAGCTCAAATAAATATATGACATAAGAGTCCCCCTCTTTGCAGGGGGAAGGTAAATTTTAAATTCTAGTAAGGACCCGTTTTTTTGCATATTCGTATTTTTCAGCTAAAAATGTGTAGAAAAACAGTCTCACCAACAAGAGGAGGGGGAGGAGGAGCAATATAAAAAGAGACTCTCATTTTAGATTTTAAAGTTGCCCCCCCTTTTAAGATGAACAAATTTATTGCGCAATTAATTGTCATTCTTTTCTTTATAAAACTGTTCAGATTGTTACACAGCTAAAATAAAAATAAATACTAACCAACATGTTCCAGCTCCCTCAATGCCTCGTCCAGCTCCACCTTCTCTCCCAGTTTCTCTTCATCCAGAGTCGATCTGCGGCACTCCAGAAGACAATTATAGACGTGACGGTGCTGGTCGGTGTGTAAATTATTCTTCAGGAGCATCTCCAGTTCGTTCCACATGATCCGGTACTGCTCCTCCCGTTTCTGGCCCTTCACGCGCTGCCCCGCGTTCAGCTGGTGAAGGGGCTCGTGCTTGGCCTCCAGCGCGATCAGGTTGTAGATGATCTGCTTGCACTCGAACACCTCCTCGTCCGTTATCACCTCCTTGGTAATGATCGAGGGAAGCGGCTCGATGTACTGAAATTGAAAAAAAATTCTCTTTGCTGCCTCTTTACAGCCGTCTAGAGGCTGTGAATGTTATGGATGAATAAATACCCCTTTCAAATTGAAGATAAACGTTGAACTAATAGTTAACGGCCAATATTTTGTATGACGACTTAGGCGCGATTTCATTTTTGAGATGTAATTGCTGCCTTCTTCTATCAGGCTCGGTTTTGTGGGAATCAGAGCGTTTTCTTTGATTAGAAGACCGAAATCGGTGATCCTGTAATCGGTTACTCTTCCACCGCAACCTTCTGAAATTGATGGAGGATCTTCCAAAACGGACCTGAAAATTTTCCATTATTAAATGGAAAATCCCATTCTTAAGAATTGGGATAATAAATTTTACCTTGCAGTGCATAAGGTGTGTATAAAAATTTCTCCCCCGTGAGCTGCTAAAAGGTGACTGGTAATTTTCCCGCCGGACTTACGGGGCATTTCAAGCATTACAGATCTTCCGTTCAACAGGAAATTGATCAAGCAGAGAGACGGTCTGGAATTGACATCAACGGGAGTTATTCTGTGCATGTTGATGCAGTTTTGAAGCTCAGACCCGGTGCATCCTCTCGGGGTGCACCATTTTAAAGTTACCTGAGAAATAATACGATTAGAAAACATCAAGAATTTATAACCGCTACACACTCACAGTCTCATATTCTAAATCTTCTTTGACAGTTTTAACGGCGGCCGCAGAGTCTGGGTTACAGCCCTTCAGGATAGCTGTATGAGCCGCACTGGCGTGATATATTTCTACATCGTAATTGGCCGAGGAGCTCGCATTTTGTTCTTCTTTCATTGGAATACCTGTCACTGTCGTACTCGCCAGATCGTAATGTTCCAGAATTAATGTGCACAATTTATTCGGTATCTGAGGGGCTTTAATCGAGTGAACTTCTGTTGTTAAGATGGGAGAAAGCTAATAAAAACATGTGATTAATAATTAATCTTATCGTAACATCTTGCTTGATATCCCACTTACTTTCTTAGGAGGATGATTATTAACCTGAGATTCGATATTAACAGGAAACGTATTTATTATAACCAAATGACAGTGATCTATCGTTAATAATCTGTAATCAATCATCATGAAAACGATTCAAACAATTTGAAATAATAAAAGTACCTGTCAGAACTCGCTACTACTTTATTTTGTTGTTGCAATACTGAGAAAAAGATCTCTTCAAGTCTTTTCATGCTGTCATTGTCTCTCGCCGAAGTAATACATATCACCCTGCATCGATTTATTATTTTACTTTGCGATTCTCCATAAGACAGAGCTAATTTCTTTTCTAGTTGAAGGTCTGTGTATTCACTTAATGCTTCAATTGCCGCACGTAGCCCATGAAGAACAGTATAGTCATTATTGGCACTGCCTATCATTCTCGGTGGGGCTGGTGGAGTGCCAATTAATGACATAGCGTTCATTATCTGTCAAATTAATTGTTTATTATTACACATTTAAAAGAATTTAACACAACAAGTAATCGCAGTTTGAGGCTCAAACTGCACATTAAAGGCGAAAACTTACATGAGCTAAACTTTGCTGAGAAGTGCTCCAGGTGTTCAGGATGTGAGCGATTGTATCACTTGCGATGAACCTGACCTATGGAGGAAAACAAAAAAAGTTAATCAATAAAACCAGTGCACAAGTTGTGGAGCTTACCAGCTTTCCTTGGGGAAACAAGTCCCACACTATTCGACAGTACTCGATGGCAGACTCGACACTGCAAGTCCATAACGTTTTGGAAATGGGGGTCATCGGTATAAAACCTGGAGCCCTGCTTTTGAGAAATTCGAATTCGATTGGGTTTTCGGACGATATTCCGAAATAGGGAGTGTGGTCCAGGACAAAAATTGTCTTGTGGTTTGCCGGATACATCTTGTTGGTGTGAGGTGCGAAAGCCATTTTCGAAATTCAAAGGGTTGGACCACAAGGTATTTTTTTATTTTTGCACCTTCAATACTTATTCGGCTCTTTCATTCCATTCAGTTTCTCTGTAACTTTAGTTTTTATTATGTTAAAAAAATTAATATTTATCGAGAAATTTATCTTACCATTTTTTTACTTCCGCTTCCGCATCCGCATTCTACATCAAAACAAAAGCAAAACAAAAATTATAGGTTAAGACTTAAGTTACATCTCAAATCAAAACGTCAAAATGTCGATGTAAATCTGTTGATTCGATGTCTCAAAACAAGATGTACGATATGATAAATCTCACTGGTAGATTTAAAATTCAAATTACAAAAAAATGCAATTCTATAATTTCTGATATTTGTTGAGATAATTGAGAGTCATAGCTTGTGAAATGCAAATCTGTAATTTCTATCAATTTCTCTCTGGTATTTATGGCTTTATTGGCATTCTCAATTCTATAGAAATATCCATTGTTCCCAAAATAATCCCTTGCGCAGGCCAAGTTCGTGCCGTAAAAATATAGGGAACCTGCATTACCGACACTTAAGCGGTAATACGAGTTCCTTAGTAAAAATATAGTAAAAAGCGATAATGTAAGTGTCAAGATCAAGTAGAATCACTCCAAGTTTTTGCTTCAAGTTATAAATATAATGGAGTCACTAACCCTGTAATGGAGTCGTGTAATTTCGCCTTCATTTTACAACAAATAATAAATAGAAATAGAGGTTCAGTTTAATAAAAGTCAAATAATAATTATTTCCGATCAGTTCAGTAAAATAAAATACGCATTAAATTTTGCAGATACGAACGGTTGTTGTTAAAATTCATGAAGTTTTGAGATTTTTTATGCATTCGTATATTTTACTGGTACCTAAATCGGTGCATTTTAAGGTGCGTTTTCACCAAGCGCGCAAAACGTTTGCAAATTGTTAGCAAATGTTTGCAATCACAATATTTGTTTGGTGGAGACGAAAATTACGCGCATTCGCCAACATTTGCAATCATTTGTCCGTGTTCCGAGCGTTGTCGGTACATCAAAGGGATTTGTTACTTTGTGCGTGCGCAAAGTATTTTCAGTGTAGACGGGCAGGGAGTGTTCGCAGGAATCGCAGGGAATCAGAGCAGAGCAGTGTTGTTTGTTGTTTTCCAGCAACTGCGACGTGTCTACCAAATTAACTATAACTATAAATGAATGATAAAATAAAATATCTTTTCTAAAAAATCTTTTTCTAAAAAATCTTTTTCAATTAAAACAGTCATAATTATGAAAGATGCGGCACTAACAATACGTTTTCTTTTCGGAGCCATTTTTGCTCGGAACATGAACAAATGATTGCTAATAACGTACTAGGTGTCTGTGAATATTCAGTGGAGACACTTTAATTGCAAACATTTGGAAACATTCGCAAACATTTGCGAACGTTTGCTAACAATGATTTTTTGGTGAAAACGCACCTTTTTAGAGTCAATCCGGGGAAATAATCAGTCCAGAGGCAACGGAAAAACGCCTGTCGCCATTTTTTTCTTCGCGATAGCAACCGAAAAATAAGATAAGGAGAGTATAAATTCGGGCAGGTTGGAACGATCACTCTCTTTCTCCGACGACGTTTCGACGTTTCCGTTAGCTGCCAGCCGTAGATTGCTGAACCGTTCGAACCAGAATAGAGTCCCGTTAATTGTAAACCAGATTTTTTTTGAGTTAATGAGAAGACCCCTCGTGCGTTCGTAGCCGCCAGTCAACCGATACCTATAGGTGCCCGATTTAATTTACGTATAGCTTTCCGCAGATTTCCTAGCCCTGTTCATCCGCTTCCCGATCACTCTCGATGCCCGTCGCCGTACTCGAAGGTCATAAAAAGGTCCGCTAGTACTTCTAGACGTAGTATAAGCAGTAAAGGCGGTTTCCCCTTTGACTGGGAAACTGAGGCCGGCGATTTACCCCGTACCTAGAATATTTCCTTCATAGTCAGCACTATCTCCTAGATCTCACACCACGCTCCCGAACCATAGTCCGAATAGTTAAGTAACCGTATCCAACTTGTAGGAGGCATTCTCCACCTCGAATTCAAATATCATTTTAGTTTAACCAGTTCCGCTAGGCCGGTCATAATTTTGTACGTTAATCTCGCCCACTCTCACATATATCCGTTCATTCCTGGTTAAGGTTTAATTTCTCACTACAGCCCCTCAGAACATATAGTCACCCCCGTCCAGGCCTTTTTCTTATAGAATTTCATTGCCGTTTAATTTATTTTTTTATAGAATTGATATTATTTTGTGGAAATAAAATGTTATTGTTAATTGTAAAGGAATCATTGTTGTAATTTTCCGAGATAAGCCCATTATTAACCTCATTATTTCCCGCCGTTCATAATTATAATTTAATAAACATCCCGTATTCTGAGATTTCCGAGCTATCACATAAATATAAGCCTCGTTCATCTGTGCCTACCGTTAGCACTTATAGCACCAGCACCAGTACCGTGTATTTGACACCTCCAACCGCCCGGCACGCAGAGCGCCCAGGGCCGGCATTCTTCGAGGAGGCGCCTAAAGACCCCTCTCCCGAACGCAATTTCATCGGCGATAACTTCAACCGACCCCTGGCTTTCCTCTCTTCTCCATTGAGCTGCCCTAGGGACAAGGATACGATAAACGTATCAATAATCCATGTGACCTCAGGCCTCAGGTAATTGGGAATAAATTTAGCGAGAAGAATTCCCCGGGGGAGCACACCTCCAGAAAAAGCTGGCGCCCGAGTAACCCGTGGTAACATCGACGTGACCGAAACCGTAAAGTTCCCAAGAAGCCGGAGTTTGTCACAACCCAACACCAAGTAGTAATCACATAGGGCTAGAAATATAAAATGTGAGTGACATAGCCGACTAACTAAAAAGTCTTCGTTGGTGCTTAAATGTATCCATTTCATTACTAAATTGGGTCGGAAGTGCATAAAAAAGTAAACAAAGTCTACAAAAAACAGTAAATGACATCAGTCACTCTGCATGGCGTGATTAATCGTATTATCTATGAAATTGAAATGAGCATTTCAGGATTCTGTCTCGCACATGACGTAGTGCGCAATCAGAACACAAAATGCAACCATTTGAATGCGCCAGTCTTATAAAAAACATCGGGACAGACTTTACCGTCCAAATATAATAATATGTGGACACAACATATCTAGTATTTTACGTACTAAACTTATTTTAAATAGGTACTTAGGGCCGGTTGTTCGTACGTCAGTTAAAAATTTTGAGATAACTACTGATTTTAAAACGCCCTGTATTATCAAACCATTGGTCTGATATTTCTGAAAATGAATTCTGCTCGCTTTGAGAAGAGTTAATTACTGATTAAAAATACAAGATCATTAATTATATTCGCCGTATTTTCAAAATTCGCAATTTAAAATCAGTAGTTATCTGAAAATTTTTAACTGACGTACGAACAACCGGCCCTTAATGATGTAAGTGATTCACAATGGAACTACATACTCATAAACACAACAAATAACCATAAATAATTATATTTTTTCAATAAATATAAAAGAGTCCTTTCCGCGAATGTTCATAATATCATCCCATATGAAATATATCAACTGTAAATGTGGTAAAGTGTGGATTCACAACGGTGAGTTCCGTCGCCGGAGGTGCGATTTCAGCTTTCAGCTCAGGCGATTTGCATTGTCATATAGTCCTTCCTGATGTTGTATATTCTAAGTCAGAGTCATTTAGATCAAGAGTTTGTATTAGTGTCACACGCATCATATAATTCTGTCACCTGTCACCTGTCATTAGCGTAATCAAAGTGTATCGAGCATCGAACCCAGTTTTCATTTTCTGATGATAAAAAAGATTTTGTAAACAAATACTTTTGTAAAATTAAAGACCAGTGTCTGTCTGTTCTGTATTTTAGTTGAGAGTTAAAGTTAAAAGTTAAATAATAATTAGTGTGATATTCGTAATAATTTTATTGTCGTATTATATTGTGCGCGTCCAGATACAACATGGTTTGCTGTTGTATTATGGAGACACTGGATTAAGCAATCTTCATCTGCAATGGATATTTTCAAAGAATTGGGAATTCCTAAAAAGTACCTGAAGGAAACGAATAAAAAAGACAGATTTGTAGCAATAGCACACAAGTCCTGGCTCAAGTAATTATCTCAACATTGATTTATAAGCAATTTTGCGATTTTTATGTAATATGGATTTGATCAATACTTACAGCTGTTCCAAATTAGCATAGAATATCCCACTTTCCTTTTCCTGAATAAACAACTTTGCGAATGTTCCCATACCCTGTCCTGTACCCCAATAATTGTAACAAAATATTCTGACAGGGGGCGATATTAGATACTGTAAAGAGGGACGACTTGATAAAAATTTTCCTACATCAAAATAAGCTCTAAAATCTAAAAGATAAATAAGATTTGTTTTAGTCTTTAGTCTTAATATCAGTCTATGGGTAAGCTAAACTGGTGGAAAAGTGAAAGGAATAATTTGAAAAAATAATGAAAAGGGGTGAAGTGGGGCGAGATGAAAATTTCAATGTTTTGAGTCAAATGATGTAAAGACCTTCAATAATTTAGAGAACCTCCTCACTTTTGTTTACTTATTCAATATAGGTCAGGTCAGGTCAGGTTTAAGTGTTAGGGGGTTTTGAACAGTAACAATTATTGGTTATTTCCAAACTTAGAGAACTGACTGTCAATCTTTATTTTCCAGATCACTTGTGAAGCATTCAAAGCTGATAGATTTCGTGGAAAGATGCCATTCAGATGCGATCCCGATAGAGGACGACGTTCCCCCGTCGTGGACGAAACTGTTTGTCCAAGTTTTGAGAAAACACGACGCGAAAGTCATCCCCCTACCTCGAATGAGAGGCTCCACAAAAGATAATCCGCCGTTAATGTTCTTCAAGTTACTTGAATACATCTCGCAAGCAAACTACAAGAACTTGTGGAAAGAAGCTCACAAGAAATATAATTCCGGATCCGAGTACAACAAAGAAAGCCACATCACGTTGTCGAGCTACAACGATGTGTTGAAAGAAATCATCACGAGAACTTACGGCTGTCAAATTGTAAACGTTTGTGATCCCAATATGAACGTCGATCGGTCTAATCAGTTTGAAGCTCATTTAAATCTAGTACCGTGTATCTGCGCGGTGGAAACTTTGAATGCGATATTTTTGCTATACGTACCTTGTTTTGATCATACGGTCAACGATTGTTTGAATTTTAGCCCTGCCGTTTTAGAGAAATGTTACACGAAGCCTTTATTTGTAGTTTATCAACTTTTAAACATCCTGAAATCGTTGCACGATCGATGTCTAACCCTAGGAGAAATAACTTTAAACGATATATACATTAACGAAGATATATGGGTTTATGTTTTCCCTCAATTGACTTCGAATATATACGTAAAAGATTTACCATCAAGAGAATCTCATCTAGCTAACGATTGTTTAACCAAAGGCCACAAAATCGATTACTCTGTAAAGAAATGCGAGTATTGCGGAATTAAGACGTACGATAAGTTCCAGTCAAAAAACGAGAGCCTGGAAAACTTATGTCAGCTATGGATTCATGGTAACATATCCAATTTCACATACCTGACAGCCTTGAATGAGCTTTCCGGTCGCAAACTGGGCGATCCCAATTGCCATCACGTTTTTCCCTGGGTCACGGATTTCGGTTCGCCTTGCGGTAAAAAATGGAGGGATCTACGGAAATCCAAGTACCGCTTGAATAAAGGCGATAGACAATTGGATTTAACGTTCGATCATTCTCAAACTCAGGTGCCTCATCACGTCTCGGACGTGCTCTCATCGATAACGTACTACGTTTATAAAGCCAGACGGACACCGAAGTCGATTTTATGCAAGAATGTTCGTTCGGTGTGGGTCCCCGCTGAGTACCCCAACTCGATTCAGAGGCTGCAGGAGTGGACGCCCGACGAATGCATCCCGGAATTTTTCAGCGATCCGTCTGTTTTTAGGAGTATTCATGACGATTTAGACGATCTCGAAGTGCCACCGTGGTGCAGCGGTCCGGAAGATTTCGTCGAGAAACATAGGGAAATTTTAGAAAGCCAGCACGTCTCGGAGCGATTGCATCACTGGATCGACCTTACATTTGGCTATAAGTAAGTTTTTTCCTTTACAAATTAACTGTAAGCTTTTTTTTAACTATTTATTTTATTTGTTCTAGACTGGGCGGCAATGCAGCAGTGAAAGCAAAAAACGTTTGCCTGCATTTGGCAGACGATCACACGAATTTAATGAAATCTGGGATCGTGCAATTATTCTCTCAACCTCATCCGTCTAGAAATGTAAATTCAATGTTTTGGAGTAAAGTACCTCCGAAATTATTCATAAACAGGATTATTAAAGAAAGTAAGTGTGGTAAAAATGATAATTACATACAACTAATAATTGGTTAATTTCTTTCAAGAAACGAGAGATAGAAGCAATTCGTCTTGCACCGTTGGTTCAAAGAGCGATGAAGATATTAATATTGACGAGCCGGCGATAAGTTGTTCATCAGGAAAGTCACCCCTGGCGTTATCTAAACTTTTATCGCGCAGTCGAACATCCCTCAGCGAAGATCTGAACCAGAAAGGCGGTAGGAGTTCCAGTACTCAAAGGAGCACGAGTTTAGGGCCCAAGAATCCCACGTTCACCTCGCATCTTTCGAGTAAAAATAAAGGCAACGGGACCGGAACCGGTGCCGGGATGATTGCACTGCCGAAAGAATACAAGCCCGAAGCTATGCTGGAGGCGTTGGAAAAGAAGCATCAGTTTTTCTCGAAAACATTCCACGGCGACGAGAGGAAATCGATTTTGGGGACAGTAAACGATTTTTTAGCGGGTGAAAACTTACTGGACGATGATCGTATACCTAACTCCTTCACTAACTTTGTTTTTGCAGAAAGTTACGAAACGAAAGTAGAGAAAAACAAAGCGACGAAATCTTTGACTTTTCCCCTGGACAATCAGAAAATTTCGTACACGAGAGTTCACCACAGCGGCAACGGCGGCTCTCAGTACGGGCAAAAACACGAAAATCAAATCTTGTGCAATTACGCCGATATAGTTTCATCTCGTAGGATAAGGGAGCTGCAGGTTTTAGGATGCGTCATACTCGAGCTGTTTCTGCATCGGAAATTAAGGACGCTTTCGTCGGATCATTTATCGTTTGTGGATCGTTTGAAAAATTGCATAACCGTCATGCGTAGTTGCAGGAATGAAATTCCGTCCTGCATATACTCGGTCGTGAAGCTGTTGTTACAACCGGAAACTTCCAATTTAAGGGACTTTAAGTATCCCGCCGTTACAGAATTGGGTTTACCACCTCCCAGCGCGCATCTGCTGTTAGAGCCCTTACTGCATTGCATTGTACCATTTTCACAGCATTTCAAGAACCTGTATAGACTGATATCGAATCTCAAAGAATTCCAGACTGTAAGCGAAGAATTAGAAATTTTGTATCATTTCGATTGCGACGGTCATATGTGTTCGGATTTTGAGAATTTAGAGCGAGCGAAAATTCTCTTCATCCAGAATATTGCGGAATGTAAAGTGAAAATGTGCGTGCGAGATTTGGATTGTTTATTGGAAGAAGTAAACACGACTATCGACTATGAAATCATTAACATCGTCTTGCCACACATAAAATATTTAATCGAAGATCCGGCTACTTCTGTCCTAGCCGCTTGGTACTTATTCGATCCGATATCACGAATCTTAGGCCCTCAGAAGACCGCTAAATACATTCTTGAATCAATTTTGAAGCTCTACGAAAATGAACCCAATGAAAATACGATACCGTTCATAGGAAAAATCGCAAAATTATACCATCACAGTTTTCTGTTGCGATTAATCGTCCGATTGGGCTTAAAATGCTTCCTAGATAACTTCACCGCTCCTTTAGTGGAAGCGATTGGAGGTTATAAAGACTACGAAAAAGTGGATTTCATCCTACACACTCATTCAGAGAAAATCTGCAAGAAAATGTCCCATCTCAAGACAATGGATACGGAACAAATCGAAGCGTCTCCCAGCGACGATTCCAGCATTTCCTCAGAAAAACAAGTGACAGTGAATAGAAAAGAGAAGAGGGAAACCAAAAAACACGAACCGGAACCGGAAGTTTTCGATTTCGACGAAGACGGAGACAACGAAAGCCAATTGAAATCGCTAATCGAACATCTGGAATTGAACATCGCCCCAGATTTACCATTCAATCACGGCACAGCGGAAGAAGCGTTGGACGCTACCATACCGGAAAATATCGATCAGTTGAGAAGCATCGAATTTAATTTAGGCTTAAACGACGATTACTCAGATAACAAGTCAGATAACGAATCTCCCACTATAGCGGTACCTCCCAACAGTTACCAAGTGGAACTGAACAACATAACCTGTGAAGTCGGAAGTAAGAAGAGCGAGTCCGACTCGATGTTCGATAAAAAATCAATCGAATCTCCGAGCTCGAGTTACTACGATTCGAAGAAAATATTCTCCACATCCAGTTCCTCCACGAATAGCAAAAAATCGAAAAGACACGAAGTGAAGATTTCTGAGATGAGTTCCGATAGTCTCATATGGTTGTCGCATCGTTTGGGGCCCGTTTTGACGGCCAGATACCTGTCGAGGAATTTATTGAAAATGTTGACGCTGTGTTATGTTGGGAAGGAAAATTTAGTGCCCGTACCGAAGGATTCGGTCGTAGACGATAACGAATTAATTTCTGTTACTTCTTGTAAGGTTATCGGTGATGAAAATGCAGTGAAAGTTCTGGATTGCTTAGCTAGTATTGCAGGTATGCACTGAACTTGAACTCTCTTTTAGCTACAATCTAACAATGAGCATGACCTGTATCTCGACACCAAGACGTATTATTACGAGATACAGGTCATGGTCTTTATTAGGTTGTTTTTATTTTTAATCGCTCAATTTCTACTTACTATAGTGGCTAGATTTTACATGAAAGCTGCAAGAAATACAACTCATATATTTGTTTATGTTACTTTTATTTAATTTTCAGGTCTCTATGGAGAAGAGTTAATTTTATTTCAATACATTCCCCATATGAGCGAGTTAATCGCTTTGTGTAAAAGAAAATTGACTGCAAATTTGGAAGGCGGTCTGATATCGTGTCTTTGCCTGCTTAAACATATCATTCCGTATCTTTCAGATCCAACTTTGATAGATCAGCTACAGGTAGTTTTATAGTATTAGTTTTATTGTTAAAATGAACTATTTGGATCATTAATTTTCCAGGATGTGATATTGAAGAGTATCATTCATCCCACTGTAAGGCTGATGGGTTCCACAAAGTATACTTTCCCCAGTGGCTCTGTCGCTAGAAACGTTTTGGCGAGGAAGTATTTGGACGTATTGTACGTTCTCGGCGTCAGAATTGGTGCTGAAATGACTCGATCGCAGTTGGCCGTGCCAGCTCTGCAACGATTTTTCCTGATTTTCGACAAAGTACATTTTATGGGCGATAATAATTACTTGAAGTACTTGGAAGGAGTGTCAAAATCGGTGAGTAAATTTTTTAAACTGAATGTTTTACTGTTGGTTAAAACACGCAGGCATTTAAAAGTCTTGAGTGTAGGCTTTCACAGACGGCTTCTGTTGAAATCGTAAATGAGGGTGGGTTGTGCCACGGTCCATGGAGACTTGCTCCGAACGTTTCATCTACAGCTGCAATAGACATAATCATGAGTCTTTATTGCCTCGTATCAGCTCGCTCAGCAGCAGTTGCACGGTTCAATAGGGCCATCAGGTAACCGAGGATCCAAACAAGTCTTTATTACCTCAGTATCAGCACCCTGAGCAGCAACCGCAAGGTTCAGTAGGGTTATCAGTTGACCAAATGGGCCTTTTTTGCCTCAGTATCAGCAACCACACAGTTCAGTAGGGTTATCAGTTAACCATACAGGTAAATGGGTCTTTTTTTGCCTCAGTATCAATGCGCTCAGCAACAGCTGCCAGGTCTATTAGGGTTGACCAAAGAGGGAAATGGGTCTTTTTTTGCCTCAGTATCAGCGCTCTGAGCAGCAACAGCACGATTTGGTAGAGTTATCAGTGGACTGAAGAGGTGAATGGGTCTTTTTTGCCTCAGTATCAGCGCGCTCAGCAGCAGTTTCAAGGTCTAGTAGGGTTGACCAAAGAGGTAAATGATCTTTTTTGCCTCAGTATCAGCACGCTCAGTAGCAGATGCACGGTTCAATAGAGCCATCAGGTGACTAAGGAGGCAAATTAATCTTTATTGCCTCGCATCAGCTCGCTGAGCAGCAGTTGCACGGTTCAATAGGGCCATCAGGTAACCGAGGATGCAAACGAGTCTTTATTACCTCAGTATCAGGACCCTGAGCAGCAACCGCAAGGTTCAATAGGGTTATCAGTTGACCAAAAAAGTAAATGGGTCTTTTTTGCCTCAGTGTCAGTGCGCTCAGCAGCAGTTGCAAGGTCCAGTAGTCAAGAAAAAAGAGGCAAATGGGACTTTTTTTTCCTCAGAATCAGCGCTCAGCAGCAACAGCACGATTTAGTAGGGTTATCAGTTGACCAAAGAGGCAAATGAGTCTTTTTTGCCTTTGTTCAGGAGAGCTTTTCGGTTTGATTGATTGTTTTATTTTTGTTTTAGGAAAAAGATGTTGCCAGATCCAATGATTCAACCCAGTACGTAGAAATAATGGAAGATGGCTCCACTAAAGAATGGTCGGTTGGTGGAAAAACAATTCAGATTACTCCCTTACATTTGAAAGACACGGAATCTGTAGACAGTCTATCACCACCGGTTTCCTTGCAAGCTCACGCTAACTCGGAAGAAAAAAGCATACTGAACTTTGCGTTCGAGGAGTTGCAGGCGGCGTTCAACCTCGAACTTGCCTACACCGCTTACTTACCCTTTCTCAAATTCATCGGCCAAACTTCATTGGAAATATCGTTGAAGAACAACGACCACGTCAAAGAGTTATGTCAAAAATACGAACAGGATTTAAAAACGAACCATCTCAATAATCCGAGTCCCAAGCTGCACCTCTCAGACTTCAATCGACTGTCGCCTATAAATCGATCGAACAGCGTCGGTAGCAACATCTCTTTAACCGGTAATCGAATAGAAGTCCAAGTTGATAGCGATTATCAGCCGGATTTACTGACGTTGGTGAGTAACAAAATCGAGAACACCACCAGGCACTTACACGGGAACTGGCTGGCTTATTGGGAACATGAAATCGGCCGTTCCGATAAAGACACGATGTTCAATTTCAAGCAAATCAAACTTCAAACGTTTGCCGGACACACGCACGGCGTTAAATGTCTCTACGTCCTCGACAACGAGAACAGCTTCATGTCGGGAAGTAGAGACAAGACGGTAAAATTATGGTCTCTCCGCAGCCAGGGGGACGGGACGAGCGTCTCTAACTGTCAGTGGACTTACACGGCACACAAGAAGTCCATTTTAGGGATCAGTTTCATCGAGAGCATGAGATTGGTCGCATCCTGCGACAGTGTGGTTCATATATGGGATCCGTTCATGGGAGCTAACGTGTGTAATTTGGAGAGTCCGAGGTACGCTCCCGTGAATGTGTTGAAGACAATGCCGTCTCCTTCTACTGTGTTGTTTGCCGCTACTACTGAAGGTACGATTAAAGCGATCGATTCTAGACTTTGCAGCTACATTTATGAATTGAAGGTGAGACGATTTATTTTAGCTCTTTTTGATTTTTGTTTACGCTAATATGAAAATTTCAGATCAGCACTAACGTGGCCGGTCTGATCCGGTGCTTAGCCGTGGCGCCTTCGGGGAACTGGATAGCGGCCGGACAGGCGTCGGGAAACATAACCGTTCTCGATACGAGGACCGGTCTGGTAATTTCTAACTGGCGGAGCCATGAAAGTGAAGTGCTGCAGTTGGTGCCTGTGGACAACGACACCCTGGTCTCTAGCAGTCTCGATCAGACCATCAGTGTGTGGAACGTGCAAGACGGGAAGTTCAAGTTCCATTTGAGGTGAGTGTATCCGATCGTTTTGGTTTTTCTGTTTAGTTGATAATATCGTAAGTCGTTTGCTATTATTTCGTTTAACATGCGCACCTGACTTATTTTCCATTAACAGCCTTTGCCTTCCTAGGGGCGCAACGGAACCCGTTCACTGCCTAAACGTGTACAATAACGAGCTGATATCGGCCACAACCGCCAACCGCATCGGCGTCCACACCGCAATAGACTCGGACGTCTGGTCGTTCTCCAGCACGAAACTCAGGTCGGACACGTTTCGAGGGCTCATCACGTCCACGGCTCTCTTGTCTCTGAACAGACTTATTCTTTTGGGGGCCGACACCGGGAATATTAGTCTGTTATGTTGAGCTGTCTGAATAGTTGCCAAATGTATCATAACATAAATTGACCAGTCAGATAACCGCTTAGTACACCAAAGTTTTATTCTGTTTGCATCGTGTAAATTTTCGGCGAAACTGAAGTTGAGAATGCGGACGTCTCTTAAAATTTGAACGGTTCGTAATCGTTTGATATTTTTGATGAATCGAGCGTGAATGAATCGGATTTTATTAAGACATCGCGGACGTTATGACATAAAAGAAATGTATTGTTGAATGGAAATTTTCTTTTACTTTCTGTAGCTGTGACTTTACCATAATATTTAAATTATAAGCAAACGAAAGTGAAATCAAGCTTGCGCAATGAGAGCTATGATTTTTAATGAAACGGGCCACAAAATAATATCCTGAAATAAATTCTATTAACATTAACATTTGGGATATTTCTACATTTCCTTTTTTTTTAGTTTACATCCTACCAGTACTTGGTAATGAGTAGAGGGGGGCATAGAGATATCAATAACTAAATGCAACTTTTATGTGACGGTTTTTAAAGCTAAAATCGACGTCAAACAATTTTTATTAACATTTTTGTAGCCACTTGAGAGTAGATAAATTGAAAAACGTTCCACCTAGACTCGTTACCTTCTTCAGAAACGACCACAGAAATCTGCCCGTTAAGGCTAATGTGACTTTACAATACCCACTTTTAAATGTTATTGTTAATTTAATAATTATTGTTATTATTGAAATGTTGAAAGTCCATCAAGTCCAGCTTGACTTCACATTTTGTCTTGCCCGCTTAGTTTGCTTTAATTCGATTAGGTACCTTACTTTGTGATATGTCATTTTTTATGTACGATTATTGGTATTTGTATATATCGAAAATAACAGAATTACTCTCATCTCAACGATCTCTAATATTTAGTGTACCTCGGGCAGAAAAATTCCGGTGAATTTATTATTAATATTTGTGGAGCGGCAGGACTGTAATAATAAGACAGAGAAACTTGTTGATTGAAAAAAAGGTAAGGTCCTTTTAATTAATAAATTTTTTTTAAATCGTATTATGTCTTTCCATTTGTTCTGTATGGCTAACTAAACATATATGACAGGAGGACATGTGGCTATATTTTGCTGACCGATTCCCTTATTTGTCTTCAAGAAAGGTGTCTCTCTCTAACATCCCACGGTAGATTGAAAATGTCTGCTTTATACGATTAAATGAAGTTTGAGCAAGAGAAAATGGGCCCCGTTACCTTCCCCATATAATAGCGGAAAAGCTGATTTTTTCAAAGTGAAGTAAAAATTCTAAATTTATGGACAATGGTGATGAAGATCCTGTCTTGAAAAGTTGAAAAACGTCCTTCAAAGAAACAAATTTTTAAATAAGTGAAACTATTGATTGGCAATAAGAATATGAATAATGATTTCACCATTTTTTTGCTTCTCCATATCTACACTTTTGTAATAATAGTAATAATAATAATAATTGTTGCTCATTTTAAATACATTCCTTTTATACGTATAAAAAATTAATGTGATTAATTAAAAAGCATTGCAATATTTATAATATCAAATTGCAATAAAATTTGCATACGTTGTTACCTTTTCCATATAAGTAAACTAAACATAGATTATTGGGTGAAAAGAAGGAAATGCCCGTAATTAATAATTTATTGATTAAATCAATCATATTTTTACAATTATTTCCATAGCCATTAAAAAATGGCTATGGCTAAAAATTTCTAAAAAAAAGCCTAAATTTTTGTTAAATAGGCATAAGTACAAGAAAGCGAGTTTCAAGTTTCGTGTCTTTTCAGGAAGTTGGTTTAAAATCGATTGCAAGATTTGGACTGCAGACAGACAGACAAGTAAGCGAAATAATAAAATAAAAGGTTTCCTGTCTGCAAATCGTTACAACATTTCCTCAATATTGATTGATTGTTCTTTCTATTAATTGCCAGTATCTTTCTGAATTTTACCACTAGAAAAATCAATACTCGAAAAAACCCACATCAAATAATTAAAATAAAATTATTCAAACAACCATCAGTTTTGTCTATCTATAGCTGACATGTTAGAGGTGTTTTCCAACAGCTAGGTCATATTTTAAGCATTTTTAGGGATATGTACTATTAGACCTGTCTTTAATAATGACAAAATCGAATTTTAAAGGGCTTACCCACTGAATTGGTTCGAAATAATTAAACCAAAATGTCAGAATTTTTTTCCCTCCATATGTATTTACCCACTGCTTCGAAGCCTTATTTTTTTCCATAAGAAAAGCATTGATTTTTGGTGATTTTTGGTGAAAAAATCGTAAATTCTCAGAAAAAGTTGACAGTAATGTTACCTTTTTGTCGGATTTTTTGGAATTCGATACAAGCGTTTTTGGGCTAATCTCAAATAGTTTTATAGAAAATCAAATTGAAAATATTGATGCACTTTTTCTCATTACTATAATTGATTTTCTTTCAGTTTTTTTGGGGGTGGCGTGCTCGAACAGCAAGTGAAGCAAGAAAAACAGAAAAATTTAAAATCATAGAATAATCGATTTGGCTGCTGGGGGGGGGGGGGGTTTCTGTATGTTTCAAGACTACTCCGATTGAATTCTTTCGATATTTAACTCTCCAGATCACGTTTTTGGACTTTTTTCCGCGTTTTTCGCAACATACACAGAATAAAGATGTGATTGATCTAGCCCACAAACGCTCGTATCGAATTCCAAAAAATCTGACAAAAAGGTAACGTTACTGTCAACATTTTCTGAGAATTTACGATTTTTTAGCTGATAATTAGGGCAATTAGGGTAAAAAAAAGATTAAAAATCACGAAAAATCAATGCTTTTTCTTATTGGAAAAAGTAAGGCTTCCTAGTGGTGGGTAAATATGGAGGGAAAAAATTAAAAAATTCTGACATTTAAAAAAAAAATATTTTGAACCAATTTGGGGGGAAGACCATTAAAATTCTATTTTATCCTTCTTAAGAACATGTCTAAATGTACATACTATCTTTTAATGAATATTATTTGATTGACCATGCTGGCAAAACTTGGTTTCTATAAAAAAGGGCTCTATTTCTTATCTTGATACCTGGTAATCTCTGCATATAATTTTTATACCGTGTGACAAGTTTCAAAGCAGAACATAGGCGAATAGCATGGGAAATCACATATTTGCAGTTTATTTCTCACCACTTTTATCTACAAGAACGGTAATGGTGTCTATCGAAAGAGAATTGTTTTCTGAGCATGCTGATACCAAATACTTAATAATTAACAGCTTTTTTTATCATGCCAGAAGAACTTAAACATTTGCAAAATTAAAAGTGTGAGCGGCCATGATATGCCTAATAATTAGAATAATTTTGTTACTGTCAAAACAAACATTTTTAATTACCAATACGCGTTTCCCTGAAAAGATTGTCAATGAATAATAATAATGGCTATTCTAATGCGGGACGCGTTTTTATCGCCGTGGTATTATTAACTGGCCGGCCAGATCTCCCGATTTAGCAGCTTATCGCTTGTTGTGATTTTTCTTGGGATCTTGGGGTTACCAAAAACAAAATTTACAGAGCTAGTCATTGTCGAATGTTGAGTTTACACTACTACGAAAGTGTAAACTCAATGATGTGCACTCGTTAATAACCAACAACTCGGACAAGTCCGAAGCACAATTTATTGAAGGCTGGGAATATTAATTTCAAAATGAAGGACTATTTGAATATTTGTTGTACTAAGTTATCGTTTAGTTCAATTATTTTACGTGTTTATTTTTCATAGTCACTTTTTGGTAAAACAAAATTATGGTGAATGAGGATTTTCGTAATTTTTTAATGATGTTCAATCAGAATTAAAATAAATTAAATAATTGAAAATATTTACTTTGACAGCGAAAAATTTATCCGAATTTAGCATGTTATGGCTGCTCATCTTTTAATTTTGAAAATGTTTAAATTCTTCTGGCATGATAAAAAAGCTGTTAATCATTAAATATTTGGTATCAGCATGCTCCGAAAACAATTCTCTTTCGATAGACACCATTACCGTTCTTGTAGATAACAGTGGTGAGAAATAAACTGCAAATATGTGATTTCCCATGCTATTCGCCTATGTTCTGCTTTGAAACTTGTCACTCGGTATAGGTATCTGTGAATTATCCAACATTGAAAATGATGTACAAAAGTGACATATGTATAGTATAATAATACTCAAGTCCAGTAAAGTAAAACTCTTATATGATCGCTGTTAACTGTTGTTTTATTTAAGTTACTTTTGTTACCTTTTTTTCTGTTTTATAAATGCTGATCTGATTTTAATAAGCATTTATAAAATCAGTCGATGTGATTTTATTTTTTAATATTAATTTTGAATGTATTTATTCAATATTTACCAAACAAACTAAAAAAAAAAACAAAAAAAAAACATTAGAACTATTATTAATGCTTATTACTAGTCACTTAGTCAATTATTGTAATAATTTAATTTAATTTAAATTAATGGAAAAATATTTTTGATGAAATTGTAATTATGTACCTACATGTAAAATATTTCAGGTAGAAGTTTGTAATAATATACCTAATCCAAAATTAAGTTATTGGTTAGCAATAATACCGTTTGAAAATAATGTTATAATGTAGCGATATTACAGTAATATTACACAGTGTATAATAATAGTAACATTATAATATAGAGGAGAGCAGGGCTATTATTGGTCACTTTTTTTCTTAACTTCAAAAATATTTCCCCATTTTTTATTGTAACTGGGGCAATACTGGGGCATCGAACCACCACATAGATACCAGGAATTAGCAAGTAACATTCTACTACATACATATAATTCTCTTTCTCTTAGTTTTTTTTTTTTTTTGGCTTTTCCGGGATTTTTTTTTGTGTTCAACCAGTGATTAATCTTCTTTTAATTTTTCGAAATTCCGGTGTTTGTCCTCTTATAAAAGGGGAGATTCTAACCTGGCAATGATCTAATCTAACCGGTCAGGTTCTGGTCGGATATCCCTTAAAAAAAACAAATATAAAATGCGCTGAGACTTTTACTCCCTCTATCTGGTCACTTTTCTGGTGACAAGTGACCACCACCAACACTGTAGCCCCCAGTGCAATTAAAAAAAGAGTTGTACTAACTCTGATGAATATTACAAAGTTTATTCTAAAAACTCTTATAGATTGAAAGGATAATTCTTTGAAAAAATAACTTGTCTCTTGTCTGATATATTAAATATGGCTCCGCTCTCCCCTTTTTAAGTACCTACACGAGGAGTATTCAAAAAGTGACAGATATGTTGTGGAATGAACAAGTTTTCTAATCCAAATTTGTCCCTTCATATTTTTCATTATAAATGCAATTTTACAATAGGCCGGTTCCAGTTTTATAGTAAATATTAAACCCACTTAACTTCTGTACATAAACAAATTTTTCTTGTCATAAGAAAAACTTCAACTGTGAGCTTAGAAAGTTTTTTTTTATAAAACTGAGTTTAAGGATTTTAAAGATTAAAGCTGTTTTGAGCATATGTTTCATCTCATAATTTCAGATCAGCTAGTCTACTTTCATTTTTCCTAATTGAATCATGAAACGAAACATGTCTACTATTTTTTGAGTCTCCTCTATAAGTAGGTACAATGTTGAGTATGTAGCATTAAAAATAATTGTATTTTATCATTGTTTTATGTATAACGCAAATTTAAATTATTATAATTATTATTATTTTGTTTTTGTAAGCGGCTTTTATTAATTTCAAGTGCAATTATTAATGACATTAAAATGAATAATCCCAGTTATGAAAGAGAGTAAACAAATTATTGCATAATATATTTATATTATGAGTATTATAATAGTATCTACACCAAAGAATTTCAATAAAAATTGAATACCAAAAGTCTTTTTTTATCGTTTTGCAGCTGTACTCCCTTCTGATGCCCGCCCCTTACACTTGAATAATGTTATTTCTAAGAATTTGTACATTAAATGACAACTACCTATCTACCCCCATTAAGACCTGGCCTGAAAATTCCTCTTATTTGAAAGGATGCATAATTTTAATGGTCTTTTAATTGTCGATTTAGCCAAAACAGGGGGTAGTAGGTGCTAGATAAATTCTATATTTTTATTATAATTATCAATGTATCTTTATCCCCTGTTACTACATATCCCCCACTTGAGCCTGGCCTGAAAGTTACAAAAGTTATTTAAAAAAATGATTGATAAAATAATTTTCAATAGTCTGAGCCGTTTTTTAGTTTTAGAAATTATTTTACTTTTTACTAAAATAAATTGACCTCGACAAGCAAAAACATGAACTCAGGAGGACTCATATACCGTGTGTCCCCGGATAGGTGAAACGACTCTTATAAGACAAAAAATTTTTGATTTTGACTTTCATTTTTTGGGGCTCAGCTCTGCTTGGTTAAAGAGTAATTATTTCTAACAAAATTTTAGTTTTGAAAAATCAAGCATGTCAGTAAAGTGCCTTTTATGTGGCAAATACGAAAAAATATTATTTGAAAAAGTTGTTAAGAATCAACATTTAGGTCCTATACCAAATTTCAAAATCATAAGCCATCTTTTTCATTTATTTTTATGTTTTATTTCACAAATCAAAGAATTTCATTTAACAAAGACTGATATTGACAGATTGCTATTGCTATGGATACAATTTGGTTTTTCCATGGCAGTCTTTGTCTTTGTTACAAATGAAATTCTTTGATTTGTGAAATAAAACATAAAAATAAATGAAAAAAATAAAAGTTGTCCTATGATTTTGAAATTTTATGGTATAGGGGCCTAAATGTTGATTCTGAACAACTTTTTCAAATAACATTTTGTCGTATTTGCCACGTAAAAGGCACTTTACTCAACAGAAAAACCGGTTTCTTGGAAATTTCCAAGGCACGCTTGATTTTTAAAAACTAATATTTTGTTAGAAATTACTCTTTAGCCAAGCAGGGCTGAGCCCCAAAAAATTAAAATTAAAATCAAAAAATTTTTGTCTTTTATAAGAGTCGTTTCACGTATCCGGGGACACACGGTATATAAGACTCACACTATATATACAGGGTGGTTAACAATTCGATGCTCACCATTGGGATCTGACAAGTTACATTAATTATTAAACCAAATATTATTTGGTGAGGTAATTATCACTTAGCAGGTCAGGTAACAAAGCCAACTGAAAAAGCAATAATTTACAAGTCTACAAAGTTTCATTACAGAAAGTTTAATTCTCGTTTCAGTTTCGATACAAATAACTGAGAATACTATAATAATAATAATAATAACTTTTATTAGCAAACAGCTATCCAATACAACCAAAATAAATATTACATTATCAAAATTATACAAACAAAGCAAATACAAGAATATAATATATAAAAAAAACAACATAATACATAATATCCCCACCCATCACGAAACTAATATCTGTCCGACACGTATTTATAAAGAAGAGTCTTAAATCTATTATAATCTTTACAACTTTTCATCTCATTTGGCAAATCATTGTACATTATTAATTCTTTCCTGAATATTGTGTTCATACATTTTATTTGGTTACACTTATCCACGTAAAAGTCATTAGCTATTCTAGCTCTTGTAGGATATTGATGCACATCTGCCACATACCTCAAATTTTCAGTCAGATATTTTGGTGCCATATCAAACTTAATCTTGAAAATAAACAAGAGAGTCCTATATGTGATTTTTTGCTTAATGTCCATAACATTCAACCTTGCCAGCATTAATTTAACGTGTTCATATCTATTACACTTTAATATGGTCCGCATAGCACGATTTTGAATCTTTTGTAATTTATCTATATCAGTCTGGCCCAAGTTATACAATATTGCAGAACAGAAATTGATATGTGGAACAATCAAGCTATTATACAATAATTTCTTAATTTGTAAACTAAATATATGCATTCTTCTCAAATAATTGACTTTTCGAGACATCTTAGCTGCCACATAATTACAATAACTTTTAAAATTTAAATTTTCATCAATAACAACTCCCAGGTATTTAATTTCTGTTACTCTCTCCAAACAATGATCACCTATTTTTACAGCTACACTGTGCACCTCCCTTAATTTATTTTTACCACCTTATAACAACATATATTTACATTTCTCAATATTCACACTCAGGCTATTACCCGTTAACCATCCACATAGGGACATCATCAGATCCAGATTAACACGATTAGACATCTCATCAACATTTTCGCCACTTATATACAACATCATGTCGTCGGCAAACAAGCGTAACTGACAATATTTTACATGATCAATAATATCATTGACATACAACAAAAATAATAGGGGTCCCAGTACTGTACCCTGGGGTACACCATGTAAAACACTTTTATCGCCTGATATACTATTATTATATTTTACTCTTCGGCTACGCTCACTAATATAATCTGAGAACCATTGTAAGACATTTTTTCTGAAACCTATCTTTTCTAATTTATTACATAACAAAAAATTTTTATTCAAGGTCTCGAAAGCCCTACATAAATCTAGGAAAACAACCATAACAGTTTTTTCATTGTCAAATGCATGTAACCACTTATCAGTAATATCCACAATAACTGACTCACATGAGTGGTCCTTTCGGAAACCCGACTGCTTCGCCGTAATGACACTGTTCACTCTGCAATACTCCAACACCTGATTTTTCACCACCATTTCAAAAACTTTCTCATAAATAGGTACAGTGTTTATTGGTCGAAACTCACAGTTTAGAGTTTGTAGCATTATTGACCTTTGGCACTAGTATAACTGTGGTTACCTTCCACTTTGTCGGAAACTTCCCTGTACTCAATGACGTATTTACAACATCCAACATACGATTCGCAGTCACCCCAATTGCATCCTTGAACACCGTCGTTGATATTCCACTTTCTCCACCACTGACCTTTTTCAACGATCTTACCACTTCTTCTAGTGTTGTCATACTCACCTGCTGAAATTCATGCCATAGTTCACAAGTGTTAATACCTTCTGTATCATGTTGTTTGACATCCACTCCAATGTTACGTACAATCTCTTCTATACTATTGATAAAATACAAATTAAAACTTTCAGCTAACTCCTGATGGTCATCTTTCTTAATTACATTATTAAACTCTACTTGCTGCATGTTACTTGACTGTTACTGAGAAACTGAGTTCATAACAAATCCAAACATTTCAATAAACACTTTCCAGTTATTCATTTGCATGTTCATGAACAGCGAATTAGTTGCATTTTAGTGCTCACTCACTCACCCACACATTACCTTCTTATAACAGAGTGAACGGACTTTAAATGTCTGACAAGGTCGCTTTTGATTTTAGTTTCATGATGACACTGAGCACATTTATACACTTCCACTACTTTCTTATGTTTAAGTTTACAATGTCGAGTCAAACTACTTTTGATTTTTGTTTCGTATGAACATTCCTGACATTTGTGCACTTGCGAAGAATCTTCAGAATGTTTAACGTTATGATGTTGAGTGAAATTACCTTTATTTTTTGTTTGATATGAACATTCCTGGCATTTGTACACTTGTGAATCTTCTGAATGTTTAACTTTATGATGTTGAGTCAAATTACCTTTATTTTTTGTTTGATATGAACATTCCTGGCATTTGTACACTTGTGAATCTTCTGAATGTTTAACTTTATGATGTTGAGTCAAATGACCTTTATTTTTTGTTTGATATGAACATTCCTGGCATTTGTACACTTGTGAATCTTCTGAATGTTTACCTTTATGATGTTTAGTCAAATGACCTTTATCTTTTGTTTTAAATGAACATTCCTGGCATTTGTACACTTCACCGTCTTTTGAATGTTTTATTTTGTAATGTCGAGTCAAATTACCTTTATTTTTTGTTTGATATGAACATTCCTGGCATTTATACACTTGTGAATCTTCTGAATGTTTAACTTTATGATGTTGAGTCAAATTACCTTTATTTTTTGTTTGATATGAACATTCCTGGCATTTGTACACTTGTGAATCTTCTGAATGTTTACCTTTATGATGTTTAGTCAAATGACCTTTATCTTTTGTTTTAAATGAACATTCCTGGCATTTGTACACTTCATTTGAATGTTTTATTTTGTAATGTTGAGTCAAATGACCTTTATTTTTTGTTTTAAATGAACATTCCTGACACTTGAACACTTCTGCATTGTCTGTATGTTTACATTTACAATGGGTGATCAAAGTACTTTTATATTTTGTTTTAAATGAACATTCCTGGCATTTGTACACTTGTGAATCTTCTGAATGGTTAACTTTATGATGTCGAGTGAAATAGCTTTTATCTTTTGTTTTAAATGAACATTCCTGGCATTTGTACACTTCATTTGAATGATTTATTTTGTAATGTTGAGTCAAATTACCTTTATATTTTGTTTGATATGAACATTCCTGACACTTGAACACTTCTGCATTGTCTGTATGTTTACATTTATAATGGTTGATCAATGCACCTTTATATTTTGTTTCAAACGAACATTTCTGGCACTTGTACACTTCAGTTTCTTCAGAATGTTGAAGTTTATGATGTTGAGTGAAATAGCTTTTATTCCTTGTTTGATATGAACATTCCTGGCATTTGTACATTTGTGAATCTTCTGAATGTTTAACTTTATGATGTTGAGTCAAATGACCTTTATTTTTTGTTTTAAATGAACATTCCTGGCATTTATACACTTCAGCATTTTTGGAATGTTTACAGTTATAATGTTTGATGAAACAATATTTATTATTTGTTTTATACGAACAATGGGCACAGTTATACTTTGCTTGTTCTTCCCTGGTCCTTTCAGAAGATCGTGACTCATTTTCTTGAACGAACCCACACTGATTGAGTCCATCCTTTAACATGATCCCAACATGACTACTGCTTCCCTTAATTGGCTCCCAGCCCGGTTTATGTTCTTTAATGTCAATCTCTTCCTTTAGTGCAAAATTTTCTGCTCCTTGCACTACTTGCCGAAGGTCATCTGGTCCTGATGAAGAGTCTTCAGGTTCTATCTTCATTACAGGGCAAGATGAAGAGATATTCTCAAAATTGTTTAATTCAGAGGACCGATCGCAGCTTGAATGTTCATCTTCACATTTCAACTTTGGGGACGCGAGCAGGGGGTCGTAGTCGAACTTATCCTCTTCTACTGCTTCAGTTTTGATAATCATTTCCTGATCCTGGTGGAATTGTTGACCACTACTCTGTTTATTGTTTACTTCATTATTAATTAAGCTCATGATGTTAATGTTTTCCTTTCCTCATTGGTACACTTTCAAACGTTATTTTATGGCACAAGGCACAATACGTTCTCTCAATCTAAATAATTATCACCAACCAAGATAATGCAAACAAGATACAACACGTGCTCGTGTCTCGTGTACAGTTAAACCACAGAATAGGTACAAAGGTACAATCAGAATATAAACTTCAATAAAAATAGTAAAAATACCGAGTTCGCGCATCTACTCGGCGCATAGAGATCCGCCATGATTTGAGATGAGCTTTCATTAGTTTTGAATGCGGGCCCACAGAATAGAATTTTACCTATTCTGTGGCGGGGCTGCGTTTCTACCAGAGACAACATAGTATAAATATATAAATGGAAAATTGTTAAGGGCTATAGGCAAAAGTCTTTTCTTAAAGTGTGGTCTTTATTATAATATCAACGTTTCGACCGAACAATTTGGGTCATCTTCGGGATTCTAAAATGACAAAAAGGAAACAGTTAACGATATAGCAGCTACTTACTAAAGATTACTTACAATAATTTGACCAATTCAATAGGTCTGGAAACATTTGGTAATTAAAAGAATTAAAAAATTTGTAATTTCTCGTCAACTATTTTCTTTGACAGATGTTTTGTCATTGAAAATTTATAATAATTATTACATAATAGTAGGTATTAAGACTAGGAACAATTGAAATAATATAAATATAATAATTACACAATTTTTGATTGATATTATTGTTTAAAAAATTGTAATTGTAAATAAAAGTAAAAATTAGCTAGGTAGTTAATTTTTGTTCATTGTTTTTTGAGAAATTTTGTTATGTATGTCTGTTAATTTTGTTGTCATATAATAATATGGAGTTGTAAATAATGTTAAGGTCGTTTATATCTGATTTGGTGTTAATGGAATTACTATCTTCATTTATATAACACATCTCAAGAAAAATTCTTTTTTGAAAATGTTTTTCTTCTGTGAGTACAGAAATGTCTTCAAAGTTGGCCTCGTGATTGTTTTCTCTTTGGTGTTTGGCTAAAGCACAACGTTGTGGTCTTAATTTTGTATCACTCTTGTGTAATGATATTCGTTGTTTTAAATAGGTGGAACATTGTCCGATGTAAGTACCATTGCAATTTTTACAAGGTATTGCAATGGTACTTACATCGGACAATGTTCCACCTATTTAAAACAACGAATATCATTACACAAGAGTGATACAAAATTAAGACCACAACGTTGTGCTTTAGCCAAACACCAAAGAGAAAACAATCACGAGGCCAACTTTGAAGACATTTCTGTACTCACAGAAGAAAAACATTTTCAAAAAAGAATTTTTCTTGAGATGTGTTATATAAATGAAGATAGTAATTCCATTAACACCAAATCAGATATAAACGACCTTAACATTATTTACAACTCCATATTATTATATGACAACAAAATTAACAGACATACATAACAAAAATTCTCAAAAAACAATGAACAAAAATTAACTACCTAGCTAATTTTTACTTTTATTTACAATTACAATTTTTTAAACAATAATATCAATCAAAAATTGTGTAATTATTATATTTATATTATTTCAATTGTTCCTAGTCTTAATACCTACTATTATGTAATAATTATTATAAATTTTCAATGACAAAACATCTGTCAAAGAAAATAGTTGACGAGAAATTACAAATTTTTTAATTCTTTTAATTACCAAATGTTTCCAGACCTATTGAATTGGTCAAATTATTGTAAGTAATCTTTAGTAAGTAGCTGCTATATCGTTAACTGTTTCCTTTTTGTCATTTTAGAATCCCGAAGATGACCCAAATTGTTCGGTCGAAACGTTGATATTATAATAAAGACCACACTTTAAGAAAAGACTTTTGCCTATAGCCCTTAACAATTTTCCATTAATATATTTATTTGGCAATTACTTCTATTATAATAAATATATAAATATAAATATTAACATATTACGCCGTGTCCTAGCTGCATCCGGGGACTGCGTTGCGTGCGATGCGGGGAACGCACGCAACGCAAAATCGCACGAGAAATTTTGAGTGTGTCCTAACTGAATGCGTGCGGTGCGGGCGAGAAAATGGTTTCCAATCCAACTATTTCTGGTGCAGCTTCAGATGAAATACGTTTTAATTTGGAAACCAGTAGGTTGTTGTTGGAGCTTGAAAGACTTAAAAATCACAGAAAGAAACATGTTACTTAAGAGAAAGAAACAATAAGACGCAAGTAATCTTTAGAAATAGGTATAGATTTGATAGATAGATAAATAGCAGGTAGGTTAAATAAAAATAGGTTTACAATAGAAGTTAATAGACCTCATACTTACTTTAAAAGCCTAAATTCGAGACATTTTCACATTCCCAGTGTACCTTGACTCTTCTTCTTGTAAAATAGATTTCTCTTATTGCACAAAATGTTTCGCTTTGGCACGAAGGCAAACGAAATTGAAAAAATTTCCTGCCCGGAAAAATACGCCCTTAAAATATTTGCACTGAATTTTGAATCACCCTGTAGATTGAATGGATAATTCTTTGAAAAAATAACTTTTTCATTCTCCCCTTTACGAAAGTGTAACTTTCTGTCTTGATAAGACAACCGAAAGCGAAAGTAAAACATCCTAGGTGATAGGTTGCTAGGTGGTTGCTAGCTATGAAAAACTTTCGTGGCCTGGACAAAAAAGTAGAAATGTCAGTTTGATTAACGTTTATTTAGATGGAAAATTAAATGTAAAACTGCAATAAAAAATTCCATTAAATCTTTCTGGAACATACAAATAATTATTATTGTATGTTCCAGAAAGATTTACTGGAATTTGCAGCTTCTTGAATGAAATTTATTTTGAACTAAACTACGATCAAAGATTCTAAAATTATAGCGGTACAGAGTTTTAAACTTGACAGTGTCATAAATTAATAACTTAAAACTATCGTTACTATGGTAATGTTATAAAAACATGGCACCTTATTCCATTGTTATCACTGAATCGTATTATTTTATTCATTTCTTCTTAATCCGTGGTTCAATATGGCAAGGGGAGAATGAAAAGTTTAATACATTACACGCTACGAAAGCTCTTTCAGGTGCTCGGAGTTTTTAAATAGCCTCGGCTACGCTACGCTTCGCCTCGGCTATTCAAAAGACCTCACACCTAAAAGTGAACTTTCGTAGCTTGTAATGTAAATAACTAGTCTCTTGTCTGATATATTAAATATGGCTCCGCTCTCCCCTTTTTAAGTACCTACACGAGGAGTATTCAAAAAGTGACAGATATGTTGTGGAATGAACAAGTTTTCTAATCCAAATTTGTCCCTTCATATTTTTCATTATAAATGCAATTTTACAATGGGCCGGTTCCAGTTTTATAGTAAATATTAAAGCCACTTAACTTCTGTACATAAACAAATTTTTCTTGTCATAAGAAAAACTTCAACTGTGAGCTTAGAAAGTTTTTTTTTATAAAACTGAGTTTAAGGATTTTAAAGATTAAAGCTGTTTTGAGCATATGTTTCATCTCATAATTTCAGATCAGCTAGTCTACTTTCATTTTTCCTAATTGAATCATGAAACGAAACATGTCTACTATTTTTTGAGTCTCCTCTATAAGTAGGTACAATGTTGAGTATGTAGCATTAAAAATTGTATTTTATCATTGTTTTATGTATAACGCAAATTTAAATTATTATAATTATTATTATTTTGTTTTTGTAAGCGGCTTTTATTAATTTCAAGTGCAATTATTAATGACATTAAAATGAATAATCCCAGTTATGAAAGAGAGTAAACAAATTATTGCATAATATATTTATATTATGAGTATTATAATAGTATCTACACCAAAGAATTTCAATAAAAATTGAATACCAAAAGTCTTTTTTTATCGTTTTGCAGCTGTACTCCCTTCTGATGCCCGCCCCTTACACTTGAATAATGTTATTTCTAAGAATTTGTACATTAAATGATAACTACCTATCTACCCCCATTAAGACCTGGCCTGAAAATTCCTCTTATTTGAAAGGATGCATAATTTTAATGGTCTTTTAATTGTCGATTTAGCCAAAACAGGGGGTAGTAGGTGCTAGATAAATTCTATATTTTTATTATAATTATCAATGTATCTTTATCCCCTGTTACTACATATCCCCCACTTGAGCCTGGCCTGAAAATTCCTCAAATTTGAAAGGATCTATAATTTTTAAGGTGTTTCGATTTTTTTTAAATTTTACAAAATTTTATTTCAGAAGGTTTGAAAGAATTTTCTAAAAATTTTGAAGAAATTGAGAATTTTGAAAAATCCTGAGACTTGTCAAAATGCTTAGAAAGTTTAAAAGTATAAAAAATCAAAATAATTACAAAAAAAGTGTGTTTTTTCAATTGATAATATTAAAGACCTCTCAAATTTGAGGAATTTTCAGATTGGGCTTTGACGGGGGTAGGTGGTATTCGGATAAATCCTCTATTTTCATAATTATCAATTTATCTAACTCTACATACCCCCCCCCCCCCCCCCATTTAAGCCTGGCCTGAAAGTAACTCAAATTTGAAAGGATGTATAATTTTTAAGGCCTTTCGATTGCCTTTAAGAATTTTCTTTAAGAAGATTTGAATCAATTTTGAAAAAAAAAATTGAGAAACTGAAGAATTTTAAAGAATCCTGAGACTTGCCAAATGCCTTAGATAGCTTAAAAGTAAAAAAATCAAAATAATTACTAAAAAAGTGTGTTTTTTAAATTAATAATTAAGGACCTCTCAAATTTTAGGAATTTTCAGGTTCAGGTTAGGCTTTGATGGGGGTAGTGGTGTCAGATAAATCCCCGAGATGAATAAATACCCCCCATTTAAGCTGACCTGAAAATTCCTCAAATTTGAAAGGATGTTTAATTTTTAAGGTCTTTCAATTGTCTTTAAAAAATTTCTTTCAGAAGATTTGAAAGAATTTTGACAAAATTTTTAGGAATTGAAGAATTTTTAAAAATCCTGAGACTTGTCAAATGCCTTAGATAGTTTAAAAGTAAAAAAATCAAAATAATTACAAAACAAATGTTTGTTAAATTGATAATAATTAAAGACCCTCTCAAATTTTAGTAATTTTCAGGGTAGGCTTTGATGGGGGTAGGTGGGTCGGTGTCAGATAAATCCTCTATTTTTATAATTATCAATTTATCTAACACCTACCTCCAATAAAGCCTGGCCTAAAAATTCCTCACATTTGAGAGGATGTATAATTTTTAAAGTCTTTCAATTGTCTTTAAAAATTTTCTCTCAGAAGATTTGAAAGAATTTTGAAAAAAAATTGAAGAATTTTGAAAAATCCTAAATCCTGAGACTTGTCAAATGCCTTAGATAGTTTAAAAGTAAAAAAATCAAAATAATTACAAAAAAGTGCGTGTTTGTTAAATTGATAGTTAAACACCTCTCAAATTTGAGGAATTTTCAGGCTAGCCTTTGACGGGGGTAGGTGGTGCCAGATAAGTCCTCTATTTTCATAATTATCAATTTATCTAACACTACAAACCCCCCCCCCCCTCCCAATAAAGTCTGGCCTGAAAATTCCTCAAATTTGACAGGATGCATAATTTTGATGGTTTTTCAATTATTGTCGATTTAGCCATAATAGGGGTCTAGGTGGTGCGAGATAAATCCTACATATTTTGATTATAATTATCAATTTATCTGCCACTTTTACCCTCTTTAAAGCCTGCGGCTTGACACTTTCTTAAATTTGAAAGGATGCATAATTTTCAAGGTCTTTCAATTGTCTTTCAGAAGTTTGAAAGAATTTTAAAGGTCTTCAGCAATTGTCACCTTAAAACAGGGGGTAGATAAATCCTCTATTTTGACAATAATATGTAATTATCAATTCATCTGACACTCTGAAAATTCCTCTAATTTGAAATGACACATAATTTGAATGTTCTTTCAATTGTCAATTTAGCCATAACACTTTTTTATGTTTTGTTCCAATTACTTTAACACAATTGTAACTTATGAAAGAGAATGGCTTTATATCTCCATTATTGGGTAAAGAAGGCACTTCTATTTGGGGGTGCCATCAGGATACAAGTGTGTGAAAGACCAAAAAAAATATATATAAATATTTTTGGATTACAAAAAACCTCGTTAAATTGACTTTTAATTGATTGAAAGTTGGTGAGAGTAAAAGTGGTAATTGATGAAACGTCGATTTTTACAATAAAAAATATGTCCCCTAAGGCTTAAATTTGATATATCAGGCTTTTTTCTGTTTTATAAAGTTAAGAAAAAAATTGAACTCATATTCTGTAAACATTTATTACAAAATAAAACAGATATGTATAAAAATAAATAAAATAAATAGGAAGGTATGCACTTCAATAAATACTTAACAATAAAATCAAATTAACTGAGTATCTTATTAATAAGTTAATTATTAAAATTGTACATGCAGTCAGAAGAGTAAAACAAGTCAGGAATAATTTTGTTTCACTCCATTTTTCCTTTTAATTCTTTTAAAATCGACTTTTTAAAAATAAATAAAAATTTTACTTATTACTGAGTTTCGGCAGTGTTTTATAAACGACAGCGTTACCACTTTTGGCAAGTCACTGCTCCTGGTGAGCGATGAGTGGTATTCTTATGAACTAAGGGATGTTGAAAGACGGGTCGGAGGTGGCTTTAGCATCGATTTTGTCGCCGACGATAATTTTTGAGACACAACCGATGCAATATGGGCGCTCCTTTTCCACATGAACTCTTTAGTTTTTTCGTGATTGTCGGCGCTATCAACCCGGACCTGTAACATAGCAATCTTTTATAAAAAATGTTATAAAATAATTCTGTAAAGAATTTTTAATTTTTCTAAAATTTGTAGTTTTTGTAGACTTAAAGAGGAAAAAAAATAGGTGACTAAAATTTTTGTCTCTCATCAGTCTATCTCAGTCTAGGAAAGCGTCGCCTAAAAGGCCTCGATGTAACGATTCAGAATTTTTTGGTCGGATATTTGTAAAAAAAGGTTAGGAAAAAAGCTCTCTAAAATTTTTGATTGTTATTGTTTCTTTTTTTAAACTTGCCTGCTTTGGTTGTAGTACTCTAATCGACTGCAGAGTGGCAGCACCTCCATGCATTATTTTCAAATTTAATCTTCCGAACATTTCTGCTGTTGTAGCTGTGGCACTTTTAAGTTCCCGTTTCCCCGCTTTTCCAACCTGCAATTTAAATATTTTTGTGTAAACGTATTAAGGTGGAAAAGTGTAGCAATTTCGAACGATTTAATATAATTTCTAATGACGTTTTAGCTGAAAAAGCTGTAATTTGGAGGTAAAAGTGGCAACTTACCTCTCTTTCCACCCTCAATGTGAGTGGTCCTAAGATGAAATTAGTCTTCACAATGGTATGATCTGACAGTACATTGACATGGACATCTCCGTTTCTTCTAAGCGAACTCAACCCGTACAAAGTGGCCCTTGGCTTCTGCGTCTTGTTCTTACTGCTCGTACTTGTCGTGTTTTTATTCGTGGAGCCTTTTTTCTTATTACCGGTAGCACTCGCGGTAGTGTTCTTATTTCTGTTATTGCTCTTTCGTTTGTTCTTCTTATTCGACTTCCTCTTAGTGGTCGCTCTCATCTTCTGCACGCTCACCTTCACGTTCTCGATTTTCGGACTTCCGACTTTTGATATGAGCACGAATTCCGGTTCCCTTGCTTCGCTTTCGATGGCTCTGGCGATCGGTATCTCTTCCATTTTGTTCCTCGCGATGTTGTATTTGGGGCCGGGACTTGGTGATCTGGATTTGGATTTCGGTTTGGTCTTTGTGGTTTTCTTTTTGGTGGAAGTTTTTTTGGTCTTGGTCGTGGTATCCAGTAGCTTGACCCTGACCGGGTCGTAGGATTTTCCCAAGATTCGGTTGATTCTGCCGATGATGTTATCGACGAAACGGTTGTATTTAGTGATATAGATTGCGGGCATTTTGGGCATGCTCGAAGTCGGTTGTAAGGCTCCTAGATTGTAGTTAAAGGTTGGTTAGTTTTGTTGCTGTTTTTTTTTAAGTCAGCTTGTTCCTATTTTTTTTTTCTTAAAATACTTGCATGATAGGGAAATTAAATACTTTGGTAAGGTACTTGGTGTTCAACTAAATTTAGGAAGTCTCATGAAGATGATTGGGTAAGAATAATTATCATTTTAGAAACAAATTAATTCTTAGTGTATTTTCAGATTTTAAAGCGTCTCGAGTGAAAATATTTTCTGAGATTAAATCTTCATGTTTTTATAGGAACAAGCGACTTTGATTTTAATCAAAACTTTGGTCACATTTTCTTTGGTAATTATTTAAAATGAGTCAATTCTCTTCAGGTCCTAATAATTAATTGAAATCGATGTTTCTTTTATTATTTATTTTTTTTTGCATAATAATATAGTCCTCAAAATATCTCCCTTGAGGACACAATAAAACTGGAAAAATGATTTTTTCTTGGATACTATTCAAGTACCTTGAGTACCTCTACCCGTTGTGCGCAAGCGTCACGAGTCAGATGGTCGAATCTGAAGGCTTGTAGGCGTGTTCAATTCTCGGACATGCGCGTAAGACTCGAAGTACATTCGACGAGAGAAAGATAGAAAGATATGTCTGCACCGTGGTAGTTCCCTCCATCTCCAGACCCCCACAACAATACAGGGTGTTTACTGTAAGGTTGGCCAAACTTCACAGGCTGATTCTTCAGACTATAATAATTACAAAATACACAAAAAATTCCCATTAACGTGTGTCCGGAAATGCACCGTTTTTCAGATACAGAGTGTCGAAGAAATATTATTTTTCCAGTTTTTTTACGATATCTCGGGAACCGTGTGAGATGCAATGTTCAGCTCTTATACACACTTTGTGCTCACTGATCCCCGTAAAATAAAGGTCTTAAAAAAATTCAGTGGCGTAGATTTAGGGCATTTTCAAGTGTTTCGACCCCCTAATTTCTACGCCACTGGAATAAATGCGATTTCAAGCAGCACTTTTGAAGCGCCCATGTATTTAAACCAAAAAGGTACTCTCGGTTAACGGTTCTAAAATGAACCGTTTCCGAGAAAAATGGCATTTTATGAGAGAAAACATCACTTTTTTAACGATTTTTCACACCATTTTGGAAAAATGAAAGTAAGTGAAAATTTATTCCTATAATAATTAATGTTTTCTCTCATAAAATGCCATTTTTTCTAGGAAACGGTTCATTTTAGAGCCGTTAACCAAGAGTACCTTTTTGGTTTAAATACATGGGCGCTTCAAAAGTACTGCTTGAAATCGCATTTATTCCAGTGGCGTAGAAATTAGGGGGTCGAAACACTTGAAAATGCCCTAAATCTACGCCACTGAATTTTTTTAAAACCTTTATTTTACGGCGAAAATAAGGAGATCAGTGAGCACATAGTGTGTATAAGAGCTGAACATTGTATCTCATACGGTTCCCGAGATATCGTCAAAAAACTGGAAATGGAATATTTCTTCGACACCCTGTATCTCAAAATTTTTTCGCAATTTTTTAGATTTTTGCTTATTTTGCGCCTAATGTCACACAAACCATGTGATTAGCAAAAAATTTGGTAGGATGTATTTCAGAGAAAATAGAATTTGCTGTAATTTAAGTCAAAAATTTTTATTGTAGCTTAAGCCGTTTCTGAAATATAACCTTTCTGAGGTTTTACTGTTTTTATTACTTATTGTCCAGTTTACTCCGGGACCGGAGTCGTAATTTCCTGTATTACAACGAATTTTATATTCTATAAAATCTGTTCCACATTTTTTTCTGTGAAGCGCATGGCTTGGGTGATATTAGGCCCGAAATGTGCAAAAATCTAAAAAAAATTCAGCAAAAGTTTATATTTATGCGCATGCGCAGAACGCACAAGACTTCTGTTGGTGCCAAAATGGTATTCTACTATTACCAATTATCCTAACACTATTGACTGGACAGAAAAATTAAGAAGAAAAAATTTTCAGAAGATACCAGTTTTTCAAAAATATTCGACCAAAAACAATGATTGAAGGTACATATAAACTATCAAAAATTGGTTTTTCATTAATAAAAACAATTCCCAAGTGTCATTTTCGATCTCATCTACATTTTTGGAAAAGGAAATGAAAACTTAAGCCTTGACAGCTCATGAGCTTTCTTTTTAGTTGGGAAAAATCTCCTCTTAATTTTTTAGCACAGAATTTTTCGTCATGCATTGACTTAAATACACCCTGTATGATTACAGAGAGTAGGGGTTTCGCACCCCCAGCCACTAGACCATCGAGGGTTCTTTTCGCCTACCCGAAACCATGCCTCGTTTACTCGAACCTCTTGACCTTTTCATGAAACCCGGAAATGTTCTTCCATTAATGAGGTCTAAACCCAAAGGATCATCTATTCCATATTTTTTGATGTAGATTATATTGAGCAAAATATATTTTTTCTCCAACTTTCTTGATCATTTGACTCTCGTTGACCCTCTCTCGTTCCTACAAATGGCAAAATTGTCTCTTCTTTTGTTATCCAAATGGGAAGTGGTGAATTAGTACCTACCTACCAAATTTATCTAATTGTTAAATGTGCTCATATCTCAGGTAGCTAGGTAAGTAGATACGTTTAAAGCGTTACTTTTACCGTTAAAATTACGTGCACATTCCATGTAAACTGCCATTTACCCCAAATTGCAACCGCAAATCCATTTCCTGCTGTTTGCATTTCCGATCGGTCAGTGCACTACCGGAGCAGGAAGAGTTTTAAAACGAGCAGGTAACGGGTAACGGTTCATCTACTCGGCCGCGGCTCGCCGCCGGGTCACCGCCCATTCCGGGTCAGGGTCGGACTTTCTAACCGTTCAGTGCCAAGGACCAACGACTGACTTACTTTCTATTCGATTCCACCTGCGCTTACGCGTCCTCCGACCATCGATCATGGGTGTGGACCGTTCAGTGCAGCTGAAATTATCGACTGACGGTTTTGTCTCGTCATTGAGATCTTTGCCAAATTGTTTTTCTTTGATTAATTGAAAATTTGATTTTTTTGGCCATAATGCAGTTAGATTGAGTTATTGGATATGGAAACGAACAAGACTTCCATCACAGGTTAATCCGGTCATAGGTGGGTAGGTCGTTACAGCAATGGGAAACTAAATGGGAAATAAAAAAATGTAAATAAAAAATATATTTGCACCAGTTTAATAATTGAAGGATTCCCAGATCATTATGGGCATGGATAAGTGTTGAGGGATAGAGGGTTGATGCGAAATTGGTAGCAATAATTTATTATCCATGAATGAGGCAAATCTTCGCCAACTATTTCGCTTTAAAAAGAAGAAAAAAGAAGAAGAATTAGTAAGAAAATACTTGGACCAAGAAATTCAATGTTTTGCCTTGGCCTGTAAAAAGGGGCTGAACTTGAACCCTGTGGAAAATATATGGGACTACATGGGATGATAAAGTTTCGAACACAATTCATGGTTCCGTTATGTGACGTTTTTTTGGAAATCGTTTTGACAGGCCCATTTTGTTTTTTAAAATTTCATCTACTGACGTGTAATATTTTATTATGACGTCATTTGTTTTTAATCAATGACGTCATAGTATTTTTTTAATGGCAAAGGCAAACCCCCTATTTGAGATTCATCCTTGAAAAGATCTTTGTAAGGAGAATATTTTCTGCGATATTTTTGAGAAAACAATAAAAAAAAGTTTTTTTTAAAGAAAGGTCATAGGTACACCATTTCGAAGATCTCTCTAAGGAGAACATTTTTCGAAAGTCTCACCTTTGTATTCGCAAATTCCAAAAAGTTATGGTATGTCAAACTTGCAATTCACTATAAGAATTCAAAAAAACACTTTTTTGTATTTCTTTGAAATCTTTTTTTGAGTTTACGAATATAAAAGTGAAGCTTTTGAGAAATGTGCTCATCATAAAGACCTTCAAAATGGTGTACAATCTTTCAAAAACAATTTTTCTACTGTTTTCTCGTTAAAAAAATAATTTAACGAAAACTATTCTCCTTATAAAAGGACCTTTGCAACGGTGTATAACGAAGGAGAACATTTTTCGAAAGTCCCACCGTTATAATCGCAAATTTAAAAAAGTCAAACTTGAAATTGTTGCACGCTATAAGAGTTCAAAAAATGGTTGTAAATTTTAAAAACACTTTTGATTTTTTTTTTTTACTTTTTTGAATTTACGAATATAAAAGTGAAACTTTCGAGGAATGCGCTCCTTAGAAAGACCCCCAAATTGTGTACAATGACCTCATTGTCAAAAACAATTTTTCTACTTTTTTCTCGTTAAAAAAATAATTTAGCGGAAAATATTCTCCTTAAAAGGACCTTTGCAACTAGTTCTTTCTTTTTTTATTTAATTCCGGCGTACTTATGGAAATTTTAAACTACTATTACTCAATCTTTTCTGGAACTTTACAAAATTTAGTGGAAAATGGCCATTTCCCGTCTTTACGCTTAATTTCCTGCAACTGACTTGAGTGTTCGGAAGAAGAAATTTATCAATTCTTATTAGGTATACCTACCAATAATTTTATTCCCGGGAATAAATATCGAATAAAGTTATTAACGCACCAATCAGGGTGATCTTTTGAGATAAAACATGCAAGTCTTAAGACTCTAAAACGATATAAAATTGTTGATTTTCTTATCACTTTATTATTACATTGATGTTTTACAGGTGTCCCTGATTAACTGTTCATAATTTCCAGGCGTGATAGAGGACATCAACAGTGTTGATTCAACACAATTTTTTTTCTATAAAAATGTGCCCTAAAATGGTTTTCAAGACAGAGGTGGAGTTACTAAACCTGATGAAGTTTTCACGCCCATGGAATATTTCAAACGTTTCTTTGATGACGGCATCATTGATAATTTAGTAGAACAAACTAATCTTTATTCTACCCAAAAAAATGGTCACTGCGTAAATACAACCCGTAATGAAATTTGTAATTTTTTGGGGATTCATGTAATTAGCGGAATCGTGAAAATGCCAAGCTATCGTATGTACTGGGCTCAAGAAACAAGATACCCAGCAATAGCAGACATAATGTCTAGAAATAGATTTGAATCGATCAAATCGTGCCTGCATATCAATGATAATACATTTTTGAAAAATCGAGATGACCCACAGTACGATAAACTGTTCAAAGTGCGACCACTTATTGATGCACTGAAAGAAAATTTCCGAAAAATTGAACAGGAAGAACATAATTCCGTGGACGAAATTATGATTCCCTTCAAAGGACATAGTTCCTTGAAGCAATACATCAAGAATAAACCTCATAAGTGGGGCATTAAAGTCTTTGCACGAGCAGGTGTGAGTGGAATTCTTTATGACTTTGATATTTATGTTGGGAAAGGTACCTACCGCAGTGGTTGAAACGGAAACTCGGCATCAGTGGTGACATTGTCATGAAATTAACCCAAGCCTTACCAAAAAACAGGAATTTTAAAATTTATTGTGATAATTTTTTCACTTCTTTCAAATTATTTACACGTCTAAAGGAGATTAGGATAATGGCTACGGGCACAGTTCGTATGAACCGACTCAAAGAGTTCAAGCCAAAAGAAGACTGTGATTTGAAACGAGAAGGAAGGGGCTCATTCGATTATTTCTCTGAAAAGTCCAACAACATTGTCGGTGTGAAGTGGTATGACAATAAAGCAGTCAATTTAATTTCTACTTATGTTGGTGTTCATCCTGTAGAAGCTGTAAAAAGGTGGTCTGTTGCAGATAAAAAGTACATAGACGTTGAAAGGCCGCAAATTGTAAAGGTGTATAACACTTACATAGGCGGAGTCGACCTAAATGACATGCTGGTATAGCGTTGTATAGAACCTCTATCGGAGTAAAGCGATATTACTTCAAAATTCTCTTTCAGTAAATGCCTGGTTACTATATCGGCGTGATTGTAAACTACATAACATAAAATTTAAAAGACTTGTTGTATTCCGCAGTGAAATTGGATATGTTCTCCTTAAGAGTCAAGGCACACTGAACCGAAAAAGGGGTAGACCCTCCTCCTCTAAGGAAAACATTTCTTCAAATTTATCGTTTATTCCTCTGAAAAGACCAGTTACCGCCATGCCGATTGCTGACATTAGGTATGATGATAAAGATCACTGGCCAGAGAACAAAAAATGAGGTGCCGTAATTGTCGTGCATATTCAAGAATGGCATGTGAAAAGTATAACGTTCCCTTATGTTTAACGAAATGTCATTTTTCATACAAAATGATTTTTATAAAATACTTTTAATATGAGTAAAACTTTGTGTTCATTTTCCCGTTGATGCCATATGGAGTCATTAAATTTTTTTGACAAAAAAACAGATTTTTTTTACATTTTTTATATTATGCTGGGTGACATTTTTTATCATCAATTTGAAAAAAATTAGATTAAAATTTTTTTTTTAATTAAATTGAGAAAGAAAGGGTTAAATTTTTTTGCAAAAACTCGATTTTTCTATTTTTCGTTTTTCCATTCTCTCTTATTTGGGTAGGTACTAACAGAATTATTAGAAGTAAATAATTTACACATTCTTTGGAACCTTTTTTTAGAAGGAAGAAAGTTAGTGGCTTAGCAATTTTTTCAAAAAATTATTAATATTCGAGTTATGACATAAAGTGATATTTTTTTAAATGCGAAAGTCATTGTTGGCTTTGACATTAGAAACGGTTATTGGGAAAGGGTTTTTCAAAAAGGTTTTTATTTTTTGAGAAAACGTCAATGGTGAAAACCAAAATTGGCCATCGTCTTTTATGTTTTCAAAAGTATTTGCAAGAACTGGATTTTTCGATTTTTCGTTTTTCAGTTCTCTCTTCTTTGGGTAGGTACTAATAGAATTAAAACGAAATAATTTACACATTCTGCAGACATTTTTTTAAAGAAATGCAGTGACGTAACAATTTTTATAAAAAAAAAATGATGTGATATTTTTTAAATGGAAGTCATAGTTTGCTTTGACATCATTAGAAAGGGCTATTGAGAAAAAGGTGAAAACCAAAATTGGTTATCGTCTTTTGGTTTCGAGTTATTTGCTAAAACTCGATTTCCCGACTTTCCTTTTTCCCATTCTCTCTCATTCAGGCAGGTCCTAATAGAATTATTAGAAGGAAATAATTTACACATTCTTTAATTTTTTTTTTGAAGGGATGCAGTGGCGTAGAATTTTGCAAAAAAATATGTTCAATATTCGATTATGACATAAAGTGATATTTTCTTACATGGAAGTCATAGTTGGCTTTAACATCATTAGAGAGAGGTAATTGAGAAAGGTTTTTTTTTTAAAGGGTTTCTTGAGAAAACGACAATGGTGAAAACCAAAATTGGCTATCGTCTTTTGTTTTCAAAAGTTATTTTCAAAAACTCGTTTCTTCGATGTTTCGTTTTTCCATTCTCTCTTATTTGGGTAGGTACTAAGAAGAATTATTAGAAGTAAATAATTTACACATTCTTTGGAACCTTTTTTTAGAAGGAATAAAGTTAGGGGCTTAGCAATTTTTTCAAAAAATTATTAATATTCGAGTTATTCGAATTTTTTTTTAAATTTTTTTAAATGAAAGTCATTGTTGGCTTTGACATTAGAAACGGTTATTGGGAAAGGGTTTTTCAAAAAGGTTTTTATTTTTTGAGAAAACATCAATGGTGAAAACCAAAATTGGCCATCGTCTTTTATGTTTTCAAAAGTTATTTGCAAGAATTGGATTTTTCGATTTTTCGTTTTTCAGTTCTCTCTTCTTTGGGTAGGTATAGTTGGACCAGAGATATAACGAAACGACTTCTGTCATTTTATCAATTTTTGGATTATTGAAATATTGTTGAAGTCATAAAATATGACAGTTTAACAATTAGATTTTTTCGTTATATCTCTTGGTCGACAATACTAATAGAATTACAACGAAATAATTTACACATTCTGCAGACATTTTTTTAAAGAAATGCAGTGACGCAACAATTTTTATTAAAAAAAATGATGTGATATTTTTTAAATGGAAGTCATAGTTTGCTTTGACATCATTAGAAAGGGTTATTGAGAAAAAGGCGAAAACCAAAATTGGTTATCATAGTTGGCTTTAACATCATTAGAGAGAGGTAATTGAGAAAGGTTTTTTTTAAAGGGTTTCTTGAGAAAACGACAATGGTGAAAACCAAAATTGGCTATCGTCTTTTGTTTTCAAAAGTTATTTTCAAAAACTCGTTTCTTCGATTTTTCGTTTTTCCATTCTCTCTTATTTGGGTAGGTACTAATAAAATTAGAAGGAAATAATCTACACATTTTTGAGACACTTTTTTGAAAGTAATGCAGTGGCGTAGCAATTTTTTCAAAAAGATATGTTCAATACTCGAGCTATGACATAAAGTTATATTTTTTAAATGGAAGTCATAGTTTGGCTTTGACGTTTTTAAAAAGATAGTTTTTTCCCCATTGCAATGATGTGCCCGCCATGTGCGGGGTCAATTTATTTATTTTAAATGCTTTTTTGTAAAAAAAAATTTGAATTTTTTTATTTTTTAACGTGACAAGTCTCGTTATGACTCAAATCTATGTGACAATAGCTAGCGACTATAGATGCCTTTGATCATTATTTTTTTTTTTTGTTATAGGTACCTATAAGTATTGATTGACCTATACTTTTAATATTTCTGTCTCAACTTTCAACTAAGATTAAATAAAATAATAATAATAAAATATCATGAGCTGGCTAAATAGTTTAAAAACAAGCTAAAAAGCCAAAAAACCTAAAGAAGAAGAAATTTAAAATTCTAATAAAAAGGTTACGCGTCTAACCGACTATTGAAGTCTCCAGCAGCGAGAAATTATACATGAAAGGTTACGCGCTTCACCTACTATCGAAGTCTCCAGGTATAATAGGTACCGAGAAAACGAAAATGAGTAAATTCTTGCTTGAAAAGTCGCGATGAAGCGTGGCACTCTTAAAATAAATCTTAATGAATATGTTAATTAAGAAGAAACCCGACGTGAATTTCCATAAACCAAACATAAGTTTACGGCGATCGTGAGATAATTCATGAACGCGTATACGACCTTAGCAGGAACTAGAATGAAGGTCATTAGGTGGCCTACTTCCTGCAACTGTGCTTCAAACGTGTCCAGAGTGCTAACGGACAACAACAGTATTATCGGCTTGATTTCTCGCCCCATAACATTCTTAAACAGGCACATTATCGTCGACGTTTATTAGTTTTCTATTGTCTTAAATGGGCGGTTTATTTAAATTAGCGAAAATTAAACTGAGAATTGACCCGAATCTTGGGTTCGTGTGCGACCAAAGAAAATGCGACTCGATTATTATTATTATTCATTAGGCAAATTAAATAGTTTATGTGTTATAAAAGAATCGATGTAAAAATGAATAGTAATTCATTTTTACAATTTTATAACATAATTTTTTTAATCTAAAATGAATCTTCATGCTTTAGATTGGTAGTTATTATACTTATTACTGAATGAAAGCTGGAATGATGTATTATTAAAAATTATTTCTGTTAGAATAATGATATGCATATTTATGACTTGTTAATAATTGGAACATTTCTACACATGCTAGGAATATAATAAGTTTAATATTTTAATGCATGAAAATGTTTTAGAAAACATTCAACACTACAAAATTAATTAATTATTAAAAGAAAGATACCCCCTCAAATAAAATGTCCTACATGTACATATGTCAGTCAATAAGTCGAATATACTCGTCATGCTATTAATTATACTTTTGTTAAGTAAGTAAGTACGTAGGCACTTTTTGTTAAGTCGAATAAAAATATAAAAAATTACTTACCCCATTCAAGGCACCTAACTAGGCATCAAGAGTTTTATTAAATGATTGGCTAAATATGTGATGAGGTGTTAATAAAAGTGATTCCACCTATCCCTTACTCTTCTGATTTGCTTTTTTCTGTATTATTCAATCAGTTTCATTTTTTTTTTCTTTCGGGCGTTAAAAAAACTCTAATTTAGTGATAAAGTGGCGAAAAAAAATGAGTTTTCTTTAATAGATCGATTAATAAAATCAAAATCGCTGAAAAGAAATAATAAACCAGACTTTAATTAAATAAATGTATAGAAATGACAGGTAGAATGATTGATTTATGAGTATACTCAGTCTACTCAAGAATTTATGGTACCTACCTACCCTTTTCACATTATATTGATCACTTTATTACAAACCAGCACCACAAATCAATCATTTCTATATAACTTTATTTTATTTAATTAAGGCTTTGTAGTAAGTTTTTTGATATTTCTTTTCAGCGATTTTGATTTTATTAATCGATTTTATCTACCGATGTATGGAAGAAAACTTGATTTTTTCGCCCTTTATCACTAAATTAAAGTTTTTTATCGCTGTTGCCTGAACGAAAAAAAATAAATAATTAAACTGATTAATTCTACAGGTTTGTTGGTAATAACTGGATACATTTCTTTGGTGATCTGATAAAATAAGAGGTAAGGAGTCAATTAACCCTAACATGCACTATACAAAACTTTATAGATGTTGAGATATTTCAATTTTTCTTAAAAAAATAAAATTTCTTCAATTATTGTAATTAAAAAAAAATCTACTTTAACTTTTTGTATTTTTTTCGCTGGAATACTTGTTCAACATTATAGTCTTTCGTTTGGAATAGAAAATATGTACGGAAGTATTTCGATCATGTGAAAATTTCAAAGAAAAATAAAAAAATTAAAATAATTTTTTTTTTTTAATTCTACAAAATATCTCAATTTTTTTTGAGTTTTGTATACTTCATGTTACGGTTAATTTACTCCTTACCTCTTGTTTTATTAGATCACCAAAGGAATGTATCCAGTTACCAATAACCCTGTATTTCAGGGGTGGGCATAAGTCAGTGATGGACTACCCTGTATAAAATTAAAAAAATACTTTCATGTTTATTATTAAAAATTTAAATCGGTAGAGTAGGGAATAATAATTTTTAATTATTATTACTGTGAATGTATTTGTACTACTCGAATTCATGCTGTTAGTTAACAAAAAAAAGTCATTAACCTAGATAGATGTCACAAATATGTTAATTTTAGTAATTTTCCTCAACCTGGGGACAATTATAAACAAGTACAAAATAAAACACTTGGTGTACTGTAATCATCATTTCTATTTTAAATATTTGTACAAAATTATTACATCAATTAAAGAGGTAAAATAAATAATTCTTATTGTCAATCTCAAGTCACCAAATTGTGACATATACCTAGTATAATGCGTTTTTGCATTTCTACATAAATAAATAAATACTATAAGTAGTAAGTTCACGGGTTTTTGCAATAAATCAAAATTGTCACCGAAGTATCAGTCGAATCAGAATCCGGCAACATTGAACGCGTTAAAAAGTCTACAAATATTGTAGAAATTATGCAATTTGATGTGTTGCAAAAACGTTATGTACAACTGGCACAAAATGAAAATTTGGCTAACATGCTGCAGAAAATGCTACTTCTATGTCTACTAAACTAACGGAGAATAAAATAAATGCGATCCTAATTTAATTTTGACTTGTTCAATTTATTTTTACCGAAATTTAATAAAAAAGTATATTTAGAATAATGTAACTAACAATATACATAAAAATAGTTTCTCTCATATAAATCCAATTAAAACAATTTTAATAGAACGAAGAAAGTGATGCGAGTGCAAATAGAATTTTTTCAGGTTCGAATATACAGGATGCCCCATCGTATAGAATTCTTCCAGCGAAAAGTACATTTTATAATATTAAATTAGAGGTAATTAAATAAATATTTTGGTCTCCTTTTCTTATGATTTAAGTTCATTTAAATTCAAACTTTAAATAGGCACGCGCCAACCAGAAGTATCGAGTGTTCCATATTATAGATTTTTCCCATTTTGTGGATCGATACTCCACCACGTCGCCGTCTTCGGCTATATTCGTTCATCTGTACGAGCAGCTATTGATTTCCCTAAGACGAGTTCTTTTTCCAAACGTCAATTTTTGAACAAAATTCTATACAATGGGACACCTGTATAATCAATAAGAGAAGAAAATAATCTCCCATTTCAATAAGTGTGTGTCGGTTGAATTTCTAAATAACTCATCATAACACGCATGAATTTCTAATTCCTCAAGCCAAATCAAACATTCTTATATTACGTCTCCGAACATCCAAAGTGAAAACACTAATCCGATCTACATCTATCTGACCTTGTTAGTATTATTAACTTTACCAGGCTTACGATTATGATGGTGCTTTCTAAGCTTCTTAGACTTATGCTTATTAAGTGACTTTGACTCACGTGATCTCTTCGCCTCAATGATATCCTCGAGCTCGTCCTCCTCGTCGTCATCGTCATCGTCATCGTCGGTCTCGTCATCCTCCTCGTCGTCGTCGTCGTCATCGTCGTCAATAACGTCCCCTAAAACGTCTTCGTCGTCGTCGTCGTCATCGTCATCGTCATCGTCGTCATCGTCGTCAACGGCTGTGTCGTCTTCGGCGGCCACCGACGACTGAACTGCCGAGACGGAGTTCTCGTCGTCGTCGGTGTCAATGAGTGAGGGATCTCTCTCGGTACCCTCGCCCAGCGTACCGTCCTCGGAGAGCTCCCCGTCCTCTCCAATTTCCTGGGCCGCGTTCTCGGATTCGGCCGGAACGGGGGGTTCCTCCTCGATTTCCGCGGGAGCTGGAGCCGGTACTGGAGTGTCGTCGCCTGTCGAGGGGGATTCGTCTTCATCGTCGTCGTCGTCATCGTCGTCTGCAAATGAAACGGAATGGCTTTTAATGGGAAGTTTAGTCAAAATTGGAACTTTTGAAAATAAGAGAAGATTTGGTTAATAAGAGAAGAGAAAATGGAACTAACAAAAAATAACACCCTAACAATATTTGCGGTTTCTTCAGATCAACCTGCAGCATTGCAAAGCTGCCACTGCATGTCATACAGGAGATGCAGACATACCACTAATACAATAATTTCTGGAAAGGTACTTCGAAATCCAGCATCTCCAGATTACGATTGAAGAAGACCCGATAACTTCTCGTGTTACCAAAATGGAACCAATAAAAAACAACAGCCTAATAATTTTTGCGGGTTCTTCAGATCAACCTGCAGCATTGCAAATTTTCCACTGCATGTCATATAGGAGATGTAGACATACCACTAATACAAGAATTCCTGGAAAGGTACTGCGAGGTCCAGCACCTCCAGGTTATCATTGAAGAAGACGCGACAGCTTCTCGTGCAATGTTTATCAATACGTCATTTTAAAATATACAATTTGTGCTTCAGCGTAACTCGGGAAAACGCATAGGAAGATAGATCTCGTAGTGTGAGGTAAGTGAAGAAAATCATCGCAAACCAAGGAGCCCTTACTTTGGGTAATGGTTTCGTCATATGGAAAGTAATTCCAATAAAGGCATCTGCTCAAGTGAGACTTAACTTTTTAGTGTTTCTGCGCTTGAGCGAATGAAAAGAAGAATCCGAAATATTTCTAACAGAGCGGAGAAGAGCAAAACAGGTCTGACTGTCAAAACAGTCTAATACAATTTTTTGAAGTAGCCTTGAAGACCCACCAACTATACCAGCGGAAGCAAAAAAGTAATTCCGAAATCGTCTAAAAGCAAAGCTCAAATGTTGCCAAATTTCGAACTTGTGATCTACACTTCATAGTCTTGGTCTCTTCATGGTCTTGGTCTAAGTTTTCCTACAAGATCGAAGATCGAGACCAAGACTTCAAGGCTCCAAAACTGATTCTGCTCATCACTCGTTTGGATTAACTATACGTTCCATGATCCTTTGTCTGAATATGGTAATATCTGGAGAAAAATTCAATGTTCAAATAACATCAATGGTCTTGATCTTGTTTTTTTCTGCAAGAGCGAGACCAGGATCAAAACTTGAGACCAAGACCAAAATGAACACTGGAAACCATTTTGCGAGACTTGATCAACAACAAGACCAATCTACGATAGTCTTGCTGACTGGAAAACATTATGTCCCCTTTTTTGGTACCCTTATTAAGGGATTGGGGGTCAATACGAAATTTTTGAATTTTGTCAATTTACTTTACTTTTAGGAGGTACATGTACCGTCCCTTCTCCTACCACCCTCTCCCCGTTTTCACAAAGAAAAGCTTCCATACGTCTGGACGCGACACGCACACTCTTCTCTACCAGTTTCGAAGAAGTTAAGATCGATAGTGAAATCTCGCTCATTCAAGTCGTTGTCCATTACGACCCTTCGTGAATATTACTCAACTCAAACTCTCAACTCTTATCTCATTAACTGGTAATTAAGTGATTCGCCCTAATCGAATGCAGCAGCAGCAAAGCAGCGATTATTTTATACTGCCTTGCTTTGCTTTCATTTATTATTTTTAAACATCAAAACCATACAACTGCAGTAGTCCAAAATTTGACATCTCTGACAATGGGTGCAGTGGGTACATCAACTAAACAAGTTCCTTCAACACAAAGAACCAAAAATGTGCATACTTCAGGGGAGATGTTTCAACATATTCGTGTAGGGAAGGGTTCGCTAAACCGCGTTCAAGAGAGATTTGAAGACAAAAACTAACAACACCAGTGGATATTTAAATACACTCAAGACATATAAATAGATGCATGATTTAAGGAAAATTATCCCTGCAAATAAATTTGGATAGGGAGGTACTTGCCAAATGATATAAATGAACATTCTAAGTAAATTAAGAAGTGAAAAATTGCTTCCATTTACTTATAATGTAAATAAACCTTTTAATGGAGACGTTTATTATAAAGATATCATCACGAATTACATGAGTTGATGACCTTCTTCAAGGCCGTTGACTTGCTAAACGCTTCGTTATATTAATTTAAAATAACTGAAACATGACTTGAATCCTTAAAAATGTTGTTACTGACTAAAACATTCGGAAGAAATATTTTTTAATAGGAAGGCATAAAAATCTAAATAATGGAAAAAAATTGCCAATCAGAAAATTCGAACCCTTCCCCTTTCAGGTACTCATAATCTATTGTGATCTTCGAACCACGACTAAATTCTTCTTTCTGGAAAATAAACTACCAGAAATTTTTTCTTAATAAACCTCTTAAATATAAGGCCTTCGGAGTTCTTTGATTGGATTTTTTTCTTGAAGATAAAATATACCAAGCAAAGAAATTTACAACATACAGGGATCACATAAAAGGTTTAAAGACCGAGAGAAAAAAGGGAAGACAAAAAACTCACCTCCAAGGAAATCATCGAACAACCTCTCGAAGTAGTCTCCATCATCGTCGTCATCGTCATCATCCTCAGAATCTTCATCGTCGTCGTCATCGTCATCATCGTCTATCCCCAAAGAAAAGTCATCATCGTCGTCGTCATCGTCGTCATCCTCATCTTGCCTGGCTTTCCTATTAGCCGGCGCCGCAGTGCTAGCAGTAACCGTCTGCGAAGCCTGCGCGCTAACCTCTTCCGGAGCGGGAGCGGCAGTGCTTTGCAGGCTCGGTTCTTCTGCTTTGGGGGACTCTTCTGCTTTTGGGGATTCTTCTGCTTTGGGGGATTCTTCGGTTTTAATCACACCGGTGGTTTCTTCTTGGATTCGACCTTGCTCCTGGACTTTTTCGGGGGTCGCTTGGACTTCGCTGCCTGGTAAGGGTACGGCTTGGGAGGTTATGAAGAGAAGGCAAATGAATGCCCCCAGGAAATACAGTCTCATTTTCCTGAAACGGGATAAGAATTTTCTATGAAGGCGATTGTGAATTCGAATTTTAATAAGATAAAGAGGGGAAGAATGCTACAATAAATTTTGCTGGTAGATAGACGTAAAAACTGCAATTTGATGGTAAAGTCAACATAAATTCGATTTTTCTTCAATAAATTGGCAGAAATCAATTAATAAAATCAAATACTCTGAAAAAAAATATCAAAAAACTAATTATCAGGCTTTAATTACATAAAATATATAAAATATGGAGAGACTAAATAGAATGATTGATATATGGTAGTAATAAAAATGACCAATAATCTGAAGAGGGTAGTTGCCTACCATAAATCGTTAAGAAGTCTAATAGTCTACTTAAACAGTCCCCAATGTAGTAAGCCGTTGAACTTGAATGAGCGTTCTTCTGACTGTTTATTTAGGATTTATGGTAGATACCCTCTTCAGATTATTGGTCACTTTTATTTCGCCATATATCAATCATTCTACCTATCATATCCATATTTTTTGTATTATATATAATTAAAGCCTTTTAATTAGTGTTTTGATATTCCTTTTCAACGATTTTGATTTTATCAATCGATTTCTACCGATGTATTGAAGAAAGATCGATTTTTTGGGGCACTTTAACACCAAATTACAGTGGCCGAACGAAAAAAAATAATTCAACTGATTTATGTCATTATTGGTCCTCAAAGTGTCAGTTTTTTATCTTTAAATATCTTTAAGACTAGCCTCTATTTAGGGGGTGATCAATAAGTGATGGACCACCATGCACATTTCTTTCTTCAAGTAGTGAGCTTTGAAAGCTTTAATACCAATTTTATGAATTAATTTGTGATTTACTGAAAAAGTGAGCATTTTTGGTTATTTTTATATTCGTTGATAGTCCACCATAGACCTAAAATGGGTGTAATTCCTCGTCGGGCCATTTTATTAAGAAAAGTTCAAATGAACTTACGTCCTCAAAGACTTTTACGTTTTATTTTTTATTATTTCCAAAAATATTTACAAATTTTTTTCAATTTTAGTTAGTAGGAAATATTTTAAGGTATTTGGTAGGATGTAAAGTATTTTAGTGAAAAAAGGTAGGGAACCTGCATTACCGACACTAAGCGTTAGTGTCGGTAATACAGGTACCCTAAAAAATTATTTTATTACTTCACTGGTGACGTCCCTGCAAACATCTCCTCTGATATTTTTTACCAAAAAAAATTGGTGGCTAGGTCTAGGAGAGATGTTCTACTAGTTTCAATTTTAATTAAACGTTTTGATGAAGAATAGTGCGTCCGATGAGAAAAACGTAAGAGACCGCTTTCATGTAGAATGATCAAGCTAAAGAGCAAAAATATCCACATGAGAGAATGTCAGTTGCTTACCACTTTTTTTTTGTAAAGAATATCAGAGGACATGTCTGCAAGAACGCAATAGACTAACTTTTCTAACTAAAATATGTCGTTTAGTATCTTTTAAACGTTTTGAAAATTTTTGAAAATATATTTATTTTTTTTTGAAATCAAACTTTTCGAAAAAAATTAATCTAAACTACTTTTGGAGGTAATAGAAAATAACTCTTTTTTTAAATTTTTTTTTAAGGCCCTTATGGTATAACAATACATAATAATTATGTTCATAGTTTTTGAAATTTTTTCCAAAAAAATGACCTGAAATACCCTAAAATATCATTAAGGAACAGCCTGTATCTGGATATATCCTCGTTTCTAGAGCTCACTATTATGGGTATCTCGGAAACGCTAAGAGATGTAGAATTGATTAAATTACAGGTTAGATGCCCAATTTTATGGCTTCTCGAAACCGTCAAGACATACAAGATATCTGTCACCGTTCCTGAAATATCCCTTAAAAATCGAAAATCCCATTTTTCCCCTCAATAGCTCGTTTATGATTTGAAGCTTCAATTTGAAAGTTGTCGAATTGACATTCTATGACATTTTGGATTTATTGTTGTCATTTGATTGTTTTCACGTCTACTAGTTCCGAAGATAGTCAATTTCTGTTGCCTTTATGGACGCCATGTTGGATTTATCTTTCAAATATTACAGAAAATTTATCTGTGTACAACATGGTACACCTAATTTCTATTTTTTTTTCAAAAAATATGGTAAATAGTAAATGTGACAAACAATAATGTTTTCATTTTAACCTGTTTTTATTAAAATGACATACAATATGGACGCAATAAGGCAAGGAGTTTTGAATTTATTTAATTATGGTGACGTCACATTGGTCACATATTTTTTATCACGCTTATCACCTAATAACATATATTATTTGCAAAAAAAAATTATTATAATTAGGTGTATCTACCGTTGTAGATGCACAGAATAACTTTCTGTAGGTACCTACTTTTTAAAAAAATAATCCAATATGGCGTCCATAAGGAAACAAAAATCTTCGAAGCTAGTAGAATTAAAAACTATCAAGTGACATCAATAAATGTAGAAAAAAACAAGCCAACTTTCAAATTGAAACTTCAAATAATAAAGATGCTATTGAGAAAGTAAAAAAATTGAGTTTTTCATTTTTTCAGGATATTTCGATGATATTATGATAGTCAATTTTTGTTTTCCTTATGGACGACATGTTTGACTTATGTTTGAAAAAGTACAGAAAATTATTCTGTGTCCAACCTTATAATTTTTTTTTAATGTTAGAAAGGTGAACGTGACAAAAAAAAGTTTTAATTTTAAGCAGTTTTAATTTCAGTGATACAGGTACAGTCATAATAATTAATGTAATTATGGTGGATGACGTCACATCGATTACATATTTTTTGTCATGGTGTACCTACCTACTTTTTCAAAGAATCATCCAATATGGCGTCCATAAGGAAACAATCATTTTTTATCATAATATTTTCAAAACTAGTAGAAGTAAAAACAATCAAGTGAAACCAATAAATGCGGAATGTCAAACAATGTCAATACACCAACTTTCAAATTGAGACTTCAAAAAATAAAGGAGCTTATTGAGAAAGTAAAAAATTGTATGTTTCAGTTTTTTCAGGATATTTCAGAAAGGGTCACATATATCTTGTACCAAAGTCTTGACGAATTCGAGAAGGCCACAAAATAGGGTAACTTTTCTGTAAGTTAACTGACCCTACTGTATCTTCTACTAGTTTCGAAGATATGGCCAATTTTTGTTTTCGACGCCATGTTGGATTTATCTTTGAAAAAATACAGTGCACAACGGTAATCTTTATTTTATCAAAAAATATGTTGAATGGTAAACGTGACACAAAAATTTCATTTTAACCTGTTTTCATTTCAATGGCATACAATATGGCAGCAAGGCACGGAAATTTGTATTTATTTAATTATGATGACGTCACATCGGTCACTTATTTTTTTTCACGTTTACCATCACCATTTAACTTATTATTTGAAAAAATTAGGTATACCGTTTTATATAAAACAATCATATGTACTTTTTCAAAGAAAAATCCAATAAGGCTTCCATAAGGAAGAAAAACAAAAGTTGACTATCTTGGTTGATATCTTCGAAACTAGAAGGCGTAGAAACAATCAAGTGACACCAATAAAAGCGGAATGTCAATCAAACAATGTCAATGCACCAACTTTCAAATTGAAACTTAAAAAAAGTAGGTTTTCAAGAAAAAAGGGAGTTTTTCAGTTTTTTTCTGGACATTTCAGGAAGACATCTTCAGATATCTTGTTATATCTTCACGGAATCGAGGGGCCCCAAAATTGCGTAGATATCTTTTCTGTAATTTGTAACTCTGTATCTCTTTAGCGTGTACCAGATACCAATAAAGGGAGCTCTAAAAAAAGGGACTTAAAGAAAAAAAAAACGAGTGGATGCTTGAATGGGAGCATTAATCCAATTAACTTTTTTCTTTATTTTTTTTTTTAGTTATAGGGTTTAATTTTTGAGAAAATAAATCTCAGATGCAAATAAAAATTTATGAAAAAAAAAAGGTTACTTGTCCAATAATTAAGGTGACAGCAAAATCGTGCAACACTTCAAGCGCTTCAAACATTTATAGCAGGAAAAACAAAATTTGATTTTACATTCAATTAATATTCCCGCATATTTATAAATTAAAAAAAAATGGGTTCTTTTAAAATATTTCCGTTTTAAAAAATATGAAAAAATCAATATTAGATTTTTCATGGCGCATTTGCCTTAAAATGAAAAAAACGCCTCCTTCAGATAACTCCTAACAGAAATGAAAAAGCGCGTAACTCCTTTTCTATGGTGAAGTGCGTATAATAATAGATAAGTACCTGTAGATGAGGGATTCCCAGAGAAGGGAGAGTTGCAATAATTTTCCTCATAGTCATCTATGTGATCAAAAGCTTAATTCAAAAATATTTTCTGGAGAACTTCAAAAATATTTTTCCTTAATTATTTTAATGAAAGTAGTAAATAATCGATCATTAGTTTAGATAAATGCTATGATAAATAAATTTAATCACGCTTTTTTAAAAAACAAAAAACTAGAACTAATTACTCGTTCTCCTTACGATTTCCGCAGTAGTAGATAGGTAGGTAGGTACCGTTTTATTTGCAATTAACCACAGAAACCTTATCACTCACTCTTTCGCCAAAATCGCCGTTTCGTTTCACTGATACACCCACTGGAAGCTCGTTTCGTCGAAATTCACTCACATTAAAAATCCTGTTAGGAGGAGGTGAAGAATTTCATCGACTTACCCTGAAAATAGGTCAGCAACGCACCACAAATCGCTAGCACAAGTGCGAGAGCTCTGACCCGAAGTGGCCTAAACAATATTCAACGGACTAACACTCTTCTATAGCGATGGGTTACTTCTTATACCCATCGTGACGTCACATGGGTTGATCCGGGAGGCACTGGCACAGAATGAGCCTTCATTTATTTATTCCGTCGTTGCAGTGACGGCTCGTGAAGCGGTATGTTCTTGTAGATTAGGTAGGTATATTGCTGCTGGATCGGTTAATTATCGACAATTTATGCTTGGAAAATTTTTATCTTGGCGATTAAGGATAATTTGGTTTTTTTGTTTCATGTGTTGACACGTTTGTGTTGATTAATTGTTGGTATATTGGTAAACGATACATTAAAAAATGACACGTGTGTAAATAATAAATAATAACTCTCTTATTTTTTAAATACTTAAAACAATTAATAAATCTATTTTTTTAATTTTAAAATAATTACTTTATCCCTTTTATTTTTTATTATTTTTTACTAATACATTGTTTGAAATTGATTATTCAATCTAAATGTGCAAATTAAAGAATTCTTACTAATTTAAAATGTATTATGCCCCCTTTTGAAAAAAATATGAATTAGCCTCTTTTTCCTGTATCCTTTTCCTAAATACACCATCCACCTAGAAATCGTCCTTAGACAGTCGTCTTTTACACACTTTTACTCCCCCCACTCTTTTCTTCCCCTCACTTTTTTACTTCCCCCACTTTTTACTCCCCCCACACTTTTACTCCCTCCAACCCCGCATTAAACCAAGACAATTACGCAAGCAGATCGCAGAAACATCCCCGCATTCAAACCTTTTCCACAATCAGTAGCCAACTCCCATTTTTATAGTTTTGCAACAAACAACAATATCACTTTTTTGGGGAATTCCAAAAAAACTTTTACTCCCGATTTATTGTGGGACATCTTGAAATGGTTAATTGTGAGATCGTAAGTTTCCCTCAAATTTTCTTCCCGGAGTTGGTGGTCTTCCAGGAATTATTTTGGGCACAACTACACATAGGTGAGTTCAGTTTTGAGCCCAAGTTCAAGGGTCAGAGGTCCAAAAAACCAAAGCCCTAAAATTCTAATAACTAAATCAACCTTATGAATACCACACTATTAGAAAATTCTGTGAAAATCATTTTCCCAAAGATTTAGAAAACGGGGGGCAGTTACTGAAGACCAAATTCTGAGTTCAAAGTCCAAGAAGATGAAATTTCTAAAAAACTATTTTTACACCTCGAAATTTTTTATGCTTCCTGAATAGGTTTTCGTGCTTTAATGAAAAATCACATGCAAAGAGGCCTAAAGCTCTAGAGCTAAGGAGCATGATTTTGTCAAAACTAACGCTGAAATCCGACACTGGAAGAACGAAAAACGATTATTTTGGATATCAAAAAAACGAAGAAAGGCGGGGAAGAACCTATTTCAGTCACCAATTTCAATAACGACCTCCTTACAATTTACCGAGTCTAAGATAAAATTTGTTCTCAAATTCGGCTCATGAACATTGGAGGAAAAAAAGTCTCATAACTTTGTAACGCATTTACGGCGTTAAAGTTTATTCACATGAAATTAAAAATTGTTCTCTCGAGCTAAAATTATAAGCGCCCTTTTTCTTAAAAGTATCGCATGTAAATTCACGCACCATTTTAACCGTGAAAGAAAGCATCACCTGAAAAGTGCGTCCCACGCACGAAAAGCGATGAGTTGGAACTCGAAGGGTGACGCCTGAGAAATTAAGTAGATACCCAATTAAAACTAAAAATATGTTTTAGGGTGTACGTGTAGGGTGTAAGTAGTCCTACAAGAACAACCCTTATATCCACAACCGTCATCAAAAAAATAATTGATGGCGACAGCAATAACGCTTTTCAAAACAGCATGACGTTCAGTGATGTTTACTTTCAGTTTGCTGCTAGAATTTTTGATTTTCGAAATTTTTACCAGAACCCTTGGTCGATTTCTGGCTTAAGTCATAATATCTCATGCTTGAGACACGATTTCTGAACATGTCTCGAAGACCTGTCAAGAAAACATTTGCAAAGAGATTTACAACAGTTTTAACGAAGAACTATTATGATGGCAGCTTCTAAGGTTTCACATATACTAAAATTGTTTACAAAAATACCGTTTTTTTGGATCTTATAATGTCCTCTTGGAAGATCCGCGAACTATTTCCATTGCTTAGAAGAATCACGCAACGTCTCCCATTATCAGAAATTAGTTCATATGTGAAAAAGATTGAATTTTCAGCGCATTTGGTTGACCATTGATCATTCAAATAATTTTGTTTGGCCATTTTTGGTTTTGTGTCACCATTTTTGGTAGTTTTATTTTAGGCCAACTTGACCAACTTGACAATTTGACCGCGTCCAGAAAAAAAGAACTTTTTTTCAATTTTCGTACCGGCTAACTTCACCTCCTCCTGAAATCGAAAAATTGCTCACCCCATTCGACCATCCCCTGAAAACGAACGGCCCCGACCGTTGAACTCATTGTTTGACGCGAAAACAAAGGATTCTCCCAAATCCAGGTTAACGTTACGTCACTCTAGAATAAAAAAAAAAATAGTATCCAGGGCTTGAAAACTTTTTATCTGGTTTATCCATTGGATTTTCACCCCCTCGAAGAAAGATTTTTCGGCCAAATTTTCGTAACTGTACATTTGAAGTGGTAAATTTGAGGGGGTTGAAAACTAATAAGAGTTCTCCAAGATTACCGTTCTTTTACCATTTACCTTTCAGAGAAACGTGGATTTATTCGCTTTCAGTTCTTTTTTCCAAGGGGCGTTTTTGGGAGTCGATGCTTCCACTCCTAACGTTCGCGACTAACTGACTCGACGACTAGAAGTGCGCTGTTATTTATAGTCTAATGTTGGTCTGACGTCATCGCTTGACGGCTCGGCCGTGATCGATCATTTTCAAGATTTCATCGTTGATTACGTGGACAAATCTCACGACTAAACAACCCGGAATCAATCATGATTTAGGTAAATATATAAAAACATCGCCACTGTATATGAGTGTCTGTCTGTCTGTCTGGGAAATTGTCAGGTTATTATAACACTTTCGCGGTCAATTTAATATGTTTGAGTCTCGAATTGCAGATGATTTTCTCACAGGTATAATAACAAGAACCAGTTGTAAATAAAAGATTTCACGGTTTGTGGTAAATAGTGCGCTAACTGTAAAGAATCACTGTTCTTTCGTCTGATTATGGGTAATTTTATTATTACTTTAACTGATGTAAAATGGTTACTTCCTCTAGTCTTGCTGTCAAGTCAAGATAAGTAATTGTAATCTTCATTCCGTAAGGCCGAGGAAATGCACGCCACAGATCGAAAAATGAAAAATTTTGCATGTAAGCTCACAAAATGCAATAATTTAATACGAGATGCAACCAGTTTACAGGGTGACATTATACCATATATAATTTACATTTTTATGATTAATAATGCACTTTTCAATCATTAAAAATAGCTTATCACGCTGCATTATATCATCAAACTACGCGTCTATATTTTTTGCATTCTAATTTTGTAGCGAGAGATGGGAAAAAACTATGCACGCCAAGTTTTTTTCAAAATATTATGCAAATTTATTTAATAAGTTATTGAATTCATAAAAAATCGTATTACTCTACGAATAATTACTAGATAAAAACATCGATACTGCGAGCTGCAAGCATCCGGCAACCTGGAGACAGTTTTACCATCAACCCCAGTCACAATAATAATTTTCGCTTTTTTGGATTGGCATCAGCTCATGATTACGGCACCACTACAACCGCAATCTCCACTAGAAACCCATCGGTACCTCATGACAAGTACACCAAGCACCCATGCTAGATTGTAACCATGTCTCCGCTCTTGGTGCCCCAAAATCAAATAAAGGTTACCCGAGTCCAACATCATCAGACCGTCAGACTCACAAAGTCACCACGTCAGTTCTGACAACATAATAGGAGGGCGTTGGATTTCCGAAACGAATCATCAAGTCAATTCCAGCTGGATTATTTAGAGATTGTTTAAAAGAGGTCATCCAAGGAGTCAGCACAAGACTAGGTCGGGTTTTAAATTTATTCATGTCGACTCAGCTCGTCAAACAAACAGATCTAGTATAAAGGAGGTACAGGGGTCGTGTCATCTCATATCATTACAGAGCCACGGGAAGGATAACATATAGACATATACATACCATGAACGTAGTCGTTTTGTCTGTTTCTTTTCGGCGTTTTCAGTGTCTTGACGATTACGGGTTGAATCTTGAATATCTCCAAGTTATTGTATTTTTTTTTTCTGTTAAGCCCAAATAACTATGAATTCTTCATTCCTGGCTTTTCTTTATCTGATAGAACTACGTCTTGACGATTATATTGTGGGTTAAATCTTGCATATCCCCAAGTTAATTATTGTATTACAATTATACAGGTTAAATCTTGAATATTCCAAAGTTAATTAGTGTATTCATTTTTTCCATTAATCCCAAATAACTATGAATTCTTCATTCCTGACCTTTCTTTATCTGACAGAACGACGTCTTGACGATTATATTGTGGGTTAAATCTTGCATATCCCCAAGTTAATTATTGTATTACAATTATACAGGTTAAATCTTGAATATTACAAAGTTAATTAGTGTATTCATTTTTTCCGTTAATCCCAAATAACTATGAACTCTTAATTCCTGACCTTTCTTTATCTGGCAGAACGACGTCTTGACGATTATATTGTGGGTTAAATCTTGCATATCCCCAAGTTAATTATTGTATTACGATTACGGGTTAAATCTTGAATATTCCAAAGTTAATTAGTGTATTCATTTTTTCCGTTAATCCCAAATAACTATGAATTCTTCATTCCTGACCTTTCTTTATCTGACAGAACGACGTCTTGACGATTATATTGTGGGTTAAATCTTGCATATCCCCAAGTTAATTATTGTATTACAATTATACAGGTTAAATCTTGAATATTCCAAAGTTAATTAGTGTATTCATTTTTTCCGTTAATCCCAAATAACTATGAACTCTTAATTCCTGACCTTTCTTTATCTGGCAGAACGACGTCTTGACGATTATATTGTGGGTTAAATCTTGCATATCCCCAAGTTAATTATTGTATTACGATTACGGGTTAAATCTTGAATATTCCAAAGTTAATTAGTGTATTCATTTTTTCCGTTAATCCCAAATAACTATGAATTCTTCATTCCTGACCTTTCTTTATCTGACAGAACGACGTCTTGACGATTATATTGTGGGTTAAATCTTGCATATCCCCAAGTTAATTATTGTATTACGATTACGGGTTAAATTTTGAATATTCCAAAGTTAATTATTATTGTATTAATTTTTTCCGTTAAGCCCAAATAACTATGAATTCTTCATTCCTGACCTTTCTTTATCCGACAGAACGACGTCTTGACGATTATATTGTGGGTTAAATCTTGCATATCCCCAAGTTAATTATTGTATTACAATTACGGGTTAAATCTTGAATATTCCAAAGTTAATTAGTGTATTCATTTTTTCTGTTAGGCCCAAATAATTATGAATTCTTCATTCCTGGCCTTTCTTTATCCGACAGAACGACGTCTTGACGATTATATTGTGGGTTATATCTTGCATATCCCCAAGTTAATTATTGTATTACGATTACGGGTTAAATTTTGAATATTCCAAAGTTAATTATTATTGTATTAATTTTTTCCGTTAAGCCCAAATAACTATGAATTCTTCATTCCTGACCTTTCTTTATCTGACAGAACGACGTCTTGACGATTATATTGTGAGTTAAATCTTGCATATCCCCAAGTTAATTATTGTATTACAATTATACAGGTTAAATCTTGAATATTCCAAAGTTAATTAGTGTATTCATTTTTTCTGTTAGGCCCAAATAATTATGAATTCTTCATTCCTGGCCTTTCTTTATCCGACAGAACGACGTCTTGACGATTATATTGTGGGTTATATCTTGCATATCCCCAAGTTAATTATTGTATTACGATTACGGGTTAAATTTTGAATATTCCAAAGTTAATTATTATTGTATTAATTTTTTCCGTTAAGCCCAAATAACTATGAATTCTTCATTCCTGACCTTTCTTTATCCGACAGAACGACGTCTTGACGATTATATTGTGGGTTAAATCTTGCATATCCCCAAGTTAATTATTGTATTACAATTATACAGGTTAAATCTTGAATATTCCAAAGTTAATTAGTGTATTCATTTTTTCTGTTAAGCCCAAATAACTATGAATTCTTCATTCCTGACCTTTCTTTATCCGACAGAACGACGTCTTGACGATTATATTGTGGGTTAAATCTTGCATATCCCCAAGTTAATTATTGTATTACAATTACGGGTTAAATCTTGAATATTCCAAAGTTAATTAGTGTATTCATTTTTTCTGTTAGGCCCAAATAATTATGAATTCTTCATTCCTGGCCTTTCTTTATCCGACAGAACGACGTCTTGACGATTATATTGTGGGTTATATCTTGCATATCCCCAAGTTAATTATTGTATTACGATTACGGGTTAAATTTTGAATATTCCAAAGTTAATTATTATTGTATTAATTTTTTCCGTTAAGCCCAAATAACTATGAATTCTTCATTCCTGACCTTTCTTTATCCGACAGAACGACGTCTTGACGATTATATTGTGGGTTAAATCTTGCATATCCCCAAGTTAATTATTGTATTACAATTACGGGTTAAATCTTGAATATTCCAAAGTTAATTAGTGTATTCATTTTTTCTGTTAGGCCCAAATAATTATGAATTCTTCATTCCTGGCCTTTCTTTATCCGACAGAACGACGTCTTGACGATTATATTGTGGGTTATATCTTGCATATCCCCAAGTTAATTATTGTATTACGATTACGGGTTAAATTTTGAATATTCCAAAGTTAATTATTATTGTATTAATTTTTTCCGTTAAGCCCAAATAACTATGAATTCTTCATTCCTGACCTTTCTTTATCCGACAGAACGACGTCTTGACGATTATATTGTGGGTTAAATCTTGCATATCCCCAAGTTAATTATTGTATTACAATTATACAGGTTAAATCTTGAATATTCCAAAGTTAATTAGTGTATTCATTTTTTCTGTTAAGCCCAAATAACTATGAATTCTTCATTCCTGACCTTTCTTTATCCGACAGAACGACGTCTTGACGATTATATTGTGGGTTAAATCTTGCATATCCCCAAGTTAATTATTGTATTACAATTACGGGTTAAATCTTGAATATTCCAAAGTTAATTAGTGTATTCATTTTTTCCGTTAATCCCAAATAACTATGAATTCTTCATTCCTGACCTTTCTTTATCTGACAGAACGACGTCTTGACGATTATATTGTGAGTTAAATCTTGCATATCCCCAAGTTAATTATTGTATTACGATTACGGGTTAAATCTTGAATATTCCAAAGTTAATTATTGTATTCATTTTTTTCCGTTAAGCCCAAATAACTATGAATTCTTAATTCCTGGCCTTTCTTTATCCGACAGAACGACGTTTTATATTGTGGGTTAAATCTTGCATATCCCCAAGTTAATTATTGTATTACGATTACGGGTTAAATCTTGAATATTCCAAAGTTAATTATTATTGCATTAATTTTTTCTGTCAAGCCAAAATAACTATGAATTCTTCATTCCTGATCTTTCTTAATCTGTGAGAACGACATGCATATTGGTGTTCTCAGAACAGTCTCAAAAACTACAGACGTCCATCATGGGATTCCATCGTGAGAGATCAATGCTCTTTTGTTAACCTATTCTTTTACCTGAACACTTATGGATTATCCAATCTAGCTACATAATTATTCGTAAACATTTCTCACGGTGCACTAAAAAGAATTATTCACGGTCATTTTTCCCGTTTTTATAAATCGATACGGCGAGGTTGTAGAAAATTTAATATCCAAGGAAGCGGATCTCTCACGGTCAAATATCTCATATCGTCTTGGTCGTTTTTTACCGTAGTTTTGCGAGAGGTACCTAATGGTGTACCTCTACTATGATCAAAACTCTCCAAATCATCGATCTTCGTTCTTGGACCAATCAAAACCATAGAAAACCTGCTTAGGTTGCTATGAAGTTGCAAAGGATTTTCCATGGATGTGATGGTGTAGTGATTGGTGGTGTGATGGGAAATTACAGTTCTTTAGTATTCTTTTTGGTTTCGTGGATTCGTTAATCGACTTTTTTACTGGCCATTTCTCTATAACCGTAAACAATAACAATAAACATTGCAACAATGTCTTTAACACTATGGTGCGAAATTCAAAGAATACCAGGTTTTTCAGAGTTTCAACGCGAAACCGTTATTCTTCATCAAATTTATGAATGATATTGTCGATCGAGAATGTGAACCATGAAGGTCAGTTGCCTGAGAGTGTATTATGTATGTCGAACCTCTATTGAAAAATTGGACTCTTCGTCATGACTGAGCTAAACTTATTCAGTGTTGGTTGGGTAATCATGACTCCTGGTGCGGAACTAATCTTCTCCATCTAATAAGTGTTTTTTTCCTGAATTATTCAATAATATAAAGCTTATATTGTTACAAATTATTTGCTCCATTGATATGGCTATTATATGATTAGAATTTTTTTATGATTCCAAAATTTGATCTTGCCCATAACAATAACAACCAAACTGAGGTTTTTGCACACCTGCTTGTGTATAGTCAGGTGTCCTGTTTGTTTATAACACTTTTAATTTTACCCATAAATGGGTAGTGTCAGTTTCTAAAACATTAACTCTAAAAAGGCGTGATGGAGTCTACTGATCAGATTTACTTTCCCCTATTTAATGTGCAATAACATCATCTGTCAGATCATACTTCAAATTTCAAGAGACTTTTGCAGCTTGCACAAAAGTACCTACATCAATAGCTTATTCATACTGAAAATAACGAAACAGCTTTTTGAAAGGTTCGATAAGAAACGTTCTAAAATTTGGGCAATGCAGATGTAAGGGTGTGGGCTTTACCCTCCAAAGTATTATAGATATCCTTCTGAGAAGAAAGTTACTTTTTCTTAGTAATAGGCTTCCAGGTAGTAGCCTTCCAGGAGTAGTAGATGCACTTTCTTCATCCTTCATGTTCTTTCCCACATCACCTCGGTCGGGAAATAATAGAGCTAGCTTCCAGCTTTGAGGGTGAGAAGTCTTCAGGCTTGGACGAGATTCCCTCTTTTGTCGTCAAGCACTGCATTTCTGATCTTGCTCAGCCGTTAACAGAAATTTATAACTACTCCTTTTAGGGTTGTTGTATTCCCAGAAAAATCCAAGGTAGCCTTAGTCAAGCCCATTTTCAAAAAAGGTGACGTCAAAAACCGATAAAATTATAAATCCCTTGTCTCGTCTTCTTGACTTTCTTGACAAGACACGAATCCTTTCCCGATCCATGGTTTCCGTCAAAACAGATCTATCCAGACGGCTCTTGTGGAACTTACGAACTTTATATCTGAGAGCATGAGCATGGAGATGACGGTGCGCACTGTAGGATGGCTTTTGGATCTTTCCAAAATCTCTTCAGCCTCCTTCGGAAGCTTGGGGTGGCTTTAAGAGATCGAAGGGTTTTTCTGCCTGCTTTGTACGTCTTATCTCTTCTCAAACTGATCCACAACAAAAATCAGGATAAACTTTATACCAGGTTCAATCTGTTCAAACTTCCTAGACACCATCTTTCGTCCACATAAAAGACATTTCACGCACGCATCAATCAAATACCTAAACCATGCACTTCAAAAAATATGCTGCTCTGCAACTGTTAGATTCTCAGAGTTCAGGTCAAATCTCCGGGACATCTCACAGATGAGTTGGAACCTTGTACTACCTCTGATATACTGTCCTTCCACCCCCCACCCCTACCTACAATCCGGTCACAAAATACCTAAACCCCTTCAGATTTGATCCATCATTTCTCAAAAAATTTTTATAGTGTCCTAATCCACCACTAGTGTCTTTAGTGCTAGTGCTTCGACTCTCATGCACTATTGTCATTGTTTATTTGATTGTTGAGATGTTGGGTTATTATTTTATTTTACTTATGTTTTATGTTTCTTTTCTATGATAACGCTGCTGTGCACTGAACAATGACTTTTGTAATTCGTGGTACAATAAAGAAATTTGTATTGTGCTGTATTGTAGCAGAAAAGGCTGACATACCTCTGAAGGTCCCGGTTAAATATTTCCCGGTAGGTGGCACTTGCGAAGATATGCCCATATTAACTAACTAATATGGGTAAATGTTGTAGGAAATAATAACAGGGTAATTCTAAAAAAAATATTCTTGTGCATAGATAAATATACCGACTACTACCTATAAGTAAATATTAGGTCGATTCTACGTAAGATGAAGGTCGAATTTCCATAATTTGGTCAATTTTCCTTATATTTTGACTTAAATTCATAGTTAATAATTCCCAAATTGGGAGTCGAATTTACGTAATATCTACTCTCACTTATTAGGTCTTTGATACGTAATTTAGAAGTAAATTTTACGTATATTTTATGTTGTGGAAATCCATTTTTTGGCCTAATTTACGTCGAAGCATAGAAAAAGAATTAAGTAAGCCTTAAAGCTTTTATTTTAAAGTTCAGAAAAAATTTAAGAATCAATTATATTGAAGACCTAATAATCAGGATCAGGAAATTAATTTTTTATGCAAGTGTAGAAATGGATTCATAAAATTAAAATATGACAGCTGTCAAAGAAACTCAAGAGGTGCAATAAAATTGTCAAATATTGACAAATTTTTATTGACATTTAAGCTCAGATGCCCTTTATATGTGACAGTAACTGTGGAAAGGGCCCTTTTATTATGAGAACCATAAATTTCATTTTTATTGCACCTCTTAAGTTTTATTGATTGCTCCATTCAACAGAAGTAGTTTCTCTATAATGCTCATTTCAGTTTCTTTTATTTAATTACAGGCTTGTACAGTTTTTGTCCTTTAATTTGATTTGATGAATCGATTTCTAGGCTTTCATCGAAAAAAAAAACAATTTTTTTGATACTATCACCACTAAATGTGTGGTATAAAAAAAATTAATTAAGCTGATATAATTTTTTTAATGGATCCTGCAGGTTTATTTATTTTTGCTTGAAAATAAACCTACAGTGATGGACCACCCTGTACCCTGTGTATAAATCGACTTAATTTTATTGTTTCATGATTTTACATGCCTGACTTATTTCAAAACTATTTTAGTGAACAATAAAGCGGAATAATTTGAATAGTAAATGAAACCACAAGCGTCAAGCGTCTATACAATACATATAAAAAAATGATTGTCTTCATTGTTTTTATTACGGTGAGGATGAGCACTTACCATCACCATCAGAATCAGAATCCATAAATGGAATGAAGTATGATGACGCTCAAGCTCAACTTTTACCTCTAGTTGACCGATGAGTTTATTTCACTTTTTAACAAGGTCACAGATCTCTCACTTTTCTCTTCAAAAGGACAAGAGGTTTAAAAGAATCTCTTAATTCGTTTGTCTCTTCAATCCAAATTAAGATAAGGACGAAGGAAGAGGTAAATTTATACCGTACCTATATCTGCTTAATGCTTTAGTATTGCATGGTAAGGTATATTTAAATTCCAATTTTACAATAATTCATGGCGGAATTTTTTTTGCCATCGTTAAAGTAAAAAACCGAGTTGTGGACTAGCAACTCCTTCAACGAATTTTATTCTTATAAAAATTTTAATACACGCTGTTCATCTATGCTGTTGAAGGTGTCGTTTCAACAGAGACGAAACTTTTTTATAGTTTTTCAAATATAAAATTATGAATCGAATGGATTCTGCAATACTGGAATACTTTACAGTAGGTAAAGTATACCTACACCCCTATAAGAACCTGCTGCTGTGTGAAAATAGTTAAGAAAACTGTTTGCTTAGTAGAAAAGTTATGTAAAATTTAGTGAAATGAAATGAAAACTGACGTTGTATAGAAACCGAAAAGAATTTGACCTAGTGAGACCAGACGACCTACAAACATAATGTTATCAAGGTGGGGATGTACTGTACCTAAATACCTATCTTAACAAGTATGAATAATTGAACAGTTTCTAAATTTATATATTTTATGTGTGCTTTACATATTCCATGATTCCTCAATCCCAGCTAAATATTATAATAGGTATCCTGAATTTTCTTACTGAAACACGGCTTATTTCTGATAAAAAAAATTAAACCGTTTTAGAGCATGATGGTAAATAAGCACACCTTATTTTGTACCCACCTACGTACACATGTGTTTTTTTTTTTGTTTATTCAAATATTATGCTATTTAGAAACTTAAAAAAATTGTAGTTAATAAATAGTTTAATAGCTAACTTACTAAAATACTTAGAAAAAATTGATGGACATGTCTTTGATTAAGAAAACATTTGGCCATGTCAAAAATATTGCTTGAACTTTTTTTTTCGCAAAACCGTGCACCAGTTGAAAAAAAGCAACATTTCCTGAAAACTGAGAGATTTCATAAATACTTACATTAAGTTTTCTTCTCCACCCCGGCTCACCCCCTGTATATATGTGGTTGAAGGATTATATTCAGGTTAAGGGCTTGCCTTAATAATTCTATTCCTATATCAGAAGGCAACCAGAAGAAAGGATCTCCTCTATTTTACACCTACTAATGGTGCCAACAAGACTCAAGACTAGAGCTAAGGAGGGGGTGGCAGGTACGGGGGTCCTGACAAAAAAGACAAAATGGAAAAAAAACAATAATGAGCTTTACAACTAAACTCGAATTCGTGGTAATGGAACGACCACCGGAGATCATTCTCATGCAAACTTCTCATTAGAACATTCCCCGCTATGTTGATCGTATTCTTGAACAAGCGCGAACTTGAACCATGCAATATCATCTGCAATTTCAGATTTCGACCAATTCATTGTGATTTCATGATTTCGACAAAAAATTTCATGTGAACCCTCACGTGGAAGTAATCGATTCCCACGAACTCGAGAATTGATGTCCCGGGGATTTAAAAAATTCGTGTGAGCTTTTTGCAGCCACAGTAACCTTATAGGAACAGTGGAGCGTCTTATACAGGGTGTTTACTGTAAGCCCTTTGGTTGGCCAAACTTCACAGGCTGATTCTTCAAACTAAAATAAACAAAAATTTCCCATTAACCTGTGTTCGGAAATGCACCGTTTTTTAGATAGAGGGTGTCGAAGAAATATTCTATTTCCAGTTTTTTGACGATATCTCGGGAGGCGTATGAGACATAATGTTCAGCTCTTATACGCACTATGTGCTCACTGATCCCCTTGTTTTCACCGTAAAATAAAGGTTTTTAAAAAAATCAATTGCGTAGATTTAGGGTATTTTGAGGGTTCCGACCCCCTAATTTCTACGCCACTGGAATATATGCGATTTTAAGCAGCGCCTTTGAACCGTCCATGTTTTCTACACCAAAAAGGTACTCTTGATTAACGGCTCTAAAGTGAACCGTATCCGAGAAAAATGTCATTTTATGAGAAAAAACATTAATTATAGGGATAAGTCACTTACCTTAATTTTTCCAAAATGCTGTTGAAAAATCGTTAAAAAAGTGATGTTTTCTCTCATATAATGCCATTTTTCTCGGAAACGGTTGACTTTAGAACCGTTAACCAAAAGTACCTATTTGGTGTAGAAAACATGGACGGTTCAAAAGGCGCTGCTTAAAATCGCATTTATTCCAGTGGCGTGGAAATTAGGGGGAAACCCTCAAAATACCCTAAATCTACGCCACTGAATTTTTTTAAAACCTTTATTTTACGGCGAAAATAGGGGGATCAGTGAGCACATAGTGTGTACAAGAGCTGAACATTGTATCTCATACGGTTCCCGAGATATCGTCAAAAAATTGCAAAAAGATTATTTCTTCGACAACCTGTACTTAAAAACGGTGCATTTCCGGACACACACGTTAATGGGAATTTTTTTGTTTGTTTTAGTCCGCGCCTGCCTTAGAAGAATCAGCCTGTGAAGTTTGGCCAACCTGCTTACAGTAAACACCCTGTATATTAGAATGACTGACTTCTTGACCTTTGAGAAAAAAAATAACTTTTGCTTCACGATATAAAATTAGTATAAAATAGGGTAAATTTTATTGTGATCATGCAAAAATTCGAATTTGAAGTTTTAACAGATTTACACTTTTTGAGTTCCACAGAATTAAAAAATTGTTTAAAAAAAAATCGGTCTGTCGATCTCTGTTCTTTTGTCTGTTTGTCAGCGGTCTTGTTTGTAAGACAAACCAGAACAACAGGACCAATAATTTTTATTCAAATTCGCAAGAACATAATGTAACTTCAGGACAGGCCGGAGTCTGAATAACAATAAAAATACACCTAAAAACTAAAAAGTCCTCAAAAGACCATCAAAAACAATAACTTTTTACTTAAATGAAGATTTTACACCAGAAATGTGATGATTAAATCAAGAATTTTAACTATTTAAAAAAAATTCATGGGGGGATCCCCGGTTGAACTCGCATATTCGAATTACTGCCTTTTTAAGTAAACAACTTATCCAGTATCCATCCCTGTTTTTGATTGAAATCTCCGGGTGGGTATATGGTGTTTAAATATCCTAAATAAGTACGAAAAATTTTAGGGGATGATTCCTTGGCTGATTGTAAGGAAAACAGTTCCTATTAACGTGGGTACATTGTTTTCCGGTTTTTTGATGATATCTCAGGAATTGTTTAAGATATTATAGAGCTCAACCGTCTTACAATAATAATTATTGATATTACTTAGCTACTTTTTTAATGGTAACAATTTTTTTTTTCATAAACCAATGACGGTGATTTTGGGGTTGTGTTAGATTTCTTAGCCCCTAATTTTACGACACTGGGAAAATTGGCATTTTAGGAGCGCATTTTAATCCGTTAATATTTTCTACACAAAAAGTACTCTTGGTAAAAATTACTAATATGATACTTTTTCGAGAAAAACGTCATTTACGATGAAAAACTCGCTTTGGATGTTTCAAAAAATGTCGGAAATTGAAAGCAAAAAAAAACTTCGCTCAATCCTGAGATCTCCGCAAATGGCACATGAAAAAAATGAATTAGCATTAAAAAAAGTATCTAACCGTTCCTGAGATACCCTCGAAAAACTGGAAAAATAATTGTTTTTTACACTCTGTATCATCCCCTAAAATTTTTCGCACTTATTTAGGATATCCCTCTTTAGGTGAGTGGTTTTTACAGCTTCTCAACATTCAGGGTGTCCCAGATTTAATTGACCAGATCATACATATCTCATAGACAAGTTGAGATAACCGAATCGAATAAAAGGAATATCATTTTAATTTTTAAAGCTCTATAAACATCACCCAAGTTTACAGCTTACAGCCACCACAAAAAAAAAAAAAAACTAATAGGACCCTTTATGTTTTTCAATATATTAAAACAAGTATTTGATTCTCTATTCAGCAGTTTTTTCAGATTCAAAATTGGTCCAGAAATAACCGAGAAAATTGGTTATTTCTGGACCAATTTTGAATATAAAAAAACAGTTGAATAGAGAATTATATACTTGTTTTGAAAATACGAAAATATATAAAGGGTCCTATTAATGTTTTAGTGATGGGGACTGTAACGTAGTGGGGGTTGTTTTCATGCTGTTATTTTATAGCGCTTTAAAAATTATATTATCCCCTTCATTAAGTTCAATCGAGGATTCAATTATCTCAAATTGTCTATGATGGTCTGGTCAATTAAGTGTGGAACATCTAGTATACTTTCAGGATGTTAATTCAGGTGTTTGCCCCCTTTCCCTGTTACAAAACTTCAAGAGCAACCACTGACACATTACCTATATGTTTAAATGAATTAGCCCTTCCACAATTATTGTCGGCCTTTCACAACGTTCAGTTCTGGTTAAGATTCTGCTTGGAATTTTTTGCTTACAAAACATACCTGGAGATAATATTATGTTCTAAGGCTTAGGTATAAGAATCAGCATACAAATTATATTTTTAATGTATTAATTTATTTGTGAATATAAAAATTTAATTTTAAGAAATAATGGTAACCACTGAGGTATACACAGACTAAACATTTGAAACTTAACCATACAAATCACTTTTTATTATAAAACTAAACATTTTCAAGAATTTTCAAGAATTATGCAAAGATTACAACTTTTTATTGTAATCCAGAGTGACAGGCTTTAGTGTCTCAAAAGTAAATAATGAGCCCTACCCTAAACCCCTTGTCAACAGAAAATTAATTCAAAATTAACCACAAATTGAATCTAGAACAAGAAGCAACAAAAACTTTTGTCGCAGATCAATTGAACAACAATAAATTGTTCTATAGGAAAACAGCAAATAAGAGGGCAAATTTTTAAAAACTTTAGTGATTTTATCAATTTTTGCACTTTTTTCAAGTTGATAATGTGGATTATTGATTTGGTAGTAAAATACCTGAATTATTTTAAAGGTAAAAAAAGGGATAATGTAATATTTGATTATTCAATTTGATAGAGCATTTTCAGCATGCAACAAATTCAACTTCCTCCTGCTTCCCCATTTATATTTACTCAATTCCCCGGATTTCTTAATGACACGATGACAAGGAACCAGATACGCAACCCGATTCTTGGATATCGCTTTAGCGACGGCCCGTACCGCCTTGGGATTCCCCAAAGCATTTGCAACCTGTTCGTAAGTGGTGGTCGTGCCTTCCTTCAAACTCAGCAGCTGTTCCCAGACTTTGGTTTCGAACTCCGTTCCTTTCAGCAGCAGCTTCAAATCGGCATCGTTCTTTCTGTGAAAGGCTCTCTGTGCGATCGCATGTATCTTCTCGTCGTCACGCACGAGCCTTGAATTCGGAAAACTACTTTTGAGCTCTGAAATGGCGGATTCCAAACTGTCATCGTAAAACTGAAGAAAGCACAAGGAACCGTCGTCTTTGACTCCTAGGCACGCGTCTCCAAATTTCGATTTGTAAGTGCCGTAGTAGATTTTGAAGTCGGTCATTGTTTTGTAGAGGTCGGGAGTCATTTTTTCGACGTTGATGTTCATTTTTTGGAGCTTTTATACACTGACTTCTCGACTGGTTTTTGGTTGTTTAATGCAACACTGCAAACGGTAAAGCAAGGTGGTTGGTTGGTAATTTAAAATTTGGAAATATTCTGAGTAGAGGTAAGTAGGGCCGGTACTCACAGTCGATACTTAAGTAATACTTGGGCGAAGTACTTCTCAAGTATCGATATTTCATCTCACAGTCAATACTCAACATGAAGCAGTACTCAGCGCATGCGTGATTGTCCGCCAAACTGAGTATTGACCGAGTAGCCGTTTGACCAACCTTGAGTATTACTTGGCTTGTCTTGTGAGGTTATGTGTGAACAGCTGTCAGCTGTACTGTTTGTAAACAACATAAACATCATTAGAACATAACGAGTATATCATTAAAACATAATTACTTGATCATTAAAACATAATTATTATTAAATTCTAGAGGTCACTGATGACTGTGAACATGTTTTCCGTATTACCTATACCTATTTTCATTGCATTATTCTACTATTTTCGTTTGGTACATTGCTAGGAACTAGGAAGGAAGAAGGAACGAACTCGCGATACTTTCATTATAGAAATGAATCGGGAAGATAATTTGGAATTTCTCGAATTTGCGGAAATTGCTTTCAATGAAGACGAAATTGATTAAATACCAGCAGTTGCAGAAAACACGTTGGAATTTTACGACGAGAGAATATAATTTCGTCGCCATTTAATAAACTTTTTGATCCTTTTTAATAAGGCTTTTAACAAGAATTTTAATATTTAATTAACCTTTTTAAACAATAATTATTATGCTGATTGATGATAAATAAAACACCAATAGGTATTTTTTAAAATTCTACTGTATATTGATGGAAAATATACAGTAATATTATAATATTATTCATCAATATACAGTAGAATTTTTTAAAACACCTATTAGTGTTTTATTTATCATCAATCAGTGTGAGGAGATTCTACAAAAGAGTAGGGGTTGAAAGCATAATTTTTTTTTAATAATAATTATTGTGTTGTCTGGCGTGTGATGTATGCGAATAATACGGAGGTTAGCTCGTTAGTTCTTCTTTTTTATTTTATTTTAGCAGAATTTTAGCCTTCGTTCAGTGCGGCAACCTGAAAACTATAAAAGTTACTAGAAACGAATACTCAAGCCGTTACTCGCCTGAGTATTGCTTGAGGTTTGTCTCTGGCATAGCAGCAGCTTTACTCAGCTGAGTATTACTTCGCGGAGAACGCCTCAAGTATGAGTTTGAGAATCGACTATGAGTACCGGCCTAGGTACTTTAGTACTTACCACAGGACTGGGAATTTTTAATTTCTTCTTGTTGTCTTTAGGTACCTTTTATCTTGGATTTTCCAGTATCTACAGTGGAACAGATTATTTTAACCGATATGGCCAATACTTTTTGATAAGGATAAGGGATCACGAATTCAATTTATTAATATTTTGAATAATTTGAATTTAATTTCCTAAGCTTAATAATAAATCTCAACCTCAAAAAGTGCTTGATTGACATTTGACGTTTCAATAACGGGCAGCTGTTGCTAGAGCGCCGATAACTTTGATTTACTCCGCATGCGCTATACACGTTTACGTGGAATTTGCTAAATTCAAGCGTTGATTGATTTGTTATATTAATTTAGATGATCATGAACTGATAAGAACATGATAGAGATTTTTTTTGGTATTTTTTTCAACAAATTTCAGAAAATGATCCGAATGTAGATTTATTATTACTACAACTATCGGCGCTATAGTATATATTATTGACGGTTATAGTTATAATCACGATACACATATACACGGTATGCCGATAGACGATGACGCGCAGGCTGCGTTCCGGTCTTGTGACGTCACGTGGATCAGATATTACACATGAGATTGCTCATATCTATTTTATTGTTGGAAATAAGTAAATAATTTTTTGTACACATTGCTTTTATGGCTATTTCTGATATTCGGTTAAAGGTGAAGGTGGAGATTTATGCTATATTTAATCATAATCATAGGTTAATTATTTAAAAGGGAATATTTTAAAGGAATATAGGATATAAATATGGTGTCCCAGCTTATTCGAAGCGGTCTCTGTAGGCGAAACGATAAATTTTGAATTTTGCAAATTCAAGCACAGAATCACAATGGCCGTGACTTAAAATTATTTTGGAGCATACAGAGTGTCCCATATGACAGTGGCATATCAAAGTTATGGTTTTTTTTTAATGGAATGCTCCTAGGTTATTGCATTTTTAGATTGCCTGAGAAGAGAAAATAAGATTGGCTTTTACAGTTGGTGTTTAAATTCAAAAGTTTTTGAATTATAAACAAGTGAAAATCGTCATTTTCAAGTTCAAGACCCTATACAACGAAAACGGTTGAAGATAGAGAAAAACGGCTTATATGTCCCTATTTTAACTTTTCATGAACTATCCTATGATGTAGATGAAATGTTTCTACAGGGTGATAAAAAATTTGAAAAATTCTGAGATTTCTCCACGTGTTACCAAATAAAAAAATTAAAGGAAGTACAAATGTTTCTATACCATAGGATAGTACTTAAAAAGTTAAAATAGGGACATGTAAACCGTTTTTCTCTATCTTGAACCGTTTTCGTCGTACAGGGTCTTGAACTTTAAAAATTACGATTTTCACTTGTTTATAATACAAAAACTTCTGAATTTAAACACCAACTGTAAAAGCCAATCTTATTTTCTCTTCTCAGACAATCTAAAAATGCAATAACATAGGAGCATTCCATTTAAAAGAAAAACATAACTTTGATATGCCACTGTCATATGGGACACTCTGTATACTCCAAAATAATTTTAAATTATGACCATTGTGATTCTGTGCTTGAATTTGCAAAATTTTTTGGGAAAAAATTTATCGTTTCGCCTACTAAGACCGCTTCGAATAAGCTGGGACACCATATTTATATCCTATATTTCTTTAAAATATTCCCTTTTAAATAATTAACCTATGATTATGATTAAATATAGCATAAATCTCCACCTCCACCTTTACCCGAATATCAGAAATAGCCATAAAAGCAATGTGTACTAAAAATTATTTACTTATTTCTAACAATAAAATAGATATGAGCAATCTCATGTGTAATATCTGATCCACGTGACGTCATTGCGCAGTAGTTGACCAAAATAGAAAACGCTATCGGCATACCGTGTATATGTGTATCGTGGTTATAATTTTATCCCTTTAGAGTCCCTAAACGTTACATTTGTGTGACTTTTGTAACTCTTTTTTTCAGCAAGCATAACTAGCTTTCCGAAGCCGAGCAGCAATTTTATGACGACCAAGACAATAATTATGGGCTGCTAGCTGGTTGCGGTAACTACTCAGATTAGCGGTTTTATCTGGCTGCGATGATAATTTACCTCGGGAACCTGTATTACCGACACTGACGCTTACTAGGGTAGCGCATTCTCATTCTCACAAAAAGTTGGGAATGTCAAATTTGACTTCATCAACGTCAGATTTTCCATGAACGTACAACTGTCTAAAAATTCACATAATTTGTTTAAAAAAATGGTAAACTTTTGAGGCGTTAGAGGATGTTTTACCACTTTTACCCATAAAAAGAGGGCTTTCTACTTGTTCGCGTTGCTTTAAGGTAACTTTCTTAATATTTTAAGCTCATTATAGTCCTTTATCTACCTGTTACTGGAATTTTCTGGACAAAAAATGCATCCAGCCCAATCAGCAGACAGTTATGATTGCAAAAAATATACGGAGCTCAGAATTTCCGTATTCCTAAAAGTTTTGCTAGGTAAGTTTTATTACATCTTGATGAATCTTATTTTTAAGGATCACTGATTAGTATGATGGGTACTAAGATCACTGCCATTTGTGTGTCTACCAATAAGACGCTTTTTCTCAGTTACTTTAGATATCGAGTTAAAAATTATACCCAATACTAAAGTCTACAGCTTCGTAACGTAGATCCTATAAACCCGTAATATGTTTTTAATACTCTCCGAAATAGGATTGCTCGAATTCTATTCGTGTTATTATTTTGTTTCATTTTTCAAACTTCGCTTTTTTCCACTTGATACCTACGCCTGTGACCAAATGTGCCAAAAATATGACATCCAGATCCAGCTGTTCAAACATAACCATGTTAAGTAAACGTCAACGAATGAATACGCTACCCTAGTAAGCGTTAGTGTCGGTAATGCAGGTTCCCTAAATTTACCAGTTGAGTCTGGCATCGATGGAGGGATATGTGATTGTTGACGTTACCATGGTGATGGAAATACCTACTCAAACTCAACTGCGGACGTAATCAAAAATAACATTGTCAAATTTTGTTGTTTAAAATGTGAAAAATAATAATGTAGCTGCAGCAAAGTAGGGAAATTTTAGGTTTCAACCAAATACTAGACATAAATTATTAAAATTTTAAAGTTGGTGATATCAATTAAAGGAAACCGGAATTGGTAGGTATTCCCCTAATTTTGTGAAATAAGTTTAATTCGGCAAACAAACAATAATACTTCTGAGTAGGTAAGTATTTTGATCACGACATTATAATGGTATTAATGGACAAATCATTAATTTTAAGCATTTTTTGAATCCCTCATCTTGATCGGGATACTTCTTACGAAGAAATTCGCAGTAGAATTTTTTCCCAAAAAAAAAAAAAATTCTGACCTTGAAAAAAAAGGATGGTTATTAAATAATTCCCATATAATTTCTCCCTAATGATAGATTGAAAATAGATGGGTGGGTAATCAAAGAAGATTATTTTAACAACTTAATTGGTATAGAATTTTTCCGGTAGGTAGATTAATTATTTTTGTCGAATAGTACCTAATAAATGAGACATAATTGGTCTCAAACTATTGTTGAAACCAAGCAGAGACCCATAATTTATAGCGATAGGTAGTTGAGCCAAACAGGACTCTTATTGCCTCTATAGTAAAAGTATAGTTTGAAAAATTGTTTCAAACACATGCATTTTGTTCTAGTGCTTCTAGTCCGGAAGAGCCTTTATTGTAACTTTGAATATTTAAAAATTTAGGACACTGAATAAGATATAAATGCAGAAAAAAATTTATGATATCAGATTTGATATATTAATTATTTATGATTTCTTTCAGATGTATTTTCTTCAAGGTAATTTGTTGAAAGAAAAATGAACCCAAACGCAACCAAGAAAGATGACTGTAACATTCGTAATTCAACCGCCATTCCATCACACGGATCGATTCCAAGATGGTTAAAGGAGATAACAGAGTAAGTTTAAAGGTTTATTAATAAAATAAGCAACGGAATCGTAAAAATTCAATTAATTGTCAAAAATCATTGGCATCATCAAAGAGTAATCAAACTGTACAGGTCTTTATTTTTTATTTTTTTGTTTCTTTAATGGAGTCTCATTTTTTAACAGTTTAACAGTTTAAAGGTGCGTTAATGTTACTAGAAAAATTACCTGCCTATCATCGGAGTCCAACCAGCACCATTTGAGGGGTAAAATACTTCCGGCTTCCGGTAGTGGTAGTTTGTAATTATTGTTTTTCAGAAATTAACTTTTTAATTAAAAAAAAATCAACAATTGAAGTAAATAATTAGATATTGGCTAAATTAACTTGATGTCTTATTTCTCTAGAAGCATAGAAGAAAATCACACGTCTGAAGGAAACCTGAGCAATAAGATAGCACGACCTAAACAATCAACCAGTGGTAGTGGTGGTGGTGGTGGTGGTGGTATTATGTACAGTTTTATGGATTCTACTTTAAATTCAGGTGACATACCGTCTCGAATACCGACAATTAGAAAAATGGAGAATCAGTTTTATGAACGGTAAGACAATTTTCGACTATTTTACAGCAACGCTTGACGGGGATTTACTGTTGCAGTGACAGTTCGCATTCATCATTAGCGTCACATATGTACATCAATAATTCTCCGAAAAATATATTTCTGTCTTCTACCGATTACCTGTTACCGAAATTAGGAGACGAATTCGATTTTAAAGAGGTCGGTATGGACTCTCGTCAGAGGAAATTGGAAAAGTCGTGGAGAAGTTTGAGCGATTTCAAGAAAACTCACAAGGGAAGATTGGATAGTGCCAAAAACCTTACCCCTCTTGAAGAAGGCCTTGGTAAGTGAGCACGGTTGTTGCCTGGTTCTGCATGTTTCGTTCCAGTAGATGAACAAAAATTGTAATTAATTTACTTTAACATCTTTAATAAACAGTAATTATAATAAATCTATTTTGCTTATTTGTATTTTATTTCTATATTGTGTAGTTATGGTAAAATGGATATTTAAAAAATTATTTTATTTATACATAGGCTAGGTATATTAGAATTCTCAGAGGAAAGTTTCACTATAGATTTGATTTTCTCACCCTCTATATTTTTTGGGTCGCTGAGTACAAATTTGATGCTTGTCGGCACTGTTTTTTACATTTTTTGACACCTTTTATTAGATATGGCAATATCGACGGTAACCCGACAAAAGGGCGTAAGCGACAAAATCCTGAAAATGAAATTTTGGTGTCATTTAATCCGTCTTGCTTTGCTACATCAATGAAATAAAGGTAGTAACCGCCCGGTTCTCGTGCTGTGCATTAGTGATACGCCTTCATCACTTTACAAGAGCTAATAATCTCAAATTATGTTTTATTTGCTTATAAGTGCTTTCTCTACAATTTAATGTAATTTGTACTCATATTAATTGTCTAAAACCATAAATAAATACGCAAAATATTTTTGATCGGTTACGTCTTTTTGATAAAAAAAAAATTGAAAAGTGTAACCTCCAATTGCATAACATCCTGCATGCAAACTGCTTGTACGATTTCACAGTAATTCTTTTAAAACACAGAAAAATAGTAATTAGATAACTTTAGTAGGCATAAAATTTGTCTATTACAGCTGAGTATTCTAAGAATGTCATTTTCAATATTATTTAAAACCATAATTGCAGACTCGTTTCGAAATGTCTCTTACGTCTTTTCTATCTACAGATATGGCGTTATTTTGTTTTGTATGAAATATTTATTTCACTGTAAAGTTGACTTTACTTTTCAAGCCTTATCATTTCCCTAAATATAGGTGTTAATACAAAAAAAAAAAAACTCATTTGATTACCCCAAGGTGATAAAGTGGTAAATTAATGCAGAATTAAACTTATGAAAATATCCGAGGGAAATATTTTTAATACAAAAAGTCGACCTAGCTGATTTTTTTTCATTCATATAGCTCCTTGAAAAAACAGTCGGTGTAGGTATAATTTTTTTTTTAACTGCAGAAAAAAAATTTACGTACGTAGGCCCCACTGAAAAGGGCGTAAGCGACAATTTTTGGATTATTTCGGAAAAAAAGCGACATTCTAAAAAGGTCATTGGCAAAAAACGCAGGCCCCACTGAAAAGGACGCAAGCGTAAAAAGAAAAACCAAAAAAGGCGTAAGCGACAATTTTTGGATTATTTCGGAAAAAACTATAGGTAAATTATTCCTACTATACTACAAAATACAAAAAAAAATTATAATACTCATGTCGAGTTTCAAAAAATGCTCAAGAAAAATCAAAAGAAAAAAAGTACCAAAAATCGTTTTTTCTTTAAACTTTTTTCTGTAAAATTTAGGTTATTCCGCTTACGCCCTTTTGTCGAGTTACCGTCGATATGTTTGGCGCGCTCTACCGCCGGAACGGTTAGTCTTCCAAAATAACTTTATCAATGAGAAATGTAGGAAATTTCGTCAACTCTAATTTTGTATAGAATGGACTTGTGGAAAAACCACTTTCTTTCTGAGATTTGGGACAAAAACTGTTGCAGTGCAAAAATTTGGGCAAAAAGTGCAAAAAAAGTTCAGGGCCAAATTTTGGCGAGAAAAATTAAAAATCGTGTTGTAACCCAAAAAGCCGTTTCCCCACGAAGGTTGGCGATCCAAATGGCTATAGAGGATGAGAAAATAAAAATTATAGCAAAACTTTCCCAAATCCCATACAATGTGAATTTTTTTTGGCGTCCTCTACCGGCGGAACGGTTAGTATTCCAAAAAAAAGTTATTTATAAAAAATGTAGGAAATTTTTTCTTCTTTAATTTTGTATAGAATGGGTTTGTCAAAAAACCGCTTCCTTTCTGAGATTTCGGCCAAAAACTGAAAAAAGTGACAAAATTTTGGCAAAAAAATTTTCCCAGCAAACTTATTTCTGGTAAATAAGTGATACAAAAAACATAGAGGGTGATAAGATCAAAACTATAGAAAAACTTTCCTCTGAGAATTCTAATATGCCTAGCCTAAGAGTTGAATAGAAGAAATTCAATAAAAGTAAAAATATTTATTATTTTTTTAAAACGTTCAGAACGATTGTGAGGTTGTAGTTTTGTATCCTAAACGCTCATAAAACGTTCATTATGTTACTAATTTTAGTTTGGTAATGGCACCTCTTGAAATGAAAAATTAAATAGGGGTATTAGCCACTCACAGCTCCATTGGATCAGCAATTTTGGACCAGATATTGGCCAATTATTATAGTTTGAAAGTTTCAGTCCTCACTGGCTCTCCCTCTTGAAACGCCTTCATATAAGCCGACGACCCTCAAAAAGCGACGAACGATATAATATCCACTTATCACATTTATATGTCTATTTCTCAGAAGACGCTTTTTTTATGTGTTTTTTGAAAAATACGTTCACACAGTCCCAACACTTTTTCCCAACAAGGTTTTTTTTCTGATTGTAAGGGACTTTAAGGCAAATATTAACCAAATTAGTCATTTAGAAACAAAAAAATAGAATGAAGATACGTATGACTTTATCTGGAATAATTTTGAACTTTTAATGTTAACTCATCCCCCTTGAAAGGATGTTCTAAATTTCAAATTATGCCATTTCTACTAACATAAATATTTTTATAAAATTCGTTTATATTTTCAGGTGGTTACGAGCAGATTCTATCACCTTTTTCAACGGAGAGCGATCCGACACCGATTTACAACCCGTCGTTCAGTCAGCCACAGTCTGTGCCAAAGAGAAGAAGTAACAGCGTCTTATCAAATTATGTCCCGCTCTACGTATACGAGAACATAAAGAAAGTGACCGAACCCAGAGCGTTGAACAAATCGAGATCGACAGAAAGTATAGCTCCGGGAAGCAGTAACGAAAACATGTCCGCTTACAGCGACTCGGATTACTTTCGCACCACTGAAATGTACCCGGACAGTAAATACGATTCGGCTTTCAAGAAAAAAATGCTCGATTACCAGATGAAAATAATGAGAGAACAGGAATTACGTCAGCAAATTATAAACGAGCTGTTGATAGAGAACGAAAAAATTGTTGATAATTTGAAACGAAGAAGTTCGGATACGGAAAAGTACTTGAAAACTACCAGCTCCGATGATTTCCCAGCTCACAGAAAGATGTACCACCGAAATTCTAAATATAAGAGTCGAACGGATTTCCGAAAAGATCTATTCGAACCGACACGCACCTTCAATCATCGCGATGAATATGATGAAAAACTTGATGATGGTGTTTTTATTATTCCTGAACTACCATCAGGGAGGAAAATTGTTATCGATATTTTGTCTACTTGGGGAGATAAATATTACGTCGGATTGAATGGGATTGAAATATTTAACGATAGAGGGAACCTCGTTGAAATTGATCAGGTGAATAAATTTAATTTCCACTGTTGTCAAACTATTTTGATTTTATCAAACTTATTAAGTCAGAGTTAACTTTTCCTGAATTTATCGATGTATTGAATTTTTAGATTTCGGCAGTTCCTCCTGATGTGAATATTTTGCCGGAATGCCAAAACGATCCCAGAGTGGTCACCAATCTCCTGGATGGGATAAATAGAACTCAAGACGACATGCATATTTGGCTTGCGCCTTTCGATCCCGGCTGCAGTCATATCATTACAGTCGAATTTAAAGAAGTAAACACACTCGCCATGATGCGCATATGGGTAAAACTTACTTTTCTTCTCCAATAGTATTATTATTGTAACGATCAAGAAATTGAAGATATGTTAAAAATAATGACAGATTGACTGGAATTAGTATTTTTATGACATTTTAATAGATTCGTTTCAGAATTACAATAAATCAAGAATTCATTCCTACCGAGGTGTTCGAGATATTATTATACTCCTTGATGGAATTACCATATTTAGAGGAGAAATAGCGAAAGCCAGTGGTGGTATTTTAGGAGGTGTTCATACATTGGGAGATACAATATTATTTACAACGGATGAAAAAATATTAGAGGAAATATCAAAAAATGACACTTCATATTCAACTTTAACCTCTGACCCGGAACTTCCGACAGGTGTTGATAGACCTTTAACATCAGCAAAACACTCCGAGGTATCCGAGGTACAAATTCAACTATTTTTATCTAAAAAGTTAATTAAATGTCCCAATTGTTGCAGACGAGACCTTTTACAGGTCAGGTAGTTCACGACACACCAACGCCTGCTACTTCTGAGCTTAACGAAATATTTCTGGGTGCAAGTCGAATAGATCTAGGAATTTTAACTAATTGGGGTCATCCAAACATCGTAGGACTCACCTCCGTGGAAATACTGCGAGGCAGCGACGTTTTACATTTAGAAAGGAACACGATCAGTTGCAACGTGGAAAGAAAGAATATTTTCATGAACAGATTAATTAACGGTAAAAATATTACGACCGACGCGAAGCATATGTGGAGCACGATTTATAAAGTCGGGGAAGAAATCGTGATCTCGTTTGATCTAAAAGCCTTTAATTACGTATCAGGCAGGTATCTAATAATACTTTTAACCCTCAAAAATTGATGGGATTTAATTTTAGGGGTACGAATCTGGAACTACAATGAAAACTTACAAAAATCCTACGCTGGTGTTAAGGAAATGAAAATATACCTCGATGGAAAGCCTATAATGAACCCTATTACCGGTGATGAAATATTTATTTTGAGGAGAGCTCCAGGAAATCAGCATTATGATTACGTGCAGGAAATTAAATTTACCGATTCGGTTGTTGATGAGAAGAGAGCCCCTTCGATTCTCTCTAAAGACGAAGAACTAAATCTACCGACGGGATTTGTTGTTCAAGTGATCGTGTACTCCACATGGGGCGATCAGTATTACTGCGGTTTAAATGGAATCGAAATGTATGATCATGATGGTAAACTTATTTATCTGGACGAGCAAAGTAAGTTACATTTTTATTGAATTTGTTAGTTTAGAGAAAGTCAATCAAGAAGTATCTATAGAGTGAATCAAGAAAGTCAAGTAACATATCGCTCATTCGAAAGAATAGTGACACATCTTAAAATATAGCTATATTGAGTTTTATAGTGAAAAAGGTTCCTAAAATGGTACCTATTGAATGTTGTAGAACAACAACACCAAATGAATGTTAAAGAGTCACCGTTAGATGGCGGAACTGTCATTGTTCCTTAGGTGAGAAATCTTAAAGGGCTGCTCGTCAACACTGTCACATTCCGTGTTAGTTCAGTGCTTGTGGTGAGAACGTCGGATTCTATATGTAACAATGTCACATTTAAAAAAACAACCTACCGATAAGTAGTTTAGTATACAAAGTTAAAAGCGACAAAATTTTTTAAACAGGTTTCCTCAACAATTGTACTTTTTGAGTTGTGTCACCATTCTTTCGAATGAGCGATATGTAAGTAAAAAAAAAGATCTTATAGCCTGAAAATAAAGTCTGATACTTGAGTAAAGACACTTCTAGAATGATTTGTTTGTACACACATTCAGGTAAATATCAAAATTTATTTTTAGATATATGCGCCTATCCTGAAAGCATAAACGCGCTACCAAACATACAGGGTGATGTAAGAACGCCAGAAAAATTAATAGACACAATTAATGATGACCATACCGGTTTACATTCATGGCTCGCACCAGTGATTCCGAAACATTTGAACAAGATTTACATAGTCATGGATCAACAAATAACAATTTCTTATATCAAAATGTGGAATTACTCTAAAGACCCTTCAAGAGGGGTTAAAGATTTTGGGGTAGCTTAGCTACATTATTAATAATGACATTTAGAAAACTTATTTTATGTTGTCAATTTCAGGTTTTGATCGATGATCTTTTAATTTATACCGGTACACTTCAGCAGTACAATTTTGACGAAACATTGCATTTCCAGAGCATTCTTTTCACTGAAAATGAAGAAATTTTAGGAAACGATAAGGATATTTTGATAAGGTAAATCATTATAATTACCTGTTTATAATTTATAATTATCAATAACGGTGTTTATTCCAGAAATAGTAATTTAACTCAAGATACTATCTTGCTTAATGAAGAAACAACAGCCGGAATTGAGTCTTCTAATGAAAATGATCCGGAATTGAGGCCTTATACATCTGTTAGTCATTTTAATAGAAAACACTCATCTCACAGTCACTGATCTTCATATATCTTACCTTGATTGATTCGATACTCATCTAATTATGACTAACACACTTTTAGGAATCATGAAACTGTTGAAAAATTAAGATATTAATAATTACAATATTGTTAACAAAATTAGATCGCATCATTGTTTATTCAAAGTACTTTTTATATTTTATATAAAGCTGTATTGTACAAAACATGTATTTGTCTGTTAATTTATTTTAGTAAATCTGTTTATAGCAAGTTTGTTTTCCTCTTGTTAAGGCAAAATAAACCCTAGCGCTCCGTCTTTGTTTTCTCCCTACTGGAGACGAAGTTGATTCCCCATTATTTTGAAAGCAAAAAAATTTAAATAAACAAATTTAAACCAATAAACACAGACATCAATCGGTACGTAGGGTTAATAAAATACTATTTAGCTTTTAACTCAGGTATATTTTTTATCAAAATAAACAGTTTTAAATCGCTATATGTGGAAGAAGTATAAATGGAAACTAGTACTAGTACTATGATCAACACGACCTATTGAGTTGAGAGGGTCTAATATTTACAATTTGCTTCGAAACTTGTAAATCTGAAAGAGTTGCAACAACATTGGTCGAAAATCACAAAAACTATTCAAGTGAAGCTTTCAGCATAAATATTTGAGAACCCGACTAGTTCTATTATTACATTTTCATGAATCCAAATAAAATTTATAAAGCTAGATGCACACAAAGTGATTCGATTCAACTAGCTCACCAGTGCATGAAGCTACCTATTGATTTAGTTTACTTCCAGGGCGGCAGTGAAAATAACTGCTACCTGACCTACTACTGGCTACTTGGGGTATTCCCAGAGCCCGATCGCTTATCCAAATTCGATTTCAACTCTAATAGCGATACTTAAAACCAAATTAGGTGAAATTATGAATCACCATCAGCAAACTTTCTATAGTTTTGTGTACGGTTTACTAATCAATCATCACAGATATATTATATAATAATACATACTAAAGCTAATTCACAATATTACAAGGTGTGTCATGAAAAATGAGCCGCAAAAAAGCTAGATGCTTAAAAATTGCTATTCTAAATAATGGGACTAATAACTTGTAAATAATATTCTTTCTACTTGGCACAGTTTTCATTGATTATTTCTTATTAATCACTGTGTTATTATTATTTATTACCACCTTCAAAATTTAAATGATCTAGTTGAGAAGATGGATTATCATTTAACCAGAATAAATAAATCGATTTTCATTGGTTCACGTGCATGTGCATTCAGGTTCTTTGCTAGGTGAGGATAAACTTTCAAATATCAATTCTACATAAAATTCTTTTTATAATAATATCGAAAAAAAATTATCTGCCACATATTAAGACACTGATTGTAATATTCTCTATCTCTTATAGTAAGATGAATGTGGAAAGATTTATTTAAATGTGTCCTTTGTAGCAGTTCAAATAATTAACTTTAATATTAAAGTCACTATCACCAGAATGCTTTTTTTATAACACATCCCTGTAGCACTTAATCTAGTAGTATAAATGCACGTCCCGTCCTCATTTTATAATATGTTATTGAAGAAAAAATTATTTTTAGCATAACAAAAAAAAATGGATACTTCTTAAGACTTCTTAGATTTAAATAAGTACTTCTTAAGACGAGTATTTCATGACAGTAAGCATTTTTTCGCATTAACTTGTATTGTATACATTATGTTACCTCGTCTGACAACCATATTCTTAATATTAAAACTTCACTTTTTATACCTAACTAACTACATTAACAATGTCATCTTTAACAGGTCGTTTATAAAGTAAGGTTCACAGGAAAAGCTTGAAAAGCTTTACAAGCGCAGCTAACTGGATGTTTTATCATCATGACAAACATTTGCTGTGCAGGTATAATGAGCACAATGCTTTGGTGAAGCAAGCAGTAGAAAGATTAAAAAATGTTCAAAAAGCCCGTATAAATAATTTAAATAATAATTTTCAATTCAAAGCAGGGCGACATGTTTCTTTCAAAGAGTAGGTGTAATGGCAAAAAAGGTACATTATACACTGTTGGTTAATATTTGAAACACATGGATATATGTGGATTATATGCTGACAATAACAATAGGTACCTGTTGATTTTTTATTTAAAATTTTAGAATTCCATAATAATTGTTGAAATTAATTTGATTGATATTTGGAATTGAATAAAATTCGATTTAAAATAAATTTGAGAAAACACAATTTAAATGTTGTGGGAAATGCTGAATGCGGCCAGTATTTTTTTTTATTTTTATCAAAGAAAACTGTCAGTTTTATTATCTTAATTATTGTTAGATGTGTCAATATTATTATGGGTATATTTAATGAGAAGAGATATTACTTACCTAGAAAAAAAAAACAGTTATTGTTACATAAATTTTATGATTTTTGATATATAAACTGTTTTTTTCTTCAAACGTCAGTAAATCAGACATTACTCGACTCAGTAGCCGGTCTCAAAGTTTCACTTTTCCTCCGCCGGAGCTAAAGTGTTGCCAAGCAACACTTTACCTCCGCCGGAGCTAAAGTGGTGCCATAGCAACATCAACATACAAACACATAGCTACCTGTATTAAGAATCAACTATTGAAATTTTATTAATGTAGGCCCGTATATTCATCAATAAAATTCAACCTAAGATATGAAAACTCTCTAGTTTATTATTATCTAACAAGGTTAAAAGGAATTTGATATTAATCAAACATAATCTTTGGAAAATCTACACCGAAACGAAGTAATTCTGTGAAACGTCATAATTATACCCGAAGCCGGACGGTCGACAGTCGACTTCAGTCGAGTCGAGCTCGTGCTCGGCTCAGTCGGCTCAAACGTCAGAAAAAAAGTTGGGTTATTGCGAGGTAAGCAAAAATAATTATTATTCCGTATTGAAATTTGAATATTGAACACAAGGATAATAATTATAACCATATAGGTACCTAGGTACATAAAGGAATCCAACATCTTATATTTTTATTATTAGGTAAGTATTAGTGCACAGTTATGACCTACATATTTAACATTCAACTTCTGACTGACTGGCATCATCATTAACAGAAAATGAAAAAATTGACCAAGCAGGGTCTAGCAAGAGGTAGGTAGATGTTATCATTAATTTTATAACTTACTTACAAACGTTTATAACGTTTTTGATTTTGCGATGATTAGTAGTTTAGTTACATAATTATTATTTTATTATTTTTCTTTAATAATTTCAATAATAATTTCTCGATGTTCACTGACGTTGATGACAGTGTCAATTTGACAGCGCCGCGTTTCTATAGAAACAGCCCATACTCCATACTCACCTACTTATAATACCAGTTTGAAAATTCGCTTTCCTTCAATTAAAAATGATGTTCTTGCTTAAATTTGCCCACGTTTGAAGAAAAAATAGTATATTTTATTTGGAGGAAAAGTGACTTTTCATGGCTTGCTCTCTATTATCAGCCTCACTTCGTTCGGCTGATAAACACGAGCGCGCCATGAAAAGTGTCACTTTCCCTCCGTATAAAATAATATACTATTTATGTAAATATTTATCTTCTCATTAGAATGTGATATAATAAAACTGACAGTTTATTTCCTAGTTCTCAAACTGACAAGTGACAACTGACTTGACCATTTGATTGCATTGACATTTCAATAAAATAATTATAAATATTCACCAGCCGTATTCAGAATTTTCCACAACATTTAAATAATCGTGTTTTTGCAATTTTATTATTATAATTTCAAATATCGATCACCAATAATTATGTAATTCTCAAATTTTACATATTATGTAATTTCAATCAAAGATCTGAAAATTGATATTTATACCTTTATCAGATTTTTGATTACCATTGTTAATTTGCAATAATTATATTATCTGACACTATTTCATAAGGAGCCACTTTGTATTATTTATTTTAAAAATAAGTAAGAAGAATCTTACTTATTTTTATGCAGATATGCTACCCATAAGAATACATTTAATTATTGAAATCACAATTAATTAAAAATTTGAGTTTGATTATTGAAATTACGTATTCTCTATTATTTATTTATTTATTTATTAATAATTAATATCAATATATTAATAAAAAGGGGCACATAATCGTTGAGTGCTCGTTACATTACATCTAATGTTCTTTTTAAGAAATTAGACACATGTAATTAATATCATTACTGATATTAATTAAAGGTTTAAAATTACAGTTCAATTAAAATTAATGAACCTACTCATTTTTACATAAATGAAATCATAAAAGTTAGCTTTACAAGAACGCTAGTTGTAAGCTTCCAAGTCCTGTAGGATAACTTTCATGATTTGTTGTATATCAAAATTTATCTGAAATCGCATAAAATCAATTATTATTACAAATAAAATATTACAAATTTTATTCAGTACCTACTATTTTATTTATAATTATTATTACTCTCACTCCAAATTTTCTGAAATTTTTTGCAAGAAACGTTAATTTATGACCAATATAATACAGGGTGTGGAAAAATTCGTGGAAATAATGAATGACACCGACACGATACTCATCAGCATGAAAAAAGAAGAATATAATTATCTGCTTTCAGTTTTGTTATAGCTACTATGGTTTCATAGATATAAAATTTCTCTCCGACAACATAAAATTCTAATTTATTATGTAATTCAAATATAAAACAACATTTAAAGACAATTTTACAGAAGCCATGTATTAAAATGGCGGTTAAACATAGTTCTTCTTCTTTTAGTGTTTATGGCCTTCAGCTTTTACCAGCTATTTGGCAAAAAACACAGAGGTGAGAAAAAAATTTACAACTGTCAACATTGGCACCAGCAAGTTGGGAAAATTAGTTTGACATGTCCTAATATCCATCATCATTATATTATTATGTAATATCTTAAATAAATTCATTGATTTACGGAAACTTTATGAATATTTTCACCTAAAAAGCGAAATACTTCAATAGAAGTCAAAATATAATTCATTAACATTCAGTGAGTTATGTGATATGATTAGAGAGAGCTGTTGTTATGATAAGACAGCTGAATTTTGACAAGTTGGGCAACCATAGCAGAATAGTCATATTAAAAAGAGATTGCAGACTGTATTCTTTTACCTGAAAATTCAATGCAATGTTGCCACACTTTTAAAAGAAATTGTTGCGATATATCAAAAACAAATGAAGATAGAAACTTTTTATTTTGATTTTTGAAATCCCATAACATCCTACCATAGAGTGCTATTGATTTTTTCCACGAGTTTTTCAACACCCTCAACATATTTTGAAAAAAAAGGGGATTAAGTATACATAAAATAAATCGAGAAAATTGAGTTTAAAATAACATAAAATTGACCAAAAATGACACGTTGTCAGATTCATTTAAACTATTTAGATTTTGTGGTGTTCGTAAAACCTTCTTTAACGTTATTGAACAAGTCAAATCGGTCCTAGTATCCACGAAAGGTGGAAAAATTGAGATTGTTTTTTTATCAAAATTTTCTGAAGAATCCACATTTTTTGCATAAATTGTCTAGCTTTGACTAGAGTGACTTATAATCCACCATCATAGTCCTAGTCAAGTAATTACAGCTATTAGTTAAACTTGTAATGTATTAGAAATACTGATTTAGTTTAGATGTTCCCTAAGCAATAGGTATAGGAGGGGCTTAATCCTTGTTTATTGTAGAGGGCGCTAGAGCGACTCATGACAACGGCGCATTGGTTGGGAGTTGTAGATTTGTAACGTAATGGCGTCGTTTGAAGTATTGTAGTTCTTGGCTGATAATTAATAAACTCATTATAATACTACCTACGTATTTAATTATTATCCTTTAATGTCTTGGAGACATAGCAAATTATGGCGACGATGGTAAAGAGGCTCATTTTTTGAATTGCAATAGTGCGATCGACTTGTTTTTTCCCCCTGTGTTCGAGGCAGTGAATTTTATCCACGTTTTAAGATGCCGAATCCGAACACGGCCGCAGCGGGGCCACCGCCACCATTGGCACACCAACGGGAGGTGGTAGTAATGAGCAGTAACATTTGCCAAATTAAAACGTTTCAGCAAGGCGATGATTGGGAAATTTTTGCTGAAAGATTGGAGCAGTACTTCGAAGCAAATAATATTGAAGCCGCCAGAAGAACAGCTGTTTTATTGACTTCCATAGATGAAGATATTTACAGGACGCTAAAAAATTTATGTGATCCTGAATTACCCAAGTCTAAGACGTATGAGGCGTTAACCGCATTATTGGAAACGCAGTTCAAAGCTCGAGTGAGTGTTTTTCGGAAAAGAGTTCTGTTTAATAATGTGCAGCAAGGTGAGGAAACCATAAGTCAGTGGTACGTCAAGGTTAAGCAGTTGGCAGCTCCTTGTAAATTTGGAAATGCTTTGACGGAGCGGGTCAAAGATAAATTTGTTACCGGATTGAAAAGTGGCCCAATACTTGATAGGTTATGTGAAGAGGCGGAGACAAAATCATTGAATGAATTGTATGAAATCGCTTTAAATAAGGAATCAGTAATGATGGAGTCCCGAAGGACAGTAGAAGTAAATAAAATACAAAATTTTAAGAAGTTTGAGCCAAATAAGAAGAGGAATACTCCGGAATTTTCCAAAAAGGAGAGAGCAGTTACTTCGCAAGTTTCCAGGAAAGATGTGCTATGTTTCGCTTGTAACAAGGGCGACCATAATTTTAGTAGGTGTAAATTCAAAACCTATAAATGCAAAAGGTGCAAAAAGAAGGGGCACATCGAAGCGGCTTGTAAAGCAAGTATTAACGCAGTGGAAGAAGAAGAAGAAGTTGAAATGTTCAATTTGGACAACAGCAGGCGTACCGAACCTTTTTTTGTAAATGTTTTATTAAATGATAAATCTTTCAGGATGGAAGTTGACACCGGGGCAGGTATGAGCTGCATGCCATGGGAATTGTATAAAAAACACTTTAAACAGATTCCATTGTCAGAGTCCCAGGTGAGATTAAAAACATATGATGGTTCAATTATCCGTACCAAGGGTAAGTTAAGAGTCAATTTGAGTTTGCTGGGTGTTGCCAAAGAGTGTGACTTGGTAATTGTGGAAAAGGGGTGTAGGTTATTGTTAGGCCGGGATCTGTTAAACTTGTTTGAGGTTGATGTGTCCAGGCTATTTGATACTGGAAATTTTAAGGGCAATCAGAGTCTTAAGACAACTTTCATTGATAAAGTGGACATTAAGTCCGAATTGGGTATTTTATTAAAAAGATTTGAAAGTTTGTTCAGAAATGAATTAGGTTGTTATAATGGCTCTGAAATAACATTGAAAGTAGATCCAAAGGCGACCCCCATTTTTTGTAAACCCAGGCCAATTCCCTACGCATACAGGGATGAGGTAAAAAAAGAAATTTCAAGACTTATTAAGTTGGGAGTGATTGAAAAAGTTGAAACGGCTCAATGGGGAACTCCATTAGTGATAGCATTGAAATCCAATGGGGTAGGTATTCGTTTGTGCGCTAATTATAAAGCCACGATTAATCGGTATTTGTCTGATGTTAACCATCCCCTGCCATTGATTCAAACTATTTTTTCAACTTTGCAAAATGGAAAACATTTTTCTAAATTAGATTGCAAGGATGCCTATAACCAACTTAGAGTTGATGAGGCGACCGGTTTGTTATTAGCATGGAGCACAGATTTAGGTATTTTTAAGTTAAAAAGGTTACCTTTTGGAACAAAACCGGCCTGCTCTATTTTTCAATTGATACTAGAACAAATTTTAGTAGGAATTCCAAGTGTAGTAATTTTCATTGATGATATTGTTGTCACGGGGGAGACAGAGGAGGAACATTTTCGAAATTTAAAGGAAGTGTTTGAAAGATTGGAGAAAGCGGGAATAAGATTAAATAAAGAAAAGTGTAAATTTTTTCAGGAAAGCATAACATATTTGGGGCATAAAATTTCGGCGAAAGGATTAGAGAAAGATTTTGATAAAATTTCGGGGATAGTAGATTGTCCAAGGCCTAAAAATGTTACTGAAATCAAAGCTTTCTGTGGTATGGTTAACTATTATCACAAATTTGTTCCTGGTATTTCCATAAGATTGAAACCTCTCTATGAATTGTGTAAGAAAGATGTGACGTTTTCTTGGAATAAAAAATGTGAGGACGCATTTAATTTTGTAAAGAGGGAGTTAGTCTCTGATAAAGTTTTAGCTCATTATGACTTGAAAAAACCGTTAAGATTGGCTTGTGATGCATCATTTCATGGCATTGGGGCTTGTTTGTCTCATGTTGAAGGAGATGGGAGTGAGAGACCAATTTGTTATATTTCTCGGGTTTTGAACAAGGCTGAGCAAAATTATAGTAGTACCCATAAAGAAGGACTGAGTATTGTTTGGGCAGTACAGAAATTATATCATTTTTTAGCAGGAAGACATTTTGAGATTTTGTCCGATCACAAATCTTTGGTAACTCTTTTTGGAGAATACAAAAGTCTACCGCAAATGGCAGCTGGCCGGATCCAGCGGTGGTCAGTGTTTTTATCGAACTTCGATTACACATTCAAGTACATTAAAAACTGCGAAAATTTGCGAGCAGATGCTTTATCTCGATTGCCGATAAATGTTACGGGGAAGGAAAAGGAGGAATTCGATTATTTGAATTTTGTAGAGAATATGAATGTGATCGATGTAAATAGGGTTAGATCGGAAACTCGTAAAGACATAATATTGGGGAAAGTCTATAATCTGATAAGATATGGGTTCGAAAATAGTTGTGATGATGGCACTTTAAAGCCTTTTTACATTAGAAAAGATGAATTGTCTCTTGACAGAGATGTTATAATGTGGGGTTATAGAGTGGTCATACCGTTTAAGTTGAGGCAACAGATTTTGAGAGAATTGCACGCAAATCATGAAGGGATAGTTAAAATGAAAACTTTGGCTAGATCGTATCTGTGGTGGCCGTCTTTGGATCAGGATATTGAAAATATGGTCAGGAAATGTGATATATGTATCAAGCAGAGACCGGATCCACCGAAAGCCATATTGAGTCCGTGGTTGCGTGGAACCAAACCCTATCAGAGAGTACATGCAGATTTTCTGGGTCCGTTTTTTGGCAAGACTGTGCTGATAATAATTGATTCTTATTCTAAGTGGCCAGAGGCTTTTATTATGAACAAAGGTTCAGATGCAAAGGAAACTGTGGAAAAATTTAGGGAATGTTTTTCAAGATTTGGGTTTCCTGATTTATTGGTCACTGACAATGGAACTCAGTTTACCTCTGTAGAGTTTACTGAATTTTTATCCAGAAATGGAATAAAGTTCATGACTTCTCCGGTATGTCATCCATCCAGCAATGGACAGGCTGAAAATTTAGTTAAGAGTTTTAAAAATGCTTTGATTAAGTTGATTAAGGATGAGTCTAGTAGAAATGTCAGTTTTACCACTTTAATGAATCGTTTCTTATTTAGTTATAGAAACTGTAGTCACATTTCTACCGGAGTCACACCTTCCAGTTTAATTTTTAATTACAAGCCTAAGACCAGGTTAGATTTATTGCGCCATGTCGATAAAGTTGATAAGAATTTTTCTTCCCATAGGGGAAGAAGGGTGAAGAAATTTGAGATTGGGGAAGTAGTTTACTGTAGAGATTTTAGAAATCCCAATAAGAAAACCTGGGCTAAGGCGATAGTAGATGAAGTTGTTAGTGATTTTGTTTACCTATGTAAGTTGTACAATGAGGACCTTGTTTGGAAGCGTCATCTGGATCAAATTGTAAAATATCCAGAGGAGGCAATGAAAGAACCAATGGGTTCAGAGCAGATAGTGAAAGAAGCTCCAAACACGGTGCCCTCAAAATTACCTATTGTTTTTCCTGACGAGTGTGTAGTTCGTTCTGAAGTACCAACGGAGGCAGAAAGTGCAAGTGATCTGTCACCGTTAGCCACCAGTAATTCAGAAAAGGTTAATGTTCGTTCGAGTGGTGATGAAGAGGAAACTCAAGTGAAGTTTGAAAGTATGAGTGTTTCAAGGCCACGAAGGCATATCAAACCACCCGATAGACTTAACTTATAAGGGGGGATACTGTAATGTATTAGAAATACTGATTTAGTTTAGATGTTCCCTAAGCAATAGGTATAGGAGGGGCTTAATCCTTGTTTATTGTAGAGGGCGCTAGAGCGACTCATGACAACGGCGCATTGGTTGGGAGTTGTAGATTTGTAACGTAATGGCGTCGTTTGAAGTATTGTAGTTCTTGGCTGATAATTAATAAACTCATTATAATACTACCTACGTATTTAATTATTATCCTTTAATGTCTTGGAGACATAGCAAAACTTTACAATGATAATGACAAAAGAGTCTTGAAAGTTTGACTTTCGTGACGATTTCAGATAAAAAATCTCAAGGTAAGAATTTCTTGACCGATTCTAAGGTAAACACCTCTTCTAATAATTTCTCTCTGCATATCTGTATTTTAATTTTCCCTTTACTTTTGTGCCTCCTGGAGACGATTCACTAGCTAATCTAACCCACTTTTTGAGACAATATAACAGAACAATAATTCAAAAAATCTAAAATACACAAAAGAAGAATAAACAAAAAAAGGCAACAATAACAATTAAATAAAATTCAATATCTGACGAGCACAAGACAAAAATCTCCATGGCTCATTTACCTGAAACATTTACATACAACAAACTCCATACAAACAAGTCAACAGAAAAAATTTCTCTCCAATTTCTTGTTACAAATCATCTTGCATCTCAATTCTTCAATATATCCTATCTTTGGGGTTGGGGAATCCCTCAAAAAATGTTATAATAACCCAGAATTTTTTACAGACCATTACAATTCCGAATCTGTTGTAAATTTTTCTGCCTAATTAGTGTTTCTTTCATCCCCTTCAATTCTGTGAACACCCGGTGGGCGGTATTTTCTATAGCACACACAATTCTGGGTATTGTTTTTTTTTTACCAAATTCGACTGATATGTTAGGAGAGATGTGAAATAGCATAGAATCCAGCAAGACCCAAAAAATTATGTCTCAAAACTAGTCAAGAAATTACATCCCGAGTCTGATTTTCAATATAAATTATTATCAATAATTTTATTTTTCGTATTAAAAACACCACGTGCCCATTTACTTTTGTTGGAGCTGCTATAAGACTGAAGACCTACAAAAATAGCAAAGGTCAACTACTAAAAAGTTGATCGACTTATTTAAAAACACAGCTCAGACAAAAGTAAATGACACCTTGCGTAAATTTTTCACACCTAGATATGCATTTTTACGGGGGCTTGACGATAAGAGACAATACGGCGACTTATCAATTAAGTTCGTTATTAAAATAAATTAAAAATTAAGGTTGTCATTGTTTTTATCACAATTAACTGAGCTCGCAGTTACACAACCGTTCCAATCAAATTTTAATTGCTGGCAGTTGTGCAATCAATCGTTATGTCCATAATTTAAAAAATCGTCTAAAATATCGAAAAATACAAATGGCAAGATTCGTTAATGATCATTTTTAAAATAATAACTTCACTACTACAGGAAGACTTTGAAGAAGGTTTCTTCTACATTTGATTTCATTAAAAGCAGGAATTATTATTGATTTAGCAGAACCTCGATTATCCCAGCATTAATTATTATTATTATTGCTACTCAATCTCATTTTTTGACTTACTCTCATGTCTTTTTAAAAGTACTTTTTTTTGGTATAAATCTGTCTTAATTAAAATGGATAATCAAGATTCCACTCTATTTGTAATATAAAAAACATCTAAAATGATGCATTGTTTATAATACCATGAAAGGAATAGCCGATTTTATTAAAATCGTGACTTTTTCTCTGAAAATCAATTATTCCTTCCCTAAAATTATAAAAGAGTGAGGAATCGATCAGGATCTATCAGGAAGACTAATAATTATTAATAAGACTAGACTTGAAAATCGAAATAAAAAAGTTTTAACAAATTCAAAACATTGTAAGAATCCTTTAACATACAATAAGAAAGAACTAATATGTCCTAAAACGCCGATTGCTTTTGATGTCACTTTATAGATATGCGTTCGTTTATGGCGATCGTTCTACCCTACCACCTTCTTCAATGGGAACTGGTTTGCTTGTATTATATAATGTAAAATGAATTAAATAAATGGAAACTGTGTTTATAAATAAATATTAGTTTGTATTTCGTGTATAAATAAATAATAGTGTAAAGTCTTACGTGTAAATAAATAATTAAACTAGTTTGTCGTGTGTAAAATTAATCGTCTTAATCAATAGTTGAATGTTAAAGGATTCTCGATATAAATTACTCTAAAACGTAACAATTTTCACATCGTTCCCATCTTAAAAACTTTCCTCTTATCCGAAAAATTTCACTGGAATTTCATTGCTTTTGCAATTATCATTAATCGGCTAAATTACTCACTGTGAACATCTTCCGAGTACAAGTAATTCAGTATAGCGTAATAATGAGTACCTGCAGCCATTACAACAAACAAATGCCAAATGGCGTGGGCGCAGGGAATCACGCCGTCCGATTTAAAGAAAAATATGCCGGATGCGTAGAACAATCCGCCGATCAATATTTCCGACATGCCAGTCAACGTATGCTGAAATAAAAACAACAAATAAGTCTGTTCTGTTCTATTGAAAAAATTATTCTCACCTCTCTGACAATGGGCAGAGCGGGCAACACTCCCATGATGATGTAAAACACTAATTCGAGCGTCTTGTACTTTTCGTGGAAAGTCTGCTGGTAGATGATGCCCAGTGTTGCAAGCAACCATACGAACCAGCGCATCGAGGAAGCCCAGCCGTCATTTGGAAGCGTCTCAATTGTCAACCAGGGGAAGTACGAACCGGCTATGAAGATGTAGATCATAGCTCTGTCGCAACGGTGGAGGAAGTCTTTAAGATGTCTGCAAATTTATTCAACTTATTACTTATTCTAGCTATATCTATAAATAATACTTATTCAAGCAGGGGAAAATATTTAAAACTAGTCACCTGTGCCGATTGCAGTAGAATACACAATGAAACGATGTGGATACGCTGAAGACGAATATAAGGGTGGCCCCGTACAATAAAGCGGAAATCATTTGAGCACCATTGTGAGATCTTTTGATTAATTCGAGGGTGGCCATCACGCTCGGAATCACCCATACGCCATGAGTGAGGATGTTGGCCAGATGTTCTATTTGAGTGGGTTCGTAAGCTTGCTTAGGTAATGCCTTTCCGTTTTTCCATTTTAATCTGAAAACACAACTTCATAAATAAAAAAAAGAACCTCAAAAATGGATTTCTTCTCATTTTATTTTAATAATCCCTTACCGTGATAATTTTTCAAGCATTTTAATTGATATCATTATTATTGGGTGGTGAAATTAAATTTATTTAAAAAGAATAATAACACTAACACTAACACTACTCATCAGCTATGATTCCCTCCTGAGAAGTAAGTTTCTACTAGGACTAGGACTACAATATCAGATTGAAAATTGATCATAATTATTCTTGAAGGTATCAATATCTTATCCATTCATTATTCCATAAAGAAAGATCATAAAACCATCCAAGGACATACACACACGCACGCACGCTCTTAATCAAGTCCGTCAGGATAATAATAATTGATAAGTATACAGTGACTACATGCACAATGCGAACATCACTTAAGAGGGCAAGATAAAGGTCAATTTTACAAGTTCCTAAACTGGAGTAGACTTTACACTCATCAATTCTGGGCCAATTATATAACTGCTAGTTTATAAAAACATAGACTAGTCAAAACAATCATTCAATCATGTATTCAATTTACCAATAATAATCATAAGTAGGGAAAATGATTGTAAATGCTTCATTATTATAGTGTCTATCTCGTATTATTATATAAATTATTATTCTTGAAGCAATTAAAATAAAATCAGTGATTGTCTTATTGTTATCTCTGATACTGATACTGGAACAGTGGTAGTGGTAGTGGTAATGAAACAATAAAAATCGTTTGTGGAATCTAATCGAAGGTTAAGATTTAATTATAGTTTTTTTACTGCTGAAAGATGAGATTTGTTACCTTTAAGACTGTAAAGTATACTTTGTGGGTTAATTAAATATTTTTTTAACTAATAAATTGAAAAAAATAAATAAAAAATTTATTTTTCCCGCTAAAAGAGAAAAATTTACCACCAAATGACGTTCATTGTCAAATTGCTCGCCTGATAGCTTTTTTGGGACTTTCATCAGTGAATAAAAATTAAAAAAAATAAATAAATAAATAAAATAAAAAACAACACTTGACATTGAAAATCCGAGGATCTAGTCAGCTTTGAAAATATCTGAAATGTCAAATGCAGGGTGATTCCTCTAGGGCGCCATAATAAGCTAAAAGATAAGGTAAAACTTTCAAGCCCTTCAGAGACCCTCAGATAAGTTCCTTTTGGTACCACAAACAACACAACCTGTTGATGGATATGGTACAGACTCTTCTTGAAAGGGACATGGGAGCATTGAAGTTTAAAATTTTATTATAATTCAGTTGTCACGAGATCGAGCGTGCTGTTATTAATATTGTGACACTCTGTGTTGATTTGTCTGTGATTAACTAAAGGATTAATTTTCATTAACTAGGAGTGAGTTCTCTCACTGAGTAGGCACAACCTATGAGATAGAAGCTATATTTGATTCAATGTGCAGTTTAGAGTATAAAAGTATTATTAAGTTCTCCTTGTAATAATTTTTCTGGGAACTATGGGGTAGGTTCATCTCCCATAGGCCTCTCCCATGAAATGGATGGTATAATGTATTGGCTGCATTTTTCTACATCCAAGGAATTTTGAAATTGATTTTACGTACAGGGCGTTTACAATCCTGCTGTTATTTTTATTCTAGCAGACAGAATAATTACTACGGCACCTCCAGGTCAGTTGCTCCGCAACACAAGTCTTAAAGACGAGCTTCACCACATACTTCAACCAGAAAAAGGTATGATAAACTCACACATTGTAGTAGATCTATTGCAAAGTAATATCTACGACTTAACCTGACAATTAGCCACATCCGTAGATCAATAAATCGGTCCTGAAAGCCGTAATTACCTGACAATGCAAGACTGTTGCTCGACTAAGTAATGAGATGAAAAATTAGCAATAATTTTTATATTCAGGTCTCCACCACTGATATGATTTTGTCACAGTCTCTGCTTAATAAATAATAAGAGCTACCATTCGTTCCGCTACAAATGGTAGCTCTTATTTCTGTTCCAAGGACCGAATTAAAAGAAAGAAAAAAAAATTACTCACTCTTTAAATGTTTCCCACGCAAGATTTTTATGCAAGTACACCACATATTGCTTTAAAGCATTACTGCTTATCATTCCTGTAAGTAAAATAAATTATTTATTAAGCAACTACAAATCAAATAAAAACACAAGCAAACAGTAAGAATATTTATAATAGTTAGCTACAAGTTTTTCAAAGACATTAACCCTTAATCGATTGTAGGTAAAGGTAAATTTCTCACTAAAAATGACTTTCAGAAACGAAGATCACCAATCATTACGACAGTTAAGCACCAAAATTGTTTTAAAATGCTAATGGCTATCAGTACGCCTAGCGGCTATTAGTACTATCTATCTAGTATAGGTATAATTGGGTGTATGTATAGGTAAAAATGTACATTTACAATTATTATTGTACAAATTGGCAAATTGCCAATTTACTAAATTATTCCATAACAGTAAGACACATACATACGTCACACGTGTATGAGTAAGTATGACTTAATTAAATTCAAAGTCAATTGTACATACAGGGTGTTAAGTTAACGATCAACTAGTACAAAATAAAGGAGGTGATTCTACGACTTATTCTAAGAAAAAAGGTTCCTATTAAAATTGTTTTTTCTTACTTTTTTTGCGATATCTCAAGAACTGTTTGAACTACAGGCTCCAGCATTTGTACAGATTTTTACATTAATATTAGCTACTTTTAAGGCTCCAAACTGATGTTCTAAGATATGCCAGTGGTGGAGATTTAAGGGTTGCGTAAGGGGTTCACCCCCCTAACTTTTACGGCAGCGGAAAAATTGTAATTTTGAGAGCAAATTTCAAAGCGCCAATATTTTTTACACAAAAAAGTACTCCTGGTGAAAAGCTGTAGAAGCCATCGTTCTCGAGAAAAATTGGCATTTTATGATCAAAAACGTACAGAATTCAACATGAACAAAAAATTTATTTTATAAAATTTTCCATAGATACTGTAACATGGCATAAAGTCAAATTTGCACCTATTCTTCCTGTGCTTGTAGCCAGATTGTTTTCAACTTCGTCTAGAATAAATACATAATAAATAAAATAAAATAAATACATTTCTGTTTCTGTTCATGTTGCATTTTGTACGTTTTTGATCATGTAGTAGTAGTAGTTAAGGGTTATGGTGAGTTGGGGTGGTACACCCCAAGCGACTAGGCCACCGAGGGCCCTTTTTGCCGTACCCGAACCATGGTGAAACTCCTACTCAAACCTCCCCGACCTTTTAATAAAGGCCAGAAGGTTGTGCGTTTTTGATCATAAAATGCCTTTTTTCTCGAGAACGTTGGTTTATACAGCTTTTGACCAAGAGTACTTTTTTGTGTAAAAAACATTGGCGCGTTGAAATTTGCTCTCAAAATGACAATTTTTCCAGTGCCGGAAAAGTTAGGGGGGTGCAACCCTTACGCAGCCCTTAAATCTTCACCACTGTAGCTATTAAAAGTAGCTATTATTAATGTAAAAATCTATACAAAAGCTGGAGCCTGTAGTTCAAACGGTTCTTGAGATATCGCAAAAAAAGTAAGAAAAAACAATTTTAATACAAACCTTTTTTCTTAGAATAAGTCGTAGAATCACCTCCTTTATTTTGTACTACATAGTTGGTAGTTAACACCCTGTATATCTCCTCAAAATTACTATAATTTTTTTTCTGGGAAACGTATGACTCATAGTCACAAACAGCTAACTCTGAGAGCAATTCGAATGGAATCACCTACTCAGTATCACCTACTCAGCATCACCTACTCAGCACCACCTACTCACCTACTCAAAACTTAAAAAGTGGGAAGCATACGACAGGTTTTCTCTGTTGTAACTAATAATTGTTATGTTGGCAACAGCAAAGCAAGTGTAAATATATTTTTATCAAGTATGAGTTGGTGTTGGTACTACTGAATAACAAAAGAAGAATCAGTCAGTTGTTGAACATTTTATCTTTAAAATATCGAAGTAAAATAAAATCATCAAGTTAAAATCGCTTCTTAATTTCAACTCTCTCAGTCCAAGAAGACAGCTACAAGAAACTGGGGTTACAATGTTGAAAGAATTGAATGAAAAAAATTCCTAACTTCATGGGATGTCAACTAAATACCCGGAGAGGATTTCATGATGGGATGTCCGGATTTATAAACAAATTTCCCACATTGTTAGAACACCAGAAAATACATTTCCCTATTCTTCAACTTTTAACGAGCGATAATTTTTTTTATAGTTTTGACAATCATTACAGAACTTGTTTCGATTTTGAAAAATCGACCGATCTGAAGATTTCTGTTTTAAAAAAATAAAGCCCTTTTTACACACCATGCAATCGCTCACATTTAATAATTAATTAGTACATAACAGTCGTTTTTATTTTATTTTTTTATACAAAGGATTTGTAGATACCTACATGAAGTTTTAATCATTGTAGACATCCATAGCCAGTCACACACAGGGGAACTAGGAGCAGCTCTAGGACACTGGGAGGTGGTATGAATGGGTCTCTAGAAGTATCACGGTACCAGTTAAAGTCTGAGCAAATTGGTAACAAGGGAGATATTTTTTGGAGACGATTTTTGGAAATTACTACTTGCCCTTCTCAAGGGCCCATTCGTTTGGGACCGGTGATAAAAAGAAATCGTTCGCCGATGCGTTTTTTACCCTCCCAGGACTCCCCTATTCCCTTCACGGTACCGGTACCCTTTAGAATCAGCAGGTCAGGTCAGAAACTACAATGACAATGTAATGTAACAATGCAAAAATTGCAGTGAAATGTGACTGGCCAAGGATCTCAATAATCACTGAGTTCAGGGCCGGCAAAACAGTTTCAGTCCGGGTGGGGAGTAAATGTGTGGTCAACCCTCCACCCTTTCCCCTTCCACTGGCGGATCCAATTAAGTGGAGGCCTGTAATTATTTACGCTGGTTAAAAAAAGTTTTATGATAACTTTAGAGAGGCAGCATCCGGCCCGGTGGGTCTGAGGACACGGAGTATCCCCCATAAAATACTGGATGTCCCAGACTTAATTGACCAGGCCATTTCTCATATACAGGTTGAGATAATCAAGCCGAATAAAAGGCATATTATTATAATTTTTCAAGCTGTATAACATGACAGCATGAAAACAACCCCCACTCCAACATCCCCTAAGTTACAGCCCACACCCTTAAAAAAATGAATAGCACCCTGTATATATTTTTGTATATTCAAAACCAGTATTCGATTCTCTATTCAGATGATTTTTCAGGTTCAAAATTGGTTGAGAAATAACCAAGAAAGGGTTCATCAAGGTGGCCATGATTTTTTATCTGAACTTTCTCTGAATGACTTATTAGCTGTCAAAATTTATCAATATTTTGGTCATAGTTTTTAATTAGCAGGTCACAGTCATCATTAAGGTTCATGATAAAGTGCTTTGTTTCTTGTTTTATTTTTTTAAATTTCCCAATAAATCAGAATTATTAAATATATTGTTTGGACTTTAATTATAATAATAACTATCACCTGCCTGTTAAAAACTATGACTAAATATTGATAAATTTTGACAGCAAAAGTCATCCAGAGAAAGTTAAGATAAAAAGTCATGACCACCTTGATGAACTTTTTCTTGGTTATTTCTCAACCAATTTTGTATCTGAAAAATCATCTGAATAGACAATCGAATACTGGTTTTGAATATACAAAAATATATTCATTTTGCTATTCATTTTTTTAAGGGTGGAGGCTGTAACGTAGGGGATGTTAAAGTGGGGGTTGTTTTTATGCTGTCATGTTATACAGCTTGAAAAATTATAATAATAATTATATGCCTGTTATTCGGCTCGATTATCTCAATCTGTATATGAGATATGGCCTGGTCAATTAAGTCTGGGACACCCGCTGCATGGGCCAAATAAACATTTTTCTTTAATAAGGGCCACTTAACCTATTTGTTACCCTTGTATAATGCGCCACAGGCGAAATTTTTGGCACTAAATTACTGGAATTGAATTGGAATGATTTTTTTAATACCAAACGATGTCAAAAACAATGGAGGCCATAAGAAAAACAAAAGTAGGCTATGAAAATTCTGGGATCTAGTCGACTTTGAAAATTTTTGAAATGTCAAATGGATAGCTTTTTTTTAAAAAATAAAAAAGATATGGCTAAAAAATGAAATTTTAAATTTTAAATTTTTCAGCACATTTCAAAAATGGTTGAATTTTTCAAAAATTTAGTTCCCGGTTCTTAAGAAGCATCGAATTGTGCCCAACTTATTTGCCCATTATCCTGACTCTGTATCTGGCAAAATAAGAAAGTTATTGTCCATATTGGGAGATAGATTCTGGGAAACCCTGTAGAGAGAAGGATATGGTGCATCCTGTATTATATTAAATTTTTTTTGTGTATTTTTTATTTTTCGAGTGGTGTTCGTGAAAATAAAAATTTAAGACATGCAGAAAATATATTTTTTTAATACAAGCATCAGGTTCCTTATTTAGATCGGATTAACGAGACCCCACTGTATTTTAAATGTTAAATGCAGCAATAAAAAGATTTTAAATGTGATTTGATTAATAAATTTTAAAAATATAATAATTTGATCTAATTTTTTCTGGCAATAACGGTTTAATTGAAGTAAAAGGTAAGTAAGCTAATAGTGTAAAAAAACACTAGTTAATTAAAAATAAAGTAATTCCAGTTCATTCCTATTCTATTATTAAAAAGATTTCAGGTCAGTGAGCCTCTTTCAAAATAAATCTGTGCCAGTAAAAATGTAGACCAATTCCCACTACAATAATAACAATATTATCAATTTGTCTATTGTCTAAATAAATAGGTACTAAGTATTGGTGAAAGTTTTGTTATAAATAAATTACCTTAAAACGACCCACACTGGCAATTGCAATTATTTTCAACTGACATAATATTATTTATTATTACTATTCATTCAGTCTCTCCTTTCCTTTCCGCAACTCGCTAACTCAATAAATAACAACAAACATTCGATTCACTGACATCTAATGTCACCTCCATGACTTACTTGACTGTTGTTGACTTGACCGGTGATCGCTGAAGGACCGAGATTTGAAGGTTGAACTTGAAAGTTGAAAAAAAGCACTCAATCAAAACTGCGAAAAACAAAAAGCCTATAGAAGCCTGAAGAGAAGAAGAAGAAGAAGAATCGTCTAAAAAAACAACCTTTTCATTATATATCTTACTTTATTTCTTATAATAATTTGTAGTTAATCGCAATAAAAATCACTCCCCTTACTACACGACTGACTGAGGTATGAGAAAAATCAGAAATAAGTCTGAGTACTGACTGAGAGGCGACTGGCCACTAAAAGTAGGCCATTGCCAAGTGCGACTTTGTTGTGTGTTATTATTATTTATAATCGTATTACATATAATATTGTGTTAATACCGTTAAAGTGTGCGTAATTGAGATTTAATTGCGCAATCAGTATTGGCGTGGATCACATCATAGGTGGAACTGATCCATCAAGGTTTTTCCATTTAATTAACATTCAATAAAGAAAATTATAATAAGTTATGTACCCATATAAGCCCGCATATAGATTATGGATATGAACATTATCCTCTATACACCAGCGGTATTTTAATAATAATTATAAATATTATAATAATAAAATGATTTATTCGTTATTTTTTCTTATCAGGAGTATAATAATTATTATTAATTGTGTCAGAGGTAACAGAAAAAAACTAAATTGCGTCGTGTTTGAAAAATTTCGTTTAAAGTCACTTTATACACACATTATTATACAGTGAGAGTTTTTTAAGACGGAACATAGGAGATGAGCTTGTGAAGTATTTCTATGGAAATCGATCCGTTGCCGGGCAAGGTAGTTAATGGTTTTGCAATAACCCCCCACTTCAGATTAAATTATTAATTTGACGTTTATGAGTTAAACTTGTCGTCAGTTACATACTAGCGTAGGTAGTTACTTAATTCATCAAAAATGTGTACAGCTGATGAGAAAATTGATATTTACGCACATGGTACACCATGCAGTGTGTCTTCTTTATGTGAAGTTCAAAATTTGCGCTGGTACCATGTCACTATAGGACACAGTATCCATAGAAAGTTTATGAGTGGGCTGGAATGGTTAACACTCATATCTTGCAGCCACTGCAAGAAAGAATCATTCTGACCATAAATAATCTGCAAGTAGAAGGCCCTTTGTGGTACCAACAAAATGTTACAGCTGCCCATTTTGCTCAGTTTCCCGGTAGATGGATAAGAAGAGATGGAGTAATTAAGTAGCCGCCCAGATCACCAGACTTGGATTTTTTTACTGGAGAAAAGTCAAGTAACTGATTACTTACAGAACATGCAGAACATACAGAAGCGATGTTAGAAACTGATTTCTAACATCGTTTCTATCTACCACATTGAAAAGCTCAAACAAAGGATAAGAAGAGCTGCGAAGAAATATCTCCTGAACAGTGCAGAACGATAAATGTATTGATTCTACAATAATTTTTTAGGACACTTGCCTGTAGTCAACGGATGTTTGATACTATTTTAGAATAATAATTAACACTCTGCAGTATTTAATTAACAATTATATTGTTTCTTTATAAAATAATTAGTATAAAGCTACACTTTTTTATATTTTGAAATAATTTCGTTTTAATTAAAAAATGATTTATTGCATTGACTTTCAATACAGAATCCCTATGTTCTATTTTAAATAACTCACTAATGCTAAATTCAACAATGCTCGAACGTAACCATAACTACGGTTTGTTAACGTATTGTAGCGGCTTTGTTGGAAATGCACTGATTTCGCTATGTTCCATTTTAAATGGTTCAACAACGTTATCTAGACTGCGTCATATTTTTTCTGATGTTCCGCGTTATGTGGTTCTCACTGTATAGTTTATATATCACTTTATACAGTTTAAAGTACGCGCGCCGATTCTTAGCCTCAAATAAGCCAGTGCCGCGAGACAACTGAACTACATCTTATCTTATCTTTGTCTCAATTTTTCATGGCCTACCCTACCGCAAAAGTCTTATTATGCATGTGTGTCTTTTACAAGAAACACTCTGTACCTATGCTATCTATGACCTATGACCAATTTGTATGACTACGAAAGGAGCTGTATTACCGACAGTCGACACTGACGCTTACATAGCGTTAGTGTCGGTAATACAGGTGCCCTACATGCATCTTGTTTGAAATGAAAATAAACGGGATTCGTGTTATTCACACTTCGCAGGAATTATTATTTTTTCTGGAATTCTGCGATTTTTGAGGCACAGTCTAGGAAACACTCGAGACGAAATTTTGACAAAAATTTGAAAATGGCTATTTTTGATTTTTTCGGGGAACAATTTTTTTTTTTTTTTTTGTTATAGGGGGAGACAAAAATAAATGAACGTTTAACGTCAAAGTCTGAAATTTGAAACGTAAAAATTTACTACCCAATTAAGCAATGACCTTTGGATTATTGGCTTTGGATTATTGTAGGAATGGAAGGCACTTTTTGCCCTAAAAATACAGTTCAAGCTCTAGCATTAAAAATAAACCTGCCTCACAAATCTCACAAATAATCTATTACCTCTATTATATCTGACAAGAGTTCGCGACACCCGCTTATTTGAAGCTAAAAAAAGGGGCACCGTATATTTACATACTCATATTATATTTTATGCTTAATTATAAATTATTTATTATTAAATTACTAAATAATGATGCAGTTAATTGATTGAAAATTACGTTATAAAACTTACCAACTGTTAAGGAAGACGAAGAAGATATCAAATATCTAGCAGCTTTTACTATTCTTATCACATAAGTACTATGAAGAATAATATTGAAAATAGAACAAGCTACTCGCGTAACACTCATTTTATCTTCGAAATTTTATTACATAAGCGCCATCGATAAATATATTATAATTGACTAAAGCACTTTGGGGATTTCAAAAATCGATGACATCCTCATCAGTATTCAGTTCCATGCACCTTCTATTCACATATCGCTTATATGTACACTATCCCTATGATCATTACACTAATAGGAAAGAAAAAATGTATTAAAGTAAAAAAAAAAATAATAGTGGAAAGTATTTTAATTGTGCCTATTAAAAATTATCTTTCTATGTGCTTATCGTACTTATATATTTTGTGTAGAAATAGATAGGACCTGCTGCTGCTAGCGTAATATATACGTAATTGAACTAAAATTCTGAAATACTGAACTATTTATACTTATTTGGAATACAAAAGTAGAGGTATATCTGAAACCTTGAAAATTTAAATTTCGAATATGCCTAGTACATACAGATACAGGTGTCCCTTTACTTCAGAGCGCACGCAGAATCTCGTAAACGCTAATTAGATATATATGCATGCGATGTCCAGTTCCGGCCTTAAAGAAAATAATAAATATAAAAAGCGCTGACCTTTTTTACCTTCGAATAAGTGGGTGTCGCGAGACACAACGCTTATTGTCAGTTATATTTCTACTAGGCTTATTATTTACTTGACTAAATATGAATTTGCACTCGATAAAGATCTGGTATTATCATCATCAAGTGAATATAATCATAATCGCGGGAATGTATATGCTTTTTCTACTCTTTTAAATAAAGAAGAACGAATAATTTTATTTTTTATTTATTTTACTGCTTATTGGAACAAATTCCAGTACTGAGTATCGACTGCGCACGCGTAGATTCTGATAAATGTCAGTTATCGTTCCTATTCACAGCTTTGCTCTGTTTATCAGATATACAGCTTTTGATTGGTTCATGAGGAGGTATTATGAAGTGATTGGACAAGAGCCGATAAAAAAAATTAGGACAAAAAAAATGGTGTGCAAGTTCCCTATTTTTGTGAGTTTTCCTCCTTTCGTTGTTTGAGAAAAATGAAATTACCTACTTACTCCAGTGTCAACTTTCAGTATTTCCGGAAGCGCCGCTATCTTAATATTTTCATTAATAAACATTAAGTTTGTCCATAAAAAAATTAAAATTATTATAATTTTCAATTATCCGTATCCCACTGATTAACCGCCCGGTAGATTGCGCCCATTAGACAGAAGATTGAAGGTCAATTATTTTTATAATAAAAAAGAAAGGAACATTTATTTTTTTGAAAGTAGGGAGTAGGGTAGGCAACACAATATACTCTACTAGGTACCAATAGAATGAGAAGAAAAACAAAATAAAAATTTAATTTTATTGTCTTTTCAGTTTCTTCTCTTCAGCAAATTTTATTATACTTGCATCATTTTTAATACCTATGACATCAGAATTCTTTTAAATCAATAAGCCTGTGAACAGTCAATAATAATTTAAAAGAAAAGAGTGACATCGACTTTAATTTAACGGCATAAAATATTATGCATTTGATTGAATAATATTCAGTAACAAATCAAGCTTTGTGCGCTTTTTTAAGAGCGAGTAACGGTAATAAAAATTGTAAATTAGTGTCTCGTAACGTTTTTTTTTTATAATTTTTTTTAGCATCATTATCCTGTTCCTTGTTGTTATTTCTTATTTTTATTGCTGCTCTGCACAAGCGCTAGCGCCAGCGCTACCTAGTACTTAATAGTAAAATGAAACGCTTCAAAGGCGCGTTATTGCCGTCTTCATTATTTTTTATTAAATAGTAGTGACGTTTACTATAATTTTACGTTTTATTTATGGTTACATTATTATGTTGGCGTGTTGGTTACCGTTTTCAGTAACACCAAAACAAAAAATAGGTAAATAATATTTAAAAATGTAAGTTTTATGGTACAAAAGTTGATTGGAATTAATTATTTTTCAGCTTGCAGTTCTAGTTTCGTTCGCGGAGTATGGCAACGTTGCACGGACGGCCTCCCACTCTCATTTCCTTCACCCAACCATCAGCTGTTCAATATCAAAATATGGAAGCGTATTATTGTGTTTTTGTTGTTTGAGTTGTTCTGAAATTACAAGGTCATTTTTGCAATCTGAAAACTTCCAAATAGTGTTGCAGTATTACATTCTCCATTTATTTTTAACGAAAACTAATCGATTAGACTAATGACTACTTCAAATTCTAGTGATTTAACCCCCCCAAAGTCTTACTTCGTCAACTTCAACCAGGATTTTACGTAAGTTTATACGCTTTTTCTTGAAATCTTCGTGAACGTCTTTTGTTGTAGTTGGTAGTAGTTGCTCAATAATAATTATTGATGCTATTGCGAATTTACAGTACGCGCAAATTATGAATATTAATTAATTTCTATTTTGGGTGTGCCTTGTATGTATTCTTTTTGTGTTCAAATAATTGAGAAAGGAAGCGAAATTCAGTGTCTGCTTATCGAACAAAGATTGATTAGGAGCTTGTTTTTTTGAAACGTTTTTGAGGATAATGGTATTTTGATATCAGTGTTGTTTCTTGTACGTGCAAAAGTAACATTGATCAGGATAAAATTAACTGAGGATGTTTAAATTAAATTATTTTGATGAAATATGAAGAGACCATGTGGTCATTTATTTGGCCTTAGCAAAACAGCATGGCCTTATGGTTTGGTCTAATATTTTGGATCTGGAGAATTAATTCTGAATATTTAACATTGACGTCTTCTTTGTTTATGTATCATGGACCACAACATTACTTCATAATAATAATAAATAATAATTTTGTTATTTATTGCTTATTGCAATTTAAACAAATAAAACATAAACTTTACAATCCAATTCATTAATTGAAAATACACACTGACACTACATAATTGGTGATGGTGGTTTTTACAAATAAGTAAATAATTATAATTTTTTTTTATTAATATTTTTGTCCTTGTTAATTATTAATTTGGTGTAATAAAATGGATAATTTTGTCTTTTACTCCAATTAAATTGAGAGAAGATGCATATTTTTGAGAAAAGATTGTTTTAATCTACATATTTCATATTTTCTCACCCACCTAGTAACAAAAATATTTTGATTAATACGAAGAAAGACCATGTGGTCATTTATTTGGTCTTGAGTAAAACAGCATGGTCTCATATTTTAATGCAGTGTTAGTTAATTTGGGATCAAAAAATGTTTAGTAGGGATACCTTATTCAAACAAAATGGAATGAGGAGGGAACAGAGTTAAAAAAGAACCCATAAAACTTTTAATGAGGACACAGACATGACAAATACCTACACAATATACAGATTTAGTTGCATGCACTGAAGAATAACCTCATCATTAAGCTGGAGACATCAATCACCCCCATTTACTAAGGAAAACCATCTGATTTTTTTCGCGAGTTTTTCCTGTCCAGGTATAGAACACACAGACATAGTATAGGTAGCCAGAGCAGAAAACATTGACCTCCTGACGTAAAAAGATATTCTGTAAATATCCAAAAACAATTCAATGTCGCTAAAAGGTACTGGTACCGGTACCACCAACGCTCTACCACAGATTCCTGAATACAAAATATGCCGATTTAATCGAAATTATCTACAGCCAAAAAGGCACCCATTTCAAGATACAGCATACAGCAAACATATAGGTTTTTCTGGAATGTGATGTACCTCTCGCTTCAAAGACACGAAAAAAATTGAAAATCGGTTTTTACCCCTTGAATAGCCATTTAGGCAAAAACTAACTGGAATTTTGGTAATTTTTATTTTTTTTCCTGAAATAGATGACGTCATTTTCAGTATTTTCACATAATATGTCGATTCCCTGAAAAAATTGAGGGAGGAAACTGTGAAAGTCGATTCTTACCAGTAACGCTACTTATTTTTGGAAAAACACGTTTTTTTAAGTCTTTTTTCGAAAACAGGGACGTTGTTAGGGGTTAGGGGTTGATTTTTCCGAAATATGATGTATCGCTTCAATAAGGACAGTCTCTCTTTTCTTCTTCTTATAAAAAAAATTGAAGATTGATTCTTACCCCTTGAATAACCATTCAGGCAAAAGACTGACTGGAGTTTTGGTAATTTTGAATTTTTTTTCCTGAAAAAGAAGACATCATTTTCAGTATTTTCACATAAATATGTCAATCGTCACATCAATGTGCATATTCCCTGAAAAAATTGAGGAAGGAAATTGAGAAAGTCGATTCTTACCAGTAGTAACGCTACTTATTTTTGGAAAAACACGATTTTTTTTAGTCTTTTTTCGAAAACACGGATGTTGGTAGGGGTTAGGGGCTGGTTTTTCCAGGATATGATGTATTGCTTCAATAAGCAATACTTTTCTTTTCCCTCTTGTCTCTCTTTTCTTCTTCTTATAAAAAAAATTGAAGATTGATTCTTACCCCTTGAATAACCATTCAGGCAAAAAATTAAATTGGAATTTTGGTGATTTTCATGAAAAAGATTATGTCATTATCACATACATAAATGTCGATCCTCACATCAATGTGGAGGAAAGCCGGTTCCACCAGTAACATTACTTTTTTTTGGAAAAGAAAAAACACGATTTTTTGTAGTTTTCAGTTTTTTCCCAATAATACAGACATTGTTAGGGATTAGAGGCTAATTTTTCCGGAATATGAATATGATGTATTGTTTCAATAAGGACAATCTTTATTCTTTATATTATTCTTCTCATATAAAAAAAATTGAAGATCGTTTCTTACACCTTGAATAACCTTTCAGGCAAAAAAGTCTCTCTTTTCTTCTTCTTGTAGAAACAAAAATTTAAATCAATTCTTACCCCTTAAAGCTCAGACAAAAAACTGTAATTGCGACGATTTTTAAATTTTTTCATAAAAGTGATGACGTCATATCGCTATCATAGATTTGTATTTTTTTTAAGAAAATACAGACCTTGCTAGGGGTGGGTTTTCCTTCAAAATGATGCATCACTTCAAGGACAGTCTCTCTTTACTTATTGAAAAAAAAAATTCAAATCGATTCTTATCCCTTGAACCTCAGACAAAAAACTGTAATTGCGACGATTTCTAATTTTTTTTCATAAAAAATGATGACATCATATCGCTTTCATAGGTTTGTATTTTTTTAAGAAAACGCAGACCTTGCTAGGGACGGGTTTTCCTTAAAAATGATGCATCATTTCAAAGACAGTCTCTCTTATTGAAAAAAAATTTGAATCGATTCTTACTCCTTGAACCTCAGACGACAAAAAACTGTAATTTCAGCAATTTAAAAATTTTTTCTAAAAAGATGACGTCATATTACTTTCATTTTCACATATTATAACAATCGTCATGTCAGTGCAAATCTTCCTAAGAAAAATGAAGAAAATCAAGAAAGCCTGTCCTAAACAGCAACGCGATTTTTTGGGGAAAACACCATTTTTTAAAGTTTTTTAAGGTGGCTTTTTCCTGAACATGATGTATCGCTTCAAGGACCATCTCTCACAAAAAGTAACATGAAAATCAATCCTCACCCCTTGAACCATTCAAGCAAGATACCGATATCAATCAATGCGCATCTTCCCTGAACAAATGAAAGAGCTCGAGAAAGCCTCTTCTACCAATAACGCAACTTTTTGGGAAAAAATATGAGGGTTTATCTGATATTTTCTTATGTAAATTTTTTACAGTTTTTGGAAGTTGTTTTGACAATATGTAATTGTATTTTTTATTATGTTAATAATGGTGTCATTATTATGACCTCTTCTGTTTTTTTTTTGTTTTTTTTTTTTAAATTCAAACGAATCTAATTCTACAGTGTGATCCATTATTTGCTCTCAAGTCATTGATGAACTGAATTTTGGGAGCAACAAGTGCCCATTTTGATTCCTACAAAATCCAAGGCCTACTAGATCAAGTGTTTAGTAGTAAAATTTCAAGAATTCATTAGTTATTAAAAAAAAATTTGGGCAAGCCACTGGATTAATCAAATGACCTTCCAAATAACTACCTTAAAATTAAATAATCCACCCGTAAGACAAAATCCAAAAAATTGGTATTTTCATTTATTTATTCCATAAAAAATCAATTAATTGATGGTGTAGGTAGAACATCTTGAGGTTGATTGAATTGTATTTTTTACATGTTAATTAACAGAAACAATACATTATGTTGTAATCAGTGAATAAAAAAGGATGAACAAATTAAGGATATACATAAAGACAAGAACTGTTACCACAATAATAATTAATCTGAGTAGGGAATAATGAATTGAAGAAACTTGAACCCAAAATAATTATTCAACAATCATTAATAGGAAATAAATAATTATGTACTTAAGGTCTTATCCTAGCTATCAGGTCTATGTTAATAATTGTTATCATTACCATTATGTTGATAATTTATAAATAGACTTCTTCGCTTATTGGTACCAAACCACCATTACATTATTAAAATGCGTTATTTTATTTTGGTCCATAAATAAATGTAGAATTTGTTCATAAGTTGACTACAACACCACCACCACCCATCACCATCATTTCATCACCTTTCGGGTCCAGATGAAATCATCCCCAGCCTCGTTAAATGTTCCAAAAAAATGTAAATTTTGAAGGCTGAATGTTTATTTATAGAAACACTCTGTTTTTATACCACATCTTCAAAATAAGAACCATCAAACTTGATCAATTTTTCTTTTTTTTTTAGTTATTATTTAAGCATTCAGAGCTGTGTTAAAAAAAATGTAAGGGTATAGTGCCATTTTTGAAAGTAATTTCCTTCCAGTATAATTTATAGCTGATTATTTTCTCTTTTAATTACCTTTAAATGAGGGTCTAAAGTACACGTGAAATGTGAATGTGTTTAATGAAAGTGATTATGGAGCAGAAGTAAATTTGTTATTATTCTAAGAGATATTTTTGGAATGTGTTTTTGTAAATTGTAAACACGTTAAAATGTCAACTATTAAATTTGATTAAAAGAACTGAGATTTGTTGACAATTATTATCATTATTGTTGACATACACTTTTGATTTTGATATATTACGTACACTTCGGTAAAATTTGACAATAATTATCAACTGATTTTACAATCTTCAAAGTAAGGGCTGGATTTTCTTCTGTAAGGGTTTTGGAGGTGTTTTTTTTTTTAATAATCATAAGAAAATTGAGAAAGGATAATCATTCTTGATAATAATCATTCTTTTCTGCCACTTTTCTTAATTTTTTTTTTAAGAATACAGTCAAAACGGTTATAGAACATATGCCATTTTTCCCTTTTGATATAAAAATAAGTTTCTTGTGGTTTTTTGTTTATCTTCGTTTATTTTTGTGTTTTTTTTTTTAAGTTGTTTCATTGACAATAATGTTTTAATATCGAAAAAAATCATATTTGAATTGTTTATTTATTTGAACCCACTAAATATCAGAAATACACGCCACTGATGCTCATAATTTTCTATAAAACAAAGCAACGTTACAACTTTCTGTTAAAAAAAAATAAATAAATTTTTTATTTCTTTCAATGGTAGCACCCACCACTGACTTGTAACAACCTAACGACGTTGAAGCAATCAGCGCAAGTAGAATTCACTTTTGTTATTAATAAGATTGAAACAGCTAGCGACCTCTCTTTTCCAGCGACCGCACTTAGAATATCGAGTTTTACAATCAAATATCTACAGTTAAAAAGATAATAAATACAGTAAAAAAAAATAGAAAGTACAATTAAATAAATCTTTCCAAATACACAGGTAACTAGATAATAAATTGCGAAAAATGCTATCGTTCCTAGTTTTTTTTTCAAATTGAATTAACTGCAAAATATTTATTGAAACATATCTTAAATAAGTAGTTTATAAAAGAAATATTTTATTTTAAAATTATTATTCCCAGATCCCTCTCGGTTGGCTCCAAGAATGGCTATCGGATATTCTCCCTCTCCAACATAGACAATTTAGAACAGATTCACAGCAATGGATCGGAAGACATTCGAATCGTCGAGAGACTGTTCAGCAGCAGCCTGGTGGCCGTGGTTTGCCTTTCCTCGCCCAGGAAGCTGAAAGTCGGCCATTACAAGAAGGGCACCGAAATATGCAATTACTCTTATTCCAATTCAATATTAGCTGTAAAATTGAACCGGTAAGTAAGGTGAAATTGTTCATCTTGACTCTGACTCGAGATGTGGTAATGGTCTTAAAATCGACATTATTTTGTTTCAAAGCTGTTGATTTGATAGATGTTTTATTATTTCTTAAGAAGGGGAAATTGTGGTGAAAACGGTATAAAAAATCAATCTGCTTGAAGCTCAAGCCAAAGTACATGGATCTTTGAGTTAATTATTATTCAGGGTGTTGAAAAACTCGTCGAAAAACGATAATTCTAACATCTGTGTTAAATTACCTGGCAAGACCATGACTATCGATACCAGGGGTTGCTTCGATGGTGTTTATAAATTATTGTTCTTCCAGTTCCGGCATCATAATAGACGCTATTCTCCACTATTTTCGAGGGTAGGAATAGGAATAAATTGCTCTCTTTTTCAAGGAGGCTGTAGTCATTTGAATTATGCTTCCATTTGGATGAAGGTCTAGTTTTCCTTTTTAACTTCTGTGATAAGCGTTTCAACTTTTTTAGGCAAATATGTGTGAAGTTTTCAATTATTTTTTTTTATCAATCGGGTATGTAACATTATGATGTTGGATTAGTGTATGTCAAACTAATAAAAATAAAATTGTGGCGACAAACATTTTGAAACCAAAACCATAGACAAAGGGGGTGCAAAAATATTGAAGACCATCGCCAAAATCAACTTTGCTAACTTGCTGGTACCAGTCTTTTTTTTCTCAGTGATATTTTTTATGTATTGTGAAAATGGATTGATTGTGTTTAACTACCATGTACATTTGCTTGAAAATGTTGTTTTTATTTTTAAATTCCTTCTTCTTTTTCAATGCTGAGTAATGGGGCATTCATACTTTCCACCAGTTTTTCAATACCCGTTTAAACTTAAGTCTTATATCGTAGGTAACTGTGGTGTTCGTTGGTATATATTTTGGGAAATGAGTTTTATGACTTTTTTGTATTTTTTTTTTAGCTTTTTTGTACATTTTTTTGTAGCTTTTTTGTAGCTTTTTTTAGCTTTAACAAAATATTATTTTTCTTTTATCATTTTAAACATATCAGTACATTTTTTAATTACCTTACTTTCATGTTTGTTTGAGGTGTAAAATTTTTAAATAGCTCATTGTTCATGTAAATATGCACATTCAAGTTGTCTTACAGTAGGCTTAGCAGGAATAAATTCAGGATTCAGAGGAAAATTTTGCTTTAGTTTTGTTTTTATCATCCCCTATGTTTTTTTGGATTTCAGGGATTTGAAGTTTGGTGGCAAAAATTTGGCCTGAAACTAGTTTTTTTTTTGCATTTTCTGCTCAAAATTTTTTCACTTTTTTAGTTTTGATCTAAATATTAGAAAGGAAGCGGTTTTTTCGACAAGACCATTCTATACAAAATTAAAAAAGACAAAATTTACCACAATTCTCTTAAAAAAAAAACATTTTTTTAAGACAAACCGTTCCGCTGATAAAGCACGCCAAAAAAATTTGAATTTTTCTGGCCAAAATTTGGTCCTGAGCTGTTTTTTTTTGCATTTTTTGCCAAATTTTTTTATTTTTCCCCAGTTTTTGGCCTAAATCTCAGAAAGGAAGCGTCCTCGACAAGTCCATTCTATACAAATAAAAAAAAATTCCCACATTTCTTATAAAAAAAACATTTTTTTTTTTTTTGAAGACCAAAAAAATATTCGATTGCGTGGGGCTTTGGAAAATTTTGCTATAGTTTTGATTTCTCACCCTCCATGTTTTTTGGGTCCTCTTACCACGGATTTGAAGTTTTCTAGCAAAAATTTGGCCCGAACTGTTTTTTTTTTGCATTTTTTGCAAAAATTTTTGATTTTTCCCCAGTTTTTGGCCTAAATCTCAGAAAGGAAAGCGTTTGTTCGACAAGTCCATTCTACACAAAATTAAAAAAGACAAAATTTCCCACATTTCTCATAAAAAAACATTTTTTTAAGACTAAAAAAATTTGATTGCTTGGGGCTTTGGAAAGTTTTGCTATAGTTTTGATTTTCTCACCCTCTATGTTTTTTGGGTCGCTGAACACGAATTTGAAGTTTGCTGTCAAAAGACTTGGCTCCGAACTTTGTTTTTTTTTTCATTTTCCCCCCAAATTTGTGCACTTTTTTTCAGTTTTTGGCCTAAATCTCAGAAAGAAAGCTTTTTTCACCAAGTCCATGCTATAAAAAATTTAAGTAGTCAAAATTTCCTACATTTCTCATAAAAACCGTTTTTTTTTTTTTGAAGACTAACCGTTAAAAAAAAACTAGAGGGTGAGAAAATCAAAACTATACGAAAACTTTCTAAAACTCCACGCAATTGGAATATGTTTTTCGGCTCGTTCTACCTGCGGAATGGTTAGTTTTCCAAAAAACATAGTTATTTATGAGAAATATAGGAAATTTTGTCTACTTTAATTTTGTATTTTTTGACTTGCCGAAAAAACGCTTTCTTTCTGAGATTTAGATCAAAAACTGAAAAAGTTCAAAAATTTTGACAAAAAGTGCAAAAAAAGTTCCGGGTCAAAATTTTGCCAGCAAACTTGAAATTCGTGTTCAATGATTATAGGAATGACCATAGATTAGTGCCCGGTTGCCGAAAATAATAAACTGACTTATCAGATAATTACTAATTATAGGGGTCTTAACCAGCTCTACTATTTTTCTCACAGTTTGATTTTTATGATTTCTATCATTAATCAGTCATTCTCATTACATTCTCTAGCAATGTCAGATCAATATTTCGAGAATACAGGGCATTTTAAAGTGAGTGATTATCTGCCATATCAGGGAATTACGTTCCCGATGCACCCGGGCATTAGCTTGATCTTCATATCATTGTTTATTGTTTATAAACTTATTTATAAGATTAATCATTCATTGTGATGTGAGTAATTAGGATTTCAGTAAATATGCAGGTCCACACAAAGATTTAATTTAATTTTATCTAGAAAAATTAGAATACAATCATCAGTCATAAAATAATTTATTGATTAATGTTTTAGTTTTCAGATTTATGGATCTTCAAATGTTCTTTTTGGGACTACTTACTTAATTTTAATTTTTTTGATTTAATTTTCAGGTTTTCTATTTCCATGTAAGGACTTTGGTATTCTGAATATTACAGAAATCAAAATTTTTTAATACAGAGAAATTTTTTTTTGGTGCGCAAACAACTATAGTTACTTAAACTTGCTCAGTCTGGTCATCTTTATGCTCATTGTTTAATTTTTTATTTTTTACTGAGCACATCTTAGGAACTCACAAGAAGATCTTAAACTCTGTCAGAGGAGTAATGACATTTTTTAAATATTTTTTTAAGGTTTTTAATTTAACTTTTTTCAATACAACATAATTTTTTTAATACAACATAACACTAGACAGGATAAAATTATAATTGACGAATAATAAGTACTAGCACTAGCTGACTCTTATACAGGGTGAGCCATGAGGAACAATACAAAGAGACCCTTAAGGGGAATATCATGCGACCCTTAAAAAATAAAAAGTGTTAACTCCCCTTCTCTGTTAATATACAGGATGATTTATGAATTTCTTAAAATATTAATTTGGCTATAATAATATCTACATGGATAATTAGAATTTTCTAATTTTTTGCTGCAACCGTACACTGTTATCTATAGCATTCGATCAGCTTTCTCTGAACTTCGAAATTCCAGGACCGGCTTAAGAACAAATTGATTGGGAGAGTTCCTACTATTAAGAAGTATGTGATTTAAAAAAATGTAATTATTGATTTTCAAAGCGCACAAATAGATTATGAAAACTGTGTATGTGAAATTTTTGCCACACTTTCGTGGCATTTTTTATAAACGATCAAATTTGACCAAAACTAAAAAGCCATCATGACTTATTTTATCACGTAATATTATAATTTAAAATAAACGTTATAAATTGCGGATTTATTAATTAAAATAAGTACAGCCTAAGTAACCATTGCTTTAATTACATCGTAGCTGCCACTTTGTGTTATTTCCAGGACCGGGCTAAATTGTTTTTCAATTTTTAATGTTTAAACAAAAGTTTGCCCTGCACATTTTTGTGTAGGCTGAACGATAAATCAAACTACCCGATTAAAAATAAACAGGTCATAAATAAAAAATTTAAAAATAATTTAACCCGGTCCTGGAAATAACACAAAGTGACAGCAACGATGTAATTTAAGCAATGGCTACTTAGGCTGTACTTATTTTAATTAATACATCTGCAGTTTATAACGTTTATTTTAAATCATGACAATATTATGTGATAAGGTTTTTTGGTTTTGGTCTGATTTCAATCGTTATAAAAAATGTCATGAAAGTGTGACAAAAAATTCAGATACACAGTTTTGATAATCTATTTGTGCACTTTGAAAATCAAGAATTACATTTTAAAAAATTGCATAAAGGGTGAACTTCTTAATAAGAACTCTTTCAATCAATTTTTCTTCAGCCGGTCCTGAAATTTGTAAGCTTAGAGACACTGATCGAATGCCAGATAACTGTGTACAGTTGTTGCACCCAAAAAATAGAAAATTCTAATGATCCCTGTAAATATTATAGCCGAATGAATATATTTAAAAATGCACAAATCACCCTGTATATTAACAGAGAACGGAAGTTGACACTTTTTTAGGGTCACATCATATTTCCATGTTGGGACTCTGCATGTGGTAGAAGTTTGTAAAGTTCCTCATGACTCACCCTGTATACAGATGTCTCCAGTAACCAGTTAACAGCTTGATAATATTTTTTTTTTAATGAGTTAGGATTTAAGGTTAACTTAAGATAAAGAGAAAAAGTATGTAACTGGTGATACCCGTTTCAGGGTACGACTGGTTGTATGTTTGGAGGAAAGTATTTATATTCACAACATACGAGACATGAAAGTTGCTCACACGATAAGGGACACGCCGCCGAATCCGCAAGGCATCTGTGCGCTGAGTTCCAACAACGATCTTTGCTTTTTGGCGTATCCGGGATCTGCTACTTCTGGAGAGGTTCAGATCTTCGATGCTCTCAATCTTGTAAGTAGCGGGAGCGTTTGTGATACCTTAAGATTAGGAACATTTAGGGGTTTTGTATGTTTATTTGTAACACTTGGTATGTATTGTTTTATATGTGCTTCTCAATGACATCGTATCTAGCTCGAGATCGCGGCTTTATGTTTATTAACAACTGAATGTTGTTATTTGATTTAAAACAACACCAGCTTTTTTGCTGTTTATTTTACATGCAATAAACGTTACTTTGATTAATTAATAATAATTGAACTTTACTGTAACTTTTATGAGATAAGATCCATTAGATCCTATGCCTCTTTTTATTAATTAATTCAGTCAACAAAATATCTCAAAAATCAATTTTTCTTTCTCCTTTAAAATTTTGCTTAGTGTAGTTGGCTGTTTTCAAAATTCAATCTCAGAAGTGGGATAAATGATCCTGTAATAAAATTGCTGCTTTTATAAGTTTGAATTAACGAATAATAGTTTTATAATAAATCATAATTCAAACACACCTGAATCCTTCTTCATCCATGAACAGTATACTATTTTATTTAAACAATTGAAAAGGATATTCTATTGTTATTAATAATTAACCTATTCATAAAACTCAAGAAGTGGTAAATAATATTTCTCTCAGGTTATATTAAATGCATAATGTGATATGGATGAAGTAGTTGTTCACTTCACAGAGACTAGTCACAAAAAAAAGAGCTCGTGGTTGAAGAATAATTAACATTTTTTTCGCTGTTTATAGCACGCGAAGACGGTCATTTCAGCGCACGACAGTCCCTTGGCTGCGTTAGCTTTCAGCCCCAACGGCAAGCGATTAGCGACCGCCTCCGAGAAGGGCACAGTCATCCGAGTATTCTCAGTATTAGACAGCACACGGCTGTACGAGTTCAGACGCGGGGTGAAACGATGCGTTTCCATCAGCTGCCTGGCTTTCAGCAAGTGCGGGAGCTACCTGAGCTGCAGCAGTAACACGGAAACTGTGCACGTGTTTAAGCTCGACGGGAAGGCGGATGGGTGAGAATTTTTTTTTTTAATTTGTTTTAATAATTCTGATTTTTGAACTTCGGCCAGAAATTTTTTTATTGAAAGATGATAAGTCGAAGCTGTTCATGCTATATTTTTCTTGTCGTTTGATTGATTTATAGGCAAGATAACCAAGTTGATGAGAATCCTGGCACTTGGATGGGATACCTAACCACAATGCTTCCGACCCAAGTAACCGAAGTGTTCAATCAAGGAAGAGCGTTTGCTACTGTTTATCTACCCTTTCAGAATGTTAGAAATGTGATCGGTATTACCGAGTAAGTATAAATCGTTTATATAAAAAAATCGTATGGGATATTTCAAGCTTTCCTATCAGTTTTTGTACTAAAAATGATGCACTTGAGCAGTCGCATGACTTTTTTTAACTGATTTATTTGACAATAATTGAAATTTTACCCTTTGCCATTACACTTGGTCTTTTTAGAAAGACTTTTTTCAATTTTTGAAAGAAAGAATTTTTGCAATTTGAATCGCTATAAATTTTGTAACAGCCAATGTAATTATTTCAGTATCCACAATGAACTTCGTCTTCTGGTAGCAACCGAAGAGGGATTTCTCTACGTTTACAACATACCGAAAGAGGGAGGAGAACTGAAGTTATTCAGGGAGCATCGGCTAGATGGATCACCGGATGAAACTCAATCGGATAAGGCCTCCTCTGATGGCTCGGTTACTCATTCCGATCCGATTAACATTGACTCTCGAGGTAAGTGTATTTTTTTTAACAGTAATTTATTAAGAATAGGTATATTTTCACATCAAAGTAAGCAGTCATTATTGTATCATGGTTTTGGAGGTGGTAGGTCAGTTTAGATATGTTTTCAATAGAAAGAATCAATGACAAAAATAATGACTGTTGCTAAAATGGGACTCTATCTCTGGACATGTGGGTATTTTTTTAAATAAATGTAGCTCTTGATATAACAAAAAATATGGGCCTTGTTTCATTTTTCGTGGTTACTAGAATTGATGCAATTAATTTGCTTCCATAAAATATGGTAGAGACTAATAAAACTAGCAAGTACCGAGTTATAGAAAGAAGGGATTTTTTCCCATTTAACTCAACTTTTTCCAATTTTTTGGTAGTTACTGTATTGATGGTTTCTTTTTGCTTCCATAGAATATGGTAGAGACTACTAAGACTAGCAAGAAAGGCTGATGAATATATAGAAGAATTTTTTCCCATATAACTCTACTTTTTCAATGGAAACTCAACTTTTTCTACTGGCAACTCAACTTTTTTACATTAGTAACTCAACTTTTTCCATCAATAACTCAACTTGTTCGAACGGTAACTCGACTTTTTCCATCGTCAACTCAACTTTTTCCATCTGTAACTCAAAATTGCAGTAGCCATTAAAACTGGTTCACTCGTGAATTTATTTTTTGTTTGATAATTTTAATAGCACAGTAAAAAAGTCAATAATTGAAAACATTTACTGCTTGCTCGTTTATATTGCAAAAAGATTGATCTTGTACCATTTTTTTGTAGTTAAATTGCTGCAGTCTATTTGCTTCCATAAAATATGGTAGAGACTAGTAAGACCAGCAAGAACTACTAAAAATAAATAAATATTGTATGGCTGTGGTAAAGCCCAAGTGTCAGAAGTTTTCAAGTAGCCTCAAGGGCCTCTGACGTAACCTAACGACTGCTGTGAAGCAGCCGGGACCCCCTTTTTAACGTATAATACCTCCCGGAGCACGATCAGTCATGGAACTTTTTTACCACTATAAATGGTCACCCATCCAAGTACTGACCAAACAAAGCCATGCTGCACTTTAGAGATCGTTTTGACTGAAACTATAACAGTTTGGCTATTGTGACCGAAGAATTACTGAGTATACAGAAAGAAATATTGTTTTCTATCTAACTCAACTTTTTCCTTTGGAAACACTACTTTTTTCCTTTGATTACTCAACTTTTTCCATTGTCAACTCAACTTTTTCCATTAATAGCCTAACTTTTTCCATTGGTAACTCAATTTTTTCCATCAGTAAATCAAAATTGCAGTACTCAATAAAATTGGCTAACTTGTTCAGAATTTTGTTAGATTGCAACTCAACTTTTTTCCTTTGATAACTTAAATTTTTCCATTGGTATCTCAACTTTATCCATTGTCAACTCAATTTTTCCATCGATAACTCAATTTTTTCCATTGATAACTTGACTTTTTCCATTGGTAACATTTTTTTCCCATCAGTAACTCAAAATAGCAATTTTGTTAGATTTTTTAACCACATTGCAAAAAAAGTCACTTGAAAACTTTCACTGCTTGATCGTTTATATTGCAAAAAGATTGATCTTGTGTCATTTTTTTGTAGTTACTGCAATTGCTGCAGTCTATTTGCTTCCATTAAATACGGTAGAGACTACCAAGTCTAGCAAAAAGTACTGATGAGTATACAGGGTGCACCATGTATCCTTCTCTATATTGCTATCTCCTGAACGCTAAGAGATACAGGGTCGGTTAAATTAGAGAAAAGATGCACAGTTTTGTGGCCATCTCGAATTCGTCAAAACATGCAAGATATCTGTAACCGTTCCTGAAATATCCTGAAAAAACTGAAAAATCGAGATTTCTTATTTTCCTCATATCTTTTTTATTATTAGAAATTAATAAATAATTTTTTGTAGGCTTACATAAGCCGTTAAGAGCTATCCATCTGACATTTCAAAAATTTTCAAGGCCTACTAGATCCAAGAGTTTTCACAGTCAACTTTCGTTTTTCTTATGGCCACCATATTATTTTTTTGATATGAAAAAAATAACGGAAACCAAAAATTAATAAACTTTAAAAAAATTTTTTTTAACTTTTTATTCTTAATATTTCAAAGAAAAACCTAATAAAAAATCGTCGAAAAACGTCAACTCGGCGTAAAATACGCCGAAATAGTGCTTGCCTTATGGTGTTTTAATTTATCTATGAAATTCGGTCTAAAAATGTGTCTTTTTTGTAAAGAAAAAAGAAGAATAAAAAAATTTTTTATTTATTTTTTGAAGTTTAACAATTTTTAGTTTTTATGATTTTTTTTATACCGAACAACATAAAAAAACACTATGGTGGCCATAAGAAAAACGAAAGTTGACTGAAAATTCGGGGATCTAGTCGGCTTTGAAAATTTTTGAAACGTCAGATGGGTAGCTCTTGCCGACTTATGTAAGCCCACAAAAAATTATTCATTAATCTCCAATAATAAAAAAGATATGGCAAAAATAAGAAATCCCGATTTTTCAGTTTTTTCAGGATATTTCAGGAACGGTCACAGATATCTTGTATGTCTCGACGGAATCGAGATGGCCACAAAATTGCGCTCCATTGGATTTGTTTAACCGACCCTGTATCTGTTAGCGTTAGGAGATAGCAATATAGAGAAGGATACATGGTGCACCCTGTATAAAAAGAATTGTTTTACTTTTTCAATGGTAACTCAACTTTTTGCATCGCTAACTCAAGTTTTTTACATTTTCACCTCAACTTTTTCCATTGATAACTCAAAATTGCGGTAGTGAATGAAACTGGTTCACTTGTTCTTTTTTTGTAGATATTTTTAATAAAATGGTAAAAAAGTCAATTGAAAACTTTTTCTTCTTGATCGTTTATTTGCAAAACGATTGATCTTTTATCATTTTTTGTAAATAAGTACTGCAATTGTTGCAGTCCATTTGTTTCCATAAAATATGGCAGAGATTACCAAGACTGGCAAGAAGTACTAACTGATGAGTAAATAGAAAGAAATATTTTACTTTTTCAATGGTACCTGAACTTTTTCCATTTTTCCTTGGGAAACTCAAACTTTTTCCATCGGTAACTCAACTTTTCTGATTGATAACTCAATTGTTTCTACCATTAACTCAAAATTGCAGTAGTCAGTAAAACTGGTTAACTTGTTCAGAAATTTATTATTATTAACTATGAAGAGACTAGTAAGACCTGCAGAAACTACCGAGTTTACAGAAAGAGATATTGTTTTCCATGTAACTCAACTTTTTTAATGGTAATTCAACTTTTTCCATCGGCAACTCAACTTTTTTCCATCGAATACTCAACTTTTTCCAATGGTAACTCGACTTTTTCGATTTTAACTCAGCCTTTTCCCTTAATAACTCGACTTCTTCCATTGTCAACTCAAAATTATAGTCAATAAAACTGGTTAACTTGTTTTTTTTTGTTTTTAGATTTTTTAAATCACATTCTAAAAAAAAAGTAACTTAAAATTTGTGAAATAGCAGACCAGTCCCAAAATACTCCATTCAATAGGGCGTCGGTATAAAAATTGATAACTTAAAATGGCCGTTATAAATAAAATTATAAAGTTCCAGTGCTACCTTTGTTTTTTATTTTTCATGGGGAATACCGTTTTGTTGATTCTTGGAGCCTCTTTCTCCTATTCTCAAAGCTTTAAGGCTTGATCATAGCTCAAAAATAATTGAATTAAGTTTTATAAATAAATAAATAAATAAATAATATTTTGACACAATTCAAAAAAAATCACTTCAAGATCTTTTTGTGTAAAAAAAAGATCATGGCATGGGATGGAAGGGCCCATAACTTTTTTATTATATTATTTGTACTTAAAAAATGTCCTCAGAGATGGAATTTCGTTTTTGTTTGTCTCATCGATGGAATTTTATACTTTTATTGCCCGATTCATTGTAACATTTTGATGATGTGATTGGCTAATACTTTCCTTCAACTACTTGATACATATAATGCCTTTCTTACATGTATTTTTTGTTTTATTAGTGATCTGTAAAGTTGTGTAAGTAGTAATAAGAGGTAACACAAAAACATCCAGTAGTATTTTTTGGAAATTTATAATGAGAGCAGGTTTTTGAGAAAAGAGAACACTGCAAATAGTGGAAATTTTCTTTGAAAGCTTTTCTAATTATTTGAATTTACAAGTAACATCATGATAGTAACAAAATTAGCTTATTTTAAAGTCTTTTTGAATTTCCTTTAAACTAAAAAATAAATTTTATTTTTCTGGTTCGAAATTTTTCACTGGAACCCTAATAAACCTTCCACTTTTAATATTCTCCAGAGGAAGGCTTGCATTTTTATTTTTACTTTGACTAACTAACATGTTCTGTTTCTTTTTATTTTTTGTCTGAAATTTTTATTGAACTTTTCGTTCCTCTTTACTTAATCATATTTTAAATACCCTGTTCCTATTAAGTATTTTAAAAAAATGAGAATGTTGAAGAATTGATGATTACACGTATTTAATTTAATTTGGATAAATCAAATAATTGGATGTTTTTGTGAAATCATTTTTTAAAGTGTAAATTAAATTCGTCGAATTCTTTTGTACATAATGCATAAACCCTGGTGAAGTTTAGTCTTGCTACACCATAAGGCATTTATTTGTCTAGTCATTGAGTTTAATCTCAATGTACGATACAAAAATAATGCCGACATTTAACCTGAAAATCCTCTTTTAGAATTTAGTTTCTTATTAATATCCTTTTAGTAGCGTTGAGTAATTTAGCTCTCTTCCCCGGACTTCTAAAGTTTGAAACTGCTAGGTTTTGCCATGTTAGCAATAGTATTTTATTTATTCCCAGTACATACGTACGTAGTTCTAGTTGAATGTAACCTTATTTTCTTTTTTTGTAAATTAGGGAACAAGGAAGACAATAGTGGGGTCCATAAATCTCCGAAATAACCACCATGTAGAGTTGTCTCGATTCAAGTAGGTAGCTTAGTTTTGTGTGTGTTTTTATTTGATTTGATCGTGTTTACACGTTTCTCTGCTTAGAACGTGTTTTAATAATTTCAATGTAATGTAGTTAACGAATTCGAGTATTATCCAAATTTGGCAAAAGTGGTAATTGGTTATATTTGATTTTTATTTTATTTTGAGACATTGAAATTTTTTTAGTTCGAAGACCGGGGTCGTCGTGGCATGGGAAATTACAAATGAAATACATGAACAAATTTTAATTTGCCCCTTTTACACTTACCACGGGAAAATTATTGTTCAGTGGGGTTATTTTTGTGTGTGGAACGTTTCTTTTGTTTTATTGTATATATAGGTCATGCGCTTTTGTTACAACCCAAACGAAACTATTCTACTGCTAGGTGTGTGTTTTTTTATTGCTTTTATTTTCTTTGTCTTTTATTCTTTGTAAGGGTGTTCAAAAATTAACTTATTTGTGATTGGTGAATTAAAAACATTTTTCTTCTGTCTCTGCCTATTTCAATTAATTATTATCTAACATTAGTCAATCAAAATTCTCATCAGATAAGTTAATTTTTTATCGCCTGTTTTTTTTTCATTTATTAGATTGCATGGCTCCTTAAAGCTTCAAGCCTCTGCTTGCTGAAGGAATGCTTAATTTTCAATACTTTCTGATTTTTGCATGGATTGCTTTTAATTTTACGAGGCTATTTGTTTATTTACACTACTTGTGGGTGCTTTTTGAAATATAAACTATAGCATAAAATGTCAAATTGATTTTTTTTTTTTTAATATGGTCGACATGTCAATGATTCGAAAGTTTTTGTCATACTGTCAATGTCAGAATGCTAGAACGTATTTTAATATAATAGATTTCATTCAAATTTGTAAAATTTGTACAAATTTGAGCAGGAATAAAAAGTTTTCTCTTGAAACAAGCAATAGGAACCAATGGATCCTTGAAAATAATAAAACCAACTCTTTATAGAAAATAGAAATTGGTTGAAAAATAGTTACTTATGTATCAAGGGAGTTATGAGGATGTTAATTACAGAGGGCAACATATTGCAATCCCGAGGGACGTTAGTCTCGAGGGATTGTTAAGTTGCCCGAGGTTATTAACATCCAATAACTCCCGTGCTACATAATTAATTTTATTTCATATAAAATGAAATATAAAAAAGAAATCTTTGGTTTTTAAAATTAAACGAATGTTTTTAATACTTGAGTAAGCATGATTATTGATTACCATGGATATTCAGCTGGAAAGTTTGTAGAAAATGACATATGAAATCCAAATATTCAACCAACAATGCAATAACAAAACCAACATCCAATGGTTACCAGAATTAAACAAATAGTAATATTAGAATTAGAGGGAGTTATGGATTCATAACAGTCCCAAGGGAGTTATGAGTATGTTTATAGTTACGGTAACCAAGCGTTTATCTAGTTATAATGTATTAGTATGAAATAAATATAATTTTCTTATAAAAAAAAAGAAAAGGCTTCAATCACAGCTATTTGATTCAGGAAGGTTATAATACAACATACAGTGAGGAAGTTTATACTCCCCCCTGAGCTGAATGAGATCGAACATTGGTACAAAAAATAAATTAAATAGAACGAATCTTACTAGTTTTTTTCAAAATTTTAAACTGGGGTTGTCCTATGAGTTGTTGAATGTCAAACAGTCAACAAAGACTGTCAAAATTGAAAATTAACATATTTTTTTTGTGGGTAATTCAAATACCTTTACAGTGAGATCTCACATGACCCCCCATCATACTGTTAAAATTTTTAAATTGACAGTGATTGCAATGTTATCTTTGACAATTCTTAACATATCAGTTTTATGCCAAAAAATCATACTATTCAATTTAACTTTACTCGGAATTTTTTACTTTTTGACTCAGACTTAACTAACATAATTTTTGTGTTAAAATGAAGATGACATGTCTTAAGATGACTAAAATGCCTTTAGAATGAAATCTCATTTTAAAATTTTCCATGCCATTTAAAATTTTCAACACTTCAACTTCATTTTTGACATTTGACACATCAGTTTTACGTCAAAAAGTAGTAAAATTCATGTTACCGAAATTAGTTTTTGTACCACCAGAGGAGGAGTGGGTGAGTCATTATGAATGGTCCCCGGGAATATCTCAGAAACTAAACGTCGCACAGCCTCAGGGAAAAATATTTCTTCAAGGAAAGTGGCCCTAGAAAATCGTTGAAAAGTACTTTTGAACTCCTAGAATGTCCTCTAGGGGACGTAACAGCCTTGACATAATGAAAAATTGTAATTTTCTCATCATTTTTCAAAATTGGGGTAAATTAAAAATATCATGAGTGTAATGCTTAAAAAACCTCAATTTTTTTTGTCTGGAAGTTTATGTAATAAGTGCTTCTCAAAAGTAACGGATAAATTCATTTTCTCAGTTAATATTTGTATAATAAAAAAAAACAGGTCCAATTTTGTTTTAATTTATGTTCTTTTGACGTAACATTTTTTATACAGGGTGTTCCTTGGCTCAGTAATGGCGTCAATTCATTTTTTTTTTAAATAGGACACCCTGTATATTACTACATTTTCAGATTTTCTGAGAAAATCCAGTAAAATCGTTTTTTACAGTTTAAGTGAATAAATATGTGTACAGGGTGATAAAAAATCTGCTCTTTTCTATTGGGCGAAAGTTCTCCAGCTGCGGTTTTCAATGACACCTTAAGAATTTAATTCCCTTTTTCACCATGTAAAAATAAATACACAATTTTAATGCTTTTTAGAAAAATCGCGATATTTCCCTACCAACATATCAGATAACGCCCTATACCGGTTGCGGTGGTAATATAACGAAAAATTCGTAAAATGAAATCGACAGAAGAAGGAAAACTCTTTTTAACGAGACTAATCTTGTTAAATTCCATTATGGTTAACCGGAATAATCGACATTTGAAAAAACAAAGTTTTGACGTTCCCCCACCACTTTATTTATAAAGTAATTAAAAAAACTGCAAGATAAAAAAATCGAAGTTATTTAAGCATTACACTCATGATATTTTGAATATACCCTAATTTGGAAAAAAATGAGAAAATTAAATTTTTTTATTTGGTCATGGCTGTCATGTCCCCTATGGGTCATTTTTTTATTTTTTTATTTTGTCTTTGTTGTATTCTGTTTATTGTATTATGTTTAATTGTAAATTTGTATTTGTGTTATTTAAAAATGATTCTCTGTAAGACAATAGCAATTTTTTGCTAAATACAGGGCTATAATAATTTTAGAAGCTAAAAACTCCAATGATTTTTTAGGGCCACTTTTCTTGAAAAAGTTTTTGCCTGAGGCTGTACGATGCTTAGGGCCGGTTGCACGAAAGTAATTAAAACTATTTCAGATAATTACCGATTTTAAATTTCAAATTTTGAAAATATGGTGAATATTTTCAAGGATATTTTAATTTTTGTTGGTAATTAACTCTTCTACAAGGGAATAGAGTTTGTTTCCAGCACTATCAGACCAATTTTTTGATATAATACAGGGCGTTCTAAAATCGATGATTATCTCACAGATTTTTAATTACGTTCGTGCAACCGGGCATTAGTGTCTAAGATATTATTCCGGTGTGGTGACATCGTTATAACTCGCCCGGTACTTTGCAACTACTGTAGTATTGTGTTGCCAGAAATGGGTAGATAATTTTGAATATTTTCCATTCAGGGAAGTAATTTTTCCATTTTATTATTTTAATATTTGTAAAAAAGGGCATAAAAAGTAGGTATGTATTGAGTACATTTCTTATTAAACTTTAAAATTATCAAGGACTCAAGTATTTATAAATATCTCATAACTTTTTTTATTCGTGAAATATTTCTGTAGAAAATAAAAAAATTTGTATTTTGATAAATTTAGGAAAAAAGGCAAAAGTGGGAAACAAGAAATTTGTAGATTGCTTTTTAGGATTCTCACCTTTAGGGGTGAAAATGGTACCAGTACCAAATAAAAGATGAAAGAATTTTCCTTACCTTGTGACATTTTTTTTGCAGAATCCAGTTTGAATATTTACTGTAAACAGGTGTAATTAACTTAATTTCACAACCAGTTTTCTGGCACTCCCATCATGGGTATATCTATATACCCAATAGTAACTTTTCAGTTTATTATTTCCCCATTAGAATCAATAAATTGAAATTTTTAATATACTGCAACCAGTATAACTTGATAAAATTGTAAAAAATGTGCCCTAATAACCACTTTTTTATATGATGATTTTTTTGTATTTTGCCACTCTAAGTAATAAAAATTATGAGTTGAAATTAGTGAAAATGAAAAAAAAATCACTTCCACCACCAATCAGATTAAATATATTTTTTCTTTCACTTTGAATTATTTTATTTAATTTGCACTTGAAATAAAATAAATACTTTCCGCTTGTGTGTGCTTTTATAACCTATCCTGCTTGTTTAACTGCTTCTCCTCTTTGCTTGGTTTCATTATTTTCAAGCATGATTTTGTATACAATAAAAAATAGATTTTGTGCAATAAAATTGGGTGCTAACAATTTTGTAAAATTTGTACATAGAAAAAAGTAGACATACCCATATGATACACTCGTCGGGTTTGTAAATCCCAGAATAAGGTAATAGAGAGCTAAATTTTACTGAAACGCTCGAATCCTTCGATTTTCCCGTCCTCGAATGATCACAGATATCCACAATCCATATTTTTATTTTGTCTGTTCCCTGCAAGGCTCTACCATACTAAGTAGCTACGCTGGCATCGTCAAGGGCAATCCGATCGGCCTTATGTCAGGTATTGGTATATTTAAATCATAAAACACTTTCATTCATTCATAAACGAAAAAAACAATTCATCCACACTGCCCACCTACCAGACAACACTGTTATTGATAAGCGAATTTCATCAAAACTTGTTGGTACCCACTGTAATCATTTCTGTATCTGTAAACTTGTTATTATTTATTTTTTCAATCGAACAGGCAAGTAAACGAAATTGTATTTGATCACAATTACTCATTACTAATGATTCATCGATTCAAAAAAATACCTGTTATAACGATTTCATCTAATTATTGACATTTAAAGTCACATAAAGTTCAAATTCAAACTAGTTCATCATCATTTTTTCATAGATCAAGCAAGAAATTCAATATTTCTTCTTGTTGTTAAGGAGTAATAATAGTATATTCTTCAACGACCAGAGAATTGTGGTTATTATTCAGGCGAAATTGTCGTAATGAATAATAGCCATTATTCACGAGTAGAAGACGATATTATTTTCTCTACGAGTATATTTTTTAAATAGCCGAAGAATATTTTCAGAAAAATTATTTACTTTGTTAATAATTAATTTTAGAAGTTGCTTGAGCAACTTTCAAAATATCCAGCAAGTTAATAAAATTACGCGTGAGAGTTATAAATTTGATTGTCTGAGATCGATGATGCGTCAGAGTTGAAGCGAAATAGAGAAATACTCGTAGAGAAAATAATTATTATGCTATTTATTTATCTTCTAATCACATAATTTGATAACACCATTATAGAGTAAAAAAAAAACAAAACAGGTAAATTTTTGGAAGCTTAATAACTTGCAAAATCGATGATAGTTAGGAGTCTAGTTACTTATATCTTTTTCTTCAGAATCTGAGAAACTTCGTGAGATGGCAGCGGCCACAGAAACGCCCCCCAAGAGTGTTTTCCAGTTCAATGACGATCAGGAATACCCGCCCTTGGGCGCAGTAAGCACCGACTGAGATTATCTCAAACACTACCGTATCTGCTCCGTTTGCAAATATCACTTTCTCTTGGGAATTATCGTTTCTATTCATTACGTTGTGCGGTTATGCGAGGATTTCATAATTTACTCCCTCGGATTAGAACTTTAATTTTGACGATGTGACAGCTTGAAGTTTTCTCAAATGTTTCACGTTTTAGTTGTAATGCCATAAAAATTATATGCCAATAATGTTTTGTTTAATGTCTTATTTTTTTATGATAATCTAGTGACTATTATTAATGTGCGTGTTTTAAGCTTTGATTGGGTTTATTTTAAAAGTATTAATTAAATGGTTTTGATATGATGTCTTTTTTTAACTTGTTGAGTGTTGCAGCTTTTATCACAGAAATATAATAACGACATGTCAATTTTTTTAAATTTAACAATACGATGGTAATTTTGTTTTAAAAAGTTACATGAATGTATTGTGTAATAGCATCCATGGTAGACTTACTGCTTAACCAACAATCAACACTGCTTGACATTTTTAGTTCTTTATAACTAGGAAATTTAGGACTAAAATTTAGTAAGTACAAATTATTAAAGAGTTATTTATAGTTTAATTGAAAAAAAAAACTTAATTTTTTTCCATTGTTGTTCAATTTTTTCAACTGTCAATAACTCATCATCAACATATCGTAGGAGCAATAAATAATAATCGTATATAATATAAATATGATATTCGTGGTAAATACATGGGCAATTATTGTTATAACACTGTTTTCATTTTTCGATAGTTTTCAAACTTTTCAAGATTTTCACGAGCGTTATTGAAATGAAGAATGTTGAAATTTCCCAATTGTGTGAATCAATTTTTACAAAGCTTCATTTTTTATTTATTATTTTTAACATGTAGGTATATGAAAAAATAAATGTAAGGTATAAAAAAAAATTAAAAGTTTCTAAACTAAAAAAAAAACAATTATATTTTTTACAACCATCTACAAATGAAGATCTACACTTGGAATTATCAAGTTGGTTAAACAGGTGTCTACTTTTACTGTTGTACTTGATGTAACCCTACTGTTTGCATTAATAGAAAAAATGAATTCCTGGTTTTTTAAAACTTTCCAAGTTTTTATAGACTGGGAACAATCCGCTTATTATTTTGAAGATTAATGTTTATGCCAATCTTCTCTATTTACTGTAGTTATAAATAAATGTTAATAGCTGTCAATCAACGTTCATCAGAATTTTTCACAAATACAAGAAGGCTGTTTTGTCCATTGTTTTAAGATATTTTTTTTTAATAGTTTGGTTGAAATGTAATTAATTGTTACTATAATGCTGCATAAAATTGAAAGTGATATACATGGTGATGGTGATTCCAATTAAAACCTGAATTTCTACAAATACATATTGACTCCTCTTCATTACTTTTGAGCAAAATGGAGGATATAATCTTTTTTTTTTAACGATCAAAAAACGATATAATAAAAGTGATTGATATTAAGGAGATGAAATAAAAATTTTAATTATCATTTTCTTATCAATTTTTCAGTCGACCGGTTTCGTATTTTTACCCATCTTCAGGGTAAGTCGACAAGTTATTAGAGCTATTTAATTATTATTACACAAGTTATACTTAATGAAAAATAAACTAAGGTGCCTGCAGAAATAATTGTAAAATCTTGATAATTTTGGTTTAAAAAGTATTTTGGATTTGGAGAATAAAAAAGGAGAATCACGCTCAAGTAGATGTTCATTTGTACCCACCTGCTGTATCATTAATAAATCTATTAATAAATCCTACCTACGTTAATAATAATTAAGGTTGGTGGAAATTAAAATATTTTGGTCATTGCATTTAATAAAAAAATACGGTTAGACATGATAAAATATAAGGAAATTAGAAAAATTTACATTGACAGGCTAATTATTAATTTACTTGATGAAAAATGAAAAAAAAGGAATTTTTGATTTTGATTGACGTATAAATAATAAATATGATACCTGACCTGAATGTTGTGCCCATGTTTGTTATTACCTACCTACATATCTTCATCGGGAAAACTATCATATAAAAAAAATAACAAGAAGAAATGTCAATCTTTGTCAAAAAATGACGTTTTTAATTTTAACTTTTCTAACAATTTTAATAGTATTTTATAATAATTATTGAATTAAATGACAAACGTTATAAATAAACATCCATCTATTTAGGATTCAGTTATGCATTAATTTTATTGTACTTTTACAAAATAATATCTTAGTTGTGTATTTTTAAATAATAATAATTATTAGGTTATAATAAATAGAGTTAAAAAAATCACTTCTTATGTTCTTATAAAATGTTTGTGTTGAATGTACGTTCGTTCGTGTAGGCATATAAAAAATTATAAAAATTTCCCAAGTTAGATAATTATTATTATTTAATTTTTGTGTATATTTTTGGTTCTGTTACAGTGTGGTTTTAATCATTAATAATTATAATCTAAACAAAAAATATGGCGGAAGTTATTCTTTATGGAGTATGTAAAGTAGTCCACTACCCATACCTAACCGCAAGTCAGATAGATGGGTCTTTTGATAATAAAAAATAGCTGTGAATATATTTTTGAATATAAAGTGTACGATGTGTGAAAAAAAAATAATAACATTCTTCTGCCGTGTTTTCTCTTTAGGAATTAATAGGGTTGAATAAACTGGACGAGTTAATAGTTTGTATATTTTAGAAGAGTTATTTATTGATCAGCCGCTTACTTTACCGGCAAGAGCAGTTCATGGTTTATCCTCCATTTTGAAAAGCATGGAGTGCATGGATTCGATCTTGTTAGTAAACGTTGTAATTTGTTTCGCACATATTGTGCCATGTAAATAAAATTAAATAGCCTTAGTTTTTTCATCAAACATTACAATGAAAATAGTCATTTCATTTTAACTGTTTGGTACCTTTTGTACGAGCAAGCAAGCAATTCGTTTGTAATGTGAATTATTGTAAAATATATGGAATATTACATTATGATGTGTTTTATTTATTTATCTGAAATTTGTAATGTATTGTTATGACTTTAATTATTAACTTCTCTCACTCCACACTTCAGATTCACAAACTACTCTTCTTCTTGTTTTACTTTCCTTTTTTGTCTTCCTCTAATAGCTTCTGAAAACACTCTTTCTCTATCCTGTGACGACCTGATTTTAATTCCATCACCTCAGATTTATTGTTCCCATTTAACTTCATAAAAGTTCCTAATAAATTCAGGAGTTACTGTTTGTTATCTTGCAACAGTATGTTTGTTATAGAATTCATTTTTCAGAATTTTTTCAGATCCAGAATCTCTTTTTTGCCAAAAACATTAAAATTTTTGCACTCTTTTCCGTTTTTTTGCCTATATCTTGAAAACTATGCGTTTTATTGAAAAAATCGTTAAGTACAAAATTAAAGTAGACAAAATTTCCTACAATTTTTATTAAATACGTTTTTACCCCACAACCAACCGTTCCGAGCTAGAGCGCGCTTGAAAACAGTGAAAATTCAATAGATGTAAAAAAAGCACGATTTATGACTCTTTCCGATTTACCCTACTGAGACAACATAAATTTGGAATAATAGTTATTTATGCAACAAGTGCATAAAGTGGTACTTTTTTCACGACTGGGGCGGCAATCCCAGAAGTGAAAAAAGGCACTTTATGCATATGTTGCATACAAAATTTTATCTACGAGTGACTTAAATTAGAACGAAAATTTATTATTATAAAAAAAAACTTTCCAATGCATTCATATCTTATATGTAAGCGTTTCTTTGAAGCTGTTAACGCTTTTTTCATCACGTCAGTTCATAAAGGTGACATATTGCTTAATATACACTTCTTTAGATTTTTGAGGTAGGTACCTAACAGATTTTGTGCAGCCATATATGATGGAATAAGAATTTCTTCTAGTGCGGAAGATATTTCATTCATGATTAAATGTAAACATAAAATATATAAATTATATAGCCACATTTGATTGAAAAATAATTTCTTCTGGGGTAGAAGATATTTCATTCATTGAAGCATCTACAATGTTATCCATTTTAGGTATAAACGACGAAAAACACAAAATATTAATAATTGTACATAGATCTGGCGCTCTGCTAATAAACTGCGACGTTTCTCTAGTATAATAGGTGCATGGTAATTATAAATCTGGATACAATGTAATTCAGCGTTCAGCGTGTCGTGTTCAGTTGTTGTTGCTAGCTGCGAACGCCCCGACTGACGACTGAGCCGCTCCGCTCTCCGCTCACTACTTGCCAGTCGGCGAGCGTGCACTAACGTGACAGATTTAGCGTTAAATAATGAACCGCTACGGCACTTTATTACACCCAAACTACTTTATTTAACTCTTCAATATAATCATACATTTTATGAACTAAGAAACGTCTAAAAAAGTGCATTTTATGAATCACTCGTAGATAAAATACATGAAAACTGGATGAAGCACGCCTAAATAATGAGATTACAGTAAAATAAAACACCAGTGATGATGCAAAAAAGAAAATGTGAATTTATTAAAAACAAAAAAAAAAAAACTTACCACAGGGAGACATTTAGCCCTACCCCCACCCTCCCCTACATTCACTAATTCAGTGGGGAGCAAGCTCCAAAACACGGATTGATTCCAGTCTGTTAGTCCTTTTTTGACCAATTCCTCCCCATAATTGAGTTACTCCATCTATTACTGAACCAGGAAATAAATCCTGTAGCTGTATGGTTGCAGCTGCTGAGAATGGCACAGCTATATTTGAGGAGGCCCTAAGTTGCTTTCTTATAATTAATTAAAATTGAATCAATTAAAAAAATAAATTCTAAGAGGGCGCATGTGTTCTCCCAGCGTGGTCAAGAAATCGTTTCCCAGCTGCAACAACGCTTTGATGAGTGATCTTTGGGTCTTTGAATATCCATGCTTCATCAGCGAGGTCGGGTTTTTTTGTTAGAGTTGTTTGTCAAACTTCAATTTCTCTTGGTTGAAAGGTGCTGAAGTTGTATTGCATCCACTCATTTTGGTGGAAACATTTTATTGCTCCCTGTCTGTGATGTTTACGGTTTTTTAGCGCTTGCATATTGGATTTTTTGCATTGGAGAAAATGTATTTAATAAAATGTGGGAGAAATTTGATCTACTTTATTTTGTAAGAAGTGTTTTTTTTTCGATAAAATGGATAGTTTTCAAGATATAGACAAAAAAACTGTGCAAAAAGAGAAAAAAAAAAGAATTCAAGGGCATAATTTTTACCAGTAAAGCTCAGATTCATGTTCTAGATCACCCAAACAACATTAGGGTGAAAAATTACTTACAACTATCCCTAAACTTTCCCCTATTTACCTTTTTTTTCTAATTTCCCTTAGCCATTTTATAATAAGATTTTTTTGTCCATAACCAGAGTAACCTACTTCTTAGTACAGCAATAGTTTTCTGAAAAGATCACTTGCCCCTGGTGTGTCATAAGAAGTCAAAAGATTTAAATAAAAATCATGTATTGACAGTTCCATTATTTTTGACAGTACCAATCAAAAAATTTATTACTTCAGAGCATATTAACAGAAAGTTTGAACATTAATGTAAAATCACTCGACTTCTGCACTGTTATTTGAAAAAAGTTTTCCCAATGAAAAATTATTTTTCTCTCAAAACCCTTTTCGATTTTGAATTTAGATTCATTTTCATTGTGGCAAATTTGGAACGTGGATATTCCACAGTATACAGGGTGTATAAGAGACGTTGGGCCAAACTTGAAGGGGTGATTCCTCTTATAAATGTAAGTTAAAAAAATAAGTTTCAGCTCAAAATGACGTTTCGTTTAAAAGACACAGGGTGTCAAGGTTTAAAGAAATATAACAGATATTGGTTATAACTCATGTAAATTTAAACCGATTTTGATGAAACTTGACATGAACAATAAACTAGCTAAAATCTGTAATTTGGCTATTTCAGGTTTTATAGATGTCTTCCAGTGGCGTAGATATTCAAGGTTGGAGCCCCTTTTCTCTCCCTTATCTTTTACGCCACTGACTTTATTTCAAATAAAAAAACGTGCCCATGCATTTTAGAACAAAAAAGTGGTCTTTAGTTTTTTTCATACGTTGTACCCTTGTTGAGGTATCTTAAATTATCTCAGGTAATGTTGGGCTATTTACATTGCAAAATTATTAATTTCATCAAGAGTTATCTGACTAGAATTTTTATGCGTAATGTTATTTTAATTGTTAAGTGACATTGTCTGAGGAAACCTAAAATATCTCGAAAACCGTACGTCGTATGGAAAAAAAACTATAGAATACTTTTTTATTCTAAAATCCATGGGCTATTGAATACATTGTGATTTTTACAATAATGTCAGTGGCGTAAAAGTTAGGAAGAGATGGCCCCAACCCTGAATAATAGGTTAGTAGCATTTCCTGAGGAAACTTCAAATATCTCAAAAACGGTCTGCCGTATGGAAAACATTAAAGGATACTTTTTGTTCTAAAATGTATGGATCATTGAATAACGGTTTTGTAGTTGCAATAAAGTCAGTGGCATAAAAGATAGGGAGGGAAAATGGGCACCAACCCTGAATATCCACGCCACTGGAAGACTTCTACAAAAACTGAAATAGCCAAATTAAACAGCTTTGTTTGCTTATTGTACATGCCCAGTTTAATCAAAATCTTTTTAAATTTACACTAGTTATAACCAAAAACTGTTATATTTTTTTAAACTTTGACACCCTGTATCTTTTAAACGAAACATCATTTTGAGCTGAAACTTATTTTTTTAACTTACATTTATGAGAGGAACCACCACTTCAAGTTTGGCCCAACATCTCTCGATACACCTTGTAGTCATCAGTAAAGATTAAAGTTAAGTTATGGACAACAATTTCGAACCGCCTCTGTAAAAGTGAATTTTCAATTTCCTTGAGTTGCTCTAATGTAAAACACCCATGACTTAACCTCAAACTTTACTAATGACAACTGATAAAAACAAAATGAAAGCAGCTCTCGAGACGTCTTTCACTTTGGGGAAAAAGTCGGGAAACGGAAAGATTACGCTGCATAAATAATTTTATTTCAGAGAGGTGAATTCTGGTTTATTTTTTATTAATCAATCACCATACACAAGTGAAATAACATATCTACAAAAAAATATAACCAGAACGACAAAACTTTATGTACAAACATAAATAAAAGGAAAACTTACAAGAAGCTCTGTACCTATGTCATTTCAAAATACAAGACAATTCGCAAAAATGACTTCAGCTGGGGGTATAATAGAGGAGGAGACCGGGAATTTCGCTAGTAACTGATGAAAATTCCATGTCTGTCCGTTTCGAGTCTCAATTTTGCCAATCGTCGCGTTAATATTTTACCTGGCATCGTTGAACATAGAATTTTATCGTAGCAAAACTGTCTTTAAACAATGTAGTTGGTTATATTTATAAATATATATATTACATATTACAAGGAGTTCTTTTGGTGTGCAATGAAAAATATCTCATGAACTCGACTCTGAAAAAAGCAAAAATATTAAATTGTCAAGTTACCCCGTTCAAACTGGTTGGGGATCATTTGTAAATAAAAATTACCTGAATTAATTAAACCCGGGATCTGGGCAGGCTGCACATTTCACAGTTGCTGACTTCAGAATTGTTCACGTAAGTACAATACTTGCAAGTCCATTCTGAACTACCGGAAGAAAGTCCCGGCATTGAAAGACCGCCGCCGGCTGAACTTGTTGGTCTGCAATATCAGTGGTTTCAAAATAATTTTACAATATTATTATATATTTTTTCTCACCTGCTTTGAGGAGGACTACTAGCAGCCACCAATTGTTCCACAGTGGCCCACTGTTCCCCGTTTCTCCATTCTCGGATTGCCTCGTCGTCCTCCCGCTTGACCGCCTCCAGCAGTCCCGTCATGTGCTCGCGCATCGGCAACGTTTCCATTCCGGCAATGTACAGCAGCAGGTGGAAGTCCCTGATGGCCGTCGAAAACTCCTCGGGTGCAAACTGGCTTAAGTAGGCGGCCAAAGCGTGGAAGTCCTGCACGTGACCTTCCAGCTGCCGGTGCTCCACGGGGAAAGGACGTCGCGTGGTGTCCGGATTGAAAGTGTAATGGGGAGTCAGGGGGGTGGAGGTGGGGATGTCGAGGAGGAGGTATTCGACGGGGAGAGGTCGGGCGGGACGAGTGACGTCATTACCGTAGGAGTCTTTCTCCTGGAATAGAATTTATGCATTTATAGAATATGTTTATTGGGGGTGTTGAAAAAGACCCGGTAGCGTTCAATAAATCCTTAAATTTTGAGTTTTGAAAAAAGTGCAAATGTACAGGGTGTTTACTGTAAGGTTGGCCAAACTTCACAGGCTGATTCTTCAGACTAAAATAAACAAAAAATTTCGCATTAACGTCGTGTGTCCGGAATGCACCGTTTTTGAGATATAGGGTGTCGAAGAAATATTCTTTTTCCCGTTTTTTAACGATATCTCGGGAACCGTATGAGATACAATATTCAGCTCTTATACACACATGTGCTCACTGATCCCCTTATTTCGCCGTAAAATAAAGGTTTTAATAAAAATTCAGTGGCGTAGATTTAGGGTATTTCGAGGGTTTCGACCTCCTGATTTCTACGCGACCGGAATAAATTCAATTTTAAGCAGCGCCTTTGAAACGTCCATGTTTTCTATACCAAAAAGGTACTTTTGGTTAACGGCTCTAAAATGAACCGTTTCCGAGAACAATTGCATTTTATGAGAGAAAACATCACTTTTTCAACGATTTTTCAACAGCATTTTGGAAAAAATGAAAGTAAGTGAAAACTTATTCCTATAATTATTAATGTTTTCTCTCTTAAAATGACATTTTTCTCGGAAACGGTTCACTTTAGAGCCGTTAACCAAGAGTACCTTTTATATGTAGAACACATGGACGGTTCATAGGCGCTGCTTAAAATCGCATTTATTCCAGTGGCGTAGAAATTAGGGGATCGAAACCCTCAAAATACCCTAAATCTACGCCACTGATTTTTTTTTAAACCTTTACTTTACGGCTAAAATAAGAGGATCAGTGAGCACATAGTGTGAATAAGAGCTGAACATTGTATCTCATACGGTTCCTAAGATATCGTCAAAAAACTGGAAAAAAAATTGCTTCGACACCCTGTATCTCAAAAATGGTGCATTTCCGGACACACGTTAATGAGAAATTTTTTGTTTATTTTAGTCTGAAGAATCAGCCTGTGAAGTTTGGCCAACCTTACAGTAAACACCCTGTATAATTTAGTTTCTACTGATGTGCAAAAATGGACAACTATTGTACTGTATGTATAATAATATACAGGGTGTCCTATTTAAACACTCTGTATATATTTTTTTACATCACTAGAAAGTAAATTAAATATTAGAACAGACATGTGTTTTAATTTTTTTTTCAAAACTCTAAATTTTGGGATTTATTGGACGGTACCAGGACTTTTTCAACACCCTGTATGTTATACATTCTGATGTACACTGATTTCAAAATGAAAAAAACTGCGATTTTCAGTTGTTTATAACTCATAACCTACTCATTTTAGACTGCAACTGTAAAAACTATTCTTATTGGATTTTCTTATTTAAAAAATAGCCGTGACTTTCAAATGGCCTTAAAATTGGTCCCCCAAGGTGAAAGTCGTTAGTACAGTCAGATGACCCCCATTGTCCTGAACAACTTTTGTCTGCACATTTTTTTTGTATCTGGCTTACAAACTGATATATTCAGGTTTATAGATTAAAATTACTCACCCTGTAGGCATAGTAATATGAACCAGGACATTTGTTGAAAAAAAAATCTATGGGATTCCCTGAAGCGATTTCATTGCTTAAACATGTTGGGAACATGATAGAAAAGCCTTCTCATCTTCGGTTACAAAAACAAAAAATGCAATGATTTTTTTCGTTTTAATGGTATTCATTGTTTTCTTTAAACAATAAAATTAAAAAAGTAGTTTTCTGAGATTTTGGAAAAACTACCAGTCTAGAGAGTAACAAAGCACATGAGATTATTGCGCATTAAAAATATTTACAAACTGAGACCTCCTAAATTAAAATCGGTCAAACAATCAAAAAGTTATTGCAAAAAAAAAACAAGAAAACTGAGCGTTTTGTTATAATTTTGCGAAAATTCATTTTAAATAATTCAAATTTCATTACAAAGATGGAAGCTGTAGGTGTAATAGTTTTTCCAAAATCTCATTTGTTACACCGGCACCGGCAAGGCAAAAGAAAAACAAAAAAAAGCAAAAACCACCAATTGACCACTTCTACATTTGTCAATAAAAAAAAGATTTATTTAAAAATAAATGAACTTAAAAAGGATTTCAAAAAAAAAAAACCTTCAACTTTGTGTCAAAAGTGATGCAACACAAGACTATAAGCCGTTCCCTTTTTATTGACGAAGTAGGAGGCTTTGAAATTATGTTTTTGGGTTGACCAAAATAAAAAGTCCCTAGATAAGTAGACACTGACATTGTCAAATTGTCCCAAATGATTCAGAGCGTTGCTGTCTAATTAAACTTAATGGTTTCTAATGTGAGGATATTTAATTACTTTTTGGTGATATAATTTTAAAAATGAACATTTTAGTATGACAAACGAAAATTTGGATTTTGATATGGGAACAACTACACCAAGTATTCAAAATTGTTGGAGAAAAGCATTTTTGGAACAAGTAAAGTGCTTTGTAACATTTTAATCGACCATTCTTTACTGGTAGCACGCCGGTAGTTCTGTTCTGCTGGATTTGAGTTAACGCAGGGGATCGACTGATCATCAATAGTTGCAAAGGTGGAATCGACTGTGTCCAGGTTTCTTGCTTCTTTTTTTAAGTTATTCAAAAACTATTTAAAAATTATTAAAACAGTTATTAAAGCTTTTTAATACCAAAATACTGAACGGCCATAAAAAATGAGATATGAGGCCAAATGTTTCAAAATCTAAAGCCAAAAGATGAAAGTAACAAAAATCCATCTGACAACCATGTTCTGCTTATCGACAGGCTACGAGAAATATGCGAAAAATTTACCTAACCTAATTTCAATAAATGCATGAGCATGACAGCATTTAAGGGAGTGATTTCTGTCACCCTAACATGGCCTCCTACTTCCTCGATAAAGTGAACGGCTTATACATGTAATTTTTTGTTTACTTCGATTAAAATGTAACAGGTTCTCGTGTTCGCTTAGGTACGTTCTTAGATAATAACAATTATTACCGAGACAGCAGGGGTTCATCTTGATGAATTAAATAACTAATTCTTCTTATAAAAACTTTTTTTATATAAATAGTTTTGAAAATCAGGGCAAAGTAGGTATGTACATAGTTGAAATGCCGTGTCGATGATAATTATAATTCCTGTCATAATTTAAGCGATTCATTTAATCAGCAACCTTCGTCTAGGTAGGTATAATAATCGAATCGATAGACATGAATAATTTTGATTTACGCGCGCATTTCGGAGACGAGCGAAGTTGGCCGCGGTGACGTCAAGGTCACAGCAAAGCGACGCCGCAAGAGCGGCGGAACTTCACGCCAGTCAGTCCGTCAGTCGTCAACATGATGTGGCACAACGTATCGCGGCCACAATAATTTTAAGTTTTTTCGTTTTAATTAACGCCGATTGTGTCGGCATTCAATAATTATGTAACGTAAGACCCGAATAGTTGATCATCCGTACGACGTACCCGTTCGACACGCAATATAGTACAAAACAAACGAAAATCGTTGCCGAAAATCGAAGTTTTTACCAATAAATAACCCGATGACCAAAATCCATTAAAAACACGTATCGCTCGACCGGATTTACTAAAAGGCTGTGCAACAACGTAAACTAAAAACGATACGAAACGGTAAGCTGGTGAATAATTTGCAATTTGTGTTAGCGGGGCACCCAAAGTAAGCCTCCGAATCTTGTCTGTCCGATTCCGCGGCGCTCTCTCCAATAACGAAGAGACGCAGTTGTCAAATTTACATTTACATTAAAAACCAATGCGATGATGATGATGGGTTCGTGTCGCGGGAACGTTCGTAGGTAGTTCTTGATGCAACAACCAGTTGAATGTCAAAATATTATCGATGTCAACCTCACTAAACTCTAGACTGGCTCCGGATCCCCCCCACGACTCAGTCACCCTGAAGGGCTTTGTAGTATTAGTACTGGAACTACTGGAATAATTAAAAATTAGCATCAAATCAAATATGTGGTAACTGGTACTTGAACCAGTAAAATGATTCATTATTTTATTACATGATCACATGAATTACACAATATTTTTCCAATTTAATAATAATAATAATAATGATTAATATTATTATTCTGATACAAAATTATAATTGAATCACATCATCACAGACATCTCTATTATACATCAATGGGAGGCTTAAAATTTAAACAGCAGGTGCATTATTATCCTCTAATATTAGCCAAAAATTATGTTGAATAATAGCAGGACAATAATAAAATATGTTACAAAACAGAGATGAAAAGGTTATCCCATTCTTTGGCTGTTTTTAATACGGTTTTCAACAAATCAATAACATAATACAGTGTGATGGAAAAATTTTCAATAATAATTTTGAACATGACCTACAAATACTTTCATGTCTGAAAGAATGAACAAAAAAACAGATTACCACATTCAAAATTACATTTGACTATTATTTGAATATTTTGATATTCTCCTGATTGGTTTAAAATTTACTTTAAGCTCCACCCCTCGAAACTTCACCAATCAGATAATATCAGAATACATGACAATAACAAGCCAAATGTCATAATTTCTTTTTAAATTATTGGTGACAAGAATATGACAGTTTTCTACTTATTTTATCCTTATCAATAAAACAATTTTGTTTTTTCTTTAATTGAGGTTAAGTCGAATTGAACCTAGAAACAAAACAACCGACAGCGCAACATAAATTTCACAAGGTTAACCTCAAATTAATCGTAAATGTAAATGTCAGTTAGAAGCCTTCCTATTCACAACTTTGCTCCATTTATCAAATTCAAAGCGTTTGATTGGTCGAAACGAGCGCGAATTATGAATCGCCTACTGTGAGGTGACCCCAAAAATTATTTTCAACCGATTAACAAATAATAAATAAAAAAAAACTGACAATCGTCTCGTCTTGTTTACAGAAATGGAGTCAGTAGTTCCGGATTTCGAGGAACTAATGATGTGCGGCTGCTGCAAGCAGAAGTTCAACGAGACGGACCTGAGCCCGAAACTGCTCTCCTGCAAGCACTACTTCTGTCTGCAGTGCATGAGAACAAATCTCAACAAGGGTCAAGAGCTGTACTGCGTTTACTGTTGGAAACGCACCGAGATAGGAGAGATGGGTCCCGAGTCGCTGCCCACGTACGCTCCCGTACTATGCCTGACCAAGAACTTTTCCCACATGAAGCTGGCGTCGAAGCCGCCCGACAAAACCGCGAAAGTAATATCGGAGAACTGTCACACTCACGCGATGCCGCTGGCGCTGTACTGCCACACGTGCTGCACGCCGGTCTGCCGGGCCTGCGCCACGACCAGCGAGCACACGAACCATCAGATAAAGTCGCAGAACGAGGCGAAAGATCAACTGATATCGGAACTTCAAATTGATCTCGCCTCCATGAACAAGATGCTGGCAGAGATACAGCGGCTCGCCATGCAGCAGCGCGAATTTCTGCTCAAGATCCTGGAGGCGTGCGTCACCTTGAAGACGCACGTCGAAGCCGACCTAACCAACAACGCAGCGCACTTCGAATTGAGCGAAACGCGTGACTCGCTCGCCAAGCTACGTTTAAACTTGTCCATGGCAGATAATCTCTCAGACGTCCACAATTTGTATTCGAGTATAAACGTGGAGAAACAACGACTTCAGCTTCGCTATCAGGAAATGTTCCTGCAGTGTCAACTCGACGACCTCATCCGTAACTCGACGATAATATTCGATTTCCAGATGTTCAAGCAGGCTCTCAGTAACATACACAACGGAGACGTGTCAATTCCCGGTAATTCTCGAATTTTACCTCCCCCGCAGCAGAATCCCATCCTATTTTTGGCGAATTACTGCATGTCGCAGCTGTACTCTCGTCACGTTCTGGCCAAGCAAACCGTTAACGGTACAATGGACTACCACAACCACAACCATACCTCTTTGCCGTCGGTGGGCTTCCTCACTCCCGCCCAACAGCCGCAGCAGCAGCAGCAGCATCTCATAATGTCGACTCCCAAGAATATCTACCAGGAAAACAACCTCATCATGCAGAACATGGTCCATTCGCCGCAGATACGAAATCCTGCCAACATGTGTCCGCTTTACTATTTCAACATCGAGGTCAACGGTGCCCCGTTGGGCAGGATCGTGATCGAGGTACGAGCGGACGTCGCCCCGAAAATGGCGAAGAATTTCGGTCTGCTGACCACGGGAGAGACGGGAGTCGGCTACAAGGGCTGCCAGATATTCCAGTGTTGGGAAGGCGAGAGCGTCATAACGGGCGATTTCGAAATGAACAACGGCAGAGGAGGCAGGTCCATTTTCGAGGAAGCGTTCTTCCTTCCGGACGACACGAAACTGATGGCCATCCGGGGCACCGTTGGGATGCGAAGGACCCAGAAGAGACACGACAATTCCGGAATGGTCGGCTCGCAGTTTCGAATAATCCTGCAAGAGATGAGAGGTTTCACGGGCATTTTCGGGCACGTCGTCGAGGGCCTCGAACTCGTCGAGAAGATCAGCACTTACGGAGACACGGCCGGAAAGCCGACCAAGAGCGTCCTCATAGTAAAATGCGGTAAGTTGTGAACGATATCATCCGAACGTGCATCACAATGTGTTTGCTGATTGTTATTCTTTTTTTTTTATTATTATTTTTTGTCAATCAATCGTACGAAGATGTACGTGTGATGATGATGATGTATTACGTTTATTATTAATATTATTATCATTTGAAGTATCATAAATTGACTCAAGCCATGTCAGATTGACAAAAAATTAGCTTTAATTTATTTTACTTTATTAATCTTTATTATTGTGTTATATTGATAATAAGTAAGGTAGCGTTTCGTTATTTGTTTTATGGTTTATTTTAGTTTTTAGAACAGATTGAGATCGTGTTGAATTAATTAATTAATTACTATACTAGAGACTTTTTTAAATCACATTATTATTTTGTAATTTTCTAGTTACAGTAGTTGAAATCAGAAGAGAACCAAACCCTTTATAATTGTCAAATTATATGACGAAAGGTCTCTGGCTCTGGTGATTTTAACTCTGAATGAATATTATTGTTTGAAATAAATTATTTTTTTTACCGTAGGTTGTTTTCAGATTTATAGTTTTATGAAACATTTCTTCGATGATAAGAAACACTACAATTAATACAAATTAAATTATTTTTTCGTTTTTTTTTTTTAGTCTTTATTATTTTTGTTTTCGATTACTTATTATTACATATTACTTGTTAATCGTCATCAATCAGTGTCTAATATTCATAAGTCTGCTTTATTGCATATTTTATGTCTTATAAATACCTAAACATAATCTGACATGGTGTGAATGCGCTTTATGTTGGAATAAATCAAATTATTGCTTAACTACAGAGCAGAAAAAAAACACAAAAAACGCAAAAAAAAATGATGTTTTTCTAAATGTAGCTTCAGCATAATTATTAAACATAATGTATGACTAGGTTATTATTATAAGTAGGTCAGTAGGAAACACGTAAAATGAGAAAAACCGTCTTAGCTTAAAAGAAAAGTCGAATTCCGAGATAAACTATATTTTCATATTGTTAGATAACTATCGTATTAAAAAGAAGATGGATCGATATTTTATATTGTTGTCTTTTTTAGCTTTACGAGAATTATAAAAGTGAAAAAAGAAACGTTTTAGAATAAGTACCTAATATTTTGTTATGTTTGTTTTTGGGAGGTGTTAAAGGTAAGAGAGTTTAAAGCGGACGTTTCGTAATTTATAATATCGGAAAAGTAATCTGCCTTGCAAAAACTTTTAAATTTCTTTATTTATTTTCGAGTTTTAAGCATTTAAGCCAAAAATTTCAGTCCCTAGTCAAACTAGTACTAACTACAAATCAATTTTTAAATAATTATTTTTATGGAGAAATCGTGCCAAATAAAAACATCAGGAATAGTTTTATGGAATAAAAAAGGCGATAGAAACATTTTGACTTGACAAAATTATTAAATTTGAGCAACATTTAAAAAAAAATGGATTAAAATTTAAAAGTTTTGGCAAGCAGAAGTCATCGAAAGAGATTAAATCTCATTTTTATTTTATTATCTCTGATATAAAGAATATTATATTATATGAATTATCGGTAACCATCGCATCGAGTTTATTCCATTTTTAACGAATTATTTTCGAAATGCTTCCTTATTACACATTTACAAATTTTTTTATTATTTTTTTTTTGTTGTACCTACCTAAACAATCAATTAATTAAATTACAAGGTTCTGCAAGAAGAAGTTTTCTTGTTTCGCACTTTTTATTCATTTACATGTTTGTAATTTTATTAATTCAATAAACACCAACAATAAATGCACTTTTACCTTTTATGATTTATCCAATCTTGAATTGCTATTGCTAATCTGTTCACAAATTGTACGTTTATTTTCAAAAAAATGAAAATAAACTTGATGTAATAATAATAATAATAATAAGTAAGTAAAAAAATGTTATTTACTTACAGGACAGCTATAATACAACTCTCTAATAATAATTAAATTAATCAACGAACTTATTGTATTATTTTTCTCTAGAAATCTAAAATACAACACTAGTACCTACTTGAATTATTATTGAAATAAAAGATGAAAAAAAAATTCCCAGTTTGTGAACAAAGCACTTGTTAGCCAAAGTGTTATTAATTTATATGTATTGAGTATATGATTATCGTTGGTGTAATCTTAGTAGGTTAAAAAAGATGGATGTTAGCTATAATTTCCATAAATCCAGTAAAATTCTGTTATACAATAATAATTATTAAAGTACATGTTTAATTATTATATTTTATGTTAATTTTCACTTCAGTGGTTTGTGTAACGAAAATTACATTACTTTATACATGAAAATATCATACTTATCATAGCTAAAGAGTTATGAAATATTTTTCTTTATCTACAATAATAATAATAAAACAGAATAAATTATATATTTTTAATGATCTACACGGTGTGTTTTTATTTCTTACTAATTGTCTGTTTTACTAATCATTATTTTTTAAGTAACACTCATAAAGTAAGTGAGAGATTTAGATTTTTGGATTTCGCTTGAAGACAAACAAAAAAATTCGATCATGAACTAAACTGATAAATTGTGAATGGACGAAAATTAAACAATATTTTCTTATTACGCTTGTGTTGGTGTTAGTGAAGCGAATTTGTTTAATTTTTACACTTATCCTTGGAATCCGTTAACTTTTACAACGAAACACAAGCAGATCAACCGATCGATGCATATCATATCACATTTGTTACTCTTCTTGACCTGTCATTAATTTATTTGCCCTTAACGGTATTGATCATTGTTCCCAAAAGATGTTAGAGGCTTTATTATACGAAGAAGAAAAAAACAGAACAAGCTGTATTGTTGATCAAAGTGATTTAACTAAATCAATTTTCGTTCTAAGAATCAATAAAACAAATTTTAAAAAATCTAGTTATTATAAGTACAAAAAATGAAGTAATTAGGCTTTTATGGGATCACAGAGATATTCAGCTGTGGTCCAGTCCAGTGTACTTTATTCTGGACGTTTTGTTAACAACTGCGGCAGACATTATTATTGATGGCGGTTTGAGAATAAACTTTCATGTGTTAATGTGTGACACAGTGGTGAAGAAACTATTCGAGTAAATGGACTAGCTCCACTTTATGAAAAATAAATATAGACTTCATAGCTTGCTCTGTTTTTTTTTTCAGTTCCAGCCTATACATTTTAAAATATCCAAAATCTTATTTTACCAGTTTTTTTTTGCACACATACTTTCATTATAAATTTTTTTTTGATACCCTCTGTGGTATAAATTTGACCTTTCATGTCTTTTTACTATCTATAGTCCTGATAAGATTAGCTAGTCAAAAAAAAAAAAAGATATATTACAGAGATATACACAGGTGTCCCATATAAAAGATCTACAATCTACCTAAAAAGTCCTGTAATGATTAAATTATTGAAACTACAATCATTTTGGGAGACTTTTTGATTCTTGAATTTTTTTAAGAATAAGCGATTCTAGATTCTAGTCAATTTAGAGCGCTCTTAAATAATTCAATCAATTATTTTAATGTAATTATTGCCTCAAGTTACACCTAGCGAAGCTATAAATTAAAGAAACTATTTTTACCAAAATTTAATTTTTATAGAACATGAAAACCTTAGCAAAACCTCGATTTTTCAGGATATTTCAGCAGCGACTAAAGTTGATCCAAATTTTGTTTCAGATTCTTATTAAGCAAAAAATTGTGCAGCTTTTCTCTAATTTAACCGACTCTGTATCCCCTATTATAGTTTAAGAGAGTACCTGCCACCTTGTAGAATCTATTAGTGAGAATTGGCTATCTATCTTATGGGACACCTATATATTATAATCCATTTATTTTGTAACAAACTGAAGTTTTTAAATGATTAATATAGCGTTAAAATAATATAAGTTTTAATGTTGAAAATATGTCAAATTCACCTACCTCTATTATAATTATTATAATAATCAAAGAAATATTTTACCAGAACAGAAACACTCCTGTGACCTACCATTTATGTACAAATAAAACGGGCAAAGACCCAGAAAAAATCGGATTTAGATCTGAAGAAAAATAAACAAAACGCTGTTCGTTTCATCCTTTTAATCACTCATCAGCATGTCATTATTAGACTAACAAAATGATTGTATTGAAGAGTAAAGACTCGAAAAGTTTAGGATTACAAGTAAGAAATCATGTGTTTAATCGACTCTGATGATGAGGATCAAAGGAATGAAAAATTACCATTACGACTGTAATTGTATAATGTCTTCAGATGTATGAAAGACAAGCGATTGAAATCTTCTTGATGAGATTAATGTGATTATGATAAAAGATACTAACTTATATTTATGTTAAATTTACGCCCTTCTTCATGGTGTTAGTACTGTTAGTGTTACCATGTTAGGTGTTCAATTAAAATATTAATTTTAAATGTTTTTTTTTTTTTTTATGAATTGCAAGGAAATAACAGGGTGCTTCATTAATCAGTGCAGAAAATTCAACTGGAGATTCCTTGCTGAATTTTAAGGTTTGTCATAAAAAATTTTTCTTAAAGCCTCCCCTAAGAAGGCACATCCCCTTAAAGTAGGGTAAAAAATTCACATTTATCGGTGTTTTTCTGAAATGACTTGAAAAAAAAAACTACCAGGAAGCCTCCATAATCACATAATTTTATCCACCCTTGTTCTCTGCAAGAGTGTGAATCAACTACCCTTAAAAGTTTTTTCCAGAACTTTTTTCCTAATATTTTTTTTTTTATCTCTAAATTCACACTTTGGAGGGCCAGTTCAATTGGAAAAAAAATTGTCTCTTAAAAAATTTCACGGAAACTCAATACTTTTCCACCAAAGAAATAAAATAAGCGAACTTACATAAATTATAACAGTGTGATTTTACATACATATTTACAAAAATATGTAAAATATTTATAGAAATAAATAAACATTAAATAACACAAAAAAATAATAAACAATAAACCCAACCATATTTAATTAAATTAACAATATTTTGAATTTTCTTGAATACATGCCCTTATTTTATTTACATTTAGTGGAAAAGTATTGAGTTTCTATGAAATTTTTAAATGGCAAATTTTTTTCAATTGAACTGGCCCTCCAAAGTGTGAATTTAAAGATAAAAAAAAATTATTAGGAAAAAAGTTGTGGAAAGAAACTTTTGGTAGTATGATTTACACCCTTGCAGAGAACAAGGGTGGATAAAATTATGTAATTATGGAGAAAAAATCAATAAATGTGAATTTTTTACCCTACTTTAAGGGGATGTAACTTCTTAGGGGAGGCTTTAAGAATTTTTTTTATGACAAACCCCCCTTAAAATTCAGCAAGGAACTCCAGTTGAATTTTCTGCACTGATTAATGAAACACCCTGTATACTTTTACTTCAAAACATGGATATCAAAAACAAATGTTTTCTGACAAATAGAAATATAGAGCGTGATTTAGGCCCTTTCTTGTCGTTTTTTGTTTTAATGAAAAATTAGTGGAAAGTTCTATAATAGGACTGACTAAAGATGTAGCGGAAAATTACCTAAAATTTTGATTTTTCACCCTTTTTTGCTAATTTCAGGTAATTTTGTGGCAAAAAGGTACCAAAGTTTTAAGCAATTTCTGAGATTCAGTTAAAAAAGTGAAAAAAATCATTTTTTGACTCCCTGTTTCTCGAAATTTGAGGACTCATGCTTATGGAAATTTTTCTCAGAATGCGCTAAGGATCACACCTTTCATTTTTAGACACAATGTTTGAAACGCCCTTACATACTATAAAAATTTTAAAAGAAAATTGTAGGAAATTTTGTGCCCTTCACCTTTATTCCTGTGGAAATTCCACCCAAATATCATATCTATTTCTCATAAAACACGTTTTTATTTTTGTGCACCTTGTAAAATCATGTTTACGTGGTCCCAAGACTTCTTTGGAGTCGCTTTGCTGCAAGAAGTTTCTTTAATTTTTCCAAATTTGAAGCGATTAACCAGCAAAAGAACGAAATAGAGAAATAAAATGTAAACAAAAAATTAAAATGATGAAAATTTTCACCATGCAAAACTTTTTTTAGAAAATTATTTTGGATTGTTTGAAATGTAAAAATTTATTTAAAATATTTTGATTCAAGTGCAAATTAAGGTGTGGATACTGGCAGAAAATAATAAGTTATTACATTTTATCATTAACCAGTAAAAGGTTATTAAATGCATTTTAGAATGATAATAAAATAAAACTAAACAAGATTTTGGATATTTTTCCATAAATCCTGGTTATATTTTTTACATTATTTAAAAATAGTAATAAACAAACGTACGTACGTTCTCTTTGCTAAGTACAAATCAGTACGGTGTGTGTGTGTGTACGATTAAGGATAGAGACCTGACCTGTCATACGATTCGTTTCGACTTAATCAGTAGAGCATTAGACGAAATTTGAAACTGTAGTACTCAATTTAATGAGACATTTCCGTGGGAACTTTCTTAGCCTAAGTGTTATAAAGCCTAAAAATTAATATTACTTACGCAAATCTCTAACAAACAAAATTAGCGTTTAACTGTTTAAGTATGTGTAAACTCCGTGTCTATCAAAAATGTATCAACGCTCCGAAATAATGTAAAACTCATCACGAATAGGTTCATAATAATAATTATAATATAGATCATGGATTTGCGATGTCTACATACTGTGTAAGTAATCAAAGTTTATTTTGAAAATAATGCGGCATTTTCAAATTTACAAATTACATACAACACCTCACAATATGTGCCAATTTAAGCTTTCAACATTTCTCAAGCAAATTAAATGACTTTTCTTCTAAATTTTACAAACTAAAGAAATTTACCTACTGCTTGAAAGAAACACAATAAATATGCCATTATTGTCAAAATAAAATCGATTATTTATTAATTTTAAAATTGGGCTTGTATATCATCATTTAGGAAGTATAAAATAAAATAAAATAAATGTACTAATCAGATAACATAAGAAATATATTTTAGATGTATCTCATATAATTATCGTAAGACAGAGATCAATCGTTATAGTTCTTAGAGACATCTAACGTAAATTTCAGGTTAGCTTTCTAAAAGTTATGTAATAGATTAACAACTATATTAATAATAATAATATAGACTTAATACCGCTCTAATAAGTAATTTTCTAATGACGACATTTTTTTTGTTCCGGTTCCGGTTCCGGTAATAATGCGTCATCTCACCTGACGGATTTTCTCTAATAATCAGATCTTGGTAGACCAATCATAATAATTGAAAATCCTAATTTCCCCACCGTTTGAAATTCTCAAAGCTGACCGTTTTTAATCGCAATTTTACATATTGGCTCATTGGTTAACGATCCCGTATCCGAGAGAATCATCGATGCTGAGACAGAAAAGGGCGGAATCAAGTCTGTATGTGTTCTACCAATGAATCAACCCCTATTATTGTGAACTCAATGTAGCAGCCAGTGTTTGTGCCTTGTACCCAACTAATATTTGTGATAACTGAGTACCTACCACCTCACGTTAGAATTTCAAAATAAAAACTTTCCGCATCTGTACAAAAAAAATTGTAGTTTTATTTATTTAAACATCACCCGATATCCTTGAAATTATTTCATCTGCTTCGAGGTTTTTTTTTAATCAATTGTATTATTAAATATTTCATTTTTATTATAGTAAATAGCTGCTTTTAACTGATCAGAATACCTACTAAAATATAATTCTCTGGACTAATAACAAAATTAGGTACAAAAAATATTCAAAGCAAGCTTCAGAGCGACACTTACCACAAAAGTAAAGTAAAAAAATGTACCAAAAGTTCATTATCGGTTCTGGGAGTGCAACGCGTCCACCCCCCCCCCCCCCCCCCCCCAAAAAAACCCTCCCCTTTGGTGGAAAAAGTCTTTTTTGCTAATAACTAATTATCTGTTGGATATATCAAAAAAATACTTATTAGAAAAAAAAAGAAAGCTTGAGCAATTTCCTAAAAAAAAGTATCTTATAGTTTTTTTTTTTGTATATGTCATAGTTTTTGAGTTATTCAATATTTAGAAATGCAAATTTTCTAATTTTGATGCTCTCATTTTCATTTATTAATTTTTTTTGGCGCTAAAAGATGAAATTACTCGAAAACAAACAACCTATGAATAAAAAACAAAATAGGTTTTAAAAGAGACATACAATACATTTTTTCCCATTCTTTTTGATTCATTTTAGCTATTTTTTTGTAACAAGAAAATTTGTAAATTTGTCTAAATTTTCTAAATAAACTATTTCAATGCAAAATCGCATTAGCTACAAAAAATTCTCTGTTAACCATACCTAAATTTTACTTCATTTTCGAGATATAATTAAAAAACTGAAATTAACAAACTTCACCCCTATCTTCCACTTTTCACCCTCTAATTTAATAGCACTCCATGATTTTTTCATCCTTAATGACCATTTGAAGGATTCGTGCAATAAAAACCCACTCTTTTAATATGTAGTTCCTTTTCTACAGTGTGTCTGCTAAAGTAGGAACCATATGTAAAACTTTTTTATTGTTGGTTTTCTGAAAAAATGTATTCTTGATAAAAAGTTGTGCATGGTCCAAAACTTAAAATGCAGCCATCAGATATCGATTTTTTAAGCCGTATACGAGGTTTGTCAAAAAATATCAATTTAACACAAGAGTAAAGTACCTATATTTTCGACAATATCAAAAATTGTTATTCAAAAAAGTTGATCAGAATTACAAATAACATTCAAATATGCAATTTCATGGAGTTGTTTAACCAATAAAAAACAGCATAAAAGCTAAACCGCTGCTGATAAACCCTATCTCTTTGATAAAACAAATATTTGATGAATTGCATATTTGAATGTCATTAGCAGTGCTGATCAACTTTTTTAAGTAACAGTTTTTTATATTGTCAAAAACAAAGGTACTTTACTCTTGAAATAAATTTTTATTTTTTGACACACCTCGTATACGGTTTAAAAAAATCGACATCTGATGGCTGCATTTTAAGTTTTGGACCACGCACAAGTTTTTATAAAGAATACATTTTTTCAGAAAACCAACAATAAAAAAGTTTTCTATATGGTTCCAACTTGCAGACAGTATAAGATATAATCAATAGTCTTTACTGGGTGATCCACTTTAATTTTTTTTGAAATCATTGGGAAAGGGCATCATTTCCGGAAAAAAAAGTTTCAGACATAAGTAATCCAGTTTGGAGGGAACATCGTTTGGAGACAAAAACCATCTCCCACTCTTAACCCCCTGCATATGGGTGGGGGTGACTTCGACTTCTTAAACAGGAACCCCCATTTTTTATCACGGATTTGTCGTAACCATTTTCGCATGGAAAGCAACTCGCGTCCCCTAAAATGCAATCCAAAAACCAATTTTTCGATATCCATTTACTATCTTGTGACTAAAAAACGGCTTCGAGGGGAAAACGGCCAGAGGCAACTATTGTTTGGTTTGGAAAGGGTCATCGGTTAGACATAAAAACCACCCCCACCCTAATCTTTAGGGGTGATAAAATTTAAATTATGATTTATACAGGGTTATTCACGGTATACACCACGGAAGATTATGGCCGTGTCTCTGGATTTTAGGATCTTTTTATTATTGGAGTGGATAGAGATCCGGCAGAGCTACGTTTTAAAATTATATTCATAATGTACAGGTGTCCCAAAAGCATGAAACATATCAAAGTTATGTTTTTTTAAATGGAATGCTCCTATGTTATTGAATTTTTAGATTGCCTGGGAAGAAAAAATAAGATTGGTTTTTACAGTTGGTATTTACTCGTAAATTCAGAAGTTTTTGAGTTATAAACAAGTGAAAATCGTCATTTTTCAAGTTCAAGGCCCTGTACAACGAAAACGGCTGAAGATAGAGGAAAACGGCTTACATGTCCCTATTTTAACATTTCATGTACTATCCTATGATGTAGATGAAATGTTTATACAGAGTGATAAAAAATTTGAAAAATTCTGAGATTTCTCCACGCGTCGCCAAATAAAAAAATCAAAGAAAGTACAAATGTTTCTACACCATGGGATAGTACATGAAAAGTTAAAATAGGGACATGTAAGCCGTTTTTCTCTATCTTGAACCGTTTTCGTTGTACAGGGCCTTGAACTTGAAAAATGACGATTTTCACTTGTTTATAACTCAAAAACTTTTGAATTTAAACACCAACTGTAAAAACTAATCTTATTTGTTCTTCTCAGACAATCTAAAAATGCAATAACATAGGAGCATTCCATTTAAAAAAACATAACTTTGATAAGTTTCATGCTTTTGGGACACCCTGTACATTATGAATATAATTCTAAAACGTACCTCTGCCGGATCTCTATCCACTTCAAAAATAAAAAGATCCTAAAATCCAGAGACACGGCCATAATCTTCCGTCGCGTATACCGTGAATAACCATGTATTCAGTTGAAGAGCACTCAACCCCACAGATAAGGCACAGATGTGGGTTGATTCAAATAAAAAATTGGAAAATTTTCACTCCTGACAAGTGTAGTCGGTTATTTAATAAATACACCAAAGTTCAGAAAAATTTTAATCCGTCTTTTTCTTCAGGAACCATTAGTGGAGGTATCATACATCATAAGGGAGGGGGGGGCCTATGCCCTCTTAAAAAAAACCTAGGCGGAAAAAGCTTTTTCTTTGAAAAAAAAAGGAAAAAAGTCCCCTTATAGTTTTTTTTGTATAGGCCATAGTTTTCAAGAAAATTGCTTTTTAGAAAATTGCAACAATTCATTTTTTTATTTAGGAAAGAAAAGCTTCGACCGCTATTATTGGTCATTAGTTTGTTTTGTATATTTGTTTTACATGATTTGTTTATCTTTGTCCCTAATAATTGTAATGTAATCACTTCTCTTATATTTCATCAACCTATCAATTTAAATCTTCAATCAATTCAATTTTTTTCAAAGAAAGTATTTTTTGTCCCTTGTAAAACCCATTTTGATTTTTCTTCCTAACCTGAATAATTTTTTAGTAATTAAATTTTTTCGACCATTTTTTCAATCGCGTTTTTCTCAAAAACTATGGCATATGCAAAAAATAGTTAAAAGGACTTTGAGATTTAGGAAATTAATCGAGTTTTCTTTTTTTTAATAAGCAGTTTTTTGATATCTTCAACTAGTCCAGTACTAGCCCAGTTTTGGCTAGAAATTCTATAGAACACTTCCTAAAATTATCAAAATTTAAGTTTAGGTAAACCATACCCTCTACTTCAAAGTCTCCTCAATGCCGTTGGTTGCTTTTACTGAGGGGGTGAAAACCATCCCTTCTCGGGGGTGAAAAATTGGTTGTTAAAAATTACTGTAGAAATCAATATATCTATTAATTGTAAGTCATTCTTCTTCTATAAGCTTTTTTCCAACTTTTTTGAAATTTCGATTTTTTACCACGTTTTTGAACGGTTTTTCACGAATATCTCAAAAAGTTTGAGCTCTATCGCTAAGACCATAATAAATAAAGTTGTAGCTGATAAAAAAACAAAGAGAACGGTTTTGATTATGGTTGCTCCAAATCTATCAGTAACTGAGTAATGGCTTATTAAAAGCCAACTTTTGCTTTTGGAGTAAAAATATAAACTTTCTAACTTTCAATGTCAAATTATAAAAAAATGATTGATTTTTTGATAAAAACTGTTGGGAAGTTTTTGATAGTGCTTAAAAAGACCTTCATTTTTATTTTTTATGAAAGGTCCTAGCATAAAAACTGACCTAGTTATGACGAAAATAGGAGACAAGAAGTTTTTTTTAGAAAAAACTGTCAAAACAACCCCTTCAAAACCACCCCAATTGTAAATATTTGTTAGCTCACTTCCTTAATATAACATTAGCAAATTATGTGAGTTTGAACGATGAACAAGCCTTAATTTTGAAGAAATACTAATTTAAAGTCAGAATTTTTTTGTAATTTCTATAAAAAAGTTCGTTTTTTAAATATAAATGAAAAAATAAGGCAGATATGTAAAAATTAAAACATAAATTTTTCATTTAAGGTTTTTTTTCGTAAGTGTAAAATTGAGGGAGAGAAAGTTGTGGCTAGTGGTTGATTAGTACCATTTTCGAATCCTTCAACCCTTGCCACTTTCCAGAAAAAGGGTGGAAAAAATATCAATCCTACACGAGTTTGTAGTTCTTGCATTTACCTTTAAAATGCTCTTTGGAAAATTTTTCTAGCAACAAAATTGAGGAAGTTATATGTAGTCAAAAAAACATTGAACTGTTTTTTGCAGTTTTCGAAAATTTCTTATTTTGATGGTTGAATTTATAGTTCTAAAATTTAAATGCTTGTTTAAACATTTATATCTAATAGGGTTGGTTTATGGTAAGGGTTGGTGGAGGTTCTAGCTCACGAAAAATATTAAATAACATCAAGTTATCTTCACTGAAATTATTACAACAAAAATTGAAGCAATTAAAAGTTTGAATCTTGTTTATAATATTTTTATCGTAGCAGGGGGTAGTTTTTACCCCTGAAAATATTCAACAATAAACGAAATAGCATTAAATAACAAAAAAATCTTTACTTAACTTATTTAAACAAAATCCAATTTTAATAACATTTTAATGCTTTAACGTATTTTTTTATTATTTTTCTCGCTAATAGGGGTAGTTTTTGCCCATAAAAATAATAAGCAACCAACGGCGTTGGGGAGACTTTGAAGTTTAGGTCGAGCACAACCTAAATTCAAATTTTCATGCAAATCGGAGGTGTTCTGAAGTTTTTCCAGGTTTCGCCGTTAAATATGGCTTTTTCCACTAAAGGGTAGTTTTGTGAGGGAGGGGGGGAGTTATGTGCGGTACTAATCAACTGATTTTTGTGGTTTTATAATGTATGATCTCTCCACTAACAATTCCTGAACCTGAAGAAGAATCTTAGATCCAAATTTTCTGTATCTGAATTAACGAAGAATAGAGAGCGTAACTGAAAACATACAAATAATACCAATAAAGCAGCAAAGACACAGAAAAACTTCCAAAATTAGTTTAAATTCGCAGTTTTGGTAAAATATTTGAAGAAAAAAAAAACTTCCAGACAACTCAGCCTCTTCTTATTGGAGGGCTACTTACTACCCAAAAAATTTGTACCGATTCTCATGAAACAAAATTAACATGCGTGTTGTTAATTTAACACTCCTGAGAGAGATTGTCCATAAACAATAGTAAAAAATTATTTTTTATCAAACAACTGCTATCAATATTTCAAGGAAACTAATGAAAAAGCCAATTGAATAGTTTCATCATAAAAATCAGATTTTTTTTATAAATAAGAGAGCATAAAATGAGTTAAAATCAATTTGATCGTGCAGTCAAAAAAGATAATACGTGACTCACCTTATAATAAACATCAGGCACATATTGCTTATCGGATGACTCGCGAACGTAGCCCAGTTCCGGAGCATCTTTAGTGGGAACAAGACAGTTGTCCCTGACCAGAGCCATGCATTGGTTGGACACTTGATAGCCTTCCATGTGCACCTGATTAGAACTGTCACCTGTAAGCAGAAAGTTGAAATAACTTAACCTCCCGTAACTAATTACTGATGAATCAATCAATAAAAAAACATCAAACAACGATAGTTTCAATAGTAAAATAAATCACAGAAATCGATAATTACTCACCGGTAACACAAATGGTAACAAATTTGGACCCGAAAACCCCGCTGCTGGCAAAACGGCAAGGATTGGGATGCTGATTCTGGAAATGTCCCGCCATAATGCACTCCTGAGCGGAGACAAAGTGAGATTGGATGTTGCGGGTGTGCTTGACGGTACCCTTCTGCACGTCTTCGGGAATCAGGTCGGTGAAGATCCAACCGACCCGGCGCAGACCCAGCGACTTGGAGATGTGCTCGACCAGCTCTTCGCGGTCGTCCGCAAGCAGACGAATCGAGTCTCTCGTGCTTTCCTGCGGCGGCTCGTAGATTGCCACCACGGTTGCTCTTATACCTGGTGGAAATAAAAAACGAGCAATTAGTTTTGGTTATTTTGTTTTTACAATCATTAACGGTTGTAATAATTAAAAATATTGTGGGATTATTCGTTTCCTACAACCTACATTAAGGTATCCTAAAAATGGAGTAAAATATTTTATGGTAGGTCCCATATTTATGCTGTTACCAGAACCTTTGAGAAAATTGTAGAAATGTCTAAAAAATATATTTGCTCAGTTAAAATAAAAAAAGCCATCCATTCGCAGGATTCCGGGTGATTCTTTGAAGGCCCTTACAGAGAAGGCAGGACGGAGTGTTTCGGAAAGTTCCAGAAGAAACTTTCACTGCCTCAAACGTTCCGGGATTGGAAACCGAAAAGTCAACAACAAACTTTTTATCCAAGTGCCACACAAGCAAGAACTAAAAAGTCGGCGAGACAAGGCAATCAGAGTGATATAGACAAAGGGTCCCGTGAATAAAAATCAGTTTTTGCTTTTATTTTTTATTTTTATTTTTTATATATTCCATACCCTATTTGTGAAGTGAGACTAGATATTTGATATTTCAGAAACTAAGGAACAATCTAAACAGGCTGTAGGGAATCTGTTCCAAATTGAGTAAAACTATTTCAGGAGGGGGTAAATCATGACGCCCATTTTTTGGAAAAACTAACTGCAGCCCATCCACTCTATTCCCCAGATTTGGTTCCTTCAGACTAATCCATCAGGGACCCAAAAACTGGAGGTGGACATGGGCTAGAGTCTTTGACAACACATGGAGGTTGGAGTATCTGTCATGAGAACTCATTTTTCTCAAGAGACTTCTAGAGAACTTAGAGAAGCTACCTATTCTATTTTCTATTATGTATATTATATTTTCCAATTATTCTGGTCTAGTAATATCTTACAGGGTACATCTTGAGGGAGTTCTTTTAGATTTTAGATCATTAACCGACTCACCCAAAGGCACATCAGAGTGAATTCCATAATATCCGTACAAAAATCCAATTCTTTGATGACCGGTTATACGCCAGTAATCCAAAAACTTCTCCACGATGCTTGTATTTTCGAAAGCAACATTATCGACATGACGATAAGTCTGTAAGAAATGATATAAATGAAGAATTTTCAAGAAACCGGTCGCAGAATACTTACTTGCGCATTCAAAGTGATAGCACTTGGCTGACATTTCGAGCAGATACCTTTCGGCCATGGTGGATGATCTTTACACCCACTTTTAATATGACAAGAGATGTCTTCGAGAGCTAAGAATTTACCCTGGTCCACACCGGAGGTCATTTTTCTTAAATAGGTGTGAAAGGACATGTGCTTAATATTGTGTTCATGTAGATACGCTTCATCAAACGGTTCTATCGATGAACAGTGCACACAACGAGAGTTCGCATTGTGACGACATCTGCAACAAACATTATAAAATTAACTAATCGAATTTCTAAATTCGATTCGTGCAGAAATTATTACACTTACAATTTATCGTCACGCTTCCTTTCGACCTTTCCATCGAGCTTGTACAGCAGGAGATCCACTTCATCTTCTTTGATACTGACAGACGACCGACTGAACCTGTTGAAACTCGAGCTGAAACTAGTGGAAGGCCTCGAATTCGCAACTGCGTTAGTCGAAGTGCCGGATGTTGAAGGAACGGGATCACTAACCGGTTCACCATAAGGTTTATTATTGCTCTGTAATTATTAAACAGACATTGACAATAACAAGAATTTAAAAAAGAAAATAAAATGTTTAACGGTTATTAAAAGAGAAATTTGGAATATTAAAAGAGAAAACTAGGGCTTTGATATTCAGGAAAAAGTCTCCAGCAGCTAGCAGAAAAATGGGTACAGGAGGCAATAAAAAAGTGGGTATAGGAGGCAAGAGGAAGAATTTTCTCTAAAAAATAAAATGATTAAACAGGCATTGAAAAAACAAGTTCTTAGAAGAGACTTATGAAATATTTTAGAGAAAACTAGGGCTTTGATTTTCAGGAAAAAGTCTCCAGCAGCTAGCAGAAAAATGGGTACAGGAGGCAATAAAAAAGTGGGTATAGGAGGCAAGAGGAAGAATTTTCTCTAAAAAATAAAATGATTAAACAGTCGTTGAAAAAACAAGTTCTTAGAAGAGACTTATGAAATATTGAAAGAGAAAACTAGGGCTTTGATATTCAGGAAAAAGTCTCCAGCAGCTAGCAGAAAAATGGGTACAGGAGGCAATACAAAAGTGGGTATAGGAGGCAAGAGGAAGAATTTTCTCTAAAAAATAAAATGATTAAACAGTCGTCGAAAAAACAAGTTCTTAGAAGAGACTTATGAAATATTGAAAGAGAAAACTAGGGCTTTGATTTTCAGGAAAAAGTCTCCAGCAGCTAGCAGAAAAATGGGTACAGGAGGCAATATAAAAGTGGGCATAGGAGGCAAGAGGAAGAATTTTCTCTAAAAAATAAAATAATTAAACAGTCGTTGAAAAAACAAGTTCTTAGAAGAGACTTATGAAATATTGAAAGAGAAAACAGGGCTTTGATTTTCAGGAAAAAGTATCCAGCAGCTAGCAGAAAAATGGGTACAGGAGGCAATACAAAAGTGGGTATAGGAGGCAAGAGGAAGAATTTTCTCTAAAAAATAAAATGATTAAGTAAACAGTCGTCGGAAAAACAAGTTCTTAGAAGAGACTTATGAAATATTGAAAGAGAAAACTAGGGCTTTGATTTTCAGGAAAAAGTCTCCAGCAGCTAGCAGAAAAATGGGTACAGGAGGCAATATAAAAGTGGGCATAGGAGGCAAGAGGAAGAATTTTCTCTAAAAAATAAAATAATTAAACAGTCGTTGAAAAAACAAGTTCTTAGAAGAGACTTATGAAATATTGAAAGAGAAAACAGGGCTTTGATTTTCAGGAAAAAGTATCCAGCAGCTAGCAGAAAAATGGGTACAGGAGGCAATATAAAAGTGGGTATAGGAGGCAAGAGGAAGAATTTTCTCTAAAAAATAAAATGATTAAGTAAACAGTCGTTGGAAAAACAAGTTCTTAGAAGAGACTTATGAAATATTGAAAGAGAAAACTAGGGCTTTGATATTCAGGAAAAAGTCTCCAGCAGCTAGCAGAAAAATGGGTACAGGAGGCAATACAAAAGTGGGTATAGGAGGCAAGAGGAAGAATTTTCTCTAAAAAATAAAATGATTAAACAGTCGTCGAAAAAACAAGTTCTTAGAAGAGACTTATGAAATATTGAAAGAGAAAACTAGGGCTTTGATATTCATGAAAAAGTCTCCAGCAGCTAGCAGAAAAATGGGTACAGGAGGCATTATAAAAGTGGGTATAGGAGGCAAGAGGAAGAATTTTCTCTAAAAAATAAAATGATTAAGTAAACAGTCGTCGGAAAAACAAGTTCTTAGAAGAGACTTATGAAATATTGAAAGAGAAAACTAGGGCTTTGATTTTCAGGAAAAAGTCTCCAGCAGCTAGCAGAAAAATGGGTACAGGAGGCAATATAAAAGTGGGCATAGGAGGCAAGAGGAAGAATTTTCTCTAAAAAATAAAATAATTAAACAGTCGTTGAAAAAACAAGTTCTTAGAAGAGACTTATGAAATATTGAAAGAGAAAACAGGGCTTTGATTTTCAGGAAAAAGTATCCAGCAGCTAGCAGAAAAATGGGTACAGGAGGCAATATAAAAGTGGGCATAGGAGGCAAGAGGAAGAATTTTCTCTAAAAAATAAAATAATTAAACAGTCGTTGAAAAAACAAGTTCTTAGAAGAGACTTATGAAATATTGAAAGAGAAAACAGGGCTTTGATTTTCAGGAAAAAGTATCCAGCAGCTAGCAGAAAAATGGGTACAGGAGGCAATACAAAAGTGGGTATAGGAGGCAAGAGGAAGAATTTTCTCTAAAAAATAAAATGATTAAGTAAACAGTCGTCGGAAAAACAAGTTCTTAGAAGAGACTTATGAAATATTGAAAGAGAAAACTAGGGCTTTGATTTTCAGGAAAAAGTCTCCAGCAGCTAGCAGAAAAATGGGTACAGGAGGCAATAAAAAAGTGGGTATAGGAGGCAAGAGGAAGAATTTTCTCTAAAAAATAAAATGATTAAACAGTCGTTGAAAAAACAAGTTCTTAGAAGAGACTTATGAAATATTTGAAAGAGAAAACTAGGGCTTTGATATTCAGGAAAAAGTCTCCAGCAGCTAGCAGAAAAATGGGTACAGGAGGCAATACAAAAGTGGGTATAGGAGGCAAGAGGAAGAATTTTCTCTAAAAAATAAAATGATTAAACAGTCGTCGAAAAAACAAGTTCTTAGAAGAGACTTATGAAATATTGAAAGAGAAAACTAGGGCTTTGATTTTCAGGAAAAAGTCTCCAGCAGCTAGCAGAAAAATGGGTACAGGAGGCAATATAAAAGTGGGCATAGGAGGCAAGAGGAAGAATTTTCTCTAAAAAATAAAATAATTAAACAGTCGTTGAAAAAACAAGTTCTTAGAAGAGACTTATGAAATATTGAAAGAGAAAACAGGGCTTTGATTTTCAGGAAAAAGTATCCAGCAGCTAGCAGAAAAATGGGTACAGGAGGCAATACAAAAGTGGGTATAGGAGGCAAGAGGAAGAATTTTCTCTAAAAAATAAAATGATTAAGTAAACAGTCGTCGGAAAAACAAGTTCTTAGAAGAGACTTATGAAATATTGAAAGAGAAAACTAGGGCTTTGATTTTCAGGAAAAAGTCTCCAGCAGCTAGCAGAAAAATGGGTACAGGAGGCAATATAAAAGTGGGCATAGGAGGCAAGAGGAAGAATTTTCTCTAAAAAATAAAATAATTAAACAGTCGTTGAAAAAACAAGTTCTTAGAAGAGACTTATGAAATATTGAAAGAGAAAACAGGGCTTTGATTTTCAGGAAAAAGTATCCAGCAGCTAGCAGAAAAATGGGTACAGGAGGCAATATAAAAGTGGGTATAGGAGGCAAGAGGAAGAATTTTCTCTAAAAAATAAAATGATTAAGTAAACAGTCGTTGGAAAAACAAGTTCTTAGAAGAGACTTATGAAATATTGAAAGAGAAAACTAGGGCTTTGATATTCAGGAAAAAGTCTCCAGCAGCTAGCAGAAAAATGGGTACAGGAGGCAATACAAAAGTGGGTATAGGAGGCAAGAGGAAGAATTTTCTCTAAAAAATAAAATGATTAAACAGTCGTCGAAAAAACAAGTTCTTAGAAGAGACTTATGAAATATTGAAAGAGAAAACTAGGGCTTTGATATTCATGAAAAAGTCTCCAGCAGCTAGCAGAAAAATGGGTACAGGAGGCATTATAAAAGTGGGTATAGGAGGCAAGAGGAAGAATTTTCTCTAAAAAATATGATTAAACAGTCGTTGAAAAAATAAGTTCTTCCATTAGAACCTGTTGGAGGTAATTTTTGGTAACTGTTAGGTTTCCCCCATAAGTTTCCACAATAATCGGCGCTATAGCTTCGACCTTTCAGCAGTAAGAATCCTTTGGCTATAAAACGTCGTTCCTATATCCATAGCTACCATGGAGTTAAAACTCGGTCACTAGATCCATGACTAGTTCATTTTGTTGAAATTTCAGGAGAGAGAAGAGAATCTCTTGGTATTTCTCTTCATTCTCATTCATACAAACTGTTCTGATTTTGTCAAAAAAATTTGAAAAATTCATTTAGTAGATTATAAAACGGTTAACCGGTTAAACATCACAAGCCCTACTTGAAATTGATGTTCAACAGATAAGACCAGATTTCATTCCATGATTTTTCTTCCTTTTGCTAGGGATTTACTGATACCAGCAGGCTCTCATTATACATACAGGAGACTTCAGTAGGTATAAGGTTCTTCCCCTAATAAAGCGGAATAAGATACAATTTAAAATTCGATAACATTCGAATTCGAGATGCCGAACGGCGAAGACGTGTTTATGTTAGCTCCGCAGAAACCCTGCAAAAAGTGTAAAGTGCTGCCCAAGAATGGGCTATCTTGTGTGAAATGTGGTAGCTATAGCCACGAAAGTTGCATTAAGAATTTAAAAAATGCAAAGATAATAGACATTACGTCAAAAACAGTGATTTGCTGTGAAGGTGAATCCGATGAAACGCCACAGTCGCCAGTGGTTAAAGATCCTTATTATTATCAAATGGAGATAAATTATTTAAAGGAAATTATTAAGCAGAAAGACCATCATTTGAAAGAAATCACCGAACATAAAGATAAAATTATTGAATATCAACAAGATGTGATAAACATTCTAAAGCTGCATCTACATGGAAATAAATGCAATGAACCAAATATTGAAGTTCAAAATACGATTGGCAAGAAAAGTAAACCGAATAATCCATCATCATACTCTGAATCTGTCATAGGTGAAAGCCGAAAGGCCGCTTCTCTACCTTCCCATATAGATAAACAACCTAAAAGCATTATAGTAACTGCTCAAGAAAAAAGGGGGCAGTTACCAAATCAAACAAACATACAAACCTCAACAATAACAATAGGCAATGCTTCTTATGGATGTGTTGACTCAGCAAATTCAAAACTACAAAAGTTGCCTTCAGATGATACATCTAGTGTTGAAGGTGGTTTTCAAAGTGTCAAGAGGAGAAGAAGGAAAAGTAATAAACCTATTGTTGGGAAAAGGCCATCACAAGAAAATGAAGAATTTCCAAAAGCGGCTGAAAGAACAATGGCGCTTCATGTATACAGAATGAATCCAGCGACAACTAAGGAAGAATTTTCGAAGTTCTTGCAACGTCAGTTTCCTGAAGTTAAGGTGGAAAATATGGCGTCAAAGTATCCTGAGATATACTCATCTTTTAAAGTTGAAATAAGCTTCAAGAATGCAGAATTGGCAATGGATCCAAACACATGGCCTGAAGGTGCATGTGTAAATAAGTTTTTTCACAGAAGACCAAATCCACGTACAAAAGACTAGCAAATCACGCAAGTAGCATAAAAGTTCTGCATTATAATATTCAGGGCTTGTTAAATAAAGCCGAGATGTTATCAGCCTTTCTCAAGGATAAAAATTATGATTTCGTTTGTATATCTGAACATTTTTTGTGTTATGATAATATCTCGACAGTCCTTTTGGAGAATTTCAATCTAAAAACTTGTTTTTGCAGAGATACAAAACAACATGGGGGTGTCGCAATATATGCTGGTGGCAATGTTGATACCATTGAGCTGAATGTAAGAGATCTTTCTGTTCCTTTTCACGCTGAGTTTGCTGCTGTCCATATTCCTGTTAGTGGTATAGCAATTGTAGTCACCTACAGATCCTCATCCTCGGGAGACTTTGATGTGTTTCTTCAACAGCTGGAACTGGTGCTAAACAGAGTCACTGAGACTTGCAGGTACCTGATATTGTTAGGAGATATAAACTGTGACCTTATATCCAGTAGTACACAATCGAGGAGTATGCAAAATGTACTCCTGACATTTGACATGTCCGCTATTATCAAAGATTACACCAGAGTCACAAGCTCATGTAAATCGCGTCTCGATAATATTATCACAAATTTAAACCATAGTGTACACTCGTCTGGTGTGATCGAACCAGGATTGTCTGATCACAATGCACAATATGTGATCATTCAAGGTGAGTTCAAACAAAATATTAGATATGTTAAAAATAAAATTCTGTCTCAAAAAGGCCTAGAAAGAGTCAAGCAAGATTTAGTGAATTTGGATTGGAAAAATTGTGTTCTCAATTATGTAGATTGTTCAGATTCCATGGCGGAATTTTTGAAAATTATTGAAAAATTAATTAATAAATATTCTGTTTGTAAGCTAAGCCGATCTAGTGATCGTTCTCCCATAAATTGGTTCAATAAGAATCTCAGACATATGAGGGACACGTTGTCTGCATTAAAAACAGTTTGTTCGTCAAAACATAACCCTAAAAATTGGGAAATCTATCGTAAATATAAAACAACGTATCGAAATAAAATTTTTGAGGCTAAAAGGATTGCCTACTCTGATTACATATTAAATTCTCGTTCAAAGTCTAAATCCTGCTGGTCAATTATAAACTACGAAAATAATATTAAGAAAAATGTATCCAAAGGAAATATACACCCTAACCGATTCAATGAATATTTTACTACAATAGCTGAAAACATTATATCTAACTCAACTTCAGTTATTGACTTTGATGAGCGAAGTATGGCAGATGCGGTGAATAAAAACAATCCTCCATTTTTTTTGGGACCTGTTATATCGCATGACGTAAAATCTGCCATTGCGGCTTTGAAAAATAAGTCATGCAAGGACGTGTATGGTATAAATAGTCGAATTTTGAAATTTATATCTGACGTCATAGCTGAACCTCTTAGTGACATTTTTAACAAATGTATAATTAACGGTGTTTACCCCAAGGCACTAAAAATTAGTCGCGTTATACCTATTTTAAAAAACGGAAATTCTTCAGATTTAAACAATTATCGGCCCATAGCGATATCTCCTATGGTCAGCAAGATTTTCGAAATTATTCTAAAAAAAAACCTGTTAAATTATCTAGATCGCTTCAACCTGCTCTCTAGTAGGCAGTTTGGTTTCGTGCGTGGCGTCTCAACGATAGATGCTTTGTCGGTGTTGATCGGGGATGTGATCGATGGGTTTGAGAGGGGGGAGTCTACAGCGGTAACGTTGTGTGATCTCTCAAAGGCTTTCGATTGCGTCTCGGCGCGGAATTTGATAAAAAAACTAGAGTGGTACGGTATAAGGGGAATACCCCTAAGAATATTCAGTGATTTTTTAAGTGACAGACACCAGTATACAGACTATAACGGTCAATGCTCTGAAATACTTGATCAACGATATGGAGTACCGCAGGGGTCAATCTTAGGACCACTCTTATTCATTATTTATATTAATGATCTTGCTCATTATATTGGAGAGAAAAATCTTATACTGTATGCTGATGATACAACGCTATACGCATCAGGTAGAGAGCTTGACATCGCGGAAGGAAATGCGCAGGGTCTTTTGGACCTTGCAGCTCGTTGGTTTGCTGCAAACTCTCTGAAATTGAATGACAATAAAACGCAAAAAATTAACCTAACATCTAGCAGACTGACGGGTTCGCGGGAACCGGTGAAGTTGCTGGGTATGAGCATTGATAGTCGGCTCACGTGGTCTTCTCATGTACACAAATTGGCTGCTAAGATATCTAGTGGTATATTCGCAATAAAAGGCTTGAAGAACACTGTCTGTTTGGAGGTATTGAGAACTGCATATTTCTCTCTTGTTCAGGCTCATATTGGTTATGGTCTATTGCTGTGGGGAAGCACTTCAGAAGCCAACGTTATTTTTGTATTGCAAAAAAAAGTAGTAAGAATGATACTGGGTGCAAAATATTTAGACCACTGTAAGCCCTTATTCAAAGAATTAAAATTCATGACTTTACCATCACTGTACATTCTCCAAACGGTCTCTCATATACATGATATTGCTTCTAAAATAGAATCACATGCGGATCTGCATGACTACAATACAAGGGGTAGAAATAATCTAATAGTACCATATAGTAGACTTACAGTTTCGAAAAGGAACAGATTGAATTTGAAGTTATATAATTGTCTATCCGAAGATGTCAGGTCTTTAAATTCAAGAAATTTTAAAAAATATATAAAAAATCTATTGATAGAACATGCATTCTATTCAATAGACGAGTATCTATGTATTAACACTATTAACAATCAAAAATAAAACTAATTCCAAATATCAAATTGTACCTAGATGTATATTAAGATAGGGATCTATCCTGTAAAGCAAGCGTAGTGTGCTTGTTTTGTTTTTTTTTCTCTTCATATTCCTATATTATTGTATGTATGTCAGTTTTTTTCTTTCAATTTGTTGACCAACCAAATGTCATTTATATAATGGTGGAAAATAAAATTATTATTATTATTATTATTATTATTAAAAGGGTAAAAGAGATTTTTCAAAGCACATGGGATTTCAGTTCCATGTGTTCATCAGTTCCTACTATCATTTAGTAATGATGAGCAAAGAGATGAGAGTAGAGGAGAGAAGAGAGGAGAGTAGAGGAGAGTATGGACTAACTCTTCTGCTAACCAGCAATTTATCTAGTAATATAATAAGTCTATACGATCAGAAGAAATAATAAACTGCTTAAAGAAAAGCTCTTGCTCATAATCCTTAAAAAGAGCCCTCTAAATGGTATCAGAAGAAAATTTTTATAGCATCTTTTTTTAGGAATGCGTGAAGGCAGAACAGATCAGATACTCACATTTTCTTCTGGAAATAATGCAGCACCGGCACCACTGATCGGTGCCAAATAAATCATATCACCGTGTCGCAGACCAACACTTCTGACAGTGTTGGTTTTACTGCTGGAAATCTCATTTTTATTATTTTTCTCCTTGTATAGAGCAAAGTTGAAACTGCTCAAGTCGAAGGTATCGTGAATTTTCTCAAACAGGTGGCAAGTGGTGTCTGATGCATCAACATCAACTCTTTTGGTGCCTTCCGGTGACTGCACTCGAATAAGCTGAAAAAGAAAATAATAAAATAAAATTAGTCATTGCACTGGAGGTTCAAAATATCTTTGTCATCCTACAGTGGTGATTCAAGGTTATAAAATATTAAAATTACTGAGAATGATATTTCAAAAGTAGCATGTGTTTTTTTCGAATCTGAGAGTTTAGTTTTGAAAGTATAAAAAGGTGGTTGTACTTACCAGTGATGAATGTTTAGACATTATTACTTAATTATTACAATTTCGAGGAACCATTCAACTAGCAGCTGAGATCTGAGATTGGAACTGTCAAAGTTTACCAAACCAGCAAAGCAGTGTGTGTGTGTGGACTGTGCAGTAGTAAACAATCACAAAACTTCGTTTACCACTTTCTTCAATATTTCAATGGAATATTCGCTGCCAAAAATAAACTAATTCAGTTAGCTCGAATAAAATTTTACAGCAAAAGTATGAGTGCCCATAATGAGTCTAAATATATTTCAACAATGCTTTTATTTCATTTTATATTATATTAATTTAAAATTTTGATTCACTAACACCAACACCATACCATTACCATTTGAGAAAAATTGGGTATTTTTAAAGATGACAGCTTAACTTGACAGAACAACAGCTGACACTGACAGAAGCAACTAGATTGACATGATTGACAATGACAGTCAAAACTTGAAAGCTATTCATTGGCGTGCATATTATGTAGAATTGGTTGCGTTGGGTAATCAACGTAAAAAAAAAGATTAACATGGGAAATAAAAAATTATTAAATATATAAATTAGCAAACGGCTAGGGTTCCAAATAGACAAGCATTTGACAGTTGCAGAGTTGCCATTCACTAAAAACTTTTGATTACAGTAAAAGCGGAATTTTTATTGATGGAAATAAAATATTACGAAAACCTAAAATATGATTTGGTTCAATTCAATTGATGACGATCGCAGATCAATCAGACCAATGCCTAAAAACAGCCTCAATAGATCAGTCTTCAGGACCACATTCGCGAAGTAAACTTAAAAGTTCAACTAAATCACGACAACTTTTTACACTTAGCCCCGCCCAGTGACGTGTACACTGACGGCGTCCATTATTACACGTTATAGCTTCTAGATAGCCTGCGACAGTGGCGACACCCTTGGCTAGTGGTGAGATATCATTGGTTAGTTAGTATACTATACTATCTAAAAATACCGAATCTACTAAAAATTATTAATAATTAATGAGAATGGCAAAAAAGTTGTTTTTTATGTCCCCTTCAAAACCCATTTTCATTTTTCTTCATAGGTTGTTTGATTTTCTAGTAATTTAATGTTTTCTAGAGGCTGCGCGCCAGAAATTTAAAATAAACGAAAATTCGCGCGCATTAAAAATACAAAATTTGCATTTCTTAAATATTGAATAACTCAAAAACTATGACATATACAAAAAAAAACTACAAGATACTTTTTTAGGAAATTACTCAAGCTTTCTTTTCTTTAATAAATATTTTTTGATATATCCAACTTATTTTATGTTCTCTAACCTCTTTACTAGCAATTATTATTGAAGAAAAATCTTAGATATTTTTTTTTTAATTTTTGACTAAAATTTCAATCAAAATAATGGCAACTCTATGAAATCATTTAACAATTATTTTTTTAGGCTTTTGTATCGTGTCGTATCTACTGTCGTACTGATGTTTTAAATGAAAATTAAAATAGTAAATTGTGAATGGAAGTAAAACTTTCTCTTCCAAGTTACAACTGCGCTCAGCCGTTAAAAATAGAACAATCATATGGGAACTTTCTTTAGCTTGAACAATTTTACACAATAAAAATAATCTCAATAATAACACTTATGTGTGTATAGCAGCAAATATCGGGTAACTTATACAGGGTGTTTCATAAAATAACGAAAAACGATATTGCTGAAATTTGGCTGTGTTACTAATAATAAGCTCCTTTATTCCCAAGCAGATTAAAATCTTAAGTCTAGTGGCTTTCAGGAGAACACCTTCACCAAAATTATTGCAAAGAAAAATATACGCCACTGATTTTTTTCTAAATTGGAATATTTTTTCAGATTAGGCAACTAAATATAAAAGTTTTATGTCTCTTGATATCTTTTAGTATCTTACTTCGTTTTCGAGAAATGAAATAAAAGCCACTTCAATGCATTGATTGGAAAAATTGATTTTAATTTAAATGGCTTTATTTTATCAATTTTTCAGCGTGCATTGAAGTATATATTATAAAGTATTATACTTATGTGTTTATGTACATGATACTTGAATTCCAGTGACTGACTTCTGTATACACAGGTGTCCAGAAATTTTAAGCATAAAACTTGGGACACAATTATTCTACTTGAACAATAATAATTAATGTAACGATGTCCTATTATAGGCACCGTGAGACCTTGAAAAAAGGATTCTGTTATCAAAACTCTGGTGTTCCAATTCGAATATGTCCGCTAAGGGCGCTACTTGCCTCTGTGCACTAGGGAACCTGTATTACCGACACTGACGCTTACTTAGTGTCGGTAATACAGGTACCCTAACTGATCATGCACTCTATGCAGCGTGCGACTTTGAAAAACCCCCGCCTGGTCAAAACGTCAAAACTCTGGTGTCCGAGTTCAAATTTGTCCGTTAGGGGCGCTACTTATCATTTTATTATCATCATAATATGCTTCAGATTTTTTTTAAATTTTCTCAAATTTTGTGATTCATGTGTATTATTGTATTTTTTTCTTTTGTAAAATTTGACGCGAATCATTTAAAGTCAATAAACCATTATACACTTTGAAACCATTCGACGTAGTTGCTTCGGATCCTATAGATCTTTAGGTGGAATTTATTTATAACGCTAAATTAAAAAAATAAATTTTAAGAGAGCTTTTTGAGCTAAAAAAGTTAAGTAAAGTGGCATGAATGATAATAGTTCAAGTAAAAGCATCATAAATTTATGTTCATCATTTCTTTCTGGACACTCTGTATACCATAAAACTTACTTTTACTGTAAATTGCCACATTCGTTGTTGCATTATAGTAATTTTACCCACTTTACCTGCTAATAAATATTTATAATTCGAATTATAGTTATACAGTGAGAACCACATAACGCGGAACATCAGAAAAAATATGACGCAGTCTAATTAACGTTGTTGAACCATTTAAAATGGAACATAGCGAAATCAGTGCATTTCCAACAAAGCCGCAACAATACGTTAACAATACCGTAGTTATGGTTACGTTCGAGCATTGTTGAATTTAGCATTAGTGAGTTATTTAAAATAGAACATAGGGATTCTGTATTGAAAGTCAATGCAATAAATCATTTTTTAATTAAAACGAAATTATTTCAAAATATAAAAAAGTGTAACTGTATACTAAGTATTTTATAAAGAAACAATATAATTGTAAATTAAATACTGCAGAGTGTTAATTATTATTCTAAAATAGTATCAAACATCCGTTGACTATAATAGGCAAGTGTCCTAAAAAATTATTGTAGAATCAATACATTTATCGCATTAATTTTCTGTACTGTTCAGGAGATATTTCTTCGCAGCTCTTCTTCTCATTTGTTTGAGCTTTTCAATGTGGTAGATAGAAACGATGTTAGAAACTGATTACTTGACTTTTCTCCAGTAAAAAAATCCAAGTATGTTAAGTCTGGTGACCTGGGCGGCCACTTAATTACTCCATCTCTTCCTATCCATCTACCGGGAAACTGAGCATTTTAAGCAATTGTCGAACTTGCCGGGAAAAATTGGCAGCTGTAACATTTTGTTGGTACCACAAAGGGCCTTCTACTTGTAGATTATTTATGGTCGGAATGATTCTTTCTTGCAGTGGCTACAAGATATGAGTGTTAACCATTTCAGCCCACACATTCACTTTCTATGGATACTGTGTCCTGTAGTGACATGGTACCAGCGCAAATTTTCAACTTCACATAAAGAAGACACACTGCATGCGGTGTACCATGTGCGTAAATTTCAATTTTCTCATCAGCTGTACACATTTTTGATCAATTAAGTAACTACCTACGCTAGTATGTAACTGACGGCAAGTTTTACTCATAAACGTCAAATTAATAATTTAATCTGAAGTGGGGGGGTTATTGCAAAACCATTAACGATCTTGCCCGGCAACGAATCGATCTCCATAGCAATACTTCACAAGCTCATTTCCTATGTTCCATCTTAAAAAACTCTCACTGTATAGGTATCAAGCGAGGTTGAAATTAACTGGGGTCTGAACGCATTTTTCTATAATAATGGGTGGGTAGGTACCTAGCAGTTAATTATCTATTAATATCGTTCGTTTAAGTAAATTATTGAAGTTATAAAATTGCTCAGTAAAGAAATTTACGATTTCTAAAATTAAACAATAACCGGCGTACCTATCCTATCTATCTATAGATAGGTAGGTAGTTATTTATTAGACATGGGCAATCGTCAGAAGGTATTTGTCAAGTTTATTTACAGGTAAACTACAGAAAGTGTGTTATTGTTTAAAAATAGTCTCTTACTACTACTTAGTAGATATGCGTGCGTGTTTTCATGTTCATTTTTATTTATCATAAAATTTTCAAAATAAGTAAGTACTTTATTGTATTTAATTTTGATTCTATCGAGTTTGCCCGGTAATTATAGTAACAATTGAGTTTTCAGACCGAATAATCTTATCTGCATCTGCGTACTAATAAAACTAAGCTTAATTAGAAAAAGGCGTTCTTATTTTGTATTACCAGTACCTACCACAGCGAATACAGCGTATCTTCTATGCATAAAATATTTGTAATAAAGTGATTAGTGTGTGTTTGTTTAATTATTAATTATTTGGAATTGGAAGTAATAAAAAACATTCTAAAATAAGGTATGCGCGTGAGTGACGCCACTGGCGCGATATGCACATATTTGGTAACTAAAATTCTTGATTCGTCAAGGCCACTAAATGAGTGCAATTTTTAAAAAACGTCATCAATCATAAAAATCAAAATGACGTAATTTGACGTTTTAAATTAAATGTTTACCTTTAGTTGGGATGACTTGACTTATTTATTGTTGTGATGATGTTTTCTTAATTCTTATTCCATTTATTCCAATATTTTTGTAAAAAATTATTATTTGAATATTTTTTATAGACGAACGTAACGTAGAAGTGAATTTTAAAATTTATTGCAATTAGTAAATTAATTCTTGAGAAATGGCAACGAGTGAAAAAGTAGAACTGTACATTTACGATTTATCAAGAGGGATGGCTGCAGCACTATCACCAGCCTTAATTGGTAATATTTTTTTATATTTATTAAATTATGGGGGCAATAAATTAAATCAATTTTAAGGTAAAAGAATCGATGGAATTTGGCACACATCCATTGTGGTATTTGGAAGGGAATTTTTCTTTGGATCCAGCGGTGTGGAAAGCTGTACCCCTGTAAGTATCTACTGGAAACATTAACACTAAGATAACCCAAATATGTAGGTAGAGTGGGTGGAGTCTCGTTAATCCGAGTCCCGATACTGCGAGCTTTCATATAATCCTAACCAAAACACGATTTTTTTTTATCCATAACATCGGAACCCCCCCACAAATCCCAGCAACATCCAATCCCGTTTAGGTTGGATTAACGAGACTCTGATGTACTTAAATAAATTGTAATAACCTTTTTTTCACTGTTTTACTAATAATTGAACCCTATGCTGCAACAACGTTGTAAGTGCCAAAAGTAAATTTTGCGGGAAGTCGAAATAAACATTTTTTGTGAAGCAATATAATATATCAGCTTACAAACATTAATATATTAATGTTAATTAATGAATATAAGTAATTAATATATTATTGTTTGTAAGCTGATATATTATATTGGTTCACAAAAAATGTTTATTTCGACTTCCCGCAAAATTTACTTTTAGCACTTACAACGTTGTTGCAGCATAGGGTTCAATTGTTGCACCTAAGTACCCATCAATAGTCCGAGAATAATCCGATCCTTTTTTGATCCATAACATCCGAGTTCCTTTCAAATCCCAGCAACATCCGACCCGTTTAGGTTGGATTAACGAGACTCTACTGTACTCAAGTATATTGTAATAACCTTTTTTGATTAAGTATGTTGTTATAAATAGTGCAGGTACATTTATACATAACCATTACCTGATTTACCTACCTCTGCCTTTAACTAATGGGTAATTTTATTGTCAAATCAATAAAATTAGGTACTTTTCACTGTTTTACCCTGTTCCTATAAACCACATTTATTATCTAATTATTGTCCTATTTCTGATGTTTTATTTTTGGACTCTCGTTGGAGTAAATCTATTGCTAATAGATGGCGCTTGCTATGTTATATCATGTTCAGATCTAAATTTGGACTGTACTATAAATAATTAGAAAGGAACAAGTCTAGCGATTGAAGACATTATTGAGGAAGCTGTTTAACTTTTGAGGTTTATTAGTGCTTTTTACTTATTTTGTTACTGTGAGGAAACTTTTCTTTAATTTTTGTAAGTAACAATAATAATAGAAATGTGTACTTTGACTTTGGTAGTTCTTGCAACTTTTTTTTATTAACAGGTTTATTTTTATATAAATATATTTATAAAACTCTCTTCGTTTGTAATCTAATATCAATCTGTAAATAGTGGTGGATATACTTAACTTTAGGTACCTAGTAAGACATTTCTTTGTATTCATTTATAGATGTTTGTTTATTAAACTATATATAAAATTATTGCGTTACTTTATAGAGATATTTACGGTTTCGGGATCAAAATTTTCATCAAAAGTGTTTATGCTAAATAATCTGAGCCGGTCATTTTCTAATTCAAGAATAAACACGAGCAGAAATAATTATTTTTTACCGATTTTTCAGGGAGGAACCATACTGAATAAACCGTTAAAGACGCAAATCCTTGGTGAAACCCAAGTTCCTTATGAAGTTTTCATCGATTATTTGAACGATCTCTCCAACTCATCTTTTAGGTAAGTTATTGACCCTACAGTTTTTGACCGTCATTAAATAATAATAATTTTCCAGCGGTTCCAGTTACAATCTCTTCCATCACAACTGCAATAATTTCTCAGAAGAAGTAGCTCAGTTCCTGTGCGGTGCGAGTATTCCGAAATATATCCTAGATCTTCCCGACGAAGTCCTTAACACGAAACTAGCCCCGACTATACTCGCTCTAGCATCGCAACTCGAGAGAAGCGCTCGTCCCATCGCCCAGGAGTCCACTAGGACCCATCGAGAATCCAGCCCGGACTTAGACCAGCTCACTTCGCAGATAGAAGAAATAAGGTCTGATAGTAGTAAAAATAAATAAACGCTCTAATAAGCTTTTGTTACTAACCATAAATGACCAGTAGTTGATGTACAAAGCTTCCAAGTTTTTGCAAATGGTTGTTTAAGCTTCTTCCTCCATTATTGTACTTACTACAAATCAAATAATAATACTAAATACTTCCAAGAATGTTTTTGATTGATTATAATAATAATTAGAAGAAAGGAAAAATGGTTTCCTATAATATTATAAATAGAACACTTCCCTGTTGTTGTGATTATTATTGTCAGATGATTACAGTTTTAGGTCGTTGTCACTTAGCTTTATTTTAGATTTGAAGTGAGGTTTAAAGATTACTGTTGTTAAAGCAATAAAACTCTATGCAAATAATGAATAATAAATCTTTTATTGTCAATTGTCAATTTGATGTATGTTAGAAAATTAAGTAAAATGTGAATGTGATCATAGAGAAAAACTTGTTGTTTTATTGGAGGGGAAATTATTTCCAGAATTGTTGATTACTATGAAAAGATAAGCCCAAATAAACTTTTAAACGCAAGCAATTAGTTGAGAAATGGCTGTTTCTTCTCAAATTTTTTTTTTCTATACAATTTCATTATTCCAGACAATCTCTCTCATAATACGTTATGATAAAATGGGTTCATTTAGCCCAATAATCTAATTTCGGGCAGCAATCAAATTTAGAAAGTTCACACGTAGTTTTATTAACTTGTAGCTAACGCATGAAGTTATGAAAGTTGCCAAAGCAACTTCAATTTCTAGAAATCGTGAATCCACTATTAGATCATTTTATAACGAAAATCATCATGAAAAACTGGTAATTATTGGAATATGCGAGTCTAGAACTAGTGTGCTGGATTGTAATTTTCAAATATTACTATTTGGACTTATTTTTCTCTAGTAATCATCATTTCTGAATAAAATAATCCTCGAAAATAAAAATTTGTAGTTAGGTCTTTTCTCTTTTCGATTTTATAACCAAGACTAAAAAAGGTGATGCTTTCTTACTTGATGTAAGAGAGATACTTCTGAAACTAAATTCTTATAGTAGCTAGAAATAGTTTACCATATACGTATTATGTATCTTGCATTTCATGTTGAATTGAAATAACATTCACCACCTGCTGCTTCTGTGAGATAATTAATAATTCTTATTTCTACACCTGTTCCAGTCATAATAATAATTAAATAATACAGGGCGATTCAGGTTTTACCTACTTAACTCTAGGGAACGATAGAGAATCGAAAAATAATATGAGTTTGCTTCATGAACTATATTCGTGAAATGCTTCATTAAGAAAATACAGGGTGTTAAAGTTTTAAGAAAAAATTCGTATTTTTGAAATATAAAAAAATTGGCTGATTGAAATAATTTGAAATTTTGAACAGTAGTTGTGCTAATTGAAGTACATGATGTGATACTTCCGATGAAAAATTATTCACTCCAGTGGCAGAGATCTGGGTGTGTTGTTACCTTTTTTATTAAATAATTTCTACGCCACTGACTTTAATGCAAATTGGTTATTTATGGTAGATACCTTGTTTTGTTTAGAGGAGAAAAGTTATCTTACGTTTTTGTTGTAGAACGCACTGTTTTCAAGATATTCCACAATGTTGGCTCTCATGCAAGCTTTTTGTAATGCAATACGGTTCAATAACGATCACAAAAATTATTAACTTCTGGAAAAACTCAATGGCATTGATTTTTATGATATTTTACCTCATACGGGTTCCTACATTATGAAGTATCTCGGAAACAGTGCGTTCTAGGACAAAAACGTGCGATGAATTTTCTTCTCTAAACGGTATCTAACAAAAATTACAAATTTAAATTAAAGTCAGTGGCGAGCAAATTTTTTATTACAAAAGGTAAGAACAAGCCCAGATATCCGCCACTGGATTGATAAATTTTTTTTCAGGAGTATCAAATCATGTACTTCAATTAGCACAACTGCCGTTCAAAATTTCAAATTATTTCAATCAGCCAATTTTTTTATATTTCAAAAATACGAATTTTTTCTTAAAACTTTAACACCCTGTATTTTCTTAACGAAGCATTTCACGAATATAGTTCATGAAGGAAACTCATATTATTTTCCGATTCTCTATCGTTCCCTAGAGTTAAGTAGGTAAAACCTGAATCACCCTGTATATCTCTCCATCCCATTTATTTAATTATTTTTGAGATATTACGCTTTGTGAATACGCTTTGTGAAAAAGCATCTTTTCAATCCTAACAAACGATTCATCCAACATTTCTTTCTAAAACAATAAGGGGGCGAATATTTACCAAATTATATCTGTACCTACGTTACATCCAGTTAACAGATATCTGTCATAATATTCTTTTCGTTGCAAATTTTACTTATAGTACTGAATGCCAGGTCATACCTATATTAAACCCGATTTTCTCATTTCCATCATTCATCCAAGAAGCAAATTTGGAGAGTTAAGTGGGCATTTTTTTGGTATTTTGCCATTTCCATCGTAATATTAATATTTTATAATTTTTGGATATGGGAAACCTCGACAGAGCCAGATATTACACCCACGACTAGTTGCTTCTGTCACTCTCAAATTTAGATAATGTTTTTTTTTTAATTAATTAACTTTATAATAAATTAAATCAGGTTTTTGAAAAATTGAATTGCACATTATAATAATTTTTTGAATACATTACAGACAAATAAATTTTTCTTGAACACCAGTAATCTGACTGGATCCTATCATATGTCACATGATGTCATCATGACACTTCAGCTGTCATTTTTGAATCAAGGGGTGTTCCTTTCAATCGGTACTACCAACATTAACATGATTTTTTTATTTATTAATAACCCCTCATTAATCATGATTTGGAACTTATTTTTGCTGATGCCGGTGACCAGAGTAACCGGTATTTGAGTCCGGTTGTCTCGGTTAAAGCCATTTATCATGACATCTGATGACAGGTAACCTAAAAATTAATTCAGTTACTATAATAAGTGTCATATTTGAATTTAAACCTGCATGATCGTTGGTTTTTTCCATAATTACTTGTAAATTTGAATCGAATTGAATGTTGATGACAGTTGGTTAATTTATTGAACATAACCGTAGGGCAAATAAAACCGATAACCGATCATAATATCAAAGAAACAGTGGAGATTTTAGAAAATATAACAAAATGAAAAAAAAGCTTTAGGTGATTTTGCACATTCATAATTTTGCAATAGTAACAGAGTAACACATTACTGAAAGAGATATACAATACATTTTTGTGTAAATAAAGTAAATTGTGAAGCAGATAGGGGTGGTATTCAACATATTTGATTTTAAAGACAGATTTTTGTAAATCTTAGTTTTTAAAACATTGTTAGATTGTTACCTTTTTTCCTTCCTGCATATGGTTGTGTTTGTTTGCAAAAATCTATACTTAGAAGCAATAAAATGACTCATTACATAAATTTGGTATTTCTTGGGGATATAAAGAGAAGGGTTTTTGGATGCTTATTTATGCTGACAAATTTTCAATGGGTATTATAAAGGCTCATTAAGTTAAGGGGCAGATTTCTGGAGTCATTTATAGGAAAGGTGTCGATTGTAGGTGGAAAATATAGCAATTTAGTGATTCTTGGCGTAACAGGGATTACAAAAATCTTAATAAAAGTAATTTGACATCGATGGTAGCCTCAGAAACGACCACAGAAATCTGCCCGTTAACTTAATGGCCTTTATAATACTGGCTGTAAGTGGCTTAAATCTAAACTCTTGTTTTTAGTGTAGCGGTATGGGGTTATGCAGTGTTCATAGTGTACTTGCTTGGGATGTCTCTCTTTTTAATCCGTTATGCATATTTTTATTAAATAAATAATAATAACAACAAAAACATTAAAAAAAATAATTTAATTAATAACCATGCAGTAAAATAGTGTAAAAAACTTAAATAATTTGTTTAATATTCATTGTTCACTTTTTTAAATAGCTTTTGCACACTTCTGAGTGTTTCTTATATTTTATTTTCTATTTTTCTTTTGAAACGCATTTGATCCCAAAATGTAAGTACCCACCCAAGTTATTATTCTGTAACCAACTCATATTATTTAATTTTTTTTTTGTAGATACAACTCATTTTTACTTGAGCAGCGAAGAAAGACACTCAGGGAAAAGTTAGCCAGGAAAGAGAAGAAAAGAGAGAAAAAACGAAGGAGACTCTCGCAACAAAGCGAAGACAACATTTCGTTAGAACAAGAAGTGAGTTGTGATTTACAAAGAATTTTTTTTTTTTAATTAAACTAATTAATCATTCGATTAATTTAATTAAATTAAGGGGGTCAGCTGTTGAAACCGTTTTCACTTACAACCAGGCCCTAATTGTTATGAATGAAATATAAATTTCCTATTTAGTCGATGTCTCTGTAATTGAGATTTTGTCTGATTTTGGTGACAACTTCCAAATCAGTTCATCTAATCTCCTCCCCAGAAATCCCTTGAAATTTTACCCTTAAAGTTACTTTCCCTGCCAACTCCCTTTTTCAGGCTGATTGTCACTCTCTTGTGTAAAACGAGTTCTCTGAGGGAAATCACCTCACACACCACACACCCCTGCCCCCCGAGGGAAATTACCCCACACCCCTACCACTCGATTCCATCCCTGCAGGAGGAAGAAAATTGTTTTTTTTTTTACTACAGAAAGGTGATAGACAACCAGGGTTGTAAGAACTTCCAGGAATTTTTACAACCCCTCTGAGAGTAGATTTTTTTTATACTTTATTATAGTTTATTCAATTTTTAGAACTTATTCACTGGGAATGAACAAAACATGTGAAAGGGAAGAGGATGACGAAGACGTGAATATATAAAAAATCCCCCATCCCCGAGGGGATTAAGAATCTCTAGAAGTTGTCAACTCTAGAAGTTGTCAAAAAACAATTTTCCACCCCCATGAGGGTTTGTAACAACCTTAAATGGTTGTTAACTACGACTAACCCTAAGAGGTCCATTACAACCCTGGAGAAAAACGATTTTCTCGTAAAAAAATCAATTTTTTACTCACTACAGGGATTCAATAAATGGGTAGGGGTGAAAAAAGGGAAAGTTACTTCAAGGGTTGTTTTTGTTCAATTTCATAGAGTTGTTCAAGGTAAAAATTTAGGAGAAACATGGGGGGGGGGGGGATTGATGAACCAATTTGGAGGTATCGGTGTCTTCCGACTCCCGACGTCGATTAATTTAATTTATTTCACTTCCATGTAGGACTCCAACATGGCGGACACAGAGACTATGAACGGCAATGGTCAGCAGCTTCCATCCGAGCAGGTATTGGCTATGGAGGAGGAAGAGAAACGCGAAGAAGAGGAAAGAAAGAAATTGAGAGAGCCACCAATTGTGTACAAGGATTTAATTGATGTAAGTTGGTAGAGCTGGGGACATATAAAAATGGGAATGAGGCAGTAGTCGATTTAAAAAAAAAAAAGAAGAGCTTGGTGCAAAAACCGGTCAAAGACCAAATTTTGCAAAATCGAATTATCGTCAGATTTTGGTCAAAAAAGTGATTTTGTATCGATTGGTGCAAGAACCGTTCATGTATTATCCTTATAAATTAAACTATAGTCGACGTGGCCCATTATTGGACCAAGTTTGTTGCAAGTTCAGTTGTGAAACATGAATTTTTGGTCATAATCTTTTGGTCAATAATCAAAACTATGTATACCGCAGGTGACCTGTTATTGCACCTTGGTTGCAATTGAAGGCCTTGCTTCAATTGAAACCAACCCTTTCATTTGTTGGCTTTTCAGCAACCACTCCACCCCACCCCCTCCTGTTTATGAGCAATAATTATCACATGTAATACCACTAGAGGTCAAATTATTTCCGGAAATTTTTTCGAGCTCACGAATATTTTGAAAATTATCGCGAGCCGAAGGCGAGGGATAATTTTCTTAAAATATTCGTAAGCGAGAACAAAATTTCCTGGTATAATTTGATTTCGAGTGGTATTTGGAAAGAAAATTTCACAACAAAATTAGTTTTGAATAGAAAAATTACAATTTTATTGTGAAATAAAAATATGACATGGAGGCGTAACATAATCACGTGACAACGCCAAACTGACGTTTAATAACTGCGCCGCCATTATTAGCGCTGTCAAACACAAATTTTAGTTTCTAAACTTCACCAGCCGAATGTGTTTTTTGATAATGATAAGTCGACAATTGCGGTATAATAGTAATTATGATTAGTATTGATTAGATGGCATTCTTTCCAAAGCGCAAGGATTTGCTCAGCAGATGGATTCTACCAACAAAAAGTGCCATATAATTAATTATAAAGATAAACTGGTCGAACCCCCATGAATTCGCCGTGTGTTAAACCGAATAATTATGTAAGTACCTACCTATTTCAAATAGAATTACTAAATTAGGTAAATTATGTTTCTTCAGATCATTTTTTCGATAGTGAATCCGTGATTTCATACGTGGTAATACGCGAAAACATCACTTTAATATTAAATTATAATAGAAATTTTAACAAAACGCATTGGTTGATTAATATTAACAACAGCAACAGTCAACAGTTGACGTTTATAAAGATCCGGTTTGTCACTTTTAAACGTCAAAAAATTTCCACTATAATACTCTCCAGCTTACCCCTGGAGGAGAAAATTTCCGATATAATTCACAAATAACCACGGCAACGGTAAGCAATGCTCGTACTTTATTGGCTGAAAATTGATGGCGTGAAATTTTCACATGTAATACCACTAGAGGTCAAATTATTTCCGGAAATTTTTTCGAGCTCACGAATATTTTGAAAATTATCGCGAGCCGAAGGCGAGGGATAATTTTCTTAAAATATTCGTACGCGAGAACAAAATTTCCTGGTATAATTTGATTTCGAGTGGTATTTGGAAAGAAAATTTCACAACAAAATTAGTTTTGAATAGAAAAATTACAATTTTATTGTGAAATAAAAATATGACATTGAGGCGTAACATAATCACTTGACAACGCCAAACTGACGTTTAATAACTGCGCCGCCATTATTAGCGCTGTCAAACACAAATTTTAGTTTCTAAACTTCACCAGCCGAATGTGTTTTTTGATAATGATAAGTCGACAATTGCGGTATAATAGTAATTATAATTAGTATTGATTAGATGCCATTCTTTCCAAAGCGCAAGGATTTGCCCAGCAGATGGATTCTACCAACAAAAAGTGCCATATAATTAATTATAAAGATAAAGTGGTCGAACCCCCATGAATTTGCCGTGTGTTAATCCGAAAAATTATGTAAGTACCTACCTATTTCAAATAGAATTTCTAAATTAGGTAAATTAGGTTTAATACGCGAAAACATCACTTTAATATTAAATTATAATAGAAACTTTAACAAAACGCATTGGTTGATTAATATTAATAACAGCAACAGTTAACAGTTGACGTTTATAAAGTTCCTAGTTGTCACTTTTAAACGTCAAAAAATTTCCACTATAATACTCTCCAGCTTACCCCTGGAGGAGAAAATTTCCGATATAATACACAAATAACCATGGCAACGGTAAGCAATGCTCGTACTTTATTGGCTGAAAATTGATGGCGTGAAATTTTCATAATAATTGAGACTGACATGTTTTGGATGAAACGTTGCCATGGCAACACTATAATAATTCCCCAGAATTGATCAAACTTCACATGCTGCAATGATCCAACCAAACATGGAACCTCTGAAGAAGCCCCAGATTATTTGTCACGCGGAAAAATCTCTAAATTATTCCATAAACGATGTTAAATGGATACCGTGCTCTGCAAAATTTGTCTCGATCGGAGGAGAATGTAACGGAGCAGGGATCGTGGAAATATATTCCCTCACACCTGACGGAATCGAGAAAGTATCCGAATTTAAGAAGAAAGACCACTTCAAATGCGGCACGTTCGATGCTTCCAGCTTAAGAAGTCGGTACCTCGCAACCGGTGACCACGGCGGCAGGTTGCAGGTTTGGGACTTGGAAGATACGCTGATCCCGGTCTATCAAAGCACGTTTCATAAATCAATCATAAACGCCATCGATGGGATTGCCGGAACGAGTTCGGGCTGCGGGGCTCCGGAAATCGCGACCGGTTCAAGGGATGGAGCGGTGCTGGTATGGGATATAAGACAGAAAGAGCTGCCCGTCGCAAAATTCGTACCGGCCGAAGGTACAACCGGTCGAGATTGTTGGACTGTCGCTTTCGGCAACTCCTACAATAACGAAGAGAGAATTTTAGCTGCAGGATACGATAATGGAGACATAAAAATGTACGATTTAAGAAATATGTCGTTACGGTGGTCCAAGTGTGTTAAAAACGGGGTTGTCGGATTGCAGTTTGATAGAAAAGACATCCCGATGAATAAGCTTGTAGCAACGACCCTCGAATCGAAAATACATTGCTTCGATGTAAGAACTCATCACCCGAAGAAAGGTTTCTCTCAGCTAATTGAGAAAGCGCACGCTTCGACGGTTTGGACAGTGAAACATTTGCCGCAAAACAGGGACATTTTTATAACGAGCGGAGGATCCGGTTCTTTATGTTTGTGGAAGTATTCGTACCCACATAACAGAGCCGAGAAAGATTCTGACGGACTGGCTTATGGAGTTATGGGCGAACTTACAATGATTCAGAATAGCACACTCTCCGGACAACCTATAACCAGTTTTGATTGGTGTGTTGATAAGTTGGGACTTGGAGTGTGTTCTGCTTTCGATCAAACATTACGTGTTCTGATAACAACTAAACTGAATTTGTATTAGGGGTGGAATTGATATGGAATTTAATTTTATTGTATGTAGTATGTAAGCTCCTTAAGAAACTTTAAATAATGATGAATAAAACTGGTTCGTTCAAAAGCTTTTTAAATTATGATCATGAGGTCTAGATTGATCCAGAAAATGGGGGCACTGAGAATAGTGTCGTGCTTGAGACACTTTTTCATGACTTCACCCCCTAGTTTCTTAACTCATGGATTCTATTTATGCTGTGATTCATCCTACTGAACGTATCCTTTCATCATTAACTAGTTTCATGACATATTTATCAAAATAATAATTTTTCAGGTAAAAGTAGAATTTGATGCTTTGCTTGAAAAAATCGACGGTAAATTGTCTCCAGATGAAGAGCGCTGCATGGAAGAATTGCATCATTACATGTTAGAGGATGAAGGCAGTTGGGCTTTGGGTGACGGATTTCTGGGTTTCATAGGTAAATTTTTTGCGATAACTATAGAATAGTGAGATATATGAAAATAAAAACAATTTTACTTGTAGGTAGATTATTAACGGACCCCGAATTTCCTGTCGAAGTTAGGGTTAAAGCCGTCAATATTTTGGCCATGGCAGCCTTGAAAGATGATGTTATCCTTTTACTACATCAGGATCGAAAGGAACATTTTTTGATGAATTACACTTTTGAGATTGACAGGCTGACTCAGCCGGAACAGGAAGCAATAGCACTTTTTGTAAGTACAAACGTTTATTTAAGGGTTATTTTAATCCAACAGTGTCTCTTTTTGAAACTAAACTAACAGTGATGTCAAAAGAGAAACTAAATGACAAGATTAGGTATAATTAATTATTTATTTTATCTAGAGCGTTCTGAAATATGTTTTAACTTAACTTTAACATTCCAGAACATTCTCTGATCGAAGCTTTTAGAACATGCTAACGCATTATAATCATTCCGGAACATTCTAGAACATTCCAAACCTATTTAACACACTTTAATAACATTCTAGAATTTTCTAGAACATTCTGGAACATTCTAGATCATTATTGATTTATGGAATCAAAATTCTAGAAAATTCTAGAGCCTTACAAAAAATTCAGGAACATTCTAGATCATTACAAATCGTTTCTGAACATTCTCAAACATTATAGAACATTTCAGTACTTCCTAGAACATTCAAAAAGTCTTTTGAATATTATGAATAATTCCTGAATATTCTGGAATGTTCTAGAGTATTCTCACACATTTTGGTACATTCTAGAACATTCTGGAATTTTATAGTTTTGTATATTGATTTAATTTTTGTTTAAGGTTGTAAATATGTTTGAAAATGTGAGCTCATCAGAATGGTTGCTTTACATCTCGGAATGGACTTACAAAAACCAACAGATCAGTAACATTAGGGTGACGACCAAAGTAGCAGTGCATTGCTTGTTGTCCGATGTTGTGGTTTTACAAGAGAAAGGAGCTGCCATCATTCATAACCTTGCTTGCAAGGAGGTAAAAACTGTGGTCTGTATCAATTTCTTTTACTAAAAATACTAATAAAAATAAGGGGAAATAGTCACAAAAGAATTGAAAGTAATATTTACTTTTACTTGCACTTGCACTAGGTGCAATCAATCTGCTCTCCTTAAATTAACAAGTCCTGATGAGCCATGATTATTTTTTTCTTGTTCTTGAGTGCATTTTTTTAGTTAATTTCGTCAATTTTATTGTAGTCAAAGTTCTGATAAATTCTTTTATGGCTGATGCGTTTGAAAATCGTTTTTTAACATATACAAGGATTGATTGTACCCTATAAATGAAGAAATAAATAAGTGGTTAGCGAAAGTTTATAAAAACTTGAGACTGGTAAATTTTTTTTATAAGGGATGGAATCTTAACGTGTTTTTTTTAAGATTAAATTTTCTTCAAGGGGGGAGTGTAACAATTAAAATTTTTTATTTATCCTTCAAGGTCAAATCAAGTGTAATTTTTTATTTTCAAATAAACACCTACATGTTTTATAAGTTGTGCAGAAAAGATACAACCAAATTTAGAATATTTTTATCTGTCATATTTATAACCATAACTGTCAAAGTATTTTCTTTTTTCGTAGTATTGGGTTTTCAATTTATTAATGAAAAAATTTAATAATTGAAAAAAGGAATAAAAAAATGTAGGTGTTCATTATAAAATTCTGTATTCTTATAATTTTAAGAAATTCTGATTTAGGAATAAATATTTAAATTTCACAAGAGTTAATTTTGTATATTTTTATGTTCTCTTCATCTAACATTTTTCAAAATACTAAAATAAATTACCTAAAGCTTTAATTTTGCACAAATCATATTTTTTTTTGGTGATTTTTTCCTGTTGACATTGCTAATCAAGAATTTAGTGTTCCTGATACCAAAGCTTATAGCTGAAAATATAACAAAACAAAGTGACTTAATTATTATACTCAGGGACACTCTATCTCTATCTGTAATGTGAACGTATCATACCTTTTTTTTTTAACTAGTTACAGTAAATGCCCTCTATCATTTTTTCAGACACTTTCTAATTCTTCTTTTTACTTCCATATAAACATTGCCAATAAATGAGAAATTATTGTTAATTGGAGCAATTTTTCAAAAAGTTTTTTGGAGTTTGAGGTCTTTTATGTTCTTAATTCTTGAAGTCTCTGAAATGCGACATATTCTCAAATCACAGCCATATTTCGTGTTTGTTTTGGTTTCCTTCTTAAAATTATTTCTGGTTACATAATGAGGTTTACCACCATCCTGTTGGAAGTACCTAATTTATCAAAAATGCTCAATTTGCATTTCTTTAAATTTTTACAAAATTATTTTATTAAATTACTCTATTAAATGTTACCAAAAAAAAAGGGGAAACGATTTCATTTTAGACTCCTTGATGTTTTTGTTATTGATGCATTCCTGATCTCCACGCTTAAAAGCTTTTCTTTTAATTTTAGAAAGCTTTTAATTGAACAATAAAAAAAAAAAAAATTTACTTACGTCCAACAGGAACCTCAGCCGAAATAATGTTCCTTGTTCACAGCAGCCTTAGAGTATAATAATTAAAAATCACTCCTTATCACGTTTAATAGCAGCATAGCAGTCTTGTTTTTTTTTTTCAAGATACTTGTTATACCAGAATTCAGTGGTGGTTTTTCTTTTACTAGGCCCAATTTTTACTCAATTATCTATGGAGGGAGTGACAATTACACAATTAGTTATAGATGTACTTTTGACCACTTCTGAATGACTCTAAGTCAATTCTCCTCCCCAAGATTTATAAGGGATGAGCCACCACTGAAATAATCACTGATAGCGCTAATAGCATGATTCAATGAAGTTCTGAACTTTTTTTCTGCTTACTTATTTTTATTTTTTAATGTGACTTATTGCTTTTAAAAAACTAACATTTTTTCGATTTGACTGGAACCAGATACTCTGTTGCAATATTATATTTTCAGAAAATGTTCAAAAATTTTCGGATTCGTCAACTTTTACCCAAAGGTTCCTTATCGAAGGTAGCTGTCTGTTGGAGATGTTAGATCGTGCTGAATTCATCCATCATATGCTATTCTAATAAAAATCTGCTGATTTGTGTTCATTAATTATTATTCTATTCATATTCTCTCTGGAAATTTATTATTCAGTATAAATATGCACTAAATAGTTTGTTGTTTCGGACCGGTTACTTTAAATTTTAGAAGTTGTTCAAAACACTGTAAATATCAATAATAATTAACGTTGCAACTGTTACATTTCTTAAAATGTATCAATTTTAACATCGTGTTTAGGACAACTACTGGCTTTTATACAAAGCGCTTTGTTAATAAAAAGGAATGGTCTATGGTATAATGTATCAATCATTCATTCTAACAATATCTAATATTTCTTTTATCAATGGGCCTTTACTATTTCTTGTATTTACTTTTATTAATTATTTTTATCTTTTAAATTATTACGATTCAATAATAATTACTTGTGACTTGGAAACTTGTAAGTGGGTCATAGGAATTTGACATGCAAATATCTCCAGGCTTATCTTTCCGATAAAATGTTGTTGAAATAACTTCTGGCAATAGCTAAAATTTATTCATTAGCTACTTTTAATTAGAAATAGTTTCATATTAATGCAGAAAAAACTTTTTTGCTATTATTCTTCTGCTGTGTAAATGTACCTGCACCTACATTTCGATATTAAGTTATATCAAAACAATCTTGAAAGTACATAGGTACCTAATTTAAATTAAATTTGTCTGGTTAACTTAAAATTACTTGTCTTTATTACATAATCCAATAATCAATGACTATAATCCATATTTCAATAAAACCGGGAAATTAATACAAATTAGAAAATGAGTGGATTTTTTTTGATAATTCTACATTTATTTATTAGTGAAGCGTTTTGACTGAAAAATTGGATGTTAAATTTCTATGACCCACTTAAAAGTTTCCACTCTGTATAAAACAGTTAGGAGACTGTTGAAAGCTGAATTTTGGTATACAGATTCACTTTTGGGTGTTTGTTTCATTTTGTTATGCAGGCGCTTGATAGGAAGGATTTTTCCAAATTCAAACTCCAAGGGGTAGAAACAGAGCCTCAAAAATTTGTTTTTCTCGAAACTGCCATTATGAAAAACGGCGAAACAAATATTTCTTAGATAAACCTGCTTGAGAGGGCAACTTGTATTTTGAGTAGATAATTTCTTATTTGTATTTTTGTAACTTCAGCTTAGATCCACATAAATTTCAAATGGCTCTGTTGCTCCAGTGACTAAGCTTATTTTATTTCAACTCCCAGAATTATAGTCCAGTCAACAAATGGCTTAAAAGGAGGTATAGTGATCAGGTACCTAAGCGATTCCTTCAGAAACTTGTTCAGGGTGCTAACATACCAAAGGTCCTGTCTAGGTGGTGAGCCCGAGAGGTGGGGATAGGAGGAAGGTCCCACTTTTGGGGGTTCCTCTCCAAACGATGCGTTGTAGAGAAAAATTTTCTCATTATAATTAAAAGCCCACAAAACTATTTACAACTTTAATTCTATAACTGACTTTCATATTCCCAAATATTTTTGAGTTATCATATTTTTAGAAATAAATAATTTTACCTCCTATTTTTCCTCAAACATCACATTTCTGGGGTTCCAGTTATATCTCAGAAACAGTGCATTGTAGGGAATTTTTTTCGATTATAAATAAAAGCTCATAAAATTGTCTATAACTTTTATTCTATAAGTGACTTTTGGATTCTCAACCGTTTTGGAGCTACAAGCTAGGAAACAGTTGAAATTTTCGAAACAAATCATTATTTTTACCTCATATTTATTTTACATCAAACATTCCTTCATATCGTCTAAAAAAATCATCAGAGAAATATATTCATTAAGAAGAAGTTGTATAGAATTGATTTTCCTTTTGGAATGTACGCAAATTAATCTTCAACCAGTCAACATTTACAGTAATGCTAAGTTTCTTCATAAAATGTTGTCATTTTCAGGAAAGTAATTATTGCCTTTAACCACATCCTCAAGACGCATTTGGCCGTACTCATTCTAGTTAGATTTGTCACAAACAAGAGTTATGTGTCAGAAATATGATAAAAACAGCTTTTTCCAAGGCTTTTTTTCTGAAAATATCTTGGAAACTGAAAATGAAAAAAAAAAAAAAACTTAAAATTGCCGTAAATGTTGACTGGTTGGAAATTAATTTCTATACGTTCCATATTCTAAAAGGAAATTCAATTCTATAGAACTTCTTTTTGATGAATTTATATCTCTGAATTATACTTTTGACGATATGAAAGAAAGTTTGAAGAAAACTATTTCGTAGCGTGTGGCTCGAAAACGGTTGAGAATTAAAAAAAACCTACAGGTTAAAAGTTTTAGACAATTTTATGAGCTTTTATTTGTTATAAGGAAATTTTTCCCTACGACGCATTGTTTTTGAGATATAACCAGAAACCATAAAAGTGGAACCCCATCTCCCCGCTCCCCGGCTCACCACCTAGACATCAGGATTTTTGGTATCTACACCTTAAGCACCCCAAGGAAGCGTACTTGCTCACACAGTCTACACCTCCTTGTTTGATTGAACTATTAACTCCCATCAAGCAGAAGATTCTAAATTTATGTTAGTAAAGCAAATAAAGTAAACAGTTAAAAATTTGTAAAATGAATACATAAATAGTTTGAAGAATATTTTTTGGGGTAATTTTTCAAAATATTTTTCAAAATGGCCCACTGGTAGTACTACTGGAACTGGCAGTTTTCAGTATTCAACCCTCATTATTAGAAGAGTTTTTTTTTACATTTTTATTCATCGCTTTGTAATTGTTTGAGTTTCGTGTTGATGACCTACCACTACTAATATTTACCATAAATTAATTTAATTGTACATATTTATTATTTGTGAAAAACGAGTACAGTAATGATGGTTCTCTTTCAAACTATTTTTATTGGTTTTGAGTAATTGTAAAAAGAAAAAAAAAGAAAAAACAGTCTTTGATAACTTATTTTGAAGGTATCTGGTTAAATTATAACAATAACAGTGGATATTATAAAGACTCATTGATTTCTGGGATCGTTTCTAGAAAAAGTATCGTTTCTGGGTGGGAAATATAGCAATTTAGTGGTTCTCCCCACGAAAGGGACTACAAAACTGTCAATAAAAGTAATTTGACATCGATATTAACTTCAAAAACGGTCATGAACTTGATGTTATAATTTACCAATAAAGCTGATAATTATTGCAATTAAGTGATTAAAAATGAGAGATAATACGAAATATAAATAGTTTATGAGAAACCACTGAATAACCAATAAGTACCTACCTATTATAATAATAATTATTATCATGTGACTATCGTATTGTAAAATTGTATGTGTTAGAAGTAGAATATTTATGTTCGTAAAAAATCCAGAGCGCATTATAATTCGATAATTTTGTAGGTGTTTGATGACGTAGCAGTTGAATTAACGATGGCCTTACTGCAATACTTCAATTCCAAGCCGTCCGAAGAACAGCTCTACCGGTGTATGAAAGCCCTGTCACGATTTACCGAAATCTCTGGACAAGAAGTGCCCCAATTAATTCAGATGATAGGCCCGGATCCGAGAACGTTCAAAGGGGCGAGCGAAAGGGTCGACCAACTTATCGATAAAGTAAGCGCAAAGCTGCGCTAGATTTGCTGTTTTTCTGTTGACAGTAGATACAAACATAGCAGATGAAAATGAAAATTGTTTTATTTACTTATTTAGTTTTTTTTTTCTGTAAGCTAATTTTTATCTGCTCTGTCTATAAAAATGTAGATCCTCTATTTGTTGTTATTTATTGTGAGCATTTATGCGATGTTTATAAGATTTATTGTGATTTTATACATGGATGTAATGTTGTCGTCATGTTTTATGCTATCTTTTACTTTAATAGATTTTTTTAAAATTATTATCTAGTGATAGGGCTAATATTGATGCAATTAATACTTGATTTATAATAATAATTATCCATCATGCGTAATTAATTCTACTGTAATGATAGTCTGGGTCAGTATCGTTATTTTTATTTTTAAATAATCTGGGTCCATCCCAAAGGCATTTCCCATTTAACAAACCTTTAGAAGTACCTTCACTCATCCCGAAACCTGCCAAATTCTTAACGTTTAGTGTAATGCATTCTTCTAGTCAACTAATTAGTTTTTAGTGTAGAAAACCAATCATGAGCATGTTCTTTCTTACAAGTAAGGAAAAAGGGAATTTAGGGACAGGTAGGTTAATAAATGAGTGAAAGGAGATACTCACAAAAATGTCTTCACATTGCTATCATTAATTTTGATTTTTTTATTGTACATAATGCTGACCTTAACAATTGTGAGTAGGTTATCAAAATTTAGTACATTTGTTTTGTTGTAATAACAACAAAAGTTATCTTATCTGCCAAACTAGGTACATTTACCTGCTGATACTGCAATAATGTTAACAATTTTTTATGTGTTAAAAATTTTATATTTATGTGTCTGTTTTGTTTGATATAAGTACCTATTGAATAAAATCATTTCTGAATGAGATTTTCTCTTTTTCAACCATTTTTTGTGTAAATTATCTTATAAATTATTACAAACCGCATTTTGCAAAGTATAATGGAATTAATTTTTGCTCAAAAGGACGCTTATAGCATGCAGGAAATTTTGGGGTAGCTTTGATTTCTTCCTGTATATATTTTTTATATATTGTTTTCCAATATTGAAAAATGAAAAAGAAGCTCAACTAAATTTGCACCCAACCAGCTATTTAGGATGCAAAAATTTAAAAAGATATCTTTTTTTTAACAAGGACAATAATATTATGATGACCGAATGTGTGACAATGGCAGATGAAAACTGTAAGTATATAGTTATCCGGAACCCCCAGTTGAGTTTATAATTTCTTTAAATTAATTTTCGTGAATAGCTGAGAAAATAAATCCCTAGCTAGAATAATGGTCCAGATATTAATTATTTTCATACATTCATTCGGAATACTATTATAATTTTAAGCCGTTTCCGGTATAAGCTACACTGTTTTAAAAATGGAAAATTGCTATTTTCACTTGTTCATACCTCATAAACTACTCAATTTATACTCCAATTATGAAAACTACTTGTATTCGTTTTTCTCGGACAATTTAAAAATATAATAAAATACAGGATGCCCCCATCATTAAATGACAACTTCCGGTGTTTCCAGAAATGCGGCTATCTTGGAAATATTTTCATTGAATTTTTCATGGTTACTTATGATCGGAAAATTTCTCCCACATACAGTACTTATCTTGCAGCCTTATTTGGCGCGTTTGTTTATATCCCAACTAGGTTTTGCCAAGCCACACCTCCCAGCTCTCCTATTGGTTGTTTATAAATTTTATAACCGCGCGCGTACTTTTGAACTGGTCGAGGCATAACGTGTTACATAAAGGTGTTACATATACCTACTATTGTACCGATTCAAACTTCAATTGTACTAGATTTTATACAAATACTACAAGGCGTATTTTCGTGCCTATAATTTTTTTTAAATGCCAATTAGATCTAGTACAATTATTATTATTTGTACTAAAACGGCAGCGCTGATACACAGAATAATTAGGGAACCTGCATTACCGGCACCGACAAGCGTTAGTGTCGGTAATATAGGTATTCTAGGCCAATTTTTAAAGAACTGAATCGAGGGCGAGGCAGGGCAAAGGGTCTGTGGGCAAAGATAAAAGAGTAAAAGGAAAAGGTAAAGTTTGGTGCGGTCCCTGTTCCATGTTACTCAGGTGATGACCGCCGTAACCCGTAGCGCATGATGACGAACTTGATGAAAATGCTTCATAATCGCTCATATTAATATACCTACTATTATTATTATATATATATATTCGTTTGAAATTACAAATTGCAGTCTTACGATACATGTTGTTTAGTTTATTAAATTACATATGATTGGTTTCGTCGATCATGGGGAAAAGAACGATCTGTAGGATATTCTGATGCGATGTTGACATTATAATGAAATTAGATGTTACCTTAATATAGTTCTAAATCTAATGAAATAATGTTCAGTATGACAACAGAGTTGATTCAATTTTGAAGTTTTCTACCGCAGCGTTAGCCCTACAGTGGAGCGATCTGTAAACACGCTTTCAGTTTGAGACCATTTGGGCAAGTGCTGCCGTTTCGGTACAATTCTTCTGTATTCAATACAAAACTTACAAATTCAGTATGTAAGTACGACCATTTGATTGAAATATCCCCTAGTGTCAGTACATTTTCTAAATGTTTGGAAATGAAAGCGAAATTACGACTATTCATATTTCATTTCATCACTGCGCATGCGTTTATAACCGCTGAATGTTGCAGCAGTGCATTCACGTTCACGTGTAATAACAGTGACAGTATAAGTATGACACAACTTCAAAAATCTTCAATGACTTTTACATTCTATACCCTTCACTTTTATTTGTCATTGAACATATTGTCAATTAATTGAAAATGCTAACAATTCAAAGTACGTTTAGTCCCGATTCGGTACACATTTTGAATTTATAGGAATTAATAGGATGTTTTGTTCCGATTCAGTTAGTTTTACATTTTAGGGTACCTGTATTACCGACACTATGCGTTAGTGTCGGTAATACCGGTACCCTAACTGCATTTAGGACCACCAAACTATAAAGTCTATTTTTTACTTAGATGGATTTGTCAAACAGCTGTCAAGTTAGTAGGTAGCCTGTGCAATCTTTAAACGGTAATTTTGATATTGTCAGATGGTAGCCTGTTTTCTTGACCTTGACAAAAAATTTACCTTGATTGTATAGGCTATGACGTCACCTGCAAAACAAGTTTCTTTGTTGCACTGTTATAAAACGCAAATTAGAAAATTGTAATTCTATATTTTTTAGTAGGTTATAGTTTTTTTTTGAGGATCAATTAACTGTTGTTTGGCATGACTATAATCCAATGACGTTTTGCGAAAACTATCTGGGTCCTCAGTCGGTACTCTAGTCACAGCGAAACGCCAAGGAACTGAAAAGTTGAAGTTGTCAAATTGACGAACTAAATTATTAGTCAAAATTATTAACATGTCGCGGCAGGTAAATTTATTTCAAAAGAAAGAAAAGTGTGAACAATCGCTGTGAGTGAACAATAATAATTGAAAGTGAATTTGTGCTAGTGCTTATTCCTCGAGAAATTCTTAAAAAGTGATTCAATAATGTAAGTACTCTATTTATCAATAGATCTTCTATTTTCAACATTTATTTTACATACAACTAAGAAGGAAACTATCCATACACAAGATTTATAAGACCTAATTGTATAAGATTGTATAAGTACCTAAATTAGGTACTTATACAAGGCACTTACTTACAAAATGTCTCAAATTTTCAAATTTACATCTAAAAATTACGTTTACAGCTTTTCCGATTTTAATTTTTGAAATGAAATGACATCTCAAGTAATGTACATAACCTAAATTAATTTAGTAACTATTCTAGTGACTATTTTAGTAACAACCATCACCATAACCAACCTAATCAGTCTTGTTGCCAATCGTTCCCTTAGAATTTTGACTTGCCTTTGGCTTTAAATTCAAGCGAGTTATCAACCTCTATTTCTTTATGAAAAGGCCAAAATGCACCGGGTCGCAGATAATGATCAATTCAACTTTATTTTTCCTGCTTCTCGAAAAAGTCTAGATAACCAGGGAACCGCATAGTACTTTACCCGCTATAAAAGCCGGGGCAGTAATTTTGATAATGAATTCCGAATTTAGTTTCGGGCAGTTCACTTCATAGTACCTACCTACAAGTAAGTAGGTACCTACCTACTTCTCCACCGCCGCTTCCCTCCCGAATCCAGGAATACTGAGATACCATTCAGTCTATTGAACCTCCACATTCGTCACTTCGTCATCATACCCATATTGAGATCTCCTTCATATAGGGGGTGTCCAAGAATGGGAAGCAGCAACCTGCAAAATTTGTTGTTGCCAATTCAGTTAGCTGTATAGCCAGTCTTGACCCAAGTAGCATTTTAGGTTAAATTTACGTCGATTCGACGTAAATTAGGTAAACTGATCTAATTTACCTAACCTAATGAATTGCGTAAAATTTACCTCATAAATTTACGTATCGAAGACGAAAACGAGAGTAGAGACTTATTAACTATGAAGTTTAACCAAACTTTAACCATTTGGTTTGGGGTTTCAATTTTTTTTCTTAGATTACCTTTTTCCGTCTTGCTTGCTGAAAAAGAGACTCTCTAGTCACAGGCCCGATGAGGGTAAACGGCGTTCTACAAATGGGAAATTCCAGAAGAGATGCAATTAATTAAGAGCACAAGGTTCCCCAGTGCCAGTAGGTTTCTGCGAAATATATGTAAGCGTCTTTTCCGTCCGAGGGAAGCCGCCTGGATCTGTGAGTGAATAGGTAGTGCGTATGAGCTCCGAGGGGTTAAATAGCGTCAGCGATACATAATTTATGTCACTACCAGACCACCCCCTGCAACGTGAATCGTGGTGCATGAGAAGAATGTTTTTTTGCAAATTTTGAAAGAACACTCACTCTGTTACAAAGCACGCGTGAAAGAGTGGCCATAATATTTGGATATTAAGTCGCTTAATAACACTTCAACCGTATCTGTTACGACCGTAAACCACCCTGTATATCGTTCCAAGCTAAACTTCAATCTAACAAAACGTAAACCCAAATCAAGTATAAGATCTTATCCGGGAAACTTCACAATACTCAATCAGAAGATCATGACGTTGAGGAATACAAGCCCCCCAAGGTAACATAAAGTTTAAGCTTTGACCTAAATAAGTTGTGTGTGTGAGTTGCGCCATTGAAATTTAAGTTCACAAAAGATAGATACATACGTCGTAATGTAAGTTCTAAGTTTCTGATAAAATATAAGCTCATCAAGCCCGCACTCGCACATTTCAGGGTCGGAACGACAGGATCGTCCTTAAAACGTTGAAAAGCTCTGTAAACACACTCCAAGGTGATGCCAGTTTTAAAGGCTTTTAGTTTGCTTGCCATGAGAAAAATCGGATAATCCTTGGTTTTATTCTTTCCGGGATGAAGGTTTTTTTTTAAGGGTGCGTTGATGCTTTTGTTGAAAAGTTCTACATACAGGATGAATGAGGATTAGGAAGCGATAGCGGAGGTAGGTCTCGCTTCTAATACTTTTTTTATTTTTTGACAATCAATGAATGCAACTTTGCTTTCATTTTATGATTCAAACAAAGACTTAAAATATTGTCTGTACATTTACATTTTTGTGTAAGTTTTTTTGGGTTTATAGTCAGATACAAACGTGGTTTTATCTCACTCAGGTCAGTAATTAGTTTGTCTAATTTTTATTTTATTTTACCCCATACCTGACACCAATTTTACGCTTCCACTGGGCTCTTTTGTAGTTTGTTAGCTGTTGATTTATGGAGAGGCTGTTTCAAGCTTCCTTAAGGCTATTTAATCCACTTCTCGCTTTGAAATTCCTTACCCACTTGGTAAAATTCGTTGGTCTGATTTTTTTATTTATTTCATCCCATACCTGACACCAATTTTACGTGTCCACTGGGCTGTTTCGTAGTTTGTTAGCTTTTAATTTATGGAGAGGCTGGTTCAAGCTTCCTTAAGGCTATTTAACCCAATTCTCGCTTTGAAATTCCTTACTCACTTGGTATAATTCGTTGGTCTGATTTTTTTATTTTTTTTTATCCCATATCTAACACCAATTTCACGTTCCCACTGGGCTCTTTTGTAGTTTGTTAGCTGTTGCTTTATGGAGAGGCTGGTTCAAGCTTCCTTAAGGTTATTTAATCCAATTCTCGCTTTGAAGCTCCTTACTCACTTTGGTTTGATTTTTTTTTATTTTACCCCATACCTGACACCAATTTCACGTTCCCACTGAGCTCTTTTGTAGTTTGTTAGCTCTTGATTTATGGAGAGGCTGGTTCAAGCTTCTTTAAGGCTATTTAACCCTATTCTCGCTTTGAAATTCCTTACTCACTTGGTAAAATTCATTGGTCTGATTTTTTTATTCAATTTGCCTCATACCTGACACCAATTTTACGTTCCCACCGGGCTCTTTTGTAGTTTGGTAGCTGTTGATTTATGGAGAGGCTGGTTCAAGCTTCTTTAAGGCTATTTAACCCTATTCTCGCTTTGAAATTCCTTACTCACTTGGTAAAATTCATTGGTCTGATTTTTTTATTCAATTTACCTCATACCTGACACCAATTTTACGTTCCCACTGGACTAATTTGTAGTTTGTTAGCTTTTGATTTTTGGGGAGACTGGTTCAAGTAAGCTTCCTTAAGGCTATTCAACCCAATTCTCGCTTTGAAATTCCTTACTCACTTGGTAAAATTCGTTGGTCTGATTTTTTTATTTATTTTACCCCATACCTGACACCAATTTTACGTTCCCATTGGGCTCTTTTGTAGTTTGTTAACTGTTGATTTATGGAGAGGCTGGTTCAAGCTTTCTTAAGGCTATTTAACCCAATTCTCGCTTTGAAATTCCTTACTCACTTGGTAAAATTCGTTGGCCTGATTTTTTTATGTATTTTACCCCATACCGGACACCAATTTTACGTTCCCACCGGGCTCTTTTGTAGTTTGGTAGCTGTTGATTTATGGAGAGGCTGGTTCAAGCTTCCTTAAGGCTATTTAACCCAATTCTCGCTTTGAAATTCCTTACTCACTTGGTAAAATTCGTTGGTCTGATTTTTTTATTTATTTTACCCCATACCGGACACCAATTTTACGTTCCCACCGGGCTCTTTTGTAGTTTGGTAGCTGTTGATTTATGGAGAGGCTGGTTCAAGCTTCCTTAAGGCTATTTAACCCAATTCTCGCTTTGAAATTCCTTACTCACTTGGTAAAATTCGTTGGTCTGATTTTTTTATTTATTTTACCCCATACCTGACACCAATTTTACGTTCCCACTGGGCTCTTTTGTAGTTTGTTAGCTGTTGATTTATGGAGAGGCTGGTTCAAGCTTTCTTAAGGCTATTTAACCCAATTCTCGCTTTGAAATTCCTTACTCACTTGGTAAAATTCGTTGGCCTGATTTTTTTATGTATTTTACCCCATACCGGACACCAATTTTACGTTCCCACCGGGATCTTTTGTAGTTTGGTAGCTGTTGATTCATGGAGAGGCTGGTTCAAGCTTCCTTAAGGCTATTTAACCCAATTCTCGCTTTGAAATTCCTTACTCACTTGGTAAAATTCGTTGGTCTGATTTTTTTATTTATTTTACCCCATACCTGACACCAATTTTACGTTCCCACTGGGCTCTTTTGTAGTTTGTTAGCTGTTGATTTATGGAGAGGCTGGTTCAAGCTTCCTTAAGGCTATTTAACCCAATTCTCGCTTTGAAATTCCTTACTCACTTGGTAAAATTCATTGGTCTGATTTTTTTATTCAATTTACCTCATACCTGACACCAATTTTACGTTCCCACTGGACTAATTTGTAGTTTGTTAGCTTTTGATTTTTGGGGAGACTGGTTCAAGTAAGCTTCCTTAAGGCTATTCAACCCAATTCTCGCTTTGAAATTCCTTACTCACTTGGTAAAATTCGTTGGTCTGATTTTTTTATTTATTTTACCCCATACCTGACACCAATTTTACGTTCCCATTGGGCTCTTTTGTAGTTTGTTAACTGTTGATTTATGGAGAGGCTGGTTCAAGCTTTCTTAAGGCTATTTAACCCAATTCTCGCTTTGAAATTCCTTACTCACTTGGTAAAATTCGTTGGTCTAATCTTTTTATTTATTTTACCCCATACCTGACACCAATTTTACGTTCCCACTGGGTCCTTTGGAGTTTGTTAGCTGTTGATTTATGGAGAGGCTGGTTCAAGCTTCCTTAAGGCTATTTAACCCAATTCTCGCTTTGAAATTCCTTACTCACTTGGTAAAATTCGTTGATCTGATTTTTTTATTTATTTAACCCCATACCTGACACCAATTTTACGTTCCCACTGGGCTCTTTTGTAGTTTGTTAGCTGTTGATTTATGGAGAGGCTGGTTCAAGCTTCCTTAAGGCTATTTAACCAAATTCTCGCTTTGAAATTCCTTACTCACTTGGTAAAATTCGTTGGTCTGATTTTTTTATTTATTTTACCCAATACCTGACACCAATTTTACGTTCCCACTGGGTCCTTTGGAGTTTGTTAGCTGTTGATTTATGGAGAGGCTGGTTCAAGCTTCCTTAAGGCTATTTAACCCAATTCTCGCTTTGAAATTCCTTACTCACTTGGTAAAATTCGTTGATCTGATTTTTTTATTTATTTAACCCCATACCTGACACCAATTTTACGTTCCCACTGGGCTCTTTTGTAGTTTGTTAGCTGTTGATTTATGGAGAGGCTGGTTCAAGCTTCCTTAAGGCTATTTAACCCAATTCTCGCTTTGAAATTCCTTACTCACTTGGTAAAATTCGTTGGTCTGATTTTTTTATTTATTTTACCCCATACCTGACACCAATTTTACGTTCCCACTGGGCTCTTTTGTAGTTTGTTAGCTGTTGATTTATGGAGAGGCTGGTTCAAGCTTTCTTAAGGCTATTTAACCCAATTCTCGCTTTGAAATTCCTTACTCACTTGGTAAAATTCGTTGGCCTGATTTTTTTATGTATTTTACCCCATACCGGACACCAATTTTACGTTCCCACCGGGATCTTTTGTAGTTTGGTAGCTGTTGATTCATGGAGAGGCTGGTTCAAGCTTCCTTAAGGCTATTTAACCCAATTCTCGCTTTGAAATTCCTTACTCACTTGGTAAAATTCGTTGGTCTGATTTTTTTATTTATTTTACCCCATACCTGACACCAATTTTACGTTCCCACTGGGCTCTTTTGTAGTTTGTTAGCTGTTGATTTATGGAGAGGCTGGTTCAAGCTTCCTTAAGGCTATTTAACCCTATTCTCGCTTTGAAATTCCTTACTCACTTGGTAAAATTCATTGGTCTGATTTTTTTATTCAATTTACCTCATACCTGACACCAATTTTACGTTCCCACTGGACTAATTTGTAGTTTGTTAGCTTTTGATTTTTGGGGAGACTGGTTCAAGTAAGCTTCCTTAAGGCTATTCAACCCAATTCTCGCTTTGAAATTCCTTACTCACTTGGTAAAATTCGTTGGTCTGATTTTTTTATTTATTTTACCCCATACCTGACACCAATTTTACGTTCCCATTGGGCTCTTTTGTAGTTTGTTAACTGTTGATTTATGGAGAGGCTGGTTCAAGCTTTCTTAAGGCTATTTAACCCAATTCTCGCTTTGAAATTCCTTACTCACTTGGTAAAATTCGTTGGTCTAATCTTTTTATTTATTTTACCCCATACCTGACACCAATTTTACGTTCCCACTGGGTCCTTTGGAGTTTGTTAGCTGTTGATTTATGGAGAGGCTGGTTCAAGCTTCCTTAAGGCTATTTAACCCAATTCTCGCTTTGAAATTCCTTACTCACTTGGTAAAATTCGTTGATCTGATTTTTTTATTTATTTAACCCCATACCTGACACCAATTTTACGTTCCCACTGGGCTCTTTTGTAGTTTGTTAGCTGTTGATTTATGGAGAGGCTGGTTCAAGCTTCCTTAAGGCTATTTAACCAAATTCTCGCTTTGAAATTCCTTACTCACTTGGTAAAATTCGTTGGTCTGATTTTTTTATTTATTTTACCCAATACCTGACACCAATTTTACGTTCCCACTGGGTCCTTTGGAGTTTGTTAGCTGTTGATTTATGGAGAGGCTGGTTCAAGCTTCCTTAAGGCTATTTAACCCAATTCTCGCTTTGAAATTCCTTACTCACTTGGTAAAATTCGTTGATCTGATTTTTTTATTTATTTAACCCCATACCTGACACCAATTTTACGTTCCCACTGGGCTCTTTTGTAGTTTGTTAGCTGTTGATTTATGGAGAGGCTGGTTCAAGCTTCCTTAAGGCTATTTAACCCAATTCTCGCTTTGAAATTCCTTACTCACTTGGTAAAATTCGTTGGTCTGATTTTTTTATTTATTTTACCCAATACCTGACACCAATTTTACGTTCCCACTGGGTCCTTTGGAGTTTGTTAGCTGTTGATTTATGGAGAGGCTGGTTCAAGCTTCCTTAAGGCTATTTAACCCAATTCTCGCTTTGAAATTCCTTACTCACTTGGTAAAATTCGTTGATCTGATTTTTTTATTTATTTAACCCCATACCTGACACCAATTTTACGTTCCCACTGGGCTCTTTTGTAGTTTGTTAGCTGTTGATTTATGGAGAGGCTGGTTCAAGCTTCCTTAAGGCTATTTAACCCAATTCTCGCTTTGAAATTCCTTACTCACTTGGTAAAATTCGTTGGTCTGATTTTTTTATTTATTTTACCCAATACCTGACACCAATTTTACGTTCCCACTGGGCTTAGTTTTAAATGACCCAGGTCAGCTCGGTTTTAATTAAGTCAGGTCAGCTCGATTTAAGGTTGTTTTATTTACGAGATTGTTAATGCGATCTTTATCGCAGTTATAGAGGAAATCCTGCTCAAAGTCTGCATTTTGAAATTTTTCTGATGAGCTTTGGATGATTACAGTCGTAAATATCACGCAATTTGACTCAATTTTACTAAGCTACTGGCTTTGATATCAATTCCCATCTTATAAAGAGCTTAATTAATTATCCAAGGATGAATTTAATCAACCAAGTTGAATGATTAAAGCTATCAAGAGTTATTGATACCATCTCCTTTTGTTATTAAATAGGATGTTCTTGTTTCTTGCTGGGATTTTCTTTGAATCAATTCTCTCGAGAGACCAAGGAAAAACAAACACGTTTTAATAAGGAAATTGCGCGAAAAACGATATTAGGAAAAATATATTTTCATAAGACAACCGAGAAAACGAAACTTCCTTAATAGCGAAGCGAGTGAAAGTGCTCCACCCTCAGTGAAACATTTTTCCAAGGGAATCCTAACACACTACAGAAAGGAAGCCGTAAAAGCTTCGCCGTTTCCAGATTTATTAACAAAAGGGTGCTTTCTAGTAAAATAAAGAAATAAGACTAATGAGAGAAGCTAAAGAATCCGGGAAAGCTTTCACTGCCAGATGCAAGTGGCAGTGCCAGTGCTGGTGATTGCTATTCTACCATCGTTTATCTTATTAGAGTAGAGGTTTGCCAATTTCCTGCATTGTTTTATAGACTGTTATTCTCGAGTTTCGTTTTTTTCTTATTCGATTTATATCCGTGGAAGGGGGTTTGAATAAATGCAGCGAACGTTACCGAAACAAATGGAACGTAAATTAGGACTAAATTGTATCAATTAATTCAGTATTGCTGCTCTAATTTTCGTCCATATTGATTTTACGGCCATATTAACTCACATGCTACCAACAAAACCGATACGACCAACATTTGTTTTGACCTTGATAGCAGGTTTTAGAGATTATCAACCTGACCCTACAACTGCACAAAATTAGGGGGGCACTTTTTGGAGTTCTCTCTCCGACACCAGCTCACTAGGTTTTTTCAAAATTTTACATGAACCAAGCGATAAGAATATTCTCGAAGCTCTCCAACTCTAGGTCCAACCATAATCCCGAAAAAAAGCGGGGCGGGTGGTAAAACGTATACCATGCGATTGCCCATCGTTAGACCATGTTTTACCACCCTTAGAAAAAAAGTTATGGAATAAATAATTTTTACCATAGCAGATACCTATGTGGTTCTGGTAACTCGGGTCAATTTATGTGGGTGGTAACAAAACGATGACTATATTAAAAACGTTTCACAGCTTTTACCAACCCGACAAAATATTTTACCACCCCTTAGTTTTGATTTACAACCCCGAGAATCACCCCCTCAATGATGCTTTATGAAATTTGGACCAATTTCACACGTGCGTAAATATCGGGAAAAACCAGGTGCTCGAAAACGTTTTTACCACCCCTTAGTTTAGATTTACCACCCCCAGTATCATCGCCCCCGGCCTTTATGTGGGTTGTTACACAGTGGTTAATCCTTTACCATCACCTGAAAGTAACTTTCCGGTATTAACGAACTTGTAGAGTGGTACTGGGGGTTGGTAAATCACAACTAAGGAATGTAAAACCTTTTCTCGAGTTACTACAAAGTGGTAAAACGATTTCAATCACTTAGAAATAATCCTTCCGGTATTTACGAATTTTTGTAGTTGGTTCCAATTCCAGAAAGCTCGTTACAGCCGGCGGCCGTGAGTCTGGGGGTGGTAAGTCAAAATTAAGGGGTGGTCACCTTTTCTCGGGTTGGTAGAAAGTGGTAAAACGTTTTCAATCACCTGGAAAAACCCTTCCGGTGTTTACGCACTTGTGAAATTGTAAAACCTTTTCTCGGGCTGGTACAAAGCGGTAAAACGTATAACAGGGCAAGAACGGCGAGGATGTACTGCCTTGAAAGAAGGCCGAGTCATTATCCGAGAAGTACTCCAGGACCCAGTGAGAACTTCCACTGCTGTGTCCATCCAGCACCGAAACGCCACACGAAGGAAAATTTCAGCCATGACCGTTCGGCGGAGACTACAGGAGGCGAACCTTAATTACTGTCGAAAACCAGGCTGACGAATTCTGTTCACCCAAGAACATCGAAGAGCACCACTAATTTTTCCAAGACAGCATCTTCGATGGAACCAAGCAGAGAATGGAGATGATTTCTACTCCCCGATGAATCACGATTCAAACTTTGGCACAATAATGGTCGAATACGTCTTTGGAGACGACGAAAGAATTTTTGGATCTCAATTCGGTGACGACTCCGTCATGGTTTTGTGTGGAATTACTGCTGACGGACGAACTCCTTTAGTATGGCAATTCCACCTCCGGTAGGTCTTGGTGCTCAGCGTTGCGTGGATGATGTTCTGCTCGTTCCACATGTTGTACCATTTGCACAAAATGTGGGCGAGAAGATTATTCTTCAGCAGGACAATGCCGGCCTCATGTTGCCATATTGACTAGAAATTCCTTGGAGGACGATCTTTTTCCCGATCATCACGAAAATGATCTGGCCAGCTTTGTCGCCAGACATGAACCTCATTTATGGGCAGGGGATTAATGTGAGATGAAAACAAGACCATTAAGAGCATTTATGGGAAGAATTGGATCATCGCCTTGAGAGTCTTCAGCCTTCGCCACAAACCATCCAGGACCTTCAACGAATGTTCTCTCAGCGGAAACGAGAAAATTGCTGCCAATGATGGCGGTCAGACCTTAGATTCCTGTGAAACTTCATCGCAATCTTGAAAATAACGATTTGGACCATGTGTTGAAAAATTTCTGTTTGAAGTTTGGTAAGTTTTTGCAAATGCGGAAAATGTACAAAAATTACCTTTCGGTTGCAAGGCAATGGTCTCTTAGGTCTTCAACATAACCTGGTTTAATGCAAAAACTCTTTCTTTACCATTCTTGCAGGAGGAGATAAAAAGAGGTTGCAGAAGATCTATTAGGAAGACTAGAGCTCAAAGAATGAAGTCAATGGGTACCAGAGACTTCAATGAACGCTAGTGTACCAGTAAAATGTTTTAAAATACCATCTAATGGTCAAAAAAGAAGTGGTAAGAGCAACCTCTTACCAGATGAAGAAGTGGCAAAATCTTTGGAAACGTTTTGAACAATTCACAATCATTGGGTGACCTCTTTTGTGGTCTTGTGGTCACTTTTGCAGGAGTTTGAACAAAGAACTGTCTCTTCACAATTGAAGAATGACGATATCGTCAAAAATTTGGTCTAGAAGTCTTGAGGGAGTTTAAATCAATCATTCAACCCTGTTGAAGGGTCATTATTGAACTTCTGGTTCTGGTGGTTACAGGGTAAACTCAAAATTTCAATTTTGAAGTCGTGCAAAGTCGATTTTTGCACATGGGTGCATTCCAATAAGTCATGTCACTCTTTAATTCAGACATACACTAACCTGGGTGTTGGAGAATTTCGAAAACACTTTGCCGCTTGCTTGTTGTAAAATTTGTAAAAACTGGTAACTGGTTTGTCGTCGAGGGGACTCCAAAAAGTGTCCCCCTAATTTTGTGCAGTAGTATGTTTAATGTTATTGGACGAAGATAAACCTTCACTCAAATTTTTACATACATTCTCATAAACAATGAAAATTTTGAGCGTTTCTTATACAGGGTGGTCCAAACAAAATATATCATTTGAAAGCTACTTGAATAATTATTCTCTTTGCAACGATATATCACTTTTGGGGTTTCGCTTAAATACAGGGTGGCTCAACGAAGATGATATATCGTTGTAAAGAGAATTTAGGCAGGGGTAGAAGAATTTAAGAGAAGGGCTACCCCTGCCAAGGGGATGAACTTAGGGATTCACCTGTTTCGACGTTTTTCGCGCACATCTTCAGTTTCCAAGTTATTACGTTATTCCAAGCCCTGTTGCGTTTTCGTTGGGCCACACTGTATGTAGATAGGTAGGTACAAACGACCTGCTTTGACATTGTTGAATCGATACTTACTAATAAATTATTTAAATCGATCTTTAGCTCGTAAAATCCATGTAAATAGCGATGCGACATAAACTGGGCAGGAAAAGCAATAATAATTATTTATTGCTCTTCATCCTCCTCAGGTAGTTACTTGTGCATATAAATTTGAAGAAAATAATTTGAAGTGGTAAAAAAGTTTAGTAGTGTTAATATGAAAAACTATTTAATAGCCGTTGCTTCCAGTTTAGTTGATAATTCCCCTGATCCCGTCCCTAGATCCCGTCACAGTTTAAATACTCGTAACGGAAGACGTGTTAAGTTCCCTTCTGGCCGTCACGCCCCGTGTTGAGAGGATCGATCCTTCCATCCTGATCCTGAAGGACTCGGCTGTACGCGTAGTCGGAGAAGATCTATGGCCCCGCGATGTCCGTTCATGCCAGTCGTCAAACGTACGCGATCGGAAGACCACGGCCAAAATAAAACACCGTTGCGCGACTTCTGACTTCTGCTGGAGTTACTCCGGTTCGAACGTCTACGAGATGCACTTTGGGGGGTGAGAGCGGCTCGAGAAAGTGTTACGGGGATACGGGGGGTGATGCTGGCTGTGATATCGCTTGTTTCGGTAATTTAGTTTTTTTGATGTTGTAGAGAAAGTTGGGAATTTTTGTGGAAAAGTATTTTTGAAATTTGACTTTGGATGAGATACATAATTATGAAAATATACAGGGTGTTTCAGAGATATAGGCCAAATTTTATTTTCATAAAAATAAATATTTCAGCTCAAAATTACGTTTCGTTTAAAAGATACAGGGTGTCAAAATTTAAAAAAATATAACAGTTTTTCGTTATGATATATCTAGCTCGTGTAAATTTAAACCAATTTTGACAAAAGTTGGCATGAACAATAATAAGCAAACAAAGCTCCATAATTTGGCTATTTCAGTTTTTGTGGAAGTCTTCCAGTAGCGTAGTTATTCAGAGTTGGCGCCCCTTTTCCCTCGCTATAGTTTACGCAACTGACTTTATTGCAAATAAAAAACTTTGCTCAATAGTCCATTAATTTTGGAGCAAAAAAGTTTTCTTTAGTTTTTTTCATACGCCGCACTATTTCTGAGATATTTTAAGTTTTCTCAGGTAATGTTGAGCCATTTACATTGAAAATAATGGATTATTTTGAATGATCAAGTGACATTGTCCGAGGAAACTTCAAATATCTCAAAAACGGTGCGTCGTGTGAAAAAAATTAAAAAATACTTTTTTATTTCAAAATCCATGGGCTATTCAATAACGTTTTGGTATTTGCAATAAAGTCAGTGGCGTAAAAGATAAGAAGAGAAAAGTGGCGCCAACCCTGAATATTGAATTAGTGACATTTTCTGAGGAAAGTTCAAAAATTCTCAAAAACGGTGTGGCGTATGAAAAAACTAAAGAGCACTTTTTTGTTCCATAATGTATGGGCAATTAAATAGAGGTTTTGTGTTTACAATAAAGTTAGTGGCGTAAAAGATAGGGAGGGAAAAGGGGCGCAATCCTGAATATCTACGCCACTGGAAGATGTCCATAAAACCAGGATAAGCCAAACTAGAGGTCGTAGTTTGTTTATTGTTCATGGCAAGTTTCATCATCAAAAACTGTTTTTATAACAGTTTTTAACATAAATTTTGAAACTTTGACACCCTGTATCTTTTTAAATGAAAAATGAAACGTCATTTTTAGATGAAATTTATATTTTCAACTTTATCATGAAACTAGCCCTTTAAATTTGGCCCTATATCTCTGAAACACCCTGTAGTGCATCAGAAACTAGGGGTGATGTTAAAAAATAATGGTTTACCAATATTGGTCATACATTGAAAAATTGGTTTTTAGGTCTTTATCACCCAATTTTTTTGCATTTTATCTGAATCAGCTTTTGTATAATAATTAATATCAATTAAATCACATTTTAAACGCAATACAAACCAGCTAAGAGTGACATAAATAAGTTAAAACATCATATTTTAATCAACAAAAATCTCAATTTAACTCAAAAATGTAATCAACAAGAAAGGAAAAAATATTAAAAATTACAAAAATGTTATATGTTTTTTGTATTTTTCACGTATTTTGATTTTTTTTTGCTTCTTATGTGCATAATCTTGAGAATAATTTACAATTATTAAACACATTTAACAGCAACAATAACAAAAATGATAGTAAAACACATTTTAATCCCTATAAAAACCATATAAAAGTGAGTGAAAATAAGTTGAGAAATCACATTTTAACAAAAAAAAAAAAAAAAATAGAAAATACGATAGAAAAAAAATAATAGCTCAAAATACAATAATTCAAAACTCCAAACAGACAATCAGAGATTACACCCAATTTTTTTTTATTCTCAAAAATAATTATATTAATATTTTTTTAATTGAATAATGTAATAAGCCCTCCTATAATTCATTAATATGGGATATTTTTTTTCTAGTAGCCTACAAATTATGTGCTCCCTTTCTTCTTCTATAAGTTTTCTTCTTTTTCTTCTAAATCCCCCAATAAATAATTTTCTACTTAGACAATTTTGAGAATAATTGTTAATTTCAGCATTTTTTCGAGAAATTCTTTCTCTAATAATTGAAAAAAATGACACCATTCTTCTTTTCGGACAATATTTCTAAAAAAAAAATCTTTATTAAGTCTAAGTAAACTCTAAGTAAGTCTTTAAGTAAGTCTAAGTAAGTAAATCGTAAAAAATGTACCTATCATTTTTTTTTGAATACTCGAAAGTAAGTATTTGAGGTTAAATAACGGAAAACCGATACATTTTTGGGAAAATACCTATGGAACATTTTCAAAGTACTTAGAAAGACCTTTCTAATAAGCCCTGGATGGAGTAGATCACATCACAACTAAGCAAGTTATGATAAAAATAAGACTAATCAATTTTTTAAGAAAAAGTGAGAAATAAAACTCGAATAAAACCTACGCCGTTTCTACCAAAATTGAAATTTATACTAATCTCTATAGGATTTACTTTATTTTAGTATAAGTAATGAGAACAAAAATTTTGACCGGTTTAGAATGCTTTTTTTTTTTAAAAAAAAAACAATAATAAAGTTGAATTTTTCAAATTTCTCAAAAAATGTATTTTTAAAAAAATAATAACTCCACAACTATTAAATATACGCAAGAATGAAGGAGAACAAAAATTTATATTTTTTTTTAACAAAAACCTTGTTTTTTTTTGTTTCTGCAGGATAAAAAAACAACCGGGATATCAATGTTAGAAATTTAATTTTTTTTGTGAGGATCATCTGACCCGAGTCCTTGAACTCTTTAAAATTTAAAAATTAATGGCTTTAAAATATGGAGATATAGATGATCTTAAAATTACCTTCAAAATAACTGCTGGGTGGATCCAATAACATAAAAAATAACGGAGTTATCGTAAAAAAATCGTATTATTTTATTTACGTAGAGAATTAAAAAAAAATCTCTTCAATTGACGACGAAGAAGAGGTTGATTGTGATAATAGCTCTGATGAAGAATAGTTTTAAAATTTTCATAAAAAAGGCTTTGATAATTTTTATTCATTACATTTAACGAAAAGTATAATTATTAATATAAGAGGGGTGATTTTTAAGAGTTAAAAATTCACAGAGAATAAAAAAATTACATCATAAGCAGTAAACAAATTTTTTGTGTAACATTAATGCGCGATTTAACATTTCAAAGAGACAAAAAACATTTTTTTCAAGACTGTCAACTTAAGGGATGGTCTTTAAGGGTTGAAAAATTGCGAAAAATCATAAATTATACTTTACAATGATACAGAATATTTGTTCTACTTAACTAAATAAGATTTCCACCGATTGAATTGCTTTAATTTTCATTTTTTAAATTTTTTGCGAAAGGGGTGGGTTTCATTCAGCCCCAAAATGTAAAAAGCGCAAGTCGAGCACATGTCACTTTTGAAGTTATAAGGGTAAAAGAAGCTTGATCCCAAATTTTTAGAAATTCGATGGAGGTTCAAAGAATTCTAAGTACTGTACCTACTAGATATACAGGGTGATTCATAATATGTGCGCAGGATTTGGGTATGTGATGATAGCTCGTTCAAAAATATGAAAAAAAGGTCCTACTAACATGGGTCCTCAAACCTACCATTTTCGATATACAGGGTGTTAAAAAAATATTTTTTTCATTTTTTTTGACAATTTTTTTCAGGAACCCTTTCAGATATAAAACAAAATTTTTGCACACATCTTATCATTAATATTCCTTATTTTTTAAGCGCTATCTAAATTTCTTTCCATATGGCATTGGCGTAAATTTTAGGGTTACTTGAAAATTTTAAAAATCTTTTGTCCCTAGTTTCTACGACACTGGGAAAATTGACATTGTGAAAGCACATTTGAGACTGTCAATGTGTTATACATATAAAAGGTGCTCTTGGTCAAATACTGTAATATTTGTGATCTGTTTTCTAAAAAAAATTTATGATGAAAAATATAAAAGTGGCAACATATTATAACGAGACCGCTCTGGAAAAATTCTATTTGTTTCGTGAAGAACTCCTAGCCCACTATTTCATTTGTTTACATTCTTTTTTTATACTGAGTTAGTCAATGAATGACATGTTCGCGACAGTTCCAGTCATATGTCATGTGACACATTGACGGACGGTGTTGGTTCTGTGGATTTCTGGAGTAGTCTCGCCGAGCGGTCTGACATTTCCAGAATCCACGAATCGACGGCCGGTGCGCCGGTGCAACCTACTAGAATGTACCTACTAGAACGGAGTAGAACGTGACTACTGATGCGAGTATATAAGGACCGCCTACGGCTGCGTTAAGTAGTTTTAGTTTGGACGTGGAGTGAATCTGAAGAAGTGAAGACAGAGCAGTGCAGTAGTAACTAGTGGAAGCTGAACAGAGCAGTAGTGAAGTGAAGTGTGAAGTAAGGAAGCCAGTAGTGACAGTATAGCGAATTATAAAGAAGCTGTGTTTAGTGTGTTTGATTATTTAGAATAATTATTAGAGGTTGAGGTTATAAGTACTTGTGGTGTTAAACAATAAAGTAATTTGCAAGACTTTTAAGTGGTGGATTTATTATTGAGAAACCCGTAACAATATGTTTTGTTGTGGACAAAAACATCACTTATTTTTTTTATTATTTTTATTTTGCTATTTTAACGTAGATATTAGTAATGACAAGATGTGTACAAAATCTTGGTTCTGTATCTCAAACAGTTCCTGAGATATCGTCAAAAAAGTGAAATTATTTTTTTTTTTGACACCCTGTATCTCGAAAAAGTTCCTTTTGCGGACTTATGTTAATAGGAACTTTTTTTATATTTTTGAACGAGCTATCACATTCTAAAGTTCTGCCCACATAATTATGAATCATCCCGTATTTTGAGATATTTTAGGAAATCACTGGTCGGTGAAAAAATCGTGAATCATTACCGTCATTCGATTGGGTTCGAACCTCAACTGCAAAATTTTTTTGATAATTTTATGACAAACTATTAATTGGCGGTCAAAAAATGCTACTTCGATTACCACATTTAGCATTTTTGTTTCTCTTCCAGCTTTTTTTTTTATCTCACCGAACCAGTTTATCAAACTTCATTTATAATTTTTTAATTCAGTTTTAATCCAGTGCGAAAATTAGGAAAAATCTTCACAAAACGGGGAAAATAGTTCGAAAATGTGATAAAGGATAGGTCTGCTTGAGTTTAAACAATAAATAATTACGATAAGAAACTGCGAACATGTTTACAACGTAAAGATTTAGGTTACGAGGTAAGCGTCTAAAATCGTGACATTAATCTAACTTCGCCCGACGGATAACCTGAGATTTAGCATTCACCGCCGCTCTTGACCTTAATAAATAAAAATCGCCCCTTATTTTTTTACTTATAATGTAAAACATTACAAGTATGTCCGTATCCCCAAAGATTTACGACCCATTTATTACTCGAAAATAACATTAAAGGAGATGTTGATAATTTATTTCGTAATTAATAATTTTTTTTTTCCATAATACAGTCACCTAAAACGGAAAGCTCAAGCTGAAAATATCGAAATGAACCAAAAATCACAACGAACAGAAGGACAAAGTGAAGTTTGTAAAATTATTTTCAGCTATACAAAATGTCCCAATACGCCCTACAACTTGGTTATTGTAAATAGGCCACACTGTATATTAATGCATTTTCAGATTGTCCGAGAAAACTTAATAAGAACGGTTTTGACAGTTGCAGTGTAAATTGAGTAGGCTATGAGTTATAAACAAATGAAAATCTCTATTTTCAATTTTCTTACAAACTCCTATTTTAACTTTTCATGTTGTATTCTTCTTATGCGGTTTAAATTTTTATACAGGGTGATGAGAAATCTGATTAATTTCATCGTTATAAAATTTCATTAACACAATAGAATACCACATGAAAAGTAAATATAGGGACATGTAAACAGTTTTCCGATATCTTGAGCCGTTCTTAATGTAAGCTGCCTTGAAAATTGAAAATCGATATTTTCATTTGTTTATAACTCCAAAATTGCTCATTGAGAACTTCAACTTACTGGATTTTCTCATAAAATCTAAAAATGTAATAACATACAGGGTGTCCATCATAAAATAATAAAGTTACATAGCGTACAGCGTTATTGGACCAACCTGTATACCTGAAAATAATTTAATGGAGCTTTCCCTCTTAGGCAATTCACCCTGTGATTCTAAAAATGTTAAAAATGTCTAAGTAGGACTTAATTTTCGCAACTTTTAAGACTCACCCTGTACAATTAAAACTAAGGTAGCCACTCATTTTGCGTGGAGGAGAACTCATCTTCGCTATCGTCTCCCGGGCCTCTTACCGATACTTTTTCCTGTATCTCCCGATATAACAATGGATGTCGTTTCAAACAACCGGAGAGGATATCATCATAAATTGATTTTCCGGACCATCTCAGCACAGAATTCTCGTGATTCCAAGTTTATAATGCTTCGTGCCGCAAGATGAACTCCAAAACCCCATGCATGACTTTATCCTCCAAGTTCCTGGTTTTGCCATTTTGGGAATTAGGGTTTAGGGTCACCACCACAGATGCCTAATGGTTTTTGAATTCCTCAAATTCAGGTACGTCTCCAACGAATTATGCCCCGACAGAAACTGTGTCTGGATATAGTCCCTTCTCCTGTGCTTCCGCTGTGCCCAGAGAGTGGCTTGAATTTCCCCCCCCCCCACCCTTAAAATGTATCAAAGAATCTTCACTCCGCTTTGTTGTTTAAGTTCTTTCTCATTTCTGCTCCCGTTATTGCGGCCAAGTCGTTCGCGTATGCCACCATCGAGCTGTTTTCCTTCAGCCAGCGGTTTATCAATTGGGCGATCGTCTTGCGAGATGGGCTTTGAGTAAAGAGTGGCTTGATTTTTTTAGCCCCCCATCCTTAAAATGTATCAAAGAATCTTCACTCCGCTCTGTGTTTGAGCTCATCTTTCTCGTCTCTGCTTCTGTTATTGCGGCCAAGTCGTTCGCGTATGCCACCATTATAGTAGTCTTCTTCCTTCTGCAGTTGCTGCAAGCAAAGTTAGGTCAGGTCATGTTTAGTTAGAATTTACGTCACGTTTCAATCTTCTTCACTCTCTTGAATAAAAATGGTCTCACATTAAATTTTTTTATTTTTTTTTGGTTTTTAAATTAGTCTGACGAAGGAAAAACAAGAATTCCATTTGATTATTGCATTAGATAAAAATTACGGCAATTAAAACTATTTCCGCCAAAATTCTAAACGTGATTATTCATAAAGCAGGTAAGTAATTAAATTTAAATGCAAAAAATAGATACGAACAGAGAAACTTCCATCGGCGTAAATTCAGGTGGAATTAATGTCTAGCGCTGTCATTTTTATTGCTTTATATTTTTATAATCAAATAATATACGGACAAAACATTCTCAAGTTCATTCGGGCTGCACCATCGGCCCTGCGGCCCCAGCCGCGATACGTTCCCAGTTCTGAAATATTACATTTCTGCCTCTTAATATTCCTGGTTTTGTTCCAAGGATAAAATAAATGGAACTTTTGTGATTGCGTTTGGCTGAAGTATGGAAAAAGTGACTACAATTATTTCAGAAAATTCCCACCTAATTTAATGGAGAGATAGAACGAAATATTTTTCTCCAGAATTCGTATAATATTGTCCCGGATTTACGTTATTAGCGTAACTCTATTTACATTAAATTTATGTCCAGTACTTCGCTTCAATAATTATATGTCAAGACACTTCTTTAGGCAGTTGATTTTTATATGAAATCCGAGGCGGTAGAAATATTCAATATTCTCAGTCTAGAATTATGTGATTACGGTGATTAATTTATTAATGAATAATTCTTAGAATCAATTAATTAGCTGCCATGTCATCTCCTTCGATTCAGAGAAATCTGCGGGGGCTCAATAACGTAGCCCGTCGTGGCTGGAAGCGAACTCGCCACCTTGGCGCCTCGAAGGCCTGCTTGATGTTGGAGTAAATAATAAAATATCTTATGCTAGATTACTTCCCAAGCCGTTAATTATTAATGGTAATTAGCAATGTTCACCATTTTTATGATTACTTTCAGCTGTCAAGAAAAATAACGTTTTTCAAAAAGTGGCAATTCGTATTTCTTTGAACAGTTGAAAATATTTGGTACTCTTCGGTAAAAGTGGATCAATTAAAAAATCTTCCAGTCCGGCGTAATGCGCCAAAAGCTTATAAGTCAGGTGTTTCTTTCTTGAAGATGACTGGTAAGTCCGAAACAATGAATGCATAAAAATATCACCCCCATACATAAAACATTAATAAACGTTACAAAATACAATTTATTATTATTGATAATGGGAAAAAAAATCAATCACGCGTCTATTGGACGCCCACATCATGCCCCGCGAAAGATAAAAGATCGGGAGAATTCAGTTCTGAGAAGTTTGCCGCCTTCCAACTTCCAGTAATTCGGAAATGGCCTTTTAAGAAATATATTTAGGTCCTTTGTTTGGAAACAAAAAAGTATTTTTGCCAATCCTGTTGTCTATAAAGTTTTCCTTACAAGAGATGGATGCTTTTGTTTATGAAAAATACATTCCGGGATATGATTGAAAGTTCATTTTTTGTAGTGTTATCGAAACTGAAACTCCATTTAATTTTTTTCCTCGAATGTTGACCACATCCAGCGTCACCCATTTGTGCGATTTTAACCGGGATAATAAAAAAAATACGTTATGTTTGCTAAACTATATTTTCGGAATACGAAGAACCCCTTGTTACAAAATTTAAGGCCTACTAGATCAGTGTTTAGTAGGAAATTTTTTTAGCTAAAAACTGGATACGCTACTGGATTCACCGTCTCTCAAAAGGGCAGTATACTAAATTTGATCGAAACCTGTCAGGTAGTAACAATTTTATGAGTAAATGAAAATCTCAAAAATTCTAATTAACCATTTTTTAAGAAAAAAAAAACGGGCACGTTCCTGGATTCATCATCTCTCAAAGCGATTTGATACAAAATTTTATGATTTAAAATTAAAAAATTTAGTACAGCACCGTTTTCAGAGATGCTGAATCCAGTGGCGTGCTCAGATTTGATCTAAAAAACCCTTAAATTAATTCTAGAAATTTTACTATTAAACATTGGTCTAGTAGGCCTTGCACTAGACCAGATAGTAAAGAGGCTTTTTGCTAAAAAAAAAAAAACACTTCATCAAGCTCTACTATTAAAAAAAAAACCTGTCGAAACCGGGCCCAATAAATCGACATTTTACAAAGTACCTCAAGAAGATAAATGGAACCCAGTGTAGCTAATTAGCTATAAAGTACGTAAGAACATAAATGGGGCCTACTGCGGCTACGATTGTTTTTGAAGATGTATTTCAATTTATAACATTTGTGTTGAAGGAAAAACTGATTGGAGGAACCCCATGGGGTTTTGCTGGAATGTTAAAATTGCACAATAAATTTTACGGCAACCTGCTTGGGGGAACCCCAGGAAAATCCTAGGACGGAGTGTTGAAATCGTTCAATAAATCAAGATTTTACGGTAGATCTGCTTGGGGGAACCCCAGGGAAATCATATGCTGGGATTCTTAAATCGCACAATAAATGAAGATTTTATCAAGATTTTACAAAGTACGCAAGAACATAAATGGGGCCTACTGTGGCTACGATTAGTTTTGGGGATATATTTAAATTTATTTGTGTTGAAGGAAAACCTGCTTGAGGGAACCCCAGGGAAATTATTTGCCGGAATGTTAAAATTACACAATAAATAAAGATTAAAGATTTTACGGCAGGCTTGCTTGGGAGAACCCCAGGAAAATCCTATGGTGGAAATCTAAAATTGCACAATAAATGAAGATTTTAGGGCAGATTTGCTTGGGGGAATCTCAGGAAAATGCTATGCTGGAATATTAAAATCGCACAATAAATTTTACGCCAGACTCTCAATCTTGGGGGAATCCCAGGAAATCCTATGCTGGAATGTTAAATTCGCTCAATAAATCAAGATTTTACAAAGTACGCAAGAACATAAATGGGGCCTACTATGGCTACCATTAGTTTTGGGGATATATTTTAATTTATAGTATTTGTGTTGAAGGAAAACCTGCTTGCGGGAATCCCAGGGAAATTATTTGCTGGAATGTATAAAATTGAACAATAAATCAAGATTTTACAGCAGATCTGCTTAGGAGAATCCCAAGGAAATCCTATGCTAGAATGTTAAAATCGCGCAATAACTTTTACGGCAGACCTGCGCTTGGGGGAACCCCAGGAAAATCCATTGTTTGAACGTTAAAACCGCACAATAAATTAAGATTTTACCCAGACCTGTTGGGGGAACCCCAGGGAAATCCTATGCTGGAATGTTAAAATAGCACAATAAGTTTTACGGCAGACCTGTTTGGGGGAATCCCAGGAAAATCCTATGGTGGAATGTTAAAATAGCACAATAAATTTTACGGCAGACCTGCTTGGGGGTTTCCCAGGAAAATCCTATGCTGGAATGTTAAAATTGCTCAACAAATCAAGATTTTACGGTAGATTTGCTTGGGGGATCCCCAGGAAAATCCTATGCTGAAATTCTAAAATCGCACAATAAATGAAGATTTTAGGGCAGACTTATTTGGCAGAATCTCAGGGAAATCCTATGCTGGAATGTTAAAATCGCACAATAAATTTTACGGCAGACCTGCTTGGGGGAATCCCAGAGAAATCCTTTGCAGGAATTCTAAAATCGCACAATAAATTTTACGGCAGACCTGCTTGGGGAAATTCCAGGAAAATCCTATAGGATGGAGTGTTAAAGACGTTCAATAAATCAAGATTTTACGGCAGACCTGCTTGGGGGAATCCCAGGAAAATCCTATGCTGGAATAATAAAATCGCACAATAAATTTTACGGCAGACCTTCTTGGGGGAACCCCCGGGAAATCCTATGCTGGATTTCTAAAATTGCCCAATAAATGAAGATTTTAGGACAGCTTTGCTTGGGGAAATCCTATGCTGGAATGTTAAAATCGCACAATAATTTTACGGCAGACCTGCTTGGGGAAATTCCAGGAAAATCCTATGCTGGAATGTTAAAATATCACAATAAATCAAGATTTTACGGCAGACGTGCTTAGGGAAACCCCAGGAAAATCCTATAGGATGGAGTGTTAAAGACGTTCAATAAATCAAGATTTTACGGTAGATCTGCTTGGGGGAACCCCAGGGAAATCCTATGCTGGAATGTTAAAATAGCACAATAAGTTTTACGGCAGACCTGTTTGGGGGAACCCCCGGGAAATTCTATGCTGGAATTCTAAAATTTCCCAATAAATGAAGATTTTAGGACAGCTTTGCTTGGGGAAATCCTATGCTGGAATGTTAAAATCGCACAATAATTTTACGGCAGACCTGCTTGGGGAAATTCCAGGAAAATCCTATGCTGGAATGTTAAAATATCACAATAAATCAAGATTTTACGGCAGACGTGCTTAGGGAAACCCCAGGAAAATCCTATAGGATGGAGTGTTAAAGACGTTCAATAAATCAAGATTTTACGGTAGATCTGCTTGGGGGAACCCCAGGGAAATCCTATGCTGGAATGTTAAAATAGCACAATAAGTTTTACGACAGACCTGTTTGGGGGAACCCCCGCGAAATTCTATGCTGGAATTCTAAAATTTCCCAATAAATGAAGATTTTAGGACAGATTTGCTTGGGGAAATCCTATGCTGGAATGTTAAAATCGCACAATAAATTTTGCGGTAGACCTGCTTGGGGAAATTCCAGGAAAATCCTATGCTGGAATGTTAAAATCGCACAATAAATTTTCCGGCAGACCTTCTTGGGGGAACCCCCGGGAAATCCTATGCTGGAATTCTAAAATTGCCCAATAAAAAATGAAGATTTTAGGACAGATTTGCTTGGGGAAATCCTATGCTGGAATGTTAAAATCGCACAATAATTTTACGGCAGACCTGCTTGGGGGAATCCCTGGAAAATCCTATGATGGAATGTTAAAATCGCACAATAAATTTTACGGCAGACCTGCTTGGGGGAATCCCAGGAAAATCCATTGCTGGAACGTTAACACCGCACACTAAATCAAGATTTTACCCAGACCTGCTTGGGGGAACCCCAGGGAAATCCTATGCTGGAATTGGCCGTGAATTAATAAATATTTTCGTACATAGGAAGTTTTTTGAACCAGAAATATGATTCACAACTCCCACAATTAGGGTAGACTAATTATGAAGGATGGTATTATGATTTGTTAAGGCACATTGTTATTATTACATTACACCATAGCTCTAATATCTCGTCCCGGAATCGGTATATTATCTGCCCTAAATTCTCGAATATCACCTTACGGTTTTGACAGCAATGAGATAAATTATTAGGTGTTCATTTGGGACCTGTCAGACAATTACCAGGAGTGCATAGCATTACCCAAGCGTCATTGTATTTGCGCGTTCAGTCTCATCCATCTCATAAAGTAGATCAACATCTTCCTTGCATTTCTGCAATTCAATTATTGCCACCTGAGAAATCTTCCGGAAACAGAGAGACTGATCTCGGACGTGGGTATCGGTAAGGGGGTAATAATTTAAATTATTTATTATGATTAGAGAAATTGAATTTCTGTTATCCGGGTGCTTCTATCATTGCTAGGTATAAGAACTCCGTAATATAACTCGTGACTTTTTCTTAGAAACTTAGAAAAAATCGAAAGAAGTTGTGTGAAAACATTCTATACTTGTATTTAGATCATAATGAGATGATGTGTTATCTTGCTGGAACCAGCCATGAAGAAGATATTATTATCTTTAAAAGCTTGTAACGGGATTTTTCTGTGGGTAGAGGTGAGTTCCCAGGAGTGGATGATTGCCCCTTTGTACCTTTAATTGTTTATTATTTATTTACAAAAGAAGTATATTTACAATAAATCGATCTAGTACTATTATTCATACGACTGATCTTAGTGTTGCTCCGTCCTCTGAGTGATAGAAAGGGGGCGGCCCTCGTTCTGGGGAGTGACTGGATTGGCTTCAGATAACCGCGTCGAAGGCGGCCTCGTTTACCTTGGCCTTTCCGGTACTGCTGCTGCTGGTGTCCTCGCTGCTCGCCGCTCACCATCAGTAATGCCGCCGCTGTCGCACGGTCTGTGCTGTCCCCGACCGTGTGCAAGATACGCGCCTCGGGGCCGTCCGGGCGATGACCTTCGTCGGCAGGCGCTCTCTGAAACAAAAGCCGCTCCCGATGCCTCAATACGACCTCGGGACGGCTGTTACTGGATCCGGCCCTCAATACAGGCCGGGTAGGGACTGAAGGGATCAGCCGGTACCTCAATACAGCGCCGGTTGATTACCTATACTGATCGGTCGTCGGCCAGAGCTCATTTCACTCTGGTCGCGCTTCCGATGCCGGGCTACGGTTCGGTTAACTCAGTTCATCGACCTACTATACCCGGCTATGTATGCTGTATGGGGCACTCACTACATGCCCCAGCTGATCTCCGGGCTCAATTCACCTAGGAGAGAGAGTTGTTCGCAAGTCAATTCCTCACGATGCACTCTGTCCAGTCTTCAGCTGGTGCTCTTTATATAGCCGGTGCTGGTGGAGATAACCTGCTAATCGCTGTCGTAAAAACTTTATCATTCCAGATAAACCCCTCTAAGAATGAAATAAATAATAATTATCAACGAAAGCCTCGGATTTCGTTACAAGCTGGAAAAATTAATTTTTGTACTTTTAACATAATTATTATGACAGAAGGATTGGATTTTGGTTAGTGTTAGTTTGCTCAATAGTTTACAAAAAATGTAAAGTTTGATATTTTTTCTTCAAAACAATAAACAATAAGGAATTCTCCCTTAATTAAATAAATAACTTTACCTACCTGGAAATATTTTATTTATGTCGAGAATATCTGATCTAATAAAATGAAGAAAGTAATAGCTTTTCCATTCCTTATAAAAACATCATGACGCGTATTAAGATAAATTGCTTTCTTGTTTTCCTCGAGATCGAAAGATAAATTCGGGGTGTTTTAGCAAATATGGCTTTACTTTTTCCAGCTTATGTCGAGAGGGATTTAATGCTTTTGAGGATTAACCACCTACTGTTGACGTTTTTAGGATCCTTTAAAGTAAATATTGTCTCTCCTTTTGTACCGTATTATTACAAATTGGAGCTTATTAATTATTTATGTACAAGATGTTAAGTTCTCATAATAGATGAGGGTCTAGAATTTGATCTCCCAGTTTGAATTTTTTCCGATTTTCTCGAAAATGGCTTACCATTGGCAATCTTATTTTATTAAATCAAGATTTTCATAATGTTAGATAGGTTTTTAGCCCAGTTTGATATGTCAGCGATGTTAAATAAGCGAGTTAAGGGATATCGAAGTCGTAATTCTGACGTCCCAACAGCCGCGGTTGCGCAGCCGAAATTGAATGATATAGACCCGTTTCCCCATTGTCAAAAAAGCTCAGCAGCATTGATTAAAAAAAAAGTTGTTTTCTAAGCTGCAAGTGCCTTTAAAATGCCTCTATATCAACGACAGCAGCTTTTCAGTCGCAGCAAATAAGGGGAGCTAATATTTACTCGGTTGTTCTTGTTTCTACCCCTATGCTTTCAAATGTTAACTCTAAAACAATTTCTCCAACATGAAATTAACAGGTTGTTGCGGGCTTAATTACGTGGTCTCTAATCGCATTTTCCCTTTTAATTTTCAATAAAATTTTCATCATCTACATTCACATATTATCTAATTGACGATTAATTCATTAAATTTACAAAACTTGTAATTAAATTATCGAATTAATCTCGTAATATCACATAACACCGCAGTTTATTGAAGCGCATATATTTCACATGAACAACTTTAACAAGGCAAAATGAGTTTTCATTCAACAAAATGATGTAATTAATTATTTTTTAATCGTGTTCATTTTACCCCAATTTGTTATTATTTTATTTTGATAAAATATGCAAACTCTGATCGTTCACATTGTTTTCATGCTGTTAAGTTTAATCAAGTGTTTCTGGAATGATGATCATGTATAGTTGAAAAGCTGAGTAGTTGATTTTTTTTTACATAAACAGGAATGTAACGATTCTGACAATACTAACATATCTGGTGTATATGCGCATCATGAAAACTTTATGGCGCCTTGTAGCAATACACATATATTGAGCCAATTTCTGAAAACCGTTCTTTGATACGAGTCCAGATTCAAAAGTTACGACCAAAACTTTTACGAATAGAAGATTCGGGGCTCTAATACGCGGTTTTATAATACGCGGTTTTAAACCGCGTAAATAAATAAACCTCACCATCAAAAGGCCAAGTGCAACGCTTTTGATAAAACAATCCTGTCCCTACCAAACCACCCATGGTGGGGGTTGATAAGGTAAGTGTTTCGAACTGAGCAACAAATCTCCCGAAAAGGTCTGCAATTGGGAGTTTTACGCCAACGCGAAATCATTTTTCCAGACAACATACAATTTTTTGACTATTTTTCCCGTAATCAGATGAGTTGAATTTGGAAGACATGATGTTTTTCAATATTTTTCTCAAGAAATAACTTTTCCACCGAATTCGGACAAATTGAAAATTTTTCCGGATTTTTCTCTCAATTTTGATCGGAGAGCTGCCATTTTATAATTTGATGAACGCGGTTTAAAACTATATAATACGCGGTTTTAAGAAGTATTTTTCAAACCTCATAGTTAAAAAGGCTTCAGTGAAGAAGCTTCAGCGCTTATTTTTTTTGAGCTATACGCGGTTTTAAGTATTTTCCAAACCTCACCATCAAAAGGCCAAGTGCAACGCTTTCGATAAAACAATTCTGTCCCTACCAAACCACCCATGGTGGGGGTTGATACGGCAACCGTTTCGAATTGAGCAACTAATTTCCAGGCGCATAGTTCTGCAATTGGGAGTTTTACGCCAACGGGAAATCAATTTTACAGACACCATCGCGTTTTTTGATTATTTTCCCCGTAATTATCGGAGTCGAATTGGTGGATACGATTTTTTCGATTTTTTTTTTTATTCCAGATAAAAATTTTCCGCCGAATTCGGACAAATTAAAAATTTTTCATGATTTTTTAAATTCAATTTTGATAGGAGAGCTGCCATTTTATACTAAGTTTAACGCGGGTTTAAAACGATATAATACGCGGTTTAAAAAATATTTTCCAAATCTCACCAGCAAAAGGCCAAACTTTTGGTAAAACAATCCTGTTTCTACCAAACTACCCATGGTGGGGGTTGATACGGCAACCGTTTTGAACTGAGCAACAAATCCCCCGGCGCAAAGGGCTGCAATTGGTAGTTTTACGCCAACGGGAAATCTATTTTCCAGACAGCATACCATTTTTTGACTATTTTTCCCGTAATCAGCGAATTTCAATTGGCAGATCAGGTCAAGTAATTTTTGAAAAAAAAAATTTTTTTCAAGAAATAATTTTTCCACCGAATTCGGTCAAATTGGAAATTTTTACCGGTTTAAAACTATATGTATAATACGCGGTTTTAAGAAGTATTTTTCAAACCTCACCAGTTAAAAGGCTCAGGTCAAAGCTGTTTGATAAAAGCATCGTTTCTCCACTTATAACGCATGGTGAGGGTTGATATAGCAACTTGTTCCAACTGAGCAAGAAAGCTCCTTAAGGTTTGAAATTACGAGTTTTCTCTGAACGGAAAATCTATTTTCCGCAGACATCATAGAGTTTTTTCACTATTTTTTCCGGAATTATCGAAATCGATTGGTGGATACGATTTTTTCCGGATTTTTTCCAGAAATTTTTTTTCTAACGAATTCGGACAAATTGGAGAGTGGTCCAAACCGAATTCAGTCAAATTGAAAATTTTTCCCGAGTTTTGGGTGTTCTTTTCTACTAATTCGACCGCGCTGACTCCATTCCTGGAAACCGTTCTTCGATACGAGTCCAGGTTCAAAAGTTACGACCCAAATTTTTCAAGATTTGATGATTGTGAGGGCTACACTTACGCGGTTTTAAATAGTTTCCAAAACCCACCACCACAGAGACTACAAAGACCACAACGCTATTGGATAAAAGCATCCTTTCTCTGAAAAACCGCGCATAATGGGGGTTGAAATGAATTTTGTCAAATCGAAAGGTAAAATCGAAAATTTTACCCATTTTTTTTTCAATTTTGAGCTGAGCTCATCATAAAAATCGCCATTTTCTCGTAAAACTATGTAAACTGAGGAAAGGCAGACATGTGCCATCGACAGGACACTGAGCCAAAAACAACATGCTATTCAACCAGGTAAATCATGCTAAATGGCTCTAAATCAATTAAATTACCCCCGGGCTTTTTTATTAATATTGAGGGGCATTTGATAATAGCTCCTTTAGATGGATTTGGCATCTTATCTGATGACAGAAGGTATCTGGCATTGATAGCACCACAAACAGGTGGCGGAGCGCTGTGATTGAAGACAGGAGAGTCCAAGCAACCATGTTACGAAATATTGAGGGTAGTTGCTAAAATATGTTTACGTTTACAGGCTGGAGTATTATCTCCGCTGCTGTTTGTCATATCGTAGTAGTGGACGACCAGTTAAAATGAAAAAGCCTGTTATACCTTGGTCTATGCCGAAACAACTTAAAAACTCTTTCAAGGAGTTGTAGAGGAATGACGCCGCCGAACTCAGCTATGCGTTAGCCCTGCAAAAACTTTCACAAATCTTCTTCAATAACCAACTAGATCCAAAACTGACCTGGAACCAATACAACCATGTTTGGCGAACCATTGAGGGTAGTTGCCAAAAGATGTTTACAGGGTGGAGTGTTATCTCCGTTGCTGTTGGACATACCATAGTAGTGGACGTTCAGTTAAATTGCAAAAAGCTATTATACCCTGATTTATGCGAAAACAATTTAAAAACTCTTTCAAGGGGTCCTGCATATTGTAGAAGAATGATGCCGCAGGACTCAGCTGTGCGTCAACCTTGCAAAAAGCTTCACAAATCTTCTTCAATTAACGACTAAATCTCAATTGGCGAAGCACTGAGAGCAGTTGCGAAAGGATGTTAACAGGGTGGAGTACTTATTATCTCCGTTGCTGTGGTACATTGTAGTGGACGACCAGTTAAACTGCAAATAGTCTGGTCTCTGCGGAAGAAACTTAAAACTCTTTCAAGGACCCTGCACATTGTGGAGGAATGACGCCGCAGGACTCAGCTGTGCGTCAACTTGGCCAAACCCTTCACACATTTTCTTCAAATCTTCTTCAATGAGCGACTAAATCCAAAACTGACCTGAAACTTATACAACCATGTTTGGCGAAGCATTGAGAGTAGTTGCCAAAGGATGTTTACAGGGTTGAGTATTATCTCCGTTGCTGTGGAACATAGTAGTGGGCGACCAGTTAAACTGAAAAAGGCTATTATACCCTGGTCTATGCGAAAACAATTTAAAAACTCTTTCAAGGGGTCCTGCATATTGTAGAAGAATGATGCCGCAGGACTCAGCTGTGCGTCAACCTTGCAAAAATCTTCACAAATCTTCTTCAATTAACGACTAAATCTCAATTGGCGAAGCACTGAGGGCAGTTGCCAAAGGATGTTAACAGGGTGGAGTACTTATTATCTCCGTTACTGTGGTACATTGTAATGGACGACCAGTTAAACTGCAAATAGTGTGGTCTCTGCGCCTACTCTGCGGAAGAAACTTAAAACTCTTTCAAGGACCCTGCACATTGTGGAGGAATGACGCCGCAGGACTCAGCTGTGCGTCAACTTGGCAAAACCCTTCACAAATCTGCTTCAAATCTTCTTCAATGAGCGACTAAATCCAAAACTGACCTGAAACTTATACAACCATGTTTGGCGAAGCATTGAGAGTAGTTGCCAAAGGATGTTTACAGGGTTGAGTATTATCTCCGTTGCTGTGGAACATAGTAGTGGGCGACCAGTTAAACTGCAAAAGGCTATTATACCTGGTCTATGCGAAAACAATTTAAAAACTCTTTCAAGGGGCCCTGCACATTGTGGTGGAATGACGCTGCAGGATTCAGCTGTGCGTCAACTCTGCAAAACCCTTGACAAACTTTCTTAAATGAGCGACTAGATCCAAAAATCACATACCTATTATAATAGAAAAATACCAATTTAAAGAAAGCTTAGAGATATATTTCCAAGGTGGAAACTTGTTATGTTTAAAGGACTGACTGTACTGTTTTCCCATTAAACTTTTCATGAACCTCCTTTAATTTCATCAATTCTTGTAGAGAATATCTAAAAACCTGCCCCTTCAATCAAAAACCCTCCTGTCTATGGATGAGTTAGGGTCGATGCTCCTTCGATAGTCTGAGTAGGGCTTCTGACAGAAAAATACATCAATACATGAGTAATTATTCAACTTAGAACTAGCTAGCTTGGGCTCACCGAGTCTAGTCAGCGAGGTTGCATTTTAGTTCCGGTAAAATATTAATAATTGGACGTTTCTACCTCGAAGGCAGATAACTTAATACAAATTGATCAATACGTCCAATTACGGAAAGTTGTTCCTAGTAGTTGTCCTTTTTCTTTGATATTTTCCGCAATCTCAGTCCTCTCAGTTATTTACTTTGGTAAAGTTTTGGTTTACATTTTAACCAATTAGGTATTCAATTTACTTATTGCACAGGGTGTAATTGAATAACGATTACTATCATAATAAAAGAACAGTTATCTACGTGAGTACAGATCGATTCTGAGAAAATCTAGTTTTATACAGGCTGTCCCATAATATGTGGGCAATCTCCCGGATTTGGGTAAATTTCGTAAAAATAAATGAAAAAATAGCTATAAAATTAATTCCTCAGAGACACCCCTACAAAGATATTAGCTGTTGAAGTTGAGGGTTGAAAATCAATTTTTTGCGATAACTTTTTTATTTCTTGACCGATTTTGATAATTTTTGGTTTTGTTTTGTATTATTTTGGACTGTTTAGGATAGTGTTTCATAATCTTTGGTAGCACATACATAGACCTTCGGGATGGCATAACCCTGCTCTCATTCACTTGAAAGAAAACAATTAAAATAATAATTTTACAGTTTTTTAAGGTCAATTATCTTTTTATTTGACATTTTTTACATAAAAAATGTATCTTTATTTATTTCGATAGAGCGAACCGTTATCGAGATAAACGTCCTTCTAATAGGTGATGCGTCGCAGGAACTTTCTAAATTTCAAGTAAATTTTAACAAGATGGCTGACCTTTGACAGTAAATTGAGCAGGAAACAAAACAATAACTTAATTAAATACACGTCAGTGTCAAAAGATTTCATTTCATGCAGATTCAATTCTAACTGATTTTAAAATGAGTTACAAAAATGCTGAATACGCAGAAAATCAGTTAGAATTGAATCTGCATGAAATGAAATCTTTGACACTGACGTGTATTTTAATTAAGTTATTGTTTTGTTTCCTGCTCAATTTATTGTCATTGGTCAGCCATCTTGTTAAAATTTACTTGAAATTTAGAAAGTTCCTGCGACGCATCACCTATTAGAAGGACGTTTATCTCGATAACGGTTCGCTCTATCGAAATAAATAAAGATACATTTTTTATACAAAAAATGTCAAATAAAAAGATAATTAACCTGAAAAAACTGTAAAATTATTATTTTTATTGTTTTCTTTCAAGTGAATGAGGGGGTTATGCCATCCCGAGGTCTATGTATGTGCTACCAAAGATTATGAAACACTATTCTAAACAGTCCCAAATAATACAAAATAAAACCAAAAATTATCAAAATCGGTCAAGAAATAAAAAAGTTATTGCAAAAAATTGATTTCCAACCCTCAACTTCAACAGCTAATATCTTTGTAGGGGTGTCTCTGAGGAATTAATCTTATAGCTATTTTTTCATTCATTTTTACGAAATTTACCCAAATCCGGGAGATTGCCCACATATTATGGGACATCCTGTAGATTGAAGCCTTTCATCTCTTTCTGTAGTAATTCCTGCCACTACCCTTACTTGATGTTTTTTTTCTCAAACTTAAAAGGAACAAAAGGCTTATTTTCCGTAACAAAAAGGAGGTGGCCATTGACAGATACCAATTGTCAACTTCCACCAATCAGATTCTCTCCCTCAGGAAAATCACGCGACTGATTTTTCTACGGAAAAAGTGCAACTGTTTATTTGGTAATCATATTGTAATGTTTAAAAGGAATGTTATTCGTCAGCATAAACATTTATAGTGGCCGTGATTCGGCATGTTTATATATCAAACATGGCATCGACCGGAAGTATTGGAATCAATTAGAAGTAGAATTAATAACTAATCAGTCAAAATGTACAAATTGGAGTTTTGATTCTTATTATTTGTTTCAGGTGATTGATGTGTGATAAACTTGTTGTGTAGTGCGTGATAAAAACAACCAATATTATGGAGGAAAAGAAACAATATTCGGCTCTCACCATAGACAGAGCGGCATTCCTTTTGTTGCGCGTGAAAAAGGCTTTCAAGAAAAAGAAACAGCAAAGGAAAGAGCGAGAAAGAAGGTAAGCGAATCTCCTGCTTAGAATTCAGTTAACATTATTGTATAAATTTTTCTATCCCTAAAATACTTTTAGAGAATTAGCGACTAGAATACCGACTTGACTGGACAAAGAGAAGGTATTTTTTGACAAAATTAGTGGGTAATGTCGTTGAATTCAAAATATAGAAACGTTTTTCTGGTTTTCCTCACGGAAATTGACTTTGCTGCTCTAGATTCATTGAAAAAAAGGCTTACCGGCTAGACAATTATTTACTTCCTTCAGGTTTCTAAACTTCTTAATTTTCTGCTTATCTACAAATATTTTAGTTAAATTAGTTTTAATGGAATCAAAATTATTAAAATTGGTCCTGGTATACCCGTAAAAAACAAAAGTTTTGGTGAAATGAGTATAAAATTTTATTGAAGAGCTTTTCGCTACAGTTGTAACAGCTTTATCATCAACTTTTGATTAAATCATCGCCTTCATCAAAATTAGCAAAATTGGTAATGGTATATTCAGAAATAAGTCAACAAAAACCAAAAATTTCGCTTGATGAAATGAGTACAAAATTTTTATTCAAGAGCTTTTCACTCTAGTTATTCACCTTCACATCGTAGGCGTACAAAAACTGTTGAGCATATCGTTGCCTTCATCAAAATTATCAAAAATGTCAAAATTTGTAATGGTATACCCAAAAATAAGTCTACAAAAATCAAAAATTTGCCTTAAATTAGTACAATTTTTTTTTATTTGAGAGCTTTTCGCTTTAGTTATTCACCTTTTCATCGTAGGCGTACAAAAACTGTTAACCACATCATTGCCTTCATAAAAGTGAGAAAAATTGGCAAAGTTGGTAATGGTATACCCAAAATAATGTCTATAAAAAGCAAAAATTTGGCTTAAATGGGGGAAAAAACTAATAAAGAGCTTTTCGCTTCAGTTATATTCCTTCTGATCGCAAGTGTAGGAAAACTGTTGACCATATCATTGCCTTCATCAAAATGAGCAAAACTGGTAAAATTGGTAATAGAATACCCAGAAATGAGTAAAAAAAGCCAAATTTTAACTTAAATGAAAAAAAAATACTGAAGAGCTTTTCGCTCCAGTTAGGTATATCCCTTGTGATTGCAAAGTGTACGAAAACTGTTGACCATATCATGGCCTTCATCCAAATAAGCAAAATTGGCAAAATTGGTGATGGTATACCCAGAAATAACTATACAAAAACCAAAAATTTGCCTAAAATGAGTACAATTTTATTTTTATTGAAGAGCTTTTCGCTCTAGTTGTTCACCTTCTCATCGTAGGCGTACAAAAACTGTTGATCATATCATTGGCTTCATCAAAATTAGCAAAACTGGCAAAATTGGTAATGGTATACCTACCCAGAAATATGTCTACAAAAAAGAAAAATTTGGCCTTAATGAGTACAACATTTTTTTATTTAAGAGCTTTTCGCTCTAGTTATTCAGCTTATCATCGTAGGCGTACAAAAACTGTTGAGCATATCATTGCCTTCATCAAAATTAGCAAAACTGGCAAAATTGGTAATGGTATACCTACCCAGAAATATGTCTACAAAAAAGAAAAATTTGGCCTTAATGAGTACAACATTTTTTTATTTAAGAGCTTTTCGCTCTAGTTATTCAGCTTATCATCGTAGGCGTACAAAAACTGTTGAGCATATCATTGCCTTCATCAAAATTAGCAAAACTGGCAAAATTGGTGATGGTATACCCAGAAATAAGTCTACAAAAACCAAAAATTTGGCCTTAATGAGTACAACATTTTTTTATTTAAGAGCTTTTCGCTCTAGTTATTCACCTTACCATCGTAGGCGTACAAAAACTGTTAAGCATATCATTGCCTTCATAAAAGTGAGCAAAATTGGCAAAATTGGTAATGGTATACCCAGAAATAAGTCTACAAAAACCAAAAATTTGGCCTTAATGAGTACAACATTTTTTTATTTAAGAGCTTTTCGCTCTAGTTATTCAGCTTATCATCGTAGGCATACAAAAACTGTTGAGCATATTATTGCCTTCATCAAAATGATCAAAAATGTCAAAATTGATAATGGTATACCCCGAAATAAGTCTAAAAAAACAAAAATTTGGCTTAAATGAGTAAAACATTTTTTTATTTAAGAGCTTTTCGCTCTAGTTATTCACCTTACCATCGTAGGCGTACAAAAACTGTTGAGCATATCATTGCCTTCATAAAAGTGAGCAAAATTGGCAAAATTGGTAATGGTATACCCAGAAATAAGTCTACAAAAACCAAAAATTTGGCCTTAATGAGTACAACATTTTTTTATTTAAGAACTTTTCGCTCTAGTTATTCAGCTTATCATCGTAGGCGTACAAAAACTGTTGAGCATATCATTGCCTTCATCAAAATGATCAAAAATGTCAAAATTGATAATGGTATACCCCGAAATAAGTCTAAAAAAACAAAAATTTGGCTTAAATTAGTAAAACATTTTTATATTGAAGAGCTTTTCGCTCTAGTTGTTCACCTTACCATCGTAGGCGTACAAAAACTGTTGAGCATATCATTGCCTTCATAAAAGTGAGCAAAATTGGCAAAATTGGTAATGGTATACCCAGAAATAAGTCTACAAAAACCAAAAATTTGGCCTTAATGAGTACAACATTTTTTTATTTAAGAGCTTTTCGCTCTAGTTATTCAGCTTATCATCGTAGGCATACAAAAACTGTTGAGCATATTATTGCCTTCATCAAAATGATCAAAAATGTCAAAATTGGTAATGGTATACCCCGAAATAAGTCTAAAAAAACAAAAATTTGGCTTAAATGAGTAAAACATTTTTTTATTGAAGATCTTTTCGCTCTAGTTGTTCACCTTCTCATCGTAGGCGTACAAAACTGTTGAGCATATCATTGCCTTCATAAAAGTGAGCAAAATTGGCAAAATTGGTAATGGTATACCCAGAAATAAGTCTACAAAAACCAAAAATTTGGCCTTAATGAGTACAACATTTTTTTATTTAAGAACTTTTCGCTCTAGTTATTCAGCTTATCATCGTAGGCGTACAAAAACTGTTGAGCATATCATTGCCTTCATCAAAATGATCAAAAATGTCAAAATTGATAATGGTATACCCCGAAATAAGTCTAAAAAAACAAAAATTTGGCTTAAATTAGTAAAACATTTTTATATTGAAGAGCTTTTCGCTCTAGTTGTTCACCTTACCATCGTAGGCGTACAAAAACTGTTGAGCATATCATTGCCTTCATAAAAGTGAGCAAAATTGGCAAAATTGGTAATGGTATACCCAGAAATAAGTCTACAAAAACCAAAAATTTGGCCTTAATGAGTACAACATTTTTTTATTTAAGAGCTTTTCGCTCTAGTTATTCAGCTTATCATCGTAGGCATACAAAAACTGTTGAGCATATTATTGCCTTCATCAAAATGATCAAAAATGTCAAAATTGATAATGGTATACCCCGAAATAAGTCTAAAAAAACAAAAATTTGGCTTAAATGAGTAAAACATTTTTTTATTTAAGAGCTTTTCGCTCTAGTTATTCAGCTTATCATCGTAGGCGTACAAAAACTGTTGAGCATATCATTGCCTTCATCAAAATGATCAAAAATGTCAAAATTGGTAATGGTATACCCCGAAATAAGTCTAAAAAAACAAAAATTTGGCTTAAATGAGTAAAACATTTTTTTATTGAAGATCTTTTCGCTCTAGTTGTTCACCTTCTCATCGTAGGCGTACAAAACTGTTGAGCATATCATTGCCTTCATAAAAGTGAGCAAAATTGGCAAAATTGGTAATGGTATACCCAGAAATATGTCTACAAAAATAAAAAATTTGGCTTAAACGAGTACAAAATTTTATTGAAGAGCTTTTCGCTCCAGTTGTACACCTTTCTCATCGTAAGTGTAGAGAAACTGTTGACCACATTGACCTTCATCACAATTATTAGCAAAACTGACAAAATTGGTGATCGTCATATAAAAATTTTTCGTGTTAAATTGGTCATAGTTGCATTAGAATGATTCCTTTTGCTTAAGCGGTTAGTCATGTTTTTAAATAAAATGTATAAATTGAAATTTAAAAAAGAACAGTTCTGCTGATAAAATCTTGTCTAGGTAGTGTTAGTTGTAGGTAGAGAGAATTTAACAAAGCTAGTCCGGCAGTGAATCTATGTTTGTCTGCTAAGTATTGGGGTAATAGAGAAGTCCTTCACAGGATCGCAGTTAGACTAACCGATTCTAGAAAAACATGAAGGAATCTACTGTTCACTCAGAGATTAGCTTTTTTATCCCTTCGATGGGAGGATCCCTCCTACACAAGAACTTTCTTTACTTAGGGTGAGGACATTTCATCATGTTGTTCATCCCTATAATCACCTTTGAGGAGAGTGATCTTATATTTTTTTTTTTATAATTTGATAGAATTCAATTTACACGAAGGTACTGTAGCCAGATCTAATAATTTTTAAAGATTTACGCTAGTGAACACACAGTTCATCTCCTCCACAGTTCAATATATTTATCGATTTTCTGGATTTGTTGACGAAGTTGTTGTTGAAGGAGTTTCGAACTTTTATACGGACATATCAGTTGTTTGAATCTTTGTGAGCGCGGCATTAGATTTCTTTTCGGTTTTTGACCCTATCGGCGAGGTTAATAAACATCTTGGGGTATTATTGAAATTTACAACTTTCTCAAAAAGCATATTTCTCGTCCTGTATCATTGAAAGGTTTCCCTAACCCCTAACCGATTCTCATCCAATTAATAGTTTCCTTCTGTATCAGCGCTGGTTGAAAAGCTAAAAAAAATGTTTAAAGTAAATGTACGTCCTTAAATTTTTGAAGATTTGCTGTGAATCATTTAAAAATCTACATATTATCTTAAATTGGAAATTTAAAATAGTAAGGCAATTAAGGAATAGTAAGGATATTCTTCAACGAGCGGAGAATGATGCGTTATTCACGAGTAGAGGCGAGTGTTGGAACGTCCAATTTAATGACAGCAATTCTCCGCGAGAAGAAGACGCTATTTTTTCTACGATTTTATGAGAAAATCATCATAACCACGTTGTTTGGTTACCAGACTCGTTGCTATCTGTTCATCGTACCGTGCCGGCGGGAACGTGTGCTCAGGGAACCTGTTGAGCTGTGATTGGCTCTGACTCGTAATTTTTTGTTTATCATTCCACAAACTGAGCTGTGATTGATTCTACCGCGAGTGTGCAAGTTATTAGTGTGATTAAACTGAACTCAGTAGAATAATGAACGTTTTTTTCAATGGTCTTAGGGATAGGTTTGTTAACCAACGTAGTCCCTTAGCAGCAATCAGAATTTTTAGCTTTTATTGCTGTTATGACAATTTTTGTTGCAGCAAAATCGAAAACCACATATTATGATTACTGAGAGGATAGATGAAAATATGAATAAAAGATAAAAATCACGGTGGATTCGGCTTGCGCCATAGGATGCACCACAGGCAGTCAAAACGCATGCCAACAACTGAGGCTAGTATAAGTTTTTTAGTTTTTTTTAGTTGCTGCCAACACCAATGGCTAGTAGGCGCGCACCGGTATGCAACCAATTGGTTTTGGTGCCTGGGGCGCATCCTATGGCGCAAGACAAAAAATTTAATATCTTTCTGACAAAAGAGCCAAATTGAAATGTTCAAAAAGGTTATACCTAACTGTATAACATAGACAAAAAATAACATAAAAATTGATAATAATTAAAAAAAAATTTCGAGCTGTTTTTTGAAATTTTTTGATTTAAATGCTGATGACGGCCTCCATCCGATTAATTTATTTTTCAATGACTTAAAAATATTATGAGAAAAATACGACTGTAGGAAAAAATGAGCTTTATGTTAGGTACTATCAGTGAAAAATTCCTCTTCAATATCACTTGAGGGAATTGGGAATGTAAGACAATATAAGACTATTCTTTTATCTTTCAATTCTATCTGTATCGTTGAAATTTAGTCAGGTTTCGAGTAGGCAAGAGCTCTTCCTCTAAGGACATTTTTGCAACTTTAGGGAATCCTTTGCTTGCTCATGTGAAGCCATCGGTTTTAATGGCTTCTTAAAGACTCTTTCATAACTGCCAAAGGCAGGCTTCAATTTACCTTTGTCGTAGAGGGGAAATATGGAACAAAGCTATGTTTTTCACATATTTGTAATCGCTTTATAGGTAGGTAGGCCCTTTTATATATGTGAGAAATTGGATTTTTCGGTTCATTTTCAGGCAAGGGAAACGCTCCTTTAAAATATTATACTTCCAGCCTGAAAGTTATTAATTTTATTTCCGGAAGTGTTCTAAAATACCGCATTTATGAGATACTCTATATTACATCTTTTAGAAGGGCCCTATTATGTTACTATGAGTAATTTTTCATTATTGTAATAGTATACAATAATAGTTTTTGATATTGTCAAAATATGGCACAATAATCGATGTTCAAGGATGTGCTCGAGGATACCTCCCTCGCTCTTGGCTCTAGGTCTCTAGGTCGTGTCTTACATGTTACTAGATCATGTAAGCGATTCGGGCTCTTTTGGATGGAAGATTGATTAAAAGTAGGCTAAAGGATTTACAGAGCACTGACGCTAGACGCTTGGAGATTTGTGGAGAAATGTCAACAGCGATTTTAATTCACATCTGAGTGAGTTTCTCAGTTGAGCAATCGAATTTGAGTGATTTGAGGTCTCTAAGAAAGAGCGCACTACTGACGCTTGTATTTTTTTTTTTTTTTGAGAAACGTTAAGAGCCATTTTAATTCAGATCTGAGTGAGATTTCTCAGTTGAGCAACCGAATTTGAGTGATTTGAGGTTTCTAAGACTGACGCACTGACGCTAGACGCTTGCAGATTTGTGGAGACACGTCAACAGCCATTTTAATTCAGATCTGAGTGAGATTTCTCAGTTGTCATAATTGATTGTAACCGAATTTGAGGCCTCTAAGAGCGCACTGACGCTAGACGCTTGGAGATTTGTGGAGAAACGTCAATATAGACGTCAACAACAAACGCCATTTTAATTCAGGTCTGTGTGAGATTTCTCCGTTATCATAATAATTGATAAAGCGGCCTTGTTTTCGGTTCCCCTCGTAGCTGTACATGCCTGCAATATCTCCATTAAGCAAAGGCCTCTGCGGTGCACGATGCCACTTTTGTTAGTGGGTTGCTCTCCTAGGGCGCTTATTTTAAGGACTCTCATTTTTTATATCTCAAGACACAGCGCGACTATTGATTAAATAATTCTTTCGTCATAAATCTCTTTTTTATTCTCTTTTACAATTTATTTGCAATAATATTCTTTTACAATACTTATAAAACAAACAATTAAATTGTGTACTATACACTCCTTTAGATTTAGTCCCTGTATGTCTGGTTGTATACCACCCACATCTAATTTTATCCTTAGGGGAAAAATACAGTGTGGTAATAAACAGTTCAGCAAAAGAAAATACATTTAATGATTATACTTATTCATATTTTCTACCACTTGAGAATAAACGAGGTCTGCTGAATTTTGGCCGAAAATGAAATCCAGATGGTTGAATTTCTTGTAGGGCACTTTATAATCCACAACAACATTCGGTAGCTCTTTTACCAGCTTTATGGAATCCTGAAAATATATCAAAATTATTCGTTTTTTCCTTTTTTGTTAGAAAGCAGCGATTTTTAATAAACAGGAAAATCCGAAAATGTAATAAAAAACACGAGTGAATTACCTACCTTTATATTCACGAAGAAATCGTTCTCACCATAATAAACAGCGGTGGGTGCTACCAATCTCGAGGCATTATAAACCGGCGGTTGTTTGGATTTATAGGCTTTCAAATTTCCTTTTTCGCCGTAATTATATTTCCTCACTAAGTCCTCTAAAACGAGAAATATCTCTAAAGGATCCACCTAAGACGTGAAATCAAAATCAAAAATGAGAGATTTTCAATTAGCTCCTTACAGGATCTTGAATATACCTACACTCAGGTGTGTTATCGAAGAATGTTGCATTTATGAGCGAGTCGATCAAATGCTACGATAAAGGGAATTTATAAAAGTCAAGTTCATCATTCAGGAATATTTTCAAGAAAGAAAACGGCACGAACGATAGAATTGGATTTATGGGAAGGGTTAATATGCTATAGAGAAGTTTTATATTCGGTTCCGCTCAGATACGCTCAGCTAATGCAACCCTGTTCATGGATATTGTAAAGTGGTGGATGAGAATTATATTTTTCTTATTAGTCTTCTTCTTGATTGCTTTCTGAAGCCACGAGGATAATATGACGGTCCTCTGTAAGTTTTTTTTTTTAATTTTTTATTGACAAGGCAGGGGAATCCCTATGACGCTCTGAGAGCGGTACATGAGCGAAGATATTCCTCAAAAAACACACCTCCTTGGAATGGATATTTCAAAGATATGCGGTTATATGCATGAATGAAATAAGATGGTACGAGATGTAACGAGCTGAACCTGATAGGGGTGAACTATTGCGGCTTGACGTATATTGTATTTCTGCCCGGGCTTGTTATAGGTAGGATCAAGCAGGCCTCGTTTTTATTAAAACATCATTAAGAAATCTATCTGTAAAAAGGCTCAGGTCAGATACTTTTCTTCGATGTTATAGAGTAACTTCTAGTTTAATCAGTGACCTGTATTCAAGTGAATAGATTTTTTTTTGTATGATTTTTTAACGGAACCTTTTTTTTTTTAAATGTTTCCTAAGTACGTTCTATGGACTCGACTTCCGAGCAATTTCGTGGAAGGTGAAAGCGTTAAAAGCTTAGACTATTAAATAAAAGATGGACCAAGACATAAACACTGAAAAAGTGTTCCGACATCCCTCTCTCTCTCCAAACAAGACTGTTCAAACCAATGAATGCCAGATCAATAATGAAACTGGAACTTACAATGAAAGAGCGCAACCTCTCCAGTGTTATTGGTGGGCAATAAACATCGATGGATCCCTTATACCCGTTTTACTTTGCTACATCTGGCAACATGAATGTTTACATCCTGTCAGACCGTTTGTTTACATAATACCATAATAAGAGTTCGTGTTTTTCAAACAGTTGTAAGTTCCTTGTTATTTATATTTTCAGCTCTAGCTTTCACTCGTTTTAAGCTTTAATAATTAATTTTTCAATTAAGTTAAAAAAAGTGGCGAAAACGTGTTCTGTTTGTGAGAAAACTTCGAAAGAAGGTAAGTCTATCAGTTTCCTACGTAAGCAACGCAAAGCCGTCAATCAAAACAAAGCATACATGGTTATGGGCGTAGCGTAGTGTAAGTGTTTTATCTTTTAATTTGTGAAAACAATTATTGTTTGACAGTTTTTTTTTTTTCGAAAGCATACTGAATACCTACTGAATACATGAACTTTGTCCATGATCTTTCATTTTTTATCGGAAATTAATTCTTCTAAAATTGAGACGAATTCGCTCCCAGCAATATCAGAACCAAACTTTAGTAATACAGGGCATTTTAAAATTAGTGATTAGGTATCTGACATATTTTCAATTAGGTTCGTTTAATTTTATTTTTATAATAAAATCAACTAAATATGTAAGAAATTGAAAAAATATTTAAGGTACCTACTGATGTATATTGCTTTCCGACTTTCCTATCGATTTTTTATTTGCTAAATTGTTATTACCTTTTTGTACCTTTTATTTTGTATAGGTAGGTATAAGTATATATTTTCTTAATTTAATATCTATTAGTATTCCCATAATTTATGTTTTTTGTAACAAAAACTGCAAATAAAATAATAATATTATGAATATTATGAGCATTATTATAATTTATGTAATTATTACATTTCCTATAACTGAACTCGAGCGCGCCACTGCCGTTGCGTTCTGTTTGTTTACGTTTTACGTCGTTCCCCTTACCCCGCCAGAAGCAGCATATGAGTGCGAGAGAGAATATCAACAAACCAAAACTGACTTCAAGCTAAGATAGGGAAGGTGCGGTCCATATCTATTAATATAGTCTAAGGTTAAAAGATATGACATAATATGATGCCTTAAGAAAGGTATAACGTTACACCGTTCACATTATACAAGGTGGATCTGTTTAGATATAAAGACTCAAAATGTTATCAATTTTATCTTACGAATATCTAGCAATACCTACCATCAAGTGCGAGTTGTATAAAATGAGAAAAGAGTTTACGTGAAGTATTATTGGGATCGTTAGTCGTTACAGCAGCCATTTTTCTCTGAAAGAAATCAAAGCATTAAATGTAATAATAGCTCAAAATATGCAAAGCAATATATTTTTCATCAACTATTGCCTTGAATAAAATGAAGTATGTCTGCTAGATAAAAAAAAAAAACAATTGGAAGGTGTATAATTGAACTACTTACTCCAATCAGTGATCCACAAATCATAGAGCATAAAGACACGACTTAAATTAACTTTGTTAGAGCAAAGAAACTAACCTGGAACAGTAGCGACATCTGCTGAGTACGTGTGGTACTAGTACTAGTACTAATGAGTTTATTACTGATTTGGTATTGGGTTGTGTTCTAATCTTTTGTTTCTGTTTTACTATTCGATTGCGACATTATATATTTCTGCCGTTCTGTCTGGTCAGTTGTATATTAAAAGTAGCTCATGTTTTTTTTTTTGCTTATGGTAACGGTAGGATGTTAAGGATGTTCTTCAATTATTATTTCTTGAACAGTTTCAACATGTTCTTCTTGAGTTCTTATTCTTGGTAATTGGTATTTGGTATCTTAACTAAATGTGAGATATGGTTTATGTGGTCCCAAACACTGAAGCCAGCGGGCTTATTGTATTTCTCACATTTAGATTTTCCTTGATTAGAAGAGCTCCGTTCCTTTGACAAGGTTCAGCAGTCCGCTAACCAAGGTCTTTTCCGCCAGCAGGCTCCCGGGGCTGAGGTGTCCCAGGACCGCATAGCGCGTTCTTGCGAGTGCTGGACACTCGAATATCACATGAGAAGCTGTCTCATGGTTCTTATTCTTAATCCATGCTTTTTTTGACAGGACTTTTTACGGTCTACACTTCCCGTTTTTTTTTTAAATAATTGATTAAACGCTGCACATTTCTCCAGAAACTATCAAAATCAACTGCAATTTCTGGAAACACTCTTCGTAATTCGAAGACGTCATAGTTGAAATTAATTGGCCATTAATTTTTTTCTCCGTTCCTGAAGTCTTGCGTTTTTGTCTGTAATGTGGCCCCTTAGCTAACATGCCCCAAATCGAAGATATAACTGAATTATTTAAAAAGAAGAACCTCTTTAACCTTTGAAATGTCAACTAGTCTGTCGTGAATGTCTCTACTGAACTACTGAACTCCCGCCCTGAAGTCTCGAAATAAGTTTCGACATTACTTACCCTGTGCGATCGTGATCGTCTAGTTTTAGGAACCCCTGGAATCTACGTTGCGTTTCGCTGTTGGTTCTTTTATTCACAGACATGAAGCAAAAGGCGAGTGATTTGAGATGAATGAAACAACTGATTAAAAAAAAATATACCTTTACTTGAAGCCCTAGCCGTGCCGCGCTTGACCTGGAACTCCCGAGAAAAGAGCTCCACGGAGAAAAATTTCCAAAGCAAGACTTAATTAAAAATTGATTGGATTACACGATATCTTATCATTTAAATTGAACACCTGTTTTTTGAAGCCCATTCAGATGCCTGCAATGTTAAAGTTAAAGGTGGGCCATCGATTGGGATCTTGTTTTTAAAGTGAGGTGAGAGTGTTTCGTCCTATTTGGGACTCATCAGTATTTAGTACAATGTATCTTCCAATATGAAATCAAATAAAGTGCGTGGTAGCATTTTGCAGGAATATATCATACTCAAACCATACAGTGGCACTAGGCCAGGTATTAAACTGCCGAAGATTAATGACGATAAAGGTACCAATTTAAGAAAACGTCTACCTTACCCATTTTATATTGAAGGGGTCTCTGAACGCAACGACGAATCCACAGAATCGATTTAGCAGCGGTTGGTTGCAGAAAATTTGAGCAAATTTCCTTATCGGAGGACCAGTACTTCCAAAGACTGCATCTATAGTAACAAATAAGCCTGCAACCTATTATAATTTAAAAAAATATGACAATTATTGACTACTGTTAAATATATAAAAAAAGTTTCTGATTCAAAGTGGTATACATTTTTTTTAGAAAACTCATGCATGAAAATAGGAAACTGAATTGATGTGTGTGGCTTTCACGGTCAGCTTCTATTGAAATTGTAACTGATTCACAATCGCAACCGCGGGCGGTTGCGCCGTGGTCCATGGAGTTTTGCCCCGAACGTTTTGTCACAGTATAGAGTCAGGTCAGGTCAGGTCAGGTCAGGTCAGGTGACTCTATACTGTGGTTTTGTCCTTTAAGGATGCGGTCTGTATCCGATATAAATCTGATGCGGTAGACATGGCTCGTGAGCGATTACATGTGGGCAAGTGATGCTTCAACTTCTCGTGTTTACTGCTAACAGTTATCAATGAGTAAATCAATCAAGAGAAAATCTTCATGGACTACGGCATAACAGCCCGAAATCAATTACGATTTCAAAACAAACTGAATTGTTTAGTCTGATGAACAGAAGAGAGAGGAAAACTTAGATCTATGTTTACGATTAACTCTTTGTTGCTTACGCTTACATATAGGAAGTCAGCAGCAGACTTATTATTATTGCAAACGCTAATGCACACTGTTGGGATTACCATATGAGTTTTAGGTTAATCTGACTCAGAAATAATATATAGGTACCTTAAAAAATACTCTAGAAATAAGAGCCAAGGCCTTCAGTCCAAGTTTTGCATGATTAAAATAAAACACCGGCCCCATCAGTGACGCCAGACGAATTTTTTTATTATACTCTGGTCTACTACTAATCATCATGAGAGATGTTGTCACGCCTTGAGAAAACCCCAGCAAATGTAACGTGTCTTCTCTTGTATTCGAGAGAACGTAATCAATCGCTGCAGGGATGTCATAGTAACTTTGCTCGTCCAGGCTGGAATAAGACTTTTTAAATCACTACACTGACATAATAAAACGGTAGTACCTGAAGTTATAAAACTGGCCCTTCTGAGTATGCGGGTTAAGCCATTTGTGTTTTTGAGAGAAAGTGTTTCCCCTGGAGTTGATCAACCAGACGTCGTAATTCGCATCGGCCAAATAAAACCCGAGGCTATCGTTGCCGGTGTCCAAAAAATCAGCGCAGCTTGACAGGAACGCGTGGACCACAAGGACCGGTGTGCATTTCTCCCGTGATGAAGGATACTTACCACGGGGGATCCGGAAGACCGTCAAGATGTAACCGTCTTCCGTTGTAACTTCGTGCGCTTCCAGGGGGTACCCACGGGACGTTATCAGCTCCGCCTCAAAGCAAACAATAAATAATTAATAATAAAAGCACAAAAGAGTGCTTGTTCGCCCTTTTTTCCCACAATTAGTTTTGGGTTCTGGGATTTTGGATTAGAAACTAAAAGGAATATATTTTTTATATCAGCTTTCTACTTACCGGTGTTTTCCCGGCATCTGGATCACCAGCCGATGTTAAGATAAGTTCATCCAGAAGCATCAGTGTGAATAAGCAGCCTATGAGTAGCCTGAAGATCATTGCATGTATATCTTTTCTTTGATTCCTCTGATTATTAACATAAAAAGAAATTTTTATTTTAGTAAACCGAGTTGATCAACATTTTGTAACGAATTCCGAGGCATTCGTAGTTAATTATTATTTATTTTAATTAATCGAGGGGTCTATCAGAAGGATATAGTTTTTACAGCGGTGATTAGCAGGTTATCTCGCCGGCACCGGCTATATAAACAGACCCAACGGAAAGGCAGGTCAGATGGATCCGAGGAACTGACTCGAGAACCACTCTCCCTCCCGGTGAACTGAGCTAGGAGGTCTTCAGCAGGAGGCATGTAGTGAGTGCACTCCTAGTTTACCCAGCCGGCTACAGTAGGCCAATGAATTGAGTTGAGCCTAGCTGCAACACGGCGACGGGAGGTCGATCGGAGTGGACTGAGCTCTGATCGGCGCCCGACCAGACTAGGGAATCGACCGGGGCTGTAGGGAAGCCCCGTCAGATCCCTTCGTTCCTTAATGTCCGCCCCGGTGTTGCATTGAGACATCGAGAGCGGTCTCTGTTACAGAAAGCGCCCGCCGACGGAGGACGTTTCCCTTCGTCACTCCTCGGCGCGTATGCCGGAGACAGTTGGAAACGATACGGACGATCCGACTGCGAGGGGATTACTAGCGTTGGCCGTTGACCGACGGGCCGTGGTCATATCGCCGAAGGCAACGGGGAAGCAGCCAGTAGGCACAGCGGAAGCTCCGGCGTGGCTATCTAGAACCAATCAGATCGCCTTGCGGAGTGAGAGCCAGCCCACTTTAACCTTTATCAGTCAGGACGAAACTAAAACCATTAAGACAGGACAGATTGCTAACATAGCCAAAATATAAATATGTAAATACGAGTATCTGTAAATAAAGATTTTTATTATTCTAATTGACTTGTCACGGGTAAATGGGGGCAATTATCCATCCCTGGGGAATCATCTCTACCGTACCGAAAATCCCGTTACAATTTGTCATTTCTTTCGTTGCACTTTTCTTGCAACGTTGTGAATGTTATTATGAATATGAAATGATATAAAGGAAATAAGCGTTTTAAGGGTTGATAGTGCCACTACTTGGTGGTTGATATGAATTAAGAGTTAAAGTGTCTTCCTTTAATAATGTTGTAGACTTCAACAGCGTTTTTTTTTTTTATAGAATTCGCGCAAGTGGATGCTGTATGACCGCTTTGTTGCATGTAAAGCACTCGATCTTGTCTTTGGACTTTCTTTATCATAGGATGACGAACATAGTGACTATAACATACATGCAGCAGATGAATGATTGAAAAGGAAATGCTTTTTGCTCCAAAACACACAGAGTTTTTACTTATATGAAATGCTGTAAATGAAATTCGCGGTAGGGTTGGATCGATCCATTACTTAGTCGTTGAGATAGCGATATTCAAAGTTAAAATGGTTATGAATTAAGAATTAAAATGTCTCCGTTTAATAATGCTGTAGACTTCAACAGCGGTTTTTTTTTGTAGAATTTGCGCAAGTCCATACTGTATGACCGGTTTGTTTTCATGTAAAGCACTCAGTTCGTTAAGACGCATCCTCTATCCATTCTGTCGTTAGTAGTACCTCGTAATCACCCCATAAATTCGCTGTTGAATTAAAAAAATCGCACTTAGGGGTGCCAGATTCACTGAACTGATTTCAGCTCAGGGAAGTTGGCACCCCTAAGTGAGACTTTTTATAAAATTCAAAATGCATTCGTTTCTCCACGGTTTGTCCATGTTTGTCCACCCTTCAAAAAAAAGTAACAGCTAAATTTAAAAAATCCAAACTTTTTTGCAGGGTAGACAAACGAAAATTTTGGTTGGACAAAAGTGGACAATCAATTTTTCTTAATCCGGTCCTGGAATTTCTAAGTTTAGTTGCGCCCAAAAAATCAGAAAATTGTAATGATATCACAGTCAAATGAATATTTTTCAAAATTCACGAATTTTTTCTTAGACTTCTAGTTTATTGACAGAGAAGGGGAGTTGACAGTTTTTAAGGGTCACAACATGGTATTCCCCTGAAGAGACACTTCATATGGTAGAAGTTTGTAAAGTTTCTCATAACTCACTCGCCTGTATATTACGTAGAATGATTTGTTTGGGTACTTACGTTTTGAACCATACACGAATGTTGATACAGAAAATTGCAATGAAACTTCCAACAAAAATGATACCGAAATATACCGAACAGAAACCAAATTCTACTTGAATATGTATTTAGGTCAAATAATAACGCATAGGTAGGCACCATCCTTATCTAAGTTTGCTATGTTATTATGAGAGGACACAATTTGAAAAACTCATTAGTGGGTGCCTTTTTTAAAAATAAATGGTAGAGTAGTTTACTGATAGTTTTCCCCGTACTCCACTTTTAAAGCCATCAGATCGTATCTTTATCTGAAGTTTCAACCCCTGCTAGATCTAAAGTTATCATTTCCGAGGGTTGTGGGTGTAAAACTGTTTTGCTTTGGCAGATAAAATTCGCTAGGAAATTGAAACTTACCGGAGAGACGGAAACCACCTCATCTTTTACATAGAAGTACATATATGTTTATATATCTCTTATATAAGTTGTGTCATATACCGGGTGAGTCATTTAAGAATGATCACCGGGAAAATCTCAGAAACTTAGCGTCATACCACAGTCTTAGGCAAAAAAAATTTGCAAGGAAAGCGGAGGAAGATCGCTAGATCGCTAAAAAATTGGAATTTTCTCTTCATTTTTCACGGAGCACATAGGTACACAAGCATAGGTACACAACTACGAAGCGTAGGGACGTAGGTACGTATTTATGTCACGACCGATTAGTATTAAAATTATTTTTACGGTACGTATTTTTTTTTAATACGAGATTTATGAAGTCGTAAGCAGAACTTGACATTCTAGGTACGGTTGTTGGAAAAGAGAGGTCGCTAGCCGTTTCAAACTAGTTATTATTTCATAACAGCTTTTGTAGGTAATGAAAGTGTAAACTGCTTTCGCTAATTTTTTTAATGCCAACGTTACATTACCAACGTAGAACAGAAAAAATTCACTTCACGCCCATGAAGACTTTTAATCGCCATAAAAAGATTTGAGTTTCTGCAATTTTAAGCGACAAATGATGTCCATTTGATCCGTGCGAGGTCCAAACTCTGTGTCTTACATTTCTTGACATTTTTTTGAAAAAGGTACAAAATTTGACATTAGTTTTCAAAATTTTGGAAAATGCCATATGAAAAAGTTGTTTGATATTTCTTTTTTTCACCATGTACCAATTTTGAACCTTCTAGCGATTTTTTTTTTTAATTTGTTGAACTGAGATTTTGATCTAATCAAAAATGTTCAGTTCGACAAATTTTTGGATTTTATTTTCACTAAAGGGTTCAAAATTGGTACATGGTTAAAAAAGGAAATATCAAACAACTTTTTCCTGTGACATTTTCCAAAATTTTGAAAGCTAATGTCAAATTTTGTACTTTTTTGTCAAAAAAATGTCAAAAAATGTAAGACACAGAGTTTGGACCCCGCGCGGATAAAATTGACATCATTTGTCGCTTAAAATTGCTTAAATTAAAATATTTTTATGGCAATGAAAAGTCTCCATGGGCGTGAAGTGAATATATACCTATAACATGGTGATGAAAAATCCGCCATTTTTCTGTTCTACGTTGGTAATGTAACGTTGGCGTTAAAGCAATTAACGAAAGCAATGAAAGTGTAACATTATCTACAAAAGCTGTTATGAAATAATAACTAGTTTGAAATGTATAGCGACCTCTGTTTTCCAGCGACCGTACCTTCAATGTCGAGTTCTGTCACAGGAAAAAGTTGTTTGATGTTTATTTTTTTAACCATGTACCAATTTTGAACCTTCTAGCGATTTTTTTTCAAATTTGTTGAACTGAGATTTTCATCTAATAAAAAATGTTCAGTTCTACAAATTTTTGGATTTTTTTTTCTAAAGGGTTGAAAATTGGTACATGGGTGAAAAATAAAATTCCAAACAATTTTTTCCTAGAACATGTTTCAAAATTTCGAGAACTAATGCCATAGTTTGTAAAAATTTGACAGTTATAAAAGACACGTAGGTAACAGGTGGTGTGCGTATCATTTGTCATAATTTTTAAAGCTCAAACTTTAAGCGAAGTCAAAATTTTCCTAAATCGAAAAGGATTTTTCTTTTCCATATGACGGGTGCTTTAATGTGTGACATTGACATTGTAGATGTCTTCAGTTGGGCGAAAGTTATTCAGCTGCTGTTCCAATGAGTCCAATGACACCTTAAGAAATATTTTTCGCTATGTAAAAATAAATCAATCACTGTATTTAATTTTTTTTTTTTTATAAATATTGCGATATTTACTTACTTATCTAACAACGCCCTCTAGCGGTTGCGGTGGTGACAAAATGAAAAATTAGTAATATGCAATCGACAGATGTGGGAAAACTCTTTTCGACATTTGAATAAAGAAAATTTCGACTTTCCCCCACCACTTTATTTATGTAGTTATTAAAAAACTTCCAGATAAAAATAAATTAGGTTAATTATTTTGAAAAATGATGAGAAAACTTGGTCATGGCTGTTGCTCCCCCTAGCGACAATTCTAGAAGCTCAAAACTATTTTTAGGGCCACTTTCTAAAAAAAAATTCCTGAGGCTGTACGACGCTTAGTTTCTGAGATATTCCGGGTGACCATTCTTAATGACTCACCTGGCACAATGCATTTCTCGCAGTTATGGACAAAACATTCAGCGCAAATCTCCAAGGACCACAAAAAATAACCCGGAATCCTTCAAGATTTCAGTATTTTTTTCTTTCTTATGTTGGAAGAGTGAATGTTTATCGAATTTATAGGAACTAAAATAGGTAAAATTATTTGTTTACTTACCTACACACGATTTTTGTCATAAATCCCACGTAATCACACTGATGCCCTGAAATTTCCAATTATTATTGAAGTGATATCAAAATTAACGTTTCAATTATTGAAGCAGAACTAACCTTATTGTAGTTTGGCTCAATAGAAAAAAAAAAGGTATTTCCTGTAATACAGTGCTATCCCAACTAATGCAAAATTGTACATTATGTACCAATTTATAATTATTGTACAAAACCGAAAATATACACCTTGTTCTGTAATCAACAAAAGTGAGCGATAATAAATTCTACTTGAAATTTAAATGAACGATTATCTCTTTTTTCCACTGGTAAGCAAGTACTTAGTTTAATTGGATGCTTAGGCGAAATAATAATAATTGTCAGGTGTAACTTATTGTCAAATAAATGTTTTTGCAATTGGGTAATAATTATTAATATTATCATGCGGTAGGCACAATTCTTATCTAGGTATGTTATTTACTATGACAAGGTGACAAATTCTTTTAAAATTCTCGCGCAATTAGCGCTAAATGAGTGTATTTTTATGAAAAGAAACTGACTGAAATTTTTGAAAGTCAAAGTTTATTAATGTAAACTTCAATTCAATTTCGCTTCAATTTTTTCTCCCATCTTCACTTGAAATCACTCCACCGATATTCCTTACATGCAACACCAGACCACTCCTGCTATACATCTGAATCTTACAAGAATTTAAGTTCCCCAGATAAAAACTATGACCTGTAATCGAGTAATAAGAACTGGCTTTTAGATTTTGGAAGGGATTGAATTGTAAATATTAAGTATTGTATTAATTGGGGATGTATCTACACTACACTACGACCTAGAAGATCTTTTATGCCTCCCTTATATGTAACTAATGACTATTCAATTAGCACCCCACCCAGTCCTTAGTTCTCGGAGGAGTTTCGATGATTCTAAAGATGGTAGGTCTTTTTTCCGTTGGTTGGTAAAGACCCATGGCACTCGATAGGAGATGAATTGGGGTTTCGTTCTCCTCCATGCAGAATCCACAGGTTTGGCCGTTTTGCAGACCAATCTTGCTAAGGTGTACTCCAAATCTACAATGACCTGAGTGAACACCTTTACCAAGCATTAATTTGTCCTGTCTTTATCCTGGGAGATCTTTCCAGAGGTTTCCTATTTTGGTTTCCTCTTCTTTCTTTATTTTGTCGTTGAGAACGTTCTCTCCTATTCCGCAAAAAGAAGCAACGGCGTTCTTGCTCCTTGCTTAGCTAGGTTGTCACCTTCTTCATTGCATTCTGCACCGAAGTGTCCTGACACCCAAAGGAGAGCTTTTCTTTGCCTAATCTATTTAGGCATTCCCACACCATTTTTGACCTGATAACGTATGAACCCAGTACTTTTATGGCAGCCTGGCCATCCATAAAGATTGCTTTTTATAGTTCCTGGCTATATTAAGCTGATCACACCTTTCAATAATGTCTTTCTCATTAGGAAGGTGGTGTTGTTCTATAATAAGCCCTTTTGCGGCACTTTGCACCACTAGATGTAGTGGTGAGAGGTTTGGTCTTCTTCAGTCTTCTTCATAGTTCGGTCTATCCAAGCCTCACAGCTCCCTAAGTGAGATTATACTCGTAGGTCTCACTGTCATGGTGTATATCCATCGCAGTGTGCCTGGTTTACATCCCCAGGTTTTTCCTGTAATGTTCCTGTATACTATAAGGGCTCGAGCTCGGGCTCGAGTGTCTCTGCTGACTTTTTCTTTCATTAATGTTTCTTCCACAGGAGCTTGCTGTCTAGTGTAACTCCAAGAGATTTAACCTCTGGCTTCCATTCAATGTTCCATCTAGGCTGATTGTTTTTAATCGCCAATTTATGTTTTTGTTCAGGGTTTATGTTTTACGATGTTTAGTCCTCTTTGTATGTTGGTGTGGGTGAAATGCCGCTCTCTCCAGTACTCTGTTCTTCAAACAATGTTAGGATGATTGGTCTGAAGGGTTTTGGTTGTGTCATGTTTTTCCCCTACTTTTGGAATGATTAGCCCTTTTCCAATCCTTAGGTGTACTACCAAGCGCTAAGATGCTTCTTGCGATTTTAACCAAGTGTTCTTCCTGTGTGCTTCCAAGTGTCACTTCCTGCCCTTTTGGAGCACAGCAGGGAATATGTTGTCCACACCTGGTAGAGAAGTCATTTTTTCAGTTTATACTTCCTCGCCTACTTACGATTTCGTCTCTTTCTTCACTTGATCTTGTCATGCTCCACGGAAAGTGTTTTCAAGCAATAGTAGAGCTCACCCTCGTCACCCTTCGTGAAACTACCATTGGGTTTCTTTAATGCCATTTCTCTCCACTCTGCCCCTGGCCATGGTTTTATGCAGTCTGGTCGCAGCATGGGTGGAAGTGAGAATTCTTCACAGAATTTTAGCTTTTCGTATTTATTATAGGAGGGAGGTCTGTCCTTTTTAGTATCTCTGCCAGTCTCAGTTCTTAACACTGACAGATGTTTGTTCCACCAAGGGTAATTTACCTCATACGCATCTAGTATCGCTTCATCATTCATCTTTCATTCCAATTCCTGATGGTGTTTGGAGGTAGCCCTAAGTCGACGGTGCAAGGTTGTCCTGCGAATTGGTTTCATATTGTAGTGTAAACACCCCAAAATCCTGCATCCTGGTTGACGGTAAAGAATCTGTGATGTAACCTACCTAAGCTCTCAAAATGGAGGTTCTGTGTCATGCGCAGTAAATTCAGTAATGTGGCCCCCTTAAATTGAATGACTGAAAAAGAAGAACCTCTTTGACGTCTGAAAAATCAACTTGTCTGTCATGAATGACTGTTTGAATTCCCGCTCTGAATGTTTGATTTGAATTTGAGGTTTCCCCGCCCTGAATTCTTGGATATTTGAATTTAAAGATTAACCCGCCCTGATTTCAACTAAAATAGCCGACATTACTTACTTACATTTGTGATCATTGTTTTACCTTGGCTCGTGATTTACCTGGGCTCCTTTTTACCTTGGCTCGTGATCTGTCTAGTTTTTCGTCTGGTGGTGGACCTTACGTTGTTGTGTAGTAACCTCTTACCTTGTTATTGGTTCTTTTATACACAGACATGCAGCAAAAAGTGAGAGATTTGAGATTAGTGAAACAAAAGAATTTTAAAAACACCTACTTTATTCTAAGAGAAACCTAGCAGTGCCTTTATTACGCTCGCTGGGATTCACGGGTAAAAAGAGCGTGGCCGAGAAAAACCTCGATCATTATCCCGAAATGAAAAGAATCAACGGTGGTTTGAAAAGCGTAGATCAATCGTCTCGACAACTGTCACCAAAATGAACCCTCTTTCATGACTCATTTGCGCGAATCATTTTAAACTGAAGCATTACCACAGAAATCTAGGTCTTTAAGATAACCATGGGAATGGGTTTTGTTAGTAGACAGTGTAATGAGGTCTGATTAAGATACTACCCACCTATAGTTGGAGGAGCCCCTGAGATCCGAAGTCCGACTAGGATGCTATCCGGTGGCTGTTTAAGTGGCTCCCCAGACAAGGACGAAAATGTTAGTTAGATTCACATAAGGCCCATACATTATAGTTCAAAAGTTCGGTAAACAATTAGCAATCAGAATGATCCACCCTTTTGAATTGAGTTTGACGAAGGACGAGAAATGACCTTTACTTTGATTGGTTTCACAAAAAAATAAGAGAACCTGACTTTACAATTACATAGATCAATTTGAAATCAAGATAAACAATAATCAATTGGACAGTTTAGTTGAATAAATATGTTCGTGAAATATAAATAAATAATCAAAGAGTATAAGTCAATTAACAGCAATTAAATCAAGAATGTTCGGTCGACAATTTAAATAAGACATCGATTAAATAAATGGTTAAATAAACGGCATGAAAAATAAGAATCAAGAGCGACATGTGACATGAGATAAAAACATGGCAAAAACATAATAAGTAGGTACATGGTTATAAAATGTGGACGGCAGCAATTGGTGGTTCGAAAATGGTTAGAACATTACAATAAGAATGAAGCGAGTCGACTAAATATTATTCTGGAGATACACAAAATGGTTGGTTCGATGAATAGTTCGGTTTGATTACCTTCGCAGTAAATTATCATAAATAAATGTAGAAGAATTAAATAAACATTTTGACACACACAGGTTAATAAATGCAGGCATGAATTGTAAAATAAATAAATAGAACAGAGTCATGTGGTTCGTAAAATTATGATAAAATATAAAAGGTGACCCTAGCACATGTTTAGAATGATACATAAAATATAAAATATGAGAAAGAAATCCTTTATAGTTTGTTAATCCATTTCTAACAAAAACCATGCACATGTGAGAAGTGTGATTAAAATAAGATCGTAAAAAATAACTCTTCGTAAGTACCTACCTACAGGAATGTGAAGTTAATTATTCAGTAAACTTTCTTTAAACCAATTTAGAATTATCTCTTAATCAAAACTCATTATTTAGAAATTGTGAACTAAGTTAATTTAAACAAATCAGCAGGTGAAAATAAAGCATGACATTTAAAACGTGACAAAATTCAACCCTATTGTTTTGAAAGATTAATCATTTTGCTTTTGGATTTGGATGATCAAATTAATAATTATTTTACAGTTGATAGGTAGGTACTTACTTGGATAATATTAAACAGACATAAAAATTCAACAATAATAAATAACAGATGAAACTGTACTTACAGAATAACAACAAAGCTTTTGTTTTTGGTTTTGGAGCAACGCTCGAGCACGAGGTAACCTTTTAAATAAAACGCTGCTAACTTGATGTGGTCTCCAGGAAGGGCTGCTAACGAAAGATCTTCGTTCTTGGTTTTCCGCTCCTATTTATAGCCTCTTTACCTAATTATGTCGATCGTTATTTTGTCATTATATTCATATTAAATTCATATTAGGGTTTCTAAACACATGGCAAAATTCAGCGGAAATGGGTTGGTAGACATCTTTGTAAATTACGAAGAGAAAACTGACAGTGACATTTGACGTTTCTAAGTATGAAAGCTTGACGACTGACCTTTGAATCCATAGAAGATCAGTGAATGGTAGAAACTCTACGTTTTCGATTTTAACATGCGCATTGACATTTGTAAAGGCAATCTGGGTCATTTCAATATCCTTTCCAGTTTGTATTTCTGGGATTTCTTTTAGAGATTTCCTCTACCTGAAGTCTTCTTAGTTTCATTTCATTAATTGTAGACTTTCCATTCTTTTAGAGCTTAGGCACGAATTGGTCAATGTTGAGTCTAATACTTCCTTTCCATTTTTTGTTAGAAAGGGAGGTGTATTCTCCACGTTTCATATAACTAAATTGTGTGTAAAAATAAATTCTAAAAGGTACCGACCCAATTAGTTTGAAGACCGTGGTTTGAAGGGATACACGGAAGGTTTTGAAAACCGTTACTTTAATTTTTTAAGGCCCATCTATTCAAGGGTCTAATTTATGCTATGGTAAACTGTTTCAATGGGATTGTTTGTAACAATACCAACAATTCAGTAGGTACCTATTGAGGTAACTTATTGAAACTGAGGCTAACAACAATTTCCCTATGTGTACACGCTCAATAAACGGTGTATTAACCCTCAATATTCGAGAGTTTAAATATAATAAAATAGTCTTATTGAAAATAATAGCAGTCAATTATTAAATACATCACTGATCAATGAAAACCCCTCCACAACTTGGAGGTTTCGGTCCCCTCTCAGGTCACGTAATTTTTCAATCCGATCCCGTGACGAAATTCCTCGATTAATGGATAAATATTAATGAGCGACGTCTTGTTCCGTTCGACAGATTGGCACACTCCGCTGAGCACTGAGCGGTTTTCCCTGGAAACGGGATCTCCTGAAAAATCGTAAATTACATGCAAATTCTGTTGATCGAATGGGAAGCCGGCTGCTTTTCCAAGAAAAGTGTGCTGTGACAGCTAAAGTTTGTTTTCTTTGGACTTGGAGGCTTTATTTTATTGAAGGGAAATTAAATAACTTATCTGATGAACTGAAGTGCCCTTGAATTTATTTATACAGGTAGGTCCCTTAAATTTTGATAAAAAGCCTTTGATAGGTGTAATAAGCCGAAATTGTTTACTTTTACTCCAAGCAGGGAAGACGAAGGGAGTGAGGAGCGAATAGGACCTTCAATGCGAGGAATTTTGTCCAGTTTACTCCGGGACCGGACTCGTATAATTTCGTAATACAGCAACAGAGGCAAGTCCCTTTGTGAATAATGATCCCAGAGCCCATCTCTCTTTTATATAACAGTAAATTATTCTCATCCCTCTTTATCGTACTACCCACTTTGATGTGAACTTCCCCACCAAAAATTATACCGCAACGTAATGATGAGGTATTCTGATTCCTTGTAAACATAGAAAACAAATGATGAAAATTTCGCTCTCCTTTATATCTTATCAAGAGAAGAGACAATAATTTGTGTAATTAAGTCAACATATATAAGAGCCTTCATTAAGGATGCACGTCAGATGTACCAATTTGCATACTTCAACATCTCACGTATTAGAGTTAATGCTGACAATATTATACGAACTCCAGCAATCGAAATACTTTGCAAGGGAATTAACTTGATGCAAAGATATGTATATATGTATACTGGGGGATGGAGTTCTGAATACTTATTTTATCTGTTTTATGAAGTCCTTGTGTAGGATTCATGGCACCTCTAAATAACTCGCAGCACGAACTGCATTCCTCTTTCATGCACATAAATTCAAGTTCGCGCCCCCTTTGATGGCAACCCTGTCAAGGCGGCAGATCCTAAATGGGACACCGCAGCTTCGCGAATTCCGCACTGTTATAAATCAACATTCCTTATAATTTAGTGAGCCAAGTTACGGAGCATTATAGAAATATGCCCGGATGAGTTGTAGCATCTTTTGGAGAAAGGGGTACCGAGTAGCATCTACATTGTGGATGTTTCTAGTCATCCAAAGTTGTTGACAATTCGGTTTTATAACCGTCAAGTATCAAACTCAAGCTGAATATTCCACAGGTAAAGAGACACGTGATTTTAACGTCATATTTTGGTGATAATTGACCCATGACGTCAGAAACCTATAAGTGACGTAAAAAACACGTCGTTCAAGTACAGTACCTAATATTGCATCAATTAAAGACAACCAATAAAATACGTCAAAAAGACGTAAAATGGCCTCCATTTTACGATAAGTAACGTATTTTTAACGTCATATACATGTTGAACTTGATTATAAAGTAATTTTATTATTGTTGCGTCTTTCCCTTCTGTGGGTTCGTCGATAATTTGTATATATCGTAATAATTTGTCGCATAAACGCCACAACGAGACGTCCCAAACGCTCCGATAGCTGCTGCGATCTGACACTACCTACCAGATCGGCCATTGCCACTGTAGCACCGATCATTCGCCTTCGGTATCTTAACATTATTAGCAAAAGCAAATGCGTTAGGATGTAGCAAATAATGTTGGATTAGTTCCTAGTAGGTGTCGAAATTATTGAAACTGGTGGCGGTGGCATTGCGATTGTACACAATAACTGCCACTTGCTGTTCATTGCGGATTTACGCCAACCAACCATCATCATGTCAAATAGCCGTCGTACTTCGTCGTACTAAATAATTATGAAAGCAATACTTTACAAATTATGATTTTTTTTTCGAAAACCTTACAAGTGTGGCAATTTGGTGTACCCATCGTCATTTTGACGCCTAAGGTACGTGTTTTTCACGTCCCAAATTATTGGTTTTTTAGGTCAGTGTTACGTGTTTAATTTGGTAGGGTTTACGTAGTTTTTTACGTAAATAAATGACGTCTTTGATCTGTGATACTTCTTCGTCACTATGACGTCATTTTACCGTCACTAAATTCGTCATTCGACGTCACCAAACACGAAAAAATGACGTTATATTGACGTTAGTTTGCTGTTTAGTTCACTGATCTACTGGGACGTCATATAGTATCTCCACTTTCAATGATCCTGGTTCCCAGAATCATTTAGTCGTCAGATTCCTCCAAATTAGAAACAAAATTTGTTAGTTTTTTTCAGGTCAATATTACGTGTTGAATTTGGAAGATTACATGTCGTTTTTGACGTTACTTACACGTAAATAAATGACATCTTTGATCTGTGTTATTTTTTCGCCATTACGTCATTCTCACGTCTATAATTCGTCATTCGACGTCACCAAACACCAAAAAATGACGTTATATTGACGTTAGTTTGCTGTTTGGTTCACTGACCTACTGGGACGTCATATAGTATCTCAACTTTTAATGGTCTTGGTTCTCAGAATCATTAGTCGTGGAAATTCCTGAAAATTGGAAACAAAAATTTGTTAATGTTTTTTAGGTCAATATTAGGCGGCTCTCACACTGAGGCAACAAGCAATAAGCAACTGGCAATACGCAACACACAATAATATTGCCAATAAGTATTTTACATAGAATTAAATTGGGGGTCTCATATTAGAGCAACTCGATATCGGTCGAACCAAAAATATTGCTGGTTGCGGGAATATTATTTCTAGCGATACACCGTGCATGTTGAAAAGCAATAATTATTGCAGTTTTGCGAGTCGTGACGTACGAAGATTGTGCCTTATTATTATTATTATTATATTATTATTATTATTATTATTATTACTTCTAGGGTAGGTTCAAAGCTCTTGTACTGAATCTTGCGCTTATTGTACCCGTTTGGATAATTATCTCATCAATCCCATCTCCCGAAAGTATTACTAAGATTGTGCATAGATAACTACGTTTTATTATTTTATATTATCAAAAACTGTTCGAAAATGTCGGATGCTCCAGTTTTTTAAACAAAATTCGTAGAAACAGTGGAAAAATATCCCTGTATTTACGATTTCGCTCGAAAGGACCACATCAAAAGAGAAGTGATCATTCGGTAGCAGTTTTGATATCTGGTAGGATGATGGGCCTGAGTTCCCTTGGGCAGATGTTTCCTCCATGACTGATTAATTGAGTAAAAGCTGGGTGAACCCAATCTTCTTTTCGTTTGTCGTTTTTTTCTTAAATGCCGCCACAGTAATATCATGTCATCAAAGTCGTCGGATGACATGATGATCAGAAGTTTCTGGCAATACTGTTGTTTCAATGTGAGAAAGAACCAAAATAATATTGCGTATTGCTTATTGACAGTTGCTAGTTGCTTATTGCTTGTTGCCTCAGTGTGAGAGCCGCCTTACGTGTTAAATTTGTCAGATTACACGTCGTTTTTGACGTTATTTATACGTAAATAAGTTACATATTTGATCTGCGTTATTTCTTCGCCATTATGTCATTCTCACGTCTCTAATTCGTCCTTCAACGTCACCAAACACCAAAAAATGACGTTATATTGACGTTAGTTTGCTGTTTGGTTCACTGACCTATTGGGACGTCATATAGTATCTCCAATTTCCATTTCTCCTGGTTCCCAGAATCGTTAATCGTGGATATTTCTCCTAATTAGAAACAAAAATTTGTTAGTTTTTTTTAAGTCAATATTACGTGTTAAATTTGGCAGATTACATGTCGTTTTTGACGTTATTTACACTTAAATAAATGACTGTGTTATTTTTTCGCCATTACGTCATTCTCACGTCTATAATTCGTCATTCGACATCACCAAACACCAAAAAATGACGTCATATTGACCTTGGCTTGCTCTTTGGGTCACCGATCTACTCAGACGTCACATAATATTCCCAATTTTTCAATTTCTCCTAGTTACCAGAATCATTAGTAATAAAATTTGGTAGTTTTTTTTAGGTAAATTTTACGTGTTCAATTTGGTAGGCTTTCCGTCGTTTTTGCCGTGATTTTTACGTAAATACATGACGTATTTTATCTGTGACACTTCTTCGTCATTACGACGTCATTTTAACGTTACTAAATTCGTTATTCGACGTCATTGACCACCAAAAAATGACGTCATATTGACGTTGGTTCGCTATTTGCTATTTTGGTACCTGGCCTAATGAGCGATGATGTAATATCTCCATTTGCAATGTCCTTTATCATAAATTGGTCTAATATCAGAACAACTAAAATTTTCCTTAGAACGTACTTTATGCTTGTAACTCTTATAATAGTGAACATTTATTATAATGTTAATTTATCAATTTTAAAGTCTAAACCATTTACTTCGACTTGAATGAACTTGACTATGCGTTGCGAGTTTACGTCTTTCGCGTGATTGGCTAAATTCAGATCAGCGAGCAAATGAACATCTGATATTATAGAACGTGGAGGAGAAAAGACGACCCAAACAATAATTATCGCTCCGTTCATTAAGCTAGACGAGCTATATTTGTTATGTCGACTGTGAGGACTATGTGAGGAGACGTCCTGTGAAATGAGTCACGCTCCAGTGAATTACGAAGACCGCCCAATATAGAATATAAAGGCTAAAGGACACCAGCATTGGTTATATTGATATTTAAATTACAATATCCCTCTAGAGATTATGTGTGCATTGTGATGTAAAAGACTATTTACGAGTTACGCTGCTGGCAGACAAAACTGATTGGATATGGTTTCTAGTTGCAGTGTTCGTCAAATTATTGTTAAAACTTATCTACAGTATCCAGTTAACAAACAATATAATAATCGCTTCAATTGAATTCTCTAAGGTGCCTGTTTTACCGACACTGACGCTTACTAAGATAACGCGTTCAATAGTTGACGTTTGGAGATCAATATGGAGATGTTTGAATGTCACATTTTTAGAAAATTTGACGTAACTAAAATGATAGGATGTAATAAAACCTACCTGACAAACACGATCTAGCTAGGTTACGGTGTACACACTGCCCGCACTTACCGCTGCCGTAAACGGCACAGATTTTAGTTCCACCGGTGGTGGTTTTCATCATGAAGCTCTGCTTTCTTCACCACCTTACCTTACTAGAACAAGTAAATGTCGAAGGACACTTTTCCGCTTCTCTTTTCTTCAAATTTTTTTTACCATCTGCCTCCAGTACAAGCACAGCACTTCCTGACCATGTTTGCGATTAAACTTGGAAAATCTGACATTGTTGAAGTTAATTGGACATTTTCCCCCAACTTTTTGTGAAAATGAGAATGCGCTACCCTACTAAGCGTCAATGTCGGTAAAACAGGTACCCTAGAATTCTCCCAATTTCAACCAATCAGAATCCTTCAAGCAGGTATTTTTTTGTTGCGCGGCATTCGTTGCTACAAATTTTGCTCTGGATGTGGCAATAAATAATTTCAACTGTCATTTAAGTTGTTTTCTTTGCTTATATTGGTTTAAAATAAAAAAAATATTATAGCAGCGCGACCTTGAAAAAAAGCGCAGCCTGACGGATTATGTTGTCAAAACTCTGATTTTAGGGCGCTATTTATTGTCACTGTGCCCTAGGGAACCTGTTTTACCGACACTGGCGCTTAATCAGTGTCGGTAATACAGGTACCCTCTGTCATGACATTAAAAAAAAACAAGGCCGCCTGGCGGATTCTGTTGTCATAACTCTGGTGTCCGGATTCAAATTTGCCAGTTAGAGGCGGTACTTGTCATTGTCACTGTGGACGCTCCCTATTGGTCAATTTTTTTAACGTCTTATGTAGTTTCGGTACGCTCTGTATTTAGGAGCAAGATTTGTATTATTATTATTATCAATTTATTTATAGGGCATTATTGACATTAAATTGAGACGTTTCTATTATTGTCAGTCGTTTTTATCGCTATTTGTTGAAGATCTTGAACAGACAAGGGCTTCCGAAAATAGACCAGAATCAGAATAATCAGCATATTATTTACAAATTGGAGCTATTTATATCCCTCGGGGCTCTTTCTATCACAATCTTGAACATCTATATCTTCTATTTATATACGGACTTTGATCATTGATTTTTTTCTCAATTACAGTCACCGACAGTTTCCAATCTTCTCTGCCTGGTGCAATTTATACTTTACATTTCCGTTCATAAAATGGTGCATTAAGGCTGCGATACACATTACCATATCACCGAGTTACGGCCGCATGTCGACCGGCATCCAGTGAAAGATTAGACGTGTTGAGCCGCACATCATCGGGTCGTGCCCGGACCGCCATTCAATTAATGTCATCAAGTGACAGTTGACACACGCCCGTAATACGGTAATACAGCAAGTCTACGGACATGATGTTCACCGAGTGCCCTCTTAATGCTGCAAGGGCTTATTAAATTATTTATTTGCGTCGTGAAGAAAGAAGTATTTTTTTGCTGGACTGTATATAAGTGACTGGAATTTTATTTTTATTACCCTCGATGGTTTGCTATTTTCGATGACCAATGTACCTAACCTTTTTCTACCTATGTAAAGTAAATATATGACTGGGAAATGAAAGTTCAAGCAGCGGGGAAAAGTTCAATTTCGAAACCTGAGCAAGAAGAGTTGATTTGGAAGAAAGTTAATGAACCCAGGAGTCAGTAGTTTTTAGGGGACGAATAGAAACGGTCTGGGTTCAACGGTCCGCGGTGGTATAAATTAGCAATAATGATGCCATTCCAGCGAGTGATTTTTTTAAAGAGTTTTCAAAGAAGAAGAGGCTACCGAGTACGTAGCAGCAGTCCATTCAAGGAGATGTGTTCAAGTCCGGTCAAGGTTTGTACAAATAGGTTTGCCTAAGATAATTTTGAGGGATAGATTAAGAGACAGAAGGACAGACTAAAACACCCTGTTATTTATATAACAACCAAGACGGCTATACCCTTAGAAGCCCCCGAATCTTAATTGCCACACACCTCTCTGTCCCTTATTTTTGGCAATCCTCCCACTGGATAAAGGTCAACCCCTTAACACACAGAAGGGAGGGTGAGTATAAAAAAACTAAATAATTGGTGTTTGGTATTTTTATCTGGATTAAATAAATAAATAAAAATAAAATAAAAATTAGTACTTATAAATAAATCAGTACTTGAAGATGACATTGAAAAGAAAAAATTGCCCTTCTATTGTAGTAGGTACCAACACAATAATGCCACCGAGTTCCACGCATAAATTAAAATCGCGTTGTCACGATGATCGCGGCAGTTTTCTTTTTGTTGTTCCCTTATTATATAAAACATGGCCGTGTATATTCAGCGCACAAAAAATTTCATGCAAAATCATTTATGAAAGACAAATTACTGTTTTAGTCTAGACGAATAATAACAGTAATTTCCCTAACGAACACTATTTTCTGCTAGAGGAATTATGTTTTCCTTTATGCCGAGAATTAATTCGAGAGCATTATTCCGAACTACGAACCGTAGACCGGAGAGAATGAAACGGGAATATTCTATTAATCAAATCCTGGTGTTGAAGCGGTGCGAGGGCGTTTCATTGTTTCCATTCCTTGTCCGGTTTTATCCCGGTTTATTTGTGTATAATTCCAATAATTGGCCGTATTACCGACTAAGAGCTAGAACATTGAGTCAAGAATTGTCGAATTATAACCCTGGAATTATCCCCTGATTCGCTAAAGAGTCTCTCATACCACGAATTCGCAATAAGTAATTTTATAGATATTCTGACAAATCAATCAAGGCCTAGTTTATTTGTTATACTTAATTGAATTAGTATTTAGGATTATAATATTATAAAAACAAGCAGACAGAAAAAACGATGTTTTTCAGATCCGATTGAGAGTAGTTTTTCTACTTTTTAGAGAGCAAAGGTGCCGTGACCAGGATCGAATTATTTCTATCTTCGATTTCCCTTTCTTCCTGACCATTTCCACTCTCTAAAAACTATATTGGATATAATTTCATCCCTTAAATTCGAGATGGTGGCCACCCTTAACGGAATCCGAGCGGGGAAACATGACTGGAGTGTTCTAGTGGTGCCCCACACCTACCGTTAAAATTTCTATGCTTTTTGTATTTTTTTTGTTTTTTGTTTTTGACTTTTGTCTTTTTGTTAAACTTGAAGAGAACCGACCTATTTACTAATACAAACTGCGCATGGTAAAATGGAAACCTGAGAGTCAACACTATCTAAAAACGCACCCTATGTGCTCATCATCACCCGTCAAGCTTTCAAGCTCAAACGTCAGTTAATTCATTTAAATTGATTACGGGGTAATTAATTCGTTTAAGGATTTTGAACATAAATCATTATTTAATTCAATTATTGTTTGAAATACAAATAACACATGATTTGATTTTTTATTCTAATGATTCTGCTTTATTTATATTTCATTCATACAACAGGCACATGGGCGTGCTTGCAATTGCGATTTAAAACGATGAGTTAAAGCGGGGGTAATTTGTTTGTAAATGTAAACGAATGAACTATGATTTTGTTCCCATTATCGGTGAAGGTTCAATTGATTTCATTAATAGTAGCCAATTTTACCTTTACCATTTTAACGTCCGCTGCACGCTAGAAAGAACTAGGTGTTGGCACAAGGCATGTTATTTTCCCCACTGTTTATTTATATATTTTTATGTGCGTGTATGGGGTACTGGGATAATGATAAAGTTATCTGAACTGTAAACGATACATGTCATAATCTTTGATTCTTTAATAATTTATAATTGATTTGATAATTTATTTATTGGTAAATTGCACCGAACATGGCATTTGAAAAGGGGTTAGAATGAATAGAACAAAAAGTTTGATTTCATTTCATAGCGGGAAATTCGTGTTTTAATAATATTTTCTTTCTCCAGAAATTGGCTAACTTGAGTACTTTCGTAGGTACTTCTGAGCGGGATAAGCTCAAATTCAAAGTTAGAATTCTACAGATGGGCGGGAATTCAACAGAGACATTGATGTTAGACACATTGATATTTTAAAGGACAAAAGGAGTTCTTCTTTTTGAATCATTCAGTTATTTGGGACATTTTAGTCCAAGGTCACATCACATAATTAGTGCGCATGACCAGGATATAGGCCGTTACAATACGTCCAAAATAAGTTGGCCGTTTGAGGAGGGAGTATTTTGCCTTTTACCTGCAATATCTGGAAAACTTTTACAAATTATTAACTGGACTACCTATACCCTGCTATAGCCACGCCTGAAATCTGCAATGACCAATACAGCACATTTCTAATACAACCCGTATTCAACAGTATAATTCTCAGAACCAGAGGCCAAGTTATTCTGGTCCTATTGTACACTACAACTTCTAATTAACGCAATTTGAAAATAGTATTTAACTGGATTAAAGGCTTATGCACGAATTCTGGGTCAGTTTTCATTTAATACAAAAAAGCTTATTTTCTGTAACCGGGACAAATATATCCGTTTTCACGTTACAACGCGATGCCGGTGATGCTGTCACTTTCTCTTTACAGGAGCAAAATGCATTATTTATTCGTTGAGACCACTCAAATCTGCATTTGGTCGCAAGGGTCAGGAGAATGTCCCATCTGTCGTGAAAGTTTGAGGATTCTAGACAAATTTAGAACAAAATATGAAACACTTCTTTTAATTCCAAGAAGATAACCTCAGAGGCTCTCATTTTGTTTAATAATCACAATGTAATTTCATACCAACATTAATTTGAAGAGAAAAATGATATAATAGCGATATCACATTTGTCACGAGGATTACAAATGACAAATGATACAACTTGTAATGCGAATTTAAACAAATGATAACGATTACGAATTCGCTGTATAATACTAATGATCACATTTATCTCGGAGATGATAAACATAAATGATAATTCTCTTGTAACTTGCACTAGCAAGAAGAATTTAAATAAGTCGTGACAATTACGAATTACGAATAATATTAATGATAACTTCGCCCAACGATAGCGAACACTTCAAACAGGGTCTGAAGAGTTTTAGGAGAAATAATTAACCTGCCAAAGGATACATCATGATTAGTAGGTCGGTCCTTATTGGTTAACGAATCCACGGAAATACAATGCCAAGGAGAGTGAAATTCGAAACAAGCATTGAGACGCAATTCAGGTGTTTGTCTTTGTATCTTCAAGCTTATTGTGTTCCGGATTCAAATTACGCTGTCTGAAGGTTTATTAGCAGTAGATATCGTAGATCCTTTACCCCCTCATCAAAGGACTGAATTTATGGATAGAGATTAGAATTTGAGCATAATCTATTAAGACCGTGGTCTTTAGAATGGCCCGAATAATTAATAGAATAGAGATAGTTATAGGAAGCACTTGAAAAAAGGTTATTACTCGTACCTATACTGAGAGAAATACCTTTCTTAAGAGAATTAAAGGTTTTCCTCCAGAGAATTTATTTATAGCTTGATGGTCCGGTGACGTCATACCACCTTCAATAGCTATCTTAACCGTAGCTCTCTAATGCTGTCATAAATGGGTGAATCAGGTGAATTTGTTTGTTCTTAGTCAGCATTATTGCAAGGTCGGTACCTGTCAGGGTTACCTGTTATTAAACATTATTTATCTGTGTCAGTCTAATATATTACGCTGGATTGCATAGATAAAAATGCTTTACGTGTAACAATGCGAGCGACGAGGAAAGAGCGTATGTAGACACTTTCGTCGAGGACGAGAAGCGAGTTTTGTGAATCCTACGAATGCTGGAGATGAACTGCTTCCTGCTGGTCTGCAGGATATATTATTTTCTCTCTCCTGTATGTTCCGTTCTCCCTCTCGTCCAGGTACAGGTGTTGTGGTTATACAGCCCAACGGACATCCGAAGTGCTAGTGCTTTGACAGTGATTTACACACAACAGGAAGAGTAAGATTGAACGGAAGTAAAAAAACGTAAAGCAAAAAAATGGGACGCAATAGAGGGAGAATTGCAGCTCCCAAAAATGTTGGTGGTTGTTTGTTGGGTTTCGTCTGATGTTGCGTTCTGGGTCTCGTGATTTCTTGATCGGAGTAGCCATTCGTCTGCAAAGCATGATCTGGGAGGGTGAGTTCTTTTTGGAGGTGTTGGGACAACTTCGAATGCAACTTCGAAGATTCAGCAGGGTTTTTATTACTGCCTGGATTTTTGGCCCGGACGATGATTGAAGTTCTAGTGTAAATCTCGATCTGTGTGTGTTGGTTTTGGCAGACTCTGTCCCTCAAGGTGCCATTTTCATTCCTGTTGATGAAAACATCAAGAAATGGTAGTTTTTCCTCTTTTTCTATTTATATCCTGAATTGGATGAATGCGGGGGTGAATACTGTTGAATACTGAAGAAATTCTTCCAGGGTTTTTTCTCCATGTTCCCAAATGACGAAGGTATCATCTATGTAGCGGTACCAAGAAGACGGTGGTGACGGAGCTGAAGGTCGTGGTTTCAAAGCATTCGATGCAGAAATTGGCAACCAGAGGACTCAGTCAGGCAGCCACAGCCTATAGCAACTCCATCCAGTTGTTCGTAGAAGTCACCATTCAATCATTCCACTGAAAATAGGTGGCGGTGAGTACATGGTGGAAGAGATGTCCCCTGGAATTGAAAAGACCCGCTGAGTGTGTTATAGAGTCTCATAGATGGGCCGTGGTAAAGAGATAAACGAAATCAAAACTGACGAGAATGCCACTGGAACGAATGGTTATGGATTTAAGTTTTTCTATGAAGTGACCCGAGTCTTCTGTGTGTGCTTCTGTAAATCCGACATATGGCTGCAGCAGGCTGGTTAGTTTTTTGACCAGAGAAAATGTCGGAGAATCATTGTCACTGATAATGGGACGAAGAGGCACGTTAGGTTTGTGTATCTTTGGCAGTCCATAGTGTCTAGGTGCCTTAGCGTTGGTATTCAATAATAGTTATTGGTAGTTGAATTAATTCAAAGCGTACCTTTGTCTGAATGTACATATTGTAACCGTCGAGATATGCTTTTTGATATTACGCCAGCTGTAATAAAAGAAGCATTATTACAAAAAGAGTATTGAACGTCTCATATATCTTTTATGTATATAACGGGGATGTATACAAATAAAGCTCGTGTTGTCATGAAGACTAAACGTGAGCTATGCGTTATCGATTGGCATTCCTTGTTATTAATTTCATATGAAGAAGATAGGCCCGGCTGCAGGATTTACATAATCCGTATAGGACTGTCGCATTTTCACCATTATGCATATTCCCCATCCGGGATCGCACCAGCGACACATTCACGCCAAATTAAATCTACAGCTGACGGAAATTTACGGTCATCACCATAATTTACGGATATTACAGCACGAGTTTTTCCTTTCTCCCCGGAAAAACTAAATTGACACATATATTGTTGTATCAAATTGATTTATTAGCTCGTTTGTAGGCAACGGTTTAAAATTCGACAGACACTGCCTTTCTTTGGGATATCGAGCATGGTGTATGGTTTAGAAATCGCATTTTGTTGGCCTAAATTTCCTTTTTAGCCCTCTCATCTTTACCAATAGTCAAATAAATCCTTCATCGTTCGAATGAATTCATGAAAGTGCTGATCAAATACGTAGCGTCGTATCGACAGCGTATTTTCGTCACTTGTTGTCGAATTTAGCTGTTTTTGTAACCAGCCTCACTGCAATATTCGAAAACTATAAAATGAAAAAAAATTCTTTCATATGGACTAGGACGACTCATTACGCTTGTTCTTAGGGATCGGCAAGAAATTTTTGGACCCGTTTTGGGTACTATTCGGTACCACGTTGGGCGCCAATTCTCGTAACGGGGTTTCCTTGACAGCAATAAATGTCGCAGAGGAGGCTCGAGTCCCAATTAATCCGTCGTAAAGTTTGAACCAGTTTTATTTACAATTTTTCCTGTCTTCTGGGGCTTTGAGAAAATCTTCACTTCCTTTGGCACCTCCCTTTGGGTAGTGAGCCGCCGGCTCAGAACATTGATGTCGGTCTCCGTCGATGGGGGGGGGGGGTCTCCCGCCGAAAACCTAAGTACTGAGGTATGGTGGGTAGGTACTGAGAAGGTGAGAATTCACCTGAGAGATAAATCCTTTCTGCATCTGTAGAAGAGCGACCAGTCTCCTTCGATCAGTTAGAATTGGGTTGTTGATATGGCGGTGATGTATCCTTTGGATGGAGTCATCAAGTGTTGAAGATGGTATCGCCTCCCCATCCACCCCCAAGCATTCCTGCTCAAACTCGTGTTTTCTTATGGAGCAAAGGTGTAAGTTTTGTCGCTGGTAAAATTAACGAATGCAGGCGCTAGTGGGAGTGGCTAGGAGGTTACTTCCTACTAGGAGGATACTTCCAGGCCATCGTCGAAAGTTCCTCGACTATAGAGGCCTTCCTGGCGATATAGGCATAAGAGAAATCTTCTGCACCTAAAGGATAAGCCTCAACCAGAGGTTCAGGACATTCTCACCAACTGCGCTATCATTGGCCACCATCGCAACTTTCGACACCATTATCACGTCACATCTTCATCACCGCATCCGACATTTTGTCACCTTCAACGCCAGGACTTCTCCTTTTTTTCCCACATTAACGATCCATTCTCGACATTTCTTCAGATTAATACAGTTCTCTATAGACCTCTCACACACTCCTCACCTACGTAACAGTTCTGCTGATATCAGCGAACAGCTTTCCGTCACCTTGTCGACATCTCGCCAGCACCTTGATAATCTCACCTGGGTATCGAAGTTTTGATCACCACCTCCATCTCGTCTCCAAATGTTTTAGGAGACCACATCACATTCAGGTGGCAGGGCGGAAGTAATGTTGTTCTCTAATACGTTGGCGCACATCTAAACCCTCCCAACCGACCATCAGGCCTTTTATTCGTGTATAATTGCCATTTGCATTCTGGTCACCTATTTTTGAGTATTCCTTGGCTCCTGAGATCCCTGTCACCTGAGTGTGTCGCACCTCACTTCTAGCTCCCACTCTTGATATCCGTCACTTCTGCTCCTACCTCCTAACCACCTCCTACCCATTCACTCGCGCATGCGTAGGGTAGTTCCTTATAATAATTCACGGTACATAAAGACTTGGCTGTCTAACAAAGGACTCTGGCAACCATTTTTTTTTATTGTTTCCTATTCAAGAAACCTGCCTATCTTCTGATAATAAACAAGGTTAAAGAAAACCTGCGTGCAGATTTAAGAAAAAAGGGTCAGAATTTTCTCATTTGATCGATCCTGTCGGCAGCGAATGAACTCTGTTAGCCCCAGCTCAGACAGCAGTCAGCAGTAATGGAAGTAGATGAATAATTTAGAAATGCCTTTTTACATGAAGATAAAAGCAACAACGAAGTGATAATAGAGACAGAACACGAAGAAAGGATAATAGACGCTTGTAGAGTATTTTATTATTAAATTTGTTTCTTGGGTAGTGTTCATATACCTACCTACTGCACTAATATCTGAAAGGCCATGTTTTATCAATATACAGATGTTCGCCATTCGCATTACGGTTCAAATTGAAAATAAAATATTAAATTTACGCCGAGAAAGGGCAAATGTTACCTACTTCATTTCCCTCCTTTTCATGAACTTCCACGTTATTTAGGAGTAAAATTCAAACAAAAAACTCCGCTACTTCCTTCCCTCTAACGTGTATTTTAAATTAAGAGAAGAGCAGTGGGGTAACTTGCCTTTCTTATGTCTTAATACGTTTCTTAAGTCTTATCTGAAGCCCCTAAAGAAATGGACCTTATGCTCCTAGTAGCTATTCCACTCCGTTTAGTTTGCCTTAGTTGATAGGTGGGATGGAGTTACTTCTACCCCAAGCGACTAGGCCACCGAGGACCGTTTTCACCGTTCCCGAATCCCAGTTGGTTAGAACTCGTGAAGGAAAAAGGAGGTGTTCTGTAAGCAAGTAGGTATACAGGTTGCTCAGAAATTATTATTGCAATGGATTCGGCATTTGTTAATTCTTAACAACCTTTTCCCTAAAAATATCGTGTGTAGATTCACAGACCTTTTGTTTATTCGTTTACGTAAAGGGACAATATAAGAGCGCAGGTCATATGCCAACGTGGTGGTTGGGAACGAGGCAGGGAAGCGGAAGCCGGTGAACGGACACGGGAGTAGGGGACCGTACTTTACAAACTTCAAATTTGGTGGTTTTCACCTAAACTCCTACATTTCGGACTAAATGCCGACGCCACAGTTGTATGTCGACGCAATTACCTAAGTGTTTCTCGTTAATAATCACCAGAATAATATCAACTTCCGGAGTTTTTCGGTTTCCAGCATCAGACGCTGCGTGTTATCTTCAAGGCACTCCATAAATCAATGCGAATATCTCGTGAATGCCACCGATTTTAGTAGTTCAATTTTCAAGCTCGTCGCCTGTTTTCTCCTGAAATTGAGAAACGAATAATCGTTCTCCTATTGCGAAATTTATAAGAGCTGTGGTATTTAGGATATAACGTTTATTCAGTTATCAAAGTCGTACCATTATCCATTGGACATGACTAGGAAGCAATTGGGGCATTACAAACTGCAAGTCGTTATCGTAACGTCGTGGTACTTCTCCAACTCACATAATCACAACCCTAATAAACTCACCCACATCCTACTGGCTGTGCTCTCCTACCGCAGATACGGATGAGCTTATCCGCACAACCCCTGTCGCCTATGCGTACGCTCTATCTGTGTTCACTGTCACATCTGCCATTGATTTACCAGCACAAGCCAGTGGCACCGGCGCCGGCATCGGCCTGCTAAATTGGGATACAATAGTTGATTACGTACATATGTATTAGAACAGCGGGGATATAATATGGAGTCCCGAGTTTGAGTTACCTCTACCTCTACCCTGAAAACAACATCGTAGCGTGCTGAATGTTGATCAAATAAATGTTGAATGTAGGTTGCTGATTACGCTGTCATTTAAGTTAATATTAAATTGACAAGGGCGTAGGAAGGATTCATTTCTAGGGCCACATTACTACTTAACCAGTATATTCGTGATCGTCTAGTCTTAGGAACCCCTAGGACACCCTACGTTGTGTTTTCTTGTCAGATCTTCTATGCACGGACATTAAGGTAAAAGCGGGAGATTTGAGATAAATTAATCAAATTAATTTTAACCCGCCAACTTTATTTCTTCGACAGATATATTCGATCTCAGTTCCAAATAGGGAAATAATCAACAATGGTTTCCGAAACGCGTAGATCAATCGTCTCAATGACTGTCATCTTCTGCCAGCAAGTGTCAACATTTTAAACTGAAGGAAAATCAAGGTCTTTAAGTAACAGTGGGAGTGGGTCTTGTTAGATTAGCCGTTTGTACGGCAGGTAACGGGGTCTGGTTAGCAAGCTACCCGACTATGAGATGTGAGGGTCCCATTGCCGGGGTCCGGTGGTTAGGAAGTTACCCGTTGATTGTTTAATTGGACTACAATGACAAGGACAAAAATGTTAGTTAGATTTACAGAAGGCCCTTTCATACGACGTAGTTCAATAGATCGGAAACAATTATCAATCAAAATGATGCACCCTTTTGAATTGAGTTTGACTAACAGAGATCAAGAATAAAATTTAGTTGCGTTGATTTTCTTTATTTCAACTCAATTTTCTATTATAATGCCGACAAAATAAGAAAGCGTGGTAGCATTATGGAATACTCGGTGAGTCTCGATTAATTTAGAACACAGCGTTTTATAAATATTTATGACGTACCAGGGATTTTGACTCTTTTTTTTAGACAAGTTTAACAATATTCCCACAGGATTTTATCTTCATGGTAACTAACTTCAATTAAGTACGAAAAGTGATTAGGGTTTCCTACCTCCGAAGGATATAAGGAAGACTAAATTGGGTCGGAATGACTGACAACTTCAGTACAGTGTATGTAAATTAAGGATAGATATTCCTATATAAATTATAATTAATATACCAGATCAATATAGTTAACACGATACAATGTCAAAGCGGTTCAATATGACAAAGCAAAAGCGCAGTTTTTTACGCGGGTAGTTTATAGCTCCATTATTGAAATCAAAGGACTACAGGACTGCGCTGTTTTTGATCAAAGAAATACGTGACAACTTTTGAGAGGCAACTGTCAATTCCACTTGTTCATATAGGTAAAACTGGGACTTTAGTTGTGTTGTGTTTGTGCTTTCGGTCTTTCTGCAGGCTAGTTGTAATTTGATTTCAATTAATATTTTTGCGATACTCTCAACGTTCTCTATTATTCATCAAAACTCAACTTGTAAATGAGAAATTCAATAATTTATTTTGTAGTTCTAATTTTTTTCCTCTCTCCCCTCTCCCAATCCCCAATCCTTCATCTCCTCTCTCCTAATAATTGGATAACTTGAGTATTTTCGTAGCAGGGCGTGATAACGTCAAATTCCAAACAAGAAGTCAAAGGGCGGTGATTCAACAGGACAGGGAATTTGACATTTCAAACGTCAGGTTTCTTCTTTTTAAAATCATACAGTTAGGCATCTGTCAGCAAATGTTGCAGTGACCGGGATTTTTTCCCAGGTCACTGTTTTCAGGTCAACCAGGTCAGGTTGTTTTAATTTTATTCTATCAAAATATGCGCATAGTGCGTATTGTGGAGAAGAATTCTTCAAGATTAAAATAACGTTAACGTGCAAGTGAGAAAGAGAAGGGGGCATTTTTGAAGGAACAGAATTGACAATTTCAATGGAATATCGTCTATCTGAATGAAGTGGCAAACGTTAATCGAATAACAAACCAGAGGAAGTAACTCTAAATGACTCCGGATTATTATTATTCAGGTCAGAATCGACACAGTTTACTATTCAGATTAGTAATTAAATTCGTACCCAGCAAGTTAATAATCCTTTGTGCACTGTTGAGAAATTCAAATTGTCAACAATGCCAGGCTCAGACCGCAACTTTCGCTCGTCGGAGGGATTCTAATCAACGCCTCTGCTCGGAGGGAAGTTCATTTTAATATCCAATTTACTTTCTTTTGTCACAGTTATAATTTTGGGGTTCTCTGGTAAACTTACGAAATTAACTATGATTATTGTTTGACGTTAGTTAGACTGGTCTTGGTCTATCATTTGTGAGTTTCAAGAGAAGAAATTGATTTCACCCTTAAGACTATATTTAGGTTAAATCAGGTTTTCAGTGACTATATTTTTCCTCTCTGTGGAAGGATTATAAACTAAAGGTTTGTTTTTCTTTTGTCCATTAGTAGGATGTGACATGCCTTTACGTATAAAGAATGCCACCACCCCACACGATAAATTATGGCTGTCAGAAGTCAAAACTTTGCATTGTTTACATTCTTTACATTCTTTACGCATTGTTTATTTACATTATTTACAATCTTTCGTTAAAAAAGGTCCACGAAAAGAATGAATTCTTTACCCGTAAAGAATTGCGTAAAAATAGAGGTAAAATATACCGCGCATAATGTCAAAATTGAAAAATGGGAGTTTTAGAAAATCCAGGTGGTATTTGAATACAAAGAATATTGACTGAAATGTTGCTTTGGTATTATAAGACTTAACAGACCAATTACCTAATTGATCGATTGTCACAGCAGCAAACATTAACTTCTTTACTGCTATAACTCATATCAAAATATCTCCTTTGAAGTCACGAAACTCAATAATTCCCCATTCAACTGCCCCGCATATGTTGCATAACTTCGTTATCGAATACCGAGGATGCCAAGCCACATACCAAACGAGCAACGCCAATATTCATCAGATTAAAGTGCTGGCTAATCAACTCTTCTATGCATAATCAATCACATGAAGTTTTCGGAATTGGAGTTTCATTATAGCACTTCGAGTTATGAAGTTCGCGACTTGTAACGTACACATTCATGTATTACACAACCAATTTAATATCCTTTATCCGCGTTCTGAAAGGAATGGAAATTTGGTTTCGAGCTAAAGCGACGTAAGCTACTCTGTTCACTCTTTCCGCTCTGATGTCATCTGGACATCAGATCCCTTATAATATGAAAGTGTTCAATAACAAAACAACTTATTGCATAACCTGAAAGTGAGCCTTTGCCATACCTGCTATGTAATGAGAATCAAAACAGTGTTGTAATTCTTTTATTACAACACTGTTTCGATAAATCATAAGAGTCAATCCACGGCTTTGGTAGAGCAATTAAGTAGTATTACCGACACTGAGGTAAACGTTAGTGTCGGTAATACAGGTACCCTGCAATTAATTAAGTATATCTCTATAGAATAAAAGCTAATGGCAGTAATTGACAGTACTAAAAACTGATCTAGAGATAAATAGGTACACTCGATATGTCGAATAATAATGCAAAGTTAATCTCATAAGGGAAGACGTATAAAATCCACAATTATTTCACAAAATTCACAAACCAGCTATCATCGAAATGAGTGGCACATGCAATTTTATGAATTTGTTTCATAATTTCCATTAACTTGCGTCACTAAAATTGAACAGAACTACCAGAAAGTCAATTAATACTTTTGATTTTATTTATTATTAGTTGATACTGGCATTGTCGAACGATGTTATTATTATTGACGTTTATTGTTATATGAAATATTTGAATATAAAACATCAGGAAGGACTATAATGCCAATTGACTGTTCTGGTGAATGCCATTATTTGAATCATCTAATAAGTAGTCAATTCTTGTAGTTTTACTCTTTATTAATTTATTATCGTTATATTATTGGTTTGAATACCGGATATGTTGTGCCCGCCATATCCAAAAACCTTCTGGAAGTTGCAGCTGTTTGGATGGAAGGTATAGTACTTCCTGATGTTTTATATTCGCAGTTTGAATAAGTATGTAATTAGTGTAATAATTTAATTTAATATTATTAATATTCTTCACGCGATTCTTTTAAGATTGTAAAGAATGTTAAGAATGTATACATTGCAAAGTTTTGACTTCTGCCGATCATAACCTAAATTTGCTCGTACCTACTATTGCAGAGGATATTTTGGCTTGAGCACAACCATGAGAGATAGCATGCTACATTTACGGAATTACGTAACGTGCTGATATAACTACGTAATACGTTTTCCAATCAAAGGACATCATGCAGTTCATGTTGTCTGGGTAGAGCCTCACTGCGGTATAGAAAAGCGTCACCGCGGTATAGAAAGAAAGGAAACAATCGCTAGAATAGTTTAGTCCCTAGCTTGTCAACAATCAAATCGCTAAAGTGTTTTTCGATGACCACCTGCGAAAATGACAAATATCACCCTAGAATTGAAACGTAAAATATCACACTAGATTGATATGTGTGTGTACTTTGATCTCTTTTATGGAATTACCTATTTCATATAGTCATTTCACACTCTTGGGATTGCCGCACTCGGCTAGCACCCGTCTGCAACTCATGTGAAATGAGCCACTTTTTTTCCACTATTTTTCCTACAACCATAGACATATGCACAATCTCTCATTTTTTAATACTCTAATCTGAGAGCTTTACAAAAAAAGTAATGATTGAATTAGAAAAACTTAAAATAAGAACAACTTAAAATTGTAGAAATTGAAATTAGTGTATTACATTACTAGTGTGGAAAGTGTCATTACACACTCGTGGGATTGCCGCAGTCGGCTAGCGCCCCGTCGTCAACAATTCACACGCCCACTCATGTGAAATGGGTCACTTTTCACACTAGTTATGTAACATACTATTATCTACGAGTGATTCATAAAATGCACTTTTTTAGACGTTTCTTAGTTCATAAAATGTATGATTATCTTGAAGAGTGAAATAAAGTAGTTTGGGTGAAATAAAATGCCGTAGCGGTTCATTATTTAACACTAAATCTGACAGGTTACTGCACGCTCGCCGAGTGCAAGTTCTAGATTCAATCAACGGTTCTAGTGAAGTAGTGAGCGGAGCGGCTCGGTCGTTCGGACTGAACGCTGAATTACATACTAAACGCCAACCACTCCTAATGCTTGTTGACATCATGCACCTAAACTAGAGAAACGTCGCAGATTATTAGCAGAGCGCCAGATCTATGTACATACAATTAATATTTTGTGTTTTGCGTCATTTTAGTTACCTAAAATGGATACCATGAAATATCTTCTACCCACAAGAAATTATTTTTCAATCAAATGTGACTGCACAAAATCTGTTAGGTAGGTACCTACCTAAAAAATCTAAAGAAGTGTATATTAAGCAATATGTCACCTTTATGAACTGACGTGATGAAAAACGCTAAGTTAATAGCTTCAAAGGAACACTTACATAAAATATGAATGCATTGGAATTTTTTTTTTTAATTTTATAATAATAACTTTTAGTTCTAATTTAAGTCACTCGTAGATAAAATTTTGTATGCAACATATGCATAAAGTGCCTTTTTTCACTTCTGGGATTGCCGCATTCGCCTGTGGCTCATGCGGTCAAACTTCCCAGTCTTGAAAAAAGTACCACTTTATGCACTTGTTGCATAAATAACTATTTCAATGTCTTCAAATCCAAATCCAAACCATTAGATGTAACGGTTTTCTTATTATTTATCATTAATTGAAATTTATTTAATTTTTAAACGAGTCGCTGGTCTTATTTCGCCATAGGTCTAGTAGATGATGTTGCTGTTGTTGCCAGACTTCCTTAGATGCTTAGTTATGATGCTTAGGTAATCTGTAGTTCGGGTTTCCGGTAGATTTCAGTATATGAGGCAATTCAGTTGACCGATTAGAAGTGACAGACAGAAGAGAAAAGAGAAAAGAGAAAAGCGAGCTTTTGAAAGGAAGCGCAAGGGCAGCAGGCTTGACAGTGGTAAATATTGCTAGAATATAAACGGAGGGTAATTCGAGGTCAGCGGAAATATTCATTCGAGCTGTGAACGTTCAGTGAAATAATTTCTAGAATTAAAACTATGGTTTAATAACTGTCTCCCATGGTTTATTGAATAAAATAAATTTATAATCTTCGATTATTGATCGAATTTTTGGTGCGTTTGAATATTTCATTAATTATTGTTTCACTGATGCTGTTGTCTTTTTGAGGCCACCTCATCGCGAGAGGACTGATGTTCTGAGCTTCATTTTTTTCGGACTGAAATCATGATATTTTGTAATATTTTAAATTTTAAATAAGTTCTTGCAACGTGTTAGCTCACTCAAGTCAAATTAATTTGTTTTTTCAGTTTCTTTTTTGATAAGTATGACGTTATCCATCAGGTCAACACAACGTAGGAGGTATTTTATTCAATTTTTATTTTAATTAATTAAAGTTTTCTTGTTGTAGACAAAATAGTTTTGAGTACCTCACAAATTGGTGAAGGTGATTGATTCCCTTTTGATGTGGATACCTCTGTGTACAATTTTTTTCTGACAATTCCGATATACGGACCGAGTAAACCCCATCAGTAAAGCCAATAATGTATAATTGGCATGAATTTATGTGACATGAAATTATTGAACGTTATTGAATTCAACTCAACTCCCAAAAAAAAAATAATATTGTGGAGATGGTCAAAGTCATAGGTGAGTATTTGTGCAAATACCTTTGAGCAATTAACTCGGATATGCGGGTATGCGGAATAATTGCGGATTATGTAAAGCACACATATTTCAATTATCGAAATAATTAATCATATGAATCTGCATTCTTTGATCATGCACAAAATACACGCCATAACTGAAATATGCACCTTTTCTAACAACGTTTTCCCTGTTTATTTCCTTTTTGTATAGAGGGCCATGGGGGTGGGGGCGGCAAGAGAGAGATAAAGATAGCAAATTTTGAGAAGGTTAATTTTTCTCTGATACTTTGAAATAGAGAGATCAAGTTAGGAGCCAGATTGTTCTACGTTAACGTGACACTTCTTCGTAAAACAAAAAGGAAGCTTTACTTACACTTGAATGTCGTTGGAGTTATTATTCTTTTAGGAACTTTTCTGGATTAAACTGATCAAACGAATGAGCCTGTAGTTGAGCAGCAATCAGTTGTTTCTGTTTTACTTAGCTGAAGATAAGGTGACGATTGTAGATTGTAGATATATTGTAGATGGGGTTCGATGTTGGGGTCGGTCACTGCCGGAAGTCTAAAGTTAATTAAAAATATTTCAGAAACACCCTTGTTTATTTCAGCGGCACACTTTGATTTTAACTGGATATTGAGGAAATATTCCACTAACGGTGAAGAAACTCGTAATGGCGGCGTAGTTATAGGGAAATAACCGAACAACTGTTCCGTTTTTGGTTTAAAAATTGACTTTCGTTATTGTAAATTGTTAGAAGCTGTTGTACTTTTTTTTAAAGATTCAGGCACGGGTAAAGATAAAAAGATAAATTTAGGTGGGTTAGTTTTACAGGTGAGCTGTGCTTTAAAAGAGGTCCGCCGACGCTTCCCTCTTGCTAGTCTCGCATCCTCCAGCCCTTCCGTCCAATCCCGAGACGTTCTCGTCGATATCACGTAATAAGGACTTCTCCCTTCCTTTTTATTCGGATCTCAATTCCTCTTATGTCATTTTCAATCTATCCTATCCTAATTTTTTACCGCGTCTTCTCACCGTCACCACGCTACTTCTACATTGACACTTTTCATGCGCGCGACGCACATATCAAATTGTGCTTACTGGCACGTTTAAAGGTGTGTGAATTTATACGCGATACTTTTAAGAAAAAGGTCGCTTTTGATGTAAGGTAAATAAACTTTAACGCCGTAAATGCGTTACAACAAAGTTTTGAGTAATGATCCTATTAACAAAAAAAGTAGATGTAATAGTATTATGTAGTTTTTCTACTGATTCGAATAAAAATAAGGCAAAATAATAAAAAAAAAACTAATGGACCATAAACCGTAACAATAGACTACTCGATCTAATGGAACGTACCTATTTCCATTGATTTCCCTGCAAGCAGTAAAGCGACTTTAAATGACACGATAGCGTGCCATATCTCCGTGAATGCTACGTCTGAAATTTCCAATAGATGTAAATTTATTTGAATTATTTAAAATATATTACCATTCATGATGTTGTGACGGATTTTGCTTCAATCGGGACATAACCACGTCGGTTATGCAACTAATTTTTTAGTCGTCCGCCGTTCATCAATTATTCAATCAATTGCCTTCTAAGGGAAAAAATAACACCGGGAAATAGTTACAAAAATATACCTTTTATTAATTAATTTAATTAAAGAAAAAAATAAATAATCACATTGTAGTGTAACCTACCTTTAAATAAAGATCCCGCTTCGTTCGTATCTATTCTGTAATGCGGCCCCCTTAGCTGAATGATTTAAAAAGAAGGACCTTCTTGACGTTTGAAATGTCAACTAGTCTGTCTTGTTGAATTCCCGCCACCCTGTGTGGTTGTGATCGTGATCGTCTAATTTTTTAACCCCATGGACCTTCTACATTGTATTGTTGTAACCTCACCTGTTCGTTCGTAGCAAAACGCTACGAAAATACTTGAGTTAGCCATTTATTGAGAGAAAGGAGATATTATTGAAAACACAGAATTTCCCACCATGAATTAAATCAATCGTTTTATTCATCTTATTCATTCTTAACCCTCCTTCCCCATCCGGGTTCGGCGCAGCTAATCTGATTCGATAAAGAGCCACGGTAAAGAAAGTTCTGACTGTCAGTCCCAAATATGAACAAAATCAAGGGTGGTTTCTGAAAAGCGCAGATCACTCATAAATTTAGTCTCGACAAATGTTGCCAAACCTAATAAACTCTCTTTCACATCGAGATATTCGCGCGAATCATTTTAAACTGAAGCATTACCACTGAAAAAAGTACCAATAAACATTATAACACACAGAATAATAAATGCAGTTATGGATTGTAACATAAATAAATAGAAACGGAAAAGATGGCTTAAAATTAACAACAAAAAAAAGGTTACCCCAAAAAACACATTTTTAGTTCACTTCGGACTCATACATAAAAAGTTATTGATTTTAAAACACCCCCCTATCCCTCAATTATAAAAGAGAAACATGCTCTTTAAATTTGTTAATCCATTATTACAGAAGCCATGTAAAATAAACAATGAAATGTAAAAATGTGATAAAAATCCCAACCCTTATTTATGATAGTGCATGCGTTAAATGATTTGGTTATTTAATTGTATATTAATAATTAATTGAAATATGTGGGTACCTATTTGGCTTATTTTAGACAGACATAAAATTCAGCACTATGCAAAATATGAAATATTATGAAATAAATAACACGTGGGGGTATTTATAAGAAATAAAATCCCAGCCTTTGTTTTGTTTTTGCAAACGGAACTGCAACTGTCTTCTACGGTGGCTGAACATCCCCTACCACTCCCCAATCCCCATACGACATTGACATGAACGACTGACAAAGTTCTGTTTTCATTTGCTCACAGGATGGGAACTGATGTAAATAATGCTAACTGATTTACTCTCAAAGTTTTTTGACGTTTTTTATTGATGATGACAAAAAAATGAAGCTGCAAACATTTACGTGGGTTAATCTGGATGGAAACACGAGGAAAAGTTACGCTCAACACTTTGCATGCGCTCTCATAATAAAAAATAATCTCTTGATTTACCGTACTGAGCTGCCAGATGAAGGAAAATCAATATGTTAAGAGAAAAATTGATGAAGATATTTTGGAATAAAATAAATATTTAATACAAATTATTGCTAATTTGTAATAATTTTTTTGAACGAAGGAATGCTTTTCTATAAGCTGTAATTTGATCAATTTTTCAAGTATCCTTGTATGGATATTCGATAAGGGCATGGGTAAGGCATAGTTATTTGAATTTATGGCCTGAAAATTCAATTCATTTTGAATATGAAATTGGATATCTACGTGAAAATAATTCAAACCTTACAAATATTCATCTGAATTGATGTTTTGAGCAGTATTCAAATTTACTGGCTTACAGAAAGTTCCTTTAAACTTTGGTAAATGGAGTAGGAATTTCCCATACCGATCGTAGATATGAGTTAAAATGAAACAATTTCTAGGAGATATAATTTGCAACTTAAGTATATTATTCTTTGAGTGACTGGTAATATTTTAAGTACATGTCTTCCCATGAATAACGTATAATTAACGTACCTAATGATAATAACAACAAAACAGTTCATCAACAGCTTGGTGACAACAGCATAGGTATACAAGGTGGTCCATCACTTATGTAGAAATCGACCACCAAAATTAATTCTACAAATCCCCAAGTTTCAATTTTTTTTCTTTAAAATTAACCTCTATTTCGGGGGTGGATTTCTACATAAGTGATGTATACTCATTAGCTAGAGAACTAGATAGAGAACTAGATCGACATACCTGCTATTACTGTAGGTACCACATCACAAAAGATAAAAAAATGAATTAATTGACATAACGATGTTCACCGTTCACGTATTAAGAGAAAAAGCGTTTTCACTCAACGGCACCAATTATCTACACGTCAAAAAAAAGTTGTAGAACAGGGGGTGAGATCCTGTCTTTTCGACATTGCCAACTCAATACTGCTCTTATATAAGAGTAATGACAACATAAGTTCTATCGAACGATAAAGAACTAGATCGACATACCTGTTATTTCTTTACCACATCACAAACGATTAAAAAACTGGATTAATTAACGTACATTGTATACTCGCAAAACACGTTGTTTCATATTATTGTGTTACAGCATTCTATGCTCGCAACGCACATATTGAGACCGCTATCTGTTCTAATTAACATTTCAGAACAACTAAAGAGTGACAACTGTAACGCAGAAAAGAGGGAAAGAATTACTCACATGTAAATACACAAATTTATTTCGTCAGGGCCGTCGTTTTTCTAGTCACTCACCGCTTCTCTTGCCTTGCGACGTCTCGGCTCACGCCCTAAAGAGTTAAAGCTTGCATAAGTGTCTTATTCCTCCTAAAGCTTGCTTAAGCTTATCATAACTACCGCTTAGCCTTCTTGGTAACCTCTCTATAGAGCTTTGACATTACCTTGCTGAAGATACGTAAATCACTCTTCAAGGTCATTGCTGAAGTTACTCGACTCAAGACTCTACTTAAGACATCTTGCTCTTAAGCCGTTGATCGTAGCCTTGCCAAGGATTACGGCGCCAAGGCACGCAGTGGTAACCAGGACCCACCTCGGTCCTCCCGATCTCAAGGTCATTCGCGGGAGGTCGGCAGGATCCTCTCGATCCTTCACCCCCGGGGAACCACCAGGCGGTCAGCAGGATCCATCTTGATCCTTCACGTCCGGTTAGAGACCACTAGGCGTTCTGCAGGATCATCCTCTCGATCCTTCACGCCCAGACCACCAGGCGTTCTGCAGGATCATCCTCTCGATCCTTCATGCCCGGTTAGAAACCACTCACGGGTGATCGGCAGGATCATCCTCTCGATCCTTCACACCCGGAACAAAGTCAGACCACACTGGCCTCCACTCTGACCTACATGCAGGTCACGCAGGCCACACAGGCCGCTCTCAGGTCTCTCGGGTCCACACCCGTTCTCAGCCTCACAGAGGCTACTGACCTTCTCTCACCGCTCTCAGGTCTCTCGGGTCGACACCCGTTCTCAGCCTCACAGGCTACTGACCTTCTCTCAGGGACTTAAGCAAACACATGCACATGCACAGGCCACACAGGCCCACTAGAACTCTACGATCAACGCTCATTTCTCCTTACACTTCAGCAATTTAGACATCTTCAGCATTCATTAACCTTTGTCTCGCAAGTACTTATCATGATTCTGTCTTTCACTGATTTACCTCTCTCTGCCTATTCATGCTTTATGTATTCATGCTTTACATGCAGTTTCTCCTTTTGACTCTAAATAGATCTGAGCTCATTAACTTCACATAAGACAGGCTAATAATAATTATTATCTTTATCAATTATATCTCAATTAATAATCATGATTACTAACTCTCTGTTGCTTATCCTAACTCTATTTATCTTAGGAATAGGACACTTAGTGAGTACATCAACTCACCTGTTATCTATTACAAAAGAACGCCAGAATGCACCAAACACAAACACAAGAAATCACCAACTCACTCGACGACTTTCAAAGTACAACTGATCGAGAGTAGGTACTTCCCGCCCCGCGCCTTACGGTCAAGTAGGGTCATATGGATATTTCATTTTCTTCCACGCAACGGATGTTAACTCTTCAGCATCCGCGCGGATGTTTATATTAACAAAGCGACCGGTTGTTACATATCTACTGGATTTTATATATCGATACCAAATATGTAATGAATGAGATTGAATCAGATTTACGTCTTACACAACTGACCAATCGGCGGATCTGCTAGAGGACAAGCTAAATCAGAATGGTCGAGTGTAAGCACAGCACTGCTGAGTCAGTGGAAGTGACAACGTTGGATGGGTGAATTCCCTAGCGAACGGGGATTCACGTTACTTGAGATCTCGCTTGAGATATTCAGCAGGACAGTGGAAGATAGCGGGAAATTGAAATATGATAACTGGTTAACTGACGATATTTTATAGATGTGTACGTAGATTTACTCGATTTAGTAAAATAATGGCGCCATAAGAAAAACAACACTTGACTATGAAAACTCTGAGATCCTGTATCTTCTATGGTATGCAAGAATCCCAATGGTGAGCAAATTAGTGACCATCGTGAATGTCAGAAATTTTCTTTTTGAGTAGGAGAAACGTATTGATGGCTGGGTGTGAAAATTTATAAATCGTAACGTGTGGTCAAGCTTAATTCGTCCTAAATTACGAAACTGGTAGCGGCGAACTGGAAGTAAGTTGACCTGCATTTCGGGGAAAATCCACTCGCTCTCAGATGATTTGATGAAAATTGATATATACCTATATATAATACACAGTGAATGTGTATCTAATATGATTAACCAGAAAACTTCATCCAATCGATTTTATCCGAACGTTTATAGTGAAGCGGTTACGTGAATAAAAAACCTTTCGCAGTCATAACGACAAAGCAAATACTTTTGTTACTTATATGCGCCTGTGAATTTTATTAGCTGGATTTAAAAAATTTAAATTTGTATTTCTCAAATTTCTCCCGCAATAATAACCTGGAACAAGCGAATTAGAAATAATTACCCTCGACGTGTCCTACGACGTGTGGAACGCCGTAACTGGCAAATAATAAACTCCCATTCTAATTGGAACCACCTACGCATTTTTGGCAGGGGATATGGGATATATGTGATGGACAGTTGGACAGTCACTCTTCTTGTCTTCAGTTGATTAACTCTAGCGTACTTCAGGTGTGATTTCTGGTAATAATTTTTTTTTTCGTTGTATTAATGATCTACTCCTCTACCATTAATGCCAACCCCAGTCACTGCTACGTAGACGATAGTTACAAGTGACAATAATTATTGAACTATAGGGCAAGAACGAGACAAATTTATTAAGAAAAAATTACACAATGAGAGGAGAATTAACATTTTCAAAGAAGAGAATAAATATCAAAAGGGTCCGCTTATTGTCAGTTAGCACCGCGTTTAAAGTTTTATTAAACCGGGTATGAGTAAATCAATTTAGTATGGACGCTTCAGATTCTCTTGCTTCATGAGTTATACGAGCATTAGCGAGATTAAATTAGGAAAGTTGTAAATCGTCTGAAATTTGGACCAGACTTTCCGGCACTACATGTTATTATTTACAGTTTGGCAAAGAATGCTCTTGCTCTTCGAATAACCCTCAAGTGTACAATTAGTGAAAAACTTTCAGACATATTGAAAGAGAACGTGTGGCTGCCATAACACTAGCCCGGCTTTCTCATCTCGGTTTCCAATAAATTGAACATTGTACGTGGTAACGGCTTAATCGATAATATTCAGCAATGAGCAATTTGAAATTTGGCTCAAATTTTTGTACATCTATAGGGGGAATCTACTCAATGTATGTAAGTATAAAGACGTGTAGAAGAAGACGGAAAGCTACATTTGAACAATAATATAAGTATAATAGGTACCTAGGTACTTATACTTAAGTGATATGAAGAGAGTGAATTATTGCAATTGTCTTACAATTATTTAACTTATTGTGGTATAGGGTGAGTCTTTTTACAAGTTCAAGGTCACTGAGTTTTCCAGTACCTACCTACCTAAAAATGACTAGCAGGGAATCGCTTTTTAATGATCACTCTGATCGCAAAAATGAATCGCTCTGATTTGAAGATTATGAAGAAATTACCTAAAAAATTAAAAGAAATGAAACTCGAGGGGGGGGGGCTCAGGAGGTATGGCTACCTGAGATACGCCGTTGGTGAATTTTTTATAGAAAACTGTGAAAACTGATGAAGATTACATTAAATTGAAAATTAGTCTCGTATCTGGCGTAATACTTTCACCGGAAAGTACCAAAACTTCGCGATTTTCAAAAGAAAGGCGATGTTGTCAGTTTTCACGAAACGGATTTTTTCCTGACATTTATTTATAAATAATGGAACGACCTGTATATTTTCACATTTGGCAACATACTTTAATTACCTATAATGCCCTGAATTAATATTTTGATAAAAATGTGAAATTTTTCATGAAAGTCCCCTTATTTTTTTTATTTTTGGGGGGGGGGGGGGGGGGGAACGATTTCTTCAACAAGTTTACTCGGACTTTTCAACAAACAAAAATAGGTAGATTCTCAATAATAATTGGAAAAAAATTGAAAAAAAGGTTCTTATAAAAATCTCTAAGGGGTAGTGGTTTCACCTTCTTGCAGGCAAGCGGGATGAAAAATATTATGCTAATGTGGAGGTTTTTTGTGGGAGTTCTTAATTATTGTCAAAATTTATTTTTTCAAATCGTTTCAGAAAAAATAGATAAATGTGTATTTTTCACCCCGCATTTTATCTTTTAAGGAGCTGTAACTTCTAAGGGGAGGTTTGAAAAAATATATATTCTCTTAATTCTGAAAATATTGGACACTGACGTACGTATGAATTCAATTATTGAAGAAACAAAAAATGAAAAAAGGTTTTTTCACAAAAAGTCTTAGGGGTTGTATGGTTTTACCCTAGCGTAGGAAATCGGGGTTTAAAAAAATATGTCAATATGGAGGTTTTTCGTGATATTTTTCGATTGTCAAAGTTTTTTTTACACTGTTTCAGAAAAATATAAACATGTAAATTTTTCACACCATTTTATTATTTAAGGGGTTGTAACATCTAAGGGGAGGTTTGAAAAAATATATATTCTCTTAATTCTGAAAATATTGGACACTGACGTACGTATGAATTCAATTATTGAAGAAACAAAAAATGAAAAAAGGTTTTTTCACAAAAAGTCTTAGGGGTTGTATGGTTTTACCCTAGCGTAGGAAATCGGGGTTTAAAAAAATATGTCAATATGGAGGTTTTTCGTGATATTTTTCGATTGTCAAAGTTTTTTTTACACTGTTTCAGAAAAATATAAACATGTAAATTTTTCACACCATTTTATTATTTAAGGGGCTGTAACATCTAAGAGGAGGTTTGAAAAAATATATATTCTCTTAATTCTGAAAATATTGGACACTGACGTACGTATGAATTCAATTATTGAAGAAACAAAAAATGAAAAAAGGTTTTTTCACAAAAATTCTTAGGGGTTGTATGGTTTTACCCTAGCGTAGGAAATCGGGGTGAAAAAAATATGTCAATATGGAGGTTTTTCGTGATATTTTTCGATTGTCAAAGTTTTTTTTACACTGTTTCAGAAAAATATAAACATGTAAATTTTTCACACCATTTTATTATTTAAGGGGTTGTAACATCTAAGGGGAGGTTTGAAAAAATATATATTCTCTTAATTCTGAAAATATTGGACACTGACGTACGTATGAATTCAATTATTGAAGAAACAAAAAATGAAAAAAAGGTTTTTTCACAAAAATTCTTAGGGGTTGTATGGTTTTACCCTAGCGTAGGAAATCGGGGTGAAAAAAATATGTCAATATGGAGGTTTTTCGTGATATTTTTTGATTGTCAAAGTTTTTTTTTTCACACTGTTTCAGAAAAATATAAACATGTAAATTTTTCACTCCATTTTATCTTTTAAGGGGCTGTAACTTCTAAGGGGAGGTTTGTAAAAATATATATTCTCTTAATTCTGAAAATATTGGACACTGACGTACGTATGAATTCAATTATTGAAGAAACAAAAAATGAAAAAAAGTTTTTTCACAAAAATTCTTAGGGGTTGTATGGTTTTACCCTAGCGTAGGAAATCGGGGTGAAAAAAATATGTCAATATGGAGGTTTTTCGTGATATTTTTCGATTGTCAAAGTTTTTTTTTTTCACACTGTTTTAGTAAAATATAAACATGTAAATTTTTCACTCCATTTTATCTTTTAAGGGGTTGTAACTTCTAAGGGGAGGTTTGTAAAAATATATATTCTCTTAATTCTGAAAATATTGGACACTGACGTACGTATGAATTCAATTAGTGAAGAAACAAAAAATGAGAAAAGGTTTTTTCACAAAAATTCTTAGGGGTTGTATGGTTTTACCCTAGCGTAGGAAATCGGGGTGAAAAAAATATGTCAATATGGAGGTTTTTCGTGATATTTTTCGATTGTCAAAGTTTTTTTTTTCACTTTGTTTCAGAAAAATATAAACATGTAAATTTTTCACTCCATTTTATCTTTTAAGGGGCTGTAACTTCTAAGGGCGGGAGGTTTGGAAAAATATATATTCTTTTAATTCTGAAAATATTGGACGGTAACGTAGGTATGTGGGAATTCAATTATTATCGAAGACAAAAAAATAAATAAAAAAGGTTTTTGTACAAAAATTCTATGGGGTTGTATGGTTTTAGGTTTTACCATTGCGCAGAAAAGCAGGTGAAAATTTTTTATCAATATGGAGGTTTTTCGTGGTAGTTTATGATTGTCAAAGTTCATTTTTTCAAATTGTTTCAGAACAAATAGATTAAATGTGAATTTTTGACCCTATTTCATCTTTTAAGGGGATGTAACTTCTAAGAGGCTTGAAAAACATATTTTTTACATTAATTCCGGAAAAATTGGACGCTAACGTGGCTAATTCAATAATAATTGAAAAAAAAATGAAAAAAGGTTCTTTTAAAAATTCTTAGGGGTAGTATGCTTTCACCTTCTTGTAGGAGAGAGGGGTGAAAAATATTATGATAATATTTTTCGTGGCAGTTTTTGATTCCCAAAATTTTTTTTTTCAAAATGTTCCAAAAAAAATAGATAAATGTAAATTTTTCATCCCATTTTATCTTTTAAAGGGCTCTAACTTCTAAGGGGCTTGAAAAAATACTTTTTATATTAATTGAGGAGTTCGCATGCAAAACCGGATATATCCACTTTTAGAAATTTTTCAGGAGATGAAAAAAACACCCTACATATTAACTAAAAGAAATATTGTTATTTTGAAAAGATACGTTTTATTATAATGGGCTAACCAATTGGTTGACGTAATTTTTTTTGTAAAAATCGCAATCACATTGGCGTTATTAGCAAAAAAAATATGGATATATCCGGTTTTGAAAACAAATGAAATACATTGAGGAAAAAAATATTTATTTTCCTTAAAAAAAAACAAAATAAGTTAATTTAAGCAGTTTTTGAACAATTAACAAAAAAATTATTATTAAAAAACACACTTAACTCAAGCAGTCTTTGAAAAATTAACAAAAAAAATTATATATTATGTATTGCAGTCTCTTCGTGAAGGCAATCGCATGGCTCGTCTCCTTCTTGTGTTTCTTTATTTTCCAAAATATCTATATTTTCTCCTCCGCTACCGTCTAATAAGTTTTTATACCACAAAAGGTCTTTCCTGGTTCTCCAATCTTCCCCAAAATGCTCCTTCAGCAAATGAGTCAAACTTTTTTCTTTTTTTTTTCTTTTTTTCTGGTATAAAATTACCTTATGGTAATCTTTAGCTGTAAGTTATCTTCAGATTTTCCTTTCTTGAGAAGTGACTCCCAAGTTGTGTCAGATGCTGCGAAGCGATAAAATTGAAACGTCTTTACTTTAATAGTATAGTTTTATTATTTTTATTCAGAAATTTTTTCAAGTGAATTTTTTTGCATTCCGAAATTCTCTTTATTTTCTTATACACCTTGTGCAGTTCTTTAACGTCATACATTTGCCAGTCAGGACCGAGTGTTTTGCTGCGCACAGACTTGTTTATTTGGATATATCCGCTTTTGTTCACAAAATTTGGATATAACCGGTTTTGCACCAAATGTTGAACTTTACTTAACGATTTTAAAGGGATTTATACGGTTTTGGTTACAAACAGATACATGGGCCTATAGATATCACGACGTGCATCCAGAAACCACTGAAACATGATTTTGGGTAAAAAGTGGATATATCCGGTTTTGCACGCGAACTCCTCAATTCTAAAAAAATTGGACTCTAACGTAGGTATGAATTCAATAATTGAAAAAAATAAAATAAGTTTTTTTTACAAAAATTCTAATGGTTTGACGCGTTTTTGATTGTCAAAATTTATTTTTTCAAATCGTTTAAGAAAAAATAAATACATGTCAATATTTCACCCCATTTTATCTTTTAAGGGGCTGTAACGTCTAAGAGAGGCTTGAAGATATATTTTTTATATTATTTCTGAGAAAAATTAATTCAATAATTATTCAATAATTGAAAAAAAAATTAAAAAAGGTTCTTGTAAAAGTCTCAGTAAATCTCTTTCGCGGTAGTTTTTGATTGGTAAAATTTATTTTCTTCAAATTCGGCTCAGAAAAAAATACCTAGATAAATGTAAATTTTTTATGCATTTTATCTATTAAGGGACTGTAACTTTTGAGGGGAGTCTGAAAAATATTTTTTATACAAAACAACCAAGTAATCTGGCTATTGAAGTTTCTGTTTTGTTTATTGAAACACCTTGTATAATAATTATTATTAACATAAAATTATTAATAAATTTATAAAAAAAACTGCAGTTGTACACTTATTTCGTGATTCTTTGGTTGCCTATTCATCACTGCGAGTACCTACCTACCTATTTTAGGTATCTGATTATTAATTTATTCGGCTCGAAGGACCATAAATTATTACCACAAAACTCAAATAATTTTAGTAATTAAGAGGAAACTCGTTTTTATAAAGTAAATTAGATATAATCCATTTTATTCCTGTTGTATAATACTTGTGTGGACAGATTGAAATAATTTATGGAACCGATGCAAAAAGAGAGGTTAAAAGTCACTACATTTCAATACGTTGAGTTAGCTTATATGCAGCGATTACATAAGCAATGACGGGGAGGACCGATATATCTCAGGATGGATTGAGCTTGGGTACCCGCCAATCCCATTATATGGCCTACTGTGTTAATAGGGGCGGCGGAGTGGGGTCGGAGGATCGGGTAGAACCTGATCCTCCGACCCGTAACCGTCCGAGCCTTGGCACAGTAGCGTGGCGGGGTGAGGTCGAAGGAGTGGGTTCAGAACCCGTTCCTCGGGTTCTGAACCCGCTCCTTCGACCCGTAACACACCTTGCCTAGGCAGTCATAAACACCTTTACCTGTGGGTATGGCCTCGTCCTCCCTTTTTGTTAAATTGATTTAATTTTTTTTGCAAAATTAATTATTATTAAAAAAAAAGATTGAAGTTGGGGGGCTACCCCACTTGATATGTAAATTAATTAATAAAAAAATTAAATTTAGAGTTGGGAGGGGGGGGATCTACCCCGCTTAGGGGACATTCTGCCGAAACGGTTTTAGTTTTTTTTTCTAAAACAAAATTTTTGAAAATTTTTGAAATTGACTAATAGCATTTATCTATTATCAATAAATTAATTATAATAATTACTAATTTTCCATGTCATGGTACCTAACTTATTAAAATTAATAATAATAAATTATTTATCGATCAAGAAAATAGCAGTTAAACATACTTTCCTGATACCTTGGTTGCCTATCCACCATGTATACCTAATGTTATTAATAATAATTATCCAGCTTTAATAAAATTTCAAAAAATTTATAGGGGTAGGTATGATCATTCAGATAATTGACAGGAGAGCCTCATTTACAAAGTATCACATTCATGTATTATAGGTACCTAATCAATTTTGAATGTGTAGGGCAGATGAAAATTACTCATGGGCTGTCGCGAAAAAATAATAATTTATTAAAAGTCACTACATTACAATACACTGACTTTAGCTTATATGCAGCGCTTGTGCAAATATCGACGGGGAGGACCGATATACCTCAGGATGAAAAATGCTAGCTACCTATCTTATCATTTACTATGTCATGGAAGTGTCGGGGATGGATTGGGCACCCTCCCTATTAAACCGCCATATCGTTTATCCCCTCTCCTTAACAATGTCAATGATAAGAAAAAGCCTGTGGGTATGCCCGCGTCCTCCCTTTTTATTAATTTTTTAAAATTGATTTAATTTATTTTGTAACCCCTTTCATGATTGTGATACTTACTTCAATTTAAAGATTGTACCCTGAGTAAATTTTTTTTTTATAAAACGCTTTTTATTTTTATTGTTTTATTTTATTTTTTTATCACAGCATCATGAAAATGAAGGAAGTTTTTTATATTTAAAATTTTGGAGTTGAGAGTTGGAGTTATCAGTGAGAGTTAGGGGTGTTTGTTGTGACTTTTGCCACGCAGTAACAATGGGGTCCCACAAGGCTCTGTTTTGGGATCCCTTCTATTTTTAATTTATGTAAACGACCTTTCGTATGTTTTTTATTGCGAATTTGTATTCAGCGACAAAAAATTCATAAGAATGATTTCTCTGAAATAATTTTTGCGATCAATGATAGATGGCGCTGTAATCGAGAAAATTTGATTGTGTTCACTGCTCCCAAGATAAAAGTGAGCATTCTATATGTAAAGATGCTTTCTACAGAAGTGGCTCTTTCGGTAGAGATTGTAGGTAGGGGTAGAGGTAGAGGTTGTAACATAAAAACCGCCCTGTACCCCGCTCTCCTTGAGGGGAAGCGGGGAAATTTATTTAACAACCCATTTTTTTTGCAAATTCGCTCTCAGCGACAAAAAAAGTCGCAAATTTTAAAGCTTACGACTAAAACGTTCGATGAAGTAATCTTACCATGGGCACCATTTTTGATTGCGCATTTTTTGTCGTTAAATAGGTACGAATTCGCAATAAAAGTTCAAAGTTTTGTATCAATATTGCATACCCGCCACTTCCTCGCAAGGGGTGAGAGGTGAAGAGCGGTTTTTGTGTTCAAAATAACTGAACAAAACTGAACAATACCACTTACTGTAAAACTGTAAGAAACAGTTTTCCACAAAGTGCTTAGTTTTCCAGATTTTGGGAAAATGAAAAAAAAATCAAATTTCCTCGATTATAACACCATCTAGGTATGATTGATTGCAAAAAATTTCTATAAATTTTTAGGTTTTGTCCAGTGTTGTAAAATCAACCGCGTGAAGTAAAAGCGGCCAAAAAACTTTTATTTTACGAAGAGGGTATTAAACCGGTAAAACCAATAATTTTGTAACAGTCGCCTAAAAGTAGGTACCTATTCATAATTCTTTTCAAGCGATAGTCGAAACTTTTTTCTTGAAGCAATCGAGATAATATGGTTTTTTACTTCATTATGTCACGAGCTGATAAAAAGAGTGTTCCTCGTTGGAAATTTAAAATTGTAATTCCGAGTTTTAAGTCGAACTTCAGAGCTTAAAGTCGAAATTCTTAGTTTTAAGTCGGAATTCCGAGTTTATTAAAGTCGAAATTCTAAGTTTTTAAGTCCGAATTCCGAATTTTACAGTAGGAATTTCTAGTTTAAAGTCTGAATTCTAAGTTTGCATTCGAAATTCGGAGAAAATAGTCGGAATTTCTAATAGTTTTAAGTCAGAATTTCAAGGTTAAAGGAAATTCAAGTTTAAAGAAAAGAAATGAAGAAGTCCTAAAATCGGAATTCCGAGTTTATTAAAGTCGAAATTAATAATAATAATAATAATAATAAATCTCTTTATTGTACCATTAAATTCAACAATCATTGATTAGTACAATAGCGTTGTAAGCGATGATAATAATTCACAAACAAAGAACAAACCGCAGTAGTACACATAAATTCGCCTGCGTAATCAAAAGGTCATACGCAAGCGATTGGCAATATAACACATTGATCACAATCACAAATGCATCAGAGAAAATTCAAATCAGAGAATTCAAAGTTTTAAGTCGGAATTCCGAGTTTACAGTCGGATTTCTTAGTGTAAAGTCGAAATTCTTAGTTTTAAGTCAGAATTCCGAGTTTATTAAAGACGAAATTCTAAGTTTTAAGTCGGAATTCCGAATTTACAGTAGGAATTTCTAGTTTAAAGTCGAAATTCTAAGTAAAGAGTTTAAGTCGGAATTATAAATTTAAAGTGTAAATTCTAAGTTTGAAATCGAAATTCGGAGACAATAGTCGGAATATCTAATAGTTTTAAGTCGGAATTTCAGGTTTAAAGAAAATTTTAGTGTAAAGAAAAGAAATAAAGAAATCCGAAAATTGGATTTTCGAAATTCCGAGTTTATTAAAGTCGAAATTCTACGTTTTAAGTCGGAATTCTGAGTATACAGTCGGAATTCTTAGTTTAAAATCGAAATTCTCAGTTTTAAGTCGGAATTCCGAGTTTACTAAAGTCTAAATTGTAAGTTTTTTGTCGTAATTCTGAATTTACAGTCGGAATTTCTTGTTTAAAGTCGCAATTCGGAGCTAAAAGTCGGAATTCCTAACAGTTTTAAGTCGGAATTCCGAGTTCTAAGCGAATTTTTAGTCTGAATTTCAAGTTTAAAGTCTAAATTCTAAGTTTGAAATCGAAATTCGGAGAAAATAGTCGGAATTTCTAATAGTATTAAGTAGAAATTTTAAGTTTAAAGGAAAAAAACCAAGTCCGAAAAAAAGAAATTCCGGAATTCCGAGTTTATTAAAGTCAAAATTCTAAGTTTTAAGTCGGAATTTCGAGTTCATAGTCGGAATTTATAATAGTTCTAAGCCAGAATCTCAAGTTTAAAGTTTAAATTCAAGTTTTATGTCGGAATTCCGAGTTTTAAATCGGAGTTTCAAGTTTAAAGTCGAAATTCAAGTTTTAAATCGGAATTCCGAGTTTCAAGTAGGGATTCTGGGTTTCAAGCTGAAATTAAAAAAAAATAAAACTGATGTAGCGTTTCTACGCACTTGTACTTAAGACTACCCAGGTACCTAAAAAGGATTTATTCGAATTGTAAAATGGAAATATAGAGAAACTCAAAAGATGTTTATTGGTTTTGGTTGGGAGTTGTATCAACAATAAATACGATAAAATTACTTTTAAGAATTTTTCCGAAAGAAGCTGAAATTTTTGAGCTTGTTATTAAGCCATAAATGATGATTTTTTTAACGAAACTATTTTAAGAAAAAAAGTGGTTATCATTCGAAACTTTAATCAGAAAACTTCCTTTATCTGTCAAATTTTCACTTTCAACCAATCACGTCTCAGAATCAATATTTAATTTTCAAACCACTTGCAATATCAGTCAATCATTTGGTCCTAGTGCAATTACGACTGCCGATGCATGAAACTTAAAGTAGGTGAGTTAACTGAACGAACCGCAATGAGCACTAAGCTTTATTGAAGTTTTTGACACGTGAAAATACGAGTTTTGTACGTGTGTAATTTCTTATGGGATTATTTCAAGTTTGTCGCTGCTTGTTGGATACAAGCTAAAGTTTCAAAGCGACAGAAAATTCCTTCTTTTCACGCAGCGTATAATTTTCTTCAGAATTTTCTCCTATAATATGATTTTATTAAATTGGCGTTTCCGTGGCAGTTTTTTTGTTAATATGTTTCCATTTTACCTCAACCCCTACCTACTGAAATGGCTTATTAGAGTTGCAGCTCGAGCTCGGTGAGCCCTTTATTGTGTTTTGTTTGCAATTCTTTTTAGGAGCATGAAATACGCTTCGGTTTTATATTTCCTTTTTTTTTTTTGATAGCAATTTTATTAAGTGTTTCCTAAAGTTATACGAAAAAAATACTTGGTTGAAATATTGTACTAATGTTTCTGTTTACCCGTCGATCAGTTTGCGGTTTTCTTCTTTTGTTGAAAAATATAGCACGTAGTTTTCCCTTCATAGTCCGAATATAGAAGATTGCTACTTTTTACCTACCGATTTTTCCCTTTGGAAATAAAAAGGGAAAAGGCAGGTAGAAAAATTTCCCAAGTTACTTCTTCAAGCCAAAAACGAAAAAGGGAGATGTTCGGTCAGACACGAAAACTAGACCGTTCGTTCAAGAGTTTCATATTGCCAGAATTCACTCTACCATTGGAAGACAATAAATGACCATATAGGAAAACGGGTTAGAAATCACAAAGAGCTGTGAAATAATAAGAAACCTGGCAACCTTGCTCTCCTTGCCCAACCGGATCAATATTCTGACATCTGGGCGATCTGTCTTTTCTCTCTCTGTTTGAAGTAACTTCACTGACATCATTGCCTCTCGCTCAGCTTCAGACAGCTGGATGCGAAGCCCGACTATCATACAGGTCGAATTATATTAACCGAAAGAAGGTCCAACTATACCAATTACTTGATCAGGGTACTTTCAAATTTATAAAATAAATTGTTTAGAAATACTGTAATCTCGACTAAATTTCATCAAAAATGCAAAAATGAAAAGCGAACGCTACAAGATATTTTTTCCCTCGGACTCAAAAATAACCCCGCCGAACGACCCGTTTAATGGGAGTTTCAATGTTTTTGAAGGGGAAGAAAGATTGAAGGAGATGAATCCCATTTTCATTTGTATGACTGTAAATAAACAGATTGCTAGGTTTTGGGGTACCGAGAATAAAAAGATCGTTCATTACCATCAATTGCATCCCCTCAAATAATCGGGTCTCATTTTTTCAAGGAAATTGGCAACGTGGCCAGAACCTCAATGAGGCTTAGAGACAGAAAGAATAATCTTGCGAAATTAGGATTTTCATCAACCTTCTATTTTAGGGGTTGAAATATTTAGCACACAATATTCATACAATTAGACAATTTTTTTTCTTCATTATCAGTCAATAGCTGGAGTTATAAAGATTAAGTGGCACTTTGATTAACATCTCAATTTTTGTCGAAATGGCGACTCTTTTTGCGCGAGAGATCGAGTTTCAATGCGTTCCATTATAAGGGTGGAAAGTGACAGAAGACAGGGAAATAAACATTCCTGTGTTCAGCCAAAACTATGGTAGATAGAAAGGTGGTCGAGAGGACCTTTTTGGTAGATGACAAAAGACACAGTTATGACGAAATTGATAAATTTGTTTGAAAGGGATCATTAAACGTGTTTTCATGGCGTTTCAATGTATAGAGTGTTTCTGATTGCCTGTAACAAATGGCTTCAAAACGCTAAGAAATACAAGGAAGATTGATAGCAATAATATTAATTAAATTCGTGTTGAGCATGAGTTATTTTGAAAACGACATATTTTAAGAGCTTAGGAATTCCGAAGCAGTAAAGCAATTACACAGCTCCGTTGAGTATTCGAAACGAAATTCTTGCGTATGAATTTTCTGAGAGTTCATAACAGGAGTTACGACAAACGGGGTTTCATTAGACTCGGTCTATTTATTTCTGTTTATTCCAATTGTCTGACAAGTCGTCGTGTGTGCTTATAATTACAGCAGGAAGCCTCTGTCTGGCAAGTTAGAAAGCTTTATCGATTCTACATATATCTACATGCTAACTAACAGCATGCAGCCTAAACGTAGAAGGTGATGTCAAATAGCACGAGGGCTATTTCCCTAATCTAACAAGCTTTTCAGGATGTGACATAATGGCGTATAGGACTTGAATAGGTGTTTGCATTTAGAGAAGAGTTGTATGTTTGTTTGGGTTACCTTGTTTGTTTGCTTAAATTTCATACCAGAATTCCCGAATGAATCATTTCTTATTTTCGATAGTTAAAACTAACTCTAAACCCCCCAAGCAGTAACTATAAGAAATATAAAATAAAAGATCGACGTACTCCTCTGTGGAATGCATTGAATTAGTGATACGAGTTAACATGTGTTTACTTTACCAGAGTTATTTAGTCACTATGAGACCAACTTGACCAGGAAAGGTAAATATAGCAAATTTCTGCTATGTCTCCCGTTTCAATTTATTCACCAATTACCAAAACCAAATACACTGTTACACTTCCTATCACTAAACATAACTGGTAGCTCTCCTTCCTAACACGAGCTCAACTACTGTACTCCTCTCTAGTATCACTCGAACTCTAGTGAACTACTAACTGTCCTCTTAGCCCAGTCTGGTTAATGACCGGGTAAAAACTACCGACATAAATTGCATTTCTCTAACCTTTAGGGAGACACTGATGGCCTAAATTCAAAATAGCGACCCAAGTCCATCCCGGTGGCGTTAGCCGCCATCTTGAATTTAAAGAGGAATCGTTTTTGCTTAATATCTCAGCCTCAGACTTAAATTGTTACAAACTTGATTCCTTACAACTTTGGTTCTTACAATTTCTATAGTGTAATCAATATTTTTTTCAATATATCCAATTATCTCGTTTATTATTAATTTTAGGACACAAATGTATAAAACTGAAGTTGTAGAGAATTCGATTTCCTACAATTGTGGTCTCCACGACTTTTTTCTAGGACCAATATTAAGGGTTGTACGCTTATGGCAACTCAAACGGGATTCAAAGGGACCAGAGTATATAAGTACACTAGACGCTGACGTATACATGACGCCATCATGTTTACACATTTACAAGACCACCACTGCAGAACCCGCACCCAAATCGTTGCTCAGAACGATTTCTTGCAATTTGCAATAACAAATTATGGCAAAATGTGCGGGTGTCGTGAGCTGAAATGATGACGATGAAAATGATGGTACCATCGAAAATCCTGCCCGATTAACGTCGAACATCAGCAATGAATGCCAGGAGATCTGCGAAGAGGAAACCGTTGATTTGGCAGCACCATGGTCGAAAAAAAGTCAAGTAATTCCGGCAACAACACCTTGAAAAAAGACATCTGAACGTTTGAAACTTAATAAGAAAGAATGGATAAAGAAAATTAAAAAATAAGAAGAAAAAAGAAATTCTTGACGCTTGCAAGAAAAAAAATCCAGCTTCAAGCCCTTATAAGGAAGAAGACTGCGGAAACCGCAACAAACTTGCAAGCGATAAAAGGATTAGGCCCACTGGGGATACCACGTAAAAAAACGCCTGTAATCATAATTTTTTCCTGCTTAATTCAAAAAATATTGATCGCACGATAAAAATTGTAGGGACTAAAGTTGTAGAGAATCAAAATTCCTCGTCAAATTCAAGAATCAAGATGGCGGCTTTTTCGGTCGGTAGTCGGTAATTTTTGCACGGTAAAGCCTTTTTTATGATGACTAACCCGACTGGACTATCTGTTCCATAGCACTCTAGACACCTTTCACTGTAAGTTCTTAACTAGTGCCCTTACAGCTTTCTACTTTCTATGCTAGCACTGGTACTCTTGTCTCCAATACTTCTAATTGCTTCTAAAGTACAAACGAACGCATTTCTTGTATAAATAGAAGCAGGTGATGTTCTGGACTGATATTCTGGAACGTCAAGTGTCGTGAGCTACCACCCAGATCAGTTGAAATTTTCACTAAGGTAGATTTTCCGTAATATTTTTCGGGATACTTCGCTTATGCTCGCAACAATATTAATAAAGGTATCTTCTCTGTAATAATTGAAGACAGAAATTTTCTCGCAGCTTTAATTATTGCCCTCTACAATCATGTTGAAATAAGAAAATTAAACATTGAACAGCTAATCTGCTTAGTTAAAATCAACAACTGTAAGTAGGGCTTTCATGACAACTAAAACCTCCACCTTGGCAAGGTAAAGTCAATATTTACTGAAGCATTAGCCGTTCTTTGACGCAGAAACGTGATTCAAAATGATTTCTTTCTTCCTATAGTAGGTAAAAGGGTTCAATAATCTTTTTTTTTTCGAAAATTAATGTAATGAAACCCATTTTTTGTGTTTATTAACAATAAGACTCGACCATAAAATAAACGATAAACTCAATATTCATTATCACCTTTCCGGAGCCCTTTGCTCTGCTTTTACCTTTTACCTTCGGTGCTGATTCTCAATTGTATTTTATTTATTTGGATCAATTCCCCCAGCGACCGCACACCTTTACTCTCAATTGAATCGTCAATATCTCCTTCAGAAACCGTAGTGGACTTTCGTCCGCCCGTGGCGTTTCAGGCTGTTACTTCCGCTCCAGAATCAATCACTGGAGTAGCGGAGAATCTCCGAAGGAAGCGCCCAAGAACGATATGGCAACTGTAAGGTCACTTCTTCGCACGATTTACTTTATTTGGGGTAGGGATCAAGGAAACCTCGATTGAAAGTTAAATAAAATGCAAATTTTCATAAAATTTGTTAAATTATCGGTGGTGTTAATTTTGTTTGGAATTTTTCGGCCTTAAACGTCTAAAAAAAGGTTTTTTTTTTATAAAAAAGAGAAAGTAGCAGTGGAGGCTCGTGGATTGCAAATTTAGTGAAGTGTAAATTATACACAGGACCAGTTATCTAGTCAGCTCTATTTTTTTTTTTTTTTTGGAAAGTCAGAGGTCAGCTCAAAAATGTAATTTTTGAAATAACCGGTTTGACACTCGGTTTGACATCATAGTTCGATCAGCTCGAAAATTCCATTTTTGCAACATCCGATCAACTCAAAAATTCCGCTTTATCAAACAAATAAAATAAAATAAGTTCCAGGTGACCAAACCTTGCAAAAATGACAGTTCCTTGCAAAAAAATGAGTTGACCTTGTCAAACTGAACCTTGAAAAAACAAATTTGAGTTGACTGGACCGTCTCAAACTGGACCTTCTTATTGTCCGCAAAAAAAATGGATCCCACCGGGCCTTGTAAACCTGATGATGGCTTGAAGTTCGAAATGTGTAACCCTCAATTTTATCACATATTTTGATGAGAATGTGCTTTCAGTTTTTTTGATTAATTTTTCAAATAAGCCAACCAGATGGGAATTTTAACTATCAAATATTTCAGTTTTTTCAGTTTTTTTCAAAAAACTATCGGAGATAACTAAATGTTTTTCTTAGATCATTATTGAGCTTTAAATTTGGCTACCCAGTCCGTATTTTGCCCCAATTTAACCGACTTCGTATCTCTTCTAGTTTATACATCACATTATATTATATATTATACACTAGATAGACTATTCTGCTTCCTCTAATTGTGTACAAACACTTGAAGTTGTGTAATTACGAATAAGTGTCAATAAAGCTTCAAAAAGGGCGTTTTCCAAACGATGGGACATCAAAATAAAACTCCTCATTTCAGGAAAGCCCCAACTTCCTTACTTGTAAACGAAAGTGATCTCTTGAATATCATAAGGACCACTTTTACTCAAGCCTTATTCTCTACAGTATTGAGCAACAAATTATATTCCAAATATCGCCAGTTATTTTTTAGCTTCAACTTCTCCTTGTTACAAAATATAGTTCCTCAAAGATTATCTATAGGCAAATAGTTTTACACGTCCATGACATATTTCTTTATTTTTTTTTTGGTAATTGGTCCATTCTAATTTTTGATGGAGAGTTTTTCTCGTCAAGGTGACTCTTGCCAATAGCTTCTTCTTCATGTTTGAGAACCTCGTAACGCATTTAGTGCGTTAAAGTATCTTTACAAATATCTTATATTATTAAAAATGCCAAAAGAGATAATTTTCGCAAGGCAAAAGTCTCATCGACCTTTTTACTAAAAATATCGTGTATAAATTCACAGACCTTTATGTACGGGATAGGAAGCCACGTGATAGAATACGTGGAGGTCGGAGGTGGCGTGTAGGTATCGCGCGCAGGTAACGCCAACATGACGTAATCCTTTGCGGATTGGCTGAAGGTCCAGAACACCAGACTGGAAAGCGGAAGCCGTTCGACAGTCATGGGAGAAAATTTAATCTCTCTAATTAATAAACTTCACATTTTGTAGTTCTCACCTGAAGTAGTTTCAGAGTAAATGATCGACACCATAGTTGTTTGTTGACGCAATTACCTAATTGTCTGGAATATCTGCAATAAATAGATGACTAAACCGGCCAATTAAACCAGATTTTTCCGTTAATAATCACCAGATTAATATCAACTTCCGGAGTTTTTCAATTTCCAACCTTAGACGCTGCTTCAAGTCTTTAACACTCTTTAAACCACTGCTAATCTCTTGTGAATGCCGCCGTTTTAGCAGTTGAATTTTGAAGCTGTTCGCCTGACCTTGCCTTATGGTTAAGTTCATTTATTGCATCATCTTAATTTGGAAAGGTACCCACGCAATAGTACCAAGGAACTGTAAGTAAAGTTCTATTTTTTAAAGAACTTTTGCAATAAGGGCCAAACAAATTTGTTTGTTAATCACCAATTAAAAGCCTACCGCCAGTATCAAACCTCCAAGATTCATGAGTTGTTTTAATTGAAAAGAGGACGGAAATTGATCAAGTGATTGAAAGTATTTGGCCCCCTCCCGGCATTAAAGGTTTCAGTTATGACATCTGATTGAGACCCCTGACCAAAGGAGACCTCAACACCAACCCGCTTAAGGAGGTAATAAACCACAATCAAAACTTTCATAACATTTTTTTTTTAATTGGTGTCAAAGACGGACGTTGCATGAATGCATTAAAGAACGCTCAATAGCTGAGCGTGAGAGAGGCTGAGTAAAGTAAGCAATAATATTATACTAACTGGTCAAGCTATAAAATTAGCATAAAGCTGCTGAAAATTAAAGGGAGCGTTGAATTCCCAAAGTCTCTAAAAGCGCCCATGCAATGTCTCAGGTAATGACCCGGCCTTATAACAATAATCGGTCCTTTTCATAAGTGATGGTATGCTAATTGGTTTAGTTAATTAGGGAGGAATTAAATGAAGTGCGGGATTTAGGCGTGGGGGAACAAATGATGTTTCAACACACACAATAGAGCGTTTACATTTACGCATAATTAAATAATTCCACAGTCATACATTTGTATTACTATTTGTAAGTCAATAATTCAAGTAAATAACAATAAATTTGAGCCTGCACAGTAAAATTATACAATTATAATCTCTTAATGGATTTTACCACCCCTTCAAAAGGTGAAAGTAATTACCGGATTGAAACTACAGAAGTATAACAAAATATCTCATTTCCTACCTTTGACATTGTAATCCAGGATCTATTCTTATCGATTATCTCTACACTGAAGTAAGTACAAAATCACTATCAGTTTCAAACGAAGCTTAGGAATCCGACAGTTTCCCCGCAAGATTAAGGGCGGCTTAGAGCTTTCTAAGGGCTTTGTAAACAAGAGGATTGAATTTCGGAACAAAACTTCATATTGCATTCAATTCAGCGCATCTGTTACAGAGTCTTTGATGTCGTTAAAATAGAACAAGACTCTTTTGATCCCGTTTAATAGTTTTCTTGTTGAGTATCTTTGACATGGGTATAGGCTCCTTCATAAAAATCAATAAATAATAAACGACAAGCAAATTCTTCCGTTTATGGATAAAGAAATCTAGATAATCACGAATTCGACCTGATACACAACAGCACGTCTTGGAGCTGTCCTACTATCACGTTCTGCACAGCAACGTTCAATTGTGAAGGGTAAAATTGGCTACAGTAATTTCATACAAAATACCCCAGCGTTAACTCATAGCTAGAAATCGGTAATTGTAAGCACGCCCATGTGGCTGGTGCATGAATGAAATATAAATAAAGTAGATGTGACATGACGAATCATTTGAATAAAATATCACAGCATGTGTTATTTGCATTTAAAACAATAATTGAATTAAATAATGTTTAATGATCAAAATTCTTAAATGAATTATTTATCCAAAAAGCAATTTTTTAATTTAAATTAAAGATCACGTTTAACAATAATCGGGTAAAAATAAGCTCATGACAAGATTGACCTTTTAACCGTTGGAAGTTAACAAATGACATTTCAGCTCACAGAATATAATAGAATAGAATCGACCCAATAGGTTTCGATTTTAACATGCGCAGTTGGCACATAGGCTGGGTCTTTTCACACTTTTTCTATATTTTTCGAGATATCGTTTCGAGGTTTGGTATGCCGCATACACTTCTAACAGATAAGGGACAAGTTTCTTACTGTATACTACTGCTTATCGAGTATAAGCGATAATGGGGGTGTACCTTTCTACACTGTGTCACCTGTATATCGAACAAACACATGCAATCTTCTTTTAATCTTCAAGGAAAAATTTACCCCGTATTGCAATAATGTGCTTTTCCAATAATTATCCATCTTGTGAACTTTCAAGCTGACTCGGGCACCCGTTATATGTTTCCTAGGTACAAAATATTGGTTTTCATATATTATGTAGGTAGGTACTTTTAAAACATAAAATGTATGGATGAAACAGCCCTATTATTTCCACTTATGTGGCTCATAAATCATGTTACAACCTCTATTGTGGGCTTTACGATGGAGATAATGTTTTATTCAACGTCAAGTTTAGTGTCCATTTTGTGAAAATGTAGCGCAAACAATACACCTTAAAATATCCTTTCAAATCGAGAAAATTACCAGGAAATAATCACAATTTACCTACTATTGAAATCCTCACGGCTATTCTTTCTTGTTTATCATAACCACGCTGTCACTGTGTAGGTATATCATATAATATTAATTTAGAAGATGAATAATCCATTATTACAAAGCATATAATATTGATGAGTAAAAGCTATATTATAACTATACAGGGTGATTTTTACGCTGAGGAATTCTTTATAACACCCTGTAGAATTACTTACTTAGGAAAAACAACTTTTTGATGATAATGGTGAAAACGGCACTTCGATATCTGCTTTCTATTCAGAGGACACCATCAGTCACGATTATCTACACGTGCTTTATTAGACACAACCGCGGCTGTTGTGACGTCTGAATTCTGACTTTAACAGCCTGTAACTCGCTTATTTAACATCACAGCCAACTTGGATTAAAATCTACCTGGATATAATAAGGTGCATTTTAGTTTGATTTAATGAAAAAAATAAAATTCCTTAAGTGCGAATTTTTATAAAATTCAAACGGCATTCCCGATTTTACAGTTTTTTCAGGATATTTCAGCAACGACTGAAGTTTTAATTTTTTTTTTGAAAAGAGCACAAAGTTGAACGAACGTGGACAAACCATGGACAAAGGAATGCCGTCTGAAAATTAATAAAATTTGTTCATGGAGGTGCTGATGTAAAATTCTTTAATTTTCCCAAACTTAATGAAAATTTTGGTTAGACGAACGTGGCCGTTTGAATTTTATAAAAATTTACATTTACGGGTGCCAACTTCCCTGAACTGAAATCAGCTCAGTGAAGTTGTCACCCCCTAAGTGCGAATTTTTTATAAAATTCAAACGGCATTTCTGATTTTTCAGTTTTTTTCAGTATATTTCATCAAAGACTGAAGCTGTAACTTTTCTTTAAGAGAGCACAAACGACAATTTTGGTTGAAAAAACGTGGACAAATGCTAAAATTTGATTAAAATTCTCATTTAGGGGTGCCAACTTCCCTGAGCTGAAATCAGGCTAGTGAAGTTGACACCCCCATAAAGTGAGAATTTTTATAAAATTCAAACGGCATTCCCGTTTGAATTCACAGTTTTTTCATGATATTTCAGCAAGTTGTACGAAATTTTCCAAGATTTTCCAACTTTTCTCCAATTTAATCGAGTAACTACACACTCTCTTCAAAGCCAGTCTGGTACCCTGCACCCTGAATCATTTAAAATAAAGTCGTAGAGTTCATCTAGATGTAAACTGCCCTTCTCTCATAATTATTACATCAAATCCGTACCTCAGAGGGTTTATGGCAGCAATTACTATAAATTTTACAGCCGGTAAACACCTTCAATCCTACTTTACTCCTCGTTATAGCCGGTCTTTCTTTGGATATGGCTATCTTGATTCCTCCAGGTTTCTCCGTTCCTGGCCACTTGTCATAAATTCCCCTTGAATTGTTTCCCCTAAAAATTCATGAGGCGTTGCGTTAAATAATACAGACCCTGCCTCTCAGTTGATTTGGTGCTTTAATGACTCTTTTAAAGAAATTATTCACTAAATAAACCTTTTTTTAACTTTAATCTACGAATATGCATCCTATAGCGTGAGGTTTGCACGACAACGGTGATTTTAATTTAAATATTTGATGAAAAAATAATTTTTTAAACATTTTTGAACTCTTATAAAATGAATTTTGTATTTGGGTATTAATAAAAAATTAATTATATAATATAATATAAAAGAAAGAAATACTTGCCAAAAACAAGTAAAATAGACCCTGTACGTCACTGAAGATGCTAAAACAATTATTCATCTTCCATCCATCACAGTGATTAGCCTTTCATATTATGTAACATCTCCATTGATACGTAATGTCATGTTACATCTACCTACATAATGAATTTAGGTCTGCGCTTGAGCTGCTAGGTACTCCAAGGTCTTGTTTCTTGTAATGCTAATCTACGAAGTTTGACAAAATTGTCAGATCCTGTCAAAATGTGAAAGGTGGCAAAAAGGTGGATATAAATTCTGAAATTTATTCACGTCTCGAGTCCAACTCTTTGAACATTTCCTATAACAAAATTACGTCATGCATAAAATGCATTTTAGTTGACGAATTTCCCGCCGAATCGGTCTCCATGATTTTTGTCGCAAAGCCTCGTTTAAACCCCAAGGAGGTCGTTGTAAATTCAATGACAGCGTTGATGTATATCGCTTTAACTTTTCGGTTCTGTACAGTTCTTGCAAGTTTTTCCTCGGGGAAATCATGAGTAATATTCCTCTAAAGTTATTTCTTACGTCGGTTGTTTTTTCTTTTCAAGCTTCGAAACAGATTTATACTCATCCGGCGCAGCGTAAAATAAACACAGCTTATTGGATTATCTGGCACATATGTGGTGATTTGTCTGGATTACCCCCGATGTGGATGAACAACGGTCTTGATGCGAAATCGGACGATAATACAGATGATGAAAGAGTTTTTTTTTTGGTTTTCAGGAATTTCATTTATTGTAAACGGATTTTGTTCTGAAAGATAATAATAATTGTTTAACCAGAACTTGAATTTCGGTAAAGTCGAGCGAATCTGGCGAAGCGTAGCCGCAGAATGTCTAATAGAAACATCAATTGAAACAGAATTTAGATTAACTCGAATAATGTTAGGGAGAAGCTTTTTTCGTGCATATTCTCAAATATTCAATTCTAAAATTGAATTTTTTTAAAACCCCCTGTCTATCATCTACAGAAAATGCTCCGCAAAAGGAAATTTCTCTAACATAGACCTCAGTTTGTCAACTTTGATCAAAAATCGCACTGGAAGAGACTCTCCCTTAGAGCCACCCAATATCTCTTGAAAGTATATAATAAGATATGGACCTCAGGCACCTTCCCGAAAACGTGAAACTACTCTATCATTCTACCTATACACAAGGCAGCTAGGAAAACCAAAACAGGATGTAACTGCATACAGGCCCATATCACCCACCTGCACCATATGAAAGCTATTAGACAAGATAATTATTAACAAAAGACTGGCCTGGTATCTAGAGAAGAATAAACTAATCACCCTCAATCAAACATTTGCTCAAACAACACTTCGCAGCACTTCTTCGACCTGGAACGAGCATTCGACTTCTGGAGATAAAATTTTCCGCGCAAAACTAAGTGGAAACGAAGTCAACTCCATAGACAAACTACCTGGAAGATAGAACATTTCCACTAAGAGTCAATGACTCCTTCTCTCATCCATCATCAAGCAATCGGAGTTCCACAAGGATCGGTCCAGAGCACGATATTTTTCTTGATCGCAGTCAATGAAGTCGCATTCACAGTCACCTCCTCAATAAAATTCTCCATCTAAGTGGACGACTTAGTACATAGTATATTGCCGCGGCAGGCAAATTCTTCCCCCAAAAGACAAAGTACATGGTTTTGTCGGAAAGAAGAATCTTGGGGACTTACCGCTGCGGTTGTATGACAACGGCCTAGAACAGATACAAATTTCTGAGACCAACTTTCGACAAGAAACTCACATGGAAATTGCCCAACTGAAAAAAAAGCATGCCCCGTAGTGCAGAGTCAGAGGTAGCACATCTGACGTGTAATCAGAAGGCTGGGGTTCGATTCCCCACCGGGGCGAAAACTATTTTTATTTGGTCGGATCGACAGCGGCGCTAAAAACTGCCACGTCATTTATGCGATAGGATAAGACAACTCACCCCCACTCACGACCTACAGGTCATCGCAAACAAGATGGACGCTCAAGGAGCAATTTTTTGAAACCTTCATTAGTGTTCATATTAGCGAAGGCGACAACAACCTCGCCACGAGACTACAAGTTCTATTTGTCTAGTGTTTAAAGATGCGTCAAAGCCGCTGAGCATGCCACGCAAACCTAATAAAGGCTGCCTAAATACTAAAAGCAACTAAAAAAATATAAAATTTTCTAAAGTAATAATTGTTGCTCAATTTCATAGAGTGGGGATCTTGGAGGGATCTTGGAAAAATCTAAGCCACGACATTGGGTTTTTGCTAATTTACCGAATACACTCGCGCGAATTAGGTAAAAATTTACTGCTGAGAGCGGGTCATCTGATAAATTACCAACCTGAACTTTACGATTCTAAACACACAGAGACAGAATAATATATTACTTACAAGGGCTTAAAACGTACAAACTTCTCTCTTGTAAGAGTTTTCCTGCCGAGATTAAGAACTAAATTATATACGCCTTGCGTGCGTTAATTGCTTTTTAAATGTACTATTTCATGTAAGTAAACTGAGGTTGAAACAACGACTTTTGGGACACTAGAACTTTATTCACGTTTAGATTTTATACATTTTTTATTGAAGCTGAACACGTATACATACTCGTACACGTACTGCAGAGAAATCCCTATGACACTCCGCATAATCGGTTCATGAGCAGAATTATCGATTCCCGGTAATTTTGACCCGTTACAGGCTGCATTCATCAGGAAACACAACTCTCGGGAATCTATCCCAAAGTACACAAAATAATTTTTATCAAAAAGTGCTGAGTATCGAGTTATTGAACGTTGAACCTGATCGACATTGGCGATTCGACGTGTCTTCTGCCTTGCATTGCTCCAGGTAGAATTAATACCGTCACGTCATTGCTTGAACCTTACTCCATGTTTCAATGTTTGTCCCTTGGTTTACCCCCAGTTAACCGAATTTGGACACCATGGGAAGAGTGTCCTGACATAACTTTATCAGAGCTAAAAGCGTTATAATAAAATTATTGCTTCCCATTCGAATGTACGTAGAACGTACATCAGATACTCCGACTTGGATGTAGTGAAAGTATCAGAAAAGATGACAAAAACGTCGCTTGGAGAGAATAAATCGGTGACAAAACTTGCGAGCTAACAACATAGAGAAACCTGGAGCTTTTCCAACAACCGCTCGTGGATACTCTCCATTAAGTCAGATACGCAGGTCTCGTGCGCTCTGCTTGAGAAAGAGTTAACATTTTCCAAATAATTCAGTTATGTCATGTTATATCCAAAGGATGATCTGCCAGGAAGCTCAGACGCACTCATAGTGCAGTTAAACCGGTAGAAAGAAAACTTGGAACTGCCTAAATACACATGAGAGTGAAGGTCAAAGAAAAACGAACAGAAAGCATTTTCTTGAGAATAGGCTGGACTGGTGTTAGAACGATAAAATGTACTAAATTCTGAGAGAGAAAACCAGAAGCCTTATTGGGTCCAGGTTATAACAAAGCGCTTTATGACAGTTTGATGTCATCGAGAAAACCCTTAACATATTGTTACGGGGAAAAAATGTAAAACTTGGCAACATGTGGCGATTGCACCCTCCCACTCTTGACTAGATTTCGGGATCCCGAACGGAAAGCCGATCTGGAATTGCACGAACATTCTAACAGTGGAGAGAACTGCGCAACCACGCTTTATAATGCCTAATCATGACCCGTTCTGCTTATAAGGTCCTCCTCCCGGCAAGAGACGTGTGGGAGGGCAACAGAAACGAACAGCAGATGTTTGCGATTTAAGACTGGAGCTGAGGTGTGTAGCGCTACCTCGAAGAAAAGAAGAAGAGAGTCCTCTCGAGCCTGGACCTTCACGCAACAACTTTGTATGCCATAGAGCTCTGTGCGCAGTTGTAGGAAAAGATGCACTGCCAACATAGGTCAATAAATATATTTTCAAACAACCAAACGCCTGGACAAGTCCTTAGCTCCAGTCATTTGCAAGTCAAAGTTGGTCTAGAACTGTCATTTAACATTGAATTTCCCGGCAAGGAGCAAGGAAGTAACTCTGATCTGGAGTCCGGGCTAGGAAAGATGCCGATTCCGGATTTATCGGACCAAAACCAGCATTTGGCCATATTGCCAAAACAACAATTCGCAACAGGGCTGAGAGGAAAGTCCTCCGGCACTGGTAAGACGTACCACGATGGGATCATTCGAAGGCCTGTATACAGGGGCGTCAAAAAAAAGAACCAAAGACTATTGGAGCGTAGCTCTCCTGTGTACAATTCTCAATAAACTGCTGGATAGAAACCTCTCCACAACTTTTGAAGTCGATCGTTCGGGGCGGATGAGTCGATGTTTATAAATTCAACGCGACGTTTCTCACAGCACAGGACACTTTTAGCCACACAATTCTGAGTGCGTGGACTGTTAAAAGCCAGTTTCTTTGGTTGCAAGGCCAGTCTGACACGTCTAACAACCGGAGAATCACTGGAGCCGAGTATGGGCTGAGAGGGAAGTCCTCCAGCACTGGTAAAGCTTACCGCGATTGCACCATTCGAAGGCCTTTAAACAGGAGCGTCGAAAAAAAGGACCAAAGGTTATTGCAGCTTAACAGAAAAGAACTGAAGGCCTTAATAGGCCTATATACTGGGCATTGCAAGCTGAACCATCATCTGCACTGGATGGGTTTAGGGATCAGCGCTGAATGCCGCCTGTAGTGGAGGATGACGAAACAGCAAAACGGTGATTTTGTGAAGAATAATCTAGGGAGAGTTTGTCAGTTGATGGTATAAACGACGTTGAAATCGCCTAAGAAGTCTATATTAAACCATTATTGTTAACAAAAATCAACTGTAAATTTGTCTACAGTATTATGCAGATGAATAAAATCACTAAGAAGAGGAGTGTGTGTTAATTTAAATCAATTAATGGGGCCGACAAGTCGCAGAATGGTAGAGTGGAGAAACTGTGGTGTTAAAGTCAGATAAGGTTCAGTCCTGATCGTGAACGACATGCAACGGTTCGAAAGGAAAGTGGAAATCCAACTACAAACCCACAGAGACCGGCCGCAATACATGAATGAGTTGCCGAGAAGTCCGTCAACCCAAACTCGATCCAGGCTTTTCAATAGTCCGAACTTCACTCACTGACAGATGAGGTGAACCAAAATGTCAGCAGCTGAACGCTTTCGGCGAAATCCAATCTGACGATCTTTTAAAAGACCGTCCCTTCTAAATCGTAACTGCGTTATGAGTTAATGACTTTCCGAACGACTGGATATTTCAGAGAGACTTTTTTTGAGGAATGAAAAACACCCGCCGAATGAAAAATAAAACTATAGCCGTGAAGGAATTAGATTAACATGGTGAAATGGTCACTTTTGAACGAACATCGTGGAGGTCTAACAAATTAGAGAAGCCAGAAATGGATGAGTCGATCGATCTGGTCGGGTGAACGCTCTCCCAACTCCGTATAAAGTGCATCAAATTTTAAAACAATGTGTCGTGACTTATTATTCTATCAATCAAACACTAATTAAGGTCCCCGAGGTCGCTATCGATCCATCCGGCCTGCCGCGTTTGAGAACTGGAGCTCGTTCACCATTGACGGAGTTTGGTCGTTCAATTTACTACATAAAAGTTATACTTGCTTTAATTCAGTTGTTTTTGTTTGTTTTTTCTACGATTTTTCTGTACCAACTGACTCTTCAATTTCAATTTTAATACCTAGCAGCAAAACATTTTTTTTTTATGATTCATCGAAAAATCAGTGATTCCCCTTCATTTGTGATATTCTTTTAACAACTGCGGTAGACATCATCAGAGGTCAATGTATGTAGATTCACTCCCAATGTTCATGTCAATCAAAGCGTAGATCAGTCGTCTTGACAACTGTCGCCAAATATAATGAACCCTTTTTCACAACGAGACATTCTCGCGAATCATTTTAAACTGAAGCATTACCACTAAAATCTAGGTCTTTAAGATAACCGTGAGAATGAGTCTTGTTGGTGAGCCGTTTGCACGGAATGTAACGAGGTCCGGTTAAAGAGGCTACCTGCCTATAGTTGGAGAGGTCCCAAGTCCAGGGTCCGATTAGGAAGCTACCTGTTTAATTGACCTCCCTGGCAAGGACGAAAAAGTTAGTTACTTTCACATAAGGCCCTTTCATACGTAGTTCAGAAGGTCGGTAAATAATTATCTATCCAAATGATTCACCCCTTTGAATTGAGTTTGACGGAGATCAAGACTGTCGTTTCGTTGATTGAATTCACAGAAAAATAAGAACCTGAATTTACATTTACAAAGAAAAATTCGGTTGGATAGTTATTTCGAATAAATATTTTCATGAAGCATAAATAAATAAATAAGTATAAAGCAATAAATAACAAATAAATCTGGAATGCTTTGTAGAACATTCAAGAAAATCAAGAAAGAGCAAATCAAGAAAATTTAAATTACCAACATGATTGTGATCACAGAAGATCTCTTTGTTTTAATTTGAGTTGCTTTTAAAAAAATTAATTGGCTCAAAATCGCTAAGCCAATAACACATTATTTAGAAATTGTCAGATAAATTACATAATTTAAATAAATCAGTAGCATAAACTGAAGGTAAAAATGAATAATGGGATGTAAAAATGTGATAAAAATTCCAACCCTTATTTATGAAAGTGCATGCGTTAAATAATTGTGTTATTCAAAGTGAAAGTAAACCTCAATCTCCAGAGCAACTAGATATTAACATGAACGACTGACGTTTGAGCTTGAAAGCTCGACGGGTGACAAATGAACATACTATAGGTTTCCTATTCAGATAGTTTCGACTCTAAGGTTTCGACATTTGTACAGGCAATCTGGTTAATTTCAATATTGATATCACATGGCGATCTTGACCAATCATATCACTTTTAAAGTGGTTTTAAAATATACAAAACTATCAAACAAAATCTGAGGTTAAATAACTTCGAAGCCAGTGAGGTATTATTGTTAGAAAACTCTCTGATCTCTGAAAGTTGCGCGAATGGAGATTTCGGGAGGGAAGGAAGGGGAAAAAAGACAACATCTTTCCTCATCAGCCGAACTGTCAGAGTGTGAGAGTGGAATTAAATAATCTTACCTCAAAAACACACCCTCTGTCATGGACTCCCACAGAGATCTCGTTATGTTACACTCTTTCTGATTGCGATCAATGAAATCTCCAATTACATTCCACCACCAATTAACGCTCCATTGTAGGCGGATGATTTGATTATCTTTGTTTGTTTATCTCTAAGGGAAAGTCCTCTTACACAACACGGCTAGCTCTACAATCGGTAATAAACAACTTAGCAGATTAACGTCAAGTCTCTTTAATCCAGTTCTACGTTCCAAAGATGAACTTGTTCTTTTTGTGAAAACGAGATGGACTTCTACCAAATTTCTGCAATTCGTACAAGAAAGCTGACTTTTGATACCTGTGTACACAACTACGGGTAGATAAATTTATTCATTACGTAGATAATTGGGGGCTATGATCAAATTACAATAATTCAATTCTCTTCTTTTGACTCAATTTGGTCTAATTACATTTAGCACGTATTATTTCCCCTTAGAATTATCGCAATCTCTTGCAATCGCCAAACTTGTTTTTCTTCTCGCCGCGCGGAGAATTTTACAGAGGCCCACTCGAAATCAAATTTAAGCTTTGTCTTCTCGATACTAGATAGGTCTCAGTTGACGCTTAGTAAGTAGGGAAGCTGTTTTACCGACACGGGCGCTTACTGTCGGTAATACAGGTACCCTATCAGTAAGGACCGAACTCGTGATCAATCGGAACGGCTAGGATGACGCGAAGGCGCCGAAAGATGAGCCACCATATTGGTTGATAAGTGACGCTTAGTGTTGCTTTCTCTTATTTGAAAGCTCCTTAAGATAATTCCGTTGTTGTCTTTTATCTTATTACCTACTGAAGCTGAATTATGTAAAAAGCTTCTTCTTATTCTATCCTGGGATATTTGATATGATAATAATAGTAATTATTGATGATAATTGATCTTCGAAATATTATAAAATATAATCTGAAACAATGAAAACACTAAACACTATCGAAGGCCCGCCTACGCCAGTGCCGTCGTGGAATTGTAACTCTTTTATACGTGAGCTCTTTAAATATTCAGGCGAATGAAGCCCAGGTTATCGACTACACGAATTTAGCTGAAGTTCAAAAGTTTGTGTCTCGTTGGAGGTGACTTTGAACTGGAATTTCTTCAAGGATAAGATTAAATTACTTTCGTCGTACTTTCCTGTCTGAATATTTTATTCGTGTACTCTCGCCAAACTATCTATCAAAGTGCTTTAGTAAGTAAATATCTTCTCACACCTACATAAATTTATTAAAAGTCGTACATTCAAACTTATTCAAAGTACTGTTGTAACGTACCATATACGTTAAAGCCGCAAAACTTCTCTTGTTGAAAAGACCTACTAGTATATATATATATATTCGTTGGAAATTACAAATTGCAGTCTTACGATACATGTTGTTTAGTTTATTAAATTACATATGATTGGTTTCGTCGATCATGGGGAAAAGAACGATCTGTAGGATATTCTGATGCGATGTTGACATCATGGTGAAGCATTTGCTTTGAGAGATATAGTCTAGGGAAAACCCCATTAAAAAACCTAGACACACCATCCTGTTGAGATTGGTTTGAAGTATTCCAATCATTTTGCCCTTCTGAGGTTATCTGGCTGTTAATGTAGATTTTGTTTACAAGAGCTTCAAATTCTGTAACCAGTCTATTGTTTCGGTGGAAATTTCATGAATTGCTTGAAAACCTCCAGAAAATTTGGTTAAAGGACATTCATTGACAATGTGATTGATGGATTCTTCAGGATGTCCGCAAATACAGGAAGCGCTTGGTATTAAATTCCATTTATGTAACATTGAATTACATCTACCGTGTCCTGTTCTTAAGCGATTTACTTGTACCCAGACTTTCCTTCTGATTTCAAAACCGTTGACTAATGATGAAGGATCTTCGATTAAAGTATTGTTGAATAAAGAAACACTTTTATTTCGCCAATCATTTCTCCATTCATCTTCAATTTTAAAGTAAGGAAGGTAGAAAGGTAGAAACAACCGCATGAGTAGTTGAGAAATATTCATCCCTAAACCGGAAAATCGGCCATTTTCCTTGTGAGCTTTTGTTCCGTCAACAGCGTGGGTCATATCTTATCTTCAACATCTTTCCCTGGACCGCTTATTAGACTGGGTTGAGGTTAAACTTCCTTCTAGAGTCTCTAGAGTTCTCCACCATCATTGAAGGAGTGAGGTTCTTTACCTCTTCGTTGGAGAAGACCGTTCTGCAACTATTTTTTGGTAAAAGGGGTTGTCTCGTAAGTTACCTCAAGCATATTTATCTGCCTATCTTGAATATTATCCAGATCCCTCAACAGTGTAAAAGCTTAGGTGATCATCGTTCTAAGGTTTTTGAGTTTTGAGGGTTTTGAGTGCAAGACCGTCAAGTCTCGGGTTGTTGGGGCCCTTTTGGAGATGTTGAGCGGCAAAGGCCACTCTCTACACTAGCTTTCAACAACAGAAAGGTCACGCTTGTTTGTAGGTTGCCATAAATTTTCAAGTCATCTACAAAGAAAGTGTAAGGTGACTGGAGGAGCTGGGCAAAATAGTAACTTAAAAAAAATCTTTTGAATAAAAACGATTTTTCGTTATCATGTTACATCTGAAAAGGAGACGTAATAACCGCGTCATTAAAATATAAAGCGTCAATTTCGGAATTCGAGAGAAACCCGCGCAATTATTAGCTCGAAAACTTGCCCTAATGAAATGGCTCCCGACCAGGGACCATTGAGATGAGATTACCTTTTTTACATTTCCTTCGGGGCAATCTGGAGCCCTCAGAGACGCTATAATAATCCAATAACATGATTTCTAAACGATTTGCTCAAAGTCGCTTAATGAATTTCATTCGCTTGTTTCCATAATATTTATCAAGGTAATAACTTGTGCATGCTGTTCGGTCTGGAAATATTTTCAGTGCAAATTTATAATCCTAAAATTTCAGTTAATTAATTGGCATCGAAGATAATCTTATCAGCTTAATTATAATTACTGACTGATAACAGCAAATTAGACTAATAAGAGGCTGCAAGAATTCTTATTCGGCTTGTTCGGTGGAAATTCTGTACAAATTTTTTTCTATCTGAATTCTCATTTGCATAAATACACAGTGAGGACGTTTATTATAGTCCCTTCCTTTTAAATTCTGAGACGAATGAATGAGAAAACTAAAAGCGCAAAACTGAAATGTCTAACGTCAAATTTGACGTTGTCAACTTAATAATTTTGAATGACATGGGGACATGTATTGTGAGACCTTGTATTTTGACAGTCTGTAATTTTGAGATGTTCCATTCAAACATCGACATAAGTTATTACGGGTTCAAGCTCGCAGGATCATAACGTCCGGATCCGGCTCGAAGGACCAAAATGTTACCAGTTCAAGCTCGCAGGAACATAATCTCAAGATCGGGCTCGAAGGAAGAAAATGTTACGGATCGGCTCGAAGAGCAAAAAAATGGTACGAGCTCGAACCGAATGTGGCGTTACCGAATAGACGTGATGTTATAGGGATGTTCTATTAAGGACCAATCAATTTTATTTATAAGGTAAGGAGGTACGTATACACGATGAAACGTGCAGCTTACAAAGGGATCTAGCTCATAACGGACGTCTTCCACGATCGCTGGGCTACTACTAGTTCTTCCTGGCTAACCCCGCTGCTTTAACAAACGGACTTTTCTCTGTCCCATGTTAGACGAGTTGGGACCTTCTTGATGTACGAAGGTCAACTCAGAGGAAGGAAGTAAAATAAGAAAGGGCGGCAGGATTTAACTTGAATACTAAAGTTACTAGTAGATATTCAGGGTAAGCACCCTGTAGACCAATAATTACAGGATGCGATATTTTGTCTACTGCAGCGTAACAGTGCTATACTTTAGAAGCAAGCACAGAAAAAGATACTCTGCAATGTTTCTTTTTTGGTCGTAAAACCAGGATCATATATTTTATATCCTGGAAAACCTGGATGTTTTAAGCTCTTATTTAGCAGAAATAAAGGCACAAAGTAACAAAGACATGGAACATACTTTTCAACTTATTTCGGGGCATTTAACAATGAAATTGTTTCAGCTCGACGCTGTTTATGCTAAGACGATATTATTTATGCGAACAGAGATGGCAAGCGAAGTTAAGATGCAGCCAGTCAGGGAAGTTTACTGAAACTGAAAGCTGCGAGGAGAGTAATTGAGACATTTCACTGCTGAATAGAATAGCGTATACCTGATGAGTACCTATATCATAGAAAAAAGTAGAACAATGGATTTTTTTTTGAAAAAACTTCAATGGTAAAACCAAAATTGGCCATCATCATTTTGTTTTCAAGTTATTTGCGAAAACTCGATTTAAATTTTTTTCGTTTTTCCACTCTCTATCACTTACTTCATTTAATTAGAAGGAAACAATTTACACATTCTTCAAACTTTTCTTTTAAGAATGCAGTGGCGTAGCGATTACCCCCCTCCCCCCAAACAAAACTTAAATTCGAGTTTTGACATTAAGTTATATTTTTTAAATAGTCATAGTTGTCTTTGGTCAAAGTCAAAGTCATAGTTGGCTTTGATATCATTGGAAAGACAAATTTTTTCCCATTGCAAATAATTCGAAAACAAAAGACGATAGCCAATTTTGGTTTTCACGATTGACGTTTTCTCAAAAAAAAAGAGATAGAGTACACGCGGCTCATTTATCTGCATCTCTGATAGTTATAGAGATTCCCTAATAAAACGTCGAAATTAAGTCACCCTGTCCCTGTAGGTACAGTCACGACAAACAAGATAATATCTTTTTATGATTTTTTTTATTTGATCGTTTACATACTTTTGTGTTTATTATTATACCTACAACAGTCGTATCCTAAAAAATCACTGTTCTAGTTTTTTTGGTGGTGAATCTCGAACATGTCGTCAGTATGCAGAAAAAATTGAAAATTGTGTTACCAGCATCGGGACGAAGGAGTGAAATAGAAACAAAAAAAAAACTGTATCATCAAATAAACCTATTCTAAAGAAACAAGAAATTCTAGGTAGGGATTTGCAGGGTGGTAAACTTAAAAAACTTAAGGGACACCAAAAATTTTGGCAAATTTTTTTCCTACAACGTAAACAAAAACACAAAAAAATTTCAAGAAGACATATTTTGGTTGTATTGTTTGTGATCATAAATAGTTGAAAAATTGAAAGCAAAAAATTACACAGAAATGATCGGTAGGTATCTCAGTCTATTTTATTTTAATTTTATCTATGTAATAAATGACTTATTTTGAGTAGACAGAGTTCCATGAGTGTGGACCCTATTATTTCCAGAGAGGGTATTTCCATAACAAGGTAGCTAATTAACAAGGAAATAGTTATTTGTGTACTTAGGCTCTGAAGTTCGACTTGCTGCTGAATATGGGAATTAGTTGAAGACCCTTAGCGCGAAGACAAATAAATCTCAATCCAATAAAAAAAGCAAACTCCTCGAAACTAGAAGCAAATAAGTACCTAATGTTATTCAAAAACAATTAAAAAAAATAATGTTTTTTTTTTATGCGAATGGAACTGGTAAGTTGCCCTCCCTCCAGCTGATTTTCTCCGAGTGCGCCCTACGGAATATTGAACCCAAATCAGTGGTAGCACCAGTACGTTGCTCTTTCTTAGTTTAATTGTTCTGGAGCGGTGTTTCTCTGTTTCCCCTGACGCTGGGATGTTGCCCCAGCACCTAGTCACCGATCAAGACATCCCACTTATGCTGCACGTGGAAGATCTAGTCGGATAGATTAAAATAGAATCCTCCGTCGGTTCAAGAATCGAAAGCTGCTCGATTGCACGGTCACGGAGATTTTATTCCCCTATTAGGTATCCGTTTTTAAATGAAATTCTTCTCTGAAACAGTTTCCTCACTTCTATCCCATGGCCAGGGGGTCTGTATGGTTTAATGTTTAAGGTTTCAAATTTTTTGCAACTTTAACGACAAACTAATTGAATAGTAGACTGATAACGATAGTCCCCCGATGTCTGTTGAAAATGAGCGGGATTCGTTACCGGGAACTGTCTTTTTTTTTCGTGAATTTCGGGCTTTTTCGGGAACGACCTAGGAAAAACTATAAGTGTCTGAAAGTGGCACCGATCGAGTTGAAATTTGGCGGGGAAGAATCTTTGGCACCTCCCCCCAATACAACCTGTTCAAAATGGGCCGGATCCGAGAATGTTAAGGCCCCCGTTCACGGCCGTAATTTTTTTTTGCAACGTCTCACCTATAGGGGATTTTTTTCTCGGTAACGGTGCATCGCGAAGAGATTCTGTTCGCACAGTTGTTTGGGAAAAGCACAGACGTACAAACTTTTTAGAGATGGTTTTAAAAATAATAGGTGAGCGGCAAAAAAATTTGACCCTCACCTATCATTTTTTGCCGCTCGCCCATCATTTTTTTCATGATTTCAAATTTTTTCTGTTGTGTCTTGACCTATCGAAAAAATAATAGAACAATGCGATAGAGACGTTCATTACCTACAGAAAAGGTTGTTTGTTTTTTGCCTCCAGAACTGACTTCGGTAAAAAAAATGGGGAAAAACTTCATTCTGACTGTTTTCCGCGTCCCCTATATTTGTATTTTCTACATCGTGAAACTAAAAAAAGTGTTGGATTCAATTCGTCTCGCATATGTTGGCACTTTTAGTGAAAAATAAAGAATTTCCTGGCTGATCGAAAAGTGGCTTACACTTCTTTAAGTATTATTAAATCGATGAAATCGTTCGTAATTTTTTTTTCACATTCACTTATGAATGATTGTGAGAATTGGAAGAACAATCGCAACGACAATTAAACCACCTAAATGGGCGTGAAAAAATTATCCATATTGGTCTTTGATAATGAAGTTCCCATATTGGTCCTTCAGGAGCGATATAGAAAAGAAAAACAAAATGAGGTGACAGGCTTTAACTTTGACGGGGAATGTACTGCTTTAATGGCCGAAGTGATATAGAAACTCATTTGGATGTGGGGCCGAAGGCCCGACGCCGCCGGCAGGCCAAGATCTCGGAATAGATCTTGTTTTGGTCATATACTTTTTATTATTGGAAAGTAATAAATAATTTTTTGTAGGCTTAGATGAGCCGTTAAGAGCTACCCCTCTGAAATTTCAAAAATTTGCAAAGCAAACTAGATGGTATAGTTTTCATAGTCAACTTTTGTTTTTCTTATGGCCGCCGTATTGTTATAATTTTTTATTATTTTAGAACAACAATCCAGTTTTGCGTTTTTGTTTGTCGAATAGATATCTGGAAGCGCATATTTGTATCTACGTTATATGAGCTTAATTCTCCTGCGGTTAGGATTCTATTCAAGCAGGGAATTTCCGTTTCATCCCAGACGAGTCTTGATTCCTCAAACACACATTGGAGAAGAGAGGTTCCCGGAACATATTTATATCCCTAACGTGAATATCAAAATCACAAAAGCTGCTCTTGAATATTATTCGTTCCATAATAGGCATCGTTATCTAGAAAAAAAATTATGCCGACTTGAATGAAAGTCACGATTCCGCCTTTCCTAAAACTGCTGATGGTTGCTGTGTTTAAATTGAAGAATAGAAATAAAATGAAAATCCAAGAAGGTATAAAGAAATTTGGATATATAAACATATATACGAAAATAGGCTTGCAGCTAAGCTAATGGTAATCTAGACAGAGATTCTTAAGTGTTGGAGCCTGGATTTTGTCCCTTTAGCCTCTAGTGAAGCGTATAGCTAAGGTAGGTATTAGACGGGAGGTTTATGAGAATTTTTATTTTGTTTTAAGTTCTCCAGAAGCAATTTCGTCCCTAATGTCGGTGCCTAAATCATTCTTTATACCTATGAGGGTAGAGGATTTTACTTGAGGACAAAATCCATATGATACAGAAACTTTCATCAATGTAATAAAATTCAGGGCTGTCATCATTTCAAGGGAAATAAAAAAAAATTACAAAGACAAATATTTGAACTGTTCCATTTATATTGGATTGTTCCTGGATATTTTTAGAATGTTCTGGCATCATTTTCGTTATGTATGTACCTACTCAGTCAGCTCTTGTTGTTCTGCTCTGGTACAAATCAAATTTACATAGGTTCACCTGGAAACATTCGTTTTCATTCACCCCGCGTTAATAATGCATGACCTGTTTTTTCATTGAGCATACAAAACATGATGGACACTAAATAAATACTTACACTGAGAAAAAAATTATTAAATAAAGTCAATTTTTTATTCTGCCAATTAAATCCTTTAATTGATAACAAGCAACTGAATATCTAGTCGCTCTTATAATAATGATTATTAGGTACTTATTAGAGAAAATTTATTTCATTTAATCAGTTCAAAGCAGGAAGGAAGAGTTTTTGCGGCGGTGATAGCGGCCTTTTCACCTCGCCGCCGGCTATAAAAGTCGAGGACATCCGAGGAACGGACAGTGCTTGTTTGGGTACTGACCATCAAGCATTCAACTCCTGCAAGGTGTACTGAGCCCTGCAGGAGCCAGCACCCCGCGGTGGATGTACTGAGTCCACCACTGACCAGCGCGCGTTTCATTTCTCTGGTGGGCGTTTCTCAACCGACGTGCATCTATCGAGTGCACCAAGGGGGAAAGGCCGATGCATTGAGTCGGCCTATCCTTGTCCCATAACTTACGCCCAGAGTGTATTGAGCTCTGAGCGGAGAACCGATTAATTTTCCTTTATTTTCAGTTTTTCAGGCTCACGTCTTATTGAGACGTGGATTTACTAACAGGTCTCGTCTGTGCGGCTTTGAGAGCCCACAGGGCCTGCGATTCCCCGCTCCACAACCGGGCAAGGTTCGACGCCCGCAAGAATCGATTGCGTGTTCTGGTACAGCAGAACAAGTGACGCGTACCAGCCAGATGTCGAGGGTTACTGAACACATAAGCGACCGGGGCGCCGACGCGTTCTTTATCACCGAGAGCTGCAGCCAATCTTCTGAGTACATCTTTTAAAAATCGAGATTATTATCGAGATATAACTCAGTGTGCGATCCGCTAAATTGTTGTTATTTAACATTAACGTTGTTATTATTAATTGATTATTGTAGTCAATGTCTTATCGGCACCTTTCAACCATTCAAGTCACCCGGAGTGGATGGCATATTCCCGACTCTTCTGCAAAGAGGACTGGAGAATCTCATGCCACATCTGGTACGAATATTTAGAAGGATACATACCACAAGCCTGGAGGAAAGCATAAGTCATCTTTATTCCTAAGGCAGGAAGAAAGGAAACCACCTTCCCGAAGTCATTTAGACCCATCTGTCTTAATCTTCGTTGGAGAAAATCATCGACAACCACATCAGAACGGAAGCGTAGAGAGCGGGCAGATCAACAGAGATCACCCTGTATGAGTTGACAGAAAAGATTCAGGACACTCTGGAGTACAAGGAAACAGCCATTTGCGCCTTTCTAGACCTAGAAGGAGCATTCGATAACACCTCTTGCGATGCTATCAAGAAAGTCCTAATTAAAAAAGACATAAACAGTCCACAAGAATAATTGAAAGCAAGGTGGGCGATAACATCATCCAGGTGAAGGCAACAAAAGGATGTCCACAAGTAGGGGTGTTATCCACCTTCCTCGGGTTACTCACCGAGAACGGCATATGGATTGACAGAGCAGTGATAATGGGAAAATTAATGTTGAAAAATGTTCATGTCATTGTGCCCGAGGATGAGCTGACGTATAGATTTTTTATATGACGCGGAAAATTAATTAATTTTCACTAATTAATTAATGGTTTATGAGCGCCTCCGGCTAGTTCATCTTTTGCTTTCTGTAACGACTCCGAGCTATGAAATTTATTACTTTTTACATTTTATCCTGAACAGTTAATTAGATTTTATAATATTCACCGTACGATAAGAACATGATAGGCTCTGGCACAGACCTTCTCGGCGAAGAGAAAGTAGCCTTCACAGAACACAGTATACCCGACTCTCCACCACGTCAGATTTTTTTTTGAACTACGCTAGTCATATTCTTGAATGTGAAGGTCCTATTTGGTTCCCCGTCATGATCCAGGATGGAATCCTACTTGAATCTGTCCAGAGAAAGGGTTCCCTACAATAATAGTTTTCACAATCCCGGACGAGCCCCCCAAAAATGGTTTAATTTTGTGTCCTCCACTCCTGCAATTTATTTATTCTTAGACGACATCCCTTAATAAAGTTAAGCGGCATTCCTAATACACTGGAAAGCCTTTAGAAATTGACATCCAAATCCCTGAACTTTTGTACATATTTGTGGCAGTTAATTTAGATATTCTCTTTATATTCTGGAACTTTGAAGTATATAAAGTCAAACATGTTTGAGAACAAATCTAAAACCAGAGACTTGGTTAAAACTTAGATTACTCACAAACAATGACAGCGTGATCCGAGAGAGACCTTTCTGTGGTTAGATATTTCTGTTACCCATACCTACCTAAGTAACATTCTTGGTGACTTCATAAATGTTTGATCAATGGCGAATGAGTTTTTGTTTTCTATTTAGCATATCTCTTTGAAATTGTGTCTTCAGAAACTCGTACATGCGCTTGGAAATAATACGTTCCCATAAAGAAAACAAAGTCGAGCTTTCATGATACACTTCAAGGTTACATTATGATCAGAATCGAAATCGATCCCGCATAAAAAGCTGACGAAGTTTATGTCTATCTGATGGTTTTATCGAACACAAACACTATATGTCACTTGGGATTCTTGTACGTGACGATCTTTTTATGTTAGCTTGTGATTGTATCAAAATATGGAGTGTAGAGTAGATAATAATTTAGATATAGGTAACCTTAATAACGACATTGACTATCGATGGCACAAAGTAGGGTGGTTGTTATTGTAATAAGAGCTTACGTTTGATGGAAAATCGAACAGTCATAACACTCGCATTTCGCAAAACAAGATAAATGTGTCTCTGCTACAGAGATTTCACACCGAGAGCAATTTACACGGTTGTCCAATATGAATATCACATGACTTGAGAATAAGCTATCTTCAGAGCGACAAGTTACAATAGTATATGAAGTAAATCTTCCTGAAATAAAAAAGATTGTTTGATTTTAATTTCCGTAGTAATGGGGACAATAAACTGAATCTATTGGACAATACTGGACCATTCTTCTGAACAATAGAGGCAAAAAAATTTCGAGAAAACTGTTAGAGATCAGTTCTTCCGTAGCTATTGGTGTCGGATGAACGAGGGAGCCTCACCTGTAACTTACCTGAATAAATTATTTTTATCTTTGCCTTATCTACATATAACTAAATTGTTTCCACATAGTTATCTCAACGACAGTCAAGTTCGCGAACACAAGTACCGAGTTATTATCCTAGTTTTTTTTTTTGAAATTAATCACCTCCGATGCAGTCAATTCAACCGGCCGCGGCTATGTAAAGTACCAGAAGTTACGAGACACGACTTCCATAGACTTTACTATTACAAGTATTTCCATGACGTCATCACATCACTAGACAGCAATTTATAATTAGAGCCGTGCCTGTTTCTTTACATCGTAAAAGAGAAACAACTAAGTTTTAATCCCCTGCAAGTATCTACATCTCTTTTTGTAAAACTGGTAAATTCGTGTGCACTGCTACAACTTCATGTGTAAGTAAAGCTTTTTTTTATTCATAAACAATCTCTGGGAAGAATGAAGTTTCTATCGGATGAGACAGTTCGAACATATCTCCAGCTTACTTCCCTTTCCTTTATTTTATCTCTCTTTCCTTGAAAGCCAGACTATCAATTCTGAGTAAGTTATTCATTTTTTTATCAATAATTCAGCGGCCCTTATTCAAATAAACTCCCATTATCTGCTGTTACGTTCTTAAAAAACTGAAAACGTTTATAAAAATATGATTGTATAAATATTATAGACCTGAACCATCGTTAGAGTTTTCATCTACGATTCATCCACTGATGGGTTTCCATTAAATAACTCTGTCGCCAACCGGGAATTTGTCAGTATTCCCACATCCACCAGGGCATTTATCGTTGGAAATACTCCTGAAAAGAACAGTTTTCATCCTTCTCCATCTATTCACTTCTCCAGAGCCGCTATGCTTTATTGATGGAACCCCAGATCTATATTCTTGCCCCTTCACCTAATTCACGTTAAGTCAGCTGCAAATAGGAGGTCAAAGTTTACCTGAAACCATATTATGGTGTATAAACCCCCAATAATGACCGATAACACTATTCTTATTTGTTAAAATTCAAGTTTGGTCGCTTATCACTTGCTACATAGGGAAAATGGTGAAATTTGCCCTTTCATCAGCAGAATACTATTTTTGAATTTTTTTTAAACAATACGAAGCTAAAAAGCCGGTAATTCTGGATCTATACCGCTCTCTATTGATTTCGTTCTGGCCTCTACCATATTTGAAAAGATATGGACCAATATTACTACCAGCCCATAAAGCACACCATATAAATTTAAATAAATGCAAGAAATCAATTATTCCGGTTCAGCGTATCTCCGTATCCCTCCGTCTAGCCCACTGTATGTACTGTCTCAGTATTTTGGATGAGTATTGATCGCCCGTAATGCGATGTTAATTTTTCTCCAGCCCGATCCCGGGGACTGTTAAACTGATACCCTGGTGGGGAATCTCACGTTGCCCTTGTGCGAATTAAATTTTCTCCTCTAATAGATTTCGTGAGAGCGAACCGCTCCTTGCATGTAAATAAAAAAGTTCCATTTATAGTTTCAATTAGGCGATCCTAAATTTTCAGCGTTTGAAATAAATAATATTTTTAATACCAGCAAATCCGTAGGTAAATCGCTTCCTTATCAGCATATTACCATGCACAATAATTATTATTAATTCCCGTTATGTTTTATCCTGATTGACCGCTAAATCGGAAAATCTACTTCACCAAATTATTAGTACCTAAATCTTAACCAGGAGATTCAGTATTTCCGCATAAACAATATCGACAGAGGAAGCAGCCCGTCGATTAATAACCTTATTAATTAAAAAAAAATTGTTTGACCCAGCAATCTAAAGAGAGATATTAAATTATTACATTTAGGAAAAGTACCACGCTAGGGCCTAATATTACACAAACATGGCATTAATCTATCTCGTCTTCTGTTTCTATATCGTACCCACTGTGATCATGATTTGTTATGTAAATCTTTGTTAAGGGGTTGCGCGTTTTAGTATGGTTAGAGCGTTCGTGTCCTCCTAAGTCGAGGGTTGTATGAAAAGTGGGCTCGAAATATCCAGCATCAAGGTAATAAATATTATACATGAATAAACTTAAGTCTATAGAGACATGATGGATATCTTCCTCAAGGTCTTAGTGAAACGTTACTTGGGTAATATTGCTTAATAACATGTCTCATGCAAGAAGTCTATTTTCTAAGAGGATGTTTCAATTTGGTGTTGTTTTTTTTACGAAGATGAAATCAAACACAGTACTTAATTACTTAGATCTTATGATTTATTTTTTATAGGAAAGTAAAATACAAGGACGGTGGTGGTGGTTAATATAATGAAACAATACCGGACAAGTGACCTTTACTGTCTCTTTGGCAGGATCATTCTTTTGTGAAAGTTTCCGATTACTTTTTCGCACAACTATAGCGATATTTCTGGATTTTCTATACTTAATGTTATCCATTTGAAGGATACCATTATGAACTACTTTCTTTAAGAACGTCTAAGCGTCAAGAAAAAAGGACTTTCGTTCGTAAGCTGTTATTAACGTTACCTGTTCTTGACATTTTCCTTTTACATGTCAGCCGGGGTGAGATTATTTTTATACGTTTTTATAAATTACTTTTTATATAAATATATTAACTGCTTGTCTCCAGTTAAACAGTATTTTTAAATTACGTTGATTAGAAGATTCCAGGTCAAAGGTGGCCGCCCTCTTGAATCTAAGAAATGAAATCATGTATCTCGGTAAATATTGCTTATTGATGCAAAATTATTATTACAAAAATTGTGAAGGAAGAGGTATCCAGCAATTAACTTTTTTTATATAATTATTGTAGTGTAACCTACCTTTTAAATAAGGATCCTGCATCATGCACTTCTATCTGTAATGTGGCCACCTCAGTCTTGTTAGTTTAGTAATTTGCACGGAAGGTAACGAGGTCCGGCTAGGAAGCCACCTATTTAAAGCTGGAGAGACCCCAGTCCAGGGTCCGATTAGGAAACTACCTGTTAGCTGTTTAATTGGCCTCCCTGGCAAGGACGATTATGTTAGTTAGATTCACATAAGGCTCTTTCATTCGTATTTCAATAGATCGGTAAACAATTATCAATCGTAATGATCCATCCCTTGTATTGAGTTTGACGAAGATCTGGAACTGAATGTCGTTTTTCGTTGATTGATTTTTCCTCGGTAACGGTACATCGCGGAGAGATTCTGTTTTGCACAGTTACTTAGGGAAAGCATAGACGTACAAATTATCTGGAGATCGTTTTTCGAAAAAAAAATTAGGTGAGCGGTGAAAAAAATTGGCGCTCACCTAACACTTAAAGCGTAATTTCGATTTTTTTCCAACTAATTTTGAAACGATCGATAGAGGCGAGACGTTGATTACCTACAAAACAGGTTGATGTAGTTTTTTACCTCCAAAACTGGCAAAACTGACTTACACGGAAAAAATTCGACAGGTCATTCCTACTTTTTTCCCGTCCACTATTTGTATCTTCCTGTATTTTCTATATCGTGATTTTTTTTCAATTTTTTTCCTTCAATACATAATTTGAAGTGTTAGCTTCAATTCATCTCGCGTATGTTGGCACTTTTATCGAAAAATAAAACATTTACTCCCGGTCGAAAATTCGCTTACACTTATTATAAATACACTACATAAATCAATAATTACATTTTTTAAACCGTATACATGGTGAAATTCTTAGTACAAACTCTCCTCAGACTTTGAAATCAATTTTTCTTAAGCCGGTTCTGGAATTTCTAGGTTCAGAGAACGCCGATCGAATGCTAGATAACTATGTACAGTTGCTCCCAAAAAATTGAAAATTCTAATGATCCGCGTTGATACTATAGCCAAATGAATATTTTTCAAAATTCAGGATTCACCCTTGTTGATATTTAAGAGAAGGGAAGTTGACACTTTTTAAGGGTCACATGATATTACCTTTAAGGGACTCAGCCTTTATATGATATAAATTTGTATATTTTAATCAATTTCAATAAAACAATTATTATTCTAATAACTGAAAGTTCAATAATGATAATATTATTTATAACAACATCCTATATCGATAACAATCACACGTAAGACACGTACCTAAGTATTTCATTATCACGTTATCTACTCGTTTCTGACTCAAGTACCTACCTAGGAATCTTTGAAACTTACAAATACCGACATAACTATGTGCAATTGTTCTTATATGCATCAAATTGTATAATAATTCAAAAGAAGAAGAGAAAAAGCTTAACGTATGCAAGAAAATTCTATTTGTGAAGATCTACTCTGCTTTATAAAGAAGCTAACAGTTGGCAATTAAAGGTAAAGGAACTAGCATGGTTAAAAGTGAAATTCGTTACTTCTCAAGTCACAATTATTATTATTACAAGTAAGTAGAAGTAAATAATAAGTTCTTAACTAGTACATAGAGGTCTGCTCGTACTTATTTAGAAGCTACATGTCTGGGACTCCTTCAAAGTACCTACCTACACTCCTTTCCATCGTACATAATTATCATCACAACACTTGTTGAAACATTCCTGGTATACGTTTCTTTTTAAAATCTTCAGCTCATTCGACTCATTTGCCCTAATCTCGTCGGTCGTCTCAATTTTTCTTCTTTTCAATGGCCTTTTGAGTTAGGGAACAAGAAAAAATGTATGGGGAAAAGTCGTGATGGAAAAATAAGCCGCCACTCTTTCACTTCTTTGACCTTTTGGGAAGGGTGACATTTTTCCAGACGTTTCAGTTCTTCAATGTAGTGAATCTGGTTCAATGTGAAGCCTTGGGGGAGGTGCTCGTGGTAAGCAATACCCTTAGCATAGAAAAAACCTGTCAGAATGTTCTTGGCATTTGATCGAACTTGGCGAGCTTTTTGGGGTTGAGGGACTATCCTAGTGGGACACTAGGATAGTAGTCCACTAGAACTAGAACTCACCCACTAGATATTCGATGTTCGTTTCAATGTCATAATCGTAACCCACAATTCATCACCAGCTTCTTGCCAATAAGCTTTAATCTTCTCCTGAACTTAGCAGTTCAGAATCATTTTTTTGCATTCCTCTCATTGGTTTGGGTACAGTCAGCTAGTTCGTTTGAAAAATCATTTCCAGCTGTCCCTCTATGACCCGGCTCCCAAACCACCTTTTTGTGTTTAGTTAGATCATTGAGGTCCTTTCCGCATTTCCAGATCTGATGATTTTTGGTAGGTTGTGCTCTCTCAGCTCCCATTCCTCCTCTATTTGGTTAAAGCAACTCTTTATCGACTCGTAGTCTTCCAGGCTCACCATAATTACAGATTATTTTCTTTCTGTCATTGAGAGCCTTCTCATGAGAAAACCATCATGTCACCTGACCTGACTAGGTGCATTTCTGTAGAAGCGAAGGATGCACGATCCACCACAAGAGAGAGATCATTCACGGGTTAAAAATACTGTTTTATTTTTTTATTTTTAATAATCTTCATAAACAAATACAAAGGTAAACAAGAAAGATATTATTGCTATCAAAGAAAGCTACCAAATCCAGTTTTTGGAGAATATTATGCGCTGAGGGGTCGATTTTGCTGACAAGTTTGTTGATGAGTAAATCTGAGCATCAGAGAAGCGTTTGAGGAAATGACAGGACTTCTAAGACACACATCACTGCTCTGAGGAATGGAATTTGCTGACGAGTCTTGGCGGGGAGTAAATCTGAGCATCAGAGACGCCTTTGATGAAGTGACAGAACTTACAAGACACACATCACTAGGTATTCATCCAGTACGCAAAGCGTTGAGCTACTCGCAGCCAGTCTTCTTTGGGCAATTATCTTTACCTCCATCATTTCCTGACTTAACTACTCAGCCCTTCAAAATGATCCCTTTGTCCATTTCGAGCAGCAAAATAATCCCTGAACTAAGACCACCTGGTTTTTTTGTTCTTTATAGCTTTGAACATTTTATTGTTGTTCTTGTTCCATGTTTCCATGAGTTCGACGAGATAAATCTTGCTACGATCTGCTAGGCAGCTTTGCATCATTTTCTTGTTGCTGACTTTCTGGTATTACGTAAGCAATCCAGGTATTACTTCTCTTCTAAAAATGATCCCAAAATTTATCACCATGAGCTTTGTAGGACTCCAAAAATGTTATTGCTGGTACCATACGCTGTGTGAATGGCTAAACCAAATAATCTTAGGAGGATAACGACGGGATTTCACTTCCTTCTTCCATTAGAAGTAGTTTTCATTAGATAGCATTAATATGCATAAAAAATTTTCAGCCGACTGATGAGAAATCAAAATGGGATGCACGCCGTCTAAAGATGAAAATAAGACAGTAATAGTGATAAGGAACCACAATCAACACATAATGAAGCAAAGTTCAATGCCTCTACAGAACTGCAAGACAATAACGTTCATTTTACCTTTGATCGTAGTGACAAATGAAGAAAATCAAGACAAGGTAGTCTACGAAGCAGCAGACAACGGAAACATCGAAATAGAATATGAAGAACACAAACATAGTAAAGTGAGAAGAAAAATCAGCACCAGTGTAGTAACACATCAACCACAATTTAGATACTAGATCGATTATACATGCATAGGTGTAATAAGAAGCATGATTAAGATAGTTTTATTGAATGATCTGAATAATTTTATAAGGTACCGTTATTATTTATTGACTGTAATAAAGTTTCATATTAAATAAGTCAAACAGCTAGTCTTCTTCTTTTTAAAAAAGATAAAAGGAACGAACAACAAAATTTTTTACTTTGATTCGAATCATTTGCTTGATAATTTTTTCCAACATGAAGGCAACTTTATCATTTTATCATTATATTATGAGCAATGGAAGAATGCGGCATTGTTGAAACATTTTTACAACGTCGCACGGATTTGAACAAAAGTCTGGTCAGCATAGCATACAAAAATTCATTAGCCGTTGACGAATTTATTTAAATTAAGTTTGAAAATTGTACAGATTTGCCGAGTTTATATAGCTCCGGCAATGAAAGCAATGAAACAGCATTATTTGTATTTATTTTATTTAGTCACTCCGCTTATTATTTATGCGAGGTGGCTCAGACCCGACTCACAAATTTCAAATCACAATGAGGTTGTTGTTGTTGTTAATGAAAGATGGAGTACGGAAAGCAATTTATATATTTGTACAAAGTCGGAGGCTTCAGTTTTAGACTCGCGGCGTAGCCGTGACGCCGTTTTGGTGAAACAAAAAGTTTTCGACTTCGTTTTCTACTCGCTCTAACTTTTGAGGCACGAAATCTTTTAACAACGTTATCTTCGGCCAGAATTAACTGTAGACGGGTGAAAATTATTTCCGGTATAAGATGTAACCCGCTAAACCAACTGTTCCTTATTTATATCATAATTTTGAAGATAATTTCATCTGGATTTTATCAAGTCGAGGTCGAACGTTTCATGTTTTCACACGCTTTTTTTATTGCATCAAAAAAGTCACTTTTTCATCTTTCCCGGGGTGCGGGGAACATTAGAAACCCTTTCGTGGGATTACGAGATTTACCTTCAAAATGTTGATGGAACGAGAGGGATCAGTGAAACTTTAATAACAAAGAAAGTTTCATTTATTCAGGTTTCTTGTAAAAATTTCTCGTTAATATTGTTACAGGTCCCACGATTATAAAATCACCACTAAAGTCTGCAAAATGTCTTTATTCTCCAACACAAATACTTACAACTTATAAATCAACAACCAGCTATCCTCTTGTCTCCACACACAGAAATTACACCACTTTTTATACTCCACTAGGCCACAATTCAATTCACTATAATATATCACCATTGGCTATTCTGTATACTTCAGACTTCACTTCCAACATCCAAGTTACTACTGATTAGAGCGCCGCAACGAATAAAGAATACTAGAGCGCCGACAGGTTCGCCTTTATAGCCCTGGCCTTGGAATCTGGAAATGTTAAGCCATTTTGGTATTTAAGAGAACGCACACTGTCCGTCAATGTGTCATTCCTGGCACGTGACTGGAACTGTCGCGAAAGTGTTATTTCCTTGAATAAGGTGTAAGTGTAACGGGATTTTGCTGTGGGTAGAGGTGAGTTCCCAGGAGTGGATGATTGCCCCTTTGTACCCGTGACAAGTCGATTAAAATTGTTATGGTTTATTTACAAAAGAAGTATATTTACAATAAATCGATCTAGTACTATTATTCATACGACTGATCTTAGGGTTGCTCCGTCCTTTGAGTGATAGAAAGGGGGCGGCCCTCGTTCTGGGGAGTGACCGGATTGGCTTCAGATAACCGCGTCGAAGGCGGCCTCGTTTACCATTGGCCTTTCCGGTACTGCTGCTACTGGTGTCCTCGCTGCTCGCCGCTCACCGGCTCACCAACAGTAATGCCGCCGCTGTCGCACGGTCTGTGCTGTCCCCGACCGTATTCAAGATACGCGTCTCGTGGCCGTCCGGGCGATGACCTTCGTCGGCAGGCGCTGTCTGAAACAAAAGCCGCTCCCGATGCCTCAATACGACCTCGGGACGGCTGTTACTGGGTCCGGCCCTCAATACAGGCCGGGTAGGGACTGAAGGGGTCTACCGGAACCTCAATGCAGTTCCGGTCGATTCCCTATTCTGATCGGTCGCCGGCCAGAGTTCACTTCACTCTGGTCGTGCTTCCGACGCCGGGTTACGGTTTGGTCAACTCAGTTCATCGACCCACCGTGTCCGGCTACGTATACTGTATGGAGCACTCACTACATGCCCCAGCTGATCTCCGAGCTCAATTCACCCAGGAGAGAGAGAGAGAGTTGTTCGCGAGTCAGTTCCTCACGATCCTCTGGTCAGTCCTTCAGTTGGCACTCTTTATATAGCCGGTGCTGGTGGAGATAACCTGCTAATCGCTGTCATAAAAACTGTATCACTCCAGATAAACCCCTCTAAGAATGAAATAAATAATAATTATCAACGAAAGCCTCGGATTTCGTTACAAAGGTCAAGTCATTGGGCAGTGGTCTCGTTATAATATGATTAGTTTTTGTTTTATATTAAGGGAGAGTGTTAATTGAAATTCTAGAATTATTTGTTGTTTAATGGTAGGTGTTTTCAATTACCACGAAGAAAGAATTTATTTTTTGCTGGGCTTGTATCTGCTGAATTTCTTAGAAGTGAAATTTTACCGTTTCAATGAAACGACGGTCTTATTTCCAGGAAGGTAAGGGCGGTGTTTTTGCTGCCAGATTCCCTTAGATGTTCAATTATCCTAAGTAAACTGAAGTTCAGGTAGATTTTCGATATATGGGACGATTCAGTTGATCGATCAAAAATGACAACAGGGCAAACGTAAGGCTTAAATCAAGCATTCGGATGTTGATAGGTTTTGAAAGGAAGTAAGATGGATGTAGGGCTTGTAGTAAATGTTGGTAGAAAAAAAGGGGAACAAATTCGAGGCATCGAGCCGTGAACGTCCAACGAGATATGCTCTATAATTGAAACTAGATACCGGGTGTTTGGTACCTGAACAGCCAAAATGAACCATCATGCATGTATAAAATCGTATTGTAAGCATAAAATAAAAATTAACTTTTTTCAAACCAGACATCGTTTAGGAAATATTTCCAAAATTGTTGTTCGCAGTGACTGGATAAAACATATTTTTATTGCGACCTTAGTTTCACATTTTTCCTTGAGTTCCTAAACGAGACCTGACCTTGAGAAAGTTATTCTCTCTTTTATGCTTAAAATAAAATTTTATACATGGCGTTCGATTTTAATTGTCCAGTTACTAGAAAATATATTTTTTTTACAGCCGAAGTTTTACTTTTTTGTGAATATTTCTTAAACGAGGTCTCATCTTGAAAAAAGTTGTTCTTTGTTTCATGCTTAGAATACGATTTTATACGTGGTGCACTATTATGACTGTCCAGTTACAACAAAATATTTTTTTAGCAGCCTTAGTTTTACATTTTTGAAAATATTTCCTAAACGAGACATGATCTTGAAAAAAGTTATTCTCTATTATTGCTTAAAATACGATTGTAACATGACATTTTTGCTGACCAGTAACTACCAAACACCCTATATAAAAACCTCTTCCATGGTTAATTGACTTAAATAAATTTGCAGTTAGGTAATTTTAGGTGTAGTTTGTAGTTGCTAGGAAACACTCTACAGCCGCCATTTTTCGTCATAGAAAGTTTAAATTTGACTCGATTGAAGAGGCGCACGGTCCCACGATGCCCATTGAAAATGAGCAGGATCCGTTACCGGGAAGTGTATTTTTTTCTGGAATTTCGGTTTTTTCGGGAACGACCTAGGAAACACTCTAGGTGTCTGAAAGTTGCACTGACCTAGCTGAAATTTGGCATGGACTAACCTTGGGACCCCCAAATACGTCCTATTGAAAATGGACCGGATCCGAGAATTTTAAGACCCCCGTTCAGGGCCGTACTTTTTTTTTACAACGTCCCAACTATAGGATTTGTTTCTCGGTAACGGTACATGACGAAAAGATTCTGTTTGCACAGTTACTTAGAGAAATAGGCATAGACGCATAAACATTATGTATATCGTTTTTCGAAAAAAAAATTTTTTTGCCCCGCACCCAGCATTTTTTGACGCTCACGTATCATTTTTTGCATAATTTCAAATTTTTTTATCGATAATATATCGAAAAAATAACACAACAGTGCTATAGAGCCATTCATTACCTAGAAAAAAGGTAGATATGGTTTTTTACTTGACACGTTGGAAAAACTGTCAAAATCGGGAAAAATTCATTCCGAGTGTTTCCCGCGTTGGTCATTTGATCTTCCTGTATTTTCTCCATCCTAGTCTTCTTTTCAAGTTTTTCCTTCAATATATAATTTGAAGTCTTATCATCATTTTGTCTCGCATATATGGGCACTTTTGACGAAAAATAAAAAATTTCCTCGCTAGTCGAAAATTAGGTTACACAATTTTTTTTTCACATTCAATAATGAATTATTCTTAAAATTAGAAGATCAATCGCAACGACAATTAAGTCACCTAGATTCGGGTGAAAAAATTTTTTAATTTGGTCTTTTAATAACGAAGATAATGACAAGCTTAAAAATAATTTTTATTAAAAGCCTGGTGTGCTGGTGTTATGATACCTGCCAAGCAACCTGACGTAATACATATACCCGCTCACCCCTATGAAATTCAAATTGCAGCGTGGCGGAGTGTGTTAGGATCTTGCCTGACATTTTGATGGTACGGTGTTCAAATCCATGATAGGAATATTACTCTCTTTTTACTTTTTTTTTGAGTAGGCGAAGTCTTCTCAAAAGAAAATGCGGATTATTTTTCCATTATATTAATTACAAGAAGAAATAGGAAGAAACTATTCATTATTGAATCGCATAAAAGTACACTATTTATGCCATTGATGCGCAAGAAGGTTTTTTTGATTATGTGACGTTCTCGGGCTCGCTGGGAAATTCACGGATCGTATGCAGATGTAGTTCGGCGGATTGCTCGGGCGCCAGATTTTTATTAAGGGTTTACTCCCTGGGGAAAATGTTCTCGCTAAATATTTCCCAATTACCTGAGTCGCACAGATGATACGTTTATCGTATCCTTGTCCCTAAAGGCAGCTCAATGGAGAAACGGAAACGCCAGGGGTCAGATGAAGTTATCACCGAAGACGATGTGTTCAATAAAACGGGCTTTAATCGCTTACTGAACGTCCCTTGTGCCTTCCCTTGGAGCGGAGATGTAAGCGAGGTTGATATTACTCGGTGGTGTCGGTGCTGGTGCTGGTCTGCGTGCGAACGGCGAGCGGCCGACAGACTGCCGGCGTATGAGATGGCGGTAGTGCTGGTGCTGGTATCCGGCTGGCTATTATAATTTCTACGAGAGGGTCTCTTACCTTTTCCTTCACTCTCGGTTAATTTATGACGGTGTCGTCGGTCAATTGAGCGGAAAATTTCGGTAAAACAGAAAGGCCCAAATTTTCATGAATTATTGTTTATTGACACAAAATAAATCGTTATCGAATCCACAGAGTTTTGCCACCAAAATTAAATGTACATAAACGTCTTATGTCTGGGTCTTATCGGAGCAGGGCACTACCGCGGAGATTTAAGCTAGCGACCGGACTATCTGTGACGAAAACGCTACCGGCAAAACTGTCAAACTTTTTATTTCAACTGAAATGGTTCTGTAGGATTACTCGGGCGATACTGTAATTACTCTGTCTATCTATCGTCGGTACGGAGAATACGGCGGGCGGTGGCGGCGGTCTGGAGACGGTACAAACAGCTATACGCACTTCAATAACGACGGTAAAATGAAAGAGAGCTGCACCGCGTAAAAGGACGGAAAATCAAAGAGCACGCTCAAAATAAATGCACCAATATTTATACCCTATCCTATCGGTTCGTACTCGCTATCGAAAAGCAAAAACAGGCATTCTATTTTTTTCTACTCCGTTCGTTTGATTATTCCGGAAAGGCTTCACGAAAACGATCGCTAATTGTGTTAATTTAGTTGCAATAAATTTCAACTTCGTGCATAAAAAATCTCAAAACTTTCATTAAAATAAAATGCATCGCCGGTTCGCGAATTTATGGTAATGAATAAATTTATAATAATCATTCCTCGGCTCTGCTCAAAATTTATATTTTCATGATCGGTACCTACTATGAAAATGAAGACGGAAAATAGACTATTTTATGAAATTTGATTTGACTATTATGATTTTAATAATTATTACTCCTTGCATTCTTATTGAATTTAACTAGTAAGTACTAATTAAAGAAAAAAAAAATGGAGACCTTCTATCTTAATCGTCACTCAAATTGTATTAGTTGCGATTATTACATAACGACGAATTAATGTTATAAGTATATTTACATAATTAATTTTATTAGCGTTAATATCGCCTAGAGAGAACTGATTATGGGACCGTAAAATTATATTTCTAGCTCTAGTACCCTTAAAGATATATTCATATTATTATCCACCCCGCTTGTATATTTCAACAGTCCATAATAATAAATATCACAAGACAATTAATAATTATTAAGAAACAACTTTCAGGCATAATATTATTTAAAACAAGTTAACGAAATTACAACTAAATAATGTTTAAATAATGCACTTTATCCAGTACTTTTATATTGTCTTGTAAATGTAATAATATTATTTTCCACAGCGTGGGCTTTCCTTTTTCCTTTTGGCGCGAGTTACTTTACCTAAAAGCTCTTCATAACTAACTTATCGTTGTCTCCTCTTACAAAGTTTTTAATGAATACGAGGAGCAACTTCTTATAACAATCGTTTCTTTGAAGGCTGGGGATGTGGTCGGAAAGTTATTCCAATTACCCCCTGCAATTATTTTTCATTAAGAACTTCTAATAACTAAAGCAGTTTCATCCACGCCTCCTCCATCCGAAGTTGCTCTGTAAGTTTACTTTGTATTAAGTGTGTGTGTATGTATTCGAAGTTTATTTGGCTACTGAAGATTAAGTGTATAATAAAAGTTATTTAGATACTATGTTTGAAGGAATACACTTGAAGGGGATCTAAAAAAATGGTTACAAATAAAATAAGACAAGAAATTTTTTTTACTTCGGTCTCCGTTCTTGAGTGCCCCTTCCACCTCCTGACCAATCAAAAACTCAGGGACACGATCTGTCAAGTCAGCTTTCGAAGCTTTAAGCTTTCTCCAAACTTTACCAGAAAATCTGCATAGCTTGGACCCTCCGTGTTGAATTAAAGATAATTTATGATCTTAAGTCGGTTTTCATGTCCGGTACTTGAGAATTTTCAAATAAATCGAACCAATGGTGAATTTTGCAATTTGATGGAAATAAATTCGATCTATATCTCTAAAAATAAACTTTTTAAAAGGAAATCTTTTTAAGATTTAATAGAAAATTTCGGCGTCCTTATTGTTGTAGGAGATGGTTTCCTGGCAGTACTCCGCGTTGCTCGAGGTGTGACGATTTCGAGCGGCGTCTCGGTCCAATCGCTAAAATAACGACATAGAAGTGACGGACTTTTCGCTTGAACGAGTTAAATTGTCGAAGGTGACATTGACGCAGATTTGGGTATTCACTGATCTGCATAGATAGAGGTCTTATACCTATATCCCCACTTCTAGCATCTTGTAGTCTTCCATAACAGCCAATATTATAAAGGCTCATTAGGCTAACGGGCAGATTTCTGTGCTCGTTTTTGAAGCTAATATCGACGTCAAATGACTTTTATTAACTTTCATGTCAAGAATAGATAAATTTAAAAAATGTCCACTTAGACTCGATACCTTCTTCAGAGATGGCCACCGAAATCTGCCCGTTAACTTAATGAGCCTTTATAATACCCGCTGTTAGTCTTATTTGTCGTCTAGCAGCATCTATAACCATCGTTCGAGAATATTACGCCTGATCAGCAGCCCTGGGGCACTATTTTCCTGAAAACGATTATAAAATATGCTGTAGCCTGTAGCATTAATTTTCGGCGTACTATTTTAAATTATTCAGGATTATCTAGGGCCTGGTCGCTCTTTGTATAATTATTCTCACTGTATACAACTCATGAGTAATTGAGACCTCATATAACTTCTCTAAATTCAACATAATTGAGGTTAAATTATTATGCGGTGGTGTAAAATAATTATCACGAAGTCCCAGACGATTACGTTGATGGAAGTGGTTAGTTCGCAATGAAAATAAAATTCAGCTTTGTCCGTTTAATCGGGGCAAATGCTGCCGGATATTTAACACGGGGCCGAAATGAAGAAAAAAAAAAGAGTTGAATAAATATTTATCTGTTAAGAAATATTGACTTTCTCTCATTTGAAGGGTAAACGTTTCGAAATTGTGTTTTCATGGGTGTGAATAACGATAAAGATTAACAACTGAAACGGAAACTGATCGGAGATCGAAGGCCTGGAAAATTGCTCAACGCAATTTGACATCCCCCGCTTGGCCTGCAGGGACCTTTTTTATATTTAGGCATCCCCGGCTGATCTGTGACGCAGAATATGGCGACGATTATAATCTTATCTATTTCTATCACCGAGTATCACACTCTCTATGTTAATTTTCTCAATTCATGGATTAGGTCCACAATATAAAAATAATCATCTTTGCAATAATAGCTATTATAGCTAATTTTTCGCAGAAGTTAGATAAAGATAAAAACCTGAAGAAGAGTACGAGGACTCAATTATAATTTCTTTAATTAATTAATAAGCCTTATTCGGGCTTTAAAGGGACCTCATATGAATAGGGGCCTGCCTTTTTTCTGCTTTTCCATGTCGCCTCTGCGACTCAATACGGTTTCTGCTAAGGAAAAATACAAGGTCTCGTTCCTCGACCTTGGCCTGCCGGCGGCGTCGGGCCTTCGGCCCTCCATGACGGGCCTTCGGCCCGGTTTGTCAGTAGATCCCCGTCAAAGTTAGAATTTTTCATGTTTTTTTCGTGTTACCTTTTTTTCTATGTCGCTACACGGCACTGTGATCAGTAGATTCCGCGTCGTAGTTAAAATCTGCCATTCATCTCTTTTTGTGTTATTTTTTTCTATATCGCTCCTGAAGGACCAATATGGGAAGTTCCGAGCCCGCGCGTAGAAGTTAGATTCGCGTCAAAGTTATATTGGGACAAAAGGACCAAACACCAACACGGGAAAGCCTTTATCAAAGGACACATAAAAAAGACAACTGAAGAACTACTATTACTTAGCAGGAATCAGTTACGCATTACAGTGGGATTACTAACGGGACATATTGCCCTAAAAGAACACTTAAATAAAATAGGACTGTTCAATGGAGACCTAAGTTGCCGAGAATGCAATAGGGCCCAGGAGACAGCAAAACATGTACTGTGTGAATGCGAGGCTCTGGATCGCAGAAGACAGGAGATATACGGACAACAAAAAATGCGTCCGGAAGAATATGAAACTCATTCAGTAACGGGGCTGCACAAGTTAGTTCAGGGAACCAGACTGATGGAATGGGTGTCATGAAGCAAAAGGGGGTGCACAATAAGCCCATGAGGCTGAGGTGCTTCCGGTGACCAAGACGGCCCTCGAAAGGAGGGGCTTTTAGTGGGTGGGACTCCCACATAACCCAATGCATGGGTATCCATAATGGATTTACCCTCCTTTTTCAAAAAAAAAAAAAAAAAAAAATAGTACATCGTAGTTAATTGTAAAAACAATTATTTACAAAATGCATAAGAAAAAACAGAAATTAATGCATTTCCCGAACAGGAACCGCGCATTTATTATGGTTACATACTCATTACCATTATAATAATAATATAGCGGGGGAACGGAGCGACGGAGCGACCGAGCTCCGGCAGGTCAAGACACGAGCCGTGGCCGGTGAATCGCCGGAACGCATCATCGAAAATTTCTAAAAATTGTCATATCTTCGTTATTTAAAGCCCAATGTGGATATTTTTTTCACAATCATTTACGTTAATTAATTGTCGTTGCGAATGTCTTTCTAATTTTCCCAATCGTGCATAAAGAAGAAGACAAAAAAATAAAAAAGAATTAATTTATCGATTTTTTAATAAAACTAAAAGTGTAAGCCAATTTTCGAGCAGCGAGGAAAATTTTTATTTTTCGTTTAAAGTACCTACATAATCAAGATAAAATGAAGGCAAAACTTCAAATTTAGTGTTGGAGAAATTTTTTTTTACATAGGTTGAAGCTTGTCGTCGATGGAGAAAGCTATATTTGAAAAACGCCTGAACCGGTTCAATGACCTGCCGAAGTTTTTCCGAATTTTGACAGCATTCGCCGGGGTACTAATAACATATTTGCTATGTAACAATAAAAAACTAGATCGACATACCTATGCTATCTTTTTACCACAATATCACAAACGATTAAAAAATAGATTAATTAACACAAACAATGACACAGTTGGCGTTTCAAGAGAAACGCTACAAAATAATCCAAATTTTGTAATGAAGAAAATCAAGTTTGACAATTTATAAGTTACGTGTAGTCAAAAATTAAAATTAATTTTCTTTTCAGGTACGTGGGCTTCACTAGACATGCGATCAAAAATTGGATCGTAACTATTGTGAGTATTGAAGAAAATGAGGCTTTTGCACACTAATAATCGAGTCCAAATTTCATTTTGATGTTGTCACTGAATTCTTTAAAGCGTTATAGAATTAGCCTAAACACCAATAAGGTCATGTAACTTTCCTATCAAGAGGCGTTTGTCAGGCTCCATGAGCCTGAGTGCGCGGAGAGGGTTAATAAGTTCAAAAAATATGTCTTCTCTATTTATCACATTAACTCTCTCGAGGACTAGCAGCATGCTAGTTTTCGAAGTAACATGAACAGTCAACAACCCATTACAATTAAGAGGGAACACTCTGTATAGAATACACAGCAAACTATCACTAATTAATAGCGTTTTCATTAACGTGAGCTGTAATCTAATATGCAAACAGCTCGCAGTTTCGTATCCAAAGTTGGAGAAGCCCATATTATGTAGTATGTACAGGCCACGGGTTTCACATCTAGGGGTAGGAACATTCTACACGCGTAGTAGCTCACATGAGTGTTTATAATTTGAGCTACAATGGCGCATGTAATGGAGTAAGTAATCTCTCACAATTCAATTATTCTGCGTTAATTCCCTTTACCTTGCTCGTTCTTTTCCCGATCATAATGAAATAGAAATTTAGGTTAAAAGTCCTGGATTAGTCTCGTACATGGAAGTCTTTGTGTCGTATGAAGTAAAAATTTGTTGAAGAATTGATTAAAGAAAAAATACACAAATGCAAAAACCCTGGGCCCCCTTTATTAAAAGAAAAAATGTAATTAAGAAAATTAAAAGGTAAAGGAGGCTGGAAGCTGGGGTAGGAGGATATAAAGGGGTGTAATTTTTTGCAGGTGTTGCAGAGAAACACACTGGAATAATAATAAAGAAAAATTAACAATAAATGTTAAATATTGAAACGAACTTTTTAACCCCTAGAGGGGAAAATAGTCGTTGAGAGCATGAGACAGTAAAAGACAACAAGGGTCGTAGGTTGAGTCGCTAGTCCAAGAGGGTCAACAATAACAAGCAGGTCAGCAGAACAACAGGTACTCTTTATTGAAAAATATAAAATATCACAATTATTAATATTACACTCTTGAGCACGGTTAACAGATAATAAAACAACAAGAGCGTGCGGTTTAGCGGAATGACTTGGTCGGCTGCTAATAGTTCACAAAGCACTTATCTTCGTATGGCCCTTCGGAGCGAGCTACAAGTCTAGCTGTTAGTAGACTGGATCTTCATGCTTGGCTCCGGAACTTGCTTCGGTTCGAAAGGTGGACTTGGTATTGAAGAAAATCTGCCTTGGTATGGAGATTCTGCTTGGTACGGGAAAAGCAGTTGCCTCCGGGAATAAAATTGCCTCCAGGGAAAAATTGCCTCCAGGGAAAAATTGCCTCCAGGGAAAAATTGCCTCCAGGGAAAAAGCTGTAAGTTCATTGGTATCAGAAACACTCTTGCATTAATGAACGGTCCGATCGAGTCTGCTTGCCGAGGGTACATAAAATGATGTCCCGTCCTCAAGATAGGTTGAGATCAAACATGTGATCGGCGAAATTTTACAAGCGGAGCGAAACTCGATCGGATTTAAAAGCTGTAATTAAAATTAGCATACGGTATTAAGGAAATATGATCTGTATAATTCCAACACAATTAAGAAAATCATTTTACGACACTCACCAAGCCAAAAACGTGGGTGATTCTTATAATAATTCACGTGAAAGTTCACGACGCCATTTCAGGAAACGTCAGGTGTTTGCGGAACCTTCATCCGCGAATTTCCAGGAGAGAAAGAAAGTGAAAACGCAGGTATGATGATGAAACGCACCTGATTTCAACTCGACAGTCGAGGTCGACGAGACTCGACAGCGCAGTCGACGAACTCGAGGCCTCCGGTCGGATGTGCACTAAACGCCACCATCACTCACTCACTGCGCGCGCCCGCCGTTGTCTCCGTGTTGCTGGCATCTAGCCGGTACGTACGAGGTGTACGTTACAATATTCCTATTTACTTAATAAGAAAATTAAATTTAATTACTAGCTGACCGTGTTTACCGCACTTGACATTACAAGCCTACAAGAGGATAAAGAATATTTTTTACAAAATAAAATAATTTCAACAAGAGTTTTGGGCACTTGTTAGACATGTGTCCCAATTCGTTGCACTTAAAACATTTGACTCCTTTATCTATTGATGTATTTTACTGACTCTGGTCGTGTGTTTTAGAACCGTAGTTGAAACAACGTACTTGAGGAGCTTCTCCTATTCTTGTCTTTTGTTCTTCTTGCTTGACTTTGTTTTGATTTTTCTCTCATTTTATCATAAGAATCGTGATAAGAATCGTGAGAATTTTGAAAATTCTCTAATCGTCTAGGCACTATATAAAATCGTTTTATTAGTTTCGAAGTCGTTTAAATTCGTTTAAATAGTGTCACGAATAAAATATAATAAAAATCGTAACGAGCATAATAGGCAATCAATAACAAGAAATGTCATAATCGTTAAAACAAATTGTTTGTAAAGAAATCTTCTGGCTTTGGAAGCTTGACTCTAAGGTTTCGATTTTACCATGCGCTGTTGCTATATTCGGTTCTCTTCAATAACGATTAATTTCTAAAGCCACCAAAATCATATTATAAGACGATTTTCTAAGAGCCATTTCCTAAGACCCTATTAAAAAATAAAATCAACTATAATATCCAGCAAATAATTAATGCAAAACTTTACCACTGTGTTAGCTGGTATCTGCTCTCATCGACGCAGAGGGTCACAAATAATTAATTTTCTGGGTACTTCAATTAACAACAGTGATAAACAACAAGAAACAAGAAAAAAAAATTCATTAATCCGGGTATTGGTGACCGAGTCTCCAGAATAAACCTTTTTTCTAACTGATTCTAACACGAATGAACCTGAAAAATTCTGGAATCTCTTTTGCGACTAAATTATAACTCTTTTTCTCTTTGTACTGACAGAGGTCACTCCCCACTATGATGTCAATTTAATTATTAGCCAACTATTTACTCATTTCTCTAGCGTATCTGGATTTATTGGCATTACCTGCACGAATCACTGGCTCTCATGCCAGCTGGAAACATGTAGTTTTATCATAACATTTTCGTTAATTCAAACACAACGTAGGAACTTGTGATCATAAAAAAATATCAAATATAAAATATATTTTATTATAAGTAAAATCAACAATAAAATTCTGAAACTAATAAAGTAATAATGTCTTAAAATATTTCAATGTCTGAATGTAGGTGTCTTTCCTTTCTTCCAAGAGTTTATCAACAACTCGTTCTTGTAATTCGGCTATCATATCGTCTACATCGCTACTGATATTCTGGATGTTTTCAACATCGTTCAAAAACTTGGTCTTCCCTATTTCTTCTTCGACGAATTGAATTTCCTTATCCAGCGAGTTCAAGTACTCGCAGTCTAAGTTCTTCTTTTCCAAAATCGAGCTATACGAGTAGACGTCATTAATAATAGAATTCTTTATAAGATCCAATGGATCATCTTTACCTATTTCCAGTTTATCTAAAGACACCATTATATTGACTAGACCTTCGTCTAGCAAATTATACTCGTAATAGTTTTTTATTCCCATAAAGTTTGATATATCCTCTTTCAAAATTTCCATGTTATCTCCTATTATCTTGAGTTGATCTAAGGTTTCGCTGTTGTTTTGTTTAATATGTCTGGAAACTATCGATTTTCCTTTGAATGGTTTCTTCGTATCACCGTTCAGAAGCTTATCTTCTATTTTGATATCTTTGGTAACGCTAGCCCCGCCGTTATTGGAAGAAGAAGCAGAATTTCTAGGAACCTGTGATGACAAGTCGATGTTTCTTACTGAGACGGTTTGAACCTTGGCATTTGGAAATCCGTCTTCATAATTGTCTATTTGAGATAAATCAATGTTTCTGGTAGATATTAAATTCTTTGCTAAATCTTCCTTTAGTATATTTATCTGTAAATCTGATTGTCGTCTGGGGGTGATATCTGTTTTATTTAATTCGGTGATATTTTCTTGTGAATGTACTCGCGTGTATTCTTTATTTTTCTTTTTCTCTTTTTCTACTTTTTCTACTTTTTCTACTTTTTCTACTACTGCAATATTTGTTCCAATAGTTGATTTTGAAATATTTTGATCATTTTTGTCTTGGTTAGTGTTCATTTTGGCCTCTGCAAGCAGGACCTGGAAATTTTTGTAAATGGTCTCAATATTTGCGCTTATGTCTTTCGATTTAAGATCGCTTGACGCATTTTTAAGGAAATTATTTTTTAGGTACTGGATAACGTTTTGGCAGAGTTGGACCGTACTTTGGAGCATTTTTATGTGCTCCAGCTCATTAGTTTTCGAGTCGATTGAATTTCTCGCATTTGGAAGCAATGTCGTTTCAAGCTGTGTATTTTTTATTTCAATCTGGCTTTCTAAGGGGAGAAAATTTAATTTTTTCTTAACTTGACCTATACCTTCCAAGTATCTATCCCTTTTTTCGATATCTTTTTGCCGATCAAGCTTAAGCTCGCTTAAAACTTTCGCGAAATGATCCAATTCTAAATTGGTGGATTCTTTATGACCATTGTCTATGCAATCTAACGAGTTGATCCATTCGTTGATCTTACTAATTTGTCTTTTAATTTCAGAAAACATTTCGCTTAGCTGGAGGTATAAGTTTTCTTTATTTATCTCAGATGGGAGTTCTCTACTACTATGTCTTTTCGTTTCATTTGATTCAAGGCTCTCGCGTGAAGCATTCTGGGCGCTTAACTCGCTAGTTTCTCGTGCCATTATTTCGTTAACAACTTTCAGGTAATCTGTTGCGTCAGTTTTATTTAATTTTTCTCTCAGCACATTTTCGATTGATTCAATTTTTTGTCTGCAACTAAATTTCATTTTGTTCACGTTTTGGTCGCACATTCTAATATTATCAAGCTCCCCTGCCTGTTGGGTAAGTTCAGTCATCACCGATTCTTTCTCTTCCTCTGTCACACTCTTCTTTTTCGATAAGATTTCCAAAATACTCGACAGTTTCGCATTTATTCTTCTGACTTTCTTATCAGATTTTTCATAAGCATAATTTCCGTTTTTATCTTTACTTTGATTGGAAGTGGACGATTTCTGCTTTGATTCGTTCTGGGAATTGAGTTTCTGAAGAGAATTCCCGATGTGGCTTCTTCTGATCGAATTTAATCTGTTCTTGTAGTACTTTGCTGAGTTTATCAGGTCGAATCTTTTCGATTCCAGCGTTCCACAGTTATCCATACGTTCCAAGTTGAGCAAAATGATACCCAACTCTTTATCGTTTTGTTCCAAGTTTTGTAAACTTCGATATAAAATATCTCCGTTGTCGCATGACTCGTTCAGTTCTTGCAAATATTTTTCCGCCCTCGACAGAGCGGATCTCGTCTTTCCTTTCGTTCCTGACCCCCTTCTCGACGAGTGGACCGATGGTTTCCTGCTGCCCGGCAAGCTGTCGTCTAATTTGATTCTTGAACTTTTCTGAAGAGCGTTCCCCATTTTCGAGCTGAAACAATAAAAAATATATTAGAAAATGTCTCCAGAAAAATGCTCCGTCATCAACAATAGATGTCGTTTCATGTCACTGAAATCCAATTGACCGTTTTAAGAGCGCTCAGCCTCAAAACAGACAGCACCACATCCACCAGTCTGATATGGCGTGCTGATGAGCCCAGGCAAGACCGAAAAAGTTGTCCTTCGTCAAATTCTAGTGTATCTACAGCTTAGGTTTATGATTCAGAGGTTCTAGAGGAAGGGGAATTATTTATTTTCGTTTGATTTTATGATGAAACTAACTGCTTTATTTTAAATTGCTCACCCAGTATGGAGTCACCTCTTTGAATTCTGCTAAAAAGTCCAACACAGCTTTTAACCTAGTTACGCTTGGTAATTGCGCCCCGTTTCCGAGATAAATGTTCTAAGTAAAAATTGCTTACTTAGAGAAAAAGATAAACAAAAAAGCTGCAGGAAGAGCTTGATTCCAAGAAACTGCAATTTAACTTTTACGCAGAAAATATGCAGAATGCAGAAGATTTTATCTACAGTCCTGGAAATACCTACACTCAATTGCAAACTTCTTCGCATCTACTTTAAAGGTCATACCCATTAGTACTCGTACTTATTTTATTTTATATGACAGAATTGCAGTGTTAATTAAGTTTTGTATTAGGTAAACTACAGAGTGGCCGTTGTTCTTGATGAATTTTTGCATTTCAATGTTTCATTGATTAGTGTCCTGGGTATCCCTCACATTCTAAATTCTCGCCTGTTCACTCGCGAACCGCGGAACCCTGACCGTTCTCTTCGGTCCCCGAAACTCCACTAATTTTTTGGTTCCATAACTTTCTTTCCAATCAACTTCTCTTGCTCGTGTTTCGAAATCGAACTTTTCACTGGGTGTTGCCGCTTGAACTTTTATTTACCGGTCGTATTGTTACTCGACGTAGGTAAATAAAAGCTAGGTGCATTCTGACATGAAAATGGCAACCATGTGATTTATCCGAGTTTACCAATCCTTCATCTACAGTCAGCAGTTATAGTGAAAAATTCAGCTAGTTGTTTCTTCGGCCTAGTTAAGCTGTTTGCTTTTCTTTCATAAACCCATCTTGCATAAATTGTGAAATATCTCTTTTTTTAGCACATTGGTAACAGTTATACCGCAACTATCCTAGCTTCGCCACAGGTACCAATTTGATTACCCTCAGTAGGGTTAATTTCAACCTTTAGAAAAAATTCTTCGTACAGAGGACTCTTATAATATGTGGAGTTTATTGAGTATTTATAAAAAAGTTATAAAATTGACACGAGGTACCTATAATTAATAATCTCCCATGGTTTATTGAATTGAATAAATTTTTTATTTCTAATTAATCAGAACGTTCGTTGCATTTTAATGTTTGATTGATTAGTGTCCTGAGTATCGTTACCAGTTTGATTACCTTCAGTAGGGCTAATTTCAGGCTTTCGAATTAATCATTTACACAAAGGGTTCTAATATGGGGAATTTAAGTTTTTCTGTTTCGGCTTCATTCTTTTTGCGGAGTTTTTCAACGGGCTCAACTGAAATGAATTTGAACTTTTAGTTTTTTTTTTCTATATGATGTTATCTAAAAAAAATCACAACGTAGGATTCTGTTCATTTTGTTTTTTTACTTGATTGATTCTAGTTCTGTTTGATCCGTTGTACTAGTTGCACTAGTTCTGTTGCAGCTAGAATGCGCTCTCTTCTGTGCTGACAGCTGTAAAAGAGTTCCGACGGCTAGTTAGAAAGAGCACGATGCTCGGGTGGGGCAGCCAATGCTTGTTTAACACATATTATGAGCAATAGAGCCATACAATTGGTCGTTTTTATGTATTTACTCTGATCCGGCATAAGGCAACATGTGTTAGACTGAAACAGCATACCACTTCCTGACAACCGATCTAAGCTCGCGTTACCAACAAAGCGTGAACTTTCCAGTTCTATTGTTCATTTCTATGATTTGTTTGAACAACAAATTATTGTATTTTGAGATGAATCTAGTGATTTTCCAGCCCTTAGTTTCATAATAAACGGTGAACGTTGGTAGCAGCGGAAAGAGTGGAAGAAAACATCTAAGAAATTTTGCAGAATACAACCCTGTCATAGATAGCACAAAGAAACCACAAATACCATAGTCGCCCTCTATCGGCCACACTTAAATTACTTACCCATACTCTCTTCACCCTTCAATCGTGACCATTGGCATTTCAAATGAAATGAGTAAAGTGCCAATTTAACTGTTTCTAATTAAAAAATTGTTTTTAATAAGTTCAGCATCATTTTTTTTGCAAGATCTGATTTAGCTCAATTTCTTTTGCAAACTCCGGCCAGGTGTAATTTTTTTTCAAGGTTCGTTTTTTTCCCAGATCTGGTCAGATCGATTTTTTTTTTGTTTTTTGAGCATTTTTAAACCGAACCTAAAAAAAATTTTTTCCAAGGTCGGTTTAGAGGTTCGGCCAGTTCGATTTTTTTTTGTTCTTGTGAAGGTCCGGTTTGACAAGATCCGGTTGACTCATTTTTTTTTTTTTTTTTGACTGACCTGCTCGATTTTTCTTTTGGCAATGTCAAGTTTTACGAGATCCTTTAAGCTCGATTTTTTTGCAGGGTCCAATTTTTTTAAAGTGCAGTCAACTCGAACATTAGAGTATTTTTCGAGAATTGTCAAACCGCCCCTAAAAATATATTTTTTATCGTACACTATAAGGAAATTGAATTTTGTCGACTTCACGGAGACGGAGAAAGTGCCTCTTTCCACGGATAGGCGGTCAAATAAATTTTACGTTTTCACGCTAGAGGCGTTTTGACGACTTTGCACGAACCTCGATCGAACCGCTGTTCGGATGACATTCGAGAGAATTAAATTATAAGATCTGACAGGTCTGAATTTAATTCGTAGGTATTATGACAAAATGGCCTATGGTGCATCGGCCAACGCAACACACTTTACAGGGTGTTTTGTAGCTGGACAGCCAAAATTAAACGTCATGTTTAAAATCAAATTTTAAGCATAAAAGAGAGAATAACTTTTTTCAAGATGAGGCCTCGTTTAGGAAATATTTTCAAAAATCTAAAACTAAGGCCGCAACAAAAATATATTTTATCCAGTAACAGAACAACAATTTTGGAAATATTTCCTTAACGAAGCCTGATCTTGAAAAAAAGTTCTCTCTTTATGCTTAAAAAAATACGATTTTATTCATCACGCTTGACTTTGGGTGTCCAGTTACTAAAAAAATATTTTTTCACAGCAGCCCTAGTTTTACATTTTTGGAAGTATCTCCTAAACGAGGCCTGATTTTGAAAAAAGTTGTTCTCTCTTTTATGCCTAAAATACGATTTTATTCATCACGCTTGATTTTGGGTGCGCAGTTAATAAAAACAACATTTTTTCACAGCAGCCTTAGTTTTATATTTTCGAAAATATTTGCCAAACGAGGCCTGATTTTGAAAAAAGTTATTATCTCTTTTATGTTTATAATACGATTTTATTCATCTTGTTCATTTTGGCTGCCCAGTTACAAAAAAAAAAATTTAACAGCAGCCTTAGTTTTACATTTTTGGAAATATTTCCTAAACTAGACCTGATCTTGGAAAAAGTTGTTCTCTATTTTATGCTAAAAATACGATTTTATTCATCACGCTTGATTTTGGTTGCCCAGGTATTAAAAAAATATTTTTTACCGCAGCCTTCGTTTTACATTTTTGGAAATATGTATTTCCTAAACGAGGCCTGATTTTGAAAAAAGTTGTTCTCCCTTTTATGCCTAAAATACGATTTGATTCATCACGCTTGATTTTGGGTGCGCAGTTAATAAAAACAACATTTTTTCACAGCAGCCCTAGTTTTACATTTTTGGAAATATCTCCTAAACGAGGCCTGATTTTGAAAAAAGTTGTTCTCTCTTTTATGCCTAAAATACGATTTTATTCATCACGCTTGATTTTGGGTGCGCAGTTAATAAAAACAACATTTTTTCACAGCAGCCTTAGTTTTACATTTTCGAAAATATTTGCTAAACGAGGCCTGATTTTGAAAAAAGTTATTATCTCTTTTATGTTTATAATACGATTTTATTCATCTTGTTCAATTTTGGCTGCCCAGTTACAAAAAAAAATTTTTAACAGCAGCCTTAGTTTTACATTTTTGGAAATATTTCCTAAACTAGACCTGATCTTGGAAAAAGTTGTTCTCTCTTTTATGCTTAAAATACGATTTTATTCATCACGTTCGATTTTAGTCGCCCAGTTGCAAAAAAAAATATTTTTTCACAGCGCAGCCTTTACATTTTTAGAAATATTTCCTAAACGAGGCCTGATCTTGGAAAAAGCTGTTCTCTCTTTTATGCTTAAAATACGATTTTATTCATCACGCTTGATTTTGGTTGCCCAGGTATTAGCTTAAAAAATATTTCTTACCGCAGCCTTAGTTTTACATTTTTGGAAATATTTCCTAAACTAGACCTGATCTTGGAAAAAGTTGTTCTCTCTTTTATGCTTAAAATACGATTTTATTCATCACGCTTGATTTTGGGTTCCCAGTTACTAAATGTTTTTTCAAAGCAGCCTTAGTTTTACATTTTTGAAGATATTTCCTAAACGAGGCCTGATCTTGAAAAAAGTTATTCATATGGAAGTTATCATAAAAAAAAAACTTTTTTTTTTTTTTTTAAACTTCAACACCCTGTATATAATAATTTTTTTATCTCATTTTGCTGATTACAAAATCTATTTTATCATGCCACGAACATATAAAAAATGTCACTAACACTATTCCAAACATAGCATTTCACAATAATATTTAACCAACGTCCCCACCTAGTGAATTTTAATGCGAGTATATTGTTTTGTTATACCTACGTGTAATCTCACTACCGTAAAAGTTATTAATACAAAGCGGTATGGAATATTACCTTAACAATTAATTAGCACAGGAGTCTTAAAAATATGCATTTACCTTCAATTATTTCTACGAAGAATGTAATAATGTATCCCCGTCAACACATTGACACATACACCGAAATGATTTTTTTCAACAAATCCACATCACCACTCAAACCAATAACTGAAACCACTATCATTGCAGTATAAAATTACATATCTCATTTGTTTTCCAATAAACCTGTACTTAATTTTGTAACAAAACCGCGTTTATCTGTTTAACTAGCTTATCTATGATAATAGCCAAATAGGTCGACATTAAGATGTTATCTTACAACTAACAGGTGATAAGGTGATGCAAAATCGAAAAAGTTTTCCCGTAATAACGTACCTACGTCCAGATGGAAATTTCAATTTTAAACTGTCTTAGTAAAAAGCACAAGAACTTGTGACTTGTGACCATCGCCGGCCAGTGAGTAAATAACAACAGGTAAGTTTGCTTAGTAAAACAATTGCTCGATATAAATAGTTCAAATAAGCTCTCTGATATTGGATGTAATTATTACTCTGTGAAGGTATTGTTGGGTTATTTTGTTATCTTTTCGCGACAAAATTATTATTAGTATCAGTGCGAGGAGTCATAATCATGTGAAGTATGTAGTTATTTGACGTTCCTTCATCGTAAAAATTGATCAAAAGGTAAATATATCTGTTCTAAATTCCAATTGTATGGTTTCTTAATTTAGTCCTAAAAACTTTATGATTTTTGAACGTTCATTTTTTTAATAATGATCAATCTTATACAGGGTGGCGACCGGCCGTATCCCGGAAACCGTTTGTCCTAGAATCTTTAGACAACATTCTTATAACAGAAGAGTCATAGAAAATTCTTGAAAATGTTTCTATGGTTCGTAGTTTCACGCTAGGTGGGGCAATCTAAATCTATCACTTACAAAATATGATAATCGTTACTTTTTATACCAAATATTCCCAAATTAGAGATCATTTTTGTACAAATTTGTTCAAGTAATTTTTTCTGTATCATCTATTCGTAAGTAGTGAGGGAAGTGAAATTTGATCACAGAAAAAATTCTCATTGTCTCATTTAGAAAAGGCTGTTTTTTTACAATAATACCTTTAATAAATTCGAAAAAAGTTACAGGGGAGTTTTGAAAAACGAAAATTTGAAATTTTAGAGAAATAAACAATCATATAAACAAAATTCGAATATCTCCGCCATTTTCCTTATTTGTTTCTAGAAATTTTTGAGAGCTGAAGGTTATTCGTATAGTTGTGTACAGTAAAAATTTGAGTTCAATTCCTCCAAAAATATGCTCATAAACGGTTATAGAAATTTAGCCCTTTTCCTACCCACGCCACTGGTTTATTAATAGAAATAATGCAAATTTTATTGAGTTATCTCAAATTTCAAATAATTTTCTTCCAATTTTGTTAATTTGATTTAAACATTTTTTTCAATTTTTGCTTACACAACCATTCCAAAAATGGCAATTTTTCCCAAAATTCAAAAAGTGCCATTTTGGAAAGGGAAATTTGAAGGGGCACTGTAGAAGTATCGCGACTTTAGGAATTTTTTTCAACTAAAGTCAAACATCATTGCAAAGTTTTACAAGAGTAAAAGATTTTCAAAAAATGTTATTGACACCTTTTTAATACCAATTCATTTTTTTCAATTGGCCGAGATTTTAGGATGGACTAAAAGAAACTTTTTTTGCTTTCGATTTCCGACACATTTCTTGAAACATCCATAGCGGGTTTTTCATCGAAAATGCCTGTTTTTCTCGAAAACGGTTGAAGCTAGCAATTATGACCATAAGTACCTTTTTTCTGTGAAAAATATTGGCGGTTGAAAAAAATACTTGACGCAACTAAAATCAAACATCATTGCAAAGTTTTACAAGAGTAAAAAATGTTCCGATATAAAAAAAATTCAGCAAGACAGTGCATTAAATTTTGAGTATTAGACAATCCACATTTTTATGCTATTTACATTAGTGTAATTTAAAAAAAAATAATTCAAAGTATCAAAACCAGGCTAGAAAAAAAAAATTAATTAATTAATTTTTCGTGCGCGCTTTATCATTATCTTCGCTTCCCTACCTCGTTCAAGATATTTTGTACCAATTTTTGGGTTTCTCGACGAAATTAACTCGAATATCATGTTTATTGTTCAAAAATTAATTAATTATGATTAATTTATTAAAAAATTAATTAAGTACCTACCTATAAAATTGGTTATAAATGATTTTTTTCAAAAATTCCAAAAATTGGTTTGGATAATTTGAATTATTCACAAAAAAATGGTAAGTATCATTATTAATTTAAGCGTCAATAATTACTCAAAAATATAATAAACCGATCTTGCTGAAATTTTTTGTATACTATCGCAATAACATAGGCACTTCAAAAATTTTCAGCTTTCTACGTATACATACCAATGCAATAGATTTTGAGAAAAAAAATCGAAAAAACGGTTTTTTCGATTTTTCGAGGCCATTTGCAAGTTAACCGTCTCACCTAGCGACCTTTATCAGCGCTTATTTCTTGGAGAATTTCAAAACAAACATTTTTTTCAAAATACAGGGTGAGCAAATTCGAGCTACATCATTGGGATCTCGGAAACTTGAAGAGATACGGACTCGGTTGAATTGGGACAAAGTTGCTAAATTTGATGCTTAATAAGAATCCTTTTCAGGATGTCGTTTTCAGCCATTGCTGAAATATCCTGAAAAAAGCTGAAAAGTCAAAATTTATTATTTTAGCCATAATACTTATCTTTTTTATTATTGGAAATTTATAAATTATTTTTTGTAGGTTTACATTAATTTCTGTTCTCCGTGATTTTTTATACCGAACGACATAAGAAAAACAATATGGCGACCATAAGAACAACAACAGTTGGCCATATATATTCTGGGATATAGTCGGCTTTGGAAATTTTTGTAATGTCTAATGGATAGCTTTTAACGACTTGATGTAAACCTACAAAAATTTATTTACTACCATAAAAAAATTTCATTTTTCAGTTTTTTCAGGATATTTCAGCAACGACTGAAAATATCCTGATTTTTTTCAGATTCTTACTAAGCATAAAATTTAGCAACTTTGCCCAAATTTATCGCATATACCTCAAAAATCCAATCAAAACATCCCACCGTTTAGCCTAACGCCTCAATAACTTTGATTTGGGGCTTGGTTTACGGGATTTTGCAACTCATTTGACTGTTTCATTGATTCACCCCCCCTGTCTAAAATAGGCCTAGAGCTTAGTGCTATTTATTTATTTATTTAATCATATACGGGCAAAATTGTCCTTTTACAAAATTTTGTATAACGATTTGTAATTCGATAAGAATTTTTTCTTTTAATCGTAACGGGGAGTTTAATTTTGGCAAAACTTTTTGTTAAATATACGCCTACATATTATTTCCTGGTAACTTACTTTTAAAGCCGTATTTTTTAACGCCAAGTAGGTAACGACGAGTCATAGTAAAATAAGTAGGCAACATCTTCTAAACCAAGCCTTAAATCAAAATTTTGCAGGAGATATAAAACTACAATAAATCAACGATTTAAAAAACAATACAATAGCCAGAGACGTGGCCAGGAAAAAGTTGAGGGTCGATGTGTTCTGACTAACGAAAGAAACCTCCGTTTCCTCCGTTATTAGTGCTTCGATTGTCGTAGAAAAAATTTCGCAAAAAGTGCCCGGGCATAAAAAAGAAGTAGATACAAAATTTCAATTGAATAAATCACTTTGTATCTTGAAATTGGGACGCCTATACAGGGTTATCCTAAATATGTGCGAAAATTTTTTTGGGGAGATTCTTTGACTTATTCTAAGGAAAAAATTTCCTATTAACGTGTGATCGGAAATGCGCCCTTTTTGAGATACCGGGTGTCAAAAAAACATTATTTTCGCAGTTTTTTTGATGATATCTTAAGAAGTTTTTGAGATATAGACCACAATTTTTGTACATTTCATCTCATTGACATTCAGCTTTTTTATACCAATTCATTTTTTCCATGTGCCATTGGCCGATATTTTAGGATTGAGCAAAACAAAAATTTTGCTTTCAATTTTCGACACATTTCTTGAAACATCCACAGCGGAGCTTTCATCGAAAATACCTGTTTTTCTCGAAAACGGTTCAAGCTAGCAATTATGACCATAAGTACCTTTTTTCTGTAGAAAATATTGGCGGTTTAAAATTGACAGTTTCGCAGAATTTAGGGACAAAAGAACTTGACGAAACCCTAAAATCCCCGCCACTGGCATATGAAAAAATTGCATCAAAAGCATTCAAAAAGTTTCAGATGTACAAAATTTGAGCTCTGTATCTCAAACGGTTCTTACGATATCATCAAAAAAACTTGAAAATAATGTTTTTTGACATCCTGTTGCGATCTGTACCTGGATCGAGAGTGAGAAAATTACATACAAGAGAGAAGAAAATATATCCTGCAGACCAGCAGAAAGTAGTTCCTTTTCCAGCTGTAGCGGGAGAAGGAGTTCATCTCCAACATCCGCAAGATTCGCTTCTCGTCCTTGACAAAAGTGTCTACATATGCGCTTTCCGCGTCGCTCGCATTTTACACATAACGCATTTTTATCTACTTACGCAATCCAGTTATCCAAAAAAGCGTAACTCCAAATCAAACGCAACGCATTTTGGTCCTTCGGTCAGAATTTAAGTTCGTCCACAATTAATCCCAAAACACACCCTGTATCTAAAAACGGTTCATTTTCCGACACACGTTAATGGAAACTTTCTACTTTAGAATCAACCAAGAAATCACCCCCTAAAAATTATCGCATTTATTTAATATAACCCCGCTGTATATGAAGAATTGCCCAAGGTAAGTTTCATTATTTTTGGCCAAAAAATCCACAACATTTTGACCAATTTTTTTTTTAACAACATCCTGTATAAATAAAGTTCTCCAATATCATAGCGGAAACAATAACGTCAATACCCATAAATTATTGTGATAATAAATTGAACAAACTCCTCTACCTAATCGAATTAAGTACAATAATCTGATTAGTTTAAGTATCAAAACAATACTCACATTTTTCAGGGTCAAATTTGATTTTAAAAATTTGCTAAGAAGGCTAAAGAAGGCTGGTACCTGCTTTTATTGACGCAGAGGGTTACAAATAATTAATTTTCTGAAAAAAGACCTAAGTATTCAAGAAAATAAATCAAATTAATTCGTCGCAGACCGATTGATATTCTCTTTACTCGTGACGTGACCGAGTCTACCGACCAAAACCTTTTCTACTCTTCCTCTAACACCGATCTGACATGTCCTCGAGTCCCTTCTCTCTCTGTACTGAGAGAGGTCACTCACTGTTATGATGCCAATTTACCTTTCCCTAAGCTTTCCCTAAACAAAATTTCCTAGCGTATCTGGATTTATTGGCACTATCCGCTTGAATTACAGGTTTAAACTATTTAATCCCATTTGGTTTTGAATTTTCAGGGGGCGGGGGACTTTTTAATGTCCTCACTGTACATTAAGACACATAACATTAAAAAATAACTAGTTGACAATACCTCTGTTCCGCTGTATTTTTAGGCAAAACACTTCTTATTCCTATGGTTCCTCTTTCTGGTCGTCTATGTTTTTGACTCCCCGATCGCATTTATGCATGCCTTTTTGACCAGTTGTTTAGTTCTGTTAAGAACTTTAGAATATCCCACTTCTGATAATAACTAGTTACCAACAAATGCTGCCAAACTCAGGGGCGCATAATTTTGACATAAATTATCTATCAGAACTAAATAATTATTCTTGGAGACATGACAATTTTTTCAAATTGATGGTCTAAAATTATTTATTTTAAAATTTGAAAATTTGTTACAGATTTTTCAGCAGCCTAAAAATGGGGCAACAATCATCAAAGGCTTATGTAGAACAAATCATTCGAGAAGTCAAAGATATGGAAGCTTATATCAGAAGAAACGGACGAGAACTGAGCGAGGAGAGTAGAAACAACTTACACAGAAGATTGATCGATTGTTCTAGTCAGCTGCAATCATTTTCGAAAGTTGACAGAAGACACGCTAGAGAATTAAAAGAAGCCATTAGGTACGTGTCCAAAGTTATCGGTGAGCTTTTCAAGATCTCCAATAAAGACAAGGACAAAAACTTGGATATGGCATCGGTTGAAACGGAATCGTTCATACACTACCCGACGAGGGAAGCTCAAAAGTCCCTGTTGAAAGAAAATAATAAGCGACCGGAAAACAGACGAAGCCTAAGAGCTAGAAAGGAAATAAAGTCTTACCCCGCTGATAAGGTTCCCTCAATTAAGGAAATAGAGAATAAAACCATATCTCTTAAATCGGAAATTGATACTTCAATCCAAAACGATGATGTCAACCAACTACTTGTTCAGCAGAAAACAATACAGATCCTGGCTACTGATTTGGAAATATTGCAGCACGATGAAAATGGAACAATACAACAAAAGAAGGAGGCTCTGGAAAAAGAGCTTAATGTCCTCTATCGTAGAATCGAGAAAGCTAAACTATCCATTAAAAAAAGAAGTGGGGAGTCCTCGTCATTGAAAGATGAGAAGACAAGCAACCTCAAGAGAAAAGAGGTGAATAGATTGAGCGCTCCTAATCCGAAATTACTTGAAATTAACTCCAGAGTTGATAAAATCAAAATTAAAGCCCACAAATGTGCTAAGGAAGATGATGCGGTTGAATTGAGAAACTTAAAACACATCTTGAGCGATCTAAAAGTTGAGTTAGAGCGCTTCAAAGACGAATCAAAAATTAAGTCAGAAGTGGGACAGAATATCAGCTACGCTATGATTTACATTGCAAGCGAATTCGAAAGAATCGAACATAATAAGAAAATCGAGACGATTTTAGGCGATATCGCGAAAACTGAAGCTCTAGCAGATGAATGCGCGGGTGACATCAACGATTTCGATGAAAGCACTTTCAATGAAAAGTACGAGTCCTACAAGAGACACTTGACAGACCTGGAGCACTTCCTTAACTCTGTCGAATCGACTAATGAACATGTCAAGCAACAGAAGTATAAATGCATGAAGAAAATCAAGGACACCTTGGAAATTTTGGAAGATAAATTGAATAAAGTCGGTAAGTCTTATAAGAACAAGCCAAGAGACTCGACTGATGGAATTGGTAAAAGTGAAAATAAATACAAAGAATCCAGGGTGAGTATTATTCTAAGCAGCCATAAAGATTCCAGAGAAAATATCCCCGAAAAAGAAACAATACCGCATGAAGTGAAACGAAATGAAAATGGAAAATCAGAATCGGAAACATCCGAGGAGGAAGTAGTTTTACGCAGAAATCTTATCAAACCAACAGCACCTGTGCCTAAAAATGAAACACTAACACTAACACCAACACGTAACATCGATGGTTTGTACACTTATTGGAAAGAGTTGGAAAATAATTTACCAGCAACGAACTGCAGTTTAAACGAGTTGCAGCAAATTGCTTTATTGTTGAATGAAATTGAGACACAAATTTACTCCAAGCGGATGAAGATACTAAAATTTTTGGATTTAAAGCATAATCATCAAAGCCCCCAATCCTTTGAAAGCATAGAGGAAGGTAGTCCGCAATCCCCTCACCTAAACGCTGACGGAAACGAAAAGAAAAACGACACCATAAAAACTAATGCTAAAATTTACAATTTAAAGCAACCAAAAGTTCTTGTCATAAACGATGAAGATATCTTGAAGAATATCACCGAAATCAACCAGCAAGCTGCGAGAGTGCTCCCGCTTGAGAAACACGCCGAAGAAAAACAAGTGGTGGAAAAAGTAATTCTCGCCGAACAGCCCAGCAGCCAATCAGATAATGATTCCTCTCCTGTCCAGAAAAAAGACGACAATAAAATGAAACCTGAAGACAACGCAATCAGTAGAGCGCAAAAATATGTTGAATGCATTACTGAGATACAAAATATTAATAGAGACGTGGAGTACTTGAAGGAAAAAATTGCAAGTCAAAAAGGGATCAAGAATGAAGATATTACTCGAAAATTAAATAATTATAGAACAGCACTGGAACCATTGTTAATATCACACAGCAATGAAAACATAAAAGAGTATTGCAAAAGAGTTTTGGAAAATATAAACGAAACGTCCGAGCTTCTCAATAATAACAAAACTGGGGAAGAAAAAGAGATACCCGAATCAAAAATTCCCATAAAAAGAGCCACAATTGAGAAAATATTCACTGACATCGTTAATAAACAGACAATGGTAGATGACTTGAATTTAAGAATTGAACATTATAAAGGCTGCACCCACGACGAAGAATATAACCTTATCAGAGATTCTTTAATTCAAATTAAAGAATACTTACGAGCAATATCTGTCAGTAAAAGTTACGTAGCAATTTCAAGCACAAAATCAGATACGTTGAAAAAAATTGATATCGCGTTATATGACCTAGAAATTAAGTTACAAGAAAATAAATCACGAGCCGCCTTCCATGTCAGTACAGACCCCAGCGTCCAAGTCTACCGCAATAAATTCCACGCCATCACCGAAAAAATCAACAGATTCAGAGGGAGCTATAAAAACATTCTTTACAGAGGAATAGAGAAAGAGATGCAACAATGCTTGCAGGAAGCTAGAGTCAAAGTTAAGGACGAAGCAGCCTTGAGGAAATTCGAGGAAGAAGCAGCAAAATACTTCAAGATCCTCGAAAGTAAATCAACTAAAGATCACACTAGTCTTGATGAAGCAAATAAAGAATTAGAAATTATAAACAAAAATTCAAAATCCCGCAATGAAGATTTAGCGGTTGAAGTTGCGATTAGATTATCAGCAATTAGACAAAATCTTCTTGAAATTAACAACGCACAGCAACACGATCGACCGTCTCATAAACTTTATCAAGAATTAGACAATAAAATAAATTATAATTTACTGGAACTAAAATCAATTGACATATCCCAGAACGAACCGTTTTATTCTGATAAACAGTCACTTATGAACGATTTCATCAAAATATCGCATCTAATTAAGACATCGTTATCAAAAATGCAACATGTTGAAGACGTACGATCTGAAAAAGTTCCAGAACTCCATTTATCAAAAGGGATGAGCGAGGATGAAAAGGAAATTCTGAAAATCGAAAACGACGTTGCTAGAATCAAAACCGAAGTGGATATTTTCGCTGACGGTAGGAACAGTAAAAAATTCCTCGAACTGGACGACATGTTAAGTCGAATGTTGATGGGTTTAGATAATATCCACATCCAGGCAGAAGGGACGGGTACAATTAAAAAGAAGAAATATTCCATTGAAAAAGAGATCAGTAAATGCAGAGAAATCTTGGAAACTAAGGCTCAGAGAATGGATGTCTTACTGAGCATCGAGCAACGTGTCAAAAACATCATTGACTCGTTAAACGCTAACCTTTCAGATGAACAAAGAAGTAGGTATTATAACGAACTAATAGATTTAGAAGAAAGACTGGAAAAATCAGTGGCAGATGAGGCTAGGTTGGTTAAAAAGAAGAACGCTTGCAAGTTCAATATTAGATATGGAATGAAAGTTATTGAGCAAAGTTGTGCTAATAATACTGATGACGACGAGGAAGATACGTTCATTAGTGGAAGTACGTTAGTGTAATCTGCAGAGAGATCATTGAAATTATTGATTTAAGTCATTTCTAACATATGTTTTTTCAGTAATAGATATTAAGTAATTTTTATATGGTTTTCTTAATTTTTAGGCCCTAAATATTGATGTATGTATTACACATTTTTATATTATTTATCTTAGGTGTTAATAAAACTAGGAATTAGACTAGATACTCAGTGAATTAAAACAAAAGGTGCTATTATAATTTTACAAAAATAAACCCTGATAACAGATGAAAAAATGGCAGTTTAAATTTTTCGTCTGTGCTGTTTTAAACTGATGCCTTTCAGGTTTCAGAGGTTTCAGAGTTCCTGTCCCGCCCCAGCATGGTTTTCTTAAAAACAGATCTACCCAGACGGCTCTTGTGGAGCTTACAGACTGAGTGAGTGTGAGGCTGAGACTTGAGTGTTTAGAGGAGGTGATACGCACTGTGGGGTGGCTTTTAGATCTCTCAAAGGTCTTCGACAGTGAGTGAGTGCCTTCTTCGGAAACTGGAGAATATCGGAGTTCGTGGATTGCCCCTTTCTTGGTTTACCATCAGCTACCTGCAGGGAAGAACACAGACGGTTCAGACTACTGGGTCTGATGGCTGACCTGTGCGATCACATTTTGCTCTTATCTCCTCTGGGGTGCCACAGGGTAGTGTTCTCGGTCCACTTTTTTTCCTTATCTTCATCAACGACCTGGGCCCCTAATTCACTCTGTGTTAACTATGCTGATCATACAATAATTCTTATTAGGATTAAACCAGACGACCTTTCTAATCTGGTAGATGCCGTTCAAGTTCCATTGAAAAGAGACTCCATACCCACCGACAGTGCCTTGATCGAGCCGAAGGGTGTCGTGAGGTTTTTGGGTTTCCACATCGACCAGAACCTAAACTTGTCGTCTCATACGGATCATTTGTCCTTGCTAGTATCTGCTTCCTTCTCAGACACCTTCAGTTCACGGTGTCTCATGAGGTTCTTCTCTGTGCTTATTATGGGCATTTGCTCAGCCACTCTGGGGTGGATCTGAGAGATCTCTCCGAAGGGTTTTTCTTCTTCATAAGAGAGGCGGCTTGGACTTCTTACCGTGCCCGCTTTGTACGTGTTCTCTCCACTCAAACTGAACCATAAAAATCAAAACAAACTTTTACCTTTCCAATTCACCCATCACTACGGTACCGGGTTCAATTTGTTCAAACCTCCTACACACCATCTGTCTTCTTGAGAAAGGACATTCACGTACGCATCTATCAAATACCTGAACCACTTACCGAGATAGATCCTGCAACTGTTGGGTTCTCAGTTAGTCCTTCCACCTCCCATCCTTACCTACCATCTGATACTAAAATACCTAAAACCCTTCAGCTTTGATCCCTTTTTCTCATAACATTGCATTGGAACCACATCTCGCTGGAGACCTGTTGTCTTTAGTGTCTTTGGTGCCTCGACTCTCACTGTTGCTGGTGTTTATCTAAATCTGAATAATGTCACTGAAGGTCTCTTCTCTTCTTCTTAACCCAGTTCCTAACTTATTTGATCTTCCATTCTGTTCAAAAGAGTGTCAATCATGTCTTTCTGCCGTTCTGGACAGCTTACCTCCTCTTTGCGTTATTCTTCCAACAGCTTTTTCAGTAGTATTTTTCTAAGCCGTTCCTAAAACCCTGATGATGGTCAGTTAGTGAATCCGATAGGGTTGTTGTAGCTAAAATAAAGTCGTAACAGAAAAATACCTATCCATCTTTTTTCCCTAAGGGTCGCCATGATAGTCTACTTCATAGATTTTAGGAGAATTATGATAGAATTGGTGTTGGATTTTTTAGAAAGTATAAAGAAGTGTTATTAGGAGCCGGTGCTATACATCTAACTAACTTTCTCAAATGTCATAATTGATTGCAACCGAATTCGAGTGATTTGAGGTTTCTAAGAACGCACTGGCGCTAGACGCTTGGACGTTTGTGGAAAAACGTCAACAGCCATTTTCATTCAGATTTCAGTGAGAATTTTCATTGAACCATTGGCGGATAAGGGAGCTTTTCACATAAAAACTTTTTGAGACAAAAAATGCGTATTTTTACTCCGAGAACGTTCCTGAATTTTATGCGGATTTTTTGTCAATAAATAAGCGGCGTTGTTTTCGGTTTCCCTCTTGAAAAGACGCCACTACGTGGAAATCGTAGCTGCAAATGCCTACAATAACTCCACTAAGCAAAAGGCGTCTGCGGTGCATGATGCCACTTTTGTTAGTGGGCTGCTGTCTTACCATTATTAATGAGAAGGGCGTAAACAAATAATTCTTTCGTCTTAAATCTCTTTTTATTCTCTTTTGCAATAATATTCTTTGACAATACTTATAAAACAAACAATTAAATTGTGTACTATACACTCCTTTAGATTTAGTCCCTGTATGTCTAGTTGTATACCACCCACATCTAACTTTATCCTTAGGGGAAAAATACAGTGGGGTAATAAACAGTTCAGTAAAAAAAAATACGTTTAATGATTATACTTATTCATGTTTTTTACCACTTGAGAATAAACGAGGTCTGCTGAATTTTGGCCAAAAAGGAAATCTAGGTGGGTGAATTTCTTGTAGGGCACTTTATAATCCGCAACAACATTTGGTAGCTCTTTTACCAGCTTTATGGAATCCTGAAAATATATCAAAATTATTCTCTTTTTACAGGAAAGCAGTGTTTTTTAATAAATAGGAAAATCCGAAAATGTAATAAAAAATACCTGAGTGATTACCTACCTTTACATTCACGATGAAATCGTTCTCACCATAATAAACAGCTGCAGGTGCTACGAATCTCGATGCATTATAAACCGGGGGTTATATATATATATATATAATTCCTCACTAATTCTTCTAGAACGAAAAATATCTCTAAAGGATCCACCTAAGATGCGAAATCAAAATCAAAAATGACAGATTTTCAATTACCTCCTTACAGGGTCATGAATATACCTACACCCAGATGTGTTACCGAAGAATGTTGCATTTATGAGCGAGTCGATCAAATGAAACGATAAAGGGAACTTATACAAAAGTAAAGTTCATCCAGGAATATTTTCAAGGAAGAAAACGGCATGAACGATCGAATTGGATTTATGGGAAAGGTTAATGCGCTATAGAGAAGTTTTATATTCGGTTCCGCTCAGATACGGTCAGCTAATTCAACCCTGTTCATGGATGTTGTAAAGTGGTGGATGAGAATTATATTTTTCCTAGTTTTCTTCTTGATTGCTTTCTGAAGCCACGAGGATAGTATGACGATCCTCTTTAAGTCTTTTTTTTATTTTTATTGAAAAGGCAAGGGATTCCCTATGACGCTCTGAGAGCGGTTCATGAGCGAAGATATTCCTCAAAAAAACACACCTCTTGGAATGATATTCTAAAGATATGCGGTTATGTGCATTAATAAAATGAGGTGATATGAGGTGTAACGTGCTGAACCTGATAGGAGTGAACTATTGCAGCTTGACGTGTATTTCTGCCCGGCCTTGTTCTAGGTTATGATTTTTTCCAATATACAAGGTGGGTCTGTCTAGATCGAGGTCTAGATATAAAGACTCAAAATGTTATCAATTTTATCTTGTAAATATCTAGCAATACCTACCATCAAGTACGAGTTGTATTAAATGAGCTAAGAGTTTACGTGAAGTATTATTGGGATCGTTAGTCGTTATAGCAGCCATTTTTTTCTGAAAGAAATCAAAGGATTAAATGTAATAATAACTCAAAATATGTTAAAAAAGTGTGCTCCATAAAATTTTTAACTTTTCAACAAAGCAATTGGAAGGTGTGTAATTGAACTACTCCAATCAGTGATATAACAAATCATAGAGGAGTAAATAAAAAGATAATTTACATAATTGAATTTTGTTATAATAAAGAAACTAACATATAACAGTAAAGACATCTGCTGAGTACGTGTGGTACTAAGTCAAATAGTAAAAGTAGTTCATGTTTTTTTTTGTTTATGTTAACGCTAAAGGATTTACAGTTTTAATTAAATAAAGTACTTTAGAAGGCTTGTAGAAGTATTTAGTGATAACGACACCACTTTGATTGTAATACAATGTACCTATCAACATGGAGCACAGTTTTGATCACAGTATCCTGTTAGTGGATTGAGCTGGTGAATTCAAATAAAGTGCGCGGTGAGTTCGGCTTGCGCCATAGGATACACCCCCGGCTATAATATTTTAATTTCGAAGAAGGGGATGTTTTTCTCATTTAGTTTTTCTCACAGTGGCACTAGGCCAGGTAGTAAACTGTCCAAGATTAATGACGATAAAGGTACCAATTCAAGAAAACGTCTACCTTACCCATTTTATATTGAAGGGGTCTCTGATCGCAAAGACGTATCCACAGAATCGATCTAGCAGCGGTTGGTTGCAGAAAATTTGAGCGAATTTCCTTATCGGAGGACCAGTACTTCCAAAGACTGCATCTATAGTAATAAAAGTGCCTGCAACCTAATACAATAATAATTAAAAAAATATGCCAATTCTTGACTAATGTTATAAGTATAAAAAAATGAATTGTTAGTCTTATGAACAGAAGAGAGAGGAAAACTTAGATTTTATCTCTCTTTACGATTAAATTTGCTTACATACAGGAAGTCATCAGCAGACTTATTATTATTGCAAACGCTAATGCACACCGTTATTGGACATAGGTACCTTAAAAAATGCTTTAGAAATAACAGCCACGGCCTTCAATCCAAGTTTTGCATGATTAAAATAAAACACCGGTGCCATCAGTGACGCCAGACGAATTTTTTTATTATACTCTGGTCTACTATTCATCATCATAAGAGATGTTGTCACGCCTTCAGCAAACCCCACCAAATGCAACGTTTCTTCTCTTGTATTCGATAGAACGTAATCAATCGCTGCAGGGATGTCATAGTAACTCGGCTCGTCCAGGCTGGAATAAGACTTTTTGTGTACACTGACATAATAAAATGGTAGTACCTACCTGAAGTTATAAAACTGGCCCTTCTGAGTATGCGGGTTAAGCGATTTGTGTTTTTGAGAGAAAGTGTTTCCCCTGAAGTTGATAAACCAGACGTCGTAATTCGCATCGGCCAAATAAAAACCGAGACTATCGTTGCCGGTGTTCAAAAAATCGGCGCAGCTTGACAGGAACGCGTGAAGCACAAGAACCGGTGTTCGTTTCTCCCTTGATGAAGGATACTTACCACTGGGGATCCGGAAGACCGTTAAAATGTAACCGTCTTCCGTTGTAACTTCGTGCACTTCCAGGGGGTACCCATGGGACGTTATCAGCTCCGCCTCAAAGCAAACAATAATGTAAAGAGTTGTTCGCCCTTTTTTCCCACAATTAGTTTTGGGTTCTGGGATTTTGGATTAAAAACTAAAAGGAATATATTTTTTAGATCAGCTTTCTCCTTACCGGTGTTTTCCCGGCATCTGGATCACCAGCCGATGTTAAGATAAGTTCATCCAGAAGCATCAGTGTGAATAAGCAGCCCATGAGTAGCCTGAACATCATTGCATTTAAATCTTTTCTTTGATTCCTCTGATTTTTAACATAAAAAGAAATATCTATTTTAGCAAACCGAGGGAATGAACATTTTTCATTTCTTGCGTTGAACTTTTCTTGTAACGTTGTGAGTGTTATTAAGTATATGAAATGATATTAAGGGGTTGGATAGTGCCACTACTTGACTACTAAGAGTTAAAGTGTCTTCCTTTAATAATGTTGTAGACTTCAACAGCGGTTTTTTTTTATAGAATTTGCGCAAGTGGATGCTATGTGACCGCTTTGTTTGCATGTAAAGCACTCAATTTTGTCTTTGGAGTATAGACATGCTGTTTCTTCTTCATAGAAGTAATAAGTAGGCATAAGTAAAATTATTTGTTTACTTACCATTTGTATCATAAATCCTACTTAATGAAACTGATGTCCTGAAATTTTCAACTAAGCTAACTGAAAAATTGTACGTTATGTAACAATTTGTAAATTTTTGTACACAACAAAAAAATACAGTTCGTCTGTAATCAACAGAAGCGAGCGATAATAAATGCTATTTCAAGTTTAAATGAAAATTATCTTTTTTTCGCTGCTAGGTATTTAGTTCAATTGGACGCTCGGGCGAAAGTAATAAATTGTCAGCTGTCACTTCTTGTCGAATGAATATGTTTGCAAGTGGGTAATTATTAATATTATCATGCGGTAGGTACAATTCTTATCTAAGTAGGTTATTTACTATGACAAGGTCACAAGTTTTTTTTTAATTATCGCGCAATTAGCGCTAAATGAGTGTATTTTTATAAAAAAAAAAACTGAATGAAATTTTTCAAAGACAAAGTCTATTACTGTCTACTGCTTACTCTGTCCACTGTAAAAATTTCAATTAAATTCTTCAAACGCGTCCCTTAAAATTGATATAGGAGTTAAAATTTATGTTTTCAACCCTTACTTCGTAGAATCTCTGCATATTTATTGATTATGAATAAAACATTAGTGTTTTATTCATAATCAATAGATATAGGAGTTTAAAATTTCCCCTTTCCTAATGACGCAAAAAATGCATATTTTCACAAAAGAATGAAGTTCAAAAAACGTTTTTCCTATCTTGATAATTTCGCTTTAATTTTTAAATCCGAGGGGTTTCGTTTTTTAGACGCAGTTAGATTATAATTCAATCAATTCTGCGCATGATGACAGAGTTTTTATCACCCCATCGCCGACTATTTAAAAAGAGCCCACCAGAAGAACTGACAGTGTGAGCTGGGAACTGACCAGTAAACATTCAATTTCTCTGCTAGGTGTACTGAGCCTAGCGAGAAGCAGAATGATGTGTCGAGTCAGCCAGGGCCCTTTCCCCATCTTCGTCCGTCGACTGCCAACGAGAGTGTATTGAGCTCTAGGCGGGGTCCAGTCAACCAGCCCCCCCCCCCATCCCCTCTTTTGATCCTCACTAAGGGTTAAAGACGGGCGACAGCCTCCAACCATATTACCAAAAATGGCATCCATGGCTTTTGCCAAATGTTTGAACATCAGCCAGTTTGTAAACATACGAGGTTACCATTCCTACTTCTATTTTGACTAAAATTTGACTGTGCTGAAACAGTTAAGCTCGCAGTTAAGCAACAAAGGGCTGGTACTGCTGGTTTGCTTCCCAGGTTCACATGGCAATAATCTTTGATTTCTTTGCTAAAAACAATTCTCTGCTAAATTCTTCCTTCAACCATTATCAGTTTTATAAATCCAGCAATTTGGTAATAGAATTGGAATATCAGCTTGATCAATCTTATACCCCTCTGGACGATCTAGATCGCTTCACTGTTTTAATCTTCTCCCTTATTATTTGTTAACTTCCTCTCTACCCCATTCCCTTCCTGATTCAATTTCGTAATAACCTTGGGCAGCGTTACTTCCAAAAAAAATCGTTTGTCTCTAAATTGGAAAAGCGACACCGAAGATTTCTTACTGTTACCGATCTAGTGATCTTTTGGTCCAGATTTTCGTTTTCTGAGATCAATCATTGACAAACGACGGTTGTATCTAAATTTAAAGAACGTCACTGAAGGTCTCTTCTGCTTAACGGAGTTCTTAACTTACTTTTTTGATCTTGCATTGCTGCAATTGATTGCAATTATTGATCTTTTGATCTTCCATTCCATTCAAAAGACGGCTAGGCTTGTTTTTCTGCCGCCTTGAGCGGCGCATCCAAAATATTACAGTCTTTTTCTTCTTACAGCCAAACCGACCCTAAAGCTCTGCTCATTGTTAGAACCCGGTGAAGGAAATCTACTTTGTTTTTGGAAATTATTGATTGAATTTTTATATCTTAAAGCGGGGATGTTCTTTTTCCCCGCTTTCTTTTTCCAGAATTTTCTACTAAACTTCTTCGGGCGAAGAAACTGGATTTTTTTATTTTTTTAGTTTTTTTGACCATTGTAGGTACAGCAACGTAAGTAAAAAACACGTTTCTTGGGAATATTTTTTACCCAGAGCTTTATTGGGTCATGCAGTGATACCCGAAGAAAACCCGGCTTTTTGTTGCATGTTTCTCAAATTTTTTAGAGAGTAAGAAAGTGAAATGACAAGGTATCTTAACCCAGCTATCTTGGCAAGTGGGGTATCATTTTTTATGTATTTTTTGCTTTTTTACGCGACTTTTTGCTGCACATTGTCTTAATTTTTGGAGAGTAAGGGAGGGAACTGACAGGGGATCTTAACCCAGCTGTCTGGGCAAGTGGTGTATCGATTTTTTTTTCTTTTTTACGTGACTTTTGCTGCGCATTTCCCTAATTGTTTGCGCAGTAAGGGAGTGAATTAACGGGGGATCTTAACCCAGGGCAAGTGGGGTATCAGTTTTTATGTATTTTTTCCTTTTTTACGCGACTTTTTGCTGCACATTTCCCAACTTTTTGGGGAGTAAGGGAGTGAAATGATGGGGATCTTAACCAAGCTGACTGGGCAAGTGGGGTATCATTTTTTATGTATTTTTTGCTTTTTTACGCGACTTTTTTTTGAACATTTTCCTAATTTTTTGGGGAGTACGGGAGTGAAAGGACGGGGGATCTTAATCCAGCTATCTGGGCAAGTGGGGTATCGTTTTTTATGTAATCTTTGCTTTTTTACGCGACTTTTTGCTGCACATTTCCCAACTTTTTGGGGAGTAAGGGAGTGAAATGATGGGGATCTTAACCAAGCTGACTGGGCAAGTGGGGTATCATTTTTTATGTATTTTTTGCTTTTTTACGCGACTTTTTTTTGAACATTTTCCTAATTTTTTGGGGAGTACGGGAGTGAAAGGACGGGGGATCTTAATCCAGCTATCTGGGCAAGTGGGGTATCGTTTTTTATGTAATCTTTGCTTTTTTACGCGACTTTTTGCTGCACATTTCCCAACTTTTTGGGGAGTAAGGGAGTGAAATGATGGGGATCTTAACCAAGCTGACTGGGCAAGTGGGGTATCATTTTTAATGTATTTTTTGCTTTTTTACGCGACTTTTTTTTGAACATTTTCCTAATTTTTTGGGGAGTACGGGAGTGAAAGGACGGGGGATCTTAATCCAGCTATCTGGGCAAGTGGGGTATCGTTTTTGATGTTTATTTTTGTTTTTTAGGCGACTTTTTGTTGCACATTTCCCTAATATTTTGGGCAGCAAGGGAGTGAAAGGACGGGGGATCTTAATCCAGCTATCTGGGCAAGTGGGGTATCGTTTTTTATGTAATATTTGCTTTTTTACGCGACTTTTTGCTGAACATCTCGCCAATTTTTTGGGGAGTAAGGTGAAGAAATGACGGGGGATCTTAACACAGCTGACTGGGCAAGCAGGGTATCATTTTTTATGATTTTTTTATCAGAATCACATGCAATCAGAAACAAATCGATATATTGGGCTCATGGAGCTTATGATTCTTTATAATATAAATATAATGGTGATATGTTCACAATTACAACTAAGTAGGTACAGGAATTTCTTGCCTTACTCAATTAAATTTATTAAGAAAAAGCAACTTATTCTGAATCAGTCTAAAGTACCTAGTACCTGAACAGTTATAATATATTTTATCCTAATAATATATTTTATTTTATATAATATTGATATAAAATATATAAAAACAACAAAACTTAAAAAAATGTTTTAAAATGACAAATCCTGATGGTTATATTGTAGTGATTTTGAAACCATTTTGTAAAACTACCTGGTTGCTATTATTTGGCAAGAAAACTTCATCATCGGGAGTGGCTTTTTCATCCAGGAAAGAGAGGCAACTGTCAATATATCTCTTCAGTTGGGCATAAGCGTCATCGTTCTTATCATGATCAGGGTAAGCCATCAAAGCGTCCAAATTATCGAATAATTTTTCCTTTATTCTGTTATATTGTATACCGTTCTTTTTTCCCACAAAAATACTGATGTCTTCTTCTAAAGCTTGTACTTGTTGTTTGATTTCCTCGAACTTGTCTTTGGACGCTGTAGAAATAACGGAGTTTGTTTTACTGGTGCTTGCAGAATGAGGCAGACTTTGGCGGTTCGGGGTGGTGTTCATTTCACCCTTCAAGGACGGCAAGACTTGAACCCCGAATTTCATGACAGATTTTCGCTTCTCCTGTGGAGATTTTTCTATTTCAGGAATGGCTTCAAGGTGTTCTATTTTTTCTAGGTTCAATTCTAAGATGTTACGCCTGGTTCTGGGGATGTCGTTGGTGTCACTAACCACTGAAGCAACCGGCGAGGCGGTTTCATCTCTTTGACGTTCTAGTTCTTCAATTGTCGTGTCATCGAGGCCGCTTTCGTTCACGTTATTGTTGTCTACATTTGGCGGTTTTTCTTTTTCCGCTTCGATTTCCTCGACTGTCTTGCCTTCCTTTTCTGCTCTCCTCTTCGCAGCTCGTTCTTCTTTCTCGATGTTCTCTTTTAATTTATTGTTAAGGAGTATTTCCGCTTCTTTAATTTTTTCAACAGCTTTCGCATGCATATCTCGCACTTGCGGCATCAAGTCTTCCGATTTTTTGATCAAATCCTTTTTGAATTCTTCGATTTTCGTTTTTAACGCGTGAAACTGCTCATCGTATTGGGAAACTCCTCTGAATTTTCTTATGTCTCTGAGTACTTTGTCGATTTTTTGTTCGGTGCTAATCACAGCTCTTTTCTGGGAACGCCTGATTACTGTATTCCTTCTTTCCAGCGGTGATTTTGTGAGCGAATGTCCCATTTTTCTTCCACTGAAACAAAAAATTTATTAAGCATGTAAAATAATTAACTTAGGTAGGTAATAGATGAATCGTTTCAGCTAAACTGACCATGACGTCATGAATGACATCATCTTTATCTTTATTCAAACAACTCGGAACATGTAATGATAATGATGAAATGAGGTGGTAAGCCCGAGCGATGTAGTCGAATTACATGGAAGAACAATAATTTTGAAATAATTTGGGGAAATGAGTCATTCATATTGTCTTGGAAACTGGCAACCTTGCAGTTTTATTATCAACGACGTCATGACCACTTTACCCGAAACGACCCATAGTAATAATATGGTAATATTAGCAGGTAAGTAGTCAATTATTCTAATGTTACATTAATGACTGCACCTTCAAATTTAATTCTAATTGAGCATTAATCTGGAGATTCGTTTACATAATATGATGCGGTTTCTGCAAGAGTTTTTATCAAAGCATTCATGCCAGCTTGAAGGACGTTTTTATTATAATGGCAATGTTTATTTAATTAACTATGAGAAAACGAGGAAGGATTTGTTATTCAAACCTCTGACCTGATTACCTCAAAGCACAAACGGTCTAATCATTCTTTGTTCGATCTTTGATACGAATTTACTACGGCAAACAAAAATGCACCTCACCCTTTTCGTGCTAATTTGCTACTTATCAGCTACCAAGGAACGTTGTTGATTTGCTACCGCCTGCATACTCATAGCCGTCCGAGAATCGAAGAATTTCTTTTCAATTGATCTCATTACGTAGGTACTTTATTTATACGAAAAAATTTTGCATCGACATTTGTAAATAAAATTTCAAATTTATCCCCATCCTGCCTACATGAAGGGGGAAGGAGGAGCAATTTTCTAATTATTTTTTCCAATAATTTTCTAAAAAAAGCACTTTCAGCCATAAAATCCGAATCTGCAATAAAAACTAGGACTTAAGACTTGTTGATCGAGTTTGGTGTCATTGGATGTCCCCCTACCAGACGAACAACTTTCATTACCACTTTTTTTTGGTCCCTTGCGTAGTTTTTTTATATCTTTAAAAACGTCTTTAGATGAAATGAGCACTCTGCATAAGGGTGCTCTTAGGAAACTACTCTTTCCTAAGGTTCCCCCCCCCCCAAAAAAAAACAAATAACACCTACCTAAATTGATTGAGAGGTCTTGCTAAGTACTGAGCAATTGATGCCGTGAGACATGATGTCTGTAGCAGTGCGTTGAATAACATGACATAAAATTTTTGAAAAAGAGAAAGGTCAGTGGGATTATGACCTCAAGCGACTAGCTCTTCAAGGCCCTTTTCGTCATCTCACTGACCGCCTACATTCGAAAAACAATTTGAAAAATTGAGCTTGGGCTCTTCACCACTGCACCATGAAATTCCCCAGCGACTAGGCATTCAATGCCATTTTTGCCAATCTCCCTAAACACCACCACCTCAACACATTCAATCGCATATTATACAGGGTGTTATTTAAAGGTATGTACTAAATTAAACGCGTATTCCTGGGCTTTAAGACTTTTATGTCTCTTGTCTTTTCTTCGTAACTCCTGCCGTTTTCAAGAAAATATTTCGGCTTTTTTCCAATTCCGACAGTTTTTCTAACTCTTCTCGTTTCAGCTATCTCTAGACCCCATGGCACAAACCTTTTGGCCGCGGAAATTTTTATTAGTGTTAAAATTGTTTGCTATTATTTTATTATTTTGCTATTTATTTATTATTTTATTATCATAGCTCTAGACTTGGCATAAAGGGATAAAAAATGGGGGTTTGGAGGAAAGTTTTGCTATATTTTTTTTCTCGCCCAGTAGATATGAGAGTTCTAGCACAAAGACGCGTGCATTTTCTTATGAAGCTCCATTTAGCGAAAACGTACCAAAAGTCTCTACTGCGCATGCGCGAACTTTGTACGAAATTTACCGCGCATGTATGATTTCTAATGATTGTGAGTCTATACACAGTTTGGCACACATTAGCCCCGAAACTTTGTTTTTGGGCACTTCTCGTACAAATTTTGTAATTTTTCGGTCAAATCTTGGCATTTTGGCACTTTTGTGGTTTTTGGCCTATATCTCAGAAGGAAGCGTTTTTTCGACGAGCTCTATACAAAGTTAAAGGAGACATTTTCGATATTTTTCATGTAAAAACTTTTGGAAGACTAACCATTCCGCCGCTTGAACGCGACAAAAAAAAAAAACATTCCCATATCCAGTGAAATTTGCTGTTAGCACTTGGTTGGAGAAGACATCAACCTGTTGGTCAATCTCACAGGGCTTTGGGAACGAAAAAAAAACACCAAAATTTGGACAGAAAGCGCCAAAAACTAAGTTCCAGGCCAAATTTTTGCCAGGAAACTTCAATGTCCTGTTCGGCGATCAAAAAAAACCTACAGGGTGAGAAAATAAAAACTTTTGCAAAACTTTCTCTGAGAATTCTAATATGCCTAGCCTAACTCCAACTATCCATCTTGTGTATTTTCTCATAAGGAGGGGGCATTATTTTTAGTAGCCCAAAAGGGCACAGAATATCTATAGATGGCCCAGGGAAAAATTTATTTTAGACGTGGATATCTTTTGACGACGAGTGAGCTTGTATATTTTCTCACCCATTGGATTTATTGGCCCGCTGAACATGAATTTGAAGTTTGTAGGCCAAAATTCTGTCAGGAACTTTTTTTCGGCACTTCTTTTACGATTTTTGGCGTATTTCGTCCAAGTTTTGACATTTTGGCACTTTTGTGGTTTTTGATCTATATCTCAGAAGGAAGTGGTCTTTCGACGAGCTCTATACAAAATTAAAGGAGACATCTCCCATATTTTTCATGTAGAAACTTTTGGAAGACTAACCGCTCCGCCGCTTGAACGCGCAAAAAAAACATTTCCATATCCAATGAAATTTGTCGTTTTCGCGATTATGGTGAGCACTTGGTTGGAGAAGACATCAACCTGTTCATCCTGGTCAATCTTACAGAGCCTTGGGAACGAGCTAACATGGTCTTCCTGAAACCAGAAAATGGAAACATTCCTCCAACTTCCTATACTCTCTTTTGCGCATATTTTGCAGAACATAACCATTCTTCTTCTTCACGCAATGAGTAAGTGTTATATGACTTCATCACCTTACCAAGTGAAATTTAAAGTTGTTAAAACTGACCAAAAACTCCATCATAATTTTTAGAATACCAAAAAAGCGCCAAGAAACTAAGTCCCGGGCCAAATTTTTGTCAAAAAACTTCAATATCGTGTTCAGCGACCAAAAAGGGTAACCAAACCTTTCTCTAAGAATTTTAATATGCCTGATAGCCTAACTCCAGCTATCCATCGTGTGTATTAAAAATACACTATTTTCTCACAAAGAGGGGCAATATTTTTAGTAGCAAAAAAGGGCACAGAATATCTAATGACGGCCCAAGGAAAAGTATATTTTAGACGTGCGGATACCTTTTAACGAGTGAGCTCTGAAAACTGTAATTTTGCGTGACTGGGTGCAACTTCTATAATTTCAGGCTTGAAATTTAATATGCGTCGTCGTCGCTGGAACTAGTCTTCGGGTGTAAAATTTTTATGTACCTTGCTTAGGGATGAAAAAGTAATGGGGGTGGTAAAAGGTCTTAAGTTGGCTCGTGTAATTATACGCTCGGCGTGCTCCATCACGGCTGGCGCATTGCCGTAGATGCCTTACTAGATAGTGCGGCAGACTGTGCGCTATTTACCTACCCTATTCAAATTTATTGGTATTTAATCTATTCATCCAAAACAGAGTAGTCAATACTTTTATGAGTATGTAATTTAAAATTATATTGTTTTATTCCCCTCGTCGATTTGAATTTGAATTGGTTGAATAGATTTGATAGATATCTACATAATTACGCTATACAAATCACCGAAAGATTCTTAATAATCAATAAGTTAATTTCAACAATGTACTGATGAGATGTAAACGTTCATGTTTCACCGACAAAAAACTATAAATCAAACTAAAAATTAGAAGTGACATTCTGCAATAAAAATATTTTTTCTTTAAATAAAATCAATTTTTTTTATTTATAAACGTACCTGGTACCATCTATCCCCTTAACGGGTTAAATCGTCCTGAAATAGACTGCGAAAACTTTTTTTTAATTTTTTTATTCATAGATTTAGAATATAAAACTATAGTAGGACATTAAACGTTGAGGGAACCATGGGCGTTATAAGGAAGATACACCTTTGATCGACGTGCGTCCCTCGGACCTACACTGATGGTGAAATCGCGCTTTATCGTCCTAATATGACTCTTTTTTTCTTAATAACTATTACTTACATGTAAAAGTTTGTTCACATTTTCAAGTGCCTAAGGGAAATAAAACTTCGATAGTTTTTCAAGATGGAGAATTTTGAAGCGGAATGATATAACAATTAAATTCTTGAAGAAGTCTGCAAGCACCTGGGGGATGTTGGAGTAGTGTGCTTGAAACAATTTGACTGTAGGGCGATAAAGTTTGAGTAAAATTATCATAGCAACGAAACCATGGAAGCGAGAAAAAATGGCGAAAAAAAAATTGCAGGAAACCTGTTTCAACGGGTTTCCTTATGGAAAACTGAACATACAAAGTGACTTTAGCCCCCCAGGAAGAAATCTCACATCAAACTGCCTCCAATTTTTTCGATCCCATACTATGAAATTTCTTCAAATATTGGTGGAATAAACTGGAGAAAGGATTTTTAATTACTTATTACTGGTTGAAAAGTCACGATAATTATTAATTAATGACACCTTAATTAGAATCGTTATTATGAGAGCAAATTAATGAAACAAAAAATAATTTGAAACTGGTATTGGCAGTGTTATTACCGTTAATAGAAAAAATAACCTTCAGTGCAAATGTGCATGTCTATTTGTCTATGTCTATGTCTCATATACGCTGATATGTAATAGGCAATGAGTCACATCATAGTAGGGCAATTAGTTGATTGCCCAATAATGATTTCCCTAGATCGTAAATTCTAATCTAATTTTAGCTTGCTAACGATAAAGAATAAACGAAAAGTTTAGGTATGTACCTATAGCATTTACATTTCAATATTTCAATTCGTTTGCCTGTCGAAGCTAAATGGTTTTTTATTGTTTATTTAATTTATTTTTGAATACGTAGGTACAGGCTATAACCTACTAGTCATGAATCAAACGGCCCTCATTAGTAGGGGAAATTATTTGCAATAAAAAAGTCCCTTAGTAGACTTCTGATAAATTACGGTTTCCTAATTATTATATTTTTCATGTTTTTTGAAATAAGTGGTTTATTTAATAGCAAAAAAATTCAAGAAAGAGGTGTTCTTTTGTAATTAAACATCAAGGAGTCACGGCTGACACACGGTCGACATACGGCCATAATGGTGATGTGATAGATATTACTGAGAAAAACTTCTCTCTTATTAGGCCAGGAAATAAGCCGTAAAATCTGGAAAAGTTGTGGAACAGCACCGATTATAAAAATTATTTTTTCCTTGATTCCTTATAGACCTTCAGGAAATTTATTACCACTAACCTCTGCATTACCTCAAAAAATTAGCAAATTAGGGTAATTTCCTGCCTCCCTAAGCACCCCAAATATAGTAAAAGTGACAGAAAAGTTATGAAAATTCCAAATTTAAACCTCGGAAGTCGTCTCTCGGGAGTTTTCAGGATCGCTGAGCACGAATCCAAGGCCCGAAGGTCTAAGAAATTCGGGAAAAAAATTATTTTTTAAATCGGTGCTGAATTACCACTTTCCCAGATTGTGCAGTATGTTCCTGCTTATTTACTGGACTGTATATCCTTATTAATTAACATTTAGTAGATTATCCCTTCAGATATCAAAATTTTCCAAAATTACTTATAAATACTACAATAATTTCAGAGTTTGAATTAAGTTTATTCACCCTAATAATGATTAAACACGATTATTACGATTCGGTGTTAATTTTTTTTTTCTCAAAATTTGGTTGCTTACAAAACGACCAGCTCCCATTCTCCTATCATTCATTTGACATAAAGTCAAGTGGTGTTTCCTGTAGTAAGCCAACTCTTATGAATACCCTCAAAAAAAAATCTTCAGGGTTGAGAACAGCAGAACTTAGACGGCCTTACTATAGCTTTTCTTTACTCTAATCATCTCCCAGAATTATCTTCCTCAAGAACTTTTTACTGGACGAGCCCCCGAGCTACTTGTGGAGGAGGTCCAATGCTCCGTAATTCTGAAACCACCTTTGTACCTAATTGATAATGGGATATTAAGCCCAGAAATTTTTTTTTTAGCGTGCCTGCTCAGGGTGCTTGTAGGTTGTTAAGTTAGAAGTTAAGAAAAAAGTTCTGAGATCTATTGGTGAGCCGGGTTTGTAGAGAAAAAGAGAGAAAGGTCCCACTTTTGGGGTTTCAGTTATATCTCAAAAATGGTGCGTCGTAAGGAAAAAATTCCTCATAATAAATAAAAGCTCATAAAATGGTCTAAAACTTTTATTCCATACGTGACTTTCAAATTCCCAACCGTTTTTGAGTTACACACTCCACAAAAGCTGATTTTTTAGAAAAAAATCATTTTACCTTATTTTTCATCAAACATCCCAGTTTTGGGGTTTCTGGTTATATCTCAGAAAGGGCGCGTAACGCATTAGCGGCATTAAAATCTATCTACGCGTATTTTAAAGTCAACATAAAATTATTTTATCGAGACTAAACTAGAACGAGAGGAAAGCAGACGCGCGAAAAGTGGCGAATGGAAGAAAGTACAGATAACATAAGGGGAAGCGAGGCTAGGGTGTCAAGGTGGACGGTCGTGTCGACGAACGGCGGCAAGCCTCACCGATGTCTTACCTCATATTTTATTACCTATTATCTTTTACCTTATCTACAAATTTAGAAACTAAATAAGCACCGAGTGATTATCTCTGTTTCGAGAATTACGTCTCTAACAAGATTCTCGCAAATTAGCGGCCATATTGCCACTGTTACACCGCGATATCTAATCAACAAATACGCGAATAAGCAGTAGTGTTTCTGGAAATTAATAAAGGTCGCACTTAAATAAAGCAACGGAAGCTGCGAGACTTTCGACTTCTAAATACTTATTAAATACAAATGTTTCCATGACGTCAGCATATCACCCAACAACACCATTTATAATTAGTATTTCGTGGAAGAGAAACAACTAAGTTACTGTTTCAATCTCCTGTAAGCACATCTTTTTTTGGTTAAATGGTAAATTTGTGTGCACTGCTACAACTTCACCTGTAGAGCTACCTTTAATTTATAAACAACCTCTAGGAAAAATGAAGTTTTCATCTGAAAAGACAGTTCGACCATATTAGTACCTCCCTATCTCCAGTTTCTTTTTGCAAGTTTCAAATGATCAAAATCAGACAATCAATGAGAATGAGCAGCGATCTCATGATACATTATTTTTATAAAATTATTTGTTCAATTATTTTAAATGGAATTTATTTAAAAAATCATGGGCTTTTATTTATAATGGGAAAATTTTACCCTATGTCGTGCCGTTTCTGAGATATAACCGGAATCCCCAAAAGTGGGATTTTTTATGAAAAATATGAAGAAAAAATCTACTTTTGTGGAACGTGTAACTCAAAAACGGTTGGGAGTTCGAAACTCACTTATGGAGTAAAAGTTGTAGATAATTTCATGAGCTTTTATTTATAATTTGAAAATCTTTCTCTACGACGCAACGTTTCTGAGATATAATCGGAAACCCCAAAAGATGATGAAAAATATGAGGTAAAATTATTTTTTTCGAAAAAATCTACTTTTGTGGAGCTTGTAACTCAAAAACTGTTGGGAATTCGAAAGCCACGTATAAAATAAAAGGCTTTTATTTATAATACGCAAATTTTTGCCCACGACGCACCGTTCTTGAGATATAATAAGAACCCCCAAAAATGGGACCTTCCCACTCCGCCCCACCTTCTAGACGTCCCTAGACGTCAGGACTTTTTGTATGTAAACACCCTATTAAGCACCCTGAACAAATTTCTGGAAGAATCGCTTATTAGGTACTTGATCACGCACTACGCCTCCTTTTGGGCCATTCGTTCCCTGGATTATACAACTTTCAAAGTAATTCAAAAGCCAAGAAGTCCATTTAAACAAAAAAATTCCCTAAGACTTTAACGTAAAATTTATTTGATAAATCATGAAAAATATAGTTATTTGAGAACCGAGGGTAAATAATTGGACCTTGGTATTGTATACAAACTTTTCCGGGGGTGACGGGGGGGTTAGATGAGGACAATAAAAATCAAGCAAATTTTGTTTGTGTTCATTGATCATATTCATAAATCAACCCCCAGACGTTCTAAATATTCGAAAATATCTCATAGAAAAAGTCAACAAGAACTGAATGAAACCTTTTTGCTCTTGAATTGAATTACTAAAGAAAACCGAGTTTCCAAAAAACTTTAATTGCGATAATTATTTCATGATTGGCTCAATTTTGAAAAAAAAAAGATTGAGGTCGAGTAATAATAATTGAGGTAAATTGACAATGAATGAAAACGATACCTGTAATTATTGTTTTAACTAGATTAATGCCCGTATTCACAAACGATAATTTCCAAAATAATTACGTAATTAATTAAATAAGTGAGATGGAGATATGCAGTTTTTTTGCAATAGAGTGAGATGGGGATAATTGATTACGTAATTATTTAGGAAATTATCGTTTGTGAATACGGGCATTAGTCATGCAAACGTTGCTTACTCAGATGAATAATAATAATATAATATTAATCTAATCTTGAATAAATAGGTACCTATATACTAAATGTATCTAGATATCTCAATGAATCATCTAAATAATAATAATAAATTTTATAGCGTAATAATACTCACCAGTCACCGCACCTTGGGTGTTTTCCGAATATTTATTATATGCAAAAACTCGACTTCACTGATCTTCTTGCGACGTTTTCTTTTATTCGAATAATGGACTATTATTCTGCGATGAGAAAATTTCCCTTAATCGACCACACGTCATCATAACTGCAGGTCCCACTAATAAATCGAACTCTATTCGTACTAGCATTATCAGATAACACTGATAAAGCAATATTTGCTAATATTCCTAATTGCTATGTCTCCCTATTTCTGATAACTAATTTTGGAGCAACGTTTATTAAAAGTCAGCAGCTATACACTACACACAATAATAATAGATACACACCTTTTAAATTAGGATAATTTTGTATTGAACCTGTTTTTATTATTATTCACCAAACACTGTCAACGATACTGATTATTATGCCGAGAGGAAAATCCACATTTTCCGATAAGAAACGAGGTTAAACTCGGTAGGCTTAATTGTTATTGTTTATAAAGGTAGGTAGGTAGGTAGGTAGGATAGGAACCACTCACTGACTGAGATATGTTCGTTTTACGTGATGTTTTGTAATTTAGCAAATGAAAGAGAAGCTGGTTTAGCGTTAGCGTTACTAAATGATGTATTGTGAAACTCTTCAATGAGAAGTAGTAGGCAGTAATTACCAAATATTATAAATAATTCGCATTTCTTTTGTAAGTGTTGTGGTTTCTCATTTATTTGTTCCTGCAATGAGTGAGTAACAATGGCGGTTGTTATTAAGAGAAAACACACAAATGATTATTTTATTATTATGTATGTATAGGTGCGTTGCATGTTCTATTGTTTATCGCAGGATAATAGATTTGATAAAAATATCAATAGTTTCGTTTTCTCCTACCCGTTCACGCCAAAGACATCGCTATTAATTAACAAATTTATTTATTTCTTAAATACGTGACAAAAACGTTCTTTCATTGGTCTAAATGTTTCCCATATCGTATACATGATGGAAAAGAATCGCATTTCGAGTCGAGTGTGACATATAACATAAGCACCCAAGTCAACAGTACTAGTTAGTCACGCTTCGGTGAACCACACTTTCGGCCAGACTTCGATTAATTTCCAGCAAAAAATTTCCATTATTTACCTACGGCTTGAATGGAATTGGGTTTTTTTTTTGGTAATAATGTTGGGATAACATTTCTGACCTTTTTCAGCCTATTTTCAGTCCTTTTTTTTAAGTATTACTTAAGTCCGTAACCGAAAGCGTGCGGGCCATTATTATAAAATTTCAGACTTCTATCAGAAAATTTTCAGAAAAAATGATTTTTCTGGTTTCTCAGTTCATAGTTGAAAGTCCATAGCTGAAAGCGTGACTTACATTATTGGAAAATTTCGGACTTTTTTAGCAGAATTTTAACAAAAATAATTTTTTCAGTTTATTAAGTTGGTGGCCGAAAGTGTGGCTGGCCATTATTACAAAATTTCGTACGTTTTTGAGCAGGATTTTATCAAAAAAAAATTTTTCGGTTTCTAAGCCCATGGCTGAAAGCGTGACTGACATTCTTATAAAATTTCGATTGGGTTTAACAAACATTCAATCAAGCAAAAATTATTTTTTCAGTTTCTTGAGTTCGTGGCCCAAAGCTTGGCTGGACATTATTATAGAGTGTCAGAATTGTCGGATTTTTTCAGCAAATTTTCAGTAATTTTATCATTTTATTAAGTCCGTGTTAGAAAGCCAGGCTAGCCATATTATTATAAAATTTCCGACTTTTTTCAACAAAATTTCAGCAAAAATTATTTTTTCAGATTATTAAGTTCGTAGCTGAAAGCGTAGCTGGTCATGATTTATAATTTCTGACTTATTTCAGCAAAATTCTAGCAAAATTTTGTTTTTTCAGTTTCTTGAGTCCGTGGCCAAAAGCGTTACTGACCATTATTATAGAATGTCAGAACTGTCGGATCTTTTTCGGCAAACTTTCAGTAATGTTTTTTTTTCACTTTATGAAGTCCGTGCCCGGTCATTATTATAAAATTTCAGACTTTTTTCAATAGATTTTCAGCAAAGATAATTTTTTCAGTTTATTCAGATCGTAGCCGAAGGCATGGCTGGCCATTTTATGAAAGTTCGTACTTTTTTGAACGGAATTTTATCAACAATGTTTTTTCAGTCTCTAAGCCCATGGCTGAGAGCGTGGCTGCCCAATATTATAAAATTTCAAAATTTTTTTTAGCAAATTTTCTGCAAAAATTATTTTTCTAGTTTCTTAAGTCCATAGCTAAAAGCGTATTAAAATGAGTGAAAAATTTTGTATTTTTTAACAAATTTTCAGCAAAAATTAATTTTTCACCTTATTAAGTTTGTGACCGAAAGTGTGGCTGGCCATTATTATGAAATTTCGTAGGAAATTTTTTGAAAAATGATTATTTGCAGTTTCTTACGTCCATAACTGAAAGCGTGGCTGACATTTTTATAAAATTGTGATTTTGTTCAACAAATTTTCAGCAAAAATTATTTTTTCAGCTTAATAAGTTCGTTGCCAAAAGCGTGGCTGGCCATTATTACAAAATTTCGTACTTTTTTGAGCAGATTTTTTATCAAAAATGATTTTTTTCAGTTTCTAAGCCCATGAATGAAACCGTGGCAGGCCATTATTATAAAATTTCAAGCTTTTTTCAGCAAATTTTCATCAAAAATTATTTTTCCAGTTTCTTAAGTCCGTAGCTGAAAGCGTGGCTTGCCATTATTATGAAATTTCGGACTTCTTTCAGCAAAATTTTAGCAAAAATAATTTTTCAGTTTCTTCAGTCCGTACCCGAAAGCGTGACGGGCCATTTACTTATAGAATATCGGAATTTATGGACCTTTTTCAGCAAATTTTCAGTAATCTTTTTTTTTCAGTTTATGAAATTCGTCCGTGCCCAGCCATTATTATAAAATTTCAGACTTTTTGCAACAAAAACCATTTTTCCAATTTCTTAAGTCCATAGCTAAAAGCGTGGATTTTAGAAAATAATAATTGGCTTAAGAAAAATATTTTTTTCAGTTTATTAAGTTCGTGGCATCGTGGCTTAGAGTGTGACTGGTCAATATTATGAAATTTCGTACTTTTTTTAGCAAATTTTTTATCAAAAATGATTTTTTCAGTTTATTACGTCGTGGCTGGCCATTATTTTGAAATCTCAGACCTTTTTCAGCAAAATTTCAGCAAAAATTTGTTTTTTCAGTTTCTTCAGTCCTTGGCCAAAAGCGTGACTGGTCATTATTATAGAATGTCGGAATTTTCGGACCTTTTTCAGCAAATTTTCAGTAGGTAATGTTGTTTTTTTCCCGTGCCCGGCCACGATTATGAAATTTCAGAGTTTTTTCAGTAGATTTTCAGCAAAATGTCAGAATATTCAGATTTTTTCAGCAAATTTTCAGTAAGTTTTTTTAATTTTATGAAGTCCGTGCTCGAAAGCCTGGCTGGCCATATTATTATAAAATTTCAGACTTTTTTCAACAAATTTTCAGCAAAAACGATTTTTCCAGTATGTTAAGTTCGTGGCCGAAAGCTTGGCTGGCCAAAATTTTCGTACTTCTTTCAGCAAAATTTTAGCACAAGTATGTTTTTTCAGTTTCTTCAGGTCGTGGAAAAAAGCGTGACCATTATTATGAAATTTCGTAATTTTTTTAGCAGAATTTTATCAAAAATGATTTTTTTCAGTTCTAAGCCCATGGCTGACAGCGTGGCTGGCCATTATTATAAAACTTTCGGACCTTTTTCAGCAAATTTTCAGCAAAAATGATTTTTTCAGTTTTTATTAAATCCGTGGCCAAAACCATTATTTCAAAATTTCGTTTTTTTTCAGCAAATTTTCAGCAAAAATTATTTTTCTAGTTTCTTAAGTCCATAGCTAAAAGCGTATTAAAATGAGTGAAAAATTTCGTATTTTTTAACAAATTTTTAACAAAATTTTTCACTTTAATAAATCTATGACCGAAAGCGTGGGCTAGCTATTATTTCAAAATATCGGACTATTTTGAGCAAAATTTCAGCAAAAATTATTTGTGGCTGGTGGTGATGTATCAATAATTACGATTTTTCAGGTTACGTTATTTTTTATTGGGTTTTATTTCATAATGACATTAATATCAACAAAAGCAAACCAAAAATATTCTCCATTTAAGCTGTAAATAACGAGAAAAAAATCCTGAAAATTATTCGAGGTCCTTCTTTCTGGCCGAATTTGTGGCTGACCGAAGCGTGGCTAACTTGACTTGGGTAACATAATCATGAGTCACAAAATATCATGAGTCACCGTACCTGATACCAGAGACTGCGGATTTTTTGAACGAATTTCATTTTTGTAATTTGTAAAGTTGGGTCTCAATACAGGAATTTTATGTAAGGCAAAAGTTACCTAATGGGGAGTATGGTTACCATTATATTCCGGTAGGCGGCGCTGTTGTAGCTGGAAATCAGTTACAATCAATTGCATTCATTAAAATCACAAAATCTAAAATAAAAAATAATGTTTTTTGCATAAATACCACCAAAAATTTTTGCGTAGGTAATCAAATTGGTCTCTTTTTATTGCAATAAAGAACCGCTCCTTCCTAAGTTCAGGATTTTTGAGAACCGGCGAACGTAATATAAAGCATAAAATCCCACATAAATAAACCATCTTGATGATCTCCACCAACAGCAGCAAAAACTGATGGATTTTTTAGAACTACCTAGTCAATTATGTCATAATGAGGAGTATGGTCACCAACGCATTCCGGTAGACGGCGCTGCTGTAGCTGGAGATCAGTTGTTATATTCAAGATGCTGTATGTTAAATGTATCCAAATCAAAAAATTTTCTTTCATTATAAATACGAGAAAAATTTGCGGAATAAAACGGGCCTATTTATGGTCTCTGTTTATTGCAAATCTGGACGAGGGAAACTTTGTAACTCGAGACCTTGCAATCGAATTTAAATTGTTTTTTTCTTAGATTTTCACTAAGGATTTTATGCAGGACACTATTGAAGCTCCATTAAGTTTCCGCCAATAATTTATAGCCCCCTCAGAAGTCAATAACGGACTTACCTAATCATAATTAAGAGCACAAGCCTCCCCAATGATTTTTGCGAAGTGTGTATTGTCGCTAGAACCGAGCACCACAGTCATATCGGTTATATGAATTAATTTCTAATTAATGACCCACAATCCGGTATAGCAAGAAAAAATGTCCTCTGTGGACTCGCTATAATATATAAATGAACATACCAGCACAATATTTTGGAAATAGTAACAATGATGCTTCTAATACGAGAACCTCGACCAATCCTCTTGAACCTGATTGGATTCTTGTGTAGATATTACGTAGGTAGGTATAATAGAGAGCTTCTGAAGTGAGATGAAAGTACACCTATACTGATACTGTGAGCTTCATTTCAGTTAAAGAGCCCTAAGTATAAGAACTTCTAACGAGAAAACATCAAGAAGTTGATTAATTTGTGAAAGAAAAAATTACTTCACAAGCTCGGTGAAACTGAAAAATGAAGGTCCTAATGGAAAACGTAGATCTAGGTTATTTCCGGACTGGAACGAGCTGAAAAGCCCCGCTGAGAATAGCACATTTCGCAGCACATTTAACAGTGCAGGTAATATGACGTTTTATATTATGTGACAGCAAAACATGTTTATAGTGTTGATGCTCGATAAATTTTAGATGCAGTTTTATATTTTTTAGTAAAGTTGAGAATTCTGAAAAAATAAAAAGATATATTTCACCTTATTCCTAAAAATCGATTTAACTTACAAAAATTAATACTAATTTATGACGTCTAGTCCAAGAGGCTTCCATGGCTAGCGGGTCTAGGGGCAATTTCTCCTGTACCCCTTTTCCCTGCTTCCCCTTTACCGCCCTTTACTACCATCATTATTTCTTTACTATCAATTATCAGTTTTTTTTTTTTAGCAATTTACGGATGATGCTATTGTTTATACAGAACCCAAGAAGAATGACGGCGTGTCTCTTGAGAATCACTGGCTGAGGATAAAAAAATTTAAACATTTGTTAGTGACCTCATCTCTAATTCAGCAAAAGTCTGTTAATTTTGACCATACAGGGTGTTTGGTGACTGGACAAGCAAAATGAAACGTCATGTATAAAATCGTATTTTAAGCATAAAAGAGAGAAATCACTTTTTTCAAATTCAGACCTCGTTTGAAAAATATTTTCAAAATTATTGTTCAGTTACTAAATAAGACATTTTTATTGCGGCCTTAGTATTACATTTTTGGTAATATTTCCTAAACCGAGGGCCTGATCTTGAAAACAGTTATTCTCTCTTTTATATATAGGTACTTAAAATACGATTTTATACATGGCGTTCGATTTTGACTGTCCAATTACAAAAAAATATATTTTTCAGCAGCCTTAGTTCTACATAAAAGAGTGAAATGCAGGTCAATGAGTATAAAGCACCTGCATTTCACTCTTTTATGCATTAATCCTTGAGTATACTTGCCTTTCCTCTTCTTCATGATTGTCAATCGACGGCATTGGTAGTGTCTGAAACTGCAATTAACTTAGACTGAACACACGGTTAGTTCTTTGAACTGACCGCTAGATGTCGCTCTATTTTACACCACACGGAGTTCCGTGTTAATTCTTGCCTTAAGAGGCCCCGGCTTCAGTTCATCCGACAGCATCCTCCAGGTACTCCAGATGCAGCACACTGATGAGTTCCAGTAGAACGAAACACGTGTCTGTGCTTGATTTGGTACTCTGGAGGGCTCTGCTGTTGGATATTTGAAACTCCTCTCGATTGGAGTTTCGGGCACTGCCAGCATGACAACTGTTATGGGCGATGGAGTAATTCTCCGAACCCACCTAACAGGCTAGTAATTGCACGTTATGTGCTTAATACTCATTGACCTGCATTTCACTATTTTATGCATTAATCCTTGAGTATACTTGCCTTTCCTCTTCTTAGTTCTACATTTCTGTAAATATTTTCTCAGCGAGGCCGGATCTTGAAAAAAGTTATTGTCTCTTTTATGCTTAAAATACGATTTTATACATGGAGTTCGATTTTGATTGTCCAGTAACAAAAAAAAAACAATTAATTAAATTGTATTTTTTGGGTTGATTTCGTAGTTTTGGCAGTTTTTAAATAGACTATTTTTATACAGGGTGGGCCATCGAAAAGGTAACAAGCCTAATAATTTGGAAAGTGAAGAGTTATGCGAAAAACGCCGAAACAGGTCGATTTTGTTATCGAGGGGGACATATTTTCGTGACAAATTCAACTACCCAAGTTCACCCCCTTGGCAGGGGTGGCTACCCCTTTGCTTATCATCATAGGGAACAGCTATTGAGTGATACATCATGTGAAAGCTACTTGAATTCTCTTTACAACGATATCCAACACTTTGGGTTTCGCTTACATACAGGGTGGCCCAACGAAAACGTAACCAGCCCTAATAACTTGGAAACTGACCATGTACGCGAAAAACGCCGAAACAGGTCGATTTTGTTATCAAAGTAGGCATATTTTCGTGACAAATTTAAATACCCAAGTTCACCCCTTTGGCAGGGGTAGCTACCCCTTTGCTTATCCTCATAGATAACAGCTATCGAGTGATACATCATTTGAAAGCTAGTTGAATTCTCTTTACAATGATATCCAACATTTTGATTTTCGTTCACATACAGGGTGGCTTACATACAAATGATTAAGGCAAGTTACGTGTTCGTTGGGCCAGCCTGTATGTAAGCGAAAGTGATACATCATGTGAAAGCTACTTGAATTATCTTTACAACGATATCCAACATTTTGGGTTTCGCTTACATACAGGGTGCCCTACATACAAGTGATTAAGGCGAGTTACGTTTTCGTTGGGCCACCCTGTATGTGGGCGAAACCTAAAATGTTGGATTTCGTTGTAAAGAGAATTCAAGTAGCTTTCAAATGATGTATCACATGAGCTGTTCTCTATGATGATAAGCAAAGGGGTAGCTACCCCTGCCAAAGGGGTGAACTTGGGTATTTATTGATTATGAATAAAACACTAATGTTTTATAAAATTCTACTGTATATTGATCGATGATAGAAACGTTACACGTGTTTCGCTACTTTTCATGTAGCATCTTCAGACGTAAATAAAATTATTGATACAGTAACATAGCAACAGTATTACCTAAGTGATCATGAAACAAGTAACTAGATTTAAATGAATTTTTAAGAGAACTAACTAGATCATAATGTATTTCTTCAGAATCTTCTTAGTTGTTGATATCAAGAAGAAAATCAAGTAGTGGAGAACGATATGTGTCTAGCTGTTCATTTACTACTGTGTATTGTTGATTATGTAAATGTCTGTGGATCTCTAGAGATTCAAGGAAATTTAATTTAAAATAATGATCACAATGATGTAGTAATTCAATTTTGTTGTTTGCTGTTAGAGTGTGATTGTTTTCTATTAAGTGTTTTGCAAAATTTGATCTTTCTGGATGCTTGAGTCTGTAAGAGTTTAGGTGTTCGTTGTATCTAATTTCTAGATTTCTACAAGTCTGTCCTATATAAACTGAATTACAATGAGAACAGTTTAATCGATAAATTCCAGGTTTCTGTAATTTAGGTTAAACTGTTCTCATTGTAATTCAGTTTATATAGGACAGACTTGTAGAAATCTAGAAATTAGATACAACGAACACCTAAACTCTTACAGACTCAAGCATCCAGAAAGATCAAATTTTGCAAAACACTTAATAGAAAACAATCACACTCTAACAGCAAACAACAAAATTGAATTACTACATCATTGTGATCATTATTTTAAATTAAATTTCCTTGAATCTCTAGAGATCCACAGACATTTACATAATCAACAATACACAGTAGTAAATGAACAGCTAGACACATATCGTTCTCCACTACTTGATTTTCTTCTTGATATCAACAACTAAGAAGATTCTGAAGAAATACATTATGATCTAGTTAGTTCTCTTAAAAATTCATTTAAATCTAGTTACTTGTTTCATGATCACTTAGGTAATACTGTTGCTATGTTACTGTATCAATAATTTTATTTACGTCTGAAGATGCTACATGAAAAGTAGCGAAACACGTGTAACGTTTCTACCATCCGTCAATATACAGTAGAATTTTATAAAACATTAGTGTTTTATTCATAATCAATAAATATGCAGAGATTCTACGAAGTAAGGGTTGAAAACATAAATTTTATTAACTTGGGTATTTAAATTTGTCAAGTAAATATGCCTACTTTGATAACAAAATCGACCTGTTTCGGCGTTTTTCGCGTACATGGTCAGTTTCCAAGTTATTAGGGCTGGTTACGTTTTCGTTGGGCCACCCTGTATGTAAGCGAAACCCAAAATGTTGGATATCGTTGTAAAGAGAATTCAAGTAGCTTTCACATGATGTATCACTCGATAGCTGTTCCCTATGATGATAAGCAAAGGGGTAGCTACCCCTGCCAAGGGGGTGCACTTGGGTAGTTAAATTTGTTACGAACATATGTCCCCCTCGATAACAAAATCGACCTGTTTCGGCGTTTTTCGCGTACATCTTCACTTTCCAAGCTATTAGGCTTGTTACCTTTTCGATGGCCCACCCACTATAGGTCACGAGTTATCCATTTAATTATATTCAAAAAAATCAAGGCCAACTGGATGTCAAATATTTAATAGTCAACTTTTATTTGTCTTTCGTAGGTAAAGTGGCCGTATTGTTTTTTCATCTTATTCTTTATAACAAGGAAACCAAAAATCTGACACATTAAGAAAAATCGTAATTTTACTCTTTTTTAAAAAAGAATTCTTTTTTACTGAATATAAAAGTGCCAACATATGCGAGACCAATTGGAGCCAAGACTACAAATTAATTATATGTTGAAGAAAAAAAAATTGAAAAAAAGTTCACGATGTAGAAAATACAGGAAAAATCAAAATTATGCAAAAAATAATAGGTGAGCGCCAAAAATTTTTTTACCGCTCATCTATTTTCTTTTTTTTTAGAAAAACGATCTCTACAAAGTTTGTACGTTTAACTTTCCCTAAGTAATTGTGCAAACAAAATCTCTAAGCGATGTACGTTACCGAAAAAAATCTTACAGGTGAGACGTTGCAAAAAAAAGTACGGCCCTGAACGGGGGCCCTAAAATGTTCGGGTACTGATTTTAAATTGCAAATTATGAAAATGTGGTGAATATTTACAATGATCTTTCATTCTTTTATCATTAATTAACTCTTCAAAAATGGAGCAGAATTTATTTCCAGCAATATCAGAACAAAACTTTGGAGATACAGGACATTTTAAAATCCAGTGATTATCTGACAAATTAGATGTTTCCTACGTCGTTCCCGGAAAAGCCTGAAATTCCCGAAGAAAAGACACTTCCCGAAAACGGATTCCGCGTATTTTCAGTAGGCATCCTGAGACCGTGCACCTTTCCAATCGAGTCAAATTTCAGGTCTCTACCGCGAAAAATGGCGCCTTTAGAGTGTTTCCTAGCAAAACGCACAGGCACAGACCGAGCGACATTACTTTTTGGGCGTGTAGTCTGCGTATACTTCTCAGAGTTCGGTTCCGCCGCTCTCGGAAGTAATATGAAGGAAAGTCTGGGTACAATTAAGTTAGCGGACATCCTGAAAAATCCATCAATCACATTGCCAATGAATGTCCTTTAACCAAATTTGTGGAGATTTTAAAGCAATTCATGAAATTTCCACAGAAACAATAGTCGGTTACAGAATTTGAAACTCTTGTAAGCAAAATCTACATTAACAGTCAGATAACCTCAGTCCTGTATGCTGTCTAAGATGCTGTAAAGTGTTTGGAAAACTTCAAACTAATCTAAAAAGGATGGTGTTGGTGTATCTGGGCTTTTCATATCATTTTCCCTAGACTATATTATCTTACCATGATCGACGAAAACAATGATATCTAATATACAGTGTCACACATAAAGTACGCATCATATGGGAAAACTATTTTTTAAATTTTTTGCCAAAATATCTCAAATTTGACAGTTGTATTATTAAAATAATTCTCTAATTTAATCAACCCTATCTCTATCACAGCTTAGAAGTTACCCATAAAAGAAGTTCCCATTAAAAATGCTGACACACTGCATAGCAATAAAACTAGCTATAATTATAATTATTTTATTATTTATAACTTTACCAGCAGTCTATTATTTAAACAATACTTTTTTGAAAATTCTCCAGGAAGTTTACGCACACTTACAAACACACGAGTATAAAATGGCCAATATATTTATACTTTACTTCTTTTTATACTGAAACAAAAAAATTTGAATTAGGTATAAGCACAAGAAGCATAAACAAAAATATTATTTCTCATACTTACCACAACATCAATTATTCTTGGTTTAGTATCAATTTCGTCGGGGGGGTTCCCAGTTGCATGTTCTTCTTGTGTCACTTTATTTTTATTCCTATGCTTGTAATTATTTGCATCATTATATTTTCCATAATTGTCATTTTTGTGTTCACTCAAGTCAATATTCTCTTCACACGTGCCATCGTGTTTATTTAGAAACTTTACTTCAAAATGTTTGTTATTTATGTTTTCAATTAAATCGTCACAGTTTGTGAATAAATCATTGAAATACTCTATCTTTGGTTTATTTTCCGTCAATTTGATGTCTGGATTAGAATTAGAATTATTATTATTACTTGTCTCTTTATTATTATTACTAATATTATTATTATGATGATAGTCTTCACATTCCTTCGCTTCTGATATGGCAATAAGATCGGATACGTAATCCATGTCAAGTACTCCTTCAAACGTCGATGAAACCAATTTATTGTGCTTTTTACGACCGTTTTCGATAGATCTTTTCATGACAGGTAAGGTATTGGTATTATTGGTGTTAGGATGTAATTCGCTGTACTGGATCTTTTGCCGTTCCAGGAATTTTTCCCATAATGTGAGAGATTGCGACGATAATTCGTTAGTTTTTCTAACGGGCTTATTCTCTCTTTTACGCACGGGCACTTGAGCGAGGGTTGAAAAATTCTGCACCTGAGCTTTCACATAGTTAATATCTTCTAGCATAGACTTGGATTTCATTTTTCTGTCGTACAGTTCTTTACTGGGATTCGTTTTCAGGAACTGAAGTTTGTCGTCGTGATATTTAATGCTTTGTAATTCCAATTTTATAACGTTGATATGCTTGAGTATTTCCGTATAATGGTAGTTTTTCGACTGTTCGATAGATAGCTGATGTTCCAATTGCGTGTTACCGGGGGATACATTTGAAATATTATTTTTCATTTCCAGTTCGAATTTCTCGATGCAAAGCAGCAAATGCTTGTACATATCAAGAAATATACTGCTCTCTTGCATAATTCTGTAATCAATAAATTTTTTAATAAGATTAATATGTTTAATGTCATGTTATAAAAAATTAAGTAAGTATACCTAATCAATAGCTTCACTCTTTGGGAACTTTATTTCAAAAGTTAAATAAATTGAAAATTATTATTTCCATTATTCGTTCAGGTTTTAGTTTGTTTTTGAGTAATTTGTAAAAATAAATTATTTTCATGGACAAATTTTATCTTAAAATTTCCTCTAATTAGCGCCAGTATAAGAAAAATCGAGAAAAAAAAACAGAAAACAGGTCAAGTCAACTGTCTGTACTATTGGGTGTGTTCTGGTTTGAATGCACGAGGAAGATCATCGGCTCAAACAAATAAATAGTTATGGGCATAAGAGTGAACCCCATGGAACACCATATTTAATTTTATTGATTTTCATTGCATTCAAATTAATTAATTGTTATTTTCAACAGGAGGAAATACACAAATAACCGCAAATATATGAGTACATCAGATAATAACATTTACAAAAAATTGATTTAGACTTAAGTACCTACCTACCCATACAAAAATAACTAAATAAATTGCTCACGTAAAATAAACTATTTATTTTCACTAAAACTCAAATGGCACATATGTATACCATTCATAGGGTGGTGATTATATAAAAGCCAATTTTTTTTCTAATCAACCCCCCCCCCTCTATCTCAAAGCACCAGGAAAACACGTCCAATTAATATTTACCTAATTACAAGATTGCATTCCTTGTTTTCAATATTTTTGTAATTTTTTTAATTTTTCACTTAACTATAATATTAATATTCATATTGGATTCGACTTTTTTTTAAAGAGAATCTTGAAATAATCAGTGCGACCCCGAAAACCCTTAAAATCATGTACGTAGGTATTTGGTAAAAAGGCTATGACTTGAAATAATAATTATTAGTTATTTGCAAAATTCAAAAATGTTCAAAAATATAGAAGCCGATCGGCAAGACACGTACGTTAAAGGAAAACAAAAAAAAAAAACTGTTTACCTAACCTATTTTCTCCTTTAATTGTTGTTGTAAAATAGAAGAAATCATATTATCACCACCCAAAAATTGTCATCTTCGAAAATTTTTACTTTTTGAACAACCAGAAGTTCCAAAAAAAAGTTCCAAACAAAATTAGTTGGATACAGCCTCCTTAACAATTTTTAAAATAATATTTTTCATTCATAAATTCTTCATTTATAAATTCTTTTAAATTCCCTTCTTAAAATCCCTTCTTTTGAATTTTTTTCGGAAATTTTGAAATTTTTCACGTTACTAATTAAAGTACTTAAGTTACACTAAAGTTACTACTTGGTATCACGTTACTAATGATACCAATATTATTGGCATTGGATCCGTCATTTTGTTTTTGAAAAATCGGATCTGGAATTATAATCAGCAATCCCGAAATCCCTAAATTATGTTGGTATTTGGTGAAAACGACTTGAACTAATTAGTCATTTGGAAAAATCAAAAATTTACAAAAATATTGATGCCAGACTGCATTTAACGTCCTCATGATGTAGACATGTATCCTTTGAAGATAGGTATACCTACGTTAAAGGATAAAACAAAAAACCAACAACTTTTGTCCTAATCTATTTTCTTACTCAATTGACGCTTTTGTTGTAAAATCTAAGAAACCGTTTCCACCCCCAAAAATTTTGATCTTGGAAAATTTGTGTCTTTGAAACGATAATAATTAATTTCAAAAAAAGTTCCAAACAAAAATTGTTAAATGCATCCTCCTTAACAATTTTTTTAATAATATTTTTCAAGCACTAGCAATATTTACCGAGATACAAGATTTTCAAAAAATTGCAATCAAATTACAAAAAATTACAAAAAAACCACCCTTTGCGGAATCCTGGAGGGGAAACTTGGCTGGAGTGTCCTGGAGGCACCCCGCCCTACCTATACCATCAGAGATGGCGCGTTTACGTGTAAAGAAAAAAAAAAATTTACCCTTTTCATGTAAAGTGTAAAGAATATGTAAAAAATACGCGCAAACAATGTAAAGAATGCGTAAACAAAAATTAATTATTTACATTGTTTACATTCTTTACGTTAATTACATAAAAATGGACTGTGTAAACAATTGAATTGTCTACAATTAATTGTTCACACGCCCATCCCTGCCTACCATTAAAATTTCATCAAACTACTAATTAACCCAATTTATAAGGACTAAATTTTTGACTGAACTATTTGGGCTAAAATTAAAAATGCTTGTCGAAAATCATAGTGGGTGATAATCCCATTCCAGTGTAGAATGTTACTGGTGGGGATGTGATAGGACGTCGCCTTTTATAAAATGGAAATTAACAAGCAAATAATTATTGACTCTTATTTTCATGCAGTTCATGTCCCAGTTTCCTGGAGGGGGAGGCTCGATTACGTCCTTTTTTAATAAAAAAAATCTTAGTGGGTGATAAACCCATTCCAGTTCAATATAACAAATTGACCCTGGCAGATAATTTGCACATAATTCTCATGCAATTCATTTCCCAGTTTTCCTGAGAGGATGTGGTTCGATCCACCTGAAGAATTTTCCATCAGCAAATTTCCGGACGGTTTTGCTAACTCTTACGTCTATGAACAATTTCAATGTGATTCTGGCATTACTAAATTTTTATCGAGTTTTCCCCTGTCCCTAAAATAATTATTACTTTACCGCAACAACTTGAAATACTACCCTCAATAATTCAATCACCACAATGTAATGTAAATTAAATTAATTAGGTACGTTATGATTATTTTCTAATATACAGTGTGGAACGCACTTATGGAATAAAATGCATTATTCAGAGAAAAAATGTTTTGGAATAAAAATCTCACACACCTCAACTTCAAATTTTTATTTGGTTTTGAACTTTTACCCCCACCACTCTCATTTGGTCATACTTTTTTAAATGGGACGGCCTGTATATTTTTGCATTTTCATACTTCCTGAGAAAATCTAGTAAGAATGAAAGAAAGTTTTCACAGTTGTTGGAGTTTAAATTAAATAATTTTTTCAGTTATAAACAAATGAAAATCGCAATTTTTCATTTTGAAACCAGCGTACTGCAGAAACAGCTCAAAATATCGCAAAACGGCTTACATGTCCCTATCTTAACTTTTCATGTGTTATCTCACAGGGTATTGAAATTATTATACAGCGTGATCAAAAGTTTGATAATTTTCGTCACCCTGTATCAAAATTTAAACCACATGGTAGGATATCACGTGAAAAGTGCAGATAGGGACATGTACGCCGTTTTCTGATATTTTGATCCGTTTCCGCAATACACTGCTTTCAAAATAAAAAAAAACGATTTTCATTTCTTTATAACTCATAAACTACTCACTTTAAACTAAAACTGTAAAAACCATTCTTATTGGATTTTCTCAGAAAATATGAAAATATCAAATTATACAGGGTGTTCCCATTAAAAAAAAAGTCCACAATGGTGGGGGCGAGAGCGATGGGGGTAAAAATTCGAATTGAGGCTTAAAAAATGGCAAATAAAAATTTGAAGTAACGGTGTATAAGCTTTTTTTCCTCTGAATAGTGAATTTTATTTCATAATAAATGCGTTCCACAATGTATTTCTCCATAGTATTTAATGAGAGTTCTTTCAAGATCAGTCATGTTTAAATACTCAGTTTTTCACTAAGTATTTTTTTATATTAGACATTTTCAGAGTTACAAACACACGTAAGTATACAATGTAATATTTATACAGTAAAATATTACATTTTTTAATCACAAAGCAAATAGGTACTCATAAAACTTCTTCATTAATATATGAATGCTAGAAACTTATTTATAGACACGTAGACAGAATTCTATTTAGAAACAAATTAATAAATACTTCTCTTATCTTTTGTGTAATATCTCAATCTAATATGTTTATCTTTCACGTAACGTACCTATCATGACATTTCAATGCTCCAGAACTAGGAATAATAATAATAATTGGCGGCTCTATGATATTATCTATTATTATAATATAGAAAAAAACAATCAAACTTAGTGTTAGGTATAATACTCATTATGAATTATAAAATAATTTCTTATTACAATCATAGTATTACTTACCGTTTACTCGAGCTTTGTAGAACTAAGCATTAAAAATAATACATAAACATCACAATAACATGTAACGATATTGTATATTCACATCACAGATTCGATCACTAAGGAAATACGATGTCAAAGGTGCATCCTGATCTCCACAATCTCAATAGGGAGATAACGAGTATTAGTCTGATTTGAGTAGTATTGTTGACATTCATAACATAGATTGGTAAAATATCAAATAAATAAACAGCTCGGTGTTATCTTTATGCTTCATAGATCTTTGTGTAGTTGCCTATAATACTTTCATGCAATTACCTACCTGCAGACGAGGAAAATTTACATAGATAAGTAGTTTCAATGATTTAATTTACAAAAAAATTGCAAAAAAAAGAGAGCTGCATCATTTATACTATCTAAAAATATTGATTATTACAATACTACTTAATTAAGTAAACAATAACAAATCAATTAAAATTTAAAAATAATTTTGGATCGTCTAATATTGAACAAACTAAAAAAAATGACTTTATAGCAAATCTACTTAATTTTATCTAAACTTTTTTATCTACTGAAGAAAACTATGCAGAGGTAGGTAACTAAAAAAAAAACTGACCCTACGTTTTGTGATTTTTTTCCCCAGATTACATCATATAAAAACCCCATAAGTTCAAATTGATTTCATTTATTGAATAAGCCAATGACAGCATCATTAACATTCATAACTCAATTCTAAAAAAAATAAAATAACTGCCTCCAGTAGTCCAGTCTGCTCTTAGCACCAAAATGTTTTTTTAAGGGTAGCATATCGGTCTTATCTATGTAAATAAGACATAGTCGCTCCATTCTGATAGGTATTTTGACTTCGAGAACGAACTCATACAGCCAGTAGCCACAGACACATTTGTACACAAATAAATAGTTTTATAAACGAATACAAACAACCAAGCCGAGCTGGGATTCGAACCACATACGTTCGACAGCTTCAACGGTTTCAGTCAGTGGCCTTAACTGCTGCACCACCACCCGCGCTGATCAAAATCTTCATTAGGTAAATATTCGATGAAGCATTACTTCGAATACCTATACTCAATTTCCCTGCAAACCCTGCCAACCTAATAAAAAAAAACTATTTTCACTTGATGGTATAAAATCGAACTTTACCTTATCGAGGGTTACACAAACTAATTATTGAAATAAAAAAAATTTACGAAATTTCTGATCAATTGAATAAATTCAATTAATTCAATAAACCATGGAACAGGTACATATACTCACACAGTTTACCTTTCTAGAATGTTCATATTCGAGATGAGAGTCAAAGTTTGCTGTTGAGTCAACCGCTGAAGTGTGTCATGTAAAGTGAGTGAAGTGCCGCTTCACGTATTTTTAAATAAATAATTGTTTTTCCTAAGTTCAGCTTGATTTATTTCACAAGGTCCACTCGGCTCCACAAAAAAATTTATGCAAGGTTTAAGTCGGATCTATTTTTTTTTTTTTGCAAGGTGAGGTTTGACAAATGACAAGGTCCTCTCAGCTTGATTGTTTTTTATAAAATCAGGTCAGCTCGAAAATTCAAACTTTTTTCGAGTATGTATTGTCAAACCTCACCTAAAATATAATTTTTTTTCAAGGTTGTTTTCACAAAAGCTGCATGGTCAGCTAGAAAATTAGAACTTCTTTTCGAACCTTGTCAAACATGACTTTGACTAGTCGGATATTGCTGGAAAAAAAACCTTCGAGCTGACCGGACTTTGCAAAAATAGAATCTTAGAGTTGACCGGACTATGACTAACATTGCAGAAATAAATTGAGCTAACCTTGCAGAAATAAAAGAAGTCGAGCTAACCATGCGTTGCAAAAAAAAATGAGCTGACCGGACTTTTGCAAAAATCGAATTTTTAAGCTGACCGGACTTTGTCTAACCGGATCTTACAAAATAAAAAAAAAATGAGCTGGCCAGACTTTGTGTAACATTGCTGTTTGGAATAATGTTTTACTAATGGTTTCGATGTAATAGGATGAAGGACCAGGGTTTAGCCCAAAGGGAAGCAGGAGTATGTAGATGCAGTTAAAGCGCCATTATTTTAAATTAACGATACGATTAATTATTACCAATTGTATTAACAAGATTTAGGAGGGTATCTGACTACACGTCACTATAACGAACGATGCAAATCTCTGATGCGACAGGTTCGCTCGACCACTTCGACTGACCGCGTGTCTCTTCCTTTCTCACTTTTTTTTTCATGTGCGTGTAGAGTGAAGGAAGGGATGGAGGTTGATTGTTCTTTCAACCCACGAACTTGCGTTGACGAACGAATTGTTGCTGAATGAAATTAGCATATCGTTAATCGGGATTACGCTATCAATTTCCAACGACTTAATAAATCAATTACGATGACGGAACAATAATTGCAAAAAAAAATTGAGCTGGCCTTGCAAAAAAAAGAAATCGAGCTAACCATACCTTGCAAAAAAAATCGAGCTGACTGGACTTTTGCAAAAATCGAATCTTTGTCCAAGCTTTGTTCAGGCTTTGTCTAACTGTATCTTGCAAAATAATAAAATTTGAGCTGACCAGACTTTGTCTAATATTGCCAAACAAATTGAGCTGACCATACTTTGCAAAAAAAAAAATCGAGCTAACCATACCTTGCAAAAAAACCAGCTGACCGGGCTTTGAAAAAATCAAGTATTAGAGCCGACCAGACTTTATCTATCCAGACATTGCAAAAAAAAAATCGAGCTGACCGGACTTTTGCAAAAATCTAATTTTCGAACTGACCGGACTTTTGCAAAAATCGAATCTTCAAGCTGACCGGGCTTTGTCTAACTGTATCTTGCAAAATAAAAACATTTGAGTTGACCAGACTTTGTCTAATATTGCCATATCTTGCAAAAAAAGAAATCGAGCTAACCATACTTTGCAAAAAAAAAAACAGCCGACCGGGATTTGAATAAATTGAGTATTAGAGCTTACCAGACTTTATCTACCCAGACATTGCAAAAAAAAATCGAACTGACCGGACTTTTAAAAAATAGAATTTTAGAGCTGATCGAGGTTTGTCTAACATTGCCAAAAAAAATGAGCTACTCTACACACTTCATTAACTTTGCAATCAACTGAAGCCACTGAATTCTTGGCTGGAAAATGTTAAGACATTACTCTTTTATCTGCCCTCAAGCCCCCAAAAAGATGTCATTTTTTCGATTTAGGTTATTTCTCAAAAAATTAGAAATTCAGCGTAAAAGTGTGTAAAAAATAGACGATTATGTTTCCCATAATTTCGGTCAAAATTATGCTAGAGAGATGGGTGGTCAAAGGAATCTTTTTTAAGTTTTCTGATCGTCTTTCGAATTTCGCAGACCGTAGCCCGAAATCCGCAATGCTTTTCGAGATTTTTCACTAAAACTCATTTGTAGGCCATATTCCCCAATTAAGGGCCACGTGACCGCTCCTGCAAAGGACACAAACCAGAGTTGTGGGAAGAGAGCTTTTTTTTTTTTTTTGAAAAAGGAGGGTAAATCCATTATGGATACCCATGCATTGGGTTATGTGGGAGTCCCACCCACTAAAAGCCCCTCCTTTCGAGGGCCGTCTTGGTCACCGGAAGCACCTCAGCCTCATGGGCTTATTGTGCACCCCCTTTTGCTTCATGACACCCATTCCATCAATCTGGTTCCCTGAACTAACTTGTGCAGCCCCGTTACTGAATGAGTTTCATATTCTTCCGGACGCATTTTTTGTTGTCCGTATATCTCCTGTCTTCTGCGATCCAGAGCCTCGCATTCACACAGTACATGTTTTGCTGTCTCCTGGGCCCTATTGCATTCTCGGCAACTTAGGTCTCCATTGAACAGTCCTATTTTATTTAAGTGTTCTTTTAGGGCAATATGTCCCGTTAGTAATCCCACTGTAATGCGTAACTGATTCCTGCTAAGTAATAGTAGTTCTTCAGTTGTCTTTTTTATGGGTCCTTTGATAAAGGCTTTCCCGTGTTGGTGTTTGGTCCTTTTGTCCCAATATATTTTGTGTTTTTCTTTGACCCATATATTAACCTGACCCCGTGCTGTACTTTTTGGTACTCCCAGGGCAGGTTCTGGGCCAATGTATTTAGCCGAGGATCCTCTTCTTGCTAGCTCGTCGGCTTTTTCATTGCCTGTGATTCCTCTATGTCCTGGCACCCACATCAAGGTTACCTTATTGCGTTCTGCCAGGGTTTCGAGATTCTCACGGCATTCCCACAGTAGTCTGGACGTTATCTTGGGGCTTTCTATAGCCCTCAGAACCGCCTGACTATCTGTTAATATATTGATCCGTCTATTTTTGTAGGCCCTCTTATTGTTTATGCTCGCGCAGTGTAGCATAGCGTATATTTCCGATTGAAATACAGTTGCCCACTGCCCGAGAGATATGGTGTGTTGAGTATTGTCCAACTCATTGTATATGCCAGCTCCAGTTCCTTGGTCGGTCTTTGACCCGTCAATGTACCAGGTTGTTCCGACCAGCCTGTTGCTGTCTGTGGGCTCATTCCATTCCTCTCGATCTTTGATGCTCACCTCAAAGCTCTTGTGGAATTTGAATTTTGGAGCCATGTGGTCTGTGTTTGCATCTAGCAGGTCCACTTCCACATAGTTTTTTATTCTATTGTGTCCAAGTTCCGCATATTTGCCCCTTGGTTCTTCTTGCAGCCTTAGTCGTGCCAGTCTTGCCTCTCCCATTATCATTAGATGAAGTGGTGGGAGGTCTAGGAGGACTTCCATTGCTGCAGTTGAAGTAGTTTTCATTGCCCCCGTTATTCCAAGGCATGCGAGTCTTTGCACCTTGCTGAGCTTGTTTATCGCGGTATTTTGTTGCATCTTTGTCCACCATACCAGAGATGCATACAACAACATTGGTCTAATCACTCTGGTGTACGCCCAGTATACCATATGTGGTTTTAATCCCCATGTTTTCCCATAAGTTCGTCTGACCATCATGAATGTGGTCTCCGCTCTTCTTTTAATCCTGTCTATCTGTTGGTTCCAGGTGAGTTTTGAGTCAAAGATTACCCCAAGATATTTCACCTCTCCCGATATTTGTACGTTCCTGCCTCGAAGTTTTAGTGGTCCTAGGCCCACCAGTTTCCTTCGATTAGTAAACGCTATGATGGTTGATTTGGAGGGACTTATGTTCAGTCCCTCTTCGTTTGTCCATTTGGTTACAACATTTAAAGCCCTTTGCATACAGGGCCTTATTGTGTCGTTAAATTTGCCTTGAATTAATATGACAAGGTCATCAGCATATCCTATGCTCTTGATTCCCTCTTGGTCCAGACGTTTCATTAGCTCGTCCATAACAAGGTTCCATATCAAGGGAGACAGTACGCCTCCTTGTGGACACCCCCTTGCTACCTGAGCCACCACAGTCTCCCCAAATAGGGATGTGCATACCAATCTGCTTTTCAACATGAAGTCTATCCACCTGCATATTGTTGCATTGATTCCTCTGTTCCTCAATGCATTGGAGATTGATTCTAGGGAGGTGTTGTCGAACGCACCTTCTATGTCCAAGAAAGCACATAATAGTACTTCCTTGTGTTTTATTGCGTATTCTGCCTTTTCTACCAAGTGGTGTAAAGCTGATTCCGTTGATTTTCCTGTTCTATATGCATGTTGGTCTTGATGAAATGGTCTGTTTGCCAGGACATCATCCCTTATATGCCTATCGAGCAGTTTTTCTAAAGTCTTCAGCAAAAAAGACATGAGACTTATGGGTCTTAGAGATTTTGCCCCTTCCTGTCCTGTTTTCCCAGGTTTAGGTATATAAATTACTCTAATTAAGGTCCATGCTTTGGGTATGTGCCCCAGTGCAAGACTGCCCCTGAGGATCATACTTATCCTCTGTGTCAGAAGATGTGGTCCTTTCTGCAACATTATTGGGTAGATGCCATCTATACCCGGCGATTTATAGGGTTCAAGGGAGTTGATTGCCCATTTGATTTTGTTCTCGTTTATCACCGATTTCGCAACCTGCCAGCTGTCCCTGTTCGTCCTCTTTGGGGTTCCCAGTTCTGCATTTAGGCAGTCTTGTGGAGATAAATCGGTGACTCTAGAACCTGGAAAATGGACTCTGAGTAATTCTCTCATTGTGTCCTTTCCCGTTTCCGTATATTTGCCACTCTCTGTTTTCAGAGTGTGTATGGAGCTCTGGGGTTGCTTTGAGAGTATTTTATGGAGTCTAGCATATTCTTGAGTTCCTTCTATGTCCTCACAATGCTTTCTCCATGAATCTCTCTTTGCTTTCCTCAGTGCTTTGTTGTATTCTGTGAGAGCCTTTCTGTATATCTCCCACTTATTTGTTTCCTTCGCTTTATTGAAGTATTTCCTAACTTGTCCTCTTTGTGCAGCTAGGTTTCTGTTCCACCAGGGCACATTCCTGTTGGAGTCCCTGCTGACAAGGGGACAGTTGTTGTTATAGGCCGAAGTGATTGCATCCTGCACTTGTCCTGCTACCACTTCTAGGTCTATTGTGTTTTTTATCGTATTTCTCGTCTGTTTTAAACCGTGCTCCAGGTCTGTCTTATAAGACTCCCAGTTAGTTTTCCGAGGGTTGCGATAAATTTCTTGTATGGTTTTGTTTCCATTTATTGTAAAGTTTATGTGTCTGTGATCCGAGCAACTAACCTCATCAGACACATGCCAGTTTTCGTCTTGAGTTGACAAAAGTAGGTTTATTTCCTACATTTAATATGTCTAGATTGTTAGTCATTATAAATTGTAGTAGTGACTCACCTCTTTCGTTGGTGTTTGTGCTTCCCCAAGTTGTATGGTGCGCGTTGGTGTCGCACCCGATGATCAGCTTTGGTCCTTTTCCCCCGCAGTCTCTCACCAGTTTTTCTACCTCTTTGGGTGGTGGTAGTTCCAGGGCGTCATATGGGAAATATGCTGATCCGAGAATTATCTCCCTCGACATATTCCCGCTGACTGTCCTGATTTTTGCTACCGTCAAATCCCTAGAAGAAAGGTTAGTTAACGGAAGTATTTTAAGTCCTTTTTTGACTAGTATGCAGGTTCTAGGGGTTTCATGGGATCTACTGTAAATTAGTTCTCCCACCCCCCCTAGTCCCATTACCTTACCTTTGTTGATCCAAGGTTCTTGTATGAGGGAAGAGAGCTACCTCGAAACGTATGTTCCCACTACTTGGGTCGTTCGACGGGGTTCTTTTAGGTTGAAGGGAAAAAAGATCCTCTAAACCTGGACTAATATGGCATAATAAGATTCCAAGTAGGTAAAAAAGGTATAGGTAATAAAAAATCTTATCTACTTTATTGTTTACTTTATTATCGTGAAATTTTTAAGTGTTGTTCACTACTTATGTTTAGTGTATTTCTTCTCTTTCTTATTCACATCGGTTGTGTTTTTATGTAACGATTTCGTCTCTTCTTCATCTTCATCGCTAATTATTTCGTTTCTTCTGGCTTCAAAAGATTTCAATCGTTTATCTAGGTCTTTTCTACAACTTACTCCCAAGTCTCTGACATCTTTCTTCAGCTTTCCCAAATGGATATCAAACTCGGAGTGTACTCTCCTGCTTTTGTTGATAGATATCGCCAGCTTTTCTTCAATATGCGTTCTATTTTCCAATAAGAACAGGGAATCGGAATTGTGTATTTGGTCGCGAAGTTGCTCGATTTCTATTCGACAAGCGATAATGTCCCCCAGTGCCTTTTGGTCTTTGCAGGTAGCAACCGCGTCCAGCAGATCTTCCTCCAGGAAATCGAATATGAAATCGCCGATGCTGCTAGCACTATCGGAAAGATCGTTTAGTAAATGTTTACTGCCTTCAATGTTGTTGTCAATTTCTTCATTATTTCTATTGGGATTAAACATCTCAGGTTAATATTAAATATTCTTATTAATACACTGATAATAATGATTTGTATCTTGACATTTTTTAAAATATATTTTTGTGTAAATGACTAATAAAATTTTCAAAGAAGTTATTTGAAAAAAAAATGACAATGCACTAAGTAATAATTGAATGAAATGAGAGACCGTAATCAAAATGACGTTACGGGACACTTCTTTATGAAAGAAATTCATTGACATATACGTCATCCAAAATGTAAAAGTTGGTAAAACCATATATCTATTAGATATATAGGTAAAACTCACGTGAAAGTGATAGAAGGCTTTTGTATAATAAAGAACAATATAATAATTAAAACACCATACTTCCTAAATTCGATGCTGGTCATACAGACCGATTGTGAAAGTGAAAGTGTAGTGAGATCCTGTTGACGTCATAAAACGTGTGCACCTGCGCGATCATATCTTTTTACGTTTATTGTATTATGTATATCATCCAAGATCTAAAATTTGGTATATTCTGGTCAGGCCTACGGTAATGACTTGGTCATTCTGGTCAAAGGAAGATCTGTAGCGACCATTTCTGGGGTCCTTCAGAAAGTACTCAAGGTGACTTATCAGTGGTGCGAGAGGGAACCCTCGCAAAACTGTCATAGTAATAGTACCATTCTCCAGAAAGAGAAGGTTGGACTGTATAACGCCTCCAACTCTTCTGTAAGAAACCATCTGTGGCAAAAGATGAGGAATCTCACCCAAACAAGTATTCTGACTTTACGTAACGGTTGTCAGACCTATAGGATTGAGCATGGCAGTACCGCTGGATTGTCAAAAAGCCAGCAAGCCGTGGCCAAATTAAAGCTCTCTGAATGGTCTACATATAGAATGAAACAGGTGGCAAGAAGCTTGCCAAAGGCTTATAACTTGGAGCGAACCAGGCTACTGGATGACATAATGCCTAAGGCAATCATGAACCGCCCTGCTTCTTAGGTCCTTCTTCCTAGAAGGGACGTGTGGGAGGACAACAGAAATGTACTCCTGGAATCAGATTTCAGCTGGTTCACCGATGGATCTAAGACATCCAGAGGAGCTGAGGTGTGTATCGCTGGATCGAAGAATACAGTCTTCTCGAGACTGGGCCTACACGCTACCATTTTTCAGGCCGAAATCTATGCCATAGAGCTCTGTGTGCAGTTGCAGGAAAATATGCACGATCAACGCAGATCAATAAAGATATTTTCAGAGAGCCAAGCGGCTCTAGAAGCCCTTAGTTGGTCTGGTACTGTCAACTAACCTTGAATGCTCTAGCAAAGAGCAACGAAGTAACTCTGGTCTGGATTCCGGGCCATGCTGGATATGGAAAGAATGAACTTGCCGACTCTCTGGCCAAGAAAGGTGCTGAATCCGAATTAAGTGAACCAGAACCAGAATCAGCATTTGGCATATCACCAGATATTGCCAAAACAACAATAATACGAAACTGGGCTGAGAGGGAAGTCCTCTAGCAGTGGAAAACTTACAATGATTGGACCATTCGAAGGCCTTTATAAGGGTATTTCGAAGAAAATGCCCAAAGAACTATTGGAACTTAACAGGAAAGACCTGCTGAAAGCACTAATAGACATATACTGGGCACTGCAAGCTGAATTATGATCTGCACAGGATGACTTAGCGATCAGCGCTGAATGCCGCCTGTGCTCTGAGGATTTTGAAACAGCAAAACACGTCCTATGTGAGTGTCCCGCTTTGGGAAAGACCAGATTACAAACCTTCGGGAGAGACCCTCTCACACCGAAAGACCTGGATACATTAACAACATGTGAGCCACAATAGACCTTCGGTCACAGTGCGGGTGTCACAATGGCCAACTCACGATAAATCTAATCTAATCTAAATCATCCAAGATCTAAAATTTGGTAGAAGTAGCACGTGATAGAAGTGATATAGAGGAATAACACAGGACATCTAAAATGCTGCATGTTATTCTTCAGCTTTATATAACGCATATATTTTTTAATTACTGCCTTGCTGAGATTACTTGAGTGACATGTTGTAACACGATAATAAATGAGCACAATTTAAGTTATGCTGTACGCGAGTTGCAATATTTTCTCATCTACCTTTAAAAAATAATCCGGTGAAAATTTGCATGTGACGGTAACTCTATTTTTTCATAAAAGGGCACCCTTACTAATTAACTTGCACGTCATAGCTCCTGTTAGTTAATGTCACATAATAAACAACTCTGCCCGCTTGCTGAAAATATAACCGTCAACATCCCAGTGTTTTTTCTTCTAGTAGTTATGAAAACATTAAACTAAAGCACAGTGAGAAAAACTACCACTACTTGTTGGATACATTTCAATTTATCTAATGAGTTATCGTTTTCTTGTTTCAGTGCCCAGTTAGCTGCAGCCCGAGCCGACCAAAGAGCATCATGCGCAGGACTGGAAGGTGCATCGAGGGCCAGAAAAAAACCGCCACCTTTGCTAAGATCCCGTACACTCCCAGCAATCGTCGTCCCGGGAGTGAACATCTTGCAAGCCCATCTAGGCGGTGCCAATGTCGAAGGTTTGTTACATTTTCATCGCATAAATTTTAAAACTTACTTCATTAACAAAATCTAAGGGATAAACTGTTTGTGAGTTGTTTTATTAGGACTTGCCTCAGTTAGTAAGAGACGTTCTTCAACTTCAAGAAGTAAATTAAACAGTTATAAGTTAGTCTCAAGAATTATATAAACAGGGTATAAATTTGTTCAGAGAGATTCATTAAAATGTAATAGACATTCAGATTTAATTTGAATGGATAAGGATGGTGAGGAAATATTTGAAAAGTCTATCATCTCTTCGGGTCGTTTCAGCAGCAGAGAGCGGCTCCGGACAGATGACGGGAACCCGAGGGCTTTCCCGCTTCCACCAGTCACGGGTGTCATTCAGCAGGGACGACACATTGGCACTGGACGTCAGAAGGAAATCGGCTGTCAGCAGGCTTTGTGGTGCCGGCAACTACGGACCGGAAAGGGGCGCAGATGGAACACTCGTGCTCAGGTAATCACTCTGGGGAAATAGAACGGATCATGCTCTCTCCATCGTTTTAAGTACAAATCGCCACTCCGAACACGCAGAGAGATACAAGAATGATCTTTATGAGATGGATTTGAGCAGATCCTTCCTAGACTTTGTTGTAGTAATTATTGTGTGATTTTAAGCGGATTTTTTTTTTAAAGATGGAGCTTGATGAACTATATTTTTTGAACAAAAAGTGCCTCAGTCAGTAGCAAAATTAGATATTTTTTTCACAAAAGTTTCACATGCCACTGGATTCAACATCTCTCAAAACGCCACAATAGTAAATTTCATCGAAACCTGTCAAGTAATAACCATTTTATAGCTTAAAACAAAATTTCAAGAATTTTTTAGGAAAAAACTAGGCACGTCTGTGGATCCACTATCTGCGCCACTGGTATGGTCACTAAAATATTTTCAGATGTTGATATTTATGTCGAGAATCTCAATTTCCAGATTTCCGCATTATAGAAGTTTCTTCTCGATGTATTTCCAACATATTTTCAGATAAAAGTAATGCAAGTTTAATCGCACTTAAATCCCCAACTCGTTAAAGAGAAACACAACACGAATGTGCGTGGAAATCGAGTAATCCGGATTTAATTTAATAATTATTGGGAGTTTAAGGGAACAAGCTTCGCAGTTTCTGAAAGGAAGGGCACATGAGAACAGAATAATGCTTTTAAGGGCCGATGGTGCGAATTATAGAAAGCTGTGGTAATTAGGAAATTATATTCCCTCCCATCATTTATTAAAGGAGGCCTCCCTTAATAATTCACCCTCGGCAAGTTTTAACTTTTTCAAAGAATTTTTACGCCTCGATTCAAACTCTTTGACGATATTAAGTGATTAATTTGTCTCAAGTAAAAGTCTTTCAAGCAACGCCTTCTCTTCATCGTATACCTTTCAAGATGCGAATTCAAAGTCTTATTTCGAGTATTTTTGTCAAAAAATGATTGTAAATATTTATTATCTATTTACATAAAAAGTATCCAAAACAAAGGTATAAATTAAGATAAAAATTCGATTATAATTTTTTTTTTTTTGAGCTAACATGGCTCGATTTGATAAAGTAGGACCCCACTTACCATAAAAATAAAAAAATTGTGGAATGGCATATTTTTGCAAAGCGAAACGTTATTATGAGTTCACTATGAAGAAATAATCGAGTCAACTCCAATGTTTGTACGACCATGAAAAATCATGAAATATTAATTTATCCATTAATGCAACAGTTGAGTTACAAAAGTTATCTCGGGTAGTAATTTTTAGAGAAGAACATAGTTCAATTTGACAAAAGGAGGGGCCTACTTACTTAAAAAAACGCTAATATAGTGCTGAACTCGAAAAAAATAATTGTGAAATGGTATTTTTTTGCAAAGCGAAATAATTATTTTCAGTTCACTATAAAAAAATAATCGAGTCTAATCTAAGGTTTGTACCTTTGTACATTAAAGGTTTCTTCCCCCTTTCAGATCTACTCGAACACGTCCCCCATTCATTTTGCAACTATTTACAAAAAGAGAATTTTCCAGAAATCACTGATCTGCTCGTACAAGTATGAATACTTAAAAGACCATAATATTATACATTATGTACGAACAAAATGAATCAGATCTGTAGAGAGATTACATATACGGGAGCGAATCCAAATACTCCAAAAGAAGAACGGCATTATAAAGCAGCACACGTGCGTTGAATTCGCTGTTTATTTCCACCTTTATCATCTCGCCTCGCCGAGTTTTACACTGATGTCGGGGAATATCGTGAGAATCTCTCCTACCCCTAAGAGAAATACGAGAGGTGGAAACATTTTTAGCTTTATTCCCCAGTTTTTTTCAGGTGTTGTGAATTTAGGAGGCGACATTAGGATTGTGCTACGCTACCACTTGCTCGTGAAATATGGAACAGAAGGAAAAACTGATATTAGCCTCATAAGGTTTCAAATCTAAAGGCTTAATCTCAGAATTATGAGAGTCAATTATTATGAAAGTAGCTGTGCCTAATAAAACTGAACAATGCTACTTTACTTGCAGTAAACAAAAGCCCACGATTATTAACCAATAATGTAGCATCTGTGAAAACAAAACATGGAGAATACTACCTTTGTAACAAGAAATGGACAGGAAGTATTATTTAGACACAACGTTCGCAACTTCGAGCAAGTTCGTTAATAAAAGGATGGAAAGTATCAAATGAAACTTCAGTGATTATAGAATCATAGTGCTGGAACTAATAATACTTCAATCAGAGCCAATTTGCAGGCCAGCCTTGCTCCATCGAAGTTGGGGCTACCGCCAAACCCCATCTGGAATTGGAAGATGTCCTGGAAAGAAGAAAATCCTGGAAGAAAATCCTGGAAAGCAAACACAAGTCTCTTGGTGGAGCAAACATCTGTCAGAGTTAAGATCCGAAGATCCGAGATTGGCAGAGCTACCAAAAATGGCTGACCTCCTATAATAAAAAAAAATAGGAAAGCAAAAATTCTGTGAAGACATCATATCCACCCCTGTTGCGGCCAGACTTGATAAATTCATGACCAGGGGTAGAGTGGAGACTCAAATGGCACAAACTCAATGGTAGCTTCACCAAGGTTGAAGAGCAAATATCTCTTCTCTATTGCTCGAAGTACATTTTCCGGGGAGCAAGATCAAGTGAAGAAGAGATCATAAGTAGGCCAGGAAGTACAATATACTGGAAAACAGCTACAAATGTCTTCTCTCCAGCAAAGTTGCTTTTGGCAATCGACACCTTGCAACCATACAAGTCACCAAGTGTGGACAACATATTCCCTCCTTTTGCTGCAAAGTGGCAGGAGGATGATTATGCCACACTTGGTTAAAATCGCAAGAAGCAGCTTAGCGATCGGTTGATTGTGCTCCCTCTACTCTGCTTCTCTGGTGTGTATTCCCTTCACTGCATGAGCCTCTCCAATTCCGTTTCCCTTAGAAATAGCGCTCGGTTAAATTCCTAAGGATTGAAGAAAGGCTTAAGTTACTTTCATTCCAAAAGTAGGGAAAAAGAACTTGGCATAACCAAAATCCTCCAGACCAATCAACCTAACATCGTGTATAATAAAAACGATTGAAGAGGTTGTAGATAACTACTTAAGACCAGATGAAGTACTGGAGAGGGCGGCATTGCAACCAAACCAACATGATCAAGCGAGAAAATCTACGGAGACCGCCCTGTATTAGTCAACAAGAAAAATCAGGAGTACACTGGAAGTAGAAGAAACAACTATTTGTGCCCTTCTGAATATAGAAGGAGCTTTTGATGATAAACATTCCATACGAAGTGGTCAAAAACTGACTAATTAAAAGAGGAACAAACAAAACCCCGCCCCAATTGATATGTGCGATATTAAGAAGAAAAACAGCTCAAACAAAAATGGGACAAAACACCATTCAGATCAGCACAACTAAAGGCTGTCCACCCCACAAGGAAGAGTACTACCACCTTTAATGTGGATCCTAGTGGTAGATGGACTGGGTCAGAAGCTGTCGAGGCACGACATCGATTGCCAAGGCTACACCGACGACATAGTCATAATAGCCAGAGAAAAATTCCAAACAACTATCGTAGTAACATAATACGAAGAGGACAGAAAAAAACTACGCCAGTCTAGGAATTATACTAGACAGCAAGTTCCTGTGAAAGAAGCATTAATGGAAGAAAAAGTCAGCGAGCCACTCCAGCTTTCATGATGTGCAGGAACGTTGCAGGAAAGACTTGGGGATCGAATCCCAGGTACACTGCGATGGATGTACACCATGATAGTGAGACCTATAATCATTTAGGGAGCTGTGGCTTGGGCAGACCAAATCATGAAGAAGACTGGGAGGAATATTCTTGCAAAAAAACAGAGACTAGCGTGCGAATGCATAACAGGAGCCATGAGAACATGCCTCACAGCGGCAGTAAAGGTAATTCTAAACCTCACACCACTACACCTAGTGGTGCATTTAGCCGCAAAAAGGGCTTATCGCAGAATGGCTAACCATAAGTTCGTACTTCATCAGTTCAGAAATGGAGTGGGAATGCTTAAATAGAATAGGCAAAGAAAACAAAGAAGTATCTAGAAGTATCTCTCCTTAGGGTTCCAGGACCCATCGGGGTAGAAGGCAATGAAGAAGCTGACAATCTATCCAAGCGAGGAGCAAGAATGCCGCTCATAGGGTTTTCTTATGATTCCTTGCCCTCTTCAACCTTTTTACGGAATAGGAAAGCATGTTCTCAAAGACAAAATAAAGAAAGAAGAGGAAACCCAAAGAGAAAATCTCTGGAAAGATCTCCCAGGATTAAGATATCAACAAAGATTCGAAGCCTGCATCAAATTGAACAAAAATGGTTTGACAAAAACAGGTTTTCTCATGGATGGTTGTAGATTTGAAGCACACCTTCGCAAGATTGGGCTACAAAACGACCAAACTAGATTATGCATGGAGGGGGATGAAACCCCTGGTCGAGTGTCATGTAGTAGTAGTACAACAAAGAAGACTCCGCTGTAGGTCTTGACCAAGCATTAGAAAAAGACTTACCATTTTTAGAACCATCAAAACTTCTAAATGTCTTCCGAAAATTGGAATTGGCTAGAAATGTAATCTTAGAAAAAGTATAGTAAGCAACTCGAATTGTAAAAATGTTTCTTACAACTCTTCTTACGTAATATAATTTATTATTACATAATAATCAATGCCCATTCAAGGAAAACATGGCCCTAGTAAAGAAAATGGCCGTTTGAACTTTATGGGCGAGTATTCATATCGCTAGAAACACATGTTATGTTTCATAATAAAATTTAAATTGATAAATTGCTGGATTTGTTCTTTCTTCAAGCAGCTGCTGATAATACCGTTACGTTATGTTTCTTTTATGAAAAATTGCCGCAATATTTGCTTCTCCATGTTTAGTTTTTTGCTTTCCATGTAAGCGACATGAGAGAGGATCCGTCACTACGTGTGCTGCCAAGTAGTGCTTCATTTTGATTTATGCTCTCTAATGTTTTCTTTTTCGTGGTATCTTTATAAATATATTTAATATTTAATATAAAATTAATCCATTAAAATCAAAAAAACTCAATTATTTTGGGAGATAAGTCTCATAAGTCTCTCTAAAAGTACCTATATTTAGGGAATTTTCTCATTATTAATTTCATCATAGGTATTTCTTCATATTTTTAATTTTTCTCTCAATTGTGGCAAGTAAATTTGTATTTTACAAAAATAAGTTTTTTTAATATTAATAATTTTTTTTCAGGGTACCAGCTCCTCATGTTGTAGCAGCTAAAGCCTATAGAATATCACCTCCTACCGGCGGCAACACTGCTCTCTATAAACTAGGAAAATTTCTAAATCAAAACAGCTCGAAAAACCAAATTGTTGTTGACGACTCGAATGTTGCCAGAAGATTAAGCTGGGAAAGGTAAGTTCTTTTTTTTTTCTCTCTTTTCCAAGCTGAAATTGACATTAGGGTGGTGGGAGCGGTTAAAAAATTACCAAATAAACTTTTTGTAGGTGACGGTTTGATCACAAAAAAATAAAATTATTTTAAATTTTATCCAGTGGCCGCCAAAAAGTTGCCATCATATGGGAATTTTTTGACGTTGACGTCAAAACAAATTGTCCATGTTTTGTGATCATGAGTAGTTTTCGAAAAATTCACTCTTATGATTCTCGACATTTCAAAAAAAGCTATTTTCTTGATAAGAAAAAACCACTCTGTAATCTGATTACAGTCAAAAAAAATTTTTCCATATGATATGCCAACATTTTGGCGGTCACTGTTTATTTATAAAACCCTTTCTCCATAATATTATTCCAATCCAGCGACGCCAGTTTTAGTTTAGCCTGTCGCAATTTAAGTAATTACTTGCTAATCCCAGTTTTCCTTAAACGACGATCTACACTTTAAAAGTTCCGGGACGGGGAACACGCCTACCAGGAAAAGCTTCTTCCTAAAGTCGTTTAGCCTCAAGCTATTTCCACCTGCCATGCCATAAATAAGATGAATGCTCGTAAAATCTCTTTTAAATTAGAAGACATTTTAGAAATGAAATTTGGAAAATTCAGCAAGTCATTTTTTGTATTTAACAATAATTAAATTAAAACAGTAAACAGTAAAATACCGAAATTAATTATGATATTCTTATCAATATACATCTTGTAGAAGATTTACGGTATTACTTGGAACAATATTGTAGATCAGCCGATCCCTGCTCCTATACATGAGGCTTAGAAGAAATAAAAAGAAAAACATAAAAGTAATAATGAAGACAAAAAAAAATAGGAAAAAATAAAATAAAAACAGAAAAGAACAAAGAGGAGAAAAAGAAGGAAACAAAAACAAAGGAAGAAAAAAGGAAAAAAGTTATAAAAAAAATATACGAGTTAAAAATATAAAGATGAAAAAAAAAGGAAAAAGAGAAAAAACAGGAAAAAAAGTTTAAGATTTTTCATGTTTTTGTCGTGTTACCATTTTTCTATGTCGCTACACGGCCTTGGGATCAGTAGATTCCTGGTCATAGTTAAAATCTGTCATCTCTTTTTCTATTTTGTTATTTTTTATTTTTTTATATCGCTCCTGAAGGACCAATACCTATGCGATAGAAAATCCTTTCGTGGATTTGAACTCCGTACTTTTGAACTCCTAGGCAGCGCCCTTACCCACTCCCCCACGCTACTAACTGAATTTAATAACGCTCAGCGGGTTACATGTGGGTAGGTACCCTACACCTACACCACGTTTTTACTAAAAAATATTTTTTTTAAATTATCATTATCTTTGTTAGTAAAAGACCAATTTTAATTTTTCACGCGCATTTAGGTGAATTAATTTTCGATCATCCAGGATTTTTTTATTTTGGTAAAAGTGCCAACATATGCGAGACGAATTGAAGCAAACACTTTGAAGGAAAA